>CM039630.1:5290000-7951250 GCA_022457165.1 Juglans mandshurica | reverse complement strand
GATGAAAATTTTGAGTGTGAAAACAAGTGTAGAGCCTACATGACGTCATTCAACATTCTTATTGAACATAAATAATATATCCACCTATACTCCATTACAGAAATACATAGATAAAAGTTGATTTTTACCTAGTAAGCAATATTTTCTCAAGGAGCAGGTTTTAATATCAGAAACGTAATTAAACCTTGTCTTACTACTTTTACTTGCCATCACAGTATCTTGGAAAAAGAGAATAATATACAAGCATTAAGAAATGTAAGAAAATGGAAAATGTGCAATATGAAAGTATTAAACTGCATCTAGTTTTAACTTTTGATATAAGTGCCTTCTAGAGAAGATTGTTTTATTTTTATCAAGTAAATTCATTGAGAGTCAGTGTACTAATTTCTACTGAACTAACAAAAATCCTTTCAAAAAAAAAAAAAAAAAAGTGGAAGAACTAGACTCCTATCAAAGCTAAGAAATGCATCCTGTAGAAGATATGGGAAAATCAAAACAATTACATGCATAGTTCACATATATCCATCACCTATACTCTATTACAGAAATGCCTAAAGAGAATTTTCTTTTTACCTAGTAAACTAGCTTCTCTCAAGTTGCAGGTCGTCATTATCACAAACATAATGAATTATTAAACTCTCTTAACCACTGCAGACAAGACATACAGTTGGAAGGGGTTTTAAATCATACTTACATAGTGTTAGACAAACCTTTAACAAAATAGAGACAGCACCATTTTGCAACAAATTCACATCATGACTTGCTATGATGCCATTTTGCAACAAACTTCAAAAACCTGCACCCTTTTCCCTTGACAACTATGTAACAAAATATGTAACTACCACCAAAAGTGATTAATACTTAACAAAATTTCAAAAAACTCCCAGTTTAGAAACCCATCCAGCTAAAGATCTCCTTGAGTGTCTATATTAGACACTCTTTGAGATGTTAAGTCATTCATCCTCTGGTCATAGGACATTTGCCAAACCAACAATTGTCTTACATCCCTTTTCAGCTCATCCAACTCGGTCTTGTACATCAATGCCTCATGTTTATGCTTCTCATTTTCTTAGGCTAGGTGCTCAAATTGTGCCGACATAGTTGATGGTCTAGTCTCGAGTATAACTGAACCACCAAGTCCTCTTGTATAACCAGACCTGTGTCCTAGTACATCTTTGAAAATTGTATTTGCAGCCTCATCTGTACGCTCCTCAGACTGTATCTCATCTAATTTCTCATACATCGTATTCTGATGCAAAAAGTTATCTTATATGAGTTATAGTTGAAGTAAATTAAGTAAAATGATTATCTTTAAAAAATCTCAATTTTCTGAAGATGAGTAAGTTAGAGGCCACACACATAGTAGGTTTCTGTCATGGGAGTAACAAATGCCCCTTGCGTTTCTTTATAGAAGTTAACTAAGTTTGATGCGCTTGGACCCTGATTAATACATACATAAATATTACCCACCCCTCTTTTCATTACACAATAGCACTAACCATTCAGCTAATAAAGAAGAAAATCACTAGAATCTTACCATCTCTTGCATTAACCTCAGAAAAGACTTTCTGCCTGCGGTGTGGTTCACATGCTGCTTTTTCCTATTGACCTTGTTTTGATTTTTTCTTTTCTGCAATATAAACAGTGATATAGTTACGTCCATACTCAACACATATCAATTTCTAGTTGCAATTAATGAAAATTCTAACTGTCATCTGAAAATACTTTAGAGGATAGGGTTAACATCATGAATTTATATCTGAGAAAATATTTATACAAGCAACTACCCAAAATCGATTTTGGCCTAAACTTAAATCATCATCACATTAAACATATGAAGAACTAAGCCATGCTGGATAACTGCATACCATTTTATCTTAATGGAAACTGGTATACCCTGTTTGTTTTGTGGCTGTAGAAGAGATAATGTACTGAGTGCTGTTGGTTCCATGTAGGTGACCTATAAACTGTTAAATTTGCACTTTATTGCACGTCTATTTCCTTACATATTATTCTTATGTTCAGCAAAATCCCAGTTTAGCTTATTTTTGAGTTGAACTAATCTAATTTCACATATTATTAAAGATAGAAATATAATATTTTTACATACCATTTTGTTGAAGTGCCTGTATGGAGGATGCAAAAGTAAATTTTCTGGTAAAACTTTTGGTCCCAACTTTTCTCTTCTCTGTTCTAATATGAACGTAAATTTGCAAAGGAACTAACAGTCCCAAAATATTATATAGTTGACCGTTTTCCTTCTTTTCTATTTACATTCATTTGCACATGTAGACATGAGTATTTCCATGTGGTGAACAATGACTATAAACAGCCAAGGGAACAGCTTTCTCGCCCCCAACAAAAATGTAACAAGGAGGTGAGAAATCACATACAAGAAAACATATATGTGAGAAAAACTCCTTACTCGACAGTTACATTCTATGCACTTATTCAAGTATGTGAAAATATTTCAGGTTACCAAACAAGAGGATGCACCACAGAGCCACTGGAAGAACTGGAACTGGAACTGGAGCATGTAGGAAAATACTTACATGAATCTCTTAGTACTTAAAAGTAAAAGTCTGACTGCTCCACCGAGTGAAAGACTGACTCTGGAGGGAAAATCCAAATTTATTTGGTTTCTGAGGTCTGTGCATTACACTGACTCCTTTTTACTTTTAAATTATTTTCACAGTACTTAGACAGCCATTTTGCTGCTTAGATATTTCACACTCCCGCGCGCGTTGTAATGCTCATTGTACTCTGCCTTTTTGTACAGCCCGTGGGACCCAATTGAAAAATAAACATGATTTTATTATCAACATGCCTTTTTGCCACTTACAATACCAAGCAAATGATGCAATTACCAATGAGATTAATATACTACCTGCATTATGTAACATTTGGACATATTGAAAATCCATTTTTTTAATATACTACCTGAATATTATACATGGTCTGATTAATATATTAATCATTTGGCTTTTGGTGAAGACCAATTTCTAAATGTACTGCAGCTTTATATTTATATTATATCATGACAAGAATAGTTCATGTCAGTAGGGTAAAATGTACTTATATATATATATATATATGACATACATAAATATTGTTATGCCTTTGTTGAGAATCTTATGGCTTAAAGTATACGAGCACATACATATTATGTATTTGTCAAAAATTCATACCAATCCACAAATCCATTCCTTGTTCATTGAAAGGAATTCCTATATATACCTCCAACGAACAAAACTAATACAAGCATAGGAAATAACAGTACTATTCAAATCATACCTAGAGAAAAACTGTTCTTAATAACAAAATGAACATCAACAATAAAGGTTTTTGCCATTCATCTGTCATATATTAATATCAATTAGACACTCAATCTTCCCCAAAAACCAAATCCTTTCATTATTATATATATATATATATATATATATATATAAAGATAATTGACACATGTTTCATTAAACCACACCCAATGGAATAGCATTTTGACTTTTATCTAGAGAATATCCAACAATAGCCTACATTGAATGTTTGATTGATCCAGACCAAAAAAAACAACATTAATGCTAATTGAATAAGCATTAGTAAGCAAATAGCTAATTTCATTTTATAATAGTAATGTTATGATACAATATAATTAGGAAATTATATTCATTGTGTAAAGTATAATCATAAACAAAACAAAAAACCTCTTATTGAGAATCTAGTCATGCACTCAGTATAAACCTCATCAAAACGGAGCAGCCATAAGATTCTCAATATATATATAGACATAAACAAAGTGTTCAATTTGCTATACAAGATGGCTATACAAGATGGCTAGTGACATAAACAAAGTGTTCAATTTAATAATTAATATCTAATTTGATCCTATATGCCATTTATCTCATCTGAAGTAAATGACCAAGTACATATATATAGTTGATGGAAAGACTATATTACAGGAATTTAGTTCCAGATATATATTCGTACTTATAAAAAAAAAAGTTACAGATATTCAAAGTCAAATATTGTTGAAAAATGTTAGCATTGAAAAGTCCTTTTCCACACATCTACAATTACAATAAATATCAGTCATCAGCACTACTGGAATGCAGTTCTTCTCGACCAATTTCTCCAATATAATTCAAGGAACCTCGATGCACTGCAAAAAAATAAAGATGCAACAACTCAGTAAATAAATAAAAGAAATATGAAATAAATAGAAGCAGCACAAAATCAAATATTCCCACTAAATTATGTATAGCACATTCCAGAGGACCAAGGCCAAAGTAGATGCAAACAAAGGAAACTATATATGTTCATCAAAATATCTAACCTATCAGATGCAAAGAATCAATTGTTTCCCTGCAAGTCGAACATGGCTTATTGTGATTTATCCTTCATCCCCACACCAAGCATGATTTACAGTACTATACATCCACATGCTTAATGAGGATTCCAACAAAAAATTAATTGTGGAAAGGGGTGTTAGGGTGTTTGCCAAACCAAAAATCTCATCCATCGCAGGTGGTCCTCTCTAGTTAATAACATCATGTTAATCGACCATTCATCTGTATTGTAACTGGAGAGCCATAATTAGGTGGCATCAAGGTTCGAAACATATATATTCCTTATTTGTTTTCCACCGTTCAAACATGCAATGCATGAGATTTCAACAATCAAGTACCTCTATGGACATATTAATTGAACAGGTTTTTTCTTTAAAAACACTAAAGGTCATTTAAAAAAGTATTTTAGACAACTAAATTTCTTTGAGGCTAGCTGTTAGAGTTTCGGAAGTTATGGGTGAAAAGAGGAAGAAATCATAACTCAGAGTGGAATCTGTCGTGCAAAGTGAAGTGTTGAAACTAAAATGTTAAAACATAAGTGATTAAAGTGCAAACTGAAGTATTCTGAAGTGGATCAATATGGTGCGTTAAGTGAAGTAATTAAAGATGCTGACAATGGTGCATTGAAAGAGGAGGATACGGTACGTTGCAGTGAAGTGCTGAGGCATAAACAAGAAAGGGTGATACGCTACCCTGTTTCTTCCAAGTCATGAAGGCCAGCGTTGCGCTGCGTTTTGGCATCTTCTTTTTTATTTGGACCCTTCTACACCTATTACCTGTCCTGCAGGAAAGTGTTTCTGAGGTCCCTTTACCAACCCTTAGTCTGTTAGTGAATGTCAGAGAGGAATAAGTCAAAAGAGTCCGTCTAGGTACAATCCTAAATTGGGGACTCCGCATGTACTCTAACATAATTTAGTCATTTCCTATCTTGATGTTTGATCGAAATGCCCCTATCCTCGATTTAATCTGAAATCTAGTTTTTCTAGCGCAAGATTCTCTCTCGAAATTACATTTTCTCTTCAATCTAATTAACTTTAGCTTCTGGCCAGAAACTGGTAACCATGGTTATATAATACAAGGTGCAAATTTCTTGTCCTTATCACCATTTTTTGGGTGTTTCTTTGAAATTGGTAACTTGGTTTCTGGAAATGAAATATATGTTTCCTATCTTGCTACCAAGTATGGATACCATTGTACTTATTAAAAAAAAAAAAAAAAAGTATGCATGCCATTATACTGATTATGAAGCTTGTGACTATTTTCTACGTAGTTGTACTAATTATTACATCTTCTCTGCTTTACACACAAATACACTTGTTCCAGTAGCTGGTAATCTGTTGGGGAGCTAAAATTAGTTATTATAAAAGGCATCCAACATAATAATAGAAATCCATATTGGGTTGATCAACCCCATATGCCACCAAAATCATACAATAGCCCACATAAACTTTCATATGTATATCCCGCAACAACATCAGCCAAACCTCCAAAAAAAATTTCCAATACTTATAAATCAGCATCTAGAAATTGTTCAAAACAAACCCTTCAGCAAAATAAAAGTTTGTAATGTGGATAACTTTTACAATTTTACCTATTAGTTGCAAAAGAACAAAAAACCTAGCTAAATAAAAATACCCAAAATTTGAGAGAGATAGACATGGATTGAGGGAAAGAATTTTACCACCCGGATTGAAAGGAGAGGAGATAGCTTGCTTCAAATAGCCATCGCATGGAGGAAGTGGCGCTCGACGGTGGGGCAGCTTTGATTGCGGAAGAAGAGAGAGGGAAAGAGAGAGAAGACGGCCAAAGATAAAGAGAGAGACAGAGATGACTTACCGGGCAGGCGTGGAACGACGGCGTGCAGGAGGTGGACGGTGGTTGGTGTCGTCGAGGTCGAGGGTCGCCGAGAAGACATGAAAAAGATCATAAATTTCTTATCGTTTGCGGAGAGAGTTTTTTCTCACAGGAAAAACAGAGTTTTGCGGAGAGAATCGAGGACATTCACTTAAGATTTTAGTTATCGTTTAATGCGGCGAGGAAAATGTCGCTGCAATAGGTCCATAAGTGTATTTCAATTCCTGTTGCCGAAAACATAAGTTGCAACGAGTCCAAATCACCGTAATTAGTATATTTAACTGCGAATATATGACCCGCCACAACAAAAATCCTGCTACAGTAATACAAGGTCTTTTACGTTAAATATTCGTCCACAGCAACAAAAATTGGCAGCAACAACCGATTTTTCTTGTAGCATGATGCTTATCATGTGATAAAACTGTCAACTTAAAATAAAAATTTTGACAACTTAAAACAAAGAGTATTGCTAGCTAGCCGGTATGTTAATATGCTATTTATAGTAGGGTTTATTATAACTTTAAAAAAATTAAAATATTAATATTTTTAGTTTATTTAATGTGTAAAACTTTCACATTAACGATATGTTGGGTATATAAAAAATAAGATTTATATATAGATTTATTCTGAAAAAAAAAAACTTGTTCTCTACTTTTCTTTTTTATTTAATACCGAATTATTCTTTAGATTTACAAGTTTATTAATTAGATCCGTCCTAAATTAACAGTAGTTTTTCTGATATTCTCCATATTAAAGAATAATGTTGATATAATTTTAGAGTGTCAAGCATCACATACTCTTTTTTAAAAAGTGAAGTTCATCATTAAAAACTAATTTTTTTTATTTAAATATCATATTTTTTTATACGCAAGACTATTAATACCTTAAGACTCTACAAATAATTTCTCTGTATTAAAAAATTGATACAATAATTTAAAATGTAAACTGTTAATTTGCAGCATCAAATTAATAAATAATTATGTAATAAGATTATTGTCAATTGATTGATCTCAATAAGGACATAATGATATAATTGGCAATTTTTGCAAATACAGTAAGTAAATTGGTATAATTAAAAATATAAGGACCTTTTTAAAAAAAGGGGTAAACATTGATTTGATAAAAATAAAAATATGAGCAACTTTTTTATAAACGTAAAGATACATGGACTGCATGTTTAATACTTGAGTAATGATACCCTTACTTCCCATTTACTATTGTCTTACTATTCATTTTCTTTTTCTGTTTGAATCTAGATTAAAAATTTTAGAACATGATCTTCTTGGATAATCTGAAAAAAAAAAAAATTCAATCAACCAACTAATCATATGATTTAATTAAAAATAAATTCAATTTTATAAAAATTGACTCAAAGAGCAAAAGAAGGTCAATTTATAAAATTAAATTTATTTTTAATGAAATTACATTATTACGTTAGTTAATTAAATTTATTTTCTTTTAGATTATATAAAAAGGTTATGTTTTGAAATTTTTAATCCAGATTTAAAGAGTAAAAAAAAAAATAATAATAAATAATTAGATAGTAAAGTAATAGTAAAAGAAGTGTAATGATATTGTTAGCCTTAATACTTACCACTAAAATTTTGCCTATAACCACTTTATATTGCTGGATATTGAGTAATATTGTCGCAACTCATTCTTATTTTGGATATTACAATCTTTTTTGTGATGGATCTCAATGTAAAATGTCTTTGTTTAAGGAGATCATTTTCATTCATGAAGGATATTTCGTTTTTGCTCGGAAGACATAAATAAAATCTAAATTTAAGGTTGTGGGGGATTAAACACCCGGCCCTAAAAGGCTGGCCACAATCCACCAAGTCACACTAGAAGACCAAATATAGAAGAGGGAAGTGGGAGACAAGAGAGGACCATGGATCAGGAGAGAGTAGGGTGTCAGGAGAGTAAGAGAAGGGTGTCAGGAAAGAGTGGGGAAAAAATGGATGCTCAGACATGCCAAGGGTCGAGCCTCACCTCCGCTGATAGACACGCAAAGGGACCGGTCACATCTTGGTAGGCAGACACGCGCAACGAGGAGTGAGATAAAAGCAAGGGACCAGATGACCAAATGAGATATTCTTCTTCAGCAACCTCCCGAGGAAGACATTGTCTCCAGTAGGAAGAGCTTTAGCTTTCTTTGTACAGTGAAAAATTAGAGGCTATGAGAGATTGTAAGTAAGTATATTATAGTGGATTTTTCTTTCCCAAATGCTCATGGACATAGGTAACATGCCAAACCACGTAAATATGTGTGTCCATTACTCTCACTTTCTCTACACTTGTTTTTCATTCATCACTATGAACATCACCATGGACGTACGCATCGCCACCGTACAATCGCATCGGAACACTGTCGATCGGGGGCTCCAAACGACACCGATCAAGACCCAAGTCAACCAGTGGGCTAGGAATGACTCTTTCTCTTCTCTTCTTTCGGCATGTTGTGTGATTTTTCTAGCATCAACAAAAGTCATATTAATTTGTAAAAAAAAAAAAAAAAATGTTCATCATCCAGCAGTGTAGTATAGAGGAAAAATTAGGATTTCTTAGGCTATGGTCTCCTTTATGTTGTGATAAGAGAAAAACTCTCTCCGTTCAATGTAGAACAAAAGTCTTATAATAGTAGAATACCATATGCTTGTCTCTCATCCAACAGATCATCCAATAACAATTTTGATTTTGACAGAATTAGATCCAAACCAAATCCTACAACACCACATATATATTTAGGGTATGCTTGGAGCTACGTTGGCGCTGTAAAAATGTTTAAATTGTCTCAAAAGTTTTTTAATGATAAAATTAAGTTGTTTCATTGTTATATATTAAAGTACGTACTTTTTAATTTTTAAAAAAAATCCTAAAAATACGTTTCAAGAAAAGAATCATTTGATGCTTTTCGATAAACTTGTTTTTTCAAATAATATAGAACGTAATTCTAATTTTAAATAATATTTTCAAAGGACAAAGCTACCCATATAATTTTAAAATATTTACATATTTACCCTGTGGTTTTATCACAGGCACAACACTACCTCAAATGACATTTTATGCCATTTTTATCACAAAAGGTACTTTTTTTATATTGTTTCCAAACAATTAATGTAAGTTGTTTAAAAATGCTTTAGACATATTATTATCAAATAGTAAGTAACTTTTTAATAATAAAACTTATTACTTAAACTCGAGAACTAAAAATCATAAAACTAAAAATTATATTTAACACCGTAATCACAAACATGCACTTATACTCTTAAGCACATATTTTTGCTTATTTTGTTAATTCACTACAAGAAAACTGTTTATTTGTAACCAGTTAATTCCAGCGAAATGACTATTTATAGCTAAAATGAGTCTGTTTTGATCACAAATAGACTTTTCGTCGCAATTAAATAACCACAAAAATCTATTTTTCTTGTAGTGATTGGTCGTGGCAGATAATCAAAACTGAATCCTATAAATACATGGCAATAACCAGAATTAAACTCTTTTTTTTTTTCAAACTTCGGTTCTTATTACATGGTCCAATGGATTTGAATGTTTTAATTACGCAAACGTCGAGTAACATGGCAAAAAAGAAGAGAGTTGCAAGTTTTTCGTACGTAGTCAAAGTCATTGATTCTTTCAACAAGACAGGCCCAATAAAAGGTCTAGAGGCCCATATCGAAGGCTCACGAAAACACGCTCGGTCCAGAATCTTCGTGAAAACCCATGATAGTTCACGAAATTACTAGAAAGTTTCTCAGTTCTCACGAAAGTACTAGAATAGTTTTCTAACGACTTTAAATACCCAACATCTCTCTCCCGCCATAAACCATCGCTCTTCAAACAGACAATCCGAATTTCGTTTCCATTTATCTTGATTTCAACATCAGAATCGATCGCAGCAAGAATGTCAATCGTACCAATCCTCTTTGGTGGCCGAAGAAGCAGCAGCGTTTTCGATCCCTTCTCTCCCGACTTTTGGGACCCCTTCAAGGATTTTCCTTTTCCCTCTTCACTTTCAACTTGTACGGACAATTCTCGTTTCGTCAATCCCAGAATCGACTGGAAGGAGACCCCAGAAGCACACGTGTTGAAGGCGGATCTTCCGGGACTCAAGAAGGAGGAAGTGAAAGTTGAGATTGAGAATAATAGAGTTCTTCAAATAACTGGAGAAAGGAATCATGTTGAGAAGGAAGACAAGAACGACAAGTGGCATAGAGTGGAGCGGAGCAGCGGGAAGTTCGTGAGGAAATTCAGGCTGCCGGAGAATGTGAAAATGGAGCAGGTGAACGCGGCCATGGAGAATGGGGTTCTTACTGTCACCATTCCTAAGGAGAAGGACTTGGAGAAGGCTGATCATGTTAAAAAAATTGAAATTTCTGGCTGAAGATATTATATTAATTGTCTATGATGTATTTTTTGTATGGTTACAGATCATTTTCATAACGCTGCCACATTGATTACTTTTCTATGGTTCCTTTTCACAAAATACAAATAAAAACAATATAAATAGTTTATGCTTGATTCCAATATAACATATATATTTTTCAGTTATTGTCTTATACGCCTAGTTATTTTTTTTTTCTTGAAAGTTAAATAAATACATAAATAAGCTCGAATATTGATAGAGTATATCTAATCTAACTTCGCATATTATTAAAGAAAAATTATATTTATAGATTTAGGATGTATAAATCTTGTGTATTTGTTTTTTAGAAAAATAGATAAATATGAGATTTATCTGAAAAAAATATTTTTTAATGATGAATTTTATTTTAAAAAAAGAGTATATTTTTTTAATACAAAATTTATATATCTTAAAATTATATCTACTGTTATTTATTATTAAAACATAAAGTTAATATATTTAAATTTTTTTAAATTTAAAACTCATCTCAATTCATTTTATTTCATTATTATAATTTTTTAAATTTTCATATAAATTATAATAAACAATTTAATTTTTTTAAATTTCAAAATAATTTTTTCAAATTTTCATACTAAATATAATAAGTATTCATAAACTATTTCAACTCATTTTAATTTTAAAATCAAATAAAATTTCTAAATATATAAAATTACCGACAGCTAGCTAGCGCCTCTAGAGTACTGTTTTCGTGAAAATTTGTTTGGAAAATCTCAATCATTGTCTGACGTTCCCCTTTTATCGGTGACACCGTGACAGTGAAAAAGACACTCCTGATTCTTGAAGAGTCCATTAATGGAACGACCGTTTCTTGGAAGAGTAACGTTATATACACAACCTATTACATAATATATTTCATAACAATGTTATAAAATGAATCGAGTCAACAACACACGTACTGCTGCAGCCACTGCCACGCGCTATTGCTCCCAGCATATCATGCAGCACAACTTTGAATGGTTTAACACCTCACTGGTTCCGTCCCCACAATATCACAAGCCAAACCACTTCCTACATACTACAATTTAGCAAAGACCGAGTATTTTCAACCCTTATAACACTTCTAGGATTTACTATTTCAGATCAAGAAGTTGAAGCCGATCCAACCAAAGTTCAAGTGATTAAAAACTGGTGACCTGCCCCTCGGAATTTTTCTAAAGTACGAAACTTCCATGGACTGGCCACATTCTATCGGCACTTTATACGGAATTACAACACCATTATGGCCCCCATTACATAGTGTCGAAAGTTTAAAAATTTTGTGTGGACTATAGCTGTTGACAATGCATTCTCCAAGATCAAAACAAAAATGAGGGAGACACCGGTTTTGAAGATGCCGTATTTTTCAAAGGTGTTTGAGGTCACTTGTGATGCGTTGCATGTGGGCGTTGGAGGAGTACTAAGCCAAGAAGGTCATCATATCGCCTTCTACAGCGAGAAACTTAATGAGGCCCGTCGGCGAGATTCGATATATAACATGGAATTTTATGCTTTGATTCAAACTCTCAAACATTGGCGTCCTTATTTAATTCATAGAGAGTTCATTCTTTATACTGATCATGATTCCTTGAAGCACTTGAATTCTCAAAGTAAATTAAATGCTAGGCATGCTCGTTGGATGGATTATCTACAACAGTTCGAATTCGTCATTAAGCACAAATTAGGAACTGAAAATAAAGTACCTGATGCATTAAGTAGGAGGCCACACTTGCTGGTTGTGTCTTCTGTTAATACTATGGGATTCGACAGCCTCAAACAACAATATGCTGCAGATGGAGACTTTGACAGTATTTGGAGTAAACTAGCGGATGGTACAGACGCACCTAAGAGCGAGTATTTAGTCAAGGATGGCTATTTATTCTATGGCACTTGATTATGCATCCCTTGTGGATCTTTCCAAGAACTTATCATCTCGAAACTTTATGGAGGGGCACTAGCGGGACACTTTGGTTATGACAAAACATTTGCTATAGTCTCCGATCGGTTTTTTTGGCCACGCCTGCATCGCGACGTGCATAAGGTGGTGTCTCGTTGTCGGATTTGTCAAATAGACAAAGGCACTAAGCACCGAGCAAGATCCTATACCCCCTTCCAATTCCATATAAGCCTTGGCAACACTTTAGTATGGATTTTGTAGTTGGGTTGCCCAAGACCTTGCGGCAACATGATTCTATCATGGTGGTTGTGGATCGCTTTTTAAAAAATGACCCATTTTATTCCTTGTCACGGGACTTATGATGCTTCCAAAATAGCTACTATTTTTGGAAAAGGTGATTCGATTACATGGTATTCTGGCTACTATAGTGTTCGACCAAGATGTTAAGTTTATGAGTTATTTTTGGAAGACTTTGTGGGCAAAATTGGGGACAAAACTACTGTTCTCCAGTGCATTTCATTCTCAAACCAATGGTCAAACCGAAGTGACCAATCGGAGTTTGGAAAATTTATTGCGATGTTTAATAGCAGATCATGAATCGAGTTGGGACTTAGTATAACCACAGGCAGAGTTTGCTTTCAATAACTCTATTAATCGATCCACAGGCTGCATGCCATTTGAAGTGGTCTATGATTTTTGACCCACACTCCTATGGATCGCCACTCTCTGACTTTGCCTTCTAGACTAAGCGAAGTTGCACTAGATTTTTCTAGCTACATGAAGGACATCCATGAAGAAGTAAAGTGGCGTCTATCCCTCAGCACAGAAGCATACACGATCGTTGCAAATACTTGTCGTAAAGATAGGCAATTTGATGTTGGTGATATGGTTCTGATTTGCCTAAGGTCTGAATGCTTTCCTTCTTGGAGTTTTACCAAGTTACATGCTCGGTACCCAGACCTTTTAAGATTGCCAAGAGATTGGGTCCTAATGCCTATGTCATAGAGTTACCCTCTAACTATGGAATAAACCCTGTTTTCAATATTGAAGACCTCACTAAGTTTTATGGTTCGGAGGAACAAATGCCAACAACTCCAAATACACCAACCCAGCAAGATGCAATTATTCGAGTCCCTAAAAACACAATCCCTAAAGATGAGATCGCATCTATACTTGATCATCAGTTTGTTACGACCCGACGAGGGGGTTATTACAAAATTTTAGTGTAGTGGAAAAATCGTCCTAAGTTCGACTCAGTTTGGCGGCAACCTTCGGAACTCAAGTGACTTCACCCAGAATTATTTGCTGCCTATGTTCATCAAAACTTGCCGAAGTCAAGTTCTTCTGAGTGGCCAGCAATTGATGCAAATTTGGAGACGGAAACTAATGCGAAAACTGCTCCTTGAATCGTGGATGATGGAGGCCGCTTATCTTATTGTTAAAATTTTTATGCACTTGTTTTGAAATATTGCTGCTTAGTTGGTAATTCTTTCCTAGTTTATTTCCTAGATTGTAGCATTCTATGTATTCTTTTTAAAGAGGGTCAAATGGAAGTAAGAAGACAGTTGCCATTTATTGATTAATTCGAATTTTAGAGAGATACATTCCATCTATAAAGAGGCTCTGTTTTTACTTATTTTTTCCTCCTGACTGTCAACGTGAGGTTGGCCTGGGAGGGTTTTGAAAGTCGTACGTCTTGCATTCATGTGTTCACTGTAATTTTTGGATTACAGGACGTATGGCGTAAGATCATCAGAAGGAATTATCAAAATAAATAAGAAGTATTAATTAATGATGTAGAATTTTATAAAGAAATTGGGTTGTGTGGATCAATTAATTTACTCGTTTGAAATTTCCAATATTGCCGTAATTGTTCTTAATTTTACCCAGCGATCAAGAAAAGTACGAACCGCTGATTCTTTTCTTCATGGTTTTAAATTAGTTTGATTCTTTTCTTCATAATGATCAGCACAGAGAGTTTGAATTGATCGATGAAATATTAGAACAGCTTTCTTATGTTTTTGTGACTTCTGTCATTTTCTTATATATCACATAATTGTTAATGTTTACTTTTATTTTTACTATCTATTTTTTAAAATCTAATAAAACATCTTAACTCAAATCATTTCACTGCTATTTACAAACTATTTTATTATTATATATTTACAGATTTTTCATCTCATTAATCTCATCTCATCACAACATCATCCAAACAAGACCTTAAATTTATAAAATAAAAAGTAATATTTATACGTCACACAAAACAATACGCATACATATTACGTACGAGTACATCTAAATTTTCTCAATTCATGTTTCAGAGTTTAGGTTATAAAATATTTTTTATTTATTTATATTGCAAATGCGATATTATCCATTAATTTTAAATAAATTTTTATTTTCTGATTATAAGGCAAATTTAAATAGAAAACGTATATATAGAATTTTTATTGTCGGATTATATGATTAGATGGCATGCATGACTGGTAAGATTTATTTATTTATTAAAAAAATTAATTTTGACATTTTCATACTTTTATTTCTGATGAGTAAGAAATTGTTGCTAATTCTTATTTTTACAGCAAAAATCACATTGCAGCAAATATTTTCGACTATCATTCATGGTAATATTAGGTCGTCACTAAGGCTGATTTGCTTTCAAGAATTAAATTTAAAATTTTAAAAATCTTTCATTTTATTATTATAATTTTTTTTAAATTTCAATACTTTTAAAATAAATTATTTAATTTTTTCAAATTTTATAATAAAAATAATATTAAAAAAAATATTCTAATAATATTTTATTTAACTTTTTAACTTTAATTTCAACTCCTCACAATTAAATTTAAATGGTTTTGACGATACTTGATAATTTGTAATTTGCGGGGACTCTTTAGTTATTTACGGCAATATTAGACCGCCGCAACTAATTCTTTCTTAATTTCTTCCCCCAGTGCCTATGCTCTGAACCCCCCACCCCTCGACGTCTCTCTCTCTCGCCAGCTTTTCTATTCGTTCTCTCACTGTCCCTTTGCGCTGCCGTAGTCCTTAGCTATCGCCAGTAGCAGTTTCGTCATTCAGGTAAGTCTCCATTGATAAAACCAAAGTTTATTTCTGGCTCGAAGAGCTCTGCACATAGCTCTGGATCAGGTGGTGTAGTTTTCTGTGGTGAGGTGGTCTGGAACGGAATAGAAGGGTTGTCCCCATGGTCAAGTTTGTAAGGGTTGCTGATGTTGGTAAAGTCTGTAAATAAGGTGTTTGAGTCGTCAGCCATGGAGAAAAAAAAAATTACTTTAATGGCTCTGATACCATGTAAGAATAAAAAGAAAAGCAAAAGGAATAAGAAAAAGAAGAAGAGAAGGAAGGATTGCCAAGAGCGAAAAGTTGATGAAAAATGCTACGATCTTTCATTCATGCCGTGTGCTCTTTACAAGGTGCTGCTATCTATACATAGCAAGTAATCTAACAGACTAGGAATAAAAATATTTGTACAATTTACTAACTAATCTTTGTAAATACAGAAAAGTACATGACACCTCATCCATTTGAGGGACTTTCTAGTAATTTACTTACAAAGGAATCTTCGCTTGTTGGTACTGAATGTAATGGCAGCTGCAGCAACATGGTGCAGTGTTGTTACCATTAGTGAGGGGATTATTCTGAGCTGCAGCTCCAAGGTAGTGGAAGGTGGTGATGCATGCTGCTCCTAATCTATCCCTCTTATCCATCTCTCTTTTCTCTCTATTCATACGCATCTCTCACTTTCTCAATTTGCCACCCCGTCTCTCTGTTTGGATCCAAGTGATCAAAGAGACACAGAGTTTTCTGCCTTTCCTGTAATGGGAAATGATTTAATGATGTGCCTGTTTTCTCAAATTTTCTGGTATTTTTCTTTTTGAGTGGCTGATAAGAGATATTAACGTTTCTTCAAAGCTTTCTCTTATGAAGGGTACTTTTGTTTTCATTTATCGAAACAGACTTAATACTCACCTCCTTGGTTTCATTTCTTTTCCGTTCCAGTACTGAATTTTAGGGGTTTATATAAGCGCAGGGTTGATCTGGTTTTTAGGGGTTTAAATGGCTGGAAGGTGTTTGAGAAAAGACTCAAGTGAGCCACATGTACTGCATTTTGGAATGATGGAATGATTATATATAATAAAAATGACTATATATAAAGTGGGTAGGTAGGTTTCATTCCCTTTATCATATGTCATGATGTTTTGCATATTATATAAGAAATTGTGGATCACTAAATTTTGATTTTCCATCAAATTAATGTGGTTCATACACTTTTAATCATTAAGGTTTCTCTTGTCGTCATGTTCTAAATGTAATGACTTCTTGATCAATCTGATGCATTAAATTATAATGCTTATAAATTGTAAAGTAGTCCTATTGTTTTGGGGTACCCCCAATAAATAATAGCATGAACTTATTATTTTTCTTTTAAATTCGAAGCAAAAAGACATGTGAAATGTCAAAAATTAAGTTGGCTTGTGTCACCTTGTACCCTAATTTAGTTTAAAGGTCACAATATAGAAATATGAGGTGCAATTTAACTACTAATTATGTTTTTTTGTTTAGAAATAATCAGCTCTACCGACCGCTTGTGTGGAGGCTAGGCTATCACAAATACCCAGAAATCCAACAAGTTCTGAAAATTACCATGATTTTCCATTATTTTGCCCATCGAAAAACTCCAATGATCCCTTGAACACCGATTTGAGCAAAATAGCCTGCTGCCACCTGATTGAATTCCCTATAAACATGCATGCACCCATTATAGAGATAATTGTTTGAAATATTTTCTTTGATGATTATGAAATGAGTAATATTTTAGTCACAAAGGTTTGAGATTTCCTGTACTGCTTGTCGTATAGTGACTGGCCTGCATTATCCAAATGCATGGCTTCTTGAGAAAGAGAGGTCCTTATAAAACCTTTTATAAGTGGAAATAATTATGCGTACGATTCCTGAAGCTAGGATGGTCGTCAATCCTGTTTCTGTGCAGTAGAACTTGAAACAGGATTGGGAAGATAATGGCTTCAGATGCTGAGTTTTAACTTTTCTTCTTTGTTATTGGTATGTCTATTACTAAAGGTATGTCAGCTTGTTTTTTAATTGTAGATACTGTGTTTGCTTCTATAAAGTTTCTGAAGTTGGCTTCCCATGAAAGCATTCAGGAGCTCGACAGGATTATTTATAAATGAAATATGTTACAAGTTTACAGCAAATGATGTTATCTAAGTTATCATCATCTGTTACCTCTTATCGTCACTGGCCTGTTACATTTTAATTTACAATTGAAACTTGTGATGAATCATTTTGAGTTGATCTCTTCGCAGCAGCATTTGTGGAAGACGTGTTGTTGGAGTTATCTGCAGAAGAGTCCTTAGCAGGGTGAAGATAAAGTGCCTGAGCAGAACAAACTTACATATCCAAGCCTCCATGCATGCAGCTTTAAGAAGAATGCTCCATCAAAGATAGAGAATGAACTACTAAACCTTGTATGAACTCGCACAAGTTGTTTGGATTACTACATGTTTCTAAAATGTTATCTATCTGCCTCAAACTATGTTTTATGTAAGTATATGCATGTTGGTGACTATAATGACAGTATATATGCATGTTAACACTAATCTCGGCATCCTTGTTGCCAGAAATAGTTTTTCCGATAAGGTAAGCATGCGGCAAAAACTTTTGATATGGCAAGAAAAAGAGGAATTTCTTGGCATATGTTCTTGTCAAAAATAGTTATTTATGGTGATATTATTAGCCGGTAAGTATCATTTCCGAAGGATTATGTATGTTGTAAGCAATTAATTATTTAGCAAGAAATACTTTTCCGGTAAGGTATGAACGCAGGAAAAACTTTTGATATGCCAAAAAAGAATTTCTTGTGATATGTTCTTGTCAAAAATAGTTATTTATGGTGATATTATTAGTTGGTAAGTAGCATTTTCGAAGAATTATGTATGTCGCAAGTATGTAATTCTTATGATATTAACTCACGAAAAACAACTATTTCCTGCCAAATGTTTAGCAAGAAAGTAAGGTAAGCACGCAAGAAAAACTTGTTATCAATGAACTTTCTGCTGGGCAAAAAGAATTTACTATCATACTTATTGCATGAAATAGGCATTTTCGACAATATCATTCGCCACAATAATTTTTACCCACGAGTAAGCTACACTCGTGTGTAATATATTTTTTTACGAAAATTCTATAATTCCAACGACTATCATATTTCAGAAATAATAGTATTTTGAACAACAATTAATTTCGCGATTACTGGCATTATCTATTGCCATTTATTTTTAGGGAGTCTCCTACTAGTGAAAATGACAGAAAAAAATCGTTTATGGCAATAATGTTGACTATTTCGGGGGAAAAATGCCTTTTTGTTGTAGTCATGATGAAGATTCTTCTTTTAATAAACAGTTGCTTTTTTATTGGAAGATTGGTTAATTCTATATAATCTAAACTATAAAGTAGTTTGGAGGCTAGCTAACTGCCTAGCTAAAGCTTGCAACTAATTTCTTCTTTTAAACCGATTATTTAATAAGGGGTCAAAAGCTGTCATGAGTACGTTGAAAAATCCCGTTTGAAATCGACAAACCCATTATTAATAGAAGCTGTTAATAACATGAATAAAAAGTCTCACAACCATATAGATCATGATGACGGATCCTTAGCATATCCATCAACAGTTTCGCAACAAGTAATTTCCCCAAAAATAGACATTAATTAGCTATGGACGTTGGTAATTGGTGTGTTTTGTTTTCAACGCATGCATGAATTGAAAAGACTGAAAACTAATTTCGAGAACAAGTTCAAAGAACCGGCCTGCAACTTCCCTTTATTGTCTCATTCCAGCTTGTATATATATTATATATTCGGTTCTCTCCGGTGATTTCTACCCCATTTTTTTCGTCTGAAAAAGACCAAGAAATTAAGGCAGACAGTTGGGATCATCGCCGGCATGGCAGGATCAGAAGCAACTCCTGCCAGAATTTCAAACTTTATTCCCACAGACATTATCACAGTAACAGAATGTGTTCACCTTCCCGGCAGGATCCATTCTGCGGGCATGTGGAACTACTTTCATTCTGGGATATTATCGTTTTCATTGCCACAGTTTGAGATCCAGATGATTGTTGTTTTCCTCATCACGCAGGCCTTCCATTATATGTTCAAGCGTCAAGGAATCCCTCCTTTTACATCTCAACTCATTGTACGTAGTACTGCCCTCTTCCGGTCACTTCCTTTCCCTGCATGCATGTTCCTCTTATTAATTAATTGAATGGAAATTATTTAGTAGAAAAAAAAAATCATGAATATCGTTGAGATGAATGGAAAATAGCTGATAATTTAAGACAATCAGCTTGATGCTGAGATCATAAAAAAGAATTCAAAGTATCGGTTTTTGGTATAAGTTTGAGTATGAAAGCGTTGATAATTTGAGAGTTAATCAAAGTGTATATTTTATGCGTTTTCTTTTGTACGGTATATATATGAATTAAGATAAACATTAATATAGAAAAACAAAATTATTTGTAATATAATTTTTGCCCCCAATTATTAAGATAATATAATTTGTATGATCAGAGTACGTACTCATGTTGAATTAATCATGTATGCTCTTTAATTATGTGAACCAGACTGGCTTGATTCTCAGTTCACCAATCCTTGGGCACTTGAAGCTATTCAGGGTTATATTTTCCTCCCAAAGTCAAGAATTGATATATGTGCTGGGTTTCTTCGGTCAAGCACTGTTTGTGTTTTTGGGTGCCGTGAAGACTGATATGGAAACGATGAAGAGAATGGGAAGAAAAGCCTTGTGTACTGGAATTGCCTGTCATTTGTCACCTTTGCTACTTGGCAATTTACTGCACTTCACACTCGGAAAATCTTGGCTAACCGAAGAAATGTATTATAAAAACTCATTCCTAACAGGAGTACATTCGGTAACTTCATTTCCGGTTGTCGTTTATCTTCTCGAGCACCTTAGGATTCTGAATTCCGAGCTGGGTCAATTAGCCTTATCTGCATCATTTGTCAGCGACCTTAGTGGCGTGATGATCATGCTCGTTTCCGAAGTGGTTACCATTTCGTCCGAGATAGGTGCTACGCGCGCTATGATGACGGTCGGATCAATTCTCATCTATTTGTTTCTCATTGCATATGCATTTCGACCGGCAATGTTTTGGGTAGTGAGGAAGACACCTGAAGGCAAGCCTGTCAAAGGCATGTACATTCACATCATCATAGCGATAATGTTTCTGTCCGGGTTGTATGCTAATTATAATGCTTTGCCTTTCTTCCTCGGACCTTTTGTTCTTGGTTTGGCTGTACCAGCTGGACCTCCTATAGGATCCAGCATTGTCAGCAAGCTCAACTGCTTTACAGAAGAAGTGTTTCTACCACTCTATGTGACTGCAGCTGCCATGAAGACAGATATACATTCAGTCAGATTCAGTGACAGATCCATAACGTTCAACATTGTCCTGTTTTGTTCTACATTTGTGGCAAAAATGGTGGGGTCTTTGGTTCCTCCTTTGTACTCCAAAATGCCCTTGAATGATGCTTTAGCAGTTGCTCTGATTTTGAGTTTCAAAGGTGTCAACCAACTGACCATATATTTCTGCGCTTTAATGTTTAAGGTAACTATACTTATTTTCTACCCCATTTTTCTCCTAGGAAATTTGATTACCTTGTGGGCAAACCTATTTTATAACAGCTCCAAGGCTCCTATTACTTCTTACTATATATCTGGAGTTAACATATCCTACTAATTTCTTCTTGTAAAAATTATCTTTTTGCCAATTGGATGAGCTACATTTCTCAATGGTTAAGACTGTTTTAAAAAGAAAGCCACGACTGGAAGAGTGAAAGAACATACATATTGATCGATCCTTAACTGTTAGTTTATTGTAGAGTACATCTTTTAGCACATGATATTCCGGTGTAGTAACCTGAGATGTTTTCTTGAACAAGGTTAAATTACTGATGCTTTTGTTCCGACTTTTTATGGTTCTATTCAAACTCAGGGGGATCCCAGAGAAGGAGAACCAGTGTTCTCTTTGTTAACTATTGCGATCCTAGTAAATGCACTTATCATTCCAGTTTTGGTGAAGTACCTATACGATCCTTCAAGGAAATATGCAGGTTATCAGAAAAGGGATATCATGCATTGCAGAAGCAATGCAGAGCTCCGAGTCTTGGTGTGCATCCACGGGTCTGCTAATGTTGCTGCAGCAATCAAACTACTTGAAGCTGCATGCTTGTCTAGAGAAAGACCCCTTGGAATTTATGTGCTTCACCTTATCCGACTAATCGGTCGATCCTCCCCAGTTTTCATTTCCCACAACAAACAGAAAACTGTCAGTTCCAGTTCTTCCTTTTCAGAGAATATCATTAACCCTTTCGAACGTTTCAAACAAGAAAAGAAATTGGTTGGACTATCCGTAAACCTTTTCACAGCAATCACTCCACCCAAGTGCATGCATGAAGACATTTGCACCCTTGCGTTGGACAGGCTCACATCCCTCATAGTGCTCCCATTCCATCGAAAATGGTCCATTGATGGGTCCTTTGAATCAGAGGACAATAACATAAGGACCTTAAACTACAATGTCCTCCAAATAGCTCCCTGCTCCGTCGGGATCTTAGTCGATCGTGGCCATTTAGGCCGCTCGATGGCTTCAACGGAGTCATCCTATTCTGTTGCCATGTTCTTCTTAGGAGGTAATGATGATCAAGAGGCAATAATTTTTGCCAAACGCTTGGCCGGAAACTCGAACATCACCCTGACTGTGGTTCACCTTGTTGCCTCTGAAACCGATGGAGATATCCACATAGACAACTTGCTTGATTTCGAGGTCTTGAAGGATGTCAAGCGTAACAATGTGGGTAATGCATATGTGATATATTCAGAGGAGAAAGTGGAAGATGGGCCTCAGACCGCAATGGTAATTCGCTCTATGGCGTACAAGTTTGACCTTATAATAGTTGGCAGACGACATAACATAGATTCCCCTCAGACCTCAGGGCTTGCGGAATGGAGTGAATTCCCAGAGCTTGGGGTCATCGGAGACTTGCTCGCCTCCTCAGATGTCGTCGGTAGCAAAACTTCTATCTTGGTGGTGCAGCAACAACAAACAGATGATAGGTAGTCACGGCAGGAGAAGTACATATAAAATTGAGATCAATCTAAAATGCATCCATCTTCTGTTGATTTGTTTTTTTTTTTTTTTTGGTAATACTGTAAATTACAAGAGATCATAATGCGTGAGGAATTTAGGTTTATTTAGTATCAAACGGGCTTCCCCTGATTGTGAAGCCTAGTTCTTACCCTTACCAATTTTAGCGTAGTGAATTAACTAATCTCAGTTCTTTTTGTAATGACCAGGCCTAATAACAAGCCGTTTTCAAAATTTTGTTTTTGGATATATACGTATGAAGAGCCCAGTTAATTTTCGAGTATTATTTTTTATATATACTGGTTGCGGGTTCAAATTGTATTTTGGTGGATAATGATTTATTTTTAATAGGTTTGTTATTTTAATAATTTCCTTAAATATTTTTGGGACGGATGGAAAATCTTTTTATGGGTCGATGATTTTATGGAACAAGTATTTTTTTAGATGAATCGAGGCCCAAAATTCAGAAATGAGTCCATTTATTAATAGTTTATCTTTTCACTACGAAACATGGGCCAAATATTTGAAATGACCCAGTATTTTCATCAAGTCCAAGCCCGTGAGAACCAAGAATAGAACCCACGTCATGCACGGTTCCTTCTACTAGGGTTTTTAGTAGCTACTATATATACCCACAGCACCGTAGCCACTCTTCCTCCACGTTTTCAACTCACACGGCAAGACCAACAGCCCTGTCCCTCCCCCCGAAAACAGAGCCCAGCTCTTCTGTTTGGCACGAGTCCTCCGCCAAAAGCCAACAACTGCACGCGTGGAACCACCGTACTCCATCACGGAAGCTCTAGCCCCTCCGCGTGCCCCCGCAAGCTTTCCCCTGTTTTAGTTTTCGAAAAACAGAACAACAGCTTTGCCCACCTTGAGCCACTGCAACCACCTCTATTGAGAACTCCACCATGTTGTAACCCCACAGAAACTGCCGGCGATGACTTCTCGTCACCCCAGTTCACCGCACGCTGCCTCAGGCCCCCGGTAAGCTCATGTCATTTCTTTTTGTTTTTCTCTTTTCTCTCGGTCTCTCGCTCATTCTCTCACCGTGTGCCTCTCTCGCTCATCTCTCTTTCTCTCTCAGCCAGTGCCTAGGCTTCGCTCCCATCCGCCATGGTCAACCGCCAGCTCCACGTTGTCATGCCCCCATCTCTCCGTAAGTGTTGCCGCTGCACAGTTGTTTAGTTTTTCTTCTGTTCTCTGGTAGTTCTTTATAAGGTGTAACTATGTTAACCTAATAGAAGGAAGTATTATTACTTTTTTACCCTTTAGTGTATGCCTCCAGATTTATTGTTTAGGGCTTAGTTTAAATGGGTTTTGTTTTAAGCCTCAAAAATATTATATTTGTGTAGATAGTATTTTGATAATATTGTTAATTAAAGGAAGTAAACCTATTTTTTTAAGAGATAAGTTTTACATGACTTATTTTATGGAAATTTTTAGTAGCCAAAGTATTCTATTAATTTATAACAAGTTATTGGTATTTTAGATATTTTAAATATTAATATTTATTGAGTTCCGTAATTATCAAAATACTTATTTGATAAATTTCTTCTTCAGTACGAATTCGATTAAGTGGATATTGATGGTTTTAGAAAATGATGGTATTTTAGGAATTAAAAGAATTTTAGGTTTTGAGATTTTAAAATAGGTTCTTTTAGCATTTTAGGTTTAAATATTGAAATACATGGTTGATTGAAAATTTACGAAAATTACGTGATTTTTATAGGTAACGATTAATATGTGTTCGACATTGTTGAATAAATTTTTTGAAAGACTAAGGAGTCCAGGTAAGCGGGGCTCCTATGCTAGACTTTGCATAAAAATAAATAAAATGAGCTGATGTTGATTTTTGGAAAAATGTGCATGTTTTCTTATGAAATGAAATTTGAAACGACCCCAGTTATTTGTTCTGCATGACTCATGAAATTCTGTATAAGAATAAAGTACTTTCTATCATGACTCTTTCTATCATGACTGGTGTAGACATGAACAAAGTTTTTGAATTATGTTTTTGAACTATGCAAAAGAGAGTGAATATGAAAAATTGTGCATAAATCATATTTTTGTGATATGATTATGTTCTGTTCTGTTCTGAAAATGTTTTGTACTCTGATATAATATGATGCGATTTTTGAAACCTTTGGCATGACATTCTGTTTCTGTTCTATTCTAACCTTACCACGGGTGTAAAACTGTGGCCTCTGTTTGGGTTGGTACCAGCTTTTCTGTTTCTGGTGCACCCACTTTGAAACAAAGTGGTTTTCTGCATGGTTTTTCCTATATGCACACTCGGGGCTCCGAGAATAATAAGAGAAAGATTCACATTCTGTTTCTGCTCGGTTGGTCGTCGGGGTTTGCATAACCCTACCATGGAGGTCAAACATGAAATTATGTTCTGATTTGATGTGTTCAGTTATACTATGCTAAGGAAATTTTGAATAAGAATATTTTTGACATTTCGCTCTGATATTTTAATAACATGTTCTGACATTGCATTCTGAAAAAAAGTATTTTTGTGCTGCATTCTAAACTCTGTAAATACTCATGTTTACATACTAGTATATGTTCTCTGCTTACTGAGTTGTTGATAATTCACCCATTTATCTCCACAATATTTTCAGATGATTTTGGATATTTCAGTTGAGGATCAAGAATAGTGGATTAAGAATAGAAAGTTTTCGATGAGTATTAACGAAATTTTGTTAAGAAATTTCATTGTGTTCTGATAACTTGGCATTTTTGAAGAATTGATTATATTGAGGAAACTAGTTTGAATCAAAATCTTTTTATAATATTGGGAATTTGGAGTCTATAATTATATTGCTGAAATGTGAGTTTAAGTGACATGTACAAAAGTTGATTTTTTTTTGGGTTACTGTATTGAGGATTTGATATATGAGTATGTGTGGTTAATTCAATTTGAAGTGTTTATGTTTGATTTGGAGCTTTTGGAAGTATATTAGCAGTGTTGGAGTTGATTATTAGATAACATGAGTTAACTCTTCGGACCAACGGGGATGAGGCGTTACACTTTTTGCATCCTCAAAATTTTCTATCTTAAATGAAAATGTTCTGCAATCATGATATCAAACCAAAGAAAGATGTTAAACCAGACTAGGAAGAACAAACCAATTGTGACTAATTTTATCCCATTTTCTTTGTGGTTTTGAATGTGCCTTAGAGCAGCTGCGTCATCCAACAATTCCTTGAATGACCTAATCATGTAGATGATCATGTCTTTTTATCTGGAAAGATGCTTTGATCAAAACTAGATGTGTTTATATACCTCATGATCTCTATAGGTTTTGAATTTCTTAAATGAGAACTAAACCACTCCTCAAGCATTGTGTAGGATCCGGGCTCGTTTGAAGCGTGAGATAAGATGATAATTTTGTGAATAGTAGTAAGTTAGTTTATAAATAGTAGTGAGATAGTTTGAGTTGAGTATTTTTTAGATTTTGGGAAATAAGAGAGAAAAAGTTGAATAAAAAATATTATAAGGTTAAAAATATTGTTAAAATATAGTTTTATAATATTATTTTTGTTTGGAGATTTGAAAAAGTTGATTTTTTTTATTTGGAAGTTTAAAAATGTTGTAACGATTAGTTTGAAAAGTTGTAATGATTAGTTTAAAAATTTTATATTTAAATTATGTTTGAGAAGGAGATTAGATGAGATGAGATTGAGAATTTTGGGATGAGATTTGTTGATGTCGTGTTTTGCGGGCCTGGGCAACTCGACACTCGTGTGGCTGAGCCTTTTTTTTGCAAGGAGGAGAAATAGGGGAGCTCGGGGGTCGTGATACCTCAGACGCTCAAGTTAGATCAAGGTTGAATATGAAGAGAGAAAGTGAGAGTTAGAGGGAATAAATAGAGAAGTATTCAAGTGCGTAAGTAGTAACTCACTTCTCGGCACAGAGAGAGAGAGAGGAGTATTGACGGTCCCTTCTAAGGGCCAGGGCCTCCCGAGCTTTGCCCCTTCAAGCCTGTCCAGGACGCATTGACTGTGGCGCGGTCCTGTCATGGCGTGCTCACTCCTGCTCCATTAAATGCGGCGTGGCCCTCGACAGGCTTGCCCCTACTCCTGCACCGTCGAGATAGCTATGTCAGGGACAGGGATGTTCCTTGATGGTAGGCCAGCTTGGGTGTCAGGTTGTCTTGTTGTGTCAGGGTCGAGGGCGTCTCTGTCAGTTAGTCGGACGTGGTGCTAGGTTGCACAGTCTCCCATCCTTTTGTCAGGACCTTTGCATTGTGTCCTTCCTCCTGGGCCGTCTCTACACATCCCAAACCGTATATGTGGGCCCGGGCCCCTGGGGATTTGTCCCTTCACAGTACCCCGCGAATTCTTAGCGCACGTGTGCGATGAGAATTTTAAAAGATCCTTCCTTATCCCATCATTAATGCGCATGGATTTCTATGTCCTACCGTCTTCACGACCTCCTGACCTTCGAGTTGGTGCGTGCTTACCACGCGCTTGCTCATTACTCCCTTTTATTTATTGCGTTGTAGTGTCTGGGTTCCTGCGCAACTCCACCCCAATGCTTGGCAAATCATGGTGGCGAGCTACATAATCTTCCGTCAGGTGCTAGATGATGGTTCCGAGGACTACCCAAATCTGACTACTCGGGAATTCTTGTTAGTATATCGGATCATTCGACTTGATGAGAGCTTATGTAGCTTCCAATCTCGAGCTTTCGAGATGTGTTTCGTGACGTTGGAGAAACGCTTATCCTCCATTAAGGAATGGCAAATGCGTTTCTTATTCGTTTCCGGTTCAGGATGGGAGTATCCCGAAGGTGAGGAAATTCATCAAGAATTTCCAGTTCGGGCTGTCTAGGCTAATGTGCCGGAGAGTCAGTCCCTTTTGATCAAACTGTCTGAGAGGGTGGAATTTTGGGTGGCGATCGTTCTGTCCTGGGTGTCTCCCATCCCAAACTAAGTGAGATTGACATGCTGATCACTGACGCAAACATCAGGTGTAATTTGCTCCTTTCCGATCGATCCTTTGGGCTTGGTCTGGAACTTTTGGCAGTTCCCCCCTCTTCTCCTTCCAGGAAGCGCCAGGATTCTCCCTCCATGAGGGATGACCGTGCCAAGCTGCATCGTGCTGATGAGAGCGACGCTGGGGCTGTTCTAGGGTCGTGGGCTCGGGGTCCCAGTTCCCATCCTAGCCCTTCCCATCAAGTTCCATCGTCTTCTTCGTGTGGGGCCTCTGCAAGTTCGTCACGACAACCTCCATCTGGGTCTCTTTTCAGGGAGTTTGGCACAGCCTCTCACCCAGCTCCTTCTGGACCTCCTCGCAGTGCTTCTCCTAGCCCCTCTTGCTCACCGCCGTCAAGGCTAGTATGCATGCAATACCTTCAGCAGTACCTCTTCTCGGCCTCCTGTGAGCTCCTCTAGGCAAGATCGACCAAACTCCTCCCAACCGATCCCGACCTCTCTCACTGCTGGCTTTTCACCCTTGCAGCCTATTGTCTCACCGTCGATAGCCGCCTTTGGAGCCGGTGAGGGTGAGGTGGATGAGATCGTCCTCAACGTCGTCTTTCTCAACTCTTTCTTCAACCCTGCTCCCCGCAGGGACAACCAGTCTGTTGAGCCCCCGCTTTCCTTCGAGGCAGCAGTTCGCACCACGCCCATGATGAGGGAGATGGCTCCGTCTCCTGTTCATGACGAGGGACCTGAGCTGGGCTTCCCTCAACTGCAAAGTGTTGTTGAAGACAGGGCTGTGAGCCTTTTGTCCGCACTAGGGACCTTCCTTGAGGTCAACATCTACTCCTTCTTGGTTTCGGAAGACCAGGTGCCTCGCCCTGCTTCTCCTCCTGTGACTTCCCCCCAAGTTGATGCGGATGCGCCTCCTCTACAGTCGTCCTCCCAGGTTGATGCAGAGGCTCCTGCAGCAGATGAGACGCCTGCGGTGGTCAAGTTATTTTCTCCTTTGACTTCCCCTATTCATGAGGACGCCCTGTTGCTGGGCGGTGATGCCTCGTTGCCTGATGTTGGGATGGGAGACTCCCGGCAAAGATCAACTTCCCCATCTGGGATCCCTCCTCCTTCTTGTGAAGCTCCAGACTCGGAGGGTTTTGCCCCTAGTAATGGGGTCCATCCGAGCCCAAGGCTCGAATTCTCCCGAGGTCATCCCTAGAGAACTCTCCACTTTCTCATTCCCCCTTACACTGGGCCTTCCTCTCTTCCTGCTGGCGAGAGCGCCCAAGAGACTGGTCTAGATTTCCAGAGGGCCCGGGTTGAAGCGGTCGAGCGAGAGGCTCAGACCTTACTTTGCCCACGTACCAACGATTCCCCTATCTTGCCTTTCCTTCCTCTTTTCTGTCTATCTTCTGACTTGTTTCATTCCAGGCTACTGACCATCTGGCAGAAATGATTGTCAGTGAACGGGAGGCCATCGAAGATCAGAAACGGGCGCTTAGTGCCTTGAACAGTCTCGCTCGTTTGGAAGTTCGTAAGGCAAATAAGCGGTTGGATGAGCTGACGGCCTCGGAGCAGCATGTCTGAGTCCTACGCTTGGACAACAAGGAGCTCCGCAAGGAGAAGAAGAAGCTTAGGAAGGTGAAGGACCATGAGATCTCACAACTAAAGTGGGAGCTTGAACGCTTGGGAGCGGAGAGAGAGCAAGCTGGAGTGGAGGTTCAGCAGTTGGAGGAAGAGTTGTGGTCTATGCGGAGGAGGCTTCGGGGGTCTAGGAGGAAGAGGGCTTCGTGTGCTACACAACGCTCTCGGTTGATCCTTCATTGCTTTTCGCTCTCGCGATCCTCCTGCTACTTGAGGATTGTCGTGCTGCGATGCCAGAGCTGAATCAACTCCTTAGAAGATGATCTAGCTCGAGCGATGGACATAGTCTCCACTCAGGACGTCACTATCTCAAGAGTGCAACCTTCTGAGGCGGCTTTGGAGTCCAAAATTTGACATGCGCCGACACTCTGAAATGAGCCTGGGGCTATGGTTACAAGGAAAGCCTATAGCGCTTTGGAGATTATCAGGTAGGGAACCCCTCGACCGACCTCAATACTCTCCAGTTTTCATCCCTTTCTCCCAATCTCTTAGCCTACCAGATCGTCAAGACTCTAGGGAGAAAGCAGATGCCGTTGGCTTTTCGAGACGCTCCTCCATCGCCATGATTTTGTTAATTTGTCTTGTTTTGTACCTTTCATGCCCAAACGGGTTCATTGATGTAATTGAACCACATGTTTATATATATGAGTGTTTCATGCTTTTCCGGGAGCGATCACCCTTCGTTTTTGTTGCCCCTTGTTTTTTGCTTCGTTTTTGTTCTCTCTGATTGTAGCACGAAGGTCGGCAAGTCAAGGAACTTGTGTCCCGACTGACTCCTATTAGGGTAGAGCTCAGGAGGCCCTGGCCTTTAGCTAATGCATCGCGGCCAGCCAAGGGACTGGACTTGTGGTGTATGAAGGTCGGCGAGTCAAGGAACTCGTGTCCAACTGGCTATGAAGGGTAGAGCTCGAGAGGCCCTGGCCCTTAATCAATGCATCACCACCATGCATTGTGTGAAGGTCGGCGAGTGAAGTCACTCGTGTTTGACTGGCTCTGAAGGGGCAGAGCTCTGGAGGCCCTGGCCCTTTGCCAATGCATCGTAGCCAACCAAGGGACTAGGCTTGTGGTGCACAAAGACCAACGAGTCAAGTGACTCGTGTCCGACTGGCTTTGAAAGGCAAAGCTCTAGACGATTTGGCCAGTAGCCAATGCATTGCACGAAGGTCAATGAGTGAAGTGACTCGTATCCGACTGGCTATGAAGGGTAAAGCTCGGGAGGCCCTAGCCCTTACCCAAGGCATTGCTACCATGCATTGCTCAAAAGTTGGCGAGTGAATAGACTCGGGTCCGACTGGCTGTGAAGAGGCAAAGCTTGGGAGGCCCTGGCACTTAGCCAATGCATCGTGGCCAGCCAAAGTACTAGGCTTGTGGTGCACGTAGACCAGCGAGTCAAGTGACTCGTGTCCGACTGGCTATCAAGGGGCAGAGCTCGGGAGGTTTTGGCCCTTAGCCATGCATTGTGACCATGCATTGCGTGAAAGTTGGCGTGTGAAGTGACTCGTGTTCGACTGGCTATGGAGGGACAGAGGAGGCCCTAGCCCTTAGCCAATGCATCGCGGCCAGCCAAGAGACTAGGCTTATGGTGCACGAAAGTCGGCGAGTCAAGTGACTTGTGTCCGACTGGCTATGCTTTGGCCCTTAGCCAATGCATCGCGACCATGCATTGCACAAAGGTAGGTGAGTGAAGTGACTCGTACCCAACTGGCTGTGAAGGGACAGAGCTCGGGAGGCCCTGGCCCTTAGCCAATGCATCTCGGCCAGCCAAGGGACTTGGCTTGTTGCATTGTTATCTTTAAACAAAGGTGAATGGAGGCAGAATCATACTTTCATTGATGTCTTTGCTAGTTACATAATCAGGCAAACCTGTTGTTCTTAGACAAGATATTTCATCAAGTGTTCGGCGTTCCATGGATGGGGTGGCTCGCGACCTTTGCGGTCCTTCAATCTGTATGAGCTGGGTCTTCCGCTAGCGATTACCACAGTGGGCCTTTCCCACAGGGGCCCGAGCTTTCCTTTTTCCTGGGTGGTGACTCTTGTCTGCTTTAGGACCATGTCTCATACCTTGAATCCTCGGGGTCAGACCCGCTTGTTGGAATACTGCTCAACTTTCCGCTTGTTGCTCGTTGTCCGACTTGCTACTTCTTCTGGTCTTTCCTCTAGGAGGTCCAAGTTCTCTTTCAGTCTTTCATCGTTTGGTCCGGGTTGAAGTGTTGTATCCAATGCATGCGTAATCCCACCTCCACCAAGATCACGGCTTTCGTCCTGTACATGAGGGCGAAAGGCATCTCTCCCGTGGGTGTTCTAACAGACGTGCTCTTTGGCCTATCTTCCCTTTTGCTTTCCCAGCCTTTTCTTCTGGATACTCAACAGCATTTTGTTGGTGGCTTCTACTTGTCTATTTGCTTGCGAGTGTCTTGGAGATGTGTAGTTAGTCTTAATCTTGAGCTCTGCGCATCATTCCCGATAATGGAAGCAATCAAACTGTGTGATATTCTGATATGAACCCGTGGGAATGGAATCCCTTGAACCCACAATTAATTTAAAAACTCACTTAAGAAAGCCAAAATCAAGCCAATGGAAAATTTAGATCTGTTGAGGAACTCATTTTAAGAACCTATCTCAGGAACCTAAATTATGAGGAAGAACGGCACAAAGGTTGTGACTTGTCTTTGATAAGTTCAAAAGTTCATTCAAGAACAATATGAGATAAACTCAACTCACAATGAATAAATTCATCAAATTTCATAAACTGATTAAAATGAAGCTACAAAAGGTATTTAAACCAAAACCTAATTAAAACCCTAGCCAAAGTAAATCTCATCTTCCAAAAATACCCCTGAGTGAATAGTGTCGTGGCTACAGTACTCGGCTGTAGTAACTTACAAATCTCAATCCCCCAAAAATCCTAAGTTAACATAAAATCCTTTTCCAAAATACCATTGGGCGAAATACAAGACCTTCCTAAAGGAAACCCTAATTGCAAATTAAAACAATCCCTAAGCTACCCTTAAAAACTTATCTTGAAATCCTAATTCATAAAATATAAAACATATGTGGGTCAAACATCCTCAAACCCCATTATTCTAGACTAATTCCTATAACTAATAAAATAAACATTTTTAATAAATTAAATAAGGTCCAAACAATAACTCTACCTCATGTCTTCCATAACTTGTATCAAGTGGATCAAAACTGGATCTCATTCTCTGAAGCCCATCTTGAGTGTTGGAGTCTTGCTAGTTTCATCCCAAGTGGATTGCACCAATTATTGCATTACCTCATTGATCTTCTTGGCTCTTGACCTTGTAATTAACACATCTGGAACTTGCAAACAATCTTTAAGACTAAATCCGTCTTGGTGCCCATCATAAGGATTCGACCTCGAATCTCCACCTATATCAAATGGAGAACGGTCAGAAATATTGAAAGTAGTAAAAATATGATACTCACCGGAAAGATCCACTTTATATACATTATCATTAATTTTCTGAAGAATTTGAAAAGGTCTATCCATGCTACTCCTTTCATCGACAAGCAAAAATATCAAAACTAAAGGAGTAAGTGGATTAAAACCATAAACAATTTCAAATGGAGAATAAGAAATAATAGTATGCAAGATTTTATTATATGTACACTCTAATAAGGGCAAATGATACCCCCGCAAACGTCTATAAAACAATTAAATGAATGACAAATAATACTCCAGTAAACGTTCATGAAACATATCTAAAGTTTTCCTTACATCAAAATGACCACTCCAATTATATGCAAACTCAATGAATGGCAAGCAATACTCCCACAAACGTTCATGCAACACGTTAATGAATGGCAAATGATACTCCCATAAACATTCATGCAACACGTCTAAAGTCTTCCTTACACCAAAGTTACCCAACAAACCACCATGTCTATCACACAGAAGCAATTTACGCATAAACTAGTAGGCACACAAAGTCTATTCTCTCTAAAAAAGTACCAATCTAGCTTATAGAACTTACCAAACGATGCCTTCTCACATATTCCATACACACTAGCAAAGTCATCATCACTAGCATGCAATTTCTTATCATATTCAAATCTCAATAAATTTGCATTTAAAATAAAGATAAGGACATACCTTCTTTCTAATGCATTAACCATAAATTTTTCCTCACCATATGTGTATTTGATTACATGAAAAAAAGTCTCAATACAATCCTCCCACTTAGCATGTATTCTAGTCAAGAACTTACATTGTCTCTTCAAGTGTGTCAATGACTCATGTTCTTCAAAGAAAGGTCGGGTATGAATTGTCGCACCTGGCACAAAATCAATGTAGTGCTCTATCTCCCTAATAGGTGGTAATCCACTAAACATACCGCCAGGAAACACGACCTTATATCCCTGCAACAAAGAGACAACAACACTAGGCAAAGATACGTCAAGTTCGTTAGTAATAAGACTCGCCTTAGCATAAAAACTCACTTTTATCTTTGTTTTTATCTCACTTTCTTCACTCTCTTTTTTTTTTTCACTCATTTTTTTCCCTTTCACTCACTTTTTTCTTTTCACTCTCATTTTTTCTGCCACTCTCTTTTTCTTCACCTTTTTTTTGGACTCTCGACCTCACAATTATTTTTCAACTCCTTATCTTTTTTTCTTAAGGTCTCAGCCTCAGCCTCATCTTTTTTCTCTCTCATTTTTCTCTCTCTCTCATTTTTGGCCTCACTATTTCTTTTTTTCTTAATCTCACATTCAATCTTACTTTTTAGCTCAATCTCATTTTCACTCTTACTTTTTAGCTTAATCTATTTTCACTTTTTCTTTTTTTATCACTCTAACTTTCACTCTTTTTTTTTTATCACTCTCATTTTCACTCTTTCCTTTTTTGAGCAACCTCACTTTTCAGTTTTAGTTGGTCCACAAGGACCTGTGTTGGAGTTAAAGGAGCAAATTTGATTGTTTTTCCATCCTTTTCAAAATTGTACATGTTCTTTAACCCATCATGGATCACCTTCCTATCATACTGCCACGACTTCCCCAACAAAATATGGCCAGCATGCATAGTTACTACATCACAAAGCACCACATCCTAGTATTTTCCAATTGAAAAAGAAACTATCACTTGCTTATTTACTCTAACCTCCCCACAATCACTCAACCACTACAACTTGTATGGTCTAGGGTGTTTCAAGGTAATTAAATTCAATTTCTCAACTAAAGTAGTGCTATCCAAATTAATACAACTCCTCCCATCAATGATCATACTACATACCTTGTTGTTGATGTGACATCTAGTATGAAAAAGTTCTCGCTCTGCTACCCTGTATCATCCATTTTAATTTGTGTATTGAGAGCACGCCTGGCAACAAGAGACTCACTATACTCTTCATTCTTACACTTATGTTCAATACTAGGTTCACGCCTCCTCCTATCTCTCTCACCTTGCAATTTTCTACACACTGCATCTCGTTGATCGATCATATTCCTCACTTCACCCAACACCAAGTTCAATAGCTCAAACTGTTGTTGCATGACTTGCAACACAAAGGATGAGTTATCTGTCATCCCCTTTGGTGATGAGTCATTCCTATGAGACATTGTAATGTGCTGCACAAAAAGAATGTTAGTGAAAAACCTCACACACTCTCTTATGTGTTTACGCTCAAATAGTGGCACTCCACTCGTGTTTCACTCTTAATTGGTTTTTTCCTGATAATAGTCTCACACTCTTTGGCATTTTACCTTAATAGTTTTTTCGCTCAAGTTCTTTAAGAACTAGTTGAACTAAATCAAGACAGTATAACCTTGTATTATTCCAACCAGCAATAGGTTCAAGAAATAAGAACAAGAAATAAGGAAGTAATAAAATGACACGAGATTCAAGAAATTTATATGAGGGAAAGAGTAATTATAAAAAAAGATACCAAACTGGATCTTAGTTGATCGTGGCCATTATAAAAAAAGAGTAATTATATGGTCAAGTGGATAAAACTAGATCTCCTTCTCTAAAGCCCATCTTGAGTGTTAGAGTCTTGCTAGTTTCATTCCAAATGGATTGCACCAATCCTTGCATTGTCTCATTGATCTTCTTGGCTCTTGACCTTGTAATTGGCTCATCTGGAACTTGCAAAGGATCTTTAAAACTATGCCCATCTTGGTGCCTATCACGTTATCTGATATGAAGCTCCAAGGGATCCCGAGTCGACAGATGGTTGGAATGTCTATCATCCAAACTATGCTGCGATCCGGGAGGGGTGCTTCTTCCTGACCGGAGGCGACCTCCGCCAGATGGTCTGTCTTGTGGTTTTCTCCCCTCGAGATTTGTTGGATGTGGAAATATCTGAAGAGGTCGTGCTGCTCTCTTACCCGCTGGAGGTACTTTTTCAGCTTTTCACCTATAGTGGCGAATTATCCCGTGACCTGACCAACCACCACCTACGAGTCAGCTCTTACTTCAACTTCGGTTGCTCCAAACAATCTGGCTACAACCGTCCCTGCTAGTAGCGCCTCATACTCGGCCTCATTGTTGGTGGTTTTGAAATCAAGTTTGATCGTGTAGTTGAGTTCTTCCTTGGATTCCGTGATTTTGTGCACCCCTACACCCTCTAGCCCAACAGGATGAGCCGTTGATGTAGACCTGCCAAGGCTTGGCTTGGGGTGCCACAGCTATCTCCTCTGGGCAATCTGAGAACTCAACCACGAAGTCGGCCAAACCTTATCCTTTGATCGCCGGTCGGGGAAGGTACTCGATGTTGAACTCGCTCAACTCGATTTCCCAGTTTTTCATACGGCCCGACACATCGGGCTTCTGTAGTATCTTCCTAAGGGGTACGTCAGTGAGTACCTTCATCAAATTGGCCTGGAAGTAGGGTCTAAGATGCCTTGCAACGATTACTAATGCGAGGCCAACATTTTCGCGCAAGGATACCTGACCTCGACTCCTCGAAAAGAGCAGCTCATGTAGTAGACGGGTCGTTGCTCCCCCCTGGTGCGGACCATTATGGCAGACACGGCATTTGGTTTCACAGCTAGGTACACTGTCAAGGCTTACCCAGGGTTGGTTTGGCTGAGGAGTGGTGGGTGAGCCAAATACTTCTTGAGTTTGTCGAAGGCCTGATTGCACTCATCGTCCCATTTTTGTGCCTTCTTGAGGACTTTGAAGAAGGGAACATAGCGGTCAGATGACCTTGCGATAAAGCGGCTCAGTGCGGCAAATTTGCGTCGTTGCAGCTTGCTCGTTGATTCATCCTTCACAGCGCAAGGCTTGACAACGCATTGTTGCCGGCATATGAAGGACATGCTACTTGTAGGAAAAGAAATCCCACAGATGGCGCCAATATTGATGTCGTGATTCGCAGGCCTGGGCAACTCCACGCTCGTGGGGCTAGGCCTCTTTCCTGCAAGGAGGAGAAATGGGGGAGCTCGGGGGCCATGATACCTCCAACGCTCAAGTTAGATCAAGGTTGAAGATAAAGAGAGAAAGTGAGAGCTAGAGGGAATAAGTAGAGAAGTATTCAAGTGCGTAAGTAGTAACCCCCTTCTCGGCAGAAAGAGAGAGCGGTATTTATACCTGGTGGGGTGGGCCCCGAGTTGATGGTGACTGGTGTGCGGCTCCGTGCCGGGATCTTATCTCTCTGCCAAACTCTTGCCTCCCGCCAGACCTGTCCAGGGTTGCCACTGACACCGAGGGGGCACGTCGTTGCGTGCCGACCCACGGGACGCATTGACTGTGGCGTGGTCCTATCATGGCGTGCTCACTCTTGCTCTATTAAATGCGCGTGGCCTTGGATAGGCTCGGCCCTACTCCTGCGCTGTCCAGACAGTTATGTCAAGGATAGGGATGTTCTCTAATGGTAGGCCAACTTGGGTGTCAGGCGGTCCTATTGTGTTAGGGTCGAGGGCATCTCTGTTAGTTGGTCAGACGTGGTGCCAGGTTGCAGAGTCTCTCGTCCTTTTGTCAGGACCTTTGCATTGTGTCCTTCCTCCTGGGCCTCCTAGGCCATCCTGACCCATCCCAAACCTTATATGTGGGCCCATGCCTAGGCCTTATCCCCCCCCCCCCCACAACATTCTTTCCAAACAAGCCCTAAATCTAAGTACACCATAGTACAAGAATGTTTGAAATCGAGTATCAAACCAACCTTTACAAAAAAAAAACATTAAACCAAACAATTTTCCTGCCTTGTAACGTACGCACAACTTCCCCCACAATCCAAGTCAAGATTCACTACATTTTTGTCTAAATATAATAAATATGTATATAAAATGACTTGGATTGACAATGATATAGATAAGTGCAAACTTTACCTCCCAGAAGACTTGGACTGAGGCCACCTATTCAAATATTATAAATAGCAACACAACCTACTTCAGAGAGATGGAAAGGGATGGACAAGCAAGGGAAGAGACCTCACAGATTGGTGTTGGTTCCCTGTCCATTCCAAGGTCACATAAACCTGATGCTTCATTTGGGTTATATTCTACATTCCAAGGGCTTCTCCACCACAATCTCTCACACCTAATTCAACTTCCCCAACATGACAAACCACCCTGACTTCCATTTCCTATCCATCGTGGATGGCTTCTATGATTGTGTCGTCTTCTCCGAAAACTTTATAGATGTGATTTCCTCTTTCAACAACAACTGCAGAGCTCCCCTTCAAGAATTACTGGCCTTGGTGATGTAAACAAAGGAGTATGACAGTGAGATTGCTCGCGTCATATATGATGAATACATGTATTTCGTCGCAGCAGCGGCAAAGCATCTGAAGCTCCTAGTATCATCTTGCGCACTAGCAATGCTATAAATGATCTGACTCACAACACAATTCCTGGGCTTCTTAAGGACGGTTACATTTCTACACAAGGTACGTGTTATTTTACCTATATAGCAAACAAAAGAAAAAAATTGTATCTAAAGTGTTGTTGGTCCTAATTAACTATATTTGGTCCCATCACTAACCATTAGGTACTAGGTTATAGTTTATTGATGATAAAAATAAAAGATTCACATAGCCCCATTGATTAATTCAGTTTTTTTTCTAATCATCCAACCGAATTTGATAGTCTCTAACCGAGTGATTAGTCCCAGCCAGCTATCATTAAATATTCATACACTACCCGAAATCATATACGACATTAAATGCTATACGACCCACATGTGCTTATATCTCTCCAAAATTAGACCATCCAATTAAGTCAATAAATGATTTCTATTTTCGAGTTGATAGTAGAAAACAGTACAAATTTTGATAGTTAAAGAGTAATCTTCAGATGCAGATCCTATATTGCTGGAACCAGTGCCGGGGCTTCACCCTCTCAGATTCAAGGATCTCCCTATTTCCAATTTCAAAAATATAAACGACTTGCTACAGCTAATAGCCAAAGCACATGAGACTAGAACATATACGACAATCATTTGGAACAACATGGACTACCTCGAAGGGAAATCACTGGCACAACTCCTGCAACAAAGCCAAGTTCCATTATTCGCGATCGGCCCTTTCCACAAAATAGCTCCAGCCAAATCCTGCAGTATACTGGAAGAGGATACAAACTGCATTGAATGGCTAGATAAGCAAGCATGTAACTCTGTGATCTATAAAAGTTTTGGGATTATAGTTGTAAAATTGTTGAAAATTGAAATTATGATATGAAAGAAAACTGAGTAATTCTCATTATGATCTGAAAGTCTGATTTAATGGCTATACAATCACTGTATTTAGACTATACATCATCTGCCACTTGGACCAGTAATTTACATCTTATTCTCAGCTAACTTAATTGTCAATCCCTTTGTTTGGCTTCACGGGATTTTAACTCCAATCCCTCTATAAGGCTTTGTATATTCCAACACACTCACCCCCTCTCAAGATGAGAATGGATGTTAATCATTCCCATCTTGCAAATAAGATGATGAAAATTGAGAGATCCAAGAGATTTAGTTAATATGTCAGCTAGTTGATGCTTTGAAGGAATATGAATTATTTTGATGAGGCCTTCTTGTAGTTTCTCTCGAGCAAGATGACAATCTAGTTGGATATGCTTGGCCCTTTCATGATGAACGGGATTAAAAGCAATATCAAAAGTAGGTTTGCTATTGTACAATAATATAGCTTGAGAATGAGTAACTCTAAAGTCAGCCAGGAGATAAACTAGCCATTCAAGCTCACAAGTTGTAGATGCTAAAGCCCTGTACTCAGATTCAACAGATGCTCTGCTAACTATGGGTTGTTTCTTTGATTTCCAAGAGATAAGAGAATCTCCTATAAAAACTGTAAAACCAGTTACACTTGTTCTAGTGTCTAGGTAGCCACCCCAATCACTGTCAGAATATGCTTTTAGATGTAAGGAAGATGCTGCAAATAAGAAAATTCCTTGAACTGGTGTAGCTTTAACATATCGAAGACTATTGCAGTAGCTTGAAGATGTGTAGTGCTAGGATTAGCCATAAACTAACTTAAAGTTTGAACTGAATAAGCCAAATTAGGTCTAGTTATGGTGAGGTATAATAGTCGACCAACAAGTTTTTTGTATGATGCATGATTGGATAAAGGAGAGTAGGAATCATTTGCAGTTAGCTTTGAGTAGATTACATAGGAAAGGCTACTGGTTTGCAACCAGTAAAACCATTGTCTTGCAAAATATCCAAGGCATACTTCCTCTGACATAAAGTAATACCCTTGGTTGATCTAGCCACTTCTATACCCAATAAGTATTTTAATTCACCCAGATCCTTAATTGTAAAGGAATCATGCAAATTTCTTGACAAGATTGATTTGATCAAATGCTATCAGAGGCAAGAATAACATCATCAACATAAGTGAGTAAGACTATAAAACCTATTGAGGTTTGTTTTATGAACAAGGATGAATCTGATTTGCCTTGAGTAAAACCAAATTGAAGCAAATAAAATGATAGTTTGGAAAACCACTATCTTGAGGCCTGTTTCAGACCATAAAGACTCTTCTTAAGTTTGCATACTCGAGGGTTATTAGAGGATGAATATCCTGGTGGCAGCTACATATACACTTCTTCATGGAGATCTCCATGCAAGAAAGCATTATTTATATTTAATTGAGGTAAATGCCAATACTTTATGGCAGCAACAGCAAGTAAAACTCGTACAGTTGTCATCTTTACAACAAGGGAATAAGTATCAAAGAAATCAAGACCTCCTGTTGAGTATATCCCTTTGCTACTAATCTAGCTTTATACCTCTCAACTGTGCCATCAGCTTTAAATTTGACATGATAAACCCATTTGCAACCTATTGCAGTCTTATTTGGAGGTAAAATGGCAAGTTCCCAAGTTTTGTCTAATTCAAGAGCTTTTATTTCTTCTGCCATAGCAGCTTGCCATTAAGGGTGGAAGATGGCTTGTTTGAAGGTTTTTGGTTCAAATGTAGAAGAAACAGCAGAAGCAAAGGCTTTATATTGAGAAGATAATTGTGAGTTAGAGAGGAATTGAAATATGGAGTAGGACTTACCAGAAGAAGAAGGTGAATTGCAGTTGAGAGATGCTTAAGATGCTGAAATTGTCTGAGTTGTATTTTCACAATAAAAGTTCTGTAAATATGCAAGAGGATGCCTGATTCTTTCAGACCTTCTAAGGTTTTGATTTTGATTTCGGGAATTTGAGAAACAAAATTTGAAGTAGATATATCAAATTCTATAGAGTCATAGATTTGAGGAAAATCAGGAAAGACAATGGGTGTATGAACAGTATTTGGTATTGAAGGAAATATGGATTCATGGAAAACCACATTCCTGGATACAAAGATTTTTAGATTAAGAAGATCAAGAACTTTGTAACCATTGATGTTTGGTGGATATCCCAGAAAAAGACACTTTGAGGCTTTTGGTTGGAATTTGCCTCGATGACTTGTGATTGTGCTAGCAAAACACAAGCGGCCAAAAACCTTAAGATAGTTATAATCTGGAGGTTTTTGAAACAAAAGGAAATATGGTGTTTGATTTTTTAGGACAGATGAAGGGGTTCTATTGATAAGATGTATATCAGTTAATACACAATCAGTCCAATAGGAAAAAGGTAATTTGGATTTAAAAAGTAGTGCTCTAGCTACATTTAAGAAATGTTGATGTTTTCTTTCAACCCTACCATTTTGCCGAGGTGTTTCAACACAAGATAGTTGATGAATTATGTCATCTCTTGATAAAAAAACAGGCATATTAAACTCTCGACCATTATCTGCTCTAAGAGTTTGAATAGTTGTGCTGAATTGTTATGAACATAAGCATCAACATTGGCGAGGATTATACAAGTATCTATTTTAGCTTTCATGAGATAAAGTCAAGTAAAATGTGTGAAATCATCTACAATTGTTAGAAAATAATCGTAGCTAGTGTATGAAGTAATAGAAAAGGGGCCCCAAATGTCACAATGGACTAACTGAAAAGCTTTATTGGAATAACTATTTGATACAGAAAATGGTAGTTTCTTTTGTTTAGCTAATGGACAGATTTCACAAACATGATTATGAGAAACTTGTATAATCGGATCCAATACACTAATGATTTGTAGTCTTGTAGGTGGGATATATCCTACTCGAAGATACCAAATATCAGAATTGATATTACAATTGTTGGCTAAAGAAACAAAAGGTAAATTGATTGATTCAGGTACTTCACTCTTTGCTTTAATGGAGAACTTTTGTAAGTGATAGAGACCAGACTTTACTTTAGCAAGCCCAATCATCTTCCAGTTGCTGAGGTCCTGCAGAATACATTTGGATTGAAAGAAAAAAAAAACCAATAGAATTGTTTTTAGTTAGCTTTGAAGCAGAAATGAGATTAACATTGAAAGAAGGAACATAAAGGACATTATGCAAGGTTATGTTAGAAGATAAATTGACATTTCTAGTAAAAACAATGGAAACAAATTGTCCATTTGGTAGATGAACTAGAGATGGTTTAGTAGGTAAATGAATTGAGTTGAAGAAATGAGGGGAACAGATCATATGATATGTTGCTCCAGTGTCAAGAATCCATGGAGAATGATTCTTGGAAGATGAAACAATATTGCAAGAAGAAGGATTACCTTAGGTAGAAGCAGTGTTAGCTGTTGAATTGGGATTAATGTGTGAACTGGATAGACTATTTGCAAGTGTCAGCAGATTTTGAATTTGTTCTTGAGAAAATAGGTTTGGGATACTTGAATTTGGCTCCAAAGAAGAAGCATTGTTTGCAATGGGCAACCGTAAATTTACACTACCAGAATGTGTAGAAAATGATATTTTGCCTCGTGGACCCTTCCATCCAGGTGGATACTCAATGAGTCGAAAGCACTTGTCTGTAAGGTGACCCGAGTAACCACAACGGGAGCAAATCACATATGCCTTGCCTTTGGTTTTGTAAATCGAGCACCATTTGTTGAAGTTTGTTTCTGTGGCTGTGTCGCAATCATGGCATGTGAATCAAGGGGAATGCCAACTGCATTTGTCAAAGATCTTTGGCTTTCTTCTTGCAGTAGCAAAGAAAAAACTTTGCTTATGGAAGGCAAAGGAGATTGAAGAAGTAACTAACTTCGCATCATTGAATAAGAATCATGCAAGCCAATTAGCCAAGATATCAAAGGTTCCACATCGACAACTTGGAATGGGTCGTTAGCTAATGTACTCATCTCACAGGGTCTTGAAATTACTAAAATATTCAGTAACAAACTTTGACCCTTGAGAAATAGAGCTAAGGGATTTCTCTAGGATAAAGACTCGTGGACCATCACTTCGAAGATACCTAGTTTTGAGTTCTTCCCAAATATCAAATGCACTTGTGAAATAAAGCAGACTGCCACGGATTTCTTTGGCAATGGAGTTCATTAACCAAGATAGAACAAGATTATTTGCTCGCAGCCAAGCAACTCAAAGCCTAGAATCATTAGAACTAGGTTGAATCAAGCTTCCATCAATGAAATCAATCTTGTTCTTCACTATGAGAGCAATGGAGATTGATCAACTCCATGCAACACAGTTTTCACCAGTGAAGATCTCGAAAACCAGAAGAGCTACAGGATTATCAGACGGATGTAGATAGTAACTACTCGAAGCATCATCAGAAGGATTTGCCATAGAAGCAGAAGATGCCATAGACGCAAGAATCAAGAAAGAATTGAGACTATACACGAAAGGAAGAGAGCAGTGGAATCTTGTATACACGATGATACCATGTAAAATTGTTGAAAACTGAAACTATGATATCAAAGAAAACTGAGTAATTCTCATTATGATCTGAAAGTCTGATTTAATGGCTATACAATCACTATATTTATACACATAAAGACTATACATCATCTGCCACTTGGACCAATAATTTACATCTCATTCTCAACTAACTTAACTGTCAACCCCTATGTTTGGCTTCAAGGGATTTTAACTCCAATCCCTCTATAAGGCTCTATATATTCCAACAATAGCATCCATGCATGGACAAGAAAGAGCTAGCTGAAATGGCATGGGGGCTGGCTAGCAGTCAGCAGCCTTTCCTGTGGGTGGTTCAACCAAATCCAACAACTGCTTGTTCAGAATGGAAAGATTCACTTCCTGAAGGTTTCAGTGAAACCATTGCAGAAAGGCTCAAAACCAAATAGATCATGATGTATTTACAAGATCAAATCCCACAAAATTAGCAATCTCTTGATATTAGGAAGTTTGTCATTTAATTGTAATTATTTCCTTTTTAATAGTTACCATAGAAGGGCTAGGTATGTATCTATATATTTCATACGTTCTTACACTGTAAAGATACTTTTTCAGAAATATACAGATACATACCTAGATCTTCTATGGTAACTATTAAAAAGAAATTAAATAATTACAATTAAATGACAAATTTCTTAATATCAAGAGATTGTTAATTTTGTGAGATTTGATACTGTCAATACGACGGATGGACCATCCTTTAGCATATCCATCAACAGTTTCGAAACAAGTAATGGCCCCAAAAATAGACATTAATTAGCTATGGACGTTGGTAATAATTGGTGTGTTTTCAAAGCATTTATGAATTGAAAAGACTAACTAATTTTGAGAACAAGTTTAAAGAGCCGGTCTGCATGCAACTTCCCCTTTATTGTCTCATTCCTACCTTGCATATATATTATATAGTCCGTTCTCTCCGGTGATTTCTACCCCATTTTTTTCGTCTGAAAAAGACCAAGAAATTAAGGCAGACAGTTCGATCGGATCATCGCCGGCATGGCAGGATCAGAAGCAACTCCGGCCAGAATTTCAAACTTTATTCCCCCAGACATTATCACAGTAACAGAATGCGTTCACCTTCCCGACAGGATACATTCGCCGGGCATGTGGAACTACTTTCATTCTGGGAGATTCTCGTTTTCATTGCCACAGTTTGAGATCCAGATGATTGTTGTTTTCCTCATCACGCAGGCCTTCCATTATATGCTCAAGCGTCAAGGAATGCCTCCTTTTACCTCTCAACTCATTGTGCGTATAAGTACTGCCCTCTTCCCGCCACTTCCTCTCCCTGCATGAAATGTTCCTCTTATTAATTAATTTCGTTGAAATTATTTAGTTGAAAAAAAAAAATCTATTTGAAAGCGTACTGTTAATTCACACTGATCTATTTGAACATGATAAAACCCAAGAATGTAACACCTTCTACACCTTCTAGTAAGCTAATAATTTCAACAAAATTATTAGTACCCAGACTCACGAAACAGAGTAAGCCATAAGTAACCTGTCATTATCATCCAGAATAACTCCCCCAACACTAGAAGGGTCTGGATTCCCAAGATTATTACCATCAGTATTAAGTTTAACCCAACCCTGATGAGGCCGAGTCTATTTTACCACCCAAACCCTCTTAGGCTTAGGAAACAAAATCAGGATATCCAATCTATTTAAGATATCAACATTCTAGGTAGAAACAGAAGAAACTTTCATAATCTGATCCATAATACGACGGAGCCATAATTTAATAGCATGCCAAACCAACTCAGCCGTATAAACCTTATCCTAATACAGTCTCAGGCACTCTTAGTAGTAAACTTGCCCAAGGTAAATGAGACGCCCGAACCCTAATACAGTCCCAGACACTTGGTAGTAAACTTGCTCTCCTTATCTTTCAACCAAACAAGCACATCTTGACCCTCCTTCTATCTAGCCAGAAAATCATACAGATCATTAGCTTTCTGATGGCCCATTAAGCTATTCAGAAGATAAATATCTCACACATTCTCAATACGACATTCTTTTATCTTAATAGAAGCGTGATCAATCACAGGAAATTGACCATTGAGAGGACCTCCCTCATCCCAATTATCATACCAAAAAGAGATGTTGCCCTCTTTTACAACCCATTTGGAACTATTTAGCACCTCTGGGATACTGCGGACAATTGATCTCCAAAGATGGGTCCCTTCAGTAGGCTCCGGAAGGAATAAATTATTCCTCTTAATATATTTGCCTCTGAAAAAATCCGCCCAAATAAAGTTGCCCTTAATAAGACTCCAGGCAAGTTTCATGTGTAAAGCTCTTTGAACATCCCCAAAATCCCTAATACCCAAACCTCCCTCATCAGTGGGAGTACAAATATGCTTCCAGGAAATCTATTTCCTACGACCCTTACCTTCAGATTCACCCTAAAAGAAGGAGCTCAGAAGCTTATTCAATCTAAGAAGTACCACTTTGGGACATCTAAAACAACAAGAAGATAGGTGGCCATACTAAATAAAACATGATGCAAAAGAATAGTTCTACTGCCCGCAGAGAGCATTTTCATCTTCCAGCCCGCAATCTTCTTATTCACTTTACCCAGCAGGTCACCAAAATCACAAGCCTTCAAACTAGCATCCACTATAGGCACCCCCAAGTACTTAAAAGGAAAAAAAACCCTCAAAAAACCCGGAAAGGCAAAGGAGAGAATTTTTCCTGGAAACGAGAATTCTCTTAGAAAAAAATATAGCACTCTTCTTTTATTAAGAACTTGACATGTCCAAGCCTTGTATTTGTTCAAACCTCCATCAAACCTCTCATAGATCTCTTCCCATCATTAGCAAATATAACTATATCATCCGCATACATGAGATGAGAAATAACAGGAGTCCCTCTAGTTTGAGTAAATTGACCAATTTTACCTTCCTCAAAGAATTTCTTAATGAGTCGAGAGAGTACCTCTTGCATTATGTGGTTTAAGCATGTTTAAGTTAATGATCATATTGATATTTGTTTTAGGGTTAAATATATAACTTTGCACTCCAAACTACTACAAAAACCAATGCAATATTGCAATCTCAAAAATTAATCACGATCGTTGATCAGATGAATGGAAAATAGATAATATAAGACAATCTGCAGCTTGATGCTGAGATCATAAAAAATTATTCAAAGTACTAACGGTTTTTGGTATAAGTTTGAGTATGAAAGCATAATTTGAGAGTTAATCAAAGTCATGTATATTTTATGTGTTTTCTTAATTTGTACGGTATGTTGAATTAATGTATGCTCTTTAATTATGTGAACGTACCAGACTGGCTTGATTCTCAGTCCACCAATCCTTGGGCACCTGAAGGTATTCAGGGTTATATTTTCCTCCAAAAGTCAAGAATTGATATATGTGCTAGGTTTCTTCGGTCAAACACTGTTTGTGTTTTTGAGTTCTGTGAAGACAGATATGGGAACGATAAAGAGAATTGGAAGAAAAGCCTTGTGTACTGGAATTGCCTGCCAAGTATCACCTTTGCTATTTGGCCATTTACTGCAGTTCACACTCAGACAATCTTGGCTAACCGAAGAAATGTATCGTAAAAACTCATTGCTAACAGCAGCACATTCTATAACTTCATTTCCGGTTGTCGTTTATCTTCTCGAGCACCTTAGGATTCTGAATTCCGAGCTGGGTCAATTAGCCTTATCTGCATCATTGGTCAGCGACCTCAGTGGCTTGATGATCATGGTCCTTTTCGAAGTGCTTAGAATTTCGTCCGAGATAAGTGCTATGCGCGCAATGATGACGGTCGGATCAATTCTCATCTATTTGTTTCTCGTTGCATATGCATTTCAACCGGCAATGTTTTGGGTAGTGAGGAAGACACCTGAAGGCAAGCCTGTCAAAGGCATGTACATTCACATCATCATAGCGATAATGTTTCTGTCCGGGTTGTATGCTAATTATAATGCTTTGCCTTTCTTCCTCGGACCTTTTGTTCTTGGTATGGCTGTACCAGCTGGACCTCCTTTAGGATCCACCATTGTCGGCAAGCTCAACTGCTTTACTGAAGAAGTGTTTCACCCACTCTATGTGACTGCCGCTGCCATGAAATCAGATATGCATTCAGTCACATTCAGTGACAGATCCATAACGTTCAACGTTATCCTGATTTGTTCTACATTTGTGGCAAAAATGGTGGGGTCTTTGGTTCCTCCTTTGTACTCCAAAATGCCCTTGAATGATGCTTTAGCAGTTGCTCTGATTTTGAGTTTCAAAGGTGTCAACCATCTGACCATATATTTGTGCACTTTAATGTTTCAGGTAACTATACTTATTTTCTACCCCATTTTTCTCTAAGGAAATTAGTTTTTGGAGATGAGATGAGTTGAGATTAAAGTTAAAAAGTTGAATAAAATATTGTTAGAATATATTTTTTAATATTATTTTTATTTTGGGATTTGAAAAAGTTGAATTGTTTATTTTATTTTGTATTGGAAGTTGGGAAAGTTATAATGATTAAATGAGATGAAATGTTTTCTGAAAACAAACGAGGGATATTTTATCAGAGCCCCAAGGCTCCTATTACTTCTTACTATATATATGAAGTTAACATATCCTACTAATTCTTCTTGTAAAAATTATCTTTTTGCCAATTGGATGAGCTACATTTCTCAATGGTTAGGACTGTTTTAAAAAGAAAGCCACTACTGGAAGAGTGAAAGAAAGTATTATCGATCCTTAACTGTTTGTTTATTGTAGAGTACATCTTTTAGCACATGATATTCCGGTGTAGTAACCTGAGATGTTCTCTTGAACAAGGTAAAATTACTGATGCTTTTTGTTCCGACTTTTTATGGTTCTATTCAAACTCAGGGGGATCCCAGAGAAGGAGAACCAGTGTTCTCTTTGTTAACTATTGCGATCCTAGTAGATGCACTTATCATTCCAGTTTTGGTGAAGTACCTGTACGATCCTTCAAGGAAATATGCAGGTTATCAGAAAAGGGATATCATGCATTGCAGAAGCAATGCAGAGCTCCGAGTCCTGGTGTGCATCCACGGGTCTGCTAATGTTGCTGCAGCAATCAAACTACTTGAAGCTGCATGCTTGTCTAGAGAAAGACCCCTTGGAATTTATGTGCTTCACCTTATCCGACTAATCGGTCGATCCTCCCCAGTTTTCATTTCCCACAACAAACAGAAAACTGTCAGTTCCAGTTCTTCCTTTTCAGAGAATATCATTATCCCTTTCGAACGTTTCAAACAAGAAAAGAAATTGGTTGGATTATCCGTGAACCTTTTCACAGCAATCACTCCACCCAAGTGCATGCATGAAGACATTTGCACCCTTGCGTTGGACAGGCTCACATCCCTCATAGTGCTCCCATTCCATCGAAAATGGTCCATTGATGGGTCCTTTGAATCAGAGGACAATAACATAAGGACCTTAAACTACAATGTCCTCCAAATAGCTCCCTGCTCCGTCGGGATCTTAGTCGATCGTGGCCATTTAGGCCGCTCGATGGCTTCAACGGAGTCATCCTATTCTGTTGCCATGTTCTTCTTAGGAGGTAATGATGATCAAGAGGCAATAATTTTTGCCAAACGCTTGGCCGGAAACTCGAACATCACCCTGACTGTGGTTCACCTTGTTGCCTCTGAAACCGATGGAGATATCCACATAGACAACTTGCTTGATTTCGAGGTCTTGAAGGATGTCAAGCGTAACAATGTGGGTAATGCATATGTGATATATTCAGAGGAGAAAGTGGAAGATGGGCCTCAGACCGCAATGGTAATTCGCTCTATGGCGTACAAGTTTGACCTTATAATAGTTGGCAGACGACATAACATAGATTCCCCTCAGACCTCAGGGCTTGCGGAATGGAGTGAATTCCCAGAGCTTGGGGTCATCGGAGACTTGCTCGCCTCCTCAGATGTCGTCGGTAGCAAAACTTCTATCTTGGTGGTGCAGCAACAACAAACAGATGATAGGTAGTCACGGCAGGAGAAGTACATATAAAATTGAGATCAATCTAAAATGCATCCATCTTCTGTTGATTTGTTTTTTTTTTTTTTTTTTTTTTGGTAATACTGTAAATTACAAGAGATCATAATGCGTGAGGAATTTAGTATCCAACGGGCTTCCCCTGATTGTGAGGCCTAGTTCTTACCAATTTTAGCGTAGTCAATTAACTAATCACAGTTCTTTTTTATCAAACCGAAGAAAGATGTTAAACCAAACTAGGAAGAACAAACTAATTGTGACTATTTTTATCCCATTTTCTTTGTGGTTTTGAACGTGCCTTAGAGCAGCTGCGTCTTCCAACAATTCCTTGAACGACCTAATCATGTAGATGATCATGTCTTTTTATCTGGAAAGATGCTTTGATCAAAACTAGATGTTTGCATATATCTCATGATCTCTATAAGTTTTGAATTTCTTAAACGAAAACTATGCCACTCCTCAAGCATTGCGTAGGATCTGGGCTCGTTTGGGGTCTGAGATGATATGAGATTTTTTTGAATAGTAGCAAGTTAGTTTATAAATAGTAGTGAGATAGTTTGAGTTGAGTATATTTTGGGTTTTGGGAAAGGGAGAGAAAAAGTTGAATAAAAAATATTATAAAGTTAAAATATTGTTAAAATATAGTTGTATAATATTATTTTTGTTTGGAGATTTGAAAAAGTTGAATTTTTTTTTATTTTTTATTTGAAAAATTTGTAACGATTAGTTTGAAAAAGTTGTAATGATTAGTTTGAAAATTTTGTATTTAAATTATATTTGGGAAGGAGATGAGGTTAGATGAGATTGAGAATTTGGGATGAGATTTGTTGATGTCATGTTTCGCAGGCCTGGGCAACTCCACACTAGTGGGGCTGGGCCTCTTTCTCACAAGAAGGAGACAGGGGAACCTGCAAGGAGGAGACGGAGAGAGCTCGGGGGCCGTGATACCTCCGATGCTCAAGTTAGATCAAGGTTGAAGATGAAGAGAGAAAGTGAGAGCTAGAGGGAATAAGTAGAGAAGTATCAAAGTGCGTAAGTAGTAACCCCATTCTCGGCAGAGAGAGAGGGGTATTTATAACTGGTTGGGGTGGGCCTTGAGATGATGGTGACCGGTGTGCGGCTCCGTATCGGGATCGCGTGTATTTACCAAACTCTTGCTTCCCGCCAGACCTATCCAGGGTTGCTATTGACACCTAGGGGTCACATTGTTGCGTGCCGACCCCTGAGACGCATTGACTACAGCGTGGTCCTGTCATGGCATGCTCACTCTTGCTCCATTAAATGCGGCGTGGCCCTAGACAGGCTTGCCCCTGCTCTTGCACCGTCTGGACAGCTATGTCAAGGACGGGGATGTTCCCTGACGGTAGGCCAACTTGGTCAGACGTGGTGCCAGGTTACACAATCTCCCGTCCTTTTGTCAGGACCTTTGCATTGTGTCCTTCCTCCTAGGCCATCTTGGCCCATCCCAAACCTTATACGTGTGCCCGGGCTGGGGCCTTGTCCAGCCCCTGGGGATTTCTCCCCTCACAGTACCCCGCGAATTCTTAGAGCACGTGTGCGATGGGAATTTTAAAAGATCCTTCCTTATCCCATCATTAATGCGCGTGGATTTCTATGTCATGCCGTCTTCCTGGCCTCCTGACCTTCGGGTTGGTCCGTGCTTACCATATGCTTGCTCATTACTCTCTTTTATTTATTACGTTGTACTGTCTGGGTTACCTGAGGTCACTAGCTTACTCAGGGTCTTGACACGTACTCGTGTTATTATTGCCTGGTCGGTGTGACTTCCTAGAGACACTTTGGTATGCTTGGAACGATCCCACGACGCCTCGGTTTTGCTGTGAATTGTGTCGTCCATGTGTCCACCTAGCTGTTGTTGACGTTATCCTATTAGTTCGTTCACCTTCCCAAGACTGTCACGTCCCTTCGTTGTCCACCAATACCAACCACCGGCTATTCTCCTATTTAAATCCTTTTTTCCCCCTCTGTTATTCCTATTTCTTCACCTTTACTCCTGAAATTTTCTCATTCTCTCTTCTCTAAGCCTTTCTTGGATTTCCTAGATCTTGTGTCCTTCTTCTTCCTTCTGCGATCCTTCTCATGGATGCTTCTAGTGACCACAAAGGTCAGCTCTTGTCCTTTGCCAGGAGGAACTAGGAGTCGTCCGTCAGCGGCGATGACATGCGAGCTTGGAGGCAGTCTTACAATATCCCCCCAAAGGTGATCATGGAGATCCCTGGCCGCCGTGTTCCTGTTGTGGATGCGGATGGGATGGCCACACGTGTGGATCTATTTTCATTGATGTTTTCCAACGGGCTACAGTTGCCATTCTGTCGTCTGATCCGAGACATCCTAAACTTTTTGAAGTTAGCTCCTGCGCAACTCCACCCCAATGCTTGGCGAATCATGGTGGTGAGCTGCATAGTCTTCCGCCAAGTGCTAAATGATGAATCTGAGGACTACCCCGATCTGACTGCCCGGGAATTCTTGTTGGTCTATTGGATCATTCGACTTGATGGGAGCTTGTGTAGCTTCCAATCTCGAGCTTCCGAGAAGCGCTTCATGACGTTGGAGAAGCGCTTCTCCTTCATCAATGAATGGCAAAGGAGTTTCTTATTTATTTCCAGTTCCGGATGGGAGTATCTCGAAGGTGAGAAAATTCATCAAGAATTTCTTATTTGAGCTATCTAGACCAATGTGTCGAAGAGTCAATCCCTTCCGATCAAACTGTCTGAAAGGGAGGAATTTCGAGTGGCGATTGTTCTGTCCTGGGTGGCCGCCCATCCCAGACTAAGTGAGACAGACATGCTGATCACTGACGCAAACATCAGGTGTAATTTGCTCCTTTTCGACCGATTCTTTATGCTCGGTCGAGAATTTTTTGCGGTTCCCCCCTCTTCTTCTCCCAGGAAGCGCCAGGTTTCTCCCTCCGTGAGGGATGACCGTGCCAAGTTGCATCATGCTGATGAGAGCGACGCTGGGGTTGTTCCCAAGTCAGGGACTCGGGGTCCCCGTTCCCACCCCAACCTTTCCCGTCAAGTTCCACCATCTTCTTCATGTGGGGCTTCTACAAGTTCGTCATGATAGCCTCCACTTGGGTCTCCTTTCAGCGAGTTTGGCGCTGCCTTCCGCCCAGCTCCTTCAGGTCCTCCTCGCAGTGCTTCTCGTGGCCCCTCTTGCCCACCTCCATCAGGGCCTGTACGCAGTACTTTCGGCAGTACCTCTTCGCCTCCTGTGAGCTCTTCTAGGCAAGATCGACCAAACTCCTCCCAACCGATCCCGACCTCTCACACTACTGGCTTTTCACCCCTACGACCTGTTGTCTCGGCGTCGGTAGTCGCCTTTGGACGAGGGTGAGGCGGATGAGATCGCCCTTAACACCGTCTTTCTCAACACTTTCTTCAACCCTGCTCCCTGTACGAACAACCCGTTTGTTGAGCCCCCGCTTTCCTTTGAGGGGGCTCTTGTCGCAGAGGAGGCAGTTTGTGCCACGCCCCCAATGAGGGAGATGGCTTTGTCTCCTGTTCATGACTAGGGACCTGAGCTGGGCTCCCCTCAACTGCAAAGTGTTGTTGAAGACAGGGCTGCGAGCCCTTTGTCCGCACTAGGGACCTTCCCTGAGGTCGACGTCGACTCCTTCTTGGCTTCAGAAGACCAAGTGCCTCGCCCTGCTTCTCCTCCTACGACGTCCCCCCAAGTTGATGTTGATGCACCTCGTCTGCAATCATCCTCCCAGGTTGATACGAACGCTCCTGTAGTGGATGAGGCGCCCGCGGTGGTCAAGTTATATTCTCCTCCGACTTCCATCATTCATGAGGACACCCCATCGCCAGGCGGTGATGCCTTGTTGCCTGATGTTGGGATGGGAGACTCCCCCCAAAGATCAACTTCCCTTGGTAGTGGTGTCCATCCAAGCCAGGGCTCCGATTCTCCTGAGGTCATCCTCAGATAACTCTCCATTTTCTCGTTCCCACCTTACATTGAGCCTTCCTCTCATCATGCTGGCGTGAGCGCCCAAGAGACCAGTCTGGATTTCCAGAGGGCCCTGGCTGAAGCGGTCGAGCGAGAGTCTCAGAAGCTCAGACCCTACTTTGCCCAGGTACCAACGATTCCCTTATCTTGCCTTTCCTTCCTCCTTTCTGTTTGTCTTCTAACTTGTTTCTTTCTTGGCTGCTGATCGTCTGGCAGAAATGATTGTAGGTGAACGGAAGGCCATCGAAGAGCAAAATCGGGTGCTTAGTGGCTTGAACAGTCTCACTCGTTTAGATGTTCACAAGGCAAACAAGTGGTTGGACGAGGTGCACTTAGTGCGCGACAGCCTAGTTAAAGAGCTGACGGCCACGGAGGAGCATGTCCAAGTCTTGCACTTGGACAACAAGGAGCTCCGCAAGGAGAAGAGGGAGCTTAAAAAGGCGAAGTACTAGGAGATTTCACAACTAAAGGGGGAGCTTGAACGTCTGGGAGCGGAGAGGGGGCAGGCTGGAGTGAAGGTTCAGCGATTGGAGGAACAGTTGTGGTCTATGTGGAAGAGGCTTCGGAGGTCCAGGAGGAAGAAGGCTTCATGCGCTACACAGCGCTCTCGGTTGCTCCTTCATTGCTTTTCACTGTCACAATCCTCCCGCCACTTGAGGATTGCCGCACTACGATGCCAGAGTTGAATCAACTCCTTAAAAGATGATCCAGCTCAGGCGTTGGATACAGTCTCCACTCAGAACGTCACTATCTCGAGACTACAAGCTTCTGAGGTGGCTTTGGAGTCCCAAATTCGACATGCGCCGAAGCTTCGAGATGAGGCCTCGGGCTATGGTTACAAGGAAGGCCTGGAGCGCTTCATAGATCATCTGGAAGGGAACTCGTCGACCGACCTCAATACTCTCCAACTTTCGTCCCTTGCTCCCGATCTCTTAGCTTACCAGTTCGTTAAGACTCTAGGGAGAAAGTAGATGCCGTTGGCTTTTTGAGACGCTCCTCCACCACCATGATTTTGTTGATTTGTCTTGTTTTGTACCTTTCATGCCCAAACGGGTTCATTGATGTAATCGAACCACATGTTTATATATATGAGTGTTTCATGCTTTTCTAGGCGCGATAGCCCTTAGTTTTTGTTGCCCCCCCTTTCGTTTTGATCCATTTTTATACTCTCTAATCGTAGCACGAAAGTCGGCAAGTCAATGAACTTGTGTCCTAACTGGCTCCTATTCGGGCAAAGCTCAGGAGGCCCTGGCCTTTAGCCAATACATTGCGGCTAGCTAAGGGACTGGGCTTGTGGTGCACGAAAGTCGGTGAGTCAAGGAACTCGTGTTCGACTGGCTATGAAGGGCAAAGCTTAGGAGGCCTTGGCCCTGGCCCTTAGCCAATGCATGGCGACCATGCATTGCGCGAATGTCGGCGAGTGAAGTGACTCGTGTCCGACTAGCTGTGAAGGGGCAGAGCTCTGGAGGCCCTAGCCCATAGCCAATACATCGCGGCCAGCCAAAGGGCTGGGCTTATGGTGCATGGAGGTCGGCGAGTCAAGTGACTCATGTTCGACTGGCTATGACAAGCAGAGATCGAGAGGCTTTGGCCCTTAGCCAATGCATCGCGACCATGGATTGCACGAAGGTCGGCGAGTTAAGTGACTCGTGTCCGACTGGTTGTGAAGGGGCAGAACTCAGGAGGCCCTTGCCTGTGGCCAACGCATCGTGGCCAGCCAAGGAACTAAGCTTGTGGTGCACGAAGACCGACGAGTCAAGTGACTCGTGTTCGACAGGCTGTGAACGGCAAAGCTCGAGAGGCTTTGGCCCTTAGCCAATGCATCGCAACCATGCATTGCACGAAGGTCAGCGAGTGAAGTGACTCATGTCCGACTGGCTGTGAAGTGGCAGAGCTCGGGAGGCCCTGGCCCTTAGCCAATGCATCGCGGCCAACTAAGGGACTGGGCTTGGGTGCAAGAAGGCCGACGAGTCAAGTGACTCGTGTCCGACTGGCTATGAAGGGCAGAGCTCGAGAGGCCCTGGCCCTTAGCCAAGGTATCGCGACGATGCATTGAGCGAAGGTCAGAGAGTGAAGTGACTCGTGTCCGACTAGTTGTGAAGGGGTAGAGCTCAGGAGGCCCTAGCCCTTAGCCAATGCATCACGGCCAGCCAAGGGATTGGGGTTGTGGTGCACGAAGGACCATGTCTCCTACCTTAAATCCCCTGGGTCGGTCCCACTTGTTGAAGAACTGCTCAACTTTCTACTTGTTGCTCGATGTCCGACTTGCTACTTCTTCTCGTCTTCCCTCTAGGAGGTCCAAGTTCTCTTTCAGTCTTTCTTCGTTGGGGTCTGGGTTGAAGTACTATATTCGATACATGCGCAATCCCACCTCCACCGGGATCACGATTCAATCTCGTACACGAGAGCTAATGGCATCTCTCCCGTGGGTGTTCTGATCGACGTTCGGTAGGCCCAAAGCATTTGGGGAGCTCTTCGGCCCATCTTCCCTTTTGCTCTCCCAACCTTTTCTTCAGGATATTCAACAGCGTCTTGCTAGTGGCTTCTACTTGTCTATTTGCCTGTGGGTGTCCCGGAGATGAGTACGTAGTCTTAATCTTGAGCTCTGCGCACCATTGACGATAATGGAAGCAATCAAACTACCTGCAGTTATCTTATATGAAGCTCTGAGGGATCCCGAACCGACAGATTATAGACTTCCACAGGAATCTCGTGATGGCCCGGGCCGTGATTGTTGCCAGTGCTTTTGCATCCACCCATTTCGTGAAGTAGTCAACTGTGCCTACTACGAACTTCACTCCTCCTTTGCCCCAGGAAAACGGGTCAATGAGGTCGAGTCCCCACTATGCAAAAGGTCAGGGGGAAATGATAGAGGTCAACTCTTCCGACAGACAATGGGGGATCGGTGTGTGCTCTTGGCATTTAGAACATCTTTTTGTGAAGTCCTCTGCGTCTCAAAGGGAATTAGGCCAATAGTACCCCGCAAGAGTCACACGCGCGGCCAGTGCTCTTCCACCCAAATTGTTTCCAAATATTCCTTCATGTATCTCGACCAGCACGTACTGAGCTTCCTCAGGTGAGATGCATCTCAGGAGGGGCTCGTTGCAGCTTGCTCTTTGATTCCTCCTTCCATTACCTCAGGTTGTTCATCTTCACTTCGTGAGGCTTGAAAGCGCGTTGTTGTAGGCATATGAAGGACACGTTACTTGTAGGAAAATAAATCCCATGGATGGCGCCAATGTTGATGTCATGTTTTGAAATCAAGTTTGATCGCTTAGTTGAGTTCTTCCTTGGATTCCATGATTATGTGCATCCCTACACCCTCTCCCCCAGCTAGGCAGGATGGGTCGTCGACGTAGACTTGACAGGGCTTGCCTTGGGATGCCACAGCTATCTCTTCTGGGAAATTTGAGAACTCGGCCACGAAGTCGGCCAGGACTTGTCCTTTGATCGCCGCCCGAGTAAGGTACTCAATGTTGAACTCGCTCAACTCGATTGCCCAGTTTGTCATACGGCCTGACACATCGGGATTCTGTAGTATCTTCCTAAGGGATATGTCGGTGAGTACCTTCATCAGATGGGCCTGGAAGTAGGGTCTAAGCCGCCTTGCGGCAATGACCAATGCGAAGGCCATTATTTCTGCATGAGGATACCTGGCCTCAGCTCCTCGAAAAGCGCAACTCATGTAGTAGACGGGTCGTTGTTCCCCCCTCGGTTCGGACCAGTACGGCGGACATGGCGTTTGGTGGCATAGCCAGGTATACCGACAAGTCTTCCCCCGGGCTGGTCATTCCTATGCCTTCCTAAGGACTTTGAAGAAAGGAAGACAGCGGTCAGTTGACCTTGCGATAAAGTGGCTCAGCACGGCAACTCTGCATCGTTGCTGCTTGCTCGTTGATTCCTCCTTCCATTACCTCAGGTTGTTATTCTTCACGTCGCGAGGCTTGACAGCGCATTATTGCCGAAATACGAAGGACACATTACTTGTAGGAAAATAAATCCCATAGATGACGTCAATGTTGATGTCGTGTTTCGCGTGCCTGGGCAACTCCACGCTCGTGGGGCTGGGCTTATTTCCTGCAAGGAGGGGAAAGAGGGGGGGGAGCTCGGGAGCCGTGATTGTAACACCCAGACCCAGTGAAACTCAATTTGTTTTTTTTATTTATTTTGTTTTAGTTTATTCTTTTTATTTTATTTTATTTTTCTTTTCACACGTTAACTTCTACACGTTTCTTTCTTTCCGTCTATTTTCTTTTTCTCCTTAAGTTCCCTCTCGCCCACGGCATGCATGATCACACACATCTCCGACTCCTACGGCTCTAGGGTTTCTTTCTACGTTCAATCACCTTTATATATATATATATATATATATATATATTTATACTTTCTACAAAACACAAAGCCGCAACACCCTTAGTTTCTTCCCACCGATCGAAAATCAACCCAACGCCTCCACAATGCACGTACGTTCGTAGCAGGCTTGCACTGCGGCTCAACCTCCATCAAACCCTCCACTGAGTTCCAGCCACTGCTACCGTCTTCAACCACCACTCCACTGCCGCAAGCGAGCCAGCCCGAGACGCAACTTGGCATTACTGCATCAGAAAAGCCAACGCCGTGTGCACTCAGCCGAACAGAAACCACCCAGTGCGAGTCTTTCCCCTGCACAGCGGAAGCCACCAGTCAATGCCCAGCCCCTCGTGCAACCGTAAGCCACCGTATCTGCACCATGCACATGATGCCAACCACTGGCAGCCACGAGAAGTCATCTCTTGTTTTTGATCATCAAAACAGAGCCATTTTTCTCCACTACGTAAGGCTCCTCTACAGGCTACCCAACCACTAGGAGGGTTGCTGCGTGCAGCCGTCGCCACCTCTGCCCTGGCCACTATCACCCGCTGGAAATCAGTCCTTCACCGCCCAGTGATGTCCAGCGCCACCATCCGAAGCCTCCATGCACGCCACATGGTGCGTAATCTCCCTCTCCGTCTCTCTGTCTCTCACTCTCCATTTTCTCCCTCTCTCGTGCTTAACCCAGCTTGACAGCATGTCCGCTGCACGCCTGCTCTCCAGCCGCGTCGTCACTGCCTACCCAGTCCAGCCATCGCATGCTGCCGCTTGATTTTCCTCTGTGAGTAAGCCCTGCCGTGCATGTTTTGTTGATATACGTAGGTTTGTTTTATTAGTTTTTAAAGAATTAATTGAAATTATCGTAATACCCTTTACTACATGTTATATTAATGGGCTTTTATACTTTTATTGTGTATTTTAACATGTTATTAAGTAAAGTTTTATTTTAAAAGTAAACAATATTGGTGTAATGTTATTTTTACATTTTAGATATGATTTAGTCTATTTAAAAATAGTTATGGTTTATTTTAAAATATTTTGGGATAATTATATTATCCAGTATTAAACTTCATAAGTTGTTTTCATTAATAAATAAGTTAGATTTTTAAATGTTTTTAGTCGAAATTATCAAATGGACATTGGCGATTTTAGAAAAAAAAGATTATATATTTTAAGGTTATGAAATTTTAGGTTTTGAGGAATTAAGTAGGTTATTTTAGAAGTTTAGGATTAAATATCGAAATAAGTGGTTGATTGGAAATTTATGGGAATTACTTGATTATTTGATAGGTGACGATTGTTAATTGTTCGAAATTTTGAGGAAAATTCTGAAAAGCTAAGAAGTTCAGGTAAGCGGGGTTCCTATGCTAGACTTTGCATTAAACTAAAATGACCTAAAGTTGATTTTTGAAAAATATACATATTTGGTTATGAAAATAAATTTGAACTGCCTCAGTTATTTGTTCAGCATTACTCATGAGATTCTGTTTAAGAAGAAAGTATATTTTTGTCATGATTGGTGTAGACATGAGCTTATTTTTGACATTTTGTTTCTGAACTTTGAAAAATAGAGCGAATATGAAATTTTGTGCATAAATTATGTTGTGTAATGATTTTGTTCTGTTATGAAAATTTTATGTACTCTGATATGATCTGATGTGATTTCAAAAAACTTATGGCATAACATTCTGTTTCTGTTTCTATTTCGTTCTGACCTCACCACGGGTGTAAAACTGTGGCCTCTGTTCGGGTTGGTACCAACTTTTTTGTTTCTGGTGCACCCACTTTGGAAACAAAGTGGTTTTCTGCGTGGTCTTTCCTATGTGCACACTCGGGGCTCCCATAATGAATAAGGGAAAGATTCACATTCTGTTTCTGCTCGGTTAGCTACCGGGGTTTGCACAATCCTACCACGGGGGTTAAACATAGTATTTGTTCTGATATGATAAGATAAGATGTGATGTTTCAGTTTATGCTATGCCAAAGGGATTTTGATTATGAATATTTTCAAACTTTCGCTCTGATATTTTTGATAACATGTTCTAACGCTGCATTTTGAAAACATTATTCTGATTCTGCATTCTAAAAGAAAATATTTTGTTCTACATTCTGATTTCTGTAAATGCTCATGTTTACACACTAGTATATGTCATCTGTATACTGAGTTGTTGATAACTCACCCCTTATCTCCATATATTTTTCAGATGATTTTGAATAGTCCAGCTAAGGATCAGGATTATGGAGCATCGGTGAGATGATTATTTAAGTATAGTGGTTTACGCATAGAAGATTTCTGAGAAGTGGCGGATTTTATTGAGAGATTTTGTAGTATTCTGATGACTTTATATTTTGGAGTCTATAAATACATTGATGAATTGTGAGTTTTAAGTTATAGGGAGTAACTCTTCTATCCCTGCGGGACCGGGGCATTACAGTGATACCTCCGACGCTCAAGTTGGATCAAGGTTGAAGGTGAAGAGAGAATGTGAGAGCTAGAGGGAATAAGTAGAGAAGTATTCAAGTGCGTAAGTAGTAACCCCCTTCTCGGCACAGAGAGAGGGGTATTTATACCTAGTCGGGGTGGGCCCCGAGATGATCGTTACCGGTGTGCAGCTCCGTACCGGGATCGCGTGTCTTTGCCAAACTCTTGCTTCCTGCCAGACCTGCCAGGCCTGTCCAGGGTTGCTGCTGACACCCAGGGGGCACGTCGTTGCGTGCCAACCCCCGGGATGCATTGACGGCAGCGTAGTCATGTCATGGCGTGCTCACTCCTGCTCCATTAAATGCGGCGTGGCCCTGGACAAGCTTGCCCCTGCTCCTACGCCATCCGAACAGCTATGTCAGGGACGAGGATTTTCCCTGACGATAGGCTAGCTTGGATGTCAGGCTATCCTACTCTGTCAGCATCGAGGGTGTCTCTGTCAGTTGGTCAGACGTGGTGCCAAGTTGCACAGTCTCCCATCCTTTGTCAGGACCTTTGCATTATGTCCTTCCTCTTGGGCCGTCTCAGCCCATCCCAAACCTTATTCGTGGGCCCGGGCCTTATATGACCCCTGGGGATTTCTCCCCTCACAAGATTCTTTCCAAACAAGCTCTAAATCTAAGTACACCACAGTACAAGAATGTTTGAAACCGAGTAGCCAACCAACCTTTACCAAAAATTAAAAAAAAAAAAAACATTAAACGAAACAGTTTTCCTTCCTAGTTTTCTTTCCTTGTAACATACGCACGACTTCCCCCACAATCCAAGTCAAGATTCACTACATTATTGTCTAAATATAATAAATATGTATATAAAATGACTTGGATTGACAATGATATAGATAAGTGCAAACTTTACCTCCCAGAAGACTTGGACTGAGGCCACCTATTCCAATATTATAAATAGCAACACAACCTACTTCATAGAGATGGAAAGAGATGGACAAGCAAGGGAAGAGACCTCACAGACTGGTGTTGGTTCCCTGTCCATTCCAAGGTCACATAAACCTGATGCTTCATTTGGGTTGTATTCTACATTCCAAGGGCTCACAATCTCTCACACCCAATTCAACTTCCCCAACACGGCAAACCACCCTGACTTCCATTTCCTACCCATCGTGGATGGCTTCTCTGATCGTGTTGTCTCCTCCGGGAACTTTATAGATGTGATTTCTTCTTTCAACAACAAATGCAGAGCTCCCCTTCAGGAATCATTGGCCTTGGTGATGGAAACAAATGAGTATGACGGTGAGATTGCCTGCATCATATATGATGAATACATGTATTTCGCCGCAGCAGTGGCAATGCATATGAAGCTTCCCAGTATCGTCTTGTGCACTAGCAGTGCTATAAATGATCCGACTTACAACGCAATTCCTGGGCTTCTTGAGGACGGTTACATTTCTACACAAGGTACGTGTTATTTTACCTATATAACAAACAAAAGAAAAAGTTTGTATCCAAAGTGTTGTTGGTCCTAATTAACCATATATTGGTCCCATCACTAACCATTAGGTACTGAGTTATAGTTTATTGATGATAAAAATAGAAGATTCACATAGCCCCATTGATTAATTCATATTTTTTCTAATTATCCAACCGAATTTGATAGTCTCTACCAGATAGATAAGACCCAGCTAGCATTAAATATTCACACACTACCGGAAATCATATACGACATTAAATGCTATACGACCCACTTGTGCTCATCTCTCTCCAAAATAGACCATCCAATTCAGTCAAGAAATGATTTCTATTTTCGAGTTGATAGCAGAAAACAGTACAAATTTTGATAGTTAAAGAGTAATCTTCAGATGCAGATCCTATATTGCTGGAACCAGTGCCGAGGCTTCACCCTCCCAGATTCAAGGATCTCTCTATTTCCAATTTCAAAAATATAAACGACTTGCTGCAGCTAATAGCCAAAGCGAATGAGACCAGAACATCTGCGGCCATCATTTGGAACACCATGGACTACCTCGAAGGGAAATCACTGGCACAGCTTCAGCAGCAAAGCCAAGTTCCATTATTCGCGGTCGGCCCTTTCCACAAAATGGCTCCGGCCAAATCCTGCAGTATACTGGAAGAGGATACAAACTGCATTGAATGGCTAGACAAGCAAGCATGTAACTCTGTGATCTATATAAGTTTAGGGAGTATAGCATCCATGGACAAGAAAGAGCTAGCCGAAATGGCATGGGGGCAGGCTAGCAGCCAGCAGCCTTTCCTGTGGGTGGTTCGACCGGATCCAACAACTGCTTGTTCAGAATGGAAAGATCCACTTCCTGAAGGTTTCAGAGAAGCCATTGGAGAAAGGGGTTGCATTGTGAAATGGGCACCCCAGAAGGAAGTGTTGGCACACAGTGCGGTGGGAGGATTTTGGAGCCATTGTGGTTGGAATTCGACACTCGAAGGTCTCTGCGAAGGCGTTCCAATGATATGCCAGCCATATTTTGGAGATCAGAGGGTGCATGCAAGGTACTTGACCCAAGCATGGAGAATCGGACAGGAATGGGGAGACAATATGAAAAGGGGGGAGATAGAGCGAGCTGTAAGAAGGCTGATGGTGGATGAAGAAGGGAAGGAGATGAGGCAGAGGGCAATGCATTTGAAGGAGAAGATCAGTGATATTTGCATGTCGGAAGGTGGTGGTTCTTACAATTCATTATATGAGTTGGTAGGGTATATCCTGTCGCTCAAAATTGCTTAGTCTTTAAATCAGAAAGCAACTTAATTTCCTAGCTTTCTCTTCTAAGTTAATGGCATTGGATGTCAGATGAAAACTACTACGATACTCTGTATGAAAATAAACATATGAAATCAAACAGTCCTCCTGCTTCTGAATTAAGTTTGTCCATAAAAGTAATGTGCTCGAGAATATAGATTAGGACTCGGGAATTACTACAGCTTCTTTGTTATCCCACAGAGCAATAACCGTTAAGAACATAACTTATTTATTTCTAGATAAACCAAGCTCAGCTTAGCATTACAAGAACAGAAACATCGCATACTTACTAGACGCATTATATCAAACACCTTCAAATGCAACTCGGAGCTCACAGTGATCTTAAACAACCACACACCCTATTAACATAGTGAGGGACAAAGGAAGACCATAGATTTAGCCGGACCCGGAGATATCGATGGTCCTGACGTTAGGCCTCCTGGCCTCCACTTTAGGAACAGTCACGGTAAGACACCCATTGTGCATGGAGGCCTTGAGCTGCTCGAGCTTCGCATCGTAAGGGATCTTGAACCTGCTCATGAACCTGCCGCTCTCCACGCTCACCTGGAGCACTCGGTCATCTTGGAGCTCAATTAGCACGTCCTCGTCCATGAATCCCGGAAGAGACGCCTTCAAAACGTGGGCAGTCTGAGTTTCCCTCCAGTCGAGACTGGTGTTCACGGAGGTTCCGAAAGGGGAGAGAGGGCGGAACCCTAAGAGTGAGGAAGGTAAAGGAAAATCGCTGAATGGGTCCCAAAGGCCGTTCTCAAGGAAGTTTCGGAATGGGTCCCACAGGTCTCTGGAGGAGTTGGAGTCGGAGACATTGCTCTCTCGCCCGGTAAATGGAACGATCGACATTTCTGCTTAGCTAGCTAGAGATTCGAGAATTCGGTTTTTTTTTTTTTTTGTCCAGGAGATTCCAGAGTTTTGTTGAAGGGAAAGCGGAAGAAATGAGCGGAGAAAAGTGAAGGTGAAAGTGGGAGGGGGCACTTTCGCGAGATTTCAGTACTTTCTCTGCATTCTAGAGCTATCGGGAAGTGTCGTAGGGGCATAGAAGTTGTAGATGAGCAAAAGCCCGCCCAACGTTACAATGGGCTTCAGGCTCGGTTTCTTTGTCTTTGTCTTTTTCTTTTTAATTAAAAGTGTCTAATATGATAAGAAAAAATAGATATAACTATGAGAATAGATATTATTATATAATTTAATACTATATTTATCTTTATTTAATTTATATTGAATCATATTATAAGTTATAACTTACATTAGATATTTTTCTTGACACGTCTCCTCATTGCAAATAAAATTAAATAAAATTCTTAGATAGTCATACTAACAAATATAATTATTTAAAAGATAAATATTATTCTAAAACGTATACACTACACACCATCTACATGATATAATTTTATATATATATATATATATGGTAGAGCAACATCCAAATGAACGTTTTGCCTAGTTGAGAGAAAATAACCTAATAATATATATCAACTATATATATGGCAAAATAAAATAACGTACACATCAATCATAGCATATTATTTAATATGCATCCAATATAGTAATATACATATCAAAATCAAATAAGCTGACTGTATATCTCAACTATACATCTAAAAATAAGATCATATATACATCAACCATAGGAATATACATCCTAAAGAAATTTCATACAAGTTTACATAACAAAGCAATATACATGCTTAATATTAACTGTAGTTTGATAGAAGTTTCCAAAATGAAGTCATATTAAACAATATATATGAGAGGATAAATCAGGTAGTAAATAAGTTAATCAGCATGTTTTGTACTTTTTTGTAGAATCAATTGAGAGGATATTGTATTTTTTGTGGCGCTATTGTTTGAGTTGATCTATATCTGCGCCAAGTTGAATTATCCACTCTTTTTGTGAAGTTTCTTTGACGATATTTTCCAAGAATGGGAGATGCTCTTGGATGATATGAATTTGGTTCTTATATGTCGTAATTAAATAAATAAAGAATCTAAATGTACAAAATTGAAGGTTCAAAAGATTTTAAATGGAAAAATCTTATTATAAAAATATTTTTGATTTATGATATTTTTGCAAATAAGAGTAATTTTATGTTTACCAAAGCATAATGTGTAATTGTTTATAATGAGAACCAATATTGATTAAAAATCTAAATTAACAAACATATTGATAAATTTGTATGGTTACTAAGAGATAATATGTAAGTGTTTATATTGAGAAGTAAAATTGAATTAAATATATATATATATAGAAGAAATACAATTATAATAATAAATAAATAAAAAAGATAAAGATGAAAAACACAATAATGAAACGCAACAGTATAAGAAATACATACAAAACCAAAAAATTGAATAGATCATCAACATTAAATATTTATACTCAATGAACATTGAGAATTTCAAAACAAAATAATACCAAAAATAATGAGCACATTATCCAAATACTATAACAAATTAATAATACCAATTAACCTGACAAAAATTGACAATAAAAAGTTAAATTTGATATTTTTGCTTAAATTTTGTTTAGCAAATGATCATGACCACTGTAAAACTAAGAACATCACCACCAATGTCAACATTCAACTTAAATAATATATCAATTTAATTAAAAAAAATAAACAAATAAAGCTTGATTTTTATTTTTATGATTTGGTTTTGGTTTTGTTGAGATGTTTGTTAAGGAATGAATGTTTAGTCTTGACAACAAACATGACAAGGATAAATTTCAACACAAAAGTGAGCAACTGCTTGAGTTTTTTTTATTCTGATGTCTTGATAGGTTCTTTTTCACTAAAAAGAAAATGTTTTATTATTTGAAATATCGATTACATTCTCTGCAAAAAAACAAAAAAAAAAACAAAAACAACAACAACAACAGCAACACCTATCGTTACGAATAAAAATAAAGTATATCCAGAATATTTCTCTTGTTCCCAAAGAGAAAAAAGATAAATGAAAAAGATTTAAATAAAATAAGACTGTTTGAAATATTAAAACAAAAGAAATTTCCTGGGTGTTTTTAGTTTTATTATTACAATATATTTTATTTTCTTTTAAGTAATGCAATAAATTTCTAAAACCATAAAACCTTTAGTTTTTTATATAGCGACAATTCATATATATTAAATTTATATATACTACAATTCAAACTGTAAATTTGCTTCAAATATGTTATTAATTTCAGCTCAATAAATAAATTATTCAATTATAACAAAACGAAACAAAGACTTTACTTTTTAAAATTATATATGTTAATAAATTAATATGCAAGAATCTTATTAGATGAATAACCAAAAATCATTACAAAATCATAAGCAGAAACAAGTAAAAAATGGGAATGTCAATACAAAACACAAATATAAAATTATATAAGCAACTACTTATTTGTACAGATTGAGAAAGTTCAGAAATGCCAACCCAAAAAATCTTGCGTCATAATAGAATGAAGCAAAATTAAAAAATCAGAAACTTAAAAAACTGTATATATATATATATATATATAGTACAGTTCAAACTATAAATTTACTTCAAATATGTCATTAATTTGAGGTACATCATCCAACTTCACATTGATACTGACCTCAAAGCAAAAATTCCAAACCTCAAATCAAATAGCCCAAACCTTAAAAAAAAAAAAAAAAAAAAAAACGGATGATTTAAAACCAAAGAAGTCAAGACCAAATCTTACAACATACAGAGGAAAAAAACTGGACATTAAGCAACCAATATAACTCAAACTATAAAGCCCGATTTAGATACACATTTCAAATGAAACGAGATAAAATATTTTAAATAGAAGTGAAATTTTTTTAATTAAAATGAGATAAGATAGTTTGTAAAAAATGTATTTTTGAATAGTGAGATGATATGAGATAATTATGAATTTATTAATAAAAAATAATATTTATGAGTAATTAAAAAATCTATCATAAATAAATTTAAATCCCAAAATATAATGGGAATTTGTTGGCCGAAATTATTCTATAATTTCAAAAAATAATTTCTCTTTTTTAAAAGATATTATTCTTAAAGATATTATTATTCTAAAAAGTAATTTAAATCCCCAAACATATTGGGAAGTTGCTGGCCAAAATTTATAATTTCTCTTTTATAAAAGATACTTTTATCTATTTATTTTTCTATATATAAGAAATTTGTCATTTTTTTATTCTAATTATAAATTATAATAATTTTGATTATTGTAATAAATAAGTATATGAATTATGTTGTAGATTTTTTAAATAATTTATTAATTTTGAATTTTCTAAGAAAATCTCAAAATGCACTTCTATTCAATATTCACAAAATTATCAATTTCTTTGTGAAAATATATTATTCTAATATTGACTTATTGATTATTCCGTTTTAATCACAAAGGTTTTTTTTTTTTTTTTTTACTGTGTGGCAGTCTTTTTATTGTTTATGTCAGAAATTTATGGGATGAGTTTGAAACCTTAAGAGATAAAATATCTGGCAAACCCATAGTGGGCCTAAATTTGCCTCAAATATGTTATCAATTTGAGATAATTAAAGCTACAAACAAATAACACAAAATTCCTTGCAAGAAACACCACCAGAACATCATAACATGAAAATAAGACAATAATGTGATGAGATGGAAAGCAAAATAATCAAATTCATATACCTTTTCAGCAAATTGAAACTGTAAATTTGATTCAAATATGTCATTAATCTCACGTAAATATATAAATTATTGAAATACATTTACAAACTAAACAACCTTTAAATATAAGGAAAATGATTTACACACAATATTTTTCACAATACTTATTTGTAAAACATCTTATAAAAGTAACATCATTTTATAAAAATATCCTTATTTATAATATTGTTGCGCAATGTATTGTTTATATATCATTACTCTAAATATAAACATAAAAGTAAAGACACACGCAACTGACACAGATTGACTGACACAATTTACATGATCTCCCATCACACACGGGACTAACAACTAACACAAGTTACAGCTCCCATCAAAGAAAATAAAAAAACAACAAAACATGAAAAAAAATGTAGCTTTTCACAAATCTTGAAATCACACAAAAAAAAAATCCCAAAAGAAGAGAGAAACACACAAATCTTGAAATCACAGATTTTGTATCACCCACTAAACACACACACACAAAAAAAAAAACACCAATGGATTTATTTATTCACAAACATGCAAGTCACAAAACCAAAAATAGCTACTATCCAGATGATCAACACAAGATAAAAAAAAATTTGACGAAATGAAAGGGAAAAAAAAAAAGAACACTGCATGAAAAAAAATTCTATTGTCACAAATTTGGAAATCACACAACCAAAAAAAAATCTCCAACCTAGTTGATCTATTTCTCCACAAATCTATAAATCAAGCAACCAAAAAAAGGTACAACCTAGTTGATTAAAAAAAAAAACCTAGACGAAATGAAAACGAAAAAAAAAAGACATCAAATAACCCAAAAAAATCTATTTTTTCCCAAATTTGCAAATAACAAAAACAGAAAATAGAAAGCCCACAACATACAAAAAAACAACATACAAAAGGAAAAATTCTACTTTTTAACACATTTGCAAATCACACAACCAAAAAAACGTTTAATCCAGTTGATGAAAATAAAATTGAAAATGACAAATGTGAAGATTGGAACATCGACATCAAATAAGGAAAAGCAAACTGAGCTTGGATTTACAACAACATGAAAATGAAAAAGAAAAAATCCACAACATACAAACCCAGAACATGCAAACAAAGAAAAAAAAATTATTTTTACACAAATCTGCAGATCGAAAGAGAAAAAACCAACAAACGAAAATAAAATACAAAAAATCCACAACATGCAAACAAAGAAAAAAAAATCTATTTTTCTACAAATCTCCAAAGCTGAAGAGAGAAAATGAACACAGAAAAACCAAATCAACAGAGAAGATGCATAGAAGAAAGAAGAGGAAGAGAACAAACTACAACCCTTGAAAAAAATCAGCCAAAACGAGATGAAAGCAAAAATAAAAATAAAAAACAAACACTTCGAAAAACAAACCTAAGGAGAGAAAACTAACACGTGAAAATGAAAAGAAAAGAGAAGCCGCAAAGAGGATACAGAGAAGAAGACGAAGAGAAGAACTGAGAAGAAGAGAGAAATTGTAAACAATAAAAAATTTGATGTCTACCCAGGAAAAAAGCCCTAAATCCCTGAAAACATAAATTCAAAATTATAGAAGAGAGAGGAAATAAGATAAAAAAAAATAGATATCATAGGACACACGCAATTGACACAAACGAACTGACACCAATTACATCTCCTAGCACACACAGGACTAAAACATACACATTGACACAAGTTACATCTCCTATCAGGTAACCCAACGAAGATGAAAATATAAAATTATATCCTGTAAATTTTCTTCAAATGTGCTTCTGTAAATAATAATAATAATAATAATAATAATAATAATAATAATAAAGAAAAACCTACAACAGAGTTGATCAACAGAAAAAATAAATAAAAGCTTCGACGAAATCAAAGTAAAAAAACAACACAACATGGAAAAAAAATCTAACTTTTCACAAATTTTGAAATCACACAACCAAAGAAAAAAAAATGCCCAAAAGAAGAGAGAACACACAAATCTTGCAATCATAGATTTTGTATCACACACGAAAAAATGAAAGAAAAAAAAACAACAATGCATGGAAAAAAAATTGTATTTTGTCACAAATTTGAAAACCACACAACCAAAAAAAAAAAAATCAAGGTAATCAATATATTTCTCCACAAATTTGTAAATCACACAACCAGAAAAAGCTACAACCTAGTTGATAAAAAAATTGATGAAATGAAAAGAAAAATAAACACATTAAACAACGAAAAAATATATTTGTTCACAAATCTGCAAATAAAGAAAAAAAAAATAGAAAACCCACAACATACAAAAGAAAAAATTCTATTTTTTCACAGATCTGCAAATCACACAACAACAACAAAAAAAAAGCTTTAACCCAGTCGGTCAATAAAAATTGAAGATGAAAAATCTAAAAACTAGAACATTGACATCAAAGAAGGAAAAAAAAAACCGAGCTTCGATTTACCACAACATGAAAATGAAAAGAAAAAAATCCACAACATGAAAGCCCAGAAGATGCAAACAAAGAAAAAAATTATATTTTTACCCAAATTTGCAAATCGGAAGAGAGATAGCCAACGAATGAAAACAAAAAATCCACAACATGCAAACAAAGAAAGAGCACTAAAGGCAAAGAAAAAAAAAACTCCACCTATTTTGTTCAGAAATCTGGAGACCAAAAATCCATCTAGAATCCTCAAACCAGGTTTAGCGGCATGAAAAAAAAAAGAAAAAAAAAACAACGTTGTACAAAACAAACATGAAGAGAGAAGACGCAAAGATGAAGACAAAGAGAAAAGAGAAGATGCAAAGAAGAGATAAAACGAAGAGAGAAAGGAGTTTGGTTTCAGAGAGAGAAGATGCAGATGAAAGAGAATATGCACACTAAAGAGAAGAGACTGAAAGAGAAAACAAGAAGATAAAGCTGACCATCAGCCAACCCTTTGACGCACCTGCACCAAAAGACTAAAATGCCCTCACTTAAATAGACACACAAAAGAACAAAATAGAAGGATAAAAAAGACACAACATGACACACACAGACTACATACACGGACGACGACAAAATACTCTTCACATATATTCGTACTTATTATTATAGAATAGATATATATTAAAAAACCAATTTTTTTAATAAAAAGACGTGATTTTATTTTAGGTTAAATTTTGAAATAAACATTCTCGTGCCATACACATATTTCTTTTATCTCTATTTCCTTTCTATATATATTTTGCCTCATTCTTTTATCGGTTGCCGCTCGATCTCTCGAATTCTCTCCCTCTCGCTGTCACACCTAGATCTCTCTCCCCATGCCCATGTGATACCTCACGATGGACAAACATTCCTTAAGCCAATCTGCGAACCCAACATTCAGACAAGATCACCCGCCCATGCAAGACAGGGTTAGGGCTCGAGACTCAATGATGACCCCCTTCATTTCCTAATCGATTAACATGTTGAACTTTTCACTCCTCAAATAGCTGCATAAGTTTTTTTGTTTCTTGCACTAAGACTCATTGTGGGGCATAAGAGACTGTTGTCTTGAAGTACAGAAACCATCATCAAGCAATCACTTCCAATTATAAGCTTCCCAATCCCTATATTTGCACATAGCTGTAGACCACAAAATATAGCAAGGATCTCAACAGTGGCAGGATTCGAAACTTCCTCTTCCCCTTTACTAGCTACCAGCACCACCTCCATTTTTGTATCTCTTAGAATATCCCCACACCAGCCTTATTTTGATCATAAAACATTGCACCATCTATGTTTAGTTTTATAAAATCTGCTGGTGGGGGTACCCACCTATATCTTGCCTACTTCTGAACACCTTGGACAGACCTCATGACCTTAGGGACTTTTTGCATAGAGAGAACAAAATTAATCACCTGATATGGTTCCATACAAACTTTTTTATGTACCATTTTATTTCTTCTAAACTAAAAGCCCCATGCAAATAGAATAAACCTGGTCAACTCCTCTATAGTGCCTTATTCCTTGACTCACATGAACACTTCCTTCACTGGCATGTTCTGATCCACCCCTTGCAGAAGAGGGACATACCTGAACCAATGGTCTTGAATGCTTGGACAATGCAGAAGGGCGTGTGATAAATCCTCCATCTTGTCTTTGCAGAAAAAGCATTTATCATCCACATCAATCTGTCTTCTTCTTAGATTTTCCAAAGTTGGAAGGTCATCCCTACATGCTCTACATGCAAATACTTTAACTTTGTTGGGAATCTTTAACTTCCATGGAGTAGACCACAATGATTAATGTTAGATCCTAGCATTCGTGGATTCTCCCATGTTCTCACTTTTGGTAGCTCTAAATTAAGAATTTATAAGCACTTTTGACACTGAATTTACCACTCTTCTCCTGGTCCCAAATCTATTTATCCTCAATATCACTTAGTCTCGAATTAGTCTTGAAGATCACATTTGCTACATTTGGACTAAATAGAGCTCCGACTTTTCTTACATCCCACCATTTTGTATTGCCATCAATCAGTCCTTCCACTTTAGCCTCATCTGAAACAATTTCTGCACCTGCAAGTAGGGGTGGCAATATGTGACACGACCCGTTAACCCAATACGAACACGACACGATAAAAGCGGGTTAGGGTTTAGCCTTAACGGGTTCGGGTCAAAATGGGTTGACCCGTTAAGACACGATTGCTTAACGGGTCACTAACGGGTCAACCCGTTATGACCCGTTAAGAAAATTAAATTTACCTTTATACCATTAGACCTAAATGGTAGGGAGGACGCTCCACTTCCTTCTTCAAGTTCTAAATTTGTTTAGATTTATGTTTTTAATTTTTTATTATATTTTACTTATCAAAAAGAAAATTTTATTATATTTGAGATTGTAACATTAATATATTTACATTGTATATTTTGTTTATTATATTTGGGATGTAATTTTAATAATGAATATTATTACAAATTGTGTGGATCATATTTGTTTGAATTGTAATTTTAGACTTGTAGTTAGTTTTTTATTTTTTATAGATATTATTTATATTTAAATATTTATATAAAATCAATTAAGTCAAACGGGTCGTGTCGTGTCGTATCGTGTATGTTCAACCCATTAACGTAAACGGGTTAAAACGGAACGGGTCGTGTCATGTCGTGTCATGTTGTGTCAATTTATTTCTTATTCATTAACGGGTCATAACGGGTCGTGTCGCGTCAACCCGTTATCTTACCGTGTCGTGTTCGGGTTTGGAATTTTGACACGAAATCCTTAACGGGTTGTGTTCGTGTTGACCCGTTAACTGTAATGTACATACCTTGACACGACACGAACACGACCCGTTAACACGATTTGACACCCCTACCTGCAAGTTCCCTTTCCAGAATTGAATAACCAGGTACCCAAATTCTAAAGTATTTACATTACATAATCTAAAATCATAATTTCAAAATTTCAAGTCCAAAGGAGAAAGACTTGAGAAGTAGGTTCATGGCCATGAGTGGGTAGGTTCTTTTTAAATTTAGAAAGATTAAAATATTTGATGTAAAGTAAAAAAATAATGTGAACTATTATTATTATTCAATATATCAATTCAGTTGTCTAAATTTAAATAAAAAAGTATCATAATAACTTGAACTAATATATGCCTCTTAAAAATATGAGTTTTAACCGCTTGCCAACCAAACGAAATATTATATCTTTTAGTGAATTAAAAACATTTTCAATATATTCTCTAATATTTAAGAAATTGTGACTTCTCAAAAGTGCTCCTTCATTTTAATTGTGACTTTTTACAAATACAATTTCATTTATATAAATTATGACTTTTCACAAATAATATCATTTTATTTTTGTGATGTGACTTTTCGTGACTTTTCATAATTATTATTTCATTTAAATAAATCGTGACTTTTCATAAATATCATTTCATTCCAATTATAACTTTTCACAAATATCCTTTAATTTTCTATAAATTAAACCTCCTTGTATTTATCTTTCTTTCTTTGAACTTTAGTTATTTTATATCAAATTCATAAAGAGATTAACAGAAATTCAAGAAACTTAATACATATTTAAAATTGGAGGCAATAAAATCTAATTTTCTTTCTAATTTATTTTTATTATTTTACGTATTCATTCAAAATACTTCCCAACAGGTTCCAACTAAAATAATGATAAAAATTATATTGTAAGCAAATAAAGCTCGAGTATGCAAATGAAGTTTTACATTTTTATTTTTTTAGGTTTAACTCGATCATGATTGTGGAATTAGCAGGATCTGATGCTTCTTCTTAACCGATAATAGTGTCGAGTTTTAATACATTTAAATAAAGAAGATACATGACCCCTTGCACTAGCTTGCAGTTGTAATAATAGTACAATATTAGGTACTACGCGTACACTCCAAACAACTCCACGTACAATGACGCGAACCACTCAGAAACAAACCTTCCGAACACAAATCATGGACTCGAAAACATTCTTAAGAATTCAAACCCTTCACATACAAACTCGACACAGACACTTCAAAAACGCAATACATACTGTTAGCTTCTATGTAGATCCACCTGTCGCATCGGAGAGATGACACTATCTTGCTTTGGCTAATTTGATTTAGCCAGAAATTTCTATGGCCTTGACTTCTGGCTTCTTGACTTCCTCTTTCGGGACAGTCACAGTCAAAACCCCATTCTCCATGGAAGCCTTAATCTGATCCATTTTTGCGTTCTCCGGCAGCCTGAACCTCCGCAGGAACTTGCCGCTGCTACGTTCCACCCTATGCCAGGTGTCGTTCTTGTCTTCCTTCTCAACGTTCCTCTCCCCGCTTACCTGAAGAACTCTGTCGTCTTCAACCTCTACCTTCACTTCCTCCTTCTTAAGTCCCGGGAGATCGGCCTTGAACACGTGGGCTTCTGGGGTCTCCTTCCAGTCGATCCTGGTGTTGGCAAACGCAGAATTTTCGCGAGAAAACTCGGAGAAAGGGGTGGAAAATGGAGAAGGGAAAGGAAAGTCCCTGAATGAGTCCCAAAGGTCGAGAGCGAAGGGATCGGAGTCTCGTCGGCCACCTAAAAAGCTTGGAATAAGCGACATGGTTACTTTGCTTGCTTTGGTGCTGAGTGGACTTGGGTGTGAGGTCTTAAATCGAGGCGAAACAGAGATTGGTTGCTGAGTATTTTAACAGAGAAGATGCTTTTCAGATAACTCCACGATGAAGGACTTTAGGACAGACTCCCATACTTATAGTACTTGGAAGGGACATTCTAGGACTTTCTCGGACATCATCTCGTTGTTGATATTGCAATTCGTTCGGCACTTTGATGGACGAAGTTTCTAGCATTCTTCCCAACATTACCTGTGGACCTAATAATGGCCCAAAAATGGGATACAACTTCGCACGGAAACCTAATTGTGGAGGGCCCAAATCCATGGGACCATGAATCAGTGGCGCATTTAGCTCACACTTAATTTGGTCAATATATATGATGATAACAGGGTCCACAAAGTTTAGCATAGATTTATTAAAAAATTTATACGGTATATTTTATATATTTTATTAATGTAATTGGTCACGTTATTTTTTTAATATAAAATAACTGTTTTATCCAATTATATCAATAAAATATAGATGAATATACAAAAGTGAATGGAAAAAAAAACTCTTAATGTTTCTATTTACAGATGAAGTGGCGTACTCTCTGCACACCCCTGACGTCAGAAGTTATATTATTTAAGAATAATGTTGGAGATAAGCCACTATAGCATTGCACACTTTGCACTTATTACATGGCTGCTTCTAGTTCTCTACTTCTTTTTTTTTAGACTTGGGAGATGTGTGGTCTATATGATACCACATCATGTGTGCAAAATGTTTACTCCCAACAGTGGCTTCTATCTATATTTATTCATTATTTAAAAGATAAAAAATTAAAAACAAAAAAAAAGGAAAACAAAATAACATTACCGCCACTGAAATCTCCACTCTTCTTTTCAAATTTATTCCCATCTCTTTATTCCTCTCTCTCTCTCTCTCCGACCTAGAAAAATCTCGTGGGTTTGCATTTTGAGCACACTGTCCTGGATTTTGCTTCAAATCTACCACTCCGATGCACTGATAGGATTTCGAGTTTCTCAAACTTATAGCTTTATTCCCTATCTTACAACAACTTTGCTCCAAATATTCTCTCCGTCTCATCCCTAAAGCACAAATTTGAGTCACATTGCGTCGTAGCTTGGGTTTAACGTCTAGCTCTAGCCCCTTCAAAAAAAATCCTAATTTTCAAATTCAACTTGGTGATTCTCTCTGAGAATGCTTTTATTTAAGTGATTTTTTTTTATTTCTAGGATTCAGAATTGCCGAGCTGGTCAATCGGTGCCCGAACGAGCAACTGTGAGCACGATGACGAGTGCATGAGCTTTAATCACACCTATGCATCTCAGAATTCCTTAGATTTTCACATTTGAAAGAGACCGAGATTCTCATCCCATTTTCATTTAATTTCATGAAATTCCGCCCTCCCCTCCCCCATTTTCGTCTCTTGCTCGTCCACCAACCCTCATTTTGGAAGACCAAAACGCAACGTTTCCTTTTATGGGTGGCATGCCAGCCCCAGGTAGACGAAGTGCGCGAACTCAATAAGTATAGGAAAAAAAACTCAACAAATTTTTATTTCATGTTATTTTATTTGATTCAACATTATAGAGCATAGATCGTCGAATATTCTTTTAGAAATTAAATTTTAATGTTAAAATATTTAATAATTAGTTCTTACACATGAAGCGAACTGCTAGGAATGATAAGAAAAGTAAAAAAATAAAAATAAAATCAATCACACCCAGTTTCGACACATAGAGGCCCAACACAAACAAGTGCAAAGTGAGTATGTGTTCAGTTTCTAGCTGGCATGCATATATGTTCAGTTCATACCGTGTTATATGTATGCATGTATTACGTACAATGATGCTAGTCCAAAGCATTAGTACAAATTAAGTCATCTCTAATTGCATAAGAAAATTGCTACTCATCGGCCTACACACTATACTTATTTTTATTTTTTATTTTATTTTATTCTTACTAAACTAATTGAATTTTTCTACTTATCATTTATATACCACATACTTACTTAGAAAAAAAAAAGATAAAAAAAAATCATTTATAGTGTGCAGTGTAGGCCGGATGATGAGTAGAGTTTCTCGATTGCACAATGGTATAAAATATATATATATATATACACAATACATGATTTTTTTAATATTTAATTTTTTTCCTTTACCAAATATGTGATGTATGGATACGATAAGTAGAATAATTTCTTTAGTTTAGCAAGAATAAACAAAAAAAATAAAATATAAAAAATCAAGTTTGATGTGTACGATTATGAGTAGAAGAGCTCTAAATAAAGTAGAACTTCCATATGCGAGTTATTTGGGTGAGGAACCATGCATTATTCATCAGCATTCTGATCATTCTTCTTTTGATTTTTCATTCATATAATATTTTCTCTTATATTCTGTTGATGTATACTACTTTTATTAGAATACTATCTGATCTTATATTTATTTACTTCCTTATTTCACTTACCTCTTTTCCTATACATAAGTCATCTTAATGCACATAATATTAATTTTAGAAATTATAAAACTCTTTCAAATTCTATTTTTACTTTTTTCTTCAAGGCATCAAAGTCAAGTTTTGACTTTGAATCATGACTCTATACTCTATTTAATTTAATTAAATATTTCACGTATTGGGTCTACTTATTAAGAGAGAGTCTGACACACACACAAGGAGATTGTTAATAATATAATATAAATAAATAAATATATCTCTTTCTTATCAGATTTGAGACAATGGATGATTTTACAAGATATGAAAGGCAAAGATTTGTTATAGACTCTTTGCACAATATTTTTATCATTTTGTTTTGGCAAGATTGTTTTGGTGCTTTCCTACATTCATCGCTGCTCATTATTTTTTGTAGGGGTGCTATCCGCATGGTGCGAGGCAGGGGCATGACCCCCTCCCCGCCAATATTTTGGATTGACTTGGACTCATGGGCCAACCATTGTATTGGAGTTCAAGGCAATACAATAATGATACTTAAACAATAGATTGTCTTGACCTCCTATATAATAGTTGGCCTAGGAAGTCAAAATAATCCATTAACTTAAAATTGAATTCAAGTTTTTAACAAATTGTATATGTTTATATACAATATACTTATATAAATTATTTATATAAATATTAAAAATTATAATTTTTTATCTTAAAAACGAGAGTAGTGTGGAGGTCGGAGCAAGACCCTACTGGGGTCAATCCACTCCCGGAGGGGGGACGGACGGGAGGCGGGGTAGCGGGCAGCAGGCTGCCCACCTCTAATTTTTTGGCAAGATTGTTGTCACGCATAATAATACCATTCGGTGAACTTAAAATATTCAAAAGAAAGAGAATTCAAACGCACAACTTATAGACGTAATAAATTGCAGAAAACTGAAATGCTACACAATGCACACATACAATTTATTAACAGAACCCAGATTAAGCAAAGAAAAGAAGAGTAACTTACTGAAATGGACCAAGTTGTAGGAATTGGAAAGACGAACAATATTTTGAAATAAGAAAAATAATATAACTTGAGATTGTGCTGTGTTGTTTCGGAGTTCAGGGTATTTACAGGGATAACATGACCATTAACTTGAGGGAGAAAAACCAATGGCCGGAATTTATTAGATCAGAGATCCAGGACAGCAACGCACGTAACCCGAAAGGTCGGCAGCACTCCAATATTCTAGAGCTATTCGGCATCTTGGGGTGTATCATTTTAACGAGGATTTGTGTGTACGTGTGTGTGTGTGTGTGTGAGTGAGAGAGAGAGAGATGGCATGGGCAGTGTCCGTGAAGGACTTACAAAAGAGGAGCTGCAAAGGAAGAAGATGATAGCAGATGGTAGGACTTTTCGTTTGCGTTCAAAGGGATAAAACCTACAGGAAACTCACCATTTCACTTCGATTTTGTGATCATGTTTCCAAACTCAAATTAATTTCACCATCTAGAATTGGAGGGAAAGTTGATAAATACTACTTCAGTTAGAATACAACCTTGATTAAGAAATTTTATTTTTATTTACTTCCTTATTTTACTTGACCTCTTTCCCTATATACATACATATATATATATATATATATATATATATATATATAGATACACACTTATTTTCTTCCTATTCAACCAAATGTAATATGCGAAGAAGCTAAAATTCAACTATAGAAGAAATCATTGAGAAATAATCAAAAGATTGAAACAAGTATACAAACGTAAACTTGCATGATCAACTTTTCCACACCATCAATCTATCATATAAAGCACCAAATACTTCACACTCGAAGCATAGGAAAAAAACAAAAACACGGAACTGCAAACCAACAAAACAAGCAAAAAGACTCCAATCCCATCGAAGATGCAAAGGAATGTAATTAACCAGAAATCTCAACAGTCCTACCATCAGGCTGCTTCAAGTCTTCTTTAGGAATCGTTACTGTGAGAACCCCATTCTCCATTGTAACTTTAATCTCATTCATCTTTGCATTTTCCGGCAGCCTAAGACACCTAAAGATCAACTTGTCACTGCTGCTCTCCAGCCTATGCCATGTGTCGTTCTTGTCTTCATTTTCCGAATTCCTCTCTCCGCTTATCTGAAGGACTCTTCCATCTTCAACTTCAATCTTTACTTCCTCTTTCTTCAGCCCTGGAAGATCCGCCTTGAGTAAGTGGGCTTTTGATGTCTCCTTCCAGTCGATTTGGATGTTGGCAAAAGCTGAGGTTTCTCGACAACATGGGAGGAAACTGGCAGAGGTTAGTAAAGAACGAAAAGCATGTTGCTTCGTCGGCCTCCAAAAAAGACTCGAATCACATATTTGTGATATTACTCTTCTTCTTTATGGATTTGGTGTAGGTTTCAATTAGAGCAGAACAGCTTTAGGATTCCCACTACTTCAAACGCTTTTCAAATTCTTCAGTGATATGAAAGCTTACAGGTTGGGTATTTATAAATGTGAGATGATACTTGAGTTACGATGTAAATACGTAGTTGTTTTAAAATAAATAAATAAATATAAAATTTATATAAAAAGAAATTAATTTTTTAATTATAAATCTTATTATTTTTTAAAATAATTGTATGATATTTATAATATTTATGTATTTTAAGACTATATTTAGCATTCCTCTTTATAAATATTCGGATCCTTTTGAGAAAATTATTGGTGGCTTCCGCAGTTTGACCAACGTACTTTTTCTTGGCATTCGTGGGAACATCATCGGTTGACCCTATAGGCTCATAAACTGAAGTTTGTGGACCCCACAAGTGTAATGAGTTGCAAACATTCGTTTAATAAAACATTAGATCTTGCTGATGTGTTTTTACCTCTTTGGAAGGTCCGCGAAGATGCTGGAAAGTCTTGCGACCAAATACTAACTACGGCCAGAGCACATAGAAGCGTTACCAGAGAACGAGAACACTCGGGAAAGTACTCGAAGAATCCATCAGTTCTCGTGAAATCACTCGAAGAATCCTCCACAAATCTATAAGTCCGAGAGCCCATTGCGTGCTTTTCAAACTTGTAAGAATTCCTGAGTTATTTTTGAAATCTTTCTCAACTCAATCTTAGTCGATTGCTCTGCTTCCATTCGTAAGTGTCAAAGAAAACAAGTGAATATGTCGTTGGTTCCAAGTTCATTTTGTGGCAGACGAAGCAATGTCTTCGATCCATTCTCGCTCGGAATATGGGATCCCTTTAAGAATTTTCAACTCGCTTCTTCGTCTCTATCAGGATCTCAGTTTACGAGGGAGAATTCTGCTTTTGTCAATTCTCGCGTGGATTGGAAGGAGACCCCAGAAGCCCATGTCTTCAAGGCGGATCTCCCCGGGCTCAAGAAGGAAGAAGTGAAGGTTGAAGTTGAAGACGACAGAGTGCTTCAGATAAGCGGGGAGAGGAATGTGGAGAAGGAAGACAAGACCGACACCTGGCACAGGGTGGAGCGCAGCAGTGGCAAGTTTTTGAGGAGGTTCAGGCTGCCAGAGAACGCAAAGATGGATGAGATTAAGGCTGCGATGGAAAATGGGGTTCTCACTGTTACCGTTCCCAAAGCGGAAGTGAAGAAATCAGTCGTCAAGGCAATTGAAATTTCCGGTTGAATGTTTAAACTGAGCCTTTTTCCGTTTTTTGTTTTCTATTAATTAAAGCTTGTAAAATAAAATATAGAAGTGGGAAGTGAATGAACGTGTGTCGTTGTGTCGTTGTGTTTTGGAAAGCATGTATTTGTTTATGAAGCGTTCAAGAAAATGTTGCTCTAAATAAATTTTAAACGATTTAGTATTTTAATAGCTTTGTTTTGTTTTTATTTTTTCATTTGAAGTTTTGAAAAAATCAAATGCATCAGAAGCACCAATTAAACAGGTATATTTAACACGTAAACGGAATGGTAAAGAACAGCGAACAAGTTATCAAAATTACAAGCCAAAGCATTTTGGCCTTGAAATTTAGCAGCTTGTTGAGTTCTTATTCCCTGAAAATCAGCTCCATTGTTTCCTCCAAATACATGGAAATAATATTGAAAGAATAAGCGAAAAACAGAAAGAAATATATAGATTTCAGAGCAATTCAGAGCAAGAAATGAAATATTAAAAAATCAAATAAAAAGATATAGATTTCCAGAGTGGAAAGATGTTCACTAAATGCCCGATATTTCCAGACTTTCCCACATTTTCTCGCCAACAAAATGCCAGAAGTTACTAAAAATAAATTATTACTACATAAAATGAATACAAATGCATTTCGAATTCGGAATCCTCCTTTCAAAACAAAGTAAGACTTTTCACATTTCTCGCCAACCAAATGCCGGAAATCTTGAAACCCATATCAAGTCCCGCGCTCAATGCAAAATCTATGCCACTTTGGTGCTCAAAGACCATGATAGTGATTCCTTCTTAAAAACGGATGCAGGGAGATTGTGACCCAAAAAGGAATTTTATGATCAAAGAGAGGGAGAGAGAGACGCAGAAGGCGGGAGGAGAGAGAGAGAGAGAGAGAGGAAGACGGAGTATTCTTTCTCCTTTCTTTCTTTTCTTTTGTTCCTACCCATTACGACTGCAATAGTCAACTATCGATTGTACCTAGCAAAATTGTTCCGGAATAAGAACTCAACACGCCAAATGTCAAGGCCAAATGCTCAAGTGTAATTTTGGAAACTTGTTCGCTGCTCTTTGCTATTCTGCTTACGTCTTAAATGTAAATTTTCCAATTGGAGCTTCTGATGCATTTGATTTTTCCAAAAGTTAACAAAAAACAGCGATTTCTTAAAAAAGAAAAAAAAACACAGCGATTTAAGTTTTAAAATACTTGAACGATTAAAATTTATTTAGAGCAACATTTATACGGACATTTTCTCGAACACTTCGTACACAAAATAATGGCAGCTTAATTACACATGGTTTTCAAAACACAGAGACAAACGTATAGTCACTTCCCACGTCTATATTTTATTTTACAAGCAATAATTATTAGAAAAAAAAAAAAAAACGAAAACAGGTCAGTGACAATACGGGAGACGACTCCTAAAAACTTCAACCAGAAATTTCAATGGCTTTGACGTCTGGTTTCTTCACCTCTGCTTTGGGAATAGTAACAGTGAGAACTCCATTTTCCATGGCAGCCTTAACTTGATCCATCTTTGCGTTCTCTGGCAGCCTGAACCTCCTCAAAAACTTGCCACTGCTACGCTCTACCCTATGCCAAGTGTCGGTCTTGTCTTCCTTCTCCACATTCCTCTCCCCGCTTATCTGAAGCACTCTATCATCTTCAACCTCAACCTTCACTTCCTCCTTCTTGAGTCCCGGGAGATCCACCTTGAACACATGAGCTTCTGGGGTCTCCTTCCAATCCACACGAGAATTGACGAAAGCTGAATTCTTCCTCGCAAACTGAGATCCTGATAGAGAAGAAGAAGAGAGTGGAAAATTCTTAAAATGATCCCATATTTCGAGCGAGAATGGATCATTGCTTCGTCTGCCACAAAATGAACTTGGAATCAACGACATCTTCACTTGTTTTCTTTGACAAATACGTATGGAAGCAGTGCAATCGATTAAAATTGAGTTGAGAAATATTACAAAAATCACGCAGGAATTCTGACAAGTTTGAGAAGCACGATAATGGGCTCTCCAATTTATAGATTTGAGGAGGATCCTTCGAGTGACTTCACGAGAACTGAAGAATTTTTCGAGTCCTTTCCCGAGTGTTCTCGTTCTCTAGTAACGACTTCTTCGTGAACCTTCCCAAGAGGAAACATCAGCAAAATCTACGTGTGGGGCCAACAAACTTTAGGTTATAAGCAAATTTTGGGTCAGCCAATGATGTTCCCGATAATTCCCAAAATATGTTCGTCGGTCAAACCTCGAAAGCCACCAATATTGTTCTTGAAAGGACTAGAAAGCGCACCGAGTATTTATAAATACCCAACCTGTCATCGAAGAGCATTGGCACTGGATTTGTTATTTTATTCTTCAAATTTTAAAGAATATATAATTTTTTTACTTTTAGTTAATCATTCAAAACTTAAAATCTACATTAGATTAGTCACTACACTCTCTATAATAATAAAATATTATTATTTTTTATTTTTATATTTTTATAATTATTTTTTATTTTTTAATTAATTCTATTTTCATAACCTCTTATAATCTCCAACAATCATATTCATTTTCATTTTCACAATCTAATAAACAAAATTTAATCATACGATATCAATATTATCAAAATAATTCCATTGATCTTCAATGCAACCAAGTCAATTCTCACAAACATCATCACCAACTAATGCAAAATAACTGAGCATCCTCAGGATGAGTTCTATCATCATGAAGAACAAGCACCTTCAAAGTGCCAGATTCCTTTAACCAGGCAGCCACCACAGATCCTGTAGATATAAACCTACCTATGTTATACTCGGCGACCCGAAAGGGTGCACCCATCCCAGTAAGGATTGCCTCAATGGCTCGTCTCAGCATTCCATCGCCGACTACCTTGCTGAGTTTGCCCCATCCTGTCAAAATGCTGCCAAAGACAAGTGTTGAATTTTAATTCTTTAATCATCATAGTATATGATAATAATTAACAACCATAAATGTGGATAAGTCCATACCTTAATAACTTTGGCAATTCACGGCCTTCAAACACAACAGCTCGTATATTGAGTAGCCATGCATGAACCATTGCACGTGCTGCTCCATAAGACATCATATGCAAATCTAAGCAAGAATCAGTGAAAGCGCTCTCCCACACATTTCGGCGCTTCCCTTCAAGCACAACTAGTTGGGCTCCTTTTTTCTAATTATAGAGAATTCAACAAGAGCATTATGGAGTTAGGATTGAAAGTGTTTGTACATTGTGTGTATGAACAAACATGTGCCTGCATGATCCGTCTGAGCAAGCATGCAAATAACAGAAATCACTGGAAGCAGAGAAGAGGACATAGCAGCAATGACTAAAACTTACCTGACCGAAGTGCCATAGCATATCATTTAGAGCATTATAAAAGGCAGATGCAGTTGAAGAGTCCATCATCTTCATTTCATCAAACAGGGACTGAGCATGAATCCATACATTTTCCCTTTCGCCCATAAGAAGTCCATGGGCTACACCATACACCTGATTATCCAGCAACCGTAGTTCCTCCAATAACATTGAAGCATCTTCAAACAAATTACACCGGCTGCATCCAGAGGCCAAATTGCATACATGAGGTTGACCGTATATATGCACACACACAGAGAGAGAGAGAGAGAGAGAGAATTGAAATTAACAGAAGACAACAGCAAATGACCTTCTCTATCCACTAAATTAGATACTCTCACATTACCAAATAACCATGGGCATTGGTACATTTGAAGGGTAGATCAGTCTCATAGAATCCACAGAGACAAGGAAACGTTTTCACCATCCCCTCCTTGAGATGAAGATACATAAATGCAGCTTCAACTACTTGTTTAGCTTCTACTTTCTAGACTGACAAGTAGCAAGTGAGCAAGCAATGCAAGTCAAAAACTACATCAAGGTTTGTGGCCGCGACTTAATTTGAACTTTGCATTTTTCTTTTCCTGCTGAGGACTTTGAGCATCTAAAATTTGGAACGTAGAGTTATATATTACCTGAACCACTCAGTTTTACTCACAAAGAGAAAACTTAGTCCAAGTCATACTCCTGAGGTCCTTAAACTCATCCATGAATTTTCCCCATCACTTCTTTTAACTTCTAATACTATTATTACATACAAATATACAGTAAATCATGCTGCATTAAAAGATGTTGCCTATAATTGGAAATTGCAACATACAGAACTCTAAAATCAGTGTAACGTCTCGAGACCCACATACAACAGCATTCATATACCGCATTGAGAAATATGAAAGCAAAATGTTCGCTATCATTTAGCATGCATGGGGTGAGAGGACATAAAAAAAACCTCCAAGCACGATGGTAAACATAACTCCCACGAGCACACCCGAGAACTTGGAAGCACCAATTCTGACACAGGACATAAATATGGTACAATTTGGATATGATGAAAGGGAAGTTTTTAAAAAATTAGAACAGAGAGAAAATTTATTGAAAAATTAGAATACAATTCAGCAGGGATACGTTAACTAATTAACCTCTATTATGCATAATTAAGCCCTATTGTGTTCAAATCAGGACTACAAATTGAGCCCTATCGTGTTCAAATCAGGACTCCAAATTGAAAAACACTTGCTGAAAATAAAATCAAACCCAAACAATAAAATCAAGAGTAAAATCAAGAACAAAGTTTCGAATTTTATCGAGTTGCTTGTCATGCTGGAGAGAAGCTGCTGCGATGCCGTGCTGGAGAAAAGATGGTAGCTTTTTTAGCCGCGGAAGAGAAAGGGGAAGAAGAAGAGAAAGAAGAAAAAAAAAACCTAGAAGAAGAGAAAGAAGGAAGAGGAAGGCAGAGACGCGACAGAGGGAAGACGAAGATGGTGCGAAGAGAAAAAAAACCATAGAAGAAGAGAAAGGAGGAAGAGCAAGCCAGAGACGCGAGAGAGGGAAGAAGAAGAGAAAGAAGAGAGAAAAAAAGAAGAAGAAGAAATCGCGGGAAAGAAAGAGGGAAGAAGAAGGCAGAGACGCGAGAGACGGAGGGAAGAAGAAGAGAAAGAAGAGACGCGGGAGAGAAAGAGGAAAGAAGAAGAAAGAAAGAAATTGCGGGAGATGAGCCGAAAATAATAAACAATTAGTATGGACTTGAAACAGTTCTTTTCATCTTTAGAAAGAAATATGAAATTATTGTAGATCAAATTTATTTTGAAATGGGCTTGGCTAATTCAATGTAGGTCAACTTTTTATAAAATTATTTAAATTTGAAGTTGAAAAGTCATTTGGCTAATCCAATACCAATGCTCATAGTTCTTATCGTTGAACAACTTGGAAAGCATTTAAAGTTGTGGGAATCCTAAATTCAAGATCAATGTTACATACATTGTAAAAATGCGTAAATACAATTTATTATTAAAAAATTAATTTTTTTATTTAAATTTTATATTTATTTATTTTTTTCAAAATGATTAGAAAATATATAATCTATTATTTCTCCTGATTGAAACCTACACCAAATCCATGAAGAAAAACTCTAATAAGAGAGAAAAATGTGGCAATTCGGTTTTGGGTCCACGTATCCTTTCACCTTCCAACTCTGGGACACTGTAGGAGACTTTGCTCTCTGTTCTTCACTAATTTCTGCTCTTTTTTCCGCGTGTTGTCGGGAAAGCTCGACTTTAGCCAACATCCGAATCGACTAGAAGGAGGCACCAGAGGTCCAGAAGTCCACTTACTCAAGGCGGATCTTCCGGAGCTGAAGAAAGAGGAAGTGAAGGTTGAAATTGAAGATGGAAGAGAGCCTCAGATAAGTGGGGAGAGGAATGTGGAGAAGGAAGATAAGAACGACAAATGTCCTTCGCTGGAGCGCAGCAGTGGCAAGTTTTTGAAGAGTTTTAGGCTACCGAAGAATGTAAAAATGAATTAGATTAAAGCTGCAATGGAGAATGGAGTTCTCACCATAACGATTCTTAAAGAAGAAGGGAAGAAGCCTGAAGTCAGGACTGTTAAGATTTCTGGCTAATGACATTGTTCTGCATCTTCGATGGATGCTGAAAAGTGGGAGTCTTTTTGCTTGTTCTGTTGACCAGTTCGCAGTTTCTCATTTTTGTTTTGTTTTTTTTTCTTATGCTTCTAAGATATTATTTCTAAGAATTAACACCCGTAGTCCCCTGTACCAAAATTTCTGCATCATTGATTTTCATCAAATTAAACTGGTTTTCAAATGTAAACTCAATGATGAATAAACTGTGGCTAACCGGAAAAACTATATATGCAAAGAAACATACCAAAAAAAAAAAATAGTAAAAACAGAAAACGTGGGCTGACGGGGCTCGAATCTTCTAGAGCTACTCAACACTATGAGAGATGTCATCTTAATGGAGATTTATGAGAGAGATAAAAACGTGGGCTGCGTTGCTGGAATGAAGGACTGTGGCCAGAGCGTGAAATGAAGAAACAGAGGAGGAAGAAGAAGGGGCGTAGCATAATTTTGACATTCAGAACTCGGAAGGAAAAACCTTGGTGAAACGGTGCGTACAAGTCACTGGCTCTCTCTCTTTTTTATGTTAATCCTAAAAGAAATAGGCTGGGGTGCACAAAACGCTGGGTTTCATAACATGATTCAATTAGAGATGACTTAATTTGTACAAACTTTTTACCAGTATCATTGTACGTAATACATGTATACATACACCGTATGAACTAAACATATATGCTGCCAGAAAATGGCCACATACTCACTTTGCACTTGTTTGTGTTGGGCCTCCATCAGGAGAGCTTGGTTGTGTTTTTGGTAGTACGATTTGATAACTCAACCCGACAAATAGTCGTTGGGTGATTAATTTCATTTTTCATTTTACTTTTTTTTTCTTATCGCTCGTAACAGTTAGCATCACGTGTAAGAGCTAATTGTTAAATATTTTAACATGAAATTTAATTTCTAAAAGAATATTTGACAATCTTGTTGGGTTTGTAGATCTAGGTTCATGACTTAAACAGAGACAAGCTGAGATTTCACTCAACTCTCACTTGAATAGCGCTAGAGAGAGAGTTCGCTTGTCATTTGCCTCGAGCGAGTTTCAGGCATATAGTTTGCTCGAGGCTCGTTCGATACACACTTGAGTGCATAACACCGATAACTGCATTGATTACAGTTTCCACCACATAACCATATATATATTATGCACAGTATGTCTATCTGAAAAATCATAATTCACCCCACAGTGTATTTTGACATTCCTCAAGAGAATAGAATCCTATGCAGCTCTGTGGACATATGCACATTACCGAACCATATGAATTTTGTGTCGTATTTGATTGATTCTTGTTTTACTTTACTTTTCTGTTATCATTTTTTGTATCAAGAGCCTGGTTCAAGTATGAGGGAGAAAGATGATAGGAGAAGAAGTGAAGCTATCTAGACTTTAGAAGTTTGATGGCACAAACTTCGAGTATTGGAGGATGCAGATCGAGGATAATCTCTATGAAAAGAGACTCTATCTTCCTCTACTGGAGAAGAAGCTGGACAACATGGAAGATGTTGATTGGAACTTGTTAGACTGACATATCCTGGGGGTTATTCGGCACACCTTATCAAGATCAGTTGCACACAACATTATCAAGGAAAATACCATAACGGATCTTATGGCGGCTTTGTCTAGCATATATGAAAAGCTGTTGATGAATAACAAGATGCATCTGATGAAGAAAATGTTCAACCTGAAGATGGCAGAAGATACGTCGATTGCACAACATCTGAATGGTTTTAATATTATCACAAATCAATTGTCGACAATTGAAATTGAATTTGATGATGACATTTGGGTTTTAATCTTGTTGGCGTCATTGCCGAATAGTTGGGAGACTATGAGAATATTTGTAAGTAATTCTGCTGGTAAGATGAAATTAAAGTATGATGATATACGAGATTTGATTATTGCTGATGAGATGCGTAGGAAAGATTCTGGTGTGATCTCGGGTTTGAGTTCCGTACTAAATATTGATACTCGGGGCAGAGGACATGATATGAACTCAAAGAGGGGCAAATGACAATCTAGGCATAGAGGCAAAAGTAAGTCAAGGTTTAAGTAGCAGAGCAATTGCTAGAATTGTGGTAGGACTGGCCACCTTTAAAGGAACTGCAAAAATCTAAAGAAGACTGAGAATGACATTGCAAACATCGTAACTAAAGAAGTGTAGGATGCTCTATTTCTTATAGTTCAGAGTCTGGTTGACGATTGGTTCTTGTATTTAGGAGCTTCTTTTCACACCACTTCACACCGATATTGTATAGATGCTCTACGTTACCAGTGATTCGGTAGGTGTACCTAGCTGATAGATAAGTGTTGGATGTAGTGGAAATAGGAGACGTGAATATTGTACTCCCAAATAGAAATGTGTGGATTTTGCAAAAACTCAAACATATTCCCGAGTTGAAGAAAAAACTGATCTCTATGGGATAACTTGACTTGCAGAAAAATCTTTAATAACGAATCACAATTGGGTGAGCTCCTGAAATCTCAACTTGGTGCTGTTGTTGATGGTTTTGGTGTTGGAACCCAAAATAGTGTTGTCACACAATCGACGCCATCGAGCAATGAGGAGGTGTGAGGCTTTGCTTCTTTGTGCAATTGTTTTGAAGCAAGTATTAATATGTTATTTTACTTCTATTTGTGTTGTTTCAGATACATGACCATATTGATGCTGTGTAATTCCATGGAGATTTGGACTGGCTCAAATAATGTATTGTGGAGTAGTTTGTAGAAATTGGAATCATAAGTTTGTAGCTTGAAGAAGTTGTAGTTTGTATCTTGTTTTTTTTTTTTTTTTAGAAGAGATGGTAGTCATCCTCATAGCGACCCCATCCCCAAGTTTATTAAGCAACCCTCACTTATAGCGGAGAAATACCGTGGTTACAAAACTAGCGTCTAGGAGTTTACAAATAGGAAAATAACAACCTCCCTAGCACAAACCAAGCAAAAAGAGAACGAAAGACCACACCCAGAAATCAAAGTAGAATTAAACAGGCCTAATAGAAAAAGTAAACTAAACATGCCTAATGAACAAAAGGTAAACTAAACATGCCTAGCAAAAACAGGAAGCAACAGACCACAACCAGAGAGCAATAAAACGAAACTACACAAGCCTAATAGAGAAAATAAACTAAACATGCATAATAAACAAAAAGTAAACTAAACATGCCTAACAGAAAGCCTCTAAGCAACCCTAAAAGCAAAATAAATAAAACGATCCTTAAGGTACGTATAGAAGGCAGCCCAGCCTTATCTATCCGAATAACACCCGTTACGAACCTCGGCAATTGCCATAATTTTTCATAAACTACATCACTGCCTAGCTCCCCTTGTTTAGCTAAGAAGTCAGCCGCTTAGTTCCCTTCACATAATTGATGAATGACAAGAGTATCCAATCCTTACAATTCATGACTAAGCTCATTCCAATAGTCCCATAAATACCAAAGGGTGCATTTCCCGGACCTGAGCCAATCCACAATCAACTTAGAATCACTTTCAATAATAATCTTAGAAAAATAAAGTTTTTTACAAAGCCGAATCCCTTCCAAAATAGCTCTCAATTCAGCTTTATTATTCGTTCCAAGACCAAAATGAGCCGAGAAGGCTGCTATAAAATTACCATCCATATTCCGTAAGATGCCCCCACCTCCTGAAGATCCTGGATTATTCCGACAGCTCCCATCGCAATTGAGCTTAACCCATCTAAATGTAGGCTTGTTAAATTGAGGCTTTGACCATTTAACAAGCCTACATTTCCGGTTAATAATTCTCGACAACTCCAAATTTAAATCATTGAGCACATCAAGATCCTCTTTATTGAGTTGTCATTGCACTTTCAACTCATTCTCCATCTTTTTGAACCACATTTTAGCCCCTCCATACGTACTTTGCATCTTCTAGTCCATAAACACCAAGTAATAATAAACGAAAGCATACCAATCAGATTACCCACAAAATAGGACTTTTTAACACAAGCCATCCAAGAATATTCTAGCTTTCCAGGTATTGAACATCAAGCACGGCACCTTCAAAAGCCTACTAGCAAATTCCCAAACCCGAGAGGCTACCTGACTTGTAACTAAAACATGGTCGATGCTTTCCCTAGCATGCGGTATACAACAATCACACGCCGAATCAAGAGAGATCCCTTTATTTTGAATTCTCTCATCTGTTGACAAACATTGAAACCAGGCTCTCCAGTTGTAGATGGAAACTTTTTTTGACAACCACCTGTTCCAAAGCCACTCATGCCACAACATTTGGATCCCTTTTTCCCGAACTACATCCCTCGCAGAACCAGTAGAAAAAAGACCATCCGAAGTTGGTTTCCACACACAAATGTCCAACCCAGTGCGCCCAGGAATTTTGGTTTGCAAAATTTTTTCCTTGATCATCTCTCCCAATAGATCCTTCAACAGATCAACATTCCATGCCTGATCCCTCCAACAGTCTCTGATACGCAGTCCCTTATTTCCAATATCTTGGATTCTGGTTGATAAAGGTCCCGAAGCTAACCATCTATCAAACCAAAAAAAAAAAAAGAATTACCATTGCGCAACAGAATCTGGACGTTATCGATAACTTCCGGAACGAGCTTCATTAGTGACTTCCATATTCTTGAATCCATAACTCTAGGTGCACAGGACAAAGGATGGTCGTCCCTTAGATATTTAGCATGAAAAAAATCAGCCCACAACCCTTCGGACGTTAATAAGCAATATGCAGACTTCATGTGAAGAGACTTCTGAACCTCATGTAAATCTCTCAACCCCAAAACGCCTTCATTAGTAGGTTTGCGAATTTTAGCCCATGATCTCCAATGCAATTTCCTTCTTCCCTCCACATCGCCCCAAAAAAATTAGATAAAATAGAATTTATCCGATCAAGAGTCCCCTTCGGAACATTGATCATCGAGAGGATATGTATAGGCAAACTAGAAAGCACATGTCTCAATAAAATTAATCGAGCACCTTGTGAAAGTAATTGGAATTTTTAGCCCGCCACTTTTTTCCATATTTTCTCAACTAGCGGCTCAATGATACGAGAAGTCTACCTATAACAAGCGGTGCACCCAAATAAGTCACAAGAAAATGACCTTCTTTAAATCCTGTCACCCTTAACAATCATGTTTCCAAGACAGATTTATAAGTTTAGAAGGAAAAATCACCGATTTCTCCTGACTTATCTTTTGGTCGGACCAACTTTCATAAAGAGCCAGAATCTCAACAAGTCGCTTAATAGATTTTTTCTCCCCATTAGAGAAAACTAGCAGATCATCAGCATACAGCAAATGAGAAACTAAAGGAGCCCCCACTAGGTGATAAAATCTCTCAATCTGACCATTTTCAAAAAATTTTCTAAGTAATTTGGTTAACACCTCCTCCATGATAATAAAGAGGTAAGGAGATAAAGGATCCCCTTGTCTCAACCCCCGAGAAGATTAAAAAAATCCTTAAAGGTTCCATTCATCATCACCGAAAACCAAGGATACCTTATACATTCACCAATCAAATTACAGAAATTATGGGAGAAGCCGAAGGACTTCAGAACATCCAAAAGAAATCTCCAATCTACCCGATCATAAACCTTAGCCATATCAATCTTTAGCATGACATTACCACCCAGAGTTTTCATATGGAGCGAGTGCACCATCTCTTGGTTAAGGGTGATGTTTTCAAAAATAATGCGTCCCGGCACAAAAGTACCTTGTACATGGAAAACCAACTTCTGAATAATTTGAGTCAGACGAGCCACAATCATTTTTGAAAAAAGCTTATATGCCACTGAACACAAACTAATAGGACGAAATTTATCAAAGCTAGATGGATCAGGCACTTTCGGAATTAAAACAATAAAAGATGAAGTAAAGAACATGGATAAAGGACCACCCTTGAAGAACTCCCTAGCAGCTTCAATAAGATCTTTAATAATATCCCAACATTTTATATATAAACCAGATCCAAATCCATCGGGCCCTGGACTACTTTGCTGAGGAATTGAAAACACAGCTTCTTTCACTTCAATTTCTGTTGGTTCCGCACCTAGCATTTGGTTATCCACGTCCGAAATAGCTGGAACAATCAAGCTTGATAAATCAGCTTGCACTACGTCGCAAGACGTTGATAGAAAATCCTGAAAATATTGTGCAGCAGCCAAGTGAATAGACTCGGCACTATCCAATGTTGTGCCATCCGAGAAATTAGCGCCTTTTTACGCCTATGGTTAATTACAGAGTGGAAATTTAGTATTCAGATCCCCATCCACCAACCACTTCTTCTTAGCAATCTGTCCCAATCGGGCTGTCTCTCTTTTTTCCCAGGTAGCAAGCTCCAAATTAGTCATAAGATAGTCCATTCCACATCTTCAGAGTATCCCAATTGCAACTGATTTTCTAGTATCTCTTGCCTCTCCTCAAGCATTTTAAGATTCTTAGCCACCCTGCCGAAGACATGCTTATTCCAAGCATGTAAGGCAATTTTAGTTCGTTTGAGTTTAGAAGCCAATTTTTGCAACCCCGTACGTGCAACATGTCTTCCCCAACCTTCCTTCACACAATCTAGAAAGGTCTCATGAAGGCACCACATATTTTGAAAACGGAAAGGAGCCGGTCCATACAATGAAAAAGGCCTTTCCAAGTGAACCACCATGGAACAATGATCCGAAGTTTTCCATTTCAAATAAACAACTTGAGTCGAAAAATATTGATAAGAGAAAAAATTATTACAGACCACTCTATCTAACTTTGTCCAACTTCGGCTTACCCCCAAATGACCATTACACCAAAACATAATGCACCTGTTACTATGAAGGTCGATCAAGCCGCATTTATCTAAACATCATTAAACTCTGACATAGAAATTAATGGTCGAGGATGACCACCAATTCTTTCGGAATCCATTCGAATTGCATTGAAATCACCTATTACCATCCAAGGCATATTAGTCAACTAACGGTTCTCTAACTCTTCCCATAAGCCTCTTCTTTCCGTATAAGAACATTTAGCATAAACAAAAGTTATGAACAACATTTGATTCGCCAAAGACAACCATCCCAATATCGTTTGCGATGTACCAAAAACCATCTGAAACTCATTCGGCTCTTTCTAGAAAATGCACAATTTCCCACCCACTGACACATTAGAACAAGAATAATTAAGAGTCAAGAAAGAACCTGTAGCAACCATCCAATTGTCACCAATAAAAGGTTCTGCAATCGCACAGATATTAATATATTTTTTGATAATTAGCAACTTTAATCTCCTCTTTGAACTCCCCAATCCTCTTACATTTCAGTATAAAATATTTCCAATCATAAATTTAGCTTCTGTGATCGGTATGAACCCGTTGGGACTTCCTCACCGTTTTGTCAGCTCCCTCATAGTCATAAGCCTTGTCTTTGCCCCTTGAGCCTAGCAATTCTGCTTCTTCCTGATCCGAACAATAACCCCTCTCTACTTCCCCTTCCATTCTTTCATCTAGCACCTATTCTGTCTCATTAACCAAGGACTTTGGCACAACAGAGGACTCATACAATTCTCAACTTATTTCATCTAATCATTGTAACTTTCTCAAATTTCTACATAAAATAAAATAAACAATTCAACTTTTTTAAATCTCAAAATAAAAATAACGTTAAAAAATATATTTTAATAATATTTTATTCAACTTTTAATTTTAATTTCAACTCAATCAATTTCATCTACTCTGGTAAACAAACTAGGCCCATGTTCTCTCCTGAGCTTTCTTCCCGAATCAGAATTCACAAGTACGGCTGCTGTAAGCTAGTGATCCTACAATAACAAGTTCCAAGCTTTTCGTCTAGAAAATCTAATTTCACCCTGTACAAACAGCGAAAGAATAAAGCAAAGAAATCATGAGAGTGTCGTTGATTCCAAGTTTCATCTTCCAGTCTTGTCTCTCTATCTATAAATGAACATTACAATGGGTCTGGAAATCTATTTCCTTTATTGGTTGTTTAATTTATCATTTCTTGCTCTGAATTGCAATTTTGATCGGTGTGGAGGTGTTTCTTTTTTTCTCTGTTTTCGCTTATTTTTTCCATATTATTTCAATGTATTTGGAGGAAACAATGGAGCTCATTTTCCGGTAATAAGAACTCAACAACCAAAATCGTGGAGGCCAAATGCTCAGAATTGTTATTTTAATTTTGATTAATTGTTCGCTGCTCTTTGCCGTTCTATTTACGTGTTAAATATTCCTGTTTCAGTCGGTTTACTTGTTCGCTGCTCTTCGAGTGATTTCCCGAGAGCTGAAGGATTCTTCGAGTACTTTCCCGAGTGTTCTCGTTCTCTATTAACGACTTCCATGTGCTCTGCTCTTGCCGTGGTCTAGTATTTTGTCAACAGACATTCCAGCATCTTCGTAGACCTTCCAAAGAGGAAACACATCCGAAAGATCAACATTTCTTTTAAAAGAATGTTTTACGTTTATGGGGCCTACAAACTTCAGGTTATGACCTATGGGGTCAGCCGATGATGTTCCCACGAATGCCCAGAAAAAGCTCGATGGTCAAACCGCGAAAGCCACCAATAATGTTCTCGAAAGGACTGGAACGCCCACCGACTATTTATTTATAAATACCCAACCTGTCGTTGAAACCTTTGTATCATTGAAGAACTTGGAAAGCGTTTGAAGTTGTGGGAATCATAAAGCTGTTGTGCTCTAATTGAAACCTACACCAAATCCATAAAGAAAAGAGTAATAGCACAAATATGTCGTCAATTCAAGTCTTTTTTGGGAGCCGACGAAGCAACATCTTCGATCCTTTTACCCTCAAACTCTGGGACCCTTTTGGAGACTTTGCTCTTCGTTCTTCACTAACTTCTGCCCATTCCCCCCAATGTTGTAGGGAAACCTTGGCTTTTGCCAACGTTCGAATCGATTGGAAGGAGACACCAGAAGCCCACTTACTCAAGGCCAATCTTCCGGGATTGAAGAAAGAGGAAGTGAAGATTGAAATTGAAGATGGAAGAGTGCTTCATATAAGCGGAGAGAGGAATTTGGAGAATGAAGACAAGAACGAGACATGGCATAGGCTGGAGCGCAGCAATGGCAAGTTTTTTAGGAGTCTCAGGCTGCCGGAGAATGCAAAGATGAATGAGATCAAAGCTGCAATGGAAAATGGAGTTCTCACCATAACGATCCCTAAAGAAGAAGTGAAGAAGCCTGATGTCAGGGTTGTTGAGATTTCTGGCTAATTACCATCCTCTGCATCTTCGATGGAGAATGGAGTAGTATTTTTGCTTGTTCTGTTGGTTTGCAGTTTGATCTTTTTATTTTTGTTTTTTTTTTCTTATGCTTCGAGTGTGAAAGTATTTGGTGCCTTATTTGATAGGTGTGGAAAAGTTGATCATGCAAGTTTACGTTTGAATACTCGTTTCAATCTTTCGATTATTTTTCAATGATTTCTTCTATAGCTGAATTTTATCCTCTTCAGTCGCATATACGTTATGAAAGTGTTCCATTTTTCTCTACCACCTACATGCAAGATTGTAGAAAAGCGTTTTGTTGAAAATAAGAGAAAATATTACATGGATGAAAATTCAAAAGAAGGAAGATCAGAACGATGAATAATGCATGGTTCCTGACCACATAACTCGCAGATGGAAGTTCCATTTTATTTAGAGCTTTTCTACTCATCACAACATATTTGATTTTTTTTTTCTCTTAACAAGTATGTGGTGTAGGAATAATAAGTAAAATAACTCAATTAGTTTAGCATGAATAAAACAAAAAGAAACTGGCCACATACTTGCTTTGCACTTGTTTGTGTTGGACCTCTATGTGTCAAAACTGGTTGTATTTGTGGTGGTGCGATTTAATACTCCGATGCGATAAATATTCGTTGCGGTTTTTTTTATTTTTTTTAATGAGGGCTGAGCCATGGAGCTCTAGCTTGGGCTGATATATTGTATTCATGTGTGAGATTGATTTTATTTTTTGTTTTTATTTTCTTTTCTTATCGTTCCTAACAGTTCGCTTCATGTTTAAGAGCTAATTGTTAAATATTTTAACATGAGACTTTAATTTCGAAAAGAATATTCAACAATATATGCTCTATAATATTGAATCAAATATAATAACATGAAATAAAAAACATACCTCTCTTCTAGTAATTTGACAAAGGGATGATTTGATCACGAGAGAAGGATCTCCCTAATAATTTTATCCCAAGTGTCTGACACAATTATTTTGTAGATGAGAACCCATGAGCCTCTCAATACTTTAAATAGATTTCCTGACCATCATAAAAACCATAGAAGTATTTGGGTCCCAATATAACTGTTGATGCTGGAAAAATCGCACACAGGCCGAAGGGAGAGAAAGAGTCATTCTCAGCCCACAGAGTCGACTTGGCCTTGATCGGTGTTGTCTAGAGCTCCCGGCAATATTCCGGTGCCGTTGTACGGTGTCGATGCATACGTCTAGATAAGTGCAGAGAAAATAAAGAGAGAGGGACACACAGATTTACGTGGTTCAGCGAGTTGCCTACATCCACGGGCATTTGGAGAGGGGAATCCACTATAATATATATGTTTACAGTCTCTCGTGGTCTCTCATATCTCACTGTACAAGAATTGATAATGGTCTGCTAGCTGAATAAGCTCTCCCTGGAGCTCACTTGAGGTTGAAGAAGAAGTCAAGACCCTCCTTTTATCATCTGGCTTAAGGTTTTTTCTATATCTTCTTATTGCATGTTCCAGTTACAGTGATGAGACCTGACCCCTTTGTGTGTGTCAGCTTCCCTTCTCTTCCTACTTTCCCTCTGACCCCTTTGACACTTGCATGCTCTCATATCCTTCATTGTGTCTTTCTTGTTTCCCATCTTGTCCCTAGTGGTGACCTGGTGGGCTAGGTCCAACTATAGACTATGGTATTTTATCCCTCCACAATAACTTATTGAATAATTGATTTAATTTGAGCTGGTATAAATCCATGAGAAGCATGGACTGCGTGGTACACCTTATAAAATTAAAATCCTTACTTTCTTCCATTAGGCCATGCACCCATAAAACAAAACAAAACATTTGATTATAACTTGAAAATTCTTTTCAAAAACACGTTTTTTTTAAACGACTCTTATGGCCTTTTGACATGAAAACTATGCACGTGCACGTCCAATTTTGGAAAACCATCCTAGCGCAAAATATATTACATGACTTTCATAATATTAATGTCAAATTAGCTACCAAAATAAGTCATGGCAGTCCTCTATTATGTAACTAACAAAATCCATTCCATTTACTACAACACTTATAACTTAATTTTACATGATCTTTAACATAGATAATTAAGTTAATTTTATATGAGGGGCCGACGAGAAGAATCCTAGCCTCCTTCCACCTTGGTCCCCCCAACCTTTTTTTCTTCCTTGCCGTCGCTACCCCGCTATTAGGTTTCAACCCCTTGTTCTAGCTGCATCTATGTGGTCATTCAACTCATAGGGCGAGGAGGCTCCAATAATGTGGTTTTAGGCATTCTCCCGCCATCGACAACTCCCTTTTTTAAAAAACAAGAAAAATCATCTTTTAGGCTCACATGAACAAAGACGAGCAACAAATTAGATGGAAAACAAAATTCTCATGGACAAACACATTCCAGAAATTATTGGTAATATAAGTTTACTCATGTATGTAAAATTATTATTTTTTCATGCATCCACTTGTGTTATGTTATGCTCTGACTACCTATCACTTCTTCTAATTTCATTTCTAAGCCTTTATCCTCGTTTTAGAGTTTGTTTTTTAAATGGATAAAATATCACAGGCCCAATCCACCAAAAGGCCATCATCAGGAAGCCAAGAAGAGACAAAGAGGGGACAAGCAAAAGCAATTTTCAGGGAGAAAGAGAGAGGTGACGAAAAAGAGAGGGAAAAGAGATAAAGTCAATAAAGGCAAACAGAAAAGAAATGGATGAAGCGACATAAAACTGACTTTCTCACCAACCATTGACAGAGGCCAATAAAAGGGATCAGATCAGTTGAGAGAGAGGACTTCTTCTGGACAACTTCACGAGAGATGGGAAACTCCAGCTTTATTATTTTCTGAGCAAAGGGGTTCACAAACATTTGTATAGTGGGTTGTGAGAGACGGCCATGAGAGACTGTAAAATATTCTTATTAGAGTAGATTTGCCCTCCAAACGACTTATAGACGTAGGCTTTGTGACGAACCACATAAATATGTTTGTCACCCTCTCTATTTAGATTTGCTACATTTATTTTCTATTTGGCTAAGGATGTATGTACTGGCTCTGTACTGCTACTCCAATTAACTCCAAACGACACGGATTAAGACTCGAGTCGTAACTGTGGGGTAGGAATGACTCTTTTCCACCTGTTCCTAAAAATCAGGTCTTAACACTAGTTTCCCTCGTCATAAGTTTAAAATAAAAGGAAATTTCGCAGAAAAATACAAAAGTTCAAATTACTATACCAACACAGCAATATTCCTGGTGTCAATCAAAACTTCAAGCTGATCTAATTCCCACTAAATCAGTTCATATTCAATGCTTCAATCAACATTACAAATATGCAGTTTGGATTATGGAACCAACATTTTGTAAGAAAGAACCACAACTTTGTTCATCGGCCTTTTTTAGTATCCAGTTTTTTTTTCATTTAAATCGTGTTAACAAGGGTCGTTAGGATACTTAAAATATCTCAGAATATCTATGAATAATAATGAAACAATTTGTGAATAGTAGTAAAATAGTTTTAATTAAAATGTTTTATTGGATTTTGGAAATGTAGAGAGAAAAAGTTGAAAACAAATATTGTAAAATTAAAAATTTGTTTGAATATAATTTTTTAATATTATTTTTGTTTGAAAATTTGAAAAAACTGTATTATTTTTTGTGTTTTGTTTGGAAGTTTGAAAAAGTTGTAATGATTAGGTAATAAATAAATGAAAAAGTTAAAAATTTGAAACTGAAAAGTATTTTGTATTTTAGTGATGTTTGGGAAGTAAATATCTGAGAATACCTCAATCAGTCAGTATTAAAAGAGATACTCAATCTTATGAGTTTAGAAATTATGTTTTTAATCAAGATTCAACATCGAGAGCATAGATCAGCTATAACCATAGGCTCTGATACTAGATGTTAAATGTTTAAACATGAGACTTTAATTTCTAAAAGGGTATTTCGACAATCTATACTCCACAATATTGAATCTAATAAAGTAATATGAAATAAAAAGCATACCTCTCTTCGGATAATTTGACGAAGAGTTAATCTGATCACAGAAGAATGATGAGCCAAACATCTTTACCTCTAAATGGTTAGAGACACAATTATGTTATAGATGATAACCATTAACCACTGTGTTGGACCCATGTTTTCCTTGGGGGGAGGGGGGAGTTTTTGAAAATTCAAAAACACCCCTTAGATTTTATAATTCTATAAATATAAAAAAATACCCCCTAAAAAAAAATTTATATTCTTCGTATGCTCTCTAAGAGTTTTAAAATTTCAATATATCTTGAAATATCTCTCTAAAGTGTAATTGTTTTCTCATCTTCAAAGGTGCATAATCTTTTAATCAACATTTATCATAGCAAGCATGCCTATTGGCACCAAAATCTTCCCAACACCCTTCAACAAATCAAACCATGTTAATGTCTGTAATCAATGCTACAAATGATTCCTCAATTATGTTAACTTGAGAATTATTTTATCGCTTCCAAAACTTGCAAATTCGAGCAAAATGCCCACTTTTGCCACATACAAAACAAGCTTATTTTGTGAAGGACTCCTCGATTCTTATTATTTTGCTTGGAAAGCCCCATTTTTGTGAGATCTACTAAATTTTTGAAAATTTTTCTTTGTGGCTTTCGATGATTATTTCTTGAATTCTGACTTTTGCACAAGACTCCATTTTCATAAATTAAAATTTACATTTGTCGTGAGAACGTTGAAGACGTTGAGAATGCTTAGATGGAAGAGCTGAAATAGGCTCCTTTAAAACGAAAGAACTTATTGAGATGTCCATTGCTTTTCGCTCATTTTTTAGTTGTAGACAATATTTAAATCTCCTTAAAATTGTTAGTAAAATACACAATAATATAATAAAAATTAGAATAAAATTAACATTCAAACAAAACCAATTTGGGCTGAACAAAGGCACGGAAATCTCCACTAGGCTAGGTTTGGATACCAAAACCATCTCAACTAATCTCATCTCATCTAATCTCATCATTATAATTTTCACAAATTTTCACAAAATACAATAAACAATTGAACTTTTTCAAATTTTAAAATAATAATAATATTAAAAAAATATTCTAATAATATTTTAATCAACTTTCATTTAAAATCATGTCATTTCATCTCACAATCCAAACCCCACTTTTAAAAAAACACCTCTCTTTCTTCTAGAAAAGCTCTCAAAATGAACACCCCTTTTTTTATTGAAAAATGCTACGCCCGCCGCCCAGACATCTCGCTCCCACTTCTCGCTAGACATGGCTTGCATTGTACACCTTAGAAATTAAAAAATAAGGGTAACCCTACAGTTACCGCTCAATTCTACCGTTTTGTCTTCCCACTTTACGTGACTTCATAATTTTTTTTTATTTAAAAAAAAAAGGCACTTCCCCTACCCAACATTCCCCCCCCCCCCCCTCCCCCACCAAAAGCCTACCTCCATTTCCTCCGACTCCTCCGTCAACATCCACCGTCTTCCGGCTCTTCTCCGTCCGACCTCCAATCCGAGAGGTACATTTCCCTCATTTTTTCAGTCGTTTGGGACTTGTGAGTAGTGGTGGAATGGCAAAAGAAGACAGAAAACAAAGAAGGAGATTCAAGACAGATGAAATGCTCACATGTGAGGTGCTGAAACTGAGAATAATCTGAACTTGGTGGCCTTGTGTTCTGAGTCGACCGGGAGCACAAACTAAATACGAGGCCTTGATTCTACTTCCATAATTGTATTTCTGAGTAAGAATAGATTAAGCAAACTGTAATCTGCGTATGAATATTGAGAGGTACAAAGATGGAACTTATACTGTGGTGATATTTAAGGTAAGTTGGTAACCTCTTCATGTTGAGAAAATTTAATAGCCCTTTCCTTTTCTATGTAAGTTGTGTATAGAGCAGTTGGCGTGTAGTGAGAACAGATGGATTTTGTGGAGCAAAAGGTAAGTTTTGGGAACACTGAAATTCAAAGGCGTGGAAGGGAGTTGTTGCAGTGAGTGTCGGTTAACTTTGATTTTTATTTGGCCGGTTGATGAGCTTCAATGCTTTCCTTTTAAATTGAAATTATTGAATGCTACTGAACAGAGTTAATATCAAGCATGCATGCACTGACTTTGTGGAACTCGCTAAGATAGCTATGCCTTGATAGGAGATTCTTTTCTCACGATTCTTTCACCCATAAAGATGCAGAGCATATTGCTAACAATATATGTAGAGCATATTTTCAATTTCAACGAAATGGATTCAACAGAAGGGTGGGTTTCTCGAATCTCGAACCGGTTTCTCTTTGGGTTTCTCTGAAGGCTTGAAGATGAAATGGAGGCTTGACATGAAGATGCAATGCGAACTGGTTTCTCTTTGATGTGCGGATGGCGGCTTGAAGACTAAATGGGTTTCTCTTACTTGAAGACAAAGCTTGAAGACGAAATGGAGGTTTGGCTTGAAGATGCAATACAAACTGGTTTCTCTTTGGTTGGCGAATGGAAAGCTATAAGACAAATTGGGTTTCTTTGGCTTGGCTTGAAGATGAAATGATGGCTTGAAGGCTTTAATTTTTGGAAAATGATAGGTATCCCGCAAGAACTCCCTCCCGCTCCAATTTTTTATTTTTTTTATTTTTTTACTTAGCAATTAAGAAAATATTTTTTAATAATATTATAATTTTTTAAAAAATATTTAAAAGTGTTAAAAATATATGTGAAAAAAAATTAAGTTTTTTTCACATATTGTTTTAACACTTTCAAATACTTATAAAAAAAGAAAATTTATAATATTATTAAAAAATACTTTATTAATTACAAAGTAAAAATTAAAGAAAAAGAAAAAAGAGCAGAACACCAACGAGATCCCTAGCTTTGTACAAAAGACATTACTAATAAATGTTTATTAAAAAATACCAACATATTTTCTTAATAAAACTCATATAATTTTAGAGTCTTTCTATTTCAATTGTATTTTCAGTATTAAATTCTGTTATCCGTTCCTCGATTACCTACTTCTTGCAAGCAAGAAAACAGAGAGAAAAAAAAATGAAGGAAAAAAGTCACAATGCAGAGGATTTCTTATGGATTTGGGTCTCATTACACGTTTACGATGATTTATGCTTCGTTTCGTAGATTAGATAAAATGAATTAAAATTAAAATTAAAATTAAAATAAAATATTATTAAAATATATTTTTTTAATATTTATTTTTATATAAAAATTTAAAAAAAATATAATAATTAGATGAAGCTAGTCCAAACTTTGGCTTCTATGACTCCCATGGGTCTGCAGACGGTTCCCAAAAACGCTGAAACGTTCATTAATTAACTACAACAAGATCAGAGACATACACCAGAATTCGCAAGATCAGAGACAAATCTACGTACATGTTCGCTCGTAAGCTTTCTTCCCAAATCACCCAGAATTCGCAAGAATTGCTGCTGCAAGCTACTGATCCCAACAATAACAAGTTCAATGCTCTTCATCTAGAAAACCTACTTTCCTCCAATACCTAACACCAAAAGAATGAATGAAACAAATCATGAGGGTGTCGTACGTTGATTCCATGTTTCGTTAGTGCTTGACGAAGTGAATAAAACTTCATTGCCTATCTACTTTCCCAAGTTTTCCAAAACTTCAAATGAATAAAACAACACATAAAAATCTAAATACTTCAAAATTTAAAAACTATTTAGAGCAACATTTACGCGGACATTTTCTCGAACGCCTCGTGCACAAAATATTGGCACCTTCAGAATGATTAAACTGGGTTTTTAATACACAAAGACACACGTACTGTCACTTCCCAACTTCTATATCTTATTTTACAGTCATAATTATTAGGGAAGAAAAACAAACGAAAAAAGATCAGTGACAAAATACGGGAGATGACCCTTGAAAACTTCAACTGGAAATTTCAATGGCCTTGATGTCTGGTTTCTTCAACTCCGCTTTGGGAACAGTAACAGTGAGAACCCCATTTTCCATCGCAGCCTTAATCTCATCCAGCTTTGCGTTCTCTGGCAGCCTGAACCTCCTCAAGAACTTGCCACTGGTCCGCTCCACCCTATGCCAGGTGTCGTTATTGTCTTCCTTCTCCACATTCCTCTCCCCACTTATCTGAAGCACTCTGTCGTCTTCAACTTCAACCTTCACCTCCTCCTTCTTAAGCCCCGGGAGATCCGCCTTGAACACGTGGGCTTCTAGGGTCTCCTTCCAATCCACGCGAGAATTGACGAAAGAAGAATTCTCCCTCGCAAACTGAGATCCCGATAGAGAAGAAGATGAGAGTGGAAAATCCTTAAAGGGATCCCATATTTCGAGCGAGAATGGATCGAAGGCATTGCTTCGTCTGCCACAAAATAAACTTGGAATCAAAGACATCTTCACCTGTTTTCTTTGACAATTACGGATCGAAGCAGAGCTATCGACCAAGATCGAGTTGGGCAAGATTATTATAAATCTCTCGGGAATTCTGAGACAAGTTTGAGAAGCATGAAAAAGGGCTCTCGGATTTATAGATTTCAGGAGGATTCTTCGAGTACTTTCCCCAGTGTTCTCGTTCTCTCTATTAACGACTTCTATGTGCTCTGGCCGTGGTTATTTTGTCGCGAGACTTTCCAGTATCTTCGTGGACCTTCCAAAGAGGAAACACATCAGCAAGATCTGCATTTCTTTTAAAAAGAATGTTTTCAAGTTTTCAACTCATTACGGTTTGTGGGACCCACAAACTTATGTTCCCACGAATGCCCAGAAAAAACTACGTTGGTCAAACCGCGAAAGGCACCACTAATGTTCTGGAAAGGACTAGAACGCCCACCCGACTCCTTTATAAATACCCAGCCTGTGGTTGAAGCCTTCGTATCATTGAAGAACTTGGAAAGCCTTTACACGTTTGAAGTTGTGGGAATCCTAAAGCTGTTCTGCTCTAATTGAAACCTACAACAAATCCATAAATAAGAAGAGTAATACCGCAAATATGTCGCCTATTCGAGTATTTATAATTGGGGGCCGACGAAGCAACATCTTCGATCCTTTTACCCTCAAATTCTGGGACTCTTACGGAGACTTTTCTCTTCGTTCTTCATTAACTTCTGTTCGTTTTCCCACGTGTTGTCGGGAAACCTCAGCTTTTACCAAAGTCCGAATCGACTGGAAGGAGACACCAGAAGCCCACTTACTCAAAGCGGATCTTCCAGGACTAAAGAAAGAGGAAGTGAAGGTTGAAGTTGAAGACGGAAGAGTGCTTCAGATAAGTGGAGAGAGGAATCCGGAGAATGAAGACAAGAACAACACATGGCATAGGCTGGAGCGCAGCAGTGGCAAGTTTTTGAGGAGTCTCAGGATGCCGGAGAATGCAAAGATGAATCAGATTAAAGCTGCAATGGATAATGGAGTTCTCACCGTAACGATTCCTAAAGAAGAAGTGAAGAAGCCTGATGTCAGGGCTATTGAGATTTCTGGCTAATTACCATCCTCTGCATCTTCGATGGAGAATGGAGTAGTCTTTTTGCTTGTTCTGTTGGTTTGCAGTTTGGTGTTTTTTTTTTTGTTTTTTTTTTCTTATGCTTCGAGTGTGAAAGTATTTGGTGCTTTATTTGATAGGTGTGGAAAAGTTGATCATGCAAGTTTACGTTTGTATACTTGTTTCAATCTTTTGATTATTTTTCAATGATTTCTTCTATGGCTGAATTTTAGCCTTTTCGATCGCATATATGTTAGATGTAAGATGGTAACAAACATTCAGTTGTGCATAAGATAAAATATTACGTGGATAAAAAATCAAAAGAAGTTCAGAATGAAAAGAATGCTGATTAATAAAGCAATATGGTTTCTACCATATATTACAAGAAAACAGGTATTTTCTAGTAATTTTAAAATCGCCGTCAAAAAAATCGCAGGAATTCATCCTTATTTGCGAAGATTTTTGTTTAAGAATGCTGAATTATGTACATAATTCACAGATGGAAGCCCGAGTCTACACTGAATCGAACAATTGTTTTGAAATTCTTTGAAACGAGTCTACGTATATCTATGGGGATTACAATATCCAGAGGCGACGAACCCAATGTTATCGATCGAACAACGTCATTTTTACAAAATATATGCATGCATTTTTTTTAATTCAATTCATTGGCTCGTAAGGTTTTGGCCTTTTGGTCACGGCATTGTTGACTTGACACGCACACAGTAGTACTTTCTCTCTCGACATGCATGTTCTATTTTGATTTTCTACTCTCGTGTCTTTGTGCTCGATCGGAAAGAGCAATCTCTCCGTGCATATATGTACGTACTGAGAATGCAGGCATACACCCAATTTTACCAAAACATAGCTAGTCTGCATATATATATATATATATATATACACACGAAGATTACGAGAGTGTATATAGTTTTCCTTGATAATAACCATTTTCTAACTAATGAAGAGATATACACATTGATTTGTAAATCCAAATACTGCAGAAATGCTTTTGCAGTAATATTTAAGCATCGTCTGTATCTTCATTATAATAAGCTTATATTTAAAGTACCGATAACATAGCCCAACCAGAGATCTAAAAGAAATCCTCCGAACTTCGTCACATGCATATATATATATATATATATTCTACCTGAAAAAGCAGCCACGGCGTCGTCCTGAGACGCTGGCTTGCCGAGTTATTTCTCAATCTGATCTGGGGCTGATTCACATTCCCTTTGGGTATGATGATCTTGAGCATGCCGTCAGCAACCACCGTCTTGGTTTGTTCCACATTCACATCCTCCAGCAGTTGGATCCTCTTCATGAACCTTTCACAACTTGGACTTTCCGCGATGATGAACAAAACCCTTCTGTCTCTGAACTGCAATCCTTCGTTGTTGTAACCAGCGACACGTGCGTCGAGGACAAGAGTTGTTTCTTAATTGCCAGTACATCTTAAAGTTAATCACAATTAGTATATACTGGGAACGTAAGTAACCAGAGAGATCTATGAATATCATTTAGAATATGCATGCATGTTTTAAAGACACAAACAGTGACAGAGAATGGGTCCATGATGTCGTTGGTGCATCCGTGACGGAAACTGCTTGAAATCATCATTCGACATTTCTGAAATTAAGAGGGAAAAAAAATATCCTTGTGATAATTGATATCAAGAAAGGAACCAAAGAACAGGTTTTGCATGGGAGGAGAGTGGAAGAGAGACACTTTACCAGAGGTTCGATCTGGTGTCGTGCATGGCCTTGAGGGGAACCAGTACTGGGGTTTTGAACTCAATTTATAACAGGAAATTAAGCAATTGCTCGTAAGTCTTGGAAAGCAAAATTGATTTTTTTTATATATAGTATATGATCTCATGGCAGAAGTGCCGGAACATGATTTTTGAACAGTTCAAATAGTTGTCAATTACCTGTATAATCGATGAATCCTCAACATAATTGTTTCTAATATATGTTACTTTGAGAACAATGTGTTCTGAAGTATTCAAAGTTGTGTTTTTGGTTGAGTAATTCATCTATGCCGATCGATCTCTGTTAATTCAGAAAGTGGATAAAAAATCGTTTTACGTCCAGATCAAAGAATCTTCTCATATTTATCTGTTGATATTTCTCTTACTGAGTACAAGCTAGATGAATCAAGAGGTAATTTTCTTTTTCTTATATATATATATATATATATATATATATAAAATATTAAATCTGGATGGTTAGAATATTATATTTTAATATTATTATTGTTTTGGAATTTAAAAATGTTAAATTTTTTATTATATTTTATGTAGAAATTTAGAAAAATTTTATAATGAGATGAGATGAGATGAGATAGGTTAAGAATATTTCTCAATCCAAACGACTCCTTAGTTTAATGAAGAAATACAAAATTTCAATAATTCTTTCATATGAAAACTAGTTGAAATGAAGAGATTTTAAAATCATAAAATGAAACTAATGCTTAAAGGGTTTATGATGATCATCATGAGGGATGGAGATTAAATCAAACTCGCCAATTTAGTTTAGTAAAACTATATACAAGTTCTAAATAGATAAATCACATCCATATTTTTTGTAAAAAAAAATAAACCACTAAAAAAGAATAAGTTTTTTTTTACACTTTTTGAACGTGGAGTTCATTATTTTATAAAAGGATTCTGTATTGTATAAATCAATTTTTCTCTTATATTATTTTTTAAAAAAAAGGAAGGCCTCATTCCTTATGCATCATCCCAAAAATAAAATCAAGCCCATGACATTAACCCAACACCAAGTTTTCCAAACAAAATAATGTTACATACAGTTGTGAAATGCGTAAATTTTGTATAGTCATTTTAAAAAATAGTGGAGTCTACTATTAAAAAATTAGTTTCTTTTCATGTGAGTCCTATATTTATTTATTTATTTTAAAGTGACTGTACGGCACTTACACACTCACAACTACAAATATCATTTTCTTAAACCTAAATGGCTTTGTGCTTCAGATGACCTCCGGGAGACGCAAAAGATTCGTCATAAATAATTGGTACAGCAATTCATGTGACTGTTGAATTATTTGTTGGTGATTGTTCATGAAAGAGAATGCCCATTGTATCTGTCGTGCACACAGAACAGGTGATATTTTCTTCTGATCTGTATTCGGGTACGTACGTAGTCTGTCCCCTCCGATTAACCTTCTTGTCTGCTACAGATTATCGTTCTCCAATTTGCGAGACAGCTGGGGACCGTGTCGGTGACTACTGCAAATCAAAGAATGCCAGGATGATCATTTCAGCTATGATCGATGTCATTGTCAGCCCTGATATTTAAGATATCAATTAAGCTTAAATAATTGTTAGATAGATCTTATGATTAAATACAAAACCAGTTTTGTTTTTATATATTTTATGAGTAATTGGGATTTAATTATCTCGATTAAGTCTTTATGATCAATATGTACAATTTTGAAAAGGTTATTGGGCAAATTAGGAATAATAATATTTAGAAATGTGAAATCATCGGTAGTTGTCCAAAAAATTTATGATGGGAAGAGGTAAATTTAATTGAAGAATGATAGTAGCAGGTGTGAGTGTGTAAATACTGCGTAATCATTTTAAAAAATAAATAAATAAATATGGAAGTGAAAAAAAATTAATTAATTTTTTAATAATAAATCCGTACTCCACGATTACATATAACATTACTCAATTTAATTACTTATATTATATTCTTAACACCCCTAATGTATGAGTCAAATTCTTTCTCAATGAATGAATTCAGCCAACACATTGATATTTAATTAAATGTAGTAGAGTATAGAGTTAATTTTCGAACTCAAAACCTCTGCCCTCTTAGACTATGTAAAATCACTATTTATCTCAAAAACTTAGGTTTAACCTATGAAAAGAGGTAGATTTGATTATTTATATTATATTATTAAAAAAGTATGACAAAATTCTTTCATATTTATCATGGAATGTTTCAATTTGGGCAAGATTTTCAAGTTGGAATTGATGACACATTTTGATTTTAGCTGACCCCATGTGACCGACCATACGTCCAAATTCCAAACCCATTATTGCCGGCCCATCACAATCATTCTTTCATCACAAATCATGTGTGATGCCTAATTTTGTAGCTTTAGTTTGGTTTTGGAAGCTAGTGAAACATGATGTGAATCGAAATAGTACAGTTTTATTTATTTATTTGCCCTCAAAAGTAACACACCATATTATATGCACTACTGTACTTAAATTAGTCTTAGAACTGAATGCAGACATATATAAAAATTAGCAGTACCCAAAACTATACATATGTATGTCTCCCTAAGTACCATGAAATGCATCATGCATGCGACTTCTTGTTTACTAGTGTTGAGAGGGCCCCGACTCCGGTCTATATATTCTGCTCTTAATCTTCAAAATTTCACTGATATATAACTTTTTTACTTTTAACTAATGACTCAAAATTTAAAGTTTACGTTGAATTAGACATCACATTATTAGAGAAAAGGGCGACCGACCATATGAATATATTATTAGATAAAATAATAAATAATGAGAACTGTTACATATACAAAGGAATTATATAAAAGTAAATTCATAAACTGATGTGATTTCATGAGAATCCATTAGATTTATTTTATAATAAAAGTAATTTTATAATCTGATGTACCACATCAAACTATATTAATATGTGAATTTATTTTTGTTTAGTCCATTTGTATCTAAAATATTGGTCATAATTCTGTTGTTTCTTCTATTTTTTAAGCCTTTTTTAATTAAGTTCTATCCCAGAAGCAAGTGGAAACAACCATGATAGTTTCTTGATTTCTTCGTTTAATCATAGTTTAATGATGATTACTTAGGTGAAAACAATCACGAGGTTGTTGAAAGAAATACCCAGTCAATTTACCACTTATGCGCACCACATGGGAATGCAAGCACTATGTTGCGAGGTCTAACATTAATGACTCTTTTTTGTTTTTCGAGTAAAACATTAATGACTCGATTGTGTCGCGTAAATTTAGTAAGAAAAGTCAAAACACGACTAATATATGAATTTTACAATATTTTATTTATATAAATCATGTTTTAAAATGAGATTATTTATAGAAGACAAATAATATTTACAGTTTTAAAGTATATAAGTTTTGAGCATACTTTTTGAAAAAAAAATAATAAATCTAGCTAATACTTACATAAAAAAATTATTTTTTTAATAATAAATACCATATTTTTTCAAAGGAAATGTACGAAACTTGTACCCTTTAAGACTATAAGAGCATTGGCAATGGACTAGCCATTGCCAAGTCTAAAATTTGGCTAGAATCTTACATTTTGGCTATTGTATTAACTTTTGACTATTTGAGTCCACATTGGACTAGCCATTTTAAAGTCAAAATAATATTATTATATTATATATTTTAATAATATTTGACAATTTTTTTTTTCATATTTTGTAAATATACTTCATATATTTTAATAATATTTGATAAAAAAAATTATACAACAATTCTTGAAACCAACAAACTAATTTTTGCTAACTTTTTTTTTTTTGCCAACAAGTAGAGTCGTTAACTTTAAGTTGTAGTACGGCAAGTCACTCGGATGCACATTAACTTTACGCACCTAGATTGCTACATACATTCATAGCATTGTGAGATTCACAAACCAATTACTTAGTATTAACAAAAAAAAAAAAAAATTAAGAAAAACTATGATAGAAAATAAGTATATTTTACTATTTATATTTTTATATTGTGTATTAAGCTAATAATGATAGAAAATAAATGTACCCTCAATTAGAAACTTTATCATAAAAGAAAAGTAATTTGGCAAGAAAAATTACCAAAAAGGGAGGGAAATGGAAGGAAATTGAGAAAAAATAATAAAAAACTCATTTGGTCCTTCAATAGTGTATCTCCAAATATAGCTAGGTGGGGAAAGTTACTGTAGCTCAAAACTAAAAAATATGGCTATAGCTAGTTCAATGTAGGAATTTTGTGATAAAAAAAGGTAAAATTTGCACTTAGCGTTGGCAATGGCTAGATGCTCTAACATTACTCTTTATATAAAGTGATGTTATTTTCAAAAGTTATTTTATTCAAAAATCCCTTATGTAAAACACAATTGTATCAAATATTGTTAAAATAATTGTACATCTATCATTTTATTTTTTTGTTTATTTAATGTTTTAGAGTGGACAGTCAGCTGTTAGTCGGATGTTTCAAAAACTAAAATAGTCTTATTTTATCACTTATTTTGCAAACTATGAGTAAGGGTATAATTAAGATCCCTTTGTATGCCACTAGGCCAACTCAATCTATTTGCAGAGAAGGATCGTGCTACAGCCCCCACTGGGCTCCCGCTGGGAGCTATTGCTGGGCTATAGCATATATTGTATGTGTTTTTTTTTAAGTTATTTTTTATATGATTTTTTTTAATATTTTTTAAAAAATAAAATAAATTTAGAACATCATTAAAAATATTTTCTTAATCAAGAAGTAAAACAAAAAATTTATTAAAAAATACTTCTTTAATCACGAAGTAAAAAAAAAATCATAAAAAAATATTTTATATTTTACTTCGTGATTAAGCAAGTATTATTTAATAATATTATAAATTTTTTTATTTTTTAAAAATATTTAAAATCATTAAAAACATCTATATAAAAAAAGAATTAAAAAATACACATGATAAAAATACACTAGAGCTCCAGCGGGAGCTCCCAGCGGGAGCCCAGCGGGAGCTCTAGCATTTTCCTTGCAGAGAATATGCAAGCATCATGCAATCCTATTTGAAAATGTAAGTATATACGAAACTTACATAAAAAATAATAATTTTTAAATAGTAGATCTTATTATTTTTCAAAATGATTACACGACATTTACGCACTTCAGAATTGTAATAGCATTACTTCAATCTTTTTGCAGGAAAGTTTACTCACGTGGAATCCAATCCATAAACGGGTAATATCGGAATATCCCAAGCATATAAAAACCTTTTATCTATCACAAAGATGGAAACATGAAACTTGCCTCTTTAAAGTAAAGGAAAAGCCAACTCAATCTTTTTGCAGGAAATATACAAGCGTCACGCAATTCATTTAAAAATATGAGTAAATACAAAACTTATATAAAAGAGTAGATCTCATTCTTTTTCAAAACGATTGCACGGTACTTACAGACTGTAATAACATTAATTCAATCTTTTTGCAGAAAAGTTTACTCACGTGGAATCCAATCCATAAATTGGTGATATCGGAATATCCCAAGCATATAAAAACATTTTATCTACCACAAAGATGGAAACATGAAACTTGCTTCTTTAAAGTAAAGGAAAAGCCGAAAAGGTGTTGTTTTTGGATCATCAAACTTTTCGGTCATAATAAATTTGCTTTAAATGTGACATAAATGATGTTTTCTCAATCTTTATTATCTTAACAATTAATGACTTGCATGGACAAAGTAGTTGACGAGGAAGGACGAATGAAGTTGAAGTTAGACACCGTTTGTTTCATTTTTCAATTTCCGTGAATCAACGTTGATATTTACTGTTACTGTTCATGTATTGTTCATCTGTAATTTCTTTTTCCAATTTATTATAGAGTAATCAAACGAATAAATGCACGACAAGGTGACAAGGAGTTTAGAAGCTTAAAGCCTGCTTTTAACAACTTAAAAATATTTTTAAAGAAAAAAAATGATATTTTGGTAAAAAAAAAAGTGTCCTAACTAACTTTAAAATCGTTTTAAATATATATTATCAAATATTAAAAAAAATTAATTGTATAATTTTATAATAAAACTCTACAATTCTATGAAAAGTTTTATTTCCTACCGCAAATTCAAACACTCACTTATATAGAACTGATCAGTATAATTAAAAAAACAATAATACTTTTTATGTTCTAGAATTCTACATTTGAAATATAAGTGTGTCAATAAACAAGCTTACAGATATATATATTTTTTTCTTATTTTAATTGTTGTCTTTCACTGTTGAGAAATTCTTTATATAAGTCTCACACTCTTGCACACCACTTAAAAATATGTGAATTTATTCTTTTACCCTCATGTTTCATATTTTAATATGAAACATGAGGATAAAATAATAAAATTACATATTTTTTAAGTGGTGTGTAGAGTATGAGACTTCTGTTTAACACAACTCTTCAATATTACTAGAATTAAAGCTTGATTTAAGAACGAGAATCGCCGTAGGATTATATCCAATCATGCGATCGTAAAGTGGAAAGATGGGATCACCAAAATCGTATATCTGCATCGTAATAAGAATGATGCTTTGGGCTTGAAGGCCTTTTTATCCATTCCATGCTCCAATCCTTTGAATATAATTTGATTCCTTTCCTTTCCATTACTTTACTTTCCTTTCCTTCTTTCTCAAAAAGTATCAACTTTGATCTCAGGCGCGGTCCCAAAAGCAGATCTTCTTTTTCTTTTTGTTTTAAATAGTTTAAGGAATCTTTTCAGTTTCTTTTCTGTAAAATAGTTTTAAGGATTTATTTAAAAAAAAAAATCATATAATTTCTAAAAGATTATTGGGTTTAATGGGTAGAGTTAGTCTACATATTTGGAGACACTTCGTACAAGCTCGAACAGTTATATTTAAAAAATATAAAATTATAATAATATTATTTTTAAAATGATATTTCTTTTCATTTTACTATCATTTATTAATAGGACTGCACATGTAGTGCCTCACTCAGGACTGCAAATAAAATTTCTTAATAGTAATATTATATACAAAAAATACAATTTTGGAGTAAGCAATCCTCGTGTACTCCATTTTAAAAAAAGTGGAAGTTATTATTAAAAAATTTTTTTTTTCATGTAGGTCTTAAATTTACTCACTTTTTTTAAATGGAATATGCGGTGACTGCACACTTTAAGACTGTAAATAGAATCAAGAGGAAGTAATTCACATTGGATTTTTTCTTCTAAATGGTCAAAAAATGTTATATTTTAATTACCTACACTTAATCAAGATTAAGTCGAATCAAAAAATATTATATATTACAATCTCATCTATTTTTAATCTAATTTAGATTGGGGATTTTTGTATAATTTTTGAAGTTTAGACTTTAGAAAGTAAGAATTAGGACATGGATTAGTAAACTAGTTTTGCAGTATTTATAAAATGTTTTTAGTTTAAGCGATATTAGTAAGAATATCAATAAATTCCAATATATACTTTATATGTGCATCCCTCACCCTTTTTAGATCGTGAAATTTAAATTAAAACTCTAAAGATCTTAATCCTCCATAATTTATGAGGTTAAATATTAATTAAAGAAAGAAACGTTTATTTTTAAAACAAAAGAAGAGTTTCGCCATTTTTATAAGAAAAATTTTATTTATCATCTTTACATACTACACACCATATTTTCTATTATTTTTTAATTTTTTAATTTTATCAAATATACAGTATATGAATGATGAGTAAAATAATTTAATAAACGTAAAAAGAATAAAATAAAATAAAAAAATATGATGTAATGTGTGAAAATAATAAATAACAAATCACTTTTTATAAAGGAGAATTTGAGTGGTTACCACGAGACCACATGGCAAATTGTGAGAGAATGGTACAGAAGCAAAGCAACAAATACTACCTCCAATTTTGGTACTTGGGAGAGAGAAAATGAAAGAAAATGAGATAGACCATAAGAAAAGGAGTAATGTTAGGTACTTATACAGTCGTGTAAATGGGTAAGTGTTGTACACTTTTTTTTTAAAAATAGTAAGTTTTATTATTAAAATATTTATTTTTTATTATATAAATTTCATATTTATTTTTTATTTTTAAATAATTACACAATACTTAATTCTAAATATAATTTCTCAAATGAAAAAAGTGTTTGATTTGATTGAACAATAATAAACACCGATGATAAAGACATTCGATAATCATAGTTCCAAACTCACCATCATACGACATTATCTATCACCTTCTTTTTTTTACTTTAATCTCTATTACGACATTGTCCTTAATATATGAATATATTTTTTTATCTTGCCATTTATAAATAGAAATATTTTAGTTATAAAGAAATTTCACAAAGTAAACTTATAAATTGACATTGTTTAATGTGATCTATTAGATTATAAAATTATTTTTATTGTAAAATAGATCTAACATATCATATAAAATCGTATCATTTTGTAAGTTTATTTTTATAAAATATCTTTATAAATATAATATTTCTCATTTATAAAAACACTCCCAACCCATCTCATCTTATCATTATAGTTTTATCAAATTTTCATACAAAATATAATAAACAATTCAACTTTTTCAAATCTCAAAACAATAATAATATTAAAAAATAATATTCTAATAATATTTTATTCAATTCATATAAAATCATCTCATCTCATCTCGCTATCCAAATGAGTTTTTAATATTATTTTTATTTTGAGATTTGAAAAAGTTAAATTATTTTTTGTATTTTGTTTAGAAATTTAAAAATAAATTATAATAATTAGATAAGATAAGATAAAATCAGTTGAGATACTTTTTAAATCAAACAATAACTTAATTATTTATAGTCTCCTTCACACTAATTTAAAAAGTAAAAAAATTAATTAACATGGTAAACATCCATGTCAACGAGGTGTTTGATATATTTTAAATATAACTTTTTTTATAAAAATAATAATTTGTGCAAATTAAAAAGATTGATCTCACTTTTTTTAAAGACAAACTTATAGGGTACGTATAGCTACCGATCGAGAAATTCTCCGGACATGTTTATGTTTTTTTTTTTACATATATATTTTTTTAAGAAAAAAATATTGTGGGTAATCCTTGCATAATTATTTAAAATATAATATAATATAATATAATATTTACATAAAAATAAATAATTTATTAAAAATAACTCTTACTCATTTTTAATGATTGCATAAACGTACTCGTATTTAGAATGAATAATACTACTCTTACAATGAGTTTTATTAATAATTTTTACCGCTCTATTTTTTTAATTTTTTTATTATTATTATTTTTACTTAATAATTAAATAAGTACTTTTTAATAATATTATGAATTTTTTTATTTTTTTAAAAATATTTAAAAATATTAAAAAAATACATAAAAAATAAAAAAAAATAAATTTCATAATATCATTAACGGTAACTCTCACGGTAGCTGAGAGCGGTGGCTCTGCCGCCACTCATTTAGGATTATCTAAAAATAAAGTTACATCTATCATTATTTAAATCAAAATAAAAAACAAATCGATACAAAAAACAAAAAAGTAAGAGTCCCAAAAGGTAGGGCCCACGAACATCCCCTCCCGCGCCTCTCTGATGTGACCGCGTCATATCCGGTCTTCCTTTTTAGCCGTCTGATCAAAACGATTACTCTCTCTCTCTCTCTGCACTCTGCTTTGACTGCATGTACCGCACAAAAAACAAACGAGCTCCAGCCAGAAACACTCACTCGCAGGACTCCTTCCTTCTCTCTCTCTCTCTCTCTCTCTCCCTCCCTCCCCGTGCGAGGATCTGTGGGCTGATGCTATCTACGGCTTTGGAGTTTGGGGAAGAAAATGGGTAGCATTGGGATTACAAGGCGATTGATTTCTCTGTTTTTTTCTCTTTACGACTCTTTTCTTCCGGCCGAACTATGCACCGGCCGAACTATGCACCGACAGGCGTTACTTCGTCCTTGAGCTGCTGGAACTTCCATTAATGGTAGTTTTTCGCCTCTGCATTTCCGATACTGATTCTGGTATGACTCTCTGTCTTAGTGTTAGTGAGAAATCCCCAGAAAGACTTTTTGTTTGCTTTGATGGAAATTTGGCTTGCCATGGCTTTGTATTATGTTTATTCTAGGTTTGGATTTGTTGCTTGTTTCTTTAAATGCTATGTTTATCATAATTTTTGTTTTTTTAGCTCTGGATTTGCTTTTTTTTAACTTGAATTTGAGAGAGAGAGAGAGAGAGAATCTCATTCTTTTGACATTTGAAACATTTGTGCACTGTTTGGTATTCCAGGAAAAGAAAATAAAAAGCCTTATCTTCTTTATTATCTTTCTTTTGGAGACGCGACCGAGACCCTACTCTTTAGGATTTTGAAATTTAAGTTTGCTCTGGCTTTCGTATAGCTGGAGAATCGTTGTCTGTTTCGTTACTTGTGGCTTATCCTAAAGACTTCGAAAGTGGGTTTTCATGGACCACCCGATTTTTCTTTTTAATCTTTTTTGGCTTTGAGTGTATGTTTATCCGGTTTTATGATTGTCCGTATACTGCCTATTGTCATCTTTCATTCCCAACTTCTTTTTCTCTACGTGAGAGTTAAATTTTGTCTCATCATTTAGATGCGACTGATGATAGCGTCTTTGCTGGTGCGTAAGAATCACCTGGTACCAACCGCGCATTCTTATGCATCGTGAATGCAAGCAAAACGAAAATACCGATAGCAACTAGAACCCGTGACCACTAAAATTGGTCAGTGACCTTGCATTTTGGTTTGGAAAATGCAAAAGAGGTAGAGTGCGGGAGGCAGTATTAGCAATCCATATTCATTTTCTTCCCCCAATGGGATGTAAAAAGGTCTGTTACACACTTGTAAGATGTATACACGTATTTGAACCCAGTAATCTAACAGGCAGCGTCTGAAAGGTTTGTGCAATTAATGAGGAACAGCCTGTCAGAGAAGTATATAGAACATAGATCAAATTGTTTCTAGTTCATTTTTCTCCTTCATGATTAATTAAATTCCCATTGGTAGTAGAAAACTAAGTGATCACAGTTGCAATGAACTGACTGATCCTATCTCCAACTCCAAATCAACCCACTACTGAATAAAATCCTATACACATTTCATTATAAAATTTGGCAAAGCTAGTAAATTAATTATATTGGACCTGTAAAGAGTAATGAACATTATATTTTTCCAGCCTCTTTGCTTTGATTTCAATGCAGATTTTGGAAAAAAGAATCATAGTAATTGAACTCATATATGTCATCAAAAAAAGAAATTGAACTCATATAAGAAATTGGCATGCATATTGTAACTTTTTTAGACGGAAGTTCTATTACTTATTTTGTTAGGATTCTGTGATTATGGGACAATGAAAAAAAAATCCAAAAGCTTTTAATTTTTACAAATTACATGTTTTGATTTTTTGAGTTCTCTCAGGTTCATATTAATTACCTATATGGTCAGAAATATGCTGCATGAGTTATACGCTATGGATATTGCTCAAATATTGTGTTAGAAGAATTCTCAATCTCTCGTTTTGACTTCTTATTGTACGGTGTTTCCTGAATAAGAGTAGCTCATTGAGACTTTTTGTTGTCGTAGTAAATACTGTATAATGAAAATGTGGTTTGGAAGTCAGTATCTCTTTGGTGGATGAGGTAAATTATGGTTGGTGGCCTTTCCATTTGCTAAGAAAACTTTTGCTTCTTGTTAAAGGAGTTGTGACTTTGGTTGCTTGCCTTGTTGGCATAGTACCTTTTCTCAGGATCAGTAAAAAGTAGGTAATCCTTCATCGTAGCATAACCTCTCTTATCTTCAAAATTGTGCTTTAGATGCATGTAATTATGTAAAGCCATGGATGTCGATTTTTTTCCCATTTTGTCATGGTATCTTTCCATCCTCCCCTCATTTGCTTGGAGGATTGTGTTATAGTAAAAAATTTGCCTTTTATCTCCAGAGAGGTCTGCTTCTATGTTAATTCGGTCTGAGATTTGCAAAAAAAATATTAGGACATTCTTCGTTGCAAATTTCTGAACAGCAAGAAACTGATAATTGCAATTGCTGGTGGAAACCCCAGAAGACATCTGGTCTATGGAATATCATTCAGAGCTTAAAAGCAATTCAGGTGATCGACAACATCTAGAAACTTCTGGGAAGCCCTTACTGCCCCAAGCAAGTCAAAGTGTAAAGCTGCAAGAAAGGGTAAAACCTGAAAAGCCTAATCTATCGTATGCTGATCTTCATCATGAAATTACTAAGAATGCAAAGGACGTCCCACCCAAATCTTCGGATAATCTCCAAAAACAACAGAATGGTAGGAAGGCAACCGAAGAAGATGAACTTGTGAAGTACATGTCAAATTTGCCAAGTTATCTGGAGAGAGGAGAGAAACTCCAGGAGAAAGTTTTAAATGTTGGGGTTCTTGACTGGGGGCGTCTTGAAAAATGGCACTTTGGTCATAAACAGGTAGCAGATGAGAGCAGCCAGTATTCACAATCTAGTAGCAGCACATCATCATCATTTTCGACGGATGGTTCATCTGCTCATTCTAGCAGAGGTCATAGCCGCTCTCCTGCTCGTCCAAGGACACGACATCCTTCATTGCATTGCCATCTGATGGAATCTCCAATAGAAGGTCATTCTCAAGATGTCCAAGCCTTAGGGGAAAGTGCTGGAAAGTTTCAAGATCTTAAATCTGCAGGGAGTAACATCTTGAGTGGGCAGCGGAAGTTCATAGATCAGCCTCTTTGTAATACAGTAATCAAGCAGGAGGAGTACAAGAGAAAGGATCCAGACCCAAAGATTAATCAAGATAGTGGATTTATCCCAAACAACCTGAATTATGAGGTAGCATCATGTACAAAGTTAAAGAAAAAGATTCAGGATGGTGAAATTAAGAAGAGAGCAGAGAAGGTACGAGAACCAAAATCAAACAATATTGATCAAGATGTCTCTGCAAAACGTGAAACTGTTGTTCTCCTTCTGCCAAGGGATCTCCCCCAAAAACATCATTCCGGAATGACAGCATTGTTAGGTCGAAGATCAGCAGAAGCAAGTCAAAGGAGATTCTCTGAGAGATCTAAGGAGATATGCCGTGAGGTTAATTCTGACATCCCACACTCATGCCCACTGCCTTTTGAAGTTGACAGTGAACACACTCACTTAAAGCAGCCTGGCACCATAGATGTGGAGATTGTCAACTTTTCATCTAATACATCCATCCCAATGTCACGTTCAGCTAAAGTAGGAATCAGTCCGTCCAGATCCAGAAACTTTGGAGAGAAAAAATCGGCTGTAATACCAACAAACAAAACAAATGAACCTTCGAAGGGGTCGGACTTGAACATAAACAAATTTACAGATGAAAAAGTAAGAAGCTCTTCACCTTTCCGCCGACTTAGCATTGATTTGGGCAGTACCAGCACCAAAGAGGGTCTAGATACACAGCATACGAGCTCAAAATATACTTCAGATAAAACTGTGGCTTATGCTTGCTCAGATGTGTCAAACAATGATAAACCCAATGCCACAGGCAAAGCCAGGTCCAGCCCTCTGAGAAGGTTACTTGACCCATTACTGAAGCCGAAGGCAGCCAGCTGCCATCACCGTGTGGAACCATTACAGAGAGAATCAATATCAATGGATAGAGCTTGTAAAAATTCTGGTGGAAGATTGGATTCTTCAACTGTGGACTCTGGGAAATTAAAATTAGAAACAACAGTTCAAGCTCTTCTGCGAGTTGCGATTAAAAATGACCAGCCTCTGATCACATTTGCAGTTGATAATGGCAGTGATATTCTTGCTGCCACAATGAAGAAGTCAAGTACCTCAAGAAAGGGTGACCACAGCTCAATTTATACATTCTTCACCATTCGAGAAGTCAAGAAGAAAAATGGGAGTTGGATGAATCAAGGAGGCAGAAGCAAAGGCAAAGGTCCTAATTACATTCCTAATGTCATTGCGCAAATGAAGGTTTCTGATTCCGAGTTTTCCAATTTGATTGGACAGCCTTGTATGGATCATTTCAGTACGAGAGAATTTGTTCTGTTTTCTGTGGACCTAAAGCAAGAAGATCAACAAACTTCTGACTTCCAGCCAAATGATGAGCTTGCAGCTGTTGTTGTCAAAATTCCAAATTGCATCACTAGAAGTTCCGTAATAGGTTCAAAAGAGCGGTTGCCTGGGATGGGAGGTTATTCCAGCACTGGGGAACACACCAAGAAGCTGCCTTTCATCAGTATTAAGGATCTTTTTAGTGCAACAGTCATACTTCCAAGTGGTGTGCATAGTATACCAAGTAATGGAGGACCTTCATCGCTGATCGAACGCTGGAAATCTGGGGGATTATGTGACTGTGGAGGGTGGGATTTGGGCTGCAAACTTCAGATTCTTACTAACCAGAATCATAGCAATAAGAAATTGGGTTCATCTAAAGCTTGTTCCACAAGAGATAAAATTGAGCTTTTCTGTCAGGTACTAGCCTCTTGCTTGGACAAATCTGATGTCCACTGTATTATACCAGTGACTACCAATAATGACACCTTTAATTTTATTTAATTGTCCATTACTCATAAACAAATTGTTAATTGTCCACAGGAAGGAGTTCAATTAAACCAGCCCCTCTTCAGTTTGGCCCCATTCAAGGACGAGATCTATTCAGTTGAGTTCAATTCTTCCCTCTCAAATTTACAAGCATTCTCCATTTGTATAGCAGTTTTAGACAGTAAGAAACCATGTGAGCTTTCAGAACCAACTGACTCTTCGGAAGGAAAAACTTTAGAAGAAACAATATCAATGCAAAATGATAGAATAAAGGCTCCAAATCAAACTGAAGAACTTCCTGCAAGATATGTCTCATATCCACCCCTTTCTCCAGTTGGGAGGGTGTAGATTCATGTGCAGAATCATCTTGCAGGTAACAGTGATGGTTTATGTCAATATTTTCTGTTAGCTTGTTGGGCTATGGGTTTTGTACTTGTGTGGATCAAAGCCACTTTGTGATTGGTATGTTCAGCTGAATAGAAAACGATCCTGAAGTTCATCGCGCCCTCAATAGTGGCAGGATAAGCACCCGGAACCCCTTGTGTATTTTGTGTTACTTGCGACTAAAGAAGCAATAGCAAATGTACTATGAGAGAAGCAATCTTCATCAATTTTAAGTATGCATATTATGAGTGAATGGTATTTTGCTTTCTTGAACCTTTAAAACTCTTAGTTTTAATTGTATGTTTAGAGGATTATAAATCCAAAGTCCAAACACTTATTTCTTCACACGCTGGATTAGAAAAGTTCATTGTCCAAGGTCCCCATCTGAAGCCTTATGTTGTGGAGCAGTTTTCTCTGATGGAAATTGGAAGGTTTGCAGCAATGTGTAGTAATGTTCAAGCAGGAGGTGAAAATGTGCTGCACTTTTTCGTGGCTGTACCGTTAAGAAACCACAATCGTGGTAGGAAAGCCACAAGACTGTAAAAGAGAATTGGAACTAGGTGTCCCACTTATCTGAGGTAAGGCTTGTTGTATGCAGAATGTTTGGGACTACTTGAATGGACAACCTTATCAACTTTTCTTCGAAACTTGTGCATATGTAATGTGGTATTATAGCATTATATATTCATTTCTAAGAATATAATTGTTGTCGAGACGACAAGTACTATAATTTCGTACCAAAAAATTGGGACAACTCTGATTACACATGTTCTTGCCTTTGAATCAGTTCATGCATCTTTCTGTTTAGAGCTTTCATGTATATCGGCCGCTTGCTTCCTTTTCAGTGCCTAGCTCTGTTAAGAGCTTTGAAGGATGTGAACTCTTTAATTTTTATTATTAATCGAACGACTTAGATTCTATCACGTTACCGTGCAATTTAATAAGTTCGGATGAGTTAAAAGAAAATTCAGGATTAATCATTCCAACCATTCTCATTTGTAATGATTAATGAGAATGTAACAACATTTGCCTCGTTTATTTTTATAATTATTTTTATCTCATCTCATCTAATTATTATAATTTTTTAAAATTTTCATAAAAAATAAAATAAAAAATTTAACTTTTTTAAAGTCCAAAATAAAAGTTATATTAAAAATATATATTCTAACAATATTTGATTCAACTTTCATCTCAACTCATCTGCGAAAACAAACAAGGTGAATATAAAATGGTGATGAATGAGATTCTTTAGTGAATGAAAAAATCTGGTGACTTAAATGATTTCAATGGACTTTAATTATAAGTACATAATTTTGATCAATCATTTTCAAAATCTTGTGTTTGTCCAATGTCACTTAATATAGAGTCATTCATATCACTTAAATGATAATATTTAATTTGAAAATTTTAAATTTAAAAATATTTATCTTTTAAATTAAATTATGTCATATATGTATTTTATTTTACTGAGTGCATGATAATAGAATTTTCTTAATTAAAAATTATAACGGTAATTTTAAAAATTATAAAGTGTCTTGTAAGCAATTTATTTTATAATTTTTATACAAAGTTTTTAATAAATATTATTATTTTTAATTCAAACTAATCAAAGTCAAATAAATTTAAAATCATTTTACATAGTATATATATTATATACGACTTTATTCTCGACTACCTCCACCGCCCTCCTCCATTCTTCGGTTCTTCCATGTATAAGAGAGTGCGATAGAGATTTTTATAATCCGAGAATTAGTTGAAATCCATTGGCGGATTAGATTCGATTCTGTATTTACTCCCATTGAAGTTTGAAGTGATTTCGGAGATAGAACGATAAGAATTCGAATTTGAAGCGATTCCGGTGATATTCCCATGTACTGTGGTTTCGTACTTTACTGTCCAATTTAATGATGCTTGATGCCGAGCTCTAACCTTGAAATCAGAAATGCCAGTTTACTTTGCTCGTGAGGCTCCTAAGGTTCTCTCTCTCTCTCTCTGTCCTGTTTTTATATTGAATTTTTTGTGCTCGTTTTTATTCGTAATTGGTTTGATGTGAAGCTATGGAGGAAAATATGCATCGAGGCGTCAATAGAGGTTTCTCTCCTTGCAGAAAATTGGAAGTTTGTTCTTGCTGGACTCCTTTTTCAGGTTCCCTTTCTCATGTTACTATTGTATGGCGTTGATGATATTATTGTATTTACTATGTTTTGCACTTCGGCATCTTCAACATGTATTGAAGATACGATTCCACTCGAATATGTAGCGGGGATGTCTGTTTGCTGTTTCCACTCGAATGTTGGAGGCACATCATGTTTTGATCATGGTATTTGCTCTTTTGGTTGGTTGGTGATTTTGTTAAGAAACCAAAACAGTTGGATATAAAACGAAGATTGCTTAATTATGGTCGTCATTACTATGTATGGTGTTAGCACAGTGTTTTTGGTTTTTTTACTGTAGCTACAATAACTCAGTCTCGGGTGACAACATATACTTGAGTTTCTTATATTTGCTAACCTTGATGGTTTTATTTGGGAGTTTATAACAGAATGCTCTACTCTACTCTCTCTCTCTCCCCAAAATGTTTCGCGTCATTTTTTGTCGTTTGAAATTTTCTTTTGGAACTTTCTTTACACTATCTGTTTGGATGTCAAAATAAGAATCGTGCAGATCCGTATATAATAGGTTGGTTTCCATTAACAGTATATTCATGGATTGGCTGCTCATGGAGTTCATTACCTTCATCGGCCAGGACCAACACTTCAGGATGTTGGATTCCTTCTTATTCCAGTGGGTGCCACTTTTCATATTTCAGTTTGGTTTCATAATCTTCGATGTAAGATTGTAGTAGCATATATTTCGTTTTTTATTTTTTTGTTATTTTAGGAACTTGGTGAGGACAGAGCATATATGAGTGAGACTATATTTGTCTTCATCTTTTGTTCCTTTGTCTTGGTAAGTTCCCAACATCTACCCTTCTACATAAATTTTTCATTAATATGAAATTGATTTATTTTGGTTTTATCTCTTGTTTTTCAAATTGATTAAGAGTTGAAATTATCAGAGATGCTTCTTAACATAATTTGTGCGACTAGGGTTGCCCATATAAACAGTGGAATTTGTTATTTGTTTTCTATGTATATAATTTAGAATTCCATTCAGCTTCTTCTTTTCACTCCTTTCCCTCCTTCTCATTATTCAAATGCAAGGCTGCGTTCTCTTTTTCTTCTAAGATAAACTATGTACTGCAAATAAATATGAAAAACCATATTGTAATGCTGACTCTTGCTAATCAACTGCTATCCATTTATTATGGGTCTAATACAATGTTGATTGTCTTGCAGTGGACTTTTCATCCTTTCTTTTTTCAGAGCAAAAGAATCTATACCGTTCTGTTATGGTGCAGGATTCTTGCTTATTTAGGAGTAAGTACGGAGTATAATTGTTGTGATATTATTATCTTCTGTTGACAACATAAGCTTTAGAAGTTAAAGTTGCACATCTTCATGAGATTTCCTTGATTACTCTTCCTTCTTGGAAGTACAATTATAGGCTGTATTTGGCTTTGTTTGAATGAGTTATTCTTGTTGTTTATAATTGAAAAGAAAATTAAGAAAGATTTTTGTTCTTGGTGCAATTTTTCCTTGGCATCAGCACTGATCTCAGTTCTGGTATCACATTATTCAGTAGCAACATTGCAATCCGTGCTTAATATCTTGTTAGTGTTCTCATGGTTTCAACCCCCAGATATGTTAAGTGTTTATCAAGCCGAGTCAATCGTCGAACTCCTTTAAAGCATCTATGGAGTTGCTTTAGCTTTTTCTGCTTTTGGTTCTCTTTTAGGCTTGTCAAATTCTCCGGATCATGACATTCTATGCAACTCAGCTTCCTGGTCCAAACTATCATTGCCGTGAGGTAAATCTAAAGAACTTCCCATAATTTGTGGGCAGTGTATTCTCAGAATTCTTATTGTGGAACTGTCATAGGAGAATGTATTTTCTCATTTCTAACTTGTGAATAAAGCAATTTCTTTACAATCAAGTACAACTGTCTCTTTCAGGGCTCAAAACTTGCCAGGCTGCCCCCTCCAGACAGTGCACTTGAAGTGATTTTTATCAACTGTAAGACTTAAAGTAGTTTGCTATTTTTTCCCCTCTCAACGCTTCAGTAATTATATAATCATCACCAGCATGCTCATATGATCTGAATAATGTGCAGTTCCCGGGGGGGTGATATATGGCTGTGGTGATTTGATTTTTTCATCACACGTGATTTTTACGTTAGTATTTGTACTGACATATAAAAAATACGGCACAATAAGGTAAATAGTCATTCTCATTTGCATCTTATGCCTGTTCATGACAATTGTCTTTATTGTTTCTCAATTGCATGTATAGGTGGTGGCAGAGGGGCTGACTCCATCAGGCATATGAGATTATTGTCAGATGTATGGCATTATGAAAATAAGTTATTGGTTTTATTTAGCCCTAACTTTTTGTACTGTTGTGGGCTTATCTTTGCAGGTACCTTAAGCAGTTTGCTTGGCTACTTGCCCTTATTCAGAGCCTCCTGATTATAGCCTCTCGCAAGCATTACACGGTCGACGTTGTTGTCGCTTGGTAAACAAAAGAAGGATTCTGTTATGTTATTGAATAGACTAATTGTTATTGTTTTAGTGGTTGTGAACTGTTCTATTCTTATGCAGGTATACTGTAAATTTGACAGTGTTCTTTCTTGACAAGAAATTGCCAGGTTAGCTTTAGCATTAGCATCTTTTTTTTAGAGAAATGATAGTTGCAGTCGTGAGTGTGCAAGCGTTGTACAATCACTTTGAAAAAAATGAATAAATACGGGACTCACATGAAAAAAAAAATTAATTTTTTAATAGTGGACCCTACACTTTTCAAAGCGACTGCATAGCGTTTGCGCACCCCACAATTGTATGTAGCATTTTTTCTTAACTTATTTAAGCATTAGGTTCTGGTGGAATTCAAACTTCTTGCCGTTAGTAGCATTAACATTTAGGCCCCGTTTGGATGTTGAACTGAGTTGAGATGGTGGAGTGAGTTTTGTGGGACCCACCTAAGATGAGTTTCTTTATGCACTATATGTCCACCACAATTATCCGATGGTTGTATCACTTGTCGGCACTCGACCAAACTTCAACATTTACTTTAACTTTTTGCTGAGAATGCTTAATCTCCATTTGTGGTGACTGTCGTCTCCATTTCAGAATTGCCAGACCGTTCAAGTAGCTCTGCATCTCCACATCTACTACCTTGAGAACCACTGGAGAATCTGGAGATCATGAACTGAAAAGAGCTTACAGATTCCTTAATGGGAAAACTGCCTGACAATTCATATTTACAGAAATGTCTACGAATATTTCCTATCATCATACCCAGTAAAACTAAGAGTTACTGGATGCTTATTTTCAGTCATATTGAAATTGTAAAGGCCATGCATTTGGAACTTAGGATGCAAAATGAAACGCAGGATAGGAACATAATGTTATGCAGTACATAGGTGACAGCATGAGCTGAAGATAGCTATGCTGCCGTTAAAATAATGGTTGTGTCATTGTTCTGTTTAATAATTGATGGAACATCAACTCTTTTAAACCTTGATAAGCATGATTTGCAGTATCGTTGTATAAAATGCAATTCTTAAACTCTCTCCTCCATGTATTTTCCGTCGTCGTTGTCTATTGAATGTTTCTCTTTTTCTTCTGGCGAAATGCAATTAGTTTGTCTCTGAATTATTGATCCGCAAATTAGAGAGACAAAGTGTATGTACGAGAACTGTATGTCGGGAATAAAATCAGGTAGAATAGTGGTGATTATGTACTTCTGGGTTTAAATCCAAGACATAGGCCATGTGGACGGGCGTGACATGTTTAAAGATCCATACCTCAAAATTGATGAGCTGATGTGGGGGTGAAGCATGAAGGACGCTGAGTACCACTGGGGACACCATGTCTAGGAGATTTTGAAGGGACGACAACCAGATTGAGCTGATGTCTACACTAATGACATGCTAAATTAAACAAGTTTTAAATCAATATTTGAAACTTCTTAGCAGCAATGACACTGGCTTTCAAATGGAAAAGGGGTACTTGAAAATAAGCATGTGATGCCTTGCTAATTGGAGCTGGCATGAGCCAATGATGCAAACTTAATAATATCCCAGCCCCGTGATGGATGTTTATTCTCTTTTAGTAGGATGTTGAAACATGATATCTGAGACAGCATATGTTTACATCACATGCCTTCCCTAGTATCTCCCCATCAAAGGTACTGTTCCCCTTTCCTTTTTTTTTCTCTTATCTTTTATACTTAATGTGACATCTGCCCTGCCCTGCCCTGCCCTACCAGCGTCAAATGTATGGGAAAAAGAAAGATATCATTATGCCTGCAGGCTTCCTTTTGGGCCTTTTTTGTGCAACCCAAAAGTATGGCTTCGATGCATCAATTTCTCAACAAGTTGCTGTTGCTGAATGTTAGAGACTTTTATAGAGAGTAGCCTGTACGCAACAGCTTTGAGCTACCATTATTTTTCCCTTTTTGGCTTTTATCCCTTTTGAAAAGAAAATATCTACTCATCATCTCAGGATGTGGTATTAAATGATAAGTTCATAAGTAAAATTTAATAAATAGTCTGTAATCACCTAATACTATATCATGGGATGATGAGAGAATGATGAAAATTAAAATGATGAGTATCATTACTCGAAATCTAGCATAATTCAATACATGAACAGAATAGAAGACCTACGGTATCCCTTGAAATCAATGAAAAATGGCTTACAAGACTCGTGCTTAATTTCACTTAATAACCCAGAAGAAAATGCTGACTGGAATTAATGTTCACGACAAGAGATTTGAGTCCTACTTCTCAAATGAACCAAATCATCTGGGCATATTTTCTTGCCAAAACTTGTCTCAACTGAAATCTTCGCCTGTGAATATTAAGGGATTGTAAAGAGCTAATGATTTCCTTTTCCTGTTTTTCTTCAATTGTTTTCAGAGCTAGTATTTATTCATGCCCTGCCCTGCCCTGCCCATGTGGGTTTTCCCAGGATTGTTGTTTGGGGTTGGGGCAAGGCTGTATGGGGATGTCCTTGTATTCTTTAGGATTTAGACAATGGCAAAAGAAGGCCATGTTGGGTCACTGTTGAGTCAAAATGGAGGCAAGTGAGTGGGAAAGGTCGGTCAACATCAACCTCAGCTCTCTCTCTCTCTCTCACGTCATCATTTTGGGCATGTCTAATGAAGATCCCATTATTCTATCAATGTTTTTTGTTCTTCTCCTGCTCTTTTATCTTTAAGATGAGTGTTGGAACTTTTTTCAAAGGGTTGAATCAGGTCAACCAAAGCAGGAGCCTAGTTCACTCGTTGAAACCGATTTCTCAATGCTATACATGAACATCATGAATTGGTAGCTAATTTATCAGTTTCTTCATTCTATATTTGACTTGTTGCCCGTGACCAAATTCACCTTTGATCTAGGTTTTACAATAAACAAGTAGCAAGTATCGCTTTTTTTTTTTTTTGTAATCAATGGTTTAATTAAAATAAAGTTAAGAACATAAGAAGAGTAGATGAACTAAAGCAATATGGAAAATAGGTTCTAAAGAGGAAAGGGTAGGGTTCTCTAGTGAGAATGAAGATAAAAGAAAGTATAGAGTTAAGGTAATTGAGAGTTAGCAATTACCAAAGAGATGAGTATTACCACTTTATACTTTTCTAACATAATTGAATAATGGGGTCTTCTAAACGTGGGACCTTGAAAGATTTTGGTACTCCTTTTGCGAGTGGCGTTTGAATTTGGCCATGATTGTTATATAATTCAAGGTACAAAAATGCTATTCATGTTTTTTTTACCGTCATCCTTTTGATTGACATAAAAATAAGAGTTTTGATACTCATCATTTCTATACAGCACATACCATATACCATATTTATTTTTATTTTTTATGGTTTTATTCTTCTTAAATTAATTGATTATTCTACTCATTATCCAACATCACTCATTTGATAAGAGATAAAAATTAAAAAAATTATGTGTAATGTATGGTGTAAAGATAATGATGAGTAAGATTTTTCTAAAAATAATTATTATATTTTATATCAAAAGATGATTGAAAAAAATGATAGATTGGAAGCCGAAGCCGAATCCGAAGTAAGAAAATGCAGCCTATGTACAGTACCTCTTCGGATAATCTTGAAAGGGCACAAAAAGTTTTGCCTTTATCCCACCATCATGCCCACCGATTGTAGCTTAAAAAGTTACATCTTTTTTCCCTCTCGACCACAGATTGTTTGATGGTCCTATTTTTATATAAAAAGTGTAATTATTATCAACCTAAAATCCTCGTGTCATTATTTCCATAATTTATCCATATAGATGATGCAAATTTTAATTCTAGACATCCTTATCCAAAAAGTAATATTACATGCAAACGGTAATAGTAGAGTGCGTAAGCGTTATGCAGTCATTTTGAGAGAATAATAATTTTACATATAACTGTAAATTTTACAACTGCCGCGTAATCGTTTTAAAAAAAATGAATAAAATATGGGACCCACATGAAAAAAATTAATTTTTTAATAATGAACCTTATTCTTATTCAAAACGATTATGTGGTGTTTACATATTTAACAGTTATATGTAGAATTACTCTTTTGAAAAGGAGTTGAGTTTATTTTTAAAAAATTAATTTTTTTTATGTGGATATCATATTTAATCATTTTTTTAAAGTAATTATACGATACTTGCACATTTACGACCGTAACTGAAATTTTCTTTATCCAAAAGATGCAAATAGAAATTGGAATATAAAGGAAATGGGAAGTGGCTATTGGGGATGCGACGACATGGACGTTTCATATGATCAAAGCATATTCATAAATGCAACTTTAACTAAACTTTTTTGGAAGTCCAAGATGTTCTACATTTTGATCTCCTTGTTTTCAATGTTTTGACTTTCGCAATCCCACCTCCCAACATCAAAGCGATAGAATTCCGCGAATAATTGCTTTGATCATAACCACACATAGTCACGTATTTGACAAAAAGTTTTTTTTTTTTTTTTAAATCAATGGGCAGAACACATCATTTATATTATTTAAATTATAAAATTTGATTAATTGTGCTTTATCCACCAATTTAAAAATAAAATCTTTCATTTAATAATAATAATAATAACATCATCAAAAACGTGAATTTATAATTTTTTTTTAAGTTAAGAGAGGTTTTATTTAAAAAAAATATTAGGAATATTGAAATAAAATACAAAATAATTTATTTTTCTTTACAAGATTTAACATTTATGAATTAAACCAATTATCTATTGGAACAAATAGCGTTAAACAAGATGAAAAGTTTAAAATATTATTATTATTTTGAAATTTGAGAAAATTGAATTATTTATTATATTTTGTGTGAGAATTTAAAAAAATTGTAATAATGAGATGATAATTTTATGTTTCATCCCATCCCATGCCCCAAACATGAAATTCATAGAAGACATCAAATTAAACGCCTAATGAATATTATATTTTTCATTTTTATGTATTTTCCCATTAAAATTAAAATTTTAAACAAAAATATTAGTAATTTCAAATTTCAAAGTCCATGCTTAATTTTATCGTATCATTCCAGTTATGTTGATTGAGGATAATATGATAACAGTTAAAAAAGAAGTAAAATTTTATAAATAAATAATGCTACTCATCATCTCAATTCTCATTATCTTCCAATCATTTCACGTTATGTCATTAGATGATTAAAGATTATTTATTATATTTTACTTGCAAATCTATCATTTAATGTCACATCATGAGATGATAAAATGATGATTAATAAATAGATGATGAATAAATTTTTTTCTTTTAAGTAATTCTACATACAACCGTGAAGTGCGTAACTGCCGCGTAATCGTTTTGAAAAAGAGTGGGGTCCATTATTAAAAAATTAATTTTTTAATAGTGGACCTTATGTTTTATTTATTTTTTTCAAAACGATTACGCGGTGGTTACACAATTTACGGTTGTAAGTATATTTTCTCTTTTTTTTTTTTAATAGAATGTGACGATGTTTTTTATAAGATATAAAGTAGTAAATATTGACAAATGAAAATTATTTTTCTACATATATACATATATTTACAATTACAAGATAGTTTTTATGCAGCATTTGTCTCAAATTTTATTTAAAAAAAAAAAAGGAAGTAAGCATGAAAATCGCACTACACTCGCGAACTGCTCCAACGACAAGATATGCAGACGCGTCTGATCTTCATTGGCGGAGTGACTGTCAAGCGCATGGTGAGGAGTGGGACTGGGATCAGCTCAGCTTTCTGGAAACGGAAAAATGGAGAAGGAATAAAAATTGTGAAGAGGGAAAAGCAGAACACCGGGAGGGAATGATAAGGTGCTGCTAACTCAGAACAACAGAGTGAGAGAGACATCTCTGGATCCAACAAAGTTTCTTTTTTTTCTTTCTCGCTTCTCTCTCTCACTTTCTTGCTGCCCAAACAACCAAACGAATGCTACTGTCTCTCTCGTTCTCCTTTTCTCTTGCTTTTTTATTTATATCTCTAGCTCGGTGTCCTTCTGTTGCCTCATCTCTGGTCCAAACGCCTACAGTACCCCGAAGAAAGTGATATAAAGAGAAAAGGGAGCTTTTACAGGGAGGTATATATATTTTAGCTTTTTCTCTGTCCAGGATTTGTAATGGGAGCTCGTTGCTCCAAGTTGTCGCTCTGCTTTTGGCCGTCGAATACCAATCTCAACGACTCCTCCGATATCGGTAAGATTTTCTTTCTTTCTGGATTTCCAGAGAAAATACGGTTGCTCATCTGGATTTCCATGAGTTTTAGGGCCTGATTTTTGGCGCTGTCGATGCAGAGAATGGAAGCAGGAACGAGGACTCGTTGCCTGGGTTCAGCGAGTTTAGCTTGGATCAACTCAGGGTTGCTACTGGGGCATTCTCTTCGGAGAACATTGTCTCGGAGCACGGAGAGAAAGCTCCCAATGTTGTGTATAGAGGAAAGCTCGCAGACGATCGCTGGATCGCTGTTAAGCGCTTCAACAAGTCGGCCTGGCCCGATACTCGCCAATTCCTAGTCCGTTCTCTTAACTCAAGTTCGTTCTCTTACTTAAGTTCTTGCATTTTTATGTTTATACGAGTTTGATCGGGATCTTAGGAGGAAGCAAGGGCGGTGGGTCAGCTGAGGAACGAGCGGCTGGCGAATTTAATAGGATGTTGCTGTGAAGCGGAGGAGAGGTTGCTGGTTGCCGAGTTCATGCCTAACGAGACTCTTTCTAGACATCTTTTTCATTGTAAGTATCCTCGCTGCTTTGTTTTGTTGGACACTATGTTTATATCTTGGGTTACTTCTTTAATTTGAGCTGGTTGCAATTCTACATTTGAATACGTTTAATGTGGATGGGTTTTCTCCACGGTCTGGTTTGTTGGCAAGGAACTGGTGACGAACATATAATTTGGAATTTTGGCTTTCCTGGTAAATGCTAATCGGAAGTTTAGACTCAAAATATATATAAACTTCCCCTGAATTTTTTGAGGAATCAAACGGGCTGTGAAGAAAGAATGTGAACTGCTCTTGCATTCTTTCCAGGGTATTATTGTATCAATTTTGTGGAGTTTTATGGGCTAAGAAATAACTGATAAAGTGTGTGCTTTCACTTCACCTAGTCAAAATCTATCTTCGGTCTAATTTGTATTCGTGCGATATGTTGTAGGGGAGACCCAACCCATGAAATGGGCAATGAGGCTGAGAGTGGCTCTGTATTTGGCACAAGCTTTGGATTATTGCAGCAGTAAAGGCAGGGCATTGTACCATGACCTTAATGCTTACAGAGTTTTGTTTGATAAGGTGCTTTTGCTATTGCATTCCTCAAACTCCTTGCTCTTTTTCAAGAGTTTCCAGTTTTTTGTAATACACTCCTTACAATGAATGCGTCCATACTTGACAGGATGGTAATCCCAGGCTCTCCTGCTTTGGCCTTATGAAGAATAGTCGAGATGGCAAGAGCTATAGTACAAACTTGGCCTTCACCCCTCCAGAATACTTGAGAACAGGTAATAGCTATGGTTAACAGAAACAATATTTGATTTTAAGGCTTAGGGGATGCTTGGGGAATGAGATGAGATAGAATTCTATGAATAGTAGCTAAATAGTTTGTGAATAGTAGTGAAATAGTTTAGTTAAGATTTTATTGGGTTTTAGAAAATGAGAGAGAAAAGGTTGAATAAAAAATATTATAAAGTTAAAATATTGTTAGTGTATTATTTTTTAATATTATTGTTTTGGGATTTGAAAAAATTGAATTGTTTTTTGTGTTTTGTTTGGAAGTTTGGAAAAGTTGTAATGATTAGGTAATGATTAAATGAAAAAGTTGAAGATTTAAAATTAAAAAATGTTTGTGTTTGATTGATGTTTGGGAAGAAAATTATGAGAAATTTTAAGATGAGTTATGTTTTCCTAACAAACCCTTAGAGTATCTACGGTTGTACATTGATTGTGGTACAGGTTTTATGATTTTGAACACGTCAATTCCTTGCATGTTTCTTTTACCAAGTTGACTTGATGTTTCCATTTGCAGGAAGGGTGACAGCTGAAAGTGTAGTTTACAGTTTTGGCACCCTATTGCTTGATCTCCTCAGTGGCAAACACATCCCCCCAAGTCATGTATACATTCCCTTCCTTTTATTCAGTTTTGTCCATCTTTGAATTTTTATTCAGTGTTTTCTAAGTAGTTGCCAATTATTGCTTCTTAGCTGAATTATTGTTCCAATGCTAGTTAATCATAAATTTATAAGCTTTGAGTTTAATACTTATTTTATTTACAGGCGCTTGACCTGATACGTGGGAAAAATTTTCTGATGCTGATGGACTCATGTTTGGAGGGTCATTTCTCGAACGATGATGGAACTGAATTAGTTCGATTAGCTTCACGTTGTTTACAGTATGAGCCTCGTGAGAGGCCAAATGCTAAGTCTCTTGTGATTGCTCTTGCTCCTCTTCAGAAAGAAACAGAGGTATGCTTAACTTCTTCTACATAAATGGACCTGATTAAGTGATATAAATTGAAAATATTGACTTTATATTTAATACCATGATTTTGGCATCTGGAAATTAACTTCTATTTTCCTGCAGAATATGTAACATTATTCTGTTTTTTTTTTTTAAAAAAAAAAAAAGGATTGGACCCCAGGTTTATTATTAACCCTGACTTGTGTGGGAGGAATCCGGTATACCTTTGCTACAACTAGTTTTTTTTAATAGGTATCTTTGTTATAACTAGTATGGACCTGTGTGTATCCAACAAAAGTATGCAACTTTATTCTGATAATCTTGAAAGTTTAGTTAGCTGGCTACCATCTATAATTCTGGCATTTAAAGTAATACCTTCAGGGTATTGTATCATCACATATGGTGGCATCTTGTAGGCCCCTTCCTATGTTTTGATGGGCATACAACATGGAATGTCATCCCCAAAAGAAACAGTGCCATTAACACCTCTGGGTGAAGCTTGCTCAAGAAGGGATCTTACTGCAATACACGAAATACTGGAAAAGGTTGGATATAAGGATGATGAGGGAGTTGCAAATGAGGTCAGTGGCCTCCAATCCTAAATTCTAAACATTTCTATGTGATACTTATTAGATAATCAAGTGTAGACATAAACCTTCGTATGCTAAAATTTAATTGGATCTATTGCATGTGCTGTCAATTTTTCCAGATTTTATGAGATATAGCTTTTTATGGCTCTTATTCAACCATGATTAGTAATTCTCCAAGTTTTATTGTTCTTATCAAGAACCATGAAGTAGAAAGATCTTTGATTCAGCTGTCAGGTCATGTGCCCTAATAGTTACTTTCTTTGCTCGGGATCTTCCACATAAGTCATGGTGCTACTGCTAAAAACTGATATTAATTAATAGAGTACCCAGGGATTTGCAATGGCATATGATCTTTTCCAATATACAACCATTCAGATGACCAACTTTTTGGTTGAGTTTTTATAATATTGTTTGAAAGACTTAAGAGGAAAAATGCCTGCTAAAGATGATGACAATTTCATCATACAAGCTAGTAGTTTTCTATAATATGCGGTCATTTCTCGCATTAGTATCTGTTCTTTGCAAACTAGAATCTGATTCCACACGTACAAATGTGCTGTAGCTCAGTCCCATGGATTTCCTTTTGCCTTGCAGCTTTCCTTCCAGATGTGGACAAATCAAATCCAGGAAACACTGAATTCTAAGAAGCGTGGTGATATCTCTTTTCGATCTAAGGACCTTGCTACCGCCATTGATTGTTATACACAAGTAAGTCATTCGATAGCACTGCAGAATCTTCCAGCTAAATTGACCTTCAAAAGCAATATGCAAACTGAAATGCACGGTAGTTTTGGAATGCTGACACATTGTTACAGTTCCGTGACACTGGCATGCATATCTTAAAACTTACACATCTAAAATAATAAAATACTAAACCAAGGGCACATCCATGCAACATCTTTATTCCTTGTAAATGTGAGGCAGTTGTTACTTTCAAATTGGTGGATTGTAGGCTTAAGAAGTGAACCATAAGGTGGAAAAGATAACAGTTCTTTTCTTGACAAAAATGAAATTGATGTATGCTGTCTTAACCATGACAAAACGTTTAAATGAAATAATAGCCTCTTCAGCTAAGAAGTCAACTGTTCACTAGTTCAAATTTGAACCTTTATAATCTTATCATTTGTAAGATAGAATGGAGAGATGCTCCAGTTTGTGCTCTAAACACTAAAATCTCCTTCCTTGCTTGGCTGTGCAGTTCATCGAAGGTGGGACCATGATATCGCCGACTGTGCTTGCCAGACGCAGCTTGTGTTACTTGATGAGTGACATGCCACAAGAAGCTCTTGGAGACGCAATGCAAGCTCAGGTAATACATCCTGATTGGCCTACTGCCCTCTATCTTCAAGCAGCTGCCCTCTTCAGCCTTGGGATGGACAATGATGCACATGAAAGTCTCAAAGATGGCTCATCCTTGGAAGCTAAAAAACATAGAAACTGAAAGTGTATAGCATTTTTCTTCTTTCATTAGCCAAAAAAAAAAAAAAAGAACAGGAAAAAAGAAAAGTAAAGTACTTCATGTATCTATCCATGTGTATTTTTCTTATGGCATGAATCCCCGCAGCACCTGAGGTGTGTTTTTTCTGGTTTATATTTATGTCTTGACATCGATCTATAATTTTAATTATCTCAATCTTAAGTTGCTTCTACGTTTCTCAGTTTTTTTTTTTTTTTTAATTAATAAGAGAATTTTATTCATAGTCTAAGTAGACAGTATGTATACAATTGAGTTAACCTAAATACAAGCTAGAATAGGTTGCTTCTACGTTTCTCAGTTGAGTTTGCAGTTGGGAAAATCTGTCCTTGGGATTCCATCCGATTCTGACGGTCAGGACATGAGAACATGTTCCACATTTCTAATTGTAAAAAGGAAATTGACGGTACGATTCTTAAATATCTCATGTGATTATTCATATATTTTTATTTTTATTTTTTTAATAATTAAGAAAGTGACTATTAGTGTTATAGTTTTTTTTTTCTTAGTAGTTAAGGATGTTTAAAAAATGTTTAAAGAAAAAGAAAAAAAAATCATTTGTACTAGTGTACATATTTAAATTCCTCGTTTGTTTTTACATATAAGATAAGATGAGTTGAGATTAAAGTTAAAAGTTAAATAAAATATTGTTGAAATATATATTTTTAATATTATTTTTATTTTAGAATTTGAAAAAATTGAATTATTTATTTTATTTTGTATGAGAATTTGATAAAGTTGTAATAATTAGATAAGATAAGTTGATAGGAGTTGTGAAAACAAACGAGGCGTTTTCATTTCATCTCATCTAATCTAATTTCTTTCACAAACATCACTCAAATAAAAACACTCTCAAGCTAATCATTACAATTTTTCAAAATAATCATTACAATTTTTCTAAACTTAAAAAAAAAAATAATAACTTTTTCAAATCTTAAAACAAAAATAATATTTTAATTTTATAATATTTTTTATTCAACTTTTTCTCTCTCATTTTCCAAAATCTCATAAAACATTACAAATTATTTCACTACTATTCACAAACTATCTTACTATTATTCATAAAATTCTCATTTCATCTCTTCCCTCAATCATCCCCTAAAATCTCTTATGGATTAAAGAGTGCAAAGTTTACTTTCCCCATTCTAATTTTACTACCATAAGTATTATGTGGCACTGTAGGAAAAATAATAATAATTGTACAATAAACAAAAGGAATCTCATAAATAAATCATCTTTGCCACCATAATCTTCTGCTCACTACACTACATGGACATATGCATTGCTGAATGTATCCTTTGCATCTCTCGAAAAATATTGAACTACAATTAAGTTCGAGTCAAAACCCGTTTACCAACGATTGTTGCAAGGGATTGAAATTTCATCGACTCACTCACCTACATGCAATTTAGACTCAATTCCAGCAGTTCAACCATTGAAAAAGTACAGGGACAATAGGCTGTGTTTGGGTAGTGATCTATTATTATTTAATATTTTATTATTACTTTTCACTACTTTTTATTACTATTCATTATTATTTAATATTTTATTATTATTTTTTACTATTATTCACAAATCATCCGAGATCACCTCACTACCCAAACAAATCATCCGAGATCACCTCACTATCCAAACATAAACGTAGCTAGTCATGGCGCATGGGCTTTATAACAACTAATTAAGGTTCACGCCTGTAGGAATTGCAAATTACACGTCTCTTTCCCATAAGCTGATAATAGAATAAACAACAAACTTAGTTGGCAGAGTGGCAAGGATGGTGGGTATAACACATTCGTAAGCCCCAGGGAAGGACGGACAATTTCTTCTTGAAACCCAACAAACAAGCAGCAGTCAAAAGAATTCGAGATTTAATAGAATAATCACAAAACAATGACGGCTTTTTAATCATCTACTCAATAGAGTAAAATATGTATCCTCAAACACCTAGATCACAATGTATTATGATAGATGCTATAAATGCATTTGTATGTTCACTAATATCCATTTATTTGTAACAAGGATACACGTACAAACTAATCATGTGCCAAGAACCAGATTTGAACTGGCAAAGAATGATTTCTCATTGATGAAGAGCAAACACTTTTTCAGACTTGAGCTAGGGCAAGCATAAATTAACAATGATGCTAATATTCCCCCTTTCAAACAATAAAATGGAAATCATCTCATAAAGTTAGGTACAAACAGACCAAAAAAAAGGTAATAATTCTAGTCTCCACCTTCTTTGGCAGACAGCCAGCATAGCATCTAACTAATGTAGAACAGCTTTAAAATGGGAGCTGCCTCTGTTTCACATAGGAGGACGACCAGAACCGAGCAGTTGGCCAATTAGATTAGTCACCTGGAAAATACAGAAAAGATCTTTCTTTTATCTACTAGCCATCTCCATGCAACATAAGTGAGAGGTATGAATTCCATAAGCTACATTACCAGGAAAAACGGAACCAACAAGCAGCTCATGACTCAAATACTGATGTTTCTGAAGATCAGATAGCTACAAGTATTTAGGTCTTCCTAAAAGCAAAATCAAGGTTGCAGGCCTCATACCATAAAGCCCCAAGAAAGGTCCATGCCATATCTAAGTCCATACTCCAAAAAACTAGCCAATGGTACAATTGGAGCCCCTTAGAAATTTAAAATCATTACAAAAAGGGTAAAAACTTCACCCTCTTAAGCAATATGAGATCTCATTCACCAACTATACTACGGGGTATCACAATTTCTCCTCCTTAAATTCACAACATCCTCATCGGGCCATTTTATCATATGTGGCACTGCTCAAGTCCCACACTTTCGGTTGAGATGCTTTGATACCATTTGTAACACCCCATGGAAGGCCGAAGCCACATCCGGGCTTATACCCCAAAATGATTAGTCAATGGTATAATTGGAGTCTATTGGAATCTTTATAAAGATAAAAAACTTCTCACTCTCAAGTACTATGGGATCTCATTCACTACCAATATTGCAGGGTTTCACACATACAGTGTCAAAAAAAGTTGTTAACAAGAAGATGACCAGTGAATCGGGACACTGTCTAGGTTATGGCATGGTGCACAGGATATTGTCAACAAATATGCTTGTCATTTAAGTTGAACAATTTGCATGCATTCACTATCACGATATTTGAAAGAAGCATGGAAGTAAAGGATGATCTAGAATTAAACTTAAGCTATAAACATGGTAAAGAAAATCGAACAACTGCCAAGACACGAAGGTCAAAGAAAGGGTAGAGGAAAGGAATAAATCAGCCGGTGGAGATAGTGAAACTTTTTCAGCTAAATCCAAACCCAAATATTTCCATAAATATATTAGAGTCCTAAATGCAACTAAAAACATCTGCATTGCTTGGTGTACAAGGATATTTGTGAGTGGCTAGAAGTCTACAAACCTATGAAGCAGCATGAAGATGTTATTAAAACTTAAAGGATGCTACCCAAGTATGTAGGAACTGTAGATGAGATAACCCTAAACAGAGAAAACAAAAAGAAGAGGGTTTTGAAGAAAAAGGCATTTATATCCACCACCAACTTCACATATCTTCAAAGGTTTGGTTATTCTTTTCTCTCCAAATATGCCACATTATAACATAGGAACTAAACCATAAAAAATAAAAAGAGAAAAAAAAAGTAGCTAACAAAGGAACAAACAAAAGAAGCCTCAACTAGAATGACATTCCTTTTGCGTGTAGGTAAGTATAAATTAGAACTCACATTTCAACCAGAAGTGTCAGTTAACCATATTTATTTTTTATGTTAACCATATTTATTTTTTATTGGAAACAAAGGCCAGTAGAAAAATATGAATATGAGAAATTTCAACTCCCTAGAAGGGTAAATAAGTCAAGAAAATTGATCACAAGAAAAAGTTCACATGCTTAATAGAAAATGGGGATAAAAGAATCACAATATCATATTTCAGGAATCCTTGTAGAGTGTAAACCATGCCTGAATATGTCAACAACTTACATGCCAATATTTTGAAACACAGCGATCAATGCAACTATTTTCGCCCATATTTAGTTCAGACTCCTTGTACCTGAAAAATGAAAGAATACATATTGGTATTGCCCCATTGGATAGGATTTTTCTTTCTGTGCAAGAATAATGAGTAGTTTCTAGAACAATTTATTTAGGAAAAATTGAACTGAGCTTTGAAGGAAGTCAAAAATATTATCCGAACAAAGGAGAAATCAAAATCTACTTAGAAAGGCTTGCACAAATATTAGTAAATAAATGAACAAAAATTCTTGTACCTTTTCTCGACGCACTTATTAAAACATGTATGTGTAAGCCTGACATAATTGAAAAGAGAAAAGAGGCAGTAGGTTAACCTCAAGAAATACTTAATCAAGAATGGAAACTCATAATCAATGCCAAGACTTTTTTCAAATACAGATCAGCAAACGAGATCCTCAACTACATCACTGTAATTCCAGTTCTAAATCCAGCAATTCAAATCCATGATACATGCGCTCACAATGAAAAACAATAGTTAGATTATACTCTTCTACAACTGAGAAGAAATCTGCAGATAGACTGAACCTCGGGCAAAGCCAAACTATCATGCAACTAACAAAGGAATACTTATCCCACCTAACCTAATTAAAGTGTTTTTCAATCCATTGAACTTGTAATTTATAAAAATGTTTGTCCTTGTCTTTACTGAACTCAGGAAATAAATCTCTTTTCTTGATCCAGGAAGAGTACATATGAACTGATCACATGGCCTGAAATTGGGACAAAGTGTAAATGCAATGACCAGTAAAAGTTTTCTTTTTTTCTTTTTGGGATCACACTGACATTCAATAAAGACAGAACATCTTCTTGTACTAACAAAATGGACCATAGTCTAAGAGAACAAAAAACCAAAAAAAAAAACAGCTATATACTGTGTCTTGTGCAGAAGCTCATAAACCATAGCCATGACTAACAGCTTAGCTCCATAAACCTATTCAGTGCTTATCAAACAAGAATTGTCAAAAGTTAGTCAAACAAACATGATATCAAATTTTAGGAAACCCTCTTATGAGATAGACGACATTTCTTGTATAGACGTTTGTGAAATTGAAAAAGATGTTTATACATACAAGGCAGAAAACCTACTTGTTGAACAACTCGACCCTATACTCCATCTCCTTTTCTGCCATTCCAAAGATCTGCACAATTACCACAAGTAACATTCGTAATCTTCCCAGAAAAAATTCAAAACGCAACAAAACGTTCAACCATTACTAAATTAGATCAACACCCAAGACACAAAGCAGATGACAGAGATAAAATAATCAACTCCCAGGTTCGCAATCATTGACTAGGGTAATTACGACCAAATTGGCACATCCAACATTACACAAGAATGTTAATGACCCAACGATACAAAAAGTCCTAAAACTATTGGATGCTAATTTGGTTAAGACTTTAACCCTCAGGATCATAACAAAGAATCCCAAATACACAAAAATTTGAAGCGTTCACTTCAGAGAGAAGATGAAATGCTACGCTCGGAAAACCAAAATAAAATCAAACTAGCTTCTAAAACTCTATTTAAGATCTTAGAATAAAAAATAATGAAAACAAAAGGAACCAACCTGTTCTTTCTCCAAAGATGACGGCGGATTATTGTTGGCGGCCATTGGACCCTGAAACACCAAAGAGAGTCGCATAAGCTTTTTAAACCATAAAATCTCAATTACTAGCCAAGGATAAGTGTCAAAAAAAAAAAAACCTTTAGACCGAAAGCTTCGAGGGTTCAGATAATCTTACTCCGTGAGATGGTAACCACGGTTCTCCTGATACGAATCTCTCTGTTTAAGGTTTCAGGGATTCGATGCGAGCAGAACCCGTAGAATGAAAAACCCTAGATTTGTGTATGCCGGTCCGAGTTTGATGGAGTGTATCCCAGTTAGGCCCTTAGGGTTTTAGAAGTGAGTCTACGGTGTGAGTCACATACACTGACAAACGAAAAAGCGTTGATATTTAGAGGTCTTTTAGTAAAGATGAAAAACAAGCCAATCAAGATCCGCCATCTGGCCACGAAAGTTAAAAGAAATTCGGGATGTGGATACAATCGTAAACTCAATATGTTTTGGGTGTGAGCATATATATACCTAAGACTAACTGTTTCTCCCTCCGACCTTGTTTGGCTTCGACGGTTTTGCTGGCGAACTATCTGCGTAGAGGGAATCGCTCAGTGATAGAGTGGTAAGAGACTTCTTTTTTTGTCTTATAGATGAGAGAATCATTTCTGGTTTTATTATTTATGGAAACTTCTTCTTCTTCTGTGGTGTCTTCGTGGGTTTATAGTGGTTTGAGAGGAGTTTTTTGGGGAAGATGGAGCATGGGTCCTTCTCGGACAACACCAAATCAACGTTTTCTTTGGCTGATGAGGATCACACGCTCGCGAATGCCATCAGATTCACCTTGAACCAAGAGTCAGTGCTTATCAATTTTTTTTTGTTTGTTCAACGACTCTGCTCTATGTAGCTTCACTATCGGCTATTGAGTTTGAGTCATATTTTCATGAAAATTAGCCGAAAAAGGATGAAATTCTTATCTAAATCTTGAGCTAATGATGAAGTTTCTATATGCTCCCAAATATTGCCGTACAGTATGCAAACCTTTTAGGCTTAGTACATAAACATGTCATGCAGATTAGGATGAGGTTTCACATGGAGCTAAAAGTCTTGTTACGGCTTGTTTAATGGCATAACAGAGGAGGTAGATTGATAATAACTAGCTGCAGAACAATCAGAAACTCTGCTTTGAGTCGGAGATGAAGCCAGCAGTAGAATATTCCTTTTGATGTTTTTAAATCTGGTGTTTGTGGATTATACTTATAAAAAAAACTGGTGTTTGTGGATTCTATGTTTTAATTAGTGTTTTTATCTAAGCAAGTCATAATGCCATTGTGCAGTCCAAGGGTTTCATTCAGCGGGTATAGCATTCCTCATCCTTCAGAAAATCGAGTTAATATCAGAGTCCAGACAACCGGTAAGATATGCGTGCTTTCTCTGGCAACATATCGGGTATCTTGATGATTGTTATCTAGCAAATATGCTTCAAAATGTCTTGGACTTGAGCTGATCCCTCATGTTTAATATAGTGTTTTGTAATAACAACAGATAGACACAGCCAGTTGCTGATTTCTTTTGCTGTTACCGCGACCTTGTTTTTTTCGAAACTTGATCCTGTTCCTTACTTACTTCACTAGAGGTATTATAATCAGATGCTTATCTAGTCATGCGGATTTCAATCTATGATCTGGCCCAGCTATGTACCTAAGTCAGAACATGCAATATATCAACATAAATCTGCAATCCTAAGTACTCAAGATCAAAGCTGTATAGAGTGTTGTCTCTCAAAGTCTCGAGGAAAAAGTTGTCTTCAATTTCACACTGCAGAAAATGAGTTCTAATATTTGCTGTTTTTGCATAATGTTCTTTGCCTAATATTTGCTGGCCCAGTTAGGGTTTAAGCTAGCTGTCCGTATATGTTGACTTATGGTGGCTAAGCGCATTTGATGCAAATTTAGTGATTTTGGGTTTTTGTGATGGAATTTTACAGGTGCTCCAGCGGGTGAGGTAATGAAAGATGCATGCCAAGATCTGATGATGATGTGCCAGCATGTGAGAAGCACTTTTGACAAGGCTGTTTCTGATTACAAAATGAGAAACCCCGAGGATATGAATACCAATGGTACAGAGAATGTTTGATAGGAATATGAAATTGACTTGAACCTTTTGACTTGCAGTCTGTCGTTGATATATTACATTTGATCATCTTTGGATTTGAAGAAACAAGCTTCATCAAGTTTACTTATTTGACCCAAATTGGCTAGTGCCTTTATTTGTTTTCAGGTTACATAATTTCATCTTCTTTTTTGGTCTAAGCTGTTTGTTCAGCTGTTTGTGATAATTTGGCCGATCTGCTTTTGTCATTTGACAAGTTATGTAGGCCTAAATTGTTTGATTTTCTTTTATTTTATTCTTGTTGAACGGGCAACTTCTCCCCACTCAGCATCCATAGAAGAGGGGTAATTTTATAGGAAACAATATTGTGGAGGGTTTCCCAAGTTCATTGCTCCCGGGACACTTGATTGCATTCAAATTATATTTGTTGGCATTTTTCCTTGGCGGGGGTTTGCCTGCTCTGTGCTAAATAATGTTTTGTCCGTATATTCTCGAGGTTGTGAAAAGTGACTGTATCTAGCATTACTCTAAATAAAAAGAACTGGACTGCTGCATCCATAATTCAAAAATTTCAAGACGTGTAATTTAATGGCACACAGAAGCTTCTGTAATCATACATCACACACATGTTCAAGACTAATTCTAAACGATTAGGGGACAAATAGGCTTGAGTGGAGGTGAGGACCGGTGTCCATACAGGAACTCATGTTAGTATTTTAAAGTGAAAAAGCCAAGAAATGACAAAGCCAAGGACCATGCAGGCCAATAGGAAATTCATTATGCGGCGGCCATGCCAGATGGTCCGAGTCTCGACTAGTATCACGGGTGCTGCAAATGCTGCGGAGGCGGCGGCTGCAGCAGTAGCATTGTTTGCCTCGTTTCTCTGCTCACCGGTGGCAACGTTGAGTGCAGTGGCACCACAAATCTCGCAGGTTCTGTTAAAAATATAAATAAAAATTTATCAGCAATGAGGGCAGACATTATTGCTACAGGGAATGAAAACACGAATAAGGCATATGAAGCAGAAACGAAAATAAGGTATAAGCCATGAGGCAAGGTCAAATTTAAAGGATTTAGCAATCTCGGGATTTGTTGCTCTAATATCAACATTCAATTCAACTTACCAAATCATGGACAAACATGAATAAGACACTTGATTGCATTCAAATTATACTTGTTCTATATACGTGTGTGTATATATGATATCAGAGTTAGAAGATAACAGCACACAATAAGTTAATGGGACTCCTGCGATTATTGAGGAATATTTCATCAACTCATCAGTCGGTATTGTCAACTATTCTCCTTACCAAGTAGTTTCCACACGAGTCTAGGACGTTTTACTTTCCTACAACAAACTCCCCCTTCAGAAGAAAGTGTAAGAGGGATTCAATGGGATGTTTCTTGTTACGTCGACAACCACGTTTGCTTCCATTACAGGTTACCATGATTACTATTGGCAACTGTCGGCATCTGTAAATGACACAGCAGACAATTATCCATCTTGATATTCTCAACACTAATCTTGGTTTACACACTTCAATATAATAGCTAAGATATGTCATAAAATATATCTACTAGCACCACACTTAACTCTGCTTTGGTCAATAGATTCATGATCATGCCATGAAACTTATTCGAACTATGAATACTCTCAACTGCCCCCATCTTCTTATTAGCACAACTTGGTTTAGCCAAACTTGTAGATGGTTTTAAAATTTGTGGAATATAAATCAAATGATTAAATTTATAGCTTTCCACTGAGTTGACAAAAACAAACACTAGGTGCACTTGTATAGTGGAAGGATATACAGACACTGAAAGCAAATGTTGGCTGAGTGGCTTCTAAGTAGGGTATCCTTCAAACACCCAAAAAACAAATGGTTGCATGTGTTCATCTGTAGAGGTTTCTTTTTTCATCCACAAAAGAGAGAGCAGATGCAAGAAACCTGCTCATCATTGGTTTTGACAAAACCTCCCAAGTAGAATGTGATTTTTTTCAATCTTGTAATAGCCAATACTGTCAGGTAGACTATAATATTCCCAACTAAGGAATTGGTTGATTGTTACAAAGAAACGCAAATTCTACCACAGCCAAAATAACCATGACCCCATTTTCACAAAGATACTTGCATATCATATTTCATTAAAGCAAAAACTAGTCACAATGGACGGTGATTCTATCCAGCATTAAACATTTTATAAAATTGAAAAGCATATATATGACAATACTTGGAAGAAAGCAGGCAGTTTAACACATCCATTGAAGTACACGTCTATATGCCAGAGCTAACTACATAACGCATATTTGAAAGCAATACATGTCAACTTTTTAAAGAATAAAGCCAAGCCCTATACAAGTAGACAAGTGTGGGACCATATACTCTTGACTAGCTTATGCCAGCAAACCACATCAAGGTGACCATGAGAAGCCTCTCATGAGGTCTTGAATTGAAACACGAGGTGGAAACAAGAACCTAGCCTCCATAATGTCAATTTATTCCAACTATTTGAAAATTCTTTCAATCATATAAAAAGAACTTGAGCTAGGTAGCCAGAATGCAGTTAGATGAGCTGAAGCCAGGTACATGCGTACGTGTTTAGTACTCTTTAAGGAAAACAGGAAAAGTCAAACTAGGGGAGCTGTATCCGTACTATTTAACCATTAATGGTCCTTGTACTACAACGGGATTTTTTACTTGTGATAAAGAAGAGAAACAAGAGAAATAGAACAAAACTGTTATCATTGCAGTGAATATTCAAATCAAGAAGTATACAGTAAGTCAAGCCGTCTCGGAAGAGTCAAGGCGTGTATTTACTTCCAGTTTTACTGATCAAAAAACCTTATTTCTACAAAAATTCAAGATTCTGAACCTAAAATTCTATGGCGGCTTATAAACACGAGGACAGGAAAGAGAAACAAAATGAATGAACGCTGTTCATGCTTTCTTCATTTCCAAATAACAAAATCACCATCAATAAGGTAATTTATTCTATTAGGCTTGGTTGCATAGAGATATACTTGTCTTAATGAGCTAATTAATTTTAAATTGAGGAATTCTACTCATAAGCAACTATTTACTATCGCACCCTACATCTACAGTTTTTTCATAAGGTGTGGAGTTGTGTTTTACAGGATGTGGGTAATAAATAAGAAGAGTTTTTCTTTAAATTATTCATGTTTTCCTTTTTCTTTCCTTTCTCAGCAATCGAACAGAGAGAGAACAGGAGAAATACACAGGCATCAATAGTATTCATAAGTAAATAATATATAGAACACAAGGTGAACAAAAGAATCCGATGAATCCATCTTTAACACTACCGCTCACAAAAAACTGAAACCAACAAATGAATATTCAAAATTTCTCAAAAACACACCTATTATTTATCCAGGAAAATAAACGCTCACATACAGAAACAAACAAAAAAAATTCATGAGCTATAGACGAAAAGGTTAAGGCTTTTACTCACGCATTTCCCTTGATCTTGAACCACGTCTCAGCACATTGCTTGTGGGCAGCACCCAAATCACCTTTACAAGCACACCCCAACTCAATTGGCACCCCAGCCTCTATATCATCCTCCAAACCCAAATGGCAAATCCTACAATCTCTCTCCACTTTACCCAAATGCACCTTCACCTCCAGAACTCCACTCTCCAAGTCCTTCTCACACAAACAATCAGATTCAGAAGAATCCCTCTGAGATTCCGACACCCCTTCAATCTCTAACGGCGAGTGCCAGGACTGATCATCGGAGTCGCCGGAGAGTGACATGCCACTGCTCCCTGTAGCAGAATGGCGATAATGGCAGCGACTTTCACTGCCTGCGTCTACATGGTGCCCCTCTAAAGTTGCCATTTTGGAAGGAGAAATATCATGGATTTGTAAGAGAAGGGGTGAAAAAACTTACAAAGTGGGGGATTCGGATTCTTTAAAGAGTGTAACGCATTTGGGAAACTAAGAAGTAGAGACAGAGAGAGCCAGAGGAGGAAGGTGGCGTTGGGGACTCAGATGGTGCGGTTGGACCATTGCAGTAGGTGGTGTGGTGTTTGTTTGCTCCCTTTTATCAATTATCAAAGTCTCTATCTCCCCGCTATCTTTACCATCTATATGTTAAGTATGTCAGTTTTAGAGCAGTGTTGGTGAAAAGGAAACTCTGGAAAACTACAGTTTTTGGGGCACCGAAGAATAATGTCGACAAGCTGTTTCCTTTTTCTTTTTCTTTTTCTTTTCTTTTTCTTTTTCTTTTTATTTTTTTTCCTTTTTCATTATATTTGATAGATGAAACTCTAGTTAAACGTCTTTTTCTCCTTCCTTAACTTCCTTCTTCCTTTTCTTGTTTTTAATTGTATTTCTTACTTTTTTAGTGCAGACTGCAGGGCTTGTCTTTTACTTGTCATCCTTGAGGAAAAATATTTCAGAATTTTCTTCCCTTTTGCTTATTTTTCCATCCTCTTAATTTCCTTCATCTTTTTTGCATGAATCGAAAGGAGTCAGATGAAATCAATGTAAAAAGTTATGAACTGGATTGCTTATCTTTCTTTCTAATTTAAGCCATAATTACTCAGCTTATCTTTCTTTCTAATTTAAGGTCTAATCTACTTGAATATTGAGTCCGATTTAAACCATAATTACAAATCATCTCTTCCCTTGCAGCAAAACTTCCCGACATATAACATTTTTTTTTTTAGAGAAATACTCTAATCATAAAGGGATTATATAAAAGTAATCATACTAACTGATGCGGTTTGATGTAATTCGTCAAATTATAAAATTATTTTTATTATAAAGTAGATCTAACGGATCAGATAAAATCACGTCAATTTGTGAGATTACTTTTATATAATTTCTTTGTGGATATAGCAATATTTTTTTTTATAATTTTTGTATCTCAAAAATTCATTCGAATTAAAATAAATAAATAGACACAGTACGTAGATTCCAACCCTAAATATAAGTCTAGTTACATAATTTTGTTGACCCCTTTTGAATTATAAAAATTTCATACACCATACTCTCATCTCACTTTCATCCCATTAAGTATGATGTGGTATATTTATCACCATTAAATGATCATTTATTGCATGCTTCTTTATTATCTAATGGTGATTAATATGTCATATAATACTTAGTATGATCAAAATAAAATGAAAGTACAGTGGATAGCATTATTCTAAAACATATACGACAATAAGACAAAACCGTAATCCTAATCCTCATCAATGCTATTAACTACCAAAAAATATTTTAATGATCACATTAAATATTCGCTTTTTTAAAGTGATCTTTGAATTGCAGACAAAGGGTAGTAATTGAAACTTAAAAGGCATTCTAAAGATAATCTAAACAATCATTCATCGTCAATCATAAAATCCAGGTCTAACAGAAAAGAAAAAATATATTCATCATCTTTACATCATCTCATGATGTGATGTAATATTAAATTATAAATTTACAAATAAAAAGTAATAAATCATTTTCAATCACTTAATGTCACATCATAAAATAATAAAAGGATGATAAAAATTATGATAATGAATAGCATTACTCAGTATAAAAACCTAACCGATTCAATTGAACAAAGGGTGCGAGTTTCATTATGCAGGAGTTGTTTGCGATGACTGTGTCTGAGGCAGGGATTGCACTGAGGGCTGAACCTGAGACTAGAGAGACTGAACTCGTATATGAGACGGAGAAAGATTGGAACGCTTCTTCTTTTACTTCAGCAGAGACACTCCTTTCGAGAACACTCTTGTCGAGATGAACAAAAATTCAATAATAATGTTTGATATCATTTTCTAAATCTCACACAGTATTTTTAAAAAACATATGTAATATATTATTAAAAAATTAATTTTTTTAAAAAATAAATCTTATATTTTTTTAAAGGGAGCTCGCGAAATTTTAAAAATGATACAAACCTCCATTTTTATTTTTACTCACTCATTTTTTTTAAAGATAAAAGACTAATTTTTTTTTTTTAATTTTTATTTTGTCTACAAGTGTTATCATTCTTCTAGTAATATAGCTGATTTGGTTATACAAAACAAAATTATGTCATCTCATCTCATATAATCATTACAACTTTCTTAAACTCTCACATAAAATATAATAAACAACTTAACTTTTTCAAATCTCAAAATAAAAATTATATTAAAAAAATTATATTCTAACAATATTTTATTTAACTTTCAACAAAGCATCTCATGTGTTTTTGGTACCGTATCGTACCGGCCGGTATTTGGCCCGAAACACAAATTTCAACCGGTACGAATTTCAGCAGCTGGGTAAGGGTTAATGGCATTTTCAAAATTTTTGCAAACTCTTAGGGGCAAGTTTGGACTTTCACCGTAAATCTAAAACCTAGGATCTCGTTTGACCTTTCAAGTCTCAGACCATCAGTTTCCTTTGCATTTCATTTCGCCTATTGCCTTTCGGCTTCACGCAGCAGTGCAGTTGCAGCACCCGAGTCACAGACGGCCAGCCAGTGGCCTAGCAGTCCACCGCACGTCGCCGACCACCGCCCTCAGGGCCTCATCTCGGTATTTTATTTTTACTATTTTTTTCGTTTATAACTTAATTTGATTATTTTTTTGTTACTTTTTTGATAAATAAATCAGAATTGTATTTTGATAAATGTTTTAGATTATATTGTTATAGTATTTGTTTGTATTTTTATAGATATTTTAGTCTTTTAGATTATATGTTTATAGATGTTTTAGATTATATTGTTATAGTATTTGTTTGTATTTTTATAGATATTTTAGATTATATTTTTATAAATGTTTTAAATTATATTGTTATAGTGTTTGTTTGTATTTTATAGATGTTTTAGATTATATTGTTATAGATGTTTGTTTGTATTTTTATAGATGTTTGAATTTTTATAGATGTTTTAGATTATATTGTTATAGTGTTTGTTTGTATTTTTATAGATGTTTTAGATTATATTTTTATAGATGTTTAATATTATATTGTTATAGTATTTGTTTGTATTTTTATAAATGTTTTAGATTATATTTTTATAAATGTTTGAATCTCTGATAAATTTAATAACTTTAATCCAGTTTTACTAAAAATAATGCTAAACTAAGTAGTTTAGATTTGATGAGTTTCTTCTTAATGGCTTACTTATAAGTGTTAATTTTTTGTACTTTAATAGTTAAAAATGTATAGTTGTCAATCAACTGGTGGTATGACTTCAACTCCAATACTTGCTCCTGTAAGATCAGAAGATCCAGCATGGGCCCATGCACGTGCAGTGCCAGGGGCAAGAAATAATACTAAATGTTTATATTGTAATAAAATAATTAGAGGTGGTGGGATCACTCGGTTGAAGTATCATCTAGCTGGAATTTCAGGCGATGTAGAAGCATGTAAAAAGGTATCTGAAGATGTAAAATGACAAATGAAGGAGTTGCTTGATGAAATGAAAAAAAGTAAAGAAAAGAAAAGAAAAGAAAAATAAGGTCAGGGATTGGAGGCGATATAGATTTAACATCTGATGATATTGATGATAGTAATAATGTGGAGGGACAATCTCAGCTTTCAAAAGGTAAGGGGAAGTCGAAAGAATCTGAAACTGGAAAGTCAGTGGGGGGATTGAGTAGATTTTTTGCTCCAAGAACAACTCCTGGGGCCCAACCTTCAATTAAGAGTTCTATGTGATCAAATGAGATGATTTTAAAAGCAAAGATGGTTGTAGCACGCTGGTGGTATGATGCTAATCTGCCTTTCAATGCAGTTCAATCCAAGTTTTATCAACCAGCTATCGATGCCATGACTGCCATCGGGCCTGGATTCAATGGCCCTTCTTTATATGAGTTGAGAGGAAATTTCTTAAAGATGGCTGTGGATGAGGTTCAAGATTATTTGCAACAAATTAAGAAGGTTTGGAATGAGACCGGTTGTTCACTAATGGTAGATGGTTGGACAAACCAAAAGCAACAATCAATAATCAACTTTCTAGTTTATTGTCCGAAAGGTACAATGTTCTTGAAGTCTGTTGATACATCTAGCCTTAGAAAAGATGCTGAAACATTGTTTAATATCTTTGATGAGGTTGTTCAAGAAATTGGAGCTGAGAATCTTGTGCAGTTCATAACGGATAATAATGCAAGTTATAAAGCTGCAGGAAAAAAGTTACAACAGAAGTATGGCTCTTTCTACTGGTCCCATGTGCAGCTCATTGCATAGACTTAATGTTGGAGAGTTTTTATGATCCAAGATATTTTCCCCTTATTGATGATACCATAAAAAAGGCAAAAAAGATAACAAAGTTCATCTACAACCATAGTTGGGTTTTGGCATTGATGAGAAAAGACTTTACCAAAGGTCATGATTTGTGTCGTCCTGTAATTACAAGGTTTCGACAAATTTTTGAAGTATCCAATGCTTGCTTTTGTTTAAGAAAGAACTCAGACAAATGTTTATTTGTGATAAATGGATTGCATTAAATCATTCTAAGAGCAACATAGGGAAGGAGATAGTTGAGATCGTTTTAGAAGATAAAGAGTTTTGGGCTCAATGTCAATTTATTGTTAAAGTTAGTGAGCCTTTGGTTCGTGTTCTACGACTTGTTGACAGGGATGAGAAGCTTGCAATGAGATACTTGTATGATGCAATGGAAAGAGCCAAAGAGAACATAAAGCAAAATGCAATAACAAAGTTAGTTTATTCAGTCCATTCACCCAGATCATTGATTCTAGATGGGATAGGCAGCTTCACAGTCCATTACATGCGGCGAGTTGTTTTCTTAACCCTGGAATTTACTATAGCCCAAATTTTAAAAATAAAAATGATGTTATAAGAGGCTTCTACAGATGTGTTATGAAGATGGAGCTTGATCCCGATAATCAAGACAAGATCATTGCAAAACTTGATTTATATAAAAATGTAGTAGGTGAGTTTGAACATTCTTTAGCAATCTGACAGCATGATAAGATTAATCAAGGTATTATCATTTATCAATATCATTTGATTCATTTGTTAAATAGTGTGACTTTGTACTTTAAATTTTCTCTTATTTTATTTTTACTTGTATTTAATTAATAATTAATAATTACATTATTGTTATAGTTGCATGGTGGACCCAATTTGGTTGTGAGGTTCCAACGCTTCAAAGGTTTGCTGTTCGAGTACTAAGTCAATGTTGTAGTGAAACTGGATGTGAGAGAAACTGGAGCACATTTGATTTTATTCATTTGAAGAAGAGAAATAGATTAGTGCATAAACGTTTGAATGACTTAGTATTTGTTCGTTATAACTTGAAACTGAGAGAGAGGTAAATTTTTTTAATACTAATGTTTTCACTGTTGAAAAATATATAACATTTTCACTTATATTTGATTTATTTTGACAGGAGTATAAAAAATGTAAGAGATGCTTTAGATCCAATCAATCTTGAAAACATTGATTTGATGGAAGAATGAGTGGGTGGAGAATCTGAGCTTCTTGATGGAGAAGATTTGGATTGGGCAAGTATTGAGGAGCCATTAGCCTCACTAAATGAGGAAGACAATGATAATGTTGGTGTTAATATTGATGATGTTGATGAAAATATTTTGATTAACACGTCGAATCCTGATCCTTATTGTCTTTTTGGTGAGGATGAGTATCTTTGATGACGTGGTGATGTTAATGATTTTATCATGATAATGTTGGTGTTTATAACTTTATGTTATTTGTAACTTAAAACTTAAGACTTGTATTGAAAAGTATTGAGTCTATGACTTATGTTGTTATTATTTTGGAATACAGTTAATGCTTGTAAATATATAATTTATCCAAATATAAATTATTCCAAAACGGTACACAAAACGATACCGGTATCAAAACGGTATCAGTACCAAAATATTATTCCGAAACGGTACACGAAACGGTACCGGTATCGAAATATTTCATTCTAGTACCGTGACCGGTACAGCTTCCGGTACGATATTCAAAACATTGATCTCATCTCATCTAATCTGAACTGCGTAACCAAACCACACAACTACACTAACATATTTTTGCCATAGAATAAAGGAATATTAAATGGATGGACAATTTTAAAATTTAATCCACCAGGATTATTTTTCAAGAAAAAGAATTGTAGCAAGCCGTTTGAGAGTTTGCAAAATCCCTATAAACTAATGAATTAGTGTGCCATATTTATTTATATTTGATTAAGAGCATCAATTATTTAATGTTTTCTTGTAAGGCATGACGAAAAATTCTGCAAGGACCTATGGTATTATGAGTAATTTTACATATCATATTTTTTTCTTGAAAAAAATAAAAATAAAAAACTGATAAGCAACATGACTTCATGTGGGATGATATTGTAGCACGTGACTAACCGATCAAGTGTTAAGTACACATAAATCTCGAATAATTAGTTATTGTATAAGATGTGTCATACAAATTTATCAAAAAAAGCTTATACAAGTAAAATTTAGTTGATTTAGTTTCATAAGTTCATAAATAAACTCAAAACAATGCAACGTTTACCATAATTAACTAACAAATTACTAGCTTGTATTTGTAGTACAAGATTATAATCATGTTACTCATTTTATAGGAGGAAGAGAATTAAATATGCAACTGATGAATGAGCTAGAGCTTAATTTAAAAAATACAAAACCCAAATTTCAACAATATATAATCTTTTTAAAATATGGTTACATAAAGAATTGTGTATGTCTATTATCTTTTCTATCCCTCACAATCAATCCCCTTAACGACCTCCACAAATAATAAACACGACATTTCATTATATTTTTGCCACTACAAAAATTCAATAAGATTGTCTTGCAATATCGAAATTTACTTGTGTTTTTTTTCTCCGAACCAAGGTCGTCTTCTAGTATAATTTCAACAGAGAGAGAGAGAGAGAGAGAGAGAGAGAGAGAGATTAAAAAAGCTGAAGATACATCACCACCACAAAGCAAGCCTTATACATGAAAAATATGTATTAGGAGGTTTACATCTTCGTAATTCAAACAAAGTAATTGAAGCTTAATCCCAATATAGAAAGCATAGAGTTACACTCAGAACCCTCAAAAGACCACGACCGTACGACACTCCCAGAAACACGGGTAAAATAGCCAACGCAAACCTCATATCACTTGCACTGACAGGTAGGTAGCCAATCTTCACAATAAGTTCCAACCAAATAACCCACCAAACATGTTCTACTACATTAAGAAAGTACAACAAAATAACTGGTCAATTCCATGTACCAAGTGTTTTAAGGTTCTGTTTTCTTCTGCTAAAGTTTTTTTCCCAGCTGGTATTTTTACCATAATGTTTTTTTTTTTTCTGGTGTATTTTTCATGTTGCACACAAGTTACAACCCAACATGCTATAACACACTTCTCTCTAGAACATCTCCTTTAGGCTTTAATGTTTCTAGGACATTGTAAAGAGGAGGATATTGCTAAAAAAATGGATTACAGTTTTAACGGACAATTATCAAGACGATAAAATCCTTAATTACAGAGGCTAAGTCCGTATGATGTTCCCGTAGAATCTTAATCGTCAATATCAATTAGGATCTGTTAATCTTTTATGAAATCTAGTTTATTTTGCTAAAGTTTGTGCACCTCTCTCTCTAACCATACGAGGAGTTCTTCAGAGGCTATATCACGTAATCTGAAGTTTTTTAGTTGTTTATTTGTTCGGGCAACACGTAGTTTCATATGCTAGTTGTAGCCCTTTTACTTTGCACAGCATGTAGAACACCAACAGTTAGCCCCTCCCTATCCCAATCCTCGATGAAATCCTACCCATCGGAAAATTTGAATGTATCATTGATCTTTAATGATGTACAATTTTTGTGGGAAGCTATGATGTCGACAAAAATGAAAATCAACAAGCTTCTTGAGAGTAATGAGAAATTGAAGGAGTGAAGCATTTCAACTTGCATGAGAAAGTAAATTCGCGAAACATATGATCAAAAACATTCAGAAAACAACTTATAAGACGCTCATAAAGGAAGCAGGTTTCACCATCAAGCATATATGCACAAGTGAGAAGAATTAATTCCAAGTCCCACTGAAACACCCTACTTGGGGTCATCAAATACAGATTCAAGATACATCTAGTGGTGAGTTAACAACATTATCATGGAAAACAAAAATAACAAGCATTGCCAGCATTTGAACAACAAACCAAAAAAGGAAGAAGAAAGCCCTAACATCCAAGGAATTGAGATCCCGGTCCATGCCAGTTAATTGAAGGAATTGGCTTTTTATTCTATTATCTAAAAGTTAGCTACAATGTTCTATCCACCATGAAAGCATTAGGATTTCTGTAGGACCACATCTATTCCATCATAATGTAGCAAGTTTGTAATAACTGGAACAGCATTATCTATCTAGCACAAGTATACATAGTATGGCTGCTCACTAATGCCTATGACCTCCATGCTGGTATATAGTGCAAGCATTATGCTCATATTGATACCTTTGTCTATGCCTTGTCCACCTTTGGAGATTTCTGGCACGATCATGAAAAATAAAGACTTTTGTAGACAGCCAACTGTCCATAAACAAGTAGATTGTTGTTTATTACCATCTCCCGCTTCATTTTCTAAAAGAGGCCTTAGATAACTAAGCTATTTAATGCATCAAACTAAGTTGAGACTTCTCCTAACTATATAAAATACTTTATTTTCAGAAGTACCTAATATATAAAATACTTAAGGAGCAAAAGAAAGAAGTGTTTTTAAATCCTAATCAATTTCAAATAATTTTTTTTTTACAAGTATATAGATCTTATTGATAATATTGGCAACATAAAGTATACAAGATAAACACCTAATCAGAAAAAGAGAACAATACAATAAAAATCAAAAGATGTCAATGGCGTGCACCCTAATCAATTTCAAATTTTTGACCACCAGTATGTACTAAATAGAAATATGGTGCATAAACTTTTCATACAATCTTAAAGGTAAACTAAAAGCAAAAACCAGAAAGACAGCTACTATTTAAGATTGAAATTCTAACCACCAGAAAAACATTGACTTGAAAGCCACAAACCTGGTGAAAACATGATCAAGCAGGTTTGGATTCCACAACTGCCATCCACTTCGAAAAGGTCACTCCATAACTTCAATAAAACCCAAGTTTCACGTAATAAAAACTACGATGAAAAGTTTTATGAAGCATGAAAAATTCTCAAACGACAACAACTGTAAAAAACAAGAATCTTCCATTCAGAGGCAAACAATATTCAACTAATTGCTGGTATTACTATTGGGAATCAACATAAAGGGTTTTTGCAAAGTGTCAAGAAGATCGTGGTATTGAAGTTTCAATTAGAAATTACTATAATCAGGTATTGTTTTCAACATGATCAAGGTTTTTACATGGCACATGATTGACAGAAGGAACCCCATAGGTAAAGGACACTGCAGCTAATAATTATCTGAGGATATATACAGGTAGTAATGATCATACTACATATGTTTCCACAACCACACTGAAGACTAAAAAGATCAACATGGAACCAAGCAAATCAAATACAGAGAAGGCACAAAAATAAAAAAGCTAAACACACAAACCCCCCCCCCCCCCAAAAAAAAAAAAAAAAAAAAAAAAGCTTCAGGCAAACTAATTGTAGTTACAATGGCTGGAAGATGTGGTATAGCTTTCGAAAAATTTCCAAGACTTGATGCCTTAATTTATGAGGTTGGTTTAGTTTGTTAAAGTCTACTTTACGTTTTTTTTTCACACCTGGGCTACAGTGGATCCTGTTAGACCACTTTATAGTTGCTCTATTAAGACTATAAAATTATTGCTGTTGATCACATGATCCCATTGCTTCCAATGGTGGCAGATGTATTTTGTCTAGTGATCCAACTGATCTAATTTAGTGCAGGTCATTTTAAGAAAAATCTTACTCGCCCACCTCCTTTATGTTAGTTGTTAAACAATCAGATACCACAAATCCTGCAACCATGATGGTTTGATTTTTTTTTTTTTTTTTACAAGTACCACTTGGCAACAAGTCAATTAGTATCTTGATGTTCCCAACCAAAATAGAAAAGTAGGGGATCACAAGCCTATATTATTGCAATTTACTACATTTTATCTTGATTCTAATGCTTGACTGACAACCTCATAGTCATATAGGCTTGCATCTTAAAGATAAGAAATTCATCTTGTACACTACATATAGATACATTATTGATATGTCAAAAATTGGTTAAGAGTTTATGCAGGTACTTCAGACATACAAATAGTCACAGAAGTGTACAAAACCTATAAAATCAAACTAGTGCCATAGGTTGCACAACAAGCATGCCATTAAATCCCACCTTAAGTGTAGAAAAACAATGGATCAAATTCACCAGACTGAAAATGCCTAAATATAGTCTCACCCATATGTTAGAAGCAGAATGCAGTTCTGTTAACAAGTAGTAACAATTTTGCAGGACTCCAGCGGCAGCAAACAAACCTATGTGGCAAACACCAATTCCCTAATAAATCATCTTTGACTCACAGATTGGCAATTCAAATAGACACACCAAAGAAGTTAGAATGAATGTTGGCTACATAAAGGGCATGGACATGCCCCAAGCCTTTAATATAAACCAAAATCCATTGAGCAAATAATCTAATAAAATAACCTGCTCAAACTAATCCGTACATTCCTTTCTCAATCACTGAATGAACTTCAGAGATCAAAACAAAATGTTAAATCAAAACCTTCATTCCTTCAAGAATAGGATATTCTTGATCACCAGGATTATTACAGAAGAAGTAACACATTTCAATTTCTACTAAACTGTCCAAATTATCCTTTAACCTCAATACCTGTAACAAGGTCCCCACATTGGGAATATGAATAACCAACAGAGTAGGTATTATAAAGTAGTCACGGGTGTTGTCCCACATCGGCTACTTTTAGATGAATTTGAGCTTTATAAGCAATTTTTGGGAGACTTTATACTGACTAATCTTTATAAGCACTTTCCCTGGGTTGTTACATATGGCATCAGAGTTACCTAGTAAGACCAATCACGTTTTTTTTTTTCTAGTTAGTAAGGCCAATCATGTGATACTACTAGCACTGCATGACATGGTCTGGATGAAGATGTCAGGAATTTAAGAGGGAGAATCTGTAATACCTTAGTCCCACATTGGGAATATGAATAACCCAAGTAGAGTGGTTAAATATAAAGGTAAGTCATAGGTACTAAGTCCCACATTAACTTACTGGGTGAAGCTAGGTTTATAACTGATTCTAGAGAAGCTTCAATCTGACAGTAGCCTTTTTGACGATATATTGCAGGTGTCTAGGACTTCCCCTAGGTCTTACAATACCCTACTTCTAAACAAGAACGCAAAATACTCCACAATCAATCAGCCCAAACCATATTATCTGTGTATCTCAAGGATAAGGAAAAATGAATGACCAAAACTGCACTAATCATAATTCATAATTAATTTAGTAACCTAAATTAGTATTCAATACAATTCCCAGTGGAACATACTCAAATTTCCTCCAACTATCCTACTTGTTAAATTTCATTTACAAAACTCACAAAAAATATCGAACCATTCACGGTTCTACACAGCATGATCGGTGTGTCAAGAAGGAAATAAAACAATCTCACAAAAAGTCACCAATTTCAGAAAAATCAATACTAAGAAGCGAACTTTTTCTACTAAAAAAATATGTCATCCAACACATTCTTACCACATCCATAAAAGGAGACGGAGTAAACCTTTCCACTGAACTTTCGGCCAATTTGTTGTCTGCTTCGCCGAAAAAAGACAGGTTGAATGGTAAATCTATTGTGGAAAAAAAAAATTTCACCAAAAATCAATTTTAACTTTAAACATAATGTTAAAGTCTTAATTGAATAATAGCATTATGCATTAGTTTTCACATTAGAAGAAAGATAACTAGTTATGAGAATAACATTTATCAAAATTATGGAAGAGAGCCTCTTCACTCAGCCTAATACTAAATCAGACGCTTTATCCATGCCACCAGCTAAAGAAATGAAACTTCGTAACAGACTAAATAAAATACACAAGCTTAGTTGCAGGCTGCAGTACATTGGGCGTTAACTACTTGGTATCAAAAACACCCAAAATGTGACAAACATGTTTCTTTTTCTATAGCCAGTTTTGAGACATTACGGAGCATCCAGCAGAATTAAATTCACAACCAAAACAAGCTTGAGATCTTAATATCTAAACTGGCAAGATAACAGCCGCAACATGATTTTTTGTTTTATGGTTTAATATTTGCTCCCAGTACCATGTGTATTGCGTGAACTGTCATTAAAGAACCCACCAGATATGTACTGTGATCCTCATACTCATCCAAACAAGTTAATATGCATAACCCACTTCTACCCAGGATAATCAAGTAATAAGAACGATCATAAGCTGCCTTCCATTTCTGCTTCATCCAATTCTCTCTCTATTTTTATCCTTGGTAGTTGGAGTGGAAAGTTAATTAAATAATCTTAACTATAAATATGTCATTCAATCATGACTTCCACCTGCTAATTGAGTTTTCAAGGCCTCTAAAAAACCAGAGGGCATCCTAAGTTCACCTAGATAGGTGTTTCTCTTGAATACATCTTGTGCACTTGAATAGCATCTTTTGGGCTTTCTAATAAAGATTTCTTACTTTCAAAAAATTTCAAATATTTCAGACTACCTGCATCTCCTGGCAAAACTCAAATTTGCACTACAACAATCAGAACCTCAATGAGTACCTTGTGTGTTGCAACTTGTTCAATATTTGTTATTCAATTTCAATTATGAATAATGAACATATAAATTTTAATATAAAAGAAAATATATATACAGGTGGTACTTGTGAATGCAAAGAAGAAAAGGAGCTGGAAACAAGTCAGGCAGGAACATTAGATGCCATAACTAACACTGAGTTAGTGTCTGGACAGCTCAGAAGGGAACAATGACTAGTATCAGGCCATGGTAACAAGCACTTAAAATGTACAAAAATTTCTAGATGTAAAGGTAGTGTGAATGCATATTGATTAGCTTTCAAGTATTCTGTTCATGATATCAGCACTGCTCAATAGGTAAACCATGCCTTGTAAATTGTATAGGCGAGAGAGGCCATTAAAATGATACATATAAGAACCTCAGAACTAGATTACAAATATGAAGCCACCAGTACCATAAAATGCAAGCACAACCAGAGGAACTCAGTGTAGCATACTTCTGGATATTTTCCTCTCTTTTATAGTCTCCACTTGTATGATGGTCCTAGTCAAAATTTTAAAGTTTGCAAATAAGTACTTCAATCTTATAAAAAGAGGATGGTCCTAGTCATCCATAATAAAAGTTGGAGAGGCTACAAACCTGACACAACTTTTCCAGACGCAAATCATTAACAAAACCAAGCAACCATATCAGACGGCTTTAATTTAGCTATGAAACCATATAAGAGCACGAAGATAAATTCAGGAATAAGATCAGGAGGATTGAAAGATCCATTCCCAAATGATACTGACAAAAATTCCATCTCAAGCATTACAGGTAAGCATCACATGCACAAATGAAATGACAGCAACTAGATAGTGCTAGTTTTGACATAAAACTATCCTGGTGCTAAATATAGATTTCAGGGTCAAAAACCAACAAACTTAACTGCCACTGCACTTCAGTTCCAAAGCCATCTCCATAAACAGGGCAGCAACCTGAAATGACAAAACTAGCATAAACGCCCTGAAAGTAGAAAATAGGCATGATGGGCTAATAACATATTTCACTAAATGCAATAATTCCACAACAAATAATTGAACCCAGCTCAACAATAGTCCATGTTTGAGCACATACGTATCAGTCAATGCTTATTCCCATGGCCATCAAAACTGGTATTCTTAGACTTGCTTGCATCTTCAACTGAGGAAGGGTCACTTGATGATCTAGAAAAAAATAAATATTATATTATATATAAACAAAAGACAATAAGAAATGAGATATTTCTAGCCAGTTTAATGGAATATCCAAATAATGAAACACAAAAATGCTAATAACAAGATGTGACATGACTTACAATTTCTGTTTCTTTGCATTCTGTTTGATGGTCCGTACCATATCCATAGCCATCTTCTGGTGCTCCCTTGTTTGCGAGTGCAGTTCCAAGCCTCCAACTGTTTGGCAGTCAACTTTACAGATTCGGCACCATCCTGTGCTAGCTGCCTTCCTCTTCCTCGGGTTACCAAAAGACTCTGTGTCTCCCTGTAGATATTGATAGGCTCAAAATACAGACAGTGAAACTTTTTTTTTTATTGGTAAAATACAGACAGAGAAACTGATGCCAATAAATAGCTCTACATACAAAGACCAAGAAAGAGCATCTGCATTACAAAGGAGAAACTTCAAATATATAATAAGAAAATTAAAGGTGGAATAAGCCTAACACAGTGAATTGAATAGGCTTGAGAAAAATGTAAGAATAATGAGTGCAGAAAACTTATACTCAACTGTATTGATTCCACGATCATTTGGAAATCCCTGAAGAGAAAAACTGCTCCTAAATCGTGGATGACCTGGCCTGTTGCCTGCACCAAATGATTCAAAGTCCCCCAGCCCAGGCAGTTCTCCCATCCGTGCATGACCAGGATAGTCACCAAAACCAATTGGTTCTCCCAATCGCAAATGACTAGGCAAGTTACGTGGACCCAAATGTTCACCCATTCGCAACTTACCAGGACCCTCAAACTCACCCCTCTGCAAATGACCAGGCAGAATAGGAAACCTGCTTTCATGGAATGAATTGCCAATTGGATCACCAAACCGACGTGATTCCTTGCCATCAAAATCATCTAGGCCCGACTGGCCGTGAATGCCTCCAAAACCACGTGATGATATACCATGGTATTCTCTAATTGGACTTCTAGGAGTCAGACCATTCATGTGTCGTCGAGCATACCCAGTAACTGGTCCAAGATAATCTGGATGATTACGACCAGAATCTGGCAAACCAACGGGTCTTTCTCCTCCATCATATGAAGGCAAGAATCCTGAATGGGCACTGCCAGCCCCAGGACCCAATTTGAAACCAGTATCACTATTTAGCCCATAGGGTCCCATCTCACGAGGCCTTGATGAATAATTCCCAAACTTTGGTACAAGCTCTGCATCCAAATGAGAAGGTCTGGGGAATTGTTTGAGACCATCTTCAAACTCTCCTCGGTCTGCACCTTCTCGGCCTACAAAGGAATTAAAACGGTCATCTGGGAAAAGCTTCGACCTGTCATCTCGAAACCCATGTGTCGATGAGGAATCAAGACCAGGTGCACCATTACTTCCCATCACACCAGAAGGCTGACCAACTGAACCCCGTCCCAGTGACCCAGGAAGATGTGGATCAGGTCGTCTACTATCCATGTAGCTTGGTCTATGATTTAGAAACAATTCAGCATCCATCGGATTAGTGTGCCGCTGCTGACCCATCAGGCCTTCAGGGCCATGTGGTCTAGCCATCATCCCACCACGTGAATCAACCACACCAGGAGGTAACATACCAAATGGTGGCCCTCCAACAGATTCACCTTGAGACACTCTGGAAGCCGCAGCATTTGTAGGGAGTGCATGCCCTTGACCATGAGGCCCTTGAGAAACAACAGGTAGCGATTCAAAGTTTCGCTGGGGAAAATCATAATACCCCGGTCCCCTCCCAAAGGATGATGTGGAGCCAGGGCCTAAGATGCCACCAGGTGGGGTTTCAAGAGACTGCTTTGATGCAGGGGGCTGCAAATGCTCAGGTGTGTGCCCATATCCTTGTGGTCTAAACTGAGCGGAAGGGTGCCCTCCTGGATGTTGGTGATGTGGAAGCACAAAAGGAGGCGTTTGTAACAATGGAGCACCGGGCGGCCTTGGTTGGAGAGAAGAAGACCCAAAATGCCTTCCCTGATCAGCAATTGCGCCTGGGTGAGAAGGCTGCATAAAGCCCCCAGAATGCACCTGACTGGGTGGAGGAAGACCTTTGTATCCATCAACTTCAGAACCTTGAGAGATGGCTCCTTTTGGGAAAACATTCTTAGCAGGACTACTTGAGACAGGAGCTGAAGTCGAAGTCAAAGTTTGTGAGGCTTCATTAGCACCCGTTGAAGGCTGCTGAATCACACTGGCATCCTTCTCCAATTTCCCACTCAGTTTTTCTATTTGTTCAGGTTCATGCAATGGGAGATTTTTCAACAGAAGATCATCCTTTCTCTCTCTATCTTCTGAAGCAAAATTGCCCAAATGTCTTGGGCTTACTTCAGAAACATCTTTCTTGATCTCAGATACAAGTTCACCTGATTTACTGACATTAAAGTTCTCCAAATTACTTTCCACACCCTCTTCCTTCACCATCCGCTTAACAAGTCCTCCATTTTCCAGGACATGAGATTCACAATCATCCTTGGACTTGATATCAGTTTCAGATTTCATATTTTTAACTTCACTAGCATCAACTCCAAGAGCTGATGTTGATGCTGGATCTAAATCATTCGATACCTTTTTGGCAGCATTCTCAGAAGACAATTCAACTGCTCGGTCGCCCATGCCTTTCTCAAATACATAATCGCCTTGCCTTACGGACATTGTTGACCTTGAAGTTGCCCCAGACTGCTGTTCAGTAGACGCTTGTACTTGGATCTCGCTCCTGAGCATATTGTTCAGACTTGCAGATGGTTGGCTTGCACCAGGATGCAAAGGCCTAGCCTGAACACCACCAGCATACTGTGGATATGGCTGTGATTGTACTGCATGATTTGGTACCATAGGCCTTCCGGCAACATTTTGAGAACCATGTGAGAATGCTGCATTCTGCTGCAGTTGTGGATAGGCATGAGTATGTTGTGTATATGAATGAGGCGGGACCTGGGGCTGTAATGGAGATGGGGTAGGCATTTTTTGCTGCAGAAATGGACTTTGCGGTACGAAAGGCTGCTGCTGCTGCTGCTGCTTCACATGTTGCTGAGCCATAATCTGTTGACCTGGCTGTATAGAAGGGCGCTGGTGGATTGGGTGTCCAGATTGTTGAACTGGCTGCTGTTGTGCAGGATGGATGTTCTGGACTTGACCTGGCAATGGCAACAAAGCAGCCTGTTGCTGATTTGGAATTGAAGCAGTAGAAGGGGGTGGACGCATAGGAGGATGTTGTTGAGGGAATTGACTTGGAGCTTGACCAGAATGTTGCTGCTGTGGATGAGGTGGGGCTTGAGGGTTCATGTGCATTGTATGCTGTTGTGGGGCTACTAGATGCATTTGCTGGTGAGGCTGAGGATATGATTGATGGCCCGTGACATCATGGGCTGGTGGATGCTGCATCTGAGGCTGGACATTAGGATTTAGGTAGGGATGTGGCTGGGAATGTTGTTGAACTGGTGCTTGATGATGAGCTGAATGAGGTTGGGGTTGTAAATGTTGCATCTGATGATGTGTCTGTTGATATTGAGGCACCATTGCATGTTGCTGTGGATGAGGTTGGGTGGGATGGGGATGAGCTTGGGGATACGGCTGGGGATGGGGATGGGGATGGGGATGGGCTTGGCCTGGGGCTGGCTGATGAGTCTGTGGCTGAATTTGAGAATGTGGCAGCACTGCAGTCTGTTGCTGCTGTTGCAGGTTAACTTGTGCCTGGTTTTGAAGTTGAGCAACTGCTGGAGCTTGAGCATGTGTTTGTAATGGAGGCTGTACAGCGGGCTGAGGTTGTGGTTGAGATTGAGGCTGGACGAGAGTCTGAGGTGGTGGTTGGGATTGCGGCTGAAGCAGAGGTTGATTCTGACCAGCCACTTGTGGTGGATGAGCTTGCAAGTGCTGCTGATGGTATTGTGGAACTCCCGGCTGTTGATAGGGGTAGTACTGCTGATAATGCTGTTGATAGGGATCATATCCGGGATACTGCTGGTAGTATTGTTGATACTGTTGTTGTTGCTGATACCACTGTTCTGGAGTTGGCACAGCAGACTGAACTAAAGCTTGTGATTGAGAATTCGGGTTTGCTTGCTGATTAGGATCCTGTCCAGAAGCGGTAGTTGCTGCAGTTTGAGTAGTCTGGGCCTGGGTAGCTGTTACACCAGCCTGAGTCTGCTGATTGGCAGTATCAGTTCCGCCAGTGGCTGAAGTATCCTGAGCACCCTCTGCCTGCTGCACCTGAGGCTGCACACCCTGTCATCAAACAAGATCAATGATAATCAACTAACCAAAAAATAATTGAGCAGACATACTTGTAATCAATAAAAATGGGAAAAGAAAATTAAGGTTTTCCGACACTCACAGGACAATTTTGGGCATGTTCCTGTACTTGACGATGCACAATTTGGATCCCACACCTGTTGCATACAACAGGAGAATTGCCAAATGCACATCCAGTACAATGAGATGTGCACTCAGATAAAGGTCCCTGCCATGTGCATCCACTCCTGTGGTAGAGACAATGAACTGCTATTTTGCCAATGGTTTCGGCAAGAGTTTTATTTGATTCTACAAGCAGCTGCAATGAGAAGTTATAAAAAATTAGTATAACCAGACAAGAGCATGCATGGGAGTATGATAGAGCATTATGGTGTGAGAAGAACCTTGGAATCTGCTTCAGTCACCAAGTAGCCATCATAAGGGCAAGCCCGTGTAGTACTCACAATGTAGGTCAAACAGGGCTTGCAGTATAAATGAGTGCATTGTGACTGTAGCGCCTCATTTGGGTAAACAAGCAAGCGACAGACAGGGCAGAAGTACTCTCCAGCTAAAGTTTGAATGTTTAATATGCACTCATTATCAAATCCCATGCTGACCTATAAGAACAGCTTCAACTGCCACAATGCATCGACACTTTCACCTAAATTTAAGTTTTACATAAAAGAAACAGACTACTGTCCAGTACATACCTCAAGAGTCAAAGTTTATGCTACACATCATTGTTGAATCCATTTACAACGTAGATTCCATGATTATTGTAAACGAAAACAGAACCACAATGAAGAAGGCAACAGTGCACTTGCGGTTCTATAGAAACTTCATAAACAGCTAGAAAAGCAATTGAAGTCTATGCCCGTGTAAAGAGGATAAATAATGAACAAAGAAGAGGATGTAAATCAAAACTAAGGGTCTCATCTGAGCTGAATCAAGCAAAGCCCTAGGAATAGAAATATAGATTACAGCTATTAATCTACACTGACTAGAGATATACAATTATATAAACGCTACATTGATAACACAGTTGGAAGTAACAGGTTCAGATTCCATTGACAACAGTAAAAAATAAATAAATAAAAACTAAAAAATTACCAAACATAGATTGGAGAAAACTATGCATCTTAACTAAACAAAAAGGCAAGCCAGAAGAAAAGGAATTATACAAATCTTTTTCACCAGAAACGCAAATCAATAGACAGCAACAACCAGAAACAAATAGGAACACGAATTATAGCATGGACAACTCATGAAAAAACAAGCTTAGTTGTCAGCAAACGGCTACTAAAATAATTAAACAATTTCTCAGCAACCAAAAGATTTGCAGAAAAGGATGTGACTATAAATCTCACACCCGAAATTACCTAAACCCTAACCAAGCTATGCCTGAGAAAAATTATTAACACCAGAAAACCAAATTAGGGCACCAGAATTCAACTTAATTCAGTGTACATTAAGAAGAAGAAGAAGAAGAATACGACCAAGTGATTAAGGAGTAGCACCAACGAATTGGAGGGCGAAGATTGATAATGTAAGCAGCGATTGTTCGAGGCGAATGAAATGATTCTCTAAGAAGAGGGCGAGGATTGATAATGTGGGCATAGTGGGAGGGCGATGATTTTATAGTGGTGATGCCAGTAAGGGCAGAACAAACCGACCCTCGACCACAGACCGAACCGATGGTATGAAATCTGCCTTGGCGCTGACCGATGGAACCGATTAGGGTTCAAAACATCGACCTAGAAAGATCCAGACAATCAACGATCGGTCTCGGTCGGTGTCTTCCAACTCATTAGAGCAAAGAATTATCACCATCCTCTAACCCAAACCCATATAATCAACCAACCACAAGTCAATTTTCTCATAACATCCACTGCCAACACTCAAATCCCAAGCAATTAATTTCTATTTTCTTCCTAAGAAACCTCCCAACTCGCCAAAACCCACTTTTGTTTTGTCTCAACACAGCTACTAGATATCGATGCTCCTGTTGAGCAGCACGACTCCCGTAGAAGAAAATCAAAATAACAAAAAAAAAAAAAGAACAAGAAAATTTTTTTTTGTGAAGATAGAAAGGAAGGCGATGGCATAACATTAGAAATACCTTATTAGAGCTCGAAGAGAAGCAGAGATGGCCGTTATTCGAAGCTTAGGGTACCACGGGCTGTAGAAACATCTTCTTACACTTTGTTGGCTTCAACGAATAAGACCACTGAAGGATGATAGCGATGGCGACAGAGACAGGAACGGTGGCGGCCACTGTGAAGACACTGAAGAAGAGAAACTTTTGACTGTAGAGGGGCGGCGTATGAGCCTATGAGGAGTGTGCGAGCGGATGAGATTTGAGAAATGTAAAGCGGAGGGTCTCCAAAACCCTGAATTTAGTATCAAAACGGCAATGTTTTGTTTATTATATTCTTTTAACGATTTATTAATATTATGAATTCTGCTACGTAATTACACAAACATCTTTCTAGAATGCTCGGTATCGATTCAGTGCTGCTAGATGAAGAAAACATTCAAGAGAATACTTGCAAACGAATAAAACTATAAGACTAATCTTATATATAGTCGTGAAATATGTAAATGTCGTATAGTCATTTTGAAAAAGAATGTGATCAATTATTAAAAGATTAATTTTATTTAATATGAGTCACATATTTATTCACTTTTTTTTAAAATGACTGTTCAGCGCTTGTACACTCACGACTGCAAGTATAATTTCTCAAACTATAAAACATCAAATTTTAATTTTTTATTCACAGCATCTTCAACTACACGCATGCTGTCCCCACAACGGCAGGTCGTCGATGAGATTAGAGAAGCGATAACCCGACCTAATGGATTAGCAAGTCTCATTTGATAATCGATATCAACGTGACTCGTTTTATTTACGAGAAATAATATTTGTTGTTACGTGTACAAATATAGCGTATTTTTTTAAAAATAAATAAATAAATATAAAAAATTTCTTAATAATAAATCTCAATCTTTTTAAAAAAAAATATACGGCATTTACAAATAAATATATCTAACATTACTGTTTTATCTACTTAGAGCACTCTCATTAGATTAATTAAAGTTAAATGACATTTTTTAGTAAGAGAAATTTAACTTTTAACTATTACATTCACATAAATCTCCACATTGAAATAGCTATTTTTTCATTATATAATAATAAAATAATATAAGATGAATTTGATTTTAATTATTCAGATCAAATCTCCACATTAGATTATATATTTATTTATTATATAGTAATGAATAATTAATAATTTCAAAAATATTTAATTTTTTAATTATTAATTTATTTTATTTTATCATATTTTACTATTTTACCTATTATATATTAATTAATAATCATATTCTTATTAAATTAATATATCACTAACTTAAATTAATATATCAATTTTAAAAATATTTTAATTTTTTTAATTATGAAATTATTTTATTTTATCATATTTTATTATTCATAATATTATATATTAATTAGTAATCATATTCTAATTAAATTATGGATTAAAAATAGAAACTAGAAAGATATTGATGGAGACTTCGAGAGAGATAAACAAATGATATAAAATGAATTTGATGAATAAATAGTGTCTTTCAAATTTAGAAATAATTTTAGAAGTTACTGTAGCTATATTCCAAATATTTAGAATATAACTATTCTAATGTAATACATTTTATGGTTTAATAGTTAAATTCTCATTGGATTTAATTTTTAGCTAATTCAATGAAAGTGCTCTTAACGTATGAGAGCCATATGAGCTAGTAAAGTCGCTCGTGCATCTAATCTAGAATGCTGCCATAGGAGCTACTCAACTCTCTCAAAGTTATCATCAAAGTTACTATTAATTTATTGAGTAATTCTACATATAACTGTGAAGTGTGCAACTGCCGCGTAATCGCTTTAAAAAAGAGTGGGGTCCACTATTAAAAAAATAATTTTTTTCATGTGGGACCCATATTTTATTCACTTTTTTCAAAGTGATTACGCGGCGGTGGCACAATTCACAGTTGCAAATATCTTTTCTCTAATTTATTTGTGCTTTTTATATATTTTTTTCCTTTTTCTAAATATTTAAAACAAGAAAAAGAATACACACAAATGCACTAGAGGTTCTTTTCAGCATAAAAAAAAAAAAAAACAAAAAACAAAAACGAAAAAACACTAGTGATAACTTTGAGGGAGCTATTTAGCATTTTCTATTTCTTTCACCATCTTTAGGACATGCTTGAGAGTGAAATAAGATGAGAATTTTGTAAATAATAGTAAATATTATTGAGATAGTTTGAGTTATGAAGTTTTGATAAATGAGAGAGAAATAGTTGAATAAAAAATATTATAAAATTAAAATATTGTTATAATATAGTTTTTTAATATTATTTTTGTTTAAAATTTGAAAAAGTTGAATTATTTTTAAATTTTTGTTTGAAAGTTTGGGAAAGTTGTAATGATTAATTTGAAAAAATTGTAATAATTAGTTTGAAAGTATTTATATTTGAATGCTATTTGGGAAGAATATTGAATAAGATGAGATAAGAATTTTGAAATGAAAACTTTTTTTCCAAACAAGCCCTGAACAATATCCCACCGAATACTTTATTTTGTTAATCAAAATATTGTAATTAAATATTTTTAAGACACTTTACCCATTTTTTGCCAATATTGATATGGACTGATATTTCTTATAATTTTTTAATCTAAATATTCGTTATAGCTTGAAAATAGATAGATGCAACTAAGGTTGTTTGATCGGGTCGGATATTTTTTCAGCTCGGTCCAAAACCTGTATAATCAAATTCCAAATCCGATTTTCGAATCGAATTTTATTCAATCCAAAAATCGCATCATCCAATCCATCCCTATCCGTACCCATTACGGGTGAACCGGGTATCGTAACTATTATGACTTAAAAGAAGTCTTGTTGCCATTTACGAACAATGCTGGAGAAATTAACCGCAAATATAGAAGGATCTTGGACATGTTGCCGTTGATCTCGAGAAAAAGCTCTGGCTTAGCGTCTCCCAAACCTCCATGTCGCACTCCTTCTCATCTTTGTCTTCGACCATCTCATTCTTTTCACGTTTTGGCGAGGGGGTGGCGGCTTTGAGGCTTCTTTACGGTGGCAGTGACCAAGTCCACCAAAGATACCGATTCAAGCCTCATCCTACATGCATATAATAAATACATAAACAATTGAATATATAGAGAAAATGAAAGTAACGAGGTTTTATATCTGGAGGCATCAGATGAGCAGCAATAGTGATTAGGGGTGTGCAACTAGTAGAACTGCATTATTATATATTTTATATATTTACAATCAATAAATTTTTAATTGTTTTATTAATTTATTATTGATTTTAGATTTTAAAAAAAATGATTAAGAGGCATAAATCTAAATTGTTCTTTAAATTGATTAATAACATAATTTATGTTTGATTTTAATACTTGTAATTTAATGTTCCTTCACATACATGACACTTTTAATATTTTAGTCTAGTTTTATTTTTTATCTTTAATTAATTAATTATTTTATTTCTTTTTGTCTAGTTTCATTTTTCGTTTCTTTAATTATTTATTTATTTTGTTTGTCTAGTTTTATTTTTACTTTTGTTTTTGTTTTATTTATTTAATTTGTTTTTTTTACAGGCCTAATAAACGACATGTCGTTTTTTTAAAACATAAACGACCTGTCGTTTGTATCTACAAATGAAATCTGGCCTCTTCTAAACGACATGTCGGTCCATAGACCAAAACTACATGTCGTTTTAGTTATCTTCAACCTCCAGCATGCATGAACAGCCACCAACCCAGTTGCACCGTGCTCTGCCTAGCCACCACGAAACCAGCTCTGCACAACCCACATGCACGGCCACCTTGCTGGCATCCATCCACCACTGCGCTACCGCAGCCGTACCCAGCCACCTACACACGGCAGCACCACCGTCTGAAGCTCCACCTGCTGCAGTCCTCAGAGTAAACTCCATGCCACCACCATGCACGCAGTCAACCTGCACAGCGCACTGCACCTTGCCCGTGCCCAGCCTCCTCCGCGAACCACCACTTCACGTCTCAGCCACCTCGGTTTCACTACCATGGCACCTCACCTGACCACAACGGACCACCCAGTCACTGCCATGCATCTGCTGCAGCCACGGCAACACCCGCATAAAAGATTGTTTTACTTCTAAAAAACAGAGCATCATTTGAGGATATCGTGGGCCTCAAACCAACCACCCTTCTCGCCATGAAGCTCCTCCACATCCAGAGTTATTGAACTCCACGCTGCACTGCTTCTCCACGTCCAGGAAACAACCAACAAGCCACATCTCCATTTCTGCAACCTCATGAAGACCACCGTAGGAACAACCTCCATCTCTCCCTCTCGCTCAACACTCTCTCCCCACCTCTCGGGCTCTCTCAATCCCATTACACCGAAAAAGATAGAAGTAAGTAATGGAGAAAACAGAAAAGAAGAGCGGCGAAAGAACCGGAAGCTAAATAAAAAAAAAAAAGCACACAGCAAGTCAACAACTGGCATTTCGGTGGGGCATGGAAAAGAACAAACGGCAAGATGCGGAATGAGACAGAACGGGATTCAAGCAGAAAAAAGAAAAGAAAAGAAAAGAAACAACCGCAAAATGGAAGAAAGGAGAACACATACAGAAGACACGGCTTGGAAGGATTGCAAAGTGGAGACACATTCGGTGGAGAAAAAAAAAAGATTTTTTTGGTCTATGGGCGAATTGAATAAAGTAGAGAGAGAAAAAGAACCAGCGAAATCACATGCATTTTCCTTTTCGGTCTGGACGAACGGCTAAAAGCAAGAACTTTCGGCGCGAATAATTTCCTGAGTTGGGGACCTGGGACGCCGAAAGCAACATTCATTCATAGTGATTTTTGAAGCCAATATACTATATAGAGGCCTGAAACGGATGAGAGAGATCGTTAGAAATTAGGAGCAGGAGTAATGTAATTTGAGAAAAAATATTATTGGTAGAAGCTACTATTCATGGTAGCCATTTTTGTACATTATGTGTCAAAATTTACACCACACATTTGTTAAATTTCAAATTAGAGATGGATGAGAGAGAGCGGAAGAGAGAGAGAGCAGAGATGAGAGAGAGAGTAGAGATGAGAGAGAGAGAGCAGAGATGAGAGAGAGAGAGAGAGCGGAGATGAGAGAGAGAAAGAGAGCGGAGATGAGAGAGAGCGAGACGAGAGAGAGAGCAGAGATGAGAGAGAGAGATAGAGAGATGAGAGAGAGAGCGGAGATGATGAGAGAGAGAGACGGGAGAGAGACGCTGGTGAGAGAGAGATGAGAGAGAGAAGCTGTTGCGCTTGAAGGAAGGAAGGAGAGAAAAAAAAAAAAACAAGTGGATGAGAGGCATCCACATAGTGTGTGCATTGTGTGCACCACTACAGCGGATGCTGTCTAGCACTATTCATTTGAGAAATGATACTTGTAGTCGTGAATGTGCAAGCGTCGTGCAGTCGTTTTGAAAAAAGTGAATAAATATGGGACCCACATGAAAAGAAAATAATTTTTTAATAGTGGACCCTACTATTTTTCAAAACGACCGCGCGGCGTTTGCGCATTCCATGACTGTACGTAGCATTACTCATGTAATTTAGGTTGTGTTTAGAAGTTGAGCTGAACTCAGTTCTTTTTTAATAGTAATGATAGTTGAGTGGTTTTGTGTGATCCACTTAAAATGAATTTATGTATGTTTAGATGTTAAGATGAGTTTAAAATATATTTATAGGAAGTTGTGAAATAATTGGGGCCCACCATAAATACATTGTTCACGTGTCAGTTGTGTCTCATGCGCAGCCAACGGTAATTATCGGGAACCACATTGCTAAAACCGGCTATTCACAATACCGAGTTAAGTTGCTTGCGCCCAAGCTGGCGTTTCACACAACAATGGGATTTCTACCAAACAAAAATGCTACTTGCATTTGGCTGGGGGAAAGCGTAACTGTTTCATTTAAAAAACGACGTTTTTCTAATTTAATTCAAACCAAGTTGAATCCCCCTCCATCCCAGTTGAAACCCTCATCCCCACGAAGTGGATTCTGTCTTCTTCATTCCCATCGAACCCTTGAACACAACCTCCATGGGTTCTCTTCTTCATCCCCATCGGCTTCGTCTTCGTGTGTCTTCGTCTTCTTCACAAAGTGGGTCTTCGTCTTCTCCTCGAACCCAAGAGCCACGAACCCACAAACCCACGATCCCACGAAAGGGTATACAAACCCCTTTCGTCTTCCCACAGAGCACCAAAACCCTAACCCTCAATTAATCAGGTTAGTTTTCTACTTTTTATATGTTTTGGTTTTAGTTTCCAACATACATTCTATACATAGTTATGTGCTTGGTATCCCTTTATTGCAAATGGTAGATTCATAAATAATTATTTTGAAGTCAATAACTCTTTAGTCATGTAATTTTTGAAATCAAATCTTTGTGGTAAGACTGTTTGAGGTTAATAGTTTAGGTTTGTCAAGACAGTATTTAGTGGGTATTGATATTGATATACTCTATCGTGCTGACTGTTTTGAGATTAATAGTTTTGGTTTTCCTTCCATACACGCATTTTTTACATTAAAAAGGTCACGGTTATGTTTTCCTGTTCTTATTGAGGTTTTGTGTTATATGGGTGAAGGGAGTTGTATCATGTAAATTGGCCTGATTGTTTATGTTAGCAAAACCCGAGATGCACTTATCAAGGAAAACAATTCTGGAGTTGAAAAAAAAAAGAGAGAGAATTAATTACTTACATAAACAATAACATCTACCATAAGTTTTACAGAGAGTAGATTAGGTGTTGTTTCTTTCTTTTTGGCCTCTATATATTTCAAGGCATACATAAATCTTAGAAACTTAGGGTGAGTTTGGATGTTGAAGTGAGTTGAGTTGAGTTGAGTTGAGATGATAAAATATTATTTTTTAATATTATTATTATTTTAGGATTTGAAAAAATTGAATTGTTTATTATATTTTGTGTTGGAATTTGAAAAAGTTGTAATGATGAGTTGAAATGAGTTGAGAGCAGTTGATGATCCAAACGAAGCCTTAGTATAATTTTTTTTAGAATATGAACTTTATTCCAATGGAATGGGCCTATATATGTATAATGGTTCTGTCCACTGGTGAGCAGCAATGGACAACACCAATCATCCACATTCAAAGCATGATAGAATGCTTTACAGTTTACACTTGCAAGTACACCCAATTCTTTTACATTTTTTCTTCTTGTAGTTGTTGAAAAAAGTGTGGTGTTTATAAGACTAGTTCTCTGGTCTTTCAATTATTAACATAGTCGTTTTAATTGGGACTTGCAAGATTGTTGTCCAACAATATTTTGAAAAATGGAACAATCCCAATTAAAACGACTATGTTAGAGATGAGTTTCTCAGTGCAATCTGCTACTTGTCATTTTAGGTTACGTCTTATCTTTTATTTTCCTAACAAATTGACATGAATTGACATTAATTTCTAATTTGCTAAATTAATTTATCTCAATGTCTAATTTGCTTTATTATGCATACAGACAAACACCATGTGACGTGTATGACCCTGGCCAACTCCTTCTGCTCCCGACCAATCAGTGTTCCATAATACTCAGGCTCAGCAACTATTCACTGAAAAATTTTCCAAGTGCAATCTCATTATTGAGCATGAGGTCAATCTAGGTGAGCTTGAAGACACTATACTGCCACATATCTTTCAGTCTCGCCAGTGGGTATCATTAACCACTGGTCTCCCTCCTCCATCTGTGGAGTTGGTCCGGGAGTTTTACGCCAACATTCATGCCATCTCACCCGATGGTTCCTTTGATGTCACTCTCCGGAATATCCATATCAGAGTCAGTCCGGGCATGTTAGATGATTTGCTTAACGCCTCTCGTGTTACCGATTCACCATATCCATATGCCAGCACCTCTAGTCCTAGCAACGTTGCTATCTACACCAGCTTATGTGGATATGAGAAAGCTTGGGATGGTTGAATACCCATTCCTACCAATAAGTTATCCCCTGACTATCACATTCTTAGTAAGGTCGTCCTTACTAACCTTTACCCAACCAACCATCACAATGATGTAGGCCATGACAGAGCCACCTTTCTTTATGCACTGATCGATGACATTCCCATCGATCTGGAAAGTCATCTTTGCAAGGTCATTTTAGAGGCTCATCAGTCGGACGAGATTGCCTTTTGCGAGTATTGTCACTTGCATTGCTCTGTTTCACTTTGTTCCTATTCCAGAGATAGATCCTAGAATCCCTTTGAAAGTTCCAATTGGTCGTCAAACCATTCAGATCATTCGTGCACACATTCGCCAATTCCCTTTTGATGATGAGGATCCTCCACCCAGTTCGCAGCCATCCTATGCAACACTATCAGGTTCTCAACCATCTACCTCAAGATCATCCACGCAAGCACCAGATCTGAATCAGCCGGGAATACTGCTTGATTGTTTGAGCCGCATCCAGACTAGACTTGACCAAATCAATAGTCACATCGATAGTCGTCTTGATCACATCGTTGTTGGTCCTGAGCACATAGATAATCGGCTCGATAATTTGGAAGGCCATCTACATCGCATTGATAGCGTGTATGCTTGTGTAGATGTCTTACATACTCATCTTGAGCGCGTGGATACTCGATGTGAGAGTCTGGGATATCGTTTCGATATCATGGGTGGTCGATTTGATATGCTCCAAAACATGGTCCTACGATGCTTGAACGAAATGGAGGAAGTTTTACTAAAATGACTGTTCTGAGGATGAACATGGAATTTCTTGGGGCACACATGATTTTCTTGATTAATTGTATCAAGTAATCAATTGTATAGGCCATGAAAATTTAGTTTTTCTTTTTACTATTTTCTATGTAAGTACCCCTTGAAGAACTTCAAGTTATTCAGATTTGCAAAATTCATCATCATCGTTGATTGACTAGAAAATATAAATCTATAACTTATTCCTCATGAAAAATTATGTCATGTTTTTTGCTGCTCAGGTACTCTTATTTATAAAGTTAACTAATAATAATAGTAATTGTAAAGTTAAGTATGATAGTAGCAAGAAAAAATACATAATATAAATGAAAAGAAATAACACATATTGGGGAGGGAGATAGTTTTCTTAACCATCAAAAAGAAATTTTTCTTACTAGGATAATTACACACATGAACATGGAGAACACAAGGTTAGACAGGTTCGCTCGATGGTCAGCTCGAGCAACATTCGAGCGAACCACTTCAAGCTCGAGCGAATATCGAGCTGAACATGAGAACATAAGTCAGAGAGTTTCGCTCGAAGGTCAGCTCGAGCTACCTTTGAGCAAACCACTTCAAGCTCGAGCAAAGCTCGAGCTTAAATCGAGCTTAACATGAGAACATAAGTCAAAGAGTTTCGCTCGAAGGTAAGCTTGAGCGAAGATCCAGCAAACTTCGAGCGTCAGTGTTCTCCATGTTCTCAGATCTAGCTGCACAGGGAGAACACCAAGTCAGAGAGCTTTGCTCAAAGGTCCGCTCGAGCTACTCTCGAGCGAACCACTGTCCAATGTTCTTAATATGAATTTATGATAAATAGCATATGCACTGATACGATTAATTTCAATCATGGCAATATTTGATTTTGTACTTCAAATTTCATTACGATGCAACACCAAGTGCATTTCGAAGAAAAATCATATCTCTATTACTAAACATCGATATATAAAAATTAATCGTCTAAAATTTACAAACTATTGGTACAACATGACATTAACAAAAAAATTGCGCCCACGTGTTGAAACCAAATTAGGTGTGGCCTTGTTGTCTAGTACTTTTACTCCCACATAGGTAGTGCAATAGCATCCCTGGTAGTGGCCATCGCCTATGCCAATGCAGTCGACATGTCAGGAACATGAGATTGTTGACTAGTGCTATGATCATCATTAGAGCTTGGGTAATTATCGGGATCGTTAAAATCTCCAAATATCTCATCATTAAGTGTAACCGTGCGGATGAAATTATGGATTGTACAACATGCAATAATAAGATATCGTTGCCGAGTTGGAATGTATGAGGGCATTAAATTTAAAATTTGAAAATGCTTCTTCAACACATCGAAAGTTCATTCAATGACATTCCGAAGGGATGAATGACGATAATTAAATATATCTTTATATCCTTGGAAGGTACGATTGTCATAACGTTCAGATCTGTGGTACCTTACCCTTAGATACGATAGTATAAATCTTTCGGTATAGGAAAATGCCAAATCCACTAAATAATAATAACTTGAAAATTTACTACAACATTAATCATTTATAAAACATTGAAGAATCCAAATTATCGTAAACTGTGAAGGTACAAATTAAATAATGTGTAACAATTACAGTCTTCAGGCCATGGAAAATGGTTCCCCGGACGGCCTAATGCATCGATTAAAGCACAAGCATCATGGGCTGTACCCTCCCACCCGTCGTATATGAACGTGAATTTCATATCGAAATCACAAACACACAAGACATTCTGGGTAACTCAGTGAATTTTAGAATTTCTCATCGAGTAACATGTCCATATTCTCATGCCCAAAGCAGTACCGTTGAAAGATGTCACCGTCACATTGTTGAGACTGGCTTGTCTCTCTTGGCTCATGCATTTGTTCCCCACAAATACTGGGTTCAAGCATTTCAAACTACCGCTTAGAGCATTGGCATTGGTTTCATCAAATTCATCTTCAAAACTTGATGAAAAGTACATGTTTTCCATAAATCTAAAACTTCCATATCTATAACTTCACATTGAATTAGTCATTAGATTCATCAAAATAATAATATAATATTATTTTTTTAACAATAATATTTTTAATTTTTTCGTTCATATTTTACAAGAAAAAAACTACTTGCACCCGCGGTTAGGGAACCTGGCGTACACGGCCATCTACGTGTACAAAATAAAACATGGCGTTTCGTTTATATCCAAAACCACTGCGACTTGATTCAAACACGAAGACAAAACAAAGGACTGAAGGAACACAGCTTTGGAAGCAAGCTTTCCGTTCCCACAGAGAACACGAAGATCAGGTTCTTCGTGCAGACCCATTTTTTTCGTCTCACTTCTTCTTTGCATCTACTGCGCATCTTCTTCTCATCTTCATCTTCTCACTTTTTTCGCAGCATTCCCATTTGATTTGCAGCATAAATTATAGAAGAACAGATTCGGTACCTTTGATCATCTTTTTCTTCTCATATTCTCCTTTGCATCTTCTTCGCATTTTCTTTCCATCTTCTTCTCATCTGAAACGCAACATTCCCTTTCGTATACCCAAAGAACAGGATTCTGCTTCGGGAGCAAGTTTCTCCACGGACGGGGCTTTCGTCGCCTGGGTAAACTCTTCAGACTTTTCCATGGCTTTCTGTGGTTTCAAATACTAGGCCATAGAAGATAATTAAAAAAAAAAAAGAAAAGGCAGCCACTTTGCAGAATTGTGGGTTGGAGGATTTGCTTCTGAGACTTTATCCAAATAATACGACTTGGGATGAAGGATTGGCGCTAGCTGGGATGGTGGGTTTCCTTGCTTCTGAAATTGTTTTTTTTTTTTTTACATGAAAAAGAAGAAAGAACCCGCAGGAAAAATGGTTTCTGGGTTTCGGAACAAACCATAGATGGAGAACGATGAGCCCACAGGAAAAATGGTTTCTGGGTTTCGGAACAAACGATAGATGGAGAACGACGAACCCGCAGGAATTTCTGGGTTTCTGGGTTTCAAGTGGGTTTCTGGTTTGTTTTTGTTCTTCCGTCTTTTTTTTTTTTTAAAATATAATATAAAGCTAACGTGGCTACTGCCACGTCAGTGATTCTGCAACGGGTACCCGAGGACGGGTACCTATAGCAGAATTGATTTTACAATTACACTAACCATATGTTAATTAATAATTTAATTTGATACTTAAATTATTATTTCCCAATTAATTTTTTTCCTTAACCTAATTATCCAATAAATACATTTTGCCAACTCTTATTCTACCCAACAATCATATATACAAATTATAATACACAAATTTTATATAGTTTTGTAATTTTTATTCATGTTTAGACTTAATATATTTATTTGAGACGTAGAAAAATATTAAGTTTATAAAGAGAATTGTATAAAAAACTATGAATTCATGTGATTTTTTTTATAAGAATTCATGTGATTTGAGCAACAATATAATGCACAATTTTCTATTTGGTTTTGTTTTTAGCTTCATGTATGAAAACGACAATGTTTAGCCAGGCTCAATACATTCATTTAACGTGGTCCAGCCGCCAACGTCATTCAAATAAGTATAAAATAATCCAGATAGCTATGAACAGTAGATCTTCAAATTTGAAGATGAAGATGAAAGTCCTGTAGCTCAAAGTTTAAGATTTGTGTATATGGTGAATCCAATACATTAATTTTAAAGCCAAATTCATCAAAATTTGAAGATTGGACTCATTTGATGAGTCCAATGCTAATGCTCTTACTTAATCAATCGCATGGCCACACCTCTCATTCAAAATAAATCTCATTTTCAAATTTTATTTCAACAAGATCCATATTACAAATTTTTAAAGGTTTTTGGCTCCACTTGTTAGCCCAATTTAAGGCCTTTTAATCGTAATAAAATTGATTTTAGATCTCATCTCTGTGTTTTTATGGGCTACAACCTAGATCATAAGGGATATTCATGTTTACACTTACCTACGGGTCGCACCTATGTATCCCATGATGTCATATTTTCTAAAACAGAGTTTCCTTTTAAGCCCACCTCCCTTCCGTCGTCCAACCCATCTTCCACACCTTTAATCTCGTCTCCTATGTTTTCTCTGCCCAGCCCACCTCCTATTTCCATATATGGACCATCGTTTCCTAACACATTAAGCCTCACGCCCTTAAGACCATCATCAGGCCCTCATCCCTTTAGCCCTAATCTACTTAACCCAAGCCCTCATCCCGTGTTCCCTATCCCTTCGTCCAATTCTTCTTCCCCACTCAACCAGAGCACTTCAATCCCTTTGACAAACCCTAGCCTTCATCATGTTTCTTCCCTGCCGTCTTCACCTTCTAAAAAATCCTCTATCGAATCACTTCATCTTTCCTCACCGTCGTCTTCATCCCATCCTCCCTCGGCTCCATCTCCTTCTACTCTCCTAAATACTCATCTTCATCCCATGGTCACTCGCTCCAAATCTCAAATCCACCGTCCTCGTCTTCGCACAAATGGTACAATACTATGGCCTCAGCCCAAGCCCTCTATTTCCTTCACGGTTTCCTCTTCCATCCTAGAGGAACCGTCTTCGTATACTGAGGCCTCGAAATGGCCTGAATGGCATGCGGCCATGGTGGCCAAATTTCAGGCCTTACTCTAGAATCATACTTGGATTCTAGTGTCCTCTTCCTCTAGTACCAATGTCATTGGCTCGAAGTGGGTTCTCAAAAGAAAGCGTAAGGTTGATGGAACCCTTGAACGTCGCAAGGCACATCTTGTGGCCAAGGGTTTCCATCAGCAACCAAGGCTTGACTACATAGAGACCTTCAGTCCTGTAGTCAAGCCCGTCACCATTCGACTCATATTGTCTCTTGCAGCTGCTTCTCACTGGTCGTTGCACCAACTGGACATCCATAATGCATTTTTACACGGTGACCTCGAAGAAGATGTGTACATGTAGTAGCCACCCGAGTTTGTGAATCTCGACCTTCCTTCTCACATCTGTAAGTTGACTAAATCTATTTACAGTTTGAAACAGGTCCCTAGGGCTTGGTTTTCTAAGCTTACAAATTGATTAATCTTGCTTGGTTTTCATTGCTCTAAATCTGACTCATCGTTGTTTATTCAAATTGTTGGTTCTGATTGCATCTATGTTTTAGTATATGTTGATGACATTGTTGTCACCGGTTCAAATAAGTTGCTCATCACTGATTTTATTGCTGCTCTCGAGTCCTATTTTCCTGTGAAGGACCTTGGTCCTTTACACTACTTTCTGGGTATAGAGGTCACTAGAAATGCCAAGGGTGTGTCTATTTCCCAGTCCAAATACATCACAGATTTGTTATTGCGTACAAATATGCAGAAATCCAAACCAATTGCAACCCCTATGCCTTCCACGGCTCGGCTCACTGCACTCGAAGGATCCTCCTTTAAGGACCCTCAGGTGTATCGCGGTGTAGTGGGCAGCCTTCAATATCTAGCCTTCACAAGGCCAGATATCTCCTTTGTTGTCAATAAGGTTTGTTAGTTCATGCACTATCCACGACTGCCCCACTGGCAGGCCGTTAAGAGAATTGTTCGTTACTTAAACAATACACAACACTCTGACCTAATTTTAGTTCATCTTCTTCATTAACATTGTTGGCTTTTCCGATGCAGATTGGGCGGGTTGTCTTGATGATCGTAAGTCCACAGGTGAGTTTTGTATTTATTTTGGTTCTCACATTCTCTCTTGGGGCTCTAAGAAACAACCTACGGTTGCACAGTCCTCCATTGAGGCCGAATACAAAGCAATTGCAAATACTACTTGTGAACTCATTTGGCTACAATCTCTTTTACAAGAACTTGACTGTTTCTCAAAGATCCTCCAACTTTAATTTATGGTGTGATAACCTGGGTGCCACTTATTTAACTCTTAATCCATTATGCATGCTCGAACTGAATATGTAGAACTCGATTATCATTTTGTTCAAGAATGTGTGGCATCTAAATCTCTTCAAGATTCTTTTCTGTCAAGTAAAATTCAACTTGTAGATATTTTCACTAAGCCATTAGCAGCAACTTGCATTGCACAATTACGATCCAATCTTATTATTCGTCCTGTTGAGCTTGGATCGTTGGGGACTATTAAGGCAACTGACTCATCTCTTCAAAAGGAATCTTGCAATAGAATTCTTGAAGCATCTGGACGCCCTCTGCACTAACAGAATTGATACTAGTGGTCCCAATATTAGTTACTAAATTACAATGGAATTCCGTACAAATGAAATTCATCTTCATTTTGAGTAGCTTGTATAAATAAGTCCACTAGACTATTGTAAAATTAGCTTTTCATATATTAGTAAATTCTCTTCAATAGAAGTATGTCTTTTAGACCTATCCTCAAACACCAGCTCTGTAATTTTATTCTTTTCCTCTTTAGGCCAGATTGACAGCACCGGCATGCAGATGTAGTATTTACTTAAACCAGATTGGGTAATTAAGGACGATCACTGCAGCTTCTACAATATTGCCTCTACATTGTCTTGCTTTTTCTGGAACATTTTCTGTCACCACCTTTGTAGATAAAAGATCATGCAAATCGTTATTAGAGACGTCGGAGACTTGAAGAAATCAGCCATGATTCACAGGACAGGTATCATATGCTAATGCTTCACGTACCTTAAGGAAAAAGCGTTAACAGAAGTACGCAATCAACTTATAGATATAAATTTGTCACGTTTTCATTGCTCACAGTATTCTCTCCCTCGTGTCGTCGTCTCCTAGTCAGAAAGCGAATTCCTGGAAGAACTGAAAGTAAAGTGCATCGAAGCTTCTTACGCCAGGACAGCAGGCACAGTAACACAGAACAATCTATTAAAAGAAAAATAAAATGGCTTCATGGGATAGTTTTCTGGTTTTGATTTTCGAGGTTGTTATTATATGCATGTTGCTTCTGCCTGAGCTTAACCCCACATGGACCCACAAGAATTTCGATGATGTTTCCTGCTGGCCAATGGCTATTAATTATGCATAATTTTGGAATAGAGCAGTAGCATGGCATCGGCATGGGTTGCCATTTTCCGAGTTTGGTTCTTGAGGTTTACGCTACCGCTTCGCTTGTCGGTTGGCTGGCTAAAGAACATGCGAGTTGGGAAAACAATAGTACTTTGACTTGAACTCCAAGGCACGGGAATTCGTATTTAGGGTTGCATTGATCAGCGACACGTTGAATTGCTTTTTAGGTTATAGGTGAGATAGTACTCGTGTAAGGTCAAGGTTTGGGTCCTGTCCTTAAGTTTTTGTTGAGATTGCAAGCATTAGTGCCTAGTAGCGTGGGATATCTGTCGCGTGACCGTGTAAAAGACACTCGTTTTCCCCGCAAAAATTATAAGACGGGCAATCGAAGATGATTTGGACGTAATATAGTAAGAAAAATTCAGCTCAGCAGTCCCATTTCACATATATATTGAGGAAAAAATACAAAAGGATAAAAAATAAAAGTAAGTATGTTGTAAAGTTGCTGACTAGAATACCTCATGTATCCTATACGATAAGAATAAAACAGAGAGATTTGGATGTCAGAAAATCGCAACGGTTACTGTTGAGTTTGAGTCGCAGTAGTAAGTTAGTTTGTGAATAATAATGAATAGTTTGAGATGAATATTTTTTAGATTTTGAGAAATGAGAGATAAAAATTTGAATAAAAAATATTATAAAATTAAAATATTATTAGAATATAGTTTTATAATAATTTTTTTTTTAGATTTGAAAAAATTAAATTATTTTTTATTTGAAAGTTTGGAAAAATTGTAATGATTAGTTTGCAAATGTTTATATTTAAATTATGTTTGGGAATGAGATGAAAATTTTAGAATGAGACCTATTTCCAAACAAACCAATCTATGAGACAAAAGCTTGTAATTGTTAAAAGTAATATTGCTGTAATCTCTACCATTATCTAACTTCAAGTTAATAATCATCTAATTTATAGTAATAATAAATATTATTTCAAGAGCTATTAAACCATTATCTAACTTCAAGCTAGCTAATAATCATCTAATTTTTAGTAATAATAAATATTAATTCAAGAGCCATTACAAGCCATCAGATAGATATGAAAATTGATGTTATAGTTTCTAGTACTTTTTTCATTTATTAATGATAGATGAGATATCGTGGTTTGATTGATTGAAAATTGACACTAAAATATATCAAATTCAAGTGGTAATAGATACACATTATGATGGGGTGCAGATATATAATCTCCCGATCTAATAGAGTTAATATTATATACAGTCGTAGAGTTAAAAGTAATATTACATACAGTCGTAGAATATGTAAATATCGTGCAGTCACTTTGAATAGAATGAGACATACTATTAAAAAATTAATTTATTTTCATGTGAGTCTTGTATTTATTCATTTTTTTTTAAAATGATTGTACGACGCTTGCACACTCATGACTGCAAATATCATTTATCTATAATTATAATGGTGTTAATAAAGAAGCAAAATTAATAATTCTTGGATCCATAAGCTCCACCAATTTGGACAGGGAGGTATGAAATTAGAAGTGTCGTGGGCATGGCAATTTGTTATTTCGTCGATAAAAATGAGAAAATTACATTTTATTTCCAAAAAGTTACTTATTTTATAACACAACCTTTGAATTATTAAATTGCCAATTTAGAAGATATATAAGTAATAATTTGCTCATATTTTGAGATTTGATCTGATAGGATAAATTATAAATTATATATATATATATATATATATATATTAAAGGAAACTGTCATCAGTCATTCATCAAAGAAACTTACATATATGACTGAATACATTCTGGAATGTTCCTATATCAAACATGACATTATAAACCAAAATAATGCATTTGAAATTTCAACAATATACTATTAATTTTCTTTTGTGATTGGTCTGGTCTTCACTATTGATGATACTCTATACAAACAAACGTCTAAAAGACAACAATCTCTGCCTAAATAGAGACTCAGTCTCACCCTTCATAGAAAGAGAGAACTCAACCTCTACAGACAAACGCCCAAGAGACGAACTCTTTTTTTTTTAATTAACAATAAGAAAACAAAAAAGAAAGCAGTAAGATAGATGCGAAAAAAGATGAATTATAGTTTGGACCAACTCCGGTTAGACTTCAGAATTTGTGACTGATCGTCAATGCAACACATTTGTCTCTTTTCAGACACAAGGTTAGGTCTAAAAGATCTGATGGTGGCAAGTTCGGTGATCTGGTGTGCATGCCAAGAAGAGCTGCCAGAAGGTGTAGTGCGTGATGACCACGCGCATATGTGGGCGGTGAGAACCATGCGCAGTGATTTTCTCAAAGCCACTACTTTCCTCCAAACAATTTTCGACCTGTGAATCCGCTTGTGCTGCGTGTATCTCTTGAGAGTTGCTGGAAAACTTTAGATATATATTTTTCAGCCTTGAAGAAAGTAAAATAAAACTAAAAAAAAAAACCTTGATTTAAAAAAAAAAATGTGGGTGAATGGAGGAAAGAGAGGGAGGAGGAGGAGCTAGCGAAAATTAAATCTGGAGCCCTTAATTTTTTGAGTGATGCTAGGCTGCCGCCTAGTAGTGATCACTGGGTGTGCTGCTTAGGCAAAATTTATATTTTATATATTTTTTTAAATTTTCATTTTCACATTTTTTAACATCTTTAAATATTTTTTAAAAATAAAAAAATCAATACACTAATTGTCACTTCCTTAATTAGTAAGTAAAAAAAATTAAAAAATTAAAAAAATATATGAGCAGTCAAAATAAGAAGGTAAAATAAAAAAGCATACAACATTATTCTAATTTTTTACGAGAAAGAGGGCAAAGGAGATGCTTAGGATTTTTTCTTTTGGCTATGGACCAATTGATAAAGTGCCTACTATAATTTATATGTTAAATTGGAGAATAAGGGATAAATTATACGTGGGTGATAAAAGAAGTGATAATTTGATAGTAAACACTACTTAAATATGAATATTTGTTAATTTAAAATTTTTAAAATTGTTATCTAATTCTTTTTTAATCATTATAATTTTATCAAATTTTCAAACAAAACATAAAAAATAATTTAAAATTAAAAAATTATATTATAACAATATTTGAACTTTATAATATTTTTAAATAATTTTTTATCTATTATTTTTTAAAATCTTATAAAACATCTTAATTCAAATTATTTTATTATTATTAATAAATTATTTTATTACTATTTACAGATTTATTATTCCATCTTGTCTCGTTGAATCCGCTCCAACAAAATAAATATAGAGAGTCAGAGACAAAAATAAATAGAAAAGTAAAATACCAGACCAACAATTGCACGCAAGTTCTGTACACCAATGGGACCCTGAATAGTGAATACCTAATATTAAATCCACGTTAGAAACCGGGCAAGGGAGCAAGCCAAGCTATCGGTCTTCTCGAATCCATTCCCAGCTACCAGCACGGTTTCTTCACTTTGACTCGATTGCAAGGCTTGGACGTGTCACTATACCACAAATACACCGCCCTTTCTCGCTTTCTGCCTCTCATATATTCGATCATGTTAGTAGAAACTGCTTTGGATTGATCTTAGTCATATGAAATCGCTACTCCCGGTGTGCTAAGGTACAGAATCTCCACTGAAAGTTGATGATTCTGATATTCTGGCTATTTCATTTATGGCGTTTCTACATTTATTAATCGTATTTACTTGGCTATTTTCTGAGCTATTTTCATGTAGACTGGTGCATAATCTGATGTGCCCTCAGTACGTTTCTAATTATGATCATGTTGTTCCAAAATTATTACTCTGCCTGCCCAGAAAATTCCACAAAAATTTGTATTAGTGTCCGTGACTCCGTGGCTATTAGAATTGATGAAGATATTTGAATTTTATGACGCGGTATATGTTAGTGTTCATCTTCTATTATGAACTTGGTTATGATCAAGGTAGTCGAGAGTTTTAAGAAGTGAGTTAAACAAGAAATAGATTGTGCATTGACATGTGAGTTATCTAACTTTTGAGAGGGGGGAGATTCGGATTACACTTCATCATCAAGTAGACAAGATCATTTTCAACTTGTATGACTCGTTTTGCATACGTTTTCAACTCTTATTTTCTACCGTTTTCTAACATAGTATATGCTTTTGATAAAGGAAATGAGAATAGCTGGTTGAGCTCTGATTTATCTACTTGCTTGAGTGCGATGGAGTTTCTGTCTCGGTTTAATCGTAGTTTTCAGAGGCCATGTGCAATTATTTGGTTATGGATGGCTTTGGTACTCCTGCTGTGGAACAGTAGACAAGTGGTCTCAGATTCCAATTATTTGATTGGGCTTGGAAGCTATGACATCACAGGACCTGCAGCTGATGTTAATATGATGGGATATGCTAACACAGAACAGATTGCATCCGGGGTTCACTTCAGGCTCCGAGCTCGCACTTTTATTGCTGCGGAGCCAGAAGGGAACCGAGTAGTATTTGTAAACCTTGATGCTTGCATGGCTTCACAACTTGTAACAATCAAGGTGATTGAGAGGTTGAAGGCAAGGTACTTAATATACTATATCTTGAGCAATGACTCTACTTTTGTGATCAATACAGATATTTTGATAGCAAAAGTAATTTATATGCCGTGTGATGTATAAACTCTTATATTCTTGGAGGAATTGAAAGCCAAGTTATTTAAAACCTATTGTGATTGGTGCCAGAGATGAAGGTACTGGAAGGAGGTCCATGGCCCCCAGCCCCAAAAAAAGTCTGTGAATTTATTAGGGTTTTTTTATCAGTTTATTGATTACAACCATCCAAAAAAATTCTAGTGCAGTCTGGCTCCTACTTTCAATTCCTAGCTTCGTCCCTAAGAATTGCAAGGCGTTTTCAAAGTGAATGAACTTCACTTAATGTTGCTAAATGCCCAAATCTGAGTTCATTAGACATTTCAACTTATATATTCATCTAACTGAAACTACTTACCAAAAAAAAAAAAATTTCATCTAACTGAAACTGCCCTATCATTTTATTTGGCAGGTATGGTGACCTATACACTGAAAATAATGTAGCTATTAGTGGAATTCACTCACATGCTGGTCCTGGTGGTTATCTCCAATATGTGGTGTATATTGTAACATCCCTTGGATTTGTACGGCAGTCATTTGATGTCCTTGTTGATGGGATTGAGAAAAGCATTATAGAAGCCCATGAAAACCTCCGGCCGGGGTCTGTTTTTGTAAATAAAGGTGAGGGAAAGAGCTCTTATACTCACTGCCTCCTTTGGATGTCAAAATGTTCCAATGGTCTTGTACCGATAAAAAAATGTGTCCTGATGTTCTTGATTTTCTCTCAACTTTTTTTCTCCCTCTCTCTTTCGAAAGGCTTCTTCCTTTTGTTTTTGAATTTTAGAAAATGCTTATCTTGATGGCTGCATGGTCTTTATTTTTTTCTTCTACTATGTTGTGCCACCCTTGTCTGGTGTCTAGAAAAAGTATTAGTTCATCTTTTTTAGCCTATCATTTTTGAGATGCTGACTTAGGTTTTGGTTTTTCGACTCACAGGAGAGCTCTTAGATGCTGGTGTAAGCCGCAGTCCTAGTGCATATCTTAACAATCCTGCTGCAGAGCGAGCTAAATACAAGTATGACGTTGATAAGGAAATGACCCTTTTGAAGTTCCTGGATGAGGAGTGGGGTCCAGTTGGTAGCTTTAACTGGTTTGCAACTCATGGAACTTCCATGAGTCGTACAAATTCATTGATAAGTGGAGATAACAAAGGTGCTGCCGCAAGATTTATGGAAGACTGGTTTGAGCAGAATGGTGTTGAAAGCTCATATTCCAGTAGATTTGGAGCCAATGGAATCCCACAAAGAGTCTCAAACTTAATTCCTGACCTCCATACTAACCGTAAGTTACTAGTTCTCACTTATAACTATAGTGAATTTACCTGTCAGAGTAAATTCTGGAATCTGTACCATGTTGATCCACAGATCAATCGACATGCTGACACCTCTTGTTCTGTAAATCACTAATGAAGCCTGTGCTGTTGGGGCAAGAGTCTGTCAAGGGTCTGAAGTTCATTATTGCAGATGAACAACATCTACCAGATATGAGTAGTTTAAGAATTAAAAGAAGTATGGTAAAAGTAATTAAAAACCTTATATTACTTATTTCAAATACCTATAAAAAAAAATATATTACTTATTTCATTATTTTTTGGCTTTGTTTGGCAATTGATAAAGTTTTCAAACTTTACCGGCATTAACATATGCTTTGGCAAAAGGCACTTGCTTGATGCCTGAATTTGTGCTTTTTACTTGATGTCACTTACACATGGACCCATGGTGGTTAGAGATGTGACTCAAACACGTACTCCTCTTGTTCTCTGGATTATCCCTTTTGAGATGAAGTCAATTTTGTTTGTCCCAAAAGAAGACTCTTAAAAATAGTGATAATAATAATTGTAATAACTCTGTTTTGTCATGTTTTGTAAGATTGTCCTTTTACCTCTCACATAGATTCTTGTAAATCTCTGTCTGCCAACCCTCCATCATGCTTTCTAGTTGATTAATAGGTTCTCTGCAGCAATATTTAATAGGTTCAAAGACTATTGGTGCATTTAGCTGTTAAAAGTTGGGTCTCACTGCTTCTGAGTGTTGTGGGCTTGATGAAAAATGTTTGCCCACTTGGTATTGGTACGTGGATGAATGTGATTCATGCTAGTGATTAAGATATATCAGCTTCTGTGTTAATATATGTGGAAATCAAGCAAAGATGAATATTTTATTCTGAATGCTAGCAAAAACAAAATGAATAGGTTAAGTTAATAATGGAAATTCTGAAGTATGCAAACTTGGATGTGATATAGATACTTACAGAATTGTTTACCAACAAACCTGATGTCAATTTGGCACATGTATAGCTGGGATTTTGAAGGATCAAAGTGCTGCAATCTAGGGCACAACTAAACCGTATATTAGGAAAATAAAAGGTGGGATGCGCTTTAATTTATTTATATTTTGTATTCTGTTTCTTTTGCAGACCATGAGTTGCTGGAGCTTGCTGCTTCATTCCAGTCATCTCCTGGTAGACCAGCGGGCAGCATTCTGAGTGTTGCAAGACGTGTCAGGGGTGCTCTGAGGCAGGCTAATAAGCCTGGATTTGTATCTGCTTTTTGTCAATCAAACTGTGGTGATGTTAGCCCAAATGTTCTTGGAGCATTCTGCATAGACACTGGGCTACCTTGTGACTTCAATCACAGTACTTGTGGTGGGAAGAACGAGTTGTGCTATGGCCGAGGACCGGGGTACTTATCCCTCTGTGTGCTAAGATCTTTCAATTTTTTTTCCTTTGTACCATAACATAAATGTATCTGATGTCTATGTGAATTCTAAATTGCATATATGCTGAACATGGCAGTTACCCAGATGAATTTGAAAGTACACGTATCATCGGAGAGAGGCAATTCAGAAAAGCTGTAGAGCTTTTCAACAAAGCATCTGAACAGTTAACTGGGAAGATTGACTATCGCCACACTTACATAGATTTCTCGCAACTTGAGGTGACACTTCCTAAACAAGGAGGACGTTCTGAGGTGGTAAAAACATGCCCTGCTGCAATGGGATTTGCATTTGCTGCTGGAACGACAGATGGACCTGGAGCTTTTGACTTCAAGCAAGGAGATGACAAGGTACTTGGTAATAGCAATTCTTATGGGCTGAGCATTGTAAAAATGCTCTTGTAACTGTTCAGATTTGCATGGTTACTGTATACTCTGATGTGATTTCAGGGAAATCCTTTCTGGAAGTTGGTGCGCAATGTACTCAAAACACCAGACAAGGAACAAGTTGATTGTCAATATCCAAAGCCCATTTTGCTTGATACTGGTGAAATGAAGCAACCGTATGATTGGGCTGTAAGTTGCATGCTTGTTTGGACATAATTTATACGAGTGCACATATATTATGTGAATAGATTGCAAGGCCTCATTCACTTTTACAAAATATCTCATCTCATCTCATCTAATCATTACAACTTTCCAAATTCTCACACAAAATAAAATAAACAATTCAACTTTTTCAAATCCCAAAACAAAAATAATATTAAAAAAAAAAATTCTAACAATATTTTATTCAACTTTCAACTTTTATCTCAACTCATCTCATCTGCGATATCCAAAGCCCATTTTGCTTGATACTGGTGAAATAAAGCAACCATATGATTGGGCTGTAAGTTGCAGGCTTGTTTGGACATAATTTATATGAGTGCACATATTTTATGTGAATAGATTGCAAGGCCTCATTCACTTTCACAAAACATCTCATCTCATCTAATCATTACAACTTTCCCAAATTCTCACACAAAATAAAATAAACAATTCAACTTTTTCAAATCCCAAAACAAAAATAATATTAAAAAAATATATTCAAACAATATTTTATTCAACTTTCATCTCAACTCATCTGCGATAACAAATGAGGCCTTAGTGTCTAAACATGGTCAAGTTCTTTTGTTTCCTATATCAAATTATCTTAATCAGCATGAGTCGGTGTATACCAGCAGTAGTTCTTGTACTGTTGTGTCAGTACGTGGTACCTGGATGCATTTTACAAAATTTAGATCCAAAGTTCTTTAGCATATGTGCTTGTAGCCTGTTTCTAGAAATGATAATTTCTTAATGTCCTCATGTACAGAATATCATTAGAATGTGATGGTTATTTAGTTTTAGATAAATGCCATCTGACTATTTCTAGCTTTTTTATTCATATATGGTTTCCCCAGAATTGACTGATTGGTTTCTATTTCTAGCTAGATAGCTTTCTTGTTATGCATCTCATTGTACTTGGAATGCACCTCTTGCATTTTTAATGAAATTCTTTGTACTTGTAAAAAAACGAGATTTGACTGATTTGTATAACTCATTTGAGTTCAGATATGGGGAAATTGTGGTTTCTTTTTGAGGTAGCTAGATTGTAGAGGTTGGGGACACACATAGTCACAAAGAAATCCAAATACCTGAGGATAGCCATAAGGTTTTGCATGCATTTTTATAAACTGTTTTTCCTGAGAAATGATGCAATGGCATCACATTGGGGTTTTGTTGAGAAACATGCTATTGGAAGATTGCAAGCATTTGATTATGAAACTTTTTCAGGAACTGTCTTATCTCTGTCAAAGAGTTGCAAGTAGTTTTTTTTTTTTTTTTAAAGTCCACCATTCAGTCATTTAATCTCTCTCCCCCCCCCCCCCCCCCCCCGAAGCTCGGGGCGACAAAAGATTGGTAGTATTAGTTACTAAATTTTTCTTTTCATCCATGATTTCTGCAGCCTTCAATACTTCCAATCCAGATCCTCCGAATAGGACAGCTCGCCATTCTCAGTGTACCTGGAGGTAGTGGGTTGCCTTGTTTATTCCTGTCTTCTAGTGTAAAGTTAATTATATTATCAAAAGATTCATGTTTAGTTTTCTCAACCAATTCTTACACTATATTGTAATGGGGTAATTAAATTAGGCATTCACAGATAATAATAATAATATGAGTAATGCTATACACTACACTCTCATCCCACTATGTAAGATGTGTCACAATTATGATCATTGGATGATAAAGAATCATCCAATAAAGACTTATAAAAAAAAAAAAAACATCCAATAAAGGATCATCCAATTGTGATAAATATGCCACATCTTACATAGTGGGATGAAAGTGGGATGATAATGTGGTGTATAGAATTTTTCTAATAATATTACTGATAAATAATAATAATAATAATAATAATAAGGACCGCATATATGTTTTCCTTGGCAATCACTTCTTTCAGTTGCTTCCAGAAATTAACTACACATTTTTGCTTCTTTATGTTGCATTATTTGTTTCTTTACACTAATGATTTTTTGTGATTGTTTATGTTGTATAGAATTTACCACAATGGCTGGGAGGCGTCTCCGTGATGCCGTGAAGTCAGTGTTTACAAGTGGTGGTCATGGACACTCCGATAGCAATGTTCATGTTGTTATAGCAGGGCTAACTAATACCTATTCACAGTATGTGACCACCTTTGAAGAGTATCAGGTGCAAAGATATGAGGTTAGTCTCGGTTTCATGAAACAGACATACATGTGTGGATATATATGTATATATATATATATTCAAAGTAGAGTTCTGTTACCTATGAAATGCTATTATAAGTGAACTCTTAGGTAACATTATTTAATATTTCAGTTTCGATAATATTATACCCAGCAAGGGTGACAGGGAGTTGGGCAATGTTACATGTGACAACTTTGCATATATAGAACTTGTTTTGTTGTTCATCAACCATGAAATAGACTACTTATAGAAAAATAGATTACTCGTCGTTATTGCTTTATTTCCTTGTTTGTAAGATTTGAGCTGAAGCGCTTTCCAGAACCTGATCCCATCCAAATTATTCAGCCAAGGCGCTCAGGAACAGTTTAGAGGCAATAATTGCTAGTGTGATTTCATAGGATATAAATGTGTGCCATATTGCAATGACTTTAAGATAAGTTTCTTTTATACCTTTTCTAAAGCTACTCCTTCAGACACGACACAGGTGGTCTCCTACAAAACCACAATAAATAATTGTATTGCAATCAAAGTAGTTTCTCGGACACCAATTTGTGTTTTTGTAATGCAACAATTGTTACCTATAATTATTTTCCTTTTTTTCTTTCTATTGATGTTTTACTTCTCAGGGAGCCTCTACACTATATGGTCCACATACACTCAGTGCCTACATTCAGGAGTTCAAGAAGCTTGCAAGTGCTATCATTAGTGGTCAAGCTGTTGAAGGAGGGCCACAACCCCCAGATCTCTTGGATAAGCAAATAAGCTTACTTACCCCGGTTGTGGTGGATGCAACTCCTCATGGTGTAAACTTTGGGGATGTTGACTCTGATGTTGCTAAAAATTCAGCCTTTAAGAAAGGTGACTTGGTGTCGGTTACCTTCTGGTCGGCTTGCCCTCGAAATGACCTCATGACTGAAGGTACATTTGCCCTCGTGGAGATCCTCCATGGAAAGGATACATGGGTTCCCGCTTATGATGATGATGATTTATGCCTGCGTTTCAAGTGGTCAAGGCCGTCCCGACTCAGTACTCATAGTCGGGCAACATTAGAATGGAGAATCCCGGAATCCACACCACCTGGTGTGTACAGGATGAGACATTTTGGTGCTTCAAAGAGTATTCTGGGATCAATACGCAAATTCGCAGGTTCATCTAGTGCTTTCGTGGTTGCATGAGGATCTCTCTACTGTCTATATATCTAAGAAAGTGTTTGAAGGTATTTGTGTGGGATATATATCTAAGGCGAGTGGTTAGGTTGAGAACGTCTTTGTTGTTGTGTATAAGGCAGTGGCTACAGCCTACAGCTATCAGGTGTTACTGGATCATATTCCTGTATTTGTAGCATTAAACTCATTGCATATTTTGTACCATCAAAGTTGAAAATACTAAAAGAATTATGCTATTTACAATTTTGGGGTGCAACGCAGCACCACTTATTGTGAGACCTATTATAGTCGTAGAATAAGTCAAATTACTAACAATTTTTTATATAAATAGATGAGACAGGCTTCCAAATCAACGTTGTGGTTGGGAAGTTTGCAAATATATTTATTCAATCAATTCTACCGTATACAATCACTTTTTCATACTTGTATTATATTGATATGATTGACAAAATCAGTTATTTTATATTAAAAAAATGATGTAGCCAATTACATTAGTGGAGCGCGTAAAGAATATGCAAAAGTGACTGCACGTATAATTTTTGTTATTGAAGACCCAAGTATTTCCTAGTCTTTAAAATCGAGCTTTTTATTACTTGAATTTTTAAATTTAATTATATCAATTCTCCCGTTGTCTTCTTAAACGTTTTTAGGCTTCAAGAATTTCACATGTAAAAAAAAAAAAAAAAGAACTTAAAAATCCCTAAGGTCAAAACGCTAACAAAAAAAAAAAAAAAAAAAAAACCCCAAAATATAAAATGGGAAAAAACAGTTTAAAAATAAAAAAATAAAAAACAAAATTAGATAGCCATAACTCACAAAAGCCATTATTATCCTTTGTTTGTCATAGGCGTGTGTATTAATAATGATATAAAATGTGAATATGCGTGTGTGTATATATATGAGGTGAAACTGAAAATATTAGCAATAAGCTTTTTAATAACCATTCTTTGTATTATTCCTAATATGCATAAAATATTTGCAAAATTATTTGTTATCTTTTGCTTATTTACAAATTATTTGATGCGGTGGATGAATAGAATTTGAAGGTTTGAACCTACCATTGCAACTTTCCTTCAAGGCTTAAAACTAAGACACAATTAGCAATCACCCCAATACTATTAATTCCGACAATCAGCCATTTAAATTACCAAGAAATTACAATAAGAGTTTTGCTATGTACAAGCAAGTTTGAGTATCAATCTGCGCACTAATGTTGTTGTCTTCATATTCTAAATTCAAATTAGTACTGTTTTCAATAAAATCTACTTTCTGACCAATTATATTGAAAAAGTGCGCGTATTAGTGCGCAGAATCGTTTACAATCAGATTTTTCCTTACAAGTATATCCCTTTACCTTAAAAATTTATCTCCCTTTTTTAAAAAAATTATTATATTTTAAATTTCTTTTTACATAATTAAATTATTTTTTCATGATTTAGTGTTATTTGAAAAAATGATTTTTAAAGAAATTAAAATAAAAACCTCAAATTTTTTTAATATTTTTCAGTTTTTTTTTTTATTTATTAAGGATACGTATGTAAGATTTTTCACAGAGGACATATTTTTTTTATATTAAAATTGATAATTTGGAGGAATTTTAAATTTGACATGAAATTTATTATTTACGTATTTCTTTCAATTAATCCCCGTTCGTTTATACTTTACTTACGCGGAGACACTCCCAGTAGCAGCGCGGAGCAGTAAAGAGAGTAGAAGGAGCGAATATTAGGGAATAGGGCCGGAGTCTCTTCGAGGTTTCGAATCCAAAAATCCTCAAGGTTTTCAGAACGCTCCAATCTCTGCGTTGCCTTTCATTATAACTTTCAAAGAACACAAAGGAGAGCGAGAGAGTTGGAGAGGAAAAATAAGAAATGTCGGTACAACAATACCTTGAAAAGCATATGCTGTCTCGGAAAATCGAAGACGCTGTCAATGCCGCTGTTAGGGCTAAGTCCCCTGATCCCGTCCTCTTCATCGTAATTCTCTAGCTCTTTCTCTCTTCACCTACGTTTGGTTCCCGAGAATCTGCATACAAAATCACACTGTGACTAATTTTCAGCTCCTAATAGGACCGTCTAACTTAATTTAGTCGAGATCTTTATCTTTGATCAATGAAAGCTGAAGAATATAGGTTTTGGAGCTCGGGCTTCTTCCATTTTCAATGATTTTCTCGGCAGCCGAATAGAGGAATTTTATTATTGATTATTGACGATTCTATAGTTTTTTTTTCTTCTTATTTTCTGTTATTTACATTCTCGTTGCCGATTTGCAGTCCAATCATTTGAAAAAAGCGGTTCCGTCCGTGATCACGAAGATCAAAGCGAGGCAGATACTCGATAGCAGAGGAATTCCAACGGTTGAAGTGGATTTTTACACAAACAAAGGGATGTTCCGAGCCTCAGCCCCAAGCGGTTATACTACCGGAATGTAAGGTTTATTTTGCATTTAAAGTGTCATGTTCGGTTGCTGAGAAAAATTTCTGATAAAAAATTAAAGTGAAATTTGGAAGTCTAAGATTATGTTATTAGCACATCGACAGAGAATGAATTCTCGATTATTTTTTTCTTTTCTTTTCCTTAGTTCTCCAAGCAACCGAACAATGTTAAACTACTAAGCTTCTGTTTTTTTGGTTGTGAAATGCTCTGAAGTTATATATTTGCAATCAAAATTGTATCCAGCATTGATGAATTAACAATTGCCCATTTTAGAATTTTCTTCAGGTCGTAATATAGCCCATTTATGGACATGACCTTGAATCATATGTGATTTGTGGCAGATGCCTTCCAATCACTTTTACGGCTTCACCTTGTTCCAAGTTCTCTAAATTGATGACACGTCTTCATTTTGAACTTAGATTTCAAGTTGGGTTGAATGTTATTACCTGTGTAAGTCATGCCAATATGGCTTGAATCATGCCCCTATAGATTACTTGGGTTCACTATAAATTATGCAAAATTTCTGTGTGTGTGTCATGCCCCTATGGATTTCACTACAAATTTTGCAAAACCTGACTCCCTGTGTGTGCATGTGCATGCGCATGCGTGTGTGTTTTTCTCAAGGGCACAAGAATAACAGTTCATTACAATGTCCCTAGTAACATCTTTATATATATAATTTATGCATTCTTTCGCTTTAGGGAATTCTATAGCTTTGGAATACAATTTATTATCATGCTGTCAAATTCTGAATGTCAATCCCAGGTATGAGGCTGTTGAAATACGGGATGGGGACAAGGGAACGTATCTTGGAAACAGTGTGACTAGAGCTGTTAAAAACATCAACGAGAAGATATCCAAAGCATTGATTGGTATGGATCCAACACTTCAATCTCAAATTGATCACGCCATGATAGACCTGGACAAAACGGAAAAGAAGGTAGTATTTTTCCTTTCTCATGTGATTCAATGTAATTAGGTACTTATTCAAAAATTCTTATTGTGTGACATTGAAACACAATTTTATTAGACATCTGTTACATGAGTACGCTTAAAATTTGCACAGAAGAAATCATCACAATGATTTTCACATCAGGTCTGAATCTAGTTATTCTCTTTTGATATGTCTGAATCTAGTTAATTTGAGATTTCTTTTTTTTTTTTTATAAGAAGACTTCCTTAAAAGATGCAATCCAAGTACACAGAAAGTGTACAAGAAATAATTCCTTTGCAAGTTAGGCATGGCCGCATGATTGTTTGTGAAACTTCATTAACAGGCCAATTTAGCGAAAATAATATAGGACATTGATGATGAAATTATTAATGCGTTTTTCTTAATGCAATGTGGTAGGGGAACCATTCTCGTTGAACACATAATGATTTGGGGTCAGATAATTCATAAAATACAAAGTTGATAATCCTACTCAAAGGGTTTGTTGTGTATTTGACTTTTGTCAGTATATTAATGAGTGTACTTTTTATACTGCATAAATAAAATGGGTCTAATGGCCTCTAGTACCATGAATATAGATGTTATATAATTTTTTTATGGGGAAGATTGCCCATCCATTTTTTAGCGGTGGATTTGCTTTACTTTCCGCATTTTGTTAGGCATTATGTTTCTTAGTTATAATCTTCTTGTAGAGTGAACTTGGAGCGAATGCTATTTTAGCTGTCTCAATTGCTGCATGCAAAGCTGGGGCTGCTGAAAAAGAGGTGTGGTGAAATGCAACTTTTATGTGCTTCCATTTATGTACTACTTTAAAGTTCTAAAAAAAAAAAATACTAGGTTCCCCTGTGCAAATACATTGCCGATCTTTCTGGCGAAACCAACATGACTCTTCCTGTCCCTGCCTTCACACTTATAAGCGGCGGAAAACATGCTGGGAATCATCTGTCCATTCAGGTATAATTTGGCAAGGTTTAATATCTAGATACATGTTTTTATTTTTTTATTTTTTTATTTTTTTATCAGTAATCTAGATAAATGCTTATTGTGGTGTCTGGAGTGAGTTGTAATTTGCGTTTATTTTGTTTTTTTTTTGTTTTTTTTTTTTTGGGGGGGGGGGGGGGTGGAGTTTGTCAATGCGGAGGTGCCTTTTTTCTAGTTAGGCCAGTGCCTTCATATCATCAGGTTGCATCAGGTTATTTCTCACTCATTATCTACTCCAACATTATCTGAAATACTGGCCTAAAGTACTGCATGTTATCATTTGAAGATGGACTTATCAAAATTTTTTATTGTGTGAACAATAGTGTGTCCCCTACATTCTTATAGCACTTTACAGTTAAACTTTCATGCGAAGATTTAGTGTCGTTTGGAGATTCATGTATTCATATGTTTTTTTTTAATTGCTTTTCCATGGAATACCACCATTTGGAGGAGCAAGGCTTCCTTGAGAGCTGCTTATTTGTCTGGGCTACTGTAATTGGGAAGATTCTTACTTTGGATAATATAAGAAAGAGGTGTCTTACATGTGATAGAAGGGCGTTGCATGTGCAGAAGGAATAGGGAATGCGTAGATCATTTATTTTTCCTCTGTGAGGCAGCTAGTTCATTATGGCAAGCTGCTTTTAGTCTTTTTGGACTAATATGGGTGATGCTTGGGTGGGTGGTAGATCTGTTAGCATGCTGAAAATGGCAATTTGAGAGTCATTACAGTGGGTTATTGTGAAAAATGATCCTGCTTTTGATGTGGTGCATATGGAAGGAAAACAATGGACCGAAATGTGAATTCGAATGGGTTGGGGGGAGTTTGTTAAACATGTCAAATTTAAGGTGGGCAATGGATCAAGAATACATTTTTGGCATGACAATTGGTGTGGTGTGGAAGATGATCCCTATCTGTATTCTATGGTGTATTTGGAAGGAGCGAAACGACCGGGCGTGCGAAGATAGGGAGCGCTCTTTGGAGGAGATTAGATTACTGTTTATTAGAACTCTCTTTCTTTGGGCCAAAGCTGTAGATTTCAATGGCCTCGATTTTCATGCTTTTCTTTTTTCTATTTATTCCCCCTAAATAGGTGTAATCTCTTGTATACTACCTGTGTACTCGGGCTTTGCATATTCGTATTAATATAATATAATCATTTACCTATAAAAAAATGACAATTGGTGTGGTGAGTCAGCTCTCAAGAAAGTCTTCCCTTCACTTTTTCAGATTGCAAGGCAGCAAGATGCAACTGTGGCTGATTCTTTCTCTTTTTTGAATAATAGTATTCAATGGAATGTTGATTTTTTGAGAAATGTGAATGACTGGGAAGTTAATGTTATCTCAGATTTTTTTAGTAGAATATATGAGTTGAAGATTGTCCAAGGAAGAGAGGACAGATTGATGTGAATTCATGAAGGAAATTCCAGATTTTCTGTTCATTCCTATTATAATGCATTAATCTGTCAAGGTGTATGTGATTACCCCTGGAAAAGCATTTGGAAAGTTAAGGTGCTGAGTAAGGTGGCTTTCTTCTGTTGGCTGGTGTCTCATGATAAAATTCTGACTACGGATAATCTATGGAAGCGTGGTTTTTGTGTTGTAGATTGGTGTTCTATGTGCAAGAAAGATGGTGAATCAGTAAATCACTTGTTTCTACATTGTGAGGTGGCTAAAAGTTTGTGGCATGAGATTTTTGGAAGGATGGGTATAGCTTGGGTGATGTCTAAGCAAGTGGCGGATTTATTAGCTATTTGGAGAGTTGGGAGGAGTCAATGTATTGCTACCATTTGGAAAATGATTCCTTTGTGTTTGATGTGGTGTTTATGGCTAGAAAGGAATGGGAGATATTTTGAAGACAGAATGGTCATTGGAAGAAATTAGGGAATTTTTTTTCAAAACTTTATGTTTATGGGCTAAGGCTATTGTTAATGGATGGTGAAGATATGCTGGAGTTATTTTGTTTGTTTCTGTCTTTTTAGCTTTTGTATGTAGGTATTTCCTCTTGTATAACTCCTATGTAGTCGGGTTATGCCTATTTTTGGTAATAAAATTCTTATTAATTATAAACGAGTTGTCTTCGCTTTTCTAGTATTAGAATGTAACTGGGTGTTTCTTTTGTATACTTCTTGTGTCCTTGAGCTTCGCCTATTACATTGTGTTTAATAAAAATTTTAACTTGTCAAAAATAAATAAATTAAAAAAATAATAATAAAAAATTAAAAAAAAATAAACCGACCGAAATTTTGAAGATAGCACAAGGAGCAAGGAAGAACTCAAGGCTTTGTTTTTCAATTCCTGGATTTTCTTGATTTCTTTTCTCTCTATTTAGTTGTATCTAATGTATATTCCCCGTGTATTTTGTTGAATTCTTTGTTTGTATTGATCATTAATAAAACTTATTTTACTTATATATATGTTGTTAATGTAACAACTACAAATGACCCACCCGTGGGTAGCCCAAGTGGTAAGGGTGAACTTGTGTGTATGAGCCCCATGTCACAGGTTCGATTCCCCCTAGGATCAAACTGCGATTTATGTGGAAGGCCATGGCAGTAGGTTGTTGTGCTAGTCTACCCGTGGGCTTAGGTTCCATGGGTGAGTCCTAAGGGCTCTGCTGTGGGGTGGTTCCCCCGTCATAAAAAAAAAATATAACTACAAATGAACTAAGAAAAGGTTGTAATGCCTTGGTCATCTCTTGCTTAAATGTGCTAGGTGCTCTTCATATATCGAAAGCACTGTGAGCCATTCAAATAATTCACCGAGTTTCTTGAACTTGGTTTTTCATTTATTCCCACACTATATTTATTACCCAAGGGAAAAGAAACCACGAAATATGAACTTGGCCCTTGTCTCTCTTTCATGTAATTTTCATTTATCTCTTAAATGAAAAGTAATTTTCACTTAAAAACCATCAAGTTTGGTGACTTTTAATTTAAAGCTGTTTCTATGTCAAGTCTATGACATTATGTGGCTCGTGCTGGGGATGCTTCCTTCTATTTTGGAGATATCTAGTAATCTTCCCAGTGCAATGTAAGGTTTATTAGAGCAGCACATGATTGGGAGGTTGATACTTTTGCTGGATTTTGTATTCTGGTATATTTGATTAATTTGGGAAGGAGAGGTGGAGACCAAGCTTATTTTGGCTAATTCCAAGAGTGCAAGGTTCATTGTTAGATCATTCTATAATGTCCTTGTTACTCAAACAATGCCTTTCCCCAGAAGGATATATGGTGGACTAAGGTCCCTCCAAGAGCTGCGTTTTTTGCCTGGGCAACCTCTCTAGGAAAGATTCTCACCATGGACAGTCCAAGTAGAAAAAGATATTGTTGTAATTGCGTGGTTCTGCATGTGCAAGAGGAGTGGGGAGATTGTGGATCATCTTCTAATCCATTGCAAGGTAGCTACTACATTGTGGAGTGACTTTTTTGTCGTGTTGGTTTTCGCTTGGGTTATGCCTTGTAGAATGGATCTTTTTTACTCTTGGAGAAGGTTAGGTGGAAGCCCACAAACTTTTTTAGTGTGGGGATTGGGAAGCGGCTCCTACTTTCCAAACACGGCTGTGAACAGACTATAGAGGAGACCAAGACTTTCTTTTTTTAGTTCTCTACCCCTTTCGTTTACTTTTATAGACTTTAATGGGCTTAATTTAACTCAATTTTCTTGCATCTCTTCCTCTGTCCAGATAGCTGTCTCTATTGTATACAACCTATGTACCTGGAGCATGTCTTTTGAGCTTTTAATGAAATTTTTATTACTTATCCAAAAAATTTAAGTCTATAGTTGCAAACCAATGCCCCGGCATCATTATACTTTTTATCTTCCTTTGTTTTAAAACGCAGCCTTGGATGTTCACACTTGACTTCCAATCATTGTTGAGAGAATTGTTACTTAAATTAATTTTAACTTGAAATATCATCAGGAAATCATGATTCTTCCAATCGGAGCAAGCAGATTTGAGGAGGCACTGCAAATGGGCTCTGAAACCTATCATCACTTGAAGGTATATGATCCTTGTGATTGCCTTGTGAGGATCATATTGGATGTATATGCTCCTTTTTGTGCTAAGATTTAACAGAAAAGTAGAGAACAAGCGTGATTGGAAGCTTTGAAATATTTTCTTTCATAGTTTTTTTGTGCAAGTTTTCTTAGTTGTCTACATTTTTCTTGGTGCAAACATACTTTGCACCCTGTGTAATCTCAGAATGAATATGAAGTTTCATCCTATGGCACTTTCTAGATGACTTAAGAATGAAGCAATTTCCGAGTGTTATCAATTGTCTTGTTATATACTCAATTTGATTGTCTGCATTGAATAGTCCAGTTGTTCTATTCATAAACAGTTGTGCATTACACATGGTATTTTCTCAAAAGAATGTTTTATGGAATTTAAAAATGTTAAATGTAATGAGATGACATGCTTCCACTCATTCATTTTTTTTAATTTCTGTAATAAAAAGGCAGGCTGTTATTACCGAAAAATATGGTGCACATGGATGTAATGTTGGTGAAGATGGTGGCTTTGCTCCAAACATCTTGAGGCAAGTTTTTCTGTATATTTCAATGAAATCCACCCACTTCCTCTCCCTTTAGTCCACAAAAAAAGAATTCCAAGAAGGGAAAGGAATACTTGCCTATGCTATACATAAAACTGTGCTTTTTCTGTTTCTTAAAAGTAGCTATCTGCTCTTTTGACTTCCAAGCTTCTGTGCATCATTTTAGAGAGGCACAAGGTGTTCTTTGTATGATATATTTTTATCTATTGGCAGCTTTAGAGAAGGCCTAGATCTTGTAAAAGAAGCTATCAGCAGAACGGGGTATGATGAGAGAATAAAAATTGCACTTGATGTTGCTGCTACTGACTTTTGCATAGGTGATTTATTCTTTGCTGAAAAACTATTCCTTCAGCATATAAATTGAAATAAGAATTCGTACATAGTTGACTATCATGTTGTTTGTTCCATTGAGTGGTATTTTTCAGTATCCATTGCATAATAACAATTAAATGTTAAAATATTTAAGGTACATTGAAGAGATACCTTGTTCTGACAGATCTCTATCCACAATAAACACCTGCTTCCATCCTACCAAAAATTCCTATCTATTACTCCTGCACTGTGCATTGGGTCCTTTTACTAGGATGTGCTTTTCTGAACGAACATTTCCTGCCCTATTATCCACTAAAGATTTGCTTTCTCTTTTCTGCATAATTAGGCACAAAGTATGATCTGCACAGCAAAGTTCCAAATAAGTCAGGGCAGAATTTCAAGTCAGGAGAGGATATGATTGAGTTGTACAAAGAACTATGTGTTGGTATATTAGCCTGTTTTCACTTTTTTTTTTTCCCTCTGCTGCCTTATTTCTTCAACTATGACTTAAATGTTGTTTTCTCTTCTATGGGTTCTTAGAGTACCCGATTGTATCAATTGAAGATCCATTTGACAAGGAGGACTGGGAACACGTCAAGCAATTTTCCGGTCTTGGAATTTGTCAGGTTTGTTTTGTATTGCATTATATGTGATCTTTGGCTAGAGTCATATGTAATTTCTTCGAAATTAAATTCTGCCTACATAAGGCATGATGCTGTGGTATTAGGTCCCACATTTTGGAGGGAAATGTATATACAAGAAAGTAAATACATTTGCATGCTAGGAGTTGACTTATGTTGTGGCTTAACATCTGTGCTCAGTGTATCGTCCTCCAAACTTTACAGAAGCTGTTCTGTTGGATGCCTCTGTTGCTGTTGATTTTTTTTCCCATGTTCACCTAAAAACATTTTGGCCGGATCACTTTTATTGGGTGGTTTTGCAGGTGGTAGGGGATGATTTGTTAATGTCAAATCCACAACGTATTCAAAGAGCAATACAAGAATCGACTTGCAATGCTCTTCTTCTCAAGGTATTTAGCCATCTTCATATCAAAATTTGAGGCTGTGGTATTTTTTAAGTGATTGTGGTCGTTTTGTTGATGAAACGATTGGGACCACCCCGATCTTGAGAAACGAGGACAAGGCTTTCAGTGCAACTTTCAAAGTCTAATGGTTTTCTTGTTCAACTTTAGGTAAATCAGATTGGGACCGTGACAGAGGCCATTGAAGTGGTGAAGATGGCGAAGGTTGCTAATTGGGGAGTGATGACATCTCATAGATCTGGGGAAACTGAAGATTCTTTCATTGCCGATTTATCTGTTGGACTTGCCACTGGCCAGATCAAGGCAGGTGCTCCTTGCAGAGGAGAGCGGCTGGCAAAGTACAACCAGGTACGCTTTCTATCCAGTATGCACTCATTTTTTTCTTATTGTGTTTCCAGTTACTTAACAGCTGAATTTAGAAAATCGCATTGACAGTTAGTATCAGTGTATCACTAACAGTAGCTTCATCTAGATTAGTCTCAGTTTTCTTTGTCGTATTTGTAAAACATGCAGAATGCTCTTGTTATAATTTTTTAAAAGCCAGTTCTCAGTTTTCTACTTTCTCATGCTTTTATCTTATGTTTCTAATACGGCATGCATCGATATCCAATTCTATCATCTAGGCTGGGAATTAGTCTGTGAGACACAGAACAGTTACTGACTCTAATACTTGAAAAGAACCTTAAACATTTGTGATGAGAATAATGACAGCACAAAGCTCTTGATTTTTCTTTAATGCACAAAGTGAAAGTTGGATCTGATCCGAGGATATGCTTCAGTGGATGGAACCTTATTATCCCCGTGTCTATGGTTTTTATACAAATTTAGACAGTCTGGTCAGTTTTTATGGTTAAGATGGGAGGCAAATGAGATGCAAAACTTACAGCTTAGTTTCTTGCAGTTGCTTCGAATTGAGGAAGAGCTTGGGGAGCAAGCAGTTTATGCTGGTCAAGATTGGAGGGCGTCATCCTGAACAGTCCCCTCAGGTTTTACCCTAGACCGCACCCCCGCAGCATGTTTTGTTGGGGGTGGGGGCTTGTTGTAGTTAAAAGAGTTCGTATGTCCCATCAATTCAAGTAGATTGGGTATTCTGTTGCAACGGGTGTTCTGGTTTTTCTGTTTTGCTTGTGAGTTTTGACTATTTTCCTTCTAAATTGAGTTCTTTCAACAACTTTAAAAAAAACTAGTACATTAATTTGGCTTCAAGTTTCACTGTACATCATTACTTCAATTTCGGGAAAGTCATGAACACACTCGAGCAAGGATTATTCAAGCCAGTGTCATGGATTTACTGTTTAATGTTCCAACCAACCATTCATTATTCGAGTACCAAATATTTTGAAACATATTGTCACAACACCTCAGGAAACTCAGGAGAGGAGCAGGTGCTGAAAGTAGGACACGAGAATTTCAAGCAGCCAGTTACTTGGACCTTACGTCGTATAAATTAAAATCCTCATAGCCAAATGGTCAACAGTCCACTCAATCTTTTCTTGTTCATTCTGAGTTTTCCGAAACTTGAGATCAATTTTCAGAAACCATAAATACTACAAACCAACAAAAATACATACGACAGTTCATCCTAATCTAAATCACAAAACATAAACAGATCCATCGGATTTGTAGAATTCTTCTAAACCGCCAATCGATTGCCCACAAAGATATAAAAACCAAGTATAAGAAACATTCTCAACTGGGTTTTAAAACAGGACAAATTGCGTGAACGGGGGGGGGGGGAGATTGAGTTGAGTGCTACATAAAACCAAACTTTAGGGCTTTGTCTCGTCTTCGTCCTCTTCTATCTTTGGAGCCAAGTAGAACCTAATATAACCCATCTCTGCAATCTTGTATTCAACCACCACAGGAAGCTCTGAAGACAAGCTAATCGTAACCATGCTCGACAAAGGGGTTGCCTTCGTAAAGGAATTCATATACCTCAGCGCAAACGTCAATGACACTGGCTCATTCATCTCTATGATTGTTGCTTCTTCCGGCTGCAAATTTCAGCAAGTCAATCAAACTCGGATGGAACTAAAAATGCAGTAATACCCATGTACACGTTTTTCATCAAGCCACTTCCTGGTGCTAAGATTGTATCAATAACACTGGAGAAACTAACAACCATACCAATATACCATACCTTGTCTACCGTGGTATTCTGCCTGCAAACAATATTTGCTGTTCCAATATCACCTCTTGTGGAGAACTTCACACCTTCCTTAGTTACAGAGATGACAACTGCAAGCACAAATAGCCCAATATGTTTAGAGAAGTACACAATGGGATGAACACTTGAAAATAAGAATTACAAACTCACAAATCCAACAACAAACCCACAGTACCAGTGTCACCAATACTGCTGAGATCTTTGCAAATCCTAGCAAACTCAGCTGAAGGCATCCGAACAATAGCATGGTATTCTGCCTCTGGAATTCCAAGGTGCTCGCTATCAATGTCCATCAGCTTCATCTCAAAATCAGAAATCTTGTCTTGCGCTTTTATCCATCCCCGAATGGGAAGCAGAACAATCACACAAGCACATGTCAGATAAATCAGAGTTAATTGTTCTTTTTTTTCCTTTCCGAATTATAGCATGCTTATACAGTTTTGAGCCACTGGAAATCAAAAAAAAAAACGGTTAAAAGTATAAAATGCAATCTCCACTCGACTCCCTTTTTTATAAATCATAACAGGAAAAACGATTTTGTTGTTTAGATATCTAGCATTCAGCCTTTAAATTTGAAGACCTTTCGTTTTCAAAGAAAGGGGGACATAGAAGAGAATTGAATTGACAGAAAGATCTTAGCCATCAGTTTCTCACTGAGAAAACAGAGTCAAATAAAGCAAGCACGAATTGAAACTTATATGTACTGGTGCCCTTATATTTCTAAGGCTTAATAAACCTCAACTAAATTTGTTTTCTAAGCAATAAACCATGACTAAATGGAACTACATAAATTATGCGATGGTCAAATAATAATAGTAATTTCTTCTCGAAGCCCTACTGACATTGTAGGAATACAAATTGCATCTCTCTTTCTTACAACGTGTTCACAGCAACCAAACACAGCAAGTTGTCTTGAGAATCTACAAATCAACCAACCAGCAATTTGGACTAGCAGGACTATACCCCACTTAATTTTAGTACAAAAGCCCCAACTGCCACTAAGCCCTAGGATTTTCAAAATCGAACCTAAAAAAATAAAGGATCTCAAGAGCCCAAAAAAAAAAAAACACTTACTGGGGCTCTCGAACATGAAGGTGACGGTGTCGCTACCATCGTCGGCCTTGATGGTGATGATATCATCGTTTCCAGCGCACTTTAGCATCTTCGACATGTTGTTGAGGTTCATGCCCATGGAGATGTTGCGGTCACAGCGGTAGTGCTCGAAGCCCTCGGATCTAAGGAGCAGAGCAACCAGAGCAACGTGACTCGAGTCCATGGCCTGGAGCGAGAACCCAGTGGCCGAGCAGTCGAAATTGGCATCGTTAACCAAGTCTTTGATGGACTCCATAACCTTCTTCATGAGCGAGCCCTGTACTAGACGGAGTTCCAACATCTTTCTTGGATTTTTCCAGAGGCTTCGGATTAGGGTTAGGGTTTGAGATTTTGCGAGGGAAATGCCGAGATGGTGACGAAAAAGGCGGGTAGATTTTCGAGCGGGGTGACGGGGTCGAAATGCGGATGGGCGGGGCGGATTATATAGCGTCAGAGGTATAGTGGGAAAAGCCTTTTGAATTCTGTAGGGTTCAATTAGCGGGTTTGGAGTGTAATTTCGTTCCCGCCATACGATTTCCGCAAAGCGGATATTGATTATTTAATATATCTAATATATATATATATATATCATGGATAAATCAATTGATATTTAATATCTATATATCTTATATAAAAAAAATTTACGCATTGATATAATGTAATACGATCTATCATAATATATTGATTAAAAAAAATACACCTATCGGAAAGATTTTTGGATAGAAATTATAGTGCAGTGCTGTCCATCGCTAAATCGGGGGCTTATAGTTATAGAGCCGTACTACAAAGCAATAATAACGAAGGTAATGCACCAAAAACAATATTATGGAAAATACTAAATATAATTAAAAAAAAAATTTACAAAATACTTACTTATTCATATATTGAAAATCATAAAATTTAAATTTTAAATTTTTTTAAAAAAATTAATAAAATAATCTTCTTTGCACGTTTTCGCTAAAAAAAATAAAAATAAAATCCCTATATTATAAATTTCATGAGTTTGGTGGAATTTAATTTAAAGAAAAATTAAATTCTCAAGTTATGTGTATTGTGTATTAAGTGGTGGAATTTAATTTAAATAAAAATTTATTATTTAAATGATACATAATGTGTGTTTTACACGTAAATTTGAGAATAGAATAATTCTAATTTAAATAGTTGCAGATGAACAACCCGAAGGTTGTCCTAAAGTGATATAAAATTCCACCTGAGCGTGTTAAAAATCGGAGGCATTATCTCCAAAATAATAAAATAAAATAAAATAACTACTTCACTTTGAAAGCAATAAAAATTGTTAGATCAGTAAAGTTAAAAAATAAAAATAAGAAAAAAGAAAACAACAAATACAACCAACAATCTATGCACTACCACAATAACTAACGTATATATAGACGATATATAAGCATTTTATTTTGATGGGAGAATATATTTAAACCATATTTTGTCACTCATGATGATTCATTGTTTAATAACTGTAACATACGGATCCCATAAAATATTTTTAGTCTATTTATTTAATTTTAGTCTACTTATTATTTATTTATTAAACTTTTTTTACTTATTTATCAAATAGTATTAGTATTATTGAAGGGATAAATGTAGGTAAATTATCAATTTAGATTTTGCTAGGTTTTTTAATCTTAAGGCTGTGTTTTGTTGTAAGACTCAACTAAGTTCAGTCTAATTTTAAGCTGAGTCTAATATCTAAACACACAACTCTCAAATTATTAAACTCATGTCAACTCAAAACCTCATTACACGTGGAATCCACAATATTTTTTAACTTCACACATTTTTATACGTGTGACTCACAATCTTTTTCAACTTTCCATAAAAATTAAAAAGTATTAAATTCATCTTAGTATTAAATTCTCCACTATTCAATTCACTATTATTTACGTGTTCATATTAGTCTCAAATTCTCAATACCAATCCCGCCACATCATCTCCATTAAGAACCCGTTATACACACAATCCGTGTAAATCACAACTTCTTCAAGTCCCTTCCTGTTTACAGATTAATCATCAAACCCCCACATGATATCAAACTCTGTCGAATCTTATTTTAGCAGCCACTGTTCGACCCTAACACAACACGTCGTCTATATATATTCAAACATTCCTATGCAAATTCAACAACACAATACCATAGCCTACCTCCCTCAACCCGAGTGCATCCGAAAAATAAATCAAAACTTTCATTTTCACAGAATCACTGTAACCTTCCCCATATCTCCACCGCAGTTTTCCTCTTCACCCCTCGTTTTCCGTTGCGCCGTCGTGACTCCCTGCTACCAAAGCCACCACCTCGTTCAGCCTCCTCTCTCGGTCAGTCCCAAATCCGCCTCCAACGATGTATCTGTTTCTTCGGTTCTCCTTGGGTAAGCTCTGCCGCCCAAGTCTTTTGTTCTCCTTCGTATGTTTTATCGAGTGAAAACTGAAAACTGAAAGAAGCACTCTGTATTTCGTAAAGTATAAACTATCACAAATCTTTCTAAATAAAAAAATATTTCCTCAATGTTTAAAAAAAAAAAAAAAAAGAACAAGTAGGAATCCTCGGACCCGTAGCATTTTCCTTTAGCGATTTCCTTCTTCCAACTCTTCCAGAACTGCCTTTCCATTACCAAATTCCTGCTTTCCAGCCTTTCTTTGCAGATTTCAATGGTGGATTTCAAGCCCCAGACCGAAATTTAATTCGCTGAGATATTCCTCTGTAGCGCTTTCGTGGCTTGTTTCGCCGAGGTATTGCTTGATCTCTCTGGTTTTGCTTACTTTAGTAGATTTGTTATTTTAGTTCACATTTACCGGTTTGGCTGATTTAGTATGGTTACCACGTGTACTAAGCTCAAAGAACTCACTCACTAATCTGGTTTTGGAGAATTTTAAATTAAGCCCAGGTGCTAGTTTTTTTTTTAGCATTTTTATTTTGGAAATTTATAGTTATCTGCTCTGTACTCATTTTGGTTATAGGAAATGTGCTATGGGCCACGGCTGCATTATAAAGACAATAATAGTCCTTTACGACTAGCTTATCATCCAACACTGTTATCTTCATTTGTTTAATCTTCTTGGACTTCCAATACCCTTCTCATTCTCGAGCAGTTTGAAATTCGGCTTTGAAAACGTGTTTTGTTTCTAAACATTTTGCATTGTGATGATACTACAAACCTGTAACTTGACCATTCAAGACGTTGATTTTGAAATGGGTGCATTGAGCTGGTTCCGATTAAGATAGAATGGGCTTACATGGTCTTTACTTGATGGTTTTTGTTTTTAGCCCAAGTTAATGTGTCAGCTTTTCACCATCTTTTGGACTTTAAGCAGTGAGATATGATGATGCATGCTCTATGCACGTGCGTTCTTTACTCATGGTATGGTTTTATCTTTGAACAGTAAAAAAAGAGAGGGTGGAAACCAAAAACAAATAAAAGAGGAAAATAAAAAGCAGAACGATCTATAAAACAATTGATATAAAACAATTGATATAGTTCGAGTATGATTCTTCAACTGAATTAGTACCCGCCTGTGTCTATCTCCTGTCAAGTATACTCACCAATCACAATGCTTCTTTGGAATCACACACATATGCATGCACGCATACACCACAATTAGAACTCAAAATATGAACTGCTAAAGTCAGGCTTCAGCTTAGTAGATGGAGTGGGTGTACCCAAATATACGGGTTTGGTGGGTACTATTGCTATGGAAGAGGGTTTGTCAGCACTTTGGAAAGGCATTATTCCAGGATTACAACGCCAGTGTCTTTATGAAGGCTTAAGGATTGGCTTATATGCTCCTGTGAGCCTATATGCTTTTTTGATGAATATGATTGATTACTCTGTGATAATGTTTTATTTGTACATGTAAACTGCATGTTGGACAGGTCAAAACATGTCTTGTTGGCGGTGAATTTATTGGAGATGTTCCTTTATACCACAAAATACTTGCCGCTCTTTTGATGGGTGAGCATGAATAGTGACTGCCCTGCTTGCAGTATAAAATTGTACACAACATGCATATTGTTCTGTCCAGTGCTCAAACTATCATTGCCATTCCCCCGTTTTTTAATTTTCTGAGTCAATACATTTCACAGCAAACTCTTGGATTTTTTGAATGTGAAAATTTTATTACATTTTTACCTTGACAGGTGCTATAGCAATTGCAGTGGCTAATCCAACTGATCTTGTCAAAGTTCGACTTCAAGCTGAAGGAAAACCACTGGCTGGGGTTCCTAGGCGCTATTCTGGAGCTTTGGATGCTTATTTCAACATAGTGAGGCAGGTCAGTTTACATGCTAACATGGATATTTTCTCTTTTAGCTTCTAAGTGAATTAATTGTAATCATCTTACAAAAATAAGGAAGGATTAGGGGCTCTCTGGACTGGGCTTGGCCCTAATGTTGCCCAAAATGCTATAATAAATGCTGCTGAACTAGCCAGTTATGACCAAGTTAAACAGGTAACATCCTAATGTTAGGTCTTTTCGGTTGAATATCTAAGTTGTTGGGTTCAGTTCATTCCAAAATGTCCTAATTCTCTATACTTATGCAGATGATTTTGAATATTCCAGGGTTCATGAACAATGTTTTGACTCATTTGCTAGCTGGTCTACTTGTTCTTTTAGCCATAAATCATACAGTTTAGAGTCCTCAAATAGTCAATTGCCCTGCTATAAAATATTATAGGATTTTCCATTGACCAAGTAAAAGTTATGTCTTGGTCTGATGGGTATAGAATTTCTCTTTCACGTGTCCATGGAGTTTGAAAAGTCCTCCACATCTGATTTTTCTCTCTCTAAAAGTGAATCATAGAAGTTTGTTGAAATTTTGCACCTCTCGGGGAAAAATCATGACACAGCATTAAACAATAAGTATAATTAACCATTTTGGATTGGGTAGTAATGGACCAATTAAAAACAAAAGAGTCACATGCTGTCTCTCATGCGTGTAACCTTGTAAACAGTGCTAATAACACCGAGGCATTTTAAAAATTTCATGGTGACAATAATGATGGCGACAATGACAATTTTGCTACATAAATGAATGTGCATGTTTTCTTTGCATTGCCAAATTTTTTCTGTTATTGAAGCTGGCTTCCAATTGTAGCATAATCTGCATAGTTTTTTGCTGCAGCCTTTTAGTGTGGCTATGCTAATGAAGGATTGTGATCAAAATTTGTTTCTTATCATATGAAGCAATTTTTTTATTGTATTTTAAGGATGAGCTAGTCAGTCAATATTGGCTTGGATGCCATGCTTGTTATGTTCCAGGTGAAATCTAGAATGATGGGAGATTCAACATACAAAAACACATTTGATTGCTTCATCAAAACTTTGAAGAGTGAGGTATGTTGAGTTGTCTTTGAAGATAAAAAGAAAATTGTCAATAATATTGGCTCTCTCCTCTCTCTCTCTCTCTCTCTCTCTCTCTCTCTCTCTCATATACAGTGCAGGATGAGTTAAATTGGAGGGCAGGCATGTGCCATACGCTTTAAGTAATAGGCTAGAAGCAAGTTTCTGAAAATAACTTACCATGGGAGTTTTTTCTTCCGAATTGTATCTTTTCCCCCTTAGAAACAGGACGTCCGATGTAGGGTGAAGCTGTGAATTCAATACCCTCTGGCCCTCTGCGTGAGTGTGCAATTTACAAAATAAACGCTCGATTAAAAGCCTGACATAAATGTTTGTATGAAACCATTAGTTGCAGTAATAACCAGTAACTCTTTGAAGCTAATATATTGCAGGGATTTTTTGCCTTTTATAAAGGGTTCTTCCCTAACTTTGGTCGGCTGGGAGCTTGGAATGTGATTATGTTTCTAACCCTTGAGCAAGTAAGATTTCCAAATGATGTTCATGCATCTTGGTATTGATTTTTGGCTAAATGTGGGGCGCACTGGCATACAACTGATTCTGGAAATTGTTTTCTATACCACCAGCTGTTGCAGTTAGAGCATACTAGTTCATTGTGTCTTGCATATAGAAAATGCACTAGAATTTGGAATATTAAATAATTTAATGCTAGAATAAAAGAATTGCTTATTAACAAATGCTAGCAGGTTATGGTAGGTTTCATTCTGTTGGAAAAAGCCAATCACTTTAGTATACAGTATACTTGAGAAAATAGCATTGGTTGACTTGAGAAATTACCATCGACTAGGATGGATTTGCCGAGATTTTGGCCTCGGCTTTTGGTAAAAAATTGACCACGGCCTCCTGCGTTTTTCTTTGTACCATCGGAAAGTGGACCAAGCTTTCTTTAGTTTCACTTTGGAGGTTCTCATTCATGGAGTATTGATCTACTACTCAAAATTTTGTTTTACTATATCTCCAGTGGCAATGAGTTCCATTGATCCCGATTTGCACAACTGTATGTCATTTTTAATGCAGTTCTGAATTGGACCAGTGAGGTCCATGCAATAGTGGGCACGATTCTGGAACAGCAGGTCTGTGTTTGCATTCAAGTTTTAGCAGGCATTGAACCATATGATGGTTCTCAAATTTGAAATATCCTCCTTTTTAACTTTTTCTTTTTAAAAAAGTTATTTTCTGGTTGATCTTTTCATGACTGTCAGTCTTTGGAAAAGCTTAAAAGCTATGACGTGTTTTTTTAGTCACTTTGAGGGTTTGCAGTGGCTTATTTCCTGGTTGAGATTTGGCAAAGCGTGAAGGCAGAGCTTGTGCTTGGAAATTGTTTCTTCATTTTTTGTATTGTACCCACTCTGTTATATACGGTGTAGTTTTTGTAACAATGAATTGCCAAACTAGATTTTAATTGTTTCTCTAGGCCCTTTTGTGATGGCACAAAGCTGTTTTCCTCCCGTGTCCTCGTCAAAATTGACATTGTTGTATATGATTACGTTGGAATGAAAGAAACTATCATATTGTGCAATGTTCAATATTGTTGAGTTTTTTCTTTTTCAAAGGCAAGAAGTTGATACTCTATGTGGCATCGCCACAGTAACATCCTTACCAACCAGGACAATAAGCATATATATTGTTAATTCGAGCTTCGCTTGTGTCAATTCTTTCGAGCGGAATGGAATTTTCACAAGTCTGGATCTTTTTTCGTCTTATGGTCTATGTCAAATTATTATTATCGAACTTTTGCGCCGTTTAAGAGATCAAAATCTCTTAACATAATTCTACGTTCTTGAAAATTATAGGGAGAGAGGAAGGACTTTTGTTTGCACGTTCCCTATTTTTTCAACACTCAAAAAACTACGGTAGGTAAGATTCTTATTTAAAGAGTTTCGAATAGCGTGGTTAATTAAATTTTCTAGAAATTAATTAAGTATCAATTGTGGAGAGTTAATGGACTGTTTAATGTGGAGACTACATGGGTAATGGGGTAGCTATTTACTAACAGTAACCTCAAAACAGAGCTGTTATCTATACCAGGGTTAAAGTTAATGAACATAGAGTGTTTCATCTCCTTCGGCATAATTTCTATTGACATTCGAAAACACGACGTCCCATCCACCAAAGTAATCGAGTAAAAGTTCCTGTAACTAAGCAAAGACCATGATGGTAAACTGCTGTCCATGTCATCATCATCTGCGGAGGAATTCATCGGATTTACTCGAGAGTTTATTTGAAATGAATATCATAAACTATGGTTTCTAGTACATAAAAATGGCACTAGATCCATCAATTAATCATGTCTGTTTAATCCAAAACATTATCGGAAAAGCATCAGTTGGGACAAAACAAAGTGGTCCTAGGTTCTTAAGCCTAGAATCTCTAGGAACAAAATCCAACTCGAGAATAGCAAAAGGTTAAACATTACATTCATCTTGACTTCATCACTGCCCTAATGATCTAAAAACATCAGCAAAATAAGCTAAGCTAATAATTCCAAAGGGTGCGTTCCATTCTACCTTATGTCCTGGCGACCAGATAAACACGAGCCCTGATGACTGACCCATTGCCAAGCTTGAATCCAGGACTAACTGGGAAACCCACGATCTGACCCGCAGGTACTCGCCCACCGGGAAATTTGACAACGCTCTCCATATACTGTGGATGGAACTCAGCTCCACGACTCGCCTCGAACTGACTCGGTGCCGGGTCGAGAGAGAAGGCCAACAAGTGAAGCAGCCACACGGCCTTGGTGAGCATTAAGAACTCGCCGTAAAACTGACTCCTTGGGTGATTTCCGGCCAGGACCTGGCGGCGCTGTTCTAGGTCCCCAAACAAGGACTCTTCCATCTTGGGATGAACCACGGCGAGGTACTTCTTGGAGCAGAACTTGCCGAAGTGACATGTGGGCATGATTCCGAGAAGCTCGGAGGGGTCCATCGCCTTCATGTCGCGGTACTGGGTGAAGCAGTCGCGGCGATACTGGTCCGGGTTGAGAAGGGAGGAGAGGCTGCCGTCCATGTAAAAGGTCTCGTGGTCGAATCCTTGGAACACCTTTCGGCAAATGTAGGATTCCAGAGCATATTTGGCGTGCTGTGTTGCAACGACTGAGCAAGCTGCGATGGTGGCGGTAGTGGATGTAAGATTGTCGGTGGCATTGGCAGCGGCTTCGATAGAACGCACGGCTGCAGCAATGTCCCAGTGGGCAGAGCGCATGAGGGAGAGGAGGAGCATCGTGAAGGACTTGGATGCGTCTTTCACCTGCTTCATTGTGGTCTCGAAAACTTCTGGTGCTGGCCCTGCCATGACTGGGACCAGTAAGATATATCAGAGTTAACATTCTCTAGGTGATTCATCCCACTCGTTTGAGTTTTTATCCTAAGCAATAACCTGTCTATGAATGTGTACAAAGCGGTGTTTCGAAGTGAAATCGGTACCCATATATGGGTTGTTTTTACCTTGACCTTGAGGAGCGGAGACGACCTTCCGCTTCGAATGGTGAGGCCTGGAGCTTCCCTTCTTCCCGTTGGTTCCAGTAAGGCTTAGGCTCGAGACCGCAACGGTCCTCAGCTTCTCCTTGAGATTCTCGACCTCCACTTCCCTCAGTTTCACCTCCCTCTTCAGCTCCTCCACCGCCGCCTCGTACGGCGCCACCACCTCCCTCACCGTCGCAACCCCACTTCCTCTCCCTCTTCCTCTGCTCTTCCTCCGCGTGCTACCACCAATGAGGCTGGTAGTCCTTCTGAATCTCTCCCTCAACACTCCGAGCTTCCTCAGCTCTCCCACCACAGCTACGTCCGCCACCCTCATCTTTTCTGGGTCCCAAGGGCAATGCGCTTCTTGTAGACTCGCGTACGCTCTCTTCATCCCCGAAACCGTGTCGAACACCTCGTTCATTAGCCTCTCCATCTCCACGACTCTTTCTACTCTCACCTCCTCCTTCATCCCCTCCCAAGCCTTCAGTCTTTCCTTTTGTTCTTCTTCACTTTCCCTTTCTTCCTCCTCCTCCTCTTCTTCTTCGTCCTCGTGCTCCTCCGAAAATTCGTACTCGTCATCGTCGTCTCCGACTCGATTCTCGCCAGAACCGTGGCGACCGGCGGCGAGTGGGTGCAGCAAACAAGAGGCGGCGACTCGTTGGATCAGATCCGAAAAATTCGTCACCTTGCCCGCCATTTCCCTTCTCCCCTTCGCCTCGACCCGTCCGTCCCTGTCAAACAGTTCAGAGAAGAGAGAGAATTAAGCAGTGATCAGCTAAGTCCACGCAGTGACTCAGCGAGTTGTATATTATTAATTCTCCCACTCTCTCAGTGCTATCGACAACAGCACAGACTGCCCATGAGGGTGCGCAAATTAATGAACAACCAACCCCCACCAAAAAAGCAACAAAAGAAATGTGTAACTAATGAAGCTCATTTAAGGTAATCCTTACCTCCTGTTATACTCCGAGAGCAAAAAGAAATAATCCTTATAGCTTCTCTGGATCTCAGTAGAACAGCCTCAAGAATCGAGACTGCAAGTCTTCAAATTGGATCCTTTTCCAGCTCTCCCAAGTGGACCCGTTCACCGGTAGACAGGTTACAGCTAGCTAAGCAGCGAAGCTTCCATGGAGTAGTGGACTTTGTTACTCTGAGGCCACGAATGCTGTTGCTAAAAGGAGAATGCACAAGACCTCTTAAAGTTTTTGTGTATGCTAGAAAATATCTGGATCGTACACGTGTGCTGGATACCCATTTATGTTGGAGTATGTTACAGATTGTGAGTTTGTACTTTTAGAAAATCAGAGGACCACCGAATAAAGTGGGAATCTATAGAGTTTGACTCTGTTGAAGCCAGTCACGTGGGACGTCCTAGTTAATAATAACTAGTTATAATAAGGTGGGGGTGTCTTTTGCTTGATCATGAATCTTAGATTATTGACCAATGAGTCCATAATAATCGATTTTTTTCTTTTCATTTTTATCATATCACAGACCCAATATATCATCTCTCATGTATCAAATCCAAATTCAGCATAAACAACTAATAATTAACAATGCAAAAGAAAAAAATAATACTCGGGATGATAAGTAACAAAACTCTTTTTGTTTCTAGAGATGATAACCTCTCACCTCTTCGAATAGAATGAAATGATCTAGGAAATGATCTTCTATATTTATGTTTGTTTAATCTTAATTTATATAAGGTAGAATATCAAATGTTGCCAACTTTGCATGTCATCTTACATGTATCCAAACATAAAAACAAGAAGAAATTACGACTCTGGGGATCTAATGATCCATCTTAACTGCCAAATCCAAGAGTACACGATCCCTAATCCACAATATATAGAGATCAGCATAAGGGGAACAAAAGGAAGCCTTTCACCAAAAAATATGGAATGCAAAAGCTGGCCCCATATCTCAACTACCAAAAGACCAACCAGATAACTCTTCTCAATACCCCTGATAACAAACCCTCCTTTCTTGGCAGCCACGTTGCCATTTCCTTTTAATTCCAATCGACCAGCTTCTTTCTTTACGGGTGAGGTTGCTTTAGCTTCTTCACCATCAGTGAATTGTGCAGAAAATACTAGCCACATTATGATGGAGTATAACAGCAGAAGGAGTACTTTAATTGGATATTCTCGGACTTCAAAGAGAAGAGGAAACAATGAGTAGCTGGATACTGCAAAGAAGTTGAGAAAAGCATTACTAAATTTGGTGAACAACTATGAAGTTAAGAAGTAAAATGCCAATAAACAAATATCTGTCATGGTTACAATTCAGAGTAGCTGTATCATCAATCCTCATAAAGTTGCTGTCTTCGGACCCTTGTCGTGGTATTGACAAAGGACTACCCTCGGTTCCATAACCTTTCGACCCACCCCACATAAAAAATTATAAAAAAACAAATACTTGAAAAAGAGTGAATGCGAAAGTAAAGGTTATTTAGGTAGAACAGGTATATTAATTCATGCCAATGCCCTAAATTATTAATTGCTAATCTATTTGACTGTTTCAGAGGTTCTAACTGATCTATTTAAAAGAGCTCCATCACTTCAAAACTCAAACTACTTAGACACTCCCCTACATAAAATTAGAAAGATGCTAGGTCTACAAAGAGAATTACAAAACTTAATAAGCTAACGCATCTTGATGTGGTACGTCATGTCAGTTTGTAAGTTTTATTTTTGTAATTCTCTTTGTAGACCTAGCATTTCTCTAAAACTTATACAACTACCAAAACAAAATGATAATGTTTCAAGATTTTGCTTTGGCCTAGCATAGCATTCACAATACTTTCATTTTCTTACCCGATCTTTTGGAACTAAGCTCAACTTAAAAAGGTCTTATCTGAGAACTACACCATCACTTGTTCATGATTACCCCTCAATTTAGGGTCGTAATTATTTTAGGACTGAAGATATGATTGAATTTTTCAGAGTTGATGTTTTAAATAAAGATTTCGTGACTGCTACAAAAACAAGGAAAGTGCTTTCTTTCCAGTTAGGATTAGCAGTACGATATAAAATGGCTTCACATAATAATCATCCAGCAGAACTATCAAGTAGGATGATATGAATACTAAGCACTGTGAAATTTATGCATAAAAGTGAACAGTACTTGAGTTTATGGCCAAAGCCACACGGTGAGAGCAAATAATAACTCTAATTTCCCGGGCAGGTGGGGTGAGGTTTGGGAGACCAAATACAGAACCCTATATGGTACTGGTTCTGCCTTCTCCCAGCATACACAAGAAATCATGCCAAGGGATTATGCTTGCTCAGGGAATTACTTAAATCCGAAAAGCGATCCAAAACCACATATCAACTAAAGATGATTTTTAAAGCAGTATTAGAAAAGAGGCAGCAGAAGGCAACCACCGAGATAAAGACACAGCATCAAGAAAAAACTCAGACCATAACATATGCATTCTGAAGCAAAAAAAAAAAAAAAAAAAAACTAAGTAGGAACCAAAAGACTCACAAGTAACCCCTACTAACTTGTAATGAGATGACAGGAAGGAAGAAGCATACCAATGGATAGCAAGTAGTAATGCCTTGCACTGTCCACATTTTGCACCGCAACAGTGGCCAGGGGAATCACAAAGTGAAGCAATGCTTTCTCATGAACATGCCACCCAAACAAGAAACCACAAGTGTATGCATAGGCTACCCATCTAGTAACCATCCCTGGCCGGGGTTCTCTCCAAGCCTTAATAAGACAAGGGGATAGGGCAAGCAAGACAATTATAAAGGTCGCCAAGGGGGTTATCTGCCATTTTATTCATTCAAATTTAGAAATTAAGTCTAGTTGACATTTAGAAATAAAATTAGACATTTAAAAAAACAAAAAATAAACAAAACAAATAAATTAGATAGACAAAACATATCTCATAATAAAATAACCTAACCCTCCCTCCCAAAAGTGAGAAGTGTTGAATCATCAATCAGTAATCTCTTATAAAGTGGCCAGTTCATGAATCCACAAATAAGCTTAAGAGTTAATTAGCGAGCTTCCCTCCCGCAGCTAGGTTCTATTGTCCAAATATTAGAATGAGTAACGCCAAATGACAAGAGCCAGTGAACTAGAAAATGGTGAGGGAATCCCCTAAGATCTATGGCATCCAGTTCACTCTGATCACTGCTCAATTATGAGTATCTTATTCAAGCTTTCCCTATAGATTTACCTGAGGTAGTATAGAAAATGGCGAGGAATCCCCAACTAGCCCCCCAGTGAATGAAGCTGCCGGTGTCGGGATGGCGAACCCAAACCTTCTAAGGAAAAAAGCGAGTAATTTATCTAAAATAATATAAAACACCCAAAAATTTGGAGCCCAGTATGCATGGCAAAGCCCTCTGCCAAAAGGAAACATGCGGCGAAGGACTTGTTGTATCTGCAAGGCAAGAATAAAATATCTATAAATATTGAAGAATAAAACAAGAGAGGAGTGATAGCTTTCAGCTGTTAGTTGTCAAGCAGGAATATTATGCTTATGCTAATCGCAAAAACATAAGCTTTAGGCAAATTTCTTTCAGATGAAATCATCATTAAAGGGCAGCATGCTTGCATTACATTGAGCCCACAGTGACTCTCAACAAAACTTAATTTGCTTCTCATAACTTGAGATTTCATAGATATGATGAGTTCCACACCACAAGATTAAGATGTGCGTAAACATAAGAGGCCAAAGGAATGTTTGTCATGAAAGCAAAAGTGCACCAAGCTCTCATTTAAAGACCTTCAGTGAAGACTGCCAAATAGGTCAAGTTCGTGAGCCAGCATGTTTCCTTTCATTGTCCTCCTTTATCCACTCTTTAACTGACTGCACTAATGATCCTTCAAAAGCAACATATGCTAACAAAAATCAAGAGTATCAAAGGAAAAATAGGGAAGAAAAGGACCCTTTAATCCTATAGAGAACTATTTCATATAAGAATTACACTATGTCAACACTGGGACGTACACACTAAGAATAAGATTAGCAAAAATATGGGTATGTTGCTAGCAATGAACACGTGATTATCACACAGTAAGATTCTTGAGAGTGAAAAAAACTGTCCATTAGACCAAAGATACTCATTTTGAACAGCTTTCTGACTGCATCAGCGTGTGCATGAGGCTTCAAAACTAAGTCAAACATGTTACACTTGTATGACACGTGTCCACATTCTATTAAGAGAGTCACAAACTTAGATACTATTAATTACTCTTGTTTCTTTTGCCTCACCTAAATAAAATACATATGCTCAAACACTAGCATCAGTTAATTTCTGTCTAAACTTAAAAAAATTACAAAAATAAGAAAGAGAAACCTCTATTTCTACTGTAGAGGTTCAAGATCAATGTTGACAAGTTTGACCATATCCTTTAAAATGTAAAAAATCCACGAAGGAATCAAATAGTTTGATAATCAAATCCTCTATACACACATTCATTATAATGAATCTTGAACCTCTATTTTGTACCTTCAGCTCTTAATACATTTTAGAAAAATACTAGGTTCATAAAGCGATTTTGCAAAAGTAAATTTTACGGACTGATGTGGCTAGAATTGACACGTTATATCTTTTTACAGTAGAAAGAGCTTTATAACTGATGTACTACAATAAGCGACATCAGTTTGTGAACTTACATTTGTAAGATCTCTTAGTGGACCAAACATTTCTGGATTAAAGATTCCTTTGCATAATTCTAGTAGTTTGTTCTCTAAACTAGAACCAACCAGACTTCAAAATGTAGTCAAGACACAGATAATTAGTACAACTTACATAAACATGATTATGGGTGAGTTTTTGTTCAATAATGATGTTGTCACGTATTTTCTCGAAATATTTTCTTAATTGAGGATTTCTGCTTCTTTTTCTTCTTTTTGTGCTTTTAGTTGGGAATCTAAAAGAACTCTTTGGATTCACATCAACAAAAAGAAAATAACTTTTAAAAAGAAAATTTTCTAGATCAACATGATACATTAAACAAGGACATTATTTCGCAAGATCTGACAAAACATAAATGCAAATTTTAAGCTTTGAATAACCAGCTACAAGCAGTGAATGATATGCTATTAAGTTCTTTCCACAAAGGCAAAAGCATAACAGAATGGCACATAAGAGCAACATCGCCACCTAAAATGAGCATTACAAATAAAATGGCATAACAAATAAGAGTTAATTTACCTGCCCATGATAGACAAATGGTGCATAGGCTACTACGAAAACTGCTGTAACCACCACTGCCAAAGCCGAAAGCCTGCGGAGGCCCCTCACCAATCCACCACAACAATAATGCCGCAACAAGTAGACAAAATAAACCGGCGCTGCCACTGCAAACAAGTGCTTGAAGCACAGCAAAACCGCGAAGAAAAACCCACCCATCAAGTCCCTCCCTTCCTCCAAATATGAAAGCGATATGAACAAGAACCCCAACAGAAATCCATTGTACTGGAAATGGACATGGTCCACAATCACAAGCATTGGGGACCAAATGACCAATACCCAGATCAAAGTTCTCCTCTTCGAATCCAAAACCTTAGTCAATCTATAAACCCCATACAAAATACACAAATCAGACAAGATTACGGTGATTCTCTGGAACAAAACCACTGTGTTGGAGCTATAGTTGAGACCCTTTAGCAGGTGAACGATTTGGGGGTCGATGAGGTTGGCGAACATGGAGAGGAAGTGCTCAAAGAAAGCAAAGAACGGAGGGTAGTCAAGAGTCCAGGGGCTGGTCTCGTTAGAGTACCACTGGGAGAGAGGTAGGGAATGAGTGAGAGCGAGCCAGTTGCGGTGAACCTCGAAGTCCGTGCTGTGGTAAGAGGGGATGAGGAGGAGCTTTACGCAGGTGGCTATGCCAAAGAACCATAACAGGTGTGGCATGGATGTAGCTCCTTGAAGACGCATTTTTTGGAAGCCCGTGAAGCCAAGACTCACTCAGGCATCTCTTCGAACACCTTGATAACGTTTAAAAAGATGCGCAAAATAATGAACAGCCCAAAGAAAAGAAATGTGTAATTAATGAAGCCCATTTACAGTAATCCCAACCTGCTGGTATACTCCTAGAGCAAACAGAATGAATCCTTATTACTTCTCTGGATGTCAGTAGAACAGCACTGAGAATCGAGACACAGCCAATGAAACACAGCCACGTCAGTTGTTTAACTTTGTTAATGTGAACGCAACTACAGCAGAGCAAATGGAAAACATACGGAAATGTCTGAAGCCCGTCGCTCAAGCTCTCTCCCCCGTCACTCTCAGGCTCTCTCTCTCTCCTCTCAAAATCAAACCCAAGCAATGGAAAACAGAGCAGAGGACACCAAAACTGAGGTCTCGGTAACTGATCTCCGTTTCACTCCGCCTCAGAGGTCATTTTTTCCGAACCCAAACTCCAAATCTCTTTATCAACCACTCCCTTCTAAAATCTGAAATGTCTTTTAATTTTAAATGTTAAAGAGAAAATAGGATAACACAGGCCTCAATCCCTCAAATATCAGCGCAAAAAGATCAATTTTAGGTACCAAAACTTCCAGGTATTTTCAATCTTTAATTTTCTTCAAAATAAAAAATAAGAAACTCGCATATATGATTTGAAGTAAGCCGATAAGGCTTCGGTCCAGGCCCTTATCTAAGAAAAAAATAAAGCCAAATGTTGGGCAGGAGGTATACGGAGAGAGTCAGTCCCAAAACAAGGTCATCCTTTCAACTAAATCAAGGATAAAAAGAGGTTTGACAGGGACAGAAAAGAGAGGTTTTAGGCGGTACGTACCAGTTGTTTGCCGAGTGAATAGCAGCAAGCCGGTAGCTAGGGTTCTTTGCCGAGGCTGCTCCCACAGAAAACACACGTCTTGAATCTTGATTTCATTGGAGGCTGCGCCTGGCGCGTTCGCTGTTGGGTTTATATTTTGTTTTTTGGGTGATGAGGGAAGGGAAGGAGGGAGGGAGAGAACGTGACCATGTTTGTTGAGGAGAGAGCGACGGAGAAATGGGTTTATGAGAGAGAGAGTTTGCCGAGAGTGAGGAGAGAGAGCGCGACTGAGGGGGAACAACGTTGGTATTATTCGACATCAGGATCTACATTGATCAAACTATATAACGCTCTGCTGACCCATTGATCAAATTTGAATTTTTTTTAAAAAATATATACTTATCCCATTGATCAAACTATATAACGCTTTGCTTACCCAATTACATAGTACGTTTATCCAGGGAAACGTTGCAAAACCTCCCACAAACTATATAACTTGCGATTTATTATGTACGAGCTACTGTTTATTCTCACATTCCATATTTATAACTTTTTCATAAAGTATAGGAATGTTTTTTAAGATATTTTTCGTAGGATAAAAAGTGTGAAGTAGTGAATAGTAACTGATGAAAAGAATTTTGACAAAGATTAGGAATATTTGATTCTAAGAAACAACACAAAGGGGAAAAAGATAAAAAATAAAATAAAATAAAATTTTAACAAACATAGCAGAATTGATAACCAAACTTCTGGAAACATATTGTCCTTCATGAGAGCATGGTTCTCAAAGCGACCTCTAATATCCGAAACAAAAAAGTCAGATGGCACATTAAAGTGTTTTTCCCCTTCGGTAGGCAGTATTAGCGACAACCAGCGAAAGGTCATGACCACCACTTCAGGAAAGACAGCAAACAAAGTATCAGCAAGAAAAACACCAAACCGGCATTTTTCTTGTAACAACTTGCTTCAGCCTTTTGAACTATCTACAACTGCAAGTGAAAAAGCAGTGGTTCTACCAATCACTACACCTAGAGGGGGGTTGAATAGGTGTATTCCAATTTTTATGGTCTTTTCAAAAACAGAAACAAATAAACAGTTAATCAATGAACAAGAATAATTAACACAATGATTTTGGTCACGAAGTGGAAACTCATTTGAAGAACTTCTTCAAATTCTAAAACCACTCCGGGTGTAAGGCACCACCTAAAATCCACTATAGAAAAAGTTCATTACAACCAATATAGAAACACTCACAAAACCTTTGTAGTTCCTAAACTTGGCTTGCAACATCACGAGTGACCCACTCGATCTCTACACGCATGTAGTGTCGGAACTCCGACCTTCTATAGCTTTCCACGAGAACCTCTCGATCTCTGCATCAACAGCAGCTCCGGAAACCTTCCGGCCAACAAAACGTCCACTTCAATGGACTTTGAATGAGATTTGATCTTGAGAGTGGTGTGGTGGATTTGTGTTTGTCCAAAAGAGATTCACAAGGTGAGGAATAGGTTTCTCTCTTTGGCTCTTGATACACTTAAGGTTTTGCTCTGTTTTTCCACACAACAGAACAGAAAATGATCTGTTCTATTTATATAGTCCCAGCAAGTCACGGCGCCCAAAGCATGAATTTAGGTTATCTTTGAACATTGGCTCGAGCGAGGTGTCGAGCGAAGGTCGAGCGCACGTTATCTTCTGAAACCGCTCGAGCGAGATGTCGAGCGAAGGTCGAGCGAACGTCTCTGTATGAGGTCTGCTCGAGCGCAACATCGAGCACACATCGAGCGAAGCTCTCTGTTTGAGTTCCGCTCGAGCGCTGCGTCGAGCACACATCGAGCGAACCACTCTGGAAGATTCCGCTTGAGCGCTACGTCAAGCTCACGGGTTCCGCTCGAGCGCTGGGTCGAGCGCACATCGAGCGAACCACTCTGGATGGGTTCCGCTCGAGCGCTGTGTCGAGCGCCCATCGAGCGAACCACTCTGGATGGGTTCCGCTCGAGCGCTGTGTCGAGCGAACCTCTCTGGAAGGTTCCGCTCGAGCGCCAGTCGAGCGCCAGTCGAGCCATGTTGAGCACACTACAATCTTAATCATTAACACTGCATCAACACTTGTTACAACTCAACTTTACATAGGTTTTCACAAGAATATGCCAATTAACCCATTTTTCCCTCAACAATCTCCCCCTTTGGCATTTCTGTGACAAAACCTCTAACCTATACATAGGACTTAATCCTAACACACCCAAATCAGGATTCCCATTATTCAGGCAAAAAGTCTTGAGCACATTGAGATATTTCTGCAAACTTAACAAACGGTTAAACGTACCAATAACAATATGCAAGAAATAATCTCATAAGCATAAACACTTGTAGCACAGTTCTCAGAAAAGACTTTTCATTAAGAATTAAAACATACATTGTTTTCAATTTAGATAAACAATGGTAGCATGAGCAGCATGTGATAAAAATAGCTGCTTCCCCACAAAACAAAACAAAAGCTACCCCAACAGCTTTCTTGCTACTCCCCCTTAATCTATACTCTCACTCCCCCTTAATCTATACTCCCCCTTTTTGTCACAAACGCCAAGGGTCTCAACTGTCCCCATCAGTTTAACTGCCATCATCTTCATCAAGCCGCTCCTCAATGTCGTTGAAGCGTTTAGTCACAAGCTGCTGAAGGCTGTCAACCTTGGCATCAAGACGATCAAAACGGGCTTCAAACCGAGCTTCAAGCCGGGCAAGGTACTCAAGGACCTGCTGAAGGCTGGGATCGACTGATCCCGCTGTGGGAATGAATGGTGCCGAGCCCTGAGGCTGTGAACTGGATGGCTGAGAAGTGGATGGCTGAGACGAGGATGGCTAGGAGGAGGATGCAGGAGGATGCTCAACATTCAGAGGGTGAGGGGTAATGTGAGCACGACTCAACTGCATGGTCCTACGCCCAATGGGAGCCTTTAGAGGAACTCTAGGCTCATTGGGAAGAAGCATAACAGTCTGAGAGAGGGCTATCCTAGTAATGAGGCAGGCGAGAGGCAAGCCACTCGCGGGGCATGTAGCAAGTCCGCAACCATGCCCGGAGTCACCCGGAAAACAATGTTCCGGAGACTGACTTCAAAAGAGCCATCATCAGCGATGGCATCAATATTGGAGTAGAACTCCTTAACCAACTCCACAGAAGGAGTGGGATGACCAGTGGTCAAGGCGAGCCACTGGCGAGACTCAAAAATGCGAGGAATGACAGTCTCAGAAAGCTCACCTAGGAGAACTTCCCGCTCAACAATAAGAGAACGGGTAGAAAAATTTTGAGTGTAGAGTTCTCTTGCACGAGGATTTCGAAAATGTGCTTGAGCGGGGGCTGGAGGATTTTGGCGTGAACGAACCCTTCGAGACATGATAGAAGCTGGACAAAATCAAAGACCGTTAGACAAGGCTAAAGGTAATGTGAAATGCCCAATGCTTGATGAATGCACATGCCTAATTGTGAACCAAGCCAAACTTAAGCCAAACTTATGCAATGTTGCTAAAACTATTGTCAAAATGCATAATGCACAATGCACATGCCCATTAACACAATATAACAACCCATTTTGCATTTTTGAGCACTTCAAACTCAACCAAGGCAAGATTGGGTTATAAACCCAATGGAGGTCCCAAGTCTCAATGCCAAACACTATCCCAACACTAGAATAGACAAACAAGACCATGGGGATAATGTAGTATCAATGCATGATGAAAATAAGAAATCAAACCTCATTGATGCATTTTACCGAGCACTTGGAGTGCATCCAGGTACAAACCAAATGAAAAACCCATTGGGGGTTCTATAAACCTCCTAAATACAAAGAGAATGAAAATGGACAACCAAAAGGTCCAACCAAACACCAAGCAAACCAACAAAAATGCTCCATTTCGGAATCCCCATATCTAAAGCCCTAATTTCCGAAATGCATGTGTATGGAAAATGCATGAAGAAATTCAAAATAAAAACCGAAAATGATTGATAAGAATCAAAGATTAGAGACTTACCGTGATTAGAATGGGATTTCTTGAGAGAAATCAAGTGAAAACACACGGAGAGAAAGATAGAGGCTGTCGCACGGGGTGGGGAGAGGAAACGGTGCAGAGGGGAAACAAAGGGGCTGGGGAAAAAGAAAGGGGCGCGGGCTTTTTAATACATGTTCGCTCGAGCGGCTTTTAAGTTCGCTCGAGCGGCTGCCCACTAAATTTTACTATTCTGCCTAAAATTCTCAATACTCGAATTTTTCATTCAGTGATTCAAGCATTAATGAAGTCAATTTTGAAGCTTGAAAAACACATCAAATGTAAAAGAGCATCATATTATCACAATTTACGCAAGTAGTAAAAACAGAGTATTACAAGTAAGATGAACATGCGTGTTTTGTGAGTCCTAACTCAATCAAGAAGTTTCAACCAAGATATGTGAGTGAGGTTAGGCTAAAACAAGAAACCATAAGTGCATGGGGAGTCTTTCCACGATACAGAAAGTAAAACCTAATGCTGCTAGGACCTTAATAGTTCTGTTTGAATACATGCATTAGGATTGGCCTATTGAGTAATATGACCCCTTTTTCTTTTTCTTCATCTTCCTCCTTTTTTTTTTTTTTTTTTTTTTTTATTTATTCTTGATAGAGAATTTTCATAGGAGGAATTTTGATATATAATCATGAGGTCATCTAGCCCGTGGTCAATTCTGTATACACGTAGAGCTCCCTTACATCTTTGATTGCCTCCCCAAGGACTCACAGGTGGCAAAACAACAATTGTTTGAGCTGGAAGTGTAGTGTGTGATGCAGGTCACAACTTACAAATAGTACATATGTTTTAAACCTTTGTAACTTATAACGGTACATGATACAATTTTCAAAAGATATAAGTACCTAAAATTTTCAGAATTGACATCACTAACACTCTTTATCCCACGCAAGTGCAAAACAATATTCATGATTTTTGAGGAACACACACAACAAGCTTTTAACAAAAAAATGAAGAACAACTATACAAAAAAAAATGCATGAATGCATGACCTTCAGTCTATACCATGTCTGGTCTGCTCCTTCCCCTTTCTCATCCACACTTGTCTCACTTTTGGATGATTCACCTTGTCAACCTTCTGGCTAGTAGTCAATTGGTCTAACTTCACATTGATAATCTCATTTTGTTTGGTCAAGACCATGACTTGGCTCCACAAGTTTTGATGCCCTTTTCTTGAATAGGGCTTTTCAATTCTCTTAGGATGGTCCCTAAGCTCAAAACAGTTTGGTCGAATGTGACCAATCTTACCACAATTGTGACAAACGTGGTTTGCCTTGTGAACTTCATGTCTTATGAAGGGTGAGACATACCTAGAAGTATTCAAGAACTTCTTACTCTTTTTAGAAGGATAGACAATCCTACTTTTAGAGAAAGTAGGAGCATGATCATAATGATTTTTTAACTTGAAGCAATCTGGTCTAACATGACCAACCTTCCCACAATGAAGACATATAGGGCTTGTGTTGCGAGCTCCTTGTCTCTTGGGAGGTGGGACAGGCTTTTGCACATGTAGGGGTTTCTTACCCTTTTTCAAAAGTTGTGCTTTGCCATTCTCATTAGAAGCAGGAACAAACATTATTTTTCCTACCTTTTTGCATGGGGTTTTTGAAGTTGAAGCCATATCAGATTTCCTTTCAATATATCCTATACCTCTCTTGTCACCAAAGGACTTTCCTGAGTTTAGGATTTTGTCAAGCTTTTGTTTCCCAGTAGACAAATTTTTCAACTTATCGTTTAACAAAATCAACTCACTTTCCTGCATTTTCATTTTATCCTCGAGTGACACATTTCTCTTTTGCAACTGATCGGTTAGACAAATGGCTTCATTCAATTTACCTTGGAGATCCTCATTTTCTCTTTTGCAAATATCCATATTCTCAATATGTGCTTTATTGAGTTTCCTCAATTTTACACATTCTTTGTACAACTTCTCATAGATTTCCTCCAACTCATCATCATCCCCGGATTCACTTCCGGATACACTCTCATTTTCAGACGTTGATTCACTTCTGTGACTTTGGCCACCAACAGAAGAAGTGAATGCCATGTAGTTGCGATTTTTCTTTGGAGAGGGACTCTTAGAAGAGTCACTTGTCTCAGAATCATTATCACTCAAAGAAGCACCCTTTGCTTTCTCTATGGCCTTTTTGTAATTTGCACACTCAAAGCGAATGTGCCCAAAACCATGACATTCATGACACTGAATATCAGATTGTACCTTGTCTTTGGTGGCTCTAGTATATTTCTTAGAGCTAATTTCATTGTTTCCTGAACTGGAATTTCTATTAACTCTTTCAAACCTTTTCTTCTTATCTCCCCAGTTCTTTCTATTTCTAGATACAAACATCTTCCTGAATTTTTTAGCATAAAAGGCTACTTCTTTGTCACTCATAGCCAACTCATTGGACGACTCATCAGATGACTCATTGATAGTGTTGAGGGCTATGGACTTATTTTTCTTATCTACAGGAAGAGTATGCTCATAGGTTTGTAGAGAGCCCACCAGCTCTTCAATTCTCATATTGTCCAAATCTTTGCTCTCTTCAATGGCAGTGACTTTGGGACGGAATCTCTCAGGAAGAGATCTGAGAATTTTTCTCACAATTCTATTCTCAGGGATTTTGTCCCCTAAATTAAAACTAGAATTGACAACATGATTGAGTTTGGCATAGAAGGCATCAAAAGTTTCATCATCTTTCATTCTAAGTTCTTCAAAACTTGTGGTCAGCATTTGAAGTTTAGAATTCTTAACAGCCTTGGTACCTTCATGGGTAACCTCAAGAATGTCCCAAGCTTGTTTACAATTTTCACACATGGAGATTCGCTTGAACTCCTCCTGGGACACAGCCATGAAAATTGCATTCAGGCCTTTGCTATTCCAACCACACTCAGTAATTTCATCCCTAGAATAATTATCCACACTTTTGGGGGTTTGAACTCCTTCAATAATAGTGACTGGTTCTCTCCATCCCTTTGTTATAGAAACCCATACTCGTTCATCCACAGATTTTAGGAAAGCTCTCATTCGAACTTTCCAATAAGCATAGTTGTTTCCATCAAAATAAGGTGGCGATGTGAGAGATTGAGACTTCTCCATAATAACCACAACAGCAGGATCACACTCAGGAATTTAATCCCAGCAGAGTGAACCCGCTCTGATACCAATTGAAAAAGCAGTGGTTCTACCAATCACTACACCTAGAGGGGGGTTGAATAGGTGTATTCCAATTTTTATGGTCTTTTCAAAAACAGAAACAAATAAACAGTTAATCAATGAACAAGAATAATTAACACAATGATTTTGGTCACGAAGTGGAAACTCATTTGAAGAACTTCTTCAAATTCTAAAACCACTCCGGGTGTAAGGCACCACCTAAAATCCACTATAGAAAAAGTTCATTACAACCAATATAGAAACACTCACAAAACCTTTGTAGTTCCTAAACTTGGCTTGCAACATCACGAGTGACCCACTCGATCTCTACACGCATGTAGTGTCGGAACTCCGACCTTCTATAGCTTTCCACGAGAACCTCTCGATCTCTGCATCAACAGCAGCTCCGGAAACCTTCCGGCCAACAAAACGTCCACTTCAATGGACTTTGAATGAGATTTGATCTTGAGAGTGGTGTGGTGGATTTGTGTTTGTCCAAAAGAGATTCACAAGGTGAGGAATAGGTTTCTCTCTTTGGCTCTTGATACACTTAAGGTTTTGCTCTGTTTTTCCACACAACAGAACAGAAAATGATCTGTTCTATTTATATAGTCCCAGCAAGTCACGGCGCCCAAAGCATGAATTTAGGTTATCTTTGAACATTGGCTCGAGCGAGGTGTCGAGCGAAGGTCGAGCGCACGTTATCTTCTGAAACCGCTCGAGCGAGATGTCGAGCGAAGGTCGAGCGAACGTCTCTGTATGAGGTCTGCTCGAGCGCAACATCGAGCACACATCGAGCGAAGCTCTCTGTTTGAGTTCCGCTCGAGCGCTGCGTCGAGCACACATCGAGCAAACCACTCTGGAAGATTCCGCTTGAGCGCTACGTCAAGCTCACGGGTTCCGCTCGAGCGCTGGGTCGAGCGCACATCGAGCGAACCACTCTGGATGGGTTCCGCTCGAGCGCTGGGTCGAGCGCACATCGAGCGAACCACTCTGGATGGGTTCCGCTCGAGCGCTGTGTCGAGCGCCCATCGAGCGAACCACTCTGGATGGGTTCCGCTCGAGCGCTGTGTCGAGCGAACCTCTCTGGAAGGTTCCGCTCGAGCGCCAGTCGAGCGCCAGTCGAGCCATGTTGAGCACACTACAATCTTAATCATTAACACTGCATCAACACTTGTTACAACTCAACTTTACATAGGTTTTCACAAGAATATGCCAATTAACCCATTTTTCCCTCAACAGCAAGCACCAAAGACAGAGAAGTACTATAAGACATAAAGCGAGACTTCCCACTAGAACTACTAATGTTTCAATGAAAATAAACTACAAAGAATAATTATATTCTTGATCAGTTCAAAAAGAAATCAGAAAAACTTTCACTTTACTTTTCTATGTATATTTAAAGGCATGAAATCCCAATTAGTAAAACATATCTCTCTATATTCATATATAATCTCGAACTGTTCATTCATGATTGTATTGTATCGGCATAATCCCTTCGTTTTATCCTTTCCCATGTGGTTCTAAAGATGATGATATAAGTGTGACAGATTAGATACAGCAAATTGAACGTTATCAACCCAGTCAATGGATATGACGACCCAATATAAAGGAACCAAGAGTATGACTAATGTCAGAAACTGCATGGAACTCAACATTAGCAGAGAATCAAAGCCCAGTTACCTTTTCTGTGGTGGTTCCAATGATTTGTCAAATATGTAATGATCAGCAACATGGCAATTAGCAATGGTGATGTCTCTTTGCTTCGTTGCTTCGGCATTTTAACAAAAATCTATCATGTCGTTATGCAAACCCAGCAACAAGATAGCAGAAATAGGAGCGACAGATCTTCCAATACCAACATTCAAACGACAACAGAAAGAATCTCCCATTCTGGGGATGGTGACACAGCCTCCCCTGTTGGAAATCAAAGAAGACCCAGATCCAAAAGAACTGAAGTGGTAGCAACTCCTGATTTATTCTTGACACTAGTTTATATTAAGCAAAAGTAAATCAAATTGAAAAAGGAAATTCTTTCCCGATTCTGCATTTATGGGTCATAAATGAACTTGCCATCAAGCCAAACGCAAGGAATGTGAGCTATCTTGGACCAGTCTGGCCCTTGATCCTTCTTGCAGCATTCTCTTAGCAAAGGACATCCATTGATATACAGTTGCAGGAGGGAGGGAGGGAGCCCATCCTTTGGAAGGGAAGTGAGCTTTTCACACTCGAGGATCCGTAGTTCTGTCAAAGAGGTCAGGACTCGAAAGCCTTTAGAAGACAAATATTTCAAATTCGGGAAGCATCGGATGGCAAGGCAGGTTAGAGAGGAAGGTAACATCATTTCTGGAATGGACACGAGATCGATGCATCCACCATTGATGCCAAGGCGTTTTAGAGAAGTAAGCTTGTGCAACCCAAACTCAAACAAGGCTTCATTGATGTTGAGATCATGAAGGTACAGTGATGTTAAGCTGGTGGGAAAACCTTCTTTCGGAACAGATAAAATGCTTGGACATTCACCTATTTTCAATAATTTAAGAAAGGTGAGGTTGTATATTGAGTTGGGCAAGGTCTGCATTTTCTCACAATCCAAAATCTGAAGAACTCTCAGGTTGGCAGGGAGTAACCCTCCATCCTGGAAGAAATCAAGTGCTGGACATTTGGCAAGGTAAATCTGATCTAGATGGCTGAAGCTATGTATGCCTGTGGGCAAGGATTTCAGGTTTTCACAACGTGAGATGCCAATATATTCAAGAAACGAGTTATGATGAAACCTCTTTGCTATTGACTCCAACTTTTGACAAGACCAAATATGGAGGTATTTAAGTGTTGCAGGTAACTCTCCACTTGATGTTAAGGATTTGAGTGATGGACAACCAATAATTGTCAAATCCACAAGTGATGTGCTGCTACTCAAACAATTGGTATCACCATCGTCCAGTAAAATCAGCATATTCTTGCAATGTTGTATCTCTAGCTGTTTTAGAGTTGGAGGTAGCTGGCCTATAGCAAAGTACTTCACTGAATCACATCTATCAATTAGAATATACTCAAGACACGTACTGTTGTACATCACTGTCTTGGGTAAAGATCTCAGGACAATGCAATTGCTGATCTTGATTTCTTTCAATGTGGATCTAAAACCCAATTGTAACTGCTCTTCTACGTCTTCTGCCACAAAAGAAATTAGTTTGGGACAATTAGAAATCTTTAGAACATGAAGACATGGTAGGGGTCGTTTTAATCCTGCACCATTTGACCACAAAGGCATCAGCTCCTCACAACCATCAATAGTTAAATCTTCTACACTAGTCAGTCCTTCCATGGTGAGCCCTTCTATTTGACATGTGAATTCTGAAATTGTTGAAAGACACTTGAAGCTTAGTGAGCTGAAATGAATCTTGCTTCTGCATATCACCCCTTTGGATTGCTCAATTTCTAGTTGGCAGACCTGTGGAAAGCTTGAAATTGTAACCACCAAATTCCAACATCCATTTATCACAACTTTTTCAAGTAAAGGAAGGTGGTTTGGTAACTTCCCCAATAACTTGGGACAATTTTGAATATAAAGCTGTCGCAATTGTGGGAACCACAATATTTACGTGGTTCGGCAAATTGCCTACGTCCACGGGAGCTGCAGAGGATTTTTATTTCTTGAGGAATCACAATACACTTGTTTTGGACGGCTACTGTTCACGCAACACAGTGCAAGCCAATAAACAAAACTCATATATATGACATGCGGCGGAAACCCTAATTAAGCAGAATTAGTGATGTTCGCTCGAGCGGCGTGTCGAGCCAGTATCGAGCGAACCTGTTTCCCGCAACTGCTCGAGCCATGTGTCGAGCGGCTCTTCAAGCGAAACTCTATGACTTCCCTCCGCTCGAGCAGTGTGTTGTCAAGCGAAACTCTCTGACTTGCTTAAGCTCGAGCGGTCTATCGAGCTCTCTTCACGCGAAGCTCTCTGACTTGTATTCGCTCGAGCGACTAGACGCTCCGCTCAAGCGGTGCAACCAGACTCCATATACTCAACAATTCTCCCACTTGGAGATTGGTACACCCAAATATTGTCCTCTGCCTCAAACCTGATATCCTCCACCTCTGCAACTCACTGCTCCTGTCTTCATGCTAGAAGACCAACTGAAGTTGCGCACAACTTCAGTTTCTCAAGTGTAACACCCTTTGTCAACATATCAACAGAGTTCTTACTTCCATAAATTTTCTCAAGTAGCAACTGTCCATCATCTAACAATGACCGTATAAAGTGATACCTGATCTGAATGTGCTTGGTTCTGGAATGAAATGCTAGATTCTTGGCAAGGAATATGGCACTCTGACTGTCACTGAGAGAGTGCCCTTCTGTTTCTTTTTTCCCAATTCCTCCAAGAAGCCCTGTATCCAAACCATCTCCTTTGCAGCTTCTGAAACTGCAATATATTCAGCTTCTGTAGTAGATAAAGAATCTGTCTTCTGTAAATTAGAACCCCATGAGACTGCAGTACCACCTAGAGTGTAAACAAACTCTGTGGTATTTTTTCTACTAACAGTGTCTCCAGCTAAATCAGCATCAACATAGCCCTGGACCTCTAAGCCCTCTCCTGAGAAACATAAGCACGTTTCTGAGGAGCCCTTTAGGTACCTCAGAATCCACTTCATTGCTTCCCAATGTTGTTTTCCAGAGTTACTCATGTATCTACTCACAACTCCCACTGCATGGGCAATATCTGGTCTAGTGCAGACCATAGCATACATAAGTGAACCAATAGCTGAGGCATAAGGAACCTTACTCATATAGTCTTGTTCTTCTTCTGACTTTGGAGCCTGATCCTTGCTGAGTCTGAAATGACTACCCAAGTGTGTACCAACTGGCTTGGCCTTGTCCATATTGAACCTGCTGAGTACCTTTTTCACATACTCAGCCTGTGAGAGTCTCAACGTGCCTCTGACTCTGTTTCTGACAATTCTCATGCCAAAGATTTGCTTTGTAGCTCCCAAATCCTTCACTGCAAAGTGCTCTGACATCTGCTTCTTCATATTATTGATCTCATCAATACTAGCACCTGCAATAAGTATGTCATCAACATATAACAAGAAAATAATGTAAGAATTGTCAAACTGCCTGACATAGCAGCAGTGATCTGCCTGACATCTGATGTAATATGCACTGCACATAAAGTTGTCAAATTTCTTGTACCACTGTCTGAGAGCTTGTTTCAGACCATACAAGCTCTTCTTTAGTCTGCAAACTAGGTCTTCCTTTCCCTGTACCACAAACCCTTCAGGTTGGTGCATGAAGATGTTTTCTTCAAGATCTCCATGAAGAAAGGCTGTTTTCACATCTAACTGTTCAAGGAATAGATCTTCAGTGGCAACCATAGCCAAAACTAGCCTGATGGTTGTAATCTTTACCACAGGTGAAAAAATCTCAGAATAATCAATACCCTGTTTCTGTTGAAAGCCTTTTACAACAAGCCTGGCCTTGTACCTCTTGCTGCCATCATGCTCAGTTTTTACCCGGTACATCCACTTGTTATGTAATGCTTTCTTCCCTGATGGAAGTTCTGTCAACTCACATGTCTGATTCCCTAGCAAGGAATCCATCTCATCCTTCATGGCCAACTCCCACTTGCTAGAATTTTCATCTTGCAAGGTTTCTTGGTAACTCTGTGGTTCTCCACCATCTGTCAACAAAATGTAATTCAAATAAGGTGAGAGACGCTGTGGAGGACGAATAGTCCTAACTGACTTGCGAACTGCAGCTATTGGAGTGGACGGCTCTGGATCTGACTGCGGAATAATGGGAATGAGTGTGCTGGACCCACTCTCCCCGTCACTCACATCTCTGCACTGCACTGTGACCTCTGGTAGATCATCCAAACTCACAAACTCAAACTCCTGAGGAGCTACTTCAGCAACTATATTAGACTTGTCTTTGTACACAATCTTCTCATTGAAGATCACATTCCTGCTTCTTATAATCTTCCGACCCTGATCATCCCATAAACGATAGCCAAATGCCTCGTCTCCATAGCCAATGAAATAACATTTCCTTGACTTAGCATTAAGCTTATTACGAGCATCAGAATCAATAAAAACATAAGAAAGACAGCAAAAAATTTTAAGATGAGAAAATTTGACATCTTTCCCGCTCCAAGTCTCCTTAGGCAATCCACAATCTAAAGGAACTGATGGCCTTCTGTTTATCAAGTATACTGCAGTGCTAACTGCATCTGCCCAGAAAGTAGGTGGTAGCCCAACGTGCAGCCTCATGCTTCTAGCACGCTCATTTATGGTTCTGTTCATGCATTTAGCAACTCCATTTTGCTGTGGTGTCCCAGGAATGGTCTTCTCCATTCTGATACCCTGAGTTGCACACTACTCCTTGAACCCACCATCAATATACTCACCACCATTATCAGACCTCAAGCATTTCAACTTCAAGTCTGTCTCAGTCTCAACCATGGCTTTCCAAATTTTGAACACATTAAATACATCAAATTTATGTTTCAAAAAATAGACTCATACCTTCCTGCTGTGATCATCAATAAATGTACATAGTAGCGAGAACCTCCAAGGGATGCCACTGGGGAAGATCCCCACACATCAGTGTGCACAAGATCTAGTCTCTCTGACTTCAGTGTTCTACCACTCTTCAAGAAACTGACATTCTTCTGTTTCCCCATAATACAACTCTCACACATACTGAGATCAACTGACTTCAGTTCTGGTAGCTTGCCTCTAGACAAAAGTTCTTTCATGCCCTTCTGACTCATATGGCCAAGCCTGCAATGCCACAAGTCTGTTGTGCTCTCTGTAACGGTAGTAGCAATAGTGTTATTCAAACCAGTAGTCATATAAAGTGTACCAGTTTTCTTACCCCAAGCCAGTACCAATGCCTCTTTGGTGACCTTCCAGGTGCTATCTGAGAACACCACTGAGTGGCCATAATCATCAGCTGCCCAACAGAAATGAGGTTCTTCTTCAACTCAGGAATGTGTCTGACCTTTTGCAAGGTCCATTTGTTCTTGTTAGGGAGTACAATGTCAATGTCTCCCATCCGTATTACATTCAAAGCTTTTCTCCATCAGCCAAATACACCTTTCCAAAATCACCTGCAACATAGTTTTGCATTATCTTCCGATGAGAAAATGTATGGAAAGATGCCCCTGAATCAAGTATCCAGTCATCAACTGGACTATGAACTGCAAGCAATAGTGCATCCTGTAATTCTTCAGTTACCACATTAGCACTATCATTCTCTGTCTTCTTGAGATTTCTGCAATTCTTCTTTATGTGGCCAGCTTTGCCACAATTCCAACAAGTTGCTTGCTGACCAGATCTTGACTTGCTCTTGCCCCTATTATTTGATTTTGATCTGCTTCTGTTTGAGTTCCTGTCTTGTGCTATCCCCCGAGAGTCAACATTCAATGCTGAACTCGAACCTGAGGTCTCGCCTGAATCTCTCCTGCACACCTCCTCAGCCAAAATCAAATCACAGATGTCATCATATTTCAACTTTGACTTACCAGCATAATTGCTAACAGCCATCCTCATGGCTTCCCAACTATTTGGCAGTGATGCCAATAGTATCAGTGCACGTATCTCATCATCAAATTCAATTTCAATAGACGACAATTGATTTGTGATAGTATTAAAATCATTCAAATATTGTGCAACAGACGTACCATCTGACATCTTTAAATTAAATAACTTCTTCATCAGATGTACCTTATTATTTGCTGACAGCTTTTCATACATACCTGACAAAGCCGCTTTGTCATCAAATCTCTTGCGCGAGCAGAGTTAATCTGAGGGATAAGGCAATCAATTTGCTCCTACAGGCGACCAAGCTCCTGGTTAAGCTCAAAGACTTTCTTTTCAGAAGCAATCAGGTTTTTCTTGTTGGTCTCCTAGCTTTGGTTCAGCATCAAGAGATTGCGATCGTGCTCTCTAAGAGCATTCTTTGCTGTGGTGAAATCCTGCTATGGTTTAACCTTCTCACCCTGAGCAACTCTCAACCAGGCATTGGTTTCTATTCGTTCATCCTCAGAAGCAGCTAGGTGGGCGAGGTAGTCAGTTTTCACCATCCGTAAATCCTCCACTTCTTTTTCCATCTCACTCAGGCGGGTGGTCAGGTTGTTTTGCTCGGCCGCCCTCTCGACAGCACGGCTTCGTCTAATGCGCTCACCAACTGAGATTGGAGGGAGGCGACCTTTTCTCGATAAGTAGCCTCAACTCGGGAAAGCCCCCAACCAACTTCTCTATCTCCTCCCGAGCAAAAATAACAGCTCCGTGGGCCTTACCGATGAATGAACGCATGAAGTCATTTTCTTCTTCAAGCTCCATACGATTGTCCACAAGCACCGCAACCAATTTATCAATTCCCTGCAAAAATCCAATCAGGACAAGGAAAATCATAGCCCAATAAAATGACAATGATCCAGGAAAAACTATAACAAAAGAAAATAAAGCTTACTGACGAAATAATGCTGCGTAAGTTGAGAACGGCGGAACAGAATGCTTCATCACAACGTGATCTGAAGGCTTGAAAAGAGTTCCCTAGCTTAGAAAAGGAAGCACCACCCCGAGCAGTAGGAATCTAGAAGGAAATCTCAGCCACGCCCTTCAAAGTCAATGGCTCCCAAGCATGGGGAGGCGACGAGTCGATGTTTGCTTGAGTTGACGTCCTGGTTGCTTGGTCAGCTGGGGGAATAGTGGCACCCTCCTGGAATGGAGTCCCGTAGGGATGTCTGGCCTGACAACCGCCAACGGAAAAGGTTGGAGAAGTTTCCCCACCCCCTCTTAGGGAAGTGTTGAAGAGGGGAATGGTAACACCCTCTTGAAATGGAATCCCCTTGGGATGTCCAGCCTGACAATCACCAACAGGAAAGGTGAGAGAATGTTCCCCACCCCCTCCCCCCACCCCCTCAGGTAAGGAATCAACACCCTGCTCCCACTAGCAAAGGATAAGTTGGGGAAGACAAAGGGCAATTCAGGAGTGTACCCACCTGAAGCCGGTGAGGCAGCAGCTGATAGCTCACCAGCATCCCTAAGCTAAAACGAGTCCCCATATTCATCCAGCAAGGAAGGAAGGTCGCCAATAGGAGGTGCGTTGAGGAAATATGGATCCATAATAGAGATAAAATCCTCCCCCTCATGGGAAGGGGCATCCTCGAGAGTGATTGCTCGCTTAGAAGGAGCTTCTGACCTCAATGCCTCCTCAGCTTCAAGAATAAAGTCCAACTCAACATCCTTGTGCTTGGCCGGGGAGGGGGGGGAGGTGGAACATCCTTGGAGGAACTGGATGCGTGCGATGACTTTACCACGAGACCAGCTTTCTTTTTCTTTCCCCCTGCCTCTGAAGGTGGCTCCCTTTTTAAATTTCCCGCAGCGAGGGGGCACCAAGGATCTCATGACCAAGAACATGGGCTCGGTTAGGCACCATCAAGAATCTATCAATATTGCTAGGCGTCAAGAGGGCGTCAGACCAGGTAGACTTAAGGTTAGCCATCGCCCAAGATTGAACCAAGCGAATACGAGATTCTTCTCGGGGAGACAGTAAAACCTCAAGGTCATGTTTGTCAGGAACTGGCGACCAAGACGCTTAAATGGGGAATTCCCGATGTGAAGCCTCATCTGCCGGAAATTCCCACCCCTTCCTGAGATATAGAAAATTTTCTTTGACTAATCCTTGGCATGAGAATATTTACACTCCAGTTGCACCAATTTGCTATGAGACCTAAAGCTACACAAATTCTCATCTAAGCGCCTAAGCCCATGGGGAGAAAGGAATTCCCGAGTGGTAAGATCAGGATAGTCATCACCAATGGGCTCCAGAACCTGCGGCCACAAAATGCAACAGGCCATCAAAATACGCCATGCATTGGGCACCAGTTGGGCCGGAGCAAGGCCTAAGACATCTAAAATGTCACGTACATGCTGCACAAAGGGCAGACGGAGCCCTATTGAAAACATAGCCAAGTAAAGAGCAACGAAAATAGACATGCCTCTAATGTCAACAACTCTCTACCACTAGCCATGCAACATCAATCCCATTGATTCAGGGATATTAAAATGGTCCATCGCACCGTCCAGTTTGCGATGAGAGAGGGAGGAAGCCTAGCGGTGGCCTTCAAATATAGAATGAGAGATGCCCCCTTCGACGTTAGGGTTAGCAGTGGTGCCGCCACCAAGGGCAGAAGGCTCGCGGGGTCGCGGGGGGCCACCACCACGAGAGGAGCCTGCAACTTGGTCTTTGTTAGAAGCCATGGAACATGAATGCAAAAAAGTGCGATAGAGGAAGAATAAGAAGATGGAGACTAGAGGGCACGAAAGGCTGGATGCAAGAAACTAGGAAACTTGCGCGAAAAGATAGGAAGGGAGGAAAAGAAAAATAAGCGACCTTCACTATAAATACTGATGGAAGGTGATAAGTGGGAATGCGTATTGACTTCTAACAGACGTCGTGGGGGAATCACGATGCAGAACCCCAAACATCGCTCCAAGAATGCTTTGCACGTGGTAGGAACTCACGGGGTGGCCAGAAGGAGCTCAGGCCCACATCGCAATGCCCAACGCCTCATGGATTTAAAAGCCCCATCACGGGACCTACGATGAAGGCTCACGAGGTAATTAGAGGAGGACAAGTTAAATCAACTGAGGAAACCTAAAACCAATTAATATAAAAGTCTCATCACACAATATGTAATATTGAGCCTTCGCGGGATAACTGGAAGGCCTTTAATACTCCCATAGGGGCTCGCGGGGTGCCTTCCTAGGCTTGGACCTCCACGGCCCATCAAGACACTTGAGGCCTAAGCACCCCCTCGACCCAACAGGGTTTAGGATGAATCACCAAAGAAAATACCCGCCCAATTATCCCAGTACTGTTAAGATATTCATTCATTCAAAACAGATGGATAACTCAAAATAACGGGGATTTAAGTTTCAAATAATAGATGAGACAGTTAACCCGAATGATCCCAAGAAGGCAAATTCTCTATTTAAAGAGGTCAAGTACGCTAATGAAAGTCTGGAATATTTTAGTTCTGAGATTATACATATCGTTACTGACTTAGGCATCGGAGGGTCTCATTTACCCTCCAAGTCCTCTTACTCTTTGGTTGTAAGAGATCGAGAGTGTGCAACAGTGAAACACATCCTTAACAATACAATAAATATTTTATTTAAATAAGATTAGATAAAAATAAATTTATAAAATGACATATCTTAACGTAATATATATAATAATAAAGTTATTTTTATTATAAAATAAATTTATTATATAAAATTATCATAATTTATAAATTTATTTTTATATAATTATTTTTTATTTATATTCTGATTTCATATGCTAGATGTTTCACTGAAAGAGTGAAAAATTGGCTCCGGCGACCATGCCGTAAGCCCGTTTCTATCTTTGGGTTGAATTGCCCAGAAACAAACAAATCCCTCGTGTGTAAAGACGAATCTGCTACTATTTTTTGTTTGGATTGCACTGGAAAAATCATTTGATTAGGATAATGCTAGCAAACCGAAAATGATCTCCTTATTTTACAGACGAGTGTAAATATTTTATTTTTAAATATTTTTTAAACAAGTATAAATATTAAAAAAACATTAATTTATTAATAATTATTTCTTTAATTATTAAATAAAAAGATTATAGTATCGATCAACATATGGAACACCATTCTCGGTCCTCTTTTTCCAATTTGATTATCAAGTAGATTTCATTTTGACAACATCTATATTTTATTGAAAATCATTGCTATACATCACACATTATTAATGAAATATCATTTTCATTAAATGATTTATTATACACATCAATTTAATAATAAAATTGTTGATGTCGTGTTTCGTAACCCGAACAGTTCCGCAAAACCCAAACTCCTTGGTGCCTGGAACTAAAAAGAAAGAGAGGCTCATGTGGCCTCCGAGGTCACTCTGATGCCTAAGTCAATGGATAGTTCTCTGGTGAAGAAGAAGGAAATATAGAACAAAGTCGAATTGTTATGCAGATTGAATCGAGAGTCTCTCGTAGGAGGGTTCTCTCTTATTTATACCTGATTTGGGCCCTTCCATTGAGAGAGATCGTGGTATGCCAGACGTCAGGCCTGCCACCACTCACTCTCTGTTGTGCTAGTGGGTGTCAGTCTGCGGCCTAGCGGGAAATTGCACTGTGCCAGTCGTCTTACGTCTGTCTGGTCGTCACTTCCCTGTCATGCCAGTTGGTGTTAGATCGCGGGTGAGCTGTCCTTGGCTCATGGGACGTACCGTCGCACGCTGGATTCCTTAACACTGATCGAGTTGGCTCATGCCTAGGGTCCGTGATTCTGGGACCGGGTGCATGCCGATGTAGTGCTCGTCCGACCTGGTGGTTAAGCTTGTTAATTCGCCGACCCCCGAAGCGTTCCTCCTGACCCTCCCGAGCCTTGAGTTGACAGACTAATCTTGATTGGGTCTGTGCTCACTTCCCGATCCTCTCGCCCCGGGCTCCCAACTTTCTCCCTTGGACATATAATTTCGTATCTTGGGCCCTTCTGCAAGGTGTTGCGTACTTGATTTTCGATTCTATGGCCCAGGGTCTTTAGCTCCCCTATTCCTACTCGGGTTTTGTGGTTGGGCTTTTCTAGGCTCGGGCCCTTCTGGGATGGGTCTCCCCTCACAAAAATAATTGCTCGAATTGAAATCGCCGATAACAATTTTCAACAAATTTACAATGGTTGCAAAACAATTGATTTCCTCGAACTTGTTTTTCTTCGTTTTAGCTCGATCCAACATGAGTAACATAATTAAAGTTTCTTTGACTTTTAGATAAATGGTATGACTTTAGGAGATGTTTAGATTCAGAGATGAGTTGAGATAATTTGTTAATAGTATAATAAAAGTTGAATTATTTATTATATTTGGTGTGAGAATTTGATAAAGTTGTTTTGGAATTTGAAAAAGTTGAATTGTTTATTATATTTTGTGTGAAAATTTAAGAAAGTTGTAATAATGAGATTAGATGAATTGAGGTGGGTTTTGAATCCAAACCATGATTTTCAATTTCGTACCGTACCGGCCGGTAAGGCTGAAATTTTCCGTACTAGCCGTTGTGCCGGTACAGGTACCCCATACGTTTCGTATCGGCTTCAATTTCGGCCTGTACCGACCCATATTTCGATCGGTACCAGTCTTTTTTTTTCATTTTTTCAAACTACAAGCTTATTTTTTTACACCTAATTCAGATTAGGCTATTTATAATTTATATATATATATTTATATATAATTTATTAATATATAGATTATTATTTTAAAATATAATTTATTTATATATTAATTATTTTAAAACAATAAACAAAATAATATCAATATTGAAATATTTCATTTTAGTGCCATGACCGGTACAACTTCCTATACGATATTCCAAACAATGATCCAAACCTCTCTAGACTTTTTCTTTCCCAATTGCGATCCTCGTGCTCAATAATTCAATACAAATGGTAGGGTACATATTTTCTGTCCTCCTAATCAACCATAGCCATCAGCTCTGACAAAAATGGATAAGCTTCCCAAGATATTTCTTGAAAAAGTTCTGAATTTATTGGATCCCCAAAAGTCCGTACACAAAAAAAGCAAAAGCCTGATAGAAAATATCTACCCGTCGTTCACTTTCTCTGCATATAAGCCTAGGTCTACCTCTGAATTCTTCCTCAAAAGCTCAATACGAAAAAGGAAAGATTTTGTAAGCTTTGTTTAAGGAGCAAAAATGGCGTCTAGTGGGAGGCCTAATAGGAGCGACGTTCATTTGCCGGCGGAGGAAGAGGCGAGGTTGGAAGCTAAGACGAGAGAGTACTTCGATGAAACGGCTCCAAAGCGCCACACCAAGCCTCAGCGTAGTGAGTATTCTTCTAAGTATGTCGATGACATCTCTTCTAACAATAAAAACAACAACGAAGATGTTATTCCCGAACTCGTCGAGTTCCAACGTCTCGAAAACGATCCCCAGGTCGGTTAGAAAAGCTGATCCTTCAAGCCCCTGTTTCTTGACACCTTAGGTTTTGTGAATTCTGGGACGTTCTGTAATATCGGTTTGTTTGTTTGTTTTGCTCTGTTTGGGAAAGCAGAAGCTGGTCTACAATGGAAGAGAAGCGACGGAGGAGTTTGTGGAGACAGAGTATTATAAGGATCTCAACGGTGTTGACAAACAACACCACACGGTATTATTACTTACCCATTTTCTATTTTGTGTATAATTCACCACTGATATCTACCAAAATGATCTACTTTGATTGCCAATTTATTATAGAGTTTCTCAGTTCATAGGCTAAAAAGAAAGAAAAAAAAAAAAGAAGAATGTTCAAATGAATCAAGGTTTTCCATTCATGGATTTCGATTAATGGAAGAGAGTAAAAGACAGAAAATGCCCAAGTTTCATTACAATTGGAACGACAAATTCGTCAAAATGCCTACAAGTGGATTGATATGCCTATTATTTAAAGAGAAATTTGCAGTCTTAGAGGAACTGCTTTGGATTTGCATACTTAAAAACTATATATAATATTATTCTTATTTAAATGGACATTTACTTAACATGTGGGATGATGAAAATTAAGATCAAAGTTGTTGTATGAATATTGTCAACTACTGCAGACAGGAACAGGGTTCATCAAAGTGGAGAAAACTGATGGCAAAGGCTTCAACTTAGCACCTGATTCTGACACCAGCTACCACGGCTCCTGCCAATCCAACCCAGCCACCAATGAATGGATCCCCACATTTGATAACATGGTACACAAGTTTGCTTGCTTTATGAGCGTTTTTAAAAAATATATATATATGAAATTTTGTAAATTTAATGAGTGTGAATTTTTCTTTTTCGTTTTCTTTTAGGTAACTCATGCTTCAGACAAGCCAAACAGGAGCGACAACAACTAAGTTGGGAAGATGGGTGCCATTGTCTTCAATAAAAGATCTAGTTGTTGTGTCATATTTTCTTGGAATGTTATTGTAATCTCCTAAATAAATTTCATTCAAGGATGGTAATTTAAATGGCAAAGGTGGTGAGGAATTTGGATAGAAGTCCAATGTTCTTGTCACGGAATTTAGCCATTATTTGCATTCAATGTTCTTCTAACGATTCTTCTGATAGGAATTTTATCCCCTTTTTGTATGAGAATTTCTTATATATCTAAATATTAAAAAAATTCGAAATAATAATTGTTTTCCTTAAAATGGTACTTTCTTTATATAAAGAGTGAAGAGTTGTGGCTTCTTCAAAGACTAGTTGGAATATTTATAATCCATCAAAATTAATAATGATAGTTAATAATTATTTTACAATCAATTACATATTAACCCTGTTGTTTTATTAAAAATACTTTTAATTTTATATAGTTTTTAAATGATATTTTTATATATAAATAAGAAATCTTTATTAATAAAGAGCAAAAGGAGTTCCACATTGATGAAATATGGCAGGCTATACTCCAGTGATGTACAAGCTAGCTGCAAAAACAATGTCTCGCTTTATGGCATTGGAAGCGGTTTCCATTTTCTTGTAGAGAGCAGAATTACCCATAATGGACGCAGCATTTTTAAATTCACGACATGTCTCATCCAGTCTTACAATGGTGCGTACTATCAGACCTTCAGGGACATCTGTAAGTTCACAGATATCTGCAAATGGAGTTCCCTGCCACAATAAATTAAAGAAAAAAAGGGAACTTTGTGAGATGCTGCTGAGCCACTCCAAAAACAAGTGATATGGGGATATATGTTTGTTTAATTTTGAGAGTTCCTGAAAGAAAACCTTTGCCCATTCGTAAACCACTTCAACAAGACCAAACTTGAGATTGTCTTTGACATACTCTTCAGGGTCTATCTGTAGTTGGAACTGGGCTTGAAGCTCCCCAAGTCTTATTGCTGTGTCATATAATCTGGAAAGAAAACGCCATCAATGGTTAACAAGAAAACTAATTATCAGATCTTTACAAAACAAGGATAAAATATCTTTACAAAACAAGGATAAAATGGGGGGAAGTAACCTCTTTTTGGCCTTAGAAAGCTTAGGTATAAGGGAAGGTTCAGAAGTATTCTTCTGTTGAAACACAAAGGCAGACATTAATGCCACCGCTTCTTCTGGTTCCAGATCGTCCAGCTGATTCTCAAATAAACATTCTGTGCAAATCAACTCCTCCCCTGAGTTCATCTCACATGCAACACGGCCTTTTAGTTGAACAACAAGGTCAGCATCTATACAGCCAATTTCCTTTAGAACATCTATCTGTAAATGCATGGCGTAAAATGTTGAGCAGGTTGCTGGGGAATTGAGTGTTGAAACAATTTACCTTGGAAGATCAAATTGCCACAAGATAAACAATTAAGAAGAAAGATGAATGCCATGGAAACATACCCGGCCCTGAAAGTAAGGCATCTGTTGAAGTGCTTCATCTGACATTTGATATCTAAGAGCATTGACTTCCTCTCTGTGCCCCTTTATCTCTTTTGCTAATTTAATATGTTCTTCCAATTTAATACACCCATGACACTTATTCTTTGCCATCTTTTCCAATAGGGCAGTCCGCTTCCTGTAAGCTTCAACGATGGTCATGTCTTTCAACTTCAGATCTGAAATTGAATCACCAAGTGTTTAAATATACCCCACTATCAGATTAATAAAGCTAATTTGCTTGATGTTCATCAGGAATGAATGCGTTAACAAGTCAAATTGTTTACTTCCCAAAAACTTAACTTATTAAGCTCACTGACAAATGGCCGTACCTTTCACCGGATCTAGGGCTGGAGGGTACTTATTTCCATCAATCAGATTCAATAGCTGTTGAACCGTCTGGGAGAAAGCAACACTACTAACATTTTCAAGAAGCCGAACCTGTTCAATTTTGATTTTGCTACCGCATATGCATAAAAACTCTCTGCTATCAGTTCCTCTAACCTCATAACTCATCCCAGCGGAAGCACCATAGTATGGCAATTTTATGTTGATGACCCCTGATCCTTTATGAGAAGTGACAGTAGAAAAACCCTCATCTCCAAGGGGACGTTTTGCTTTTGGTGCCAAAAAATAACCCTCTGGGAAATCAGAACTTCTTTTATCTTGTGAATTACTGCTAGCAAGGGGAATTTGTGCTGTTGATGGTAAATCAGGTCTCAACACTAAAACAATGTACTGCTCGTTATTAGCAGAAAGTGCTTTCACAACAACTCCAAGCAAGTGGTCCTGGGACTGGCAATTATGAATGATATAGGTTTAGCTTCCCTAACCCTCACAAACAATTACATGGAAAATTATTTATAATGTAGTTTCATGTGCTTAATGTGCTGTAATACATGAAGTATGAATCTAACAGCATATTCCGCTAAATGTATGGCTGCGAGGGTTACCAGCATCACAACAGCACTAGTCAGCCGTATAAACATGGAAAGTACCAAGCCAACTCACTTAACTTTGCTATTAATGTCTCTCCCTCAAGGGGGAATTGTAAAAGGCAAAGTAACGGTTACAGAAAAATCTAGTGTTTTTTTTGTCAAATCTTAGTTGTAATTCGTTCATTTTTGCTTCTATATATTTTTTGTCCCTTTGTATTAAAAGTATGTCTTCCATTATAATATGCCAACCAAAACCAACCCACATCAGATGACAGTATCAGTTCTGGTCCCCAAAGTAGTTCCCGGTTCAGGGTTCAGAGGGACAATGCATGCTGTAGATTGAGCATCACTAATCAAGAAAATACTACCGTATACCAGCAAAAACATTTTTTAATAAGTTGGTAAACCAGCAGGTCCAGCACACACTATAAATAGGAACTCACCAATTGTGATTTTACTACTACCACTCTTCCAGGAGTAAGAAATTTTTGGGCAGAAGGGGACTGCATTACAGCGTCAGATATCTTGTTGCTATGTTCTTCAGCTTCTGAGTACATCTCATAGTATTCCTCAATGGCTGGTTCACCTTTTATACATCTACATGCAAAAAAAAAAAAACAGACTTCAAGCATTATACATACAATGGAAGAACAGAAAAAGAATCATTTGCATAGCATCTTACAAATAAGCTGGAATAGTCCCCTTGCCCTCATGTCTCAGATTGAAACATGCAGAGGACAAAGGAAAGGATTGACCCACCCTAAGAAAAATGAACCAATGTCTGGTACATCCATATGAAATTGTTAGAATATAATGAAATTCTCAAACAAGTCATCAATGCTACTTCCAGGCCTATAGGATGTATAGCGTGACCAAAACTTTAGTGTTAAGGGTCTCCTTTCCCCTTCATAATATGTGAAATTGAAGTGGAGCCACAAGGACCTTGTCTGAAATCTGTTTCGTTGAAATAAGATGCTTCAATTTTTCCACGATCAATACAAGTTTTATTATGCTGGAAAGTCGTACTTCTTCATACCTATGAGTTATATATTGCTCCTTCAGTCTACTCATAAAAAAGCATTCCGAAAAGTATAAGAACCAACTTTAAAGAATGAACATCCAAAACATGGAGTAAGAGAAGATTCCAGGATAAAGTTGCATATTAACAAAAAAAAAAAAAATTATTATGAAGCATTATGTCCACCAATTAACAATCAAGATTCTATTGACATACTCAATTGTTTTTGTGGGTTGAGCAAGCTTTCGCATCAGAAGTTGTTCTTTCTCAGGAAGTTTTTTCTGAGCATGGAATTCAGCAAAGCTTCTTTTCAGCATGTCCTCCACCTGAAGTTGAAGTCCCATCCAAACTTAGTTAAATGAACTCACTTGATTGGTCAAAAAGAGGCTGGGAAAAAACTTAAGAAGGGCAGTAATCTATAACAGAGTGCAGGAGACGATCCCTTGGACCATGAAAGTGAAAAGTCAAACCCTTGCACAACTCTCGGAACATGTAAGGTTCTTGAAAAACGAAAACCTTAATTGAAAGTCAGTACCAGAAAAGTTTATTGTAGATACAGTTACTCACCCCAACACTTTGGCTATGATGCTGAAAATATTTTACATGCACAAAATCTTTTTATTGCTTTCCATTCATGTTTTACAGAAGGTATGATGATGAGTATCTGAATGGACATCCTAAGCTACAGAAGTTTGGAAAGAGGCTCTGTTTTCTCCGAGAAAATTTTATCCACGATCCTTTATCAGAAAAATGTTGAAATTAATTGAATGTCTACCTTTAATTCTTCAACACGAAGAAGATGCAGGATCATGATATAGGTCAGCCGAAACTGAGATTCAAGCTTAGTTGCACTCCCAACTAAAACATGATTCAAGTCCAACTCCTCTGGGATTTCGTCACGGCACATTATAACAACTGTACCAATCTTATCAAGTCCTCTTCTGCCAGCACGACCTGCCATTTGAGTGTATTCTCCTGGCAATAATTGTCTAAATTCCCTGCCATCAAACTTCCTTAAAGAATCAAAAACGACCTGCAAAAACCTTCATTACGTCAAAATCGAAAATGCAAAATTTCCAGCCTGCAACTAGATAAAGCATAGCATATGAGTAATATAATGCCTTCACACTGTCATTACATACTCCCGTTTATAATTTTATGGTAAAGCACAACTAATTTCATTATGATTGTTAATTCTCAATGCTTCTATTTCTGAAACATTTAACTATACACACGATCATCAGATATTCCCATTTACAATTTTGTGGAAAAGCCCAACTAATATCATTATCATATTACCAAATTCGAGAGGCCTTCAGGGTAATCACCAAATTGCTGCAGTTTGGAATATGATTCCCTTATGTCTCATGTGGTGTATTTGGCTGGAAAGGAATGGTTGGAATTTTGAAGATCGAGAATGCTCTTTGGATGATCCTAGATGTTTCTTCTTCCATACCTTCTTGTGGACTTCTGTCATTGTTCTCAATGGTACTAGTTTCCATGATTTTCTTGTATCCATTGCTAGATCCTAACTTGTAGCTTGGTTTACCGTATATGGTTCGATCGTATTATAAGGTGTTGACTGTTCAGCGAAGTCCTCCTTTTCCTTGGAAGCGTATTTGGAGGTCTCATGTGCCTTCCAAAGTTGCTTTTTTTATATGGACAGCATCGCTTGGGAGCATTTTGATGATGGATAATTTGAGGAAGCTTGGCCTTATTGTTGTGGAGTGGTGTTTCATGTGTAAGAAGCATGGGGAATCTGTGGATCATTTACTTTTGCATTGTGGGATAGAGTTTTTAGTAGAATCGGGTCGGCTCGAGTGATGCCTTTGAGAGTGGTGGATCTTCTGGAATGGGCTATATAGTTGTTCTCAAGTGGTTGCGGTGTGGAAGATGGTTCTTTTGTGTCTTATGTGGTGCATTTGGTGGGAAAGGAATGAACAGTGTTTCAAAGATAAGCAGAGCACCTTGGAGGATATTTGGAATCTTTTTGTGTACTCTTTATTGCAATGGTTTTCTGCTTTAGTGATTAATGGAGCTTCAGCTCATGACTTTTTGTTGTTGCTTTCTAAATCCTAGAATGTAATTAGGTGTTATCTTTTGTATACGTCATGTGTACATGGGCTTCGCCTATTTCATTCGTTCTAAAAGAATTGTCTTTCTTACTTATAAAAAAAATCTATGTATATTTCCTGTATAATTGGGCTTTGCCTATTTACTTGATAAAATAAAATCATATTTTACCTATAAAAATATCATTATGATTGTTAATTCTCAATGTTTCTACCTCTGAACATTTAACTATACACCAATACAAACAATGCAACCCCAATGTCCGCAGACCACACATATCTTTGCTAGGTGATAATGCAGACAACTTCAGGCTTCCAGTCAAAACCATCATCTAGGTTATGTAAAAAATGGACCAAAGTTAAGAAGCTTTAGCACAACCATGTCCATAACAGCTACTCTGCTGCTTGATGCTTACATTGCAAACAGAATATGTACTTATTATCAACGCAACACCAAATTAAAGGTTCATAACGGGAAAGCCTGCCTAGAAAGTGTTGTACTTGGGCTAAGCCTTTGCACCCTTCAACAAAAGTTTCGATTACTTATTAAAAAAAGTCTGTCTAGAAAGTGTTGATAAATAAAGGAACAGTGTCTTCTCGAAACCTCCCCCCCCCCCCCCCCCCCATAAGATTAGAATAATGTCTGAAGTTTGCTTATAGCAGCAATTACTCAAAATAATAATTGAGAGAGAAAGAGAGCAGGAGAGAGAGAGAGTGATCTTAAAAGACCCCACGCAAATCCAAAATATACAATAAATTGTAAACCTAATCTGACTTTTCATGTTGTAGCAGTAAATAACTTCGAATTAAGGTAAAATCATAAAAAGGCATCACCGTTCTAGCTGGAGCATTAACCCCCATTGCAAATGTCTCTGTTGAAAACAAAACCTACAAAATACAAACACAGAAGCATCAACCCACTATAACTTCTAAGACGACCGTAAGAAATCAAATACACACAATAATAGTGACTAAAACTCGGTCTAATTCTTTATAAAGAATTTGATCGCATCATTTTCTTAGCAACTTAATAGCATCAGGATAGCAGCAGCAGCATGTTGAAAACCCTAATCTGAACATTATAAACACTAAAACAGTCCAAAAGTAAGACGTATTTACCTTGACCACACCATGGCAAAAAAGCATTTCAACAACTTCCTTAACAATTGGAAGCAACCCTGCATGATGGACACCGATTCCTCTATGAAGTAGGCTTTGAACTCTAACAATCTGCACATCACAACATTTTATTTCCTGCAAAGCTCAAAAGCCATATAAATTGACAACAAATAATCTTTTAGCTGCCAACCTGTGGCAAATTCCTGTCAGACCCCTTCAGACGGGAAAATGCTTTGTCACAGAAAACACGAATCTTACTTTTCTCAGAATTGCTAGTGAGATCAGTCCCATACAAACTATCAGCTGATTTATCACAGCGATTCTTTGAGAAACAAAATATCACCACCTACACAGACAAGGCAAGAAAAAGCTCGAGTTACAGAACATTTTAGGCCCCGTTTGGATAGTAAAAAATGTTTCATCTCATCTCATCTCATCATTACAATTTTTCCAAATTTTCACACAAAATATAATAAACAATTCAACTTTTTCAAATCCCAAAGCAATAATAATATTAAAAAATAATATTCTAATAATGTTTTATTCAACTTTCAACTTTCATCTAAAATCATCTCATCTCATCTTACTATTCAAACCGCACCTTAGTGATAACAAATCCTGTTTATAACCTCTTTTGGAAGATGCAAACGGGGTTACAAAAGGTAGTGCTTCCCCTTCCTGTGCTATAGAGGGAACAGTAGGGCCAGACAAAGCGACATGACAAGGATCGTTGGGGGGTGGTGCAAAGTCAAGCAATGTTGGTGGAGGGGAGGAATCTGTAATGGTGGCAGAAACAATGGACACTAGCGGTTTGTCGTTGGTGCCTCATGTGGGAGAAGGTATGGAATCAGGAGTGTAGTTGGGTACGGTGGCTGAAGATAATATCGTTCCCTTGGTTTATATCCCTTCGTTAAACGATATAGCGAGTTCACCATTAGATTGGGTTCTGAATAAAGTTAACAGAGTTCAGCAAATCCTGGGGCTTTCATATGGAGAACAGGGGAGAATATGAAGATCAATTTAAAGTTCTACTCACTGCGATTGAGGTGAGTCACGCGCTTGAAACCAAATCACATTTTAAGAAAAGCAAAGAATTAAAGCGTCTTCTATGTTCAATTAACTACGATGCTAAGGGAGGTAGCTCAAGTCGAGGGAAGAATAAAGGGAGGACATTGTGAAGACGATCTCTTTGTGGGATGTTCGGGTAGAGGATTAGTTTTATGGAAACAAGGGATTGGGGAGGTGTGTCCAATTCGGGCTTGGTGTATTTTGGGTAGGTTTCATGGGATTTTTGGGTCATTAGGGGCTCTCTTGTATGGGCTAGGTGTTTTCTTGTATACATCCAGTGTACTTGATTACTCCTATTGATTTATATATATAATATTTTTACTTATAAAAAAAAAATAACAAATCCTGTTTATGATAAAAAAAAATAAGCACATCAAATTTTAAAAATAATTTCATACCAAACCCAAATTGTAAATTCATCCTGTTTACTAGTATCCAAATATCACCATAAAGGAAACGCCTCTAAATTATCAGGGCTCCTTCAAGAACAGTAAGTCGCAACTGACCATTACCAGGGCAATTAATAGAGTAATCTACCATTTCGTAGATGATGCAGCAGAAAGAGCACGTTTCTTGTGAGAAACAAATATTATTTTTTCTATAGGTAATCAAGAAGTTTTATTCATAGAAGTAGGCAAAGACCAAGTACATGAGAATAACCTAATTAGAGTTTACAATCGAAAGTAGAAGATCATGGATGCTAATAAAATGAAGATGAATAAAAAAATAAGATTTTTTTTGCCTTTTCCATATTATGGATGAAAACGGGAGAATTTATCAAAAATTTTCCCAAAATTTAGCTTTTATAAACTTCAAAGTTTTCATGTTTTCATTTATATTTTATATCTAAGAAAGAAAGAAATCCAGTATTAACACATTGTCTGAATAAGTTCAGAGCTTCGAAACCAAAGTCTGAAGAAGTTCTCAGTGACATATTCAGAATTACCAAAATAAAACATGGCCTGAGTAACAAAGATAAACTGAAGGAAGATGCATTCTAACATACAGGTAACAGTGATTTCTTTGATAGCTTGTTAATAAGCAACAAGCACAAGGAAGCATCAGATCTCCTTGACCCCCAACTATTCTGGCCGTTCCCATTTTTCTGGTTCCCCCCACCAGTCCCAGGTAAGCTTCCCTGAAATTGGCTACCAAAATGCTTGTTCTGTTTTCCCCGATTAGAATGTTCAGGTCTCTGAGATCGATGCCCGTCATGAGTAGCTGAGGCTCCAGCATAAGATCCAATCCTACCGTAAGACCCAGTACCACCTACAGCAGTCAAAGCCTTTTTCTTGAATGCGTCTTTAGCAGCCTTTAGTCCTTGAGGCATAAATGTTTCACTTTCACATACTTTGTAAAGTTCTCCAGAATAAAATAGGCAATGCTCCAGTGGTACTGGTCTTTTTGTAGTCCTGATAACAAAAACACAATAGCAAAAACTTACACACAGGAAATTCATAATGAAAATTTTCTTTCTGCTGCATTCGTGTTTATGCAAAGCAAACAGGAAAAAAATATCAAAATAAAGCAAGAAAAAAAGCGGTAATGTTAAAAAATAAAAAAACCTCAAGATTCTGAAAATAAATTGAATGCCAGTTAGCATAACAATTCACTACTTACACAGTTACACGGATTTCCTTCTGCTTAGTCCGACCAATCCAGTCAGCAAACTCAACTGTGTTTGGCACCTGTAAAATGGTGATAAATACTTCATAAAACATGTTAACCATCTTGATGCTATAAAGAGAGAGAGGCATGGCATAAACAAGTCTAATCAACACAGAAATGCAACTGATACATATCACCACGAGCAGAGCTGCTAGAGAAGTATAATTAAGTGGTAACAAACGAATTTGTCTGGAAGAAGACCTATTAACAACTAATTTATAATATCAGGAATTAAGGCGTTCATAGTACAGTGTTAGACAAAGTATGAAACCAACTTCACTTGTTACCCAGCATGCTTCCATCCAAGCAATTAACTTAAAGCAACCTCCACTCACAGCTGAGGAAGGAGGTTCTGGAGGTAGCATTTCAGACATCGAGTAAGCAGGCAAAGCAAGGCTAGAACTGAAAGCAACTTCATTAATTCATAGATCTAAAGCTTAAATGAAAGTTACATACAAATATGGACATGGCTACAACTCATAAAATCATTGAAGTTTCATAACTTACTATCAAAGCAATTAATCTCAAAAGAACTTTTCATTAAGTACATGCATATTAAACAGAGACAAATACCGTGGCCGAAAGAAGAACAAAATTTATATGTCTTGGAAGCATGATTATAACTTCTTCCCAAACAACACCTCTTTCAATATCATTGACATAGTGCACCTCATCGAATATAACCTGTTTCCCCATAGCAAAAAAGCAAGAAAAAATCCTCAGGAGACTATAGAAAATACAGAGAATGGCAAAAATAAATGGAATGACACCACTTCATCTGAAAAAGGAAAGGCAAAAATTACAGTTAAAAATGAAGGATCCCTTTTACCCATTCAATGTCACGTATAATATCCGCACCCCGGTAGAGCATTGACCTTAATATCTCAGTGGTCATGATTAGACAAGAAGCCTCTGGCCTCAAGCTAACATCACCAGTGAGCAGCCCAACATCAAATTTCCCACAGAAATCCCTATATTTTTGATTGCTGATGGTTTTTATAGGTGCAGTATATACAGCTCTTGTGCAGTGCTGCATGGCATTATAATCAAGAAAAAAAATTAGGATAAGAGTCCAATACTTGACAGCAGCACATGCTTGAGTTTTAATATTCTAATACATGAGGTGGAGTCTCAAAATTCAGGAGATCAGAAATCAATATTTTTTTATCAGTAAATACATGAGATGAATTTTTTGTTCTAAGAATTTTATTACAAAATGAATATACCACATTCAACTGCTAAATCACTTAAATATTGGTGGCAAAAAAAAACAAAAATACAATATGACATCAGTGCAAGGTCCAGTCATACTTTTGATGCCAAAGCAAAAGCATATTCCGCGACGACTGTCTTTCCAGCTGACGTATGAGCAGCGACAAAAACTGATTCTCCCTTTTCGAGATAATATATAGCCTGTAATTATTAAAAAAAAAAAAAAAACTCATTTAGGCCGCAGATAACATGATTCTCAGCCACTCTTTAAGTTATCACAGTTATAAAGAAAATAAAAGAAAAATTAAATAGCACCATGCACAAAGGATTTACATTTGAAAGCATGTCAACAAAAAAAACCTGCATACTATTGTAACACAAAAGCTTTGATGACAGTAGGAAGAAAACCATTTCTTCACAAACAAAATACAGATGTTGCAAAGAAGAAACAGCAATATATCCCTCAGTGCTTCATCTCCTAAACAAAATCTTGTTTATGAACTAAGAATTTTCTAGCAGTAGAAAACTTAATATATAAATGGTTCGTAGAAGAGAGATTTTTTTGATCGGTAACCAAAGTATTTTATTCATAAAAGTAGGCAAAACCCAAGTATACAGGGAGTATACATGAGAAATACCTAACTAGAGTTCACAACTGATAATAACAAGTCAAGGACACTTAGTCCGTTACAAACAATGGCCCCCACCCATGAAAACAATGTTTTAAAGAAAAAGACTTTCAGCTCCTCCATTGTCTTCTTGCGGTTTTCAAAGCTTCTATCATTTCGTTCCCGCCATATACCCCAACACATGCAAATAGGGACCATTTTCCAGATTGCTGCGACTTGTGAATTCCCTCGGAGACCTCTCCAGCTAGCTAGAAAATCCACCAATCTAAAAGGCATGACCCACGATACGCCAAGTCCTGTAAAAAAATAGTCCCACAAGGTCTTCGCCACCTCACAGTGTAGAAACAGAAGGTCTTCTTATTCACCCTCTTTCTTACACATATAACACCAGTCCAACACCATTATCCGACGTTTCCTTATGTTCTATGGTTAGAAGTTTGCCCAATGCTGCTGTCCAAACGAAAAAGGCGGCTTTGGAAGGAGCTTTCGTCTGCCAAATGCTCTTCCATGGAAATGTGTGCATGCCTGGACTCGTTAAAACTCTATGGAGTGATCTGACAGTGAATTTATCTTTCATGGAAGGCTCCAAATCATCCGATCCATGGTACCCTCGGTCATACATACGGAATACAATGCTACATAGAACTCTGTGATCCCCTCCAACTCCCAGTCTTGAGTTGCCCTAATGAAATCAACATTCCATTAAGGGGAGCCACTAGAAAAAAACAAGTGGTCCGCTATCACTGCATTCTTCACTCGTGCAAGCCCAAATATGGCAGGAAAAGTGTCTTGAAGACTTCGTTAACAACAGCAGTTGTCATACTAAAATCTGACACAAGAGCCATCACCCACTACAATATGTGTATGTCTCCGGAAAAACTCCCAACTTTTCCTTGTGTATTTCCATAGGCCCACCCCATATGGACCATGTACCTCATTCGAACACCAACCACCCCATGCCTCCCCAACCTGTGCATCTATAACAGTCTTCCACAAGGCCCACTTTCGTGTTGATACCGCCACAACCATTTACCTAATAGAGCTTGGTTGAACTTCATTAAGTTGCGAATCCCCAATCCACCCCCAGAAATTGGAGTACAAACCATTTACCAGTTAACCAAATGGAACTTGAACTCATCCCCCAAACCACTCCACAAAAAGTCGCGTTGTAGCTTCTCAATACGGTTGGCAACCTTTGCTGGTAGAGGGAGCAAGGACAAAAATAGGTGGGTAAGTTGGAAAGAGTGCTTTTAATTAAGGTGAGCCTACCACCTTTAGACAAATACACCTCTTCCAAGATGCCAGTCTGTGTTCCACCTTTAAAGGGAGCACCCAAAGGTAAGCCAAGATACTTCAAGGGTAGAGAAGATATCTTACATCCCAAGAGGGAGGCTAGAGCTGCTGCTTCGGGAACAGTCCCCACTGGTACCAGTTCAGACCTTGAGAGGTTAACTTTCAAACTTGAGACAGCTTTGAAACAGAGAAGTAGAGCCCTCACAGGTTGGATATGCCTGAGATTTTCTCCGCAGAAGATGAGAGTATCATCCGCAAACAATAGATGAGAAACATCAATAGAGCCATAATTACAATTCCCCACCAAAAAACCATAAAGAAACCCACCTTCCACGAGGCCCACAATCATCTGACTAAGAGCTTCCATGACAAGTAAAGAGTAAGGGAAAGAGCAGATCCCCTTGTCTCAAGCCATGCGAGTCAAAAAAACCCATTGGTGAACCATTCACCAATATAGAAAAGTGTACTGTTGAGATGCAAAAATTCTACCCAATTTAATCATTTCTCACCAAAACCACATCTTGTAAGTAGATAAAATAAGAACTTCCAATTTACATGATCATAGGCTTTTTCTATATCTAGTTTGCAAGTAACCCTGGTTCTCGAGATTTGAGTCGTCCATCCAACACTTCATTAGCAATTAAGATTAAATCCAGGATTTGTCTGCCTTTGACAGATGCATTTTGCGGCTTCGAGATTAACTTTTCCATCACCGTACTCAAATCGGTTCGCTAGCACCTTGGATATAATCTTGTAAACCCCATTCACAAGGTTAATGGGACGATAGTCTCAAACATCCACTAATCCCACCTTTTTGAGAATAAGTGTTAAAAAGGTAGCATTCAGACTTCTTTCAAAACTAGCATTACTATGGAATTCTTGAAATACCTGAATAAGGTCGCCCTTTAACACTTCCCAACAGGTTTGGAAAAAGCCCATTGTGAAACCATCAGAGCCTGCGGCCTTGTCACTAGCCATACCTCTTACGACTTTGCGTACTTTTTCTTCTTCAAAGGGCCTCTCAAGCCACCCTGCACATTGTGGATCTAGTACAGAAAAAGTCAAACCACCTATTGTCGGTCTACATGGTTGTTGTTCGGCTAGTAGATGTTCATAATATTGTGCAATGTGGTTCTTGAAAATTGAATGGTTCGAAGATACTACTCCATCTATCATCAACTATCAATAGCGTTGTTCCTTCGGTGCGAATTAGCCACCCTATGGAAGAACTTTGTGCACTTGTCTCCCTCCTTGATCCATAGTGCCTTTGATTTATGTCTCCAAGAGATCTCTTCCATCAATATGACTCTTCCAAGTTTTGTAATTATCTGACTCTTGCGAGTTGTTTCAGATTCAAAAAGAGTTCTAGCCTCCTCCTCACCCTCCAAACCCTGTAAGTCCTCTAGAAAGGAGTGTCACTGTAGACCTACATTGCCAAAGACTTGTTCATTCCATCGCTTCAAATCTTGTTTTTGCGCTTTTAGCTTTTTCGCCATTATGAAGCTTGGAGAGCCTTGGAAATCATAAGACCACCATTGTCGTACCCTGTCTACAAAACCGTCACTCTTAAGCCACATATTTTTCGAATTTAAAATACCTTCTGCCTCCTTGGATGCCTCCACAATCAAAGGATGGGGAAGTGGTCTGAGCATACCCTAGGTAATCTTCTCTGAGTTACCTCTGGAAAATGTAACTCCCATTCTGGAGTTAGCAAAAATCTATCAATTCTCGACCAGGATGGGAGTTCACGTGTTAGACCAAGTATACGAACCTCCCGTTAGTGGAATATCCATAAGTGCCTGTTCTGAAATGAAGTAAGAAAAATCCCTCATAGCAAGTGTGATGTGGGACATACCTGATCTCTCACACGAGAAACGAGGGACAATGAAGTCACCCCCTATGCAACTTGGTAACTCCTACCAACTAAGAAGTCCCGCCAGTTCTTCCCACAAAGACCTTCTTTCCGCATCAATATTAGGGCTGTAGACTCCTGCAAAAGCCCATTGGAAACCATCCTCTACATTCTCAAAGGAGCATGCCACAGTGAATTCACCCACACAGTCCTCTAACCTTTTCACCGCCCTTTTATCGAACATAATAAGAACACCCCCGGATGCTCCTTTAGAAGGCAGATACGACCATCCAACATGATGTCCCCTCCACAAACTTCGAACTATTTTCCTTGTAATAAATTATAGCTTGGTCTCCTATAAACAAATGATATCACCTTGCCATTGACGAAGTAAATTTCTGACTTGGAGCCATTTGTTGTGCTCATTCAGCCCCCTTACATTCTAAGATATTATTTTTGGTTTCTTATAGGATTCGTCATTACCCGTCCCTTGAGATGCCCCCAGCTAGAGAGCTTCTCTCCCCTCCATCATCATTCATGGCCCACGTTAGCCTTTTGAGTTCTTTTTCTCTTTTTTTTTGTCCAAATCAATAGCAAGATCCGCTGTAGATTGCGCACCTCCAGCTTCAATAGCTTAAGTAACGCCAAAAAATTTTCCTCAAAACCCTCACATGTTATCCCCACACAATGCTTGATCTCTTTGGCTTTCTTAATTATCCAATCTGACACCCTCGGATGAAACAAGTTCAATGGAGTAGGTTCTACCTCCTCATCAGAGGACTTGCCCCTTCCAACGTCCACCCACCTTTCAACCGTCATCACCTCTCCCCTTGTAGCCTCGAAAACAACCATAGCCCCATCCAGTGCACCCTTCTTTGAATTACCCAGGCCTCCCACTGTCTGAGTCAACAAAAATGGGTTTCTCAGGTACTAGACCATTTTTCGACGCTGATATGCCTCCTTGCACGGCGTGAAGGTCAGACGACTGCCCAAATGTAGCCAACTGGAGTTTCAGTGTCTTCCCACCGTGCTCTAGCCCTCCCGACGAACCTCTTGTAGTCTCCTCCGCAGGGATCTGACATATCTCCTCCACTGGCACCAAGGACGGCACCTTCACGGTAGTGGTGGTTGGATGTGACCCAGAGAGGGCCAACGCATCGTTCTATGTCTCACCGGTGGACAGTGTCTTTGCCGTCGTCGAAATCACTTGTTGCGTAGCCTCCTCCGACGTCAAAAGCCCCACTGGCATGCTGACCCCGCTGCAAAGATGGCCGGGAACAGCCCCAAGAGTTGCCAGCGACGAGGTCCCGTGCCTATGATGGCCCAGCATACCAACAGGCCCAGTTGAGGATGTGGAGCCCTTCTCAAAGAAGGGCCCAATTCTTTTCAGGCACCATTTCAGTTTGGGCTGGGCTTGGCATGTACAGCCCGTTTAGATCTTGGCTTTCCCTTTATCGGCCTTAACTGCAGTCCATTTCCTTTAGACTTTATCAGCTTAGAACCAGCTGACCGTTGGCCTTGTTCCAAGCCCAGGGCCTGGCCCAGGTCCATTTTAGTTGAAAGAGTTTCTACAGCTTTCGTCAATAAAATGATTTCTTCTTTCAAACCATCAAGGATTCCCTGCATCTCCCTTTCCACTGAGGCAGCGTGGGACAAGCTACAACCAACCCTTTCAAGTATAGTCCCTCGACCATTCTCTGCCACCCCTGCTTTTTCTTTTTGCAGCAGCACCAAGGAGTGGCCTGAACCACCCATTACAACCGGTTGTTTCCTAGTGCCGCCCCTCACCGCTTCTGGATACGAGATTTCCTACCTCCCCAGCCCATTTCCTTTGTCTGCTGCTTTGTCCATGGGTGTTGCCAACGTCGGCTTTGTATTTACCAGAACATGCATATACAGAGCATGTTTCATTTCCCTGGAGAGGTATTTCCAACCCCCCTTCCGTACCTTCCGGGATCACCAGAGGACCACTATGCCCACTACCGCCATACTCAGTTACTTCTAAGCACTGCCTGAAGTCATTCAAACGACGGTGTACAAACCGAGCCTTCGTACCATCCCGATACAACTGGTAAGTTCTTGCTTCCCTCCGATGACGTGCATTCCTCCACTACATTGGCCAGCCAACGGGCACTGCTTTGAGAAAAAACCATCTCTTTGGTGGTCTTTCGACTCCTCCCTGTGATACGAAACCAGTTCCCCCCCTCTAGTGATAATACAAACACCTTCGTCTCTATCAAAAGGTGTTTTATAAAACCTATCTTAAACGAATAGCAGCTAAAACCAATAGAAATCTTATGGAGTATAGTTTTGACAAAGGTCACCAGAGCAATTTTCCATTGTAAAAGTGTATGGAGAGAAAAGTGTACACAAATAGACAATTAGAATGGTGCAGAAGAGATATGCATGGACCAAATACCTCTTTCTGAAATTTGTCCAATTCGAAAGGAAATTCTAATGCCATATCAGGAACAAGTTCATAGAAGCGCTCTGCAATCCCTTCACTACCTCCAATAATAGCCCAGGCTTGCTAGTTGACAAAGTTAAAAAATAAAAGAACAACCGACAGCGAAAGAGGCAGACTGCACAGCAAAAACATGAGATTCTAAAATCTAAGAAAGTTACCTCCTGCTGCTGTGCACCACCATCACGATTCCCATCCAATGTTAATGTTGATCCTCCTGCTTCTATTGACAAGATATCATCCAACAGAGATAATTCTGGCTCATTGGCACCAATGGATGCATCATCCTTATTTTCTTCAGTTTCTGATTTAACAGATTCAGCTTCTGATGGTGCACCTTCACATGCAGCATTGGAAATCAGCCCTAAAAAAAGACTAAAATGCTTGCAAACTCATCTTCCCTAGGCTAAGTTGGCTTGCCGCTCAGATAGACACCACTCAATACTATCTAGTGGTGACCAATTTTCCAAGTTACGACACATCTAGAAAAGTGATACCTAGGCGTTTTGTACGTGGAAATGTAGTTCTTGTAGAAATCCACTAGATTATTCAAATACAGTAACATTTTCCTGGAACCATTCCCATTAAAGAAAAAACTATTAAACGAAAGCAAATCTAAAATTAGAAAACAAAATAAAGGTTACATGTCTCCGGACCAACACCTTTCCATTTGTAGACGGCTAATTGACTTTGTAATCTTAGGGCTCGTTTGGACACTTGGAGTATCTCAGAATTATGTGAATAGTAATGAAATGGTCTATAAATAGTTGTGAAATGGTTTGAGTTAAGATATTTTATTGGGTTTTGGGAAATGAGGGAGAAAAGTTGAATAAAAATATTATAAACTTAAAAAATTATTTGAATATTATTTTTTAATATTATTTTTGTTTTGAAGTTTGTAAAAGTTGTAATGATTAGATGAAAAAGTTGAAAATTTGAAATTGAAAAGTGTTTTATGTTTGAATGATGTTTGGGAAGGGAACTTGTGAGAAGTTTTGAGAAATTCTCATCTCATCTCATTACCCAAACATACCCTTAATGTACTTATTTTCATACTTTCTTACTTTGGCATAGCCCTTAGTTGGGCTTTCGCCCCTTCACCTATAGGGGGCAACTTGGCTTGATTTAAACTTGAAGTACCCAGAACATACATAAGCACACTGCAAAATGAAAAGGGTGATGCGTATCCCTAGAGAAAAAAATGAAGCAAGCTATGTTCATCTTGCATTTAAACCAGGAAGATTTGCAAGAGGTTCATAGTAAATGAACTGTAACATTATGGGGTTTTTGTGTTTTTATGTGCATCCCAGTTAAACTGCTTTAATCTTGAACCCATAAATAAACCAAAACTATGTAAAGTATGTTTTATGTTTCTTTCCCCAGTAAAGCATTAATCTTTTTCTTTCCCCTTTATAGCATTAATCTTATTTAATTTCAACAATAATCCGAATCAAGTCACAATCCTTACTCCAATAGTTAAGTACATCTCAAGCGCTCATGAGGACTCAAACCCATGGCTCCACCCCCAACAAATACCAAATTCTGAAACCCGATAGTGAATGACTTAATAACACCAAACTTCTAATGCAACTTATAATAAAAGTTATGCTTCTTCAACCCTACATGCATTAGAAGTTGGACAATGCATTTGTTTTAAAAGAAGTAGATGAAAAAGAGTTCATTGCTTTTCCCTTTGCCTACCTTAACGAGAAATCGAGTGGTGAGAGAAAAACAAATAACTTCTTTTAGGGCCTATTTTTCAATCTCTTCATAAATGGAGAGACTTGGAGGACACTACAGACCGTCCGTTTAAACCTTTAAAACACAATCAAAATCATAATGAAAAACAAGTTTTGGAGATTTCTCTTCCCTCTCAACAACAGATAGTGGGGGCAGATTGACTTTTTTTCATCTCCTCTATTCTATCCTCTCACAAAACTTCTCGCCGACTCAAATTGGCAAACCAACTAGAATCCAGTGTAAATCCAAGGATATTCAAACTCTACTTGGATCAAGACCACATACAGTTTGGCCCTCAAGTTGGATATAAAAATCATAGTGAGCAGGCCACCTCAACCATCTCATTTAATAACATCCCTGACATATGTACGAGATGAAAAATTTATTCGATGCAATACTAGAAAAACCTCACTCATTCATAAGCCCGAGCTGAGCAAGCCTAGCTCAGCTTCATGGCAGTTTTCACATGAGATCATACTTCATAAACGTATGGATCCAAGAAAAAATATCTAAGTGTACATAATACATACCATCTCCCTCAGATTCAGGGACAACATCCTCTTCCCAAGCCTTCTTGAACAAGTCATCAAACTGTACAGATAACTCACCCTGCATAAACAAGTACCACACATCATAAGCCAACCATAGAACTATAACAATTCATGATCAGACAACTACAATCATTCATAACCAGGGATGAAGCTAGGATTGAAACTTGGGGTGGTGGGGGGCAAGTTGAATTAACGATAATAGCTGCCACCCCCCTTAAAAAGACCCTTAATATTTGCTTTACATTACTTGTAAAAAAAAAACTAGTTGTTTTACATTTTTTTAATTTGACACTAAAACCCTTGATTTTTCTCGAATTAAAAAGAAAAAAAAAACCTACTTCAATATAATTGCCCCCCCCCCCCCCCCAGCAGGGGCAAAAAGACCCTTAAAATTTATTTTACATTTTTTTTTTTTAACTTGACACAAAAACCTTTTAGTTTCTTTTTTTCTCAAATATTTTGTGGGGGGAGGGGGGGGGGGGGGCTCGAAATTTATATTCATGACACTAGGAAGTCCAAGCTTGAGTGGGGATTTACATATAAACAATAAATATAGTAACTGATAGATTTTTACAAGTTTTGAAGCAAAAACAACACAGTGGAGCAACTCACCAGCTTCTTATTGTTTGTACTCTTGAGACTTTGGTCCTTACAAACATTCCACGAGTATGGGTAAGCCTAGAGAAGAAAGTGATAATTCACGAAGGTTAGTAATAAAATAGAAGAATAACAGAGTAAATTTTTTAAAAGTTCTACGGATAAGTGATAAGTAGAAACCTTGAGATTGCCGAGGTCTAGTCCTTTCTTCAAGCTTGGAAGACTGACCTGAGCAGGGCCGCCATTCATAACTTCACGTACCCATTCACCGTTTAAAGCACCTTCAGGAAGACTTCTTTCTAAAGATTGAGAATCATCCAAACCTCCAGGACGAAAAGGTCGGTTGTTGATGCTTCCCCTTAAAAAATCTTTTGTAGGTCCAGCTGCACGAGGCAATGAGCCAGAGTCTTGAGCTCCAAGCATTAGTTCTGATACATCCACCTAAAACAGTGTAATAAACCAACTCCCAGGCCAAAGTCAGAAACAAAGACAGCAATTGAGAATAATACCAAAACCAGATAATTCTCTTGGTGTTTTGAAGGAAACTGTTGTTAAGCTAAATGGAGTATCTGGGACAGACAACACATGCATTGAAGAAGTGAGGACCTCATACCTCCACAGAATTGGGTTCCCAATTTTCTTGCATCGATCCCTTCTTCTTGCGTCTAAATGGTAACTCCCATCTAGGAACCACAACAGAACGCGGTAATGATGGCTCTGGGTGTACTTTTGCCTCTTCAAACCAATCAAAATCCCACTGCCTTCCAGATTTTTCAGGAGAAAATTCCTCAGGGTCTAATCTTGGTGAGAGATATGTCTCTTCTATATATGCTTTAATGGATTTGGGTGTTTCCTTAGCAAATGCTGGTGGCTGAAACATAAACTAGATAAGTTATTAATTAAAATAACAAGCGCCCCTTCTTGGCACCAGATCTTTTTTAGTTACTGAAAATGAATAGGCTGAAGGTAAAGCGACATTCAGAGTCTTAAATTAACTTGAGACGATAGACATTTCTCAAGGTATTAACAACAAAAATTTTTCAAACACCCAAAAAAAATCCTGACTTCGTTACTTAAAACTCTACGTTTCTAATTGCAGGTCCAATTTGAAAGTGTATGCTTCCCTTAGCTTCCAATATTTATACAACTTATATCGATATATATTCCAAAATCTCCTAGCCAGTTGAAGTTCAAATGCATGGATGCCAAAAGCAAAAAACGCATAAAACTGAAAGTGTTGCAACCAAATTTAATAGAAATGAGTGCCCAGAATTATCTCTTATGCATGAAATCAGACAACCAAAATAGTTCTCAAACTAGACAACAACTATATACATCTGTAAGTTATTAAAGCAAAATCACATCGTAGCGAAACCCTAAAATCCATGAAGCATAATAGAGTTCAATAGCACGAAGTGAATTAAACGAAATGTATAGAGCTATTTATTTCTGAAGCTTAGTGTGAGACGAGACACTTACCGGAATGAAATCAGGGAGCAACTTGACAGGGTTGGAGTGCTCAACCGTTGAGATGGGCTCCACCCTGAGATGGCCACTGTGGCCGGAGAATCCGACCCGGAAAGATAGCTCGTTTGCTGCTTCGATTTCATCCATCCGATGCTCCATGGCCTCAGACTTTTCGCTCGGAAAACCGAGTTTTTGGTACACAGTACACTGCTGGTTTGCTTGCTGGGTTAGTTTTTGGATTCGCAGGGTTTTTGATTTTCGCGGGTTTTGAGTGAGAGTTGGGAAGGCACGCGGTATATACTAAAAAATGATATTTGCAACCGTCCCTATTCGTTTTAAAAAAAATAAATTAAATATAAAATTTATATAAAATAAATTAAAATAAATTCTATTCTTTTTCAAATAGAATTTATGACATTTATGTACTTCACAGTTATATATAGAATTACTCATACTAATAAGGGTGTACCCAATAAAAAATACAAACCCATATTTGACAATGTTTTTGAATTTGATTTAACTTAAATTAATTTAATGTATATACGACAATCAATTTGAAAGCTACATTTACAGATTATGTGGAAACAATCATCGAAATTTGTGGTTTGCGATGAGAGAATTATACAAATAAGCTTTCAAATGCCTCTCTAGAAAAGTACTGTTTATGAACCAATTTTCAGTAATCTGCCAAAAGCATTCCACTTGATATTAATTAAAATTCTATTATTAATAGTAAATATCGATTATAGACATCTATACAAATTACATGAGGAATGTTTGAACAAAGCACAAAATATCGGTGGCATTGCATAAAGTTATGGAGGAAATACTATGTTCAGAAATCAAACCATATTTGGCAGTTTATGACCAGTAGCAACAATCTCATGGAAATTATTATCGAGAAAGTACAAATTCAGTGGCTTGAAGTATTGTTCTGCAACCATAAGCTGAAGACCATTTGTCCTAAAGCAACATACAGAGAGAATTGCATTTGTTCCAACTTCCATATGAAATTATAAAAACTGAATGTTAGAAAATTGAATAATTGTATGCATAAATCCTTCAAGTGTTTAGAAAACAGACCAACAGCAAAAAGTTTGTTTCTCATGTTTCATTATTTCTGAGTTTAGTATCTCAGCTTTCGTGAGAGAAGCTAGCTGCATTTGGTTTCTTCATCTTGACATAGACGAAGTGTTGAAGTTTCAGTTATATTGTTGGAAGTAAGAAGTGTTATCTTCGCTAAAGCAGAAGCATCGTTGTGGACGTTAGTTTCAAAAGAATTAACATTTGAAGACGATCCAATCTCTCTTATACAAATGACTTCATTGTTGTTTGAACGAGAAGAGAGAGTATGTTAAGACTATGTTTGCGTTTGAATTTTTTTATTTGGAGCTTTTTTAACCTCAGCATATCTCTTTCTTTTTTTTTGGCAGATCTATTCCTTTTTCTCCTTTGATTGAGCAACATACAAATTTCTTCTTACTGGATATTTTTCACGCTCTTCAAGGTTTATTTATAGAATTAGTTAGATAAAAATGAAAATAATTAGTGTTAGTAATGTTTAAATGTATTTCTGCTTTTAATAATATCGTCTTATCAATCGACATAAAGTTATGGAAGGTTATGAATTATGCGTCGATTTCAGGATGTAATCTAAAAAACATTTGAGAACATATCAAAGATGTGAGTAGATATGTATATATAAATAGATATAATATGTAACAAATATTATAAGCATTTATAGCTAAAGCAGGAAAAAATAAATTAATTCCAAATAATAATTTCATATAGATTATATTAAATGAACCAAATGAGATAGCAAGCTTTAGAATAGAACAAATCTATTAAAAGAAATTAATATGATGAGAAAATGAAATATTCATACAACAAACATATAATATCAATAATTTATTTTAGCTACAATTGCATTTATATAAATATAAAAAAATTTAATAACATTTTCTTAGATGATACCGAAGGGAACATACTAGAAAGTAGAGAACAAGTAAAAGAACAGTGAAAATAGAGGAAATTGACAACAACCAGCTTGAAGAACAGTAAATGAAGAACAAAAGCAACAAATATGTAAAAAAAACATTAGAAAAGATCTTCCTTTAATAAAAAAAATATTGACCTTTGCATTAAGACAGGGGAGATAAGAGTATTTCAACAATTACTGATCTCTAAATAGAATAAACATTTTTTATATGAGAAAAAATAGAACATACCAGAAAGTAAAGGACAAATAAAATGACTGTGGAAGTAGAGAAAATCAACAAGAAGTGGAATGCGGAAGAGTGAAATAAGAACAGAAGCAACAAATATGTTACAAAGAACATAATAATTGTATAATTATATCTGTTAAATAAGACTATCTTAACCCGATGTAATAAATAAAATCAATATTTATGAAATCAGAAATTAAACAGAATAAAATACTACATGAAATGAAATTTCTTATTAATAGTCTTATTAATTACAATATTAATAGCGTTATCAATTTGAGATTTGTTAATAATAAAAAATCTAATATTTAACAATTAATATTAGATTTTGAAAATATCAAACTTAATTATTAATAAATTATATTAAGTAACAGTATATTAAAGATATTAAGTGATGTAATAATATGTACATCTATTTAAATTATTAATAAAATATATTTTATTACTTTATGAAGATTTATAATTATATTAATAAAACTATTATTGTTAATTTTAATAATTATAGTCGATTGCATATGTTGTATATTTATTACTTCCAAAATAAATATATAATGTGTTAATTTTAAACTTAGAAAGTACAATACTAAGTGTTAAATAATTTAATCATAAAATTATAATATAAATTTTTATCATTTACAACTATAAAAAACAATTTAAACAAATTATAATACATCACAAATTTTAAAACTCCTCAAATGTTGTTATTAATTTTGGATTAGTTATTAAAGTATAAATTAAAAGAAAAAAAATGCTGTAAAGAAATAAAAAAAAAATTAAGATTTTTTTTCTTATTACAATTTTACGGACAATTGATATATTAATTTAAAAAAACAATTATTAGAATATAAGGTAATAGTTAGGTTCAAAATTATTTTTAACACTATCTATTTCTCACATCTAAAACCCCCCAAAAAAGAGTTGAAGCCCAAATTCTAACATCTAAAGCCCAGCCCCTCCCACCTCACCCCCCCATACGATGCCGTTTAAAGAAGTAAAAAACCCTAGGATTTTTTATCTTTTCTATTTATTTCCTTCTCGCACCGACACCCCTATTATTCTCTCAAAACTCTCCCTCTCCTAACATCCATCTTCGAGTCTTCTTCCTATTCTCTCTCTTTTTCGTTTTATCTCCTTCTCTCTCTTCGGAGTCGATGTAGCTTTTTTTTTTAAGTTGGTCTATCTTTGAATTTTTTTTTCTATAGATCAGAACAGATCTTCAAATATTTGAAGAGATTGTGTTCAGATCTGAGTGGTGTCATTTTTTTTTATTTCCCTACAGATCTTAAAATTGGAGTCGATGTTTATTTTTTTCTCATATATTTTTTTTTTCTCTTAAATTTTCTTCTTCCTATAGATCCGAGTCGATGTATATATATTTCTTTAAGTTGGTTTATTTTTTATTTTTTCCTCTATAGATCTGAACAGATCTTCATATATTTGAAGAGATCGGGTTCAGATCTGAGTGGTGTCATTATTTTTTTACTTTTTCGTTCATCTCTAATTTTTTTTCGCTTTCATTTTCTATTTTCTTTGACTCTTTTTTTTTCTTCCATCGTTCATCTGTAGGTAAATGAATAGATGTTGTTCATTTCCTACAGATCTGAGTTGATGTAAAAATTTAGGGAAAGAGTATGGTTCATGTGTATAGAGCAAAGAATTGAAATATTTTTCTGTATGTGCTTAGATTTTTTTCTTTCTACAAATCTGACTTGATGTACATTTTTTTTAAGTCGGTTTATTTCTGAATTCTTTTTTCTTTATAGATCTGAACAGATCTTCATATATTTGAAGAGATTGTGTTCAGATCTGAGTGGTGTTATTTTTTTTTACCTTTTCATTGATATGTAAAATTTTTCACAGTCATTTTCTCTATTCTTTCACTCTTTTGTTTTTTTTCTTCTATCGTCTATCTGTAGGTAAATGAACAAAGAAGTGGATTTTTTTTTCTGATTGTGCCTAATTTTTTATTTTTTTTAGCTTTCTCTCTGATCTTCTTTGTTTTTTCTTTCTTTTGTTTGTTGTCTGTTTTTCGATTGTCATTTTTTTCCCTATAAATCTCAACAAATCTTCATATGTTTGAAGATATCGTGTTTAGATTTCATTGTTATTTTTTTTACCTCTCGGTTGATCTATATTTTTTGTTTCTCTTTTACCTTTGTTTTGTTTATTTTTTCTTTTATTGTGAATCTATACATAAATGAAAGAATGTTGTTCGTTTCTGTTGCTTTTTTTCCTATAGATCTCAACATATCTTCACATATTTGAAGAGATCGTGTGCATATATCAATTTCATTATTTTCTTCTATCATTTTTGTTTGGTTGTGATCTAAAATTTTATAAAATATGTGTTTTTGTAAATGTTTTGATTTTTTGTTTTGTTTTGTAGATCTCTAGATCTGTTATTTATTTATTAGATTTATTAATAACTCAAATATGAAATCTGAGTTATTGTCTAAGATGTTAATATTATTTGTTTGTCAGATGTGCAGATTTATTTATGATTTTTTGTTGTTATCTTAAATCTGAAATCTAATATGTTATTATCTGAGATATTAAAAAGTCGAAGTACAAAATATTTGGCAATTTTGTTTAGATGCATTTTTTTGTAGCAATAATTTCTATTTTTTATGTTATTATTTGTAGTTGTAATTTTTTTTAATTGCAATTTCTACTTTCTTTGTCACGTATATGTCTATTATGTTATGAATTTACACATATTTGAAATTATTTGTCTATATGTCTAATATTAAGTTTGATATTCTTCGTTTGAAATTAAACAGAATAAAATACTACATGAAATGAAATTTCTTATTAATAGTCTTATTAATTACAATATTAATAGCGTTATCAATATGAGATTTGTTAATAATAAAAAATCTAATATTTAACAATTAATATTAGATTTTGAAAATATCAAACTTAATTATTTATGTAACACATGGCTACACACCCTTTGTACATGACAGAAAATATGCTATGCACCTAAGTACACTAGCAGTATACAATAACGATGTAGCGGAAAAATTAATAAAAGTAGAATAACTAAGCAACTCGATAAGCAATTACAAAGCATATGGTACCATAAACTAATATCATAACCCAAAACATTGTTCCAAAATATAAACATAGGTCTTAAAGGCAAAATATTCCAAAAGCATAAATCATAATTTTAAAGTTATCAAAACACGAGATTCCCACAAAAGAAACATAAGTCCACAAAAGATGGCCATAACAGACCTAAATCTTTTGTTATTGCCTTCACGTCAGCTGAAACCTTAGAGGCTCGCTCTAACTATGTAGACAACTGATCCATATTCCACCAAAATTTCAAGTTCTTAGAGGGTTGATAGATCGTAGTGTCAATTTCTGTCCCACTAATACTATGCAAGATTTCCCTGAGTAGCTTAGCCGTATGAATTAATACATCCGCAGTGTAGTTTTGACGAGCCTGAACAGTGAACTCGTCTTCTATCAGAGAACCAACCTGGTTCATGTTTCCTAGGCGTCTGATGTAACTATTACAACTTATACAATTCCGGTTGGAGAATGGTAGTGAAAACTACCATAATGAGATTTCGAGAAATCTCAGCAAGTAATCACACAACATACCACATTTAATACAAATATACAAAAAGTACATCATGATATGCGTGTATGTACATGTACTTGACTTATGCACTTGACCATTTACAAAAGATTTGTAACAGAGACTTAAACTTTTCATAAAAACTTCTTAACTTTCTTATTCGTGTGATCTTATTCAGAACTTACCTTATCAAAACATATCACAAAATTTTCATCAAGTGATCCTTATCATATGAGCTTCATTCCTTGCACCGCGTGTTCCTGCTAGTTACCGCACCATCAACGATCTATACACTATGATGAATACGTCATAAACAAAGAATCATATTAACTCAACCTTACTTCGTCGGGTTACGTGCCTTATGCACCCACTAGCGTTAGGTGTTTCCTCGCTCCGGCATTCTTTAAAAAGAATCAATTTGAGGCTCGTCGACTATTCTTCATCGACCTAGGGGTTATCACTCCATTCTTAAGCACTCCAGAGTGGACAAAGGAGTTTCACTAGGACATTCCCCCGCCCTAGCACTTGGGGTCGTGATAAAACTTTTTCTTTGAAAACATTTTCTTCGAAAACACTTTTGAAACATTTCTTTGAAAACATTTCTTCCCCAAATGCATGTGAAATGAGACTTGAACATGCTTATTTATGCATGACATATGACATATGAGATGCCGTGCACATAACAACCAAACATAACATATTCATTTCATAGCATGATTACATAAACCATAATAGATATCAAAACATATGCATAGAACTATAAAAACTTGCTTAGGCTGAAACTTATAGGCACAAAAACATGAAGATTCATCACAAATAGGTTTTGAAGAACAATATATACAGTACAAAAGTTTTTTTAAGCTAACAAAATGTTGTTTCTGCAGTTTGAGGGAAATATATACATGTGGAACTCATGTTGTTGTTTTAGTCACTAGATGGATAGACAACACGTTAAATTTCTTATGGTGCTGTTTTTGGAATTGATTTATTTCCACACCAAGGTGTACGATAAATTATTTTTCTGAAACTTGTATTGAAATACTTTGTAGATACAATAAATGTTCCTATATAAATGAAATTTAGGAAATGTTGACAGAAAATAATACTATATAAAACAAATGCATCTATTTAGATGTATTTATTTTGCTTCTAGTTTAAAGAATGTTATATTTTAAAACAATTATACTCACCATCCTCACACCACACGTCACATATACTTTTTAATTTTTTTCTCTTACCAATTGTGTGGTGTATGGATGATAAGTAGAAGAACTCAATTAGTTTAGGAAGAATAAAAAAACAATAAAAAAAAAGTATGGTGTGTACGTGGTGTGTGGAGATGATAAGTAGCAAATCTCTAGATTTTATGTCATGGCTTTAAAGAGGCTTTTATAAATTATAATGTTTTAAATTTTATGTAAGAATTTTATATACATAGAAATGAACCCTAATAGAAGAAGTAATATTTTCTAACGCTTTTTATTAAAAATGTAGAAGCACTATAAAACCTTCTATTAAATATTTTGATTACCTTGCTAGTGTGATTCATGAATTCAATTGCTGTACAACCCATTGCTTCTTCTGCTACTGGTCCAAACAAAACAGCTGCCAATCGTCCACTATCATCTTCTATGTCAACATAAACTCAACAATTGAAAGTAATAAAAATGTAGCCGTGAGTTTGAATGAATTATTAATATCGCAAAGTTGTGATATTAGAAGTTATACATTAAAATATGAAGGAAACATATATACCGTGGCTGTGAGTTGCTCATATTTTTGCAATGATAACATAGGAATTTTTCATTATGTTCATATCCTGTCCCCTTCTTACATCCAATGCAAGACATATAAAGAAGACTTAATGAAGATCAACTACAAAGATTTTCCTTGAATCCAATATGAAAATGGAAACAAATATGTATGTAAAGTGGATGCAAATATGAAAATATTTTTGAAAGGAAATTGTATTAAAACATAAAAGTAGATAGCGTATTATATTTATATGTTTGTACATAAAGTGTAATAATTTAATGGTAAGAGTAGAATGTTACTTCATGGGTTATAAACTCTTGAGAAAGTTAGCAACATCATCAATCTTGATTATGGAGCGAACACTAACAATTGAAGCTAATGCTGATGGATTATGTAATCTTTTTTCAACAATTTATTCAAATAGTGAATAATTAAGTGTTGTCCTCAAAATTTATAAATTAATTCGTAAGGATAGAAAGTACTAATAAAAAAATTAATCTGTAAGGATATATATTTTGATATATGTTAATAGATTACCATTGACGCAATGACGTTACAGTAGGAATAAGAGGTTCAATGACAAAAACACTTATTGGTCATGATGAAAGAGAGTCCTGCATTGTAACGATATATTACTAATCCTAGAAGCATATAATATATAACAAATAAAACTATTATTGTTTATTGAAGATATCATTATAAGAACCAACTTTCAAACGTGTTGCAAGAATCACTGGCTTAGTTCCAATAATGTTTGAAATTGTTTGACATTTAGCATGGACAAACCAGCCCCGCATTGTAAGACAAATAGGCTTAAGACTGTAAAATTTAAATAAGAATATGTAAAAATTTAATATTGGGAAGTAATATATGAAACATTCAATTAAAGCGTTCAAAATGTTGTAAAATACTTTTACCTTTGATCGATCATATATATTCCTTGAATCAATGTGGGCCCATGCATTATAGTTATCTCTCTAGGTGGTTTTATGTGTATAGCAACAACTACGAGATCTGATTAAAAATGTATAAATTTTGTTAGTTAGAAATGAATAAATTTTTTAAAGAAATTGACATAATAAAGTGAAAAATATCTATTTCAATATTTGTGTCTTTGTAATTTTGTAAGTTAGTGAAGGGGATAAGATTATATTCAGGTGGCTGTAACGGTTCATCATTGTTTGGTATATCCTCAATAATTATTCTAGAATTTATATCCTCTATGTTTTGGATCCAGCAGTTTGACATATGTGTTTCTAATGTAGTAAGATTGAAAGATGTGCAATGTATCATCACACAAATCTATATCTCTGTCAAACATAATTGCCTACAGCCGATTGCCCTGTAAAACATATAATATATATTTTTTAATACATATAAAATTTATTATAAGGTTAAGTTTGGACAATAAAGATATCTAATATTTTTAGAATAGAATGCAGAGCATGACGTTTTGTAAGGTTTATATTTATTTATTTTAAATATATTTTATAAATGAATACAACATGGAATTTGATTTTTTTTTTATAAATTGTAAAAATAACATGTGTAATACCTCGGAATCAATCAATGTTAACTTTTGATACTTTGTTGCTGAATTTTGCGCAATACGTTTTGGCGATTTGTTTGCTACAATCATTTTGATCTTCCAATTCCTTCTAGTGGGAGTAATATCTTTGATTGATTTATAGATAGTCCGCATGTTGAAGGCTACCTATGCATAAGACAAAAGAATATATTAGTGAAAGAAATTTATATTTGATGAAATAATTAGAATAATTTATAATAAAAGAGAATAATAACAATAGACAAAAATAAAATAAAATTTGACATAATAGGAAAAATTTATTGCAAATGTATTACCTATGTAAGCTCATGTAGAATGTGCCAATTCTAATAAATCTCTATAAACAATATTTTGGGTGTAGCTCTCTTCAAAATCATCATTTGATATTGGCCTTATAAGAACTTTTATTTAGCTAGCATTTTTTACTCTTGATAAGACTACATATAATTGGCCATGACAGAATACAGGTTGAGGCAAATATATTCCAACAAAATCTAATGTTTGCCCTTGTGATTTATTTACTGTCATTATGAAACTTAGTCTGATAGGGAATTGTGTTCTTTTGAATGAGAATTCACTGTTTTAATTTTTATTTTGTAGGAATGGAATCCTTGGTATGAAAAATATTTTCCTATTATAGTGACCAATTGCAATTTCAGCATCAATGACATTACGATTAAAGTTGCAATAGATCAGACGTGTTACATTACATAAGCCTTCATGAGTAATATGATGAGACAATTTCTTTTAAGTAATAATTCATAAGGAGAAATTCCATTCAGTGTCAATGTATTTAAGAAATATTCCATAATACCTTGTTCAAATGTATATATTGTTTCATCACAGTTATAATAACGCGTAACTTCACCATGAAATCTTTGGATGAACATAGCATTAATTTGATTGACCGAATTATTTTTCAATGTTAATATAGATAGAATTGTCATCTGTAATAAATTTTTTGAATAACTGCGTATATCACAAAATCAAATATGGCAACTAAGGGCTGGTTTGTTTGATATAATATAATCATTATAAAATCAAATTATCTCATCTTATTTCATCTCATATAATCATTATAACTTTTCCAAACTCCAACACAAAATATAATAAACAATTCAACTTTTTCAAATTTTAAAATAAAAATAATATTAAAAATAATATTATAATAATATTTTATTCAACTTTCAACAAAACATTTTATTACATCTCATTTGAATTGCGTAACCAAACGAGGCCTTTAAAATCCTCTGATTGCATTTCAAACCATATCCATAATTCATTTTTTGTAAAGTTCGAATACAGTGTATTAATCTTTGTATATGTTCTATATGTAATAGAAGACTCTCATGGTGTATGTGAGAGCAGACACTTGAATTTCATTTGTCTTTATTAGTAACAACTGCATTCCTCCATGGCTATTTGGTGGTGACGTGATCGGATTATCTATCGAATTTTTAGAAGGAATGGTGTGATATTTCTCTACCCTATAATCGAATGAAAGCATTACATACTGCCTAATAATTATGTCTCAAACTCTCATGTTATGATGCAGTTGTCAATACCTTCTAATTGTCCTATTAAAAAATCATGTCTTCTAATTATCTTCAGAATAAAGAAAATTATTCGTATATTATTCATTTTTTAGGGTGCTATATGCTCTATACGGGTGGGTAACCACCCATTCTACACCCCATCGTGGGCGGGACGATCATCTGCATCATCTTGTCGAGCGGGCAGATTGGCATTACTATTGTTTGACTATCCCGTCTAACAACATAATTTTCACAAGAAAAATTTTTTTTGTATGTACATCAGAAAAATCATACAAGTCCAACAAAAAATCTCAACAAAATTATAAATTATACAGATCTTCACAGATATGTGGGTAGATTTTTATGGGCTATAGTTGCGAGTCATAAAACTCGCACATGAGTCTTCAACTTACAAATCTATAGTAACAACCGTGGTTTTGGGTTGTAGAGACTCATGACCAAGTCGTGGTCTTACCATCATAGACTACGACTCAATCGTGAGTCGTAACTTACGACCCACGATAATGGAGAGATAAACTTGCTTAGTTGAAGAGGAGAGAGAATAAGAATAAGAGAAATGAGAAAAAGAGAGAGATAATATAGGATGGTAAACGGCCACTTAGACGTGGACGGAAGAAGGAAAAGAAAAGATAGAGGACATGTTTGGGATTATGGTGAGAAATATAACTTATAACTTTAGGGCTTATAACTTAAATAATAAACTCTATACTTCAAAAGCTATTTACTGTTTGATAAACTTGTATCTAAAATACTTTTAAAGTTAGTTATATTAATTTTTTAAAAATATACAGTTATCTGCAGGTACTTTTCGATAAAAACTTCAATTTGGTGCTTTTAAAAAAGCCTTTTTTAAGTGATTAAAGTAATTTTTATAAATTTAATAAATATATCATTTTTTTTTCTTTAAAAGAGCTTTTAAACAGTTAAAAGTACTTTTTAAACTTTCAAACTTAATCCCTAACATGCTCAAAGAAGAATTGAAGATGATTGGAATGGAGGACGGTGAGAAATAAGAGGAGATATAGAAATTATGTATTTATAGTTATTTTTTTAATATATATATATGGATCGGATAGATGGCCTGACAATCCCGCCGCCTGGGGCCAGCACCTACCTCCCGCTTTGTGCATGGGCGGGCAATCCCGTCACCTAGGGCTGGGCGGGGGGCCATACATGCCTATTCCTTTCCATTGAGTCTCTTAAGCCACAATCACTACCGGCAACAATTCACGTAAAAAAACATACGGCCACATATTTCATTCAATCTCGGGTATGAGGTGCTCCATGTTGGTCGATAAGAGAATGAAGGCAAAACATGCTTATTTTGTGGAGGACGCTATACAATAGTAGCATCTATGTCCAGATTTCATTCAATCTCGAATTCTATTTGATGCTTTGTTCTAATGAAGTTGCTTGCGCTACTATATTTTGTTCTTCTTTATGAATGAAACATATTTAAAAAAAAAAAAAAAAAAATACATACGGCCTAATTCCTGCATTTCAGTTCTTCACGTTCCCTCGTTGTTTTACCACGTGGCGAGCGTTTGCTGGTTCCCACACAAACCGCAGAGAGCCCAACCGGATGGATGCTACCACGTATTCACATAGGTGGTACGTGGAATTCAATCGAATTGAAGGTAGTTTGGCGTCCGCTTCTCCAGAAGCTTCCCCAGGGCCCTCCCTTTAAATACTTTCCGCTATCTAAATTAACATTATTTATTCAACATAAACTAGCTGTGAAATAGCGAGGGTCATACCAGTCTCTGCGATTGGGTGCAAAACTCGAAGGGGGAAGTTTCTATGCCATCGGTTGCTATGGTAAGTTCTCGATCGGTAGGCTATCTGAAGATGTTGATTTTCTGGACGTCGCTACGCTCTCAGTTTCGATTTTATCTTTCCTAAAAATTTTTAGTATTAGATTGTTCTTTCTCCGAGAACTTTAATTTAGGGTTTTTCCATTATTCCGGATTAATTAAGGAATTCTTGTTGATCTTGCTGTTCGATCAAATCATGCGGCACCTGTCTGGTAAAGATTTGATTACGAGAATAATTGTTGATTTTCTTATACCGAAGATTCTTTGTTCTATGGATTGATTTCTGATTCTCCATACTGATAAAAATTTAATAACGAAAATCTTACGGCTAGGATATTAAGCTTTAGTCATGAAGATGCTTTCTCTAAAAAAAAAAAAAATACAAAACAAAACAAAAAAATTAAAAAAAAAGAAAGAAAAATGAAGAGATTTTGTAGGTAATATTTTTATGCTGATCCTGATACTTATGTCACGAGAAATTAAACACTTGGAAGAAAAAGTTATTGATTTCACGTTCTTTAAAGTATTTTCGATTTTTTAAAAGAGAGGATTAAATTGGTTTTTCCAAGGTTTCAGATGTATAGGTTGGTCTTTTTTTACCATTGGTTTCTCCTAGAGGATAGTGTATTCTTACAGAAAAAATGTTAACTTACGAAAAAACAAGTTAGTGTGTTTCAGCAATTAAAGCTTTGCTTGTAATTGATTTCAATCGTGGTCGATGCCAAGAAAACTGAGAATTCATTCGGCTTTGTTTGATTTAATAAAAAATTTGTTCATGGAAATGTATGATGTTTTTTTTAACACGTATGATGTATGTTGTAGATTTACATGCTTGTAAATGTGTTTCTTTTCTTTGGCTGATTTATTTGTTCGCATTGTTGGGTGAACCTCTGTAGTTTTTAGTGACTGAAGGTTCAGTAAATGATGCCACATGCGTTTAACAGTTTTTCGACTTATCAAAAAAATTTTGTTCGCCTTATTTATCTTAGTGCTAACTATTTTCTTTTTGATGGCGTCACAGATGTCCAGAAGGTCAAGGTACATATTGTTATGAGAAGCAATGGTGATTTTTGTATTGGTGTGGTTGTATGAACGCGAAATTTTCTTATTTGCATTTTCTTCAAATTTTCCAGGTATTCTCGCTCTCCGTCACCACACAGGCGGTACAAGAGGTCTGTCTCGAAGTCTGTGTCAAGGTCACGGTCAAGGTCGAGGTACTGCCTTAAACTACCCTTATCCTTTATCCGTGCTTTTAGATTCCATTTTCTCTCTTTATTTTATTTTATTTGTGGTTGTTTCATATGCTTCTGATCTGGCTCTGACAGGAGTCTTTCGAGTGATGTGGAAAATCCTGGTAACAATCTGTATGTGACAGGATTGTCACCTCGAATCACAAAGAGAGAGCTTGAGAAGCATTTCGCAAGTGAGGGAAAGGTATGCCTATTCATCTTCATTGTAGTCTTTCTTTACCCCTGCTAAATTTGCCAATTCCAGTGATCGTGGCTTGGCAAATTCATTCTAGTTTTCATTTATTGCTCGATGGGACGGTAAGGCATTGTTGTGTTTCTATTCCTGGTCATTTTATTTTGTTGGGCTGTAGAATGTTGTGCATAATCTTACCTACCAAAAAAGAAAAAGAATTTTGTGCATAATCTACTGGAATCTGAATTCTGCGATGGGGTCTATTAGGTGATGGAAGTTCATCTTGTAGTTGATCCATGGACCAGAGAATCCCGTGGCTTTGGGTTTGTTACAATGGCTAGTCTTGAGGAGGCTGAACGCTGCGTTAAGTATTTGAACCATTCTGTACTTGAAGGCCGTGTGATTACAGTGGAGAAGGTAGTAGTTCCTGGCTTTTTTTTTGTTCACTAATGGCTGCTTTATTAATTGTTGGTCACTGTGATCCATTCAACTGTATCAAAATATTATATGGTTTGCTATCAGTTCTTTGAGTTTGAAAGTTGTTTGCTTCTTTCCACTTGAAGCTTTTGTGGCAGCAGGTTAGCTGTGTGTAGCAGCTCTTCACCAAATCAAACCACAACTAAACAAACAAATCAAACACATCAAGTATCAGACATGGGGTTGTATGCCCTGAATTTCCCTTTCTTTTTCTCTAGCTATTTAATCTCAAGCGATGTTACGGATTCTTATTGCTCTCTCTCTCTCTCTCTCTCTCTATATATATATATATATTTTGAATGCATTATTTTTGGAAAAAGATTCTTTCTAGCTGCGCCCCTTATTTCTTGAGTTGACTTGTAATTCTGCATTTTCATGCTTCGATTTTCATTTCTTGCAGGCTCGGAGGCGAAGAGGACGAACGCCTACTCCGGGAAGGTATCTTGGACTGAGAACAATTCACGGTAAGAATGTTCTTGTACTCATTATTTTATTTGTGGCTTTGTTTGTCTTGAAAATACAGTTGTTTATGTTTGTCTTATTTTTTTACAATTTTATTCATACAGTGCGCCATAGATCTACCAGCTACTCTTCTCGTCGATCTCCCAGCTACTCCCCTCGGCGATCTCCCAGTTATTCTCCTTACCCAAGGGGCTGGAGCCAAACCCCACGATACTCATATGAACGTAGTAGGAGTAGGTCATACTCCCCCTATTACCGTCGGAGGAGGAGGTCATACTCCCCTTATTATGACCGGCAGAGGTCATACTCTTCTTACTACAGACGCAGGTCATACTCACGGTCACAATCTCCTTATAGCAGATCACCTGTCAGCTGGTGTGATCGGTCTTACTCACCAGATGACCGATACGGTAGGAGGCACCGCTATCGTTACCGTTCTGTTTCTCGAAGTGTGTCACCAAGGCCAAGGAGGATGTCAAGGAGAAGCAACTCGAGCAGTGTCTCACCCAGATCAGGGAGTTCTGGAAGGAGCTACTCAAGAAGCCCTACCCCTAGAGCAAGGTGCTCCAGGAGGAGGAGTTACTCTCGAAGCATTTCCCCCAAACTGAAGAGCTCTAGGAAGACGCCATCATCAAGGCGTGGGTACTCGAGAAGCTATTCTAGGAGTCCGAGTCGAAGTTCAAGGTCTGATTTAGAGTGAGAAACATTCTCTCTGCATATCTTACTCTTATCTAGTTAGGGATTCTGGTCCTATGGACAAAGTAGTATATACTCTGTATATCGGAGAATCTTATGGTTTGTCTTCTTATAATAACATTCAACTTCTATTATAAATTGTGTGATTGCTGCCATGTTTGATTTATTTGTCGAAACTGATGTGCGTGCTTGGATGATTGCTCGTTTTGATCCTCTGTTATATTTAGGAAGTGAAGACATCACTCGACATTTTATGCCAAGTGGGTCGAACCCATATAAGCCTTTTCCATCACTCGATTACATTTTGGTTATGCTCAGATAAACATTCGGAGGAGAATGGTAACTTCCTTTCTCTATTGGCTGCTTGTGGATGGCATTCAAAACGGTGGGGTTGGGTATAATAATATGTAAGTAGAACACAACTCTCGTTAGGTCGATGAACTTCGCTAATTTTCTGCACGCACGACGTCGACAATTCATCTACAGATCCATTACGTTGTGTAGCTCTATTTCAATTTTAAAGTAGAAATTTGACATGTTTATTTTATAGTTTTAGAAAATATCGAGGTCTTGAAAGGAATTGATATATGTAATGGCACACTGGCCTATCTCTGTTCTGATGTGGTTGATATTGTCTATAACCATTGATTTTTTTCCTTTTTGAGAACAAGAATTAATATTAAGAGTAGATGAGTAGTGTGACATTAACACAATGAAACGAGTATAGCAGTATAGCTCACGGCATTATACACAACATGATAACCACATTATTCCAAAAAATAAAATAACATTACTGATCCCTTATACAAATATCTTAACATATAATAGCAATAAGGTTTTCGCAGCACAACTATGAATTTATTTGGCAAGCACCTGATACAAATTTTCCCCTCCTTTATGTGCTCTGCTTATTTCTTATAACTCAACGTATTATATGAAAGGCTAAAACGTGCAGTACCGTTGAGGAAATTATGGTACACGGCATTCTGCTATGTTCCAGATTTCTTTGGCATACTGAGAGATTGTCCGGTCACTGCTGAATTTGCCACTCCCGGCAGTGCTTAGTATAGACATCTTTAGCCACCTTTTCCTATCCCTGCAGGCAAATATATCATAACATCATTTAAGATGTCAAAAGTCCAGCGGCATATTGTTATATGATCTAATTTAACCCCAAAACTGGAAATTCCAATCTGTTGAATGGTGATCAAAGTTATATACTAAACTTGATGGAGTCCACCACTCTATAAATATATATATTTTTTTTTTAGTTTTTGGCAAAGTTCAATATTTACGGTACTGCTCAATTAAATAGCATTAAGATCCTACTTCAACAATGTTCTCAAATAATAAATCACCGTTCTACGCAATAATTAAGTAAGAAGAACAAAAATAAAGCTCTTGCTATACAAGATTAAATCCCATGACTTCACTGTCCAAAAATAAACTAATTATGTGCAAAGTCCTAATGCGCTAATTGGGTATCTAAGGTAGGCCGCTATTGTATTATTGGCTTGCTCATGCTTAATTCTTGAACTTGGGTTGACTAGGCTGATAAGCGGTCTGTCTAACTACTTATCAAAAGAGGGGGTAGTTTCATATCAAGGGCAAGATTGACTTATTTGGTAAGACTGACTTATTTAGGATGGTGAAGGAGCTTCCAAAGCCAAGTTTGAGCTGTTTACTAGCAGTTTGCATGTTAACAAAGCCCAAGTTTCAGTATAGGTAGCATGTAGTGTGATTTTATGATTGAGGGGTGCTGATAGATTACTTGTAAGCTTCATCTACTTTTGCCTGAGCATCCATGTAGCTTGGGAAGTCGTAACCAACAAGAAAATAATCACCACGTCCATAACCAGTGCTTCCCTCTAGCGACTCAAGGAGTGGATTGTAGTCATAGCTTCCAAATGCTCCACTCCTAATAAATTGATTGGCCTCCTCAAATCGTGGATCTGGTTTGAACTGTCAATCACAAGAAGAGCTGATCTCAGATGAGGAAAATTTTGCAGCAAACTGGTAAGCTTATATATTCAAATACAAATAGGGAGAGGAACAGTAGGAAAAATGTGATAAGAAAAAGTCATTAACTTAGGAGAATGTAGAAGGATAAGCAAACACTAGCTTTACCATCTTATATGTCAATTCATTGCAAATTGTCGCTTGAAAACACTTAAGAAGAGTAAGTTACAAGAGTTTTAGCTCAACTATAGAAATGGACGGACTATTTTTGAAGTACACGTCAATTTTTTTGTGGTAACTATTTTACTTGTATCTAGTTCTAGTTCTTGACTAGTTGTGGTAATTATATGTCCTGTGTACTTGGGCTCCGCCTATTTTAATTTCTATTTATAAAATTCCTTTTACCTATGTATAAAAGAATTATATGTTTATGGAACCAGTATATAATAATGTTGGCTATGCTGCTAAACCATAGTAACCCTGGCTTTAATTTATATTGATTAGGCTCTGGCAAGCACTAAGCAGCTATTCCGGCTCTGCAGCACAAATGTCATTTGCCTATTAGGAAAAGGTGAATACAATAATGCTTAAGAGTGAGCAGCTTTTGTGGCATTTACATCTTTAACAAAGAAATTGACTTTGACCAAATATAATAAAATCTCAAACTTCAATACCAGTCCATTCTCTCTTTCCTTGCGCAGCCTGGGTACTTCATCTGCAGTTGCACCAAAGAGGAAAAAGTTCTCCTCCTGAATTTCCTCTCTGATTTCCACATTAGCTCCATCAAGAGTACCTATGATGAGGCAGCCATTGAGTGCAAATTTCATGTTGCTTGTGCCACTTGCCTCCATGCCTGCAGTACTAATATGCTGCGACAGCTCGCTCCCTGGAATAAGCATCTCTGCTACAGATACATTGTAATTTGGAATAAAAACTACCTGAAATTTTTTGCAAGTTTTGAGCAGATAAGTCTATAATAAACCTTTAAGAGCAATGTTGGCATATGCAGATAATACGCGTACATGTGCAAGAGAGAGTAATAATTTTGACTAAAGAGAGAAATAGCATCCCAAGAGGCTAAGTAATAAAGATTCTCTACTTCAACTCTTTCCGAATATAGCCTCGGGTAGAAGATATTCAACCGGAAACTCTACACCTCCTGCCATGCATTGATATCAATGAACAGCTTGAGTACGTATAAGAAAGAAGCATCATGAACCTGCCTTTCAACAGGTTCACAGCAAATCCATCCCATTAACATATACACAGAAGGTAAAACGAAAGTAGCATGCATGGTAGCCCATCCCATTCCGACTATCTAATTGCTAACATTTTCTTCTGGAGCCATAGAGCTGTACATACATAGCAATTCCATCAACAGAAAGAACAAACTTTTGTTCATGGGCAAAGCTCTGTGTCAGTTGATAATGGTAGGTAACAGTTAATCACAGACCCTGATGTACAATGGGAACTCGTAATCCTGTATTTATGAATCATTAACTTTGTGTTTGAAAAATTACCTTCAGATATTTACTGACTTCAGGATCATTGTTAACAACAGCACCGACATCATTAACCAGCTTCACTATTCTTTTAGCATTTGTATATGTTGCAAATGCCTTTCCCCCAATCATGATGGTGCGTGGAGTAGTGTTCTTTCGCTCTTTGGGGCTCATTTCCTATAATAATTCAGCTTCAAGAGAGTTCTCAAAGATGGTACAAGAATTATGCAAATCAAGGATGATTGTGTGTGGGATGTATACCTTTAACTTCTTGTACCTATAAATTGCTCCCAGAATGTTCAGCAGCTGTCTCTTATATTCATGAATACGCTTGACTTGTATGTCAAATAGGCTATGTGGATCAATACTCTCCCCAGTCACTCTTTCTATGTACTCTGCCAAACGCTGCTTATTAGCCATCTTTGCAGAAGCCCATTCAGCTTGAAAGTCTGCATCGTCCACAAACTACTTGGAAAAAGCATCATAAATGAATGTAAAATTTATACACCACAGGAAACAGTCTAATAATGGTGAAAAAGAAAAGTATTTAATATATTTAAAACAATTTTTTTAATACATACCTTTCTAAGACCTGTAAGTTGGTCAAGGTTGGTAACCCATTGTTCAGATTTTAACCATTTGGTAATGATACTACTGAGCTCAGGACTGCAAAATCGGAGCCATCGACGAGGAGTAATGCCATTGGTTTTATTTTGGAACTTTGTTGGCCATATAGAAACATAGTCCACAAATAACTCAGACTTCAAGATATCACTATGTAACTGGGCAACACCGTTTACCTGCAAAGTGATGGCCAACGATAAATTTCAAATTATGAATTCAGATCAATAGGGGAAGACGTGGTTTCCAGAGAGAGAGAGAGAGAGAGAGAGAACAAAAACCAGAAGACGAAGGATTGAGTAACAATACACAGCCAATAAAAGGTAGAGCAAAGGTGATAATGACAAGCATTCTTTGGACAAACTCGGACAACAGAAACATTGCAGCTTTAAGCAGCAAGTTCATGGATGACACTTATGCCAGATACATAAATAATTCTAAATAACAATTATTCTGTACACAGCTAAATAGAGTGTTGCATGAGCTAAATGAAATACGCTCTTTGTGGATTTCCAAGAATGGACCGCTTACCGTATGTGCAGAAACCACGCAGAGATTTGCCATCCTCACAACTGGCTTTTGGGGATTATTATCCAAAATGCGAATGCTCATAAGCTTACTTTCAAGGTCAGTTCGTGTCTTACATATCATTGCTACGAACTGCATGGTATTTACAATTCAAGAGTCAAATCTCAAATATTATCTACACAACAGACGGTAGAAAGGGAGGGAATTAAATGGGTAAGTGGTATACTCTCTTGTCAATTTCTTCTATGATCTCCATATGGCGAGGAAGAAGCTTCCACATCACAGATTGTGACCATTTCTCAAGTGCTTCTGGAAGGACCGTGTGATTGGTGTAGGAAATAGTCCTAGTTCAATCATTAATTCATAAAATTGAGCTACAATCAAAACTGCACCGCAAGGCGCAAACACGCTGAAAGATTAAAAAAGAAAGAAGCTTGCGCTGCAACAAACTCAAGTGAAAAAAGTTCTAATGAACATAAAACACAGAGCACCTTGTTGTGACATCCCAAGCTTCATCCCATCCAAGTCCTTCATCATCCAGTAGTAATCGCATCAGCTCTGGAATTGAAAGTGTAGGATGAGTATCATTCAGTTGTACTGCAACCTTGCTAGGAAACTCGGACCATTGCCATGTTCCCTTCCCTAGCCTCCTCTCCTTAAATCTGAATATAATGTCCTGTGAGTGGTTACAAGATTAGAGCCAAAGATTGTGAGTACTGAATACAAGACAAGCAACTGCACGAGGCTTTCTTATCAGTAAATACAAGGAAAATTAAAGATTGTGAGTACTGAATACAAGACAAGCAACTGCACGAGGCTTTCTTATCAGTAAATACAAGGAAAATTAACCAGTAATAATTTCCATTAACAGGATGTCATTGCCGACAGCCAAGTGTTAAAGTGCTCAAGGCATCCACTATGCAACAACTTTACATCGTCTGGGTAGAATCCCCTGGGACCATAATTTGAGTTGAGGACCTCCATTGGTTTTTATGTTCAATAGAGGTTACCTATGCAACCCCATGCACTATAAGCAACATTCTATGAGTTTGAATCTCTCTCTAAGCTAAATGGTTTATTCTTGTATCAGTTACAAAGTATCTCATCATTTCTTAGAATTTTGGTGCCATGTCAGTACAGTCACAATGAGAAAAGTCAAGAGTGATCAGAAGAAAGAATGAAATAAAGAAGGAATTAGAAAACCTGAAGTGATGCACTACAGAGAAAGAACTGCTGCTTCAGCCGCAAAAGCTTTCCATTTTCTGTGGCATCCCCAGGATAAAGAACAGCACAAATCTGCAAATGAAGAACTTAGTACTAATCCGTTTCAGGAAAATGTCAGAACTGATGACCAACCTGTTGAGCTTGAGAATGAAGCTGTGCAGCAGCTTCATACTGTCCATCATTAAACTGGAATAGGTTGAAATCCCCAGCACATGCCTTTGCTTCCCAGATACGAAGACTAATAGTATTCTTGGTTTTGTATCCTGGAATTGGCACATCGTAAGCTAGAGCTTGCACCACCTCTCCATCAACCCATTTTCGGCTGTAATTTACAGAGAAGCATCTTCAGTGAACTTATTTATTTTAAGAGCAACCAAGTTGCATATGAACTTCAAAAGGAAAGCCATCCTTAAATGTTCATGTTTTATTGGTCATACCAAACATCATATAGAGTAAAATATATAAAAATATGAATTAATTATGCAATTAAAACTTACAATCCATTAGGATTAACCTCAACACGGCCAAAGAATCTGACAGGATATACCACGTCATGCCTAACAACTTCCCAAGGACTAAATTTCTGCATAATTTCCACAAAAAGTGTCAAGAGCATTCCATGAATTATGAAATATGTGGCAGAATTTTCACGAGAACTAAAAACCTCAAGCCAATCCTCAGCAATTTCTTCTTGGCCCTCCTTAGTGATCTGCTGCTTGAACAGCCCATATTTGTACCTCAAACCATACCCCCATGCAGGCAAATTTAATGTTGCCATTGAATCTAGAAAGCATGAAGCAAGCCTTCCAAGACCACCATTTCCTAGAGCTGCATCTTTCTCCTACAAAGATGAATTTCTAATGACCATAAACCTACTGATAAAAACTGCATAAAACCCATAAAGTGAAATCAGATTTTTGTTTTGGAAGCCCGTATAATTGGGATGAGGGACTATGATTATTGATGGCTCTCAACCACAAGGTATTAGTGTCACTTCCTGTTTGTGAAAAGTGGGACCCATTTTAATCTCATTCCTCTCTCCACACTGTTAGGAGGAAACTGTTTTAATTAGGTGGAATGCTAAGGACTCAATCTTCACAACAAAGTATAAAAAGGGATTACATTCCCACTGATTTTTTGAGCCCAGGATTATCCAAAACCTGAAAAGACCAGTCATATCTCATTTAACGACTTAAATTATGTGGAATGCTTGCTATAGGTATTGACAGTTAGGGAGTGTAAAATCCCCCAATCTGTTGAATGGAGAGAACATAGACAGAGGCTCCAAAAAACAAGTCTTACATGTTCTTTTGCCAATGAAAGCTTAGTAACAAGAGAAAAAAAAAAATTACCTGCTCGGCTATTTCCTCCAGTTCATGTCCCAACTTTTTCAAAGCATCGCCATACGCATTTTGAATGTCCAGATTCCCAATAGCATTAGTTAAAGCTCGTCCTTGAAGATACTCCATTGATAAGTAGTATGTTTGTTTGGGATCAACATTGTGAAAATGACGATAGGTCTCATTCCATTGCTGCACAAGCAATCAACAATAACACCATTAGTCCAGCTTTTGTGCATAACTGAATACAAGTAGCCCAACACTTAGTACTAAGAATAAATGTAATCATATCATTAAACTCAAAACCATGCGCAAATTCCTTCATTTCTTCCATATACACTTTGATGGTATTATCCTAATAACAATATAAGATCATTTCTTACTTAAAAGGCATGTCATTAACACAAAAATAGAACCACGCGATTATTTCTCAAATTTTCTAGGTTACATAAGAATCTTACATATGCGTAGGTCATTACTTCTCCGAACAGAACTTCTAAACAATTACATTGTGCAACCCCATGGTGCTAATTTGATTGAAACAAATTACATACAGCTACAGTCAAACGTTACAAACTGGACTAAGAGCATCATGCAGAAATATCTACAAATGAGTCTGCTTTGAAACGTCCTGTCTTGCATTTATGTTGAAATCATCTATAAAGTCAAGCCTTTTAGCCAATTTTACGTATAAGAAACAACACAAAACGAGCACGGATCGAATCTTAAAATTTAACATCAACAGCAGAGGTAGCACCTCCAAAAGATGTAGTCCACACACCATCACAAAAGTGAGCTCCAAATTACATGTATAAAATCACCACTATGTACACCAAAAAGAGGAATGCAATTCGGGAAATTAGCACGATATCAAAACTTTCTAAACATGCTAAAAAATATTACTTGTACAAGACGATCGCGAACACTGTCGGCAGTCGCATAGTACGCTTGCTCAGGCTCAAACTTGAAAGGAGAGAAATGAGGGCTGAAGTGCGCGTGGTAATTGATATTCGATGCGATCTCCGCTGGCACCTCGGCCAGTGGGTGCGCAACAGCCGGGACTTTAGCAGAAACGCCATAAGCAGGGGTACCCTTAGCTTCTGTGGAAGCCGCCATGTCTGACACTTGCTAATATAATCTGTAAAAAAATAAAAAAAGAATACAAAGTACTGAGCCCAGTAGAGCTTGCAGTTGCGAACAAGAGGTTCAAAATGCAAAAGCACAGAGAGAGAGAGAGAGAGAGAGGTAGGGAGGGATTGATAAACTGAAAAATATCGGAGTAGAAGCAACTTGAAGGAAGAGATATTTCTTCTTTTCACGTGTATATATAATATATATATATATATAGAGAGAGAGAGAGAGAGAGAGAGAGAGAGATCTGCTAAATGCTGATTGATATTAAAGGGGAAGGAGGACAGAGAGACTGTGTGTGAAAGGGAGTTTTTGGAGGAAAAAATGAGAAAAAAAATCTCAGAGAAAGGAAGAAAAGATTGAATTGAACGTGACGAATGGCGATCACAGGGGAATGAAGCCAAGGGGTGATGAGTCATGGGAGGGAGCTAACGGGTAGTGGAAGTGGCACGCGACGCCCGCTGTTTGGATCATTTTTTTTTTTTTTTATTTAAGTTTTCTCCTTCTTCTTTCTTCCTTAAAACACTTTTATCAGTTGTAACATGTTTATTTTCAAAAAACATCTCATCTCATCTAATTATTATAATTTTTTTAATTTTCAATACAAAATAAAATAAAAAATTTAACTTTTTTAAATCTCAAAACAAAAATAATATTAAAAAATTTATTCTAATAATATTTTATTCAACTTTTTAACTTTAATCTCAAATCATCTCATCTCATCTCATCGTTAAAAACAAATAAGTCTTAGATGTTTTATAATAAAAAAAATTAACTTTTTATTTTCTAAACAAGTAAATATTTCATTAAAAAAGATAAAAACGAAATACATAAAGACGGGATAAATTTTCTCAACAAACAATCAATTACAACAACCACAATGCTAAAATAGAAAAGTGAAGACCAAAAACTTCATTTCAAACATTCAAAACTACTCATCAAACTATTTAATTGTCAGTTTAAAACATATTATTTTATTATAAAAAATACAGTAGTTAAAACAAATAAATTAAAAACTGGCTTACCACCACTGGACACCTGGTGGATACAAGTCACCTATTTTAAAAAGGAAGGACACGTGGTCGCGTTCAATCTTAAAGCACAAAAAGATTTTAGCCAATGGTTCATATCATAGTGTCTCTTTGATATCACGAGGCTGACTCAACTAACAAATGGATCAACATCTTCTGTAATTACACAAAGAGGCTGACCAACATTGCCTATTTCCAGATGTGCTGGAAATACATGCAGCTGGGCAGCAACTATTACTTAGTTTCTGATTTTAGTGGTTGCGAAATCAGATGTGCTGGAAATACATGTGACTGGGCAGCAACTATGTGACAGATCTTGGATTTTTTTGTTTAGCATAGAAGATGCGTGTAGTGGACTAAACGTTTTGGGCTGCAATCTGGGGGATTTCTTGTTGTGCTGCTCTTATGTGTTGTTGACATGAATACAAGTATGTTGGTAGTCATGATAATTTCTTGTTAAAAGTGCATATTTATGTAGCTGTTATTTGTAATTTAGTATGTTGCTGTATGTATGTGGTTGTTTTGTGTAGCTTTTTTTTCTTTTTTTCTTGTACCTATTTAATTAGAAGATTGATTTAGGCAGTTTTTTTTTTTTTTTTTTGAAAGATATACTTGTCTTCTTTTTTTGTAGCTGTTTTGTATGATATTTCATATACTTGATTTGGGCAGGATTTTTTTTTTTGGTCTTTCTTCTTCTTTTTGTAGAATATATGCTGAATTCAACATGCTGAGGGCTATAAGTATGCAATGCACCATACTAACATTCTCGTTTTTGTTAAAATGTTTGTTCAGAACTTCTCATCCAACAAAAAACAACACAAAATTACAAAATATGATTTTTTAAACAATAATTTAATTAGAATATGATTATTAATTAACATATAATTGATAATGTTAACGTCGTGTTTCGTATACCTTGGAGTCAGGCTTCGATAACTCAGGTATTTCGAAATGGACCTGCAAAAGATAAATGAGAAAGACAACTAGGGGAGGGCGACCTTGGGGCCGGGGAGTTTCCGATGCCAAAGTTAGTAAATATTATTGAAATTTTGTAAATAAGTGAGAGAGTCTAGGGATTAGAGAGTTTTCTCGTACCTAGAGCTTGCTATTTATATTGTGGGTTGGGGGAGTTACAAAATGTTTTTGTCTTCACTGAGTTCGTGCCCCTCCTACTATTTTTTTTTGTTAGAGTCCTTTAATGCGGCGTGACTCTGTGGCGGCACCATAAATGTGGCGTGTAACTCGGTGGTGGTGCCATTAATGTGACGTAATTTCCAGACTTTGCTTACATCCCTTATGAGCCTTAGATGTTCTGATGTCAATGGATCGATGGCTTTCTGCATTTCCTGATGCATCTCATGCAAGTCCCTAAGTTTAGAATGTAGTCGTGCGATGTCAGGCTTACCTGTCCTATCGGTTACTCGACTCCTTTTCTTGGCAGACACTCTGCTCCCTGTATGGTCCTAGTGACCCTTGGGTCGGGGACAGGGCCAAGACCCAGTGGGTTTTGTGAGATGGAAAAAAATCCCTTTATAGGTAGAATTGTAGAATGTGATAAAAATAAATTAAATAAAAAATATTTAATTAATAATATTTAATTATTATATAAAGAGTAAATAGATAATCTAATACGAAGATTGGATTTGAATAGAATAGGCAAAGACAAAGTGATGGGATATTAACTAAAATTTGAATTTTTATTTGGCTATTTGAATTTTTATTAGACAATTGAGATTCCGTCTCGGACTGGACCCTGTTATTGTCAACTTAAATAACTTTATATTTATTATTTTTATCATATATTTAATTATGCATTAAAATATTAATATATATATATATATATAAACTATATAAAGATATTTTATAAATATCCAAAATAAGTTCGAATTCGTCCGAAAAAAGGAGTTATTTATAATCTTTTAATCATAATTTCAAGCTCGACTAGTTCTTAACTGCTTAGTTCACTTTTACAAAAATTTTCATCTCATCTCATCTAATCATTACAATTTTTCTAAATTTTCATATAAAATAAAATAAATAATTTAACCTTTTCAAATCCCAAAATAAAAATACTATTAAAAAAATATATTCTAATAATATTTTATTCAATTTTTGACTTTTATTTCAACTCATCTCATCTCATCTCCTCTCTCCTCTCCGAAAACAAACGAAAACCAACCGAACTCGATGTACATCCCCTAAACACTTTCACTATAAATCTCAATGAACAGGCGCAACTTCTTTAGATCATGCACTCAATGCACCACATGTATGCATGTCTCGGCACTTTGTGATTTAACGGATTGCGAGCACTACAGTAATACTCATCCAGTGACCATCATATTCTGAGAGTCTAGTGATTCATAAAGGCTACAAGAATGCAATTAACTGAAATCAAAGCCAGGGGCGAGAGAGACTGCAATTAACTTAAAATTCATAATCATGTCTTCCACCTCGTCTTATATTTACTAAAAACACAAACAACTCGTTATCTACGTGTCTTCTTAGATTTCAAAAGAATGAGCACAAACTTATAAGAATTATAACAAATGAATATATCGTTTTGTATTTCTACGTACATTACGAAAAAATTACAGAGATGAAATAATGATGTTTCTCTTAAAATCCGCTTGCCGCTCAATCATGCAGAGATAAATTTGTAGCTGTCACCATCTTCAACACCAAAAGATATATGTAAACTCTTCTTAGCATCTCTCTCGGGAAAGTTTGCAGATTGAGGAGAACTAGGAGGGAGAGAATGAGAACTGGATCTTTCTCTAACATCTTTTCGGATATTCCATAATACCTCGACACATTGTTTCATGGAAGGTCTTGATTTTCTCGAAGGTGCAAGGCATAGGTGAGCTAGTTTGAGTACCTTCTCCACAGACATGACTGATTCTGGGCTCCTTTGCAGCCTTTGATCCATGGCAATTACTGCCTCTCCTTCGTTCAGTTTCTTTATTGCCTGCATATAAAAGATGTTTTCATCTGTCTTGCCAATTTATTGATTGGAGACTTCACTGAAATGTATAATGTCACATAACCATCAAGATACCTACGAGGTGACACTAGTTTGCAAAGTTTGAAAAGAAAATCCACTCTTTCAGTTATTATAAAAATAGAATTCCGTGGGAAAAAAAAAACATGCTATGAAAGCTTAGTCCCTTTATTAATTAACATGAGACCCCTTTCATTTTTTTCTTCAAAACAAGTTGCATACTTATTCAGTTATGTTATTTGGGTTTGAAATAACTACACTAAAAGTTATCTTTTGGTGTAAATAGTGAAGACATGCAAGACGAAATGAATAGTAGTGGATGCTGGGGTAACATTAGGAGTTTGTTCCGTTCTAAATGGCTGAGAAAGAAGGATTTAGACTTTGCTATTAGACTTTGCTCAAGTGCTTCATTGTTCTACTTCCTCTCTGTATACTGATTCTTTGAATGTTTATTTTACTTGAATCCCTTATTGTTGAGGAATAATCCCACATTGCCTGTGGATAAGGTTTTGAGCATGTTTATAAGGAATGAGCAATCCTCTCTTGTAGAACCGGTTTTATTATATGAGTTAGGCCTATGAATTTCTTCATTTATCATTTCTTTTCATCTTGGATATTAGTTCTCAAAATCAAGTACATACTCAGCTTTTATTTGACAACTATCTAATCCATTCTCAACAATGTTAGGGTGACACCATAGTGATACTTGTCTCTGATACAGGGGAACAGGCTATACGAAGTGGAAGATGTGACTGGTCATGGCAACTATGACGAGTTTATGTGATGACTGTCTTATATGCAATACCAGAACAAGGTGTAAAATGGTGCGGCTGGAATGGTGCGACTCCAGTTTCACGCAAAATGTCTAAAACAAAGTGACTGGAAAGTTTGATCTTGTCATGGTGATAATATGATAAGTTAAATGGACAATTAAAAGTATTTTCTCAGGTAGCTCAGACAATGTCAAATAATATCCTGGATTTGATATGGTCTGGCTTGGATTTAGATTTGCCTGGGAGTATTCTCTAGACTTGGTTGGAAGAGGGACTTGGAATTGGACTTGGTATAGTCACGATATAAAATATTCCATCAATCATCATCTTCCAGATGGATGGAATCCACAAGCCATTTTGATTGCTTGAGCAGTGGACTATCTGACATATACATCCTTCTAGCATTATGATTTTAGGCCCAATTTTCAGCTTTTCAAAAGAGGATCAAGATGGTTATATTTAATGCATCTAGATTGATTACATCTACTTTATTTTTAGTCACTTGTGCACAAATGCCGGTATTTTAGTATTGACATCAATTCTTACTTAACCAATGTAGATGCGCAATATATGAATCAAAGGGAAACACCAAAAGCACAGACTACTTGTACTGCTGATTATGCACAGGTGAAATGAAATGGGAAATAGAATAATGTCAGGTTCTCAACTTATAACTGAATTGGAAGATTTTATTGTCTGAATTGAACTATGTTTAACTCTTAAAATGTTATGACCAGACATAGATTTGCATGGTGTTTAAAGCTAAAGTTGAGTAATAACTAATTCGTTGTGTACTTCAAACAGATTAAGTAATCTTACTCCAATGAAGCTAATTCAGAATGTTACCAGGTTAATTCCTTTATACTGTTTCCAGGATATAAGAATACATACCCATCTTATCGTTACCCGCTCATTGATTGATCTCTTCGTTTCAATGGGTTTTCTTCCAGTCATCAGTTCTACAAGCAACACACCAAAGGAGTAAACATCACTCTTTTCGGTGAGTTGATTCGTCCTGAGGTAGTCAGGATCCAAGTAGCCTGCCGTTCCTTTGACTTGAGTTGAAACATGAGTTGCGTCAGGGTCTGTTGAGCCCAATCGTGCAAACCCAAAGTCTGCCACTTTTGCACGCAGTTTCTCTGTTATGAGAATGTTTGATGCTTTTATGTCTCTGTGGATTATTGGATGATCTGTTAAATACATGAAAAAAGTTATACGTCTCCAAATGCTTTCTCCAATAAGAAAATGGTGACACAGTTTTGCTATTGATTAAGGAGTTTACTTCTCAACACTGGCATACATTGTACCTTTAAATGACTTTTTAACTTCCAGAACACAGGAGGAAAATTTCTAATAATTTAGCCATTTGGATCGGTACATTAAAGTCCATGCATTTGAACTTCATGCATAGTAATATTACCACACTCTTTTAGACATCTTCGAATTATTTATGAGAATAGGAAGTTGCCTGAAGTTAGAACATAGCCCTACTTTTGACTGAAATCATCTGCATACCTGTGTACATGTGAAGGTAGGTAACTGCATGAGCAATATCGATTGCAATCTCCAGCCGCTCTGCAATTTCGAGTCCTTTTCCCAAGGTACCTGCAATGAAAGATGACTAATGTTTTCATTTTCCTTTCCTTGTTATCAATTCAGCCACTAAATTGACCACCCACTCTTTCTGCTTGTAGGTAAACTTTTCAAGCAATTACTACTATAAGAAAATAAGTAGCCAATACCATTGAGGTGGTCTCTGATTTCTAACCATGCCTACCTAAGAGCCAACCAATTACTGAACTAGCAGATTCTAAATTTTCAGGTGAAAATGGATTGTAGTTTTGGCATGGAGAGTGAAGGAAAAACTTCTATTTTTCTGAGAAGAAGGAGAGAGAAGGAAGGGCTTGAGATCTCATAATTCTCTCCCACATTATTGCAAAGCTTCTCGGTTAATGACAATGAAAGAAATATTTAGTTATTTATAGCACAATCTTATTCTTAGAATTCGTCTATGCTATTTCCAATCCTCAGCATATGCTTAGAATACATTATCTATCTCTTCTGCTTTATGGAATGGAAAAAAATCAGGGATTTAGTTGTGTGCTTTGGTTTCAGGGGAATTTAACACATACAGCTCACGTAAATATACCTGACATCTGTTTCAGCTTTTAGATTTTACTGACTATTATATCTCATAGTTTTTTTTATAAGTAAAAAATAAGGCTATTATACTTCATAGTTAGAGAAATTATAGTCGGTTGACTTACCATCAAGATGTTCCCGGAGTGTCCCATTGCTGACATATTCAAGCAGAATGATCTTCTCATCTTCATGCTCCAGATATCCATACAACCTTACCAAATTCAGATGCTCAATCGTTGACAAGGTAAGCATTTCATTCTTGAACTCCAAGTGGTTTTCATGTTTGTTCTGCCACATATATTCAAGCCATTATGCATCTTGATGGAAAATCACTTTTTATCTATGCTTCTAAAAATTATTTGGTCTCATATTTACCTATATCATCTCCTTTGACCACATCAAACCATTAAGTTTACAGACAACAATTCAAGCAATATTTTCTGGTTACAACGATTTTGTTTTTACATAATCACATGCAAGTTACAGAATTACCAATCAAAAGCTATCAATCAAGAGACTTATTGTCCTCATGCATGATACTGTACCTTTCTCGCGCGCTTTATTGCAACAAGAGTACCATCCCGGAGCCTCCCCTTGTACACTGTCCCAAATCCGCCTTCCCCAATTACATTAGCTGGAGAGAAATTTTCGGTTGCCTTGTAAATCTCTTCAATGGAGAAATTCCCAACTTGACCATTGAAAACACAGGAAGAATAACCAGAGCTAGAGGACTTGAAAATTGATGAACTCTTCGCGCTGCTCCCCGAAGAAGGATCTGTTGAAACTGCAAATAGGAAACACTAGTAACACGGTACCCATTTACCATAAACATTGAAAGTGCAGGAATTAGAGCTTCTTTAAAAATAGTAATGTCTTGACCGTGTTTTAAGCCAAGTTAAAAACCCCATGACTTGACATCCATATTTACGCAATTGGTTGCCTTATGGCTTATACTGCCGCTGAAGATGTCAAGCTATATGCGTTAATGGGGGAGGAGCTCGAGCTTTGACCAATGTAGATAAATAGGAGATCTATGGATCCTAAATTTCCTAACCTTTGAACATCAACGAAATCAGAAAACTTACCCGAATTCCCTCTGGCTCGAACGATATTTCTGCTGGAATCAGCTATATGATCTTTTGAGTCGACCTTCTTCCGCCAGAAGAGAACAACGGCGAAAGCTCCAGCAACTTTCTTGGCTGCAACCTTGATATATTTCAAGGCAGAACGAGTTCCAATGGATGCGCTATTGCCGGCCCGTCCATCTCGGAGAATGAAGTTTTCTTGTCTTTGGCTCGAGGGGAAGTTGCGGGGACTTGGTGCTTTCTTCATCTGCAGAGGTGATGATGAGCTTCGCCGGTTTGAACGTATCTTACCTTTTTGGCTTTGTGGAACAAAACCAACACATCATCTGACAAGAATTTACGGGAAATAATAGACTATGTTGCTTGCTCGTAATCTTCTCATATTTTTATTTCTGGGAGACCTTTTCAAGTAATTCATGCTGATATTACCGACAACGTCGAATACTAAGACAAACCAGCACGACAGATTTGGAAAGGTCAACCAACTTACCATGGTATTATCCCGCGCTTTAAATACAGAAACTTCCTGCTCACCTCGATCTTGACCCCCCGTTATTTTCAATACAATAATATGCTCTCTAGTTCTAAAATCTTTTTCACCGATGCTCTCGACTAGTCTTTGGTCTATTATAGATCATTTCATATTATCATTATAAATTTTTAAATTTTAATATAAAATATAATAAATAATTCAATTTTTTTAAAATTTTAAGATAATAATAATATTAAAAAAATAAGATTTTAACAATATTTTATTTAATTAATTTAAAACTATCTCATCTCACTATTTAAATAAATACAAAAAGGGCAATCGAACTTTATTTGCATGATGTACATGTGCTTAATTGATACCCTCGAACCTTCAAGCCTGCTCAAAATAGTCAAGTACCTCTTTTTTCTTAAACCATTTCGATGGAAGGTGAGTTTGACTTTTAACGTTTGTTATCTTCAAGAAAAATCTCAGCTGTTACCGCTGGTCTGGTCAACTAATTTGAATCAGCAATTTTAGTCTTTTTTTCCATTTTTCTTTTAAACTATAAAAGATAGATAAATGATTCTTGCAGTTGTGAGTGTGCAAACGTGCAATCGTTTTAAAAAAAATATATATTAAATATAAAACCTACATAAAAAGAAATTAATTTTTTAATAATAAACCTCACTCTTTTTTAAAGCGACTGCACGACGTTTGTATATTTCACGACTGTATATAACATTACTCTAAAAAGGAAAATGCTACATGCCCCGCTGGGGGCTCCCGCTCGGAGTTCCCGCTGGGGCCTGTAGCATTTTTTTATATATATTTTTTAAATTTATTTTTATATAGATATTTTTAATAATTTTAAATATTTTAAAAAATAAAATAAAAATTATAATATTATTTAAAAATATTTTCTTAATTACGAAGTAGAATAAAAATTAATATTTAATGATATATTTTTTACTTTCTAATTAAGGAAGTGTTTTTTAATGATTTTTTTTTTTTACTTTCTGATTAAGGAAGTGTTTTTTAATGATTTTTTTTTACTTTCTGATTAAGGAAATATTTTTTAATGATATTTTAAATTTATTTTATTTTTTAAAAATATTTATAAGTGTAAAAAAAATCTATATAAGAAATAAATTAAAAAATTATATATAAAAAAGTACATGTTAAGCTCAACGGGAGCCCTCAACGGGGGCTGTAATATGACTATTTTAAATATTTTTAAAAAAGATCATAATATTATTAAAAAATATTTTCTTAATCATGAAGTAAAATAAAAAATTATAAAAAAATATTTTTTTATAATTTTTTATTTTACTTCGTAATTAATAAAGTATTTTTTAATATATATTTTTTACTTTTGGATTAAAAAAATATTTTCTTAATAATATTTTTATTTTATTTTATTTTTTTAAAATATTTTAAAATATTAAAAAATCTATATAAAAATTATTTAAACAAAATATATATTAAATAATATTACAGCCCCCAGCGGGGGCTGTAGCACCACCCCTCTAAAAAACTCAGTTTCCAGATATCACTCGTGAGAGAAAGGCTGGAAGGCCATTGACCACCAATTCTTCTTTGCTAATCATTTGGATCCATCGCCTTGAAACGATCTGATCCGTTGAAAAAGTACATTTAAGGGATCTCTGAACAAGGTGAGAATCTATATACGAATACAAAGACAAATCAGGGAGAAAGAACTGCGGATGATCCCAGCAGGACAGTTCTTTAGAATCCACTGTACTGTACATCTCTTTCAACTCCTAATTTTTAGAGGAAAATTCCCATTTTCCAACCTTCTCCTCCTTTCTTCGGGCATCGGAGCCTTTTGTTGCCATTAGTCACAGCTGGCCGTACTATCCATCAACTACACATGGTGTTTAACAACAGCATCAAATCTCAATCTCATCAGGAAACTGTAAAGCAATAAAGTAATAAAAAAATATTAGTAATATTAAAATGTGAATGAGAGTGGTCAACTAGGCACAACAAAACTAAAAGATAAGGAATGGTTTGGATTCAGAGATGAGTTGAAATGGGTTGAGATGGTTTATGAATAGTAGAATAGAAGTTGAATTATTTATTATATTTTGTGTGAGAATTTGGGAAAGTTATTTTGGGATTTAAAAAAGTTGAATTGTTTATTATATTTTGTATAGAAATTTGGGAAAGTTGTAATGATGAGATGAAATGAGTTGAGATGAGTTGAGTTGGGTTTTGAATGCAAACGACCCTTTAATCCTCATTTGGTTACGTAATTCAGATGAGATAAAATGTTTTATTGAAAGTTAAATAAAATATTATTATAATATAAAATTTTAATATTATTTTTATTTTAAAATTTAAAAAAGTTGAATTGTTTATTATATTTTGCGTAGAAATTTGAAAAAGTTGTAATGATTATATGAGATGAGATGGGATGATTTGGTTTTGTATAACCAAACCAGACCTTAATGCTCACATTCTGTCAAGGCCGCATGCTTACGAGAATATCATGGGATTATTATTTTTTTTTAATTTCATTTATTATTTGCATTATAAACAAGACATGCTTAAGAAGCTATCTTTAAGTAATACTACCCTGGAACAGCCAAAACATCAATTTAAAACCTCAGATAAAAGAGCGAGTTCAGAAAAATCGACACAATTGGATATGATACTGACCTGTTTCATCAAAGTTTACTCTCTCTCCAGTAGAACACAGGATGTAGAAAAGGGTAGCAAGAAAGTATAGTAGTGATGTAAGCAATAGGAATCCTTGGAAAGAACCCACCATCTCAACAAAGAAACCAGCTCCAACTGTTCCGACAATCGCGGCAAATGTTCCAGCTGTATTCGACATTCCTGAAACCAGAAATGTAGTACTCAATTGTAATGGTCAGACACGTAGTACTTTCTTTACTCATCAGGTTCAGAAGCAAAACATATTTTGCATGTTTAGTTGTTCCTGCTAAAAAAAACTAACATATGTTATTCCAAAGTCCATTTCTCCATAGCTGACATTGGAAGTTTATCGCCCAATGTGGGGAACCTGAGATATTGTTGATTTCAAAAGCCAATCATTGCATTGTGGAAGCTACTCTTTATGGAGGAAAACACAAGGGAGCTCAAGATAGTGGTGACCACAATACAAAAACATCAAACTTTCTATTCGACTTGGAGGTTGACCATTTCAAAAGGAGAAAAAGGCCATTGCATAAGGACAACAAAAATACTTCTAGGAGGTCAGCTATTACTGTAGTATGTTTTTATGTAAAGCGGGTTTTTTTTTTTTAATAGTATGTTGTTTCAAACTACTAAGAAGTTTTCAAATTGATATGATCAGGTGACAACACATTTCAAATGAATAAATTAGATCAGACCAAGTCAGAGAAATAATGAAATGAACAGAATATTACCGTGTAATACGCCAGAATATTGTGGAGCAATCTCCTGGTACCAAAAAAATAAAGTGAAAGGTTAGAGGGGAGCGCAACGTCCATTCTAGTTAAGCTTGGTTATTAAGAGGATTCACAGTATTGACCTGAAGATTCACAAGAAAACCGGAATGGCTGAAAGATTTCAGACCGACGGCTAAAGTAAGCCAAGCAGAAGCGATTGATGGATGCTTTGCTGTGGTTAAACCAATAAGAGCAATCCCAGGACCAAGAAAACCAATCGACTGCATAGAAGATGCAGATTTCATATAATTCAACAAGAAGTGAGAAAATCGAAAATTGAAAAAATACAAGCAGAAACTGATTAAAGAAAGATGAAGTATGGTGTCATAGGTTTTCAGTATCACCAGAAACTTCCACATTGCAAGATAAATTTACCACACTACTTATTTTTAAAAAGGTCGTATAAAATAAAATAAATTTCTTTTTTTATTCTAATTTCTTCTCTTCGAGTTAATTTTCAAAGAACGTACCTTCAAGATTATTTTATGCATGTGTAAATGAATGCCTCATTACAGTTAAAACTAGTAGATAGGATTCATTCCCCTGATTTCTTTGATGAGATTAAAAATAAAAAATTTCAGAGCCTAGGAGTGAGAAATATGACCCTGTGCTGCAAGCCTGCAAATTAAATTGATGATAAAGGAAAATGCTGCACCTGAAAGATCTTGCGAGTCAAAGTGACGCTTATACCACTTTGTATCAACATGTCCGACCACAAACCACCAAAGTATCCCATGATAGCCATCATACTCCAAGGAACAGCACTAAACCATGCGGCTTGTCTGAGGTCAACATGATATATCTGCAGCAACAAATTGTATTTTGTAATAGGTACAAGTTCAATTAGGCATTATTACTCCTGATAAAGAATCATAGATCATAGCCAAAGTATTTGGACTTACTGTGTTAAAATAAATGGGCATCCAGGAAAGAATAACGAAAAAGCCCTGCAGAAAAAGATGAAATATGAGTTTGCATAGAAATCTATAATCTACAGTAACAATGATGAGTGTACACATAAACACCCACACACAATCTGAAAATGAGTTCGTATTAACCTCACACACTCGTAAGCTTGTTCTCTCAATTAGACTTTGCACTATACTAAGGTAGTCTTATGTGTGCCCCCCAGCACCTAATTAAAATGGTAATTCGGGGATATTTTTTCTATAATGTTGGGGGAAGAGGTGGCAACCAAATTGTGACATACATATATGGGATTCTTTTACCCTTTCTTCAGATGGGTACACAATTGGTAAAGAACACTACTTTTGGGACAGAGGAAACTGTTATCAAGGCAGGAGTACAACTGCTACTGGCCAATACGATCAAATTAAACAATATATTTAGCACATGTTAACAAACTTCTAACATGATCCTTGGAAGAAACTAGTGCAAGATATGAATGTAATTACCCAGCTATGCATAGCATTTGCAACGATTAGGGACCATGTTGGCAGTTTAGAAAGCAAGCGCCGGAAAGGTGGGATCACTTTTGTTGTCTTAGGTCTATTCTCCATGGGAAAGGATTTTTGCCTCTTGTCCAATATGTACTCCAATTCATATTTTGATATCTGAGGATTTCGGCCAGGAGTACTTGATATTGCAGATATCCATACCAAAACCCACAGAAATCCAGATAATCCAAATATAACAAATGGTCCAAATGTACCACCACGTGACATGAGGATGGGAGAAAGTGTGAGTCCTATAGCACTTCCAAGCTGAAAACCAGCCATTGCAAGTCCGACAGCCCTGGCTCGTTCTGTTAGAGGGAACCATCTAAAAGAAAAAGTTCAGAAGTTCTTTAAAATTTTAGCTTCACCAACTTCTTAAACTACAAGAATCTGTTCATAAGCGCGGAATGTCTATCATAGATATATTGTTAATCATTGTGAAACATTAGGTTTTTAAACCCTCTATACCTGGCCACCATATTATTCATGCAAGGAAGAGCTACTCCTTCAGCAATGCCAAGCAGAGCTCGCATCGCAAGGAGGGCCCACAAAGAAGTCTCCGCAGCCCAGGGAGTAAGGTAGGTAGCTAGCGACCACAAAGCCACACCCCAAGCCATGACTAATTTACCGCCATAATAATCCACTAGGGTCCCTCCAGCTATTGGCGCGATCAGGTATCCCCACAAGAAAGATGACTGCCATAAGTGTCTATCCAGGAGTCAGTCACAAGTAAAAGCAAATGAGATTTTATGAGAAGAAAGAACTCAATATCATAACTACTCAATATAAAAATCCATGAAGCCCAAGTTTGGACATTAAGCACGACACTTCACATGGATTCCTCTTTTTTCTCGTAACAAGTACTTCACTTGGAGTCTATTTGATATGGTAAACTGAAAATATGACTAAAGGAAAAATCATATACATAAGCTGCTTGATTTTCTACCAGATCATTGGAAAATTAATCATCATGATTGCATTCCAAGTCTGATACTGAAATTGAAAGACTAATTTTTCCTAATTTTTAATAGCTATTAAGTTATTTACTTTCGATTTTATTCTACATTATAGATATGACATTTAAAATGGTCACTTAATGCATTCGAGATTGCATATTGACATGTCTCTCTCTCTCTCTACCTCTATATATATATAGAAAAAAAGTAATGTTACGTAAAGTCTCCAGTAGGGACTATATGGCAAGCTTAATCAATTTTATCTTTAAATTTTTTTAAAATTACAATAATATCCTTATAAAAATATACTTTTTTATCGAAAGGTTAATTTTTCATAGAAAAACTCTAAATATAAGCCAAACCATTAAAAATATGTAATTTTATAAAAAAAAATTACGTACGAAGAGTAAGAATTCTGTATAGCACAACTCAAGATAGATATATATATATATCGATGATTTTGGCTTCAAAAAAATTTATTTCTTGGCAACCAAAGAGAAAATTTAGGACTAAAAATAAAGCTCGACGAGAGAGAGAGTGAAGGTAAAAAAAACACCTGAACAATACCAGAAAACGATCGGCTCCATCCGTGAGAGAGAGACAAAGGAACGATCGCCACCGACATCACAACTCGGTCCGCATTGCAAAGCGCCAGAGCCAAGGCCAGCATCGCCACCACTTTCACCCTCTCCGAAGTAATAAACTCGGCGAAACTCGGCGCCTGCACTTCGTTCTCTTCCGGCAAAGGCCCGGACTGAGCATCGTTCGAGAAAACCCTAAGTTTGAACGAGTGAGGATCTCGAAGCTCAGAGGATACCTGCCGAAGTCCAATTCTCAGCAGAGAATTCGTCAATGAAATGTTTCCGAGGCAGCATCCGTAGGACAATTGGACGAAACGCGAAGAAAGTTTGATAGTTTCGGTGGTTCGGAATGCTGTGAGATAACTGCGATGAAGTGGACGATGAAGAGCGATTGCAGAGCTCATGGCGGAGGACTCCGTCGGTGAAGAGAGAGACAGATACTAATGTCAGCCGCCGGTGTTAGACTTACTAATAACTATATATACAAAAATTCCTGACCTGCCCTCCTCCTCAGCTGCCCATAGAGCTAGATTACTACGTTTATAGATTTAGAAGGTGTTTTCCATCAAAAAAAAAAAAAGGTGTTTTGGGGGTGAAACTGAGATTTCGACTGGTTAATTAATGACGATGTCGCGACTATCCACGAATTCAATTTCTCACCTAATCTGAAACTAGGAATCTGGCTTGCTAAACAGTAATAGGTACGTTTGTAACTTTGATTAGGTGAGTTCAGTCATTAATTTTAAGTTAAGTCTAATATTTAAATATTTAATTTTTAAGTTATTAAATTTATTTCAATTTAAAATTTTTTTATACGTGAGATCCATAATCTTTTTCAACTCAACGTATTTTTATACGCGAGATTCAGAATATTTTTTAATTTTTCATAAATACATATAAACTCATATTAACATCTAAATATATTTAAATTCATTTTAAGTGGACTTCATAAAAGTCACTACAATATCTCGACTCACTATTATTCATAAAAAATACAACTCATCTCAATATCCAAACAGGACCTAATAGTAATAGTTTGAGATTGTCGTAAACATGATAATATTCTTACACTTCTTTTATTATTACACTTCTTTTATTATTATTTTACTATTTAACTAATTTTTTTCATTTTGCTCTTTGATCTGAGTTATTTTATTTTAAATTATATAAGAATGTCATGTTCTAAGATTTTTAATTTAGATTCAAATAGCAAAAGAAATAAGAAATAAAAAAATGTGTAAAAATATCATTATCCTTATCATTAACATATTTTTATGAAAAATAAAAAATAAAAGAAATTGTTATTTTCTTAAACTCAATAAAAAGGAAATGGTTAGAATTGAACTAAATAAAAAAAAATATAAGTATCTTAATAATTATACTATTATCCATCTTAACAATCATATAGTTAACAAGTGATCAAAATTATAAGAAGGTTAAATATTAATTTAAGAATAATATAAGATAAAGTTTTAGAATGAGCAAAATTTCACATATAAAGTTGGAAATAAAGTTGCAAGTTGTTTGCAAATTCCTACACTCTCAACAACCATCGGGAGAACTAGCTATATGACAAGGGAAGCTGCTACAGCCCCCGCTCCCTCTCCCGCTCTCAGTCCCGCTTAGTGTAAAATGTAATATTTTTTTATTTTATTTTTTTATACATGTATTTTTTTAATACTATAAAATATTTTTAAAAAAATAAAAAAATTATAATATTATTAAAAAATACTTACTTAATCATTAAGTAAAAAAAAATATATTAAAAAATAATTTTACACTGAGCGGGATCGGGAGTGGTGAGAGTAGCATTATTCTATGACAAGTCTTTAAACAATTGACACGTGTTCCATTTGTTTGCATTTTTGTTCTAGCTGGGAATTTGTATCCGAAATTAATCTAGTCCACGAGTTTATTCATAAGAAAAATGATTTTTTTTTATTTGGTTTTTTCTCTTTGATTTTCTTTTTATGATGTATATTTTTAGATCGTTAGATATATTTTTAAAATATACAAATAAATAGTTTATTATTAAAAAAATATTTATTTTATGTGGGTCTCAAATTTATCAATTTTTTATTTTATTTTATAAAAGAGTATACTAGACTTACACATACCCTAAAACTGTAAGCATCATTTTTTATACTAATAATTTTATTTTCTTTTTATAAAGAAAGTACACGAGACTTACAAATTTAAAACTACAAATATTCTTATACTTTTAGGTACTAACGGGAAATGTTTTTTTTTTTTTTTTTTTTGTCTTCATTTACACTTCTTTAATGCTCGTAAACTCACATTGGTCGTTTCAGTGCTTGGGCATATTGTTTGATTAATTTCATACACTCTGTTTTGAAAACAATTGAATTATTTTTTTTATCCCCAAAATAATTAGGGATTCTTAAAGAACAATAATGGTGTCTGCACTCCCAAGTTCTCATAAGGAGTAACGCTACATGTAGTCGTAAAATGCACAAATATCGCACAATCGTTTTGAAAAAAGTAAGATCTATTATTAAAAAAATAATTTTTTTTCCATATAAATCCAAAATTAGCTCACTTTTTTTAAAGAAATTGCACAACGTTTACATATTTCACGAATGCAAATATCATTTCTCTATTTTAAGTGAGTTTTATGAATCACCAAGGAGGGAATCAAACACAAGCAGCACATGGTTGTGGAGGCACAAGTGAAATTCAAGGAACATGATAAAGGGGGTGAGCCGCATTCAACTTGGGGTGTAAAAGAAATAATGTCATTGTTTCATTGTTATACTCTGTTTTCGAAACAGAAGAAGACGAAATCAAAATTAATGTTTATCCTCTCTGCAGCTTTCCAGTATTCATATCTTAGCTTACCAGCAAATCACTGCAGCAATTAAACATGTTCAGGAAGAAAAAGAAGTCCAAATCCCCAACTCCTTTCACTACGAGATTGAATACTCCACTACGCGAAGAAAACACTTGTCAAGTGAGATTTAGAAAATGCACATAAGTTAACCTTCACAACATTGATGTCCATTGGATTTAGAACTCAGAGTTTGCTGGCATGTCTACCAAACAATGAATGCCGGCCTTCAGCAATAATATCCCCAGTTGCTTTGTTCCTCATAAGCACGATTGTTCCAGCGTAACCTCCTCTTTTCCCTAAAACCCTTGAGGTTATCTCTAACTCATCCTGCAATTTGCCATCTCAGGAGATCAAGATGTTATACCAAAAAGGTGCAAAAACAGATCTCAAGCTATGATCTATGAAAACAAGCTCACTTTGAAACTAAAAGCATTGCTATTTTACTGATTTTTTTTTTTTCATTTCCACGGTCCACCAAACAAGAAACTAAAATACTGGAGAAGAAGCTAATAAGATTTTCAAATTACTCAAGCTGTTTTTCATATTGAAAGCTAATATAACATAAATTTAGGAAATGTGTCCAGCCAATTAAGTTGGCCATTGCATTTTTACAAGTCCAAAGAGCTTTCCCTAGAGGACCAGACCTGGTGCCGAGAACAAGATTTAAAGCTCAGCTTCTCGTTCCAAGCATGAAGGTGGTCAGGTAACTTAGAGCCGGAAGATATAGGAGTTTCCTTATAAAGAGTTGGGGGCTGCTCAAAATCTGACAGATGTGAGTCTTTTCTATGGCCTAGAGCAGTGTGTGTTAGGAAATAAAGAGTACTGTACTCTGAATCACTTCTATACTTCATGCTTGAAGACAAACATGTGGACAATTTATTTTTTCCTTAGACATGGACAATCCAATTAGAAGACCAACAACACACCCAAAACTATGTCAAACATTAAAAAATTTGCTGTAAAGGAAGGTTAGCTTACGTTAACCTTTGCAGTCGAAACAAATGAGATCGACATGTCCACCGAAACATTCATTGGGAGACCCTCGACATGGACTACGGCACCACCAACTTCATCGACAAGGTTTGCGATTGCTCCTGAAGCCAAATTTCCATTTCTATCCTGCAAATTGGAATCCCAAAATATAGAGCATATCTTTTTCATACAAGCTCATTTATTATTGATCCTAACCATAAGAGGAAAAATACAGACATTGAAGTATACTTCACAGCTCTCTTCGGGAAAACCCCACCAAAGTTTTTTTTTTTTATAAGTAAAAGTATGATTCTGTTGATAGTAAAAGGTATAGCCCACCCAAAATTAGTTTAGTGATTTCAACAATACCGCTTCTGAACCCAAAGGGGTTGATCGGATATACAAGAGATTAGCCAAAAACTTAATCTTAAAGCTTAATCCTATGTCTTCAAAATATTTACTCAAATTATTTTGTATCAATCACGATTGTAACCGGTTCCCAATATGGGACTTTAACCACTCACACTCTCCACGCTCGAACAAAAGTTCCATATCAAATTTTCAAAAAATTTTTCTGGATTTCAGTACTCCTAGCAAACAATGAAAACGTCTGGCATACAAATATTATAGCTGCAAACATCTAGGTTCAAGTTATACACCCAAATATAAAGCTCTAATAACCCGATCAAAAACTAAATACACAAACGAATCGCTGAGTGAGGGGTTCGGAATCTTACGACGAGGCGAGGGGGAACCTTGAAAGTGCAGGCGACGAAACCGGGTTCCACCCGGTCGACTCGAATGCCTCTGAGGGAGAAATCCTCGTAGAAACTCCATTCCAAGCCAGGTCGGTAAGGATGGATGGTGAGTCCCGACACGCTATCCGATTCTTCTTTGGTCAGTTCCAGAAACTCCCTGGGCTTCTCCATTGTCTTTATTTTAGGGGAGGGTTGTGTCTTGTTCTCGCTCTCCGAGACTTTCTGCAAGAACGCAACTTGGAGGAATTGTACGGTACTTTCAGATAATTATAAATAACAGTGAACAAATTTTACAAAATTAAATTTATAAATAACATTATTTTATATAGAGTAATTATGGAGAACAGCCGAAAGCCGCACCACACTGAATAATTTTTTTTTTCAACCCAGCACGTTAAGTGTGCTGGGGCTTCTTCACACAGTAGAGTGTGAAGAAGAATTTTTCTTTTATATAAGGTATTGCTAGGCTGCCGTTTTGATCGCTGGGCGTGCTGCTAGAATATAAGTTTTTATTTTTTATTTTCATATTTTTTTAATATTTTTAAAAAATAAAAAAATATATTAATATATTAAAAATTACTTTCTTAATTATTAATTAAAAAAATTAAATACATAAATAGTCAAAATGAAGAGACAAACTAGTATTTTCTTTTTATATAATTTATTAAATTTATTTATGTAATAAAAATAATTTTATAATTTGATATATCAAGTTAATGGTATTGAAAAATGGATGATATTTAATAACATATTCTCACTTTATAATCCAGTTTAATTTTATTTTGAGAAGTAAAAGAAAGTAGTAGACAATGATTTAATGGGCAAATAATCATTTTATTGGAGAGGGATAGAAAGAAGAGGAGGTTCCCTATTATTACTATTAAACTATATATTATTACACTTATTATATTCCTGGTTCACGCTATTTGTATTAGAGCCATTGGCTTTTTGGTATTATATATATTGTTCATATTGTTATTTTTCTGATATGGAATATAATTTTGCTCATGACATTGGTTATCGTAATCTTTATTATTTAAAATGTTTAGCTTATAATTCAAGGTTTTTTTTTATTCTTTGTATTTTTTATAAAACAAGGATACACAAATGATTCTATATTCTTTTAATCTCATCTCTTAAGAAATTACAATAATCATTCCATTCATCTATTGTCGTCTATCTACTTAAAAAGACTAAATATTTATTAATTATTGCTTCTTTATCTCATTTCATTGATTGTTGTTTCTTATTAAGATTGGATAGGATGACGAAGAGGTTCAAATCCATAATAATCTCACTATAGTAAGAATTATTGTGAGAGTGTCTTGATCTCTTGTAATTTGTTAAAGTAGAGAAACCAAGAATGTCATAAATTTTTATTTTGTTTGAAAATATTTTGTCCATGAATGTTGGTAATTGTAATGATCATAACATGACGAGTCATAAGGATTTGAAAATTTCTTTATCAAGTAAGGATTTTTGTGAACAATTTGGTTACGCTCAATTGTTGTCTCCTTCTAAAAGATATATGAAGAAAAAAAAAATCATAAGAATTATTCTAATAATAAAAGAAAATATAAAACACCTTATAAAAAGATAAATGATAAACAAATTTATAATAAACTAATAAAAAATACAAAAAAGTATAATAAAAAAAATATTGTTTGCTATAAATGTGAAAAAATTAGTCACTACAAGTTAAATTGTAAAGTCAAATAGCAAATTAAAGAATTAGATATACCTGAAACATTAAAAGAAAAATTATTAAATATCTTTATAATACCATCAAGCGAAGAAGAAGAAAATTCTTCGGAAAAAATTTATCAGCTAAAAGAATCAAGCCTAGATAATATAAATCAACAAAACAATTATACTAATTTATATTTACAAACTAGGAGTAACCAATTAGAGATAATCGAAACCCAATTATTTCCTATTAATCCTATTGTTAAAGAAGTAAAAGAAACTCCGTTATTTATTCCTCATGAAATTCTATCTCATTTAAAAAATATTTTTTCTAAGAGTAAAAATTATTTGTTAGAACAAATCTCTAATAAGTTAGAAAATCAAATATATCTAATGCTGCTTCTACTTCATTAAAACAACCCCATATTAATGTATTAAGTGAAGCAGACTCACTTACCTTATTATTTGATTATGAAATTAATAATATCGAAAGTCAATTTAAAAATATATATTTCCAAATAAACAAGATTAGATGATATCATGTTAATGAATATTCTGCTAGAGATTCTAAATATCATGTTTCCATTATTTGAAATTGGTATCTACGGCCAACCTACTGGATATGCAATTCGAAGAAAGATAACATATAGTAAGATCTAATTTTTCAACATATGTACTATATGAATGAAATATAGATGAATTATCTGAATATGAAATATTAAATCATTTTCAAGAAATTATTATGACTGCTAATGTTTATAAAGGAAATGTGAAAACATATCATCAAGTGGCTCACATTATTGTTACAGGTTTTACTGGGCAACTAAAAGGCTGGTGGGGTCTTTATGATTTAAAATGTTTAGCTTATAATTCAAGGTTTGAATTTTAAAAAAAAAAACGATGGAAATAGCTAAGGATCTTAATATAAAAAATAACAATTAATGAAACAAGATAAAGAAGAAATGATTAATAAATATTTAGTCTTTTTAAGTAGGCAAGTGGCAATAGATGAATGGAATGATCACTGTAATTTCTTAAGAGATGAGATTAAAAGAATACATAATCATTTGAGTATCCTAACTTTATAAATAAAAAAAGAATAAATAATTCAGGTTAAAATACACTAATTTCAAATTTATATTTATAAAATTCTTTTGTAATTAATTTTTATATATATATAAAAATATTAGAAGTTGAAACGGAAATAGCAATAATTATCATCATATATTTTTAGTGGGTTGGGTTGGCTTAAAACAAATATGATTAATTCTATTTTCATGAGATTTATTAAAAATTAATGATTTGTATAAATTTTATTTGTACAAATCAGTATAAGCTCTTTGTAAAAAGATGAGTTCCACTGTAAAAAAATATAAGCAAAATTGATTTCTCTAATTGAATCAATTTTTTTGGAGTTTTGCTATGTAATAGCAAATTTGCGTACCAATACATGCACTCATTCAATATAATTAACTAGAAAGTAGATTTTATTAAAAACAATGCTAATTTGAATTTAGAATATGAAGGCAATAACATTAGTACGCAAACTTGCTTGTACAAAACAAAACTTATTTTCTTGACAAAAAATTACTTTATGTACTGTGCTTCTATGGAGACTGACGGGTCTATCGATTGGTATTTTCTATACAAGAAATGTTTTATCTCATATCATATCATTATTATAACTTTTTTAAATTCTCACAGAAAATATAACAAACAATTCAACTTTTTTAAATCTAAAAATAATAATAATGTTAAAAAATAATATTCTAATAATATTTTATTCAACTTTCATTTTAATTCAACTCATCTCAACATACTATATAAACAACACCTTAGTTTTATTTATTAAATATTAAGAAATACATTATTTAACATTTAAGAAACAAAAAATAAAAATATACCGATCGAAAGTATCGATCATCTACCTAAAATTTATATTTAACAATGCTCCCATTAAAATAATCTTAAATTGATAAAAAAAAAATTAAATATGTTTTTGTTGGACTTTGAAAAGTTGTGAGATCTAGGGTTGTACACCGATGGGTTCGGCGTCGGTTTCGGCGCAAAACCAAGACACCACCGATGTCTGCCATGGATCTGTTGAACCGGGCGAAACCGAGGGTTTGGGGAGAGAAAATCGATCATATCGGTCTCGACGTGTGTCGACGCGGTCTTCAGTCCACCGTCGACATCTTTTGTGAAGGAGGAGGAACTGAGGAAGAGTAAAGAAGTGTCTCGCTGTCGTTACCATGGAAGAAGAAGAGAGTTGCAGAGGCTAGAGAGGAAGAAGACGACGCGGGGAAGAGGAAGAGGGGCATGTGGGGGTGCCGTTCTGTTATAATTTTTTTTTTAACTTTCAGGCTCTAAAATGGCGCCGTTTCACTCATTATAAATGAAACAGCGCCGTTTTATATACATATATTAAAATATATATAAATAGATTGGATCAGTCGGTTCAGGAATTTTCTAGGGGTTCAAACCGGCACCAAATCGCTGATATCGATTTCCTTCAATTCCTCTCGACCACTGACCGGTTCTTTGCCGGTTCCGGCCGGTTCCGTGCTCCAGTGATTGGTCTGATCGGTTCATGGCCAGTTTCAGCGGTTCCTGTACAACCTAGTGAGATCTACCAAAAAAGAGCTGCTACCCGTAGGACCTGTCACTGCCATGTAATTATTATTAATTAAAAAAATGAAAGAAAGGGAGAGAGCCTTTTCTCTAGTCGATTCTCTAAGGGACCGAAACCTTAACGTGGAGAAGGAATACTTTCTTTAACCAAAACCCAAACTTGACCATAACATGGAGAAGGAAGCTTGCAGTAGGTAAGCACTCAATCCCTTTGTTTTCTTTCTCCATCAAGGCTTTCATTCATTTTCTTGAAGCACTTGATATAGATTTCTTTTGATTCAATTAATTCCTTTGTTTCGATGCTATTTGTTGCGGTGGTCTCTGTTATAGCACATATTTTGTTTCAATGCTCTCAATTTTTTTTGGTGATCTTGTTGGAAAATATTTTGAAACACTTTGTAAACAAAAGTATATGCAAAATAATAAGAACAAATTAGAAAGAGAGAATCCAGTGTTGAGGCACGTTGTGATGAACGCTTTCCTTAGAGTAGATTCCGCCACCTTCAAATTTAAACATGCACTAGGCTTCTTAATAGTCTACTCCCAACTCTCAAGATACAACAACGTTGATTCTCATTAATCTCATTGTCAGTGCATACAAAAGGAGATTCTCGAACTCAATATAAAATAGCCAAAGTCCAAAGAAAGAAAGACAAAAAGAAAGAGGAATTGTTTCTCTAATTTTTGTAGAGAATTTTAAGTGAATGAATTTGTGGGTGGGGTTCGATATTTATAGAGAATGAAATGACACTTGTAAAAAGTCACAACTAGAATGAAATGACACTTATGAAAAGTCACAACTTATTTAAATGAAATAGTACATGTGAAAAGTCACATAACATAAATGAAATGGTATTTGTGAAAAGTCAAAACTAAAATGAAGGAGTATATTTTGAAAAGTCACAACTTCTCAAATATTAGAGAATACATTGAAATAGTTTCTAATTCACCAAAAGACATAACCCTTTGTTTGGTTGGGAAACGGTTAAGGTTTTTATCCCTAAGAGGCATGCATTGTCTTAAGTTACCAAGATATTTTTTTATATAAATCTAAATAACCGAATCGATACATTGAACAATGGTAATTGATAATGGTTCACATTACTTTTTTTTACTTTACATCAAATATTATAATCATTTTTAAGTTTAAAAACCAACGTATCTCTGTTTGAGGTGATCCTTCATTCCTTTGTCTTGGTGCTCTTCGAAAAAAAAAAAAAAAAAAAGGAGGAGAAGAGGCATTCATATGGGAAAGAGAAAAAGAAAAAGATTATTCTTCTTCCTAGAAAAAGCTAGAAAATGCAAAAGATAGTTCCAGCTTTTACTTACCTTGGAAGAAAGAAGATGCACTCGGTTGGGAGAGATGCCTTTTCCATTGAGAGAAGATTAGAACCTTCCTACAGACTACAGAGGCCTTTTTTTAAAATGAACTTGCCCCTGGGTAAAAATTCAAAAACAAAGCTGACAAGGCAGTTGTAAGCAACACTACGTTTTTTATCCGTATATTTGGCATTTCTCCAATCGAAAATGCATCAAGGTAGGTTTGTATGTAAAAGTTGTATTGTCAGGGATTCTGTACATGACTAGATGTTGATGAAATATGGTAGGCCCATTAATTGAAAGGTCCAGATTTTTATTTTTATTTTTATTTTTTTGCTTTCCAAAGGGTCCAATTACTGTAAAGGGTTCGACCCAAATCCAAAATCCAGTTGTTTGACAAACGGCTTAAGTATGATTTAAAATGATTGCATGATCCGTTCATTTCAACTAAGAGAGGTTTGGATTTAGAGATGGATTAAGTTAGGTTGAAATGGTTTGTGTTTAGATACAATTGTAATGATGAGATACAATTCTAATTTTGAATTATTTATTATATTTTATTTAGATATTTAAAAAAATTGTAATGATGAGATGAGATGAATTGAGGTGGGTTTTAAATACAAAATCATCCAGAATTGAAACGCAAGTTGAAGCTCATATCCCAAGTGCTAAAGCGGGCTTCTAAACCGTCAACGTTGCATAATAATACAAAACTCGTGCAAGGTTATGAACCCCACCTCTCTCTCTCTATCTCTCTCTAGAGTTAGGAAAGACGTAAAAGTGAACTAGCAAGAAAATTGAAAGATTGTAATATATGTTTTGTATCTTAAGAGTTTAATATCATTCACTTTGAATTTCTTGTGTTTCTTGTATTGAACAAATGATTCTTAAGATATCATTTTATAAATAAAAAATAAAAAATAAGAAAATATAATCGGATAATACATGAATTTATAAGATACATTAATGAATTTAGATATATTGAATAATTTACCACACCAAAATTATTTTTAAAAAAGTTATTCTTTGAAAGATTATTTCCTAGTAGATAGGGTGTTAAACCCTCGATTATGAATCTCATGATCCCTAAGGATTAGGGGGTGGTGGCATTCGACCCAAGTTAGCTCAACGTAGGAATGGCCTCCTCTTCTCCCCCTTTTCAGATTTGATTCTCTCTCTTTTTTTCATTTTCCTTCCTCCCCATTACGTTTTTTTCTCAGCTCATTTCCTCAACTTGACATGGTCTCCGGTCGTGATACCACATTATGCTAGTTAAGCTAAAAAAATGTCATTTTACAATATATTTCACAATCATGTTTTAATACAAGGGGTATTATTATAAAATATCATATAAAAGTAACATCACTTTATAAAAATATCCTCATTTTACGTTATGTATTGTGAAAAGTGTTGTGAAGAGTGTTATGTGTCTATCATTACTCTTTTAAGAACGGTGGAGACGGGTAAATATTAGTTTCTATTTTTCATGGGTTATACTTGTTGTAGTGGACGATTTTCTTAGGGAATTTCCAACCCTTAACAAATATTTTGCATCTGAAAGACTGAAATACTTAGGATAAAAGGGGGAAAAAAAGGGAACAATTTTGGACTACATTGCAAAAGCACAAGACCCAACTCCAGCAAACTCCGTAAAAATAAAGAGCCTGCACGGGTAAGCGGATTTTTGAATAAATAATGCGGGTGATCTCCCAGGTATCCATCCATCAAGAACCGACGAGGACAATAGGACAAGGGGCTAGCTTTTTGTCGAAAAGTGAATTTTGAAAGAGTCTTATAGAGGCCGAAGCTAGAGCAGATGGCATGCATCAAGAAAGAAGTTCGATGCCTGACTAAAAGTAATTACTTTATATTATTTGGCTCTTCTTTCCTGAACTTGTTTCAGCATCATACTGCTCACCCTTGAACCCCTCCCCCAACAAAAAGGATGAATTTCAATGCCAATCGCGGTGTCCTTTGTGAAGTTGACTTGTATTGGTTGAGACATTCGAGCCCTTTGGTTGAATTTTGGATTGTTAAATGGGAATTCTTTACCAAATGGAGACCAACCAAATTGCCCAAAATCTGTGAGCACACCAGAAATTGTCTAGTTTGCTTTGCGTTGCAATCTACTTCCAGTGCAAGCGACACTCATTAGCTTTCTTCCTTTTAGTGTTTGACAATCAAAAGTCGAGGAATGATAGGAAAGCTGTCGCCTCGCCTCGCCTCGCCTCGCCTGTGTTGCGCCTCTTTTGTGAAAAAAAAGCACCTCCCCCCAATACCCACCTTAGGTTCTTTTTGTTTTGTGGTACTACTCCTACTCATGACTCCTCTCAACCTCTCTTAACTTTTTAATAAAGTTGTATATACTTTTGTTCATAATACAGCCTTGTAAGTCGTAACTGTTTCATTTATCTACTTTGTACCATTTAATATGGAATCAAAGGTCCCTGCAATCCCTTGATCGAATTGGAGGCAGATGACTAGAGTAGCTACCCTAAACTGTGGGGTCCACATCCTCTCTATTGCACCAATTATTTATAAGAGAATTATTGCATCCGCAAACATGTCACATTCACATTCACATTCACATATTAATATTATTTTATATGATACATTCGATGTATTTTAAAATAAAAATCTGTTTTACGTTACTTTTACAATCTATTTTAGAATATATGGGAGAGACGGTTGGTTCACAACATTAACATCCCAGAAACTGGTTTCTTAAAAAAGTTTGAATATTTTTAATACGAAATGTCACAATTGCCGACCATAGATTTATGGTTGGCCTGAAACGTATTGTTGTAAATAAAGAAAGAAGAGTTGGATAAAATCCAAAACAAGAAGCTATGCTAAGCTAAGCTAAGCTAAGCTAAGCTTAAAGGGTGTAGGGGGGTTTATCCAGGGTTTCCATTTGTCCCACTCCACATCTCTGCTCTACTGCTCCTCGCTTAACTACCCTTACACAGTCCTATCCCCTTTACTCCCCCACTCTTTCTATACCATGCAACGACTCCTCGCCGGTCTACTTCTCCGGCCATGAGCTCCCAACCCAGATGCCGCCTCTCCAGTTGTCACCGCCACCCCACCAGACCGGTCACCGGCTTCTGCGCCTCATGCCTCCGAGAGCGTCTCGCTTCCATCGACCCCGCCACCCGCCATGAGATCCCCACCACCTCAGCCGCCGCGGTGCTCCGCCGTTGCAAATCTTTCTCCGCTGAGGGGTCCTCTGCTGCGGCATCCGAGCCGCCGCGTCGTAGGTCTTGCGACGTTCGGGCCCGGAGCACGCTGTGGGATCTGTTCAACGTCGATGACGAGCGGAAGGGCCTGAATAGGAGGTTCGAGGTGGAATTGGGGGGACTAGGGTTTGAACTGCGGGAGGAGGACGAGAATGAAAATGAGAATGAGAGCGAGAATGGAAATGAGAATGAGAGCGAGAATGATGATGTAGAAGAAATTAGGGCTTCTGAGGACGTTATTCCGGATATAAGCAATGAACCAGAGAATGGGATCGTGGAGGAAGGGATAGAGTTCAAGACGATGAAAGAATTCATAGATCTCGAATGGCGGAGCAAGAAGAGTGGAGGAAAGGATTTCAAGGACATCGCTGCGAGCTTTTGTGAGGCGGCTTCAGTGTTCAGCAAAAAATTGAGGAAATGGCGGCAAAAGCAGAAGATAAAGAAGCACAATACTGATAATGGTGGTGGTATCGTGGAGGCTGAGGAGCAGAGTGGGAGGCGGTGGAGGGAGACCCAATCGGAGATTGGGGAGTACAGATTTGGGAGGAGATCTTGCGATACGGACCCAAGGATATCGGTGGATGTCGCCAGGTATTCGTTCGACGAGCCGAGGGCTTCCTGGGACGGGTATTTTATAGGGAAGGCGTATCCGAGGCTTACGCGAATGGTATCCGTGGAGGAGAGGGTGAGTTTGGGGAATGAGGAGGAGGAGGAGAGGAGACCCGGTGGTTCAGCTCAGACGAAGGATTACTATTCCGAAACTCCGTTTTCTCAGAGGCGGAGAAGGAGCTTCGATCGCTCCAATTCACAGAGGAGAGGGGGAATAACCGAGTTTGATGAGTTGAAATTGACATCCAATGCAAATGCAAAAGTGTCTCCGGAGAGCACGGAGTTATTCTACGGGGCCAAGTTGCTGGTAGCAGAGCAAGACGACTCGAGGGATCGAAACTCAAAATGCGTGAAAGACGTTAGCTTGGAGAATGTTGAATCTGTTTCGAAAGATGCTGCTACTTCTGCGGCAGGTGGGATTAATCAAAAGGGTTTGAAGAAGTTGAACAAGTGGCACAAAATGCGGAATATTTTTGGGTTGAAACAGAGGCAAAGCAAAACTAAATGTGGGGATGAAGAAGGAGAGTATGTTGGAGGTAATGTGGTTGATCGACAACTTGGAGAGTCTTGGCAGAAGCTAAGGAGGGTGGCCAATGGAGAAGCAAATGGGTCAGTGAGTCAGAAGCTTATTCGCAGCTATAGTGTTAGCTGTAGGAACTCCTGCAAAGTGGCTGGATTGTTCAGTAATTCGGGTGGTGCTGAAACCAAAATCAGTGGTCTGAAGAGAAGAGAGGAGGTAATGCTGCAGCACAGTAGGAGTGCAAGATATTCTCCAAACAACCTTGATAACGGCCTGTTGAGGTTCTATTTGACGCCATTAAGGAGCTACAGGAGAAGTAAATCTGGAAAGAGTAAGCTACGGAACTCGTATTCTATAGCCAGGACTGTCTTGTAAAGGTTTTATCTGCTCTTCCAAGGCATTTGTTGTAAAGACATATATAAACGCGTTTGATCTTGTTCTTGTTCTTGGAATAAAAGCATATTATATTGTTATCTCTTCTCTGATGAACATGTTTATCTAATAATTCCAATGAAACTACTTGATTTATTTGATGACATTTGACAACGAGAATTTACATGGCAAAATAGCTTAGCATTTGCGGTTGTAGAATCATTTGTTCAAAGGTGCTTCTCATGTACCTTATATGGTAACTTATGATCCAATTTTTCTCGTAGCTGGAATATGTGAGACTTTCAATGATGTAATTTCGGCTCTAGATGTCTTTGAAGTCACTGATGGATCATGGTTTGGAATGTGACAGTGGGACAGTGAAATGCGTCCAAGTAATTGTGCCAGTGACACTTTGATTGAAGGAATTGAAAATCGTTCTGGAGCAGGATCAGGTAACTACCTGGAAGTTTATGACTATTGATGTAAATTAACTCTGATCTTCGTCCAACTTAACCTGAGAAACTAAATATTTGAGATTGTAGTATTGAGTTTTAAAAGGTTAAGCCTGTCTACTTTAAACACTTCAATAGAACTTTCTGATGATTGAAAGATAGTGTCAAGTTTCTTAGTTATGCTTTCTACATCATGTGTAGAGAATTGTTTCAGGTCTCCCTGGTTCTCTACATTGTTTGCATGCTCCATTTAATCCATTTTCATTGATTGGTGGAAATGTGGAATAAAACTTATACTAGGTAGAAAGCATGCTTTCACTGATCAATCAAGATGAAATCAGCTGGCAATCCATTAAAGATACAAGATACTACCCCTGCATCCAATGAACTGCAAAAATTCAGCCAGCTTCATCACAATTGTCCCATCACGTCCTGATCATTCACACATTTATGACTTGGTTAATTTCAGCAATGTTACACTTGCGCCATTCTTTGGAGTCGAGGGCCTCTATATTGTCATCATCACTATCATCTACATTACACCCTAATCTAGCTGCATCCCGATTTCTTTGAATCAAATACATCAAGGGCAAACTCGCTACACTGTGGAGCAATACGCGAAGCAGCAAGACGCTTTCTTAACTTTTTGTTGGGCACCAGAGGCTTTTGTGAAGGTTGTGCTTGTGTGATTGGTATTAATAAGAGAGTCGAAAGTTGATGACTCGATGGCTTAAAAAACTCTTTCCCATTAAACTGGCAACTTCAAGCAGCAGAACTCGTGTTGGATTACAGCCAATGGTTTCGCTTGGGGTGTTGATTCAATGCTTTTACTTTTGGGTCACTTGGGGGCAACATTCTTCACGGACATGAAATAACCCTAACTGCAGCAGGACTGCTCTCGCACCCTTGTGCTTGGAAAAATAAAGGGTGTTGTTCATATAACGATTAGAGTTCTACAAAACCATTCAACTTTTATTTAAGCCTTCATTTCACAATATAAAATAGAACAGCGCTTAATGTTTCACAAACCCATTCAGCATTCGCTCAGGCTTCACTTACATGAAATAACTCGAAACAAAAGCTCACTCCACATCATACCCCTTCTCTTGAAGCTCCTGAATGACCTCATTCCTCATTCTCAGCCACAGCTTCTGAGCTTCTTGCTCGAACTTCTTGTTCTGCAACTCCTTCTGATAGTTAAACGCATCCTTATCCGTTTCAATATACCCTTTTGGACCGATTGTGGTGCCGACCATGCCCCCTTTGGCAATGAATTCTTGCATTGCTTCTTCATCGCCCGGATATGGAAACTCTCGCCGCTCGTAGAGGTGGGCTAATTCTTTTTCTTCCTTGGGCCGAGGCTTCAGCGTCCACCAACCCAGCGGTGATGTTTCGTTGTAGAGCCAGGCGGCACCAAATATCGTGTACGTGCATAACAAAGCTTTGCCAATTTGTTTCCAGAAGTAGTAGTCCTCTTTGCCCAGTCCTACTTTCTTCAAGTACTTCTGGGCATTCATCGATTTCATCAGTTGAAAACCTGAATTACAAATTAACGCCAAAAACAAAGGGCTTAAAATGTTTCATCCAACTTTTCAGTGAACAGTTGGAGGCAAGTTAGTTTACGTCTCTAATAAACAAATGAATGAAATAGGTTAAAAAGAAGCAGAGGAGACGTTTCGATATAAGAATGTCTGATCTCGACATTCCATCGAATAGTTGGGAGGCAAGTCGGAAAAGCCATTCACCCACCCATATGTGAACTGAAATAATATCTTGGTTTTACCTGTCTTGGCTTCTTGATACCGTTTGCGAATCATCGAAACTAGTTAGTGTGAAGCTGAATACTGAAAGTTGGGGGCGTCCGACAGTTCGATGAGGAGAGGGGTCGCAACGGAAATCTTATGAGAGACAGATTTATAAAAGATCTCTTCCGGTTCTAGCCCACCAGCACGGGTTTGGACCAAGCCACGCACTGCTACCTCAGTCTCACCTCACTTTAAAGATTGAAATGACACTTGTCATCATTTTGGATTGTCTCGGTTTTTTTTTAATTATTATTTTGTATTTTGAAAAAGAAAATCAAAGATTGATGACAATGTCGGCTTATTATAATTGGATAAGAGTGCATGGGATAGTGATATTTTACTTCGAGTTTTCCGGAAAGAAAAAAAAAGACAGATTGCATGATCAATGATTGTTGATAAATCACATATGAGTAATTATTTTATAACTCTTTTATAATTATTTTACAATTCATCTTAAACAATGAATGAAATTATGTCACTCCCAGTAAATAAAAATAAATTTTAATATTATAAAACTCAGATTCATTTAATTAGACTTGGTTTGGTAAGTAAACTCATCATTACAATTTTTTCAAATCTCAATACAAAATATAATAAATAATTCAACTTTTTTAAATTCTAAAATAATAATAATATTAAAAAATAATATTCTAACAATATTTTATCATTTCAACTCAACTCAATCTAACATCCAAATGCAACCGTAAAGTTATAAAATAATTGTAAAGTTATCATTTTCCAATCATATATAATACATATATATATATATATGAATGTTAGGACTATTCATTAGAATTCTGGCCCAAAAACTCAGATTTCAAACTCGAGTTAAAACTTGGATCGGGTTAGTCAGGGTTGAAGCAAACCTGGATTCCATGTTGAATCTTTCTTCTTTTTTTTTTATTTTATTTTCAAGCATGCTTCAAACTTCACTTTAAACTTGCAGTACATATTGTAAAAATAAATAAATAATGAGAAAATAACAGAGTACGAGTGATTTGCCTTGCATGCAAGTTTTCAAGTTTTGGCTAAAAGTAGCTTGAATTCTGCAACCGAGCTGCGTCCTCGCCGCGGCCTCGCATCCGACGTGGCAAAAAAACAAAACGACACCGTTTTGTTTTTTGCCTTTCTCATTTCCAAGGGGTCCTCGTGGGTTTGGGACGATTCAAAGATCCCTACTTTCTCATTCATTTCGGTTTGCCTTCTCCAAGCCCTTACGCGAAACCTCTCTTCGTCTTCCATGAAAATACAGACCCATTGGTTAGGGTTTGTGTTTCTCTTCGTCTTCGGTTAGGGTTTGTTTGTGTTTCTCTTCGTCTTCGGTTAGGGTTTGTGTTTCTCTTCGTCTTCTCCAAGGTTTGTGTTTCTCTTCGTCTTCTCCCCACTTTCTTTATGTCTTCTTCTTCAAAGATCCCTATATTTCTTCTTCTCCAAGCCGCACACGAAACCTCTCTTCTCTTCTCCCAAAGAAATCAGGGGTTAGGTTTGTGAGATTTTTTCTGCATCACATTTCTCTTTGCCGAGAGAAACCATGGTTTGTGTTTCTCTTCGTCTTCTCCATGAAAACACAGAAACATTGGTTAGGGTTTGTGTTTCTCTTCATCTTCTCCATCAAATCACACAGTGACACCTACGAATCCACGAAGCCACAGGTCTGATATCCCCTTCCCACAAAGTCCTGAAACCCTAACCCGAAACCATAACCCGAAGCCCTAACCTAAAACCCTAACCCGAAGCCCTAACCCGAAACCCTAACCCGAAGCCCTAACCCGAAACCCTAACCCGAAACCCTAAACAAACACACGAGATTCCCTCACTGCCAGTGACACAATCGTGGGAGTGAACATAGCTCCCAAGTAAGGTTATATTCTCCAATTTTTGATATATGCAGTTTGATTTTGTAGTTTGCTGTTTCTTTATTATTGTAATTGTTTATGAATTTCGTGGGTATGATGGTGTTATTGGTGGTGTTGTATTAAATTAAATTTTATCTTTAGATGTTGATGGTGTTATTGGTGGTGTTGTATTAAATTAAATTTTATCTTTAGATGTTGATGGTGTTATTGGTGGTGTTGTATTAAATTTAAATTTATAATTAGAGGTTGTTGGTGTTATTGATGGGGTTATTGTCACTATCATGTGAAACTTCTTCAACATTTATGCATTGTGTATCTCCTATAACCGATTTGTGCCGGTGCACAGTTTGCTTATTGTCTGTGTTTCTATCATTTACACCATATGCACCATGATCAAACCATTAATATTGATAAGAGTTATAAATAGAAATTGTATATTATATTTAGATCTGGTTTTGTTACTTTGCAGATTTAATTCAATGTGATTTATTAAATATTGTTTAGTTTTATCAATCACCAATAGGTAGGTTTAGATGATGATCCTCCTCTTTCTTTTTATAAGCAATTACTTGTAAATTATAGACCTCATGGATGGCATATTCATGTTAGAATGTCATCATCATCATCATTATCATCATCAATGTCTTCTTCATCATTTCCAAAACGTACTTTGGGACAAACACACTGCTTCTGTAAGGTTGATGCCACATTGAAATATTCAAGTACTAGAAGAAATCCAGGACGACCCTTCTTAGGGTGTCCAAAATACAATACAGAGGTAACTACATTATTTATAGTTCCAACATTTGTAAATTATAGTGATGAATATGTTATATATCTAATATTTTTGTTATATGTATAAAATGATTAGGGATTACCATACTGTAAATTTTTCAAGTGGGCAGATGGTAATGAAGAAATTGAGTTCCGACTTCAAGAAAGAAACAATGAACTATTAAGGAAGGAGAAGGAGCTCGAGAAGATGATGGACGATGTGGAAAAGACGAAAACTGAGCTCCGTAAAAGAGTGGATGAAATCGAGAAGAGAGAGCTGGTGGTATCCAATAGAGAGAAGGATCTTCTGGAACAACAAACTGAAATGAGGCGTGGACACATATTACTTCGGTTATATTGGGGTTTTTTATTTGTAGTTGCATGTTACTTGGTAGTATTTAAGTAACATGCAACTAGGTGTACTTATTGGACTGTGTAGTTGATGTAAATATGCTTATTGGACTGTGTAGTTGATGTAAATATGCTTATTGGACTGTGTACTTGATGTAAATATAAACAGTTCAAAAAATGTAGTGGAATGAATTTCCATTTGATGAGTATTGGATTCTGAGTAGTGGAATGAATTTCCATTTGATGAGTATTGGATTCTGAGTAGTGGAATGAATTTCCATTTGATGAGTATTAAATTTCCATTTGTAGTGGAATGTGTTGTTTATGTGGTGTAAATGTGAACTGTAATTGCTAGGTGTTGGAATTGATTCTATTTTCTTTGCCACATAATTTTTCTTTTCTTTTTTTCCATGGGTTGGAACACAAGTAAACATGCATGCTGCTGCTGCTTGAATATCATGATTTCAGATACTTAGATGGATTTGCAACCAGACGCAAATGCCATAAAACTTCGATGGAATAAACCTGAGACAACAACATTACACCAAACGCAAATGCCATAAACGCAAATGCCATAAAACTTAGATGGATTTGCATAAAAGTAAACATGCATGCTGCTGCCATCCATATCATGATTTCAGATACTTAGATGGATTTGCATGCCATTAACGCAAATGCCATAAACCAAACGCAAATGCCATAAACCTTAGATGGATTTGCAACCAGACGCAAATGCCATAAAACTGAACTTCCATTCTCATAAATATGCAAATCTCTCTATTACAAGGGTAAACCGTAACTTCAACTAAAATGATACAATATTCTGCTACAGCATTTGGGTTCTTGTAGAAGCAGAAACATGGGTTCTCCAGCAACGGCAAAAACATGGGTTCTTGTAGAAGCAGAAACTGTCCATGCTATGCCATCAATTGATCCAGAAGCACTAGAGCTGCATTACCATCCCCAACAATGAAATAAAACAAACTGTGTAAGGGAAATGAACAAAAGATATGAATCAAGGAAATTTTCAGATTCAATGAAATAACTTTCATATTCAAATGAAAATGTATTTTCAGATTCAAATACTCAAGTTATCAAATACTCAAGTTTTAGGCTTTGATATTAATCTTCTATTTTCAGATTCAAACCATGATGGTTATTTTCAGTTTCAAATCAACTTTCAGATTCAAATGAAAATGTATTTTCAGATTCAAACCCTCAAGTTCTCAAATACTCAAGTTTTAGGCTTTGATATTAATCTTCTATTTTCAGATTCAAACCATGATGGTTATTTTCAGTTTCAAATCAACTTTCAGATTCAAATGAAAATATATTTTCAGATTCAAACCCTCAAGTTCTCAAATACTCAAGTTTTAGGCTTTGATATTAATCTTCTATTTTCAGATTCAAACCATGATGGTTATTTTCAGTTTTAAATCAACTTTGTCTTTCAGATTCAAATACTCAAGTTATCAAATACTCAAATTTTAGGCTTCTATATTAATCTTCCATTTCCGATTCAAACCATTTTATATTATAATCTTTTTTCAGAGTAATCAATCTAAGAAAACAAAAATAAATTTAGACCTATAAATCAGGAAAACACCTCGTGGGTCGAATCATTCCAACGGTTGTGATCCTTCCAACTCAAAGTCAATCGGCTGTGATCCATCCAATCCAATTTGCATCTGTAACCCAAGTAAACGTGTCTATTAATGTCTTATTTGTAACCATGAACATTAATATATAAAAACAAAAAGTTGGGATATACTAACACTTTCTTGACTTTGAATCCCTATTCCTCGGATTTGGGTTCCACCAATGTCAAAAACTGTGGATTCTGGATTGGCCTGGTCAAAAATACTTGTAAGAACCAGCCAATTTGTACAACAAGAAATTTCAAGAAGGCTTATGTACTTCTACAAAATACCTGCACGTATCCAGCATTGGCCAATTCATTCTCCTCATGGCCAAATAAGGATCTCTGTGTGCTCAATGTACGTGTATCTCCTACATCTCCCTAACAATGAAATAACAAATAAATTTGATTTAATTTTCATATTTGCTTATGTAAAATATAAACATACATGTCATATTAAATAGATGCACCTTTTTGCGTTTTTCCTTTCCTTGTGCTTTTTTGATCTTCGCTTTAACTTTTCGCATATCTTTCTCCATCCTGGATGCTCTCCTCAGAGATGGGGGTCTGCCTTTCCCACGTACAACATTTGGACTACGTACTTGCCCACAACCACCGACAGTAGTTGTGCCCTCTGCTGATATTGGAACATTGGAACCCGTTTGGGTCAGAGATGGGGGTTCTTGGTTGGCACGATACAACTCAATCATGGCATATAACTTAGCTTTTGCATCCTGAGTATGCTCTTTCGAACCTGCTGCAAGAGTAATCATCTGATAACAGATATTCAACATCTCTGAATATCTATTACAATCTGCCCGTTGTTCCCCCGCATCATAACTACTGTTGATCAACGTGTATCGCCGTTTGATATCCTTCCTCCATTGATCTAAAACATAATTATTTGGCAAATATGTAATCTCGTTACATCTAAATACGACCAAAATGTGCCTACACAATATCCCTCTCATCTGGAATAATCCACAAGAACACTTTGCAGCTGAATCTTCTTCAATAAAGTCCACAGAATATGTAACTTGCTTAGTGAACTCTGCCAAATGAACTTCATCCTTTACCAAATATGTTTGTATTGCACCAATGCTCTTATGTAACTTTGGATTCATATTGATCATGCCGGTAACTTGCTGTTGTACTTCCTTGAATTTAGAATTTGTGTACAACTCTTGAAACCTCTTCTCAATTGGAGACCTAGATATGCAGGGGGTTGTGACACTGAATGAGTGGAAGTCTGCGGCATTTTCATTCTCAATCTTTTTTCTCAATGCGTTATCAAACTGGTCAACAAACTCTTTGAGGTTCGTCTTAGCATTAACATACCCATCGAAGAAGGCATTCATGCTCTCGCTCCGCTGCGTTGTACTCATTCCAGCCCAAAAACAGTCTTTCAAGAATGCTGGAACCCAATGCTCACGATCAACGTATAGACTTTGTAACCACGTACATTCATGCAAATTGTACGTGGTAATTAATTGCACCCAACTTGTCTCAAACTCATCAATACTTTGACTGTCATATACACATTTCATCAATGCATTTTTCATCCTAGTTTTGTAGGAACCATAGGAGCCAAGCTTTTCCGGCACTTTCTTCAGTATATGCTATAAACAAAATCTATGTCGGGTATTTGAAAAAACAATACCAATTGCATTTTTCATCGCTCTATCTTGGTCAGTGATGATAGCTTTAGGAGCTATACCATCCAAACACTGCAACCAAGTCTGGAATAACCACACAAATGTCTCAGTATCCTCACTGGAAATCAAGCCTGCTCCCAAGAGGATTGACTGCCCATGGTGGTTTACACCAACAAATGGTGCAAACGGCATCCCATATCTATTGGTCAGGTATGTAGTGTCGAATGTGACCACATCACCGAAATATTGGTAGGCTGCTCTACTACGTGGGTCTGCCCAGAAGACATTCTTTAACCTCCCTTCATCATCTAAATCCATCAACGCAAAGAACCCAGGATTTTTGTACTCCATCCTACAAAAATACTCTCGAAGTGCACCAGCACCACCTGCGCCAAGTCGTAGATGTCTTGCCTTGTCGATATAGTTACGACAATCCTTTTCCAGAAACGGGAGTTTCTCGTACCCGCCCGCGCCAACAACAAGAGATCCAAAGCTCTTGTTCATTCGGACACCAGCCATATCATTTGTATCTAGAACTCTTTTTACGGCATCACTCACTTCTCTATTACATCGAAAGAAACGAGCTTTCTTTGGACTAAGCCCGTGATTATGGATATTATGAACCGTAGTCAACCGCAGTTTTCCATCAGATTTTAAGGCATTAATCTTTGCCTTACATTCCGTTTTTCCTGTCGGACGTGGGTTGGCGACATTGAAAGTTCTATTACGGGCCTTCCCACCACGCGCACAAGCAAGGGTGACATACCTAACAGTATCATCTTCTTCCCTCTCAGTCCTTTTTGTCATCACTCCAAACCCGCACTTCTTACCATACTCCTTATAATAACTCACTAAATCTTGAAGAGAATCAAACTCCATCCCCGTCTTTGGCTCCTCAATAATATCATCACAATCAATTTCAACATTTTGAGATGTCCCGGCACTGCAATCCTTGGTTTCCTGTGGATTTGGTCTATCCTTATTAATTTTTTCAACTGTAGAGGATGTACATGGCGCTTCAGTTTCCCCACCACCAGGTCTATTAGGGTCTGACCCAACTAGTATGCTTGTAGTGGAGCTTGTATTGATGAGAGGAGTTGGAGGAAATGGGTAACCAGCATTTGACACAAATCCCGATGACCACGCATGCACTTGTCCATTTGAGCTACATGGTGTTAGCATAGATGGATGTTCTTTACCGTTTCCCATACTGAGAGGCAACCAAACGCAAATCTTAAAAATTAGAAAAGTACGTAAGTGCATGGAATAAGATTAATGTGCACAAAATTAGTTGTGGTGTCATAAACCTATAAAAAAAATACAAAAAAAAAAAAAAGCTCTGTAAAATATGTTGGTAAAAGAATATGTTGGTAAAAGAATAGGTGAATAAAGCTCTTCCATCATTCATAGGAGTACCAGGCAACACACAAGACTTGCCCAAACTCAAAGACCTCCATCATCCACCAAAGGCTAAGGCCACCAGGCCAAAACCAACTACACCCCCCATCTTCCCCTTCCCCTTTCCTTCCCTGTTAATGTAACTCGTGTCTGCCTATGAGCCCTTACCTCACCTCTTAACTACTTACCAGGATCCTAAATATATTTATCTCATTTATTCATCCAAGTATGAAGGTAACAGAGTGTTTATTGAAGTTTGTACAAATCCACCAATATTGCTGGCTTTTTAATTGCAAGAAATTATACCATTTTTCAATAGCTGATAAATTTTTTCTTCTATGTGGTTGGATTTGAAAAGAAAAATTTTCTTTTCTTATACCATATACCAGACTTCAAATATTATCTAATAATTTTATAAACCTAAGAGAAATAATTAAAATTGAAGTAAAGTAGACCAAAACATTAAATGGATAATAACATTTGCAACAAAAACATCTTTCCTCTTTTTGTTTCAGCGGCCAAACCACATTAAAGAAAACAAAAATGGAAATCTGAATCTTCGGCTACCTTCAAAGACGATGGACCAGTTGCTCTCTCCCCTACGACGGCGACCACTCGCTCTCTCACCCGCGACGACGACCGCGACTCAGAGATGTGGACTGTCCCACAACGACGACCGCAACAATCGACGGAAATGGAAGATAAGCTATGTGAGACTGTGCGAGACTGTGGAAGAGAGAAACTCGGGTTCGGGAGAGGCGCAGATGGATGAAAATGAAAATGGAGACCGACCCATTTAGATTTCCCGCTTTTTTCCTTTTTTTTTTTTTTAAATAAAGCTGACATGGCATGTGCGGGGACGCGGCGGGGACGCAACCCCGGTTGCCCCTAGAAGAACTGATATATATATATATGAATGTTAGGACTATTCATTCGAATTCTGGCCCAAAAACTCAAATTTCAAACTCGAGTTAAAACTTGGATCGGGTTAGTCAGGGTTGAAGCAAACCTGGATTCCAGGTTGAATCTTTCTTCTTTTTTTTTATTTTTTATTTTATTTTCAAGCATGCTTCAAACTTCACTTTAAACTTGCAGTACATATTGTAAAAATAAATAAATAATGAGAAAATAACAGAGTACGAGTGATTTGCCTTGCATGCAAGTTTTCAAGTTTTGGCTGAAAGTAGCTTGAATTCTGCAAACACGACGCTCTAGACTAAGGCCAAGGGTCAAACGTATTGATAATGCATCCAAGGCCCTTAGCCCCTATATGTGATATATTTGGGAGCCATTTTAATGGGTTTTTAATTTGCAGCACTCAAGCATGCTGAAAATATATATATATATATAAAAGAAGAGAAATAATTTGTACAAGTTTCAAATAGATAAGTCTCATACAAGTTTTTGTAAAAAAATAGGTTCTACCTTAAAAAAATATAAAAAAACTATTATTTATTAGTATGATTCATTGTTTTACAAAAATATTATATGAATCTTATCTATTTGAAACTTGTATCTAAAAAAAAAAAAAAAACTCCGTATTCCAGCTTTAAAATTCGGTATCCAGATTTTACAATTCGAAACTGAATCCGGTCTTCTGAGTTCTGGATGAACAGTCCTATGAAATGTCCCAACTTTACTGCATAATTTGCCACGTGAGCTGATGACCAACTGTTTTTGGACAGATGCTCCTTTTTTTTCAATATAATATAATTTGAAATGGAGATGAAAGAATAACGAAGAGCAGAAGAGATTTTTATGGCTAGATATTTTCTTTTCTTATTTGTGGTTAAATACATGAAAGCATACTTCCTATGTGTACCTCGTTTGTTTTTAAAAAACATCTCATCTCATCATTATAACTTTTCAAAATTTTTACATAAAATAAAATAAACAATTCAATTTTTTCAAATTCTAAAATAAAAATTTATTCTAATAATATTTTATTCAACTTTTTAACTTTAATCTCAACTCTTCTTATCTCATCTTTTAAAAATAAAGATTCTCCTACGTCTATCGACAAAAGCTACCAATCTTTTGTACCGATAGTGTTAAAGTGTTTTTTATTTATTTTTATATATTTAAAAAAATAAAAAAATCACAAAAATAAACAAACACAAATGCTAAAAAACCACATTTCAATAGCTTTTGTGGGCGGGATTCAATAATCCAGTCATTATAAAAACGATTTGATAATTATAAAATAAAAATCAATCACTAAGTACAACTACGAACCCCATTGAAACATGTTTAAATCGATAAGGTCTTTGCACCCCAAAAGCTAATCTCATTTTGTTACAGACTAATTAAAAGAATCTGGTTTGATCCCTTTCTATATGGGTGAGTTTGGATGTTGAAGTGAGTTAAGTTGAGTTGAGTTGAGATGATAAAATATTGTTAGAATATTATTTTTTAATATTATTATTATTTTGAGATTTAAAAAAATTGAATTGTTTATTATATTTTGTATTGAGATTTGAAAAAATTATAATGATGAGTTGAGAGTAGTTGATAATCCAAACGAAGCTAAGTATTGCCATCTTTAGCTGATCTATATATATTGTAGGTTAGAGAGAGAGAGAGATCAGAGAGAGAGAGAGAGAGAGGGAGGGAGGGGGGATTTGACCAATAATTATTAGCATGTAATGTTATACACTGGCCACACTTTCATCTTATTTTAATCATACTAAGGGGCATGTGACACATTCATCACTATTAGATGATAAAGAAGCATGCAATAAATGATCATTTAATAGTAATAAATGTGCTACATCATACTTAGTGGGATGATAGTATGGTGTATAGAATTTTTCAATCGTCAAACAAGTGATCGAAGAATTTCAACATGTAATTCTCTAATGAATTAGGACTATCGAGATGATGATAATGATGATCATAATAAGCAGTTATCCTTTAGCTTTCAGAAAACAGAGTTTTCGAATCTGGAAAATCCGTGAAAACCATGTTTCAACTACAATATATATATATTGTTGTGGCGGACAACCCATCCATCCATGTATCTCTCATCTACCAAACTACCATTTCCGTGACTTTCTTCCACTCGGTAGTTTTCTTGCTCCTAGCAGTACCGAACCCATGTCAAATTACCAAAATATCTAAACGGCCGCCTCTAATATATATCTTGTGTAAAATTGTCGTAAACTCTATAGCTCGATCCTTAGTTTTCTGAAACTCAAAACAATTTAATTAAATATTAAAGACACCGAATTTAATTAAAAGAAAAAAAACTGAAAAAGTACTAAAACTGGAAGTACTGATCTGTTGTCATCATGTATGTATGTCATCTCATTGACTTAAGTCGGGTGGATTAAGCTAAGATTATCCACGTTTTTTATTTTAATTTATTTAGTTAAAATGTTAGCTGGGGTCTGGTGTACGAACTATAACCGAAATGGTTGGACCAAACCCAGAGGCTGATCACCTAGTCCATTTGAAAATCAGCATCATCAGCAAAAGCTCTACTAGTTTTAACTAATTAATTAGCTTCAGAAGCTTGTCTATATATATAAACATGAAAAAAAAATAACAGAAATAATTCTATAGTTTATGTGTATGTATATATATATGGCTTTCCTCTCAAGTATTCTTGGCCATATATCCACCTACTAGCAAAAACGACTTGGCAGCAGAGAGATTAATGCACGTCGTCGGTGATCTCTTTATAAGCCAATTCCCGCCTTTGTCATGATCCACGGATCTCAGAACTGCAACAGAAGAGAAAAGAGATATACAGATAATTGGTCATAAAAATGGCGCCATGTATCCGAGTTATAGTACTGATGGTAGCGGTGGCGGCTTGTGGTCTGTTTCCGGCGTCAGTGGAATGCATGGTCCGGCACTACAAATTCAACGTACGTATACGTACTACATGAGTTTGATCTGTTTTTTATGCATATACGTGTTTTACACATACACATGAATAAATTAACTGCATGTTAATTAATCATGCATGTAATTTATGAGGTTTTACTTACTTAATTGGTTAATTAAGTTTGCCTCGCTAGCTTGTGACTTGATCCGCCAGCCATGCATGCATGCACTTTATAGCATGATCATGTGTTCAAAGAGAGAGCATGCAGAGGCTGTTCGTTTATATATATATCATGTTTCGGGTTTTTTCTTTTGCAGTCAAATATTGCCACATGCATCAAAATCAAGAACAAAAACATGCAATTCTCTCGTTTTAATTTGATTGCAAAAGGATAAACCTAACTGGCTTTCCCTCAAAAGGACAAACATGCAATTCGATCGATGGATGTGATTAAAAATAATAAAATTAAATAATATAATATTAGTATTAATTTTGCATGCTCATACGCAAGTTTTTTTTATCAACTTGCAAATTAGTCCTTGTTATTTGTATATGCCGTTTTAATTTTTAACTTGTAACAAGACTAGCTAACCAATGTCGAATGCCTGAAAATTGAAGAAAATTTTTGTTAATGGTTTTTAAGCTTTTAATTTAGAGTAGTGTTACATATACTTACAGTTTTACTTACAAAATTCATTTTGTTAGTTTTTTTTTAAAATTTAAATTTTATGATTTTCAACGTATCACATGCAGAGAAGTAAGTCTTTTCTTAACTACATCATTTTTCTTTAGTTTATATTTGAAGTAAAACATGAAAACCATTTAAGCGGGAATCTTGGCCAAACAGCAAAGTAGTGGTGGTGTCGAGGAAGCCACCAAACTTAATTTGGTCATTGTCGGGCACGTACTATATATATGCCATCTGTACAGTCACATTACTAAATAATATATATATATATATAAATGTTAAAGAGAAGCCATTATAGTAGTGCATACTTTCTACTCACTGCATGACTGCTTCTAGTTGATTGTTCCCAACACTCACTTGGGCAGATGTGTGATCTAGATGATGCCATATCATGTGTACAAAATGGATGCTCCCAATAATAACTTCTATCTATATTTATTATTGCTGATAAATAGCATTAGTGATGAATATCTAAATTAATGTGGTGGCTAATTAATGTGACAGGTGGTTATGAAGAAAGCCACAAGAATGTGCTCAAGTAAGCCCATTGTGACAGTGAATGGAAGGTCTCCTGGTCCCACCATTTATGCTAGGGAGGACGATACCGTGGTGGTCAAGGTGGTCAACCACGTCAAATACAACGTTAGCATCCACTGGTTAGTTCCTTAATTTCCAACTTTATAGGTAAACTGTGTCTTATTGTGATAATTTAGTATTTTTCATTCATTTTTTAATTTATCATATTCAAAATTAAAAATTAAAAAACAGTGGATGAATAATTAATACCACATGATGTTTTTTGATTATTGGTAGGCATGGGATAAGGCAACTTCGGACGGGTTGGGCAGATGGACCAGCGTACGTAACACAATGCCCAATTCAACCAGGGAACCAATACGTATACAACTTCACCATCACTGGCCAAAGGGGTACGCTGTGGTGGCATGCTCACATTCTTTGGCTCAGGGCCACTGTCCATGGTGCTTTAGTCATCTTGCCCAAGCGTGGAGTTCCTTACCCTTTTCCCACACCGCACAAGGAAGTCGTTGTTGTATTAGGTACAATCTTGATCTCCTTTTTTCTTAATTGGGAAAGTAATCCTTGTAATTAAGAAATATACTTTAGACACAAAGAGATTATATAAAAATAAACTTAAAAAGTAATATGGCTCGACCTATAGGAAAGATAAATTGAAATTACGTAATTTTGTGTGTTTACTTTTACGTAATTCCTTTGTATCTGTAGCACTTTTATGTAATTAAAGCCCCTTGTCTCCCTTGATCTGATAATGCATGCTAGGCCAAAAGATCAATCCTTAACTTTCAGTCTGGTTTTTCAACTTGTAGGTGAATGGTGGAAATCAGATGTTGAAGCTGTCATTAATGAAGCTTTAAAATCTGGCTTGGCCCCCAATGTTTCCGATGCTCATACCATCAATGGCCATCCGGGACCTCTCTCAAGCTGCCCTTCTCAGGGTAAAACACCTAGCTATAGATAATTAGACTATATATGAAACTATGACCTTTTGAATGTACAAGTGGAGAACAATATTAATTACTTTTGTTGGGATTTTCACCATGTTTATATATATCAATTGCAGGAGGCTTTAGATTGCCAGTAAATACCAGCAAGACATACATGCTACGAATCGTCAATGCTGCACTGAATGAAGAACTTTTCTTCAAGATCGCTGGCCACAAACTCACTGTTGTTGAGGTTGACGCCGTGTACACAAAACCTTTCAAAACCGACACCATTCTCATTGCACCGGGCCAGACCACAAACGCCCTCCTGACCGCTGATCTTCGAAGCGGCAAGTACATGGTTGCAGCCTCGCCTTTCATGGACGCACCCATTGCAGTAGACAACGCCACTGCCACTGCCATATTACACTACTCGGGAACTGTAGCCTCTTCCGCCACCATTCTCACTGCCCCAACTCCCCGAAACGCCACACAAATAGCTGCAAACTTCACCAAATCCCTCCGAAGCCTCAACTCGAGAAAGTATCCCGCTAGAGTCCCCTTGAAAATCGATCGTTCCCTGCTATTCACCGTCGGACTCGGTGTAAACCCCTGCTCTACTTGTGTGAATGGCAGCCGCGTGGTGGCGGCTATCAACAATGTTACGTTTGTGATGCCCACCATTTCACTTCTCCAAGCTCACTTCTTCAACATGAGTGGTGTTTTCACTGACGATTTCCCTGGAAACCCACTAATAAAGTATAACTATACCGGCACGCAACCGACGAATTTCCAGACCACGACAGGGACGAAGCTTTATAGACTTGCTTACAACTCAACGGTACAGCTAGTTTTGCAAGACACTGGGATGATAACCCCTGAAAACCATCCTCTCCATCTGCATGGTTTCAATTTCTTCGAGGTTGGAAGGGGACTGGGTAACTTTAATCCGAAGAAAGATCCGAAGAAATTCAATCTTGTTGACCCTGTGGAGAGGAACACCATTGGAGTACCTTCTGGTGGATGGACCGCTATTAGATTCAGGGCAGATAACCCAGGTAATTAATTAAACTCCTTATTTTGCAAGTTCCTTAATTTTTGCGCATTATATATATAATACACTTTGTTGAACTCACTGCTAATTTAAATGGTTTTGTTAGGGGTTTGGTTTATGCATTGCCATTTGGAAGTGCACACGACATGGGGGCTGAAGATGGCATTTGTTGTGGACAACGGAAAAGGCCCTGATGAATCTCTTCTACCTCCTCCAAGTGACCTTCCCAAGTGCTAGCTAGCCATTGCTCGAGAGCTTTTGCATAAACTCATTGGAGACGAGAGAGAAAACAGATCAAAAAGAGATCATGGAGAAAAGAAATCAGATTGGAATTCTTTTAGTTTTGATCTTATATATCATTTTGTTTGTCCCGACCTATATACTTTTGACAGTTTGAGTGCTTGTAATTAAACTTGTCCAAAGGAATATTTTTCTAATTTTACAAATTACAGATTATATGAATTCATCACATATATTTTGGAAAACAAAATGGTTTGGTTTTTTTATCTGATAATATATTCTAACATTGAACATATACATCATTAAAAAAATTCATGGGCCTAACTCATCAAATAAAACTGATTCTACAATAGATGATTGTTCATTCCTTATAAACATACCCAAGACCTTGTCTAAAGGCAATATGAGATTATTTTTCAACATTCTCCCTCACGTGCAAACCAGTATTTTTTTCTGGCCCTTGTCACTGAATAAGTAGTGTGGACCTCCATTCGTCTTGTGGCAGACTCTGATACCATGAAAAAATTTATGAGTCTAACTCATTTCATAAAACTGGTTCCACAAGAGAGGATTGTCCATTAATTCCTTATAAACATGCCCAAAACTTTGTCCACGGACAATGTGGGATTATTTCTCAACAATCATTACAGAAATTTTTTCATTGCAGGATTAATTTGTTAAAATTATCAATTATATTAAAAGGTTTAAACTCATGAAATGATGTAAATTTAATGAATTGTCTCATTGTGAGTCAAATTCCCCATGAAACCAACGTGTAAAATATTTACTTAAATCGAGGAAATATGGAGTAAAAATGAATCAAAATCCTGATCCATGCTTCGATCCTGTATTAAATTATTATTTATCTTAAAAATTTAAATTGACATTGACTGTTGGAAAAACCGAAATGAATAAATTCCCCCCAACTAATTAAGAATTGATCAGAGAGGGATACACATGCATGCCATTCATTTTGCTGGGGAGATAGGCAGCAACTAGGCCTTGGCCTTGATTTCCTTCCAAGCGAAGAGAAACAGAAAAGCGTAAGCAATGGGTAATATATCAAAAATTTTACAAGCAATCATTTTTGCGTACTCATTTGCACATTTTACTAATGCGATTAATTGTGTCATTTTTTTTTTAATATAAAATAATTATTTTAGCCAATCACATCAATAGCATACACAAAAAATACGTAAAAGTAATTATATTTAGCAGAACTCGTAATATATACAAGTGAAAGAAATTATATTTGTAGAGAGTGCACTCATTTTAAAAAAAAAATTAATAAATATAGAACTTATATACAAAATTAGCTTTTAAATAGTATATACTATTTTATTTTAAAAAAATGTACTATCTATGACTGTATCTAACCTTATTCGTAATTGAATTGGAACAATATTTTACATTGAAAAATGATACTTTGCCCACTCAATTTGCCCCCTCATTTTTATTTTGACACTTCATGTATTTTAATTTTTTTTTTTTAAAAATTATTTATTTAATAGATAAGGAAGTGACTATTAGTGTATTGATATTTTTTAAAAATGTTTTAAAATGAAAAAAAAATATAAACAAAAATGAAAAAAAAAACAAAAAAACAAATTGCTCTTTGGCATTAGTGAAGGCCCAAGATCCCAGTCAACATGAGAAGAGTCTCCTGTTAAATTACTTCTTCATTTTCCTCTAAATTGTTGAAAGTTTCTTAAGGGGGGCAGATTGGGTGTAAAACAAAGGGCACCCGAAAGAGGAAAAATAGTCGTATGCGGAAGGAGGGGTTCATGGGCCCCCAAAACTTTGCAAAAGCCCTCCTCCCTCCACAGACCTCTCCTTCAAATAATTAAATAAAAAAATCTTGAGCCCCAATTTTTTTTTTTTTAACTCCAAAATTTATCTTAAATATATATATATATATAAATGAATTTTGCTAAAATTTGAAGTCTCAAGACTGTAAAAGTTTTAAAAGGAATAAAATATTATTTTCTAAAGCTAATAATGTTTTAATTCTATTTAATTGCTCAACAATCTTATTTGTTTGTCGACAGGTTAATGCATAACTTGAAGATTCTTTTAATTTTAAATTATGGTTGTAATTTTTTTTTGCATCACTGTATATAACAAAGAAATAATACACTATGTAAAATAAATTATTATTCAAAATATTAGCCCACCAAAAATAAGACACCATCTTTTAATATATATATATATATATATATATACACATATATATTTTGAAATTTAGTTTTGATTTCAAGGGAAAGTACTGTTTGTCTTCCTTTCATTTTGATTTATATGATCGTAGAAAAGTACTATTATAGATCTCACGAACGGTCGTGTCTCTTAATGAAAAAACTATTTATTTATAAAAGGAAATTTCTTTTATATATATTTTAAATATCCTTCTTTACTCTTTAGGATAAATATCATTTAATTTAATAATCCAACATATTATCATGTCATTTATTATTTTATTTTCATAAATATCATTTATTGAGAAAGTTCTTATCTCTGAGTATTGCTACTCGACCATTATCGTTCAATGACTCTTTTGACGTAGCACAATCATGCATGTAGTGTCACGTGCTTTATTAAAAAATTAAAAAAATATATATATTTAAAATAAAAAAGCATCCGAGAACATAAAAAAATATGTTTGTGTTTTATTTAATTGGGTTGGGTCATGTAATGGGCTGGACTCTTAATAGCCCGATCTGTTTTCGTTTACTCCTTTTATCTGGCATTATGGGCTTCCTTATTCAGTGGTTATTCGGCCTAAGGCCTAGCATAGACGAATCAGTAGTATATTGGCAACAACGAACAATCTGTAAAGCATCTGGAAATCTAATAGCAAAAATCATACTTTTTTCTTCGGCCTATTTTACCTTTCGCCGGCGCTCGCAACCATTTTTCTTTTATTATTTTTCCTGTTGCAGTGGATGTGTAACAGAGGACGCGTCGTTCCAATTGCACGCGAGCTGAGCTACTCGTACTTGCATATACGACTACGAGGCTACCGACTCCTTGGGAGAGTGGTCTCCAAAATCGATACCCAGTGACTCACAACATTGTGCGGCTTTTTGGGAAAGTAAAGGACGACCGACGTTTAAAACCGCATCTTTCTATTTATAGAAACAAAACTAGCCATGATCTCCAACCCTATTCAGACTATTTACGGCACATTAAATGCTTTGAATGCATCAAAGTCTCCCTTCCCTACGAGTGTATCAAGGGGCAAACGACATAATCACTTCAAAACAATAATTAAAAATCAATAAATTTTAGTGATTACGTCAGATTCTGGAATTTAAAATATTATAACCTTCCCAATGACTTTTGTATTATTCAAAAAATATAAATAATTTGAATAATTATTCTAAAAAGCAGCTCAATCCGATTACGTAAAATGAAATGAAAAATATATTTAGTTACAGTACCCCGCTACATATAGCGTGTATTGTTCATCTTGTAAAAAAAATTTTATTGTTAATATTTCATTTACTCCTTCATTTTTATTTACTTTAATTTTTATCATATAAACAAATTATTTTTATTGTTCATCATTTAAAACACATATATTTCATTTTCTTCTAAAAAATATCTTGAAATTATTTTTAAACCAATTTTTTCATATTTGATTTTATTTTTAATTTTTATTTGGCTTATATATTTTTGTTTTATGTTTATAGGATTGAATTATTTTACATTGTATATAAAAATAAATTATAAATATAAAAAACTATATGAATATTGTAAATTTATTAGTAGAAATGAAATATTTAAAAGAATAAAAAAGAATATTTAAATAATATAGAGAAAAAATAGATAAGCTGATGGATGACGTATTGTAAAAGGTAATATGTAAAATAGAAAAAATGAGTTTTGATGATGCATTTTAAAGGATAAGATAAAGAATCCATTGAGAGTGCTCTTAGAAAGATAAATATATAAAAAAAAAAATGTTATGCATCAGTCACTATTCACTTTTACATCTCACATCTATAACTTTTTTATAAGATGTGTGGATATTTTTCATAAGGTGTGTGGTGGTAAATAGTAACTGATAAGAATAATTTTTCATATATAAAAACAATCACGTAAGTGTAATTTTTTTACAATCATATTTTAAAATATTTTTTTTTATAAAATAATTTTCTTTTTATAAACTATTTTACAAAATACCTTTTATTAAAGAATCAAAATATAATTGGGTTATAAAAAAGCTTTGTGTATAATTTGGATGTTGTAAAATTTATTAGTACTCCCATTTTAATACCTTTTTCATAATAGAGCATTAAATGACTGATGTGAATGGCAACTAGCAAATAAAAACAAATGTATTTTCATTTCGAGTAATGCTATACACCATATTTTCATCCTATTTTAATTATGCTAAGTGATATGTGGGACATTCATCACTATTAGATAATAAAGAAATATGCAATAAATAATTATTTAATGGTGATAAATATGTCACATCATATTTAGTGAGATGATAGTATAGTGTATAGAATTTTTCGTTTCTTTTTTAATAGTGCTACATGTACTTACACTTTTACGTACAATTTTATTTACAAGACTCATTTTACATGTGGAGAAATAAGTTTTTTTATAAATTTTTCTTAATATTTTTCTTTCTTTTTTGTTTGTCTGGCAATTAAAAAGAATTATGTGCTGTTGTTATTATTTTTGTATCTTTTGGTTAAAGTGGCACACATCCAATTATTTGGCACATTTTATATGGAAGAGTAAGGTGGGCCACTTATCCATGCAACTATACATTAGGAAATCTGTTTCAAAATAATAACCAAATTTAGTATTATTTGTTTTGCCCTCTGTTTCTCATGATGACATTCGCATAGAAACAGAATAAAAAGAGTATCTTGATCTAGAAAAATGTAACAATTTTGAAAAACTATTATTCAAATGTATCTTCAATAAGATACATAGGTATCCGTCCACATTTTCACGAGAAATGATATTTGGAATCTTAGAATATGTAAGTTTTGCATATTCTTTTTAAAAAATAGGTAAATTTGGAACTCATTTGAAAAAAAAAATTATAGTTTAATGATAAACCATATGTTTTTTTTATAAAGAACGTACAAGACTTACACACCTTAAAATTTCATCTAACATTACTATCATGTATTATATATCATTACAGCAAGAAATTAAGTTGACTTTTAATAGCAACGATAAAACATTGTCACTTTTAAGTTTTTAACAAAAACTAATATTGTTAAAAGTCTTTCATGTACTTAAACATTTCTTTTTATTCGCCAATCTCTCTTTAAATATACAATGTAACAATGATATGATGTTCTTTTTAACAAAATCATTGCATTGGTGCCACATTATTTGGAGCTCCATCTTGGAAATATAATCTCAATCTTTAAGGTCAATAAAAATCAAACTAGCTACCAAATATCTGTGACTTGATTGACATAACTTCTAGCTACTAAAATAGAAGTCTGGAGTTCGAAATCCCACTCCTTCAAATAAAAAAAAAAAAAAAAAACTAGCCAACTAGCTTGGCACTCACTGCAAAGGAATTTGTTCCTCGTGACTACCTAATTCGTGATGGGTCTTACTACAAACTCCCTCCTTTGTGTGGAATACAATCTTCTTCTTTGTTTCATTTTTTGGATTTGTTCCTGTCCAAATGCATATATTGTCTTCACCGTTTATATTTTATTTATCAAAAATGATATTTGAAGTTGAGAAAAGATATTTGTAATCGTGAATTATGCAACTGACGCGTAATCGTTTTACAAAAAATGAATAAACATGAGACCCACATAAAAAAAAAATTAATTTTTTAATAGTAGACTCCACTTTTTTTCAAAACGATTACGTGAAGTTTAAACACTCTACGATTGTATGTAAAATTACTCTTTGAAGTTACATATTGCATAAATGCCGTGCGCTTCTTTTAAAAATAGTAATAGATCTTATTTGGAGCTCCATCTTATATGAAAAAATTAATTTTCTAATAATAGATCTTATTTTTTTCAAAAAGAGTGAACCTTGCACAACTCATAACTGTATATAATATTTTCCAATAATTTTTGGTTGTTATCAAATACATGGAAACAGACATTTTTATCATTTGTGATTTTTCTATCCTTTTTTTTTTCATTACTTTTAAAATTATATTCCGATAGTGACGCCAGCAGTATGGACATATTGTGGAACGTTGATAACAATGAAGGGCAATCAAGAGAATGAAGGGAACTAAGCTTTTTCAACGGAAGTGGTTGCCATTGAAAACAGAGAGGGTGCGATATTCGAGATTGCAAATTAAAGACGATGGATTGGTGGCCTATGTGGTCCATGCAGACAGAACATGCATGAATGTTACATGTGATGAAAAACATCTTTGTTTTTTTTTTAAATGTATTTTAAATTCTTCAAAATATTTAATAGAATAAAATTTCGTAAATTGATATTGTTTGATGGTTTACCTTCCTTCATATTATTAAGATTTCTAACATTTTTTATTATTAATAAATTAGGTCTGCCATATGATACAATGATGTATTCCTTCATACTATGTAATTACCATGTCCGGTCAACAAGAAAAAAAACGTTTTACATTCGACACAAAAGCATATATGCTATAGAGATGATCATTGTTGAGACTTTTTTTGTTATAAAACGAGTGTTGTAATAAGAGAGCATGTTATGCATGATGCAAATGAATTTTTGGATTTTTAGAAATGTTATATATTAGAAAAAATTAAAAAATAAAAAGTTTCTAAATTCATATCGTTTTATTTGCTATATTGGGTTAGTAATTTTTTTAGTTATAAATTAAATAAGATGTATAATACTCAAAGTACATCAATTTGAAAAATAATTTTTATAGACCCAATACTTCTTTTATTTTTTGGGCTCAATGCTTTGGAAGAGAGAACTGCCACAGACACAAAGAGATTACATAAAAGTAAATTCATAAATTGACGTGATTTTATGGGATCTATTAGATATATTTTACAATAAAAGTAACTTAACAATCTGACGTACCACATCAAGTTACATAAGTTTGTGAGATTATTTTTGTATAATCTATTTGCAACTTTAGAGTATTTTCTTTGGAAGAAGACAAGACAACTTCTTAGATCTTTAGTTCATTATGCACATTCAGGGTTTGAATGGTGCATGTATGGGTGGCGTCGATTTCCACCTGCCAAAATGTTCAAAACAAAGAAGCATGAAAGAGTACATGAATGGTTTAAGCCTGATTTGAATAGTGAGTTGAGATTAAATGAAATAATATAAAAGTTAAATAAAATATCGTTAGAATATAATTTTTTAATATAATTTTTATTTTGATATTTGAAAAAATTAAATTTTTTATTTTATTTTATTTAAAAATTTAGAAAAATTATACTAATTAGATGATATAAGATACGATGATTTCACTAAACAAAGCAAGCCTAATACGAGAGAACCCAGCAAAACAAAAGAAGAAGAAAAGATCATATCACTAATGCTAAAAATGATAAAACTCCTTGCATTGTCCCGACATCATGATGACAATTTTGTGAACCACCGAAACAAGTATTGCCTTCTTTGTTTTCTTTCTTCTTGGACACAAGCATATGAATAGATTAGGATGTTTGTCTATAATTCTTAAGAAGTTATATATATTTTGTAAATTTTTTGTTTTATTTTTTAAACCACCCCCCTTGTTTTTTTATTAATGATTTTAAGTTTTTAGCATGTAGTTATGTAATTTTGAAGTCTTAATAATTTTCCCATAAAACTAAAGAGATATTAAGGGAGAAAAAAAAGTAACCATTGAGGGTGGTGACTTAGTGGTCCATGAGTTTGCCAGTAGAAACTAGGTCCTAGGGTCAACTCCCGCAACGGGAAGCGCTCAAGATTATTAGTGACCCATTGGCTCATGAACTATTGATGCCCTCGTAGGACTGGGGTCAAGTTATGGCTAGGTCCCTCCTATTTGGCTTCCCAGCAAGTTGGGTGCTATTATAGTCACGTTCTGGTAAGGAAACTATCTCTAACCGTTCCCTCCAACCCTTTATTGCCGAGAAAAAAAAAAATTTGAGAAAAAACTTGAGAATAAGCTAGCAATTACATTCATAATGTCGGTCCAAAATTGGAAGTAGAACAATGCATCGTCTCATTCACTTTGGTGTTGCATGTAGGCGAGAATAAAGGCATCATAAAGACAACCCCATCGGTTAGGTACGGATCATCAAGGACACTTAAGGATGCATAGTTTCTGTTACGAGCTTTGCTACACAATCTTCATTATACTTCATATTCTATATTTTTTTAAATTTTAAATTTTTTTTAGTTTATTCTTTTTAAATTATTTCAAAATTTTTATTCATTATTCATATAATAAATATTTAATAAAATAAAAAAAATAATAAAAATTAAAAATAATGTAGAATATAGAGTGTTAAGAGGTTGTGAAGATTTTTTATTCTGTTATTCGAGCATCAGGGGATAAAAAAAAAATGATCCTACCACAGTTTTATTATTGATTTTAATTGTTAGTGTATTTTGATTTTTTTAATATTAAAAAATATATATAATAGCGGTCCTAACATTTTAAAATAATATTTCACCGTTAGTGTAGCACCATCCGAGAATTCACCCTTCACACAAACTAACGAAATTCTGGTAATTTAGGGTTTTTTTTTTTTTAACTTTCTCAACTCATCATTACAACTTTTTTAAATTTCAAGAAAAAATATAATAAATAATTCAATTTTTTTAAATTCTAAAATAATAATAATATTAAAAAATAATATTCTAACAATATTTTATCAACTCAACTCAACTCAACTCAGTTCAACATCTAAATGCACCATTTTAAACTAAGCTGCTCTCCATCTTTCAATTATTATCTCGTTTGTTTTTGTAGATGAGATGAGATGAGAAGAGTTGAGATTAAAGTTAAAAAGTTAAATAAAGTATTGTTAGAATATATTTTTTAATATTATTTTTGTTTTGTGATTTGAAAAAGTTAAATTGTTTATTTTATTTTGTATTAAAAATTAAAAAAATTATAATAATTAGATGAGAATATATGTTTTCTGAAAATAAACGAGTTGATCGCACTGTGTTAAATTGTTAATAATGGGCCTAGAACTTAGGCCGGGTTAAGCACGAGGTATGGGCTCCTCGATGATACATGTGAAGACAACTCAAACTTGGTGGGAAAAACGATCAGTACCCAAAACGCCCTTCACTGAGGTAATTCCGTGGGGGGAAGTGCCAGGGATAGGATGGTAAAAGAGGCAAAAGTTAATTTAAAAAGGAGTGTTGTTGTGGGGCCCGGGAAAACCCAGGACGTGTAGAGTTTCCACTTTCCAAAGGGTGGGGGGTAAAGAAAGGAAAGGAAAGGTTAAGACAGGGACAGGAGCAATGGAGCAGTTGGTCACATCTGAAGGGGACCGCTTGGTTTTATTGGTTGAGGGACGGTGGTGGACGACCCACATGGTCGGCGCGTGGAATCCTTCTTCTCGTCGGAGAGTGACAGCTGTACTGTTTATGTGGGGCCTAGAGAAAAGCAGAGGTGGGTCCTACCCAGCTCGTGTATAACTTATTCGAGATTGCACTACACGTGCTGAGGAAAAAGCTTTGTGGAGAAGGGCATCATTGTCCTCCTACTCAAATTCCACTGACCTGCTATTGTGAACCAAAAATTAAATAAATTAAATAAATAAGAGGGCTTCGCGAGTGTAGATGTGAAAGCCGGTGGTTGGATAGCCATTAGGTTAAGAATGGATTAATATAGGAAAAATAGAAATATTTGACAAACTAACCAATTTTATAAAAAAAAAATAGAAATATTTGACAAACTAACCAATTTTATAAAAATAAAGTAACGTGTCTAAATGTAATATATCGGATTGTAAATAACGTATTATATGAAATCACATCAGTTTATGAATTTAATTTTATAAAATATTGTTACGGTTGTAATACTTATCTTTAAAAATAAAAAAATAAAAATAGATTTTTTCAACAATTTATATAAAAATAAATAAATTGAGAAAATCATTTCAAATTTTCCTCTACAAAATTGTTTTCACTTATGTGTGGGTTGGGACCAATAATCATGTTTCTTTACCTTGTGACATGGATCCAGCTAATTGGAGGGTAACCCCTGGTTGGCTGCTTCTCCCTTGGATTTGCATGGTACAGATTGTAAAGGCCAATAAAGAAGAGCCACGTGGTGATAGCCAGTGGCCTTTGGAGATGGGACCCATCTTCCTTGAGATCATAACCAATACAATTATGTTGGGGGGAGACTGCCCAATGAGAAGCCCCAGTAAGTTGTAACAGTGTGGAGGCCCCCCCTCCTAGCAAAGCCAGAATGTAAAATTTACCACTGATCTAGACCGTAGTTTTGGCGGCTACCTTTGTGGGCCCCACCAATGGAAAAAAGTATTTGATGAAATCTGGTCAATATTTCTTAAAGTAGTCTCATCCCACGGTCGAGAGCAATGATGGGTTGCATTTGTTGTTGCCCCCTTCCCCCCTCCATTGACTAGTGCAGTACAGGTGAGCTTTCCATCTTTCATCATCACCTACCCGGCCCTGTTTCCTTCGCATCCCTAAATTTATAAAATCAACAATTTTAATTTTAAAAGAAAAATGTTATTTCTAGCATTATTAATTCACTTAATAAATATTAATATGATAAATATATGTTGATTTTATTATTATATTTATAAATTTTATGTTTTTATCGGTAATTTCATGTATGTGTTATTTTAGGATTAAATTAAGCAGAATGTTATTGCTTTAAAAAGATCTCGTAAAAATAAATTTATAAATTAATATGATTTTTTATAAGAGTAATGCTACGTACAGTCGTGAAATGCACAAACATCTTGCAGTCGCTTTGAAAAAGAGTGAGATCTACTATTAAAAAATTAATTTCTTTTTATGTGGGTCTTATATTTATTAATTTTTTTCAAAACGACTGTTCGGTACTTGCACACTCACGACTGCAAATATTATTTATCTTCTTATAATATATTAGATATATTTTTAGTTTCAATCTAATGTATTACATAAAATTATGTTAATTTATAGATTTAGAGATCTCTTTGTGAATAAAATCTTTGTCTTAAATTAACACTAGCATATAGGGAAAAAAAATTGGGTTTCTTTCCATATTTGGTTATTTTTAAAACAAAATACAAATGGCGAAGGAAGAAAAAAGAAAATACAGAACTGAGAGAGTGTCTGTATTATTATAAGAGGGAACTTTTCCATAAGTTGCACTATCCCCAGACACCATCTCCACCAATCAAAGCCCACCACCTACAGTCTCAGCTTTTCTCTCCCACTGGCTAAAGTTCTTAAGCAAAACTAGATTCATTCCTTGAAGCTTACCAACCTGCTTTTTCAGCTTCCCTCAATTTTCTCTCTTTCCCTTCGTAGTTTCACTTACTTTTTTTTTTTTTCCTTTTCTTTGTTGCTGATGCCACAAGGAAAAGGGAGAAAGAACAGATCTTTACCAGCTTTTTTAAACTGCTTCAAATCGTCAAGAGTTCAGAGTCTCCCTTGTTTTCCGAATTTGGTTATTTTTCCTGCCTTGCTTTGTTTCATGGTTCCTTCTTAGTTCCTTTCGTGAGGATTCAGCTTCTTTTTCTTTCCCAATTGAGATATGAAGTGGTTGCAGCCAGAGATACAAATGTTAGTTAGCTCTAACTTATAAAGCTCTTTCTTTTTTCTTTTTTCTTTTTTTTTTTCTTTTGGGAAAGTCTTACCTAGAAGCCCTTCTCTCTTAGACTTCTGATCATTCCTGGTTCAATTTCATGGAAGTTTTCTCGGTCTTCACTCTGTAGTTCTGTTTCTCTGTTTTTTGTTCCTTGGAATTCCACTGGGTTCAGATCTCAGCAGTGGTTTTAGGGTTTCAGGATGGAGCACCTAAGTTATTTTCCTTTTTAATTTGTTTTGTGGGATTTTCTTTGATTTTTGAAAAGGTGGGTCTTTTCTAGATTCCTCAGGGGTATGCCTACGCAATAAAAGGTATTCTGATTCCTTTCAAAATGCTTCTTGATTTAACACTGATATTATTGCTTTAAAACCTCCACCACTCTGCATTTTCCTGTCTGGGTTCTACTTCTCCCCTCTTGCTCTGTCTTTCTTCTTTTTCACCAATTCAGAATCTTGAGCTAACTCTTCAATTCACAATCACAAAAGAATACAGAAGAGCAATCGCAGAACTGTGAACTCGTTCATACTTTGCTGGTAAGATACTGTAATTTGCATGGTATTTAGAAGTGATGAAGTGGGAAATGGAAATTCTCTCCCCTGCAACCTATATATCGAACGCGAATTGGCTTCTTGACGAAAGCAAGAGTACGAAATGGACTCCTGCCGAGAACAAGATGTTCGAAAACGCGCTAGCGGTGTACGATAAGGAATCCCCGGACAGATGGCCCAAAGTGGCGGCGATGATCCCTGGAAAGACAGTTTTGGATGTGATGAGGCAGTACGAGGAATTGGTGGCTGATATTAACAATATAGAAGCAGGGCTGGTGACGATTCCAGGATATGCCGCCTCGCCATTCACATTAGATGGGGTGAACAGTAATGGCTATGATGGGTTTAGGCAATCTTACGGCATCGGCGGAAAGAGGTCTTCGTCGGCTCGGTCTGCCGAGCAGGAGAGAAAGAAAGGGGTTCCATGGACAGAGGAGGAGCATAAGTGAGTTTTTCCTATCAAATTCTTTGTTCTGCTTAAATTTTACGTGATGGTAAAGCTTAATGTGTACGGCACAAAACTTTAGTACTTGAACTAGGATTTTTGCAGATTTAACGACATGAGTATGTACCAAAACGCAATCCGTATATGGATTCCACACACACACACACACACACACACACATCATATATATATATATATATATATATGTTGAAGTCGAGATATTTTCATTTATACCAATTTGGTTTTTCTGACTTCATTGGTTGTAGTTATATTCTCTTTCAGGTAGTTTGCTATGTATCCAGTTTAATCGATTTATCTGTGGTCTCATCTTTCGCAGATTGTTTCTGATGGGGCTGAAGAAGTATGGCAAAGGAGACTGGAGAAATATCTCGCGCAATTTCGTTATTACTAGGACACCGACACAAGTGGCCAGCCATGCTCAGAAGTACTTCATCAGGCAGCTTTCGGGAGGGAAAGACAAGCGGAGAGCTAGCATCCATGACATAACTACTGTCAATATCGTTGACATGAAAATGCCTTCACCGGACAGTAAAAGACCCTCTTCCCCTGAGCACTCTACGGTGCTTCACCCCCACCACCAGCAGCAACAGCAGCAGAGAAATTCCGCTGCAGCCATGCCCCGAACACCTTTTCAATGGAATCAGTCCAATGGGGGAGCAACCATGGCTTTCAACACAACACATGGGAATGTGTTCATGACCTCTCCATATGGGATTGTTAGCTCTTATGGGCAAAAAATGCAGGGTCACAATCTGCCAAGAGGTGTTTCCCATGAATCTTTCATGGGAGCTCCAAATATGGTTTTCCAAATGCATTCTGCACAGCACTACCCCCTTGGATGATCACGAGATACCAGTTGTTTTGTATTCTCAAGCCATATCCTTATTCTGTTCTCTAGTATAGCTTTTTGTTTGTGCTTCTAGCTGGTTCTATGTGAATATGTTATTCAAAGAGCTGGGGTTAGTCTATAGTATATGAATTTGAAGAAGTAGATGAGGATTTGTGTTTTCTCGGTTTCTCTTGGAACTTCAAATTCTGAGCTCTGAAATTGAGCGGAAGGAGTCTCAAAGTACTTGGGTTTCTTTGTACAAGTCTCAGTGGTTCAATAGAAGTTTTCAGGTTTTTTTTTTATTTTTTGGCAGGATCACATTTCTTGTAGTGTTGTCAAGGATGGAGTGGCCAGTTTATGGAGAAGGCATTTAATGATGAGCATGGTGCATGACTATGATAGAGACCATTATCATGCAAAGATATGCTAAACGTTTTTGAAGCAAACAGGTGGATTTCACAGCTGACCGTCCATTTGATACCTTGGCCGGTTCGGTTAATTTTATCACATTTTATTTTATCATTATAATTTTTTTAAATTTACACAAAATATAATAAATAATTTAACTTTTTTAAATTACAAAATAATAATAATATTATAACAATATTTTATTTAACTCAGTTAAAACTATCTTATCTCATTTCATTTCATCTCACTATCTAAACGAGCCTAAAGAGTTTCTCAAAGATAAAAACCAGAACGTAGAAAGTGATTATGGGGGCAATAAGCAATCAAATGGAAGCCCCAAGCTTGCAAGAGGAATGAAATAAAGGCAATAGTGAGATAAAGTTACTTCAGACTCCATAGTTGCTCATCGAATTCAATGCCCATTTTGTTATGCAACTTATCTATCTATCTAACATGACTAGTTATGCCTAAAAATAAACCGAGTTGGATCAAATAATTGAAATTGTTCGACCGAATTAGATGATCTAATGTTCACACACTGTCCGAAAATCCTTGATGGGCAGTATTAAAATTGTTGAATCTCAAAATCTGCAGCTACACGAGCAGAAGCTGATCTAATGAATTTGATAAAACATTGTCGGCAGCTAACCGAGTCACTTGGCACTCGGTTTGGTTTTTCCCTAGTAGTATTTGATTGCCAACTTTTCTTTACAAGACTGTTAATTCTTTCTTGCCCCCCAAAAATGGCCTAGTGGACTGTGCTTGACCTCCTAACCATAGTCGATGCTGACTCCACATGCACTCACCGAAGCATCATATGCTTCAAACCCCCCCCTTACTTTTCTTTACTTTGGTAATCTGTCTTTCATATAGGGATCTTTTTCAAGAGATCCTCTTAGAGAGAAAGAAGATCCCTCCTAGAACCATTAATTAATGATTAAAGTACAATAGTTTTATGGTATAAAGTTAAAGATTCATGTTGGATTACCCAGTATAAGTCTTCTTCTTCTTTTTTTTTCCTCTCTCCCAGTTCAAGGAATACTCATTACTGGTGGCAAAACAGTAGCAACAGTGCAAAGACTCTATGTTCTAAGAACTCATTATTAAGTAATCTCGAACCACAAATGTGATAGGATACTATCATATAAATAATTTTAATTACATAACGTGTTGATATAAGATAGAAATACCATTCATTTATATTCTGAGAGTATTTAATAATTTTTTTATTTTGAGTCTGAAAAAAGCAGCTTGTTTTTTGTGATTCTGAATGTACGGAACCAACAACCAATCGAGCCAAAATTTTTTAATGGTTTCACTGTTCTCTACATCTAGGGACAAGTTGTGTGATCTCTTTCATGGAGACAAGCCACATAGCTTTTCATTATGAAGGAAAGAGTTCTTTACCTTTTCTTAATCAGTGTAGATTACACTTTACTAGATCTATACGGGCTTCGAGATTCTCTTTTTGGTGGGGGAAATTTCTTTGACCTCACATTTCTTTTCTTTTCTTTTTTCTGTGTTGTTTTTCCTAAGACCAAGAATCTTCCTCCTAATTAAGTGCTATGTTGAGCTAATGATGATCATATAATAAGACAGAGTGAGTAATATTATTGCCCAATATTTATTAAGTGAAGTTGCACGCACGCACACACACTAAGTCGTGCTACTACTGGATTGCAAGCATTGAACTTAGGGTTATTCATCTAATATGGACATGGTAGCATAATGATTGATGAACCAAGTTAGGTTTTGTATAGAGTGCAAATCCCATCTTTTTCAGATCAGCTACAAAAGTCCAATGATATTTTATTCACAATAATTCTTTTATGGACCAAGTTAGGTTTTGCATAGAGTGCACATCTATCTATTATCAACTATAATTTTCAAATTTTGATTACCCAAATTAATCATCTACCTTGTTTATGTCATGTTTCGCTATTCGAACAACTCCACCATTCCCCGATCGTCCTGCAAGAATGGAAGGGATGGGGGCTCGGGATGGTGAGGGTCACCTCCAATGTCTAAGTTAGTATAGGCCTTGTGAATTAACTTTTGAGGAAACAGATTGGAAGTAAAGAAAAACGTTTAGAGAGCTAACCCCTGAGGGGCCAGGAGCGCGCGCGCACACACACACACACACACATGGCTGTGGTAGCGTGTTGGTACATTGGGTGATGCCCTGGTGGTGGGAGATCTCTTGCCAAGCTGATCGTAGTCATGATACCTCGTACCCGGATTGTACCGTTTTCCTGCCTTCTGCCATCTGACAGGCCGGCTTTGCCGAATTGTGGCCATTTTGACAGACCCGAGTCCATGCCATGGCGAGTTAACCTTGCCAGTCATTAAATGGGGCATGCTACTGTCCTGACGCGCCCACTTTCTCTGTCTGACCAGCCGTTGGTAGCCTTGGTCAGTGGCCATCTCTGACCTCGCATACACGGCTCGTTGGCCAGTAGATGTGTCAAGCCTTCTGACTTGGAAGACCCACGCTTCGTGCGTGGATCATCGTCGTTCCTCCCCAGGCCTTTCGGGTCGGCCCGTCTTATCCTCTTATTTTGTTTCCCTACTGCTGGGCTACCCCGGGGATTGTTTGTGCCCCGTTGGCCGGGCCCTTACGTCTCGGCCCATTGTGGGAGGAAAACCCCCCTCATAGTACCCCACAAATTCCCACCACGCACATGTGGCGAGAATTCAAATTGTTTCCCGTCGTTCCCTTTGGATCAATTCTCCCTTGCACACGCCTGACACCCTCCTGCGGCCGGTGGCAAGAAGAAACGGCATCGACCGAGCCGTGGCGCCATCGATGATGCCTCTAGGAGTGAGGTTGGTGGTTCCCGTTCCCAATTTGTTCCGAGGGATGAAGGGATGGCTGCCTGCACCTTGCGGCCCCCCAATGGAGGTGGAGTCATTTCCTCATTTCGAAGAATCACTTCTGCCGACGTACCACGTTCCTTAACTCATGGTACCCGAAGATCCAATTCCTACTGCCGGTCCCCAGCTGCCTGTCCGAGACAAGGCTGAGGCGGGCCCCTGTTTCTTCGCGGAGGTTAGCAACGACTGTGTCTCCATCCCGTCGCCTTCCCACATCCATTCTTCAAATCCAGACATTGGTTCTTACTTGGTTCTAAAGAAGGTTGTGCCGTAATCCCCCTCCCCGGGGGAGCCTGCCCCTTCAAGAGCAGAGGCTATTGTAGAGATCGAGGGAGCGCCGACGCAAGTTGAAGTGCCCATGGGGATTGAAGAACCCTCCTCGGGGGCTGTTGCCTTTGAGGGGCTAGCGATCGAACCAAGGGAAGTCGACGCTGAGGGTAGCCGACCAGAGGCCTGTAACTCAATCCCCTCCCCCAAGTTCCTTCTGGGCTCGTCTGGGCCCTCTTCGCAATTGGGGGGTGCGGGGCCGTCCTTGTATGCTGGGGTCGAGGGGCCTGAGGCGACAGGCCCGGGCTTCGAGAGGGCTCGGGTTGAGGCGATCGATTGGGAAGCTCAAAAGCTAAGGTCTCTCTTCGCCCAGGTATCTCTTGTCTGCACTCCATTTGATTCTCCCAAATCTTTCATTCTTTTAACACGATTCTTGGTGCAAGCCACGAATCAACTGGCTACCACGATTGTGGAGGAGCGAGGGGAGTTTGAGGAGGAAAGCCGAGCGCTTCGCTCCTTGGCGTGGCTTGCTCGCTTTGAAGTTTGCAAGGTGAACCTGGAAGTGGAGGAGGTGTTCCTCAAACGCGATGTCCTGGTGGAGGACTTGGACGCGTTAAGGGAGCACAACAAACTCTTGCGAGAGAGGGCCAGGGAGCTTTGGGATTAGAAGGCCTTTGCGGAGGGCAAGCTGGGCAGGATGAGGGAAGAGCTCTCCCAAGTTGTCGCGGAATTTAGGCATTTTAGGGACGAGTGCACCATGCTCCATCAAGACCTGGAGAGGCGAGAAAAAGAGTTGGAATTGGCATGGAGGGGCTTGCAGAGCTCTGGGAAGAGAGGGGGCAGCTGATAGAGCAACGCTCCTTGGAGGCCAGACGGCGCTCTCGGCTGATGTCATGTTTTGCTACCCAAACAACTCTATTGTTCCCTGGTCGTCTTGCAAGAATGGAAGGGATGGGGGCTCGGAGTGGTGAGGGTCACCTCTGATGCCTAAGTGAGTGCAAGCCTTGTGAATTAACTTATAAGGAAGGAGATTGGAAGTAAAGAATAATGTTCAGAGAGCTAGCCCCTAAGGGGGGAGAGCATTTATATATATAGACACACACACACACACACACACACACACACACACACACACACACCTGATTGTGGTGGTTCCTAGCAATTGCCAGTGGTAGCGTGTTGGTACATTGGGTGAGGCTTTGGTGGCGGACGATCTCTTGCCAAGCCGATCGTGGTCATGCTACCTTGTACTCGGGTTGTACTGTCTTCCTGACTTTTGCCATCTGACAGGTCGACTATGCCGGATCATGGCCATTCTGACATATTTGGGTCCATGCCGTGGTGCGTTCATCTTGCTAGTCTTTAAATGCAGCGTGCTCCTGTCCTTGCACACCCATTTTCTCTGTCTGACCAGCCGTTGGTAGTCTGGGTCAATGGTCATCCCTGACCTCGTGTACACGACTTGTTGGCGAGTAGAGGTGTCAGGCCTTTTGACTTGGAAGACCCACGCTTCGTGCGTGGATCATTGCCATTCCTCCCTGGGCCTTTCGGGTTGGTCCAGCTTGTCTTATGCTCTTATCCTATCTCCCTACCACTGGACTACCCCGGGCTCGTCTGTGCCCCGTGGGCCGGGCCCTTGCGTCTTTGCCCGTTGCAGGAGGAAAAGCCCCCTCACATACCCCACAATTATATATGCTTTAAATGACATTTAAAATGAAATTTAAGTCATTTTCTAACCATTTTTTTTTTAAAGAAGATGATAGTACCCCAAATTTTATTGATAACCCTCACTTGTGGCGGAGGAAAATCGTGGTTAGAACCCGACGCCTGAGAGATACAGATAAACTAAAAGGCCAAAATCCAGGCATCAAAAAAACTAAAAGCATCCACCAAAAATATCAATTACCTATAAAGTACAAAGTAGGGCACAAAAACCAAGACCAAACCAAAAAACAAACCTGGGCAAACAAAAACCTGAAAAAAAAATTCAAAAAGGATAAAAACAAATAAAAGCAAAGCACCATACCTGGGATAGCACTACGAGATCCGTAGATAAAGAAGATCAATTCTATCCATACGAAGAAGATCTTTTAACTAGCTAGGTAAATCACTATTACTTGATCAATCCAAATTTAAGCCCCTAGCTCCCTGCTTGGCAAGAAAATCAATCACAGCATTTTCCTCACGAAAAATATGACTCGCTCTATACTCCATGCAAGATAAATAGACTTGTAATTCATCCCAGAAATCCTCTAAATACTAGATATTATAATTTCCTTTAGTGATCCAATTAACAAGAAGTTGAAAGTTAGTCTCAATCTCTATTCGATAAAAACCAAGCCGATGACAATGATGAACCCCTTCCACCAAACTTCTCATTTTAGCAAAATTATTATAACCTTGCCTCAGAAACACAGAATAAGCCGCATGTAAATTACCACAGTCGTCACGAATAACACCCCTTGCTCCTGCCAGTCCAAGATTACCCAAACTACTACCATTAGTATAAAGTTTCATCCAACCCTGTTGAGGGGAAAACCATCTCACCACATGAACCTGTTTAGGTTTTATTGGTAAAATCGGAATATCTAGACGATTTAAAATAGCCACATCCTGGGTGGAGATCCTAGAGACTTTCATAATCAGGTTAAAGTTAAAGTTATCAAAGTTAAAGTTATCAAATTGTTGAATCTAACAATCAATCATAATTTGTTGATATTTGATATAGGATCATAATCTGGAATGATGTGGAACTTTGGTAATATGACAACTTGATGACATGGCGTGCTAATGTGGCATTTGGTCGGCTTGCACGAATATTCTTATGAGAAATTCTATTTGCAATGTTAGAATGCACAAGTTCCGAGCACTCTCTTTGAAAAAGTTGTTAAATTTGTGACCCACGTAAAAACAAGTATTTTTTCAATGATAGATCCCATTTTTTTTAAAAAAAAAAGAAGTACGCAGAACTTACACACCCAACTTTTCTAAGACTACTATTATCTCATTCCATTTTTCTTCGGTTCTTAATTCAAATTTATGTAATTAGTTCTTTATTCTGCATGCAGCACTTTGCATGTGGCAATGCTGTCATGAAATGCCTAGTAACCACCCCTGTGACTTGCATATAGAATATTCATTCCCATCCATTAAGCAAAGAATTCAGGACAAAATATGGTTTCTTCCAACAAGGTTTTTTTTTTTCTACAGTAGATGACAAAGCTAACCGCCATCTTTTAAAAAAGGAGAAGCATTTCTGCAACTTGCATTGAAAAAGCACATTGGCCACTTTATTCGTAAATTTTGATAAACATCTTAACAAGTTGTAACCATTTACAATAGCATCATTACTACACACTTTCGGTCATCTAGTTTCTGAAATGAAATATTATTCAACAATATTCTGATTCCTTAACTGCTTTCAGTTAATCAAATATCTGAAATATATGTATTGGAGTGAAGCTTTATAAATTTTATGGAGGGAATTGAAATTAAAGAATGCACACGATGTTTTAAACTGTTTCATTATTTCGCAGAGATTTGAATCAAATCTCTGCGAGAATTTGTGTTTGGATAATGATAGGTTATACGCGAACAATACACGGCCGCAAATGGAGCCACATCTCTTCCTACCAAGTGTCTATGTATCTATCATTATTATTTTAAGTTACATGGTGATGCTTGAAGATAGTCATATGCATCCACGAAATAGACCTAACATGTCCAAGTCAAGAAGAAAGCCTATTATCAAAGTCTAGCAAGTCTAGATGGTCTCCCAACTTTATTCTGGATGGGATGTAGATGATCACTTCACACTCTCTTGCCATGCCAGCAATGCCTTTAGGCCTCATGCATCATGTCCGGATGCACTTTTGCTTATTGAAAATGACCAAATTTTATATAAGAGAAAATATTTAGCTAGAGGACAAAGGAATACTATTCATTATTTCTGAATGATGTGAGAACATTGTAGTTATAAAATAAAAATTATTTATTTTATAATGGCTAACGTGGCAGGCTTCTACATCAGTGATATTGTTCTATCGTTTCATATTGTTACCATACATCAGTCATTTCTTCAGCCACGCATCCCATATATACAGACTGCTGAACATGGCCAAACCGCTTACTCTTATTCAACAGACCATAAATCATCTTCAATGAACGGCATGCATGGGCCACATGCACAGTTTACAAGGCAACAACAAGAAACCGGTTGAAATGGGACTGTGGCAGGATACAACAAAAACATGGAGATGGAGTACAGACAACTTTCATACCAGTGGAAAATCTGTTCATAGGTCTGCTGTCTCTGCGCAAGTTGTTTTGAGGAACTAATCAGTTTGGAGATTTTTCCTTACTGTATGTCAAACCAAAGCCCAGGGGGAATAAAGGATCATATGAATTGACTCCAACATGCAAAGGCAGTTGTTCAAGTTGTTTAAACCATGTTAGTGGTAGTCGGCCTATGAAGTCATGATCCCCAAAGACAACATCAGCAATTCCCCCAGCTTCACTTCCAGGCAGCCAAGCAACACTTAGAGCATCTATCTTTTCCAAAAGCCCTGGCTCCAAAACTAAGGGTCTTCCAGATACTAAAATCACCAATGTGGGGATGTTGTCAGCGACTGCACTCACTATGTTGTCTCCAAACAAGGGGATTTCGAGCTCTGAATTATCACCAGGGGTCTCTGCATAGGCTTCTTCACCAACAGCTACAATGGCAAAAGATATGTCCCGGCGTGCTAAAGTGTCTGCTGATGGATATTGCTCATAAATTACATCTGTTTCATCTCCCACTGCTTCTTTGATGGCATCCAAGATGGTTGTGCCTAAAATGCAACGACATTTTGAGTGCCAATATGCATCTAAGGCATTATGTTCAAAAAAGAATAAAAAAATAAAATCTTCTGATGGGAAAATTGTGGTCCATAGATGCCTTATTGAAACGTTAAAAGATCAAACCATGTTGCAACAAAAATAAGGAGAACCTGACTGGACATAGCAAAAATACTGTTTTTCTTTCTATGTTTATTTCTTTTGAGAGTGGGATGGGGGGACAGATGTGAACCTAGGCATGCTTATGGAAAACATATTGCATGATACACTTGACCACCAAAGAAAGTTGTGTGATCATATATCACTATGGAAACATACCGAACAGAGTAAGCCTCTTGCATATTTTAATATCTTCCATAAATGGATTACAGTTTCGTCAAATTAACTCTGAACTAGTAGGGCTGGGATTAAGACAGATGACAATTGGCTTCGGTGATAAACTTAGATGCATATGAACAAAAACCAGTCTTACAAAGGTGAATAGAAAGAACAATAAGTAAAAATTAAAATATTAGCAAGTAGCACAATGAATGAAAAATCAGCCTTAAAAGATAAGAAACAATCATTCTTAAAAGCTAAATAACATCACTTTGATAGTGAAAGTCAGCATATTGCTCGGTATTCATAAAAGTTGCATACCAATTGTAATCCTTCCACTGCCTCCATACCAAGTTTCTGTCCACCCCCCACACTGATATCCAAGATCATCAGCATGTGTACCAGCAACAAGAATTGTTTTAGCATTTTTGTCTAAAGGAAGAAAAGGTCTGTTAGGATCTTTTCCATTTTTCAAAAGGACCAAGGACTTGCGGACTGCTTCACGTGCTAGATCTCGATGCAACTGCAGGTAGCTAAAGCTTTACCTCAGCTTTGGAGAAATAAAACATAGGTTGCATGCTACAGTTGGATGTTATTGAAGCAGATGAAAATGCACAGAAAGATAAAGTTAAGGCCAAGTGAAATAAAGAAATTTTTTCGAACCAAAATGATAAAGATGAAACTGTTATTGTATCTGATGATGGCCAACTGTGACTGTTCTGATTATATCTCTTATTGTACAAATATTATAAATATACAGAGATATGGCTTTCCTGAAGCAAGAGAGGAAACCACTTTCAATCCATTTGCTAACTGAAAGTGTTCTTTCTCTTTGTCCCCTTCCTACCCCTTACTAAAAGCATTGTAAATCATGACAATAAAATTGGAGCAACTGTTTCTATTTCTTTATCAGGATCCACTCTTTTCTGAGAACTCTAATGAGATTCACAGCCTTTATAAATCCTCCTGCCTTCACCTCTCCCTTCGCCTCTCTCTTCAATAAAGATTATCTACTCTTTCATTATGTAATTGCCAATGATCCATTCTTCTAACATAATGGTATGTCATTGTTTTTCTAATTATTTTTGTGAAATTATGGAGTTTCGGTGATAGTAAAGTTAAATCACTAGCTGTCTGTTTGCAGTGATCAAATTTTAGCCACAGGTTCAGGCCATTCCCACTATTTTCCCAAGGGACAATGTGGATGAATTAGAATTTGAGAGAAAGGACCTAATAATTTTCGTTTTTCAATCATTTATGGGAAAATTAATAAATAATCCACTTCCTGATGAGAACTTGTTTTCCTCTCTTCATCTATGCTTGTAATAGAGAGAAGGGCAGAATAATGATCACCTTCAAGGAGAGTTGACTAATTTAGCTTGATGGAAATAGAGAATGCTTTTGATTAAATATTTAAAAATTCTACAAACATTACCTTGCAACCTACTTTATCAAGCAAAGATCTATCTGTGAAAGGAAATTCAAAAAGACCGGCAACAAACTTCACTCTAAGAATTCGTTCAACTGCATCATCAATCCTGGTAATCGGTATCTCCCCTGATTCAACCAGAAATATCAAATCCTCCACGAATAGTTTGTATCTCAAAGGCACCATCACCTGCATAATTTTTCTTTCAGGCAAAGGAAAGCAAAAACAAAGCAAGCAAGCTTAGGTTAGGCTTTGGAATTGTACTTTACTCCCTACCATATCTATTCCTGCATTAACAGCAGTGGAAATGCAGTAACGATAGTTCGAGCCATGAGGTTTACTTAGTCGGTCAAGTCCTTCCCAGTCAGAAATTACAAAACCCTGCAAGAGAATTTTGCCCAAAAATTTATCCAGATGCGGAAAAACTGTAATTTTAGACAAAAATGCAGTTTGATTACTGTAAATATAATATCTCTAATAGCTCCCCCACCCTTTTTTTCAATTAAGAAAACGAAAGAGAGAGAGAGAGAGAAAAGAAAAAGAAAGTCAGAATGAGAGTTTTCATCAACTAATCAAGATGAAAAATTAGAGACTATAGAGATAGCAAATAATCAGCCAAAATTTGCAAAAACTATTTCGCCAGCAGAATACCCATACACCCAACTATAATACTGTGAATTGACGAGAGAAAGAAAATAGATTTGAATATGAGTATTTTCACCTTAAAACCTAGCTTATCTTTTAATATTTCTGTAAGGAGAAAACGATGGGCATGAAGTTTGTGCCCATTCCAGCTAGAAAAGGATGTCATAACAGTGGAAACTCCCTGAGAAATGCAGTCCAGATAAGGTGCCATATGGATCCTCTCGAGGTCCTCATATGATGATATGGTATCTCCCTCATTTATTCCCCTGTCCGTACCCCCATCTCCGACAAAATGCTTTGCGCAAGCAATAACATTGTTTCTGGAATCAAAAGTGGGAGAGAGTCGAATGAATGGCTGTTAATGGAGGAACTCACAATCAAGGTATATCTACATTATGAATGGAAAACACAAAACAAGGTAAGTAAAAAAGCCTGAGATTGTCAAGAGGTATGTTAGTTGTATAACCATCTAAGATCAGAAGATATGAAAGCAGGACAGCATAATTTTGGATAGACAGTGGAGTATACAAGGAGAGGAAAAAGAAGAAGGAAAAAGTCTTTCCAGATTCCAAGTGAATCTCAAACAAGTTTTAATGGCTTTTTCTCTACCTCCCAGCCACAAAAGGGTAGCCTTTTGGGTGTTCGCGGGGTGGCTGGCCCTGCAAACCTGTGACAATGGAAGTCATCTTTCTAACAATTTCAGTGTCTTCACTGTAACTCTCGTAGCTTCTCCCCCATCGGGGATCTCTGCATACCTGTCAGAACCCCCATGTACAAATATTATCGAGAGGTCTAGCACATCATCCTTGATTGTGATTTATATAGCGATCTTCTCAGAATTCAAAAAACTGTTGATTTATTTATAATGCAAGAATTAACTAAATTCTCGAAATAGCAACCATTTTATGAAAAATAAGTCCCCAGAAAAAAGTTAAATGTATAATACTTACAGCCACACAAGGAGCAAAAGTATAGTGAATGCCGCTTGCCCTGACTTCAATGGCCGTTGCTTCCCCAATCCTTCGAGCCAAATCAGCATCCCTGTCGCAAGTTCAAAAATACTAGTGGTTCTGAAGCTACACCAAAAACCTTCCATTTCGGTCCATCATTTTTGCCCTCGATCCATAAACTTTTTTTTTTACAGAAAAATTAATATAAAAAATTAACTAAATTAAAATTCAGTCATCTTTTTAATATTTTATATATAGTTAATAAATATTAAATAATTTAATTATATATATAGTTAATGGTAATTTCTTAGATAAAAATTACATAGTTAATTTATATAACTACTATATAAAATAATATATTATATATAATATTTAAATATATATATACACATTTGATCGGTTTTGGTCCGGTCCAGTTCAGTTCGGTCCAAAAAAACATATCTTGAGATTGAACAATAAGATTATTGATCTGGACTTTCGGTCTGATCGGTTTTTTTTATCCAAACCGATAGTCTTACAGCCATAAGAAAAACATAAAATACAAAAAGGATTGATGTTATGGTTCTTTGTCATTCAGCGTCCCTAGAAAAGAAATCATGTGCAACCAGTTAAAACCAAAATATAAATATTAAATCCACCTCTTTTCATTATTTAAAACTTTTGTAATAAATGGTGATATATATTATATGGTATCATAATAGAGATTATGAATTCTTGTATTCCTTATATATCCTGTTGTAATCACAGTTTTCCTTTATTACAAGTGAGGGCTATTAATAAAATTTGGGATACCGTCATTTTTATTAAAAAAAAATAAAAAATAAAAAGATTTTGAATTGGAATCTTAATACTGCATTCTATTCTATTTAATTTAATATTCCAAAATGAAGAAACAAAGGACATTGGTTGATTGCTCCTGCCCTTCACCTGTTTGCTTCATTCTATATCTTTTTTCCTATAGTTTCACATGAACTGAACAGAGAGTCCGGGAATATTGATAGTGATGCGATAACGGAGTCCATTTTTCCATGAATGATAGTGATTTAAGTGCCATTTCTAAAAAGCTAGCCTTTTAGATTATCAGTTTTTTCTTTCTTTATGCATGTTTTTACTTCGTCGAGAAGTGAACAATTATGTAAGAAACCAACCCAGGAAGGCAGGGAACATGACCAACCTGGTAGCTCCGAGGCCAACATTGTGAGGAAATATAGTGGCACCATAGACACTATTGTTCCCATGAACAGCATCAATACCGTATATTAGAGGTATCCCGAGTCGTGACTCCAGCGCAGACTTCTGAATCCCATCAACCATATCAGCCCAATCCGACGACACTGCTTTCGCAAAGGGTCCAGACGCCGCAGCACTCAGTATACTCCCTACAAAGAGTGTCCGCCAATTGCAGGGAAAATTTTATAACTGAAACACGCGCACGCGCATACATAAATATGTAATCTATGCTTCAGAAGTTCATTTTCAATGGTGTCCAAATGACTCCAGTGTACTATAGAGAGAGAGAGAGAGAGAGAGAGAGAGAGAGAGAGAGAGAGAGAGAGAGAGAGAGGGAGAGGGAGAGGGAGAGGGAGAGGGAAGTACCGATGGAGAGGTCTTTGATCGCGTCGGGGGTGGCGACACGGCGCTCAATCTGGGTCATCTGACCGACCTTCTCTTGCAATGTCATTCGAGAAAGTAGGTCTTTGATACGAGCCTCTACGGGTGCTCTGGGGTCTCTGTAAACGCAATCCATGCCCTCTACTTTGCTCATTTCCGATGATTCAGCCTCGCCAGTGAGCTCGTACTTTAGAGGACTTATGGATGGTGGCGTCGGAGATGTCTGTGTCCTTGTACTTAGCGAGCAAGACAGGTAGGTAGTTAATGGTGGTTGGGACCTGCTATCCCACTGTCATGGCGCAGGCTAGCTTACCTGTCCTTGCTCTTCCTACGATTGGTCTCTGTCTCATTTTTTCTTTTTCTTTTTGTATTATCATTATTTTAATTATAATTTTTCTTTTCTTGTGCTAAGCAAAAAAGAGAAGTGCTATTGTTAGGTAATTAATAGTCAAATCTAACTTTCTCGAGGGTAAGGTCTAGGATTGATTATGTTGGATTTTATCAGAAAATATGAGCTCCCCCTTATCACATTACATATTTTCCAAGGAGGGTGAGCTTTGATCTTCTTAGCTAGGTTCTACTTCTGTTTGAAAACATAATTATTTTTAGATATTTTCAGATAATTTTATTACTATTTACAAATCATCTGAAATACTTATAATATCCAAACGTAAGTTATCTAGTTTTACATTTAATGATCGTGAATTAGCTCATTTAAATTTAATATAAAGTGAGAAAGTCGTATCAATAATTTGAAATTATCTGATTTTTTTTTTATTATTCGTCTTCTTTTCTCTATATCTATTTTTATTTACGGTTGGTAATAAAAGAAAACCATATTTAGAGAATTCTACAATCAAGTATTTTTCTTCTTTTTTCAAACTATTTAATTCAATCTAAATGGTATTAATTCTAACAAGGATAATTTTAACAACTTCATAAACCTATTCTCTTAGGATATTTAAAATATTTTAACTTTAATGCTCATTTATTTCATGCACAAATTAGAGTTATAAAAGGACAAAAAGTGCATGGTATGGTTAATGGCTTGATTTAAGAGAAGTGTTAGGTTTTCAAAGAGATATTATAAAAAGTAAAGCTTACAAACTAACATGGTTAGATATAATTTATTAGATTTACTTTTATTTTAAAAAGAATTTTATAATTTAACATACTACAATAACTTATATCAGTTTGTAGCTTTATTTTTACGAGATTTTTTCTTCTTTTTTAACAAACATTTGTCTTGGCTTAATAATAACATCCTTGCTCTTAAATGAGAAGTCATGGGTTTGGATATTTATGTACAAGATTATTAAGATTTTTATTTTTTATTTTTTTCTGGTTGTAAGATTGCGCAATCCGCGTAAAATCTCAATTTAATCGAACAACATTTTGGCAAAATCTTGTCGATGGTCAAGCTTGAGATCTATTAACTCCTACATTTTGAATAACAATACATGTGGAGTATTTTCATTGCACTAAAAAACTATCATTTTTATTTGAAAAATATTCTAGACACAAAGGGATTATATAAAAATAATCCTATAAATTGATGTGGCTCCATGTGGTTTGTCAGATTGTAAAGTTACTTTTATTATAAAGCAGATCCGATAGATCACATAAAACGATGTCAATTTGTGTGATTATTTTTATACATGTACGATGATTTGACTTTCAACAATTAGAACCATCTTTCCAAGGAAATTTGCTACAGATAGTTGGAATGTACTAGCTTCATCATCCACTTAATCAAAGCATAAGTGAACCACCAAAAGTATATTAAATTGGGCTTCATTGATGGGGAACTTTGAGAATCAACAAGACCAGGGAGTAACAGCCAAAAAACTATTTTTTTATTTATTTTCTTGAATCTCTTGTATGGACATTCAGACTCACCTTCAAATTAAGGATAAGATAGTATGAACTTCAATTAAACTTCCAATAGGGAAAGAAATGGTTCTCACCAAGCTGCGTATAAGAACATTGTGGCTGGTTAAGCTTTTGTAATGAAATGGGTTAGTAATTAGTATGGCTAAACAACATTACTTATTTTCTGTGGCTAATCTTTCTCTCTTTTTGTTTCAATTTCTCCATAGAAAACGATCAAAAGTATTAATGAAGCTGCTTCTCCCCTGGTTTAGTTTGGATTTTCAGCTCTCCCTATATCCACCATCAAAGTATCTCATCCAAAACCAATGCTTCTTCCATGCTCTTCCATTTATTTCATCAATTCGAATTCCCCCTTTTCTTTTCCGGACAGCATTAAGATGGAAAATGGACACATTACCATGATCCATGCAATGGAGAAGAAGATCCCTGATTGCATCTAGCATAGCATTGCGAGGAATGCTTGAGCAACAAGGAAGGTGTAAAACATGTTCATGCTAACAGCAAGAAGACTCCAGCACTTTAAAATAGAAATGATATCTATGGGTTTATGCCACATTTTTTTTTCTTTTCTAGATATAATATAGCTATTTTGTAACCATATAATTTAATCCATACCTACACTTTAAGTTTTTGGATTAGATGAGGTCTTGATATCTTGTACCAAGGCTTTACTGGAAGATGAGATATTGCTAATATTTCTCTTCCTAAAACCTTGTTAATATCATCTACTGAGTTTAGAAATTTAGTGGGGAATACGAGACAATAATAGAATGGAGCCAATAATAAGCCTGCCATGAAGTATCCAGCCACATAGGGACATCATACATATAAACAGATGAACAAGGCCAAACAACTTACGCTTATTCAGCAAACCATGATATAACTTCCACAAAAAGGATGGATCTGTCCCATGCACTCTAAACAGGACAACAATTATAATTAGAAGCCAGTAGAAATTGGCCTGTGGTAGAATAAGAAATACATGGAGTACAGACAACTTTCATACCAGTGGAAAATCTATGAGCCAGCTGTTTCTCCTCAAGTGTTAATGAGAAAATCTTATTTTTTGAACCGGCCTTGATTACGTAACTAAATCAGTTCGGAGACTTCTTCTTAGTGCATGTCAACCCAAAGCCTAGTGGGAATAAAGAGTCATGTGAATCGACACCAACATGCAAAGGTAGTTGCTCAACCTGTTTAAACCATGTCACTGGGAGTCGACCCTCGAATTCATAATCCCCAAAGACAACATCAGCAATTCCTCCGCCTTCACTTCCAGGCAACCAAGCAGCAATCAGAGCATATATCTTTTCCAAAAGCCATGGCTCTAGAACTAGGGGTCTTCCAGATACCAGAATCACCAATGTGGGGATGCTGTCAGCGACTGCACTTATTATGTCAGCTCCTTTCAAGGGGATTATAAGCTCTGAATTATCACCAAGGGTCTCTACATAGGGTTCTTCGCCAACAGCTACAATTGCAAAAGCGAAATCTCGACGTGCTAAGGTCTCTACTGATGGATATTGCTCATAAACTATTTCTGTTTCTTCTCCTATTGCTTCTTTAATAGCACCCAAGATCGTTGTGCCTAAAGTGCAATGACACCATAAGTACAATGGCAGTGTGCATCCAATGCATTATGTTAAAAGGAAATAAAAGAGCAAAGTATGCATATGACATTCTCTCCCATAGATGTTTTCTCACAACAAATATCCAATAAAACATCGATTTTTGTTTTGCCATAGAAGAAAAAAGAAAATTTACTTTGCACCCCTAGACTACCACCCATTTTTTGAATTGCACTCCAAACTACCCAACAATTTGTTATCCCAAACCACCAATTTCTTTCTTGCATCCTCCATCCAATTCACACGTTATGTATGACAAAACCCTAAAACTTTCGAGCAAATTGTACTTATCAAAAAAAACTTTCGAGCAAATTGTCTAAAATGCCTTTGCTGAAATTTATTAGAAGTACAAAAAATAAAAAATAAAGGGACCACCCACGGGGTGGTTGATAATGGCCACCCCTTCTGTGGACCAAGGGGTGGTTGACACAAACCATTTGTTTATTTAAATTATGACTTTTATTTATTTTTCTCTTTGTTTATTATGTTAATTATAATTTAAGGGTAATCAGGTATTTTTTACATTTAGAAAGAAGGTGTTTTATATAATTTACCTGATGGCTTTTGGGTTCCGTCCAATTAGCCTGTCAGATGGATGTTGGTTTCTGTAGTTTGAGGTGCAAAATAAAGTTCTCCAAAAGAAACGACAGAGAGAAAGAGCTTGACATGACATAGCAAAATACTTTTTTTCCTTCTTTAACTATGAGGTAATTTCTTTGCTTTTTTTTTATTATTATTATTTTGTTGGGGGGGGGGGGGGGGGGGGGTGTAAGAGATGCTTATAGAGTAACATATGACATGATTCATTTGACTACTCAAGATAGATTTTTGATCATATATCACTAAAAAAACAGAATGAACCTGAATAAGCCTTCGATTGCTTATAGTGTTCTCTCTTGTATACTTCTTGTATACTTGGACTATGCCTATTTTATTAACATTGTTAATAAAATTTTCTTATTACTTAACCAAAAAAACTGATTCAATCATCTTCCAAAAACCAAATGCAGTAGGTCATGAAGTGTTCCGTGCCTTTCCTGGAGAAAGAACTGGAGAAAGAAGACATATTCTCTGCTTAGGACAATATGGATGCAATGAAGGGTTCTTTTCAAGCACCACTAGAGAGTGAACCAAGATGATCTTGAAGTAATTTTATCATTCTTTTGAGGTGGTTATCTTCCAAAGGAAGTAAAGCACCACAAAATTTTTCTAATTCCCAAAATAGAAAATTCTACATTAGTCAACCATTACAGGTGTACAGTCTTTGTAATGTGAGATACAAAATCATCTCTTAAATCATCGTCACCAGATTCAAGCATGTTATTCACAAACTGATATTACCAATGCACTCAGCTTTTGTCCCTGGGAGGCTTTTTCATGATAGCACCATCCTATCTCACAAGCTAATCCACATATGAAACACAAGCAAGGAACCCAACAAGAACCCACAAAAATTAAATCTCGCCTTGATACATACTCTAATATTATGGTCTGAACAGTTGATGAGCAATCGCAAATTCACTGTACACTTCAGCAAAAATATTTAGGGTCAAGCAGCATGTGCAGTGTCCCAAACACAAAATCAAAAGAACCCAGGCAAAGCAAAATACCTCAATCGTCCTATGTTCATGCACTGGTCTACAAAAATGGTGTTTAAAGATGCAGTAGTACGAGCTCCAAAAAATATTGCTTGATATTTTTAATGTATAACACTGAAACTACATACCAATTGTAATGCTGTGGCTACTTCCTTTCCAATCATCTGTCCACCCGCCACACTGATATCCAAGATCATCAGCATGTGTTCCAGCAACAAGGATTCTTTTAGCATTCCTATCTAATGGAAGAAAAGGGTTCTTGGGATCCTTTCCATTTTTCAAAAGAACCAAAGACTTGCGGACTGCTTCACGTGCTAAATCTCTGTGCAACTGTAGAATATTTCAAAGCCAAAGCTGTTTCTCAGTTTTGTAGTACTAAATTCGTTGAGGTCACACACCATAGTTAGATGCTAATTACAAGCATTCAATTATCGCCACAATGCATTATGATATGATCTACATTATTGCAATGAAAACAGTGGCAATACAAATGTTTCGGACAATATTTGTCCTCATTATTGTTGCACGATTAAGGGGTTTCAGGTGATACTGAAGTTAATTTTTGAGGCAGCCAAAATAACTATCTACTAAAGTGATAGAATTTTTAGCAACTAGTTCAGGCCATCACACCATCCTCCCTGGGATTAGAATACGAGAAGGGGCTTATAGTTTAATTGGTTGAAATGTACCACTCATAAAAATTATACTGTAGGTTTGAAGAGAGGCCTATAAATTTTCCAATTTCCCATCATTTATTGGGAAAAAAACAGAGAGAGAATCTACTTTCTGATTCAAAAAATGTCTCCCCCTCTTTATATCTATCACAGATTAAAGGGCAGACGAAGGGTCACATTGAAGGGAATGCGCGGGGCTTGCAAACCCTAGGACTGCAAATATCATTTCTCCACATTCAAGAGAGAGATACTAATTCATCTTGATGAAAAGAGGGAAAGCTTTTTGTATTTTTTAGAGAGATGCACTTAAACTTGCCAAAAATGTCAACACCACCATGGTCTAAATTTTTCAAAAGTTACCTTGCAACCAACTGTATCGAGCAAAGATCTACTAGCGAAAGGAAATTCAAAAAGACCAGCAACAAACTTCACTCTAAGTATACGTTCAACAGCATCATCAATCCTGGCCATTGGTATCTCCCCTGATTCAACCAGAAATGTCAAATCCTCCATAAGTAGTTCATATCTGAAAGGCACCATCACCTGCGTCGTTTCTTTGTCAGGAAAAGAAAGATATAAATAATGGATGCAACTTTAGTTTAGGCTTTGGAATTGGATTTCAACCTATACCATGTCTATTCCTGCATTAATGGCAGAGGAAATGCAGTAACGATAGTTTGAGCCACGAGGTTCACTAAGTCGGTCAAGTCCACGCCAGTCAGAAATTACAAAACCCTGCAGCAGAATATTGCCCCAAATTTTATCTAGACATACCACAACTTTAATCTCAGAACTCAAAAAAATAAAGGACTTCGATACTATAATTGCAATTTCCCTCATTGCTTCCCCAGCCCTCAGAGACCCACATACTTCCAATTCAGAAAAAAAAATAAAGAAAGAAGATGAGAAAACAGACCTAGAGATTAACTTATCAACTGATTGATCAACAAGAAGAAAATTTGGAGACTGAGAAGCTAGAATATAATCGACTAAATGTGCCAAACTACTTTTCTGGTGATTTTCCAAATGCCCAATTATGATACTGTAAATTGACCAAAAAATAAAAATCAGTTCGTCTCAGAATCAATACCAGGATTTTTACCTTGAAACCTAGCTTATCTTTTAAAATTTCTGTCAGGAGAAAATGGTCAGCATGCAGTTTGCGTCCATTCCAGCTAGAATAGGATGCCATAATAGTGGAAACTCCCTGAGAAATACAGTCCAGATATGGTGCCATATGTATCTTCTCTAATTCCTCATATGATAATATGGTATTACCCTCATTTATTCCCCCATCAGTACCCCCATCTCCTACAAAATGCTTTGCGCAAGCAATAACATTGTTTCTGGAATAAAAAGTGGTATTATGAGAAGAGTCCATCGGATGTCTGCAACAGAGGAATTGACAACCTAGGTATGTCTACACTATGTGTAGGCATGCTATATTATGGGTAGGTATGTCTACATCATGTGCAGAAAAAAAGGAGACAAGGGGAGTACAAAGCTTGGAACTATGAAGAGTTTAGTAGTTCAAATATTTAAGAATCAACTTATATGAAGACATAAAAATATAATTTTAGATACAACAAAAGTACAACTAGGGAGGGAAAGGGGGCAGCAAAATCCAACTTTTCTTCAGTTGTCATATGTTTTTTCCTCACCAGTACCAAACGCTTCAAATGATAACGAATGTAGAAATGAGCTTGATAATGAGTAAATATACCAAAAGTTTGGTCATTAAAGAAATGCATATAGAACAATATCAATGACTTTTCTCTACCTCCCAGCCACAAAAGGGTAGCCTTTTGGGTGTTCAAGAGGTGGCTGGCCCTGCAAGCCTGTGACAATGGAAGTCATTTTTCTAACAATTTCAGTGTCTTCACTGTAACTTTCATAGCATCTTCCCCATCTGGGATCTCTGCAAACCTGTCAGAACACATGTAAATTGAGTTCTCTTGATCATATCTTGTACACAAGACCTAAGGATCATGGGGTATCAAAAAGGACGTGCTGGCCAAGAAATTTAACAGAAGTAGTGCCATGAAAGGGGAAAAAAAGCAGAGCAGATGACAAGAAGACACAACTCCATAGCCAACAGTAGGTTTTCAGTGTATAGGATTTTCTTATAAATTAGGAGATGGTTTCCCAGCAAAGATCTTGCTTACAATTTACATACAGAGGTTCTAAACATTCAGACAAGTTTGTTAATTTCTTTACAATACAAGAATGAACCAAATTATCGAAATGGCAACAACATTCATAGATAAAACTCGGTCAATATCGTTCACAGACATTCCCAAGCACAAAGAACTGCAATCTTCTTAAAATTAAATACCAATTGCCAAATTTCAAGCAACAATGTGTTTAAACGAAGTTGGGTTATTAGAGCAGCATACACAGCAGATTCTTCAAGACACAGATCATTCAAAGGATGCTGCTCATAAACAAATCAATGGTTCTGATGTGCAAGCTCACACTTCATCAAATGTGCAAAATACACGCCATAATCCTTTAGTTTATTTACCATACGGACCCTCCTTTAACTGATGTTTCATGTACTTTTATGTAAATTCTAAAGTTGCTACGTTCCTGTACAAATCCATTGTAATTACTTTATTCTGGTAGTTTGTTAGGATTTCTTTTCCCTTTTTAGTATAAAGCTGCATGCAGCACTTTGTAAAGAGGAACGTGAGAATATACAATTGAAGAGCACTGCTCTCTTCTGATTCCTTTTTCTTCTTCCTCCTCTGCCCTCCATTTCTTCTATTCTTCTTATTCTTACATGGTATCAAGAGCCATTGCGTAAACACATTCTGCAATGACTACTGAAAAGTCTCCTTTTCTGGATTTCAATAACATCACCAACCCATATCGCCTTGACCATGGAGACAACCCTTCTCTCCCTTTGGTCCCTGACCTTCTCAACAATGAGAATTACATTACCTGGTCAAGAGCTATGTGTCGAGCTCTTCGTGCCAAAAACAAAATAGGCTTCATCAATGGAAGCTTAATCAAACCTAAAAACCCTACAGACCCCCTTTATCTTGCTTGGGAAAGATGTAATGATCTTGTTGTCTCTTGGATTCACAATTCCATCAATCTAAGTCTCAAATCCAGCATTGCCTTAGTGGATGATGCAAAACAGCTCTGGTGTGAGCTCAAAGAAAGATTCACCCAACAAAATGGGCATCGAATTTTTCAGCTCAAGAAAGCCCTCACAAGCTTACAACAAGATTCTGATTCAGTAATCATTTATTATGGTAAGCTTAAAACAATTTGGGATGAACTTCTTCTATGTGACCCTCTACCTGACTGTACTTGTGGCAAACTCACTGTTCTTTTCAATCGATATGAAAGGGACTGTGTTATCCAATTTCTTATGGGTCTCAATGACTCACACAATACCACCCGTGACCAGATCATGCTCCTTGATCCATTACCCTCCATAAACAAAATCTTCTCCATGATACAACAGCAAGAAATGCAGCATACTATGCTCAACAATCTCCCTTCACCAGATTCCATGGCCTTTGCTGTCAAACAGCCATATTACAAACCTTTTCCCAAGTCATCACAGCAGAATAAACGTGAAAGACCATTTTGCACTCACTGCAAAATTCAAGGTCATACCCTAGAACTTTGCTTCAAAGCAGGCAATGCCAAGCCTCCCATTTGCACTCATTGCCATATGACTGGGCACATAGCAGAGAGATGTTGTAAGCTGCATGGTTATCCCTTTGGACACAAATTTCATGGCAAGACTCCTCAAGACCACACTCCTTCTGCTCATATGACCACCCTAGACACAGAAAAACAATCTCATGACCCAATCACCTTTACCAAAGACCAATACCATCAACTCATTTCTTTATTGCAGTCAAAGGAGGCCTCAATTGCTAATCACTCAATTAATACTGTCCAATCAGATTGTATTCCCTCATCTACCATGAATGGTAATCATCTTTCTTTCACTTCTTTCATTCCTTTAGGTAACAAAAGCACACACAGCACTTGGATAATTGACACAGGTGCTACAGATCACATGATCTGTAACACCTCACATTTTTCTTCTATTACATCTCAGGTCTCTTTTGTTGTTAAACTTCCCAATGGCCAGTCTGCACCTGTCACTCATATAGGCACAGTTCATATTAATTCTAGATTAATTTTGCACAATGTACTTTGTGTTCCTTCCTTTAATCTCAATTTGATATCAGCTAAACAGCTAACATCTTCCCTCTCTTGCTATTTTGTATTTCTTTCACAAATTTGTTTTCTTCAGGACCTTTTGACATGGACCACGATTGACATGGGTGAGATGAAGAATGGGTTATACCACCTGCTCACAGAACCAGTTTCTCCATCAGCTCTTTTTGAATATTTTTCAATTTCCTTAAAAAAGACTATCTCTGTTTCTGCTGTTTCCAACCAATTCAATCAAGTTTCTGATATTTGGCATTGTAGAATGGGTCATACTCCCATCTCTAAATTACATGTAATAGCAGATCCATCTATTAAAAAGCATGTTTCTACAATTTCTGTTACCAACCCATGTCAAGTCTGTCCACTTGCAAAACACCACAGATTGTCATTTCCTGTTAGTACACATAAAAGCAATAATCCTTTCGATCTTATACACTGTGACATCTGGGGACCCAATTCTGTTGAAGCTTATGATGGAACCAGATATTTCCTCACCATCATCGATGATTTTTCGAGGAGTACTTGGATTTACTTACTTAAAAATAAATCCCACACCAGATCATGCATTGAAGCCTTTTACAATTTAGTTGAAACACAGTTTCATACAAAGATAAAAATACTGAGAAGTGACAATGGGCTTGAGTTTAACATGACAGAATTCTTCAATAAGAAAGGCATCATTCATCACAAAACATGTGTAGCAACCTCTCAACAAAATGGGGTTGCTGAAAGGAAACATCAACATCTCCTAAATATAGGCAGAGCACTCAAAATTCAGGCAAACCTTCCCAATTCTTACTGGAGTGACTGCATTCTCACTGCAGCTTACATTATTAATCGTGTTCCTAGCCCTTTACTTTCCAACAAAACACCATATGAACTTCTTTTTCATTCCCCTCCTACATACTCTCACATGAGAATCATTGGCTGCCTATGCTTTGCTTCCACCTTATCCCACAATAGAACAAAGTTTGAGCCTCGAGGAAGAGCCTGTATTCTGCTTGGCTACCCATTTGGAGTGAAAGGGTATAAACTCCTTGACCTTCACTCTAAAACAGTCTTCATATCCAGAGATGTCATTTTTCATGAATATGTGTTTCCATTTCACCAAACTGACTTTTCTTCTCCATCAATACAACCTCCCTTTCAAACACCCTTCCATCTTACCACTCTTCCCAATAACAATTCTGTTATCCCTTCAGAAAATTCATTCCCCTCTCCCTCCCCACCAATATCTGATTCACTACCTCCTTCCCCTCCACTTACTCCTTCTGATTCCCTATCTTCTTCATCTCCATCTTCTCAACTTGAATCAACACCTTCTCCTCTTCCCCCTGTTCTTAGAAAGTCATCTCGAAATAGAACTGCCCCTCAATATCTTCAGGATTTTCATTGTCAGCAGGCTTCTTCTATCTCACCTTCTCAATCAAGGGACATGGCTACTTCTTCAGGTATTCATTATTCTTTATCTTCTTTCCTTTCTTATAACAACTTATCTCCCGCTCTTTCTTTTTTTTCTGCTACCATATCATCACACACAGATCCTCATACTTTTAAACAAGCTGTTAAGGACACTGATTGGTGTCAAGCAATTGAGTCTGAACTTGAAGCTTTAGAGTTTAATCAAACTTGGATACTCACTGATCTACCCCCTGGAAAAGTCCCCATAGATTGCAAATTCGTTTTTAAAACCAAATACAATTCCAATGGTACCATTGAAAGGAAGAAAGCAAGGCTGGTTGCCAAAGGATTTACTCAGCAACCAGGAGTGGATTACCATGAAACTTTTTCACCTGTGGTGAAAATTGTGACAGTCAGAACCATTTTAACTTTGGCCTCCATTAAGGGTTGGCATCTTCACCAATTTGATGTCAACAATGCCTTCCTTAATGGAGAGCTCAAAGAAGAAATTTACATGAGAAAACCACCTGGATACAACAAAGGTTCTCCTCATCAGGTTTGCAAGCTCCTCAGAAGCATTTATGGCCTCAAACAGGCTTCGAGACAGTGGTATGACAAATTTTCCTCTTCCCTAATCCAATTTGGATTCACTCAGTCCAAATCAGACTATAGTTTTTTTACTCATCACACTTCCACATCTTTCACAGCACTACTTGTCTATGTAGACGACATAGTGGTTGCCAACAATCAAGTTGCATCCATTTCTGTTCTTAAAGATTTTTTGAACAAACATTTCAGAATTAAGGACTTGGGTACATTGAGATATTTCTTAGGCATTGAAGTAGCTAGAAACCCTACTGGTATTCATTTATGTCAGAGGAAATATACCCTTGATATCCTTGCAGACTCAGGCATGCTTGCTGCTAAACTACTACGAATCCCAATGGACCAGAACCACAAGCTGAGTAAATCAAGTGGAACTCCCTTACCTGATCCCACCCCTTATAGACAACTCATTGGTCGACTCATTTACCTTACAATAACAAGACCTGACATAAGCTATCCTACTCAAATACTCAGCCAGTTCATGGATCATCCTTCAACAACTCATCTTGCTGCTGCTTATAAGGTATTAAGATACCTTAAAAATTCACCTGGCCAAGGGATCCTTTTATCTTCTACTTCAGAGATTCAACTACAAGGATATTGTGACTCAGATTGGGCTACATGCCCTGACACTCGAAAATCCATCACTGGGTATTGCATATTTCTTGGACAGTCTCTCATCTCTTGGAAATCCAAGAAGCAAACTGTTGTTTCAAGGTCATCTGCAGAGGCTGAATATCGAGCCATGGCCTCCATCACCACTGAGTTAACTTGGCTAAGACAGTTGCTTACAGACCTCTCTATCCCTCACCCTCAAGCTGCACAATTATTTTGTGACAATCAAGCTGCATTATACATTGCAGCCAACCCAGTCTTCCACGAGAGAACCAAACACATAGAAGTAGACTGTCACCTCATCCGAGATAAGATCTTAGAAGGAAGCATCAAAACTGCCTATCTTTCCACCACCTCTCAAATTGCTGATATTTTCACCAAATCTCTACCTTCTTATATGCTGTATTTACATCTTTCCAAGATGGGAATAGTAAACATCTATTCTCCATCTTGTGGGGGGGTATTAGAGCAGCATACACAGCAGATTCTTCAAGACACAGATCATTCAAAGGATGCTGCTCATAAACAAATCAATGGTTCTGATGTGCAAGCTCACACTTCATCAAATGTGCAAAATACACGCCATAATCCTTTAGTTTATTTACCATACGGACCCTCCTTTAACTGATGTTTCATGTACTTTTATGTAAATTCTAAAGTTGCTACGTTCCTGTACAAATCCATTGTAATTACTTTATTCTGGTAGTTTGTTAGGATTTCTTTTCCCTTTTTAGTATAAAGCTGCATGCAGCACTTTGTAAAGAGGAACGTGAGAATATACAATTGAAGAGCACTGCTCTCTTCTGATTCCTTTTTCTTCTTCCTCCTCTGCCCTCCATTTCTTCTATTCTTCTTATTCTTACATGGGTTGCTGGAGGAAGCTATACCCATGATGGGTATCGCACTGTAAACATCATTTATCAGTTAAATTCAACAAGTGGAACCACTTACAAAAAAAATAATGCCCCAGCCAAACGTTACATTACTTTCATAACACTTACAGCCACACAAGGAGCAAAAGTATAATGAATGCCGCTTGCTCTAACTTCAAGAGCAGTTGCTTCCCCAATCTTTCGAGCTAATTCTGCATCCCTGTCACAAGTTTTAAAGTATATGTGGTTCTGAAGCTACAACTGGCTGCTAAAAATCTTATAAGAAATGTCAACAAACGAATAAAGGTTAGCTGTTATATTTCTTTCTCATTTAACTTCCCCATAAATGAAATCCTTTATTTTTTTATACCCATGTTTCGACTACTAAAGCATAAACTAAGTTGGCGATTCCCAACAAAGGATATTAATAGATTGTTCTTTCCCTTCACCTGTTTGCTTGTAAATTAAGACACAAAATCTACTATTTCCCCATCTTTTGTTTCCAGCAGTTTTTTCATAAACTGAAACAGAAAATCAGGAAGACAAGGACAGAGTCCAACACTAACCCGGTAGCTCCAAGGCCAATATTGTGAGGAAATATAGTGGCACGATGTATACTATTGTTACCATGAACCGCATCAATCCCATATATGAGCGGTATCCCTAACCGTGACTCAAGCGCCGACTTCTGAAACCCGTCAACCATATCGGCCCAATCTGACGACTCTGTTTTCACTTTCCCAAAGGGTCCACTCCCACAAGCACTAAGTATGCTCCCTACAAAAAATAGCCCATCAAATGCAAGGAATTTTTCAGGAATGTCTTAAATAAATAAATTCTATGTAATTTTTTTTGTACAATAATGAATTCAATTTTAAAAAATTATAAAAAAAAAATTATTTTTTTACAAAGAATTTGTATATAATTTATCTATTTGAGACTTTTACCTAATATTATTCGAAAATTTTTAACGTCGTGTTTTTCTTTCTTTTTTAAGGTACAACAACACCTATGAAAAATTTTAGATATGAGTTCATTGCTTGTAAATTTGGTCCGATCCTAATTAACGAAAATATTATGTCATTTATAAGTTTGATGTGTATTACACAATACACTGTTTATTCTTGGACTCATTATATTTATAACCATAGTTAAAGTATTAATGAATTATGTTATTTATAAGTCTACCGTGTAACACATCACTTATCGTGAGTGATTAGTCATTATATTCATAAAAGGATTAAAGTACAAATATTTTTTTTAGAAAAATAATGTGGCACTTGAACATGCATGGAGGGAACGCTTATTAATAATTTTTTTTATTTTTATTTATTGTAATCTTATTTTTTAAAATAAGAACAAAAAAATAATTTTTCCTATTGCAATCCTACACTATTTTCCGTTAATTAAGATTGATATGGTTTGTAATGGATGGATTATACACAAATATTATTTTGATAAAAAAAACAAATTCCAAGCTAAAACAAAATATAGTAATTAGTGACTAATGAAATAAAATTCTCTGAAGTCTTTGTATGAACTTGAAGGCTTCGACTAGAAGAAAGATAGATATGCAAAAAGACCCTTTAATATTTATTTATTACTTATTTAATGATGTTCAAAATATTTATATGGATGCTAATCAATGTTGTAGAACCCACTTTATATAGACAAGAACTTAAGGTCTCGTTTGTTTTCAGAAAACATTTCATCTCATCTAATCATTTTCCCAACTTCTAATATAAAATAAAATAAAAAATTCAACATTTTCAAATCTCAAAATAAAAATAATATTAAAAAATATATTCTAATAATACTTTATTCAACTTTTTAACTTTAATCTCAACTCATCTGCAAAAACAAACGAGACAGATTCTTAAGCTTAGGAATGAACACGAGGAAACATTAATTCAATAGGACAACTAGAGCTGTACAAAAATCCAAAAACCCGACTCCGGTGTCGACTCATTACTGTTGGAGTCGAAGTTTTTTTTTTTTTTCTTTTAAAGTCGGAGTCGGATTTGTTGTCTAGCCGACTCCAACTCTTATAAAAATATGGATTATTTATATATTGATCATATATACTCACATAAAAAGTCTATAATTTATATAATTAAACTCAATATTATACTAGTATGTGATGAATATTAAAGAATAATATTACAATGATGGACATTGCCATTGGATCATGATAACATATGGTTGCTCTTGTTAGTTTTTATTTGAGGCCTTATGTGTTAGCTTGTGCCTTAATTAGCTAGATGCTTGAGCAATCCTTTTGGTTTTTTAGTTGATTTGGGAGTATGAGACTCTAATATGAATGATAGCATATCAAGAATAACCTAAAAACGACTTACTATATATTTAAATTTCTTTAAAAAATATTTATTTTTATTTTTTAGATTTGCATAGCATATGAAATATTTTTAGTTATATTTCTTGTTTTTGGATATCTAAAACCTGTTTCTTTTCTTTTTTTATTTGTAATGTTTTTAATAAACTTGAAATTTGAAAGCCCATAAAAAAATATTAATATGTAAAGTCTTGTTTAAAAATGAGCTAAATAAAAAAAAAAAAAAAAATGAACTCAGAGCATTGGCATTGGATTGGTCATCCCAATCTTCAAAATTTGAAGAATGTGACTTTTTTAAATTTTAGCTAATAACTTAACACTTAAAATCTATGTTGAATTAACCATCACATTCTCTATAATAATAAAATATTATTATTTTTTATTATTTATATTTCTTTAATTAATTATTATTTTTTGGTTACTTTTTTATTTTATTTTCATAATCTTCAATAACTTCCAATTTTCATTTTCACAATCCAACAATTTATAATATAATAATCTCATATGGACATAGATGGTAAAATCTCATATGTAAATAAAAATTCTATATGTACAATTCATAAAAATTCCATATATATAATATAATAATCTCAAAATATAACAAAATAATATATGAAAAAGAGGGAAGAATAGAAGAAAGAGGGAAGAATGAGAACGTAGGAGAGAGAGGGAAGAAGAAGAGTTGCGGGAAGGGTGCCAAAATATAATAAAAAAATACATTTAGACTTGCGACAATACATTTCATATTTGAAAATAATGATAGAATTATTGTACCTTATATTTTGGATGAAATCAATTTGACTAATTCAATGTGGCTCAAATGTGGATGATATTAACTAAATTTGAAGATGAAAAGACATTTGGCTAAGCCAATGTCAATGCCAATGCTCTCAAATCCAAATCCGCTCCAACTCTGTCGAAATTAAATTTTATGTAAGTTGGAGTCGGAGTTCGGATTCAAACTCAAAAGGCCTAGTTTGTGTCCATAAATCATTTCATCTAATCATTACAATTTTTGAAACTCTCACATAAAATATAATAAACAATTCAATTTCTTTAAATCTTAAAATAAAATTTATATTCTAACAATATTTTATTTAATTTTTAATTTTTATTTCATGTAAACAAAGAGAAAAGCTTGTATGTAGCTCAAAGTTGACCGCTACAGTGTATCGCTCTGAATTATTATTATTTTTTTACTTAGTGATTAAATAAATGATTTTAAGTGTATTGATGTATTTTTTTATTTTTTAAAAATAATTAAATATATTAAAAATATATAATAAAAAAAATTAAAAAAAAAAAAAAGCACAAAAAATAACTAGCGGTATAAACGATGCGTAGCACCGCTCTGTAAAGAAACAAGGCTGTCAAAGTGCAATCAGATTTTCTAATGCCGACTTCGGCTGAGTAGTACTCAGCCCTATTCGGAATTTAAAAGAAAAGAAAAAGGGGAAAACATGTTTTTGACATGCATATACGTACAAACGTTAGCAACGTCTTTCACGGGAATAGAGACAGAGAGAGAAGCGCCGTACCGATGGAGAGGTGTTTGATGGCGTCGTGGGAAGCGACGCGGCGTTCAATCTGGGTCATCTGGCCGACCTTCTCTTTCAACGTCATTCGAGGGAGCAGGTCTTTGATACGAGCCTCCACGTGTGCTTTGGAATCTCTGTAATTAACGCACTCCTCGACCTCCGCGGCTTTGCTCATTTTCCGATCGGTCAATCCCCCCCGACGTAGTACGTACCTCCTCAACTCAACGACACCCTCCACCTAATCTTCTACCAACTTAATTAGAAACAGCAATGCAATAATAGAAATTTAAGCAAACTGAATCGACACACACTTCAACCACCACATGTTAACCCATGTACTTGTCTTGTCTTCTCTTAAACCAATTACTACTGCCCCTTTCTTGTATCTATTTTCAATGCGCAGGAATTAACGAATGTTCCACGTTGGAATGGGACCCACCTTGCATTTTCGTGCTGTCTTCTCTATCTCTGCTAGCTCCACATTCCAAACTAACGGCCCTTAATTGAAGAGTCAAGAGTCAAAATTATTTGGTCCTAGTTTGACAAAATAATTCAAGAGTCCACGGTGGCAGCTCAGTGGATAGGGACCACAAGACCACTGGCCTTTGATAAATAGTTTTCGCAGCTAACGCTTCCGTAGAAAAAGAGAGAGCAACCTTCGCACCGTCGGTCTGATCTCTTTCAAATAACAACCCTCTAATAAATATTTGCCACGTCAACCTCCCTCTTCTCAACTCATTTGTCTGCATAATAATTGATAAAAAAGATGAAAGGAACAAAATTTCCCTAGGCCCTCCCTCTCCCTCTCCCGCTCCCGCTGACCCTCACCCTCTCCCAGTGCAAGCCCATGATCTCCACCATCCTCAAGTTCTCTCTCTCTCCCTCTGTCTCTCTCTAAACTATAAGCTTATTAGCAAATAAGTTTGTCAAGGTTTGGAAATCAGTGACACCATTTGTATGTCGATTTTCATTTTTTTTACTTCATTTTATAGAAAAAATCATTAATGGAGGTTGTGGAGTATTTTGGACAGCTTCTTGATGGGTTCGATTCTTCTTGTGTTTTCTGCAAATCTGTCCAACAATTTTCTACAAGTCCAAGGTTCAGAAAAAAAAAAAAAAACGTAAATCAACATCGTAAGCTTTTATTAATCAAGAGAAGAAGTTTGCTGTGAATGAAGAGAGAGATTTTATTGAGAATGAGGAGATCAAGGAGAGCTTGCGGAAAGAAACTGTGCTGAGCGTGAGGAGAGAGAGCTTGTAGAGAGAGAGTATTTGTTGAGAATGAGGAGAGAGAAAATTTGCAGAAAGAACTGTACTGAGCATGGTTTATTACATCTAATGTAAAATTTTATACGTTGCTTGTTTTTATTGAGGGCTGTTAAACGCCCAAGAACAGCGGACCGTTCCAAAGAGGAACTCGTAGAAAAATAACATAAATGGAAGGTTTATAGTGAGAAATTTTATATACAGACACATTATAAAATGAGAAAAAATATAATTTTAAGAGGGATAATTTTATAATTTTAAAAAATTTTAAAGTTAAAATAGTCTAAACTTATATTGCAGTCTCCATTTGGTACAGTGGAAACTGTACCTAGCATTGCTCTTAGATAATAGTATGGTACAAGATAAGTTAAAATGAAAGTTGAAAGTTAAATAAAATATTATTTTTTAATATTATTTTTATTTTAAAATTTTTAAAAATTAATTTTTTATTATATTTTATATAAAAATTATTTTTTTAATTATATTTTATATAAAAATTTATAAAATTTATAATGATTAGAGTTTTAACAATTAGAAAAACAAAGACGCATAGACAAAGCTGTCCCTTGCCATCAGAGAGAAGTGAAACGATTGATAAATAAATAAATAAATACTGGATGTGGAATGTACAAATGTTATGCAGTCGCTTTGAAAAAGAGTGGAGTCTACTATTAAAAAATTAATTTCTTTTCATGTGGATCCCATATTTATTCACTTTTTTTAAAAGGACTGCACGACGACTGCACACTCACGATTGGAAGTATCAGTTATATATAAAACCTTTCACCCACTCTGTAAAAAATTGTTTTCAAGTTTGACCGACAACTATTTAACACACGTCAGGTCAATAATATTGTTATTTTATATTTAATCATTTCAAGCAAATTTGTTAATGTCGTATTTTATGTCGAAGCTCATCTTATCAATAAAAAATAGAGTTAATTATATTTTATTCTCTTGAATTTTCATTCAATTTATAATGTATTTTTAAAATTATTAATTGTATCAAAGTGGACTCTTGAACTCTCAAAACTTCCCAATCTCCTCTTCCGTCTACCAGAAACGTTAAATCTAACTGAAATTCACTATAAAGATATAATTTTCATTTAATTTATTAACATTGACCATATAAAATATAAAATAATATATGCTATTAATTAATAATAAATCATTAATCATTAACTATATATAAAATTATTTTATACCTAAGTTGCAAGTAAGTATAAATAATCTATGTACACAATAAAATTATTTGATATTCATTAACCATATATAAATTAATAAAAAAAACTATTTAATGATTTATGATTTATTATTAATTAATAGCATATATTATTATATATTTTATATGATCAATGATAATAAATTAGATGAAAATTACATCTTTGCAGTGAATGTTATGCACATGAGCAGCACATGCAGTAAATTTTCGTTAGATTTAACGCTGTCAGTAGGCAGAAGGGGGGATTGAGAAGTTTTGAAAGTTCGAGGGTCCACTTTGATGCAATTAATAGTTTCGGAAGCATATTATGAATTGAGTGAAAGTTTGAGGGGGTAAATATACATCATCACTCCATTAATATTTCTCACACTAAGCATGTATAATATCGTGCATAAAATTATATTTAGCACTACTCTTTCAATATAACCAATAAAATTAGGAAAATGCTACTCTTACTGCTCATTTCTACCGCTCTATTCTATCGCTGTAATTTTTTATTTATTTATTTTACTTAGTGATTAAAGAAGTATTTTTTAATAATATTGTGATTTTTTTATTTTTTATTTATAAAAATTAAAAGTGTTAAAAAATACATGTAAAAAAAGCAAAAAAAAACAAAAAATACAATTTGCTTAACGGTAGCTCCTAGCGGGAGCTGGGAGCGGTGGACGTAGCACGTCCCATAAAATTATATTTAAATTTTATATTTAAGTATTGAGATAGAATGATAAAAATAAAAAAAATCATATATTAATTATGAGAATATTTTGGTAAAACCACCACATCTTTGAGGGTGGTGAATGTTTTCCATTTATAGAGTTGTACAGAGTGTATACATCTATGGTAATTACAACTAGAATAGAAAATATGTACGAAAACATCCCCCTGCAAGCTAAGTGTCGGGTTGGAGCAGATGCAGAGCTTGGAGCGAAAAAAATCAAACAGAGGTCGAGAGACGCTCTTCATGAAGATATTGACAATTTGCAAGTGAGAAGGAACATGTTGAGTGCGAATTGTGCCCGCGACAAGAAGTTCCTGGAAAAAGTGATAATCTAACTCAATATGTTTGGCCCGCTTGTGATAAACTGGATTGGAACTAAAAAAATTACACTTTTGTTGTCGCATAAGAGAAGAGGTCTATGTGTAATAGGAACCTTGAGATCACGAAGGAGCAGCGGTGAGAGCAAGAGTGAGATACTCGAATTTGTAGCTGGAACAGACGACAGTTAGTCACTTCTTGGCACTCTAGGAGACCAAATTATCGAGTGGGCGACAGTTGGTCACTTCTTGGCACTCCAAGAGACCAAATTATCGCCAAGATAAATGGAATAGCCAAAGATGGAGCGACGAGTATCAGGACATCTTGCCCAATCAGCGTCAGAGTACGTAATAAGTCCAATGGATGACGACGAGCTAAAAGTCAAGCCGAAATGAAGTGTTCCTTTGACATAGCGAAGGATACGCTTGACAACATGCAAATAATCATTAGTTGGGGCGTGCAAAAATTGGTTTACAGAGTTGACAACATGAATAATATTAGGACGCATGATGGTCAAGTATTGCAGTGCACCAACAAGAGAGCGATAGAGAGTAGGGTCTGAAAAAGGGGAGCCATCGCTAGACAAGTGATGGGACACAACCATGGGAGTGTGAACAAGTTTTCTGTCAAGAAGCTTAGCCCAAGTAAGAATATCCAGTACATATTTAATCTGACTGACGAAGAGATCGCCAGAATTAGGTGAAGCCTCAAGACTAAAGAAATAGCTTAGAGCACCTAAGTCCTTGGTGGCAAACTCATAATTGAGCTGTCGGGTAAAGCTATCAAGGAGAGATGAATTATTTCTTGTAATAATGATGTCATCAACATAGAAAAGCAAATAAACAATATCATGCTTCCTATGAAAAATAAAAAGTGATGTGTCAGCTCGACTACAATAAAAATTGAGTTTGAGCAAAAAGGAGTTGAACCGCTGGAACCAGGCACATGGGGATTTGCTTCAGACCATAGAGCACCTTTTTTAATTTGCAGACATGATTAGGAAGGTGAGGGTCAAGATACTCGGGAGGCTGCTCCATATAAACATCTTCATGAAGAATGTCGTTGAGGAAAACTTCTTGATGTCTTATTGACGAATGGGCCAATTGTTGGTCACGGCAAGAGAAAGCATAATACGAACTGTAGAAGCTTTGACAACAGGGCTAAAGGTGTTAGTGTAGTCGAGACTAGGCAATTGCGTATAACCCTTGGCAACAAAACGAGCTTTGAGACACTCAATGGACTTATCAGATAAATATTTGGTCCGAAAAATCCATTTAGATCCCACAATGTTGGTATTGGTGGAACGAGAAACCAAATCCCAAGTATGATTTTTTTCGCAGTGCTTTGACTTCGTCATCAATGTCAGCGAGCCAAGCAAGATTCTTGGTGGCAAACTTGAAACCTTTGAGCTCAGTGGTAGTAAGTAAAGCATGAAGAAGTTTGGAAAAGTCCAAAATGCTAAGATAAGCCGGATGGCGAGGCTTGAAGATGCCAGCCTTGGCTCTCGCGAGCATTGGGTGGGAGCCCAACAGAAATGCCGCGATGGCAGAGGGCAACATAGATGGACCAACAACAAGAAGGTTGGTGTTGTGCTCAGCAGAAGTAGGACTAGGATCTGCATGGGGTGTGCGCTGCAAGGGAGTTCTGTGGGCTGCTGTAGAAGTAATGGGCCGAATTCCTGAAGTGGAGGGGAGCCCATGTGCTGAAGTATCTGCTGGAGAAAGAGAGTCATGGACCTGCAAAAACTCAGCCAATGGATCAGCACATATATTAGATGGGCTAGAGCTGGGTCGTGTAATAGGTGGGGAGTGAATTTGGGGCAAATGGTGTAGAGATGGTGTATGGGCCAGACTAGGGTCTAAAAAATTTGAGAATGTTAAGGACGAAATGGGCTGGGCTTGAGAAGTGTTTAGAAAGGGAAAATAAGACTCATCAAATTGGGCATGTTTAGTGATATAAATCTGAGAGGTGGTGGGGTCAAGGTAACGAAAATCTTTGTAAGATGGACTGTAGCCTAAGAAAATGCAAGAAATACTACAATGTACAAATTTATTAGGTATGTAATCACGTAAATAAGGATAGACATGACAACCAAAAAGATGAAAATTTCTATAATTCAGAGATTTACCGCACAAAATCTCAAAAGGTGAAATACCTCCAAGAAGAGATGTTGGCAAGCAATTAATGATGTAAGTCTCAGTGTTAAAGGCATCAACTCAGAAACGAGGGGAAACATGTGAATGAAAAAGGAGAGCAAGTCCTGTTTCAGTCACATGTTGATGTTTGCATTCATCACGTCCATTTTGAGTGGGAGTGTATGAGCAAGAGATTTGATGGTGAATACTTGAGTTACGAAGATGAGCTTATAAGTGATAGCTAGTGAATTCAGCACCTCCATCGCTTTGGAAAATTTTTATGTGAGCTGAATATTGATTTTTCACAAATTTTTAAAATTGAATAAAAATGTCATAGAAATCAAATTTTAATTTCATAGGGTAAAGCCAAGTGAAACGAGAATAATTATCAATTAATAAAACATAATAGGCAAAACCCAAATTTGATTTAACAGAAGAAGGGCCCCAAATGTCGCAATGAATAAAATCTAACACATGAGAAGATCTATCATTACGAGAATAAGGCAAACAATGACTTTTAGCAAGTTGACTTGTAGTGCAAAGTGATGGAGTAGGCAGCAAAGATGTAAGAAAAAGATGCATTTTTTTATTGAGTAAAGAAATAATAGAATGATCTACATATCCAAGTTGTGCGTGCCATGAATCATATGAAGCATGTAAGGATTTATTTCTAAGGACAGAAAGAAAAGCTCCAGCACAGATAGACCACTATCTCTTTTACTTATTGCCACCACTCTTCCTGTTTTGCGATTCTGAACAGTAAAAAGATTATTAGTGAATGTAACAAAGAAAGGAAAGTCAGACGTTAGTTTACTAATAGACAACAAATTTTTAGTGAGATGGGGAACAACTAAAATATTTAATAATTGGATATTTAGGGAAGGAGAAATTGAGAAGAGCCTTTTGTGGTGATGAATGAAGCAGCAGATGGGGAGGAAGAGTCGAGAGATTTTTGAAAAATCTCAAAACTCTCAGCCTTGGGTACAATGTCCACAAACGTTGGGAGGGGAGTGATGGCCATTTGAGCTGTGTAAAAACTGGAAAAATCAGCCCCTAAACCACGGAGAAACCAATGTACCCTATCTGCTCAGTTGACGGGACGACTGATGGCATGGAGTGGTCACAGAAAGCCTTAAATGAGGGGGAATATTTAGCAACCATGCGAGTCCCACACTTCATCAGTTGAAGGTCGCCCTTGAGGCGTAGCTCCCGAGCTTTGGATCGATGGCCAGAAGGCATTCTCCTAGGCAAGCTAGACGTCGCGAGGAGTCGAGAGTCTAATAGCTTCAACCATGGCTTCTTTGGTGAGGGTGGAAAGGATCAAGCTGAGAATGCGCTGGTCCTTCAGTCTCCACGCCAAGTATTTGTCGTTTGGTGTAGAAGAGCTAGTAGGTTCAAAGAGGGGTGGTGGTACAATGGTTCCATCAACGTGATCCAGTAGCTCTTGGCTCTCAAGAATGGAGAGAAGTTGACTCTTCCAAAGTAGGTAATTGGAAGATGACAATTTAATGGTCACCATGTGAATCATGGTGTTGAAAGGAAGAGTAGAGGAAAAAGGATCAAGGCTATCGGGATCAAAGGGAGGTTAATCCAGGTATTGCTCTGACACCATGAGAATATTTTCGTAGAACCACCATACCTTTAAGGGTGGTGAATGTTTTTCATTTATAGAGTTGTACAAAGTGCATACATATATAGTAATTACAACTGGAATGGAAAATATGTACGAAAATAAATAAGCAATCTCCTAGGATCAAGGGTCAATCATTACACATATGGGAAGCCTCTAATTTAGGCTAAGATATTCGAGAATCGTCAACAAATTAGGTAAATGTGTGTGGTGTAAGACTTTTATATAAAACTTCTCTTGAATTTAATATAACACATTAAATTGTAAATTTTTTTTATTACTAACTAAATATGATGTACTAAATTAGACAATGCTAGCTAATAATATCTTTGAGATGATTCTCTTCGTAGGCCTAACACTCTTTTGTATAAAAAAGTAGTTATATATGTTGGTGAAATACACAATAATATAATAAAAATTACAATAAAATTAACATTCAAACGAAATTAGTTTGGATTGAGGCACATAAATCTCGTTTTCTTTAAGGAGATTTAAGCCATCTACGGTGTACCAAGTCTCAAATTAACCGGTGCAGCAGAACTCATCTTGACTTAACTCCTTCAAGATACAACAGTCCAATTGATTGTTATATAGCCCGAACTAACTCTTAACAAGAGGTTGAGCTCAAAGCTCCATGCCAAAAGAATACATTTCTTTTATCTGAAAATACTCTAAAAAATATGTACTCATTGGTTTGTTTTTCTTATCTCTCTTTCTCTAAAAGTATATTCTACACACGTACCGAAGGACCAAACAAATATATATAACTAGGACAAAAAACGACCCTGGACGACAAAGGACGTAAACGTGAAAAACAATAAAATAAATTAAAATAGCCAACTTAACTACCCTTCAAAGCCACCGTTAACAACTTCAATGGGAGCCAATGTTAACAACTAAAGATACCAAACGGCTACTTTATAACAAGCTCGTTAAATAACACTGAAGAGATCTTGCACTTGAATGCTACCAATTAAGCGTATGAAAGCAACGGTATAGAGAATAATGAGAAACCAACGTTACTAACCAAGAGATTCGGCTACTGGCAAATCAATAGAATAAAGGCGGGCTTAATAACGTTGAAGCAATAAATCTCATAACGTACATGAGTAACGCTTGAACCATTAAAACTATTAACGGATTAAAAAACACGTTAACGACCCTTCTCAACATACAACCGTGAAGTGCATAAACGTCGCGTAACCGTTTTGGAAAAAAGTAAGGTCCACTATTAAAAAATTAATTTTTTTAATGTGAGTCCCATGTTTTATTCACTTTTTTCAAAGCAATTACGCGGCGGTTATATAATTCACGATTGCAAATATATTTTCTCTATAGCATAATTCTATTTTTAATGATAAACAACTCATTGATCTAGGTCCTTGCAAATTTTATTAACCAAAACCGTGCAATTGACCCCCTACAGTACTACTAGCAAATGAAATAGTTATACGAAGAACCAGAGACATGTCGTTTCATTCTAAAAAGGCATTAGCACAGAGAGTAAGATCATGTAGTTGTTAACATGTGTACTAAATTAGCAACTGTTGGTTCAAGTAGAAACCTATAATAAATTACCTCCAATACATGAACTAGATTAGTTTATCTACAGCTCAGCTCAGAGCAAGCCTCTTTCAAATTGGCATGATGATATTAATGCAGCTCGACAAAAAATGTGAGGCATTTCAGCTTCACTTCTATAAACTGGTTAATAAATCCAGCATGATCTGTTACCTACCTTCCTCTCTCTCTCTCTCTCTCTCTCTCTCTCTCTCTATATATATATATATATGAAGTTGGCTTCGACGCTCTCTCTGCATGGCCATCATATGCCCTTCTGGGTTGGCAACCACCTCTTTGGATGTTGTTTCATTTTTCAACGACTCAGTGATCTTAAGCTGGCAAATTCATCTTCCCAAATAATGTATGTATCCCCTGATCTAATCAAGTCTTCAGATTCACCTTTGAATTCCTCCACTGCGTCTGATCTATCATGGCCCTCAACTTTAATTGGCCGATCAGTGACATTCATATATGGTCAATCAACTTTCCGAGATAGACTTAATTGGAAGATCAGGATTAGATGGGTCCTGTTTAATGTCAAAGACAAAGGTGCCAAATGTAAGTATGGTACCTTCTTTGCCTTTTTTCATTTTCTTTTCGCAGTATTGCAAAGTAATGAAAATGCATGATTTGGGGTAGTCGATGATCATTGAAAACAATTGTTATTTTGAAACTTCATTCTTAGAGAGCATTTTAATGCCATAACATCTGATGAATTAGCTTTGCCATATGGAGTTTGTTAGTTTTTCCTCTTTGGTCTATTGTTTGGTGTAGGGATAGTTCAGTTGGGATATGTGTTTTTTCTTTATTTTTTTCGCATCTTCTCCTAATTTTTTCCTTTTATCTCTTTCTTGTTTAAAGTCAGATGATATAAAATGCAAAATACTAACCTCTTCTACAATAGTTGCAGGGACGTCCGGATTTTCCTTTTCAACAGCAAGTTTTGATGGATCTACCGCTTCACATTCTGTCAACTTTTGAGATTCTTCCGAATTACATGTAGTATCACCAAACTTTGGCAGGTGAATTATGGTGTCATGTTCATGTAGTTTTCTTGAATCTTCGATCTCCTCCAATGATTTTAATGGACCGCAAATAGCTTCACCTTCACTAGATTTTCTGGAGTTCGCATCGAAATCTTCTATGAGTTTTGAACCAGTGGGCTCATCTGGTTCTGGGGATTCCAAAACGGTCTCCTGTTCGATAAAGGGTTGGGGTTCACCTTCACTTTTTTCAACAGGCTTAAATTTCTCGTTGTCTCCCTTCTCACTGACAATTGGGTCATTGACTTTGTAAATGGTGCTGGCTTCTGCAATAAATTTCTCTGGTTCCTGTTCGATGTTATAAATGAAACCCATCTTAGACGAATCATCTGTTGTTTTTCCACTACTCCTTGGATTAATTATTTTTCCTCTTTCCTTCTACATGCTAATTAAAGATATACCCAATAATTATTTGTTGGAGTTGGAAAAATATTGAAAATGTAAAAATCATGTTAAATATTATATCATTCATCAAAGAAATATAAGTTGAGATAAAATCCAATGGTAATTGAATAAAACTAGATGAGGCATATCCAAAAAACGGGGGGGAAAAAAAACAACTTTAGGGAACTAACTATCGAAACTTGTAAATAATTCAGGAAAGATGGCCATCTCGTACCATTGTCCCAAGTATGTTATTGTTGTCTTCTATTGATTTTGATAGGCCAGTGCTAACTGTATGACTGATCCATGTTTCTGATTCATCTTTGATGGCTTGATAAGATTGTGAATTTTCGTTTCCATCCTTGTCATCAGGCTTGGGTTCATTCAAGTTGTCAACAGTGCTTGTTTCTTCAGTTGACTTCTCTGGAGGATTGCACGGTTCCTGTTTAGTATGAAGTAAATATATTGGTAAGAATATTTCATTTTTCACATTGAAGCATAGAGAGAGAGAGAGAGAGAGAGAGAGAGAGCAAATACTAATCCTAAGAAGTAAAACAAATACACACATCATATTAAAAAAATAATTGAGGCACTATTCAATATAAATATACTCTTCCCATTTCCTAGTTACAAATAAGACTAGGCTTCATAGGCTCAACTATGATGTTCTTTCTTGATCTAATGTATGCACAAAAGTATTCATTATTGTAATAGGATCACTAACAAGCAAATTTTCAGAACCACGATTATTAGATGGGTAAGTACTTGAATCCTTCACCGCATATTTTGCATTTTGAGGTCCAGTTGGAGTTAAATTCAAAGTTTGTTGTTTATCCGATGAATTAGTATTTGTAATGTCCTCCAAAAGAGAATGTAAGATATCCATGTGTATGTTTTGATTTGGATATGATGAGGCTTGACCAATTTGGATATTTTCTGCTAATATGGAATTTGGAGATGATGAGGAGATTGAGTTGGTAGTGACCTCTTCAATCACCCACTCTGTCCGTGCAACTGATGCATTTGGGTCATCAGAATTATGGTATATCCCAGAAGGTCCACTTGCTATGACACTTTGTTCATCTCCATTCTCTTGAATTGATTTCAAGTTTTCTGGAGCTAAATTCAAAGGTGGTTGTTCATCCAGTGTACTGGCTTTTTCAGTGTTCTCCAACTGAGATTGTAAAATATCTCCGTGTATCTTTGGATTTGAGTTTGATGAAGCTTGATCCATGGGGGTCTTTCCTGTCAATACAGACTTTGGAGATAAGGATGAAGAGTTTATATGGACGTCTTCGATTGACGACTCTTGCTGCTCTGTTGATACATTGGGATCATCATAATTCTGGTTCACCCCAAAAGCTCCTCTTGGTAAGACACTTTGTTCATCTCCACTCTCTTGAATTGATTCCAAGTTTTCGGGAGCTAAATTCAGAGGTGGTTGTTCATCCAGTGTACTAGTTTTTGCTGTGTCCTCCAAATGAGATTGTAAAATATCTAGGTGTATCATTTGATCGATTGGGATCTTTTCTATGGACACAGACTTTGGAGATGAGGATGAAGAGTTGATCAGGACGTCTTGAATCGCCAGCTCTTGCTGCTCAGCTGATGCATTATGATCATCATAAGTCTGGTTTACTCCAGAAGTTTGAATTGATATGGACTTTGGAGACGATGATGGCCTTGAGTTGATAGTGACCTCTTCAATCACCAGATCTTGTTGTGCAGTTGATGCAATAGGATCATCAGAATTTTGGTTTACCCTACAAGCTCCACTTTCTACAATGCTTCGTTCACCTCCACTTTCTTGAGGCAAGTATTCTTTGGCCTCAATTGGCTTCGGCATGCCCATGATGCTCTCATTTTCAGTTAGCTTCACTTGATTTCCTCCAACATCATCATTAGGCTTTGAGTTCTCCTCAATTGGTTTCTCAGAGTCAGATATGGCTTGATGCTCAGTAGGCTTTTCAATCTCTTGCTTGTTCAGTAGCTGCCATCCATCATCTGTGTCTTCATTCATCTTCAATTCTTCCATGTTGGATATTGCGGGGTCTGTTGTGTGATTAACATCATAGACAACATTCGTCTTGTGAGGGTATGATAAGTCCTGATCAATTTTCATGAGACCAAACCAAATGGTGAGTATAAAAGCTAACTATTCTTGTTTTTACTTCTTAAATTGAATATTTTATTAGTGTAGGTCCTAAAAAGAGGTAATAATACTAAGAAAAAAATTATTGAAAGTTATTTGTTAATTTACCATAACATTACCTTTGATTTTCAAATGATTTCATTTGAACATCTTCAGATTTGAATTTGTGTGCTGTTACAAAGTATATATAAGAATATCTATAATATCATAAAAATCACTGACCTCTGGTTTTTCAGAATGAACTTCATATGAATGAGGCACCAACTCCAATTGCATTGTTTTTTTCAGATTTCCAAACGAAGACGGATCTGAATAATCAGAAAACTGGGATTTGGGTTCCAAAACTCCTTCAACTACTTGTTTGACATCATCATGGATTTTGGGGTCAATGTTTATTGACCAAGCTTGACTGTCTCCAGATATGTCTATTGTTGAGGATGACAATGAACTCACATCAGTTGATTCTTGATCATCTACCTTTAGTGGATTTATAGGTGACGCAACAACATCCTCAGAAGTCTCGTTGGGTCGGGACAATTCTAATCCTACAATATCCCCCTGGCTGACTTCATGTGTTCCTCTTGATTCTTCTTCATTTTCCTCTATTCCAGATTGATGAGATGAGGCTCCCCACATTTCTTCACTGCCAAAAGTGTTTCCCTTTTCACTTTCCTCATCATATGTCAATGATTCTCCATCTGTGGCTGAATTGGAGCCATCTACTGTTAGTGGAGGTGAACCAACTTCTGAGACCTCCACTTGCAAATCGGAAGCTATGGAGCAGTTTGAAGTATGATAAGAGCACTGACCAACAAATAAACCCTGGTCACCCCTTCTGTTCATTTCATTTGCTGATGGGCTAGAATCAAATGGGTCATTTTCAGGCTCAACCAGTAAACAACTTGTAGACTTTTGATCAGGATTTGATTCCACATCTTCTAAAACCCCTGCTACATAAGCATTGAAGTTCTGTTCATTTTCTATAGATGAAGATAATGAGTTTGACTCATCACTGCTGCTTAACGACTCCATGCCGTGAGATCTTTCCATTTCGTCCTCTCCTTTGATGTCATTCGGATCATTTTTGGTATTTATATCCTCTTCATGCGTGATTTCCACTGAGTTTATTATCTGATTGAGAGCTTCTGCTCCAGTTTCAACAAGACCAGGGGTGCCATGAATATCTTCTTTATGTAAGAATTGTTCCATTCGCTGATCATGGTCTCCAATTCCTGCAAGGAAATAATAGATTTAGAAGCAGAAGTCACAGAAGTTTCCTAATCAAGGAAGAAGAAAGAAAGCATTTTAAGTAACGAAGATCTCAAAATGGCATTACTTGGCTGCCTATTGAATTTGGAGTATCCCGATCCCTCCAATACCCCTTTCCTCTCTGCAACCAAAAAAGGGTTAAAGTTTTTGCCGCGACGATCTTGCTTGGATTCCAATGGGAAAGAAGGTCCTAAACTGAAGCTTTCATGCCTGCAGAATAGCGTTTCCTTATGAGCTGCCATGAATTCTTGATGAAAACTATCTCCCCTGAGATTAGGCTTTTCTTCAAGTGGATCATAGGGAAGGTCAAATGGGTTCTGTTTCGGAAACAAAATAGAAGGAGCTGTATCAGGCAATTCTAAGCCTTCAGTTTCATCTAGAATGCTTAGATCAATAGTGTTGTTTCTTGCAAGAAAAATTGGAGAAATTTGACTAGAAGGAACACTGCGCATGCCACCCCAGCCCCTTTCAACCTGCACGCTAAATAACTTTCTCGCTCTTCTTTTTGCAATTAGACTTTCAAGCCTCCTGTTCCTTTCTATCTCTGAAAAACCCAAATCCATAAGATTTTTCTGATCATCCTCTGTCCATTTCACAGCACTATTCCTATCCTCCTGTGTCTCCTCTTCATCATCATCGTCTGCTTCTTCCATGTTGGGAGCCTCTATCCTAGTACCACCAACATCAAATTTACAAGCTTGTCGTGTGCCATCACTTGACTTGATTTGGGACTCTAAATCTTCGGAAGATAAGAATGGGCGGTGTTTATCAAGACTTCGAATATCTTCAGCTACCGAGACATCAGTAGAGGCTCCATGTTTAGAAGAATAACTTTCTTCTTCGTTCTTACCAGTTTGTTCATCCATTTCTCTGTTCTTTCTTCGCCTACTTGTTACCTTTTGTAAGTAAGAGCAATCATTTCTATTGAAAGCAATATCATATTCAACAGACCCAGAACTCTTGTGTAACATCCCATTTTTCCTTCTTCCATCTCCTTTGACACAACGGATGTAGGACTGTTCCGAACTCCAAAAGATTCTAAGAAGAATAGCAATACAAACTATAAAGGGGGAAGTGTAGGCCAAAAAGCTGAGGATGAAAGGACGAAATATGTATACGAGGAAGAAGAACATAGAAGCCGAAAAAGCAAATGGATGATTCTGTATAAATCTATAGCTGATATTGACAGAAAACTCAAGGATTCTACAAATCCAAGCTTCAACACCCTTTACATCAATACCCATATCAACTTCTTTCGACACTGTAAAAAGAATAGATTCCAACCAATTTGAATATATAGTTCACGATCCACCTCTAGAAACTGATGAACAAAAATACCCACATTTGGAAGAGCACCCTAAAAGTCTGTCTGCACAAATTTAGAGTTGGGGATGAGTTTATTCATAGAAAACTAAAAGAAGTGTGGGAAACAAATGAACAGAAAGATGGAGAAAAGAGGTTAGCTTTCCACGAAAACGTTTAGCAGTCAAAAGCTTAGCTTTGTTCCCCATAGCTCTGGGATTGGTCTGTCATTTTTAGAAAATTAATGTTTGGCTAATAGCTGTTGGAGATCCTAGAATTCAGTAGTTTGACATTCTATTTATCTTCCTATGTTGGTGGGATAACAAGGACAAAATAGTAAACAGGTATAGCAAGGACCGGTGGTCGTTACATTGTGTAGATAAAATAAATTTATTTGTCATAAGGTTCATCACGACCTTGTGGTTGTCAGTAATCGACGTTTACCTCCGCACATATTTATTATTGAAAAATGGTATTTTCAGTATGAGAAAATATATTTATAATTGGAAATTATGTAACTGCCACGTTATCGTTTTGAAAAAAATAAATAAAATATGAGATTCATGTGAAAAAAAATTAATTTTTTAATAATAAATCTCACTTTTTTTTCAAAGCGATTACGTCGTATTTACACACTTCACGATTGTATGTAGAATTACTCAAAATTATTTTTTAATAATAGACCTAACTTTTTTCTAAAAAAAATACGTGTAATTTTCACATTCTAAAACTATATCTAGCATTATTCTTTACTATTTCATGAATAATGAGCCTTGAGACGGAAGGTTACTTTTTCTTTTGGTCTCGCGCTTTATTTTCCGTTTTAGCATTTCTTTTGTACCTCAAATAATGCCTACTAACTCTTTGCAATTGTTTAATCAAATTGGATGGTCTAATGTTAGATAGATATACACATTATTTGAATTCTATAATCTTTGATTTCGCTCGTTATTATTTTCGGAATAAATATAGATAGAAGCCACTATTAAGAGCATCCATTTTACACACATGATGTGGCATCATCTAAACCACACATCTCTCCAAGTAAGTATTTGAAACAATTAATTAGAAGCAGCCACGCAGTAAGTGCAAAGTGTGCACTGCTATAGTGGCTTCTCTCTAGCATTACTCTTTTTTTCGAACTATATGACTTTATGACTTTTTAATACTCTTCTGTATGCTTTTAATATACCATTCAATTTTGGTCAAAAGATTTAAAAAAAATATTAATTTGTCCCATAAGTAAAATATAAAATTATAATAATAATAATTTTCATTTTTTCAACAAATATTTGTGTAAGAATAGTAAGTTCCCTTAATTTAATTGTCGTTTCATTCTTATTACTCAAAGCCGAAACTTAGGCCCAATAATAAAGAAGATTTTTGCCATAATTTACAAGTTGTTGTATAAACACAAATTATTGTGAGGTTTATTATTTTCGAAACGCAAATAAAATTTTATACCAAGTGATATTATAGATCTCCGCTTCAATAATATATTTAGTACAATTTATAAGCAAACTCGAATATAAATTCTTTTATAATATAATTAATAGAAAAATGCTAGTATGTCACCCGGCTTTATCCTTCATTTTGACCGTTCATGTATTAAATTTTTTTTTTTTACTTAATGATTAAGGAATTGACTTTTAATATATTGGTATATTTTTTTTTATTTTTTAAAAATATTTAAAGATGCTTATAAAATGTGAAAATAAAAATAATAAAAAAATAAAATATAAAATTTATTCTAGTAAACACGCCAACGGTGGATAGCACACTAGCATCACTCTAATTAATAGTATTTTCATTTACTTAATAGCCCATTCATCCTTAAAGTCACAACTCAAGCCCAACAAAATCACGAAGGAAGCCCAATAGATTAAAAAAATCTCATGTGGTCCTCAGACAGCGCCGAAGGGCGTGTTCCTGATTTGCCCAGAGCTGCCACGGAATCACTTGCGATCGGCAGCTAAGCTAAGCTGTTTTCCACACGTGTCGGATAAACTCGACCTCCGAGCATTAAACTCATGTGGTCAGCGTCACAGACAATTTCCCCTAAATGTATTTCAAACCAATAAGAAAAAAAGACGACGTAATCGTACGGGCCGCAATTCAAGTTCAATCCGTCTGTCTCTGTGTCTTGTCTCAGACCTTGGCCTAGTAGCTCCATTGTTGGCGTAAAATATCTCTTCCTCTCGAGCACAAACCTGCATATACATACAAGGATATATAAAGAGAGAATTGTACAGATATATATTATTTATATTTTTAGTTTTCAAATTAATTTTGGTTTTTAGGGTTTCGGAATGTCATCGGTGGATTCTCTATGTCCTATACTTCACCAAAATATCCATTTGAATTCGTATCGGAAGCTCCATCACTGTTATGGATTGCGCTTCTTTCGCGGTCAATCTAGGGTTTTTCACCAGAACGTAAACCGTTATATCCCGAGCTCTTTACCTTTCCCGTCGACCAACCTGTACGGACAAGATACTTGTGTTTCAGAGAATTCGGAGAGGTTCAGTCTTTGGGGAGGTTTTAATAGGGACTGCGGGTTCAGAAAGAATCGGATTCGAGCAAGTAGTCAGGACAGCGATTCGGCTACCGGTTCGAGCGGAGCGAGTGAGGGCGAGGGGAGCCAGAATCCCCCAAATTCGGGTTCTTCGACGCCGAATCGGCGGAGAGAAAAGCAAGGGAAAGGGAGCTGGTGGTGGCCAAATGGGAAAAAATGGCAGTGGCAACCCATAGTTCAGGCTCAGGAGATTGGAGTTGTGCTTTTGCAATTGGGGATTGTGATTTTCGTTATGCGGCTTCTCCGACCCGGGATTCCGCTACCGGGTTCGGAGCTGAGGTCTCCGACCACTTTCATAAGCGTGCCGTATAGTGAGTTTCTGAGTAAGATAAATAGCGACCAGGTGCAGAAGGTTGAGGTTGATGGGGTTCATCTCATGTTTAAGTTGAAGTCTGAGCCGGGGAGTCAGGAAACTGAAGTTGGGGGAGCGAGTAGTAAGTTGCTCGAGTCCGAGTCTTTGCTTAGGAGTGTGGCGCCAACGAAGAGGATCGTTTACACGACCACTCGGCCTAGCGATATAAAAGCTCCATACGAGAAGATGCTCGAGAATGCAGTGGAGTTTGGGTCGCCCGATAGGCGGTCGGGTGGATTCTTGAACTCTGCATTGGTAAGTGTTTTTTTTTTCTTTTCTTTTCCTGTTGTGGCGTTTAGTTCTATATCGCATTTTTGTTTACCTACGCTGTTGAATATATTGTAGATCATCCCTAAGTGTATAATCGTATATTATGTTTCATCCCACATCATAACCTGTGTTAACAAACATAACATGCAAGAATAGCCCAAAAGTTCGCCACTTTTCCTCCACTGGCATGTAGACAATTACCTAAGTATCTGGTAAATCTCTTTGCTGGTAGCCAAGAATGACGAGTTCTTTTCTGCAATCACAAGTTTGCTAGCATAATGTTCTTGACTCATACGGTATCTATATTGGTGGTACGTCAACTAGCGGTTGTCTATTATGATTCACATAATATAGTTTTTCTAACGCTTGGAATTTTTTTTTTTTTTTCAGAAAAATTGCAAACTTAAGGAAAAATGGGGCAATCCTCCCAATGTTATTTTGTAGCTCAACTGTTATTGTAGTTTATTCAGAATCACAAATATGCCATACTTCAAGAAGTTACTTTACAATGAATTTAAGTTTTGCAAATACATAATATGTGTGCTTGCATAAAGAAACTAAAGATTTACTTATCAAAAAAAAAAAAAAAAAAAAGAAAGAAAGAAAAGAAACTAAAGATAATACTTTATTATTTTGTTAGGAGATTAAATTCTACAAGGCTGAATTCAGAACTGAAGTAAAAAAAAAAAAAATATACTTGAGAAAAAAAGAACCGAAGTAAAAAATAAAATATAAAACCTCGCTTCTGTAACTGCATTTTTTATTGTAGTTTGTTTCTTGTGAGCTCTAAGTTCTATATCTTGGCTTTGAATTTTCGTTTGTAGATAGCTTTGTTTTACGTTGCTGTACTTGCTGGGCTTCTCCACCGGTTTCCTGTAAGCTTTTCCCAGGTATGAACCACATGCTTCTTTTTCTCAGACCTCTGATAGTCAAAACTAATGCGGTGAATATTGGCATGTATGCAGCATAAAGCTGGCCAGATTAGGAATCGGAAATCTGGGGGTTCTAGTGGTGCAAAAGCATCTGAGCAAGGTGAAATAATCACATTTGCTGATGTTGCTGGTGTTGATGAGGCCAAGGAGGAGCTAGAAGAGATCGTGGTATGCTAGAGACTACTCAGATTATCATTAAAAAATTTTCAAAATATATATGGAGTCCTAGATGCTTCCTTCTCATTCAGTAGTTTTTTCAATATCTTCCTGGGCATTTAAGGGGGTATATTCATGACTTTCTTGTATCTTTTTCTATTTATAGTTGGATAAATTTCTTGTACAAATCTTGTTGTACTTGGAATGTGCCTTTTGCACTTTTTAATAAAGAAAGTAATTTTTTATAGTGATCTTTGTTTGCCAGGAATTTCTTCGGAATCCTGATAGGTATATTCGACTTGGTGCTCGTCCTCCTAGAGGTGTTCTCTTGGTAAGTTTTTCAGAGACTAATAATGAATGTGGGCCTCATTATGAACCTATGAATATGAAGTTATGATGTCACTAGAAAGTTTTGATAACTGCTTGGGTGAGGCCAACCCTTCTAATTCTCTTCGTAAAGATGTCCTGTACCAGAAGTTAGTTATTGTTTCCCAATCTACAAAATTTTCTGGTTGACATTTTTCATGATTTGCACCAGATGGTGTAAGATAAGCCAGATATCTCTTTAGACTTGAGTTTTTCCTTTGCTGAACTCTTGAATGCTTTCCATCCAGTGTTTGTATGCCGTTCCATGTTGGTAGATTATTACCTGTGATATAAGTTTGACGTGTAATTAGTAAATGTGGCACTGTTTATCTTACAGGTGGGTCTTCCTGGGACAGGTAAGACTCTCCTGGCAAAGGCTGTGGCTGGGGAAGCTGAAGTGCCGTTTATTAGTTGTTCTGCCAGTGAGTTTGTAGAGTTGTATGTTGGCATGGGTGCCTCCCGTGTGAGAGATCTATTTGCACGGGCAAAGAAGGAGGCACCATCAATAATCTTTATTGACGAGGCAAGAGTCTAGAAATCTCTTATTGTGTTGGATAATTTATGTTCAATCTTCGAAGTTGTCAATACATTTCAGGTTACATTTTTTTTTTTATGTAGATTGATGCCGTAGCAAAAAGCCGTGATGGAAAATATCGAATTGTTAGCAATGATGAGCGAGAACAGACCTTGAATCAGCTGCTCACTGTAAGCTTACCGAGCCATAGTTTTCCAGTTTCTTGAACATTTTATCTTAGTCACTGATGTCAATCAGTGTGTGTTTAATTATATTTCAGGAGATGGATGGGTTTGATAGTAACTCAGCCGTGATCGTTCTTGGAGCAACTAATCGCTCAGATGTATTAGACCCTGCACTTCGTCGACCAGGGAGATTTGACCGAGTGGTTATGGTTTGTATTCTTGTTCTCTTATCTGTCCAAAATCCAAATGTTGAAGTCTGACAAAGCATGTGCTCCTTAGCGGTTATCCATCAATAATGCTTGTATGGTTACTTCGTCTTCGTTTAGGTGGAACCGCCCGATAGGTGTGGAAGAGAAGCCATTTTAAAAGTACATGTTTCCAATAAAGAGCTTCCTCTTGCGAATGATGTTGACCTTGGTGGCATTGCCTCTATGACTACTGGTTTCACTGGGTACTTGCCTTTTTCCAATCCATCTAGAAGCTGCTTCTTCTTTACAAAATCCTTTTTGTGGAAACCGTTGGAGTGAATCTTTGATTGTTTGTTTAAACTTTTGTTCAGGGCTGATCTTGCTAACTTAGTAAATGAAGCTGCTTTGTTGGCTGGAAGACAAAATAAACTTATTGTGGAGAAAATTGATTTCATTCATGCAGTGGAAAGATCAATAGCTGTAAGTATTTAGGTCTCTGTCTCTATCTGTCTGCTAGAAAGATAGATAGAGAGTTCTTTCTTTGGGTATGCTTATGTCTCAATCACGATCATCTTTTTTCTTCTTAAGCAAAATAGTTATGTAGATTGTAGTTTGCTGACTTATGACTGGAATGACACACCTGAATTGGTGATTCTCTCTCCTCCTAGTTCCAAATTGGGTCCTGACATTAGTGCTTTTCTTGATCTGGTTTCTTGGGTTTATTTATTTATTGGCACCGGGTGTCTAGGAACAGCGTCCCGACTAATCCCAGGGGTGCATAGGCCCTTGGCAAGGAGTTTCCCGCAAGTGCACTTCGGGTAATTCAAGGGAAAATCCCCCAGTCCGATGGCCACTAGAGATTGTTTGCACCCAAGGGAATTTGAACCTTAGACCTGGGGGGAGCATACCCCCAAGCCCAAGGCCTTTACCACTTGAGCCAACCCCTAGGGGTTTTCTTGGGTTTATACCTTCTAACAATTCCTTTTCCTCTTATATAATCACATATACTTGTGCTTTCTCCTTCCTTCTCTTGAGAATGTCCGTATTTAGATATTTTAGTTGAGTGCATTTTGTATTGCACTGTCGATTTCATTGTCCTGGTACTTGAGGCTTTGCCCCTTCTTGAAAGAAAATGTTCAGTGCAATGTAAAAATCTATTAGTATGTAAGTAAACTTATACCTAGATTAACTAATGGAGAAAATAAATGTAATTCCTTGTTTTAGGGCATAGAGAAGAAGACGGCTAAGTTGCAAGGAAGTGAGAAAGCTGTAGTTGCACGGCATGAAGCTGGTCATGCGGTAGTAAGCACTGCTGTTGCAAGTCTTCTTCCTGGACAACCACGTGTTGAGGTAAATCATTGGAATTGTTTACTGGAATGTTTTTGTTCATACTTCTTCCTGTTCCCTCTTGTTATGGAATTGGAAAATACTGAACACTGGCTCCTTGAAATATGGTATCGCAAACAGAAGGGCAGTGCTAGAGTTGCTGGAACCCTACAAATGATAGCTTGCTACCTAGTAGAAATACCTGTTGTTAAAACTATCCCAATAATTAATTATCCTCATTCCATACTTTATACATTTGCATTAAAAATAATATGGTAGGGTCTGAAAAATGGAACGTATTGATGGGTCGTCTCTTTCTAGAATGCTTTTCTCTATAATGGCTCGGACGCTACATCTAACGTTTGTGGCTATCCTGATCAATGGTTTCTTTCAATGCCATTTGATCCCGGAAACACCACATATATTATTTGTTACCATCGTTAGAGACTTATAAAAAAAAAAAAGAATGCTTTTCTCTCTTTGTTGTGCATGTTTGCTTCTGTTATCTTTGGGCTGGAACATAGTTTGGTGTAAGGAATCTCATTTGGATGGGGAATTGTGTCATAAGATCATTCATTTGAAAATTATATATTGTTTGTTTTGAGATCTGAGTGTCAAGTTTAACAAACTTGAAATAGTAGGAGATATTAGGACCAGTACACATTCTATTAGTGAAACTAATAATGGACCTTTTATTTTTTGTTTATAAACAAATGTCGTTTAGCCTTTTTCTTATGTACTAGACAAAAGTTACTTATAAGGTAGAAAATGAAGAAAAATTTCTAGAAATGTTTGAAAAGAAATTGTGAATCTGCAGAATCCAGCATATGGTAATTGCTAAATGTTCTTTTTTTATCAGAAGTTAAGCATATTGCCAAGGTCAGGAGGAGCACTAGGCTTTACTTATACGCCTCCAACAAATGAAGACAGATATTTGTTGTTCATTGATGAGTTACGAGGCCGCTTGGTTACTCTTCTTGGAGGACGTGCAGCTGAAGAAGTGGTTTATTCAGGTCGTGTGTCAACTGGTGCCTTTGATGATATACGGCGAGCAACTGATATGGCATACAAGGCAGTAGCTGAATATGGCCTTAATGAGACCATAGGCCCTGTTTCTATAGCCACACTTTCTGGTGGTGGGATTGATGAGTCTGGGGGAGCTGTTCCTTGGGGAAGGGATCAGGTCCTGTGATTTTGACTTTGTTGCTGGGCTCCTATTATATTTACTGTAAATACTTTTTTATAATTAGTATTTACTGTAAATACTGATATAGAATGACCATTAACAGGGGCATCTTGTCGATCTTGTTCAAAGAGAGGTGAAAGCATTGTTGCAATCTGCTTTGGACATAGCACTTTCAGTTGTGCGTGCTAATCCTACTGTTTTAGAGGGCCTTGGTGCCTATTTGGAAGGTGATACTCACCCACTCCTATGCGTGTGTGTGCGTGTGTGTGCGGTATATATATAGGGGTCTGTGTGTGTGTGTATATGTATGCATATATTGGTGTGTATGCACACTATTATCTGTACTGTTTACTGCTTCCTTGGTAATATTTTCTGCACCACCACACAACTTGCTAGCATTCACATGACGTTAAGAATTTTAAATTCTGGGTCTGTCTGGCAGAGAAAACGTGGTGGGAAGGTTTTCCTGATTATGAAAGCTATCAGGCTTAGAAAGTAAATAAACCTAGCCAGTTTATAGATTTATTGAAGAACAGAACATAGCAGATAATTGAAGAGAGACAGGGAAAAGTAGAATCATAAGGGGAGTTTAAGAGGTATAGAGGAAGGAAATATAGGGTCCTTGATCAAGAGAAAAACACTCAAATCTCTATTAATCAAGTTTTTTTTTTTTTTTATTTTTTTTTTTTATAAGTAATAAGTAGTTGTATTGATAAAGATAGGCACAGCCCAAGTACACTGGAGGTATACATATGAGTACACCAAATTAAGAACTAGAAACTGTTACAAGAAAGTTATGGAAGTTGAGACCATTTAACTCTAAAGCAATGACCCACATAAATAAAGCCTTCCAAAAAAATCTCCTAAAATCCTCCAAGGAATGTTCATGATCCTCAAAAAGTCTATCATTTTGTTCTCTCCAAATACACCAGAAAATACAAATAGGAGCCATCTTCCACACTACTGCAATCTGTGGTGTCCCTGCGATCCCTTTCCAGCTAGCTAGTAGTTTCACCACTCTTCCCGGCATTACCCAAGCTAGTCTCATACTGCTGAAGAAGTAATTCCATATGTCCCTTGCAAAATCACAATGTAGTAGCAAATGGTCTACCGATTCCCCACTATTTCTGCACATACAACACCAGTCCATAATTATAATTCCCCTCCTTAGATTATCAATGGTTAGGATCTTCCCTAGAGCTGCTGTCCACACAAAGAATGCAGCCTTGGACGGTGCTTTACTCCTCCATATGTTCTTCCACGGAAAATTGGGCCTAGTTTGAGCTGAAAGTATATCATAAAAAGAGCGAATCGAGAATTTCCTTTTCTTAGAAGGTCTCCATTCCATTGTGTCTTCAGCTGGAACCCCAATAATGATGTTATACAGCAGGTTGGAGAACTCCTTCAGCACACTCACTTCCCAATCTTGTGCCTCCCTAGTGAGGTTGATATTCCACACCTATGAACCATGACTAATTGCCCTCACATCAGCCTCCATAACTTCCTTATCTCGTACAATTCTAAAAATATTAGGATAAGCATCCTTAAGAGCCGAATCTCCCACCCACACATCCTCCCAAAAGCTAATTCTGCTGCCATCCCCCAAACACAACCGAGTGTTACTCGAATAATCCCCCCACCCTTGCCTTATATACTTCCACAACCCAACCCCGCAAGGCCCCCCTCCCCTCATTAGAACACCAACCTCCCCTTGCACTCCCATACTTCGCATCAATCACCCATTTCCATAAGGTTTCCCTCTCATGATTATAACGCTACAACCATTTCCCTAATAGAGCCTTATTGAAGAACCTAACGTTACGGACCCCCAACCCACCATCTCTCAAAGGAGTCCAACCAACTAGATGAAATTTATACTCATCACCTAGACCACTCCACAGAAAATCACGTTGGATTTTCTCAATCCTAGTTGCAATGCTTGCCGAAAGGGGTAATAAAGATAAGAAATATGTGAGAAGGTTAGATAGAGTGCTTTTTATAAGTGTATACTTCAATGACAGTGAAGAAACCACACAACCCAATATGTTGGCCAATCTTCTAATATTTCTTTCCTCACCCACTGCAACTATCTCTGTTTTAGTAAGGTTTATCTTTAATCTGGATGCCGCTTCAAAACATAGTAAGATGGCCTTCAAAGATTGAATATGTCTTGCCTCATCCTCATCCTCATCAAACAGCAACGTATCATCTGCAAACAAAATATGAGAAATAGTGGTGGAGCAATGGTTAGCAGCCCCTGCTGAAAATTCTGAAAAAGACCCCCCCTCTACCGCAGCCGACACCATTCTACTAAGAGCCTCCATCACAATCAAAAATAAGAGTGATGATAGTGGATCACCTTGTCGTAGCCCCCACAAACTATTAAAGAAACCCACAGGATCACTATTTACCAAAACCGAGAACCGAGCCGTAGTCACCCAATGCTTCATCCACCCCTACCATCTTTCCCCAAAACCACATCTACTTAACAAATAAAACAGAAAATTCCAGTTGACGTGGTCATAGGCCTTCTCCATATCTAGTTTACATAAAATACCCTGTACTCCCTTGTAACGCCTCAATGGAAGGCCCAAACCACATGACCTATATTCCAAAAGGACTAGTCAATGATACAATTGGAGCCTCATTGAAACCTTATAAAGAGCAAGAATTTTTCCTTCCCAAGCAATGTGGGATCCCATTCACCACCTACCATTATCCTTATCATATGGGGTATCACAATCTATCCCTCTTAAATTCCCGAAGTCCTTGTCGGGCCTATCCATTGTAGGTGGCACGGCTCAAGTCCCACATTTCTGGTTGAGATAGGCTCTGATACCATTTGTAACGCCCCAATGGAAGGCCCAAACCACATAGCCTATACTCCAAAAGGACTAGTCAATGATATAATTGGAGTCCCATTGAAACCTTATAAAGAGCAAAAACTTTTCCTTCCCAAGCAATGTGTGATCCCATTCACCACCTACCATTATCCTTATCATATGGGGTATCACATCTCTTAAGCTTGTTGTCCAAGCATTCATTAGCTATAAGAACCGAATCCAATATTTGTTTACCTCTCACAAATGCATTTTGGGACTTGGAAATAATCTTATCCATAACAGTGTTCATCCTGTTGGCAAGAACCTTGGCAATTATCTTATACATACTGCCCAAAAGGCTAATAGGCCTGAAATCTTGCAGCTCTATTGCACTTACCTTTTTCGGGACAAATGTAATAAAAGTAGTATTTAAACTTTTCTCAAATTTTCCAAACGAAAAGAATTCTTAAAAAACCTGCATAATCATCCTTCCCACCACCTCCCAACAAGTTTGGAAAAATGCCATAGTGAAGCCATCCGGACCCGATGTTTTATCCTTGTTCATTTTTCTGATTACTAGTCGTACATTTTCCTCTTCAAATGGTCTCTCTAACCAAACCATACTGTTTTGATCAATGGCCTCAAAAGCTAGACCATCTACTTTTGGTCTCCATGCATACGGTTACGTCAACAGTTGTTCAAAGTGTCCACAACATGCTCTCTAATTACTGCTTGATCTGATGATAAACCTTCATCAATAGTCATGGACTCTATGGCATTAAACCTCCTATGTGAGTTTGTAATTCGATGAAAAAACTTTGTACATTTATCCCCCTCCCTAAGCCACAATGCCCTTGACTTTTGCCTCTACGAGATCTCCTCCATTAATATCAACCTTTCTACCTCTGAGACAACTTGGCCTTTGTGTTCATTCTCTTCTTCCACACCCTCCAGTCTTTGCAATTCTTGAAGGAGATTCTTCTTTTGTAATGTTACATTACCAAATACATGTTCATTCCATATCTTCAAATCCACCTTCAAAGTTTTCAATTTTCCAGCCAAGACCTTGCTTGGGGTGCCCTCTAGTTGATATGAATTCCACCATTGCCTAACCAATTCTACAAACCCCTTCGCTTTTAACCACATATTCTCAAATTTGAACGGTCTTCTACACCCTGAAATTCCTCCACAATCTAACACTATGAGAAAGTGATCAGAGCATACCCGAGGAAGTCTTTTCTGACATAACTCTGGAAATTGTGTTTCCCATGAAGGAGAAATGAAGAATCTGTCCAGCCTTGACCAAGCTTGGTTGTTACACCAAGTATAGTCACCTCCCATGAGTGGTAAGTCCATGAGTTCTAGTTTGAATATTAAATCTGAGAATTCCACCATAGCTTGATTTTGTCGCCCCTCCCTCGATCTTTTGCTGGGAAATCTTGTCACATTGAAATCCCCACCGATACACCAAGGAACATCCCACCAAGTACATAGGCCTGCCAGCTCATTCCAAAGCAACCGTCGTTCACTATCCAAGTTGGGGCCATAAATCCCAGCAAAGGCCCATTCAAAGCCATCTACAGAATTCTTAAAGGAACATCCCAGCGAGTAATCTCCCACAAATTCATCAATGTTCTCCACTACCCTTTTGTCCCACATGACCAAAATTCCACCCGAAGCCCCCTTTGAAGGTAAGTATGTCCATCCTACATATTGGCAGCTCCAAATATTCCGAATAGTTCTTTTTGTAATGATCTTCAACTTTGTTTCCTGCAAACATTATTCCATTGTCTTAACAATGATCTTATTCGAAGGCATTTATTAATCTCATTCATCCCCCTAACATTCCAAATCAGAATTTTGGGCTTCATTTATCAACAAATCCAGCCCTCCCTTTATTTCTACCACGACTTGCACTCCCCTTCTATTAATCAAGTTAAAACTCGCAAATAAAAATAAATAGATTAAACTTTAATTTTGTTCTTTTCATAGACGCTAAAGTCTAATAAAAACTTGTCAAGAATCTATCACCAAAATCAAGCAATTTTGGAACCATATATAATACCTGATTTATCCCGAACTGAAACTAATTACCTAAACAATGCCTTAGATTAGCTCAAGGTCTAAGAAACCACAGTTAGGAGTCTTGGAAACTTGTTGAAAGCTCTCTACCATGTATTTGCAGTAATTTGATTGGTGAAAATAAGAATAAGACCTGTGTTCATGATATATACTAAGTGCGTGACCTCTTCTTCTGAGTCTGGGGATTGGTGAAAATAAGGACGTTGTTCAGGTTACCCTGAGCTTATGGCTTATGGCCACTTCTTTTTAGTTTTGGGACTGTCTCATTAGTCAACCCGGTAGCATGCAGATTGGGATTTTAAATCAGTGTTAGTTATATCATAGTAAGTGTGCCTACAGTTGGCCATGATGTTCTGATAGTGTTTCTTGTTCAGAGAAAGAGAAAGTTGAAGGCGAAGAGCTACAAGAGTGGTTGAAACTGGTTGTTGCCCCTACAGAACTTAAAGTTTTTATTGCAGGCAAGCAAGAGTCTCTTCTCCCACTGCAGACTGGCTCTTGAGAATGACTACCGCTTATTCTTCAACCTTTTTTTGTGAAAGAAGTTAGTTACCAAGCTTTTAGCGGGTGATGCGGTAATTGCGTCAGTGAACTCATTCTCCAGATTGGTCATGGCTCACCCTTACCACTTTGTATATTTCAGCGAGGTAAATTTTGGTTTATTTATCAGCATCTACATCATGTTCCATATCGCACACTTCACCAGCTTAAAGCCAGATATAGTGAAAAAGGGCTGAAGATTTATCTTAGTCAGAGGGCTCTCTATTGTCGCACGATAACACGACAAATTTGGGTTGCTGGAATCCATTGTACATTAGCTTTTATAATTTTATTCACCTCTATACAGAGTCTGGGATTGATTGAAAAGAATGTCAGTATCTTCAATTGTAATTGCTGTTCAGTTGTATATGCCATGGTTCCAATCATATCGCTCCACACATGTTAGTTCAGAAAGTCCAGATGAACGTTGTGAGTGCATTTAGTCATTATAAAGGGCTTCTTTCATCTGTTGGGGCATTCTTCAGGACCACAAGTCATTGGATTTGAAAGAGAGCCATTTTTAAATTGATTAATTGTATTACTTTTTAATTATTGATCTAACTGGAAATGGTGCAGTACCAAACCAAAAAAGGCTCATCAATCGCTAACAAGTTTTGTATCTTTTCTTCTTTTCTTGTTCTTATTAAGCCATGGAAACTATCATATATCGGCTAGCAGGGCAAGTTAACTTTTCAGGCTCTGGTTGTTCATGGACGGGTAATTAGATTAAGCTGACAGCTTGATGCTGACCACCAAAATAACACCAAGTGAGAGCTTGTTGGGCTTTAATAGATAGATCATAGATAATCTCTAGAAAGAGAAGCTCTTCATTCTCTCTAAAAAAATCCAAATTTTTAGAAAGAGTGCCTTTTCCGGAGAGGAGTGTGAGAGCTGTGATATACTTTCCACCCTCCTCTCCATCTCCATTTCCTTTCCAATGTGTGAATACGCTTTCATGGTAGTGTTTTTTTTTTTCTCTCCTCCCCTCCATTGGTTTGGTTTTATTCAGATCTATTGCACTCCGGCCACAATCAATCGACACGCACCCCACACCACAACGCCACCCTACTTCCACTGATTTACTAGGACGACGTGAAACTGTGCCAAAAATCTTGGCACGTGACCCTCACGCGCGGCTCGTGGACTTTCACGCACCACTGTGCCCCGACGATCCCATCGGCTACACGCGTTGTACTAGCAGGTTTCCCACCCTCTAAGATCTTTCAGATCTGCCTCACCTCACCTCCCAACCATCGGCGCAAGGCCACCATGTGCCACCACAAAGGCGCGGGAAGACAAATGATCTGTCGCAGATCTGTCCATCTGATGCCGATCTTTCTACTATGTAATCGCTTTTTCTAACCGATGATCTTGGAAAATGGACCACAAATCTCTCTAAAAAATATCTCAAGACAACAAATTGCAGTGCACCCACAGCTTACATTGCTTCCAACGATGGCTTAATTAAAAACTATCTTTTAAGATGGTGTCGTGCCCTCTTTGTAGGGCATGGGTGGAGATCAAGAAATTGGTTTCAAAATCCGTTTTATTTTCATTCTTTCCATCACTTTTGCACTGTAATTATTATATAGGGTGTTTGTTGGAGAACTCTATCCCCTCTTCATATATGATCTTTGTTCCAATGAAATTAGCTTGCATTATTAGGCTTTCAACAATTGAAGTACAAGTACACTTTTTGTAGCAGGTAAGGATCATAAGGTACATGACAGCTAGAACTGAAATAGCAGATAATAACAATAATTAAGAAAAAAACTGACGAGGGGAGCAAGGAAAAAGGAGAATAGAAAGACTCACCTTATTTACAGGATCTCGCAAGTGATAAGTTTTATTAGCTCTAGGCTCATACCAAATGTAAAAACAAAGAAAATTTTTAGTCTATCTTCTTTATACGATATATCTGCTTCTTCTTCCTTTTTTTTTTTTTTTTTAAACAAAATGGCACACTTTTAAGAAGCTTCCTTCTCTAATAGTATTATATAGTGATCAACTTTTAAGAGGCTTTGATCCCTTAGAGACCGTTATTATATTTCCAACGACAAAGAGAATCTAGATTATTTGTTTATAATCCTTTTACCCAAAGGAATGAACGAAGGGTGTTGATGATTTGAAGAAGTGATTCATTGATATTTTCAGTGTTGCTTTTGAAAGCAACCGGACCCTTTCGTCCTTTTGTCAAGAGAAGATGACAAGATCTCTTAACCCGGAAACATGCTTTTATTATTATTATTGTTGAAGTTACTGGGACCACATTTTAAAATTGTTGAAATTTTATTTGCAGTCCTCACTTGAGGACTGTATGTGCAGGCCTTTTATTAAATGAAAAAAATCATCATTTTAGGAGGGATAATTTTGTAATTTTAAAAAATTTTAAAGATAAAATTGTCTAAACTTGCATTGCAGTTTTCAAATGGGGACTGTATCTAGCATTACTCTTTTAATTGTGATTGTGTTTGAGAGATTTCATAATATGTCGTGTTCCATGTCAAAAAAGTTATAATCCATGCAAAATGCTTGGTAGCCAGTTCTTAAACTGGCAGCATCATTATAATTGGCGAGAATGTGATTGGCAATGAGGGAATATCGGATCTTTAGTTATTCCCAACATGGCCTCTGTAGTTTGGCAGTATCTTGCTCCTTTCCTAAGGTAAGAACGTATTGACATCTTTACTCTCTTGAGGAAAAAATTCGTTCTAATTCAAGAAAGTTGACCCAACATTATTTGAAACAAATCCTTCAAATAAGTTTTTTATTTTTTCGAGATCCCTTTAAATGTGTGATTAACTTAGTTGCGTTTTAGATGTTAAGTTGACTTCTTTATGAATAATAGTGAGTTAAGATGGTAGAGTGAGTTTTGTGGGATGAGTTTAGATGTGTTTGAATGTTAAGTTAAGTTTAGATGTATTTATAGAAAGTTGAAAAAAGTTGTGGATCTCGCGTATAAAGAAGTGTTAAGTTGAACCCACGTATAAAAAAATTTTGAATTGAGATGAGTTTAGTGATTTGAGGATTAAATGTTTGAATGTTAAAAGAGATCTAAATCTAAAACAAATTTAATTGAATTGAGTGCACTCAAAAGAACCAAACTGAGTCCTAAGTTGATCAGCATTATATGCTTGGTTAGCATTAATAGTTAAAAAAGAAGATTTTTTTTTTCTATTTTATTTGAAATGGATGTGACCCATTTAATGTAAAACAAATGTGCGTGATGCTTAATGACCAAAATATCAATTATTTTAAATAAATACTATACATTTTCAAATGAAGTAGAGAACATCTTGTTCTTAAAAGTTAAATGTCCAAAAATAAAAGTGTTGTACAGTTTTAGGGTGCCTAATTCATATACTTAATTGAGTAATGCTATTATAAGATTTTTATATCACACATATATAATTTGATTTTAAAAATAAATCTTAAAATTTGAATCTCACAAATCAAATCTTACTATTTAAATGATGTTGATGGCATGCTTTATAGACCGACTTGAGAATAAAATAATTATATTTAATTACTTCCCACTCGAGAAGTTCTTAATATCACTTGAACATTAACTTTATAAACTTGAAGAGAGATTTAAACATTAATAGGAATCTCTGCGTATTACTCAAACTTTTGAACTTTCTTCTTGTTGAGTTCACTAATAGCAAAGATTAAGCCTGCATTTGGATGTTGAGTTGAACTCAGTTCTTTATGAATAATAGTAAGTTGAGTAGTAGAAGTAGTTATGTGAGGTCCATCTAAACTGAATTTAAAGTGTGTTTAGATGAATTTAATAATTTATATGGGAAATTGAAAAAGGTTGTGGATTCCACGTATAAATGTGCTAAGTTGAAAGAGGTTGTGAGTCTCATGTGTAAGGAAGTTTTGAGTTGAGATAAGTTTAGCTGAATCTTGCAATCAAACTTAATCTAAGATAACATTCTCAATATGTTAAATTAATGTGTTTTTCATTAAGATCAATCGTCAAGATTATATCACGTTACCTTGAATGGTTAAAATTATAATGATCTGTTCTTTTAACTACAAAAGTACATCAAGAATATGAACACTTCTCATCCCCGAGTCAAGACAATACACCAAGAAAGCAACTTAAGAGGGTACTCTTTTTGTCATTTACAGTGACTTTGAGATTAGAGACCGTATAACTTTAAAGGTTCGTAATTTTTTTTAATTTATTTTATTTCATCTAATTATTATAATTATTTTAAATTTTTATATAAAATAATATTAAAAAAATATATTCTAACAATATTTTATTTAATTTTTAATTTTAATCTCAATTCATTTCAAATAAGGCCCAAAGGAGGATATAAGAAAAATGGTTGTTTTACATTTTTTAGGAAAAAAATTATAGCAATTTAACGAAATTGATTTTTCCTCTTTTGGCCAATTAGAGATTCGATTTAATTGCATAAAAATGGGTGAAAAAAAGGTGTCATATTTAATGTGCTTACCAATTTTACAATAAATGAAAAAAAGAAAAGAAATCCATTTAAGCCACCTCATCCTATTAAATGCTATTTTCTTTTTAAAATTGAACAAGAAAATTCATTAAATATCAACCGCTCTCATTTTGTATTTCAATTATCAAAAATTAAATTTACAGTAAATATTTTTAATTTATATCAATTTAGCCGTTAAGGTAGAAGACAAAATAAATATAAGAATTGAAAAGCTTCTCTAAAACTCTAATTTATAACATAAATTGAGATTTGTAATGACATAAACAAGTTATAGTTTAAGACTCGGTTTGGATTAGAAAATACTCTCAACCCATCTCATCTCATTATTATAATTTTTATAAATTCTTACATAAAATACAATAAAAAAATTTAATTTTTTTTAAATTTCAAAACAATAATAATATTAAAAAATAATTTTTTATTTAATTTTTAACTTTCATCTCAACTCATTATCCCAACCTAACCTAATTTTTAAGACAGAGAGTTATTTGTTATTATTTGTTATTATTATTATTTTATTATTTTTAATAGGATATTAAATGACTAAAAGTTATTTTTTAGATTTCATTCAATGAATAATTAAATAATAATTTAATATAATTAAGAAATGGTAATTAAAAAGGATAAATAATATTTTTGAGTTCTAGTTATAAAAAGTTAAAATAAGAGCAATATTAGGTATAGTCTCTATTTAGAGACTGTAATGTAAGTCTAGACTATTCTAATTTTAAAATTTTTTAAAATTATAAAATTATTATTTTTAAAATAATATTTTTTCTTATTTAATAAAAAAATATTATTAAAAACTACAAATAGAATTTCTAGTAAAATAAAGAGGGGGGAGTCACGGGAGCCTCGTCAGCAATCGCTTTTTGGGTATCCTTTGGAAGTGTCCCGTGCTTCCCATAAAAGCCGAGCCAGCCAACGTAATCTTAGGCGTGTGAAATTGGGAGCTCAGAACTTCGCAGTGAGAGAGTGAGTGCTAAGAAGATAAGCCCAGGTGTCTGTATCAGGTTTCTCTCTACTTCCAAGCTTCTTCTCCCTTAAATCTTTAGTTTCTATTGAGACTCAAAATTTCCATGCATATTTTCGTTTCGGAGGCACAATCACTTCGATTTATTGTTGTTGTGTTTTTTTAATGAATGCTTATGTAGGTTGTTAATGTTCTTTTCGTTCTGTTTGGTTGCCATGAAAAACGAGGAAATATGATTGCAAAACGCTACCTTGTATTCAGCTCTACTGAGTGTAGGTTTTTGTTATTTTCCTTCTCCAACCAAACAGTGCCTCAGAATCCAATTTTTGTTGCAAGCGATTTTTCAACGATTATTAAGTATTTCGAGAATATAGATGCCGTATATTCTATATGATGTCACTGTTCACATAAACGTCAGTAATTACTAATTATCAGGCCCTTTATGTATTATTTTAGTCTTAAAAGTTAATTTTTTTCCATCGATTTACTGGATTTGCGGTTTTATTAATATATACAGTAAAAATTAGGCCTGATTTGTTTTTACAGACCATCTCATCTAATCATTAGAACTTTTCCAAACTAAAAAAGAAATACAAAACACAATTCAATTTTTTCAAATCTCAAAACAAAAATAATATTAAAAAATTATATTTTATCAATATTTTATTCAACTTTTAACTTTCATCTCATCTCACCTGTGTAACTAAACGAGGCCTTAATCTTCATGTGAGCTCCAGGCCAAACCCCTTGAAAAAAATTGGGACAAAAAAAAAAGTATTTAGAGAGAGACTTGCATGCAAACCTGGGGCTTGTATCTAGCATTGCTTTGTAAATAATATTACTTGGATTTGTTGTGTATAGTTGCTTGTCAACTAATTGTAACTTTTTTATTACTTGAACAGTGTTCAGATCGGCCTATAGAGATGGCATCACTGCATGCTAGTTTAACATCAGCTGTGTGCCAGAATGGAAACCATGCTGCTTCAGCAAAGTACCCAAGTACTGCCTTCTTGCCAGGGTTTGATGTGGTTGGGCGGGTCTCAAGTGCATCTAAGAAGGAAACATTCACTTTGTCTGTTAGCTCGAGCCCTAGAGCCACATTAACCTTTGATCCCCCAACAACCAATTCAGATAAAACCCAACAAAGGAAGCATACAGTTGATCCTGCTTCTCCTGATTTTCTGCCACTTCCATCCTTTGAACAATGTTTTCCAAAGAGCACCAAAGAATACAAGTTCATCTCTTGCTCTTCTTCCACTGTTATATGATGGATTGTTTTCGTTTTGATATGTTTGGTTTGCTAACACTTGTCTACTCATGGTGTTCCCATTGACACCCACGTAAAATACACTGAGTTGGATGTATTTGATTGCAATGAATTGATGCATGATCTGCCATACAGGGAAGTTATTCATGAACAATCTGGTCATGTGCTCAAGGTTCCCTTTCGACGCGTCCACCTAGCTGGGGATGAGCCTAACTTTGACACTTACGACACAACTGGTCCTCAAAATTACAGCCCTCGCATTGGTATGCAAATACGTTCCAGTTTCACAGATCTACCCTTGTTTGAGTCAAAGTTACATGACATTCTGACATGTGTATTTGGTGCTGAATGCTTTGAAGATAGTTTATTTTAGTGATAGTTCTATTTTTTTTTTCCCTGTAAATCCTACTTAGCTATTACTCATATATACGTTCTGTGTACTTGGTTATGCCAATTATTATGAATAAAACTTCTTGATTACCTTTAAAAAAAAAAGCCCTATTGGTTTTTTCTTCAGTGTCTTTCTACTGTTTGGGCATTCATTTTCATATATTACTTGGCCAGTTTTGGATTGACGCCATTTTTTAAACAGGACTGCCAAATCTGCGCAAAGACTGGGTTGACAGGCGGGAGAAATTAGGTGCTCCCAGATACACGCAAATGTACTATGCTAAGCAGGGAATTATAACTGAGGAAATGTTGTTCTGCGCCACTCGAGAGAAGCTTGACCCAGAATTTGTGAGGTCAGAGGTCGCTCGTGGGCGAGCAATCATCCCTTCCAATAAGAAGCACTTGGAGCTGGAGCCAATGATAGTTGGAAGAAACTTTTTGGTCAAAGTGAATGCCAACATTGGAAATTCTGCTGTTGCTAGCTCTATCGAAGAAGAAGTTTATAAGGTCCAATGGGCAACTATGTGGGGTGCGGACACTGTCATGGATCTCTCTACAGGTCGCCACATCCATGAGACACGTGAGTGGATCCTACGTAACTCTGCTGTACCAGTAGGGACTGTACCTATCTATCAAGCACTTGAAAAAGTGAATGGAATTGCCGAAAACCTTACCTGGGAAGCTTTCAGAGACACCCTGATTGAACAAGCTGAGCAGGGTGTAGATTACTTCACTATTCACGCTGGGGTTCTGCTACGATACATCCCACTAACAGCGAAGCGAATGACAGGTATTGTCTCACGTGGAGGATCCATTCATGCAAAGTGGTGCTTAGCTTACCATAAGGAGAATTTTGCATATGAGCACTGGGATGACATACTTGACATCTGTAATCAATATGATGTGGCCCTGTCAATCGGAGATGGGCTAAGACCTGGGTCCATTTATGATGCAAACGACACTGCTCAGTTTGCTGAGCTCTTGACTCAGGGAGAACTGACCCGAAGAGCATGGGAAAAGGATGTACAGGTAATAAAATTTGAAAAATGTTAGAGGCCTTTGCCATATCAATGTGACAATTGGAGGAATTGACTGAAATTTAAGCTGCGTTGTTACTCTTATGAGGTTTACATTTATCTTCTGATCTTACTGCTGTTGAAGTCCTGTCCTTCTTAAGTAGAAATAGGGTGCGTATCTTACAACATTTTGGATATCTTACTTCTACTGCTGAAAATGTTAATTTTGAAAATCTCTAGTTTTTGAAAGTTGCCATTCTATGAGTTCTTAGTTTTACACTGGCTTATCTTTGCACCAAAAGAGAGCCTGTGCATGGCTATCATATTGTCATAAGATTTGGTGAACATAAGCTACTAGTACATTTAATTAAGCTATTAATTGGTGGGGATAGTGTGGCACCTGTGATTGGACCTACTCAGTTCAATTGGCCTTGGAAGAATTAATTAATGGAGTTACTAGTTTTTTAGTTGAATAAAATTATTTGTTCTCTCAACATAACAGATTACTCAGTGAAATATAAAATGAAATGGAACTTTAGGGTACCAACATATTTAACATTGCACTGATTATGAACAACTGCTGCTCTTTTTTTTTTTTTTTTTCAAGTTTTAGTTTGAGCAATCCATCATTATTACTCAACAATTTATGCATTTTCAGGTCATGAATGAAGGGCCTGGACATATTCCAATGCACAAGATTCCTGAAAACATGCAAAAACAGCTGGAATGGTGTAATGAAGCACCTTTCTACACTCTTGGTCCTTTAACTACTGACATCGCCCCTGGATATGATCACATCACCTCTGCAATTGGTGCCGCCAATATTGGAGCTTTGGGCACTGCTCTTCTGTGTTATGTAACTCCGAAAGAACACCTTGGGTTGCCAAACCGGGATGACGTGAAGGCTGGAGTTATAGCATATAAGATAGCTGCTCATGCAGCTGATTTAGCCAAAGGTCACCCACATGCTCAAGCCTGGGATGATGCATTAAGCAAGGCGAGATTTGAGTTCCGGTGGATGGACCAATTTGCTTTGTCATTGGACCCTATGACTGCTATGTCTTTCCATGATGAAACCCTGCCAGCAGAAGGTGCCAAGGTAGCCCATTTTTGTTCCATGTGTGGACCTAAATTCTGCTCTATGAAAATAACAGAGGATGTGAGGAAATATGCTGAGGAGCACGGCTATGGAAGTGCTGAGGAAGCTGTGCAAGGTGGGATGGATGCTATGAGTGCTGAGTTTCTGGCTGCTAAGAAAACTGTCAGTGGAGAACAACATGGTGAAATAGGCGGAGAGATCTACTTGCCAGCAAGTTCCTTGAGTTCCTCAGAGAGTTGAAGGTCAGTATGTTTAGATTTTCTGTTTTCTTTCACCCCCTTAATCCTCATGAAATGCCTTCCCGGAGCTTTGTTTTTTTCCAATTAGGATCTACAAAGTTGAATTTGAAAATAGTGATCCAAAACTTGCAGCCTCCTGATTTCAAAAAACAAGGAAGAAATCCAGTAAACACGTATGGACAAAATTTTTCAAATTTATTATCTGGCAGAAAAATTGATGATTGCTGCATCTCATGGGCATGCCATCTGCTTCAAGGGGACATCAAGCCCCCTCTTATGTAATAGGGGCTGCTGAGTATAACAAGCACTTCCCCTTTGGCTGGGTGCATCTAGATCATAATGTTTATTTTTCCTGATGCCAGAAACAAGGAAGGCAATAGATGCCACAGTATTGGTTTAGTTTAGAACAAGCAAAATCAGGCCATTTGTGTTGGGTAAACATAATTTAATGTGATTTATTTGAAGTGATACACACGATGGATGCTTGTATGCCTTCCAGCACCTGACATATCGGATTAACATTTCTTTTTTGCATGCTAAATGCCAACTACTAGGATAATCAGGATGAATGATATCAGATGCTTTGTGCAAATTTTCTCACAAAGCATTTTTAGGTTCTTTTTCCCCCCATGTTAAAACGGTAAATTCTCACAGCATGTAATTTGCAGGATCAAGGGAACGAGGATAATCGGTTTGGAAATCTTGGAGACATGGTGCATGATTGGCATATCAGAACACTGTTGGAAAGTTTAGTTTGTTTTGCTTTAAGACATGTCTATTTTTATTCTGTCTGTTTCATGTGCTTCCTCAGTAATAAAAATGCTTTCGCACCATGTTTAATTTTCATCTTCAATTTCTTTTGCTGGTGAATTGACATAAGAGATGCACCAGGGGTGCCTGAATCTGCTTAAGCTCTAGCTAAAATATGGCTAGGATGTCAGGCAGGTCAGGCTGAGACAGTCCCTTTGAACCTGAACAGGATAATGCCTGCGTAGGGAGCGTGCATTTTCTTTTTGCCTGTTTTGTTTCTGTACTTGCACAGGGGGGGAAGCTTCTATCCATGGTTCGGGATTCCTGATCCATGTGAGGCAGATTCAATCTCATTGCCAGGCTGATATAAGTCGTGGTGCTGGGAAGTAGCTGAAACTGGCTTCCATGTTTCTTCTATGCTCCATCATAAAGAGTCTGAGGAACAAAATGAATGATAAGATGTCCGCAAACTCAATCAACTGAACTGGCCATATATAGTATATATATTGACTTTGTCTAGTCTTTGACATAGGCTTATAAGATAAAAATTCATACCATGTTATTAACCTTGCAATTTATCATGAAAACGAAACTAGAATATTCATTTTGAACTTTAATGTTATTGATGAGGGCAACGATTTATTTATTTAGAAAAACCTCTTATGTATTTTTCTTTAATTTTATTTCAAGAAGAAAAACTAGTTCTTAAAAAGCGGATTTAAACGCATTTCGCGTTAGAGCATTTTATAGAGTTTTTCACACCCTATGGATTGTATCTATTTAGTTATTTTATCTATTAATATGATGTGAGAGGACTAAAATACCTATTGTTTCAAATTAAAAAGATACCATTCATTGAACTTGAAAAAAATATAAGTTTTTTTTTTTTTTAATTGACACCAGGTGTCTAGGAACAGCGTTTCGAGCCACTTCCGACTAATCCGGGGGTGGCACTTGGTAAGGATTGTTTGCACTCAAAAGGGAAAAAAATTGAATTTTAGACCTGAGAGAGCATACTCCCAAGTCCGAGCCAACCCCTAAGGGTTAAAAAAAAATATAAGTTTTTGATAGGAAAAATGATAAATTTACAATTATTCTACAACCAATTTATTACTTTACTTAAAATGAAGAGTATTTAAGTAAAATTGAAATTATTTTTTAATATAGTGTCACAATTATATTAGTTGATTTAAAATGAATTATAAACTGGTTAAAAAATAGTTGTTAAGTGTATGGTATTGATAGATTGACTTTCTCTTGTCGCATAACTTCTCAATCGGTACAACCTTTGATCCCATGAAGTTTTCTTTGTTCCAAATGAGCATTCTAGTGGGGGAAGTTTTCTCCCAATCACCTTTCTGTCTTGTTCATTCCATGATAACTTGGAAACCTTGTGTTGTCATTCGGGTTTCTCATGTGCTTAAGATAACGTCTCGTTGACAAAGTTCTCTCACATGAATCGAAGCAAAAGGTCGTGTAAATTGGATTATATTTTATAAATTGGATCATCTATATTCCTTTTTCTATTTTTATCCCTTTTTTTTTCCTCTAAATATTTTTATCCTATCTGTTGTGCAAGAACAGTGGAATTATTTTGGCATGGTTCCGTGTTCTGGTATTATGTGTTTCGGACCTTTCCGTCGGTATTATGTATAAATTATTAATATTTATTATTTTAAAAAGGATAATGCTAAATAGTGTGGTGTATTTCTTTTAAAAGAATGTGATTTATTTGTGAAAAAATTAATTTTTATATATGTGAGGGGAGTAATCTCCAAGACTGGCCATGATAATAATCCCCAGGGTTAGAGGGAGTAGGCCCAGTCCACAAGGCCTGAAGAGTCCCAGGACCAAGAACAAGGGCTGGGCCAAGTCGGCCCAGGGGTCCTAGGAAGGGAAGCCTTCGGACAACGTGTGTTGGCCAAGAGATGGAAGGCAAACCTATTTGACACTTTTACTGGCCGACACTCAAGGACAACCCCTGTCCCTGAACCTTGGCATTCGGACAGGCCAAAGGGATGAACGCACCCTACTGGTGCCACACTGCATTTAATGGGATGGAAACAGGTACGGCACGACAGGGAGCCATACCGCGTTTAATGAACCTCAGGACTAGGCACGCCACGACGTGCCTCTTGAGGTGTCAGTAACGGCCACGATCAAGTTTGGCAAGCATGTTGTGCAACTGGGAGATGGCAGGGACACCCGACTCCAATACGGAGTGGCACACCCACCACCTCCCTATTGAGGATTGCCCCGACCAGGTGTAAATAGTCCCTCCCTCAGCTAGGAGAGCGGTTCAGACACTTTGACACTTCAGTTCATTATTCTTCCAAGAAACTCATACTGACTTTAGCATCGGAAGTGTCCCCTACCATCTCGAAGCCCCCATTTCTCTCTAGTTGCAGGTGGATGGAATCGACGGATTGGGCCCTCATGGAGTTGCTTGGACTGCGAAACACCACATAAACAATATAGATTTTATATTTCCTCGTAATATCAATTTTCTTTTAAAAAAATTAGTATAAGAAGTATCGAAAAATATAGCATCAATCCAATCCAATAAGATAAAAAATGTAAGCACTTGTACGAGTCGATGCAACGTTCTAACTTTCGGAAACCTGTAACAATAAAGAATTGGAAGTGCAAAAAAGCACCCAACTGGAAGCATCTTCCGCGGCCGCAGTGGAGAAAAAGAAAATCGTAAAAGATCCATTTCCGAAAGGAATTACGGCCTGGGCCCTGAGGTTAGGATTCGGGTTTCTAAGCGAGTAAAGCTGAAAACCCTAAAATTTATCTTCCTTTTGTTGTCACTTAAGACTCGCAGTCTGTAAAAATTGGAGGAATTGAGAAATTGAAGATGGCTTCCGAGAATACGCAAATTTATCATGAGCGGCAAAGATTACAGTACTGCCTTTTACACTCGCTCAACAATCTCTTTCAGGTACCTTTTCCTAAACCCATTACTTCTTACAAAGGTTTGTTCGGTTGGTGAGAAAATTTCTTGAACCTTCATTTTTGCTAGTTATATATATATAAACCTTCATTTTCTCCCTTATTCCTGGACTGTTGATTCTTATGATCAATAAAAAAAATTTTACCGATAAAAAAAAAAAAAAAGCATTCATATTCCAATTTCTCTTGTTTGGAACCCATGTTAATGTAACTCGCTCTTCTCCACTCTATAACGCCCAGAACAACCATTCTTTTTTTTTTTGACATACCTGAACAATCATTCTGGTTCAGGAGAGGCCAGGGTTTTATGTTTAAATGGGATTTTTTTTCCTCTGTTTTTCAGCAGACGAACATAACTTCGCATGTGATCTTATTTTCGAGATGAAGTAAATAAAATATTTGTTTAATTTGATCTCCTACTGGGTTCGTTATTCATATAAAATCATCACGTTTTGAAACAGCAAAAGGACGCGTTTACTCGAGCTAGCTTGAATGAAATTGCTGAGAAACTTGTTCTTGATGATCCGAGCAAGGTGACCTGGACGCCAATATCCGCGCTCTTTAAGCCTCATCATAATACCATTACGGGAAACTATGACATAAATGTCCTAATTGCAGCCTTGGAAGGGAAAGGGAAGAGTGTAATCTGGCATGATCGACGGAATGGAGCGTCTATGATTAATCTCGATGCATCCGAGGAAACTCTGATGGGTATTGTACTCAATGTGTCGGTTAGAAAGTTTGGTGGGATTTGGAAAGGTAGGCATTGGGTTGCGTTGAAAAAGATTAATGGTGTTTGGTATAATTTGGACAGTGATCTTGTTGCTCCTGAGACTTTTAAAGATACTGAGGAAGTTAGGGGATTCTTAGATTACATCATTGATAATGGTGGGGAGGTTTTGCTTGTCATGAATGAGAAACAGTGAGCTTTGTTTGCTTGGTATCAAATTCTCTCATAGAACTCCTGAATGTGTGTATAACATGTACATGTACGAAACGAGACTTAGAGGCAATTTAAAAACAAATTTGGTTTCATTTGTTTTGCATCGGTTTCAATCAATACCCAAGTCTTATTATCTTTTGAAGGCTGGACTTCTTGATAATATGGGAGAAATCAGTTTTTGAGGGGTTTGTTGCTAGCAAGTTTTGTTATAGGAGCTATCAGGTAGTTGATTTTTCAGTTAATTCTTTTGTTCCTGAAGGACTTCTGAACATGGTTGAAATTCAGAAGTTGCTGGTAAATAAACATTTGGTGGAACAAGAGAACTAGGAAATATTGAGCAAGACTCTGTGACAGTGTGACTAATCTATTATTTTCTGGGTTAAAATCCTAACAGCCTCCAGCATGAATGTAAAAAGATATCTCACACTTGGCAATCCTTCTGATTACATATAAGGTGTTAAGTGAAGATACATCTGAAAGCTGTTGATGGAAGGAATGATTGCGCTTCTTTCAAGCTTTGCTGGATAGTTATGTGGTCTGCTAACCTGTCGTGTACTGTTTCGTGCTGTATGGAAGAACGAGTGATATTGCATCTAAAAGTAATTTTTAGTCTGTTTAGCTTAAAGACGATATCCAGAGAATCGTTATACGTTTATGGTTTGGAAGTAGTGTTTAAACACAGTACTCTGACTGACCTAGTTTCTTAGTTTTTCTTTTCTTTTAAAGCGATCTGGTTTTGTTGTTTCTTTTTTATAAGTAAAAACTTTTATTGAATGAAACCAGGTGAAGCCTATATATACAGGAAGTATACAAAAGAAACACCTAATTACATTCTAGAAACTTGAATAGAAAACAAAAACTCATGAGCATTTCCTCCCTTAAGAACTGTAGCCGAAAACCACTGCAGCAAAGAAGACACAAACAATTTCTAGATATCTTCAATAGTTCGCTCCTTGTCATTGAAGCACCTCTAATTCATTTCTATCCATAAACACCACATAATATACAAATGAATCATTCTCCACGCCGCTGCCAACTGAGAGCTTCTGTGCCACCTATTCCAACATGCTAGTAGATCCACTACTCTCATTGGCATAACCCAACTCTACTAAGAACCCCAACCCATAACTCCCTAACCACCTCACAATGTAAGAGTAAATGATCGATCGATTCATCATTTTTCTTACACATGAAGCACCACTCCATAACAACCTTGCCACATTTCCTCAAATTGTCAACCGTCAAAATCTTCTTAAGTGCGGCTATCCAAGTGAAAAATGCAACTTTAGATGGCACAAATGCCCTCCAAATACTCTTCCATGGAAAAGAGAATTGCTGCTGACCAGGCAACACCTTATAATAAGATTTAACCAAAAACTTTTTGCTCCCCGTGTGTTTTCACAGCATTTGATCTCTCTCATATCCTCCTATATTTAGAGAATACAAGAAACTGAAAAAATCTGCGATCTCATTAAGTTCTCAATCCTGTACGTTTCTAGTGAAAGTAACATTCCAATGCACAGTCTCATTTGCACGACTCAACACCTCTGAAACAGCAACCTGCTGATTTCCAACCAAGCTGAAAACAACCAGGAAAATAGAATGAAGAGCTCTCTCACCACACCATTCATTGAACCAAAAACGAATTCTTGCACCCATTCCAACCTCCAACTTAATATGTTTTACAAAACTATCCCACCCATTTCTAATATATTTCCATAAGCACACACCATAAGATCCCCTACCATCCTTAGACCACTATCCCCCCCAAATCACATTCATACTTTCGTTCAATAACCTCTCTCCACAATGAGTCCCCTTCCATTTGATACCTCTACAACCACTTTCCTAATAGTGCCTTATTAAAATTATTCAAGTTTCACACCCCCAAACTTCCATTCGCAATCGAACAGCACACCCTATGCCAACTCACAAGATGGAATTTATTCTCTTCTCCCATACCACCCCACAAAAATGCTCTAAACAACTTTTCAATCCGGTTAGCCACACCAATCGGTAATGGGAATAAGAAAATATAATAAGTGGGAATATTGGAAAAGGGTGCTTTTAAATAGGGTTAGTCTTCCCCCTTCAGATAAATATAGATGTTTCCAACCTGACAATCTTTTCTCAACCTTTTTCTAAAACACCATCCCATATATTCTTTACTTTAAACGACGCCCCCAATGGAAGCCCAATATATTTCATTGGAAGAGAAGCAACTTTGCAGCCCAACAAATCCGCTAAATGGTTAATATTTCTCACATCTCTCATCGGTACCAATTCTGACTTGCCCAAATTCACCTTGAGGCCCGAGACAGCTTCAAAGCACAATAATACAACCCTTAAAGTTTGAATCTGTCCATTGTCAACATTGCAAAAATGTGAGTATCATCTGCAAATAATAAATTGGAGATTGAAATAGTACCGTTATTATTATTTCCCATTGAAAAACCAGAGAGAAAACCCCCCTTACAGCAGCCTCCACCATACAACTCAATGCCTCTATCACTAAAACAAAAAGGAAAAGGGATAATGGATTCCCATGTCTCAAACCCCTCGAACTCTGAAAAAAACACAGGAGTTTCCATTAACTAATACAAAGAATCGAGCGGTCGAAACACAATGTCTAACCCATCCACACCACCAATCCCCAAAGAAAATCCTAGCGCACGTGGTCGTATGCATTTTCCATGTCAAGCTTGCAAAGAATCACCAGAATACATATCCTCATTCGACTGTCCAAACATTCATTAGCAATCAAAACCGAATCCAAAAGTTGACTCCCTTAATGAAAGCATTTTGAGGTTTAGAAATGAGTTTATCTATCACTGTACTCATACGATTAGCTAGCACATTCGAAATAATTATATAGATCTCACCTACCAAACTAATAGGACGAAAATCCTTCAACTCATGGGTCTTGGCTATCTTAGGGATGAGTGCAATAAATGTAGCATTTAGAGACTTCTCAAACTTCTGACAAGAATGAAATTCTTGGAATACCCGCATAACTTCTGCTTTCACTATATCCCAACACTTTTGAAAAAAAGACACAGAGAAGCTATCCGGACCTGGAGTTTTATCTTTACATATTCCACTCACCACCTTATACACCTTATTTTTTTCAAAAGGCCTTTCCAACCAGTTGGCTGCACAGAAATCCTGCTGGTCAAAATTCATACCATCCAACATAGGACACCACTCCTCTGTCTTAGTTAGAAGATCTTCATAATACTGCACAATGTAATCTTGCATCTCACCAAGGGAGTGAAGCACATTGGTACTGGAATGGAGTACCTCAATAGCGTTATTGTGCCTATGTGAAGTATCCATCTTGTGAAAAAACTTAGTGCAACTATCCCCTCTTTCAACCAAAGCACCCTTGATTTTTGCCTCCAAGAAATTTCTTCCATCAACAAAACCTTCTCAATTTCAAATATCACCTCATTCTTCCTTAACAATGACTCCTCATTTTCTTCCCCAAAAAACTCTATATGCAATCTATGCGTGCAGTCGGGACGCAATCGTCTGACAGTTGGATCCCACTTTCTTCTTTTCTTACTCCCTCTTTCTCTCCCCTTTCTTTTTCCTCAATAGATGGCCTGTTCTTTCTCTTGCCTACTCTCAATAAATGCACTCCCACTTTCTCTCTCTGGAGTTTTCTGTATTTTGTGCTAGCAATAAGTACTTCATGCAACTAAGGAACCCGACCTTGAGGGAGACACATTTCACAGATCCACTGTTGTCCACAAACCACAACTAGTGACAAACTCAAGCCTCCCCCTAGTCACCAGCACAGCCTTATTTCAACCACCCAGTAATGGTATGATTTACTCAGACTTAAAACTCAAAAAAAAAAAAAAACCAGCAAGAGAGAGAGAGAAGATACCCATTTCAGAATCAAGAGCTATGAGATTAAGTGGTTGGATGAGAGGATGAGAGAAGCAAGAAAGAGAAAGATGGTCGTGAGATTGGTGTGGAAGAGCATTGCTTGGCGCTTGCTCCTCTTTTTTGCTCAATGGATCTTCCACAAGTGGTAGTGGTGGTACTACTTTTGTTGGTATTTGAAACTCATGTTAATATAAAATGCTCCAAGCCTATTTGATTTAGGGGTATTTCCATCTAAGAGATGTTTTTAGTTCGTTTGTACAAACAAACTCAGAACTTTAAAACTAAAAGGATCTTTCATTGGTTATCTAAAGGATCTTCAATCTCTCAATTCTTCTCCCACTGTAAGTTGTCCGACAAATTCCACAAGATTAAAGTATAGAATGCTTGAAAATTTAATAAACACCTTTAATTCACCTTTAGCTTTTTTCTTTGAATAAAAACCTCCCAAATGATGCAAATGGCCATGGGCAGTAAAGTATAAAATCACCCAATCAAGAAATCATTAAACAAAAGGAAGTAAAAAAAAGTGATTTACCATGAATGTAAATCACCCAGTAGAAATCCTGGACAAAAAACACAGAACTAGCCTAGACAAAGTAATTGAAGAAAGCTATATTCCATAAAACAAACAAGGAAAATAGAGAAAGATGTATGAGAAAAGAAGAAACAAAAGAAGAGAAAGAGAGAGGTCTGCTTTTGTCCTCTTTATTTTTTTTATTCAACATAAACTCTCACGTACAACCCGATTACCTCCTGCTTGTACATCCCGTTTGTACCTAGCAAAATTGTTCCTCCCCATCCTCCAAAGCATGCAACTCATCCCAAAGCAGATTATCTGCACTTCAGTATGCCTAAAGACTTCATTATTCCAATTCTTTAAATCAAACTTCAGAGCTTTGAGTTTACCTACCAAAATAAAACTAGGAGTTCCAGAAAAGGAATAAGAGGCCCACCAATTCCTAACCTTTTCCACAAATCCATCAGTTGCGATCCACATATTTGCAAATTTGAAATAACGCCTACCCCTAACTAAGCCACCACAATCAAGCAAAATGGGAAAATGATCAGAACAAACATGGGACAACCTCTTCTGACATAAATCCGGATAATGAGTCTCTCAAGAATGAGAGACTAGAAATATATCCAACCTTGATCACCCTCTACTGTTAGACCATGTATAAACCTCCTACCAATGGAAGATCCACAAGATTCATATAAAAAATCAGTTCCGAAAACTCTTCCATAACCACAGATAAAGTAGATGCACCCGCCCTCTCACTAGGAAACCGAACAATATTAAAATCTCCACATAAACACCAAGGCATATCCCACAAGTAATACAAATCCGCCAACTCCTCCCACAAAAAACTCTGGCCCCTATCCACATTAGGCCCATAAACACCCGCAAAAGCCCATCGCCACCCATCCTCAATATTTTTAAAAGGACTAGCCACAGAATAATTCTCAATGCATTCCTCTACTAACTTCAGCACCCTCTTATCTCACATCAACAACACACCTCCTGAAGCACCCAACGAAGTAAGATAACACCAACCTACAAAAGAACATCGCCACAAACTACTTTTTTTTTTTCTTCAAGAAAATCCTTTATCCGACCAACATCCCCACAAACTACGAATGATGCTTCTATCAATAAAACTCAACTTAGTTTCTTGAAGACAAACAATATTAATTTTTCAGCTATGAATAGGGGATCTAATACAGAGACATTTGTTGACATCATTAATCCCCTTTACATTCTAAGAGAGGATTTTAGGCTTCATTTGATGACCAAGATCTCCTCCCTTTCAACATGTCCCTCCCCACACTTCCCTCATTATTATCGTAATTAATGGAGCATTTTAAATGTTTCAACTCTCTAACCTTTTTTGCTGCAGACTTCAAAGCCGTGGATCTTCCTGCTTCAATAGCAATAAGAAGAGCCTTAAACTGCTTTTCAAACCCTTCACAAGATATCCCCACACATGCCTGTAAATTTTCAACCTTTTTTAAAACCCAGTCTGAGGCATTTTTGGTTAAGCATGAGACATGAGGGTACATATAGGAGTTGGGCTACCCACATCCTCATCAAAGCTTTCCCCCTCATATAATTTCAACTATAAATTGGGCTCAACCACATCCCCTCCAGAAGAAAACTCCTGCTGTAAATCTCTAGAAAACATCGAAACAGAGCTATTGTTCATCTCAGGATGCAGAAAATCAACTGGATCAAGAGGCTTTAAGAACAGAGGAATTGAGTCCAACAAATGCACTTCATTAACCAGAGGAGCCAAAGACACGAACGGATTAAAAACTACTGCACTCACCACTACCTTTACGGCGTTGCGAACCACTATTTCGCCCTCTTCCACCACTGGCGATAGAAATGTTCCCGACACACTTACATCCCTTGGTTGAAGCCCATCAGACTTTGCCAGATCCCTTGGTTGCATAATACTCCCCACGGGTTGAAGCCCAGCTTTCTTGCCAACACCCATAAATTATGTTAGTTTGTGATGGATTGCTAAAAAAAATCATCGGTTCGTTTGTTTGGGACTCTTTCTAAGCTATAACAAGTTGTAAAGTTTTGTTATAGATGTTTATACTATTACCAACAGATTACCGAACAGCTTATTAATGATTAGAATTTAAGAATTGATAAGAAAAATGATTAGAGTTTAAGAAAGCAAATAGATTTAGGCCGTAGAACCCCCACTTCCCCGTCCACTTCTTTCTCCTTGTATCTAATTCTATCCAAGAATCAAAAGCACTTGGAAAGCAAGAAGCATGATTTGATGCTGCTTGGTTGCTTCTTCTTTTCTCTAAAAGAGATCCCTTGCACCTCTTTATCTATTTCTGGGTTCACCTTTTGCCCCATTTTTTTTGTTGTTTTCTCTTTTCTTTTCTTCCTCTGCTGCTGTTGTGCACATAAACACTTCTTTTTTCCTAACTTAGTTAAAAATTTGGTTAGACCCACATCTTCTACTTGTACAAACTAGGACCTATTTTGGGGATTCCATTGCGCACAATAACCATATAATAGTAGTAGGAGCCTTTCTTTTGTTCCTTGATATGATGGAAACATCTTGATGTTGTTGTCACTATATAACTATTATAAGAAACTTATTAATATATGGATGATAAATACTAGTGAGTTCTCGTGTAGTAGTGCTGGTGATGGTGGCATGGTGATGATTGTTGAAGATAACATATGGTCGTGCATTAAAGTTGAAGAGAAAGAAGGTTGGCCTTGGCCATGGTTTTGTTTCAATTTAGAAAGAGAATTAAATATGGGTCGTTTCCTGCATGAGAAGTACCACAAGATGACACGAGCACCTACGAAGAGTAACATTAGAGCTACCGTTGGCGCTCCCGCTAGTGTATTTTATATATATATATATATATTCTCTTTTTTTACATACATTTTTTTAAATATTTTTAAAAAATAAAAAATTTACAACATCATTAAAAATCACTTTCTTAATGATGAAATAAAAAAAAATTAAAAAAAATTCCAGTGGGAGCCCCAGCAGAAGATTATTATTGTTCCACCTATGAATAGTGAATATGTGGGCCTTTAGATCTAATTGTCCAAGAGCATGTTTTTTAGTTAGTTGCGTGCGCCTACATGCACACACACGTGTAAGCATGGTCTTTCCGTTTGAATGTTGAGAATGTTGAAACTTATTCCATCTCATCTTATCAATGTTTAAATACCACTTAAATGTAATTTCTTTTCAATTTCAAATTTTTAACTTTTTCATCTAATAATTACCTAATCATTACAATTTTTCTAAACATTCAAACAAAACATAAAAAATAATTGAACTTTTTCAAATTTCAAAACAAAAATTATATTCTAACAATATTTTAACTTTATAATTTTTTTTTATTCAACTTTTTCTCATATATTTTTCCAAAACTTCATAAAACATCTTAACTCAAACTATTTTACTACTATTCACATATTATTTTATTACTATTTATAAATTTTTCATCTCATCTCAACTTAACATCCAAACGAGGTCTTAGGTTAGATAGTTGGAATAGAAACTCTAAAGAATCTATAAATTGATAATGGATCGTGTTTGTAGAACTTAGCTGACCAAAAGAGATGATCCGATATGATTATTTTGTAACTTTTACATCTTCAATAAAATGTTGTTATTTTTTAAACTCAAGCATTAATTAAATAAATATACAAAATAATAAAATTTCAATGAAAAACTGCGTAAAAATGATATTTTTATTGACAAAGATGTATCATTTTCTTTCTTTCTTTTTATTTGTTTGTTTGCAGTCTCTTTTCTATGTTTTATTTAATATAGTGCAAGAGAAAGAGATTCGGGTGTGCATCAGAAAGTAGAGAAAGCAAGTCAGTATTCTTTTTACTGCGTATGCCCTCTTTTCTCACCGCCCCAATCGACCTTTTGGGCGTATCATTTTGGCTCTTTCCTATATAATTGGTCCACACTCTTTCATCTACTACACCACCCTCCCCAACTTGACACATTTCTCCTGCAGCTCTCTACAGTTTTCTCATTACAGCTTGCAACTTTCTCTCTCTTCTCTCTCTGTCATGGACAGAACAACCCCTTACTCTTCTTATGAACAAGATTATAGTAAGAGAGTTTCATCAGAAAACAGTGGGTCTACCACACATTGCAGATTCAAACTGCCAAAGGGGTCTAAATTACCTATGAGATTTCTCAAGCAGCTTGCTGCTCAGGTAGTAAGAACCCTACATTCAGTGTCTATCAGGAGGAGACACTCCCCAAATGATTCCTCATTAAGAAGACCAAAGCCATTTGTAGCTCCGGTTGATTCTCGGAGAACAGAAGCCATTGAGGACTGCATCGAGTTCATCTACTCCTCTTCCTCTTTTTCAAGGTCAAATTCTGTAACAGCCAAATACTCTTGATGCTGTAAACATCAATAATATTCTGTTCAAGAAGTTCTGTTATATGGATCTTCTAGCTCATATCATTATTTTTTTTCCCAATTATTATATTCTATTTTTGTTGGGTTTGGAATCCATGTTTAATGTTCTGATCAAAGGAAGAAATTCGATTTCAATGATGAAATTCGAAAGATGGGTAGTTCCATCCTGTCTACTCTCGCGTATATGCAATCAGTTGTAAAGTTGCTCGTCCAAACGTTGTTGTATTGATTTGTACATATAATTTTATTTCCTGTGATCAAACTATTGAAGGCAATAAGAACATTAGCATTGGTTTCTCTATATGTATGTGTAAAATCATATTTTTTAGAGATTGATTTTGCATATCAAACAAAACTTCCACATTAGATTATGTATCTTTGAGCCAAATAATAAAAAATTATTATTATTTATTTTTGTCCTAAAAATATTATTTTTATATAAAAAATGATAAAAAAATATAATATATTATAATAATGAAATGAATACGAAGGTGAAGGTTGTCTTGTGTTGTTGGAGGAGGGAGAAGAGGAAAGAGTTGTGAGAGGGAGAGTGGGGAGAGTGGGAGGAGAGAAAAAAAAATTAATAAAATAATATTTGAAGAGTGAATAGTATATTTTCAAAAATATTGAAATACTGTTCATAACTATGTAAAATTATAGAGATGCATAATCCAATGCAGTCAAATTCAAGGTCATATTATGGGGGTGAGCCAGCCATCTCATATTTCCGGTGTAAGGTTTTTGGACTTCTGGGCTGTGATTAAGCATGCAATTTTCGAAAATCTGATGCTCAAGGTAGTTTTTCTAACACAAAACAGTGAGAAATTATACAAATATTGTAAAACAAGTCATATGGTGCCTAGCTACCATGTTTTTCCCAATTTACCTACTGTTGTCCAATTTTGATCTTTCCTATTGACAGAAATAGTGCTGTGTTTCTGTTTTGACAGGAGGCATGTTGGAGTTTATGAGTGAATTATATACTGGTCTATTGTAGGCTGTAGCGCTTTGGCGATCTTATCCATTTTGATTCTTGGTCTTAAAACAAATATCAATGATTAAATCTATCTCTTCTTATTAGTTTAAATATTTGAAGATAAATTACACATAGTACCAAAGTCAGGTTCTATAAGTTAGGTTACATTTTATCCTATTTAATTAAATATTTTACTTTCTAATCTACTTATTGAGAAGACATCTGATCCACGTGTGATTAAAAGTGTTAAGACAAATGTCAATTATTAAATTTACTTCTTTTCATCCATTTAGATCTCGTTTGAATGTTGAGCTGAGTTGAATTCTTTATAAATAATTGTGAGTTGAAAGGGTAGAGTGAGTTTTGTGAGGCTCACTTAAGATAAGTTTAGGTGTGTATGAATATTAAAATGAGTTTAGATGTATTTATGGAAAGTTGAAAAAAGTTGTAGGTCCCGTGTGTAAAAATCTGTTGATTTGAAAAGGTTATGAGTCTTACGTGTAAAGAGATTTTGAGTTGAAATGAGTTTAGTAATTTAAAAGTTAGATGTTTAGATGTCAGACTCAGCTTAAAATTAAACTCAATCTAAGTTACAAACGGCCCCTTAAACTTTTGAAAAAGTGTGATTTCATGCTTGGAAACTTGGCCAAGAAAGAGAAAATCTTGATTCTAGGAATTAGTCATAATTATGGCAAAAAAAAAAGAAAAAAAAAAAGAAGACAAAATCAGCCTAAGTTGTCACAGATTAATTACCATATGGGCATCTGTCGCAAAATGAATAAATGACGATCTTTAGATATTCAGAATACAAAGAAATAGACACAATTTAAGCATTCCATAATCACCAAAGATGGAAAGCAAGAACTGACATGAAAAATGCATGGCGTACGTGATAGAAATGCCAGAAAAATATCCCAAAAGATTCTTATTCGTTCTTAGCAAAGAGCCCTCCAAAACCACCCTTCTTCTTCTGCGGGACGGCCACAGAGTTCTTTCGCCCACCTGCGCCAGTGCCTCCATTCTTCTCCTCCACCTTCTTTAGAATTGGGTCAGTCTCAAGCAGCTGATCCTCCTTTTGTAACCCACCAAGAATCCAGTCGAAAGGCCCTTTCTCCTCCTTGCTGCCGCCGGCACCCTTCGCTTCCGTTGCCGCAAACACTCTTCCTGCCACTGCCGGAGCAAAAGCCATTGTTAAAGAAGCCATCTTAACACTCTTTGTTCTCTGTCGGAGATATGATTACTCCAGACCTTGTAATAGTTGAATTGGACAGATCAGGAAGGGAGGCGGAGGATGTTTTATACGTAAATTACATCCATTTGTGGCTCTGGTCAAGTGAACATGAGGCGTTGGATGCGAATCAGAAATGAATGGAAGTGTTTGTAGCACGAGTTCTCCACAAGTGTCTTATCCTGATGATTGTCTCTGTTTTTTTTCTTTTTTCTTGGGGTTACTAATTTCACGAGGAAAATTCTGTAAAAGATGAGAGGGCTCATCGTCAGCAGTAAGCAGCTATATATGGCTGCCAATTCAACACGTAGACATCATCACAACCTTTGCTCATCTTGTGCAGACCACTTTCATGGGCTAAATGCATCAAAACAGGCAGAGATCATATATGTAATTTGTAAATGGGTCCAACTCTAGTTCGACGTTTACCATGGCTCGTTATAATAAATTAACATTGGTTTATGCATATGCATATACAAAATCACCTCTTTTATATATCCATTTTGCCATTCAAGCAAAATTTTCATATTGACTTATACATATTTGAGACAAAATAATAATAAAATATTATTATTTTGTTATTATCAATTTTTTACTAAAATCAATTTTTTTATATATATTTTACAATTAGCATCCACTACATACATTTAACATTAATAATACAAATGCAATAATAAAAAATATAATTTTTTATATATTACATTAAAAATATAATAAAATAAAAAATATATATAATATATTATAATAATAAAATGAATGTGCAAGTGAAGGTTTGTTATGTTGTTGAAGGAGAGAGAAAATGAAATGATTGTGAGAGAGAGAGTGGGAGGAGAGAGAAATAATGATTAAAATATAATTTGTAGGGTGAATAGTAGTTATCCAAATTTGGATAAACACTGTTCATAGGTAGCTAAATATTTGGATATGCATAAGCTAATGTGAAAGATTTTATGGTCATATTATACAAATATGACTTTGCATATGCATATGTATAGACCAATGCTAATACCGGAGCCCAAAGCCCTCCAACAGTGCACAGTGCAGTACAATTCAGTGAATAGTGAACAATGCTAATTAGTGGGAAACATTGAATTCTTACTAATTATTTTAAATTTTACATGAAATTTTTTATTCTTCGTCTTGAACTCTACTTTTTTCGATCACATTGGTTAATATATAATATCTTTTAAGTGATTTCTCATTTAAATAGTTGACTTATAAAACCACTTAAAATATGTTATATCAGCCGTTGCGACTATGAATTATAAAATACAGAATAGAGATTTAAGATCACTCTATCTTACAATAGACATCGAATGTTTGTAATCGGGTTTATCCCAATTGAGCAATTTTTCGTTTATTTTCACAACTCCTCTCAACTCATTTCATCTGATCTAATCATTATAACTTTTTCAAATTCTTACACAAAATAAAATAAATAATTTAACTTTTTCAAATCTCAAAACAAAAATAATATTAAAAATATATATTCTAATAATATTTTATTTAACATTTAACTTTAATTTCAACTCATCTCATCAGCGAAAATAAACGAGACTTTAAAAGTTATTAGGAACCAGCTAGCTCTAGTACGGTATAAGCTTTGGTATGATTAAAGAGTACATAGAGAAAGAGCATATGATTGGGACTCTTTATTAAGTTATATGGATTGAGATACCCTATCATTAATTCCACTCGAATTCTAATAACCTTGGAGTTCATGAAAGGATGGTAAACATGAATATATAGACCATAGCTAGCTATAATATTTGTCAATACTTTTGTAAGTTCAATTAATTATATCATAGGGCCCATACTCTTGCGTTTGTCTCTGATCTCTTTAATCTAGTCCTTAGAATTTGGACATGAATTATAAGGAGTCTCAATCCAAGTTTACCCTAAATTCATGAATAACATCCCATGCATCCACAAAAGCGCAAACAACAGGAGTTAAACAATCATTCAGCATAATTAATCGGTTTCAAATTTATATTGACAGCTAATTATAAATTGCAATCTTCTTCGGCCTGAATTACTAAGGTGATATTTTAGAAGAGAAGTACACATCCACAACATTTAACTCATCTTCTTAACCGGCCTACTCGTGTTTACTCTCCAAATAGTAAAATTATGAGCCGGTTTGGATTGAGAGATGGGTTGACATAACATCTCAACTCATCTCAATACTATTTACAAATTTTATTACTATTTACAAACCATCTCATCTCTCAATCCAAATGTGCCGTCTTAACCGGCCTACTTGTGTTTACTCTCCAAATAGTATATATGTAGGGGTGTAACCGGTCCGGTTTTGGACAAAATTTAGGATCAAACCGATACCAAACCGGTATGTACCGGTTTTACATTTTCTAAAACTGATTACGCACTGGTTCCACTTCTAAACCGGTACTTTCGATTTTACCGGTTTTCGGTTTGGTCCGGTCTGGTTTTCTGATTTTTTTAAAATGAAATTTAGACAGTTTATCATTAAAAATCTATTTATAAGAAAAAAAAACTGGTTTAATTGTTGAGCATTCACAGTTTATTCAAATCCTCAACCCTAATTGATAAACATTAAACAGGACAAATGTTATTCAAGTAGAAAAATTACAAAACCCTATCAATGTAATTTCACAAACTCAATCACGAAACTCAATTTCACAAACCCAATCAAAGTAAATTTCAGATTCAAAAAACGTTAATAGCACAAATATCGTCTATCATAATTTCAAAGTAATTTCACAATCTCAATCACAAAACCTTAATATCACAAACAGAATAATAAACACAATCACAAAAAATCCTAAATTTCGGATTTAAAAACCTTAATATCACAAAACCTATGCAGAAAAATCTCAATATTACAAAACCCAATCACAAAAATCATAATAACACAAAATCCAATCACAAAAAGCCTAGTACGTAATTTTAAAAAAAAAATACCTTTGAGGGGGCATTGGGCAGACTTGGCAGAGAGACAAAGTGAGACTGAAAGAGTTGAGACTTGAGAGAAGAGAGAGTGAGGGATGAGAGAGTTGAGAAAAGAGAGAGTGAGAGATGAGAGAGTTGAGAGACGGGAGACTCGAGAGTGAGAAGGGGCGAGGCCGCGAGGCCGCGACGCAGACAAGAGAGTGAGTGGACGAGAGAGTTGAGAGAAGAGAGAGTGACAGACGAGAGAGTTGAGAGACGAGAGAGTTGAGAGTTGAGAGACGAAAGACGAAAGACGAGAGAGTAAGAAGGGGCGAGGCTGCGTGGCAGAGATGCAAACGAGAGAGTGAGCTGAGAGCGGACGAAAGAGAGAATGACGCAGAACGAGATGGGAGGGAGATAAGACTTTAGGAATTAGGGTTTAGTTATAAGGGAAACGACGCCGTTTCCTATTGAGTTAATAATTTCAATGTGTTTTTTTTAAATGGTAATTAAAACTTTTTTTATGGTTTGGAAAATTGATTTAATATACTATAGTCTAATATATTAGACTATATAATAGTATTAACTATTAATATTAGACTATTAGTACAGTTATATATTAGTATTAATTATAATGATTTAGTATAACTATATTAGTATAACTATAACTATAGTCTATAATAAACTATTAGTCTATTAGTATTAGTTAAATAGTTATAGACTTATATATTAGTATAGCTATATAATATATTAGACTATATAATAGTATTAATATTAGACTATTAGTATAGTTATATATTAGTATTAGTTATAAACTATATATTAGTATTAGTTATAAACTTTTAGTGATTTAGTATAACTATATTAATTATAAATATAACTATAGTCTATATTATATTTATAATATATATAGACTATATAATATATATATATATATATATATTTATATATTGAATCATTGATATATATATATGTAATACATTTAATATACTATAGTCTAATATATTAGACTATATAATAGTATTCATATTAGACTATTAGTGTAGTTATATATTAGTATTAGTTATAAACTATATATTAGTATTAGTTATACATTTTTAGTGATTTAGTATAACTATATTAGTACAAGTATAACTATGGTCTATATCTTCGTTTGGTTACTAAACACATCTCAACTCATCATTACAACTTTTTCAAATTCCAATACAAAATATAATAAACAATTCAACTTTTTTAAATCCCAAAATAATAATAATATTAAAAAATAATATTTTAACAATATCTTATCTTCTCAACTCAGTTCAACATCCAAGTTATTGGTATTAGTTAAATAGTTGTAGACTTATATATTAGTATGGCTATATACTATATTAGACTATATAATAGTATTAATATTAGACTATTAGTATACTTATATATTAGTATTAGTTATAAACTTTTAGTGATTTAGTATAACTATATTATTTATAAGTATAAGTACTATATTTTATATTAGACTATTAGTATTAGACTATTAATTATAAACTTATATATTAGTATAGCTACATAAATTATTAGACTATATAATAGTATTAATATTAGACTATTAGTATAGTTATATATTAGTATTAGTTATAAACTTATAGTGATTTAATATACCCATATTAGTATAAGTATAATTATAGTCTATATTAGACTATTAGTATTAGTTATAAACTTATAAATTAGTATAGCTATATAAATTATTAGACTATATAATAGTATTAATATTAGACAATTGTTATAGTTATATATTTGTATTAGTTATAAACTTTGTATTAGTATAGCTATATAATATATAATCAATTAAATTTTTATTTTTAAGATTAAACTTTTATTTTATAATAATATTATATTATATATAATTATATTAATAGCATATGATCAAACAAATTACAAATGTTCACATTTAAAATTAATATATGTTAAGATATATAAATTATAATATGAAATTATTTCATATATGATATATAATTATATATATTATATATAAAAATCTCACATATAATTATACATTATATATAAAACTTATATATATAAAATATTTTGTATAAAACTTATATATAAAATATTATTTTTTATATATTTTTTTATCAACCGGTCCGGTCCGGTCCGATCCGGGAAATCGTAAAACTGGAATCGGACCGGTTCTGGCCAGTTTTTACATTACAAGAACAGGTCCTTTTTTCAATTTTCCAATTTAAATTTACACACTTAATATATGAGAACCAAAAGCGCTTTTTATTTTTTTTTCCCTGGTGGATTCAATTTTTCTAAATTAAGACGTTTTTGTATGAACTTTAGAACTTAAAAATGGAATAGATCAGATAGACATATCATGAAGTGAATGTATATTATAGAAAACTGATATATTTCTTAGAACAATACTAGGTACAGTCATCAAATGGGGACTGCAATGCAAGCCTAGGCTATTTTAACTTTAAAATTTTTTAAAATTATAAAATTATCCCTCCTAAAATTATGTTTTCTCTCATTTCATAATGTGCCTGCACATGCAGTCCCCACTTGAAGACTGCAAATAGAATTTCTCTATTTCTTATATACATTATCATGATCTCTACCATTTTAAATCTTAAAATTAATTGAGAAGTATAGTTAATGGGATATTATACCATGAGAGATGCCATGACATAGTCAGCCGCCATGACATGGTCAGTGCCATGTGGCACGAATTAGCCGAAATCGTACACTATATGGTTGTGGTGGTTGTAGACGTACGTACCAGTAAAACTGAACACAAAAATTAAAAGGGAAAATACTTGTGGCAGCCTACATCCTCAACACACCAGTGTTGTGTTGAGGAGAAGGGATGCTGGGATGCGGCTGCTCCCAGCATTCCTCAAATTAAAAAGAGTGACAAATCAATGTGCATGGACGTGATAGGGAATGCCGAGAAATGATAACATGTAAGCGCATTACAGTTATTTTAAAAGAAAATAAATAAATATTAGATTATATAAAAAGAAATTAATTTTTTAATAATAAATTTTATTTTTTTTTCAAAATAAGTGTATGATACTTATCCACTCCATGATTGTATATAATATTACTTTATTATATATATACACATACACACACGATGTAAATAACAATTTCCTTCTATTTTTTCTCTCACCCGTGCAAGTTGCAATAATGCAATTAACCAGAGGGATGGATATTATACGACTCGCGCGATCGAGTGCAGAAATCATGGGTAGGTTTGGTTACGTACGTACCCTAAGTTATCATGTGTGTTTCATTTCTTCACTGCAACGTACGTTTCCTTTCCACTCAGAACTACTTACTCACAAGAGAGTCAATGTGCAATTATAAATTCCTCCGGCCCACAGATAATCTTTTATCATCTTTAATTTCTTCAAATAGCTTTACAAAATCATGCACTCGATCTGATCTTTTTTTCCAGGTTTTGCAACAAACCCATTTTCTCATTGCGGGTACACCATCTCTAACTAATTAATGTCCTTGATCCTCTTTCTCTCTCTCTCTCTCTCTCAAACAGGAAAAAAAAATGGGTCAGCTAGCAAGAAATTCAAGAAAAGAGAAAGGAGGGCTGCTTTGTAAGGCTAGCTGAGGAAGGAATTGGGTAGTCTTGCTATAGTTAGGTAAAACTATACTACTGCTCCTCATCTCATAGACATACGATAAAGATCAATTAAATCTCTGATCAGTAAATCCCAAATTAAGGGCCAATCCCGGCCATTGTTGGGCAGGCAAATAAGATAATTAATATAATATTCTTAATAATTAGTCTACCAATTCACGAAAAATAATTATGAAAGAATTAATGGTTGCAAAAAGTACGTACACTAGCTACTTGGGGAGTACCCAGTGAGCACGATTTATACCCTAGACATATATGACACGATCACCCAACTAGCTGTGATTTTTTTTCCCTCGTAACAATTTGTGCTAATTAGAAGATCACTACAAAATTAATTATGTGATTGCTAAAAGTTGATTGTATTTACTTGAACACAGTTGCTAGTTAGTAGTTTTTCTTCGTGAAAAGATCATATATATGGTATTGATTCGTACTACATAGAAGTCTCACATCTTGTACACCACTTAAAAATATGTGATTATCTCATTTTACCCTAATATTTCATGAAATATGTAAAATAGTACAATCACATGTTTTTAAGTGGTGTACAGAAGTGTGAGACTTATGTTTAGAATTTTTCATATGGTATAATTAGCTAGAGAACGGTTCTTCTACATGGAAGCTTGTGCATGAACAAAGCACACCCTCCATTTAATTGACATAACAATATTTGATTTGCTTGAGATTTTAATTTTAAGTGTTCCTAGCTAGCAAATCAACTCTTGCTACGTAAATCAAATAGAGGGTATGCTTTGCACACATGTTTTCAAATAGATTTTTTCATTAAAAAATGATTTATATATACAGTGGAGTACTGCGTAAGATCGCTAACTCCCTACGAAAAAAAGTAGGAAAAATATGGAATTTCATTTTTTTCAAAGAAAATATACAAGACTTGAACATCTTGAAAGTATTGTATCTAACCTTACTGGTAGTATTATCAGATACGTACAGAGCTCGTACTTAAGGGAAGCTGCAGGAACCATGGAGTTAAACTGAAACCACAAAAGGTTGCATATATGATCTAGTTTTGTAAATTAAATTACTAATTGGAAAGAACATCTAGATATTTAGGAAAGCTACGTCGGTAAGATAATGAGTGTAGCTTCACCAACTTAGGTGACTAGAAATTAGTAGAGAAACTAAAATAACAAATTGTATATATGGATGCTTTTCGTGCATATATATATATTATCAGTACTGTGCATAAATTTTCTATACATCAAGTCAACAACCAAACAGCGACCCATGCATGCACGGTAGTCCAAATTTCCCAACAACTCCTCCTACATCTTCAATATTATGTGCAATCTATATATAACACTACTCTCGATCTTTCTCTTACAGTCCATATCAATCTAAGCTATACAATCTTTCATTAATCCTCCCTAGCTAGCTCGCATGGAGACCCTACCTATTCTCTTTACCATAGCAGCTGCTGCGTCAGCGTATCTCTTCTGGTTCTATCTCCTAGCCCAAAAGCTCACCGGTCCAAAGGTATGGCCCGTCGTGGGAAGCCTCCCGGCTCTCTTTCTGAACCGGAGTAGAATCCACGACTGGATGGCTAGTAACCTTCGCGCAACCGGCGGTTCAGCCACGTACCAAACTTGCACCATTCCTTTTCCTTTCTTGGCTAGCAAGCAAGGGTTTTTCACTGTTACTTGTCACCCAAAGAACATCGAGCACGTCCTACGAACCAGGTTCGAGAACTATCCAAAAGGACCGGATTGGCAAGCCGCTTTCCACGACCTGCTAGGCCAAGGGATTTTCAACAGCGACGGCGAAACATGGCTTATTCAACGCAAAACAGCGGCATTGGAGTTCACCACCCGGACGCTGAGGCAAGCTATGGCTCGGTGGGTGAACCGGACGATCAGGACGCGCCTCTGGTATATTTTGGACAAAGCTGCTAAAGATAACACTTCAGTGGATTTGCAGGACCTTTTGCTCCGCTTGACTTTCGATAACATATGCGGGCTCACATTCGGGAAAGACCCAGAAACGCTCTCTCTGGATCTACCCAATAACCCGTTTTCCATAGCCTTTGACACGGCCACCGAAGCCACTCTCCAACGGCTTCTCTACCCGGGTTTCCTATGGAGGTTTGAGAAAATTTTCTGCATTGGTACGGAGCGAAGATTGAAAGAAAGCCTTCAAGTCGTCGAGAATTACATGAACGATGCCATCACGGCTCGCAAGGAATCTCCGTCCGATGACTTGCTCTCTCGCTTCATGAACAAGCGTGACGTGGACGGGAACCCCTTCCCGATGTCCGTCCTCCAACGCATCGCTCTGAACTTCGTCCTCGCCGGGCGCGACACGTCATCGGTGGCGCTGAGCTGGTTCTTTTGGCTCGTGATGCATCACCCTGAAGTTGAGGACAACATCATCAAGGAGATATCGACGGTTCTCAAGGAAACACGTGGCGATGACCACCGGAAATGGATCGAAGAACCGCTGGTGTTCGACGAGGCTGACAGGCTAGTTTACCTGAAAGCCGCATTGGCCGAAACGCTGAGACTGTACCCGTCCGTGCCGGAGGACTTCAAGTACGTCGTTTCGGACGATGTTTTACCGGACGGAACCTTCGTACCTGCCGGTTCGACCGTTACGTACTCAATATACTCGGTCGGGAGGATGAAGACTATCTGGGGCGAGGACTGCATGGAGTTTAAACCGGAAAGGTGGCTCTCCGCGGAGGGAGACCGGTTCGAACCGCCAAAAGATGGCTACAAATTTGTGGCGTTTAATGCCGGACCGAGGACCTGCTTAGGGAAGGACTTGGCTTATCTGCAAATGAAGTCTGTGGCTTCTGCTGTGCTTCTGAGGTACCGGTTGTCGCCCGTTCCCGGTCACCGCGTAGAGCAGAAGATGTCTCTCACGCTGTTCATGAAGAACGGGCTCCGCGTATACTTGCGTCCACGTCAGCTTCAAGGTCAACAGGTCGCGACCTGATCTGGAAGAAAATGGATGCAGGACCGGGGCAATATGGTTATAATTCGGTTGGTTGTCATGTTGGGTGTCAAAGGGAAGGTTGTAAAAGTCATTCAATTTGTTGTTTAAACTTTCATATGTCATATACTTCTTTAATCTTTGTTTGTTGGGTTTGGTGAGAGTCGAATCTGCTCGTTCAGTAGTTGTTGGTCTAAGATTTATAATGTGTCTCTGAAGTTCATATACCATGTCGGTAGATATTGGTTTTCTTTCTTATCATGTTTTGTCAATAAAATATTACACAAAGTTGCATGTTTTCTAGTTTTTAAATACAAACATTGCATCATGCATTATTCCAGGATGTAAACAACATGTAAAAAAAAGACATGTTTGTTCGTATATACAAGCTCAAAATGCACAAGTCTCGCGCAAACTTTTTATAAAAAAGATGATCCCACTATAGAAAAGTATGAAAAACTCACTTTTTCTTGATGGACCCCACATTTTTACATTTGGGACTTATACCTAACATTACTCTTATTCGATTTTGCAAAAGACATTTGTTTGTGATGCAATCCCACGTCAACTATAAACAGCAAACAATCAAAGTAAATCATGACAAATGTAGCATCAAAGAAGTGTACTAGAATAAAAGAAGTATAGCCATGGAAGCCAGGAATAGAAAAGAAAAGAAAAGAAAAAGATTGATGAAACAGTATTCTTGAAATCAAATATGAACATAATCGCAAAATTGATGTGTTAGCTTAAATACAACATTTACAGGCGGGTAATTAATTGTGTATATCTATTAATCCTTTCTCTACTGAGATGGTGTCCAAGTGGTGGAGTCATTACTTCTTCTAAATTCAAGCTGCATGCTCCATCTGGGAAATTATGTTGCATTACAGCAAAAGAATATCGTTCAAGACGATCTTTGTACTTTCCTTTTAATTTGATCTCTTGCTCTTTCATCTTTCAGATACTCCTAACAGTTGAACTCTTGTACATTATCTCAGGATTGCAACTGCCGCATATGAAGAATCAGGTATCCGAGTTAATCCAAGATCTTCTCCCCGGTCGAAAAAAGGTTCCAAACAACTGTGCCAACCAAGTAGAGCCCAACAGAAACCTTGAAAACATCGTCCCACGAACCTGAGAATTTACAATCATGTGAAGAGAGGAGGAGACAGCATAAGAATCAGTTCATCGTGTCAAATAAAAAACACAAGGTCAGGGAGGAGTGTTAAGGCCAGTTGACAGGTTAAGGGATTGAATTTAGACTTACCATCTAAAGAACACCACTATACAGCTTTTTCTCATTGGGAAATTGAATGGGTGCAATTTTAGGGACAATATAAAGTTCTACGCCAAGTTATAAATCAATATTGTATCAGAGCTCTAAATCGGGTCTACATAACTTTTTATCCTTTTTGTACCAAAATCAATATGCTTTTATTCTGATTGTTTGCCTAATTACACTCCGAATATTGGCTTAGTAGATACTACAAGCGCACAAGAGAAGTTCTAACCATGTTGCAAGATGTAGCCTGTTGCCGCTGTACCAAATACACCTGCCAGTACTCCAGCAGTATTGGATAGACCAAGTAATACTCCCTGTGAGGAAATAATGGAAAGACAAAAGTTACACCCACTTCTTTTTAACCTAAATTTTTCACTATCACACAACACATTCAAATTCCACAAATAAAAAGCACATGCAAACAAAATCAAGGACTAAAAGACTAATACTCACAGAATATCGAGGGGCAATATCTTGATGGTTTGAATATAGGCCAGACTGTGAGAATGCATCAGTACCCTATTGATGAAAGAAACTGACATTGGTTAGGACGATTCCAGGTAGTTGTGAACCAATGATCCCGTTATAATTCAAACTAGTTGTTTCTAAACAGAAAAGGAGAACAAAATTCCGCATGGTAGTCAAGTTGCTCAATCAAATTTTAAACAATCCACCCACCAAGATTAGTGGAAATAATAGTGTTATGAAAGTACAAAATTGGAATTTCAAACAGGATGTAGACGAGGCATATCGTTGAAAAGGAACAGAATCACACTGACTGAAATTCAGAATCCTACAGCCTTCATAAATAACAAGTGGAAATTATATTCATTTTCCGTTTGAAAATATAATGAGAAGCAAACCTGACTACATGCCATACACAGAACAGCCATTGCAGGAGAATTAACATGGCTCAACTGAGTTAAGAAGAAAGCAGGACCAAGAAATCCAATTGTTTGCATGATCTGCAGGTAAGAATATGGAAAGTATTTATTATAGCAAAGAACTGAGGAAAAAAAAAAAAGAGAGAGAGAGAGAGAGAAAGAAAGATGGGGAAAATGACTTAAACTGGCAAAATGTTTGAAATTTTTAATAGGTGAACAAGTTTCTTTTTTCATTGTCAATCTCAAAAAAATGTCATCCTTGTAGAAAAATGCATTGTGAAAAATTGATATAAATCTTAAAATATGGAAATGTTATATTTAATTATAAGAAAATTATTTATACCTTGCGAACTTTTGTCACAGATAAACCTTTGCTAACTAGCGTATCAGCAATCCACCCTCCAAGATTTGCAGAAAATGCCATTGTAAGCCAAGGCAAAACACAAATAAGCCCAGAGTCCGTAAGATTGAACTTCAGGACCTAGAGAGTCATGAAAAGTAACATATTCTCTGTCAATACAAAGAACTCATACAGCAAGTATCTTCCCAATAGCTTCAAGCATTCAAGTTAGTAAAGCTGGAGATTACAACAGTCCACACAAACATGCATGGGTTCATGGTGTCAGAGTTTTCTGTATCACATAACACACAAGAAGATTTTCATCCAGATGATAAAAAGCATGCTTAAGGCAATCAATGTAATAAAGATATCTCTTATAAGGATCAGTAACATGCCAAGTTGCCAACTTGGGACTGCCCATTAAACAATGAGAAGCAATAACCCAAGTAAATGAGGTTTTTGTTTCTGCAACTCTGATCCAGCTTTTCTTCCATCATTCACAGGAGTCCCAGACAGCACACAAGACTTGCCCAATATCGAAAGACCTCCATCATCCACCAAAGGCTAAGGCCACCAGACCAAAACCAACACCCCCCCACCCCCCCCCCCCCCCCCCCCCCCCCCTCTTCCCCCTCCCCTTCCCTCTCCCCTTCCCTTCCCTGTTAATGTAAATCATGTCTGCCTATGAGTCCTCACCTCACCTCTTAACTACTTACCAGGACCCAGAAGCCACAGTATTTATGTTTATCTCATTGCTTCATCCAAGTATGAAGGTAACAGAGTGTTTATTGAAGTTTGTACACATCCAGAAATATTGATGGTTTTTTAATTGCAAGAAATTATTTGAGTGATTCACGAATTGAACTTGTTGTATTCCAACAGTCTCTGATTGTAGGGGTCTAAATCACAATGAGCAGAAAGACTTACTTGATTATAGTAAGTTGGCATCCATGTCAAAAGAATAAATGTCCCCCAGTTGTGACAGAAATGAGACACTATTAGGGCCCATACAGGTGGTTTTGACAAAATCAGTCCCCAAGGTATTGTTTTAACAGGTTCATTGGAAACGCTGTTGGAGATGATCAGCTTCTTCTCTTCAGGCAGCAGTTCTGGATCCTCAAGAGGAGAACTATGCGCCTGCAGGAACAAATCCCAGAAGAAGAAAAGGGGGACATATAAGCAAATATAGTTATGGTGAGTGAACAATTTTAGCTGAAATTTCGGTTCTCAGAGATTAATTTTGTTCAAAAACAAAACCATAGAACTTAATAGTTCCATAAATGCAGCAAACCTTACCTTACTTAGCCACACAGCAAACCAAACTGTCCCTAGAGAACCAAAAGAGAAGAAGACTGATGGCCATCCAAACTGGTGGATTAAAAACGGTGAAAATGCCAAGCCAGTGACTGACCCAAGGTACATCCCACTGTACACTAATGCTAATGATCTACTTCTCTCTGCTACAGGAACCCATTTTGACAAAATATTATTCATGGCAGGCATAGCAACACCCTGTAAGAGAACCAAATTAACCAAAACATACTTGACGAAAAAGATTATTTGCTAAAAAAGGATATGTAAATCATATCTCTATTGACATATTGTGAGAAATATTAAATTAGTCATGCACATATTCAAGACGAGGAAAGTTTTGCGACATATAATTATGGGAAACGCATGTTACAACATTCCTTTCCTAAAAAAAAGTACAGATTTTACAAGATAATTGGAGAAGCACTAACCTCACCGATCCCCATGAAAGCACGAACAACAAGTAAGAAAGGCAACCCAGCTTTGGCAGCAATAGGAGTGAGAGCTGTGGCAATCGACCACCAAACTACACCAAATCCCAGGACCAGCTTTCCACCAACTGTGTCTGCCCATATGCCACCAGCAACCTTTCACTCAAAATTATAAAGTCAGAAGGAACTCTGGAGAAATCTTAACCAAGTAATTAAAATTTTTTATCCTTCCAGGAACAAAGAAAATATAAACGAAAAAGAGAGTGTCAAGCTCGAGCTCTGCAACATCTGCCCTGATGATTACTACCTGTCAAGCCTAAACGGAGGTGAATTTAATTACTTAACCATTGTTTTAAAAAGAATTGTGTTCAACTTTCGGTCAAAAGTATACCTCGATAGTTCTACGCAAAATTCTGAATAAGGCCTTCAACATCGAGTTACATTAGACTAATGGGTGAGAATTTAACGCAGTTTTTTTTTCTAATGGATGAGAAGTTAGCGCAGTTGCAAATACAATGGGCTCAGTTATGTCGCTTAAACGATAAAGCAATTGAGAGAAGGCTGTGTTACCATACGGTCCATACCTGAGTAAGGAGGTAGCCCCAGAAAAAAGAAGACTGTATCAGACCAACTGTGGTTGGGTTCCAATTGAACTCTGCTGACATTGGAAGTATGGCAATGCTCATATTTACCTGCCAAATAAAATCTTTTCAAAGTTGCCAACCGAAAGACTCCAATATTCTTTAACGGCCACTTCAATCCTACAGTGACAGACTGATAGTGGCTAACTACACACACTTTCTCATGATATTATAATTCGACTATTAAGCAAAGAAACTTACCCTATCCATATTGCAGAGTAGGAACGCCGAGAAACATAAAACGACAATGACCCATCTTTTGGGAAACCGTTCCAACCAGGGAACTGAACTGTCCTTCTCTTCCTCCACCAACACGACGCCGTCATGAGTCTCCTCAAACTTCACAGAATCGGAAGCCGAGCTTGAAATATCGCAAGGCTTCGATTTAACATCAGCCCACACTTTCCCGCCTCTTCTCCCCCCGGAACTTCGAAGTGCGGAGACCCGAAATACAGAGCAACATTCTTGGGAGGATGTGCGTACCCGACTCCGAAAAGGAAAAGGGTACCTGGGTTTGACATCGGAACATGGATTTTTCTTTCGGGCTGAAACATCGGGTGGGGTGTTGGGCGTGACAGATAAGGAGTAGAGAAGAGCTCCAGCGCTCATGGCGTTGTAGAGTGAACAGTTCAATACAGAGAGAGATTAGAAAAATATTTTTTAAATGTATAAAAAAAAAAAACAGATTTTTCCGAGAATTGAGTGGTGGGATATTTATGGGTATTGGCTCTAGTTTTGACACGTGGTGGTTGCACGGAGGGGGAAAAACCCCAAGAAAGCCCAAAAAAAAGGAGTTGGGATGGGATGGGCTGGGTTGGTCTGGGGATGGCTTAAGAATATACACTTGGGCTGGCTTGCCAATGCTCGTACATCTGTGTACCTTGGGAGCCCTCTCAGTGTTTTCGTACACCCAAGAAGTAAGGAAACTTTATCTTTCTCTTGAAAGCTTTTGTTGTAGAAAAATTTTATAGACCATATTACCATGTCAATTTCATTCATATTCAGTATTCACTCATTATAAACTTTGTCTTTCTCTAAATAGCTCAATATAAAGTCAGGAGCCTCTTCTATCCACATTTTCTCAACATCTAAGTGTATAGCTACTTTTGTCAAGGTACGTGCTATTGTGTTTTTATTTCTATGTACAAATTGCACCTTCCACTCAGACCAAACGTGGAAGAATTTCTTCATGTCTTTGATGAGGCTTCCATAGTAAGAAAGGTCTTCATTTACATCATTAAATGTATTAAGTATAACCTGTGCATCCCCTTCTAAAATTATTTTGCTAAAGTTCAAATCACTGCAAATTTCCATCGTTTTCCTTAGTGCATAACTTTCTGCTATGGTTGGTTGCTCAACATTGCTTCTTTGATCACAAACTGCTACCTTCACCTCCCCCTTTTCATCTCTAATGATGATTCCTATCCCATCTTCATTGTCTTTACATCAAGTGTTGCATCCCAGTTTGCCTTTACAAAGTTCTACCCTAGTGTTTTCCAATGTTGCTCACCCCTTTCTGCATTGGTTGGTCTCTCAAACCTCTTTAATGGTTGTTGAGCTAACTGATATTCATTCAATCCTTCTCGTGCTGATCTGATCACACTGCTAAGACTAAGAAACTTCTTTTCAAAAATGAACATGTTCCTTCTGGTGCATAAACTTCTCATAATTGCTGTTGTTTCTTCCATTTCAGCCTTATTGAGCTTTTTTTATCAACTCTTCCCATAACGTCAATAGGTCGTCTTCTGCTATCCTCCATTTCTGAATGGGATTCAAAGCCATAGCTCAAACATCATTTGCAGCAAGGCAATGCCACAACACATGCATCATAGTCTCTTCTTCTTGTAAGTAGATAGGAGATGACATTAAGTTAGGAGAATTGTTATAGTCATAAAAAGATCTCGTAAAAATAAATTGCAAATTGATATAGTTTCATATGATATGTTAAATTTACTTTACAATAAAATAGCTTTATAATCTAACGTACCACATCAAGCCACATCAATATATGAATTTACTATTATAGGATCTCTTTGTGGCTAAATTATTTCTCTTAAACTATTATGAAGGTACTAACTTTTAAGAATAATATTGTATATTTTGATAGGATGGAAATATTGTATTCATACTATTTAACAATCACTACTTTGTCATGGCCACTAGATTAACTGACATGGCAAGCAATCATTGGATGAGGAGGATAAAACTTTGATCTTATACTATACAAGATACATACATAATTGGATTCATATTTCTTTAGAGTTTTTGTCCAAATTTTAGAACATATAATGGAAGAGATATATATAGATGCATAAATTAATGGATCTTACCGTAATTATAACTATCTGATCAGTGAATTTCTTAATGATCATTAAATACTCAATATATAAATAATGTGAGCCCATTTTATACGTCTATATCTCTCTTATTTTAAACCCTAATCCCCGCATTTTCGTTCCACTATTGTTAGGGCCGGCTTACAATTCACATGATTCATTTATCGTATGGGAAGAAGTGAATTAGGTGGTTGAGTACTAAAAGATCGATACAACACATGAAAAGTACGTAGCAACAGCAACATTAACAAATAAATTATATCTTGGAGGCCGAAGGAAGTGAATGATTGAGGCAGAGGATCAAAAGTGTAGGAATGCTTCCAAAGATATATATATATAAATATATATATATATATATTTATAGTATATATGTTTCTGTTGAGAATTAATGTAGTACTAGAGGTGGTCCCTTTGATCGATCATGTTCATGTGTTCAAATTAATTAGTAGATGAAATCAATTAAACACTATATATGTATGTATGTAACACGACCAAATAAACACGAAATTAATTAATTAAAAAAATTCGATATGCATGCTTCTTAATTAATTATTCAAATCATTAATTACAATTAGTATCTATATATATATATATATATAGTACTAGTTCTATTAATTGTTGCTCAAAAAAGTAATATAGTTGTCTTTCTTTCTAATTCCATTTTTATTCTCCAGACAATTGATGATCACTGGCCCAAACTGATCGAGGAGTAAGGACTCAGAAATTCTTTCAGACGATCATTGTGTTCTTTCAATCGATGCCAATTAATAATTACTGACATCCCATGCATATATGCATCATGTATTGATCAGCCAAAATGGTACTGTTGGGGTGGGGGGGGGGGGGAGCATGTAGGACTATTACTATTCTATATATCAAGCTTTCCTGCTAGCTTTTTATAATTTGTTCGCGCGTTGGTCTGCCAAAATTCTGCCCTTTGTAATCATTCATATTGGTCCTTACAACCTCTTAAGTGAGGAACTTCATGGACATGATAGGCCTCCTTTAAACAAGCTGTTGGCATGATCACTATCACTTGCTATATATGGACTCTTGTAGTTATATAAACAAAAAACGATCCTAATCCATATATATATACATTCTTCCAATATTTCAATTTAAGAAATATCAGAAATATTTTAGCCACAAAGAGATATTATAAAAGTAAACTCATAAACTGACGGGACTTAAATATATTCTGTTAGATTGTAAAGTAAATCTAACATATCATATAAAGTCATGTCAGTTTGTGGGTTTATTTTTATGTGATCTGATCGTTATTATACCTATAGCACTTTTGAAAAAATATTATAAGCATGTCCAACAAGAAATTCCCACAGGCTTATCATGTAGTCCCCACATTGTTGCATAATATGCATTTTTGTAAAATTTGTAGACTGATGGATAAGGCATGCACACCACAACTATCAATTATGCCATGTTTAACTACCCATATTAATCAAACGATCGAGCAAGTTGTAAATGATAAGATAGGATCATACATGAAGACAACAAAGCAAGATCAGAAAAACATCTTTAAAAAATGATATAACCAAAAAATAGAAAACAAAGTCATATATATAATCATGTTATGCGTTGTGACATCAAATCATTTGCTGCAAAAAAGATGATCTATATAGATATAATCTCATGACCTTTACTGTCTAATTCGACATTGTACCCACAATATTAATTATAATGCATCATGTGTCGGTCCAAATTATAATGCAATGCCACGTTAAAGATCAAACATGAATATTAATGCTAGCTATGACCAATTGTGCTGCTTTTTAACATGGCCACCTGCCTAGAAAGTGACAGTACTGACTGCATGTAGTACATTTATTCACATATTTTTTTTAAATTTATATATGAGGACTGTTACGTACACAAAGAAATTACATAAAAATAATCCTATAAACTGATGTGGTTTTATCTAATCCGTTAGATCTACTTTACAATAAAAGTAACTTTATAATTTGACGAACCACATCAAGTTACGTTAGTTTGTGGAATTACTTTTGTATAATTTCTTTGTGACTAAAGTATTTCTCTTTATATATATATATATAAAAGTTTGCTTTCCCTAACAAAAGTGACTGCTCAACTATGAAAACGATATTGTCGGCTGCTTTAGTAAAAGAGAGTGAGAATACATATATAAGAAAGCTTTTTCTAAAGATCAAAGTCCTAAAGGCTATTAGTATTAGGTAAGAGAAAATAACCAGAGCTTCTTTTACATGAGCCAGCTTTTCTTTTATGCTGATCCACAATGTCTGATCATCGTTTACTTGCTCTTGAAGAGTCAAACATTAAGTCAAAGTCAATTCTCAAAGGTAACGTAGTAATTATTATGTTTATGCCTTATTGTAACATCCATGCTGATTTAATTTGCATATTTTTTTATTATTATTATTTGCAGATCGATAGACGAGACGTTCCAATTCTCATAATTATGAATGTGTACTTCAAATATATATTCCCAGAAGAAGGTTGAACTAATACAGTAATTAACTCTTTGCTTGGCCTAATGGGTATTTAATAAACAATTCATTTTTCATTTTATTTCCAAAAGAAGAAAAAGATGATCATTATACCATACACGCTTCAAGCTCATGTACATGCAGATGGAGATCGATAACTTGGGATAATGGCATGTGTGATCATGTCATGTATACGCCCCATTATATATTGAAGGTAAAAACTAAATAATCTGAATTTATTATTCTACTTTTAACTCTAATATCATCGCGATGAAAACTTCTATTTATATATAAATCAGTGTGGATAAGAAACTAATCAATAAAGTGTTTACATGACATAATTTGATTTGAAAGGAAAATTTCAAATTTCAAATCTTACAAATCAAACTTTACAGGCCATTTAAGTAATGTAGATGATGTACTCTACGTACACACCGACTTGAAAATAAAACAACTCTTTTAGCAATTCATTTACGAAATTAGATATATAACATGAAACATAATATATATATATAATAAATAAATAATAATTTCTAATATTAAAATAATTAAAATTATTATTTATTCATATTTATTATTTATTATAGAATTTAAATTATATTCAAAATTTAAATTAATTAGATAGTTTTTTTCTATTAAAAATATTCAGTAAAACTTCATCATTTATTTAATGATGATAAAATAATATTTTATAAATTAAAGTTGATTTTAAATGTATGATATAATATTATTCTCTTAAAAATATTCAGTAAAACTTTATTTTTTACTTAATAATAAAAAATTAATATTTTATAAATTAAAGTTAATTTTAAGTTTATGGTAGAATATTTATATTTTAATTATTTGTTTTATATTAGTTTAAATCAATATTTAAATTTCTATCGTTAGATTAAATCTGAATATTAAAGATGATGGATTGAAATTTAAAACCTAAAAACTAACATTTTCCCCCACTTTTCCTTTCTCACTCTCTCTCATTCCCCATGCACATTTGCCTAATTTAATTAATTAAGAATATTATCATATTTAAATTATGTTAAAACTCTAATTATTTATATGATTTTAATTTCTTATAAATATTTAGTAAAATTTTTTCATTTATTTAATAATGGAAGATTAATATTTAATATTTATATATTAATTATTTAAATTTTAAATTAGTTTAAATTAATGTTTAAATTTCTATTATTAGATCAAATCTAAGAATTTAAAATGAAGGATTGAGATTAATTTTTTAAAAATATTTAATAAAATTTTATCATTTATGTAATTTATTTCAATATTTTTAATTAAATTAATATTTATTTATATATAAATCAGTATTTTAATCTTTTATTGTTAAATCATTTTGAAGACCCCAAAACAATAGAACTGGATAAATCCTATAACTTTTTCCTTTCTCCCTCACTTTCCCCCCCTCTCTCCTCCCTCAGCTCACGCGTACGGGGTACGCTGCCCCTCCTCCCAGCCCGACGCCGCCGTGCGTCGGTGAGCCTCGCCGCCTCTTCCACCGGCACCACCTCACTCCGGCGAGTCCCCCCATACCGGTCTCCCTCTCTCACGCTCTCTCTTCCTCTCTCACGGCTGTGCGCAGCCCGAATGGGTTTGATGTTGCTGCGCCGCCGTACGCCATCCTCCGGTGCAACCACCTCCACGGTAGCCTCCTCTCCCACCGGCCATCCCCCTCCAGCGAGCTCGGCCTCCATCTCCGTGCCGTTTGCTCCCACAAAATCTACCTCTCTCTTGCACAGGTTCTCCACACCCACGGCGGAGATCTACCTCCTCTAGCCACCGCACCACCACCGGGACCTCCTTTCGCCACCGACCATCTCTCGTAGCCGTCCTCACGCCCAGCCGAGCCACCATGGATGCTCACCTTCCCTCACGGACGCCCACTTCCCCTTAGGCCACCTCCACCGTAATTTGTGGTGATTTTTTTTATTTTATGGTATTTTTGTTGTGATTTTGTGGTGATTTTGTTAATTTGTGGTATTTTTGTGAAGATTTTATGATATTTTGTGGTTTTACCGTGTATTTTTGTGATATTTTGCTTCAGTTTTGCATCTGTGGTTTTGCTTCGAGGATGCAGAGAGGGACGAGATGCGATTTGCTGAAGATTTTACCGTGTTATTACTGTTTGGTGAAAATTTTATGATGATTTTGTGGTTTTATCGTATATTTTTGTGATGATTTTGTTGTGGTTTTACTTCGGTTTTGAATCTATGGTTTTGCTTCGAGGATGCGATTTGCAGTTTTACTTCGAATTACTTCGGTATATTTTTGAGAGGATGCGATTTGCGGTTTTGTGATTTTGCCGTGTTATTACTGTTTATGATTAATGTTCATTACTATTGATGTCACTGTTCATTGGGCGATAAACGCTTTTAAGTACAAGGATAAGCAGATATGGGAGAATAAAGGAAAAAAAAAACATCTTAATTGGTTCACTAATTAAGAACTACTAGTAGACGTCTTTATATATTTTGATTTTATCGAGGCCAATATTAAATCTGACCTAACTTATCACAAGATATTCTTTATTGTTGTCATCCGCACACAGTGTGTATATATATATATATATAATAAGAATCAAACAAAATAACTAGCTAATAACTCATGAATCAAATTAAATTTTGATACGCAAGAAAAAAAAAATGGAAATTAAAGACTGTTAATTATTCCAGCTTGAAGTGTACGTTGGCGCAAAGTGACAAACCGAATCATCAAACAGACCCAATTTTCAAAGATCCCCCATATTAAACAGCCAGGAAATGAAACATGGATCCAGTAGTAAATTTTTGTCAATTCACATGATACAATATTATATTATATATAGGGTAGATCAAAATTAAAGCTCTAGCTAAAATTGTTTACCTAATTATAAAATTAGAGAAATTCTATTTGCAATCCCCACTTGAAGACTGTATGTGCAAGCCTTTTATTAAATGAGAAAAAAAATTATTTTAGGAATGATAGTTTTATAATTTTAAAAAATTTTAAAGTTAAAATAGTTTAGTCTTGTATTACAGTACCTAAATAGAAACTATATCTAGAATTGCTCTTATAATTAAATATATATAATATTGTAAATAAGGAGATCGATCAAGGCCTTAATTAATGCATGGGCGTGGAATATTAGACAAATTAATGAGCTGGTAAAATGGTAAAATGAACGGGAGACACGGAGGGATTTTTATCGGCTGAAGAGAAGATCACATTGGCCCACCACCCATTGGGAAAGGTAGCCTTCTCCCCCATGTTAGTTTTATCCAGAGGTCATGCATTCATCAATTTGTGGCCCCCATGCATATATAGATTCCAATATGTCGCGAGATCTTGTTTTAGAATCTCCAAGAAATTACTATCATCGATCGATCGGCATGAATATCATCATCATCATCTCGTGAGGTGAGGCATGAAAGCATGGGGGACAACCTCAAATTATTTACAAGCTTGTTAATTATTTACCTAGTGAAACGGTATATATATAAGACATGCATGAAAATGATCATGCATGTGTCCCAACTTGACTAGCTAGGCCGGTTTGTTTGAATGTGATGTACTTGACATGATACAATATCAAGCTTGATTTTATTAAGACTCAGTACTGATCATAATATATATGGAACCAAAGGTACTACTGGGTGTTTTGTCTAAGGAATGTATTGTTTTATAAAGGAAGAATCTCTTGATCTGAGTTGTTACCACTTTGAGAGTGATGATCTCAAGTGAAATAAAGATAGACGCATGATGTAGTTAAAGGATAATGATAGCTCCTACCATCGACTTTTTACTACTCTACAGTGTATTTGAAATTTTTATTTTTTTATTATTTTATTTTAAGTATTTTTTAACATTCCTAATCATTAAGAAAAAATTTAAAAAAAATAAACAACTTCACTAATAGTCACTTCCTTAATCATTAAGTAAAAAGAAATTTTAAAAATTAGAAAAAAAATAAAAAGAGTAGTAAGTGGGTGGTAGGAAGTAGTAAGCCTATCATTATCCGTATTGTTGAATATTAATAAATGTTGTAGAGTCCAATTAATTTATATATCCATCCTTTTCATTTAAAACTCTAAATTTTGCATAACAATTTTTTTTTTTAAAAAATCTTGATCTATATATATATATATATGATTACCGTGAAGAACAACTTAATTAAAGCTGTATTAATTAGTTAAACATCACTGCTGCTAAAGTAGTTAGGATTCTTTGAAAAGCAGGTTTTAACAACTCATTTATGACAAAGTTTGAATCATGCATTGATGGAAGGGATCGAAATATTATTAGGAGCTAGCTAGCGGCCCCATGTCTAATTTACAATTTACAGTGTCAATGAAAGCTAGCAAAGCTCTTCCGATCCCCCGCCACCTGTATTAATTGGGAGGGGTCAGTATGCAGATTGAAAACCTAGTTTCAGTAAACGTGTAGCTTGGTCCATGCAATAATATCATATATATAGCTAGCTGCATGCATATATATAATTAATATTATATATAGACACAACTGAGCCTAGTTGATCTAGCTAGCTATATATCTATATAGATGCAATATATATGCACGCGCATGGCGCATGGCGCATGGCCCATGGTCCTAGATATTTAGATCGATATATCGAGATTAGCTAGCCGACTGCCATATGCATGTGCTTGGCAATTAAGTCAGCACTGTACTAATATCTCCCAGGAACTACGTCGACAAACGTTTCCAGATCGAACATTTTTTTTTTTTTTTTGCAATAAAAGAATCAATACTGTTTGGGCATTCGAGACGATCGATCAATCGAGTTCCATGTACGTCCATGGTTATTACTTTCCCGACGAGAAGTAGTTTAGGCATGCAACTGATCATCATGTAAATTAAATTGATGTTCATGTGTGATTTCAGGGATATTCAGAACTAACTGACGTTGCATGCATGCATGCAACTGAACTCACGCAAAAGGAATCAATTCCTTTCGAATATGATTCTTTCGTCTTTCAAGGGATAGCGTGCTCAGCCAGCAGTTGTTGTACGCATGACAAACAAAAGAAAATTAAAGATGACTCAAAAAAAGAGGAACCCATGCACTGGGAAACCATTTCCTAATTATCCCTGGAAGTTCTACACTCACTCTCACAAAAGGCTTAATTAGTATATATATATATATATATATGTTCTGATGCGGTTCCTTTATTCTCCTTGGAGAATGGGGCAGTAATTTGTGTCTGTGTTGAAAATAAAATAGTAAAGAATATTGCGTATCTATCTGATTAGATTTGCTCTTAAAGCTGTGTGAAAATTATTGAACTAGAAATAAGCAATGATCATATCTCTTTCAAAGAGAAAAACAAAACAACAAATGAGCAGATCGAAGAGATCAGAAGGCTTTGGATTCTACATGAGACACGTACGGGAAGAAACGACAATTTTATTTCATACTAATCAATATATAAATTAAAAGCAGCTTTGACCAGAGAAGGTAATATTTTTTGAACTACGTACTTATATATATATCCCTTATTCATAAAACTCATGATCATAATTCCATTAGATCGACTGCTTGCTGATGAGGAGTGCCGGCCGGGGACCCTACACATGTAGAGCCACGTCTCTTTCTTATATTGGTAGTTGAATTACATTCTTTTCCAAGGAGATATTTCCAATTTATTAACAGCTCTATACCACATGCCAATGTCGCTCTGAATCATGTCATGGTAAATCTTTTATATATCTTGTTTTTACTACTCGTCAAGATCACACACAAGTTGGCTTGCTTTATAGACAAGGAAAAAAAAACTGAACCAATTAATGAGAAATTAAAAAGAACAAAGAAAAAAAACAGGCCATGGAGATTTGCTTCTGTCTGAGTTTTGAACCAATAGAAGGCATAAATATTATATGCTAGCAAAAAAATAAAAGTGCTCAAATATTAATATTCAAAATATTATATATATAAATTAGTAAATAATCAATGCAATTAAGGAGCTAATTAAATTAATTATCTGATCAATGAATGAATTATATATAAGCTTAGAAACACGAGGGAAACATAATGCAGAGAGTACTGTTACTTTCGGTTAAAGGAGATATTAACTGACCCCTCCGACATTTAGGCAATTAAACGTGATGAAAGCCATTCTCTTTTCTCATGATGGAGGAACGAGAAATTTATCATAGAGCATTTCTACAATCTGTCCACACTCTCCGTATACCATGTACTCAAATTTTTATTTTTTTTTAACTCATTACACTAGGTGTGTTAAGTGTGTGATAAATAGTAGAGTGTTAACAGAATTTTTTCTTTATCGTAACATTGTAAACAGAAACGGAGAATAGATGCCATGAAGTTGCGTTACACCTACTCTTTTAGCTTTATTCTTCCACAGCCCCCACCTACGTCACCTTTCCCCCCCCCCCATTAATTCCTTCCTTTCTTTCCTTGATCACTTTCTTCCCCTGCCTCTTCCCCTAGCTTTTTCCTTCCATCATCATTCACACCAACATCTCTCTCTCTCTCTCTCTCTCTCTCTCTCTCTCTCCATGGCCTAAACCAGAGCTCAGGCTCAAAGCTCATGCTCTAGACCGATGGCAAGCGTCGTGACATTCTTCAACAAGTTCCTTTCCATCTTCATCCTCCTCCTCCACCTTGGTTGCTTCATTTTCAGCACCACCTCCGACCACAGACATTCGAAGAAGCGGAAAGCTTCTCACCTCCTTCTTCCCTCTGCTTCCAAACCCAGCAAAGCTCTATCCACCTCTTGGTCCTTCTGCAAACGTATCTTCTCCTCCATATCCTGCAAAAACAGTTCCACGCAAACCCATCCGACTACTCCCACCACCCTATCCTCCGCCAGATCATCACAGCATTCCGTTGCCCCCATCATCGCCCCAGAAACCCACGTATCGCATTCTCCTCGTAAAAGTCCACCCCCAGAATCCGACATCTCCGCAGATAACCCATTCTTTCCTCTGCGAAACGATATCTTCCCCTGCACAGCCTGCGGCGAAATCTTCCCGAAACCCCAGCTCCTCGAACAACACCTGGCAATCAAACACGCTGTGTCGGAGCTCGCAGATGGAGATTCGGGGAAGAACATCGTCCGGATCATATTCAAAACGGGATGGACCGACAAAGTAAAGAGCCCGAAAATCCATCGGGTTTTGAAGATCCATAACAGCCCGAAGATACTTTCGAGGTTCGAAGAGTACAGAGAGTCGGTGAAGGCTAAAGCTGCGCGAAATGGTGGCGTTAGGAGAAGAGACGAGAGGTGCATAGCCGACGGGAATGAGATGTTGAGGTTCCACTGCTCGACGTTCCTATGTGATCTAGGACTCGATGGGAATTCCAACATTTGTAACCAGCAGTACTGTAGCGTGTGTGGGATTATCAAGTCCGGATTCTCACCCAAGTTGGACGGGATTTCCACGCTATCCACGAGCTGGAGAGCACACGAGGCAATTCCGGAAGAGATCGAGGAGGAGTTCAAGTTCATGAACGTGAAACGGGCAATGCTGGTTTGCCGGCTCGTGGCCGGTAGGATCGGATGCGAGTCGGATGATGACGTGGACAAGGAGGACGGCGGGTTTGACTCGGTCGCCGGGAGGAGTGGAAGTGGGGCACATACGAGAGTGGACGAGGAGGAGTTGTTGGTGTTTAATCCGAGGGCTGTGCTTCCTTGCTTTGTGATTGTGTATACTGTGTGAGTACCGCGAATCATAGATCCTACGTACGGTTCTTATTTTCTTAATCATGGATTGTAATTCTAGATATGCGGTGGTGATTGTCTATTGCTTCTTACAAGTTTTGATTAGTCTGTGACCCAGAAATGGTCACAGGCTCAAACCCACCGTAATGAGTACGAAAAGTGTCAGGTGTCAGTCCCACGTGATAAACTTTGTGCCCTTAGTCATCAGGATAAGTACTCTGTATTACGAGGTTGTGAGAGAAATGTATTTATCACCATGCAAAATGGGCAACCTAAGCAGCTCCAAAGAAGTGGTTTTGGGTCAATTCTAGGATCATGGACCCTTTTAATGTGTATGTATGTCTTAACTTGATGGAATCGAGCTTTTAACCAAGAAATACCAATTTGTGAGTAGGCATAAAGTCGTGTTTTGTGAGATAGTTACTGCTCTCATGTTTAATTCATTGCTTGATGGTAGTTGGCACTACAAGAAAAAGTAGCTTTTGATTTTTATGAGACAAGCTGATCCATGCATCACGGCTTTAGTCGAGTCATTTACTTTCCATGATTCTTGCATTCTAGAGTACAACTCATATACACGTTAGGCTAAGAGTAGCAGCTGTACGTACATTCCTTTTATATTTCTCATACAGCTCACAATATAGTTGTAAATGTAAACCCGTGTTCTATATATATATCAATATACTAAGACGTATGATGTTGCGGCATTTCCCATTTACATGGCCAAACGAGGTTCAAACATGTCTATCTTCCTCTTCAACCTCTCATATCCCTCTTCATGTGGATACCTCTTCCTTTGATTATTTTCCGCCAAGACCAACTTGCCCCATATATCAATCAAATTAGCGCCCTCTACCAGTTATCTCCTTTGAAAAGTACGGGTAGTTCCCATTCTTAGAGGTCATGGTCTTCTAGGCTACGTTACTGAAGTCCCTTGCCCTCCTTCAACCATTATTGATGTCAATGGTGTACTGTCTTTGAACCCAGAAGCAACAAAGTGGCTGCGTCTCAACTCTCGACCAGTTCATTCTCGGATGGACCAATAGTTCCCTCTCCGTTGCTCCTCTTTCTCAAGTGATTAATAGTAAGACATCACATGATGCATAGAAGGTTCTTGAAACTTTGTATGGCCGACATACACGAGACAGGGTTCAACAGATGTACTGTGGAGAGTTACAAATATCTCTCAAAAAGGGTTCACCTTCCCTAGAAGATTATTTGCACAAGGCCAAGTCTTTGGCTCTTTCCCTTTGTGGGGCTGGGAAGCCTATGGATGATGATGACTTCATCATCTGCTTACTAAGAGGTTTGGGATCTGAGTTTGATCCTATAGTTGCTACCTTAAAATCCAAAGACAATTTTCCACCTCTAGAAAATGTCATTTGCAAATTATGGGACTTTGAAACTCTACTTTCTTCATCTGCTCAAGACAACTCTTCAGTAGTTACTCCATATACAAACCAAGCAATGACTTCAAAGTTTAAAGGTAATTCTTCCACCTATGCTCGTGGCTATGGCTATTCACCATGATATAAAGGCAACTGTGTAGCCTCACAGTCTTAGGATCGTTCCTCTAGTGGCCGCACTCCACAATCTTCAAATCAAAGTAGCCGTGGACGTGGTGGCAATGGTATTGGTCGCAGCTCCCGCATTACATGCTTTCAGTGTGGAGGTCCTAATTACAAAGCAGATCAGTCAAAGCATTTCTGGCAGATTAGGCTGGCAACACAGTTGTTAAACCATGATTCCCTGACACTAGTGGAGCCAACCAACATATGACTCCAACCTCCACAAATGTACAAGTATTCGAACTTATAGAGGCATCAACTCAGTCATGATCGGTAATGGATCTAACCTGACTATTTCTGGTGTTGGTACCTCTATTCCTCCCCATACGTCATTGGTTTTCAAAAATACATTGGTTTTTCTAGCTTCAGAAGAAACTTCTTTCAATTTCTCAATTTACCACTGACAATCATTACCACTGACAATCATTCTTGTTTTGTGTTCTATCCATAGGGCTATCAGCTCTAGGACCTAAGGACGAGACAAATGCTACTTAACGGGCTGGTTCAAGATGGTTTATATCTACTGCATCCTACTTTCAATACAATATCTCCTACTACTTTTATGGTCACCAAAGTCTCTGGCACCAAATGGCATGCTCACTTTGGTCACCCTAATCATAGGACCCTTCAATGTTTATTGCCATGACTCCATGCCTTGAATAAAAAATTACTTTATGTGAAGGTTGTGTTTTAGGCAAATCAACAAAGTTACCTTTTCATCCTCGCAATTCCCATGCTCTTTCATTTCTTCACACACTACACACTGATGTGTGGGATCCCGCTCCTATTTCCTCTTATGATGGATGTCGATTTTATTTAGTTATTGTTGATCAATTTTCTCGATACATTTAGATTTTTCTTATGGCTCGAAAATCTAATGTTCTTCATGGTGGAGGATTTGTAAACCACGAGTTTAAAACAATATTTTCTATCTCAAGGAATTGACCATAAAATATCTTGTCCTGCACTCCGGAACAAAATGGCTTTATTGAACAACATCATCGTTACATTGTTGAAATCAAACTTACCCTCATGGCTCATTCTTCCCTGCCTCCAAAATTTTGGATTGTTGCATTCAAAACTGCTGCTTTTCAAATCAACAAGCTGCCCACACTCACTCATAAAGGTCAATCTCCTTATGAATAGGTTTTTCATTCTCCTCCCTCTTACTCTTCTCTAAGAGATTTTGGATATGCATGTTACCCACATCTAACACCCTTTGGTCAGTCCAAATTACAATTCAAATCCACTCCATGTGTCTTTATTGGCTATTCCCTAAATCACAAGGGTTACGCTCATATATGTAATTAGCCACAAGTCGCATATATGTATCACGAATAATTATTTTTAATGAGGATCAGTTTCCTTTTCCCTTTAAGCAAATTATTTCTACAACTCCATGCCAATGGTTCAAGGCATGACCACTTCCAAAAGAATTACAGCATGGGCCACATTCAAATGCCTCAGTAGATCACTCCTCTCCAGGTCCAAATCCAAGTACTTTCAGACTTTACTATTATTCCTGCACAACAAATTGCAACTGCTGATCCTGTCAATCTAGTCCCACACAGACCCATTCAACGATCATTAGGTCACAAGACGACATCAGGAGGCCCAGAACATTTCTCTCGACCCGTCATCCACTACCAATGTGTTTCTTGGTAGATTATGTCGCTACTTCTACAGATCCGAAAACTTTTAAATAAACACAAAATGATGTACAATGGCAACAGGCCACGCAATCAGAAATTTGTGCATTTCATGAGAACAAAACTTGGACCCTTGTTCCCCATACTCCAAACATGAATTTAGTCACAAGCTAGTGGGTCTTCAAAGTAAAGACACGAGCTGACGAATCTGTTGAATGATACAAAGCTCGTCTTGCAGCTTGAGCTTCGCACAATTTCAAGGCCTAGACTACGATTAGAATTTTTGTGTGGTAGTTAAACCATCAACCATTCGATTGATCCACACGATGGCCTTATCACAAGGGTGGTTTCTCAAACAACTCATTGTAAGTAATATTTTCTTGCATGGAGAGTTGCAAGAAAAAGTTTATTTGACTCAACCACTGAGCTTTGAAGATCCCCATCGTCCTAAGTATGTTTTTTGACTTCATAAGGTCTATTATGGTTTAAAACAGGCCCCCTCAAGCGTGGTATCTAAAGTTTAGCAACTACATTCACCAATCAGGTTTTCAAGATGTCCTTAAGACACCTCCATGTTTTTTCGTCGAAATATATATGATATGATTATTCTACTTATTTATGTAGATGATACTAGTCTCACGTGGAATACATTGTCGTCAATCAACAAACTTATTTCTCATTTATCCAAAATATTTTATAGGAAAGATTTGGGTGATTTGCATTATTTGCTTGGTGTACAAGTGGCTCGAGAGGATGATACTTTAACTCTCACACAATCACAGTATCTTATTTCATTACTCTAACGCTTTGGTTTTGAAGGGGCAAACATGTTTCCACTCCACTTGCTCCTAGTGTTCATTTCTTTGTGCATGAAGGTTCTCTCTTATCTAATCCAACTCTCTACAGGTAAATGGTGGGCATGCTTCAATACCTCACCTTAACTAGACCGAATGTGGCTTATGTAGTGAATTTTATTTCTATGTTTATACAAGCTCCCCGTGCCCCACAATTACTGCTATTAAGATAGTTTTCAGGTACCTCAAAGGTATTATAAATCTCAGCCTTCACTTCACCAAAGCTCCCATTTTGACACTGCAAGGATTTTGTGATACAAATTGGGTGGGGTCTAGCGACGATAGGCACTCCACCACTGAAATTGCGATTTTTATAAGTAGTAACCTGTTGTCTTGGGGAGCCAAGAAACAAACAACGGTTGCTCGCTCCACCGCCAAAGCTAAGTATCGAGTCTTGGCACCCACCTCAACGGAACTCATGTGGTTCATGCATTTACTCAAAGACTCTCGGGAATAGCCTTCTTCCTCCAACACTACACTCCGATAATATCAGTGCCATAAGCATCGCTAGACCAAACAAATCGAAATTGACCTCCATTTCGTTTGGGAACAAGTAGTTGGCGGATTGATGCATCTCACACATGTTCCTGGTCAAGAGCAAGTTGCTGACATCTTCACCAAATCACTTTATAGTCCAAAATTTGAACCGAATCGAAGCAAACTTTGTGTCGGCCCTATCCCACCATGAGCTTGAGCGAGAATGATGAGACAAACTCCATGCATCACAGCTGTAATCCAGTCAATTACTTTCCTTTCCATGATTTTTGGATTTTGTACAACTCATGTATACGTTAGGCTAAGAGTAGCAGTTGTACTTTCCTTTTATATTTCTCATAAGGCTCACAATATAGCTGTAAATGTAAACATGTGTTCTATATATATATATCAATATACTAAAGCCGTATAATGTTGCAGTAGTTTCCATTTGTGGCTACTTTTATTTCCAGCAATGTGATTATAGTCTCAACAAAAGTACTTCGACAGTATGCGAACAAAACTTCTGTCGAGTTATTGTAGTGTGGGTGTTATAATGAGATTTCATCTCATAAAAATTATTGAAAAAATATCTTTCTCAAGTTATTGTCTGAACTCAAGAACCTCAAGTGAGAGAGAAAAACGACATGAAGTAGGTTCTACAATATTTATTGATACCCGTACAAATATTTGTATTAAATGAACAATAAATGATATATGACCCACTTGATATATATATATATATATATATATATATTATATATATATATATCTTTTACTTCAAACCCTTAATTTGGGCAAGAACTTGAGAGGATCTTGATCTAATACTATTTTTATAAACAATTGTTTTTAATAACATAAACTAGCTAATTATTAGATTTGAATGTGTGTGTGTGTGCGCGCGCGCGCGCGCACGCACGGAGTATGTATGTATTATTGATGAGTAATTTTATGAGTTTAATTTACTTCATAAATTTACTTAATAAAACAAGTCAAAACTACAATTTTTGTAATGGTAATATGACACCAATCACATGAACTGTGAACTTTAATTTATAAAACTATGTTGTAAACATGGAGTGGTATTAACATTTTTTGATGTATGGATAAGTTTTTGGAGACTTTGGACTTGTGGGGTAGAAGATTTACCTTGAGGCCAGGGGCAATAATTCCTTTTTATATAGTTTCTATTGGTTTCCATAAGGCTTAGTAAATTTTAATCATTTAATGGGTGCGAGGATGATGTACATTCTATGGAAAGTGGTGGTGGTGAAGGGTTGGATGCCCGTGGCATGTCCCATTGGGCGACAATAAGCAACAAGGACAGTTGTATCCCTATTCTACACGTATTTTTTTAATTAATGGGACCAAATAAATCATTTGGCACATTATGAGAGAACAATAATTTCGCTCATATTCTGTATTTTAATAACAACATCAACAACAAGTATCTTGTGCGCGCATGCACTGTTGAATCAAATGCAAGCCTAATTAAGGCAATTAGATCATATCATATTTCAAACAATAAATTTAAATGATGGTTTTAGGATCATGTTTTTTTTCCTAACTAGAAGGTGAAAAGTGGGAGATAAGAAGTTGATCTCCTCTACTTAAGTATGGCCATAGTAATATATATCCAGCTTTAGGGGAGTCCATTGGAAGGAACATAGATAGCGAGAAGTCGTTAGTGTTCTTTGTACGATGGACTTGAACCAAATCCAACTCAAATCCAACTAAGAATAAAGTAATACTAGATTGATGAATAGACATATTGGATAAGAGTCTGTCATAAAATCATGAATAATCTTACCAAACTACGCTATAAAAGAGACATTATTAAGAACAAAGAATGATAGAATAATATGAAGAAGAAATCCTTTAAAATAGAGTTTAGTAGAGATAGTGTTCTTCAACGTCGCCGTGAAGAGGCGCATTTTGTATGTAGAGTTGATGTAGAGCCCAGGAGACAACCGAGGATAGGAGAAGACGAATGGTTGTGGGTTTAACCACGGGACTGAACGTTTCAGAATAATCAAGCCCATGCTGCTGATGAAACCCTTGAGCCACAAGTCTGGCTTTATGCCTCTCAATGGTTCCATCAGCATGCCACTTTGTTTTCAAGATCCATTTTGAACCAAGAAGATTATAAGTGGGAGAGAAAGGTACTAAAGTCCATGTCTGGTTTTGAAGAAGTGCATCAAGTTCAGAAGACATGGCAAATCACCATTCTTGATGCTTTGAAGCTTTAGTATAAGAGGATGGTTCCTCTGGAACAGAGAGTGTGGGGGGTGATGAGGATTTAGTGAGAAAGGCAGTAGGTTTCGAGGATGGCCATGGAATGGTGTCATCGGTTCGTTGACGAGGACAGAGAGATTGTGTTTTAGATCGGGTAACCATGGGATGCTGAATGGGACCAATGAAGGACTCAAAGTCTGTAGAAGGAGTGATGGTGGCGATGGTATTAGGGTTTGATGAAGATGGGAGAACTGCTTGAGATGATGGCAACAAGATGGTGCCATCAGTGTGTTGATGAGGGTAGAGAGACTGTGTTTGAGATTGGGTAACCACAAGATGATTAATGGGATTGGTGGAAGACGCAAAGGAAGAAGATGTCGAGGAAACCCTAAACCCATTTGGTGAAGATATGTGACCCGAGGGAGACCTTGGTGACGTGGTATAGATGGAAGTATAAGTGGTGGGTGGGCTTAGAGAGTTATCTGGGGAAGATAGTAGTTGGATTTGGGTCATGTGTATTAGTGGGCTTAGGACTGAGAAATGAAATGGAATGAGGTAAAGTTGGAATGGGTTGAGATGAAATGGCTTTGGGCTGTTGAGTAACGAGATCCCTTTGTTGACAGTGTAGACGAGGGACCCCAAACATCAAAAAATAACAATTGAAAAGGATAACTGGAACTGCTAGGAAAGGGATGATGAGGTACAGCATGTGCTTTGGTTGAGGTACAGGCTGAGCAAGGCTGGAGCGAAGTTGATGTGCTGAGAGGAAGATTATGTTGACGAAGGATGAGTGATGTTGTGCGTGGGCTTGGATGACCCAGCCTAGATTGCCAGAGCTGGGCTGAAGTACGAAGACCCATATATGCTTGACGATTTGAAGTAGAGGTGGAAGGAGTGAGTTCTGCACCTGTCCATAGGACATACAATCCATCTTCAACGTGGCCTTGAAGAAGCACAGCCCTGGTGCAAGAATTCTTCACATAGAAAACATAAGAGAGAAATTCAAAATAGACTTTATTATCTTGACAGAACTGACAGACAGATAGAAGATTTCGGGAAATCATAGGAACATGTAACAAATTGGTTAAGATAAATTTGTCAATATGAAGAAAATTGAGTCTAGCCTGTGTTGTGGATAGGAAGATTGGAGCCATCTATGATGCTTACTGTGTCAATGCCTTGATAAGTCGACGAATCCACATTAAGGTTATGGAAATCTGATGTGAAATGATGAGATGTTGCCGAGTCTTGAAACCAGGTGTTATTTTGTGGTGAGTTTGGGTTGATGGTCGTGTAGTTAGTAGTGAAGGATTGAGGAGGAGGGGATTGATACCCATGGTCAAACCTGTAATAACAGGTGACAGCTGTGTGCCCTCCTTTTTGACAGACTTGACAAACGAATTTGTTATAGAAAGGAGAACCAGGGGCTTGAGGAATGGAAAGTATACCTCTACATTGTGGTGACCACGGCCACGATTGAAAGAATTACCAGATGATGGGTTTTTTATGGTGATATTAGCAATAATAGATGTGCCAGAGAGAAGGGACTGAGTCTGGTGAGAAAGCTGAGACTCGTGATTTAAGAGATAGTTGTAAAGTTGATGAGGTGATAGAGAATCTGGTCTAGTGGTGAGGGAGGTAACAAGACTCTCATATTCTGTACCAAGTCCTGAAAGGAGGTAGATGGCGAGCTTGGAATCATCTAAAGGATGTCCCACAACTGCCAAAGTAGAAGCAAGGGATCTGACTTTATTGTAATAGTCAGTCACAAAATCTGCACCTTTCTTGATGGTTGCTAATTGAAACTTAGTATGAATGAGGTGAGCAGACGATTTGGCAACAAAGATATCTTGCAAGGTTGTCCAGACCTCACATGAGGTAGAACAATCGAGCACTTGGTGCCAGGACAAAATCAGACAGTGAAGAATTGATAGTAGACATTATCAATTTATCCTGAAGACGCCATTGTGTATGGGCCAGATTTGATTTATCATTGAGTTTGGCTTGGGGTTGTGGAAGGGAGCCATCAACATATTGAAAAAGTTGATGTCCTTCCAAGAATGGAACGATTTGAGATTTCCATAAGAGAAAGTTTTCAATCGTGAGCTTGATATTGATGAAGTGGGAAGTTGTGTTGAGAATTGAAGGATTGATGGGTGTTTCATTGGCTGAAGTTTCAATAGAGGAAGCCATCGGTAGGGAGGAGAAAGAAAAAATAGGGAAAGATCTAGACGTGGATCCTAAGGCTCATGATACCATGATGAAGCACAGAAAATGAAAGAGCACACAAGCTATTTGTGAAATTATTTCATAGTGTATTGTATTCTTCTGCAATCAATGATAGATGTACAAAATGAGTATATGTAGATATTTACATAACATAATTGAATGTAAAGACCACTCATATTGTGACACTTAGCCCTACTATTTATTCTCTTTGTTACAAGGAATATTCTCAGATATTTTATGTGATTCTTGCTTCTCTGTTTGTGATGTTGTTGGTGCCTTAATACACCCCACCAAGTTAGTAGCTAGGGGGAGGTCAGGGAGTTAGAAAGTGAGGTGGGGGAGTCAGGGGTCAGCGGGCATGGGGTTGTCAGGGAAAGGTCAGACATACAAAAGCTTGGCCTTACCTGCAGGGGGCACGCGGGAAAAAGTATTCAGAAAAATAGAGGGGGTCGGGACGACTTCCACGTAAATAGTGGATCTCTCCTCCCCAAACCCCTGTGGACGTAGACCTGGTGCATAACCACGTAAATTTTGGTGTCATCTCTATTTACTTTTTTTACATTTATTTTCCGTTCACCGCTATGGACGTAAGCACTGCTGCCGTACAGCCGTACTGGAACACTGCTGGAGGCTCTATACAACGTCGATTGAGGCCCAAGTTGTCCCAATGGGCCGGGAATGACTCTTTTTTTCCTTCCGACCTGTTGAGCAATTTTTATAGCATCAACACTACTAATGCTCTGAGCAGAAGGACGCTTTTTTTTTGTTTTTTTTTTTTCTTCTTCTAAAGAGCAGAAGGGCTCTTACTTTAAAGATAGTATTTTCTGCACTAAATACGCTATTTATGCAATCTTTAATTGCTCAACGTAAAAAGAAAAAAGATCGACACGAAAATTAATTTCTTACTAATTAGCCCATTAAACTACCTACACTAGTTAGCTAAGAATATGTGATGACTAACAGTACTAAAACGATCAGTCTTTCGTAGAAGTTTGTGTAAAAACAATTGTACGTACTTCTGCAAGTACTCTTTGCGCTGCATGCAGTTTCCATTTTATACCCCAAAAAATATATCTTCAGGCCATTTCAATCAGTTTCTTCGTGTTGGCCAAAATTCTCGTCAACAACATATATATCAAGAATCAGAAGCTCTGAAAACAAGTAGAAACGAAAACAAGTAGTAGTCCTCAGTAAAATGAATGCAGTCCAGCTAGAAAACAAAAACCAAACGCCAATATTTTTGTTCACAAACTACGTACCAACAAAGTAGAGCACCATGCATTACTACAGCCATATAAAGCCCAGAGAAAGAAACGCTCAGCACCCTAAAACACATTCATCGTCACTTTTCTCAAGTGTCAGCAGCCCAACAGTTAATGTCCCTGTCTCAAATTTCTTTAAAAGACATTTCAATATCCCTAGCACCAATTCAAAGTTAGTATAATATTGCTCTCCAAATTAGTCTTGAAGATGGAAACCAACAAACTCTTATTATGTAGCCCGCTAAGCAAGAAACACGCTACTGTTACTGCCCTGAGATAAATGAGAATTTAAAGCGACAAACTCTATCAAATCCATCTCCTTCCTGCTGCCGTTCGAGGAGTACGCTTGGTTAGTCAGCAAGTCCATGTTCATGTTGTTGTCGTAGCAGCAGCTGTAATCATTGGAAAGCAAAGAATTGGCAGTGCCATTCAGCAGGTACGAGAGGTAGATGTCAGAATGCAAGTGGGTCGTCGCGGGGGCACCAGTATCTATAGTTTGAAGTTTGTCGTTCTTCTGCAAGTTTGGGTTCGAAGTGAAAGACGCAAGACCAGTACCGGATTCCACAACGTCGGTGGAAGAATCCTTAAAGTGATCGACATGAAATGTTTCAGCTACCATCTGAGCTGTGGCCTTAGTACTGTCGTCAACAGGTGGCTGATCGTAATGGTTTGCAAAAAGGTTTTGCATGAAGAGTAGCTCCTCATCATATGTTGGAGAAATCAATGTGGGCGAGTCACAATATTGGGAGCTCGACTCTGACAGTTGATCCGGGAGGAAATAGTTGAATTTGGTTGATGGGTCTTCGCTGGAGAGGGTGGAACTGGTGGGGGTGGTGGTGCTTTGGATAGCGGCGTCGGCGCTGGCGGTGGAAGTTTTACTGTTCAGAGTCTTGCTTTTGATATAGTCTTGAAGCAGAGAAGAGTACTGGGGCTTTCCTTTTTGACTCATCTCTGTCGGTTTGTTCTTTCTCCTTGAATTCTGCCTTCTTTTCGTGGCATTCCAATGGTTCTTTATTGCGTTTTCTGTTCTTCCGGGAATGCACTTAGCGATCTCTGCCCATCTGTTTCCGACCTTCGCATGAGCTTCAACCAGTAACCTCTCCTCCTCTTCACTCCAGCTATCCTTCTAAAAATCAAGACAAAGACAAAGCTTGCCAATGTCAGTACTTTTGCATATATTATGGGGATTACTTTTATAACGGTACTAAAAATGCATTCTGGCCTGCTAGCGCTTGCTCGAATATTCAAAATCACATGAAATTAATTCAACGCTAAAAGCGACTGTTCAAATATATGGAAGAAGAAACGTGAAGGTGCAAATTGCACAAAAAAAACGCCTGACCTAGATAGGTTATATATGCATGAGATCAAATTAATGACATAAAAATCAATTAATTAACGCTATATACTTTTAAGTAAATTTTTAAAAAAAAATGATACAGATCAAAGGAGAATGCAAGAAGCTAGCTGTAAGCGATTTAGCTAGTTAGGCTTACAGCTTGTGATGCTATGTAAATCTAAGCCCTAAGATCATATATATATATATATATATAGAGTACTCTTTGCTGAATGGAATCGTAGTTTTCCATGAATTAAAAAAAGAAAATTAGGAAGATGTGAAGGTGATCACGAATATATCTCTTAGATAGATCCTTTACAATCTGAGTGATGATCTGTATCTTTTCCAATGACTAGGAATATATAACTTTAGATTGTAACATAAGTAAAATAAAGCAATCTATGGTTTTTCTTGTAAAAAATTAATGATCATTGGTTATATCAAATCTTGGGATTTTAGACAATTTTTTCGGTTCTTAGATACCCCCATAAAGGCCTAAAAGTCTTAATAACATGAATAAAAGATGAACAAAATCATGTGCAAAACGAGAGGAAACCTTTATATCTGGGCGCAAATGATTATGCCATCTCTCGCGACACTGCTTACCAGCTCTTCCAACCAGCTTCTCTGCTATCTGTGCCCATTTTCTCACTCCATGTTGCTTCACCAACTTGATTAGTTTCCTGAAGAACACGAAAGAAAAAACCTAAAATATATGTCCGAGAATACGAGAAGCAAAGCTATATGATATACTACTTGGGAAAAAGTCAGTGAAAAAAAATTTTCCATCAAAATGTTTTGGGTTCACCTGTCTTCTTCATCTGTCCATTGTCCCTTGATTAAAGCTTCAGAAGATCCCTTTTTAGCATTCTTCCCCGAGCCTTTAGAACTCTTGCTTCCTATAACTTTCACTTCTTGTTTCAACCCCGCGGCCATGATAGGGATTTTCTCATTATACATCCAATTCAGAGGCTCTTCATCCACAAAAAACCCGTCAGCAAAGCTCACCTCTGGATTAATATTCGGACAGGAAAACCCACCACCAATTGCATCCCTGTAAGGGGTAAAGCTACATAAGCCGGTGTCAGAAATAAGTATTTCTTTGTTCTTTGCATGGTTCTGAGCCTGCTGCTGAGAGAAATGGTGGTTCTGATCACCATACTGCAGGAACCTGTCTATGGCTGTGAATGGAAGACCGGGCAAACATATGGAAGGGTTTCTTTGTGAATTCCCATAGCAACATGCAGTACCTTCCCCACCACCTTCCATTAGAGGAGTTTCAAGGAATTGAAAACTAGAGGGAAAAGGTCTATATAGGCTTGATTTTTGGGAAGTTTTTGTGGGTTTTTTCGCTTAACATGTGAGAACACCCCATAACAAGAGCTGGACAAGAATCAAGAAGCTTATACCAAGCCTTGTAATGAGCCACATGGCGTAATAGCCGTTGATCTTGGGCTAAATCCAACGGTTGAGAATTGGAGTTGAGTGTAACTCCTGAGCTTCCTCCTTCAGACAAAAGTAGAAAGGCGGGGGAGAGATTGGTGGCTTTGTCATTAAACCCATTATTATTATTATTAATTGAATTATTAATTTAGATATAAAAATTGCAAATACAAGTGAAATTTGGGACTAGTAACTCACAATACTTGTAATTTTTTATGAGGGTGATTTTGATATACATCAATATTAATGACATCATACAAAAAAAAAATGGAGGTCCCAATTATTAAAATGAAAATAAATGATGGCGGTTATTTGAGAAAATTAATTCAGATTTATTACAGTGAGGAAATTCGGGAGAATTCTAATACCTGGTTTTTTAATTGCTTGGATGGCTGCTAATTGCCTGCAAATTGCATGTGGATCAGGGTGATATTAATTATATATATATATATATATATATATATATATATATATAATAGCTAGCTATTCCATTCATTTCTTTTTAAAGTTTGTTCTTTTATATACATATATATATATATATATATATATATATATATATAGTTCCTTATTAATTTCACACGCATATGAATCAACTTAATTTGCTAGTTGAATGAGCCACACTGGGTCATGATATTGGAAAATGATAGGGGACTATTTTGACCGATCGATATTGTATTTTTTTTTTTTTTACTTAATGGTTAATGATGAATTATTAATTAGTTTATAATTGGTATATTTTTATTTTTTAAAAATATTTAAAGATATTAAAATATATATTTGAAAGAAAAAAAAAATGAAGTACATTTACATGCACTATCAGTATAATGCAGTGGCACCATTCTCGATCCCCTAGCATTATCCCATGACATTAATCTAGAATTCAAAATTTTGACCTCAAAATATTATATATAGTAACGGTTTATTTAAGTACTCTTTCTAATTAAGGCTTTCTTAAGTGCAAAATATCATAAGGGTATATATATATATATATATATATATATATATATATATATATATATATTGTTACAAGCAGCTTTTTCATTTTCCTTTTTCTTTTCTTTTTTAAATTTCTTTTGGTCGAGTTTAATAGATAAATTTAAATTCAGATTTGGATTTCAAATCAACCATGACTTCATGAAATCATCTAAGATTTTGAAAAAACTTAAAACCTTGTTTGGCATTGGTGTAAATCTAAATCTAAATTTTAATATGTTATCCAAGTAGTAGATTTGGATTATAAACATCCAAATCCAAATCCAAATCCAAATCCTCCTCTCCAAATCATGCCATCCAATTAGCACACCATGCATGCATTGGCGTATTCAAGAGTACCCACGTCCCATGCACATTGTTTTAAGGTAGACGAGATGATCAATTACAATATATATTGTTTGGGTAAGAAATCAGGAGATTAATTAGCTGAAAAAAGTATCTTTCAAGATAACTAATGCTATCCTTACCACATAGATATGGTAAACACTACATACAAAATATCTCTTTATACCTTATCTAGTATGAAGAAAAGAAGGATTCAGATTTCTATAATTAATTTCTATTTGAACTCTAGTGTACTGTAGAGTGTTGGGAACGATAAGAAGAAAAAATAAAGAAAATACCGAAATCAATCACACAAAAACATAAGATTTATATGGTTCGACAACGACAAAACTATACAGGATTTTATTCTTTTTAAAATCGAATCTACTATATATGCAACAATACATTGTACGTGGTTGTACGAAAATACAATATATACTACATACAGTCTCATATTATTTTTATCTTTTTTATGATGACGTGGCATTATCTATCAAACTCTTAGATTGTTTATTCTAAAAAATAAAAATTAATTTAAGGATTGATGAGTATCATTATTTATTGAGTAATGTTATTTGAAGGCATTTACACTACACATAATTTCATGACATAATTTGATTTATAAGATTCAAATTTTAAAATTTATATTCGAAATCAAATGGTCATGTCACTTATTTTGTATGTTATGTAAAGATTTTTAAATAAAATAGTTTTTATCTATTTATTGTGTGATAAAAAGTGGAAGGAGAGGTAAAGCATATTCCAGCGGGGATGGACAAAACTGAAGCCCAAATATAGGATTCCTTAGTTGAGGCCTAGCCTCAAAGCCGAAATATATGTTTGGCAAAAAGAATCTCCTCCAACTTTCGGTGTCTTGACTCTTGATCGAGAGAGTCGTTCCAAAGAAGGATTGGTGTACTGCAAAACAAGTTGGGCCGTACTTAAAATATCAGAACTCTCTTCCCCCACGTGACATTAAACTCTTTTTTCTTATATTGAGTTAAGTTGAATTGAGTTGAGTTGAGTTCTTTATAAATAATAATAATTTGAGATGTTAGAGTAAATTTTGTAGAACCTACCTAAAATGAATTTAGATATGTTTAGATGTTAAGATAAATTTAAATGTATTTATAAAAAGTTAAAAAAAATTATGGATCCAGCATGTAAAGAGATATTATGTTAAAAAAAATTGTAAATCACACATATAAAAAAAAAATATTTGAATTGAGTTGAGTTTAATTTAGTAATTTAAAAGTTATATTAAATTCAACTTAAAATTAAATTCAACTTAAATTAATTTCAGCTCCGTCTAAGTTCCAAACCGGCCTAACACATTTAATTAAAAAAGCAACAAAAAGAAAAATTGGGAAAGCCGGTAAGGATTTGTTTAGAGCGGTGAACAGAGGACGGAGGAGGCATGGGAGGAACATGGGGGGCAATGAAAGTCGCTCCATAATCGAGACTCGAGAGTCCTTTCAGTTCACGTGAAAAACTGTCATTTTCTGCTTGGCGAAACTAATCCCAAGTACCATGGGATGCATGTGCAGATGTGCTTCATACAACTGCTGTTTTCTCAATTAATGCTCTCTGCATAATGCATTGCCACTCATTAATGTCTATATTTGACCTGACTACGTTTTGACCAATGGAGGATGCGCCTCCATGACTATGAGATGGACAGACGTTTCTAGAGTTATTGATAGGTTCTTAATTAAGTGAGACACAAATACATCAAGTGGCTCCATACAGTGGCCTACATTTTATTTTTATATAATTCTATAAATACAGAGAATGGTACCTTCAAAAAGTTTAAATTCTTACATGTTTTCTAAAATTTTTCAAAATTTCAATATACCTAAAACTATCTCTTTTTAATTTTTTTTATAGTCTCAAGTTTTGGTATAATTTCCATATCTAATATATTTTTAAGGATGTGGCCTCACTAATATTAATTTAAACTAAGTTTAAGAGAAATAATAAATTTATTAATATAAATCACAAAATTTTTTATTATACAATATATTAGACTTCTTAATATTGAATCCAAAGTGAAAATACAAGAAAAATCATTTAAGGTTGATGATCTGTAGAGAAAATAATTGAGAGATTTTATTCTCTAGACTTCATTGAGCAAGAAAAAGTTTATTTAAGGTCTCGATTATATTATTGTATGATTAATGTGACACTAAAATATCTAGATTTTATATGAAACTTAATAAACTAAATTACACATTAGAATGTAAGACTGTCTTCTAAAAGACAACTTGATAGATTTTATGAAAAAAAATAAATTCTAAATATTTCATTACAAAATAATAATGGATGAATATTATTTCATAAAATATTATTATCATAAATCTGAAACGTATATTTAGTTGTATTTTTAGAATTTTATTTTTGCGCATATGTAACAAATTATTTAGATCTAGTTTTATATATAATTATGTTTTTTGAATTTTTAATCTCTTTTTTATTTTACATAAATGTGTCAGAACTCTATTTACAACTTCTTTTGCACAATAATATAAAATACTCCGTTTGGATACTAATAGTATATGAAGTGATCTGTTAATAGTAATTAAATAATTTATAAATAATAATAAATAGTAATCTGATTATATCTGATAACAGTTTTATTCCTAAACCGACGCTAAGAGATAATACCAGACATTCATGTTCATCCGCATACCTTTTCCTAAAAAATGTTTCAATGGTCTAATGAGAGTAATGCTACGTGCCACATTATTTTATAATTATATTCCTGTACTTTGCACACTATATTGAATCATTGAAATACAATACCATTCACTAACCATTAAACAACTTTAAAAATAAATTGACGTCTAGATCATGTCAATGCACTGAACTAAAAGCGAGATGAAATGTGGTATATACTATTTTCTTTACCATAAATAAGTTGTCTTTCTATCTCTCAATGTTTCAACTAATTATTAAAGAATAATGCTTAGTTCACAGATGGATTCTACTGATGGATTCACCGATGGTTTTTTTTTTTTTTCCCTTTTTACTTAATGATTAAGGAAATTTTTTTTAATGATGATGTGATTTTTTAATGTTAAAGGATATAAAAAAAATCATAGAAAAAAAGAAAAGAAAAATGTCATTTGACCTTGTCGGTAACATCCGTCAGTGGATTCCACATGTGGATGTAGCATCACTCATTATTAAATCACCTCCATCATATATTAGACAAGAAATAAAAATAAATAAAAAAGTCTACCGAAGTCTATTGGAATCACTCGTCCTTTTAAATTTAACCTTTGTAACTAAAAAGAGACAAATGTATTGCTTTTACAAGCCGTCACAGATTTCGAGATTTATCAGAATTAGTCCAAACTATAATTCATCATTTTTTGCATCTATCTTATTGTTTTCCTTTTTTATTTCTTTATTATTAATTAAAATAAATAAATAAAAAAATTCGTCTATCGGATGTTTGTCTATAGAGATTAAGTCATATCTTACTATGAAGGGTGAGGTTGAGTCTCTATTTAGGCAGAGAGTGTTATCTCTTGAATGTTATTAACTTATTTGTACAGAGTATCAACAATAGCGAAGACCAAACTAATCACAAAAGGAAATAGTATACTGGTGGAGCTCCAAATGCATTATTTTTGTTTATGATGTCCTGTTTGATATAGGGACATCCCAGAATGTATCCAATTATGGATATAAATTTATCTGATAAATAAATAATGGCAGTTTCCCTTTAAAAAAAAAAAAAGAAGACAAGAAATAAACTCCAAAATGATTTTTTTTTTTTTTTGCATGTACTTCAAAGGGATTATTACATGATTGGAATTTTTAATTCTTGACCAAATTATGCAAGATAATTACATTCTTGACCAAAGGGATTATTACATGATTGGAATTAGTGGAACATTGTAAGATATTCTTATATAAACATGTGCATATTTAATGCCAATCTACTGATCAGTTGGGGCATTTTGGTGCGCCATCAATCTTGGATTATCATTGAGGGTATGAAAAAGGATAGTGTTTTCTAGAATGGAAAGCAATATCATTCTCATGATTTTATACCCATATTAAAGCTACTAACGACCACCAATAAAAATCCCATTATTTTTCTATTTTGTGATCACTACCGAGCTGATTTTGTCTGTTCGATTTAACCATTCCCCCCACAACCTATCAAAAGAAAGCTTGATTTTCCAGTGTCATTAAGGTTGCGTAAATATTCTGTAAATAATAATAAAAAAATAATGATAAAATATTAAATAATAATAATAAATATGTAAAAAATAATAATAAAATATTACAAAATACTCAGCTACCTAAACTAGTCCTAAGTCATTCTTGCAATCATAACAATAGAGGTTACATGTAAGACAATGTTGAGGCTATAGTGGAAATACTATTTATGGGCAATCCGTACAATAATAATAATTTGTATAAATCTTAAATATACTAGGCAATCTTTATAATAAAAAATAAATGAGTAATGATATATACACAACAAATTGCACAACATGTGCTCTCTAAAACAAAAAAACTTCCCAATCCTGAAACTAGCTTGAGGAGGTGGGAGCTTCGGCTCCTCCCCCTCCCTTCCCTTTTGCTTTTTTCGTCTCTCTCCACTGGGTTTTGTTTTGTTTTGTTTGTATTTTTAGGTATAATAATAAAAGACACTACTATGGGTTTTTGGCAGTTTCGACAGGGGTAGGGGTGGGCATGGGTGGGCAGATCGGCACCATCCACCGACGGTAGCAGTGTGTGTGCATCCATCCCACGGTGTTTGCGCTGGTAGCAGTTTCGGCAGGGGCATGGGTGGGCAGATCGGCACCATCCACCGACGGTAGCAGTGTGTGCGCATCCATCCCATGGTGCTTGCGCTGGTAGCAGTTTCGACAGGGGCATGGGTGGGCAGATCGGCAACATCCACCGATGCAGATTGCGCCGCCTGATAGGGTGTAGTGGTGGCGGCAAGTGGGGTGGCCAATGCATCAGATGCCGCAGCAGTAGCCCATATCTCCTGTGGTGGTGGCTGAGGGCGAAAGGGTGGGCAGGGGTCGAGGTGGCGGTGGCATGAGATCGGCAGGAGAATCGATGGGTCGTCTGCGCAGATGGGCAGAGGTGGCTTGACGGCAGTGGCAAAGGAATCAGTGGAGGGGATAGCGCAGGATGGTGAAGAAGAAAAAAGAAAAAAGAATAAGAATAAGAAATGGAGGGGCGGCAGCAGCAGCGCAGGAATCAGCGGCAGCAGTGTTTTTTTCGGTCCTCGTGTCTTTTTACTTTTCTATGTACTTATTGTTTGGTGTTTATTGTCAATAAATAGAAATAGGCTATTGGACTTTTTGAGTCCATAGTAGCAGTCCCGGTCCTTCTTTGGGAGGAGGAGTGATAGTATTTTTCCTCTTTGAGAGGACGAAGGATGACAGTACTGTTTTTTTAGAGGGATTATTTAGTTCTATTTTTATAGAGAGCTATTCTCTCGAACAAACCGGACGGTTTGTTCAGGAGAAAGTTTACAGAAGTTAAGACAATGTTCGTCATTAAGAAATTTGTATACCGGGTGCTTTAGAGTAAGTGCGTAGGTTAGCTAATAGTCTGAGTTTTTCTCTGTATTGATAAGTCACATTTACAAGAATGACATAAATTCTATTTCCATTAAAAAAAAATTTAAATAACACATTAAACAACAATGTTATAAAATGAGAATATTTTTATAAAATGACATTATTTTTATAAGATGTTTCACAAAAATACTCCTCATTTAAAATATAATTGTATAAAATGTTGTGTAAATATTTTCCATATTGTATCGTCCATCTAAAATTTATACCTAGGCATTATTCCATCGTTGTTAGTGTTCAATGCAATTAGGGCGGGGGGTGTTCAAATGATTGTGTTCAACTGAAGTTTCCAAATTTATTTATATTTGTATATTTTTTCTGTAATTTAAAAATGCAATACACATACATGAAACTTGGTAGCTAATTACACTTTTGTCATGTGATTGTGTTACCGAAAAGCGTTAAAAATCTGTGCACCACCACCGCCATTCCCATTGCCATTGGTGTTAAGTTCCACCCATAGATCTCGAGGAGCACAAGGACTCTGCTCGCTCAGCCCCCACACACTGCCGTCCATTCGGATCTGGCCCTGCATCATAAGTATCACACTGCATGTGCCCAATTCCCTTCTCCCCCCCACATACCCTCGCTTCCCAAATCCCAATTCCGAGACCACTCCAACATTTTCGCTCCGCCCCTCACAGAATAAACGGATAAAAAAACCAAGAGAATATAAAAGAAAAACAAGGTGGACGTATAAATCAACAAGAAATTCGAACTTCTCTCCTGCCATTTGTTATGCACAATTTATTTCGTAGCAACAAAATTTCGAGTAAAAGAGGTGGAAAACAAAAACAGGGTCGTGGTATCGGGTATGGTGAGGTGCGGTGGGAACATCCTCCCCTCCCCCATCCTTTTCTTCTTCTTTTTTTTTTTAATTTCCAGGAAATTATTTTTAATATTTTATTAAAAGATTTTTTTTTAAGCTTCTTCGGTGGTGTCCGAGGGGTCAAGGGGAAAACAAGTGTCTTCTCCGCCAGTGTTCCAAAGAAAATGAGCATAATTGGCAGCATAGAAAGAGTTGCTGGGATCGGTCGAGATGGCCTCCAGGAAGGTCTCCTCTGCAGCCCACAAATCGTTTCTCACTCTCCATAAAAAGGTCGCGTATTTGTTGTATGCTTCGGCATCTGGCGGCTCCACCCTTATTGCCCTCTTAAAGTACTCCTCCGCTCTGTTTTTAGGAATTAAACAAAACATAAACACAGTCAAACAGCTGCCTACATCTCATGTAACCATATGCTTAGTCTACCATGCTAAACAGCATTTTGTGGGTTAATTAACAATATGACTGACGGCTTTGGGAAAAAGAAAAGTCAACGACTTTATAACGAGAACGAAGATATTTGTTGTAAAACACTGAGAATCTACTTTCAAAAATAAAAAAACAAAAACAAAACAAATCAAATCACGTAAGAATCATATTCACACAAAGAAAAAAGGATGGGATTTAGTAGTGAAATTTTCCAATAAACAAAAACAAAGTAGACCACGTACTCCCCTATCAACAACCAAAGTACGCAAAGCAACAAAGTGGATTGAAATCATAAGACTTCTAAGGTTGGTGAATCTCAGATATTCTCATGAATAATAATAAAGAAATAATAAATAATAATAGAATATTCTGCGGTTGGGACGGGGAGAGATAGACTATCCCGGATAGTGAGAGCCATGAGCAAAGACAGGTATGAGCTCGCTCAAAGATTACTATCCACCAAGAAGATTGGTAGAATCGGACTAAAATTAGGCTAGTATTGATTTTGAATCTTTGACCAAACTTGTACACAGAATAAATTTTAGTACAATATTGACGCAAAGAAAAAATATCGTACCTGTCGTAATCGTGCGAGACAAGGTAGAGGAACTGAGCGAAATTTGCGAGGAGAAGAGGGTTGTTGGGCTCTCGGGACAAGCCCATTTGGTAGAGCAGCTCTGTTCTGAAGAACTCCGCGTAGTCGTTGTCCGCCTCGATCTTGGCCGTCACCGGTGAAATGAATCGTTGCATGGTTTCTTTATCGAGTGCGTCGTCTTTTAATGCGTCCTGCATTTGTGAAGCCTCTTCGACTGTCGAATTCCATAGAGCCACCTCTTCTTCCCTGGTCTTTGCCTCCGACTCTGCTTCTCTTGTTGTCCCATACGAGGACAACTGCGAAGAAGTTGTCCCGTCGGGCAGAATTGTCCGGTAGTGGTAATCTGAACCGTCAAACTGTCCGTCGCCGTCGGTTCCACTACCCACTGGTCGCACGTTACCGCCGCCGCCATTGTTTCCGCCAATGGAAGTCGTCTTCCCAGAAGAAGACGACACCGAGAACTTCTTAATTGCTGAAGAATCAAACCTCTGGTACGTATGGTCCTGATCCATTTCAACTACCGAAGCCATCTCTGTCGTCGTTGAAAACGACCCCGGTGGCGGCGAGGCTGCGAACGCAGCGTTGTTATGGCCCATGGAATAAACTGAGAAATTCGCGAGGAGAATCATCACGTACACCATCAGAGTGGGAGTATGAGAAAAGACCTGCTGAAATAGCCACACGAACGAAGCGTGCATCTCTCTCTGAACCCGAGCGAGAATCCCCTGTAGGTCTTCGTAGAACAGAAACTCTCTCATCTGCAACGTGTAGCTCTGGAGCTCTCTAATTATGAACACCATCGACGAGAAGGCCTTCTTTACCGAACAATAAGCCGACTCTCCTACTTCTCTGAACCCCTCCTGCCATTGCATCTTTCGCTTTATCATTCGAAGCGAAAGGGGAAGATCCACGCTGTTCGCCTTTCGCTCGATACACGCGGGGTTAATTTCGTCTCTTTCAGCCCAATCCGGTGGCTCTCGCTGGATTTCTGCCCAAGGAGGCCCGATCTCCGAAGGTGGGTGTAGTATATGATTCTGATTCTGTACAAAGTTGACGCTACTGTTGAAACTGTTAAAACTATCAGCACTATTCACGCTCTGGATATCTCTGGAATCGGAAACTATCTGTGATTCCGTATCATCCATGGCGATACTATTATCTTCATCGTCGCCCGAAAATTGGAATCGGAGTGCTAATTCCTGAATCTTCTTCGAGAATTCTTCGTCCGAAAATGCGTCTAAGCTGGCGCTGCAAGCTCTTTTCAGCGTACGGGTTCTCGGTTTCGGAAACTCGCAAGATCGGGACCGGTAAAACATCGTCGAGGCGGTTCCAAACAGAGCGGGTCGCTCCAGTCTATGCACGTAGCGACACGCGAGAGCTCTGCCATCGCCACGGCGGTTTCGTTGTCCTGCCGTAGATGAGACTGCTGAGGCTAGGGTTTGAGATGAGGAAGGAGAATGAGGAAGAACCGACTGTGACCAATGCAAACAGGTCGCAGCTACCTTCACTCCCATTTTAGAGCAAAAGTAAAACAAAGTGAACAAGCCGAGAGAGTTCAGAAACCTCGAAGCAATCCAAGCCCCATAAAAAAACTCGTTTCTAAAAAGTAAAAATCTTCTCTTCCTCAATCGGAAATCTTCAACTTTTTTAAACAGATCCGTGAAAAAGCCTTCGCCTTTCTTCCTTCAACCTTACTCTTAACCTGAAAAAAAATACAAACAAAACAAAACAACGAAACCAACAGAATAAGTTAACAATTCAAACAATTTACCCGTAGTAAACCCCAAAATTCCACTCTAAGACCATTTCTCGACCAAAATCCAGAGTTTTCAATTGAAAATATCTTCTCCATCCCTTTAATAAACTTATAGAGAATTCATTTTCCATTACACTTAATTATTCTTTCCATGAACTCGGATCGGGGCATAAGCCCAACTCACACGTGCACGGAAATCGATGAGAGTTAGATCCCAAAGAACAAAAATTTCGAGAGGTGAAAAAATCTTCCTGAAACTTACTCAGAAGATCGAAGCAGACTTCGATGAGTTTGCCCGGAGAATATTTCCGGCGAGAAATCACAAATCGAAGCAGAAACAACTCACTTCACCAGAGTGAGGGTCTCGGGTTCCTTTTATATACAAAGTCACCGACTCTCTCTCTCTTTGATGAACAAAAAATATCTCACGGGGGTACGCACAAAAGCATCAGATCGTAGAAATACGGGACCGTACAGTAAGAAACGGGAAGTTCAGGTAACCAGTCAGTTTGGAATGGAGTGGAGTGAGGTAAGTTGCCGCGTCAGCTGCCAAGATGTAAGGGTTAGGCCATTGGGGAAACGGGTCTGGGCCGTTTCACGCGGCTATTTTCACGGGCAATTCGAGATCCGGTCTGGCCGTCCATCATGTGAAAATCACCGACTCTCCCGTCGATTCAGTGACACGTGCCCGTTTATTTTACTGTCGAGGTGCTCGTGGATGTCGGTTACTTTTGAGTGTGATTAGGAAAAAATATATATATATATATTTGCAGTAGTAATTAAGCGTCGGTAACTTTTTTTGAATAAAATTATAAATACGAAATTTATGTAAAATAATTAATTTTATAATAATAAAATAACTATTTTTTAAAACGATTATACAAAACTTCTGCACTCTATCATTATCTGCACCGTTGCTGTCAGAAAAAAGCGAAAGGACTTTTTGTCCGTGATATATTTTTCTTCTCCTTTTTCTTTAATCTCCTCACTAATCTCGGCTTTTTCGTGATGACCTGACGATCAGTTTGGCTTTAGGATAAAAACTGAAATGCCACCTCACTTCAAATGATAAAGGAAGATGCTACTGTTCCATTCAACTTTGCCTATTTCGTATCTTTTTTGTGTAAATTGTATTCTATTTTATTTTAAATATGTTTAAATATTTTTTAAAATTTTAAGAAACATAATATATTAATAGACATTTTCTTAACTATTAAATAAAAAAATTAAAATATAAACTAAAATATATGAACTATCAAATTTAAAGACAAACTCAAGAGACATAGTATCATGTTCTGTGATAAAAATGCTACGTATAAAAATATTAATTAAGTTTAAAGATTTATTTAGAGTATACTTAATAAAATATTTATTTAATATAAACTCATTTACAAAATAAATCTTAAAATTTAAATTTACAAATTGAAGTTTATCATTCAAGTGAGATCGATAGAGAATTCTACCCACAAACTTAATAACATATCAATTAATAAAATTAATCCTTGTGAATTAAATATCTTTCATATTTATTTTTGAGAAATCTTTTAAATTCTCAATGATTGATGTAAAATTGAGATCCTGCACCGCCTCCAAACTGAAACTTACCTCTTGACTGAATTTCCTTGAAAACAAATTTAAAAAGTAAAAAAAAAAATGATTCAACTATAATTTTTTTATAATTTTTATAAATTATATGTTAAATGAGATATATTTTTAAAAAATAATTTATAAAAATAATATTAATTTATAAAAATATTTCTCAAATTAACACATGATTATATAAAAATTATAAATGTATCATAACTCAAGTAAAAATGCATGATAGTGACACCAGATAAAACAAAAATAAAAACAGAGTAATGTTATATATAGTCGTGAAATATGTAAATATCGTACGGTCACTTTGAAAAAGAGTGTGATTCACTATTAAAAAATTAATTTATTTTCATGTAGGTCTCATATTTATTTATTTTTTTCAAAACGATTGCACGGCACTTGCACACCCACGATTGTAAGTATCATTTCTCAAAAAATCATGAAGGGCTACTGTGGTAAATTGAGGTGATGTATTTCTTATTTGATTTATCAAAAATTCTATTTATTATTTCTATGTGCCATATATTATATTTATTTATTTATTTCTTATTAAATATATAATATATGAATGATAAATAAAATAATTTAATTAATTTAATAAGAATAATATAAAAATAATAAATAAATAAATAAATAGAAAATAATAAGTGTACAAGTGTCATGCAATCACTTTTTAAAAATAAAAAAATGATAGTTGCAGTCGTAAGTGTACAAGTGTCATACAATCACTTTAAAATAAATAAATAAATATATACGAGACTCGCTTGAAAATAAATTAATTTTTTAACAATAATTTTTTTAAAAAATAATTATATAGTATTTATATACTGCACAATTATAGATCATATTACTCTTAAAAATATGAGTATCAAACTCTTATTTTTAATTACCAAATGGCGGCATAAAAAGATCGTACGAGGGAATCCCATTTCCGTAGTATGTTTCATTTATAATATCTGAATTAATTAAACAATAATAAATGTTTTTTTACCTCATCATGTTATTTCCAGGCCCTTGTTTTTTCTGCCGGTAGACAGTCCTTAGGTCCCGAATGCGGACAGAAACTTCATTAAAAAAAAAAAGAAGGAAAAATCAAGTTGGAGGCTTTGGTGGGGTGAGAAACCGACGGTCCAAAATGAAGCCTAGGAGAAGTTAAGCTGCATGCCAATTTGCCAACTGCAAGTTGCTTGATGGGGTTGTTCCATCGAGCAGAAAAGATGGTGACTGGGTGATGGTGACTGGCGTGCAGTCTCAACGGCTGCAATTGCGTGATGGAGATCTTTTTAGCGACTGAGATTTAATTATGTTATTTGTGTTCTAAAATCTTGTCACAGTCTTGTATAACTAATAATTATAGGTCCCACTGTAATTACATTAGATCCTCTCGTATTAGTACCGTATCTGTCACAGTCTTCATATCCAGTCGTAATTAGGGTGGTAATATAATTTAGAGTTTTATACAAATAAATTTTCGTACGAGAAAATATACTTATAATTATGAATTATGTAACCGTCGCGTAACCGTTTTAAAAAAAATAAATAAGATATGAGACCCATATGAAAAAAATTAATTTTTTAATAATAGACTCCACTTTTTTTCAAAGCGGTTACGCGGCGTTTACGCACTTCACGGTTGTATGTAAAATTACTCTCTACGTATTAATATTATTGTCTTTATATTTTAAATTTAAATTAGCACTATTTTCAATAAAATATACTTTCTGACTAATCATATTGAATGAGAGTGTGTATTAGTGCGCATAATCGCTTACAAATAGATTTTTCCTATAATTTAAACATAATAAAGTTTAGTCTTAACGGGTTCAGATCAAAACGGATTGATCCATTAAAATACAATTACTTAACGGATTGAAAACGGGTCAACCTGTTTTGACTCATTATAACCATTATGACCCGTTAAAAAAGTTAAAATTACAATTATACTCTTATACCTAAAAATAAAATTACTGGAATTTTAATTTTATTATTTTTATTGTTTGGATTGTAATTTTAGATTTGTAGTTAGTTTTATATTCTTTTTATAGATATTGTGACTTTAACATTTATATAAAATTATATTAAACTTAACTAGGTCAAACGAGTTAATTTTGGGTCTGCTCAACCCATTTACATAAACGGGTCAAAACGGGTTGACACGACACAACCGGTTATGTTAATGGATCGTGTTAGGATTTGAGATTTTGACACGATAAGCATAGCAGGTCGGGTTAGGGTTGACCTATATAATATAATATATATCTTAACACGGAATGAATACGATCCATTAACACGATTTAACACCCCTTATTGTAGTATGAGAGGATCTCTGATACAATACTTCTTTATTAAAGAGTGCATTTGGTTTGAAATTTTTTAGACATTAACTTCAACGCATCGCGTCATTGGCAAAAGAAAAAACTACTTTGCCTCCCAATTGTACTACTCAATTTGATCACTTGACAATTTTTTTTTTTTACTTAGTGATTTTAAGTGTATTAGGGTATTTTTTATTTTTTTTTAAATATTTAAATATATTAAAAAAATGTGAAAAGAAAAATGAAAAAAAATAAAAACCAAAAAGCAATAAGCGGTCAACTTGAGCTGGCTACTCTGCCGAGCTGGCTACTCTGGGCGGCAGAGTAGCCTGACTCTTTCGCAAAAGAAAAAACTATTTTGCCTCCCAATTGTATTGCTCAATTTGACCGTTTGACAATTTTTTTTTTTTTTACTTAGTGATTAAGGAAGTGATTTTAAGTTCATTTGGGTGTTTTTTTAAATATCTAAATATATTAAAAAAATGTGAAAAAAAAAACCAAAATAAACAAATATATTAAAATAATATGAAAAAAAAAAAACAATAAGCGGTCAACTTGAGCGGGCTACTCTGGGCAGTAGAGTAGCCCGACTCTTTGGCAAATTGCAATTGCCACATTTGCTTTCTTTTAATATTTTATTCAACTTTCATATCAATTTATTTTATCTCAGCTCACTATCCAAACATTGTATAATCAATTTATAATTTCGACATGGAACCTAGTCTTTTTAAAAGAGAAATGATAGGCTTTCTCACTATAGGTTACACAAAATTATGTTTGAAAACAATAACGCTAGATAGGGGTGTACAAAAACTGATTAAGCGACCGATGCGGACCGGCTGTCGGAGTATGGAACCAGCAGAGAACCGATCGGCTATTGATAGAAATAAGTTGAAACTGACGTCGGCCAGTTCAATTTAGTCGAACTGTTCGATTATATATATATATAATATTTTAAGTGAAACGGTATGGTTTTATACACATTGTTTAGAAAACAAATTAGAGTTTAATACCCATTCCCTTCTTATTATTCTCCCGATTCTTTCTCTCTCTCATCTCTCACACAGCGGTGCATCTCTCTCTCACCGTGATGCCGAACCATCTCTTCTCATCTCACGGTCACACCTCCATTTCTGAGTTTCGAACCATTCGCGACGCCGAAAGAATACCAATGACCAATCGAGATCACGCTGAAATCGATGTTGCCATTTTTCTCTCTCTTTATGTTTCAACCGATTTTATCCATGTATATAAGTTGTCAGTTTGGACCGAAACAGTCGGTTTTCACTCCTAATGCTAGATACAAGCATGGGTTATATAAATATTGCACACTTTTTTTTACAAAAGAATGAGATCTATAATTAAAAAATTATTTTTTTATGTAAATCTTATATTTGTTATTTTTTTAAAAATGAATGTGCAACACTTGCATAATCCATAATTACAAATATAATTTCTTATTATGAAATATATTGTACATTATGTTGTATGGGTATTATTACTTGAATTGGAAAGAAATAACTTACAATTGGGTCATACTACTTGGTGACTTAGGTTACATTTGAATGTTAGGATGAATTAAGTTGAGTTGTGAATAGTAATATTTTGTAGATCTTATTAAGATGTGTTTAACTTTTTTAAATTGAGATGAGTTTAACTCTTTAAGTTAAAATGTATGAAGTACGTTAAGATGAGTTTAATTTTAAAAAAATAAAAAAAATATTAAATCCTATCAATAATTAATTTAAGATGAGTTAAATTTTTTAAAAGTCTAATGGCCTGATGACATATGATTCGATTCTTTAAAGAGTAATTCTACATACAACCGTGAAGTGTGTAAACGCCTCGTAAACGCTTTGAAAAAATGTGAGGTCCACTATTAAAAAATTAATTTTTTTCATGTGGGTCCCATATTTTATTTATTTTTTTTAAAGCGATTACGTGACGGTTGCACAATTTACGATTGTAAATATATTTTCTCTTCTTTAAATGAAAAATCTAGATTCGTAACCTCAAATCTTTTTTTAATAATAATAAAAAAAAATTAAATTTAATTCAATAACCAAACACAACTTTACTGCGTTAGGGATCGGCTGGCCAAGCAAGGAAAAAGGCATGGTTCGCTGTAGGACCGTGCAGCGGTAGGACAAGAGGTCCACGGCCTGTGAATACGACAGGTAGGCCCCCACCTGATGCACAGTGCCACAGGCTTGCATATGCTGTTATCCCTCCAAGCATCGCCCTTTAGCCTCTTTTACGCCGAATAATCTACATCAAGTTAGTGCCCACCGAGAACTTGGACCTTTTAGAAATTTTACGTCACTATTTTTTTCACATCTTATACAGCTAATTTTACGTCGCTATTTTTTCACATTTCCATTAAACAAGTAACAGCTTGCCCATTTCTCATTTTTAACAGGATTTATGATAGTAAATAGTAATTAATGAGAATAGTTTTTTTTAATATATAATATAAAAAATAAGATGAGCTTATTTGACCGTACACATTTAACATATACATGGAAAAAAATAGGATAAGCTTTATTTGACTGTACACGTTTAGCATTTACATGTAAAAAAAGTAGGATAAGCTTTATTTGACTTGCCTTTTGGCCAATTTTTCTTTTCCTTCCATGATTTGGTTCTTATGTCATAAAATAGAAATTTACAGGAAACTGCCTCGTACTTCAAGGTTGGCTTAAAAAACCTCCATAAATTAAAAAAAGGCTGACTTAAAAAAATTAAAGAGTAATCCTATATACAGTTGTGAAATGTATAAATGTCGTGCAATATTTTGAAAAAAGAGTGGGGTCTACTATTAAAAAATTAATTTCTTTTCATGTGAGTATCATATTTATTCACTTTTTTCAAAATGACTGCACGGCGCTATACATTCACGATTACAAGTATCATTTCTCGGGATCCAAATATTCGGAAATATCCAACTCTATATCCGGATTTTTAAAAATGGGCGAATACTTCCCACTAAAACCAGTTACAACTTGGGCAAATATATGATTCTAAAGTACAACCCAAACAGATACCCCTGAATTGTAACCGGTATCTAATTTTAACTCTAGTTTTTGTACATGTACAAAAAGGACATTGTTTTGAAACAAAAATTATGTTTTTTTTTTTTTTAAAAACACACATGGTTATGGTTACGGATAACCAATTAAATAACTAGATTCATGTAGGTAGAAAAACTGCCTGGGTCCAATTTGGGCATATAACTGCCCAAATTCACCCAGATTTTCGTGTTCCGAACCGGACAAAAAAAATGGTTCGAATGCACACTACTACCACACTCATTTAAAAATTAATTTTTTAATGATGAACTTTACTCATTTTTAAAATGAGTGTACGGTATTTACACAATCTATTATTGTATTTAATGTTACTTATATATATATATAATAACGGTTCAATCCAACAATTAAAACTTGTAGATGTTTCGAAAGACGCATCTACACAAAATGATTGGATTACTTAAAAGATGTGTTGGGTAGATGTGGAGAAGATAAAATATCTCAGATCCAAATAAAGAGTCTAGCCCATCAAAGGCTCCCACTAGAAGACAATAGAAGTCGAGAAAGGAAGAAATATAGAAGGAATGAGTGAACAAAATGCTGAGGAAGGTAAATGGTATCAGGAGGAAAAGTGGAGATGTGACGTAAAAGAAAGAATACGTGACATAAATGAAGGGAAGAATAAAGGATAAATGAGATTTCTTCCACTTCAACTTCTTCAACCTCACGAGAGGGACTTCAGCACCAAGATGATCTCGACCAAAAGATAGAGCTCATACGTCCATTGTACAGTAAGGATGAGAGATCATGAAAGACTACAAAACATTTACTTTATAGTGGATCCTCCCCTCTCCAAAACCCTCATGGACGTAGGCTTTACGCTGAACTACGTAAATCTGTGCGTCTCCATCTCTTATTTTTCCTATATTAATTTACTGCTCATCACGGCCATATATGTACACACTAGTGCCGTAAAGCCACATCGGACTACCGTCAGGGCTCCACACTACACCAATCAAGATCTTAATAGTCTTAGCGGGCTGAGAAGAATAATTTTTTTTCTCCTTCCGGCTTGTTGCTCTATTTTTAGGCGTTAACAGGTTGGAAGATTACTTACGCAGCCTCGCGGGACTTTGATATCATGACTTCTAGTTTTGATATCCTTTATTATAGTTTATTAAGCTGTCAATCTACTTTTTTTTTTTGTCAATCTACTTAAAAGTAATTAGTATTAGTAATATATTTAAGTTTTTCTTCTTCTTTTTTGTCCTAGCGGTTGCAAAGATGGGTACTGAGATTAACATGCTCAACCGCTCTGTTGTTGTTATAAAGGATAAATACATATCCAACACTATATTTTTGCCATTTTGGATTGAGTTACCCTCAAAATTTTTTATGGCATTAATTATCGCCCTCCACACGTTTGTTTTTAGAATAGTTACAAAAAAGGGGTATTACGATCCGACCAGATCAACATGTTCAACCAAGGGGTTGTTATCATAAAGAAGAAATATAGACCTAACGCTCAATTATCACCATCTTGGGAATAGTCTAACCAAGAAAAAAAGAAACATAATTTGCAACATTAGAATGTGTAATGTAGGAAGAAAGCATCAAACAAACAAACCCGTAAAAGAGAGAACGCCAATCCAGATACTTTTTGGAACACTTAATGGGAAAGACCCAACTAAGATTGAAAAGAATTCGGAGCAAACATGCATATTGGGACAAGGGGAAGATGTCAATGGACAATGGCATCTCTTTTTAGCTCAAAAGAAAGAAAAAAGATCAAGCTAAGGGCCCCCCTCTCTCTCTCTCTCTCTCAGCTCTCTGGTTGGTCACTGATCATGAAATGTGCGAGTGGACTTTGCGTGTGAAATTTTCAGCAAACAATGGGCAATGTTCATGTGAATGAGGCTAGAATTTGCCGAGCAGATACTGGCGAAATTGGGCCAGAGCATAATAGACTGTCACTAAACTTTTCCTGAATATGAATGGTGTGATGTTACTGATGCATGAACATTGAACAACCTCTCGACTCCTTTAGATATTCCCCACTGTGACTATTCCAGCACAACTACACTTATTTTCAGTGTCCCTAGTATATTATTAAAACGTCCTAATAGGAATGCAAAAGAAAAGGCATTACTAGTATTATTGCTGGTCAATAAATGAACGATCGTGAATCTTACCATCTTTGTGGAGTGCATTTTTTTGCAACATTGGAAGCAAAAGAAAATACAAACATCACCAGCTAGAGAAAAGAAAACCAAGAAAAAAAAAAAAGACAAGCGACGGACAGCTTCTTCTTAAAGATGATACTGCCAAAGTCTTGCTACTTACAATACGATACGTACTATTTACTTTGAGAATTCATTATAATTATAAAAAAATTCTAAACATCATGAGTAATTTTTATACTGTCTATGTGTCAGGCTTTCATATTAATGGTATGTTTGATGTTTTAATAAACAAATATATAAATATATATTCTTCATAATGAAAATCTTATGAACGTGAAACACATGCAACATGAAAAGCTGCATTCATTTGAGAGAAGTTAAAGTAAGTAGGGTTTGTGGTTAAAGGCCCATGCCCCATGCAGCCATTAATCAAGAAAGACTATGATTGTTGAATGTTATATTAGTTATAACATTTCATCATCATGGTCCTTCGGCTCGGCATCCAAGGGGATGTGACCCATCAACACCCCAACCCCATTCGTATGACTCCCCATGCTTCGGTCTTTTTTTAACCCAATCACACATCATTAATGAGCAACAGTACTTCTTTCAAGTCCTAACATTTATAATCATGCATGGTTGTACAGATGAAACTATGATAGCAGTAGCTTTCATGCTTGGTAGGGCAGGAGTATAGGCGTGTGTTGATATATATATTATACCGACCATGGAGACGTTTGGGGCAACGACCCTAGTCCTGCCCTTTTGTTGATACATGATCAATATGCTCGTGCTACGTACAACTAGCAAAGTGACCTGAAAACTGAACGACTCAAGATCGTTATTAGCCTCATGCGTTGATGATGATTAGATATATTCATATGATCAATGAGTGGTTCAAGCTGCTCAATACAAAGTTAGAACTCAAGATCGTTATTCTAATATCATATATCTACGTTAGGGTACCAAGATTACCTCAAGTAGAATACTGCACTGCTATTTATTATTTTATTATTATTTCTCATATACTTTTTATTACTGTTAATTACTTTTCACTAATATTCAATATTCTATCATTACTTTTTCACTATTATTCACAACTCTTATTGACATATCACTTCCTCCAATTAAGCAAAGATCTCTTCTACCAATCAAACACAGATTTCTTCCATATTTGCAACAACATGATTTTAGGAAATTAACCATTAATTTATTTATTGTAAATTCATACTATACTCAATTAGTTACCATAGATAGGTTAACTCATTGTATCTATTTATTTTGCCATTATCAATGTAAAGTTTAAGTTTCAGAAATACAATTTTTGAATTCTTGACATGGTATCAGCCTAACCAATCCTCAATCTCAGGTTCCCATGGACTCTTCCTCAAACCCTCCTTCCTCCACATACCTCCTTCATCCCTCTGACTCTCATAGCCTCATTCTTGTTTCCGATCTTCTCACAAGAGACAATTTTTCCAAATGGCAAAAAGCCATGACCCGTGCACTTAACGCCAAAAACAAACTTGCTTTTGTCAATGACTCCCTTCCTCCACTCGAACCCACCTCTACTGATTACACTCAATGGAACCAAACAAAAGATATGGCCTTTACCTGGCTCCTTAATTCCATTAGCCCATCCATAGCCAACTCCCTTGAATTTCATACCGATCCCATAAAAGTGTGGCTTGATCTTCAGTCACGGTTTTGTCATGGCAACAATGCCAGAATTTAACATCTCAAACGTGAGTTATCCTCCCTATACCAATACAATCACTCTATCTATGAATATTACAACCAAATCAAGCAATTTTGGGATGAACTCAGTCACTTACAAAAAACCAACGATCTCAAAGAATTTCAACAAGCAGTTGAAGATGAGAGAGTTTACCAATTTTTACTTGGCCTCAATGACTCATTTTTCCAACTCAAAACCCAAATCCTAGCTATGGAGTCCCTTCCCCCCATCAGCAAAGTTTTCTCTATTCTTTTTCAGGAAGAACAGCAGCGCCTCCCCCACGTCAGGCCATGTGACGCCCCCATTTGGGATGGAACAGAGACTTAGAGCGTCGGGACATGCAACACAAGTTACATACCCCCGTACATGACAGTTAATATGCAATGCATCCTAATATGCAACTAGCAGTATGCAATAATCGCAACGAAAATAAAAGGTTAAGGTAAAAAATATGCCAGAATAACTAAAACATCACAACTTCATTAGATAATCATCATGTTCAAAATACTAAAGTAGCATATACAAAGTTACATAATTCTCTTCATGCGATCTAAGATATAAAGGATTTGGGCTATGAACATCAAAATTAAGTCCAACTTCCTCTCCAGATCCAGCTTCTCCTCAATCATGCGAATCCACTGCTCCATCAATCTCGTCGTAGTCAATCCCTAACACAACTTTTATCATTACGAGTGGAATGTGGGCTCATAAAAGGGTGAGATTTATTTGAAATCTCATTAAATTAAACAACTAACTGACATAAAAATAAATCAATCATGAAAAATGAAAATATGCAATGCAGACTTACATAATTATCTTAATTAATAATATAACGTGTGGTAATGGCACAGTTCTTCATATGCACTATGAGTATCTGCCGGTGACCGTAGTATAACTTACGTTGAAACTACGTTGTCTATAGACTCAATCTCAATGCATTGGTAAATATAACATCATAAAATTTATAACGTATACACCCACCAGCGTTAGGTTTCATAACATGTTGATTTCGCTCCTGTGTTATTTAAAAAGAACCCATACGAAGTCTGTTGACTGTTATTTGTCAACCCAGGAGTTACCACTCCATTAGTAAACACTCCAAAGTGGACAAAGGAGTTCCACCAGGATAATTCCCCATCCGGGTCTTTGGGGTCGTGACAAAATGATTTTCATGCTATGCTTTAAAAAATATTTTTCATGACATGTGCATATATAGTAAATCTCATGCAAAACTAACATTTATAAATATAATATGCGAAAAATTGTGAAAATGTCATATGCTATATAAGTATGCACTCAATGTGTCACATAACATGATAATTTATACTCAAAATGATAATTGAAGAAGAAATGAAGTATTTATAAATAATTCATAAGAAACTTATCAAGGTATAAGTTAGAGGTCAACTTACAAACTTTTGGAAAAATTTGAAATAGCTGTAAATCATGTGTATACTAAGTTAGGGTTAATATTCTTATGGATAGGTTCAAAATCAAAGGCTTAAAAAATTGGGCATTTACAAAAATATCCTTAGACTTTCAAAAATTGTCATTTAGGTCTTAAATTTTCATTAACTGCAAACGATTTTTGACATTCTAAAACCATCTACACCCTTGGATTTTTAAAATTCAAAGTGAAACATGTCCAATTAGTCCCAACCCGTGGCATGCATCCTAGTTGATGCCTATGTGTATTTTCAACTATTGATCCCTATGAATGCTTGCATATGAGATTTTTTTAATCACTAATGATCATTAACATCTTTAGGGAAATTATTAAGTCTAATCTTTGAATAATAAAGTTCATCCCAATACTTAATCAAAGCTAACAAATCCTTATTCACGAATATGTTTAAAACCGATTCATGCTTGATAATTAAAACAAGATAGATTTAAAACCTATCATGGCATGCTTCTAACCACAAATTTAACCTTCCATAATCATGTTAGGATAATGATAGATCATATCAAATCATGCTTAGGACATGCAATAGCTAAATTTCCAATTAAAAACATTCAATCTATCAAACCTTCCTTTAATTGAGCCAGTTTTGAATTAAGCATCATAACCTTATCAAAACTCAACCAAATTTTGTACCAACACTTGGAAATAAAGCTTGACATGTTAGCTAAGATCAAAAGGAAGAAAAATTACAAATTTATTGGCCTTCTAAGTACTCTAGACTGCCTTACACAAGTACTCACCAAAACTCACTCAGTTTGCACTCTTTTGATCTCTAAAGGGGAAAATGCTCTCAAGGCTCAAGAGGATGCCTGGAGCTGTGGTGTGGGTGAAATGAGAAGGGAGGGAAGTATTTATAAGTGGCCAATGGGTGAGGGGTGTTGGCTTGGGTGCTTGGTGATTGGGTGAAATGGGAGGTGCTCAAATCTAGAAAATTTCCAGATTTACTTGAATGAGCTTAGGTCACTTGTGTATAATGAACTAGAACCCTAAACCACCATTATTTCCTCTCCACAGTAGCTGCAAGGATCCTGTATATGACATCAGGTCATGGGGGATCATTTGGATGGCAGAAGATCCCTGAAAACACCATTGAAAACCTGTGGTTGGAGGTGGTTTTTGGTGGCAGAAAACCAGTTCGGTTTTGGATTTTTTGGGTAGCAAAATGAGTCAAAATCCTTTATGATGGTCATGGGACTTCTTGGTGATTGGGTAGAGAAGGAGGTGGCGTGGGGGTGGTGGTGCAAACCATGGCAGGAGGCTGGTTCAAATTCAATCCAAACGGTTCCTACACAAACTAGACTAAGGTGCACCTAGTTTGGTTCTTTGAGTTGGTTGATGCAACCAATTTCGTCCAAGGCTCAAACTGAGTTTGGGAGGGTCTCATGAGGTGTTTAAGGACCATATTATCCTTGAGAAAAAAACACAAAAATGTTCGGCTCAAGGGCAAAACAGTCCAAGCATTACAAATGACAATGCACAAAACCGATTAAAACATGGTTTGGGTTTGTTATGTCATTTTTATTAATGACATGTGGGATAGTTTAGTTAGGATATTAACATGGTCTAATCATGGTTTGATGGAGTATTAATTCAAGAAATTTTGAATTAAAAGGTTTAAGAAAATATTAAACTCAATTAAGTTTCAAAGCATGGCCTAAAGTGCACTAACCTCAAGTATGAGGGTTAATGACATTAACCAATTTTCAAAACTTAATTTGGGTACTTTGGGTATGATTTGGGCTTAAGGAAACCAATTGTATGGTGTATTGGGCATTTGGTCTTTGAATGGTGAAATGAGTCAAACCATGGCTTTGGGTTATATGGGACCAGGGGTGGGCAGCGGGGCCCTGAAACTAATACACTACAATTTACACAAAATATGCACTAGTAAATTTAAAAAATACGTAGTTTTTAAATTATAGTAATATTTCTCAATCGAGAGGGTGAGCTGCGGGCTCATGCCACATATTCACCTTCACCAAATGAAGAAAAGATGGGTTCTAAGGGTTGCAAACTCCCAAACCCTAGCCAGAACACTACTTCCTCAAAGCAAGAGCAGAATTTGACATATTTATAATTTGGATCGAAAAATGCATTTTTAATTACTTTTAGACTTAAAAATAATTTTTAAATCAAGTAAAATGTAGTGTTTTCTTTTAAGTAGACGGAGGTGGGGAGGATTGGGAATCCACCCTGCGCCCTGCCCCCGCATCCCGGGGGGGTGAAAACCCCACCCCCCATAGGGCGGGACCACCCCTAATATGAGTTTGAAAAGGGCCAGTGGTCCAATCTACACTAAAGGCCTTATGCCTTCCTATACTTGGGCCAAAACTAGTCTTGATTTCCTAAGGGTTTGGTTCAAGGTTTTCTTGGGCTAGACTCGTGAATGTACTTGGGTCCTAAAAAGCCTCACTAAAATTACTAATGGACTTGCCTCTCTAATCCTTAGCTCATTAACACTAAGTGCAAATATTAATGCTAATTCATTATCAACCTTAATGAAAGTGATTAATCCATAATTAAAAGCCTAATTTAGATTACTTAAGAGTTAATTAAGCGGGTTGTTACATCCTCCCCCCTTAAAACAATATTTCGTCCTTGAAATCGGGGTCAAATAAAACATGCAATGGGTAAGAGTTTGAGTGTTGACTCACCGATCGCGCTATAGCTCGGGGCTCGATGGGGGTCTCCCATCGCTATCCTCGGACACCTTGTCCTAGGTGTGGTAGTAGTATTCATCCTCCGTTGAATCATAAAAGGCGTTAACCCTCTCTTGGTGTTGTCTCCTAAATGTCGACACCTCCTGAATGTCGCTCATAGTCTGTGTTTTCAAGCTCATTTACATTTAAAATTTTGGGGTGAATGTATCTTTACCGCTGCCTATCTCATCAACCGCACTCCCAGTCATATTCTTCAAAATAAATCTCATTTTGAACTTCTGTTCGACACCCCACCCAACTATGACCACCTACGAGTGCTTGGCTGTCTTTGTTATAACCAAACTCTCTGTGTTTCCTGCGATAAATTTTCTCCTTATGCCTCTAAGTGTCTCTTTCTTGGTTATTCTAGCACTCATAAAACATATAAACTCTACAATCTAGACACTCAGGTTATTTTATTCTCGTGATGTCACCTTTCACGAGCATCAGTTCCCTTTCCAGGACATCCCTCACCTTTCATCCACATCTCTACCTATCATTCCTCTCCCCATCCCTAAACCCATCTTAAAATCCTCTCCTTCTCCTATTACTATTTCCGAGTCTTCCTCTCATCCTCCTCCTTCTCCTACTCGTCCTCGTCGCACCACTACTCGACTTGCTTATCTTTAGGACTATATATGCCTGACTATACACATCGAGTCCATTGCATCTTCACTCGCTGCATCAACCTTAGGTATTGCTCATCCTTTATCTTCTTTTATTTCTTATTCTCGTTTCTCACTCTCTCATCTTATTTTTTTTAAATGCTCTCACTGTTTCTGTTGACCCTTCATGTTACTCCGCTACTATTCGTCACGCCCATTGGCGAGACACCATGTTGAACTTCATGCTCTTGAAAACGCTGGAGCATCTTCCCTTGGCAAGAAACCAATTGGCTGCAAAAGGGTGTTCAAAACTAAACTCAATGCAAATGGCTCCATTGAAAGATACAAAGTTCGGCTAGTTGCCAAAGGCTATACTCAAGTTGAATGCCTCGACTACCATGAGACGTTTGCTTCCGTTGCCAAGATGACTACTATTCGATGCTTATTGGCTATCACTGCTTCTCGACAATGGATTATCCACCAACTTGATGTCAATAACGCCTTCTTACATGGCGACCTTGTTGAGGAAGTCTACATGAACCCCCATCCTGGTTATTGTTCGAAAGGGGACACTCGTGTTTGTTGCCTCCACAAATCGCTCTACGGCCTCAAACAAGCTTCTCGCAATTGGTTTTTTAAACTAACCACTGTGTTTTTTTATGCAGCTTTTTCTTAATCTCAGGTGGACCATTCTTTATTCACTTTGGTTACTTCTTCTAGTATCACTCTTGTTATTGTCTACATCGACAATATTTCGGTTGCTGGCAATGATCGCTCACAAATTGAAGTTTTTAAAAGTGTTCTCTCCACTCACTTTAAAGAGAAGGATCTCGATCCTCTCAAATTTTTTCTTGGTCTCGATGTTGCTCGCTCACCCCAAGGCACATTTCTCAATCAACGCAAATATGCTCTTGACATCTTATCTGATAGTGGCCAAGTCGGTACTCAGACTGCCTCTTTTCCCATGAATCAAAACTTGTAGCTCACCAATCACGACGACACTCTTCTTCCCGATCCTTGTCCTTATCGACGACATGGTGGCCATCTCATATATCTTATTATTACTTGTCTTGATATTGTCTTTTTTAGTGAACATTCTCAGTCAACCTCCTCGTGCCCCTCACATGTAGGCTGCCACTTGCATTCTTCACTACATCAAAGGCAGTCCCGGGCAAGACATTTTTTTCCCTTCCTCCAACACTCTCCATGTTATTGTCTACACTAATTCTGATTGGGCCAGTTGCCCCACCACTCACCGCTCCACAACAAGTTACTTTGTTGAGATTGGCACCAACCCTATTTCTTGGTGCACAAAAAAAAAGACCACCGTGGTCCCCTGTTCATCTGTTGAAGCTGAACACCGCGCCATGATCGTTACCACCTGCAAAGACACTTGGTTGAAACAGCTCCTCACTGATTTTGGTGTTACTCACTTCGAGCCCATCAACCTATATTGTGACAATCAATCTGCTCTACACATCGCTCACAATCATGTGTTCTATGAACGCACTAAACATATTAAGATTGACTGTCACATCATTTGTGATAAAATTCAGTCTGGACTACTTACTGCTATTCACACTTCCTCCCATAAGCAAGTTGTCGGCATCTTCACCAAAACATTAGGCAAAGATCTCTTCGACCATTTTCTCTGCAAGTTGGGCATTACAGATTTTCATGCCCCAACTTGAGGGGGAGTATTGACAGATCACTTCCTCCAATCAAGCAAAGATCTCTTCCACCAATCAAGCACGAATTTCTTCCATATTTGCAACAACACGATTTTAGGAAATTAACCATTCATTTTGTTATTGTAAATTCATACTATACTCAATTAGTTACTATAGATAGATTAACTCATTGTATCTATTTATTTTTCCATTCTCAATGTAAGTTTAAGTTTTAGAAATACAATTTTTGAATTCTTGACAACTCTTCTCAACACTTCTCATTACCCAAACCTACCCAGTCATTGTCCAAAAAAATTAACTTAATGAGAAGTATAAATATAATAATTATTTGGGTCATCTTCTAATAACATGTATTGGAGGGATATATATATATATATATATATATATATATATATTGATGGTGGTGAGGCAATTTGATGTGATTTTCAATGACCTAATTTTAATTCAAATTGGACGATAGATATATACATATATTGGGTAGAAATTTAGCACGAGATCGATGTTGGTGCCTATTGTGTGTTTCATGTCAAAAACCTCATGTCTTGGAGCTGCAAACAGCAGCAGACGATGGCTCAAAGTGAGTCAGCGTACAAGTCATTATCCAACACAGCAGCAGAAATTCAATGGCTTCAATCATTATTATCCACTATATCTTTTCCATTGCCTAAGTGTCCGACACTCTGGTGTGACAATATTGGAGCAAAGTATTTGTTTTCAAATCTAGTTTTCCATGCTCGCACGAAACATATTGAAATTGATTTTCACTATGTTCGTGATCAAGTTCTCCAGTAGAAGCTTCAAGTGTCCTTTTTGTCTACACGAGATTAGCTAGCGAATCTACTTACAAAATCATTGGTTGTTGCTCATTTTCATTTATTACGAAGCAACCTTAACTCATGTGCAGGAGCTGCCCCTTCGGTTGAGGGGGCGTATTGGAACATTTGAACTTTCCGTAGATAATGGAACTGAAGATCAGGTTGTTAGCCAAGTATCAACAGAAGAGGAGTGAGTAACGTGATTACAGAAAACTTTGAAACTTTCAAATATTTGAATTGTATTTTTTGAAACCCCACAGCACATGTGCGGTTTGTTATAAGAGCTGTACTATTTAAAGATTACGATGTACAAATGAATCAGAGAAAAACATTTCCGTCTGATCTATTGTTCAAATTCTACAAGATGAAACTATGATACCAGTAGCTCATGCTTATTTGTTATTACTAGCACTTGATGGTGGTCACAGATGATGAGTCTGCATATAATGTTTGGTAGGACATGAGTATAGGCATGTGTTGATATGTTATACCAACCATCCGAGACGTTTGGGGCAACGACCTTGCTGCCCTTAATTAATTTGTTGATACATGATCAATATGCATGTACTTGCTACGTACAACTAGCAAAGTGACCTGAAAGCTCAAACGACTCAAGATCGTTATTAGATTGATCATGCGTTGATGATGATAATTAGATTCATCTGATCATCAATAAGTGGTTCAAGCTGCTCAATACATGAAAGTTAGAACTCAAGATCGTTATTCTAATATCATATTAAATCACTCGTTGGGCAAAAAAAAAAAACTTAATGAGAAGTATAAATATAAGAATTATTTGGGTCATCTTCTAATTATAACCTGTATTGGATGGATATATATATATATTGGTGGTGGTGAGGCAATTTGATGTGATTGTCAATGACCTAATTTTAATTGAAATTGGACGATAGATATATAAATATATTGGGTAGAAATTTAGCACGAGATCGAATGAGGTGCATGCATAATGGGGAAGAAAGGAATCTTTAAATTTGCTTGCTTGGCTTTCTAACATAATTGGATGATGAGGAGAAAGAGAGATAAGTGGTAGGGTGCATGCTTGGAGCTAGATGTTATTGTTGGCATTAAGGGATTAGCTAGCCAACGTACGTACAGAAGAAAACGTCGAGATATATAGCTAGTCACATGGGATAATACTCAAACATAGACATGCAGACGCCAATATTGCCACGCCAATCTCCTTATCTTCTCATCTAGTCTTCTCCTGCTCCTCTCCCACCCAATCAAATTGAGTCTTTGAATCTTCTTTATTTCTCTGATCGTTGTCATCGTTTTTGTTTCCACTTCCATTTCAAATGACTAAAATGTCTTATCCCCATCATGTCTTAATTACTTATTGCACCCAACAAAATTAAGTAATTAGAGATCTTATCAGTACGTATATATAACCGACACCCATTGGCTTTATTATTATATCGTACCGTACGTACGTTGCACTGCTTAAATAAATTAAAAATTAAGTACGTAGAATAAATGAGTATGTTTATTCACATAACAAATATACTGCTAATACGAAAGTCTGTCGCATCAACTAATTTATATATTTTTTGTATTTTAATTTTGTTTTATAATTATGATTGTCGATACTTATAATAATAAATAATATATATCTACACATCAATAACTCTAAGATTGTGTTTGATTGTTGAAGAGATCTGTTATTTTTTTAACTTTTTATAAAAAAGATAAAATTTATTTTAATCTATTTCATATATTTTAATTTAAAAAATTAAATTTATTTCAATATAAAAAAAATTAAATTCATCGCAATAAAATTTATAAAATATTATTATTTATAAGTTTAAGTAAATTCATTTTAAAAACGTAAGCATAAGAATGATGGCCCGGTGGGGGATATTTTGGTACCAAAGAGATGTATATGGAGAGAAAATATCTAAAGAGGCGCTGGTCCGTCCTTTCGCAACATGCAAGAGGTCTCTATCGGCTACGTAGTGTGACCTAACTGAGAGGCCAGGCATTATTGTTGGAGCCTTGAAGTAATTATATCCACACACTACTACACAGCATCACATCCGACCACCTCGGCCATTCAAATTCCCTCGAAATATATCACAATATCAATGCAAGGCGGTTGTCAACGTGGAAATATTTGGTGCTGATGTGTCACCTTTCATTATAATATATATATTTATATATTATATTATATGAATAGTACTATTTGAATATTTTTAAATTACACGTCATTTACATGACATAATTAAAATTAAATTATATCACATAAATAATATATATATTAATTATATCATATACGTACGGTCCACAAAATGTTTTCAAAATCAATTTATATCGCATCGATATGTCTTAGTTGTAGGAGTTCTTGTCACTTTTTGAAGTGTGCAAGCTTTTATTTGATGAATAAATTCTTCTTTTGGTCGTGAAACTGATATATCATACATGAGTAATTTTACATACAATCGTGAAATTCGTAAATACTGTGCAGTTACTTTGAAAAAGAGTAGGGTCTACTATTCAAAAATTAATTTCTTTTCATATGGGTCCCATATTTATTTATTTTTTTCAAAGCGACTGTACGGCGATTGCACACTCACGACTACAAATTTCATTTCTTATCATATATAGATACCCTATGCACCGTCCACATGACATAAGTATTTGGACAATATATTAATACTAGTTCAGAATCTGGCAATTGTACGTAGTTGTATTTTGATAAAAGAAAAATGATTTATACAGATTTGAAATAGATAAGTACATGCATATTATTATAAAAAAGTAGATTCCACATTAAGTATTATAAACAAAATTATTTTTTATTAGCGGAACCTATTTCTTTACAAATGACTTGTATGAAATAATTTATCTATTTGAAGTTTATATGTATCATTACTCTTTATAAAAAAATTTTCACTATTTACAATGATGTTATGTCTTTTTTTTTTTTTTGGATTTTGTTTTTCAATTATAATCTAAACATCTTTAAACACCATTTTTTAATCTTTTATTTTTAAAATTCATCCAATCGTTTGTCTAGGTTTTGTCAAGAAAACCGGAGAAGCGACCAACATAATTGTTTTTAAAAAAGTTGCCATAAACATTTGATACAAACAACTTTTAAAATTTATCTTCCTATTTTCACTAATCCTAATACAAAATACACTTAAAAAGTATATCTAAATCACTTCTCATTCTACCCATCCAATTTCATTTAAACCTATACAATACGTACTTTAAACATTTTTCTTTTCAAATCACGTAAAAAATTATAGAAAATATTTTCACTAAACATGTTATTAGAGTAGTGAAATTGGATGCTTTAAAACAATATCTATCAAGGAAAAATATATAAAATGATTTGTGAAGTTTTAGAGTATGAGTAATGCAATATACAATCGTAGAATATGCAAATGTCGCGTAATTGTTTTGAAAAAAGAATGTGGTTCACTATTAAAAAATTAATTTTTTTTATGTAGGTCTCCTATTTATTTAATTTTTTTGAAGTGATTGCACAATATTTACACACTCATGACTGCAACTATAATTTCTCTTTAGAGTATATATGCAAGTCTCAAGTAATCTACTTAAAAAATATAAGACAAATATGCGTTCTACATAAAAAAAAAAATTCACATTTTTTTAAGGGAGTGAGCGGAACTTATACAACGTAAGATTGTTTGTATTAACATTGCTCCGAATATATATATATATATATATATATATATATATATATTTATAAAATTGAGCTATTTTAAAATAGTTAAAAATATAGTTAAACTAGCTAGAGCTACCGAACAACAATAAATTTATTAGATACTATAGCCTATCCGGCCATATGTAAACTAGTATTATAAATCAATCAATTTTAATAAATAAACCAATGTGGGATGCATAGAAATTAGATTATGTAAAATATCCAAGAATTTTTTTTCTAACTAAATTTTAAATTTTTAATCAGAAAATTAGATGATCGGATGCGAATACAAGTGTTAACTCGTAATTTCGTTAAAAAGAAAAAAATAAAGGAAGAAAAAACGCACTTTTGACACACGGGCGGGCCAGACGTTTAGACAAGTGGGTGGTCCTGCCCACGTTACATAGAAGAGTCTTGCCAAGAATTTTTCAAAACCACCTAACCTCTGGCGGGAAATGAATATCCTACGGCTCCAATTTCCCGCTAAATTTACCACACTATATATTCCTCCCCCCAAATTCTCTTTAATTTTCTCTCCCACAGCCCCCCCCCCCCCCCGCGGATCCAGATCCCTTCCGATCCTAAGCGCGAAATCTCCATCGCGAAATTCTCACCATGCCTGCCATCGCTCGATCCAATGGCGACTCCACTCCTCAGAAGCGCAGACTAAGATCCGATGCGGCGGCTCAGGATTCTCCGATCTCTACGTCGGTCAAATGGAAATCGCCTCGCGGATGCAGCTCCACGAGCCCAAACAGTCTCTCAAATGTGATTCTACGATGCTCTGATTAAATAAGAAGAGCTTAACCTTTTTTTTTTCAATGTTGTCGTTCTTTGAATAAAACTGAGCGAGAGAAGTCAAATGGATCGGAAATGTGGAAGTCATTTGTTTGGTTAAATTATTGGTCTACATATACATATTTTGAAGCAAACTACATTCGAATCAAGTCTTTTGTAATAATTTATAATTTCAAATAATTTGCAGGGAACTGAGAGAGAATTTAGTGATAGTCCTGAGAGCTCTCCGGTGAAAAAATTATCCGGCAAATTTATTTCAAAGCCAAAGTGGAATCCAGGAGGCAAGCGTGGACTTAAGCAATTATTGATACAATAAGTTCATTCCCAATTCGTTTTAGCTTTGATTGAACGTGCTTGTTTAATATGGTTGTATTACTCGTTTTGATCGATATAGATACGGAGCAGATGAGGGCAGTGAAGGAGGCCTTGCACGTTTCAACAGCGCCATCTACTGTCGTGTGCCGTGAGAACGAACAGAAGAGGGTTTTGGAATTCTGCAAGGTATGCGTGGAGCAAGAGAAGTCTGGAAGTTTATATGTTTGCGGGTGCCCAGGGACAGGGAAGTCGTTGTCAATGGAAAAAGTGAAGCAGCTTTTGGTTGATTGGGCGAAAGAGGTAAAGCTTTTATTTACCCTCGATCTGTTTCTTTGGTCTGGGAGGCTTACATTTGGTTCATAAAGAGGATTTCTAAACAAGTTATATCAGTGATCGTTAAGAATGATGCTTCAACGATTAAATTAACCATTCTATTCATATCTATACTTTTGGGATAATGCGTAATTTGACAATTCAAATAGGCTAACCTTCTTTTAGGTAAAACTGGGTATTTATTTTTTAGTTCTAATTCTCACTGAATAATTATTCTTCCCACCAGGCAGGTCATCGGCAGCCGGATGTGTTACCAATAAATTGTACTTCTCTAGCAAAAACATCAGATATTTTCGTGAAGGTACTGATATCAACAACAGATTTCATTGTTATTCAAACATCAAATATGCTTAACTGCTGTGTGTATATGCAGATACTAGGTGATGCCCAACAGCGAAGGAAAGTGAATGGCTCTGCTACCTCAGCGTTGCAACATCTCCAGAACTTGTACTCTCAAAACCCACGATCTTCCGGCATAAAGATGATGTAGCCTATGCATTCTCACTCTGGGATCTTATCTTCCACAGCCTACACACACGTGCACAGTACAGGATCACTTTGTTGCCTTTTTCCTCAATGGATGTCACCAAATATGTGGTTATACTAACGAGTCTTCCTTTTAACAGGCTGATAATTGTCGATGAGTTGGACTATTTAATTACAAAAGACCGGGCTGTGCTTCATGATCTTTTCATGCTTACAACCTTCCCTTTCTCCAGATGTATTTTGATAGGTAGTGCTCTTATCAGATATATTATTAAGTTCTGCTTCATCAGATTCTCAATTTTGTGTGCCTCATGCATAATTTTGTTTCTGTTGTCATCTTTGTCTTTGCAGGGATAGCCAATGCCATAGACCTAGCAGATCGTTTTCTTCCGAGACTTCAGTCATTAAATTGTGAGTTCAATACTTCAGTCATTATATTGGACCCGGCAAAATTCTTTTGATCGTTTTAATTCTTTAAAGGTCCTTTATCCAATACTCAGTGAAACTCGCCCTTATTTTACTTGGCAATATGGGAAGAGGTAGTTATTAGCTTGATTATTCTGTTTAACCAAACTCTCCTCAAATTATCCCCTGGATATATCCTTTAAATGCCGCCTTTTTAGACCTGGCCTTGTTGCCTGCAAATGTGTAACAATAGATGCTATCTGGCCCTTATCTCTGGAATAATACTTATTGGTAACTCTACCAACTACTTTTTTGTGCTAGGCAAGCCTATGGTCGTAACTTTTCGGGCATATGACAAAGATCAGATCCTCAAGATACTTCATGAGAGGCTATCGGCAAGTTTGCACTCCTGTTTTATTTTCAAGCAAACAAGCCGTGTTTGCTTATAGATTTGATTCTGGTAGAAAAAATGGGGTTTGTGTAAGGTGATGAATGTTGATAAGTAATTATAGTCATTCTGCTCTAACAGGCACTTCCTTACATTGTCTTTCAACCGCAAGCATTGGAACTCTGTGCCAGAGTGAGTTCACTATCATTTTCTGATGAATAGTTGTAAAAAATAATTTTAGCCTGACTATATGAAGTTTTGCAGAAAGTGGCCGCTGCCTCTGGAGATATGCGGACAGCTCTATGTGTTTGCAGGCAAGTGCTCTATGATAATTGTAGTTGGAATTAGTAGATGCAAATGTCAGAACTTGAGTTTGTTCCTGTCTAAGTTCACAAACTAGAATACGGGATGGCAGTATAGTTCAAGAAAGCATTAAACACATACATGCACACCTTGTAGATGCAGCCAAGTTATATTTTAAGTCGCAGATCCATTATCAAATTCCTCAAACTTAATAACTTCAATGGATTCGTCTAGAAGGTTTAATCAAGCTTAAATATGTATAACTTGTGCCATTAGCATTTGAAAGTTGATATTGGATATTATACTCATTTTCAAGATTTGGCAACGTGCATCTATGCAACGCTGATTTTGCTCTATTGCCAGACCTTGTGCTTGTTCTTTTCTGTCTCAACCTAGTTTGCACTGAATTTCATGGTGCATTATCGTATGTTGAACAGTTTTTACCTGAAGAATTGGCATCAAGCACTGCAATGGTTATTTTTCGTTTTGACTCCAAGCAAATTAAAAACAAAAACCGCTGTTACCTTGCTTTGCCTGGAATAAAAAGTACAAAATTTAGGCTATAACTGTTTAGATGTATTACAGGAGTGCGATTGAGATTCTAGAAGCAGAGCTGAAAGAGTCTAGCAGCAACTTTAATTCATTAACAGTAGAGAAAGCATGCTTTGAACAACAGACGGCTACAGCTCCTGATATATTGAGGAAACAAGACATAGATGTGGTATGTTCTGAACGATTGACTTCTTAAATATCCTTTTCTAAAATCATGAAATGGTGATGGGTCCCGGTTAGTTTTTATTTATTTATTTATTTTAACTTTTTCTACTCAGTCTTACGTTTTGGAAATTGGTTGCAGGTGAGGCTTGATCATATGGCTATTGCTTTGTCAAAGACGTATAGAACGCCAATAGTGGATACCATACAATCTCTCCCACAACATCAGCAGGTAACTATGTGCTAAAAACATGCTTCCATCCAGGTATCAAAGGTTATAATGTTCACCCTCTATTAATATTAGATTCAACCGTCAAAAATATGCCACATTACTCATTTTTTACCTGTTCTTCATTCATCTTGCTTGTCATAACTTGGCAAATCTGACACTGAGGTATCTTTATAAGAACTTACATTCAATGCTATGCTATAAATCATGCCGTACATTCAATAGTGGTCATTCTAATTGGTAAATGGTAATATAAACAATTTGATGAAAAATGATGTTGTACATAATGTATAGGCACATGCTTTAAAGCTATAATTGCAAAGAAACACTATTAGCCCAACCCGCATATGTTAGTAGGAGCTAAAATTAGGCTTGAACATTGGGCTGCATCAGGCTGCAGGCTGGCTTTTAATGATTACCTTCCTTGCTCTTATATCGTTAGTTTTGGATACAGGAGTATTAATATATACTCGCTACACCTAACCTGATTGCAGATTCTACTTTGCTCTGCCGTGAAACATTTCCGTGGGGGAAAGAAGGATACAACTGTAGGGGAGGTGTGCTTTCTTACCATTATTTTGGAAAATATACTTGGTTTTTATCTGGAATTACATCATTGTTTTCTGAAACTTGTTCCATGGATACAGCTGAATAAGTCTTATATGGACATCTGCAAATCATCACTAATCCCTCCTGTTGGGAGTCTGGAACTTTCAACTATATGCCGAGTACTAAATGACCAGGTAGCACTCTCTGCAAATCTTCCTCGTAAGGTTGCCTGTAACACTGCGTCACTTTTCTGGCTTGGAAAAATTATACGAACAAAATTCTGAGGCATAATTCAATGTGCAGGGGCTTCTCAAACTAGGTCAATCTCGAGAAGATAAATCGAAAAGAGTGTCATTAAGAGTAGATGAAGCAGACGTCACGTTTGCATTACAGGTTTGACACAAATTCTGCCTCATATGAGCCGCTCGTATCGTGTTTTCTTCACTGAGGATCTGTTCTCACTGAGAATCTTCTGTTATTTACATCGTCGTTTTGTGTGAATCAGGGGATCCGTTTCTTTCGCAATTGTCTTCAGTAACTCTGCTCAAAGCATATGGACCCTTGATTCTTCTTAAGCTTATCAATGGTGACTTCCTTTTTTCCAATTCGCCCAGTTCAAACGGAAAGGTTGGTAGCCTTTTCTTTTACATTTTTCATTTAAATTTAACGACTAGTTAAAGTTCACCCAGTGCCAATGAAGAGATACCACTTTAATCATGAATGGGAAATGACTTGACCAGTTTAACGAGGAAGTCCAACAATCCTATGCAAACCGACTTTGACAAAAGTTGGGTAATAAAATAGTTCTCCTTTGCTCTTACAGATTCTTCTGTCTGAGCACTAGAATCAGTCCAATAGAGTGCATCGGGATCTAGCCAAAAGGCTGATATGTTTTAGAGCATATAATGGATTATGTAAAACTAATGGTTTTGTAAAATTTGATAGAAATAGTCCAATATAGCCCATCCAATGAATCATATATTTTATAACTAATATTTAGTTTGTTACAGTACCATCTCTACATCGATGGAATATTATTTATACTTGTATAAATAAATATTAAATTCATTTCTTTATCTATTTTTTACTCTTTATTTATTTTCTACTTTTTACTTTATTTAAAATAAATGAAATATATTAAAAAGTATAATATATAAATGATATAAAGAAAAAATAGATAAGTTGATGTATGATATATTGTAAAAATTAATATGTAAAATAGAAAAAGTAAATTTTTAGTGATGTATTTTAAAAGATATGTGAAGAATCCATTAAAAGTGCTCAAATGATTTGTACAAGCTAACAAGTCCTTATAAAAAAGTGTACCTCCTTAAAAGGATGTAAAAAACTAATTTTTTTTAGTGGTATCCACTTTTTAACAAAAGAATTGTATTTGAGGCTTGTACCATTACTCTTTGGACATATGATGTTGTCTACAAGCTTACATTTCATTCCGTGAATGCAGAAATCAGAGAATTGGCAAGCATGATGAGTGTTGTGGAGATAATACAGGAATTATTAATTCAAACATCCAATGTCAGCAATTTCCAGAGAGTTGGAACATTGCGTCTCTAGAAAAGGGAAAGAAGAAGATAAATACGAAAAAATGTAGGAAGAAATTTTAAGACATGATTTGTTCATCACATGTAACTTAACTGGTACTTTTTTAACTGTATCATTCTTCTTGTAAAGACGTTACGAATTGGATGAGTTTATAAGGTTTTGTTTTTTCAAAGGAAATGTGGACATATATAGTTAATTGCATTAGATTTGTATGGTGTTGAAGCACATAAATCACGTTTGCTATAGCCATTACAAACATGCCCTAACCCTCTTGTTCCAGCCAGACTGCACTAATGTACGTCGAGATGGGTTTATTATCTTTTTTATTTTATTTATTTTTCCTCTCGGTGTAGCAGGGCTGTTAAGTAGAGTTTTTTGAAAATAGAATTATTGGATGAATCCCAGCTGGTGTTAATAAAAAAAAGCCTCTGCTTACACCTACTGAACCTATATTTGCCAACCTCTCATGTATTCATGAAGGACCTCTGGATTAGGGTCTAGAAATTAGAGAGGATTCTGTAAAAGCTAGGCATGACTTTGAACGAACCAAAAAGCTCAACTACACATTGCACTGGCATTTAAACAGGATTTTAATTGTTGATAGGCTGATATTTAGAAGAGTGCAAGACAAAATGGAAAAAGGGTCTACTGTGCATCCCAAGATAAATATAAAGATCCCAAAGGAAAATGGAAAACCCTACAGCCGACTGATCAAAAATCAGTCAAACAAACCGAGAACCATGTCGTCATCAGACTCCTCTTCTGGCTCTTCCTTCTTCTCTTCCACCTTCGCAGTAGCACTTGGAGCAGCACCAGAATCAGCAACTGCAACAGGAGCCAACATTGCAGCAAACTTGCTTGGATCCTGCAATTCGGCTTTGTGCCATCAGTCAAATTCACAAACAGGAGAGACAATATGATCTTTATTTATTTACTTTTTTACGAAATATCAATGCCAACCTTCAAGTATTCTTTCACTTGCTCAGCCTGTGGGAAGGAATACTCTGTAGCAACTGCAACACCCAGAGCATTTTTGTAGGCATTAATGAACGCGTGGGGTGCGGCAGTAAGTGTTGGGTAGGAGACTGCCAGGGAAATAGAGGCGACCATGGAGACTCCAGCAGCAAATTTCTCCATAAGATCATCCTCAGTGAGATCAAGCACCTCGGGGCTAAAGACCGATCCATTGTCATAAACAGAGAGTACAACAAGACCATAAGAGAATGGCCGTATCCCAAGCTTTGAAAGAAGTGCAGCCTCGGAGGAGCCCACTTTGTCACCCTTTTTTATGATCTCCACAGGTGTGATGATCTCCACTGTGCCTTTATTGATTTTGGTTGCTATGTTCAGCACCTGAAAATATATTAAGTCTTAAGAATAAAGCGGACACGGGACTTAGTGGGAGTCAGTCTGAAAGTAAACCTGAAAGAAGGAGGTCTGAGAAGGATCGAGTCCAGTGTTTCCAGGGGGGACAACAACATCGATCGGTGCAACAAGGCCAACACGTGCGGGAGCTCCAACCTGTTCATCTTAAATGAATTATGAGATAACACGACTAAATGCCAACACCATTATAAACCGCCAAATAAGGAAATGGACATCACCCAATCTCCAAGATTTCAGGTGAAGTCTTCGTTGAAGTTCACCAGCAATTCTGTACATTTAACTCATACACTGAAGTGAGTTTTAACGTCGTACATAACTGAACTCTACAACTCAACTTCCTAAAGCTCTCTAATTTCCTATGTTTTCAAAATAAGCTATATTTAATTAAATTTTAACTACTATAAATTTTACTTATTAAGAAGTTAACATGATTGGTGATACGCCATCAAGGTTATAAATATTAATGGTCTGACTAAGATTTTAGCTTTAAATTTTGATGGCTGATTGGAAGATTCTGGTTTCTCAAATAGAAGATCCTAAAAAAATGAACCGGACAATTTATAGTGTCTGGATGGATAGATAAGCACAATGATATGGTAATTAGGAAATTAGCATGAAAGAAACAAAACAGGCATGATTCGGTATATACACATGAAAAGAGAACAGCCAGTTGAGAGAAAATAACCAAGAACACACAAATTTCTAACTTAAAAAACATATAAAATTGCTAGAAGTTGGTTCGCTAGTGAAATGAAAAATGCCAGACGCAGATTCGGTAACATGCAAAACCAACAAAATGTTAATCACAAAATTGTAGAATATATATATATATATATATACACATACTAGGTTCGAAGAAATAGAACCTACAAGGTGATACCAACGGTTATATACAGCAGCTTGAATCGCTGGCAAAAACAATTGATTCATTCTTATAGCTTTGAATAGGTATACCTTATATTTGCCAACCTCTTCCCTTACTTCCTTCAAATCACCCTTGGTGAAGATCAATCCCACATTGCCCTATTTCAAAAGAAATTGAAGCAGTCAGCACATTAAATGAAGACATGAGGAGAAACCTATACGACAAAAGGGAGCGATAATCACCTTCAAAAAGATATAATATAATCATTAACATTCCTCTGGCTGCAGAGAAAATTCTTAAAATGGAAGTGCAAAAAAATTATGGGATATAATGATCATTTATATTGATTAGTTTCAACTCAACCCATCGTATACTCGTTGAGTTAAAATAAAGAATAAATATAAATAAAAGTTATTATTAGGAGCATTCATTTTAAACACATGATGTTCCATCATCTAGCTAGACCACACATCTCCCCAAATGAGTGTTGAGAACAATCCACTAGAAGTAGCCACGCAGTGAGTACAAAGTGTGTACTATTATAGTAACTTCTCTCTAGCATTACTCTAAAATAAAATACAAAATAAGAACGCTAGATCCAGCATGTCATGGTGCACCCAGTTCTACTCTGACAAACAAAATACCAAAACTTGACATTAACAGTTAAAAACACACACAAATACGCACTGAGCGACAGTTTTCACATAAATGTACGAGAAATATTCTCGGAAATATTATTTTGAATTCGTCACATTTTTTCAGCAAGCATTTATGTCCAGCCGAGTGAAGTATTTTTTATTATCCGTCACAAATCTATTTACTTCCGACCCATACGAAAGAAGACCCTATAACCGAAATGCTATTTACTCATCAACCACAGAGACCCAATAAAGTGAAAAATAAAGCTTATCAAATAAATCATACCACCAAAAGAGGAATGAGGTTCTTGATCGCCTCGTTTCCTGACTTCTCCGCATGAATCTTGATGGAACGCTTCATCATCGTGTTCTTTCCCATCAAAACCACGGAGTCACCTCGGAGGCCCCTGCGGATGCTCTGGAGCTGGTTCGAGCCCACGTTGTCGGCGTGAACGACCAGAATCTGGGAGTAATCGCTGAGCAAGGCGCATAGCTTCTTGTCGTATATGGTTTTCTTCTGGGACCTTGTGGGTTTGACGGCCATTGCCAAGAATTTTCTTTGAAGATGAAGAAGCAGCAGCAGATCAGAGAGTTCGTAGGGCTTTTTGCTTGAAAAAGAAACCCTAGAAGCATGAAGCACGGCTGTACCAAGCGTTTGCATGCATATATATGGAAAACAAGTTGATGGGTATGGGTCTCGGGCTTTGTGTGGGCCCACAAAGATTTGGTCAATATTCTGGATCCCGAGGATTTTAACTTTTTTTTTTCTAATAAAACAGTTAGTTTCTATATTGTTGTGAGTTTTTTATTATTATTATTTTCACTTAATGATTAAGTAAGTATTTTTTAATAATATTATGATTTTTTTTTTATTTTTTTAAATATATTTAAATGTGTTAAAAAAATACATGTAAAAAAATAAATACAATCTAAAAGCACTAGTAGGAGCCCAGCGGGAGCTCCAGTAGTGGGAGTAGCACCACTCTTTTTCCTATGTATCCTGTAAGGACAATGCTACAGCTCCCGCTGGAGTTCTAGAATGTGTTTTCATATATTTTCATGTGTTTTTTTAAAGTAATTTTTTATATAGATTTTTTTAATATTTTTAAAAAATAAAATAAATTTAAAATATCATTAAAAACACTTCCTTAATTAGAAAGTAAAAAAAAAATTATTAAAACATACTTCCTTAATCACGAAGTAAAATAAAAAATCATAAAAAAATATTTTTTATTTTTCTTCGTGATTAAGAAAGTATTGATTAATAATATTGTGATTTTTTTTTTATTTTTTTAAAATTACTAAAAAAATTTATATAAAAAAATAACTAAAAAAACACGTAATAATACACATACTAAAACCCAGCAGGAGCTCTAGGATTATTCACCCTGTAATTTTGAGTGATTTTGCATTTGTATCACATCTATTAAATATTCAAAATTATACATAGCATTCTAGACTATTAAACATTTTGCGTTTTATCATATCATAGGTTGGGGTTATTGACTCTTATCATATTATAGGTTGAGGTTATTGACTCTTATCATATTATAGGTTGAGGTTATTGACTCCCCTCCCCCCCCCCGCGCCCGAAAACTGAAAGTCCGCACGTAAACCCAAGCAATTTTTTTAAAATATGAAAATAGACTTCATCTTATTTAATAAAACCGAAGTTATAGCTGTGACTAGTCAATACAGGAAAAAAAAATCAGATTACAAGTCAAACTATTCATTTGTTAGGGGCTCCTCCGCCTACAAATATATTTGTGGCGGACATTGTCTTAACTTCTATAAACTCTCTCCTAACACAGAGAAATCGCTCTGTAAAAACAGAACTAAACGACTGAGAGAGGTACTATCACACTCCGACTTCGTCCTCCCAAGGAGGAGGAGTACTATCACCCACCATCCTCCAAAGGAGGAGCGGTACTCTTCTGCTATCGATATTAAGTCCAATAGCCTATTTATTTTTATTATTTACCTAAAACAGAATAACAAAACTGCAAATACATAGTAGATACTGAAAACTAGATCTACAACCAAAAAAACACTAGGATTGGAAAAAAACACTGGAAAAGGGGCTGAAGTGGCGCGTGAAGGACACGCGCTCTGGGAGTATGCCCGACGGTCTCTGGCCCCAAAAATGTCGTGCGTGGCGTCGGCAAGAAGCTTCTCGCGGTGGCGCGTGATAGGGATGGGCAGCGGGGCCCCGCCCCCGCCCTGCATGGAGAGGGCCTAGCGGGGGCGGGTACCCCCCGCCCCGCACCATGCGGGTATCACCCCTAGCGCGTGAGAGCCACGCGCCCACCTTTAGACTACACGTGCGTGATATGCGTCGCTTCGTTTGGCTCCACGTTCGATAGTCTTGAAGATCGGCGTCTGGGGAACACCATGGTGGGGCGCATGTTGGCTTTTGGTCATCGAAAAATTCTAGATCTGCGATTCTCCCTTATTTGACCTGAAAAAATACAAAACAAAAACAAACCACAACACAGGAAGCAGAGCTGGGCAAAAAACAAGGGAGTGACAGAGTGAGGGAGGGGGGAGGAGCCGAAGCTCCCACCCCCTCTAGCAAGTTCGGTTTTGGGAGAGTTTTAGAGAGAAGGTAGACGTTCTCTCTCTAAGAGATACGTTTTTTCTTTTCATGAGCATGAAACACACCAGTTCAATAAAATCTCTTGCACCCCTCCCCCACGTTTCCTTTCTTCTTCACCCTTTTACCCTTCTTCTGAAATTTCTTTTCCTTTTCCTCTAGACCAAGTCGACAGCTTCAACATCTTCCTCTCTCTAAAAAAATGTTGCAGAGAGTTCAAGGGTTATTTTTTGGCATCGACTTCATCACTATAGTGTTAATACCACCGATTATAATATAATGCACGAGAATTACTTCTGGGATGTCAAATCTTCGATAGGAAAGATGTGACTTTTCTCCTATAAATAGGCACGGATCATGTTATGATCGTAGGAACCATAAATATAAAACAATAAATTTTTACAATTCAAGGAGCCAAGGACTTCCAAATATTCTGTAACTTTATGTATAGAATCTACTTGTTTTCATTGATGAATAAGTACAATATTTATAAACAACTTCAAATAATTGTTACTAGACTAAAGTAAATTACTAACGCGGCTATGACTAAGTCAATAACCAGACACAGCCCACTACTAAAAACAAATAAAATAACTTATTACTACCCCACTAGTCACAATGGCCCAAGACCCGTACCACCATCTCCACTAAGAAATCCACACCACTAACTGACCTCCTAAAACTTCGGACACTAGCCCACGACAAATCTCATGACAGACGACTAATTCAATAACATTATGAGTCTTTGAGAGCTTTTAACAAAATAGAAGACATAGTTGGAATTAAACAAAAGACCAAATAAAACTAACTCTAACTCCCACTTACGCAGCACATAACACACTCCTCCCCTTCAGAAGACCTTGCCCTCAAGGTCTGGAAAATTTTCACCAAAATTCATCCAAGATCTTCCCAAGTGGCATTGCCATCCATGTCCTCTTGAGATGCGTCCTCCTTAATTCTTTCTAGCAAATAAATCATTGGCCTATTACATCGATGTTTGGGTTGAAACCTTTTATCACAATAATAACAAAGGCCTCGGTCCCTTCTCTTCCACATCTGCGGTTGGGAAATTTGTTTAACAGGTAAGGTAGGCCCTTTGTTTGAATTCTTGGTTTTGGGCTTGGTGGAGGGGCAGGTAGTCTTAATAAGGGAGTTGGGGCAAGAAGACTGGGTAAGTTGGTTCGTTGTGGTGGGTTAGGTAGGGAGCGGTGTGGAGTTCTCTTTAGGACTTCTTCTTGTTGCACGCGGGCTAACCCAAAGGCTATCGAAAGAGTTATAGGCAGGAACATGGTGACAAAAATTCTTAAATCATCATGTAAGCCACTAAGAAAGGTGCATATGCGAAACTCTTCGGTGAGTCCACTAATTCGATTGGATAAGTGCTCAAATTGGGTTTGATATTCTTCAACATTAGACACTTGTCGGAGCTTAGTAAAAGCTCATGTTGGATCTTCATAAGCCGAGGGACCAAAGCGAGTTTTGAAAGCTGAAACAAACTCCTCCCATGTGTGGACTTGACTCGAATCCATGAGCCATTAATACCAAGAAAGAGCTTTTCCTCTCGTATGGAAGGATGCAATTTGGAGCCAGTGATCATCAGGGGTATTACAATAGGCAAAAAGTTGTTGGGCCTTGAGGATCCACTCGGTGGGCTCAGCTCCATCAAATCTAGGAAAATCCTATCACAAAGTAAAAGTCTGAATTCCTCCATGTCCTTCAAATAGAGGGTTTCCATTGAGCTAGACATTATTGCCTCCACCCCTAGAAGAACCTTCTCTGGAGTCAGTATTTCCCACCGTTAGAGCTAATTAATAATAACTAGTCGTGAGGTTGATGAGTTGCTGTAATACATTTTCCAGCAATTTTCGTTGGCTAACTTGTTCATCATTCAGATGGTTAGTCTCCCTGTTAAGGTTAGCCACAACTTCTAAGAGTTGTGTGTTGCGAGTCCCTTTAGTGATGTTGTAGGAACATGGCTCTGAGACCATTTGTTATAATCGCATGAACCGTAAATATAAAACAAGGAAATTTGGCAATTCGAGTTGTCAAAGACCTTCAAATATTTTGTAACTTTATGGAAAGAATCTACTTGTTTTCATTGATGAATATGTACAATAATTATAGACAACTTCAAATAATTGTTACTGGACTAAAGCAAATTACTAACGTGGTTATGACTAAGTCAATAACCGAACACAACCCACTACTGAAAACAAATAAAATAACTTACCACTACCCCACTAGGCACAATGGCCCAAGACCTGTACCACCATCTCACTAAGAAACCAGCGCCACTTACTAGCCCCCTAAAACTTTGGACACTAGCCCACGATAAATCTCATGATAGATGACTAATTCAATAACATTCTCACTCTTTGACAACTTTTAACAATATAGAAGACACAGTTAGAATTAAACAAAAGACCAAACAAAAATAACTCTAACTCCCACGAACGCAGACATAACACACTTCTCGCCTTCAAAAGACCTTGCCCTCCAGGCCTGGGAAATTTTCGCCAAATTTCATCCAAGATCTTCCTAAGTAGCATTGCCATCCATGTCCTCTTGGCCTATTACATCGATGTCTGGGTTGAAACCTTTCATCATAGTAATAGCAAAGGTCTTAGTCCCTTCTCTCCTACATTTGCGGTTGAGAAATTCGTTTAACAGGTAAGGTGGGCCCTTTGTTGTGGTTGTTGGTGGTGGAGTTTGTTTGATTTATTGGTTCTGGGCTTAATGGAGGGTAGGTAGTCTTAATAACGGAGCTAGGGCAGGAAGATTAGGCTGGGCTAGGTAGGGAGTAGTGTGGAGTTCTCTATAGGACTTCTTCTTCTTGCAAACGGGCTAACCCAAAAACTGTTGAAAGAGTTGTAGGATGGAACATGGTGATGCCAATTCTCAAATCATCACGTAAGCCACTGAGAAAGCTGTTGATGCAAAACTCCTTGGTGAGTCCATTAATTCGATTATATAAATTGCTCAAATTGGATTTGATATTCTTCAACACTGGACACTTGTCGAAGCTTAGAAAAAATCCTACTGGATTTTCGTAAGCCGAGGGACCAAAGTGAATTTTGAGGACTGAAACAAACTCCTCCCAAGTGTGGACTGGACTCGAATCCATGAGCCAACAATACCAAGAAAGTGCTTTTCCTCCCATATGGAAAGATGTAATTTGGAGCCGGTAATTATTAGGGGTATTACAATAGGCAAAAAAATCGTTTGGCCTTGAGGATCCACTCGGTGGGCTAGGCTCCATCAAATCTAGGAAAATCCTACCGCAAAGTGAAATTCCTCCATGTCCTTCAAATAGAGGGTTGCCATTGAGCTTCACATTTTTCAACAATTGTAGTTGGCGAACTTGTTCATTTTTTATATGGTTAGTCTCCCCTTTAAGATTAGCCACAACTTCTAAGAGTTGTGCGTTGCATGTCCCTTATTTATGGATAGAATCTACTTGTTTTCATTGATGAATATGTACAACATCTATAAATAACTTCAAATAATTGTTACTGGACTAAAGCAAATTACTAACCTGGTTATGACTAAGTCAATAACCAGACACAACCTATTACTAAAAACAAATAAAATAACTTACCACTACCCCGCTAGTCACAATGGCCCAAGACCCATACCACCGTCTCCACTAAGAAATCCACACCACTAACTGACCCCTTAAAACTTTGGACACTTGCCCACAACAAATCTCATAACAGATGACTAATTCAACAACATTATGACTCTTTGAGGGCTTTTAACAAAATAAAAGACATAGTTGGAATTAAACAAAAGACCAAACAAAACTAACTCTAACTCCCACGAACACAGCTTATAACATTTCAAGGCACACAACTCACACGAGTTTCTCTCTTCTCATTTCCTGTACTAGGTCTCTCTCTCTCTCTCTCTCTCTCTCTCTCTCTCTCTCCTCTCTCTCTCTCTCTCTCTCTCTCTCTCTCTCTCTCTCTCTCTCTCTCTCTCTCTCTCTCTCTCTCTCTCTCTCTCTCGTCATGTTTTGGCAAGCCCTCTCTAGCTAGATATTTTTCATTTTCAAGATCTAAATAGTTTTCTATGTGTTTTTTTTATTAGAGTATTAAGTGTTTATAATTCTAGACATGCAAGGATTTTTTTTTTTTTTTTTTTTTTTTGTGGTTTGACTTAGCACGGGCCAGATGAGATATATGTTTCAATTTGTACAAATCTGAAACTGGTCGTATTCGATTATGATCACATATGTGATTGAGGTCTTGCTATATGCTTTAGATTGAAGATATGAAACTCATGTGTCCATCTTATAGCCATGTATTTGACAAGCAACTGAAACTTTATCCAAAGCATGAATAAGAAACAAAAATGATTACATACATTATTCTTCTAGTTTCCAGAGTCCGTCTTTAACTTCTTTCAAACTTTTCTAAATTAGTTGATTTAATTATCACCTTAGATATATGCACTTTAGCCTCCAATATTGTTTTTCTGGCTGAGAATTAGTTCAAATATTACTGAAGGAGTTAAGACATTTTTTGTTGTATGAGAATGTATAGTAACACTATCTACATGTAAGTGATACATAGGGGGAAGTCTTCTCTTTTTCTCTTGTTCTCTGTCTTTTCTAAGCGGAAGAGGTTGGAAGAGGTGGAGTGATTGAAGTCACGGCTTACGATTTTCTGTTGTAAGAGTGGTGCTTCCTAGTTTAGTGATATGGATTTAGGGTGTTTTCGTCATGGATAGTTTTGGAGGAGAAGTGGAGAAAATTACGGCTAATAGAGGAAGAAGATAAGCAAATAGAAGTAGATTTTGCTAATTTGTAGGATACCATTAGGAAAGGTGAAAGAAGTATAGTGGGCAAGGTCTGCACATATCGTCTGATAGGCAAGGAAGTGATATAATCAACTATGGCAAAAATTTGGAGGGTGAGTAAGCCTTTCCAGTTTCAAGATATTAGTCTCAACCTCTTTGTGATTACGTTTGAGACTGAAGCTGACAAGGAAAGAGTATTGGAAGGGAGACCATGCCTTTTTTTTATAACAATATTTTCATTCTCAAGCCGTTTGATGGGTTGACTCCTCCACAACAACTAAATTTTGATATTGAAGTGTTCTGGATTCAGGTTCACAACCTCCCTCTCACATGTATGAATCTAGAAACTGGAACACAAATAGGAGCAACAATTGGGATGATTAGGAGGCTGATATAAGTGAAGATGGAACGAGGTGGGAAAAGTTTCTGAGAATGAAGGTGGAAATTGATTTGAACAAAATGATTACAAAGGAAAGAATGATTAATATCAAAGGAAACATAGTTTGGGTTCCATTAAAATATGAAAAATTGCTCAAATTATGTTTTAAGTGTGGAAAAATTGTTCATGGAAGTCAGGGCTACACCACCATTGTTAAACAAGGAATTCTCAGTCAAGAAGATACTGAGCAGTTTGGTGCATGGTTACGTGCCGACACAAGTACTAGAATAAGAAGGGCAGATCGACCTAGACTGTTTGATCAGAAAATGGAAGGCAGTTCTAAGCAGAAAGGGACAAGGGGCATGGTGGTGAGGGTAGAATATGAGGTGAGGAATATTCCAAAAGGGATAACTGACACACAACCAATTTCAGAACATGATTAGATGGGTGGAGAAAATTTCAGGAAGTCAATTATAGTGGAAAACATGGGTGGTTTTAGAGAGGAGAATTTGAATTTGATTAAAGATAATTCTGTTGAACCACAAGTGTTTTTTCAAGGGAACTTAGCTGACAGGGATAAGGAAATAGATAAGAAAGAATTTGAATTCGAGGACTGTGGAAGTGGCCCTCGTTCATGTTTGATAATGGTTTTGGATCAGGCTGATGGGGCTCTGATTATTCAGCCCAAGATGGTGAGTATCGACATGCAGGTTGAAGGCCCATGGCTATGCACATAGCAGAATTTTGCATAGAGGCGCATACTGAAAATGATGGTCAGACTAAGAGTGGCAGCAAGAGGAAGAACCAGAGCTACTAGAAAAGGCGAGCAAGAACACAAGGTACCCAATCTGTTAGTTTGAATGTTGGGAAAAAATGTTATGTGATTAATGATAATGAAAGCCAAGGGCCTTTGGAAAAAGACAAAAAATATGGAGAAGTTGAAGTTAGAGATTGCAAGGTGGAGAAGATTATGGCGGTGGCTACTAGTCAGCCCCGCCAATTACCGTGAAACACTTAAATTGGAACTGCTAGGGGTTTGGGAACCCCCGGACAGTTCATGATCTTTGTCTTTTAGTCAAAGAAAAGAGACCCAACTTAGTTTTTCTCATGGAGATAAAACTAAGGAGTACAAGTTTTGAGACCATAAAAAGAAGATTGGGGGGTTTGACTGTTGTTTTGTAGTTGATTCTATGGGGAGAAAATAGGGTCTTGCTATGTTATGGAATAATGACTATGCTGTGGAAATTGTAAATTACTCTCAATATAATATTCATGCCCATGTTGCTGAGGAGGACGAGAGAGTCCAGTGGTTTCTCATAGGATTTTATGGGCATCCTGAAACAAGTAGAATAAGTGAAACACGGGCATTGTTGTCCCTACTCAAACCGATTTTTGATAAGGCTTGGTGTGTCATTGAGATTTTAATGAGATTTTAACTACCATAAAAAAAGCACGGGGGAAAACCAAGGCCAAAAAACTAAATGGAAGAGTTTAGATAAGTCATGGAGTGTAATAACTTGCATGACTTAGGATGGAAGGGTGATATTTTCATTTGGAGCAATAAGCATGAAGATTCTAGTTTTACCAAAGAAAGGCTAGATTGAGAAGTGACCAATTCTCAGTGGACAAACTTGTTCAATGTGTATCAAGTGGAAACTTTGACAGCAAGAAGATCAGACCACAGACCTATTCTACTAACAATGAACAAGGAAAAGCTTCAACAAAATAAAAGAATAGGGATCTTCACGTTTGAGGCTAAGTGGGTAAAGGATACAGAGGGAGAACAAATTATTAAAGAAGTGTGGTCAGAAAACACTGAGGTGAAGGATCCCTGGAAAAGAGTAAATGGTAAGCTGAAAAACTGTGGCAGAAATTTGACTAAATGGAGTTTGGGAAAGCAATAAAAAACTTACAGAAAGAATTAGGTTTATTGCTGGATCAAGAGAATCTTAATTGTAAACAAAGAGCGAAGATTAATTGGTATCAGGAAGGTGACAAAAACACAAGGTACTTCTATAGTGTGCTACACAAAGAAGGAAGAGAAACAAGATTAGACAAATTAAAGATGTGCCTGGAAGACTATGGGAGTATCGAGTGGAGATAGAGGATGCTTTCAAACAGTATTTTCAAGATCTGTTTAGTTCCTTAAATCCTACTATTGAAGCTATTGAGAATTGCTTGAGATTCATAAAGCCTCGAGTGACTGTTGAGATGAATGAAGGCTTGCAGAAACTTTTCACAAGAGATGAAGTAGAAGTAGCATTGAAACAAATGGCCTCTTTGAAGTCTCATTGTCCATATGGGTATAATGCATATTTTTTTCCAATCTTATTGAAATATTGTGGGAGATGAGGTATGTAATGCTACTTTAAAATTTATGAATGGGGGTGAAATGGATCATTGTGTCAACTCTACATATATTGCTTTAATTCAAAAAGTAAAATATCCTTATCTTGTAAATCAGTTTAGACCAATTAATTTATGTAATGTATTGTATAAGTTGGCATAAAAAATGTTAGCAAACATGCTAAAGCAGGTGTTGCATCTCATCATTTCGAGCAGTCAAAGTGCATTCATACCTGGGAGGCTAATTACAGACAATGTAATTATAGCCTATGAAGTTCTACACTTAATGAAGACCAAACAAAAGAGGCAAACAGGAAGTATGACATTGAAGCTAGATATGTCCAAGGCCTATGACCGAATTGAATGAAATTTTTTGGAAGCAATAATGAAGAAGTTGGGTTTTGGGGTAAGATGGATATCATTGATTATGAGTTGTGTTACAGATGTAACATACTCTGTCATAGTTAATGAGCGGCTTGGAGGTATGTTTAAGCTAGAAAGAGGAATAAGGCAAGGAGATCCAATATCTCCTTACCTTTATATACTGTGTGCATAAGGATTTAGTTCACTACTGAATCATGCATAGGAAGTTGGTGAGTTGAAAGGGGTTGCTGTTTCAATAGGTGGTTTAAAAATAAATCACATTCCTTTTTCTGATGATAATGTCTTATTCTGTAGAGCGAAAATTGAAGAGTGGAAAAAGGTACGAGAGCTACTTGAAAAGTATGAGAAGATATCATATCAATGTCTCAACAGATATAAAACAACTATCTTTTTTAGTTATAATACCATAGAAGTGGTTAAACAACAGCTTCTGAGAGCTACTGGGGTACCTGTAAGTAATAATTATGAAAGATACTTGGGGTTACCTTCAATGGTGGGTAGATCAAAGTATTACTCTTTTATATCCAAAAAGGAGAGAATCTGGACTAAGATATCTAGCTGGAAAAACACATTTCTCTCTCAGGTAGGGAAGGAAATCATGATTAAGGCAGTGATCCAAGCAATTCCAACATATACAATGGGTGTCTTCATGCTGCCTAAGAAACTGCTCAAGGAAATTAATATTATGATGGGCAAATTTTGGTGGATTTTGGATTCACAAGCAAAATCACAATAAAATTCAGTTGAGAGGCTTTCAAAAATGGGAGAATCAAATAATAAGGGTGGATTTGGCTTTAGAGATCTTGAATATTTCAATAAAGCAATATTTGCAAAACAGATATGGAGAATGCAGAATAATACTGATTCTTTAGTGGCAAAAATTATGAGGGAGAAGTATTTCAAAAATGATAATCTATTAGAGGCAAAACTGGGATAGAATCCATCTCTAATATGGAAGAGTATCTGGTCATCACTGGACTTGGTCAAAGTAGGAATTATGTGTCGAGTATGAAATGGTAGGAGTATCAAAATCCGGCATGACAAATGGATCCCTAAACCTACATCTTTTAAAGTACAGTCCCCTATACATCTTTTGCATGGTGATGCTTTAGTATCAGAACTGTTAAAAGATAGTCCAAGTAGCTGGAACAACAAATTGATCTCTCAGCTTTTTCAACCAAAAGAAGGGGAATTGATATGTAGAATACCATTAAGTAGAAGGGGTGCTCAAGATAAAATGATATAGGGATATACTACTAATGAGAAGTTTACTGTTAGAAGTGCATACCATTTGCATTACACAACCAAACGACATGAGTGTGGGGAATCTTCTGGTTATCAGCAAGTAGATTTGATTGACAAAAGATATGGAGCCTCCAAGTTCCAGGGAAGATTAAACACTTCTCGTGGAAAGTAGCAAATGAGTTGTTACCAACTATGCATAATCTGTTTAAGAAGAAGGTGGTTGAGAATGACCTATGCCCAATTTGTCAAAGGGAAGCTGAATCAGTTCTTCATGCTATATGGAGTCGTGCTGCAGCTAGTGATGTGTGGGCTAAATCCCTAAGTCCAGTTACCAAATGGTCAAGTTCAGTATTAGATTTTCAAGATTTATGGTTGAATTTAAATTCAAGGTTGTCTATTGAAGCTACACAGTTTTCTAATTTCATTATGAGAAGAATATGGATCAGAAGGAATTATGTAGTTTTTGGGAAAATGTTTTAGAGTCCACAACAGATGATAAAAGCTGCTAGTGCAGATAAGGACATCTTCCTTCAATCCTAGATTCAAGAGTGTGACCAACAAGCAGGAGGAGCCATAGCTAAAAGTGCAGCAAAATCGCAAAAACCAGATGATAGGTATGTGAAGGCTAACTGGGATTCGTCTGTGGATGATCAGGGAAAAAAGACTTGGTTGGGCATCATTATCAGGGATGAGTTAGGTGACATTATGGCCTATGTTTATAGCTATAACATGAAACCTATTATAGCTGAAGGTATGGCTTTAAGGAAGACAATGGAGATATGTGCTGATTTGGGTTTTGCTAGAGTAGAATTTGAAGGATTCTCTCAAGTTATTGTACAGTCGACTAACAGTAATGAAGATTTCAGCACATAGTATGGATCTTTGGTGTATTATACCCAGTCAATGCTAAAGAAATGGCCTGGATGGAAGGTGATATTCAACTACAGAGAAGCAAATGAAGTGGCTCATCTACTAGCAAAACTGGCTCTTATGCAAACATATGAAAGAATTTGGTTAGAAGAGGGGCCTATGGAGATTATGTATACTGTCAGGAAGGAACAATCTTGTAATGACTGAATTGTTGGTTTGTTTTTGCAATAATATTTACTAATGGTTTCAAAAAAAAAAAAAAAAAACTATATACATGTAAGATCTATGAAAATAAGTGTCATGTGCAAGATATTATCTGGCTTGATGTCTCCATTCACCACTTGTTTATAATCTTTCTAGCTTGTTGTATCGACTATTTCCTGTCATGATCAAGAGTATTTGTTATGAAGACTCTTTATAATAACTTTGTGAGTAGCCAATCAACTTGGCATAATCTTCAGATAAAATAAAAAATATTCGACCTTACTTAATCTTTTCGTGGCCATAAGTTTTTGTTGGAGCATAGAGTAGTCTTCTAGTTCTCAGCGTTGCAAGGGAAACAATTAGAAGTTTGTAGAAGAATAATCATTTGGTAGTAGTGGATGTAATTAACGGTTGTTTTCTAGTTAATGGTAGTTAATCACCTAGTTGTTTTAGCAGGAATTAACTTTAGATAACTTCATGTTTTGTTGTTGGATTGAATATGGTTTGACATATGCTAATAAGCTGAAAACCTTGTAATACTAGTTATTTTAAATCACTGGTTTTGGAAGAATATGGGCACAAATTGGCGAGTTATAGAGAGTATTATATGAAGTCTGGAGGTCCAAAAAATGCAAAGTATAATGTTGTATATAAGGGTGTTGTATTCTACTTTTGTTTTGCAAAAGGGCGGCTAAATCTCATAAGAACACTTTTATTGAATTAATTAAAAGTTAAATTCATTGAGTATTTAGCTATTAGATAGCAAAATATGCTCACAATGGATTAGCTAAGTGACTTTCAAAAGTTTTTCTAAATTTGAAGATTATTATACATACATCAAATACATATTTTATTAATTATTTTTCTCTCACTTTCTTTCTATCACATATTTTATCACAATTGGTATATTAATTTGAGTTAGTGATATATTAATTTAGTAAGAATATGATTATTAATTAATATATAATAGGTAGAATAGTAAAATATGATAAAATTAAATAAATTAATAATTAAAAAATTAAATATTTTTAAAATTATTAGTTATTCATTACTATATAATAAATAAATATATAATCTAATGTGGAGATTTGATGTAAATAACCAAAATCAAATTCATTTTATATTATTTTATTGTTATATAATGAAAAATAGTTATTTCAATATGGAGATTTATGTGAATGGAATAGCTAAAAGTCAAATTTCTCTTATATTCATAAAAAAATGTCCTTTAACTTTGGCTAATCTAATGAGAGTGCTCTAACATTGTGCTAATCTTTTATTTAGGTTCTAAGTGATACTGCAATTGTTATTAAGTAGTAATTGGTGTATCTAGGTAACTAGGTTTAAGTAATTTGACATTTATATTAAAAGTTTTTAACATTATATTTTTTTTATTGAAACAAATTATAAAATGTTATTGTTTAGAAAACTTATTTCTACACTACATAATTATTATTAATTGATAGTATATATTATTTTTTATTTTATATGGTCAATTAGGGCTGTACAGAAACTGAAGCCACCAGCCTCCACCGACGCGAACCGACCGGCCGCGTCAGGAACCGGCCAGAACCAGTGGAGAACCGGTCGGCATGCGGTGGAAATTTAAAGAAACCGACGTTCAGCAGTTCGGTCCCGGTTTGAAGCTGGATCGGACCGCTAAACCGACCGATATAATAAAACTTTTATTTTTTTTAATATACCCTTATCGAAACGAGGCCGTTCCACTTAAGTTTAAGTGGAACAGCGTCATTTTAGTTAATAAGCATTACAACAAATAATGGAAACGACGTCGTTTGACATTAAACCAAACGGCGTCGTTTTATTAAGGACGTAAAAAAAAAAAAAGTCTGAAATGCCGTTTCACTTAAGTGGAACGGCGTCGTTTCGAGACGAGTCTTCTTCTTCTTCTTCCCCAACTTCTTCTTCCTGAATCCATCTCTGCAACTCTCTCTCTCTCTCTCTCTCTTTGTAAAACCGCCAGAGAACCAACGCCGACCAGAACCGCCTCGATCGGTATCCTCCTCCCCATCGACCGGTTACGGTCGGTGCCTCCCCTATTTTTTCAGACGTCGGTCGGCGTCGGTTTTGCCCAAAAACTACGCCGACGATGTCGGTTTTCACCCCTATAATCAATGATAATAAATTAAATGAAAATTACATCTTTGCAGTAAATTTTCGTTAGATTTGACGCTGCTGGTAGACAGAATCAGAGATTGAGAAGTTTAAAAAATTAGAGGGTTCACTTTAATGCAATTATAGTTTTAGAAGTACATTATGAATTAAGTGAAAGTTTGATGAGTAAAATGTAATTAACTCATTAATTTAACAAGAATAAAACTAAAAATAATAATAAAAATAAGTGTGGTCTGTGATGTGTGTAGATGATAAATAATAAAATTCTTTTTTAAAAGAAATACACATATCTTAACACGATTACAAATAACATTTCTCATTATCAAATATTTTCAAAATTTTGTAAAAACTAACTTACAAAGCCCCCAATATACTGTTGGGATTTGTTCGTTGCTTCATTATATTTAATGTTGAGTTTCCTATTATTTTTATAGATAGTAATTAATATAATTATATGTCTCTCTTTGTGGAAGTAATTTTTATAAAAAAGATAGAAAATCTCCGTCGTCCAGACTCACCGACCTGTGAAAACGTTGTCATTGTCAATGTGATATCGTTTAATGTTGTTGTGCATGGATTGGATTCAGTTACTAATCCAGTTTCAGATTCAGTGCACGTGTTCCATGACCGCTTCGTTTAATCGATGAACATATTGAAACGAGAAGACAAAGGGTAATTCGGAGAATTTAGGAGAGGCTCAAAACTCTTATAATATTTTTAAATTTTTATATAAAATATAATAAATAATTTAATTATTTTAAATTTTAAAATAATTTTTTTAAACTCTCATGCTAAATATAATAAATTATTTAGCTTTTACTACCGTATCAATCTCTTGACTCATTTCGAAACCAAACCTCCTAATGATCCTTGAATTCCTAGCCGTTCAGAAAATAACCCAAGACGCGTCCTGACGCTGAGAAGTCTTCATTTTCTGCATCTCCTCTATCTTTCTCTCTAATGTTCTGATCATGGAATCGCTAGCCGTTTCCCACCACCAGATTCCGTCGGGTCTCCGATTAGCTGCACCGCTCTCGGTAAACTGTAATGGCAGGATCTCAAGGTTAAGGTCAAGCTCCTTCACCCCAGTCGGCTCCAGCTCGCGTGCCCTTACTCTCAGATGCTTGGCTCAGAGGCCTCCGTCATTAGGTAACTCTCCGGATGCTGATGTTTTTTTGTAGTGGATTATGCTGATTTTCCTGAGTTCTGTTTGGTTGTTGGGAAAATTATCGAGGTGGAAAGAAAATGACTTGACATCTCATGTGTAGGGATTGCATTTTAGAACTTTGATAACTTTTCGGACTCAAGTTTGAATATCGGTCCTTAATCGTGATTTTTTTTTTTGATAAGTAATCAAGAAGTTTTATTCATAATAATAGGCAAAGCCCAAGTACCCGGGAAGTATACATAAGAAATACCTATCTATAATGTACAATCTTAATCTGATTAAACTCAAAAGTTTCATTACTATTGTTCTAAAATCTCTCTTTGTTATCTAACGGTGCGCGTTCGATTTGTACGGGACCCGAGAGAACAGAAGCATTTACTCCACTGAGCTCGAAATAATGCTATGAAGCTGACATTTCATAATTGGAATACGAAACACCATTTATCTCTCATAAGGCTAAAAAATGTTATATCTTGATTCTAATGCGTGAAACCGTTGTGTTCTGTTTTTGGTTCCTTTTTGTGAGTGTTGTCTATTATGATGCAATTCTTGCAGTCGCCAATTCGAAAGAATTTTTCGAAGCTTCCAAGAAGGGGAACTTAATTCCTCTATACCGATGCATTTTCTCTGATCATCTAACTCCTGTCCTCGCCTACCGATGTTTGGTGAAGGAGGATGATAGAGATGCTCCAAGCTTTCTGTTTGAGTCTGTGGAACCTGGTGCGCTGGGTTCCAATATTGTGAGTACTAATAATTCCACCGAACTTTGTCAACTTCTTGTGCATCCTCATGAGATGTAAATCATTTATATTTCAGTTTGGTGAATTGTACAGGGGCGGTATAGTGTGATTGGAGCTCAGCCAACAATAGAAATTGTGGCAAAAGAGAATATGGTTACAATTATGGACCATGAGGAAGGGACTAGGACAGAGGAGATTGTGGATGATCCAATGACTGTTCCACAAAGAATTATGGATGGATGGAGGCCCCAACTCATTGATGAACTTCCAGAAGCATTTTGTGGTAAGAAAAGGGGATCGAACTGAGTCCCCTCAAGCACAAAAAACAAAAAAGACACACACACACACACAAAAGCAACTAACCAGGGAAGACTCTTAATTTAACTTATGCAACTTATATTTGTTCACACAGTTGGATTCAAGCTGTTCTCTTACTGGAGAAATGTTAATTTATTTTGAACTTTTGTTGTTTCCAACAAAGATTATTGCTCTTATATATGAAACTGTTGATCTGTATTTAGCATTACACTCTCTGCTTGACCAGGTGGGTGGGTTGGTTACTTCTCATATGATACTGTGCGCTTTGTGGAAAGGAAAAAGCTGCCCTTTGCTAGTGCCCCCCCAGATGACAGGAACCTTCCTGATGTTCATCTTGGCCTCTATGATGATGTGATTGTGTTTGATCACGTGCAGAAGGTGGTTTTAATTTGATAGATGCGCTACTTGTTTTTCCTCAGACAAGTAATTCATTGTTTAAGTCATTTCACTTGCATTGCCTAACATATCTAATGGCATGTTCCCATCTTTCTCAGCGGGATTTATTCTATTTGAATATAAAATTCAGCGAGAAGGCATACTCAATTTTGGACCATTATTTATTAAAAAAACACCATATATATTGTAGGTAAAAAAAAAAAAAAAACTACATGCATTTGCTATGTTCCAATTTTCGAACATTTTTTTCCAAGTAATTTTCAAACACTTTTCGCAGTATAAAAGCTTATATTTACATCATTTGAAGGCTCTGATGTGCCTTGTCTTGTTTCTAGAGTATTTATTTTCTCTCTTTTCCATTCCGGCTGTTTGCCATTAAAAACCATCACCATTCACCAAACAAGATGTGTATATTCAATTCCACAAGTTGATTTTTGTTTTTATTTTTATAAAGAGAAATAGCTTACGGGTCAGGACTTCAAACTTTGATTGCAATGGTTGGATGATTTCTGGATAATTAAATAACTGTGTGTGAGTGTATCTATGTACTTATGTATGTATGTATCTACTTGGTAATCAAGGTAGTGTTGTTAATCATGCCGATTTTGTCGACATCAGAAAGCATATGTGATTCACTGGGTGCGAATGGATCGATATTCTTCTGCTGAGGAGGCATTCAATGATGGAATAAACCGTCTGGAAACTTTGGTATCCAGAGTACATGATATAATTTCGTGAGTAGTCAATTTTTTGTTTCCTTGCCATGTAACACATCATGTGGTCTGCTCTTTAAGTTCAATGTGAAAATGTATAATTGGTTATCAATTCCAGCCCGAGGCTTCCTGCAGGTTCAATAAAGTTATACACTCATCTCTTCGGTCCAAAATTGGAAATGTCAAGCATGACAAGCAAAGGATACAAGGAGGCAGTATTGCAGGCTAAAGAACATATCCTGGCAGGTGATATTTTCCAGATCGTATTGAGTCAGCGATTTGAACGAAGGACCTTTGCGGATCCATTTGAAGTTTATAGGGCACTCAGAATTGTCAATCCTAGCCCATATATGACTTATTTACAGGTTTGTCTGCTTTTCTCTTTTACTTTTTTGTCTGAAAAGATTGTCAATGGTAAAAATCTGACCATTCTTGCATGTGTCTCATGATCAGGCTAGAGGGGCTATCCTGGTTGCTTCGAGCCCAGAAATTCTTACGCGCGTGAAGAAGGTAACTGTTACAGTAATCTGAATAATTATAGCATAACTGTCTTCGTTTACATTTTCTTCTAGTTCTTCTATCACATGTATTATTTTGGAAATTTCATTTTTCCACCTACTTTATTTTCTGCAAAGATAATAGTGAAACATTTCCACTAGCTTTAGTAACACATGCATATTTTCACTTCTGCTGACAGAGAACGATAACTAATCGACCCCTTGCTGGTACTGTTCGAAGAGGGAAAACGCCCAAAGAAGATTTTATGCTGGAAAAAGAGCTTTTAAATGATGAGAAGCAATGTGCTGAGCACATTATGCTAGTTGACTTGGGAAGGAATGATGTTGGAAAGGTTTGTACTTTTGTTTCTACAGACTGTATATGAGCCTGTACTGTGGGTGTGCCTAAAAAAGAAACCAACAGTAAAGTAGAATTGAATGGTGCTACTTTTAAATTATCAGGGAAAGCAATTTCAGTCTTGTTTGTGTCTTCATATTCCATTATAGGATAACACTTTATCATCTAACCACTGCTAGATCCCTCAAGTCAAACCCGTAGGCCTATGTGTGGTGGCAGTTTTGTTCATTTCTTTGTGCTACCAGTTAATACTATGTATCCTGTTGCAGTTTTTGATAAAATATTTGATTAATTATAAGAAAAAAAAAGTTAATACTATTTATCCTGTTGTATCCTTTTTTCAGAATCTGCATCAGTTTTCCCATAATCTTTCATTTTATGGTCACAATCATGTACTAAAACAGACTGATAATGCAGGTCTCCAAACCTGGTTCTGTTAAGGTTGAAAAGCTCATGAACATTGAGCGATATTCCCATGTGATGCACATAAGCTCAACTGTAAGTTTTTCTTTCTTTTGTAGCTCAGTTCATAAATGCAGTTTATGACAAAGGATGTGTTTATAATCTTTTACTTGTTACTTGTGTCATGTTAATATATTAATTGGGGTGCGATCATACCAGCACTAATGCACCGGATCCCATCAGAACTCTGCAGTTAAGCGTGCTAGGGCGAGAGTAGTACTAGGATGGGTGACCTCCTGGGAAGTCCTCGTGTTGCACCCCTATAAAAAAACCTATAAAAAAAAAATATATATTAATAGATGATTTCTCAAACTTGTGCAGGCACATATATGTGAGGGTGTTTGTCATTAAGATAATATCTAACATTTGTGGATATTTTATTTCATCCTTCATCTTTGAATTCTTTTCCAGCTAAATACTCATAATAGGCTTTGTGAAGAGAATCTTTTAAGTCACTTAATTGATTTCTTACAAAGTGATGCATTTAGTGACACTATTTTCCTTTTATCTCATTCGATGATGAGAATCGTCTCTGCAGGTTACTGGAGAGTTACTGGACAATTTAACTAGTTGGGATGCCCTGCGTGCCGCATTACCTGTTGGTACTGTTAGTGGAGCACCAAAGGTTTTCTCCCCTTTCCAGTCACAGTCACACTTCCACTTTTAGTAGTTCATCTATTGCTTTCACCTTTTTTTGAGAATGGTAGTATTCTTTGATAAGAACCAAGAACTCATCCAAATTAATTTGAGCTGTCCAGTTTCACAAGGATAAATTCTTATAAAAAAGTCCACCAGGATGAATTAAATTAAGAAGAGGCGGGATTGTAATGCTGTTTGGTTCTTTTAATTATCATCTACATAGATCGTGATTTCTTCATCAGGATTCAGTTAGTTTCCTGGTGGATAGTCCTGCTCATTTGGTTTGGCATTCTCGTGGATGCTAAGGTACAGATATGTAAGATTCAAGGAGAGTATAGTTTGAGAACTACCTTCTTCCAATATAGATGAGCATTTACTTAGAAAATTTTCCTTGCTAAGAGCCTAAAAGGTTGGGTTGTTTAAATTTCATTGCTTTACTCGCACAAACTTCCTAATTCCATGCCATTTTTGCAATCCACATGTTCCTAGATGCAACTGTAACGTGAATAATTTGAGAGTACTTCCCTCATATCTTCCGGGTGATGGTCCAGTAACTGAGAACTATTTTTACTAATTGTTAGTATACATCTTGAGAGGTACAACTCCAATTGATAGTAAATTCTTTTTGGGTTCCTCGCATTCTTGGATTTCCTACAACTATTTGCCTATAACAAACCCTATTTGCTCGAGCCAGAAGAAAGGAAGACCGCACCCCATTTGCCATTCTATACTTGTATGCTTGCTGCAAAGGCAAATATATATCCACCTGACTTTTTAGCCTCTTAAAGAAAAGTTAGTTATTACTGTTTGACTCGGAATAACCAAATTAATTACCTTCTGTGAGGGTTCACTCTCAATTTTGTCATTATCTGCTCTGCTGCAATCCAGGTGAAAGCCATGGAATTAATAGATCAGCTGGAAGTCACAAGGCGTGGGCCATATAGCGGTGGATTTGGAGGCATTTCTTTTTCCGGCGACATGGATATAGCCCTTGCTCTGAGAACCATAGTCTTCCCAACGAGTACTCGTTTCGACACCATGTTCTCATACAGGGATGCGAACAAGCGCCGAGAATGGATAGCTCACCTCCAGGCTGGGGCTGGAATCGTGGCCGACAGTGATCCTGCAGATGAGCAGAGAGAGTGCGAGAATAAAGCTGCTGCTCTTGCCCGTGCCATTGATCTTGCCGAGTCTTCCTTTGTAGAGAAATTATAAAGATTTCATCCCCCTTGATACCTCCATTGCAAATAGAGGAAAATTCCTTGTGTTTGCTTTTGTATCTTCTGGCGTAAACTGAAAATCGAAACCAGTTCGTTCTCCTACCTTATGAAAGCTTCTTTTCATCCATCTTTTTGGAAAGACTAATCACAGGTTTGCTTGCTTGCTGGAACTCTGGATAGCCATCACAATACAGTTTTCGTTTAGAGTTTGTGGTCTCCTTTTTGATGCAGTAATAGTGGCAATGGCCATAAGAGCATGTCTGTTTATTTTCCAGGATAAATGTAATGATTCTCTACATAGCAGCATGTAAGTCGAGACAACTATTATTCTCCTTTTCTCCCCATTGATGATGCAGTAAAGAGCCTACAGATAGAGCATTCTAGGACCAGGGACGCATGTTAGCGTTATTAATTTTGGAGGGATTACATGTTAATTTTTCTAATTTAATAATAGACCATGCTTGAAATTGTTGAAATACCGATGTGGCAAAATTTCTATCATAATATTTTAAAGCAATTATTAATATTGTGAAATCCACCAGATAGATGTATCTTTAAAAAATCTAGAAGATCTTAATCCGTTAATTTTGATCTAGCTTGTAAGGAAGTCGCTTGTATCTAGCAAAACCCTTTGATTAATGAATGATGATTACACATGACCATGGAATAAATGATGAGAACAAGCCAAAGGCCCAAAAGAGTCTCGCGTCATGGAAGTGGTGCTGAGATGTAATCAAAATCATTTGAACATTTTGACCATTGATTGTTGTGAATTGGCTTAAGTTGGCGTTCAAATTTCCAAGTAAACGTCCGAAAGTGCTGCGAGTTTGCATACCACGTCAATGGGTTGGAAGAGATTGATGGAGGAAAATGGAGGACTACTACTTTTCTAAGTAGGTGGATGGATAGAGATGTTAAAAAAGGAATACAATTAATAATTTAGTTAATCTTTTTTACTCTCAAAATTATAATATTTTATAATGCATCATGCTTCAGTCTTTTGGTGACTTTATTCATCTATTAGTAATCAATGACTTAAAATTATGTTCATGCATGATTTAAATTCTGGTATTAATTGTTAAAATTTCTATTATTGATTTAAAAATATTAAATATTAAATTGATTAAATCTTCAATCCTAACGATTATATTCGACATAATGAGGACGAGGATGCTTGAAAGTCAAGGTACAGGGAGAAAATTCACCGAGAAAAAAATGTCCTAGAGGTAGAGGTTTCTAGGAGAGCTTAAAGAATGAAATAGAGGAGAGTTGAATGAGTCTGTCTGTCTGTCTGATGGACAGAAAAATCGAAACTTTCAAGTTCAGATTTATTGCCCAATGTTTTATCTTCTTTAAACTATACTACGAGTGATGAAACTTTGAGGAATATTTTGTTTTCACATGTGAAATGAGATGCGATTAAAGTTAAAAAATTGAATAAGATATTGTTAAAATATATTTTTTTAATATTATTTTTATTTTAAAATTTTAAAAAATTGTATTGTTTATTTTATTTTATATAAAAATTTTAAAAAATTATAATAATTAGATAAAATAAAATAAATTGAGATAAACTATAAAACAAACTATGCCTTAAGAATTATGTTATAAACAACAAAACTGCTTTGGAGCGGTCCAGCTGCTTTTTCGGCCTTAAGCCTACAATAAAAATCTATCACATTAGCAAATCCATTCTAAGCATGATGAAACTTATCACACCAGAACCCAAAACCTAAAAGTTTGCAGTTCCAAAGCGGACTAGTCTTGAAAAGTTGAAGGCATCGCATACTACTCTCCTCGATCCATCCATGGGCGTGGCTGCATGTGAAAACGGAACCTGCAAAAACCCATTCTCCTTTTTTTCTCTAAGCAAGCATATTATAGATAACATAACGGTTACAGGATACGATAGTCAGTGGGGTGGGAGGCCCCAACATTCATCCTAAAACAGCAAATACAACGCATCAAAAAGGAAAAAAAGAGAGATTTGGAGCCAATAACTTGGCCCCACCCATGTCCAACAAGGAGATGCCACTTGAAACGGTTTTGATACAGACTGAAAATGTCTGATTAAGTTGCGACTGAAAGTGGCAGCGAAGGGGCCTGTATTGCATTTTACTGATCTGGAATGGTTGTCGGAGTCTTCTGCTACCTCTTTCCAATGATCCTTGGTTAGAGAAAGCAAAAACATAGGAGAATAGCAAATTGGAGAAGTACTGGATCGCCGAAAGAAAACCGCCTACGACAGTGATAGCGCGTCGGAGACAAGAACCACACTAAGAGAAGGTACAGGTACAGGTACAGGTCAGATCTAAGAGATCTGAGGTCGCTGGCCCTCAATGCGGAGGCGCGTGGATCTCATGCATTGGTTAGACCGTGCGTGTGGCTCACGCACCACTCCGATTGACTTTATGCTATATGCCGCTTGGAAGATCGGCGGCATGAGAGGCCTTTGGTGGGGCATGTGGCGGTCTTTGAGTCCCGGAAAGCAGAAGATCGGTACTCCTCCTTGCTATGGATTGAAAACTGAAAAAATAAATAAATAAATAAAAACTAAAACAGGCAGCTATTGGACGAACCAGAGAGGAGGGAGGAAGGGGCAGAGGCTTGAGTTAAGCGACTGGATGCTTGGGTTTTGGTGGGAAAGGAGGGAAGGCGCTAGAGAGAAAAAAGAGGAGAGAAGTTGCAACTCCATTCTCCCTTTTAATTTGGTCCAACTGAAACTTCTCTGTCTATTTTTCTCCAGCTTTTTGGTGCAACTCATGAAACCCTTTAGCAATGGCTCAAGCTAGCAAATAGCTCAAGGTTGGTTTCTCCTAAAATTAACTTAATTCTTCTTCTTAATTTGATGGCCGCCTCACTACCTTATAAAATTCCTATTCCATACTAAACCTGCATCATCAATCTTCCATATATTCTACTCTCTCTCTCTCCCTCGTGTGAAGTATCTATAATTTTAAATGTATAAAAATAAATAACTGATTAATTCCTTCCTAGCATTTTCTCAAGAAGCAAACAGAGGCTTGTTTATTCAGCCAAAATGGCATAGACTACTAAATAAAAAACACGTCAACTGAAGCAAAACAGAGAGAATTTGAAGTTTCCAAAAATAACAAAGCGAGTGAGAAGATCAGAGCTTTTTTCAAACAAAAAAAGTTAGCAAAAATTTGAAGCAGCGAGCTCACAGAGGCTGCAAAATACATCGAGGGAGGTGATACATGTGGTTCTCGAGGGAGGTGATACATGTGGTTCTCATGTCGGTATGGGGTTGTTGTTCAAAGTCCGATACCGGCTCGTAATCGCCTATTTATCGGGATGGAAAAATTAATTAGAAGAAAGAGGCCAGCTGCATCTCGATGTTAATTTGTTGTTTCTAATTTCTGAAACTTTGATCAGCATGCCATGTGGGGTCCAACAAAGGTTAAGAGGGCTGTCGAGGATAATCTGCCAAAAATCAGAGGAGATACGGCTCCAATTTCTCGCCGACGAAGGAACCTCAGGTGAACGGGCTGGGCTGGGCCACCGAAGGTTGTGAGGGAGACGAGGGACCAAGGGTGAAAGGGGGAGATCCGAGTGTGAGAGAGGATTAGGATTTACTGTAGTGCATCTCCATTATAGTTTAAATGAAAAGTCTACGTGGCATCAATTTATTGGAATGCTGCATTTTAATAGATGTAGGTTGGAATAATTATAAGATTAACTCTATAAAACAAAGTAAAGTTCCCTCATAGGATCATTATCATTTATCAATCAATACTCAATAGTTGTAGCCCCAGCTGTCTCATGCGAGACCTGTCACCGGTACGTTTTACATATCCTTTGCATGAGTTTGTCTTTTACCTATTTTTATTTTTATTTTTAAAGAGTAACTAGAGAAGTTATGTGTATACTTGATTGCATCTAATTTGTTCTTAATATTCATTTAGAGATGTATAGTCTAAATAATATAATAATAATTTTTATCTGTATTTATTTATTTTTAAAGATCTGATGTATAGTCTAAATAATATAATAATAATTTTTATCTGTATTTATTTATTTTTAAAGATCTTTTACCTACTTTGATGTTGTCCGTTCATAAACAAGCAGAAGGCACATGCAGCTCGGAAAAATAAATAATAAATAAACCACAGGCGACAAAGCTGATATAGATAACTCTCTGCCACATCGGGTGTGTTTTTATCTGACACGAAACTCTTTCTTCGATCACCCAACTTCTCCGACGCCTAACCCTTCATTATCAGTTTCTTACATCTTCTGCGTTGTCACCAGCGCTCGGTTCCAATCACGGAGGTTAGCTTAGCGTCTTCTTCTTCTTCTTCTCTTGCGCCCTTTGTTTCGCTTTATTTGTTTTATGAAATGCTTTTTATGGTTTGTTTGTGCGTCCGAATGAACTCATAAAGTACCTTTTGAACAGTATAATGACATGGGTTGGTTTGGTCGTCTATGAATTTCTTAGTTTGTTGTGGGCTGATTCTGTTGGATACAGCGGCTTCCTCTGGCTTTGCATATTAATATGCTTTTTCAAGGTTTAATTTTCCTTTTGAAACACAGTTTTAAAACTGTTCCAAAATAATGAAAATGGAGTTACAGCCGAAGATAGCTTTAAGTGGGTGCAGTCATTCTTTTTAGACGTTTCTTTGTGGTGGGTCAGAATCCCTTATGTAGAATTTCTACTTTATACTAAAGTTTAGGCAATATATGTATGACTTGATTTCTGCTTTGAACGGCTTTTGGTTTTCTGGGTACTTTGGAGAGTAGAACTGTCGATATATATATATATACCCGCAATTATCTGAAAGCATTGGTCACAAGAGTGAGATTTTGACTTAAGCATTTGTCCTCAATATCGAACTACTTTCCAATATCAGACTATGCTGTGAATTGATGAAATTTGAGTTTTTCAAAGAACAAGTTTGCAATTTATTTAGCTCCATTGGTAGATTCTGTTTCCATTTGAAAGGGTTGCCACCACCCCCATCCCCAAAGTGATTGTGAACCTTGTGCTTTAAGCTATAGTGCTGATTGTATGAACTATAAATAGGTTGGTTGTAAATCTGTACCATCTGTATTGGTCAAATACCCCATTGACTTCTTCCCATTTTTTTAGTACAACAATTACCTTTGTTATGTTACTTGATGATGATCAGGAGCAGATACTTGATGTTTAAAGATAATCACTTTCGAGACGTGACTTAGGTTCACTTCATTAGTGATATTATGTAAACCCATTCTACATAACCCCCTTCAGGACCTTAAAAGAATTGTACTTTAGTTGGTCATCTTAGTTGCATGTTGGTCTGTGAGAGATCAAATGTTCTAGTCAAATAATGAAGTCCCATTTTATCTTGAAAGGTATTTTTCAGCTTGTTAAGATATGCATTATATATGGTGATTCGGTGTTGTGTCCATGCAAGAAGACGGAACATGCATAAGTGCCTGTAAAGCGGGATAAAAGTCTGATTCTAGGCTGCTGCTATGGCTATCACCAAGATCTATATAGTGTAAGTGTATAACACTCCCTCCCCCCTTTCTTCTTCTTCTCCTTCTCTCTCTCTCTCTCTCTCTCTCTCCCCCCCCCCCAAAAAAAAAAAAAACAACACCCCTAACCACAAAATGTGCACATATAAATAATTCTGGATTCAGAAGATGGTTTCTCCGTTGAAAAATAATTGGGGGTGCTATTTTTTTCCAGATATTACTCCCTACATGGACATGTGGAGATAATGGCAAGGGAAGTGCAGCGAGGAGCTAATGCAGTTCAAGGTGTTGAAGCAACACTTTGGCAGGTAAAATATTTATAGATGAGAATGCAAGATTATCAAAAGGATAATGGGAAACTTTAAATAGGAAGTGAGCTTATATTTATTTGGCTCCAATCTTTGTTTGAATTAATTGGTATGGTGCAGGTACCTGAGACACTTTCCAACACCATACTGCAAAAGATGAGTGCCCCTTCAAAAGCGAATGATGTAGCAGAGATCAGGCCAGATCAACTTTTGGAAGCTGATGGTTTAATTTTTGGGTTTCCTTCTCGTTTTGGCGTGATGGCAGCCCAGTTTAAGGCCTTCTTCGATGCCACTGATGAGCTATGGGCATCCCAAGCACTTGCTGGCAAACCTGCCGGAATCTTCTGGAGCACTGGTTTTCATGGGGGTGGCCAGGAACTTACTGCGTGAGTTCCTTCTGCTTTTACTTCTGACACTTCAACTAAGCCGTGCCTATATATAACATTAAAAGTCTTGTAAAGGAATGTCTTCATGATTTTTTTTCCTCCTTTGACACCATCCATGAAATATAATCCAATTGCTGGAAAACTTGTTGATATCCATCTTAAACAAATGTTGCCAGCAGTCTGGGCATGGTTTAATAAATAGATATGAGGTGGAGGATGAGTTCACATCAACAGCATCGTGGTTGTATCTTTGAAAGTCGATAATCTGCAATGCATATACTAATGGAGTTTGTTTAGTCCTAAACATCATTTGGTTTCTGTCACTTTTTGCCCTTTGTCAAGGAATACATTTATGTGCTCATTTTTTGGTTTTCATTTTTTCTCTGCATTTGTCGCTTGCAGACTCACAGCTATAACACAGTTAGCACATCATGGTATGATATACGTTCCTCTTGGCTACACGTTTGGGAGTGGCATGTTTGAGATGAATGAGGTGAAAGGTGGCTCTTCTTATGGTGCTGGAACTTATGCAGGAGATGGATCTCGACAACCTACCGAGCTAGAACTCCAGCAGGCCTTTTACCAGGGTAAATATACGGCAGAGATAACTAAAAAGCTGAGTAACCGCCCCTTGCCTGCATAACAGATACATAATACCTATTCAAGATGATGTAAAGTGTAATGAAACTGTCACCAGAAATTAATGAAGACGATTGACATTCACTTGTACAACACAAAAGCCTTCGTCGCCATCGACGGGTGACTGTCTTAGCAAAAGCACGTGTTGCCTAAGCAGAAAAAGGTTTGATAATTTATCCTTGGTGGATGGAAAATGCTCTAGACAGAGACATATCATTAGAAAATTGTAAATGTGTACCAATTCTTGTGAATAAGGTGTAATTGGAGGCCGAAACCTTGTTATCTGCATGCATTATGTGCATTATCTGCATTGATGAGTTTTAGGATGGTTTTATGGTTTTATCTTCCTGTTTACTGATCTCATTTTCTTGGTTGCGTTCTTAGGTTCCAGCTACCACTGGCATTTTCATATTGCCATGCCTAGAAAAACGAAGTAAACACTAAACATGCTCTAACAGTCCTTTTGGGAGGAGCGAATGGAATGAAAAAAATATAACATTTTTTTTGCTTTTTTGTCTCTCGCTTCTCTCCATCTTGTTGCCACCATCTTCCATCTTGAAATTTATCGTCTCTTTCTTTTCGTGCTTAAAGTTAAATATACGTCTTTGAGCTTCCAAAAAGCTACAGGTTCCATCGCTAAAATCAATCCCATTATGCTACTTCCCTTAATTTAGCCTTAAAAGCATTAGTAGTGGGCTTATCAAAATTTGGGGTCAAAATTTAATTAGAAAATTTACTTTTATAAATTTAGCTAGAAAATTTAATAAATTTTAGAAATGTTTTGGGACCCGAATTTGTGTCCCGAATGAGAGTTTCTTTTGTTAGTGATTAAGGAAGTATTTTTTTAATGATGTTATGAATTTTTTATTTTTTTTAAAAATGTTTATGATGATTAAAAAAATACATGAAAATAAAAGAAAATAAAAATAAAAAAACTATGTTTGCCTTTTCAACGGGTTCTCGGGCTACATCCCCTCTAGCAGTACTCTTATAAATTTAGCTAGTCATTTTTCTACATTACCAAATAACACTTTTTAAATCTATCATTATTCTATTAAAATATTAATTTTAATATTTTTATTTATTTTAATTCTATTTTTAATTTAAATATTTTTGTGATTGTAACAGACTCTACAATTGGCAAAGGTTGTAATTTTAACATACAGTTGGTAGGCTTTCTTGCATTACTCTCTCATCAACGACAGTAGCATTTTCGTTATCTCATATAATTATGTCGTAAGAAGCTCATTTTGCACTTTCACAATGATTATTCCACTTGCTTCTATTTCCATCATTTATGGATCAACGGAGTATCAATTCCAGGAAAGTATATTCCACTGGGTTCTGTTAAACTGCTCGTAGATCAATCGTCTTTTGCTCTGCAGACTTGCTGAGGTGTATTTGAAGCTGGTCTAGTAAGCTCAAGTAGATTCTTTTGTTTGTTTTTTCTTCTCTAGTCTTTCAGTGAAACTACGAACAAAAATTATTTATATCAGCCTATATCCTCAACACAACCTATGTTAAGTTCAAAAAAAAAAACAATCTACTAAGGGTGTTGGAGAGTGCCGGCTGATGTATAGCCGGACTCATAAGATAAAACACTAAACTCAGTTGGAGAGAGAGAGAGAAATGTGGGAATAATGAGAATGTAAAGCCGAGAGTGCGGTAGAGAATGCGAGGTAGAGACTGAGAGACCAAGAACAATCAGCAATACTAGTTGAAAGGAAAATGTTGAAATTTCTGAAAAATTTTCAAAGCTAGAAAAGAAAAGAGGAGACTATAACAGAAGGCTTTACCGGAAAGGGATGACGAATAAATGTTCCGAATCTAGGAGTCAACGGCGTCGGCGGTTGCAGCTGCGTTCAATTTTTCCTTCGGTGGCGCTTGGGTTTTGTTCAACTAAAGCTGCTTCGTCTTTCTCTTCTTGCGCAGGAGTTTGTGGTATTTTTCTTCACCTTTTCTTCTTGTGCGGGTGGGCAGCAGACAGCGCCCAACGGGAAGTGAATTGTTTAGTCTGAAATTATATAAGGGCTGGCTAGATTTGGCCAGTGAAATGATCTTGGGCTATAATTACCGTTTATTTGTTGAGTCTATTATATAGAACTTAGCTAAATTTAGTTAAATTGAATCCATCTTATATCCAAGGCTTCAGAGCAAAGAACAATTTGCCTCCGATCAATGACTACATTGTTACAACAATAGATGCAATAAAATTCAATGCTAGATGTCGATAACCCTGCAACTGAAGCAGATGTTGTTTTTAATAATATCACTACCAAAATTCCAGGAAAAAAAAATAGAAAAATCCAAATTCTTTGCCTCGCACTTTTGGCTTCAAAATGACGCCATAGTTTGTTCATTTCCAAATTAATTTTCGAGCCCGACTATACATCAGCCGGCACTCTCCACACACCGTGTTTTTTCTCTTTTTTTATTTTTTTATTTTTTTTATTTTTTTTTAACTCAACACACTTGGTGTGTTGAGATGCAGCCAACAATAGGCTGATGTAAATAATTTCTATTAATTTTCATCTCCTATTTTCCTTTTTGTGTTCTCAAGAGTTTGGATGGATTATTTTCCATGATGTGATACTTTGGATTCATGTTACAGTATGATTTTTGCTAGAAAAATATAAGAACTTATAGTATAACTTGTTTCAAAGTTTAGGATGGAAAACAAATTAATAAATCTTGAATTAACCTCGATTCAAAACATCCTTTGAATCTAATCTCCATGTTGAAACATACCTCTTATCCTATTGTACATTTTTTTTTTTTTTTTGCTGGTGTTATGAGTTTTATCTAACAACAAACTATTTATATGGGTTGCTTTGCAAATTATCTTCGTAGTGACTTGTTAAGACCTGTTTTGTAGGCAACAGGCTAGAACGGTAGAAAAATCATCACCAACTCATGGTGACGATTTAGGCCTCAGTCAGTATCTTTTGAGCTCTTGATCGTAGTTTGGAGAGGCACTCTGGCGTCCATACGTACGTCCATTTCGGTAAATAAAAATAAACACAACAAATATAAATGGAGAACGAGATACATAGATTTACGTGGTTCGATATAGGACTTTGTCCATAGGTCGTTTGAGGGGCAAATCCACTAGAAATTGGAGTATTTTATAGTATTTCATGGTCTTTCGTAGCTCACTGTACAAATGGGGTTGGTGACCCCTGCTACTTGGAGAAAAAACATTGGAGCTTCCATCTAGAGATTGAATAAGCTCTCGCCTCAAGTCGCCTAGAATAAGTGTTCGATTGTATCTGATCTCAGATCCCTTCTATCAAGTCCCTATCAATGTTTGGTCAAGAAATTGGTTTTATGTCACTTCGTTGTCCACTTTGCGTGCTTGACCACCATTCTCTGTAGAAGATCCAGTTATTTCATCTGAAATCACTACTGAAGATCAGGAGAATCATTCCATTAAAGATCCTATCGAAGACTAGGAAATCAAGTCTGCTATACCTGCATGTAATCGAAGATAACACAACAATTATCTCCACGAGATTCTTGCTGATATTTAAAGATAATTGTATAGCTGTATAGACGTGTTGCAAATATTTAGGAAATCTGTTGCAATTGTTTTTATATATATTGTTGTAAACTGCAAGCTCAATATTGAATCAATATATAATTCATTCAAACACTTTCTATCTTGTATTCCTTTACATGGTATCAGATTAGCCGTCAAAAGACCAACGTCTTCAAGCCATGTCTTCCTCTTCTTCTGATTCCTCTACCACCGTTAATATTCAACACTCTCAATCTCCCTTTGTTCTTACTATATCCAATATAGTAACTGTCAAACTTAGCCCCGATAATTACATTCTTTGGAAGGCACAAATGGTGCCATATTTTCTTGTCCAATACCTCTTTGGATATCTTGATAGTACCATTCCCAAACCTCCTCCTAAATTTGTCTCTGTTTCCCATCCAGAAACTCATGTCATCTTCGAAACACCCAATCCTGCCTATTCTTATTGGCTGCGCCAAGATAATCTTATCCTTAGTACCCTCATGTCGTCTCTGTGAGGAAGGAGTGCTTGCTCAAGTAGTAAATCACACTACTTCGTCTGCTGTGTGGCATGCTTTGGATGAAAACTTTTCATCTCGATCTCGTGCACGAACTGTGCAGATTCGAACCCAACTAGCAACAATAACAAAAGGCAGCAAGTCTGCCACAAAATAGTTTCTCTTTATTAAGAAACTCATTGATGAATTAGCTGTTGCAGGACAACCTATGAGTTGTGAAGATGTCATCACCTATGTTCTTGCAAGATTAGGCCACGAATATGATAGCTTTGTTGCCTCAATCTTGGATTGCACTGACAAGGTCACAATGGAGGAAATTTACTCGCTTTTGCTCACGATGGAAGCCAGACTTTCTCGCCACCAGATGTCATCTCCCGCTCAACCTACCTCTGTCAACGTTGCCCAACGACAATACAATCCATCCCAAAACCGTGGCAGAGGCGGCTCTAGGGGACAGGGTCGTTCCGATCGTGCTGGTTACAACAATACCACATGTAATACTGATCACAATTCAGTAATATGTCAGGTTTGTAATAAACTAGGACACTCAGCTCAGAAATGCTATTTCGGTTTGATCTGTCTTACTAGGATCCAAAACCAGAAAATAAACAAGCTATGGTTACTACTGGCACTTTAGACACCGAATGGCATGTTGACACTGGTGCCACACATCATGTCACTAATGATCTCAACCTTTGGAATGATGACTACTATTAGGGTACAAATCAGGTTCAAGTAGGCAATGGCCAAGGTTTTCAAATCTCAAAAACTGGTTCCTCTAAAATTTCTACGTCCAATTCTACATTTGTTCTTAATCAAGTGCTTCTAGTTCCTGAAAGTTTTAAGAACTTGTTATTTGTCCAAAATTTTTGTATTGATAATCATGTCTTTTTTGAGTTTCATGACAAATTCTTTCTTGTAAAGGATTACTCAGGGAAGGTCCATCATCAAGGCCATCTCATTAATGGACTATACCAATTCACATCTTAGTCTCGTCGTTCGCAGGCTTTCTCTACCGTTCGTGTTTCTCATCGTGATTGGCATCGTCGTCTTGGACATGCATCCACACCAGTTGTTAATAAAGTCCTCTCATTCATCAATGTTCCAGTCGAGTCCAATAAAAAGCACTCAGTCTGCCCCAAATGTCAGAAGGCAAAAAGCCACGACTTACCATTTAAATCCTCTTCTAATGTTTCTTCTTATCCTTTTGATTTAATTTTTACTAATGTATGGGGACCGACATCCATTGTTTCTACTAATGGTGCTAAATATTATGTTAGCTTTCTTGATGATTATTCCAAGTTTGTGTGGTTATTTCCAATGAAACTCAAATCCAATGTTGAATCTATATTTTTTTAAATTTCAAGCGTATGTTGAAAAACACTTTGAACGCAAGATTAAATCTATCCAATCTAATAGGGGAGGTGAGTTTCAACATCTCCACAATTATTTTTAACAAACCAGAATAAATCATAGACTAGCATGCCCTTACACTCATCAACAAAATGGTTCTATCGAGCACAAACATCGTCATATTGTCGAGGTTGGCCTCAATATGTTAGCACACTCATATTTACCCATGCTTTACTGGGAAGAAGCTTTCCAAACCACAACCTTCATCATAAACAGGCTACCAACACCTATTTTAAAGAAAAAATCTCCATTTGAAATTATTTATAATCGCATGCCAGATTTTTCCTTTATGCGTGTTTTTAGTTGTGCGTGTTGGCCTAATCTACGCTTTTATAATTCAAACAAGCTAAACTTTCGCTCCAAAACATGTCTCTTCATTGGCTATAGTATTGGTCATCAAGGTTACAAATGTCTTGATTTATCTACTGGTAAAATCTCTGTCTCAAGGCATGTAATTTTTTATGAGAATCTCTTCCCTTACACAAAAGAAAACGTTTCTCCACTCTCTTAACATCATTCTATTCCAATGCCTCATAACATCAATATCTCCCCTTCTCTTGGTTCTAGTGATTTGCAATCTAACCATTGTCCTATTAGAAATGTTTATGCACCTTGTTTGTCTCTTTCTACAAGTCCAGCTGACACCATTCAGGATGCCACGGCTCCACCGCACCATACTGACTTGATCTCGGATTTGCCACAAAACAAAACATCTTCACCATCCGATGTGCCTACTATCTCTAATCACCATCCGATGAAAACAAGATTCAAGAACAATATTCACAAACCTCACAAGCACTTTGATGACTATATTTGACATCCTCTACCTTGAGCATTGCTGGCCAAAAGCTCCACAGCCACATAACTAACCTGCTTTATAGAAGCATCCAAATCAAATTATTGGAGAGAAGCCATGAACAAAGAATTCAATGCATTGGTTCAAAATGGAACTTGGTCCTTGGTTCCAAAATCGCCAAATGCAAATATTGCTGGTTGTCGGTGTGTTTACCGAATCAAAAGGAAAGTTGATGGGACTATAGAGCGTCACAAAGCTCGACTAGTCGCCAAAGGTTTTCACCAACAAGAAGGTATTGATTTTTCAAAAACCTTTAGTCCAATTATCAAACATTCTACAATTAGATTGGTTCTTTCAATTGCAGTCACTCAGGACTGGCCTATACAACAAATTGATGTGCAAAATACATTTTTGCAGGGTGGTCTACACAAGGAAGTCTTCATGACACAACCACAAGGTTTTATTCATCCTCAATTTCCAAACCATGTCTGTAAGTTGCATAAATCATTGTATGGATTGCAGCAAGCTCCAAGAGCTTGGTTTTCTAAACTCTCAGACTAGCTCAAATCACTACATTTTCATGAAAGCAAAGCTGATACATCATTGTTCATTTTTAAAACAAAAAGTACCATTGTTTATGTTTTAATTTATGTCGATGATATATTAATAACCGGATTGAGTTCAGCCGTCATCAACCGAGTCATTCAAAGCTTGAAGACAAAGTTTGTTGTCAAAGAATTGGGGCCCCTTAATTACTTTCTTGGTGTCGAAATTCTTAGATGCCAAGAAGGTATCTATCTCGCACAAAGGAAATACATAGTTGATTTGCTCAAAAAGAGCAACATGGATCAAGCAAAACCATGCTCTAGTCCGATGGCTTCAACTTGTACTCTTACTGCCTCAGATGGCAAACCATGTGTTGATGCAAATCTTTACAGAAGCATGGTTAGAAGCATGCAATATCTTGCTTTTACAAGGCCTGACCTCGCCTTTGCAATCCACAAAGTTAGCAAGTTTATGCATAATCCTCTTGAAACACACTGGCAAGCTGTCAAGCGAATACTTCGTTATCTCAAATATACTGTTTCAACAAGCTTGTTAATCTCAAAAGCTGCAGATCTTGATCTTCAAGCTCTCTCCGACTCGGACTGGGCAGCAGACCGCGATGACAAAAGATCAGTAGGAGCTCATTGCATTTTTCAAGGACCAAATTTGATCTCATTGAGCTGTAAGCAACAACCAATAGTGGCACATAGTAGCACTGAGGCTGAATACAAAGTTTTAGCAAACACGACAGTTGAGCTAATGTGAATAAAATCAATTTTACATGAGCGGGGAATTCCACTTCAGCAACTACCTACTCTTTGGCGCGACAACATTGGTAGAGCTATGACCAAGAGAATGGGAGCTTTTTTACTTGAGAAAAAGAAGTGGAGCGGGTGGGGGAGGTCATCTTCGATCTCTCCAATATTTCAATTGAAGCCATTGTAAATGATCAAATCTTAAAAGAAGAATGTGAACTTATTCGACTATATTTATAGTAGATTTGATATATATATATTTTTTTCATTTGGAAAACATAACCGTATGCTATTAGGCCACCAAACTCTTAGGCAATAGATTTGATATTCAAGACCTCTTAATATAATTTTTAATGTCGAACCATATAAACTATTGCCTCACTTATTTTAAGTCATTTTTATTAAACTAGTTATGGACGAATACTTCAAACACTACCCTCACAAAGTACCATTGCTCAGGCTGGTTTGGATGTTGAGAAAAATCTGTCTATGTCAACATATAAACATCACTCAAATATAAATATTTTTTAATTTTAAATATTCAACCTTTTCATTTAATATTTACATAACCATTACAATTTTTTTTTTAATTTTCAAACAAAACATAAAAAATAATTATATGCTAACAATATTTTGACTTTATAATTTTTTATTTAACTTTCTCTCTCATTTTCTAAAATTTTATAAAATATTTTAACTTAAATCATTTCACTACTATTTATAAATTATTTTTCATATCATCTCAACTTTCAAACTGAGAGAATCTCATTCAACTATACTGTTGGGTCTCCGCGATCGGAGAACTGCATTTTTAGTATCAATTATTCCCACCGATCTTCCTTTTATATATATATATATACTTTTACTTTCATTTAATGTTTTCTTGCTATATTTATGCAGAACTTTATTATTCAACATTTCTGTATATCATATAATATACTTATTTTTATTTTTATTAATTTTATTCTTTCTAAATTAATTAAATTATTTTACTTACGGTTATATACTCTAAAATATAGTACCTAGTACCATGTATTCTGTCTTATTTCTATTGGCATTTCGTAACACATATAGTAGCCAAACGACCCTAACGCTCACCTGACAAAGGAGCCTTGTAGAAAAGTTCTCGGAATTTGCTTTATGATTGGAGTGGCTGGCGCCGAGACAAGAATTGGGAAAAAGAAACCAAAAGGGGTTTATATAGGATTCATATATTTTTTTTTTTTTTTTAAAAAGTATCTATATTTTAGAATTTAGAGTTAGAGATACGTAAAAAACACATAAAAGTGAAAGAAAAACTCTTTACAAATTACAACGATGAAAAAATGAGAAATATGATATGAGGTAAACGACGTCGTAGCATGACAGTGCAGCTCACTGTTTATTATTGGGATTTAGGACACAAAACGGAAGCTGGCCAAAGGTAAGCCCCTTCCCAACAAATTCAGTTGACAATTCCAAACCAAACCGATAACTCTGAGAATTTATTAGTTTCGTTGAGGTGCAGAAGACACAGAAGAAAATGGAGAATCTCTGGCGAGCGGCGACGGGACAAGACCCTAGTCCGGAGGACTACAGCGGCGTCGAGTTCTGGTCTAACCCCGAGCGCGCCGGCTGGCTCACCAAGCAAGGCGAGTACATCAAGACCTGGCGCCGCCGCTGGTTCGTCCTCAAACAGGGCAAGCTCCTTTGGTTCAAGGACTCCCACATCACCCGATTCTCCACCCCGCGTGGCGTCGTCCCCGTAGGCACCTGCCTCACTGTCAAGGGCGCCGAGGACGTCCTCCACAAGCCCTGCGCATTCGAGCTTTCCTCCAACCAGGACACCATGTACTTCGTCGCCGACTCCGAGAAGGAGAAGGAGGAGTGGATCAACTCGATCGGTCGTTCCATCGTGCAGCACTCGCGATCAGTTACCGATTCCGAGATCGTCGATTACGTTAGCAGACGCTGATCTCGATTCGCTTAGAAATGGGTTTTTCTCTCTTGTTTGTACACTGAGAGGTTCGGTTTCGTTTGGTTGTCAATTTGTGTATAATCTGTTAAAGATGCTTTCTTGTTTGTGAGACGGTGTACTTCGATAAAGTAAAAAGCTATTGATTTTGAGGATCTCCCTCTAGTTTTCTAATTATCATCAGATCGAGGTGTTATTTGTTAATTGCGTTGTTTATGTGTTTGGATTTGTTTTTTGGGTTGAAATTCGTAAAAATTTTCATGTTTAGTGCATAATAATTGCAATTCAAGAATTTTAGTAATTGGGGCTGATTTATGATTCTCCCTTGAATTTGAATGGAGATCATTGCGAAATAGTGACTTACTTTTTTTTCCTTGAAAAACTGAAAGATTTATTTCTTGTCATGAATTGGATTTCGAGATTCTGTTCTTTGTAATTGATGGCTTAATTGACTATAGGAGGAAGAGCTTTGCAGGTTCGATTTGCTGAATTTGTAAGTGCTTGGATAGAGGATTCAAAGATCGGTCTTTGTGAATTTCTTCATGCGCATGTTCATTAGACCATCTCCCTTCGTTTCAAGTTACTTTTGCTTGGGGAGATACCCAGTATTAGCAATTTAGCTCTTCCAGTGAGATCAAACTATATTCCAAGGAGTAAAGATTGAATGCTCCGATATCATTGACTTCGCTTGAGGCTAGAGAAATTTATTGGAGCTGAATCTCCATATTCTAAAGCTAAAAGAAATCTGGTATCAGGATGTGTTTAGGGGTCACCTAATTCTAAAAATCTAAGTATTATGTGATTCCGGACATGATTTTCAAATTTTTGTGCCAGACTTTGTGTTTATTACATGATAATGGTGGGTTTGTGAGTCGAAATCTTTCCTTTCTCTTGAGTTTGTAACAAATATTAGTTTGTCATGTCAGATGATCATGTTTGTAGATGGAGAACTAAATCCTGCCCTTATGTGCACGCTTACATATCCACTCATTTTCTATGAAAGTCAAACAACCTTAGTTGTGAATCATATCTCGTGGCTAATTTTATCTGGTAATTTGGTTCTGTACAACAGTTCTTGCTGTCTCACCTATTCTCTCAGTTTGCAGCATCATTCATTTTCGACAGTGACCACTGAACTCTTGTTGCTTCTGTTGTGAAAACCATACACTCGACTGTTTCTTGTTTTCTTGATTTAATTTCATACTGTGCGATCCATTTGTTTTCCCCGTATTTATATGTGTACTGAACACATTTTTTACATCACTCCGAATTAGTAGTTTTAGGTGTGTGCTAGAGAAAACAATGTTTATATACCTTGGAAAATAGCTGGAGGTGGTTGGCTAGAAAAACTACTGGATTTGACTTCGACTCAGAGGGTGAATTCCTTGCAGATCAAAGCCTATAGTCTGCATGTTCACTAGCCCGGCTGATGTTCCAATTAGGTTTCCATCATGCAAATGGTTGTAGCTAATATCTTTCTAGTTTCTGAGCCCATTTTACACTAGTGAATCTGGGTTTGCACGCTACTCTTAGCTAACTGTTGACCAATACTTGCACAACAGTCTTCTCTAACTGTTGATCAGGATGGCGTTCTTGTTCTTATCCATGTTCTCAATTACCGCTTGGTTCTTTCAAGTTTTGGAAGGTGTATCTAGTTGAGACACAGGATTTCCTAAGCCAGGTCCAACTAGCCTTCACTTCCGTAATTGCCCCATGATATTTAGAGCAAGCTTCACCGTGTAATTGATAGAAAGAAAGACCAGTGACTCCATGGATATGCAGAAGCTGTGGGGGATCATCATCATTGGAGAAAATGGCGAACTTTTAGTCAAATTGTTAAAAAAAAAGAGTAATAAATAGAAGTTGGCAAGCAAGTGGTTCGCATTGACTGCTTCCTTTTGTGGCTCCTTTTCTAGCAGCACCCTTTGATTGTTCTGGTCTTGGGAGACAGAATATCGTGAACACAAGAAGTAAGACTCGAGGCATTGGAAGCCTTACATCACTTGTTATTCACTGTGTTTGATAAGGATATTGTTATGCCTTTTTCTTGAGTTTGCCCAACCAAGGGGATCGTAGTGAATATGTTTAATTATTGAATTCTTATGGTGGCACACATTTTTTGATGGCCCAAACCCTCCCCTCTACACGGTTGGATCAATTATTGACCTTAAGATTCAGCTTCACCCCAGTCTGGACTTGGCAGAGTGAAAACTTCATGAAATGGCTTGATGATTAGCCTTCTTCCCCAGTGCCCGGTGGTGCTTGCGATTGAGCAGAGTAGCATGGATCACTGTATCCATGTGACCACAAAAAATGAGCCATAGCACAGTGATCACAACAATCAGGAGGACATTGTAAGAAGGATTCTTGGGATAAATCAAAGGGGAATGGTACGAGTGTTGAAGGATTTGGAGCACCGGTGATCTCACTGAGGGGAACCCCACAACTTCACGAGCTTGTGGTATAATCTACTCATAGTAACAACTATATATGCGGAAAACAACCACTCAATGCGCTTGAGATTGAGGGAATTGGTAATAGCAACAGAGACGGGATTGGATTATAGGGATGGTGGTGGTCATATGATGCCGGAGATCCACAGAGCATCGAGATGTGTAATGGAATTATGGATGTTGGTTGTAACGCGAGGAAGGAGGTGTAGGAATTAGGAGGCATGACCCGGAAATATGTGGTAGGGGGTGGAAGATACCATTTTCAGCTTCTGTTTATTAAGTACAAGTGTACAACCATATTTTAGAAGCTTCCCATAAAATAGAAATAAAAAAGTAATAATAGCTCCAACCATTTCGAATGTATTAATTAATTTGGCATGCGAAGCAAGTCTGCTTTCTTTTCTCCGACGCCCACTACTCCTTTCATCCCGTAATTTGGAATGCGTTGAAGGCCGGTGTGCTTTGTTGTCTCCTGTCTAAAAAAACCACAGCTTATTCGCGTCTCATGCTGAACTTTTTTCTCTGGATGAGCGGAAATATCGCATCAAAGTTCCGGGAAATTGGAACACAGCCAATTTGAGTATAAGGAAATAGTCTCAACCAGACAGCCTCCTGGCCCTGGGGAGTTGGTACGAGGAACAAGAAAGGTCAACGAGCTAAGATGAGGCAAGTGCAACTCATCTTCATCCCAGCACCTGGAGTCAGTCACCTGGTGTCGACCCTCGAATTCGCAAACCGCCTGATTGATCGTGATGATCGAATTTTGATCACGATCGTTTACATGAAGTCCCCTTCGACTCCCCTTGCAGAATTATACACCAGATCAATCGCTGATTCTCAGCCTCGAATCCAACTCGTAAATCTCCCCCGAGTAGACCCACCTCCATCAGAGCTATTAAACTCGCCTGAAAACTTTATTTATGCCTTCGTAGAAAATCACGTACCCAAAATCAAGGATACCGTCAGAAAGATTATATCTTCCAGCTCAAACTCGGATTCAGCTCGAGTTGCGGCGTTGGTTCTTGATTTTTTCTGCCTGTCCATGATAGATGTGGGCACGGAGCTCGGGCTCCCTTCTTACTTGTTCTTAACCTTCAATGCAGGATTTCTTGGTTTTATGCTCCACCTCCCAACTCGCCATAACCAAATCAGCACCGAGTTTACTGACTCGGATCCTGAATTGTCAATCCCGGGCTTTGTCAATGCAGTACCTCCAGGTGTTCTGCCCTCATCTGTGTTCAACAGGGATGGTGGCTACAGCACTTACATTAAGCTTGCTAAAAAGTTCAGAGAAACCAAGGGAATCATAGTAAATACTTTCACAGAGATGGAGCAACGTGCTCTAGACTCGTTTTCCGATGGCCAAACCCCTCCTGTGTACGCAGTTGGACCAGTGCTCGACCTCAAGGGGCCAGACCGCGGTTTGGAACAGGCTCATCGTGACAACATCATGAAATGGCTTGATGATCAGCCTCCATCATCCGTCTTGTTTCTATGCTTTGGAAGCATGGGAAGCTTTGGTAGAACACAAGTGAAAGAGATAGCTCTTGGGCTGGAGAGAAGTGGGCATCGGTTCTTGTGGGCATTACAGTCAGCCCCTTTAAAGGACACCATGCCGAAAGGTTTCTTGGAACGTATTAATGGAAAAGGGATGATATGTTATGGGTGGGTTCCCCAGGTGGAGATCCTAGCCCACAAAGCAATAGGAGGGTTTGTATCTCACTGTGGATGGAACTCAATATTGGAGAGCTTGTGGCATGGCGTGCCTATTGTAACATGGCCTTTATATGCAGAGCAGCAGTTCAATGCATTTTGGATGGTGAGGGAGTTGGGATTAGCGGTGGAGATGAGGTTGGACTATAGGATTGGTGCTGATCTGGTGATGTCTGATGAGATTGAGAGAGGTATAAGACGCGTAATGGACGGTGATAATGAGGTCAGGAATAAGGTGAAGGAGATTGGAGAGAAGGCAAGAAAGGCTGTGATCGATGGTGGATCTTCCTCCATCTCTTTTGGACATCTCATCGAGCATATGGTAGGCAGCAATGATTAGAGCACTAGAAGTGGCCTGACTAAAGTTTCACCAAGTTTTAATTAAGAAATCTACTTTTATAAATTTAGTTATTCACTCTTCAACAATACTATATAATAAACTTTATAAATATATCACTATTCTATTAAAATATTAATTTTAATATTTTTATTTTTTTTTAATTTTAATTGTAATTGTTGTTCTATTAAAATAACAAACTCTCCAGTTTTTACTGGGATATATTTACCTTGTTCGATTCTTATTATGTTCACCTGCAAATTTTTACACCATGCAGTGGGAATATTTGTTTGTGGACTCTGGGGCTAGTCAAATTTGGCCATGACTTCGGTGTTGGTTAAAAATACTGTAGATTTATTGAATTTCATGTGAATGAAATTTATACAATTTCATTAAATTTTGGCCAAATTTTATCTATCTGATAAATGTTAAATCACGCTCTACTGTACATTGCACTCTCCACACACCTCACATAGTTTTTTTTTTTTCAACCCAACACGTTAGGTGTGCTGGGACGTAGAGTGTGAAGAAGATTTTTTCTATCTATAAACATCTCACTACTGGTGCTCTTATAGACCATAGAGCGTTGTTGCATTTTGGGTTAGTTTTCATTGTTGTCGAAGAAAAAGGAAGATTTTTTATGCACAAATATCAGTACGCACGGATATATATACAGTTACAGTAAAATTACTGTTTATCAGAGTAAAATAATTATAATAATTAATAATTTTATTATAATTAAGACATACAACTCTTGAATATTATTTTTTAAAAAGTGAATAAATCAAAATTTTATTTTTATTTGATAGATCCTACTTCTCTTTACGAGTTGCCGATACTTTAACATCCTATTACTATATCTAATATTAATATTTTATTATATTATTCATAGTAATACATTACATATCCATTCATAAATCCATACCTTCTTCTTCACTTTATTTTCACCAAATATAAAATAATATATATATATATATATTAAACAATTGCGAATATTAATTTATTATTAAATGCTCTCATACTAATGTTCAAATTTTTTTATTTTCTTAAAAACATTTATGATAATTAAAAAAATACATGAAAAAAAAGAAAAAAAAATTAAATATGTTGTTTGGGATATCTATTCGGGATCTTTTTTCGGTAAGTGTAGTGCTGCTATTCCAGTAAGGGTAATGCTGAGCACCATTCGGAAGTCGCAGCAAATCCTGCATAATTTTTATTTTTTTTTCCTCCTCCTTCACCTCAACACACACCGTGTTGAGGATGTTAGGCTGCAGCAAATATTTTCTAAACCCATTCAGCAGTAGATAAAACCAAAGACGAGTGATATAAAAAGGAAGCCTTAGCTTCGGGCAAAGGACCCAGAAACCACCCATGGCAACTTATATTACCCCACCTCTTTCTCTCCCACGTCAAACTAACCACCCAAACTCTACCTCCCCAACAATCGATGACGACCGGTATTTCGCAAACCACCCGACAGTTTTACTAATCAGCCAATGCACAAGTTTAAAGAGCCTAAAGCAAGTCCATGCTCAAATGCTCCGTAGTGGCATCTTCTTCGACCCTTTCTCTGCCAGTAAGCTCATCACAGCGAGTGCCTTATCACCGTTCTCGAGCCTCGACTACGCTCGCCAAGTATTCGATCAAATTCCCCAACCGAATCTCTACACTTGGAACACCCTCATTCGCGCTTACGCGTCCAGCCCCGACCCTACTCAGAGCCTCTTACTCTTTCTGCAAATGCGTCTTCAATGTGAACATCTCCCGGATAAATTTACTTTTCCTTTCTTACTCAAGGCAGCTTCGGAGCTTAAAGCTTTTCGGGTTGGCAGAGTGTTTCATGGGATGGTGATTAAAGCATCCCTAAGTTTGGATATCTTTGTTCTCAATTCGCTCGTGCATTTTTATGGTTCGTGTGGGAATTTGGATTTGGCTTATGGGGTGTTTGTAAAGATTCCACGGAAAGATGTTGTTTCTTGGAATTCTATCATCATGGGTTTTGCCCGAGGAGGTTATCCCGAGGAGGCACTGGACGTATTTAGGAGAATGGAGAAGGAGAATGTGAAGCCAAATGATGTGACGATGGTGGGTATCCTTTCGGCTTGCACGAAGAAGTTGGATTTGGAGTTTGGGAGGTGGGTGCGTTCGTATATTGAAAAGAATGAGATTAGTGTGAGCTTGACATTGAGTAATGCAATACTTGATATGTATATGAAATGTGGAAGTGTTGAAGAGGCAAAAAAATGGTTTGATGGGATGCAAGAGAGAGATATTTTCACTTGGACAACTATACTTGATGGATATGCTAAGTTAGGGGAGTATGACGAGGCTCGGCGTGTTTTCGATGCAATGCCTTGTCAAGATATTGCAGCATGGAACGCTCTCATTTCTGCTTATGAACAGAATAGTAAGCCAAAGGAGGCTTTGGCTATTTTCCGCGAATTACAGCTCAGAAAGGATGCAAAACCAGATGAGGTCACTCTTGTGTGTGCTCTGTCAGCTTCTGCTCAGTTGGGAGCCATGGATTTAGGCAGGTGGATCCACGTGTATATAAAGAAACGGGGGATTAAGCTAAATTGTCATCTCACGACCTCACTCATTGACATGTATTCTAAGGGTGGGGATCTAGAGAAGGCACTCGAGGTATTCTATTCAGCGGAAAGCAAAGATGTGTTTGTTTGGAGTGCCATGATTGCTGGTCTGGCAATGCATGGGCATGGGAGAGCTGCAATAGATTTGTTCTCGAAAATGTTAGAAGCGAAGATCCGGCCCAATGCTGTGACTTTTACCAATGTGTTATGCGCCTGTAGCCACACAGGATTAGTAAATGAGGGACGAACCTTATTCTATCAAATGGAGTCGGTTCATGGGGTTGTGCCTGGAGAAAAGCACTATGCTTGCATGGTTGATATTCTTGGCCGGTCAGGCCTTCTGGATGAAGCAGTCGAACTGATAGAAAAAATGCCCATAGCTCGTACTGCTTCTGTATGGGGGGCTCTGCTTGGGGCCTGTAGACTTCATGGGAATCTTGAGCTTGCTGAAAAGGCTTGTAGCAATTTGCTTGAGTTGGACCCTAGAAATCATGGAGCCTATGTGCTTTTATCAAACATTTATGCTAAAACAGGGAAGTGGGATAGAGTTTCTGGGTTAAGGAAGGTCATGAGAGATTCTGGTCTAAAGAAAGAACCTGGTTGTAGCTCAATCGAGGTCAACGGTATTGTTCATGAGTTTCTGGCAGGCGATAGTTCTCATCCATTATCCATGGAAATCTACTCTAAGTTGGATGAGGTTGCAGCAAGATTGAAATCAATTGGTTATGTACCAAACAAGTCTTACCTCCTGCAACTTGTTGAAGAAGAAGACATGAAGGAGCAGGCCCTAAACCTTCACAGTGAGAAGTTAGCAATTGCCTTTGGGCTTATTACTATGGTCCCATCTCAACCAATTCGGGTTGTGAAGAATCTCCGTATTTGTGGGGACTGCCACTCAGTTGCTAAGCTCATATCTAGGCTTTACGGTAGAGAGATACTTCTGAGAGATCGTTATCGATTTCACCGTTTTAGAGAAGGGTATTGCTCATGTATGGATTATTGGTGAATATGGAAAGCATTTGCTGTGAAGATCTCATCTCATACTCTTGAAGTGATTTTGGCAATGGCTAAATAATTATTTAAGCACCAAAAAGCAAGTTCAGTCAATCAATATGATGATTGAGCTTGGCCACAAGTCTCAGGAAATATCAAGTTGATTAGCAGGATAAATTTAGGAAGAAATGAAAATTTGTACTTGTAGAAAGGGAAAAAAAAAAATTGTCAATCAGGAGCATTTTTGGAGTTCTTTTTCCTTTTGAGAGATTGTAAGAAACCCTTTAAACCCTTCAATATTTAAAAAATATGCATGCTTTTGTATGTCTAATAGATATTGTGGAAATTATATTTGGAGAAAAAATATATAAAAGGTAGAAGGGAAAAACCTGTATACGTAGAAACAAATCCTGGAAAGGAAAGGAAAATAAACAACAGTGAAAGTATCTTAACTTTGCTGCATCTATTTAATTAATTTACAACATCACCAAGCGCATAGTTGCTGCTTCATCAGGATATGCTGCTTCTAAACGGCGCCAAGAGTATGTTATTTTCTGTATATTAGACAAAGAACAGTGTTCTAACCCACGACTTGTAGAAAATGGGAAACTACCCTCATTGACATTTTTCAGAAACTTTAACTGATCGGCTTTTCTCATTTCCATTATGCACGTTCTGGTCTGCGTTCCCAAGGAGTTTGTCTCTGATTGAAAGCAATTCCGTTGCAGCTCTTCTTATGTCCATTCTGTCCTTCGGAGATTCTGCTGAACATGCAAGGCCAATCTGAAAGACCAATATCAAGCCTTCAGTCTGTTCACAGCTTGTCCAGTCACTCCTACATGTAACCAAATTCTTAGTTTCGCCTACTTCGTTCAAAACTGATTCGTCCAGAATCTCCATCACTCGTCCCGGCAATGCCAGTTTGACTAATTTGTGGAGGTTCAGGTCGTCCTTGAAAAGTTCATCTGTGGGTCTTCTTCCAGAGAACATCTCCAACAAGAGGATCCCAAAGCTGTACACATCTCCATTGGCTGACAGCTGACCTCCCATTCCGTACTCTGCAAGAATTTAAAGAACTCTGACAAGCCAACAACAAGCTCTTATGGTGATTGTCATCACGGTAATAATGGGTGACAGACATTTTTTTGGTGGGCTTCCTTGTTTTGATTATTGATGACTTCTTTCGCTCAAATTGTATAGAAGTAAATCCAATATCATTAACATCCAATTGTTTTTGTTCTTTATTTCCTTTTTCCTTTATCATTTGACACTAAACAAATGAGAAATCATGAAATAGTACCTGGAGCAGCATACCCAATGGTTCCTTTAATCCCAGCTGAGCTTAATTGACTAGGAAAAGCGTGCTTACTCGATTCTGAAAGGAGACGTGCCAAACCAAAATCACTTATACGAGCAGTCAGCTCATCATCGAGAAGAATATTGCTTGGCTTTAAATCACAGTGAATAATAGGTATATGGCATTCATGATGAAGATAAAGCAAAGCAGAAGCCACATCTATTGCAATGTTTACTCTCTGAAGAAGGCTTAAATTTCTCAGCTGCTTGAGCCCATCTTCTGGATGCAACCACATGTCCAAGTTCCCATTTGGCATGAACTCATATACTAAAGCTTTGAAATCTTGGCCCCCATAGTCAATACTTGAGCAAGCAGTTAAAATATTAACTAGGTTTCGATGCCGGATGCTCCTTAAGGCTTGGCATTCAGCGATGAAGCTTCTGGACGCTCCCTTCTTTTTTAGGTTGAGTACCTTGACTGCGACACTGACTTCATCGAGACCAAGCTTTCCTTTATAGACAGTACCAAAATTACCTGAACCAATCAAATTCATCTCAGAGAATCCATCGGTTGCATTGAGTAGTTCTTGATAAGAAATCTTTTGGTAGAAGTGCCCAAATGTAGTGCCCAAAGGAAGAAGTGGGAAGACATTTTTTATTGACTTTCTCAACCAGCACATGAGGGAAATCAAAGACAACACCGCCGCGGAGAAAACAGGAATGCCTATTTTCAGAATCAACTTAAAAGCAACACGATTTCTATGCTTATTGGAACATGCGCGCAACTGCAGCTCTTGGATCCCCCCACAAAGCCCATTGTTGCCATATACTTCAATTGCAGTTGCATTTCTGAAGACCCCCTGTATGGGCACCTCTCCCTCAAGATTGTTGATGGACAGATTCAAGTTTATCAACATGGAAAAACTAACCATATAGCTTGGAATTTGGCCAATCAAGTTGTTGTGGGAAAGATCAAGATATTGAATACCCCTTAACTTACTTAAATCCGGAATGGTTCCTTCAAAGAAGTTCCCTTGCACATAAAGTGCTTCCAATCCCAAACAGTTCCCTAGTTCCGCGGGAATCTCTTTGGAAAATTTGTTGAATGAAACATCTAGATAAACAAGAGTCTTCAGGTTTCCAACTTCTGGGGGCAAGCTTCCTGTCAAAGAGTTATGAGACACACTAAGGACTCGAGAAAGGGCTGGAAGACTAAGGAGTTTCTTGGGTATAGTGCCATTTAGTTTATTATGGAAAAGTTGTACATCTTGCAGGTAGCTACACATTCCAAGACTCGAGGGTATGCTTCCTTCCAAGCTGTTATTATACAAATAGAGCTCCAACAATTGAGTCATGTTGCCAAGAGAAGTCGGGATCTCCCCTGTCAAGTTGTTTCCACATAAGTACAATCTTTTCAAGTTTGAGAGCTCCCCAATTGAAGCTGGAATATTTCCCGTTAACAAATTCTGTTCCAGACCAAGTTGAGTTAGGCTAACTAGATTTGATACCTTCGTAGGTATGCTTCCCCCAATAAAATTCCCTCCTAGCTGTAGCCATGTTATTTGGGTTGAGAAGTTTGTTATCGCATCAGGCAGCTCACCTCCAAGCCGGTTGTAGCTGATATCGAGTGTCTGTAACTGGCTGCAATTGGTCAAAGGTCTAAGAAAACTCAAATCATCAACTGAATAATTTCCAAGAAGGTTCCTGTTTGCATTAAGCCATGTAAGATTTCGTAGATTACCAAACTCCATAGGTATGTTTCCCGTAAAATAATTCGTAGGGATATCAATTTCTTGAAAATTTGAAGCATTGGACAACGCAGCTGGAATGCTTCCTGTAAATTGGTTCCCTCCCATACCAAGCTTTTGAAGATTTGGAAGTGCAATGCCTAAGTCAGGCCTGAGGTCACCAGAAAAGTTGTTGAAAGCCAAGGAAATGATTTTGATTGATGAAAAATTGTAAAGGAAAGGTGGAAACACACCAGAAAGATTATTCTTGCCTACTTGAAAACTTTCCAAGCTTATCATCTGGGATAATGTATCTGGAATTTCTCCCTCCAAATTGTTATATGAAAACCAAAGCTGTTGGAGAGAAGACAGGTTTCCCAGAGAAGGTGGGAACTTTCCACTTAACTGGTTTTTGTTAAGATATAGATTCTTGAGTTTGGACAAAGAGCCAAGTTCAGATGGTATTTGTTGCACTAGATGGTTGTACTGGAGACCAAGATACATAAGGTTGGAACAGTGAGACAGATTGACAGGAATTTCTCCTTCCAATGAGTTATAACTCAGGTTTAAACTCTGAAGCCTGATCAAGTGACCAGCTTCCGAGGGGATTCGACCATAGAAGGAGTTAATTGCAAGGTTGAGGGATCGAAGGAAAGAAAGATTTCCAATGTAGGGTGATATGGTGCCAACCAAGTTCTTGTCTTTTAGGTCCAAACCAATGACTCTTTGGTGTTTGTTGCCACAGGTGACCCCAAACCAGTGGCAGAAATGGAAAGACTCATTCCAAGCAGCCAGGACACTGAGGGGGTCCTGATCTACGTGGGACTTGAATTCGAGCAGTGCAAGTTTGTCAGTCTCGTTTGAAAATGTGGTAGCCGTGGAAACTTTTGGAACTGACAAAGAAAGGAACAGGAGAAGGATGTCACAGAAGGTTATTGACAAGTATTGCCTTAAACTCATAACAGAACGCTCCATGCAGGAGGAAGAAAGTTGCTGCCACAGGGTGAAGCTGAAGTGGGAAGAGAACTCCAACATGTATATCTATATGTTTGGGTGTGCCCCTATATATATATATATATATAGGGAACAAATTACCTAACAACATTTTAGGTGTAACTTCTCGTATTATAATTAATTGATCAGATCAGTTGGCCATTTCTAATCTTGAGAACTTTCCATCTTTGTTATCTGATGTCGTTTAGTTTGAGTTTTAACTCTTACCTTGCTTCTGTTCCGAATCCCATAACAGGTCTATCATTTAGTGCACTAATTAAAGTTGCTGGAACGCTATTATGGCAGAAGTGAAAACATATATATGATGGTGACATAAGAAACAGAAGTAGAAAACACTCTTAACGATAAAAGAGAAATTTGTTTTGCCCAAGAAATCTTTAGAACAAGCACATCAGTAGGAAAATATCACTAGCATTAGGAAATAAATCTGTTTTTGAGTTTCAAAAGCAAGGATAATTTCCAGAAAAGAGAGTGCCTATAGGTAATTAGTTCTCGATCGGTACCATTTTAGTGGTTCATGCATGCATGCTTATGAATCAGCTGACATCGATCTCTTATCTGATGAAATAATGCAAGATAATCCACTTAATATTTTTGTTTCTTTTCTCTTGGTACTCACGCAACTGCACATTATATATTATATGCATGACTTTTGAATTCGTTGAAATGGTATAGAGTCTTAATTTAGAAGCAATCACCTTTTAATATTACATATTATCTGATCTATTAATGTTAATTTCAAGTTCCTTTTACCTCTTCTCTTCATGACTTGGTGATAGAGATTTCACTTTCTTCCATTGATCATGTTGAACGTGACATGAGAAAATAACAATCAAGTACGTACGTACGTACAATATTAATTAATTTTAGGTAATCCAAAATCAAGACTTCTACTTTTTCTCTTCATGATCATCAATTGCTTATATATACTTTTAATATGACTCAGAATTAGGTGTGTTATAAATATGATGATCATCTTCACGACCAGGTCACACCCTGTTTGCATTAATGTGCTCGTGATCTCGTGATCTCATGATCTCACAACCATTATTGTCTCAGTGAAAATGACACGATCGAGTAAAGTCAAATTAGAAGATATTAGAGATGATGATCATGAATTAGTATATATGAGATCATGATCATTACGTCTATGAAAATGACTCACACGACATTTAATTAAATACCGACCATCGATTTCTACTTGAAATATTGGTTTAAGATTGGCCATAGAAAAGGTCTCAAAATAATACTTCAATTAAATCAAGAGTAACGCTACATACAGTCGTGGAATGCACATGCATGCATCGTGCAGTCGCTTTGAAGAAGAGTGAGGTTCACTATTAAAAAATTAATTTCTTTTCATATGGATCCCTATTTATTCACTTTTTTCAAAATGATTGCACGGCATTTGCACACTCACGACTGCAACTATCATTTCTCTTAAATCAATCCCCAGAATCAGATCATATAACCAGACCAAGTCCGATGGTACATATATATATATATAACTATTAATTTCACCTTCTTCTCTTAATTTCTCCCCTAGCTTGATCATCAATACCATCATTAATCCTGTGGCTATTTCGAGGAAAATATATAATGCATCATTCCGGAGCTGGTTATAACTAGCTCATAGCTTGCTAATTAATGAACCTAAATGATGTGAAGATCTCATCTTTTAGTGAAACTCTAGTTTGAAATCTCGCATCCAGACATATCGTTCATGATTAGTGTTATAATAATTTGACTGAAGATATGATCAAGACAATATTATAAGCTTGAGCAATTGCCTATCATTTTTGCCTATTTGTTGAAGGTAGTAGAGAGGCTGCACGATAAAGGAGGCTGTAGGTGGGTGCAACGTACTTACCCAGGCCAAGACGTTCAAAACTTCAATGTACGTTGTTAAGATTGCAAGAAACTTCAAAATCAAATACCATGCATCTGTATTTTTTCGTACTTATTCAGTTTTTGGCTGTCCTTTTCTAGAAGTTTGCTTTTATTTTTGCATGCTTGAGAGAGCTAGAAGCATCATAGTCGTTGAGGTTTCTTAACTATGCATATATTTGGATGTGTAAATCGGTCCGATTCCGATCTGGGGGTTGGTGGACCTAAAATATTTCGGTCCATCATTTTCTCCGGACCAGACTGTTAGCTATCGGTCCGGTCCGGTCGGTTTGGTTCAATTATTTTTATTTTTTTTCTTTTTTTTTTTCAAATAAATTAATAAAAAATTATTTATATTACTAAATTAAAATTAAGTGATTTATTAATGTGGATTACATAACTAAATCATTAAAAAATAGTTTATATGATCAACGATAATAAATTAGATAAAAATTACATCATTAACTTATATAATTATTATATAAAAATAATATATTAAATTATTAAAAATATTTTTAAAATATATATAAGAGTTCGGTCTGATCCAAAATTTATAAACTCCAAAATCGGACTGAATTTTTTCGATCCACAATTTATGGGACCGAGACCAACCAATTTAGTGTTCGGTCCGGACGGTTTTGAACTCCTTCGACCCCAATATGCATCTAATATTATTATCTGTCAGTCTTCGATCTCATGTCCTCGTGAAATTAACAGCTTAAAAAATGCCATGCATCTGCCTTCAAAACGACTGCTGGATAGAACTACTTTGTACTTGTTTTCTTACATATTAAGAATATGATCTGGTGAGAAAGCTACATGATAACAATTTCATTTAATGCTTCAAGCTTGGTGAAAACTTAATTCATTTCAAACTGTGAAAATATAAAAGCCTGATCAAGATGTTATAATTTTATACAAAGGAAAAAGAAAAAAAAAATCTAAAATTACTACATATTTTACAACAAAAGTCTTACAAACTTAATGTTATTGGTGACATTACTGTAATAAATATTAACTTTTTAATTCTAGTTTTTAATTGGTGATTCATCGAAATATAAATTTTATGTAAAATATAAAACTTGTATTAATACTTCTAACGTACGTCATTACTCAACAAAAGGAGCGCCTCTCTTTCCCTGATCATCTTGTCATCATCAGTACTTGTTGCTCACCATGGCAGAAGGATCAAAATCACTCATTTTTACTGAATTTTGAGAAGCATCATTACAGGCCAGGGATGTTATTTTATTGGAAGGAAAAGTTTTGACTTGTACAGAAAGTAGGTCAAAAGGAAATTGATTATCTTCGAAACCACTCTAAAGCTGTTCTAACAACTGGCCTTCCTAAAACAGCATTCCATACTCATGATTCTGTTCTTCTGTCAAACTTCGCCAACTTAGCCTAATTCCCATAACCTACTCAACCAAACCTTTTCTCCCACCTGCATATAAAATCACCCCCAGGATGGCTTCGAGGAATACACGCTTGCTCCAGTGCCTTGCTTAATTTGCACAAGAAAAGCACACTCAAGGCGCAAACAATGGGTGTTTCTCTTCTTTCATCGCCAGCAATATCTCCGGGAGCACTCTTTCTTTTCTCATTCACTGCGTTGTGTCTCGTTCCCGAGATTGCACTTGCAGGCATAACCAGGCACTACAAGTTTGATGTATGTGCTGCATGCATGCGTCAGCTAGCGTCTAACATATATACAGAAAGCTTGCACCAGCTGATTTTTGTTTCTTTTAACAGTACTAATTTCTCGATTATTTTGCAGATCAAACTGCAAAATGTGACGCGACTGTGCCACACAAAGAGCATTGTGACAGTAAACGGGCAGTTTCCTGGGCCTCGCATTGTAGCTAGGGAGGGTGACCAACTACTTATCAAAGTGGTTAATCATGTCCAGAACAATATCTCCATCCACTGGTAATTAATACAGTTCCATGCATGGTTAATTTATATATATACACCAGTTGGTACGTACGTACGTACGTACGAGTGATATCTAAATGCATGTGATAATATATGGTAAAATATAATTTCTTTGAAACAGGCATGGCATTCGACAGCTTCAAACAGGGTGGGCTGATGGTCCAGCATATGTAACTCAGTGTCCCATTCAAACTAGCCAGAGCTACGTGTACAACTTCACCATTGTAGGCCAGAGAGGCACTCTTTTCTGGCATGCCCACATATCGTGGCTTAGGTCAACTGTATATGGTCCTCTTATCATTCTTCCCAAGCATGGCGTTCCTTACCCATTTGCCAAACCCTACAAGGAATTAGTTCCAATCATCTTCGGTACGTAATTACTAATTAATTAGCGATCTCAAATTTAGTACGTACTTACACGTGCATGACTACACTAATTAATTATTCTGTTTTAGATGAGTTGAATAAATTAATATTATTAGACGAATATTATTTTTTAATATTATTATTATTTTAAAATTTAAAAAAATTGAATTATTTATTATATTTTATGTGGGAATTTGAGAAAGTTGTAATAATAAGATGAGATAAAATGATTTTTGTATCCCAACAAGCCCTTAATTCCCTTTGTTTCTATATTATATATAAACGATGAGAAATCTTATTAATTTTGTGGTCCAAGAGCTAGCTATAATACGGTACCTGAATACAAACTTTGATACCAATAAATTAATGGATATTAATCTATCATTTCAGGAGAATGGTGGAACGTAGATACTGAGGCAGTAATTAACCAAGCCATGCAAACAGGAGGCGGTCCAAATGTCTCTGATGCGTATACCATCAATGGACTTCCAGGGCCACTCTATAACTGTTCTGCCAAAGGTGTCAAATGCTTTATATATATATATATATATATTGTCGATCATGTTGCACTTTCAAGAAAATAGGACGTTATATATATCATCCTAATAGATTCAATATTTTGATTTCATTTAAATGTCAGACACGTTCAAGCTGAAAGTAAAGCCCGGGAAGACTTACCTTCTCCGATTGATCAATGCTGCACTCAACGACGAGCTCTTCTTCAGCATTTCAAACCACACGCTCACAGTTGTCGAAGCTGATGCTATCTACGTTAAATCTTTTGAGACTAACATAGTTCTCATAGCCCCGGGACAGACCACGAATGTTCTTCTAAAGACTAAAGCAGACTTCCCCAATGCCACATTTTTCATGACTGCTAGACCATATGTGACTGGCCTAGGCACTTTTGACAACTCCACTGTTGCCGGTATACTAGAATATGAATTTCCACCCCAAACCCTTCATTCAGTTGCTTCTGATCATTTTCGAAAGCTTCAACTTTTCAAACCTGTTCTTCCTCCTCTCAATGACACGTCCTTTGCTACAAATTTTACGAACAGACTTCGTAGCTTGGCAAGTGCTCAATTCCCTGCAAATGTCCCTCAAAAAGTTGATAGGCGTTTTTTCTTCACAGTAGGCCTTGGAACAAGCCCCTGCCAACATAACCAGACCTGCCAAGGTCCTAATGGAACAAGGTTCGCTGCTTCTGTTAACAACATATCCTTTGCACTCCCAACCACTGCCCTCCTCCAGTCTCACTTCTTTGGGAAATCAAAGGGTGTTTACACCTCTGACTTTCCAATCAGTCCCATTTTTCCCTTTAATTATACGGGTACCCCACCAAACAACACTATGGTGAGCAATGAGACAAAGCTGGTAGTCTTGGCTTTTAACACTAGTGTGGAGCTTGTGATGCAGGACACAAGCATTCTTGGTGCTGAGAGCCACCCTCTCCACCTGCATGGATTTAATTTCTTTGTTGTTGGGCAAGGGTTTGGAAACTTTGATCCTAATAAAGACCCGGCAAAGTTCAATCTTGTTGATCCTATTGAAAGAAACACAGTTGGTGTTCCCTCAGGGGGTTGGGTGGCCATCCGTTTTCTCGCAGATAACCCAGGTGAGCAGGAAGAAGACCATAATATTATCATACGGTTAATTAAGTTCATTCCATATGTTTATGATAAACAATTAATCAATCATATTCAACTAATATTAGTGATGTTGTTAAATGACGTTCTGTCTGCTGTCATTAATTTGCATCAACCTGTCATTAAATGTTTTTGCCTTGTGATGATGACAACGACAACAATTAATTATGTGGCAACAGGGGTTTGGTTCATGCATTGCCACCTGGAGATCCATACCAGCTGGGGCTTAAAGATGGGTTGGTTGGTCTTAGATGGAAAGCTTCCAAATCAGAAGCTGCTTCATCCGCCGGCAGATCTTCCAAAGTGTTGACCTTTCACAGACTTCTTCATTCTCTCCTATCAGAAATTGTACCGAAGTTTTTATATCTTTATAACCCATTTGAAACTCATGTTTGGCCCTTCTTTAGCATTTGAACAATTACTCTGTTTATCCATGTCATGTGGAGGAGCTAGGTAAAGATTCAAGAGTACTGGATCACAGTTTTTTGTAACATTATTTCGGATTCTCAATGTAAATCATGTGGAAAGATCACCTTGATATCAACATTGTTAAGAGTAAGTACTATTCTCTTCTTCCGGTTAAAATTTTTGGCTCCCTTAGTTTATGTGTAGCATAAGAAATAATATTTGTAGTCATAACTCATAATAAATGCGTATATGTTGTGCACGAAAAAAATAAATAAATATAAAATTTAATTAAAAAATTAATTTTTTATTCTTTTATTAAAAAAATGAACGTCACTTAATAGCTCATAATAGTTGTTACGTGGACTTTGGCCATGTGTAATAATCACGTGAATCACGTGTTCTGTTGAACCCAATAAGTATAAATTCTTTCGGTAGATGAGTAATTTTATATACAACCGTGAAATGCGTAAACGTCGCATAATCGTTTTGAAAATGAGTGGAGTCCACTATTAAAAAATTAATTTTTTTCATGTGGGTCCTATATTTTTATCATTTTTTTTTAAACGATTACGCGGTAATATTTGTATAATTTATGGTTACAAATATTTTTTCGTTCGGAACCTTCCCGACTCGATCCGCACAATAAAATAGACAATGCATCAACCCATCGATTTTATCTCGAGTCTTAAAATAACCAAGCACGTCTGTACTCACGTCAATGGGCTGTGCATGGTGCAAAGTCTATTTCATGTATTTATCTCTTTGTTATATATTTCCAAATCTTAAATTTCGGTTAAATTTATTAGATTAATGGTCCACCATAGCATCTATTGTTCATATCACCGATTCGCCGCATAAAAGTACAGTTTAGCTAAATTTATCCAGCACACTCAGCTACATTTAGAGATGACATGAGGTGAGGATTTGGCACCAATTCCATAGCTCAATAGAGCAATATCTAGAAATATCCCCCAAGTTATTTTCATCAATAATATAAAATCATATGTATACCTTTATGACTAACTAACAAAAAAAGCCAAAAATACTCATTAAAACAATCAAAACCATCTCTAGATTTCAAAGATGAATATCAAACCATGGAACTACTTTGATGTCCTTCTCTAAAACTTCGAATGAATGTACCTGTTCGTCGTGAGAAAATTTGCATCCTGCTCCACTAGTACAGTCGCCTCTTTGAAAAGCGCGGCACACACCTCGCTCCTCCCTCTTCTTCCGCTCGGTCTCCTCATCTTCTTCCTCTTTCTTTTTATAATTACTAACATGATCCACCCTAATAATTCAGCCCAATATCTGTGCTCCGTTCAAATTATCTAAGAAAGCGCAAAAAAAAAAAATATATATATATATATTGAGCCAGGTAATTTCTTCTCACAATCTCCGAAGAGTGAAAAAAGAAGAGACAAAGAGAGACAAACCAACCTACAGGAAGATTTGTACTTCTCTGGCCCTCATATGCAATAAATGCAAAGCCTTTGGACTTACCAGTGCCTTTGTCTCTAACAAGGTTGACATCAACAATCTGTCCAAACCCCAAGGCAACAGGCCATGCCTTGACAAGCACCCTATCATGCCCAAACAACCCATCGGGGGCTCTGTTGGCATGGCTTGATTGCCCACAGACCAAGCCTTTGGAGAATGTTAGGCCACGATCACCCTCAAGCAGGCAGTGCACAATTAGTGCGCGCACAACTTGCGAGCTCGCGCGAGCGAGGTTGTCACACCTTGCTCAGCATGCGGCCAGACTACACGCACGCCTAGTGCGCACGCGCAACGCGCAAGCATGGGCTACGCGTACACTTTGCGAGCATGCATGGCCTGAGCGCCAGCGCAGCGCGCGCATGCACATCCAAATTGGAATTGAAAGAGCAGCTGCCCAGCAAGCCCACGCAGCTGGCATGCCCCTCAACTCCCTGGCCTTGGACAGGGCCTTGCTGCTCAACGCCTTGGCCTTGGACAGGGCCTTGCTGCTCAACGCCCTGGCCTTGGCTAGGGCCATGCCGACCAACGCCCAGGCCACACGACCAGGGTCATGCTGTTCAATGCCCAAGCACCATTAGCCTGGGCCATGCAGACCAACGCTCAAGCCCCTCTGGCTTGGGCCATGCAATAGCCTGCCACGCTCAAGTCCACCACGATTCAACCCAGCATCACACCAACAATGCCCAGCCCACACAACCTGGGCCACACATGCAGGGACCAAGGACCAGCCAGGGCCAACCCAGGCGACAAACCTAAAGACCCACGCACATCAGCAAGCAGCCCATGCTCATCCAGGCCACCCATGGCTCACCAACAGCATGAGGCCTCAACCAAGAGGCGTGGAACCAGCAACTGTTATCTTCTTTGTAATTATTGTTATTTGAATGCTAGTATAAGTAAGACCTAGAACATTGCATATTTTTATCTTTTTGGAACATTTGGACAATTTGACTTGTAAGCTTTGAAGGCACTCATGTGCTCTGACACTTAGGCTCCTTTGGGTGCAATACGTGAATTCCAAAAGAGAAAGCTAACCTTGTGCAATTCGTGAATCATGATAACTCATTGCTATCTTTGTTTTCCCTATGTTAATGCAATTCTGAGATATTTCAGTATCGTGGCTTATTGTCTATTGCATTGCATTTTCTTTTGCTTACTGATCATTTTACATTACTCGAGTGGGGCAACACGTAAGACCACCACAAGTGGCCATTGAAGGGCACTCAGCCTGCACCAGGCCACCATAGTCGAGTTGGAGCAAGGACAGGGACAAGCACGACAGTTATTGTAACTGCCCAAGCCACACGCCCAGACTTAGACACTTGTCTAGCCATAATCGCCTCCCTACTTTGTAGGAAGTAACCATAAGCATAAAAAACTATCTTAACCATAAGCACGCCCACAAGCATTTCGCCCAGCAACATCCTTTGAACACTCATTCTAGTTAATCCAACACCATCCATAGCCATCACAATCAAGCAAGTGGCAGACCATTTCGATCATCATGGCATAAAGAGGGGCGCATCAGCTTGGTGTCTAAGGTCTTGACCGAGGTCCATATCACAATCTCCTCGTACCTGAAAACCATTAAGGGAGTTCCAAATGTTCTAGAGGAATTGAAGGATTCCAGATTCCAAAATTCAAACAAAAAAGATTTAACACAAGACTTACTGGGCGAAAACGACGAGGTGATCGCCTTCGGTGAGATCGAAGGGAATGGCACCAGCGACGACATAAGCTGATTATTTGTACTTGGCGTGCCATGATGCTTCTTCGGATATCCCTAACTCCGCTTCTTTCGAATTGATCTTCTGAAGGCGTTTAACTAGGGTTAACGGGTTCAACGCTTGCTTTGATCGTCGATGCTACTCAGCTCGCTAGTCTCTCAAATTTTCCCAATTATTCAAAAAGATCTGCCTTTGGGTCTTTAAAATGAAAGGCTTCGGGGTCATTTGCAGCCCTTCTGTTCGGGCGAGCCTAACTGAAACCCATCAAACAAGGCCCAAAAATTCTATTTATAACAAGTTGTGCACAAAATTCTTAAACCGAAAAAAAAAAATTATACTCAATTTTTTATGCACTGAATGTAACGCTGATGTAAAAGCCTTTTCCATCAACTAAAATAATAATAACATTTCATCATAGACAATAATTTTTTATCTGAAATTCAAATTTTATAAAAACGTCGTTTAATTTTATTAAAATAAAATTATAAAAATGCTATATTAATATCATTTTTATTGTTGATGTCGTGTTTCGCGGGCCTAAGCAACTTCGCACTCCCGGTGCAATGATGCGAATTATTTGGAGCCTCGGCAGTGTTCCGGTGCGGCTGTACGATGGCGGCTTGTACATCCTTGGCGATGAATGGAAAATGAGTACTGTGAAAGTAAAAAGAGACGACACAAATTTTACGTGGTTCGGCAATATGCCTACGTCCACGGAGTTTGCGGAGAGAAGTCTCCAATAATATATATCTGTTTACAATCACTCATGGATCTTCATGCCTCACTGTGTAGAGAAGTTTGGAGCTCTTCTTGTTGAGGGCGATATCTTCTTTGAGGGGTTGCTTGAAGAAGAAGATCTGATTAAGGGAGAGCTCGGTCCCTCTCAAGAGTAAAAGTCGCTCATTTGTGTCTCTCCTTTTATCTGGCTGTATACTTTATATATGTACGCATTTGTTGCGTGTGTCAGCTTCCTTCATTGGCCTACTTTCTTTATGGCCTGCTCTGATGCTCCCTGCCATGATATGACTTTATCCCATTGGCATGTCTGACTTGCTCTCCTTGATCCTTTCCTATCTCCCTCTGACATTCACAGTTCTCATGTCTCACTCACGTCCCTTCTCATCTCTTTCTGATCCCCCTTTTTGTCTTTAGTAATGGCTTGGTGGGCTAGGCCTTAATTTTATGGGCTAGTGTATTTTTTTTCCCCTCTACATCTATTAATATCATCTAGTCAAGTCTTATTATAAATGATTTGTCCCAACAAAAGTAGCGTTATAGTACATACAATTTTACGTATAATTATACGTACTCTCATGTTATCAATGTTTTTTATTTAATTTAAATTCTAAAATTTTTATTATTTTCAATAACTAACATATCAGAACATGTACTTATGTAAATAAAATTACAAATATTAGCATTTTTTATAAATATAGAAACAGAAAGGATACGTACATCCCATTACAAAACGATTTGTACGTAATGAGCTAATTCGCACTTTTACTAGTGGGTCCAACTTTTTAAAAGAAGAGTTTATGGCAGGCTCAAAACTTATATTTAGGCTGTTTTTAGATTTAAAAAGTGTTTCATTTCATTTTATCTCATTATTATAATTTTTTAAAATTTTTATATAAAATATAATAAATAATTTAATTTTCTCAAATTTTAAAATAATAATAATATTAAAAAATAATATTCTAACAATATTTTTTTCAACTTTCATCTTTTATTTAAAATCATCTCATCTCTAAATCCAAACATCTAAATATTCAAAATTGCTATCGAAAATCTTCCCTCCATGGCAAGCACCATTTTTATAAGCAAAAAATATCTACTCTTCAACCAGTTTTTTATCACAGGACACACGAATGCTAATGTGGCAAACTCGGTTTACTTTTGTTTGTTTTCCAAAAACATCTCATCTCATCTCACCTCATCATTACAACTTTTCCAAATCTCTACACAAAATAAAATAAACAATTCAACTTTTTCAAATCCCAAAACAACAATAATATTAAAAAATAAATTCTAATAATATTTTATTCAACTTTTTAAGTTTAATCTCAACTCATCTCATCTCATCTCATCTCTGAAAACAAACGACCCCGGGTCAGTAGCTAAACCCCATCCACTCTTCCCCCCATGAATCCTTAAGGAAAAATCTCTCTGTCCACAACGATCATCTTCCTCATCTGAGAATTACTTTCCACGTGAGTCCCCAATTTTTGGTTTTCCGTTTTCAAGCTATAGCCATGGGAGCTTGGATGGTTCAAGCGTGCTACATGGTTTTTTAGCCCGAGGGCATTCACTCCATCTCAATGGATGGATTTAGAACACTAGGCGTTGATCTACAAATACATAACTGGAAATATGCCCGTACCATCTAACCTGTGCATCCCAATTAGAAAATCCCTTGATTCTTTTGGGTTCTCTACTTTTCAAGGGGGCTTTTGAGACCCATGTAAGTATTTTGACCCTTTGCTTATAATTTCTATGTAATTTTGGAGGTGATTTCAGATGTGGGTTTTCTATTTTTTATTTTTTATTTTCTATTTTCTAAAAATCTGCAATCATATTGTGGACACTTGATCATATTCAAAGAGAACATTCATAGACACAACCAATATGCATCAGGTAAGAATGGTGTTTTTCGGTACTTGCTTGAAAGGGAAAAAAAGACGTAAAAAAAGTGTTCATAAATCATGAAAAGTACTCAGTCTAAACAAGCAATCTTTTTAGACAGTATTTTCTTAACAATGATAGAATGATCTAATTATAAGAAAAATCAAAGAGAACCATGACCTAAATCTGTTTGCCACAAAAGTTGGGAAAAATAAATGTTTGATAATCAAATACTTGTCTTAGCTGCAGTTCAGCAAAAATTTCAATATCTGGTTCGAATGATGCAAAACATATGAATTTAATTGAAGAAAAAAGATATTTGTAATCGTTAATTGTGCAACCGCCACGTAATCACTTTGAAAAAAATGAATAAAGCATGAGACCCATATGAGAAAAATTAATTTTTTTAATAGTAGACATCACTCTCTTTCAAAGCGATTACACAGCTTTTACGCACTTTATGATTGTATATAGAATTACTCTTCATTGAATGTGCTCTTTACCAACCCAAACTTTCCAATGGGCTTTCTAGAAGTGAGACTATCATTGCCACCACATCACTACAAGTAATTGAAGACTTCAATTGCCATAGATACTCTATTTGTTGTGAAATATCATTTGATGTATGCTCAATAGGCATCCAGTTTAACTCTTAGTTTGGGAATTGACTAATTTGAAGTACTAACCTTATTCTTTCAGAGAAAATGAGATGGCCTGTTCTGGGAATAGCTATACTTGCGGCCATGGTGGGAAGCCAAGCCATCATTACTGGGACTTTCTCTATTATCAAGCAGTGCTCTGCTTTGGGTTGCTTTCCAAGTTGTTCACACAAAACGTTTACATCAAGTTGTTCTTTGTCTTATTCTGTATCTCCCTATTTTTCTTCCTTTTTCTTTGTATCTGGTGGAATTTTTATCACACGATTCTTTGGTAGCCCTCTAATTTTGGCCTCGTGTATAAGCCTTTGTGAGTTCTAATCATGAACATAATGTTTCATGGGCTCTAATCATCATCACTTTTACATCATCTTCTTCTTTTGAACAGGTTTGGTAGTTATAACCGTTATGCTGGTAACCACCTCCCTGATGTCTCTAGTCATAGTCCTTTGCTGGCACAGAAGCATCTTCCTAGGCATTTGCTTTATAGATATATGCACGTATATTTTTGTGTCTGTATTGGGTGTGTTCTATTCTAGTAGTTTTTTGTTGGTTCGGATGATATATGTATCTTGTTACAGTTAATTGTAAATGGATCTTGTAAATGTGGTAAGATTTGAGTATGGTAATGGATGTTAAAAATTTTATTTGTGAGAATGGTACTGTACGTGTACCGGTGGTTGTGACAGTGGAGATTTGTTTGGTACTTTACTTATACCATTTATTTTGTAATGGAACAAAACTACTTGCACCAGCAAATTTGAGGCAGAAAATAATTGCCACAAAACAATTTGCGTGGCAGGAAAAAAATAGAGTTAATGATCCTGGAGGAGAGAAGGCCAAACTGTATGACAATATCTTCTTCGAGCAATGTTACGTGCAGTTCCCATTTATGCAAGTCTAGGTAATTTTATCTTTAAATTTTTTTAAAATTACAATAATATTTCTCCTAAAATGATATTTTTTTTTATTTAATAAAAGACATGCACATACAGTCCCTAAGTGTGAACTGCAAATAGAATTTCTGATCTTCTTTGGCTTGCCTATCAAATGGATCCCGGTCAATAAGAACTATCATTTAATGATTTATCTAACAATGTCATAAAAAAGGATTAAGCATTCCAAAAGCTTCTTTTATTAACTTCACCATAATGCACCGTGCTAAGAATTAAATTTTCCTCAAGTTAAATTTCCTTTGGTTCTAATCTATTGTTCAAATGATAAATGATTCTTCATATCTTTATCACTTCTCCAGCATCAGCTAGTTACCTGAATAAAGAAGATAAAAGTTTTCATCTACACTGGATAATTACCAATCAATTCTACTCTCATCCTATATGCCGTAGACTGTAGTCCAGCAGGAAACCATAGACATCAATATGCTATATGCCGTAGTTCCATCACTATGACTACTGTTTTCACTTTTCAATATGCAGTAGTGACAAGTGTTTTCAAGTTAGTTTCTGCGAAGTCATAGCAGTTACAGAGGCCATTGCTAAAAATAAAGAGCCTCAGTGGCAACATCATTTATAATAGCCTAGAAATAAAAACACACCTCACAAATGAAATAATTACATCCATTCACACGGTGTAAAAACAAATTCAATGCATCAAGAGATCCTCCAGATTTTTCACAAAATCTGTACATTTTTTACAACCACAACCTACAAAAGAAAGCCTCCAGATTTTCACAACATACTTCAAGAAACCCAACAAAAATAGGATAATGATTTTCAATCACAACCTCACATCTCATCATTGCCCAATGGTATTTGTTGTGTGCCAGTACTACATTGGGTTCCAACAGCAACATCTTCAATGTTAGCACCAACTTGAATGTATGGGACCCCACCAGCTTGACTATATGCTCACCAACTTGACTATATGGCACCTCGCCAACTTGTTCGTCGTCAAATATTTTCCTATAAGTCTAATTTTCAAAATGAAAATACACATCTATTAGAAAGGAAACAAACAGTAGACATCACATATATACAATTAATAGAAAAAAAATTAGTACCTGTTTTTTCTTTCTCTTGGTTTCAGCCTTCTCTACATTAAAATGATCAAGGTTCAAAATAATAAAATATGCTCATGCATTAAAATCCAAATTCCATTTGAGACTGGTGAATAGAACTACCATGCTAGATGAGTTTTCCCCACCCCTTTGAACAGAGGCAGCATCTTGTATAAATGACTAGTATTTAATTACACATTGTTTTTTTATATAAGTGAAATACAACGGCAGAAATTTAATTACACAATGTTATTGGCACCTACAGTCAATTTCCATTTCTTTTTAGCATCTACCACACAGTTTTTAAGGCCAATTCTAATGTAACGTTTATTTGGGCAGTTAAATCTCATCTATAATTCTTGTACAAATTTACTCCTCTAAAATAGAAATAGTGCAAATACCATTATAAACTAATGGATAGTCCATATTTAGCATCATATCATCTTCTATGGAATCGAAATACCAATCTCTTGCATTTTTTTTATCCTTTACCTCTTTTCTAAAAGAAAAGGGGAAATAATGAATAGCACAATTTCAAAGAATTTTTCTTCTATTTCAACACCACACTCAAAGAAAAAGAGAAGTCCAAGAAAAAAGGTTTTGAATTGAACAAAAAATGTTATATGTTTGTAGTATGTAAGCAAATGTTTGGCATCCACTAAAACAAAAACATAAAAAGGGAACCACCACCAAACATAGAATTTGGATTGAGATCTTCCCTACATTTTCTTAACAACCAAATACGTATCCAAAAACAGAAAAAAATAGTGGCTGAGAAAACTGCGAAAATACCCAAAATCAGCAACCAAAATACACAAGAAATACAAATCCAGTAAAACAGTGTATCACAGATCCAAAACACACAAAATGAGAAACATAATGAAGAGAGAAAAAAAAACCTTCTTCCGGTCGGTTCTTACCCTTGTCAATGACACCAGATGGCGGCGTTCGGAGGACGAGCAGTGCAACAAAACCGTGCGAAAGAGAGACAAACTTGGGCGGAAGGGTGTGGAGGGGGGAACGCAAGGAGGGGGAGAATTGTATTTTGATTTCAATTGGTTAATTTGGTTCTACTAAACTCCAAAATGAGAGTTTCATTATTAAAAAAAAAAAAATCCAGGTCAACTGGTGTGTGGAAGTTGCGGCACAGTAGGTAGTTGTATAGAATTACTCTTATAAGTATCCGAATCAACATGTTGGACCATACTTCCAGGTTCATCTTCTGCAATTGGCTCATCAACAATTAGATGAATTCCACACTTCTCCACTTTAACTGCCCTCCATGGTTCAATGGAAACCTCCATTTCGTCTCCACTTTTCATGTCCAATTTATTTCTTAGAAGTGGTGCATGGTATACAAAGAAATGATCTTCACAAGTTATTGCAATGGCACTCAATGTTTTCCAATCAGTGTATCTGAAGCCTCTAGTTCTGTTATTGATTTTCATGTGACAGCCAGTAGCACTTTCCCTTTCGGGTTCTTCCTCTGCTGCATAAACAGCGCAAACCAGCAAGCCCCGGATTTCACCCTTTGAAAGGGAAGGTACATGAAAGGATATGGAAGATCCAACGTTTTGATAGTTGAACCAATCTGGAACCTCACTTCCAGGGAGGAAAATGGCACCACACAGATTGGCATGCTTGGTCGATGGACACTAATTCAAGAGAGAAACTCACATCACAAGATGAGAGAGAGAGAGAGAGAGAGAGAGAGAGAGAGAGAGAGAGAGAGAGAGAGAGAGAGAGAGAGAGAGAGAGAGAGAGAGAGCCAACCTGGAGAAGACTGTTCCTAAAATCATAGGCCATATTGTTGCATCCTTCCATGTGAATGACTGATGAAGGTTCCAAACTCTCCAAGCCTTCAATCTCGACCAGTTTGTGGCAGTTTCTAAGGAAAAAAAAGCATCTACTTTCCACGTTTGAAAAAAGGGAGAGTCTTTCTACTGATGTGCAGTCATTTGCATACATCACCCTTACATTTGCAGGGAGTCCTGAAATTGATTGAAGAGTCGAGCATTCATTCAAATACAGATATCGTACTTTTGGAAGCTGACTGATGCAATAAGGTAGGTAACAAAAATTATTTCTTGATAAATCCAAATCTCGGAGAAAAAATAAACTCTCAAGGTTAACGGGAAATCCATCTTCAGACAAATTGCACTGCCTGAGAACTAGTCTTTGCAGAAAGCATAATCCAGAAATAGAAGCTGGCAACAAACTTGAACAGATCGAGCTTTTCGGTGACATCCACAATGAAAAACATGAGAACCAAGAATTTGAGGGTTCTCCTTCACAGGCAGATAATGATACAATATTTAGATTCTTCAAAAGACCAACAGAGGATGGTAATTGCTTAATAGCAGTTCTATCTGCAAGCAGCTCTCTTAATGCAATCATATTCCCCAGTTGCTCAGGTAACTTGTCAAGTTTTAAGCAACCAGTCAAGTTAAGGGTTTCAAGAGATACCAAGTTAGGAATGCTTCTCGGAAGATTCTTTAGATTCTTGCATCCTTCTAAATTCAGCAAAACAAGTCTTTCCAAATGTCCAATGGACTCATGAACCTCAACCAAGCTTGTGCAGCCTTCAAATATCAGCATCTCCAGATGTGGGACTTGTATGAAGCATGGTGATTTGGTAAGATTTTTGGAATAGCTGAGATTAAGGATTTTCAACTTCTGAAGTATCTGTGAAACAAAATTATACATTTGTAAATTTACACAAAAAAGGAAAAAAAAAGTTATTGAAAAGGAATAAAATATACATATAGTAAGAGTTGTCATACTCCATTCTCCTTCCAGACTTGTATAATGCTACTATGCTGCATGTCAAGCACAACAAGGTTCCCTAGATGAATCTTTGAAGGTAGATATTTCAGAGGACACTTATTCCACTGAAGCCATCTTAGTTCTTTGGAAATATTCTCGAAACATCCTTCAAGATTTAAAATTACATTATTGATCTGGAGCAACATCAAATTCTTCATGTTGGCAAATGCCTCTGTTTTCAAATGTAAATCTTTGAGTACAGGAGGATTTAGGACAAGACCCTTCACTGCATCCGATCCCTAACAAAACAGAAAGTTGGATTAGCAACGCATATCTTCAACCTGTTTAAAGCTAGAACATCTTTAAATTGTAGTTCTAAATGTCCTCAGCACATGTAACCAAAGAAAAACACGAGTAATTTGGACATTATTAGAACGAGGCTATAACCGGTGCAATGCGCAGATGGTTGTGTATGTTGTGTATGAGGGAGAGAGATTTAGAGAGAGACCGGATTTTATAATGGAGAAATTCGAAACGGTTTATAAGGCGGTTTATTTGGTGAAACAATATAAAGGTTGAAATAGTGCCTTTGGGTGGAGACTTGAATCGGTTTATATCTTTATATGTAAGAAAAGAAATGAAACTTAAAAGTTACAACAATTCATAATAAAGCATTAAAACTTAAAAGTTACAATGATTCATAACGAAACATTACTTTTAAAAGGTCTACCGCTTCATAAACATAAATAAATGAAACTTAAAAGTTACATCAGTTCATAATGAAACATTAAAACTTAAAAGTTACAATGATTTATAATGAAACATTGCTTTTAAAAGGTTTACCACTTCATAAACATAACACTTCAAATCTAATGGGTAGAATGCCTACTTTTATGGGTAGAATGTCACGTCGAAATTATATGACTTTGCTTTTATATATAGTAATAGATTCCTTACAACTTTGTGAAATTTCAGATGTTTACTTGATTTTTAAGAAACTCTGGATTTAAGATCATGTCGATGTGTTGATAAATCATATAGGCAATGATGCAAGCTTGACAAAAAGACAATAATCTTAAACATACCTGCATGACAAAGATATGTGTGCATGGTTATGCATAAGTCCAAATGACTCTTACCTTATGTTGAGTTAGCACTTTTAACACATCATCGTGAAACCACAATCTACAACTTTTCTCTACATAACCTTGTGATCTTTCTCGAACAATCTCCCTTCCCATATCTCGAATAAGATTATGCATTCTCAACTTATGTTTGAGGTCAATTGTCACAAGTGACCTCTGAATGAGAATGCTAATACCAATATCTGGAAAGAGATCACACCCATGGAGAATTTTGTTGACATATTCTTTATCCATACCGATAAAGAAACATGCAATATCAAGGAATATATCCATCGTTTTAACATCTAGTGAATCAAAGCTTATTCTAAGTATCTTTTGAATCCTGTTGTGCGGAACTCGTTGTAATTTCCCCAATTCACTTGTCCATTCTCTAACGCTTCTTCTCTTTAGAAAAGATCCCAAAACCTCAAGAGCTAATGGGAGTCCCCCAGCGTATTTCACTGCTCTATCTGAAAGTTCTGAATAACTTCCTCTTGGATTGGTCATCTCAAAGGCATACCAACTAAAAAGTTGAAGAGATTCTGATGGATTTAAATTTCCCACCTTATATTTTTCAGATACTTTTAGTTGAGTTAGCAAATGTTCATCTCTTGTGGTTAAAATCAATCTACTTCCCAGACCAAACCCCTTGAAGTTTCCAACTAATTTGTGTACTTGGTCCAAGTCATCTACATCATCAAGAACAACAAGAATTCTTTTACCGCGAATTTTTTCCTGAATCAATCTGATTCCTCCATCAACACTGTCAATCTTCAAATTCTTTATTTTCAAGATATTAGAAAGAAGCTGTTCCTGCAAGCGAACTATACCATCACAACTTTTTGATTTTTCTTTAATGTCTGAGAGATAACTGCTAGCTTTAAATCTATCATATATTTCGTTATAGACAGCTTTTGCTATAGTTGTTTTCCCTACACCACCCATTCCATAGATGCCCACAACACGAACATCATTTGTTCCCAGATTTATCAAAGCTTTCATCACTTGAACACGAGAGTTTACACCTACTGGGTGTTTAGCGACAAATAAGTCAACGGGCTTTACTTTATTGGAAACATCTTCAACAATCTTTTCAATGAAGTTTGATTCATACCTGATTTTTGTACAAATAAAATAAAAATATTAGTCATAGGTACCAAAAATATGTTAGCTTCTCAGTCTTTTGGGGCTAATATCTCATGGAAAGCAAATTAGGTAATTTAAGTTACATAAAGAAATATCATTTAAATATATTTCTGTATAATTTCTTGTCCTATCCCTTGGAATGGCATAAAACTTCTTCTTTTTTTTCCCTTTTTTTTTTTTGCGCCCTTTTCCTGAATAAAGCCATTAACTGTGTTTGAGATGGAAGTAAGACTCCACTATCATTTCTTTCATGTTTATGATATTTTATAAATTATGATTCATCTAAAAGGTCATCCAAGACTAGATAATAAACGTTGTCAATCCATTTTCAGCTCAACCTAATATTTATAAAATAAAACTTGCATCTGGTATCTTTTGAAGTAAAGTACGAAGCAAACTGAAAAATGCATGTAAAAAAGCCAAATAGAGACCCTAGCAGAGTACCCATTTGCAACACTCAAGAGATCCCAACCAGAACAGTTTGCAGCTTCAGTAAGAGCTGCTCTCCACCTCTGCACCCTTTCCATATCCATCCGAAATCGTTCTTCATGCCTGATGAATGCCTCGGCAAAAGTTCCAGTCTGTTTTCGAACATCCGAAGGATGTACATTATAAAATATCGGAACAAGAGTGTGGCCTGTGCTGTTCTTACATTTCACGATCTCCACAAGCTCGTCAAGGCACCACCTAGAAGAAGCATAGTCTTTAGAGAAAACAACGATTGAAATCCTCGATCCACGAATTGCGTTGAGTAATCCAGAAGAGATGTTCTCCCCTCTTCCAAGCCCATCGTCATCCAGGAACGTCTGAATCCCGGCTTGCACCAAGGCAGAGTAGAGGTGATCAGTGAAGTTCTTGCGAGTTTCTTCACCTCTAAAACTCAGGAACACGTCATGATCCCAATGAGTTTTAGAAGCTGATAGAAGGGTACTTTGAGCAGCCATAGAAAACGCGAGCTTGTTGTGATTGAGTTTGACCAAACAAACAAGGAGACAAGTCACAAATCGATAGTAGATCGTGTAAGGGCGCCGCGTGAAGAAGAGGGACTTAGGACTAACTGGAAGGCATGTAGTGCAGCAGTGAAGTGGAGTGTTGCGAAGTGGTCTGAAGTGAATCTGGACGACGTCGTTGAAGCAGACTCAGGCAGCGTGCGTTTAGGGGAGTAAGGGTAGGTTTGGGGGTGAGATGAGAATTTTGTGTTTTGTTTTGAAGTTTAAAATATTAAGTTTTGGTATTATTACTGTTTTGGGATTTGAAAAAGGTGTATTGGGATTTGAAAAAGTTGAATTGTTTATTATATTTTGTATGAGGATTTGAAAAAGGTGTAATGATGAGATGAGATGAGATGAGAATTTTGTGTTTTGGTTTTGGCCCCAAACCTGCCCTAAGTGTAAAGAGTCCTAGGGGTGTACATTTAAGCCGTTTAACCGACCCGACCTGAAACTTCCGAATTACCCAACCCGAAATAAAACGGGTGTGAAACGGAATAATTCCATTTGACTTCCAAAATTACTCGGCTAAATCGGTTAATACCCAATAATCGTATTTATTGTAAAAACAATGTCGTTTTTACTTTGTTTTATCGATGACCTTCTTCCAGATTAGCGCACTTCCTTCAGCAATCTCTTCTCAAGCTCACACTCTTCTCTCAGAAGTTCAAGACTCAGCCGGCAGCCCTCTCGCACTCTGCCCTCAGTCTCACTCTTGGTCCCTCAATCTCTCTCTCTCTCTCGGACATCCACTCGGGCATTTCAGCATTTCTTTCTCACTTAGTCTCTCAGACACTCTCCAGTTTCCTCTCAGAACTCAACCCTCTCGCACTCTGCCCTCTGACTCTCGGTGTCTCAATATCTCTCTCATACAGAAGATATGGATGATTTGAACTGTTGGGGTACTTGAGTTTGGGTTGATATTGGTTGTTGAACTTTTGGGTATTATGGGTTTTCCGTTTTCTTCATGATTTTCTACTCTCTAGCCTTTCTATTGAATTTCTATCTTATTTTTAGTTATAGTCTTAGCACATTTCACCGGGTGATGTTGACATTGGCTCTTTCTCTGTGTATTGGAAATCCCCTTTGTGTTGATTAGCTTATCATCATCATTTCTGCATTTGAGAATTTTTTTCCTCAAAACTACACATGTGGCTCTGTAGTTCTCAAAATGTTGAAACATTTTTCAGAAGTGTAAGAGTCAAAGCACAATGGCTCTGTAGTGCTAAATAAATGGGTTGAGGACACTTCAGTTTTCTGTTGATCTAGTTTTTTGTTGCTGCGGTGGATGGAATTGGCACTTCAGTTTCTTAAGATCCAGTTTTCTTGGGTCCCCTTTTAAAACATTCTCAAAACTAAATCCACGGGTCAATACTCATTGCCCACCAGGATATACAACACCTCCCACTTCTTTTTTGCTTGCCCTTTTCCCAAACCCTCCTTATGAATTTGATCCCAAGCTCAATGTACAGCTTTTACCAAACATATATATATATATATATATATATATATAATTAATATATGAAAAATCCCACCACAAGAAAATGAAAAATCCATGATCATTCTATATTGTCATTTCATCAGGGTAGTGACTCATTAAAGATGTCATTTCAAAAGCTTGTTTAATGATACTCAGGATGAATACCATTATGATCATTTTATACCATATTGGTTCTGTATGATACACATATTATTGATGAGTATTTCTTGGGCGGCTGCTTTTTGTTCATCTCAAGTATTCAGCTTTCACATTCAATGGTAATCTGAGATTGAATTCGGTAATCATTCAACTTTCATAAACACAACTGGATCAAAGGGAAAACGAATGGTTGCAAAAAAGAAAGCCAAAGATGTCCACCAGTAGTGGAGCATTTTGAGTATGTTGACAGTGTTGTTATATTTACTCATTTAACTTGTAGAACCAAAAGCAGGAAGGCATTTCACCAAAAGATTAACCAAAACTATTCATGTTCATATGTTATCATGATTAATTTGGAAGTGAGCTACACTGCAACTATCATAGGTCAACACATGAAATCAATTGAGGAGCCCAGCCCACCATGAGCTATAAGTAATTAATTTACAAAGGTCTTGTGACCATTTCCTACTCATTTAACTTGTGAAATTAGCTTAAACTATGTGAGCAATCCTCAACAATATCAATATCAACACTTAAAAAAAATAAAAATAAAAAATCAATTAATCAAGTAATTGGATAATTTCTGAATTTTTTCGGGTCGGTTAATTGGGTAATACAGCCGGTTCGGTAATTCGGGTAATAATGACGTGTCAGGTCGGAATAGTGTATTTCGGTTCGGTTCGGTTCGGGTCGGGTCGGGTCGGGTCGGGTCGGGTCGGGTCGGTTGAACATGCCTATGTAAGACGCAGCGTTTTGACATGTATAAGCCAAAACGGTGCGTCCCGTTTATTAGAGTCTTTATATTTCAGTTGTTAAAACACACCGTTTTGGTATTTACAAGCCAAAACGGTGCGTTTGAATTAGTAGGTTCCTTTTTGTGTTCCAGAATGTAAATGGGCTTTTGTCTCTAGGCTATACGCAGCGTGCACAAACCAAAACGGTGCATTCTGTCTTTCATTCCAGAGGGGTGACTGTAGCTTTGCCTGGGAAAGGTTGTTACAGAATCGGTTATGAGGCGAGAGAGGACCTGTGCAGGGGCATTCTGGATTGTGAGATTATTTCCATAGTAGTAAGCTTGTAGTTGGAGGAAGGGACTACCTCGAATAGTTCCTGTAGAAGATCAAGTAGACATTATGGCTGAAAATCAGGAGGTTTCAAACCATCTATCAGCCGCAATATCTACTTGATCTTCTACATGCCCCCTAATCTGAAAGGAAGAGCACGAACATTCAGATTGAATTGCACATCCTTGAATTTGATAGTGGCAGCGGTTTTGTCAGGGCATCTGCTAGTTGATTGCGGCTTGAAATAAATTGCACTACTAGCTGCTTGCTAGACACTTGATCTCTAACAAAATGAAAATTAATTTCAATGTGTTTTGTTCGTGCGTGAAATACTGGATTGGATGAGAGATACGTCGCTCCAATATTATCACACCAAAGCACAGGAGTCTGACAAATAGGGAGCCATAACTCAGACAAAAGGGAGCAGATCCATATTATTTCGGCAGCTGTGTTTGCAAGTGAGTTATATTCAGCCTCAGTGCTACTTCGGGCCACGATTGCTGTTTTTTACAGCTCCATGAGATTAGATTGGGTCCTTGAAAAATACAATATGCACCAACTGGTCTTTGGTCATCTCTATCCGCAGCCCAATCAGAGTCGGAGTATGCTTGAATTCTCAAGTTATTAGCTTTGGTGATGAGGAGACCAGTTGAAACCGTGTGCTTTAAGTACCGCAATATTCTCTTGACGACTTGCCAATGAGAGTCCATGGGCTTGTGCATGAACTTACTAACTTTGTGAACGGCAAAAGCCAAATCTGGCCGTGTAAATGCCAAGTATTGCATGCTGCCTACAATACTTCGATAAAGGCTAACATCAGTGCATGGTGATCCATCGTTAGCAACCAAATGACAATTAGAAGCCATTGGGGTGGTACACGGCTTAGCTTTGTCCATTTTACTCCTCTTTAATAAATCAACAATATATTTTCTTTGAGTGAGATAGAGTCCTTCGGAGCTACGGACTGCTTCTACTCCAAGGAAAAAGTGAAGATTGCCCAGTTCTTTGACAGCAAATGAAGCTTTGAGACTTTGAATTATTCCGTTGATAGCATAAGAACTTGACCCTGTAATTAATATATCATCAACATATATTAAAATGTAAAGTACCTCGTTGGTGGTCTTTAATACAAACAGAGAGTTATCAGCCTTGCTTTCACAGAAGTTGAGTGCCTTGAGTTTATCAGATAGCTTTGAAAACCAAGCTCTTGGGGCTTGGCGCAAGCCATATAATGACTTGTGGAGTTTGCATACATGATGCGGATATTGTGGGTGAATATAACATTGAGGTTAAGTCATGAACACCGCTTCTTGTAAATCTTCATGCAAAAATGCATTTTGTACGTCAAGTTGAATGATAGGCCACTCATAAGTTACGACAATAGATAAAACTAGCCGAATGGTTGCATGCTTCACAACTGGACTGAAAGTTTCCATGAAATCAATCATTTCCTGTTGATGAAAGCCTTTGGCAACCAAACGAACTTTGTAGTGCTCAATGGTTTCATCGGCTTTCCATTTGATTTGATATACCCAGTGACATCCAACTATATTAGCTCGAGATGGGGGTGTAACAAGTGACCATGTACCATTTTGGAGCAGTGCATCAAATTCTTTAATCATAGTGTCACGCCAGTGGCTATGTTTGATGGCTGTCGTAAAGGAGGTTGGTTCGTGAGCTTCAGTGATTGTTTCTGTGATCAACGCTTACGGAAGTGGGTAACGGATAATAGTCATCTGCATGCTTCCGTGGTTGACAAATATTATTTTTGGATCTCATGACCATAGGATGGCTATTAACAGCATGCTAGGATGTAGAACAATCTTGAGTAACTACTTGGTCCAAAGGAGCATCACTATCAGGAGGGAAATTGGGCAAGATCATGTCTCTTATTCGTGCAAAAGAAGAAGAGCAATGTGCAGATCGTGTTCTCGCAGGAAATGAACTAGGTTGCATGGGAGTGGTGTTTGGAGGAGAAGAGATAGTGATGATGGATGGAAGAGACAGACGAAGTGGGAGGTGTCTCGAGCTGGACTTGCTGGAAAGCTAGAAAAAGAGTTTTGTCAAAAATCACGTGCCTTGAAATGTAAGTTCTTCCTGTAGAGGGATCAAAGCATTTGTATCCATGATGACCCAAACTATAGCCGAGGAAGATGTAGGTTTAAGATCGGAAATTGAGTTTATTTTTATTATAGGGTGTTTGGCCAACAAGCACAACCAAATACACACATGAATGAGTAATCAGGCATACGATGATACATTAATTCAAAAGGAGATTTATTTTGGAGGATAGGTGTTGGAAGATGATTTATGATGTATGTTGCTGTGTTGAAAGCATCTCCCCAATAGATGAAAGGAAGTTTTGAGTGAGCCAACAAACTTAAACCAACTTCGACAATATGTCGATGTTTACGTTTAATTGATCCATTTTGTTGGTGGGTGTAAGGACAAGCCACCCGATGATTTATTCCATGATGTTGAAAATAGGTATGTAATCGGCGATATTCACCACTCCAATCGGATTGAATTGATTTAATTTTCTTTTCAAAATGTTTTTCAATATAGGCTTGGAATTGAAGAAAAATTTGTTTAACGTCAGATTTCAATTTGATTGGAAACATCCACACAAATTTTGAATAATCATCAAGGAAACTAACAAACTATTTAGCACCCGTGGTGGAAGCCACAGAGGCAGGTCCCCATACATCGCTGAAAATTAAATCTAATGGATGACAAGAAACATGTGAAGAAGACTGAATGGGTAAATCATGGCTTTTAGCCATTTGACATTCGGAACAAATAGACGACCTTTTATTGGTGCTAGCCGAAAGTTTATTATTGAGAAGGACTTTGTTGAGAACGGGTTGGGATGCATGTCCAAGACGATGATGCCATACGGGAGTAGAGACACGGACAGTGGAGAAAGTATGAGGGCATGGATAAGTGGAGTTGAATTGATAGAGTCCATTACTGAGTTGGCCTTGATGATGGACCTTCCCCAAGTAGTCCTTCACAAGAAAATATTTGTCGTGAAATAGGCTCATTTGTTTTCAAGAGTGAAACCCAAAACTTTGAAAACCTCCCATCACATTATTACAACTTTCTCAAATCTCCATACAAAATAAAATAAACAATTCAATTGTTTCAAATCTCAAAACAAAAAAAATATTAAAAAATATATTCTAACAATATTTTATTCAACTTTTTAACTTTAATCTCAACTCATCTTATCTCATTTCTGAAGAAAAAAAACGAGCCTAAATATACATGGTTATCAACACAAAATTGTTGCACAGAAAATAAGTTCAGTATCTCGTCATTTTGATTGTCTCTGTTCCATTTTATCAAACAACCGCAACGCATTCTGTCCTTAGTGCATCGCATCATCCATTTTGTTCTACCCAGTTCCATTACATTACAGTAAGTTGCAGAGAGAATTACAAGGGTCCTAACAGATCAAGGGTAGCCCCTGCAATCAATTTTTCCGGGGCAAAAAGGAAACATCTTTCAAGATAGAATTTATGGCAAAACATAACAGATCTGGTCGAACTTAAGTACCTAGCCAATGAGCTTGAATCTAATAAAAGTATACAAAACCAGAGCTTCTTCATGTTGAGGCATTTCATGAGCCCGCAACAGAGACCCTCGGCCAGAAACCAAAGACGAGTGATATAAGAAGGAAGCCTTTAGGCAAAGGACCAGAAACCACCCATGGAAACTCTTATTACCCCACCTCTTTCTCTCCCACGTCACACCAACCTCCCAAACTCTACCTCCCCAACAATCGATGACGATCGGTATTTCGCAAACCACCCGACAGTTTTACTAATCAGCCAATGCATAAGTTTAAAGAGCCTAAAGCAAGTCCATGCTCAAATGCTTCATAGTGGCATCTTCTTCGACCCTTTCTCTACCAGTAAGCTCATCACAGCGGGTGACTTATCACCCTTCTCGAGCCTCGACTATGCTCGCCAAGTATTCGATCAAATTCCCCAACCGAATCTCTACACTTGGAACACCCTCATTCGCGCTTACGCGTCCAGCCCCGACCCTACTCAGAGACTCTTACTCTTTCTGCAAATGCGTCTTCAATGTGAACATCTCCCGGATAAATTTACTTTTCCTTTCTTACTCAAGGCAGCTTCGGAGCTTAAAGCTTTTCGGGTTGGCAGAGTGTTTGTTAGGTGTCTCCGAGTTTGGGAATCCATGGAAGCCAAAATGAGAGCTTTAAGGTTTTTTTAGTTAGGAGGCTGGAAGATGGAAGTGTGCGAAGTGAAGTGGAGTTCGGGCTTTGGGGAGTTTGGGTCTTTAGATCTCAAAACGACGCAGCACTGGGAAGTTCTTTATGGGCAAGAAACGACGTCACCTAGCTAAGGAAGAGAAACGACAGAGTTTTGGGCAACATACGGGACTGGGTTCTTGATGTAAACACACCGTTTGAAGTGTTATAAAACGGTGTAGTCTTAGTTTATCTTCAGAAGTTAGTTATAAGGGTTTTTCTGTATTTTCAATTACAATCTGTTAAGTATCACGCTAGGATGATGTTTTGGATTATTCTGGAGCATTTCTCATCTAAATTAGTGTTTTTCTAAAGGAGGAAGTGGGGACCTCGAATCCCCCACTGCGTATGAACAAGTGAGGTATTTTCTATCACTGCGTGTGCATCGTCTTCACTGTGATTGTCCTAATTCATTTCATTTACTGTTCATTATTGGGAATCATAACAATTGGTATCAAGTGTCGTCGATCCTACCCATTTCCACCCACAAGTATACATTCATCAATAGCCAACCCAGCAAATACCCACACAAACACATATCCCCACCGACTATACATTCGTCATTATCCAACCCAGAAAATACCCACACAAACACATTCCACCACCATACACATACACTCAGAAACCAATCCAAACAGAACCATCCACCACCATGGCTGAAAATACAAGATCTAAACACCAACAAGAAGCCTTGCAGCATCAAGTGGAGACTCACCAACAAGAAATCCTGGAGTTGAAAACAGAAGTTAATACGTGAAGACTGATGTTCAAGAAATCAAAGATATGTTACGGACCTGGTTCAATCAACAACACAATCTTCCTCCTCCTCCTCCTCCACCCCCACACCATGACCTAGAACTTTGAAATTCCAGAACCAAGAAGATTTAACCCAAGAGGGGTCAGACTCGACTTTCCTCATTTTCATGGTGTCGAGCCGGCTACTTGGATATTTAAGGCCAACCATTATTTTGAGTTCCAACAAACACCACTGCCTCAAAGGTTATTGATGGCCTCTTACCATATGGAAGGGGATGCATTGGTCTGGTTCCAAAATGCCTCCGATGGGGGCTTATTCCGTGATTGGGAAGCCTTTTCCCGTTCCTTACTTCTTCGCTTCGGAACCACGACCTACGATGATCCGATGGAAGCGTTGACAAGACTAAAACATACCAGTAGTGTGGCTGCGTACATGGGCCAATTTGAGGCATTGGCCAACCACTTGAGAGGCCTCTCCGATCCTCACAAGCTCAGCTGCTTCCTTAGTGACTTACGAGATGAAGTTCACATTCCGATTCGGATGCAAAACCCTGTAAATTTAAATGCAGCATATGGGTTAGCAAAAATGCAAGAAGAGTATCTTAACAGCATCAAGAAAATCAGTAAACCTATGGGAGAGCGAACAAATTCTGTTGGGGGAGGGGGCAACTATTCCCAAGGCTCTTACTCGAGTGATCATTACATCAAGTGGAGGAAGCCTATGGGGGGCACTAAACTAGTTTCTTCCATGCAAATAGATGAGAAGCGACGTAAGGGCTTGTGTTATCATTGTGAGGAAAAGTGGAATCCTGAACACACTTGCAAGAATCCTCGCATTTTCTTGATACAAGTGAATGAAAAAGAGATGGATGAAGAAGAGGAGCCACAAGGTGAGGACAAAGAGGAAAAATTGCCAATAGAAGCACTACCCAACAGCAAGGAGGAGCTGGAAATGTCCTTAGCTGCCATAGCAGGAACTCCCACTGTGAGAACCATGCGTTTAATGGGAAGTATTCTTGGGGAGCAAGTAGTAATATTAGTGGACTCGGGGAGTTCGCCTAACTTTATAGACTCAGCCTTAGCGTCAAAATTGAAACTGTCAGTGGATTATTCAGTGCAATTAAAGGTTCGAGTGGCCAATGGACAAGGCCTTAGCAGTGAGGGAATCTGCAAAACAGCCCACTTGAAGGTGTAAGGTAATTTGCTAAACCCTCCTCTTCATTTATTGGACCTTGCGGGGTGTGACATCGTGCTTGGAGTCCAATGGCTAGAGACCTTAGGCAACATAACTTGGAATTTTTCGAAGCTCGTAATGACTTTTGGGTGGGAGGGCCGAATCATTGAGTTAAGAGGGCTGAAGTTGAGTCTCTCGGTTGTGGAAGGTAGTCAACAGTTGCTTAAAGCAACTATGGCTAAGGGAAAGGGCATTCTTTTGCAAATTGTATGTGAAGGGAAAGGGGAAGGAAATGCTGAATTAATTGGGGAGTAGTTTTCAGAACTGTTAGATGAGTTCAAAGAGGTATTCAATGAACCTCAAGAGCTACCCCCACCTCGTACTCATGACCACCAAATAGTACTCAAAGAAGGCACTCAACCCATAACAAACAGGCCATATAGATACCCTTATTACCATAAAACATAGATAGAAAAGATTGTGGCTGAGTTGTTAAAATCTGGGGTGATTAGACCTAACTCTAGTCCCTTTTCCTCCCCTGTTTTGCTAGTCCGTAAAGCCGATGGCAGTTGGAGGCTATGCGTGGATTATAGGGAACTTAACAAGGAAATGGTAAAGGCTAAGTTTCTTATTCCAGTGATAGATGAGTTGCTGGATGAACTCTTTGGGTCGGTGATTTTTTCTAAGCTTGATTTACGATCGGGCTATCATCAAGTGAGGGTGGTGCCTAGTGACATTCCTAAAACGGCTTTTCGTACCCATGATGGACACTATGAGTTCTTAGTGATGCCTTTTGGCCTCACCAACACTCCGGCAACATTCCAAGGGTTAATGAACGATGTATTCAAACCTTTTTTGAGAAAATTTGTGCTTGTCTTTTTTGACGACATCTTGGTGTATAGTAACTCTCGGGAGGAGCATGTGGATCATTTGGGGGCTGTTTTAAGCATGTTGAAACAGCACTGTTTGTACGCAAAAAAAATCCAAGTGTCGGTTTGCTGTGGATGAAGTTGATTACTTGGGCCATATCATAAGTGCTAAGGATGTTATGGCTGATTCTTCTAAGATTATCTCTATGTTGGAATGGCCCGAGCCTAAGAATGTGAAGGCCTTACGAGGATTCCTAGGGCTCATGGGGTATTATCGGAAATTCATCAAGAATTATGGGCTTATTGCTGCCCCTCTCACCTCCTTACTCACGAAAAATTCTTTTTCTTAGAACATAGAGGCCAGCAAGGCATTTGCAGCCCTAAAGCAAGCTATTTCCCACCCACCAGTGCTAAAACTACTTGATTTCAGCAAGCCCTTTGTAATTGAATGTGATGCCAGCGGGAAAGGCATTGGGGCAGTCTTAATGCAATCCGGACAGCCTATTTACTACCTCAGTCAAGCTCTTAAGGGTAAGGCACTCTTGTTGTCGACATACGAGAAGGAGCTACTTGCTCTAGTCAAGGCCGTGCAAAAGTGGAGACCATACCTTCTTGGACAACCGTTTGTCATTAAAATAGATCAACAAGCACTTAAATTTCTGCTAGAATAGCATGTGGGAACTGAGGTGCAACAGAAGTGGATTACTAAGCTAATGGGGTACGACTTTTTTATTGAGTACAAAAGGGGTAAAGAGAATTTAGTGGCAAACGCCCTTTCAAGAAGGGAGGAAGACTTGGGTTTGTGTGTACAAATTTCTTTTCCTACTGCTGATTGGGTGGGGGAATTAAAGCAAAGTTATCTAAACAGTGAAGAATATTCTGTCTTGATAGAGAAATTGTTGAATCATCGTAAGGTTCCTAAGGGAACAACATTGCAGCAAGGGCTGATTCTGAGGAAAAAGAGAATTCTTATTGTGCCCGATTCCCCCTTTAAACTAAAGGTACTACAATTTATACACACCGACCCCATGGCTGGACACTCAGGCTATTTAAAGACTTACCAAAGAGCCAAGAGGGACTTCTACTGGACAGGTCTGAAAAAAGACATAAAAAAAATGGGTTAGGGAGTGTGAGACATGTCAAGCCTCCAAGTATGAAACATTACCCCCAGCGGGACTCCTACAAGCCCTTCCTATACCTCAACAGGCTTGGATGGATATTTCAATGGATTTCATCGAAGGGTTGCCGAAATCAAAAGGGTATTCAGTTATCTTTGTGGTGGTTGATCGGTTCACAAAATATGGGCACTTCATACCCTTAGCACACCCCTACACAGCCTCAGAGGTGGCTCAAGTGTTCCTTGGCTCAATGTTCAAGCTACATGGTTTCCCAAAAACCATAGTCTCAGATCGAGACCCCGTGTTCTTAAGTGCCTTCTGGAAGGGTCTGTTTACACTTCAGGGGACCTCACTAGACTTTAGCTCTGCCTATCACCCTAAAAGCGATGGGCAGACCGAAGCCGTGAACGAGGTAGTGGAAGGATACTTGCGTTGTTATGCAAGTCTTAAGCCTACTGAATGGAGTCAGTGGCTACCCTTGGCTAAATGGTGGTATAATAGCACCTACCACAGTTCAGCCAAGATGTCCCCTTTCGAGGCCCTCGACGGGTATGCACCCCCTAGATTACTGGATTATATCCCAAGATCCTCTAACAATGTCACAGTGGATCAATTGCTACGAAATAGGACACAGATTCTCAATGTTTTGAAGGGAAACCTCATGGCAGCACAAGTAAGAATGAAAAATTATGCTGACAAAAATAGAACAGAGCGACAGTTTACAGAGGGAGATTGGGTATACCTTCGCCTCCAGCCGTACCGCCATAAATCAGTGGTGGCTCTCCGGAACATGAAGTTGGCGCCGCGCTTTTATGGGCCATTCAGGATGGCTCAGAGACTCGGGTTGGTGGCCTACCGACTAGAGTTGTCGTCCACTTCACAGATCCACCTTGTCTTCCATGTGTCGTGCTTAAAGAGGAAGTTAGGAGATCGGATCCAACCATTGGCCACCTGCCACCCACCAATAGTGACGGCGAGGTGATACCCGAGCCAGAGGCTGTGCAAGATCGATGCATGAGACAGCAAGGAGGAAGGGCGGTGACCGAAGTAATGATCAAATGGATAGGGCTGTTGGAGGAAGAAAATAGTTGGGAAAAAGTGTGGAAAATAAGGGTTTTGTATCCACACCTTGTGGACAAGGTTTTTTAAGGGAGGGAGAATGTTAGGTGTCTCCGAGTTTGGGAATCCATGGAAGCCAAGATGAGAGCTTTAGGGTTTTTTAGTTAGGAGGTTGGAAGATGGAAGTGTGCAAAGTGAAGTGGAGTTCGGGCTTTGGGGAGTTTGGGTCTTCAGAAGCTCAAAACGGCGCAGCACTGGAAAGTTCTTTATGGGCAAGAAACGACGTCACCTAGCTAAGGAAGAGAAACGGTAGAGTTTTGGGCAACATAAGGGACTGGGTTCTTGATGTAAACGTACCGTTTGAAGTGTTATAAAACAGTGTAATCTTAGTTTATCTTCAGAAGTTAGTTACAAAGGCTTTTCTGTATTTTCAATTACAATATGTTAAGTATCACGCCAGGATGATGTTTTGGTTATTCTGGAGCATTTCTCATCTGAATTAGTGTTTTTCTAAAGGAGGAAGTGGGGACCTCGAATCCCCCACTGCGTATGAACAAGTGAGGTATTTTCTATCACTGTGTGTGCATCGTCGTCACTATGATTGTCATGATTCATTTACATTTACTGTTCATCATTGGGAATCATAACAGTGTTTCATGGGATGGTGATTAAAGCATCCCTAAGTTTGGATATCTTTGTTCTCAATTCGCTCGTGCATTTTTATGGTTCGTGTGGGAATTTGGATTTGGCTTATGGGGTGTTTGTAAAGATTCCACGAAAAGATGTTGTTTCTTGGAATTCTATCATCATGGGTTTTGCCTGAGGAGGTTATCCCAAAGAGGCACTGGACGTATTTAGGAGAATGTGAAGCCAAATGATGTGACGATGGTGGGTATCCTTTCGGCTTGCGCGAAGAAGTTGGATTTGGAGTTTGGGAGGTGGGTGTGTTCGTATATTGAAAAGAATGAGGTTAGTGTGAGCCTGTATTGAAGATAATGCCTATTTATGATGCAGTTTTTTTAATAAAGTCTATTAATAGTATTTTGTTATTATAGAGAAACTCTGTTATCGTGCATCTTGGAAAGGATGAGTTTTAATGCTCTGTAATTTTCAATGCTATTTATATAATGTACTTCTCCATCGATAAGGAGGAGATCATCAGAATCAATCAACAAGTATTTTGGTTGAAGTTCTCCTCTATCTTTTACTTCACCTCTGTACTAAAAATACCAACAGTTGGTATCAGAGCAGCTTTCGGTCTTTGGGATATGATGGCTGCGCCTGGTTCATCTGCAAATCTTCCCATTTTTTCTGGTGAAAACTATGACTATTAGAGCATAAAAATGAAAACTCTTTTCCTATCTCTTGATCTGTGGGATGTCGTTGAAAATGGAGTCTCTTCAGTTGCTGAAGCCACGTCTGAAGGAGCTTCTGATCTTACCCAAGTCAAGTCTGATAGGCAAAGGGATGCAAAAGCCTTGTTTATTCTACAACAGGCTGTGAGTGAGTCCATCTTTCCAAGGTTGATGAGGGCTTCTTCTTCCCAGCAAGCTTGGGAGATCCTGCAACAAGAATTTCAAGGTAATATCAAAGTTAAAATTATCAAACTTCAAGGTCTAAGAAGGGAACTTGAAAATCTCAAAATGAAAGAATCTGAGAATATCAAGGAATATTGCTCTAGAGTCATTGAAGTAGTGAATCAAATGAGGGCTTATGATGAAAATATTTCATATGAAAGGATTGTTCAGAAAATCCTCATAAGCTTGACTGAAAAATATGACCATGTGGTGGCTGCCATTGAAGAAGCTAAAGATCTATCTTCACTTTCTGTCACCGAGTTACTGGGCTCACTTTATGCTCATGAACAACGGATTGGCAGAAAGAATAAGGTGTCTTTGGAAAATTCATTTCAATCCAAAGTTAGTCTAAAGAATCAAAAGCAAAAGGAATTCAAGAAAAAGTTCAAGGGCACAGCCAAAGGAGGAGAAAATTCTCAAAAGAAGAAGGGAGAATTTTTAACCTGTGGTGTTTGCAAGAAGACTAATCATATGGAGAAAGATTGTTACCACCGGGGCAAGCCACAATGCTCAAATTGCAAGAAGTTTGGGCATGAGGAAAAAGATTGACGGTTCAAGAACAAAAATCAGCAAGCAAATTTCACCGAGGACAAGGAAGAGCAGTTGTTCTATGTTTGTCATATTGCAGCCGAGCAAAGAAGAGAGTGGTTTCTTGACAGCGGGTGCAACAACCATATGACACCAGATGGGAGCTTATTTTCTCAAATCGATAAATCTGTATGTGTTAAAGTAAAGCTTGGAAATGGAGATTTGGTGGAGGCAAGTGGTAAAGGTACGATTGCCATGGAAACCAAGAAAGGGACTAGATTCATAAAAGATGTTCTTCATGTTCCTAGCCTTGATCAAAGTTTGCTAAGTGTTGGGCAAATGATGCAAAATGGCTATTCACTTCACTTTGAGGGAGAGCTATGTGTCATTCTTGATTTGAAGAAAAACAACCAAGTAGTGGTAGAAGTTAAAATGGGAAATGGGAGAAATTTTCCCATTACTTGGCAGTACCCAAGAGCAATGATGGTCAAATCTGATGAAACAACTCTTTGGCATCAAAGATTTGGTCATTACAACCTAAATGCCTTAAGGATGTTAAATCAAAAGAACATGATAAGAGATATGCCTTTGCTGGACCAAAACATGCCTACTTGTGAAGGGTGTATGATGGGAAAGCAACATAGGTAGCCATTTCCATCAGGAGAAGCATGGAGAGCAAAATCAGTACTTGAGCTAGTGCATACTGATCTGTGTGGTCCCATGAGGACTCTCTCTCAAAGCCAAAACAGGTACTTTATGCTCTTCATTGATGATTTTTCAAGAATGACTTCGGTTTACTTTCTTAAAGAAAAATAAAAGGCTTTTAATGTTTTCAAAAACTTCAAATTGCTAGTTGAAAATCAAAGTGGTCAAAAGATGAAGATCTTGAGAAGTGATAGAAGGGGTGAATTCAACTCAAGTAAGTTTGATGAATTTTGTCAAGAAGAAGGGTTGGAACACCAACTGACAGTTGCCTACACTCCACAACAAAATGGAGTCTCGGAAAGGAAGAATAGGACTGTTATGGAGATGGCTAGGTCCATGCTAATGGCAAAGGGCATTCCAAAAAAATTCTGGGCTGAGGCTGTTAATACAGCAGTATATGTGGTAAATAGATGCCCCACAAAGGCAGTGAAGGATATGACTCCAATCGAAGCATGGAGTGGACACAAGCCAACTGTTAGTCACTTCAAAGTATTTGGATGTTTGTGTTACATTCATGTACCTGAACAAAAGAGACACAAACTTGAAGAAAAGTCAGAGAAAGGGATTTTTCTTGGGTATAGCTCTCAATCCAAGGGATACCGGATCTTCAATCTCAAAACTCAGCAGCTGGTCACAAGTAGAGATGTTCAGTTTGATGAGCATTCAACCTGGAAATGGAAAGAAGAGCATGAACCAGATCTGACTCTTCGAGTTCCAATTACTGAGCAAGTTGAGGAAGAGCTTGAAACATCAGCTCCAAATGATCAACCTTCATCACCATTCTTGGTTTCAGGAAGTGACAGCAACTCTAGAAGTTCAACAGTTTCATCACTTGAGACTTCTCCAAGAAGATTCAGGGCATTAAACGAAATATATGAATCTTGCAACTTCAGTTCCATAGAGCCTGAAAATTATGCAACAGCTTCTAAAGAACAAGTTTGGGTGGATGCAATGAAGGAGGAGATTAGAATGATTGAGAAAAACAATACATGGGAGCTGGTTGCATATCCTGACAGCAGGGATGTTATCGGAGTTAAGTGGGTATATAAAACAAAGCTCAACCTAGATGGTTCTTTAAACAAGTGTAAAGCAAGATTGGTTGCAAAGGGCTATTCACAACAGGCTGGGATAGATTTCAATGAAACCTATGCACCCGTAGCTAGGTTGGACACCATCAGAACAGTAGTTGCACTTGCAGCTCAAAGAAGTTGGAAGATCTCACAACTTGATGTAAAATCAGCTTTTCTTAATGGAGAACTTGAGGAGGAAGTTATGTTCAGCAACCCGAAAGCTTTATGAAGGAGAAGGGAAAGTATTTAAGTTAAAAAAGGCTCTCTATGACCTTAAACAAGCACCTCGAGCTTGGTATAGCAAAATAGATAGCTATTTTTGTGATCATGGCTTCAAGAGAAGTGTTAGTGAACCTACACTTTATGTCCAACTCAAAGGTGAAAGTTTGCTCATTGTCTCACTTTATGTTGATGATTTAATTATAACAGGAAATAATTCGGTTATGATTGAATCATTCAAACAAGAGATGATGAAAACATTTGAAATGAGTGATATGGGACTAATGCACTACTTCCTTGGAATGGAAGTATATCAAGAAGGAGGCATTTTCATTTCACAAAGGAAATATGCTCTTGATTTGCTCAACAAGTTCAATATGGCTGAATGCAAATCAGTAGCTACTCCTTTTATAGCAAATGAGAAATTGAAAAAGGAAGATGGTGCAAAAGAAGCCGATGCAGCAGCATATAGGAGTTTAATTGGAAGCTTACTTTACTTGGCTGCCACTCGGCCTGACATCATGTATGCAACTAGCCTTCTCTCAAGATTCATGCAATGTCCAAGTCAAATCCATTTTGGAGCTGCTAAAAGAGTGTTGAGATACATTCAAGGCACAAAGGATTTCGGCATTTGGTATAAGCCAAGTTCTCATTTAACTTTGACTGGTTTTACTGATAGTGATTGGGCTGGTTCTGTGGATGATATGAGAAGCACATCCGGGTATTGTTTTAATCTTGGAACTGGTGTGTTTTCATGGGGACCTAAGAAGCAAGGATCTGTAGCACAATCCACAGCCGAAGCAGAGTATGTGGCTGTTGCTGGAGCTACAAATCAAGCTATTTGGCTGAGTAAAATTCTCGAAGATATGGGTGCAAAACAGCAGCTGCCAATTGTAATTTACTGTGATAACAAATCAGCAATAGCTACGACAAAGAATCCTGTCTTTCATAGCAGAACTAAACATATTGCAATTAAGTATCATTACTTGAGGGAAGTAGAAGCAAAAGGAGATGTGAAGCTGAAGTTTTGTAAGTCTGAAGAACAAGTTGCTGATATTTTCACAAAGGCACTTCCAAGAGACAAATTCCAGTTGTTGAGGCTCAAACTTGGAGTGTCAGAAAAATGCATCAAGGAGGAGTATTAAAGATAATGCCTATTTATGATGCAGTTTTTTAATAAAGTCTACTAATAGTATTTTGTTATTATAGAGAAACTCTGTTATCGTGCATCTTGGAAAGGATGAGTTTTAATGCTCTGTAATTTTCAATGCTATTTATATAATGTACTTCTCCATCGATAAGGAGGAGATCATCAGAATCAATCAACAAGTATTTTGGTTGAAGTTCTCCTCTATCTTTTACTTCACCTGTGTACTAAAAATACCAATAGCCTGACTTTGAGTAATGCAATACTTGATATGTATATGAAATGTGGAAGTGTTGAAGAGGCAAAAAAATGGTTTGATGGGATGCAAGAGAGAGATATTTTCATTTGGACAACTATACTTGATGGATATGCTAAGTTAGGGGAGTATGACGAGGCTTGGCGTGTTTTTGATGCAACGCCTTGTCAAGATATTGCTGCATGGAACACTCTCATTTCTGCTTATGAACAGAATAGTAAGCCAAAGGAGGCTTTGGCTATTTTCCGCGAATTACAGCTCAAAAAGGATGCAAAACCAGATGAGGTCACTCTTGTGTGTGCTCTGTCAGCTTCTGCTCAGTTGGGAGCCATGGATTTAGGCAGGTGGATCCACGTTTATATAAAGAAGCGGGGGATTAAGTTAAATTGTCATCTCACGACCTCACTCATTGACATGTATTCTAAGGGTGGGGATCTAGAGAAGGCACTCGAGGTATTCTATTCAGTGGAAAGCAAAGATGTGTTTGTTTGGAGTGCCATGATTGCTGGTCTGGCAATGCATGGGCACGGGAGAGCTGCAATAGATTTGTTCTCGAAAATGTTAGAAGCAAAGGTCCAGCCCAATGCTGTGACTTTTACCAATGTGTTATGCGCCTGTAGCCACACAGGATTAGTAAATGAGGAACGAACCTTATTCTATCAAATGCAGTCAGTTCATGGGGTTGTGCCTGGGGAAAAGCACTATGCTTGCATGGTTGATATTCTTGGCCGGTCAGGCCTTCTGGATGAAGCAGTCGAACTGCTAGAAAAAATGCCCATAGCTCGTACTGCTTCTGTATGGGGGGCTCTGCTTGGGGCCTGTAGACTTCATGGTAATCTTGAGCTTGCTGAAAAGGCTTGTAGCAATTTGCTTGAGTTGGACCCTAGAAATCATGGAGCCTATTTGCTTTTATCAAACATTTATGCTAAAACGGGGAAGTGGGATAGAGTTTCAGGGTTAAGGAAGGTCATGAGAGATTCTGGTCTAAAGAAAGAACCTGGTTGTAGCTCAATCGAGGTCAACGGTATTGTTCATGAGTTTGTGGCAGGCGATAGTTCTCATCCATTATCCATGGAAATCTACTCTAAGTTGGATGAGGTTGCAGCAAGATTGAAATCAATTGGTTATGTACCAAACAAGTCTTACCTCCTGCAACTTGTCGAAGAAGAAGACATGAAGGAGCAGGCCCTAAACCTTCAGAGTGAGAAGTTAGCAATTGCCTTTGGGCTTATTACTATGGTCCCATCTCAACCAATTCGGGTTGTGAAGAATCTCCGTATTTGTCGGGACTGCCACTCAGTTGCTAAGCTCATATCTAGGCTTTACGGTAGATACTTCTGAGAGATCGTTATCGATTTCACCGTTTTAGAGAAGGGTATTGCTCATGTATGGATTATTGGTGAATATGGAAAGCATTTGCTGTGAAGATCTCATCTCATACTCTTGAAGTGATTTTGGCAAAGTCTAAATAATTATTTAAGCACCAAAAAGCAAGTTCAGTCAATCAATGTGATGATTGAGCTGAGTTTAATCGACTAAGAAAAGTATGCTTACTCGATTCTGAAAGGAGTCGTGCCAAACCAAAATCAATTATACGAGCAGTCAGCTCATCATCGAGAAGAATATTGCTTGGCTTTAAATCACAGTGAATAATAGGTATATGGCATTCATGATGAAGATAAAGCAAAGCAGAAGCCACATCTATTGCAATGTTTACTCGCTGAAGAAGGCTTAAATTTCTCAGCTGCTTGAGCCCATCTTCTGGATGCAACCACATGTCCAAGTTCCCATTTGGCATGAACTCATATACTAAAGCTTTGAAATCTTGGCCCCCATAGTCAATACTTGAGCAAGCAGTTAAAATATTAACTAGGTTTCGATGCCGGATGCTCCTTAAGGCTTGGCATTCAGCGATGAAGCTTCTGGACGCTCCCTTCTTTTTTAGGTTGAGTACCTTGACTGCGACACTGACTTCATCGAGACCAAGCTTTCCTTTATAGACAGTACCAAAATTACCTGAACCAATCAAATTCATCTCAGAGAATCCATCGGTTGCATTGAGTAGTTCTTGATAAGAAATCTTTTGGTAGAAGTGCCCAAAGGTAGAAGTGGGAAGACATTTTTTATTGACTTTCTCAACCAGCACAGGGAAATCAAAGACAACACCACCACGGAGAAAGCAGGAATGCCTATTGCCAGAATCAACTTAAAAACAACACAATTTCTATGCTTATTGGAACATGCGCGCAACTGCAGCTCTTGGATTCCCCCACAAAGCCCACTGTTGCCATATACTTCAATTGCAGTTGCATTTCTGAAGATCCCCTGTATGGGCACCTCTCCCTCAAGATTGTTGCTAGACAGATTCAAGTTTATCAACATGGAAAAACTAACCATATAGCTTGGAATTTGGCCAGTCAAGTTGTTGTGGGAAAGATCAAGAGATTCAAGATATTTAATACCCCTTAACTTACTTAAATCCGGAATGGTTCTTTCAAAGAAGTTCCCTTGCACATAAAGTGCTTCCAACCCCAAACAATCCCCTAGTTCCGCAGGAATCTCTTTGGAAAATTTGTTGAATGAAACATCCGGGTAAACAAGATGTTGGGGTATATGTGGAGACTGGTTTGGAGCTGAAAAGGTGTTTGCTGAAGTTGGCTTGACTGTTGGCTCGACTGTTAGCTCGAGCCAAGTCCGCTCGACTTCGCTCGACAGACCGCCCGAGCGAAGGCAAGTCAGAGAGGTTCGCTCGACATCGCTCGACAGACCGCTCGAGCGAAGGCAAGTCAGAGAGGTTCGCTTGAGTCTCGCTCGACACTCCGCTCGAGCGAGACACAAACCCTAGTGTTCGCTTGACACTCCGCTCGAGCCAATGTTCATTTGGCTGTTCGCTCGAGTCGCGCTCGACAGTCCGCTCGAGCGAAGTATGCAGATTTTGCCAGATTAGGGTTTCCAGCACCACTCACTATATATATGTGATATTATACTTGTGTTGTACGGCCAGAAGCATATTTTGAGAGAGAACAATTGTCTTGTGAGTGCATATTGTGTGAGAGAGTAAAAAGCCTTAGAGAGTGTGAGTTGAGATTGAGTGATTGTAATCTCCTCTAGTTAATAAGATTTCTGCAGCTCCTGTGGACGTAGGCAATTTGCCGAACCACGTAAATATTGTGTCGTGTTCTTGATTGTATTGCTTTTACTTTATTTGTCATCGTTGGTGTGTATACTTTGCATAGTATTTCACAACAACTGGTATCAAGAGCCAAGGTCGGATCTGAAAGAGAATGATGACTGGAGATAAAGTGAATGCACCCGGGATCGAGAAGTTTGACGGCACTGATTTTGGGTACTGGAAGATGCAGATTGAGGATTATCTCTATGGGAAGAGCCTCCACCTTCCACTGTTGGGAAAGAAGCCGGAGAGCATGGCTGATGCTGAGTGGACCCTGTTAGATCGACAGGTTCTAGGTCTTGTTCGGCTGACTTTGTCTAGAACAGTGGCACACAATGTCAGTAAGGAGAGAACCACGGTGGATCTCATGGCGACTTTGTCAGGTATGTATGAAAAGCCGTCTGCGAACAATAAGGTGCACTTGATGAAGAAATTGTTCAATCTGAAGATGTCTGAAGGTATGTCTGTAGCCCAACACTTGAATGAATTCAATACGATCACAAATCAACTGTCATCTGTAGAGATTGAGTTTGATGATGAGATCAGAGCGTTGATTCTATTGGCATCGTTGCCAAACAGTTGGGAGGCCATGAGGATGGCTGTGAGTAGTTCAGCCGGCAAGGCAAAACTGAACTACGATGACATACGTGACATGGTGCTTGCTGAAGATGTACGTAGGAGAGATATGGGTGAGTCTTCGGGTTCAGGATCTGCCCTGATTGTTGACAATAGGGGCAGAGGACATGGAAGATCAATCTCCAAGAGCAGGGGAAATAGCAAGATGAGATCTGGGCAGCAGATCACATGCTGGAGTTGTGGCAAGTCGGGCCACATCAAGAGAAACTGCAGGAATCAAGAAAGTTCTGATGATGATGCTGTGAATGTAGTGGTAGAAGAAATTCATGATGCCTTACTTCTTGCAGTGCACAGTCCGATTGATGATTGGGTGTTGGATTCAGGGTCTTCATTCCATAGCACTTCACATCGAGAAATCATGCGGAATTATGTTGCTGGTGATTTTGGTAAGATGTATACGGCTGATGGAGAGGCATTGGATGTAGTGGGAGTGGGTGATGTGCACATCACACTTCCAAACAGGAGCGTGTGGACTTTACAGCAAGTCAAACATGTTCCAAATCTGAAGAAAAACCTGATCTCTGTGGGACAGCTTGATGACAGCGGTTTTGCAGTAGCGTTCTCTGGAGGGGCTTGGAAGATCACTAAGGGTGCGCTGGTCTTAGCGCATGGTAAGAGATCTAATTCTTTGTATTTGACATCAAGATCCAGTGATGTGCAGGGAAATACAAGAGTGCAGAAAGGCAGGCTTGATCGCGCGAAACATGTGAGGAAGCCAAAGGGAGTCAGCTTTGTCGTTCCTCATGAAAGTCTGGGAAAGTTGGCTAAGGTTGCCAAGATCGGTTCGAGACCGGATACTCCTAGTGCAGTGGGAGTTGTGAATCGCCCTAAGGGCGATATATGTGGAAGACTGAAGTCGGACTTGACTTCAGTGCGTCTTCTAACTTGAAGACGGGATCTGTGAGCTGCAGAGATGATGGGGCTTGGCTGGAAACAGTGGCTGGCATGTGGAGACCCAGTCTCCAAGTGGGAGATTGTTGGGGTATATGTGGAGACTGGTTTGGAGCTGAAAAGGTGTTTGCTGAAGTTGGCTTGACTGTTGGCTCGACTGTTAGCTCGAGCCAAGTCCGCTCGACTTCGCTCGACAGACCGCTCGAGCGAAGGCAAGTCAGAGAGGTTCGCTCGACATCGCTCGACAGACCGCTCGAGCGAAGGCAAGTCAGAGAGGTTCGCTTGAGTCTCGCTCGACACTCCGCTCGAGCGAGACACAAACCCTAGTGTTCGCTTGACACTCCGCTCGAGCCAATGTTCATTTGGCTGTTCGCTCGAGTCGCGCTCGACAGTCCGCTCGAGCGAAGTACGCAGATTTTGCCAGATTAGGGTTTCCAGCGCCACTCACTATATATATGTGATATTATACTTGTGTTGTACGGCCAGAAGCATATTTTGAGAGAGAACAATTGTCTTGTGAGTGCATATTGTGTGAGAGAGTAAAAAGCCTTAGAGAGTGTGAGTTGAGATTGAGTGATTGTAATCTCCTCTGGTTAATAAGATTTCTGCAGCTCCTGTGGACGTAGGCAATTTGCCGAACCACGTAAATATTGTGTCGTGTTCTTGATTGTGTTGCTTTTACTTTATTTGTCATCGTTGGTGTGTATACTTTGCATAGTATTTCACAACACAAGAGTGTTCAGGTTTCCAACTTCTGGTGGCAAGCTTCCTGTCAAAGAGTTATGAGACACACTAAGGACTCGAGAAAGGGCTGGAAGACTAAGGAGTTTCTTGGGTATTGTGCCATTTAGTTTATTATGGAAAAGTTGAACATCTTGCAGGTGGCTGCACATTCCAAGACTTGAGGGTATGATTCCTTCCAAACTGTTATTATACAAATAGAGCTCCAACAATTGAATCATGTTGCCAAGAGAAGTCGAGATCTCCCCTGTCAAGTTGTTTTCACATAAGTACAATCTTTTCAAGTTTGAGAGCTCACCAATTGAAGCTGGAATATTTCCCGTTAACAAATTCTGTTCCAGACCAAGTTGAGTTAGGCTAACTAGATTTGATACCTTCGTAGGTATGCTTCCCCCAATGAAATTCCCTCCTAGCTGTAGCCATGTTATTTGGGTTGAGAAGTTTGTTATCGCATCAGGCAGCTCACCTCCAAGCCGGTTGTAGCTGATATCGAGTGTCTGTAACTGGCTGCAATTGGTCAAAGGTCTAAGAAAACTCAAATCATCAACTGAATAATTTCCAAGAAGATTCCTGTTTGCATTAAGCCATGTAAGATTTCGTAGATTACCAAACTCCATAGGTAAGTTTCCCGTAAAATAATTCGTAGGGATATCAATTTCTTGAAAATCTGAAGCATTGGACAATGCAGCTGGAATGCTTCCTGTAAATTTGTTTCCTGCCATACCAAGCTTTTGAAGATTTGGAAGTGCAATGCCTAATTCAGGCATGAGGTCACCAGAAAAGTTGTTGAAAGCCAAGGAAATGATTTTGATTGATGAAAAATTGTAAAGGAAAGGTGGACACACACCAGAAAGGTTATTATTGCCTACTTGAAAAGTTTCCCATCTTATCATCTGGGATAATGTATCTGGAATTTCTCCCTCCAAATTGTTATATGAAAACCAAAGCTGTTGGAGAGAAGACAGGTTTCCCAGAGAAGGTGGGAACTTTCCACTTAACTGGTTTTTGGCAAGATATAGATTCTTGAGTTTGGACAAAGAGCCAAGTTCAGAAGGTATTTGTTGCATTAGATGGTTGTCTGGAGACCCAGATACATAAGGTTGGAACGGTGAGACAGATTGACAGGAATTTCTCCTTCCAATGAGTTATAACTCGGGTTTAAACTCTGAAGCCTGATCAAGTGACCAGCTTCTGAGGGGATGTGACCAGCTTCTGAGGGGATTCGACCATAGAAGGAGTTAATTGCAAGGTTGAGGGATCGAAGGAAAGAAAGATTTCCAATGTAGGGTGATATGGTGCCAACCAAGTTCTTGTCTTTTAGGTCCAAACCTGTAACCACCCCCTTCCCGTAGGATAGGTGTGTCACGTGTTATTCATAGAATAAATCCTGGCAAGAGATCCCATATTTCATAATTGAAAAACTGAACTTTTATTATGCAGAAAAGGTCTAATAAAACTGTTTTCCAAAACATTAAATGAAATAAACTGAATAAATTCATGTCATAAAAACATGTTTAATTTTAGAAAGTCTGAACTAGAATAAAATGCTCCTTCTACTCCTGTCATGCCTGCTCGTAATCATCATCCTCACCTGGGTGGTTAAAACATGGAAAATAAACTAAAATGAGTCGAAGACTCAGTAAGAAATCCATCACAACGTAAACGTAATAAACATAAGATTTTCATAAAAACTTTCATGCTGAGCTTAAAATTCATGACTGATCATAATGATGCTTATGCTATGTATGACTGATTTAACTGAATTAACTGACTGATTTATCTGACTTATCTGACTGGCCAACACACTTAACCCTGTGTGCAAGGTTGTGCACCGGCCCCACATCCCGCTGCAGCAAGGGGAACCGCTGATAGTATTCTAGCATACTATGGTGGACCACGACTAAGTTCATAGCTTGCACACCACCCTAAACTGAACTGAACTGCATTGGTACCATGCATCTGAATGACCATCTTATTAACTGATCTGATATTATCTTACACTTGAACTTAAGATGGCTTACGTGTCTTATACACATGAGATGCATGACATAATACATACAAAATTATAATTTTTGAACTAATATCCTACTAAATCAAATTCACAATCTAATAGGTAGTCAAACAAATATTTTGTTTAACCCTTTAATCAATAAATCATAATATTTAAATTACTAAAATACTAATCTATAATTTAGTGGAATACTCGAGCTATTTTAAAATAATTCATAAAACTTAAATTCTTAAACTAAGTTTCATTTCTTAACATAATTATTAAATCTTATAAGGAACCTAATAAATTCTATTAAATATTCTTAACATAATAATTTTATTAAACTCTTACTAATTGATAAAGGAAATATTAACTAAAATATTAGACTTAAAAGTATACTTTAAAAATATATTTCCAATTCTTTAAACACTTTCTTATAAAATGAACATTTAACTACTATATTTATTTAATTAAAAACTAACCTTTAAAATATTAAGCCCAATAAAATTTCTAAAACTGTTGTTAAAATAAGATTAAATCTAATTTAAAATACCCTTTCAAATTCTTTAACTATTTTCTTATAAAAAATGAGCTCATGACTAATATATTTATTTAATAAAATAAACTCAACTTCAATACAAAGACATATTAATATTCATAATTAACATACACTTAAACATAAAGTTATAAATGTAATCGTACTTAAAAACACTGAAGATACTATGGGAAGGGATTACAAAGGGTATAAAAGTAATCTCTTTTAAAACACTTGCACTGAGTGAATTAAACCCAAAAAGCCACTAATACGTTACGTAGAGAAACAGAGGCAACGGGAGACGCGTGCGAGGCAGAGGACTCACAGAGAGAGAGGCTAACGTGCGGCGGTTCTGGGTTGCTGGCGGGGGTCACGGCAGCGCGACTGGGGGCTCGTTTGTGGTGGTGCGACGCCGAAGGAAGCGAACCATGCGGCAGTGCAACCGAGAGGGAGGGAGGCGCACATACAGAGCTGGGTGGCTGAGGGTCGTAGGCCAACCGGGATGGAGTAAGTGCCACGGAGAAGAGCTGGTCGGCGATTTCTGGCACCGTGGGTGGTGCACCGACGTCCTGGGGTGATCGGCAGAACAATCTGAACTGGTAGCGTCGAGGTGCTCGGCAAGAAGCCACAGCATGGCGTACATGTGACAGTGCTTGGAGGTCCTTCTCGGTCATGCATGGTCTGCGCAGTGGGGTGGTCGCCGTGGTGGTTTCGTCGTTGAGTCGTGGCCTTTCCGATTGCTGCGTCTCACTGAGTGGTGCCCGGTGCTATGGCATGGGCTTGCTCTGTTCCGTGAGTGTAAAACAGAGTCATGCCCTTCTGATCATTCCGTGCGACGTTGGTTTCCGTTTTGGTCTAACGAGGTCGACGGCACTACAGGTAGAGGGGCTGAGCATGGGCTGGGCAAGGCTCGAAGTGGTTCTTGGTCTGCAGCGTGAGGTTTTCTTCATGCAGAAAATCTAGCGTATAAACATATATATATATAGGTGGTAGAGAACACTCTAAAAATAAAATCCTAGGGAAAGAGACGTGCATGCATGGGAGTGGAGACGTGCGGGGCGGAGAGGAGGGAAAACGTGGAACTTAAAATATGAGTTATCCTAACAACAATAAAAATATGAATAGTAATAATAATAATGATACGATAATAAATCTATTAAAAAATTTACACTTTATTAATAATATAAAAAAAAATTATAAAATAATAATAATAATAACAAATATAATAAATTTATAGCTATATAAAAAATTTTACATAAAACTTATCTTATATCCTAATCTTAGAATCGGGTTGTTACAAAACCAATGACTCTTTGGTGTTTGTTGCCACAGGTGACCCCAAACCAGTGGCAGAAATGGAAAGACTCATTCCAAGCAGCCAGGACACTGAGGGGGTCCTGATCTACGTGGGACTTGAATTCGAGCAGTGCAAGTTTGTCAGTCTCGTTTGAAAATGTGGTAGCCGTGGAAACTTTTGGAACTGACAAGGAAAGGAACAGGAGAAGGATGTCACAGAAGGTTATTGACAAGTATTGCCTTAAACTCATAACAGAACGCTCCATGCAGGAGGAAGAAAGTTGCTGCCACAGGGTGAAGCTGGAGTGGGAAGAGAACTCCAACATGTATATCTATATGTTTGGGTGTGTGCCTATATATATATATATATAGGGAACAAATTACCTAACAACATTTTAGGTGGAACTTCTCGTATTATAATTAATTGATCAGATCAGTTGGCCATTTCTAATCTTGAGAACTTTCCATCTTTGTTATCTGATGTCGTTTAGTTTTGAGTTTTAACTCGAGATTACCTTGCTTCTGTTCCGAATCCCATAACAGGTCTATCATTTAGTGCACTAATTAAAGTTGCTGGAACGCTATTATGGCAGAAGTGAAAACATATATATGATGGTGACATAAGAAACAGAAGTAGAAAACACTCTTAACGATAAAAGAGAAATTTGTTTTGCCCAAGAAATCTTTAGAACAAGCACATCAGTAGGAAAATATCACTAGCATTAGGAAATAAATCTGTTTTTGAGTTTCAAAAGCAAGGATAATTTCCAGAAAAGAGAGTGCCTATAGGTAATTAGTTCTCGATCGGTACCATTTTAGTGGTTCATGCATGCATGCTTATGAATCAGCTGACATCGATCTCTTATCTGATGAAATAATGCAAGATAATCCACTTAATATTTTTGTTTCTTTTCTCTTGGTACTCACGCAACTGCACATTATTTATTATATGCATGACTTTTGAATTCGATCGTTGAAATGGTATAGAGTCTTAATTTAGAAGCAATCACCTTTTAATATTACATATTATCTGATCTATTAATGTTAATTTCAAGTTCCTTTTACCTCTTCTCTTCATGACTTGGTGATAGAGATTTCACTTTCTTCCATTGATCATGTTGAACGTGACATGAGAAAATAACAATCAAGTACGTACGTACGTACAATATTAATTAATTTTAGGTAATCCAAAATCAAGACTTCTACTTTTTCTCTTCATGATCATCAATTGCTTATATATACTTTTAATATGACTCAGAATTAGGTGTGTTATAAATATGATGATCATCTTCACGACCAGGTCACACCCTGTTTGCATTAATGTGCTCGTGATCTCATGATCTCACAACCATTATTGTCTCAGTGAAAATGACACGATCGAGTAAAGTCAAATTAGAAGATATTAGAGATGATGATCATGAATTAGTATATATGAGATCATGATCATTACGTCTATGAAAATGACTCACACGACATTTAATTAAATACCGACCATCGATTTCTACTTGAAATATTGGTTTAAGATTGGCCGTAGAAAAGGTCTCAAAATAATACTTCAATTAAATCAAGAGTAATGCTACGTACAGTCGTGTAATGCACATGCATGCATCGTGCAGTCGCTTTGAAGAATAGTGAGGTTCACTATTAAAAAATTAATTTCTTTTCATGTGGATCCCTATTTATTCACTTTTTTCAAAATGATTGCACGGCACTTGCACACTCACGACTGCAACTATCATTTCTCTTAAATCAATCCCCAGAATCAGATCATATAACCAGACCAAGTCCGATGGTACATATATATATATATTTATATAACTATTAATTTCACCTTCTTCTCTTAATTTCTCCCCTAGCTTGATCATCAATACCATCATTAATCCTGTGGCTATTTCGAGGAAAATATATAATGCATCATTCCTGAGCTGGTTATAACTAGCTCATAACTTGCTAATTAATGAACCTAAATGATGTGAAGATCTCATCTTTTAGTGAAACTCTAGTTTGAAATCTCGCATCCAGACATATCGTTCATGATTAGTGTTATAATAATTTGACTGAAGATATGATCAAGACAATATTATAAGCTTGAGCAATTGCCTATGATCATGATCACCATGCTCATTTTTGCCTATTTGTTGAAGGTGGTAGAGAGGCTGCACGATAAAGGAGGCTGTAGGTGGGTGCAACGTACTTACCCAGGCCAAGACGTTCAAAACTTCAATGTACGTTGTTAAGATTGCAAGAAACTTCAAAATCAAATACCATGCATCTGTATTTTTTCGTACTTATTCAGTTTTTGGCTGTCCTTTTCTAGAAGTTTGCTTTTATTTTTGCATGCTTGAGAGAGCTAGAAGCATCATAGTCGTTGAGGTTTCTTAACTATGCATATATTTGGATGTGTAAATCGGTCCGATTCCGATCTGGGGGTTGGTGGACCGAAAATATTTCGGTCCATCATTTTCTCCGGACCAGACTGTTAGCTATCGGTCCGGTCCGGTCGGTTTGGTTCAATTATTTTTATTTTTTTTCTTTTCTTTTTCAAATAAATTAATAAAAAATTATTTATATTACTAAATTAAAATTAAGTGATTTATTAATGTGGATTTCATAACTAAATCATTAAAAAATAGTTTATATGATCAACGATAATAAATTAGATAAAAATTACATCATTAACTTATATAATTATTATATAAAAATAATCTATTAAATTATTAAAAATATTTTTAAAATATATATAAGAGTTCGGTTTGATCCAAAATTTATAAACTCCAAAATCGGACTGAATTTTTTCGATCCACAATTTATGGGACCAAGACCAACCAATTTAGTGTTCGGTCCGGACGGTTTTGAACTCCTTCGACCCCAATATGCATCTAATATTATTATCTGTCAGTCTTCGATCTCATGTCCTCGTGAAATTAACAGCTTAAAAAATGCCATGCATCTGCCTTCAAAACGACTGCTGGATAGAACTACTTTGTACTTGTTTTCTTACATATTAAGAATATGATCTGGTGAGAAAGCTACATGATAACAATTTCATTTAATGCTTCAAGCTTGGTGAAAACTTAATTCATTTCAAACTGTGAAAATATAAAAGCCTGATCAAGATGTTATAATTTTATACAAAGGAAAAAGAAAAAAAAAATCTAAAATTACTACATATTTTACAACAAAAGTCTTACAAACTTAATGTTATTGGTGACATTACTGTAATAAATATTAACTTTTTAATTCTAGTTTTTAATTGGTGATTCATCGAAATATAAATTTTATGTAAAATATAAAACTTGTATTAATACTTCTAACGTAAGTCATTACTCAACAAAAGGAGCGCCTCTCTTTCCCTGATCATCTTGTCATCATCAGTACTTGTTGCTCACCATGGCATGCAGGATCAAAATCACTCATTTTTACTGAATTTTGAGAAGCATCATTACAGGCCAGGGATGTTATTTTATTGGAAGGAAAAGTTTTGACTTGTACAGAAAGTAGGTCAAAAGGAAATTGATTGTCTTCGAAACCACTCTAAAGCTGTTCTAACAACTGGCCTTCCTAAAACAGCATTTCATACTCATGATTCTGTTCTTCTGTCAAACTTCGCCAACTTAGCCTAATTCCCATAACCTACTCAACCAAACCTTTTCTCCCACCTGCATATAAAATCACCCCCAGGATGGCTTCGAGGAATACACGCTTGCTCCAGTGCCTTGCTTAATTTGCACAAGAAAAGCACACTCAAGGCGCAAACAATGGGTGTTTCTCTTCTTTCATTGCCAGCAATATCTCCGGGAGCACTCTTTCTTTTCTCATTCACTGCGTTGTGTCTCGTTCCCGAGATTGCACTTGCAGGCATAACCAGGCACTACAAGTTTGATGTATGTGCTGCATGCATGCGTCAGCTAGCGTCTAACATATATACAGAAAGCTTGCACCAGCTGATTTTTGTTTCTTTTAACAGTACTAATTTCTCGATTATTTTGCAGATCAAACTGCAAAATGTGACGCGACTGTGCCACACAAAGAGCATTGTGACAGTAAACGGGCAGTTTCCTGGGCCTCGCATTGTAGCTAGGGAGGGTGACCAACTACTTATCAAAGTGGTTAATCATGTCCAGAACAATATCTCCATCCACTGGTAATTAATACAGTTCCATGCATGGTTAATTTATATATATACACCAGTTGGTACGTACGTACGTACGTACGAGTGATATCTAAATGCATGTGATAATATATGGTAAAATATAATTTCTTTGAAACAGGCATGGCATTCGACAGCTTCAAACAGGGTGGGCTGATGGTCCAGCATATGTAACTCAGTGTCCCATTCAAACTAGCCAGAGCTACGTGTACAACTTCACCATTGTAGGCCAGAGAGGCACTCTTTTCTGGCATGCCCACATATCGTGGCTTAGGTCAACTGTATATGGTCCTCTTATCATTCTTCCCAAGCATGGCGTTCCTTACCCATTTGCCAAACCCTACAAGGAATTAGTTCCAATCATCTTCGGTACGTAATTACTAATTAATTAGCGATCTCAAATTTAGTACGTACTTACACGTGCATGACTACACTAATTAATTATTCTGTTTTAGATGAGTTGAATAAATTAATATTATTAGACGAATATTATTTTTTAATATTATTATTATTTTAAAATTTAAAAAAATTGAATTATTTATTATATTTTATGTGGGAATTTGAGAAAGTTGTAATAATAAGATGAGATAAAATGATTTTTGTATCCCAACAAGCCCTTAATTCCCTTTGTTTCTATATTATATATAAACGATGAGAAATCTTATTAATTTTGTGGTCCAAGAGCTAGCTATAATACGGTACCTGAATACAAACTTTGATACCAATAAATTAATGGATATTAATCTATCATTTCAGGAGAATGGTGGAACGTAGATACTGAGGCAGTAATTAACCAAGCCATGCAAACAGGAGGCGGTCCAAATGTCTCTGATGCGTATACCATTAATGGACTTCCAGGGCCACTCTATAACTGTTCTGCCAAAGGTGTCAAATGCTTTATATATATATATATATATTGTCGATCATATATGTTGCACTTTCAAGAAAATAGGACGTTATATATATCATCCTAATAGATTCAATATTTTGATTTCATGTAAATGTCAGACACATTCAAGCTGAAAGTAAAGCCCGGGAAGACTTACCATCTCCGATTGATCAATGCTGCACTCAACGACGAGCTCTTCTTCAGCATTTCAAACCACACGCTCACAGTTGTCGAAGCTGATGCTATCTACGTTAAATCTTTTGAGACTAACATAGTTCTCATAGCCCCGGGACAGACCACGAATGTTCTTCTAAAGACTAAAGCAGACTTCCCCAATGCCACATTTTTCATGACTGCTAGACCATATGTGACTGGCCTAGGCACTTTTGACAACTCCACTGTTGCCGGTATACTAGAATATGAATTTCCACCCCAAACCCTTCATTCAGTTGCTTCTGATCATTTTGGAAAGCTTCAGCTTTTCAAACCTGTTCTTCCTCCTCTCAATGACACGTCCTTTGCTACAAATTTTACGAACAGACTTCGTAGCTTGGCAAGTGCTCAATTCCCTGCAAATGTCCCTCAAAAAGTTGATAGGCGTTTTTTCTTCACAGTAGGCCTTGGAACAAGCCCCTGCCAACATAACCAGACCTGCCAAGGTCCTAATGGAACAAGGTTCGCTGCTTCTGTTAACAACATATCCTTTGCACTCCCAACCACTGCCCTCCTCCAGTCTCACTTCTTTGGGAAATCAAAGGGTGTTTACACCTCTGACTTTCCAATCAGTCCCATTTTTCCCTTTAATTATACGGGTACCCCACCAAACAACACTATGGTGAGCAATGAGACAAAGCTGGTAGTCTTGGCTTTTAACACTAGTGTGGAGCTTGTGATGCAGGACACAAGCATTCTTGGTGCTGAGAGCCACCCTCTCCACCTGCATGGATTTAATTTCTTTGTTGTTGGGCAAGGGTTTGGAAACTTTGATCCTAATAAAGACCCGGCAAAGTTCAATCTTGTTGATCCTATTGAAAGAAACACAGTTGGTGTTCCCTCAGGGGGTTGGGTGGCCATCCGTTTTCTCGCAGATAACCCAGGTGAGCAGGAAGAAGACCATAATATTATCATACGGTTAATTAAGTTCATTCCATATGTTTATGATAAACAATTAATCTATCATATTCAACTAATATTAGTGATGTTGTTAAATGACGTTCTGTCTGCTGTCATTAATTTGCATCAACCTGTCATTAAATGTTTTTGCCTTGTGATGATGACAACGACAACAATTAATTATGTGGCAACAGGGGTTTGGTTCATGCATTGCCACCTGGAGATCCATACCAGCTGGGGCTTAAAGATGGGTTGGTTGGTCTTAGATGGAAAGCTTCCAAATCAGAAGCTGCTTCATCCGCCGGCAGATCTTCCAAAGTGTTGACCTTTCACAGACTTCTTCATTCTCTCCTATCAGAAATTGTACCGAAGTTTTTATATCTTTATAACCCATTTGAAACTCATGTTTGGCCCTTCTTTAGCATTTGAACAATTACTCTGTTTATCCATGTCATGTGGAGGAGCTAGGTAAAGATTCAAGAGTACTGGATCACAGTTTTTTGTAACATTATTTCGGATTCTCAATGTAAATCATGTGGAAAGATCACCTTGATATCAACATTGTTAAGAGTAAGTACTATTCTCTTCTTCCGGTTAAAATTTTTGGCTCCCTTAGTTTATGTGTAGCATAAGAAATAATATTTGTAGTCATAACTCATAATAAATGCGTATATGTTGTGCACGAAAAAAATAAATAAACATAAAATTTACTTAAAAAATTAATTTTTTATTCTTTTTTTAAAAAAATGAACGTCACTTAATAGCTCATAATAGTTGTTACGTGGACTTTGGCCATGTGTAATAATCACGTGAATCACGTGTTCTGTTGAACCCAATAAGTATAAATTCTTTCGGTAAATGAGTAATTTTATATACAACCGTGAAATGCGTAAACGTCGCATAATCGTTTTGAAAATGAGTGGAGTCCAGTATTAAAAAATTAATTTTTTTCATGTGGGTCCTATATTTTTATCATTTTTTTTAAAACGATTACGTGGTAATATTTTTATAATTTATGGTTACAAATATTTTTTCTTTAATATGAATGAAGAGTTCGGAACCTTCCCGACTCGATCCGCACAATAAAATAGACAATGCATCAACCCATCGATTTTATCTCGAGTCTTAAAATAACCAAGCACGTCTGTACTCACGTCAATGGGCTGTGCATGGTGCAAAGTCTATTTCATGTATTTATCTCTTTGTTATAATATATTTCACAAATCTTAAATTTCGGTTAAATTTATTAGATTAATGGTCCACCATAGCATCTATTGTTCATATCACCGATTCGCCGCATAAAAGTACAGTTTAGCTAAATTTATCCAGCACACTCAGCTACATTTAGAGATGACATGAGGTGAGGATTTGGCACCAATTCCATAGCTCAATAGAACAATATCTAGAAATATCCCCCAAGTTATTTTCATCAATAATATAAAATCATATGTATACCTTTATGACTAACTAACAAAAAAAGCCAAAAATACTCATTAAAACAATCAAAACCATCTCTAGATTTCAAAGATGAATATCAAACCATGGAACTACTTTGATGTCCTTCTCTAAAACTTCGAATGAATGTACCTGTTCGTCGTGAGAAAATTTGCATCCTGCTCCACTAGTACAGTCGCCTCTTTGAAAAGCGCGGCACACACCTCGCTCCTCCCTTTTCTGCCGCTCGGTCTCCTCATCTTCTTCCTCTTTCTTTTTATAATTACTAACATGATCCACCCTAATAATTCAGCCCAATATCTGTGCTCCGTTCAAATTATCTAAGAAAGCGCAAAAATATATATATATATATATATATATATATTGAGCCAGGTAATTTCTTCTCACAATCTCCGAAGAGTGAAAAAAGAAGAGACAGAGAGACAAACCAACCTACAGGAAGATTTGTACTTCTCTGGCCCTCATATGCAATAAATGCAAAGCCTTTGGACTTACCAGTGCCTTTGTCTCTAACAAGGTTGACATCAACAATCTGTCCAAACCCCAAGGCAACAGGCCATGCCTTGACAAGCACCCTATCATGCCCAAACAACCCATCGGGGGCTCTGTTGGCATGGCTTGATTGCCCACAGACCAAGCCTTTGGAGAATGTTAGGCCACGATCACCCTCAAGCAGGCAGTGCACAATTAGTGCGCGCACAACTTGCGAGCTCGCGCGAGCGAGGTTGTCACACCTTGCTCAACATGCGGCCAGACTACACGCACGCCTAGTGCGCACGCGCAACGCGCAAGCATGGGCTACGCGTACACTTTGCGCGCATGCATGGCCTGAGCGCCAGCGCAGCGCGCGCATGCACATCCAAATTGGAATTGAAAGAGCAGCTGCCCAGCAAGCCCACGCAGCTGGCATGCCCCTCAACTCCCTGGCCTTGGACAGGGCCTTGCTGCTCAACGCCCTGGCCTTGGACAAGGCCTTGCTGCTCAACGCCCTGGCCTTGGCTAGGGCCATGCCGACCAACGCCCAGGCCACACGACCAGGGTCATGCTGTTCAATGCCCAAGCACCATTAGCCTGGGCCATGCAGACCAACGCTCAAGCCCCTCTGGCTTGGGCCATGCAATAGCCTGCCACGCTCAAGTCCACCACGATTCAACCCAGCATCACACCAACAATGCCCAGCCCACACAACCTGGGCCACACATGCAGGGACCAAGGACCAGCCAGGGCCAACCCAGGGGACAAACCTAAAGACCCACGCACATCAGCAAGCAGCCCATGCCGTGGGCTCATCCAGGCCACCCATGGCTCACCAACAGCATGAGGCCTCAACCAAGAGGCGTGGAACCAGCAACTGTTATCTTCTTTGTAATTATTGTTATTTGAATGCTAGTATAAGTAAGACCTAGAACATTGCATATTTTTATCTTTTCGGAACATTTGGACAATTTGACTTGTAAGCTTTGAAGGCACTCATGTGCTCTGACACTTAGGCTCCTTTGGGTGCAATACGTGAATTCCAAAAGAGAAAGCTAACCTTGTGCAATTCGTGAATCATGATAACTCATTGCTATCTTTGTTTTCCCTATGTTAATGCAATTCTGAGATATTTCAGTATCGTGGCTTATTGTCTATTGCATTGCATTTTCTTTTGCTTACTGATCATTTTACATTACTCGAGTGGGGCAACACGTAAGACCACCACAAGTGGCCATTGAAGGGCACTCAGCCTGCACCAGGCCACCATAGTCGAGTTGGAGCAAGGACAGGGACAAGCACGACAGTTATTGTAACTGCCCAAGCCACACGCCCAGACTTAGACACTTGTCTAGCCATAATCGCCTCCCTACTTTGTAGGAAGTAACCATAAGCATAAAAAACTACCTTAACCATAAGCACGCCCACAAGCATTTCGCCCAGCAACATCCTTTGAACACTCATTCGAGTTAATCCAACACCATCCATAGCCATCACAATCAAGCAAGTGGCAGACCATTTCGATCACATGGCATAAGGAGGGGCGCAGCAGCTTGGTGTCTAAGGTCTTGACCGAGGTCCATATCACAATCTCCCCGTACCTGAAAACCATTAAGGGAGTTCCAAATGTTCTAGAGGAATTGAAGGATTCCAGATTCCAAAATTCAAACAAAAAAGATTTAACACAAGACTTACTGGGCGAAAACGACGAGGTGATCGCCTTCGGTGAGATCGAAGGGAATGGCACCAGCGACGACATAAGCTGATTATTTGTACTTGGCGTGCCATGATGCTTCTTCGGATATCCCTAACTCCGCTTCTTTCGAATTGATCTTCTGAAGGCGTTTAACTAGGGTTAACGGGTTCAACGCTTGCTTTGATCGTCGATGGTACTCGGCTCGCTAGTCTCTCAAATTTTCCCAATTATTCAAAAAGATCTGCCTTTGGGTCTTTAAAATGAAAGGCTTCGGGGTCATTTGCAGCCCTTCTGTTCGGGTGAGCCTAACTGAAACCCATCAAACAAGGCCCAAAAAATCTATTTATAACAAGTTGTGCACAAAATTCTTAAACCGAAAAAAAAAATTATACTCAATTTTTTATGCACTGAATGTAACGCTGATGTAAAAGCCTTTTCCATCAACTAAAATAATAATAACATTTCATCATAGACAATAATTTTTTATCTGAAATTCAAATTTTATAAAAACGTCGTTTCATTTTATTAAAATAAAATTATAAAAATGCTTTATTGTTGATGTCGTGTTTCGCGGGCCTAAGCAACTTCGCACTCCCGGTGCAACGATGCGAATTATTTGGAGCCTCGGCAGTGTTCCGGTGCGGCTGTACGATGGCGGCTCGTACATCCTTGGCGATGAATGGAAAATGAGTACTGTGAAAGTAAAAAGAGACGACACAAATTTTACGTGGTTCGGCAATATACCTACGTCCACGGAGTTTGCGGAGAGAAGTCTCCAATAATATATATCTGTTTACAATCACTCATGGATCTTCATGCCTCACTGTGTAGAGAAGTTTGGAGCTCTTCTTGTTGAGGGCGATATCTTCTTTGAGGGGTTGCTTGAAGAAGAAGATCTGATTAATGGAGAGCTCGGTCCCTCTCAAGAGTAAAAGTCGCTCATTTGTGTCTCTCCTTTTATTTGGCTGTATACTTTATATATGTACGCATTTGTTGCGTGTGTCAGCTTCCTTCATTGGCCTACTTTCTTTATGGCCTGCTCTGATGCTCCCTGCCATGATATGACTTTATCCCATTGGCATGTCTGACTTGCTCTCCTTGATCCTTTCCTATCTCCCTCTGACATTCACAGTTCTCATGTCTCACTCACGTCCCTTCTCATCTCTTTCTGATCCCCCTTTTTGTCTTTAGTAATGGCTTGGTGGGCTGGGCCTTAATTTTATGGGCTAGTGTATTTTTTTTCCCCTCTACATCTATTAATATCATCTAGTCAAGTCTTATTATAAATGATTTGTCCCAACAAAAGTAGCGTTATAGTACATACAATTTTACGTATAATTATACGTACTCTCATGTTATCAATGTTTTTTATTTAATTTAAATTCTAAAATTTTTATTATTTTCAATAACTAACATATCAGAACATGTACTTATGTAAATAAAATTACAAATATTAGCATTTTTTATAAATATAGAAACAGAAAGGATACACATCCCATTACAAAACGATTTGTACATAATGAGCTAATTCGCACTTTTACTAGTGGGTCCAACTTTTTAAAAGAAGAGTTTATGGCAGGCTCAAAACTTATATTTAGGCTGTTTTTAGATTTAAAAAGTGTTTCATTTCATTTTATCTCATTATTATAATTTTTAAAAATTTTTATATAAAATATAATAAATAATTTAATTTTTTTAAATTTTAAAATAATAATAATATTAAAAAATAATATTTAAACAATATTTTTTTTCAACTTTCATCTTTTATTTAAAATCATTTCATCTCTAAATCCAAACCTCTAAATATTCAAAATCGCTATCGAAAATCTTCCCTCCATGGCAAGCACCATTTTTATAAGCAAAAAAAATCTACTCTTCAACCAGTTTTTTATCACAGGACACACGAATGCTAATGTGGCAAACTCGGTTTACTTTTGTTTGTTTTCCAAAAACATCTCATCTCATCTCATCTCATCATTACAACTTTCTCAAATCTCCACAAAAAATAAAATAAACAATTCAACTTTTTCAAATCCCAAAACAACAATAATATTAAAAAATAAATTCTAATAATATTTTATTCAACTTTTTAACTTTAATCTCAACTCATCTCATCTCATCTCATCTCTGAAAACAAACGACCCCGGGTCAGTAGCTAAACCCCATCCACTCTTCCCCCCATGAATCCTTAAGGAAAAATCTCTCTGTCCACAACGATCATCTTCCTCATCTGAGAATTACTTTCCACGTGAGTCCCCAATTTTTGGTTTTCCGTTTTCAAGCTATAGCCATGGGAGCTTGGATGGTTCAAGCGTGCTACATGGTTTTTTAGCCCGAGGGCATTCACTCCATCTCAATGGATGGATTTAGAACACTAGGCGTTGATCTACAAATACATAACTGGAAATATGCCCGTACCATCTAACCTGTTCATCCCAATTAGAAAATCCCTTGATTCTTTTGGGTTCTCTACTTTTCAAGGGGGCTTTTGAGACCCATGTAAGTATTTTGACCCTTTGCTTATAATTTCTATGTAATTTTGGAGGTGATTTCAGATGTGGGTTTTCTATTTTTTATTTTTTATTTTCTATTTTCTAAAAATCTGCAATCATATTGTGGACACTTGATCATATTCAAAGAGAACATTCATAGACACAACCAATATGCATCAGGTAAGAATGGTGTTTTTCGGTACTTGCTTGAAAGGGAAAAAAAGACGTAAAAAAAGTGTTCATAAATCATGAAAAGTACTCAGTCTAAACAAGCAATCTTTTTAGACAGTATTTTCTTAACAATGATAGAATGATCTAATTATAAGAAAAATCAAAGAGAACCATGACCTAAATCTGTTTGCCACAAAAGTTGGGAAAAATAAATGTTTGATAATCAAATACTTGTCTTAGCTGCAGTTCAGCAAAAATTTCAATATCTGGTTCGAATGATGCAAAACATATGAATTTAATTGAAGAAAAAAGATATTTGTAATCGTTAATTGTGCAACCGCCACGTAATCACTTTGAAAAAAATGAATAAAGCATGAGACCCATATGAGAAAAATTAATTTTTTTAATAGTAGACATCACTCTCTTTCAAAGCGATTACACAGCTTTTACGCACTTTATGATTGTATATAGAATTACTCTTCATTGAATGTGCTCTTTACCAACCCAAACTTTCCAATGGGCTTTCTAGAAGTGAGACTATCACTGCCACCACATCACTACAAGTCTACAAGTAATTGAAGACTTCAATTGCCATAGATACTCTATTTGTTGTGAAATATCATTTGATGTATGCTCAATAGGCATCCAGTTTAACTCTTAGTTTGGGAATTGACTAATTTGAAGTACTAACCTTATTCTTTCAGAGAAAATGAGATGGCCTGTTCTGGGAATAGCTATACTTGCGGCCGTGGTGGGAAGCCAAGCCATCATTACTGGGACTTTCTCTATTATCAAGCAGTGCTCTGCTTTGGGTTGCTTTCCAAGTTGTTCACACAAAACGTTTACATCAAGTTGTTCTTTGTCTTATTCTGTATCTCCCTATTTTTCTTCCTTTTTCTTTGTATCTGGTGGAATTTTTATCACACGATTCTTTGGTAGCCCTCTAATTTTGGCCTCGTGTATAAGCCTTTGTGAGTTCTAATCATGAACATAATGTTTCATGGGCTCTAATCATCATCACTTTTACATCATCTTCTTCTTTTGAACAGGTTTGGTAGTTATAACCGTTATGCTGGTAACCACCTCCCTGATGTCTCTAGTCATAGTCCTTTGCTGGCACAGAAGCATCTTCCTAGGCATTTGCTTTATAGATATATGCACGTATATTTTTGTGTCTATATTGGGTGTGTTTTATTCTAGTAGTTTTTTGTTGGTTCGGATGATATATGTATCTTGTTACAGTTAATTGTAAATGGATCTTGTAAATGTGGTAAGATTTGAGTATGGTAATGGATGTTAAAAATTTTATTTGTGAGAATGGTACTGTACGTGTACCGGTGGTTGTGACAGTGGAGATTTGTTTGGTACTTATACCATTTATTTTGTAATGGAACAAAACTACTTGCACCAGCAAATTTGAGGCAGAAAATAATTGCCACAAAACAATTTGCGTGGCAGGGAAAAAATAGAGTTAATGATCCTGGAGGAGAGAAGGCCAAATTGTATGACAATATCTTCTTCGAGCAATGTTACGTGCAGTTCCCATTTATGCAAGTCTAGGTAATTTTATCTTTAAATTTTTTTAAAATTACAATAATATTTCTCCTAAAATGATATTTTTTTTTATTTAATAAAAGGCATGCACATACAGTCCCTAAGTGTGAACTGCAAATAGAATTTCTGATCTTCTTTGGCTTGCCTATCAAATGGATCCCGGTCAATAAGAACTATCATTTAATGATTTATCTAACAATGTCATAAAAAAGGATTAAGCATTCCAAAAGCTTCTTTTATTAACTTCACCATAATGCACCGTGCTAAGAATTAAATTTTCCTCAAGTTAAATTTCCTTTGGTTCTAATCTATTGTTCAAATGATAAATGATTCTTCATATCTTTATCACTTCTCCAGCATCAGCTAGTTACCTGAATAAAGAAGATAAAAGTTTTCATCTACACTGGATAATTACCAATCAATTCTACTCTCATCCTATATGCCGTAGACTGTAGTCCAGCAGGAAACCATAGGCATCAATATGCTATATGCCGTAGTTCCATCACTATGACTAGTGTTTTCACTTTTCAATATGCAGTAGTCACTATGACAAGTGTTTTCAAGTTAGTTTCTGCGAAGTCATAGCAGTTACAGAGGCCATTGCTAAAAATAAAGAGCCTCAGTGGCAACATCATTTATAATAGCCTAGAAATAAAAACACACCTCAGAAATGAAATATTTACATCCATTCACACGGTGTAAAAACAAATTCAATGCATCAAGAGATCCTCCAGATTTTCACAAAATCTGTACATTTTTTACAACCACAACCTACAAAAGAAAGCCTCCAGATTTTCACAACATACTTCAAGAAACCCAACAAAAATAGGATAATGATTTTCAATCACAACCTCACATCTCATCATTGCCCAATGGTATTTGTTGTGTGCCAGTACTACATTGGGTTCCAACAGCAACATCTTCAATGTTAGCACCAACTTGACTGTATGGGACCCCACCAGCTTGACTATATGCTCACCAACTTGACTATATGGCACCTCGCCAACTTGTTCGTCGTCAAATATTTTCCTATAAGTCTAATTTTCAAAATGAAAATACACATCTATTAGAAAGGAAACAAACAGTAGACATCACATATATACAATTAATAGAAAAAAACTTAGTACCTGTTTTTTCTTTCTCTTGGTTTCAGCCTTCTCCACATTAAAATGATCAAGGTTCAAAATAATAAAATATGCTCATGCATTAAAATCCAAATTCCATTTGAGACTGATGAATAGAACTACCATGCTAGATGAGTTTTCCCCACCCCTTTGAACAGAGGCAGCATCTTGTATAAATGACTAGTATTTAATTACACATTGTTTTTTTATTTAAGTGAAATACAACGGCAGAAATTTAATTACACAATGTTATTGGCACCTACAGTCAATTTCCATTTCTTTTTAGCATCTACCACACAGTTTTTAAGGCCAATTCTAATGTAACGTTTATTTGGGCAGTTAAATCTCATCTATAATTCTTGTACAAATTTACTCCTCTAAAATAGAAATAGTGCAAATACCATTATAAACTAATGGATAGTCCATATTTAGCATCATATCATCTTCTATGGAATCGAAATACCAATCTCTTGCATTTTTTTTATCCTTTACCTCTTTTCTAAAAGAAAAGGGGAAATAATGAATAGCACAATTTCAAAGAATTTTTCTTCTATTTCAACACCACACTCAAAGAAGAAGAGAAGTCCAAGAAAAAAGGTTTTGAATTGAACAAAAATGTTATATGTTTGTAGTATGTAAGCAAATGTTTGGCATCCACTAAAACAAAAACATAAAAAGGGAACCACCACCAAACATAGAATTTGGATTGAGATCTTCCCTACATTTTCTTAACAACCAAATACGTATCCAAAAACAGAAAAAAATAGTGGCTGAGAAAACTGAGAAAATACCCAAAATCAGCAACCAAAATACACAAGAAATACAAATCCAGTAAAACAGTGTATCACAGATCCAAAACACACAAAATGAGAAACATAATGAAGAGAGAAAAAAAAACCTTCTTCCGGTCGGTTCTTACCCTTGTCAATGACACCAGATGGCGGCGTTCGGAGGACGAGCAGTGCAACAAAACCGTGCGAAAGAGAGACAAACTTGGGCGGAAGGGTGTGGAGGGGGGAACGCAAGGAGGGGGAGAATTGTATTTTGATTTCAATTGGTTAATTTGGTTCTACTAAACTCCAAAATGAGAGTTTCATTATTAAAAAAAAAAAATCCAGGTCAACTGGTGTGTGGAAGTTGCGGCACAGTAGGTAGTTGTATAGAATTACTCTTATAAGTATCCGAATCAACATGTTGGACCATACTTCCAGGTTCATCTTCTGCAATTGGCTCATCAACAATTAGATGAATTCCACACTTCTCCACTTTAACTGCCCTCCATGGTTCAATGGAAACCTCCATTTCGTCTCCACTTTTCATGTCCAATTTATTTCTTAGAAGTGGTGCATGGTATACAAAGAAATGATCTTCACAAGTTATTGCAATGGCACTCAATGTTTTCCAATCTGTGTATCTGAAGCCTCTAGTTCTGTTATTGATTTTCATGTGACAGCCAGTAGCACTTTCCCTTTCGGGTTCTTCCTCTGCTGCATAAACAGCGCAAACCAGCAAGCCCCGGATTTCACCCTTTGAAAGGGAAGGTACATGAAAGGATATGGAAGATCCAACGTTTTGATAGTTGAACCAATCTGGAACCTCACTTCCAGGGAGGAAAATGGCACCACACAGATTGGCATGCTTGGTCGATGGACACTAATTCAAGAGAGAAACTCACATCACAAGATATGAGAGAGAGAGAGAGAGAGAGAGAGAGAGAGAGAGAGAGAGAGAGAGAGAGAGAGAGAGCCAACCTGGAGAAGACTGTTCCTAAAATCATAGGCCATATTGTTGCATCCTTCCATGTGAATGACTGATGAAGGTTCCAAACTCTCCAAGCCTTCAATCTCGACCAGTTTGTGGCAGTTTCTAAGGAAAAAAAAGCATCTACTTTCCACGTTTGAAAAAAGGGAGAGTCTTTCTACTGATGTGCAGTCATTTGCATATATCACCCTTACATTTGCAGGGAGTCCTGAAATTGATTGAAGAGTCGAGCATTCATTCAAATACAGATATCGTACTTTTGGAAGCTGACTGATGCAATAAGGTAGGTAACAAAAATTATTTCTTGATAAATCCAAATCTCGGAGAAAAAATAAACTCTCAAGGTTAACGGGAAATCCATCTTCAGACAAATTGCACTGCCTGAGAACTAGTCTTTGCAGAAAGCATAATCCAGAAATAGAAGCTGGCAACAAACTTGAACAGATCGAGCTTTTCGGTGACATCCACAATGAAAAACATGAGAACCAAGAATTTGAGGGTTCTCCTTCACAGGCAGATAATGATACAATTTTTAGATTCTTCAAAAGACCAACAGAGGATGGTAATTGCTTAATAGCAGTTCTATCTGCAAGCAGCTCTCTTAATGCAATCATATTCCCCAGTTGCTCAGGTAACTTGTCAAGTTTTAAGCAACCAGTCAAGTTAAGGGTTTCAAGAGATACCAAGTTAGGAATGCTTCTCGGAAGATTCTTTAGATTCTTGCATCCTTCTAAATTCAGCAAAACAAGTCTTTCCAAATGTCCAATGGACTCATGAACCTCAACCAAGCTTGTGCAGCCTTCAAATATCAGCATCTCCAGATGTGGGACTTGTATGAAGCATGGTGATTTGGTAAGATTTTTGGAATAGCTGAGATTAAGGATTTTCAACTTCTGAAGTATCTGTGAAACAAAATTATACATTTGTAAATTTACACAAAAAAGGAAAAAAAAAGTTATTGAAAAGGAATAAAATATACATATAGTAAGAGTTGTCATACTCCATTCTCCTTCCAGACTTGTATAATGCTACTATGCTACATGTCAAGCACAACAAGGTTCCCTAGATGAATCTTTGAAGGTAGATATTTCAGAGGACACTTATTCCACTGAAGCCATCTTAGTTCTTTGGAAATATTCTCGAAACATCCTTCAAGATTTAAAATTACATTATTGATCTGGAGCAACATCAAATTCTTCATGTTGGCAAATGCCTCTGTTTTCAAATGTAAATCTTTGAGTACAGGAGGATTTAGGACAAGACCCTTCACTGCATCCGATCCCTAACAAAACAGAAAGTTGGATTAGCAACGCATATCTTCAACCTGTTTAAAGCTAGAACATCTTTAAATTGTAGTTCTAAATGTCCTCAGCACATGTAACCAAAGAAAAACACGAGTAATTTGGACATTATTAGAACGAGGCTATAACCGGTGCAATGCGCAGATGGTTGTGTATGTTGTGTATGAGGGAAAGAGATTTAGAGAGAGACCGGATTTTATAGTGGAGAAATTCGAAACGGTTTATAAGGCGGTTTATTTGGTGAAACAATATAAAGGTTGAAATAGTGCCTTTGGGTGGAGACTTGAATCGGTTTATATCTTTATATGTAAGAAAAGAAATGAAACTTAAAAGTTACAACAATTCATAATAAAGCATTAAAACTTAAAAGTTACAATGATTCATAACGAAACATTACTTTTAAAAGGTCTACCGCTTCATAAACATAAATAAATGAAACTTAAAAGTTACATCAGTTCATAATGAAACATTAAAACTTAAAAGTTACAATGATTTATAATGAAACATTGCTTTTAAAAGGTTTACCACTTCATAAACATAACACTTCAAATCTAATGGGTAGAATGCCTACTTTTATGGGTAGAATGTCACGTCGAAATTATATGACTTTGCTTTTATATATAGTAATAGATTCCTTACAACTATGTGAAATTTCAGATGTTTACTTTATTTTTAAGAAACTCTGGATTTAAGATCATGTCGATGTGTTGATAAATCATATAGGCAATGATGCAAGCTTGACAAAAAGACAATAATCTTAAACATACCTGCATGACAAAGATATGTGTGCATGGTTATGCATAAGTCCAAATGACTCTTACCTTATGTTGAGTTAGCACTTTTAACACATCATCGTGAAACCACAATCTACAACTTTTCTCTACATAACCTTGTGATCTTTCTCGAACAATCTCCCTTCCCATATCTCGAATAAGATTATGCATTCTCAACTTATGTTTGAGGTCAATTGTCACAAGTGACCTCTGAATGAGAATGCTAATACCAATATCTGGAAAGAGATCACACCCATGGAGAATTTTGTTGACATATTCTTTATCCATACCGATAAAGAAACATGCAATATCAAGGAATATATCCATCGTTTTAACATCTAGTGAATCAAAGCTTATTCTAAGTATCTTTTGAATCCTGTTGTGCGGAACTCGTTGTAATTTCTCCAATTCACTTGTCCATTCTCTAATGCTTCTTCTCTTTAGAAAAGATCCCAAAACCTCAAGAGCTAATGGGAGTCCCCCAGCGTATTTCACTGCTCTATCTGAAAGTTCTGAATAACTTCCTCTTGGATTGGTCATCTCAAAGGCATACCAACTAAAAAGTTGAAGAGATTCTGATGGATTTAAATTTCCCACCTTATATTTTTCAGATACTTTTAGTTGAGTTAGCAAATGTTCATCTCTTGTGGTTAAAATCAATCTACTTCCCAGACCAAACCCCTTGAAGTTTCCAACTAATTTGTGTACTTGGTCCAAGTCATCTACATCATCAAGAACAACAAGAATTCTTTTACCGCGAATTTTTTCCTGAATCAATCTGATTCCTCCATCAACACTGTCAATCTTCAAATTCTTTATTTTCAAGATATTAGAAAGAAGCTGTTCCTGCAAGCGAACTATACCATCACAACTTTTTGATTTTTCTTTAATGTCTGAGAGATAACTGCTAGCTTTAAATCTATCATATATTTCGTTATAGACAGCTTTTGCTATAGTTGTTTTCCCTACACCACCCATTCCATAGATGCCCACAACACGAACATCATTTGTTCCCAGATTTATCAAAGCTTTCATCACTTGAACACGAGAGTTTACACCTACTGGGTGTTTAGCGACAAATAAGTCAACGGGCTTTACTTTATTGGAAACATCTTCAACAATCTTTTCAATGAAGTTTGATTCATACCTGATTTTTGTACAAATAAAATAAAAATATTAGTCATAGGTACCAAAAATATGTTAGCTTCTCAGTCTTTTGGGGCTAATATCTCATGGAAAGCAAATTAGGTAATTTAAGTTACATAAAGAAGTATCATTTAAATATATTTCTGTATAATTTCTTGTCCTATCCCTTGGAATGGCATAAAACTTCTTCTTTTTTTTCCCTTTTTTTTTTTTTTTTTTTTGCGCCCTTTTCCTGAATAAAGCCATTAACTGTGTTTGAGATGGAAGTAAGACTCCACTATCATTTCTTTCATGTTTATGATATTTTATAAATTATGATTCATCTAAAAAGTCATCCAAGACTAGATAATAAACGTTGTCAATCCATTTTCAGCTCAACCTAATATTTATAAAATAAAGCTTGCATCTGGTATCTTTTGAAGTAAAGTACGAAGCAAACTGAAAAATGCATGTAAAAAGCCAAATAGAGACCCTAGCAGAGTACCCATTTGCAACACTCAAGAGATCCCAACCAGAACAGTTTGCAGCTTCAGTAAGAGCTGCTCTCCACCTCTGCACCCTTTCCATATCCATCCGAAATCGTTCTTCATGCCTGATGAATGCCTCGGCAAAAGTTCCAGTCTGTTTTCGAACATCCGAAGGATGTACATTATAAAATATCGGAACAAGAGTGTGGCCTGTGCTGTTCTTACATTTCACGATCTCCACAAGCTCGTCAAGGCACCACCTAGAAGAAGCATAGTCTTTAGAGAAAACAACGATTGAAATCCTCGATCCACGAATTGCGTTGAGTAATCCAGAAGAGATGTTCTCCCCTCTTCCAAGCCCATCGTCATCCAGGAACGTCTGAATCCCGGCTTGCACCAAGGCAGAGTAGAGGTGATCAGTGAAGTTCTTGCGAGTTTCTTCACCTCTAAAACTCAGGAACACGTCATGATCCCAATGAGTTTTAGAAGCTGATAGACGGGTACTTTGAGCAGCCATAGAAAACGCGAGCTTGTTGTGATTGAGTTTGACCAAACAAACAAGGAGACAAGTCACAAATCGATAGTAGATCGTGTAAGGGCGCCGCGTGAAGAAGAGGGACTTAGGACTAACTGGAAGGCATGTAGTGCAGCAGTGAAGTGGAGTGTTGCAAAGTGGTCTGAAGTGAATCTGGACGACGTCGTTGAAGCAGACTCAGGCAGCGTGCGTTTAGGGGAGTAAGTGTAAAGAGTCCTAGGGGTGTACATTTAAGCTGTTTAACCGACCCGACCTGAAACTTCCGAATTACCCAACCCGAAATAAAACGGGTGTGAAATGGAATAATTCCATTTGACTTCCAAAATTACTCGGCTAAATCGGTTAATACCCAATAATCGTATTTATTGTAAAAACAATGTCGTTTTTGCTTTGTTTTATCGATGACCTTCTTCCAGATTAGCGCACTTCCTTCAGCAATCTCTTCTCAAGCTCACACTCTTCTCTCAGAAGTTCAAGACTCAGCCGACAGCCCTCTCGCACTCTGCCCTCAGTCTCACTCTTGGTCCCTCAATCTCTCTCTCTCTCGGACATCCACTCGGGCATTTCAGCATTTCTTTCTCACTTAGTCTCTCAGACACTCTCCAGTCTCCTCTCAGAACTCAACCCTCTCGCACTCTGCCCTCTGACTCTCGGTGTCTCAATCTCTCTCTCATACAGAAGATATGGATGATTTGAACTGTTAGGGTTCTTGAGTTTGGGTTGATATTGGTTGTTGAACTTTTGGGTATTATGGGTTTTCCGTTTTCTTCGTGATTTTCTACTCTCTAGCCTTTCTATTGAATTTCTATCTTATTTTTAGTTATAGTCTCAGCACATTTCACCGGGTGATGTTGACATTGGCTCTTTCTCTGTGTATTAGAAATCCCCTTTGTGTTGATTAGCTTATCATCATCATTTCTGCATTTGAGAATTTTTTTCCTCGAAACTACACATGTGGCTCTATAGTTCTCAAAATGTTGAAACATTTTTCAGAAGTGTAAGAGTCAAAGCACAATGGCTCTGTAGTGCTAAATAAATGGGTTGAGGACACTTCAGTTTTCTGTTGATCTAGTTTTTTGTTGCTGCGGTGGATGGAATTGGCACTTCAGTTTCTTAAGATCCAATTTTCTTGGGTCCCCTTTTAAAACATTCTCAAAACTAAATCCACGGGTCAATACTCATTGCCCACCAGGATATACAACACCTCCCACTTCTTTTTTGCTTGCCCTTTTCCCAAACCCTCCTTATGAATTTGATCCCAAGCTCAATGTACAGCTTTTACCAAACATATATATATATATATATATATATATATAATTAATATATGAAAAATCCCACCACAAGAAAATGAAAAATCCATGATCATTCTATATTGTCATTTCATCAGGGTAGTGACTCATTAAAGATGTCATTTCAAAAGCTTGTTTAATGATACTCAGGATGAATACCATTATGATCATTTTATACCATATTGGTTCTGTATGATACACATATTATTGATGAGTATTTCTTGGGCAGCTGCTTTTTGTTCATCTCAAGTATTCAGCTTTCACATTCAATGGTATTCTGAGATTGAATTCGATAATCATTCAACTTTCATAAACACAACTAGATCAAAGGGAAAACGAATGGTTGCAAAAAAGAAAGCCAAAGATGTCCACTAGTAGTGGAGCATTTTGAGTATGTTGACAGTGTTGTTATATTTACTCATTTAACTTGTAGAACCAAAAGCAGGAAGGCATTTCACCAAAAGATTAACCAAAACTATTCATGTTCATATGTTATCATGATTAATTTGGAAGTGAGCTACACTGCAACTATCATAGATCAACACATGAAATCAATTGAGGAGCCCAGCCCACCATGAGCTATAAGTAATTAATTTACAAAGGTCTTGTGACCATTTCCTACTCATTTAACTTGTGAAATTAGCTTAAACTATGTGAGCAATCCTCAACAATATCAATATCAACACTTAAAAAAAATAAAAATAAAAAATCAATTAATCAAGTAATCGGATAATTTCTGAATTTTTTCGGGTCGGTTAATTGGGTAATACAGCCGGTTCGGTAATTCGGGTAATAATGACGTGTCGGGTCGGAATAGTGTATTTCGGGTCGGGTCGGGTCGGTTGAACATGCCTATCTAAGACGCAGCGTTTTGACATGTATAAGCCAAAACGGTGCGTCCTGTTTATTAGAGTCTTTATATTTCAGTTGTTAAAACACATTGTTTTGGTATTTACAAGCCAAAACGGTGCGTTTGAATTAGTAGGTTCCTTTTTGTGTTCCAGAATGTAAATGGGCTTTTGTCTCTAGGCTATACGCAGCGTGCACAAACCACAACGGTGCGTTCTGTCTTTCATTCCAGAGGGGTGACTGTAGCTTTGCCTGGGAAAGGTTGTTACAGAATCGGTTATGAGGCGAGAGAGGACCTGTGCAGGGGCATTCTGGATTGTGAGATTATTTCCATAGTAGTAAGCTTGTAGTTGGAGGAAGGGACTACCTCGAATAGTTCCTGTAGAAGATCAAGTAGACATTGTGGCTGAAAATTAGGAGGTTTCAAACCATCTATCAACCGCAATATCTACTTGATCTTCTACATGCCCCCTAATCTGAAGGGAAGAGCACGGACATTCAGATTGAATTGCACATCCTTGAATTTGATAGTGGCAGCGGTTTTGTCAAGGCATCCGTTAGTTGATTGCGGCTTGAAATAAATTGCACTACTAGCTACTTGCTAGACACTTGATCTCTAACAAAATGAAAATTAATTTCAATGTGTTTTGTTCGTGCGTGAAATACTGGATTGGATGAGAGATACGTCGCTCCAATATTATCACACCAAAGCACAGGAGTTTGACAAATAGGGAGCCATAACTCAGACAAAAGGGAGCAGATCCATATTATTTCGGCAGCTGTGTTTGCAAGTGAGTTATATTCAGCCTCAGTGCTACTTCGGGCCACGATTTGCTGTTTTTTACAGCTCCATGAGATTAGATTGGGTCCTTGAAAAATACAATATGCACCAACTGGTCTTTGGTCATCTCTATCCGCAGCCCAATCAGAGTCGGAGTATGCTTGAATTCTCAAGTTATTAGCTTTGGTGATGAGGAAACCAGTTGAAACCGTGTGCTTTAAGTACCGCAATATTCTCTTGACGACTTGCCAATGAGAGTCCATGGGCTTGTGCATGAACTTACTAACTTTGTGAACGGCAAAAGCCAAATCTGGCCGTGTAAATGCCAAGTATTGCATGCTGCCTACAATACTTCGATAAAGGCTAACATCAGTGCATGGTGATCCATCGTTAGCAACCAAATGACAATTAGAAGCCATTGGGGTGGTACACGGCTTAGCTTTGTCCATTTTACTCCTCTTTAATAAATCAACAATATATTTTCTTTGAGTGAGATAGAGTCCTTCGGAGCTACGGACTGCTTCTACTCCAAGGAAAAAGTGAAGATTGCCCAGTTCTTTGACAGTAAATGATGAGACTTTGAATTATTCCGTTGATAGCATAAGAACTTGACCCTGTAATTAATATATCATCAACATATATTAAAATGTAAATACCTCGTTGGTGGTCTTTAATACAAACAGAGAGTTATCAGCCTTGCTTTCACAGAAGTTGAGTGCCTTGAGTTTATCAGATAGCTTTGAAAACCAAGCTCTTGGGGCTTGGCGCAAGCCATATAATGACTTGTGGAGTTTGCATACATGATGCGGATATTGTGGGTGAATATAACATTGAGGTTAAGTCATGAACACCGCTTCTTGTAAATCTCCATGCAAAAATGCATTTTGTACGTCAAGTTGAATGATAGGCCACTCATAAGTTACGACAATAGATAAAACTAGCCGAATGGTTGCATGCTTCACAACTGGACTGAAAGTTTCCATGAAATCAATCATTTCCTGTTGATGAAAGCCTTTGGCAACCAAACGAACTTTGTAGCGCTCAATGGTTTCATCGGCTTTCCGTTTTATTTGATATACCCAGTGACATCCAACTATATTAGCTCGAGATGGGGGTGTAACAAGTGACCATGTACCATTTTGGAGCAGTGCATCAAATTCTTTATTCATAGTGTCACGCCAGTGGCTATGTTTGATGGTTGTCGTAAAGGAGGTTGGTTCGTGAGCTTCAGTGATTGTTTCTGTGATCAACGCTTTCGGAAGTGGGTAACGGATATAGTCATCTGCATGCTTCCGTGGTTGACAAATATTATTTTTGGATCTCATGATCATAGGATGGCTATTAACAGCATGCTAGGATGTAGAACAATCTTGAGTAACTACTTGGTCCAAAGGAGCATCACTATCAGGAGGGAAATTGGGCAAGATCATGTCTCTTATTCGTGCAAAAGAAGAAGAGCAATGTGCAGATCGTGTTCTCGCAGGAAATGAACTAGGTTGCATGGGAGTGGTGTTTGGAGGAGAAGAGATAGTGATGATGGATGGAAGAGACAGACGAAGTGGGAGGTGTCTCGAGCTGGACTTGCTGGAAAGCTAGAAAAAGAGTTTTGTCAAAAATCACGTGCCTTGAAATGTAAGTTCTTCCTGTAGAGGGATCAAAGCATTTGTATCCATGATGACCCAAACTATAGCCGAGGAAGATGTAGGTTTAAGATCGAAAATTGAGTTTATTTTTATTATAGGGTGTTTGGCCAACAAGCACAACCAAATACACACATGAATGAGTAATCAGGCATACGATGATACATTAATTCAAAAGGAGATTTATTTTGGAGGATAGGTGTTGGAAGATGATTTATGATGTATGTTGCTGTGTTGAAAGCATCTCCCCAATAGATGAAAGGAAGTTTTGAGTGAGCCAACAAACTTAAACCAACTTCGACAATATGTCGATGTTTACGTTTAATTGATCCATTTTGTTGGTGGGTGTAAGGACAAGCCACCCGATGATTTATTCCATGATGTTGAAAATAGGTATGTAATCGGCGATATTCACCACTCCAATCGGATTGAATTGATTTAATTTTCTTTTCAAAATGTTTTTCAATATAGGCTTGGAATTGAAGAAAAATTTGTTCAACGTCAGATTTCAATTTGATTGGAAACATCCACACAAATTTTGAATAATCATCAAGGAAACTAACATACTATTTAGCACCCGTGGTGGAAGCCACAGAGGCAGGTCCCCATACATCGCTGAAAATTCAATCTAATGGATGACAAGAAACATGTGAAGAAGACTGAATGGGTAAATCATGGCTTTTAGCCATTTGACATTCGGAACAAATAGACGACCTTTTATTGGTGCTAGCCGAAAGTTTATTATTGAGAAGGACTTTGTTGAGAACGGGTTGGGATGCATGTCCAAGACGATGATGCCATACGGGAGTAGAGACACGGATAGTGGAGAAAGTATGAAGGCGAGGATAAGTGGAGTTAAATTGATAGAGTCTATTACTGAGTTGGCCTTGATGATAGACCTACCCCAAGTAGTCCTTCACAAGAAAATATTTGTCGTGAAATAGGCTCATTTGTTTTCAAGAGTGAAACCCAAAACTATGAAAACCTCCCATCACATTATTACAACTTTCTCAAATCTCCATACAAAATAAAATAAACAATTCAATTGTTTCAAATCTCAAAACAAAAAAAAAATATTAAAAAATATATTCTAACAATATTTTATTCAACTTTTTAACTTTAATCTCAACTCATCTCATCTCATTTCTGAAAAAAAAAACAAGCCTAAATATACATGGTTATCAACACAAAATTGTTGCACAGAAAATAAGTTCAGTATTTCGTCATTCTGATTGTCTCTGTTCCATTTTATCAAACAACCGCAGCGCATTCTGTCCTTAGTGCATCGCATCATCCATTTTGTTCTACCCAGTTCCATTACATTACAGTAAGTTGCAGAGAGAATTACAAGGGTCCTAACAGATCAAGGGTAGCCCCTGCAATCAATTTTTCCGGGGCAAAAAGGAAACATCTTTCAAGATAGAATTTATGGCAAAACATAACAGATCTGGTCGAACTTACGTACCTAGCCAATGAGCTTGAATCTAATAAAAGTATACAAAACCAGAGCTTCTTCATGTCGAGGCATTTCATGAGCCCGCAACAGAGACCCTCGGCCAGAAACCAAAGACGAGTGATATAAGAAAGAAGCCTTTAGGCAAAGGACCCAGAAACCACCCATGGAAACTCTTATTACCCCACCTCTTTCTCTCCCACGTCACACCAACCTCCCAAACTCTACCTCCCCAACAATCGATGACGACCGGTATTTCGCAAACCACCCGACAGTTTTACTAATCAGCCAATGCATAAGTTTAAAGAGCCTAAAGCAAGTCCATGCTCAAATGCTTCATAGTGGCATCTTCTTCGACCCTTTCTCTACCAGTAAGCTCATCACAGCGGGTGACTTATCACCGTTCTCGAGCCTCGACTATGCTCGCCAAGTATTCGATCAAATTCCCCAACCGAATCTCTACACTTGGAACACCCTCATTCGCGCTTACGCGTCCAGCCCCGACCCTACTCAGAGACTCTTACTCTTTCTGCAAATGCGTCTTCAATGTGAACATCTCTCGGATAAATTTACTTTTCCTTTCTTACTCAAGGCAGCTTCGGAGCTTACGTACCTAGCCAATGAGCTTGAATCTAATAAAAGTATACAAAACCAGAGCTTCTTCATGTCAAGGCATTTCATGAGCCCGCAACAGAGACCCTCGGCCAGAAACCCAAGACGAGTGATATAAGAAAGAAGCCTTTAGGCAAAGGACCCAGAAACCACCCATGGAAACTCTTATTACCCCACCTCTTTCTCTCCCACGTCACACAAACCTCCCAAACTCTACCTCCCCAACAATCGATGACGACCGGTATTTCGCAAACCACCCGACAGTTTTACTAATCAGTCAATGCATAAGTTTAAAGAGCCTAAAGCAAGTCCATGCTCAAATGCTTCATAGTGGCATCTTCTTCGACCCTTTCTCTACCAGTAAGCTCATCACAGCGGGTGACTTATCACCGTTCTCGAGCCTCGACTATGCTCGCCAAGTATTCGATCAAATTCCCCAACCGAATCTCTACACTTGGAGCACCCTCATTCGCGCTTACGCGTCCAGCCCCGACCCTACTCAGAGACTCTTACTCTTTCTGCAAATGCGTCTTCAATGTGAACATCTCTCGGATAAATTTACTTTTCCTTTCTTACTCAAGGCAGCTTCGGAGCTTAAAGCTTTTCGGGTTGGCAGAGTGTTTGTTAGGTGTCTCCGAGTTTGGGAATCCATGGAAGCCAAAATGAGAGCTTTAAGGTTTTTTTAGTTAGGAGGCTGGAAGATGGAAGTGTGCGAAGTGAAGTGGAGTTCGGGCTTTGGGGAGTTTGGGTCTTCAGATCTCAAAACGGCGCAGCACTGGGAAGTTCTTTATGGGCAAGAAACGACGTCACCTAGCTAAGGAAGAGAAACGACAGAGTTTTGGGCAACATAAGGGACTGGGTTCTTGATGTAAACACACCGTTTGAAGTGTTATAAAACGGTGTAGTCTTAGTTTATCTTCAGAAGTTAGTTATAAGGGTTTTTCTGTATTTTCAATTACAATCTGTTAAGTATCACGCTAGGATGATGTTTTGGATTATTCTGGAGCATTTCTCATCTGAATTAGTATTTTTCTAAAGGAGGAAGTGGGGACCTCGAATCCCCCACTGCGTATGAACAAGTGAGGTATTTTCTATCACTGTGTGTGCATCGTCTTCACTGTGATTGTCCTAATTCATTTCATTTACTGTTCATTATTGGGAATCATAACAATTGGTATCAAGTGTCGTCGATCCTACCCATTTCCACCCACAAGTATACATTCATCAATAGCCAACCCAGCAAATACCCACACAAACACATATCCCCACCGACTATACATTCGTCATTATCCAACCCAGAAAATACCCACACAAACACATTCCACCACCATACACATACACTCAGAAACCAATCCAAACAGAACCATCCACCACCATGGCTGAAAATACAAGATCTAAACACCAACAAGAAGCCTTGCAGCATCAAGTGGAGACTCACCAACAAGAAATCCTGGAGTTGAAAACAGAAGTTAATACGGTGAAGACTGATGTTCAAGAAATCAAAGATATGTTACGGACCTGGTTCAATCAACAACACAATCTTCCTCCTCCTCCTCCTCCACCCCCACACCATGACCTGGAACTTTGAAATTCCAGAACCAAGAAGATTTAACCCAAGAGGGGTCAGACTCGAGTTTCCTCATTTTCAAGGTGTCGAGCCGGCTACTTGGATATTTAAGGCCAACCATTATTTTGAGTTCCAACAAACACCACTGCCTCAAAGGTTATTGATGGTCTCTTACCATATAGAAGGGGATGCATTGGTGTGGTTCCAAAATGCCTCCGATGGGGGCTTATTCCGTGATTGGGAAGCCTTTTCCCGTTCCTTACTTCTTCGCTTCGGAACCACGGCCTACGATGATCCGATGGAAGCGTTGACAAGACTGAAACATACCAGTAGTGTGGCTGCGTACATGGGCCAATTTGAGGCATTGGCCAACCACTTGAGAGGCCTCTCCGATCCTCACAAGCTCAGTTGCTTCCTTAGTGACTTACGAGATGAAGTTCACATTCCGATTCGGATGCAAAACCCTGTAAATTTAAATGCAGCATATGGGTTAGCAAAAATGCAAGAAGAGTATCTTAACAGCATCAAGAAAATCAGTAAACCTATGGGAGAGCGAACAAATTCTGTTGGGGGAGGGGGCAACTATTCCCAAGGCTCTTACTCGAGTGATCATTTTAGCAAGTGGAGGAAGCCTATGGGGGGCACTAAACCAGTTTCTTCCATGCAAATAGATGAGAAGCGACGTAAGGGCTTGTGTTATCATTGTGAGGAAAAGTGGAATCCTGAACACACTTGCAAGAATCCTCGCATTTTCTTGATACAAGTGAATGAAGAAGAGATGGATGAAGAAGAGGAGCCACAAGGTGAGGACAAAGAGGAAAAATTGCCAATAGAAGCACTACCCAACAGCAAGGAGGAGCTGGAAATTTCCTTAGCTGCCATAGCAGGAACTCCCACTGTGAGAACCATGCGTTTAATGGGAAGTATTCTTGGGGAGCAAGTAGTAATATTAGTGGACTCGGGGAGTTCGCCTAACTTTATAGACTCAGCCTTAGCGTCAAAATTGAAACTGTCAGTAGATTATTCAGTGCAATTAAAGGTTTGAGTGGCCAATGGACAAGGCCTTAGCAGTGAGGGAATCTGCAAAACAGCCCACTTGAAGGTGTAAGGTAATTTGCTAAACCCTCCTCTTCATTTATTGGACCTTGCGGGGTGTGACATCGTGCTTGGAGTCCAATGGCTAGAGACCTTAGGCAACATAACTTGGAATTTTTCGAAGCTCGTAATGACTTTTGGGTGGGAGGGCCGAATCATTGAGTTAAGAGGGCTGAAGTTGAGTCCCTCGGTTGTGGAAGGTAGTCAACAGTTGCTTAAAGCAACTATGGCTAAGGGAAAGGGCATTCTTTTGCAAATTGTATGTGAAGGGAAAGGGGAAGGAAATGCTGAATTAATTGGGGAGTAGTTTTCAGAACTGTTAGATGAGTTCAAAGAGGTGTTCAATGAACCTCAAGAGCTACCCCCACCTCGTACTCATGACCACCAAATCGTACTCAAAGAAGGCACTCAACCCATAACAAACAGGCCATATAGATACCCTTATTACCATAAAACATAGATAGAAAAGATTGTGGCTGAGTTGTTAAAATCTGGGGTGATTAGACCTAACTCTAGTCCCTTTTCCTCCCCTGTTTTGCTAGTCCGTAAAGCCGATGGCAGTTGGAGGCTGTGCGTGGATTATAGGGCACTTAACAAGGAAATGGTAAAGGCTAAGTTTCTTATTCCAGTGATAGATGAGTTGCTGGATGAACTCTTTGGGTCGGTGATTTTTTCTAAGCTTGATTTACGATCGGGCTATCATCAAGTGAGGGTGGTGCCTAGTGACATTCCTAAGACGGCTTTTCGTACCCATGATGGACACTATGAGTTCTTAGTGATGTCTTTTGGCCTCACCAACACTCCGGCAACATTCCAAGGGTTAATGAACGATGTATTCAAACCTTTTTTGAGAAAATTTGTGCTTGTCTTTTTTGACGACATCTTGGTGTATAGTAAGTCTCGGGAGGAGCATGTGGATCATTTGGGGGCTGTTTTAAGAATGTTGAAACAGCACTGTTTGTACGCAAAAAAATCCAAGTGTCGGTTTGCCGTGGATGAAGTTGATTACTTGGGCCATATCATAAGTGCTAAGGATGTTATGGCTGATTCTTCTAAGATTATCTCTATGTTGGAATGGCCCGAGCCTAAGAATGTGAAGGCCTTACGAGGATTCCTAGGGCTCATGGGGTATTACCGAAAATTCATCAAGAATTATGGGCTTATTGCTGCCCCTCTCACCTCCTTACTCAAGAAAAATTCTTTTTCTTGGAACATAGAGGCCAGCAAGGCATTTGCAGCCCTAAAGCAAGCTGTTTCCCACCCACCAGTGCTAAAACTACTTGATTTCAGCAAGCCCTTTGTAATTGAATGTGATCCCAGCGGGAAAGGCATTGGGGCAGTCTTAATGCAATCCGGACAGCCTATTTACTACCTCAGTCAAGCTCTTAAGGGTAAGGCACTCTTGTTGTCGACATACGAGAAGGAGCTACTTGCTCTAGTCAAGGCCGTGCAAAAGTGGAGACCATACCTTCTTGGACAACTGTTTGTCATTAAAACAGATCAACAAGCACTTAAATTTCTGCTAGAATAGCATGTGGGAACTGAGGTGCAACAGAAGTGGATTACTAAGCTAATGGGGTACGACTTTTTTATTGAGTACAAAAGGGGTAAAGAGAATTTAGTGGCAAACGCCCTTTCAAGAAGGGAGGAAGACTTGGGTTTGTGTGTACAAATTTCCTTTCCTACTGCTGATTGGGTGGGGGAATTAAAGCAAAGTTATCTAAACAGTGAAGAATATTCTGTCTTGATAGAGAAATTGTTGGATCATCATAAGGTTTCTAAGGGAACAACATTGCAGCAAGGGCTGATTCTGAGGAAAAAGAGAATTCTTATTGTGCCCGATTCCCCCTTTAAACTAAAGGTACTACAATTTATACACACCGACCCCATGGCTGGACACTCAGGCTATTTGAAGACTTACCAAAGAGCCAAGAGGGACTTCTACTGGACAGGTCTGAAAAAAGACATAAAAAAAATGGGTTAGGGAGTGTGAGACATGTCAAGCCTCCAAGTATGAAACATTACCCTCAGCGGGACTCCTACAAGCCCTTCCTATACCTCAACAGGCTTGGATGGATATTTCAATGGATTTCATCGAAGGGTTGCCGAAATCAAAAGGGTACTCAGTTATCTTTGTGGTGGTTGATCGGTTCACAAAATATGGGCACTTCATGCCCTTAGCACACCCCTACACAGCCTCAGAGGTGGCTCAAGTGTTCCTTGGCTCAATGTTCAAGCTACATGGTTTCCCAAAAACCATAGTCTCAGATCGAGACCCTGTGTTCTTAAGTGCCTTCTGGAAGGGTCTGTTTACACTTCAGGGGACCTCACTAGACTTTAGCTCTGCCTATCACCCTCAAAGCGATGGGCAGACCGAAGCCGTGAACAAGGTAGTGGAAGGATACTTGCGTTGTTATACAAGTCTTAAGCCTACTGAATGGAGTCAGTGGCTACCCTTGGCTAAATGGTGGTATAATAGCACCTACCACAGTTCAGCCAAGATGTCCCCTTTCGAGGCCCTCGACGGGTATGCACCCCCTAGATTACTGGATTATATCCCAGGATCCTCTAACAATGTCACAGTGGATCAATTGCTACGAAATAGGACACAGATTCTCAATGTTTTGAAGGGAAACCTCATGGCAGCACAAGTAAGAATGAAAAATTATGTTGACAAAAATAGAACAGAGCGACAGTTTACAAAGGGAGATTGGGTATACCTTCGCCTCCAGCCGTACCGCCAGAAATCAGTGGCGGCTCGCCAGAACATGAAGTTGGCGCCGCGCTTTTATGGGCCATTCAGGATGGCTCAGAGACTCGGGTTGGTGGCCTACCAACTAGAGTTGTCGTCCACTTCACAGATCCACCTCGTCTTCCATGTGTCGTGCTTAAAGAGGAAGTTAGGAGATTGGATCTAACCATTGGCCACCTTGCCACCCACCAATAGTGACGGCGAGGTGATACCCGAGCCGGAGGCTGTGCGAGATCGATGCATGAGATAGCAAGGAGGAAGGGCGGTGACCGAAGTAATGATCAAATGGATAGGGCTGTTGGAGGAAGAAAATAGTTGGGAAAAAGTGTGGAAAATAAGGGTTTTGTATCCACACCTTGTGGACAAGGTTTTTTAAGGGAGGGAGAATGTTAGGTGTCTCCGAGTTTGGGAATCCATGGAAGCCAAGATGAGAGCTTTAGGGTTTTTTAGTTAGGAGGTTGGAAGATGGAAGTGTGCAAAGTGAAGAGGAGTTCGGGCTTTGGGGAGTTTGGGTCTTCAGAAGCTCAAAACGGCGCAGCATTGGAAAGTTCTTTATGGGCAAGAAACGACGTCACCTAGCTAAGGAAGAGAAACGGTAGAGTTTTGGGCAACATAAGGGACTGGGTTCTTGATGTAAACGCACCGTTTGAAGTGTTATAAAACAGTGTAATCTTAGTTTATCTTCAAAAGTTAGTTACAAAGGCTTTTCTATATTTTCAATTACAATATGTTAAGTATCACGCCAGGATGATGTTTTGGATTATTCTGGAGCATTTCTCATCTGAATTAATGTTTTTCTAAAGGAGGAAGTGGGGACCTCGAATCCCGCACTGCGTATGAACAAGTGAGGTATTTTCTATCACTGTGTGTGCATCGTCGTCACTGTGATTGTCATGATTCATTTACATTTACTGTTCATCATTGGGAATCATAACAGTGTTTCATGGGATGGTGATTAAAGCATCCCTAAGTTTGGATATCTTTGTTCTCAATTCGCTTGTGCATTTTTATGGTTCGTGTGGGAATTTGGATTTGGCTTATGGGGTGTTTGTAAAGATTCCACGAAAAGATGTTGTTTCTTGGAATTCTATCATCATGGGTTTTGCCCGAGGAGGTTATCCCGAAGAGGCACTGGACGTATTTAGGAGAATGGAGAAGGAGAATGTGAAGCCAAATGATGTGACGATGGTGGGTATCCTTTCGGCTTGCGCGAAGAAGTTGGATTTGGAGTTTGGGAGGTGGGTGTGTTCGTATATTGAAAAGAATGAGGTTAGTGTGAGCCTGTATTGAAGATAATGCCTATTTATGATGCAGTTTTTTTAATAAAGTCTATTAATAGTATTTTGTTATTATAGAGAAACTCTGTTATCGTGCATCTTGGAAAGGATGAGTTTTAATGCTCTGTAATTTTCAATGCTATTTATATAATGTACTTCTCCATTCGATAAGGAGGAGATCATCAGAATCAATCAACAAGTATTTTGGTTGAAGTTCTCCTCTATCTTTTACTTCACCTCTGTACTAAAAATACCAACAGTTGGTATCAGAGCAGCTTTCGGTCTTTGGGATATGATGGCTGCGCCTGGTTCATCTGCAACTCTTCCCATTTTTTCTGGTGAAAACTATGACTATTGGAGCATAAAAATGAAAACTCTTTTCCTATCTCTTGATCTGTGGGATGTCGTTGAAAATGGAGTCTCTTCAGTTGCTGAAGGCACGTCTGAAGGAGCTTCTGATCTTACCCAAGTCAAGTCTGATAGGCAAAAGGATGCAAAAGCCTTGTTTATTCTACAGCAGGCTGTGAGTGAGTCCATCTTTCCAAGGTTGATGAGGGCTTCTTCTTCCCAGCAAGCTTGGGAGATCCTGCAACAAGAATTTCAAGGTAATATCAAAGTTAAAATTATCAAACTTCAAGGTCTAAGAAGGGAACTTGAAAATCTCAAAATGAAAGAATCTGAGAATATCAAGGAATATTGCTCTAGAGTCATTGAAGTAGTGAATCAAATGAGGGCTTATGATGAAAATATTTCATATGAAAGGATTGTTCAGAAAATCCTCATAAGCTTGACTGAAAAATATGACCATGTGGTGGCTGCCATTGAAGAAGCTAAAGATCTATCTTCACTTTCTGTCACCGAGTTACTGGGCTCACTTTATGCTCATGAACAACGGATTGGCAGAAGGAATGAGGTGTCTTTGGAAAATGCATTTCAATCCAAAGTTAGTCTAAAGAATCAAAAGCAAAAGGAATTCAAGAAAAAGTTCAAGGGCACAGCCAAAGGAGGAGAAAATTCTCAAAAGAAGAAGGGAGAATTTTTACCCTGTGGTGTTTGCAAGAAGACTAATCATATGGAGAAAGATTGTTACCACCAGGGCAAGCCACAATGCTCAAATTGCAAGAAGTTTGGGCATGAGGAAAAAGATTGCTAGTTCAAGAACAAAAATCAGCAAGCAAATTTCACCGAGGACAAGGAAGAGCAGTTGTTCTATGTTTGTCATGTTGCAGCCGAGCAAAGAAGAGAGTGGTTTCTTGACAGCGGGTGCAACAACCATATGACACCAGATGGGAGCTTATTTTCTCAAATCGATAAATCTGTATGTGTTAAAGTAAAGCTTGGAAATGGAGATTTGGTGGAGGCAAGTGGTAAAGGTACGATTGCCATGGAAACCAAGAAAGGGACTAGATTCATAAAAGATGTTCTTCATGTTCCTAGCCTTGATCAAAGTTTGCTAAGTGTTGGGCAAATGATGCAAAATGGCTATTCACTTCACTTTGAGGGAGAGCTATGTGTCATTCTTGATTTGAAGAAAAACAACCAAGTAGTGGTAGAACTTAAAATGGGAAATGGGAGAAATTTTCCCATTACTTGGCAATACCCAAGAGCAATGATCGTCAAATCTGATGAAACAACTCTTTGGCATCAAAGATTTGGTCATTACAACCTAAATGCCTTAAGGATGTTAAATCAGAAGAACGTGATAAGAGATATGCCTTTGCTGGACCAAAACATGCCTACTTGTGAAGGGTGTATGATGGGAAAGCAACATAGGCAGCCATTTCCATCAGGAGAAGCATGGAGAGCAAAATTAGTACTTGAGCTAGTGCATACTGATCTGTGTGGTCCCATGAGGACTCTCTCTCAAAGCCAAAACAGGTACTTTATGCTCTTCATTGATAATTTTTCAAGAATGACTTGGGTTTACTTTCTTAAAGAAAAATCAAAGGCTTTTAGTGTTTTCAAAAACTTAAAATTGCTAGTTGAAAATCAAAGTGGTCAAAAGATGAAGATCTTGAGAAGTGATAGAGGGGGTGAATTCAACTCAAGTAAGTTTGATGAATTTTGTCAAGAAGAAGGGTTGGAACACCAACTGACAGTTGCCTACACTCCACAACAAAATGGAGTCTCGGAAAGGAAGAATAGGACTGTTATGGAGATGGCTAGGTCCATGCTAATGGCAAAGGGCATTCCAAAAAAATTCTGGGCTGAGGCTGTTAATACAGTAGTATATGTGCTAAATAGATGCCCCATAAAGGCAGTGAAGGATATGACTCCAATCGAAGCATGGAGTGGACACAAGCCAACTGTTAGTCACTTCAAAGTATTTGGATGTTTGTGTTACATTCATGTACCTGAACAAAAGAGACACAAACTTGAAGAAAAGTCAGAGAAAGGGATTTTTCTTGGGTATAGCTCTCAATCCAAGGGATACCGGATCTTCAATCTCAAAACTCAGCAGCTGGTCATAAGTAGAGATGTTCAGTTTGATGAGCGTTCAACCTGGAAATGGAAAGAAGAGCATGAACCAGATCTGACTCTTCGAGTTCCAATTACCGAGCAAGTTGAGGAAGAGCTTGAAACATCAGCTCCAAATGATCAACCTTCATCACCATTCTTGGTTTCAGGAAGTGACAGCAACTCTAGAAGTTCAACAGTTTCATCACCTGAGACTTTTCCAAGAAGATTCAGGGCATTAAACGAAATATATGAATCTTGCAACTTCAGTTCCATAGAGCCTGAAAATTATGCAGCAGCTTCTAAAGAACAAGTTTGGGTGGATGCAATGAAGGAGGAGATTAGAATGATTGAGAAAAACAATACATGGGAGCTGGTTGCATATCCTGACAGCAAGGATGTTATCGGAGTTAAGTGGGTATATAAAACAAAGCTCAACCCAGATGGTTCTTTAAACAAGTGTAAAGCAAGATTGGTTGCAAAGGGCTATTCACAATAGGCTGGGATAGATTTCAATGAAACCTATGCACCCGTAGCTAGGTTGGACACCATCAGAACAGTAGTTGCACTTGCAGCTCAAAGAAGTTGGAAGATCTCACAACTTGATGTAAAATCAACTTTTCTTAATGGAGAACTTGAGGAGGAAGTGTATGTTCAGCAACCCGAAAGCTTTATGAAGGAAGAAGGGAAAGTATTTAAGTTAAAAAAGGCTCTCTATGACCTTAAACAAGCACCTCGAGCTTGGTATAGCAAAATAGATAGCTATTTTTGTGATCATGGCTTCAAGAGAAGTGTTAGTGAACCTACACTTTATGTCCAACTCAAAGGTGAAAGTTTGCTCATTGTCTCACTTTATGTTGATGATTTAATTATAACAGGAAATAATTCGGTTATGATTGAATCATTCAAACAAGAGATGATGAAAACATTTGAAATGAGTGATATGGGACTAATGCACTACTTCCTTGGAATGGAAGTATATCAAGAAGGAGACATTTTCATTTCACAAAGGAAATATGCTCTTGATTTGCTCAACAAGTTCAATATGGCTGAATGCAAATCAGTAGCTACTCCTTTGATAGCAAATGAGAAATTGAAGAAGGAAGATGGTGCAAAAGAAGCCGATGCAGCAGCATATAGGAGTTTAATTGGAAGCTTACTTTACTTGGCTGCCACTCGGCCTGACATCATGTATGCAACTAGCCTTCTCTCAAGATTCATGCAATGTCCAAGTCAAATCCATTTTGGAGCTGCTAAAAGAGTGTTGAGATACATTCAAGGCACAAAGGATTTCGGCATTTGGTATAAACCAAGTTCTCATTCAACTTTGACTGGTTTTACTGATAGTGATTGGGCTGGTTCTGTGGATGATATGAGAAGCACATTCGGGTATTGTTTTAATCTTGGAACTGGTGTGTTTTCATGGGGACCTAAGAAGCAAGGATCTGTAGCACAATCTACAGCCGAAGCAGAGTATGTGGCTGTTGCTGGAGCTACAAATCAAGCTATTTGGCTGAGTAAAATTCTCGAAGATATGGGTGCAAAACAGCAGCTGCCAATTGTGATTTACTGTGATAACAAATCAGCAATAGCTATGGCAAAGAATCCTGTCTTTCATAGCAGAACTAAACATATTGCAATCAAGTATCATTACTTGAGGGAAGTAGAAGCAAAAGGAGATGTGAAGCTAAAGTTTTGTAAGTCTGAAGAACAAGTTGCTGATATTTTCACAAAGGCACTTCCAAGAGACAAATTCCAGTTGTTGAGGCTCAAACTTGGAGTGTCAGAAAAATGCATCAAGGAGGAGTATTGAAGATGATGCCTATTTATGATGCAGTTTTTTAATAAAGTCTACTAATAGTATTTTGTTATTATAGAGAAACTCTGTTATCGTGCATCTTGGAAAGGATGAGTTTTAATGCTCTGTAATTTTCAATGCTATTTATATAATGTACTTCTCCATCGATAAGGAGGAGATCATCAGAATCAATCAACAAGTATTTTGGTTGAAGTTCTCCTCTATCTTTTACTTCACCTCTGTACTAAAAATACCAACAGCCTGACTTTGAGTAATGCAATACTTGATATGTATATGAAATGTGGAAGTGTTGAAGAGGCAAAAAAATGGTTTGATGGGATGCAAGAGAGAGATATTTTCACTTGGACAACTATACTTGATGGATATGCTAAGTTAGGGGAGTATGACGAGGCTTGGCGTGTTTTTGATGCAACGCCTTGTCAAGATATTGCTGCATGGAACACTCTCATTTCTGCTTATGAACAGAATAGTAAGCCAAAGGAGGCTTTGGCTATTTTCCGCGAATTACAGCTCAAAAAGGATGCAAAACCAGATGAGGTCACTCTTGTGTGTGCTCTGTCAGCTTCTGCTCAGTTGGGAGCCATGGATTTAGGCAGGTGGATCCACGTTTATATAAAGAAGCGGGGGATTAAGTTAAATTGTCATCTCACGACCTCACTCATTGACATGTATTCTAAGGGTGGGGATCTAGAGAAGGCACTCGAGGTATTCTATTCAGTGGAAAGCAAAGATGTGTTTGTTTGGAGTGCCATGATTGCTGGTCTGGCAATGCATGGGCACGGGAGAGCTGCAATAGATTTGTTCTCGAAAATGTTAGAAGCGAAGGTCCAGCCCAATGGTGTGACTTTTACCAATGTGTTATGCGCCTGTAGCCACACAGGATTAGTAAATGAGGAACGAACCTTATTCTATCAAATGCAGTCAGTTCATGGGGTTGTGCCTGGGGAAAAGCACTATGCTTGCATGGTTGATATTCTTGGCCGGTCAGGTCTTCTGGATGAAGCAGTCGAACTGCTAGAAAAAATGCCCATAGCTCGTACTGCTTCTGTATGGGGGGCTCTGCTTGGGGCCTGTAGACTTCATGGGAATCTTGAGCTTGCTGAAAAGGCTTGTAGCAATTTGCTTGAGTTGGACCCTAGAAATCATGGAGCCTATTTGCTTTTATCAAACATTTATGCTAAAACGGGGAAGTGGGATAGAGTTTCAGGGTTAAGGAAGGTCATGAGAGATTCTGGTCTAAAGAAAGAACCTGGTTGTAGCTCAATCGAGGTCAACGGTATTGTTCATGAGTTTGTGGCAGGCGATAGTTCTCATCCATTATCCATGGAAATCTACTCTAAGTTGAATGAGGTTGCAGCAAGATTGAAATCAATTGGTTATGTACCAAACAAGTCTTACCTCCTGCAACTTGTCGAAGAAGAAGACATGAAGGAGCAGGCCCTAAACCTTCAGAGTGAGAAGTTAGCAATTGCCTTTGGGCTTATTACTATGGTCCCATCTCAACCAATTCGGGTTGTGAAGAATCTCCGTATTTGTCGGGACTGCCACTCAGTTGCTAAGCTCATATCTAGGCTTTACGGTAGATACTTCTGAGAGATCGTTATCGATTTCACCATTTTAGAGAAGGGTATTGCTCATGTATGGATTATTGGTGAATATGGAAAGCATTTGCTGTGAAGATCTCATCTCATACTCTTGAAGTGATTTTGGCAAAGTCTAAATAATTATTTAAGCACCAAAAAGCAAGTTCAGTCAATCAATGTGATGATTGAGCTGAGTTTAATCGACTAAGAAAAGCATGCTTACTCGATTCTGAAAGGAGTCGTGCCAAACCAAAATCAATTATACGAGCAGTCAGCTCATCATCGAGAAGAATATTGCTTGGCTTTAAATCACAGTGAATAATAGGTATATGGCATTCATGATGAAGATAAAGCAAAGCAGAAGCCACATCTATTGCAATGTTTACTCGCTGAAGAAGGCTTAAATTTCTCAGCTGCTTGAGCCCATCTTCTGGATGCAACCACATGTCCAAGTTCCCATTTGGCATGAACTCATATACTAAAGCTTTGAAATCTTGGCCCCCATAGTCAATACTTGAGCAAGCAGTTAAAATATTAACTAGGTTTCGATGCCGGATGCTCCTTAAGGCTTGGCATTCAGCGATGAAGCTTCTGGACGCTCCCTTCTTTTTTAGGTTGAGTACCTTGACTGCGACACTGACTTCATCGAGACCAAGCTTTCCTTTATAGACAGTACCAAAATTACCTGAACCAATCAAATTCATCTCAGAGAATCCATCGGTTGCATTGAGTAGTTCTTGATAAGAAATCTTTTGGTAGAAGTGCCCAAAGGTAGAAGTGGGAAGACATTTTTTATTGACTTTCTCAACCAGCACAGGGAAATCAAAGACAACACCACCACGGAGAAAGCAGGAATGCCTATTGCCAGAATCAACTTAAAAACAACACAATTTCTATGCTTATTGGAACATGCGCGCAACTGCAGCTCTTGGATTCCCCCACAAAGCCCACTGTTGCCATATTCTTCAATTGCAGTTGCATTTCTGAAGATCCCCTGTATGGGCACCTCTCCCTCAAGATTGTTGCTAGACAGATTCAAGTTTATCAACATGGAAAAACTAACCATATAGCTTGGAATTTGGCCAGTCAAGTTGTTGTGGGAAAGATCAAGAGATTCAAGATATTTAATACCCCTTAACTTACTTAAATCCGGAATGGTTCTTTCAAAGAAGTTCCCTTGCACATAAAGTGCTTCCAACCCCAAACAATCCCCTAGTTCCGCAGGAATCTCTTTGGAAAATTTGTTGAATGAAACATCCGGGTAAACAAGAGTGTTCAGGTTTCCAACTTCTGGTGGCAAGCTTCCTGTCAAAGAGTTATGAGACACACTAAGGACTCGAGAAAGGGCTGGAAGACTAAGGAGTTTCTTGGGTATAGTGCCATTTAGTTTATTATGGAAAAGTTGAACATCTTGCAGGTGGCTGCACATTCCAAGACTTGAGGGTATGATTCCTTCCAAACTGTTATTATACAAATAGAGCTCCAACAATTGAATCATGTTTGCCAAGAGAAGTCGGGATCTCCCCTGTCAAGTTGTTTTCACATAAGTACAATCTTTTCAAGTTTGAGAGCTCACCAATTGAAGCTGGAATATTTCCCGTTAACAAATTCTGTTCCAGACCAAGTTGAGTTAGGCTAACTAGATTTGATACCTTCGTAGGTATGCTTCCCCCAATGAAATTCCCTCCTAGCTGTAGCCATGTTATTTGGGTTGAGAAGTTTGTTATCGCATCAGGCAGCTCACCTCCAAGCCGGTTGTAGCTGATATCGAGTGTCTGTAACTGGCTGCAATTGGTCAAAGGTCTAAGAAAACTCAAATCATCAACTGAATAATTTCCAAGAAGATTCCTGTTTGCATTAAGCCATGTAAGATTTCGTAGATTACCAAACTCCATAGGTAAGTTTCCCGTAAAATAATTCGTAGGGATATCAATTTCTTGAAAATCTGAAGCATTGGACAATGCAGCTGGAATGCTTCCTGTAAATTTGTTTCCTGCCATACCAAGCTTTTGAAGATTTGGAAGTGCAATGCCTAATTCAGGCATGAGGTCACCAGAAAAGTTGTTGAAAGCCAAGGAAATGATTTTGATTGATGAAAAATTGTAAAGGAAAGGTGGACACACACCAGAAAGGTTATTATTGCCTACTTGAAAAGTTTCCCAGCTTATCATCTGGGATAATGTATCTGGAATTTCTCCCTCCAAATTGTTATATGAAAACCAAAGCTGTTGGAGAGAAGACAGGTTTCCCAGAGAAGGTGGGAACTTTCCACTTAACTGGTTTTTGGCAAGATATAGATTCTTGAGTTTGGACAAAGAGCCAAGTTCAGAAGGTATTTGTTGCATTAGATGGTTGTCTGGAGACCCAGATACATAAGGTAGGAACGGTGAGACAGATTGACAGGAATTTCTCCTTCCAATGAGTTATAACTCAGGTTTAAACTCTGAAGCCTGATCAAGTGACCAGCTTCTGAGGGGATTCGACCATAGAAGGAGTTAATTGCAAGGTTGAGGGATCGAAGGAAAGAAAGATTTCCAATGTAGGGTGATATGGTGCCAACCAAGTTCTTGTCTTTTAGGTCCAAACCTGTAACCACCCCCTTCCCGTAGGATAGGTGTGTCACGTGTTATTCATAGAATAAATCCTGGCAAGAGATCCCATATTTCATAATTGAAAAACTGAACTTTTATTATGCGGAAAATGTCTAATAAAACTGTTTTCCAAAACATTAAATGAAATAAACTGAATAAATTCATGTCATAAAGACATGTTTAATTTTAGAAAGTCTGAACTAGAATAAAATGCTCCTTCTACTCCTGGCCTGCCTGCTCGTAATCATCATCCTCACCTGGGTGGTTAAAACATGGAAAATAAACTAAAATGAGTCGAAAATTCAGTAAGAAATCAATCACAACGTAAACGTAATAAACATAAGATTTTCATAAAAACTTTCATGCTGAGCTTAAAATTCATGACTGATCATAATGATGCTTATGCTATGTATGACTGATTTAACTGAATTAACTGACTGATTTATCTGACTTATCTGACTGGCCAACACACTTAACCCTGTGTGCAAGGTTGTGCACCGGCCCCATATCCCGCTGCAGCAAGGGGAACCGCTGATAGTATTCTAGCATACTATAGTGGACCACAACTAAGTTCATAGCTTGCACACCACCCTAAACTGAACTAAACTGCATTGGTACCATGCATCTGAATGACCATCTTATTAACTGATCTGATATTATCTTACACTTGAACTTAAGATGGCTTACGTGTCTTATACACATGAGATGCATGACATAATACATACATAATTATAATTTTTGAACTAATATCTTACTAAATCAAATTCACAATCTAATAGGTAGTCAAACAAATATTTTGTTTAACCCTTTAATCAATAAATCATAATATTTAAATTACTAAAATACTAATCTATAATTTAGTGGAATACTCGAGCTATTTTAAAATAATTCATAAAACTTAAATTCTTAAACTAAGTTTCATTTCTTAACATAATTATTAAATCTTATAAGGAACCTAATAAATTCTATTAAATATTCTTAACATAATAATTTTATTAAACTCTTACTAAATTGATAAAGGAAATATTAACTAAAATATTAGACTTAAAAGTATACTTTAAAAATATATTTCCAATTCTTTAAACACTTTCTTATAAAATGAACATTTAACTACTATATTTATTTAATTAAAAACTAACCTTTAAAATATTAAGCCCAATAAAATTTCTAAAACCGTTGTTAAAATAAGATTAAATCTAATTTAAAATACCCTTTCAAATTCTTTAACTATTTTCTTATAAAAAATGAGCTCATGACTAATATATTTATTTAATAAAATAAACTCAACTTCAATACAAAGACATATTAATATTCATAATTAACATACACTTAAACATAAAGTTATAAATGTAATCGTACTTAAAAACACTGAAGATACTATGGGAAGGGATTACAAAGGGTATAAAAGTAATCTCTTTTAAAACACTTGCACTGAGTGAATTAAACCCAAAAAGCCACTAATACGTTACGTAGAGAAACAGAGGCAACGGGAGACGCGTGCGAGGCAGAGGACTCACCGAGAGAGAGGCTGACGTGCGGCGGTTCTGGGTTGCTGGCGGGGGTCACGGCAGCGCGACTGGGGGCTCGTTTGTGGTGGTGCGACGCCGAAGGAAGTGAACCATGCGGCAGTGCAACCGAGAGGGAGGGAGGCACACATACAGAGCTGGGTGGCTGAGGATCGTAGGCCAACCGGGATGGAGTAAGTGCCACGGAGAAGAGCTGGTCGGCGGTTTCTGGCACCGTGGGTGGTGCACCGACGTCCTGGGGTGATCGGCAGAATAATCTGAACTGGTAGCGTCGAGGTGCTCGGCAAGAAGCCACCGCGTGGTGTACATGTGACAGTGCTTGGAGGTCCTTCTCGGTCATGCATGGTCTGCGCAGTGGGGTGGTCGCCGCGGTGGTTCCATCGTCGAGTGGTGGCCTTTCCGATTGTTGCGTCTCACTGAGTGGTGCCCGGTGCTATGGCATGAGCTTGCTCTGTTCCGTGAGTGTAAAACAGAGTCATGCCCTTCTGATCATTCCGTGCGACGTTGGTTTCCGTTTTGGTCTAACGAGGTCGACGGCACTACAGGTAGAGGGGCTGAGCATGGGCTGGGCAAGGCTCGAAGTGGTTCTTGGTCTGCGGCGTGAGGTTTTCTTCATGCAGAAAATCTAGCGTATAAACATATATATATATATATAGGTGGTAGAGAACACTCTAAAAATAAAACCCTAGGGAAAGAGACGTGCATGCATGGGAGTGGAGACGTGCGGGGCGGAGAGGAGGGAAAACGTGGAACTTAAAATATGAGTTATCCTAACAACAATAAAAATATGAATAGTAATAATAATAATGATACGATAATAAATCTATTAAAAAATTTACACTTTATTAATAATATAAAAAAAATTATAAAATAATAATAATCATAACAAATATAATAAATTTATAGCTATATAAAAAAATTTACATAAAACTTATCTTATATCCTAATCTTAGGATTGGGTTGTTACAAAACCAATGACTCTTTGGTGTTTGTTGCCACAGGTGACCCCAAACCAGTGGCAGAAATGGAAAGACTCATTCCAAGCAGCCAGGACACTGAGGGGGTCCTGATCTACGTGGGACTTGAATTCGAGCAGTGCAAGTTTGTCAGTCTCGTTTGAAAATGTGGTAGCCGTGGAAACTTTTGGAACTGACAAGGAAAGGAACAGGAGAAGGATGTCACAGAAGGTTATTGACAAGTATTGCCTTAAACTCATAACAGAACGCTCCATGCAGGAGGAAGAAAGTTGCTGCCACAGGGTGAAGCTGAAGTGGGAAGAGAACTCCAACATGTATATCTATATGTTTGGGTGTGTGCCTATACTATATATATATATATATATATATATATATATATATATATATAGGGAACAAATTACCTAACAACATTTTAGGTGGAACTTCTCGTATTATAATTAATTGATCAGATCAGTTGGCCATTTCTAATCTTGAGAACTTTCCATCTTTGTTATCTGATGTCGTTTAGTTTGAGTTTTAACTCGAGATTACCTTGCTTCTGTTCCGAATCCCATAACAGGTCTATCATTTAGTGCACTAATTAAAGTTGCTGGAACGCTATTATGGCAGAAGTGAAAACATATATATGATGGTGACATAAGAAACAGAAGTAGAAAACACTCTTAACGATAAAAGAGAAATTTGTTTTGCCCAAGAAATCTTTAGAACAAGCACATCAGTAGGAAAATATCACTAGCATTAGGAAATAAATCTGTTTTTGAGTTTCAAAAGCAAGGATAATTTCCAGAAAAGAGAGTGCCTATAGGTAATTAGTTCTCGATCGGTACCATTTTAGTGGTTCATGCATGCATGCTTATGAATCAGCTGACATCGATCTCTTATCTGATGAAATAATGCAAGATAATCCACTTAATATTTTTGTTTCTTTTCTCTTGGTACTCACGCAACTGCACATTATTTATTATATGCATGACTTTTGAATTCGATCGTTGAAATGGTATTGAGTCTTAATTTAGAAGCAATCACCTTTTAATATTACATATTATCTGATCTATTAATGTTAATTTCAAGTTCCTTTTACCTCTTCTCTTCATGACTTGGTGATAGAGATTTCACTTTCTTCCATTGATCATGTTGAACGTGACATGAGAAAATAACAATCAAGTACGTACGTACGTACAATATTAATTAATTTTAGGTAATCCAAAATCAAGACTTCTACTTTTTCTCTTCATGATCATCAATTGCTTATATATACTTTTAATATGACTCAGAATTAGGTGTGTTATAAATATGATGATCATCTTCACGACCAGGTCACACCCTGTTTGCATTAATGTGCTCGTGATCTCGTGATCTCATGATCTCACAACCATTATTGTCTCAGTGAAAATGACACGATCGAGTAAAGTCAAATTAGAAGATATTAGAGATGATGATCATGAATTAGTATATATGAGATCATGATCATTACGTCTATGAAAATGACTCACACGACATTTAATTAAATACCGACCATCGATTTCTACTTGAAATATTGGTTTAAGATTGGCCATAGAAAAGGTCTCAAAATAATACTTCAATTAAATCAAGAGTAACGCTACATACAGTCGTGGAATGCACATGCATGCATCGTGCAGTCGCTTTGAAGAAGAGTGAGGTTCACTATTAAAAAATTAATTTCTTTTCATGTGGATCCCTATTTATTCACTTTTTTCAAAATGATTGCACGGCAGTTGCACACTCACGACTGCAACTATCATTTCTCTTAAATCAATCCCCAGAATCAGATCATATAACCAGACCAAGTCCGATGGTACATATATATATATATATATTTATATAACTATTAATTTCACCTTCTTCTCTTAATTTCTCCCCTAGCTTGATCATCAATACCATCATTAATCCTGTGGCTATTTCGAGGAAAATATATAATGCATCATTCCTGAGCTGGTTATAACTAGCTCATAACTTGCTAATTAATGAACCTAAATGATGTGAAGATCTCATCTTTTAGTGAAACTCTAGTTTGAAATCTCGCATCCAGACATATCGTTCATGATTAGTGTTATAATAATTTGACTGAAGATATGATCAAGACAATATTATAAGCTTGAGCAATTGCCTATCATGATCACCATGCTCATTTTTGCCTATTTGTTGAAGGTAGTAGAGAGGCTGCACGATAAAGGAGGCTGTAGGTGGGTGCAACGTACTTACCCAGGCCAAGACGTTCAAAACTTCAATGTACGTTGTTAAGATTGCAAGAAACTTCAAAATCAAATACCATGCATCTGTATTTTTTCGTACTTATTCAGTTTTTGGCTGTCCTTTTCTAGAAGTTTGCTTTTATTTTTGCATGCTTGAGAGAGCTAGAAGCATCATAGTCGTTGAGGTTTCTTAACTATGCATATATTTGGATGTGTAAATCGGTCCGATTCCGATCTGGGGGTTGGTGGACCGAAAATATTTCGGTCCATCATTTTCTCCGGACCAGACTGTTAGCTATTGGTCCGGTCCGGTCGGTTTGGTTTAATTATTTTTTTTTTTATTTTTTTTTTCAAATAAATTAATAAAAATTTATTTATATTACTAAATTAAAATTAAGTGATTTATTAATGTGGATTACATAACTAAATCATTAAAAAATAGTTTATATGATCAACGATAATAAATTAGATAAAAATTACATCATTAACTTATATAATTATTATATAAAAATAATATATTAAATTATTAAAAATATTTTTAAAATATATATAAGAGTTCGGTCTGATCCAAAATTTATAAACTCCAAAATCAGACTGAATTTTTTCGATCCACAATTTATGGGACCGAGACCAACCAATTTAGTGTTCGGTCCGGACGGTTTTGAACTCCTTCGACCCCAATATGCATCTAATATTATTATCTGTCAGTCTTCGATCTCATGTCCTCGTGAAATTAACAGCTTAAAAAATGCCATGCATCTGCCTTCAAAACGACTGCTGGATAGAACTACTTTGTACTTGTTTTCTTACATATTAAGAATATGATCTGGTGAGAAAGCTACATGATAACAATTTCATTTAATGCTTCAAGCTTGGTGAAAACTTAATTCATTTCAAACTGTGAAAATATAAAAGCCTGATCAAGATGTTATAATTTTATACAAAGGAAAAAGAAAAAAAAAATCTAAAATTACTACATATTTTACAACAAAAGGCTTACAAACTTGTTTTTGGTGACATTACTGTAATAAATATTAACTTTTTAATTCTAGTTTTTAATTGGTGATTCATCGAAATATAAATTTTATGTAAAATATAAAACTTGTATTAATACTTCTAACGTAAGTCATTACTCAACAAAAGGAGCGCCTCTCTTTCCCTGATCATCTTGTCATCATCAGTACTTGTTGCTCACCATGGCATGCAGGATCAAAATCACTCATTTTTACTGAATTTTGAGAAGCATCATTACAGGCCAGGGATGTTATTTTATTGGAAGGAAAAGTTTTGACTTGTACAGAAAGTAGGTCAGAAGGAAATTGATTGTCTTCGAAACCACTCTAAAGCTGTTCTAACAACTGGCCTTCCTAAAACAGCATTTCATACTCATGATTCTGTTCTTCTGTCAAACTTCGCCAACTTAGCCTAATTCCCATAACCTACTCAACCAAACCTTTTCTCCCACCTGCATATAAAATCACCCCCAGGATGGCTTCGAGGAATACACGCTTGCTCCAGTGCCTTGCTTAATTTGCACAAGAAAAGCACACTCAAGGCGCAAACAATGGGTGTTTCTCTTCTTTCATCGCCAGCAATATCTCCGGGAGCACTCTTTCTTTTCTCATTCACTGCGTTGTGTCTCGTTCCCGAGATTGCACTTGCAGGCATAACCAGGCACTACAAGTTTGATGTATGTGCTGCATGCATGCCTCAGCTAGCGTACACTAACATACAGAAAGCTTGCACCAGCTGATTTTTGTTTCTTTTAACAGTACTAATTTCTCGATTATTTTGCAGATCAAACTGCAAAATGTGACGCGACTGTGCCACACAAAGAGCATTGTGACAGTAAACGGGCAGTTTCCTGGGCCTCGCATTGTAGCTAGGGAGGGTGACCAACTACTTATCAAAGTGGTTAATCATGTCCAGAACAATATCTCCATCCACTGGTAATTAATACAGTTCCATGCATGGTTAATTTATATATATACACCAGTTGGTACGTACGTACGTACGTACGAGTGATATCTAAATGCATGTGATAATATATGGTAAAATATAATTTCTTTGAAACAGGCATGGCATTCGACAGCTTCAAACAGGGTGGGCTGATGGTCCAGCATATGTAACTCAGTGTCCCATTCAAACTAGCCCGAGCTACGTGTACAACTTCACCATTGTAGGCCAGAGAGGCACTCTTTTCTGGCATGCCCACATATCGTGGCTTAGGTCAACTGTATATGGTCCTCTTATCATTCTTCCCAAGCGTGGCGTTCCTTACCCATTTGCCAAACCCTACAAGGAATTAGTTCCAATCATCTTCGGTACGTAATTACTAATTAATTAGCGATCTCAAATTTAGTACGTACTTACACGTGCATGACTAAACTAATTAATTATTCTGTTTTAGATGAGTTGAATAAATTAATATTATTAGACGAATATTATTTTTTAATATTATTATTATTTAAAAATTTAAAAAAATTGAATTATTTATTATATTTTATGTGGGAATTTGAGAAAGTTGTAATAATAAGATGAGATAAAATGATTTTTGTATCCCAACAAGCCCTTAATTCCCTTTGTTTCTATATTATATATAAACGATGAGAAATCTTATTAATTTTGTGGTCCAAGAGCTAGCTATAATACGGTACCTGAATACAAACTTTGATACCAATAAATTAATGGATATTAATCTATCATTTCAGGAGAATGGTGGAACGTAGATACTGAGGCAGTAATTAACCAAGCCATGCAAACAGGAGGCGGTCCAAATGTCTCTGATGCGTATACCATTAATGGACTTCCAGGGCCACTCTATAACTGTTCTGCCAAAGGTGTCAAATGCTTTATATATATATATATATATATATATATATATATATATATATATATATATATATATATATATATATATATTGTCGATCATATATGTTGCACTTTCAAGAAAATAGGACGTTATATATATCATCCTAATAGATTCAATATTTTGATTTCATGTAAATGTCAGACACATTCAAGCTGAAAGTAAAGCCCGGGAAGACTTACCTTCTCCGATTGATCAATGCTGCACTCAACGACGAGCTCTTCTTCAGCATTTCAAACCACACGCTCACAGTTGTCGAAGCTGATGCTATCTACGTTAAATCTTTTGAGACTAACATAGTTCTCATAGCCCCGGGACAGACCACGAATGTTCTTCTAAAGACTAAAGCAGACTTCCCCAATGCCACATTTTTCATGACTGCTAGACCATATGTGACTGGCCTAGGCACTTTTGACAACTCCACTGTTGCCGGTATACTAGAATATGAATTTCCACCCCAAACCCTTCATTCAGTTGCTTCTGATCATTTTCGAAAGCTTCAACTTTTCAAACCTGTTCTTCCTCCTCTCAATGACACGTCCTTTGCTACAAATTTTACGAACAGACTTCGTAGCTTGGCAAGTGCTCAATTCCCTGCAAATGTCCCTCAAAAAGTTGATAGGCGTTTTTTCTTCACAGTAGGCCTTGGAACAAGCCCCTGCCAACATAACCAGACCTGCCAAGGTCCTAATGGAACAAGGTTCGCTGCTTCTGTTAACAACATATCCTTTGCACTCCCAACCACTGCCCTCCTCCAGTCTCACTTCTTTGGGAAATCAAAGGGTGTTTACACCTCTGACTTTCCAATCAGTCCCATTTTTCCCTTTAATTATACGGGTACCCCACCAAACAACACTATGGTGAGCAATGAGACAAAGCTGGTAGTCTTGGCTTTTAACACTAGTGTGGAGCTTGTGATGCAGGACACAAGCATTCTTGGTGCTGAGAGCCACCCTCTCCACCTGCATGGATTTAATTTCTTTGTTGTTGGGCAAGGGTTTGGAAACTTTGATCCTAATAAAGACCCGGCAAAGTTCAATCTTGTTGATCCTATTGAAAGAAACACAGTTGGTGTTCCCTCAGGGGGTTGGGTGGCCATCCGTTTTCGCGCAGATAACCCAGGTGAGCGGGAAGAAGACCATAATATTATCATACGGTTAATTAAGTTCATTCCATATGTTTATGATAAACAATTAATCTATCATATTCAACTAATATTAGTGATGTTGTTAAATGACGTTCTGTCTGCTGTCATTAATTTGCATCAACATGTCATTAAATGTTTTTGACTTGTGATGATGACAACGACAACAATTAATTATGTGGCAACAGGGGTTTGGTTCATGCATTGCCACCTGGAGATCCATACCAGCTGGGGCTTAAAGATGGGTTGGTTGGTCTTAGATGGAAAGCTTCCAAATCAGAAGCTGCTTCATCCGCCGGCAGATCTTCCAAAGTGTTGACCTTTCACAGACTTCTTCTTTCTCTCCTATCAGAAATTGTACCGAAGTTTTTATATCTTTATAACCCATTTGAAACTCATGTTTGGCCCTTCTTTAGCATTTGAACAATTACTCTGTTTATCCATGTCATGTGGAGGAGCTAGGTAAAGATTCAAGAGTACTGGATCACAGTTTTTTGTAACATTATTTCGGATTCTCAATGTAAATCATGTGGAAAGATCACCTTGATATCAACATTGTTAAGAGTAAGTACTATTCTCTTCTTCCGGTTAAAATTTTTGGCTCCCTTAGTTTATGTGTAGCGTAAGAAATAATATTTGTAGTCATAACTCATAATAAATGCGTATATGTTGTGCACGAAAAATATAAATAAACATAAAATTTAATTAAAAAATTAATTTTTTATTCTTTTATTAAAAAAATGAACGTCACCTAATAGCTCATAATAGTTGTTACGTGGACTTTGGCCATGTGTAATAATCACGTGAATCACGTGTTCTGTTGAACCCAATAAGTATAAATTCTTTCGGTTGAGTAATTTTATATACAACCGTGAAATGCGTAAACGTCGCATAATCGTTTTGAAAATGAGTGGAGTCCACTATTAAAAAATTAATTTTTTTCATGTGGGTCCTATACTTTTATCATTTTTTTTAAAACGATTACGCGGTAATATTTGTATAATTTATGGTTACAAATATTTTTTCGTTCGGAACCTTCCCGACTCGATCCGCACAATAAAATAGACAATGCATCAACCCATCGATTTTATCTCGAGTCTTAAAATAACCAAGCACGTCTGTACTCACGTCAATGGGCTGTGCATGGTGCAAAGTCTATTTCATGTATTTATCTCTTTGTTATATATTTCCAAATCTTAAATTTCGGTTAAATTTATTAGATTAATGGTCCACCATAGCATCTATTGTTCATATCACCGATTCGCCGCATAAAAGTACAGTTTAGCTAAATTTATCCAGCACACTCAGCTACATTTAGAGATGACATGAGGTGAGGATTTGGCACCAATTCCATAGCTCAATAGAGCAATATCTAGAAATATCCCCCAAGTTATTTTCATCAATATATAATATAAAATCATATGTATACCTTTATGACTAACTAACAAAAAAAGCCAAAAATACTCATTAAAACAATCAAAACCATCTCTAGATTTCAAAGATGAATATCAAACCATGGAACTACTTTGATGTCCTTCTCTAAAACTTCGAATGAATGTACCTGTTCGTCGTGAGAAAATTTGCATCCTGCTCCACTAGTACAGTCGCCTCTTTGAAAAGCGCGGCACACACCTCGCTCCTCCCTCTTCTTCCGCTCGGTCTCCTCATCTTCTTCCTCTTTCTTTTTATAATTACTAACATGATCCACCCTAATAATTCAGCCCAATATCTGTGCTCCGTTCAAATTATCTAAGAAAGCGCAAAAATATATATATATATATATATATATATATTGAGCCAGGTAATTTCTTCTCACAATCTCCGAAGAGTGAAAAAAGAAGAGACAAAGAGAGACAAACCAACCTACAGGAAGATTTGTACTTCTCTGGCCCTCATATGCAATAAATGCAAAGCCTTTGGACTTACCAGTGCCTTTGTCTCTAACAAGGTTGACATCAACAATCTGTCCAAACCCCAAGGCAACAGGCCATGCCTTGACAAGCACCCTATCATGCCCAAACAACCCATCGGGGGCTCTGTTGGCATGGCTTGATTGCCCACAGACCAAGCCTTTGGAGAATGTTAGGCCACGATCACCCTCAAGCAGGCAGTGCACAATTAGTGCGCGCACAACTTGCGAGCTCGCGCGAGCGAGGTTGTCACACCTTGCTCAGCATGCGGCCAGACTACACGCACGCCTAGTGCGCACGCGCAACGCGCAAGCATGGGCTATGCGTACACTTTGCGAGCATGCATGGCCTGAGCGCCAGCGCAGCGCGCGCATGCACATCCAAATTGGAATTGAAAGAGCAGCTGCCCAGCAAGCCCACGCAGCTGGCATGCCCCTCAACTCCCTGGCCTTGGACAGGGCCTTGCTGCTCAACGCCCTGGCCTTGGACAGGGCCTTGCTGCTCAACGCCCTGGCCTTGGCTAGGGCCATGCCGACCAACGCCCAGGCCACACGACCAGGGTCATGCTGTTCAATGCCCAAGCACCATTAGCCTGGGCCATGCAGACCAACGCTCAAGCCCCTCTGGCTTGGGCCATGCAATAGCCTGCCACGCTCAAGTCCACCACGATTCAACCCAGCATCACACCAACAATGCCCAGCCCACACAACCTGGGCCACACATGCAGGGACCAAGGACCAGCCAGGGCCAACCCAGGCGACAAACCTAAAGACCCACGCACATCAGCAAGCAGCCCATGCTCATCCAGGCCACCCATGGCTCACCAACAGCATGAGGCCTCAACCAAGAGGCATGGAACCAGCAACTGTTATCTTCTTTGTAATTATTGTTATTTGAATGCTAGTATAAGTAAGACCTAGAACATTGCATATTTTTATCTTTTTGGAACATTTGGACAATTTGACTTGTAAGCTTTGAAGGCACTCATGTGCTCTGACACTTAGGCTCCTTTGGGTGCAATACGTGAATTCCAAAAGAGAAAGCTAACCTTGTGCAATTCGTGAATCATGATAACTCATTGCTATCTTTGTTTTCCCTATGTTAATGCAATTCTGAGATATTTCAGTATCGTGGCTTATTGTCTATTGCATTGCATTTTCTTTTGCTTACTGATCATTTTACATTACTCGAGTGGAGCAACACGTAAGACCACCACAAGTGGCCATTGAAGGGCACTCAGCCTGCACCAGGCCACCATAGTCGAGTTGGAGCAAGGACATGGACAAGCACGACAGTTATTGTAACTGCCCAAGCCACACGCCCAGACTTAGACACTTGTCTAGCCATAATCGCCTCCCTACTTTGTAGGAAGTAACCATAAGCATAAAAAACTATCTTAACCATAAGCACGCCCACAAGCATTTCGCCCAGCAACATCCTTTGAACACTCATTCGAGTTAATCCAACACCATCCATAGCCATCACAATCAAGCAAGTGGCAGACCATTTCGATCATCATGGCATAAAGAGGGGCGCAGCAGCTTGGTGTCTAAGGTCTTGACCGAGGTCCATATCACAATCTCCTCGTACCTGAAAACCATTAAGGGAGTTCCAAATGTTCTAGAGGAATTGAAGGATTCCAGATTCCAAAATTCAAACAAAAAAGATTTAACACAAGACTTACTGGGCGAAAACGACGAGGTGATCGCCTTCGGTGAGATCGAAGGGAATGGCACCAGCGACGACATAAGCTGATTATTTGTACTTGGCGTGCCATGATGCTTCTTCGGATATCCCTAACTCCGCTTCTTTCGAATTGATCTTCTGAAGGCGTTTAACTAGGGTTAACGGGTTCAACGCTTGCTTTGATCGTCGATGCTACTCGGCTCGCTAGTCTCTCAAATTTTCCCAATTATTCAAAAAGATCTGCATTTGGGTCTTTAAAATGAAAGGCTTCGGGGTCATTTGCAGCCCTTCTGTTCGGGCGAGCCTAACTGAAACCCATCAAACAAGGCCCAAAAAATCTATTTATAACAAGTTGTGCACAAAATTCTTAAACCGAAAAAAAAATTATACTCAATTTTTTATGCACTGAATGTAACGCTGATGTAAAAGCCTTTTCCATCAACTAAAATAATAATAACATTTCATCATAGACAATAATTTTTTATCTGAAATTCAAATTTTATAAAAACGTCGTTTAATTTTATTAAAATAAAATTATAAAAATGCTATATTAATATCATTTTTATTGTTGATGTCGTGTTTCGCGGGCCTAAGCAAGTTCGCACTCCCGGTACAATGATGCGAATTATTTGGAGCCTCGGCAGTGTTCCGGTGCGGCTGTACGATGGCGGCTTGTACATCCTTGGCGATGAATGGAAAATGAGTACTGTGAAAGTAAAAAGAGACGACACAAATTTTACGTGGTTCGGCAATATGCCTACGTCCACGGAGTTTGCGGAGAGAAGTCTCCAATAATATATATCTGTTTACAATCACTCATGGATCTTCATGCCTCACTGTGTAGAAAAGTTTGGAGCTCTTCTTGTTGAGGGCGATATCTTCTTTGAGGGGTTGCTTGAAGAAGAAGATTTGATTAAGGGAGAGCTCGGTCCCTCTCAAGAGTAAAAGTCGCTCATTTGTGTCTCTCCTTTTATCTGGCTGTATACTTTATATATGTACGCATTTGTTGCGTGTGTCAGCTTCCTTCATTGGCCTACTTTCTTTATGGCCTGCTCTGATGCTCCCTGCCATGATATGACTTTATCCCATTGGCATGTCTGACTTGCTCTCCTTGATCCTTTCCTATCTCCCTCTGACATTCACAGTTCTCATGTCTCACTCACGTCCCTTCTCATCTCTTTCTGATCCCCATTTTTGTCTTTAGTAATGGCTTGGTGGGCTAGGCCTTAATTTTATGGGCTAGTGTATTTTTTTTCCCCTCTACATCTATTAATATCATCTAGTCAAGTCTTATTATAAATGATTTGTCCCAACAAAAGTAGCGTTATAGTACATACAATTTTACGTATAATTATACGTACTCTCATGTTATCAATGTTTTTTATTTAATTTAAATTCTAAAATTTTTATTATTTTCAATAACTAACATATCAGAACATGTACTTATGTAAATAAAATTACAAATATTAGCATTTTTTATAAATATAGAAACAGAAAGGATACACATCCCATTACAAAACGATTTGTACGTAATGAGCTAATTCGCACTTTTACTAGTGGGTCCAACTTTTTAAAAGAAGAGTTTATGGCAGGCTCAAAACTTATATTTAGGCTGTTTTTAGATTTTAAAAGTGTTTCATTTCATTTTATCTCATTATTATAATTTTTTAAAATTTTTATATAAAATATAATAAATAATTTAATTTTCTCAAATTTTAAAATAATAATAATATTAAAAAATAATATTCTAACAATATTTTTTTCAACTTTCATCTTTTATTTAAAATCATCTCATCTCTAAATCCAAACATCTAAATATTCAAAATTGCTATCGAAAATCTTCCCTCCATGGCAAGCACCATTTTTATAAGCAAAAAATATCTACTCTTCAACCAGTTTTTTATCACAGGACACACGAATGCTAATGTGGCAAACTCGGTTTACTTTTGTTTGTTTTCCAAAAACATCTCATCTCATCTCACCTCATCATTACAACTTTTCCAAATCTCCACACAAAATAAAATAAACAATTCAACTTTTTCAAATCCCAAAACAACAATAATATTAAAAAATAAATTCTAATAATATTTTATTCAACTTTTTAACTTTAATCTCAACTCATCTCATCTCTGAAAACAAACGAACCCGGGTCAGTAGCTAAACCCCATCCACTCTTCCCCCCATGAATCCTTAAGGAAAAATCTCTCTGTCCACAACGATCATCTTCCTCATCTGAGAATTACTTTCCACGTGAGTCCCCAATTTTTGGTTTTCCGTTTTCAAGCTATAGCCATGGGAGCTTGGATGGTTCAAGCGTGCTACATGGTTTTTTAGCCCGAGGGCATTCACTCCATCTCAATGGATGGATTTAGAACACTAGGCGTTGATCTACAAATACATAACCGGAAATATGCCCGTACCATCTAACCTGTTCATCCCAATTAGAAAATCCCTTGATTCTTTTGGGTTCTCTACTTTTCAAGGGGGCTTTTGAGACCCATGTAAGTATTTTGACCCTTTGCTTATAATTTCTATGTAATTTTGGAGGTGATTTCAGATGTGGGTTTTCTATTTTTTATTTTTTATTTTCTATTTTCTAAAAATCTGCAATCATATTGTGGACACTTGATCATATTCAAAGAGAACATTCATAGACACAACCAATATGCATCAGGTAAGAATGGTGTTTTTCGGTACTTGCTTGAAAGGGAAAAAAAGAAGTAAAAAAAGTGTTCATAAATCATGAAAAGTACTCAGTCTAAACAAGCAATCTTTTTAGACAGTATTTTCTTAACAATGATAGAATGATCTAATTATAAGAAAAATCAAAGAGAACCATGACCTAAATCTGTTTGCCACAAAAGTTGGGAAAAATAAATGTTTGATAATCAAATACTTGTCTTAGCTGCAGTTCAGCAAAAATTTCAATATCTGGTTCGAATGATGCAAAACATATGAATTTAATTGAAGAAAAAAGATATTTGTAATCGTTAATTGTGCAACCGCCACGTAATCACTTTGAAAAAAATGAATAAAGCATGAGACCCATATGAGAAAAATTAATTTTTTTAATAGTAGACATCACTCTCTTTCAAAGCGATTACGCAGCTTTTACGCACTTTATGATTGTATATAGAATTACTCTTCATTGAATGTGCTCTTTACCAACCCAAACTTTCCAATGGGCTTTCTAGAAGTGAGACTATCACTGCCACCACATCACTACAAGTCTACAAGTAATTGAAGACTTCAATTTCCATAGATACTCTATTTGTTGTGAAATATCATTTGATGTATGCTCAATAGGCATCCAGTTTGACTCTTAGTTTGGGAATTGACTAATTTGAAGTACTAACCTTATTCTTTCAGAGAAAATGAGATGGCCTGTTCTGGGAATAGCTATACTTGCGGCCGTGGTGGGAAGCCAAGCCATCATTACTGGGACTTTCTCTATTATCAAGCAGTGCTCTGCTTTGGGTTGCTTTCCAAGTTGTTCACACAAAACGTTTACATCAAGTTGTTCTTTGTCTTATTCTGTATCTCCCTATTTTTCTTCCTTTTTCTTTGTATCTGGTGGAATTTTTATCACACGATTCTTTGGTAGCCCTCTAATTTTGGCCTCGTGTATAAGCCTTTGTGAGTTCTAATCATGAACTTAATGTTTCATGGGCTCTAATCATCATCACTTTTACATCATCTTCTTCTTTTGAACAGGTTTGGTAGTTATAACCGTTATGCTGGTAACCACCTCCCTGATGTCTCTAGTCATAGTCCTTTGCTGGCACAGAAGCATCTTCCTAGGCATTTGCTTTATAGATATATGCACGTATATTTTTGTGTCTATATTGGGTGTGTTCTATTCTAGTAGTTTTTTGTTGGTTCGGATGATATATGTATCTTGTTACAGTTAATTGTAAATGGATCTTGTAAATGTGGTAAGATTTGAGTATGGTAATGGATGTTAAAAATTTTATTTGTGAGAATGGTACTGTACGTGTACCGGTGGTTGTGACAGTGGAGATTTGTTTGGTACTTATACCATTTATTTTGTAATGGAACAAAACTACTTGCACCAGCAAATTTGAGGCAGAAAATAATTGCCACAAAACAATTTGCGTGGCAGGGAAAAAATAGAGTTAATGATCCTGGAGGAGAGAAGGCCAAATTGTATGACAATATCTTCTTCGAGCAATGTTACGTGCAGTTCCCATTTATGCAAGTCTAGGTAATTTTATCTTTAAATTTTTTTAAAATTACAATAATATTTCTCCTAAAATGATATTTTTTTTTATTTAATAAAAGGCATGCACATACAGTCCCTAAGTGTGAACTGCAAATAGAATTTCTGATCTTCTTTGGCTTGCCTATCAAATGGATCCCGGTCAATAAGAACTATCATTTAATGATTTATCTAACAATGTCATAAAAAAGGATTAAGCATTCCAAAAGCTTCTTTTATTAACTTCACCATAATGCACCGTGCTAAGAATTAAATTTTCCTCAAGTTAAATTTCCTTTGGTTCTAATCTATTGTTCAAATGATAAATGATTCTTCATATCTTTATCACTTCTCCAGCATCAGCTAGTTACCTGAATAAAGAAGATAAAAGTTTTCATCTACACTGGATAATTACCAATCAATTCTACTCTCATCCTATATGCCGTAGACTGTAGTCCAGCAGGAAACCATAGGCATCAATATGCTATATGCCGTAGTTCCATCACTATGACTAGTGTTTTCACTTTTCAATATGCAGTAGTCACTATGACAAGTGTTTTCAAGTTAGTTTCTGCGAAGTCATAGCAGTTACAGAGGCCATTGCTAAAAATAAAGAGCCTCAGTGGCAACATCATTTATAATAGCCTAGAAATAAAAACACACCTCACAAATGAAATAATTACATCCATTCACACGGTGTAAAAACAAATTCAATGCATCAAGAGATCCTCCAGATTTTCACAAAATCTGTACATTTTTTACAACCACAACCTACAAAAGAAAGCCTCCAGATTTTCACAACATACTTCAAGAAACCCAACAAAAATAGGATAATGATTTTCAATCACAACCTCACATCTCATCATTGCCCAATGGTATTTGTTGTGTGCCAGTACTACATTGGGTTCCAACAGCAACATCTTCAATGTTAGCACCAACTTGACTGTATGGGACCCCACCAGCTTGACTATATGCTCACCAACTTGACTATATGGCACCTCGCCAACTTATTCGTCGTCAAATATTTTCCTATAAGTCTAATTTTCAAAATGAAAATACACATCTATTAGAAAGGAAACAAACAGTAGACATCACATATATACAATTAATAGAAAAAAACTTAGTACCTGTTTTTTCTTTCTCTTGGTTTCAGCCTTCTCCACATTAAAATGATCAAGGTTCAAAATAATAAAATATGCTCATGCATTAAAATCCAAATTCCATTTGAGACTGATGAATAGAACTACCATGCTAGATGAGTTTTCCCCACCCCTTTGAACAGAGGCAGCATCTTGTATAAATGACTAGTATTTAATTACACATTGTTTTTTTATTTAAGTGAAATACAACGGCAGAAATTTAATTACACAATGTTATTGGCACCTACAGTCAATTTCCATTTCTTTTTAGCATCTACCACACAGTTTTTAAGGCCAATTCTAATGTAACGTTTATTTGGGCAGTTAAATCTCATCTATAATTCTTGTACAAATTTACTCCTCTAAAATAGAAATAGTGCAAATACCATTATAAACTAATGGATAGTCCATATTTAGCATCATATCATCTTCTATGGAATCGAAATACCAATCTCTTGCATTTTTTTTATCCTTTACCTCTTTTCTAAAAGAAAAGGGGAAATAATGAATAGCACAATTTCAAAGAATTTTTCTTCTATTTCAACACCACACTCAAAGAAGAAGAGAAGTCCAAGAAAAAAGGTTTTGAATTGAACAAAAATGTTATATGTTTGTAGTATGTAAGCAAATGTTTGGCATCCACTAAAACAAAAACATAAAAAGGGAACCACCACCAAACATAGAATTTGGATTGAGATCTTCCCTACATTTTCTTAACAACCAAATACGTATCCAAAAACAGAAAAAAATAGTGGCTGAGAAAACTGAGAAAATACCCAAAATCAGCAACCAAAATACACAAGAAATACAAATCCAGTAAAACAGTGTATCACAGATCCAAAACACACAAAATGAGAAACATAATGAAGAGAGAAAAAAAAACCTTCTTCCGGTCGGTTCTTACCCTTGTCAATGACACCAGATGGCGGCGTTCGGAGGACGAGCAGTGCAACAAAACCGTGCGAAAGAGAGACAAACTTGGGCGGAAGGGTGTGGAGGGGGGAACGCAAGGAGGGGGAGAATTGTATTTTGATTTCAATTGGTTAATTTGGTTCTACTAAACTCCAAAATGAGAGTTTCATTATTAAAAAAAAAAAATCCAGGTCAACTGGTGTGTGGAAGTTGCGGCACAGTAGGTAGTTGTATAGAATTACTCTTATAAGTATCCGAATCAACATGTTGGACCATACTTCCAGGTTCATCTTCTGCAATTGGCTCATCAACAATTAGATGAATTCCACACTTCTCCACTTTAACTGCCCTCCATGGTTCAATGGAAACCTCCATTTCGTCTCCACTTTTCATGTCCAATTTATTTCTTAGAAGTGGTGCATGGTATACAAAGAAATGATCTTCACAAGTTATTGCAATGGCACTCAATGTTTTCCAATCTGTGTATCTGAAGCCTCTAGTTCTGTTATTGATTTTCATGTGACAGCCAGTAGCACTTTCCCTTTCGGGTTCTTCCTCTGCTGCATAAACAGCGCAAACCAGCAAGCCCCGGATTTCACCCTTTGAAAGGGAAGGTACATGAAAGGATATGGAAGATCCAACGTTTTGATAGTTGAACCAATCTGGAACCTCACTTCCAGGGAGGAAAATGGCACCACACAGATTGGCATGCTTGGTCGATGGACACTAATTCAAGAGAGAAACTCACATCACAAGATATGAGAGAGAGAGAGAGAGAGAGAGAGAGAGAGAGAGAGAGAGAGAGAGAGAGAGCCAACCTGGAGAAGACTGTTCCTAAAATCATAGGCCATATTGTTGCATCCTTCCATGTGAATGACTGATGAAGGTTCCAAACTCTCCAAGCCTTCAATCTCGACCAGTTTGTGGCAGTTTCTAAGGAAAAAAAAGCATCTACTTTCCACGTTTGAAAAAAGGGAGAGTCTTTCTACTGATGTGCAGTCATTTGCATATATCACCCTTACATTTGCAGGGAGTCCTGAAATTGATTGAAGAGTCGAGCATTCATTCAAATACAGATATCGTACTTTTGGAAGCTGACTGATGCAATAAGGTAGGTAACAAAAATTATTTCTTGATAAATCCAAATCTCGGAGAAAAAATAAACTCTCAAGGTTAACGGGAAATCCATCTTCAGACAAATTGCACTGCCTGAGAACTAGTCTTTGCAGAAAGCATAATCCAGAAATAGAAGCTGGCAACAAACTTGAACAGATCGAGCTTTTCGGTGACATCCACAATGAAAAACATGAGAACCAAGAATTTGAGGGTTCTCCTTCACAGGCAGATAATGATACAATTTTTAGATTCTTCAAAAGACCAACAGAGGATGGTAATTGCTTAATAGCAGTTCTATCTGCAAGCAGCTCTCTTAATGCAATCATATTCCCCAGTTGCTCAGGTAACTTGTCAAGTTTTAAGCAACCAGTCAAGTTAAGGGTTTCAAGAGATACCAAGTTAGGAATGCTTCTCGGAAGATTCTTTAGATTCTTGCATCCTTCTAAATTCAGCAAAACAAGTCTTTCCAAATGTCCAATGGACTCATGAACCTCAACCAAGCTTGTGCAGCCTTCAAATATCAGCATCTCCAGATGTGGGACTTGTATGAAGCATGGTGATTTGGTAAGATTTTTGGAATAGCTGAGATTAAGGATTTTCAACTTCTGAAGTATCTGTGAAACAAAATTATACATTTGTAAATTTACACAAAAAAGGAAAAAAAAAGTTATTGAAAAGGAATAAAATATACATATAGTAAGAGTTGTCATACTCCATTCTCCTTCCAGACTTGTATAATGCTACTATGCTGCATGTCAAGCACAACAAGGTTCCCTAGATGAATCTTTGAAGGTAGATATTTCAGAGGACACTTATTCCACTGAAGCCATCTTAGTTCTTTGGAAATATTCTCGAAACATCCTTCAAGATTTAAAATTACATTATTGATCTGGAGCAACATCAAATTCTTCATGTTGGCAAATGCCTCTGTTTTCAAATGTAAATCTTTGAGTACAGGAGGATTTAGGACAAGACCCTTCACTGCATCCGATCCCTAACAAAACAGAAAGTTGGATTAGCAACGCATATCTTCAACCTGTTTAAAGCTAGAACATCTTTAAATTGTAGTTCTAAATGTCCTCAGCACATGTAACCAAAGAAAAACACGAGTAATTTGGACATTATTAGAACGAGGCTATAACCGGTGCAATGCGCAGATGGTTGTGTATGTTGTGTATGAGGGAAAGAGATTTAGAGAGAGACCGGATTTTATAGTGGAGAAATTCGAAACGGTTTATAAGGCGGTTTATTTGGTGAAACAATATAAAGGTTGAAATAGTGCCTTTGGGTGGAGACTTGAATCGGTTTATATCTTTATATGTAAGAAAAGAAATGAAACTTAAAAGTTACAACAATTCATAATAAAGCATTAAAACTTAAAAGTTACAATGATTCATAACGAAACATTACTTTTAAAAGGTCTACCGCTTCATAAACATAAATAAATGAAACTTAAAAGTTACATCAGTTCATAATGAAACATTAAAACTTAAAAGTTACAATGATTTATAATGAAACATTGCTTTTAAAAGGTTTACCACTTCATAAACATAACACTTCAAATCTAATGGGTAGAATGCCTACTTTTATGGGTAGAATGTCACGTCGAAATTATATGACTTTGCTTTTATATATAGTAATAGATTCCTTACAACTATGTGAAATTTCAGATGTTTACTTTATTTTTAAGAAACTCTGGATTTAAGATCATGTCGATGTGTTGATAAATCATATAGGCAATGATGCAAGCTTGACAAAAAGACAATAATCTTAAACATACCTGCATGACAAAGATATGTGTGCATGGTTATGCATAAGTCCAAATGACTCTTACCTTATGTTGAGTTAGCACTTTTAACACATCATCGTGAAACCACAATCTACAACTTTTCTCTACATAACCTTGTGATCTTTCTCGAACAATCTCCCTTCCCATATCTCGAATAAGATTATGCATTCTCAACTTATGTTTGAGGTCAATTGTCACAAGTGACCTCTGAATGAGAATGCTAATACCAATATCTGGAAAGAGATCACACCCATGGAGAATTTTGTTGACATATTCTTTATCCATACCGATAAAGAAACATGCAATATCAAGGAATATATCCATCGTTTTAACATCTAGTGAATCAAAGCTTATTCTAAGTATCTTTTGAATCCTGTTGTGCGGAACTCGTTGTAATTTCTCCAATTCACTTGTCCATTCTCTAATGCTTCTTCTCTTTAGAAAAGATCCCAAAACCTCAAGAGCTAATGGGAGTCCCCCAGCGTATTTCACTGCTCTATCTGAAAGTTCTGAATAACTTCCTCTTGGATTGGTCATCTCAAAGGCATACCAACTAAAAAGTTGAAGAGATTCTGATGGATTTAAATTTCCCACCTTATATTTTTCAGATACTTTTAGTTGAGTTAGCAAATGTTCATCTCTTGTGGTTAAAATCAATCTACTTCCCAGACCAAACCCCTTGAAGTTTCCAACTAATTTGTGTACTTGGTCCAAGTCATCTACATCATCAAGAACAACAAGAATTCTTTTACCGCGAATTTTTTCCTGAATCAATCTGATTCCTCCATCAACACTGTCAATCTTCAAATTCTTTATTTTCAAGATATTAGAAAGAAGCTGTTCCTGCAAGCGAACTATACCATCACAACTTTTTGATTTTTCTTTAATGTCTGAGAGATAACTGCTAGCTTTAAATCTATCATATATTTCGTTATAGACAGCTTTTGCTATAGTTGTTTTCCCTACACCACCCATTCCATAGATGCCCACAACACGAACATCATTTGTTCCCAGATTTATCAAAGCTTTCATCACTTGAACACGAGAGTTTACACCTACTGGGTGTTTAGCGACAAATAAGTCAACGGGCTTTACTTTATTGGAAACATCTTCAACAATCTTTTCAATGAAGTTTGATTCATACCTGATTTTTGTACAAATAAAATAAAAATATTAGTCATAGGTACCAAAAATATGTTAGCTTCTCAGTCTTTTGGGGCTAATATCTCATGGAAAGCAAATTAGGTAATTTAAGTTACATAAAGAAGTATCATTTAAATATATTTCTGTATAATTTCTTGTCCTATCCCTTGGAATGGCATAAAACTTCTTCTTTTTTTTCCCTTTTTTTTTTTTTTTTTTTTGCGCCCTTTTCCTGAATAAAGCCATTAACTGTGTTTGAGATGGAAGTAAGACTCCACTATCATTTCTTTCATGTTTATGATATTTTATAAATTATGATTCATCTAAAAAGTCATCCAAGACTAGATAATAAACGTTGTCAATCCATTTTCAGCTCAACCTAATATTTATAAACTAAAGCTTGCATCTGGTATCTTTTGAAGTAAAGTACGAAGCAAACTGAAAAATGCATGTAAAAAGCCAAATAGAGACCCTAGCAGAGTACCCATTTGCAACACTCAAGAGATCCCAACCAGAACAGTTTGCAGCTTCAGTAAGAGCTGCTCTCCACCTCTGCACCCTTTCCATATCCATCCGAAATCGTTCTTCATGCCTGATGAATGCCTCGGCAAAAGTTCCAGTCTGTTTTCGAACATCCGAAGGATGTACATTATAAAATATCGGAACAAGAGTGTGGCCTGTGCTGTTCTTACATTTCACGATCTCCACAAGCTCGTCAAGGCACCACCTAGAAGAAGCATAGTCTTTAGAGAAAACAACGATTGAAATCCTCGATCCACGAATTGCGTTGAGTAATCCAGAAGAGATGTTCTCCCCTCTTCCAAGCCCATCGTCATCCAGGAACGTCTGAATCCCGGCTTGCACCAAGGCAGAGTAGAGGTGATCAGTGAAGTTCTTGCGAGTTTCTTCACCTCTAAAACTCAGGAACACGTCATGATCCCAATGAGTTTTAGAAGCTGATAGACGGGTACTTTGAGCAGCCATAGAAAACGCGAGCTTGTTGTGATTGAGTTTGACCAAACAAACAAGGAGACAAGTCACAAATCGATAGTAGATCGTGTAAGGGCGCCGCGTGAAGAAGAGGGACTTAGGACTAACTGGAAGGCATGTAGTGCAGCAGTGAAGTGGAGTGTTGCAAAGTGGTCTGAAGTGAATCTGGACGACGTCGTTGAAGCAGACTCAGGCAGCGTGCGTTTAGGGGAGTAAGTGTAAAGAGTCCTAGGGGTGTACATTTAAGCTGTTTAACCGACCCGACCTGAAACTTCCGAATTAACCAACCCGAAATAAAACGGGTGTGAAATGGAATAATTCCATTTGACTTCCAAAATTACTCGGCTAAATCGGTTAATACCCAATAATCGTATTTATTGTAAAAACAATGTCGTTTTTGCTTTGTTTTATCGATGACCTTCTTCCAGATTAGCGCACTTCCTTCAGCAATCTCTTCTCAAGCTCACACTCTTCTCTCAGAAGTTCAAGACTCAGCCGACAGCCCTCTCGCACTCTGCCCTCAGTCTCACTCTTGGTCCCTCAATCTCTCTCTCTCTCGGACATCCACTCGGGCATTTCAGCATTTCTTTCTCACTTAGTCTCTCAGACACTCTCCAGTCTCCTCTCAGAACTCAACCCTCTCGCACTCTGCCCTCTGACTCTCGGTGTCTCAATCTCTCTCTCATACAGAAGATATGGATGATTTGAACTGTTAGGGTTCTTGAGTTTGGGTTGATATTGGTTGTTGAACTTTTGGGTATTATGGGTTTTCCGTTTTCTTCGTGATTTTCTACTCTCTAGCCTTTCTATTGAATTTCTATCTTATTTTTAGTTATAGTCTCAGCACATTTCACCGGGTGATGTTGACATTGGCTCTTTCTCTGTGTATTAGAAATCCCCTTTGTGTTGATTAGCTTATCATCATCATTTCTGCATTTGAGAATTTTTTTCCTCGAAACTACACATGTGGCTCTATAGTTCTCAAAATGTTGAAACATTTTTCAGAAGTGTAAGAGTCAAAGCACAATGGCTCTGTAGTGCTAAATAAATGGGTTGAGGACACTTCAGTTTTCTGTTGATCTAGTTTTTTGTTGCTGCGGTGGATGGAATTGGCACTTCAGTTTCTTAAGATCCAATTTTCTTGGGTCCCCTTTTAAAACATTCTCAAAACTAAATCCACGGGTCAATACTCATTGCCCACCAGGATATACAACACCTCCCACTTCTTTTTTGCTTGCCCTTTTCCCAAACCCTCCTTATGAATTTGATCCCAAGCTCAATGTACAGCTTTTACCAAACATATATATATATATATATATATATATATATATATATATAATTAATATATGAAAAATCCCACCACAAGAAAATGAAAAATCCATGATCATTCTATATTGTCATTTCATCAGGGTAGTGACTCATTAAAGATGTCATTTCAAAAGCTTGTTTAATGATACTCAGGATGAATACCATTATGATCATTTTATACCATATTGGTTCTGTATGATACACATATTATTGATGAGTATTTCTTGGGCAGCTGCTTTTTGTTCATCTCAAGTATTCAGCTTTCACATTCAATGGTATTCTGAGATTGAATTCGATAATCATTCAACTTTCATAAACACAACTAGATCAAAGGGAAAACGAATGGTTGCAAAAAAGAAAGCCAAAGATGTCCACTAGTAGTGGAGCATTTTGAGTATGTTGACAGTGTTGTTATATTTACTCATTTAACTTGTAGAACCAAAAGCAGGAAGGCATTTCACCAAAAGATTAACCAAAACTATTCATGTTCATATGTTATCATGATTAATTTGGAAGTGAGCTACACTGCAACTATCATAGATCAACACATGAAATCAATTGAGGAGCCCAGCCCACCATGAGCTATAAGTAATTAATTTACAAAGGTCTTGTGACCATTTCCTACTCATTTAACTTGTGAAATTAGCTTAAACTATGTGAGCAATCCTCAACAATATCAATATCAACACTTAAAAAAAATAAAAATAAAAAATCAATTAATCAAGTAATCGGATAATTTCTGAATTTTTTCGGGTCGGTTAATTGGGTAATACAGCCGGTTCGGTAATTCGGGTAATAATGACGTGTCGGGTCGGAATAGTGTATTTCGGGTCGGGTCAGGTCGGGTCGGTTGAACATGCCTATCTAAGACGCAGCGTTTTGACATGTATAAGCCAAAACGGTGCGTCCTGTTTATTAGAGTCTTTATATTTCAGTTGTTAAAACACATTGTTTTGGTATTTACAAGCCAAAACGGTGCGTTTGAATTAGTAGGTTCCTTTTTGTGTTCCAGAATGTAAATGGGCTTTTGTCTCTAGGCTATACGCAGCGTGCACAAACCAAAACGGTGCGTTCTGTCTTTCATTCCAGAGGGGTGACTGTAGCTTTGCCTGGGAAAGGTTGTTACAGAATCGGTTATGAGGCGAGAGAGGACCTGTGCAGGGGCATTCTGGATTGTGAGATTATTTCCATAGTAGTAAGCTTGTAGTTGGAGGAAGGGACTACCTCGAATAGTTCCTGTAGAAGATCAAGTAGACATTGTGGCTGAAAATCAGGAGGTTTCAAACCATCTATCAACCGCAATATCTACTTGATCTTCTACATGCCCCCTAATCTGAAGGGAAGAGCACGGACATTCAGATTGAATTGCACATCCTTGAATTTGATAGTGGCAGCGGTTTTGTCAAGGCATCCGTTAGTTGATTGCGGCTTGAAATAAATTGCACTACTAGCTACTTGCTAGACACTTGATCTCTAACAAAATGAAAATTAATTTCAATGTGTTTTGTTCGTGCGTGAAATACTGGATTGGATGAGAGATACGTCGCTCCAATATTATCACACCAAAGCACAGGAGTTTGACAAATAGGGAGCCATAACTCAGACAAAAGGGAGCAGATCCATATTATTTCGGCAGCTGTGTTTGCAAGTGAGTTATATTCAGCCTCAGTGCTACTTCGGGCCACGATTTGCTGTTTTTTACAGCTCCATGAGATTAGATTGGGTCCTTGAAAAATACAATATGCACCAACTGGTCTTTGGTCATCTCTATCCGCAGCCCAATCAGAGTCGGAGTATGCTTGAATTCTCAAGTTATTAGCTTTGGTGATGAGGAAACCAGTTGAAACCGTGTGCTTTAAGTACCGCAATATTCTCTTGACGACTTGCCAATGAGAGTCCATGGGCTTGTGCATGAACTTACTAACTTTGTGAACGGCAAAAGCCAAATCTGGCCGTGTAAATGCCAAGTATTGCATGCTGCCTACAATACTTCGATAAAGGCTAACATCAGTGCATGGTGATCCATCGTTAGCAACCAAATGACAATTAGAAGCCATTGGGGTGGTACACGGCTTAGCTTTGTCCATTTTACTCCTCTTTAATAAATCAACAATATATTTTCTTTGAGTGAGATAGAGTCCTTCGGAGCTACGGACTGCTTCTACTCCAAGGAAAAAGTGAAGATTGCCCAGTTCTTTGACAGTAAATGATGAGACTTTGAATTATTCCGTTGATAGCATAAGAACTTGACCCTGTAATTAATATATCATCAACATATATTAAAATGTAAATACCTCGTTGGTGGTCTTTAATACAAACAGAGAGTTATCAGCCTTGCTTTCACAGAAGTTGAGTGCCTTGAGTTTATCAGATAGCTTTGAAAACCAAGCTCTTGGGGCTTGGCGCAAGCCATATAATGACTTGTGGAGTTTGCATACATGATGCGGATATTGTGGGTGAATATAACATTGAGGTTAAGTCATGAACACCGCTTCTTGTAAATCTCCATGCAAAAATGCATTTTGTACGTCAAGTTGAATGATAGGCCACTCATAAGTTACGACAATAGATAAAACTAGCCGAATGGTTGCATGCTTCACAACTGGACTGAAAGTTTCCATGAAATCAATCATTTCCTGTTGATGAAAGCCTTTGGCAACCAAACGAACTTTGTAGCGCTCAATGGTTTCATCGGCTTTCCGTTTTATTTGATATACCCAGTGACATCCAACTATATTAGCTCGAGATGGGGGTGTAACAAGTGACCATGTACCATTTTGGAGCAGTGCATCAAATTCTTTATTCATAGTGTCACGCCAGTGGCTATGTTTGATGGTTGTCGTAAAGGAGGTTGGTTCGTGAGCTTCAGTGATTGTTTCTGTGATCAACGCTTTCGGAAGTGGGTAACGGATATAGTCATCTGCATGCTTCCGTGGTTGACAAATATTATTTTTGGATCTCATGATCATAGGATGGCTATTAACAGCATGCTAGGATGTAGAACAATCTTGAGTAACTACTTGGTCCAAAGGAGCATCACTATCAGGAGGGAAATTGGGCAAGATCATGTCTCTTATTCGTGCAAAAGAAGAAGAGCAATGTGCAGATCGTGTTCTCGCAGGAAATGAACTAGGTTGCATGGGAGTGGTGTTTGGAGGAGAAGAGATAGTGATGATGGATGGAAGAGACAGACGAAGTGGGAGGTGTCTCGAGCTGGACTTGCTGGAAAGCTAGAAAAAGAGTTTTGTCAAAAATCACGTGCCTTGAAATGTAAGTTCTTCCTGTAGAGGGATCAAAGCATTTGTATCCATGATGACCCAAACTATAGCCGAGGAAGATGTAGGTTTAAGATCGAAAATTGAGTTTATTTTTATTATAGGGTGTTTGGCCAACAAGCACAACCAAATACACACATGAATGAGTAATCAGGCATACGATGATACATTAATTCAAAAGGAGATTTATTTTGGAGGATAGGTGTTGGAAGATGATTTATGATGTATGTTGCTGTGTTGAAAGCATCTCCCCAATAGATGAAAGGAAGTTTTGAGTGAGCCAACAAACTTAAACCAACTTCGACAATATGTCGATGTTTACGTTTAATTGATCCATTTTGTTGGTGGGTGTAAGGACAAGCCACCCGATGATTTATTCCATGATGTTGAAAATAGGTATGTAATCGGCGATATTCACCACTCCAATCGGATTGAATTGATTTAATTTTCTTTTCAAAATGTTTTTCAATATAGGCTTGGAATTGAAGAAAAATTTGTTCAACGTCAGATTTCAATTTGATTGGAAACATCCACACAAATTTTGAATAATCATCAAGGAAACTAACATACTATTTAGCACCCGTGGTGGAAGCCACAGAGGCAGGTCCCCATACATCGCTGAAAATTCAATCTAATGGATGACAAGAAACATGTGAAGAAGACTGAATGGGTAAATCATGGCTTTTAGCCATTTGACATTCGGAACAAATAGACGACCTTTTATTGGTGCTAGCCGAAAGTTTATTATTGAGAAGGACTTTGTTGAGAACGGGTTGGGATGCATGTCCAAGACGATGATGCCATACGGGAGTAGAGACACGGATAGTGGAGAAAGTATGAAGGCGAGGATAAGTGGAGTTAAATTGATAGAGTCTATTACTGAGTTGGCCTTGATGATAGACCTACCCCAAGTAGTCCTTCACAAGAAAATATTTGTCGTGAAATAGGCTCATTTGTTTTCAAGAGTGAAACCCAAAACTATGAAAACCTCCCATCACATTATTACAACTTTCTCAAATCTCCATACAAAATAAAATAAACAATTCAATTGTTTCAAATCTCAAAACAAAAAAAAAATATTAAAAAATATATTCTAACAATATTTTATTCAACTTTTTAACTTTAATCTCAACTCATCTCATCTCATTTCTGAAAAAAAAAACAAGCCTAAATATACATGGTTATCAACACAAAATTGTTGCACAGAAAATAAGTTCAGTATTTCGTCATTCTGATTGTCTCTGTTCCATTTTATCAAACAACCGCAGCGCATTCTGTCCTTAGTGCATCGCATCATCCATTTTGTTCTACCCAGTTCCATTACATTACAGTAAGTTGCAGAGAGAATTACAAGGGTCCTAACAGATCAAGGGTAGCCCCTGCAATCAATTTTTCCGGGGCAAAAAGGAAACATCTTTCAAGATAGAATTTATGGCAAAACATAACAGATCTGGTCGAACTTACGTACCTAGCCAATGAGCTTGAATCTAATAAAAGTATACAAAACCAGAGCTTCTTCATGTCGAGGCATTTCATGAGCCCGCAACAGAGACCCTCGGCCAGAAACCAAAGACGAGTGATATAAGAAAGAAGCCTTTAGGCAAAGGACCCAGAAACCACCCATGGAAACTCTTATTACCCCACCTCTTTCTCTCCCACGTCACACCAACCTCCCAAACTCTACCTCCCCAACAATCGATGACGACCGGTATTTCGCAAACCACCCGACAGTTTTACTAATCAGCCAATGCATAAGTTTAAAGAGCCTAAAGCAAGTCCATGCTCAAATGCTTCATAGTGGCATCTTCTTCGACCCTTTCTCTACCAGTAAGCTCATCACAGCGGGTGACTTATCACCGTTCTCGAGCCTCGACTATGCTCGCCAAGTATTCGATCAAATTCCCCAACCGAATCTCTACACTTGGAACACCCTCATTCGCGCTTACGCGTCCAGCCCCGACCCTACTCAGAGACTCTTACTCTTTCTGCAAATGCGTCTTCAATGTGAACATCTCTCGGATAAATTTACTTTTCCTTTCTTACTCAAGGCAGCTTCGGAGCTTACGTACCTAGCCAATGAGCTTGAATCTAATAAAAGTATACAAAACCAGAGCTTCTTCATGTCAAGGCATTTCATGAGCCCGCAACAGAGACCCTCGGCCAGAAACCCAAGACGAGTGATATAAGAAAGAAGCCTTTAGGCAAAGGACCCAGAAACCACCCATGGAAACTCTTATTACCCCACCTCTTTCTCTCCCACGTCACACAAACCTCCCAAACTCTACCTCCCCAACAATCGATGACGACCGGTATTTCGCAAACCACCCGACAGTTTTACTAATCAGTCAATGCATAAGTTTAAAGAGCCTAAAGCAAGTCCATGCTCAAATGCTTCATAGTGGCATCTTCTTCGACCCTTTCTCTACCAGTAAGCTCATCACAGCGGGTGACTTATCACCGTTCTCGAGCCTCGACTATGCTCGCCAAGTATTCGATCAAATTCCCCAACCGAATCTCTACACTTGGAGCACCCTCATTCGCGCTTACGCGTCCAGCCCCGACCCTACTCAGAGACTCTTACTCTTTCTGCAAATGCGTCTTCAATGTGAACATCTCTCGGATAAATTTACTTTTCCTTTCTTACTCAAGGCAGCTTCGGAGCTTAAAGCTTTTCGGGTTGGCAGAGTGTTTGTTAGGTGTCTCCGAGTTTGGGAATCCATGGAAGCCAAAATGAGAGCTTTAAGGTTTTTTTAGTTAGGAGGCTGGAAGATGGAAGTGTGCGAAGTGAAGTGGAGTTCGGGCTTTGGGGAGTTTGGGTCTTCAGATCTCAAAACGGCGCAGCACTGGGAAGTTCTTTATGGGCAAGAAACGACGTCACCTAGCTAAGGAAGAGAAACGACAGAGTTTTGGGCAACATAAGGGACTGGGTTCTTGATGTAAACACACCGTTTGAAGTGTTATAAAACGGTGTAGTCTTAGTTTATCTTCAGAAGTTAGTTATAAGGGTTTTTCTGTATTTTCAATTACAATCTGTTAAGTATCACGCTAGGATGATGTTTTGGATTATTCTGGAGCATTTCTCATCTGAATTAGTATTTTTCTAAAGGAGGAAGTGGGGACCTCGAATCCCCCACTGCGTATGAACAAGTGAGGTATTTTCTATCACTGTGTGTGCATCGTCTTCACTGTGATTGTCCTAATTCATTTCATTTACTGTTCATTATTGGGAATCATAACAATTGGTATCAAGTGTCGTCGATCCTACCCATTTCCACCCACAAGTATACATTCATCAATAGCCAACCCAGCAAATACCCACACAAACACATATCCCCACCGACTATACATTCGTCATTATCCAACCCAGAAAATACCCACACAAACACATTCCACCACCATACACATACACTCAGAAACCAATCCAAACAGAACCATCCACCACCATGGCTGAAAATACAAGATCTAAACACCAACAAGAAGCCTTGCAGCATCAAGTGGAGACTCACCAACAAGAAATCCTGGAGTTGAAAACAGAAGTTAATACGGTGAAGACTGATGTTCAAGAAATCAAAGATATGTTACGGACCTGGTTCAATCAACAACACAATCTTCCTCCTCCTCCTCCTCCACCCCCACACCATGACCTGGAACTTTGAAATTCCAGAACCAAGAAGATTTAACCCAAGAGGGGTCAGACTCGAGTTTCCTCATTTTCAAGGTGTCGAGCCGGCTACTTGGATATTTAAGGCCAACCATTATTTTGAGTTCCAACAAACACCACTGCCTCAAAGGTTATTGATGGTCTCTTACCATATAGAAGGGGATGCATTGGTGTGGTTCCAAAATGCCTCCGATGGGGGCTTATTCCGTGATTGGGAAGCCTTTTCCCGTTCCTTACTTCTTCGCTTCGGAACCACGGCCTACGATGATCCGATGGAAGCGTTGACAAGACTGAAACATACCAGTAGTGTGGCTGCGTACATGGGCCAATTTGAGGCATTGGCCAACCACTTGAGAGGCCTCTCCGATCCTCACAAGCTCAGTTGCTTCCTTAGTGACTTACGAGATGAAGTTCACATTCCGATTCGGATGCAAAACCCTGTAAATTTAAATGCAGCATATGGGTTAGCAAAAATGCAAGAAGAGTATCTTAACAGCATCAAGAAAATCAGTAAACCTATGGGAGAGCGAACAAATTCTGTTGGGGGAGGGGGCAACTATTCCCAAGGCTCTTACTCGAGTGATCATTTTAGCAAGTGGAGGAAGCCTATGGGGGGCACTAAACCAGTTTCTTCCATGCAAATAGATGAGAAGCGACGTAAGGGCTTGTGTTATCATTGTGAGGAAAAGTGGAATCCTGAACACACTTGCAAGAATCCTCGCATTTTCTTGATACAAGTGAATGAAGAAGAGATGGATGAAGAAGAGGAGCCACAAGGTGAGGACAAAGAGGAAAAATTGCCAATAGAAGCACTACCCAACAGCAAGGAGGAGCTGGAAATTTCCTTAGCTGCCATAGCAGGAACTCCCACTGTGAGAACCATGCGTTTAATGGGAAGTATTCTTGGGGAGCAAGTAGTAATATTAGTGGACTCGGGGAGTTCGCCTAACTTTATAGACTCAGCCTTAGCGTCAAAATTGAAACTGTCAGTAGATTATTCAGTGCAATTAAAGGTTTGAGTGGCCAATGGACAAGGCCTTAGCAGTGAGGGAATCTGCAAAACAGCCCACTTGAAGGTGTAAGGTAATTTGCTAAACCCTCCTCTTCATTTATTGGACCTTGCGGGGTGTGACATCGTGCTTGGAGTCCAATGGCTAGAGACCTTAGGCAACATAACTTGGAATTTTTCGAAGCTCGTAATGACTTTTGGGTGGGAGGGCCGAATCATTGAGTTAAGAGGGCTGAAGTTGAGTCCCTCGGTTGTGGAAGGTAGTCAACAGTTGCTTAAAGCAACTATGGCTAAGGGAAAGGGCATTCTTTTGCAAATTGTATGTGAAGGGAAAGGGGAAGGAAATGCTGAATTAATTGGGGAGTAGTTTTCAGAACTGTTAGATGAGTTCAAAGAGGTGTTCAATGAACCTCAAGAGCTACCCCCACCTCGTACTCATGACCACCAAATCGTACTCAAAGAAGGCACTCAACCCATAACAAACAGGCCATATAGATACCCTTATTACCATAAAACATAGATAGAAAAGATTGTGGCTGAGTTGTTAAAATCTGGGGTGATTAGACCTAACTCTAGTCCCTTTTCCTCCCCTGTTTTGCTAGTCCGTAAAGCCGATGGCAGTTGGAGGCTGTGCGTGGATTATAGGGCACTTAACAAGGAAATGGTAAAGGCTAAGTTTCTTATTCCAGTGATAGATGAGTTGCTGGATAAACTCTTTGGGTCGGTGATTTTTTCTAAGCTTGATTTACGATCGGGCTATCATCAAGTGAGGGTGGTGCCTAGTGACATTCCTAAGACGGCTTTTCGTACCCATGATGGACACTATGAGTTCTTAGTGATGTCTTTTGGCCTCACCAACACTCCGGCAACATTCCAAGGGTTAATGAACGATGTATTCAAACCTTTTTTGAGAAAATTTGTGCTTGTCTTTTTTGACGACATCTTGGTGTATAGTAAGTCTCGGGAGGAGCATGTGGATCATTTGGGGGCTGTTTTAAGAATGTTGAAACAGCACTGTTTGTACGCAAAAAAATCCAAGTGTCGGTTTGCCGTGGATGAAGTTGATTACTTGGGCCATATCATAAGTGCTAAGGATGTTATGGCTGATTCTTCTAAGATTATCTCTATGTTGGAATGGCCCGAGCCTAAGAATGTGAAGGCCTTACGAGGATTCCTAGGGCTCATGGGGTATTACCGAAAATTCATCAAGAATTATGGGCTTATTGCTGCCCCTCTCACCTCCTTACTCAAGAAAAATTCTTTTTCTTGGAACATAGAGGCCAGCAAGGCATTTGCAGCCCTAAAGCAAGCTGTTTCCCACCCACCAGTGCTAAAACTACTTGATTTCAGCAAGCCCTTTGTAATTGAATGTGATCCCAGCGGGAAAGGCATTGGGGCAGTCTTAATGCAATCCGGACAGCCTATTTACTACCTCAGTCAAGCTCTTAAGGGTAAGGCACTCTTGTTGTCGACATACGAGAAGGAGCTACTTGCTCTAGTCAAGGCCGTGCAAAAGTGGAGACCATACCTTCTTGGACAACTGTTTGTCATTAAAACAGATCAACAAGCACTTAAATTTCTGCTAGAATAGCATGTGGGAACTGAGGTGCAACAGAAGTGGATTACTAAGCTAATGGGGTACGACTTTTTTATTGAGTACAAAAGGGGTAAAGAGAATTTAGTGGCAAACGCCCTTTCAAGAAGGGAGGAAGACTTGGGTTTGTGTGTACAAATTTCCTTTCCTACTGCTGATTGGGTGGGGGAATTAAAGCAAAGTTATCTAAACAGTGAAGAATATTCTGTCTTGATAGAGAAATTGTTGGATCATCATAAGGTTTCTAAGGGAACAACATTGCAGCAAGGGCTGATTCTGAGGAAAAAGAGAATTCTTATTGTGCCCGATTCCCCCTTTAAACTAAAGGTACTACAATTTATACACACCGACCCCATGGCTGGACACTCAGGCTATTTGAAGACTTACCAAAGAGCCAAGAGGGACTTCTACTGGACAGGTCTGAAAAAAGACATAAAAAAAATGGGTTAGGGAGTGTGAGACATGTCAAGCCTCCAAGTATGAAACATTACCCTCAGCGGGACTCCTACAAGCCCTTCCTATACCTCAACAGGCTTGGATGGATATTTCAATGGATTTCATCGAAGGGTTGCCGAAATCAAAAGGGTACTCAGTTATCTTTGTGGTGGTTGATCGGTTCACAAAATATGGGCACTTCATGCCCTTAGCACACCCCTACACAGCCTCAGAGGTGGCTCAAGTGTTCCTTGGCTCAATGTTCAAGCTACATGGTTTCCCAAAAACCATAGTCTCAGATCGAGACCCTGTGTTCTTAAGTGCCTTCTGGAAGGGTCTGTTTACACTTCAGGGGACCTCACTAGACTTTAGCTCTGCCTATCACCCTCAAAGCGATGGGCAGACCGAAGCCGTGAACAAGGTAGTGGAAGGATACTTGCGTTGTTATACAAGTCTTAAGCCTACTGAATGGAGTCAGTGGCTACCCTTGGCTAAATGGTGGTATAATAGCACCTACCACAGTTCAGCCAAGATGTCCCCTTTCGAGGCCCTCGACGGGTATGCACCCCCTAGATTACTGGATTATATCCCAGGATCCTCTAACAATGTCACAGTGGATCAATTGCTACGAAATAGGACACAGATTCTCAATGTTTTGAAGGGAAACCTCATGGCAGCACAAGTAAGAATGAAAAATTATGTTGACAAAAATAGAACAGAGCGACAGTTTACAAAGGGAGATTGGGTATACCTTCGCCTCCAGCCGTACCGCCAGAAATCAGTGGCGGCTCGCCAGAACATGAAGTTGGCGCCGCGCTTTTATGGGCCATTCAGGATGGCTCAGAGACTCGGGTTGGTGGCCTACCAACTAGAGTTGTCGTCCACTTCACAGATCCACCTCGTCTTCCATGTGTCGTGCTTAAAGAGGAAGTTAGGAGATTGGATCTAACCATTGGCCACCTTGCCACCCACCAATAGTGACGGCGAGGTGATACCCGAGCCGGAGGCTGTGCGAGATCGATGCATGAGATAGCAAGGAGGAAGGGCGGTGACCGAAGTAATGATCAAATGGATAGGGCTGTTGGAGGAAGAAAATAGTTGGGAAAAAGTGTGGAAAATAAGGGTTTTGTATCCACACCTTGTGGACAAGGTTTTTTAAGGGAGGGAGAATGTTAGGTGTCTCCGAGTTTGGGAATCCATGGAAGCCAAGATGAGAGCTTTAGGGTTTTTTAGTTAGGAGGTTGGAAGATGGAAGTGTGCAAAGTGAAGAGGAGTTCGGGCTTTGGGGAGTTTGGGTCTTCAGAAGCTCAAAACGGCGCAGCATTGGAAAGTTCTTTATGGGCAAGAAACGACGTCACCTAGCTAAGGAAGAGAAACGGTAGAGTTTTGGGCAACATAAGGGACTGGGTTCTTGATGTAAACGCACCGTTTGAAGTGTTATAAAACAGTGTAATCTTAGTTTATCTTCAAAAGTTAGTTACAAAGGCTTTTCTATATTTTCAATTACAATATGTTAAGTATCACGCCAGGATGATGTTTTGGATTATTCTGGAGCATTTCTCATCTGAATTAATGTTTTTCTAAAGGAGGAAGTGGGGACCTCGAATCCCGCACTGCGTATGAACAAGTGAGGTATTTTCTATCACTGTGTGTGCATCGTCGTCACTGTGATTGTCATGATTCATTTACATTTACTGTTCATCATTGGGAATCATAACAGTGTTTCATGGGATGGTGATTAAAGCATCCCTAAGTTTGGATATCTTTGTTCTCAATTCGCTTGTGCATTTTTATGGTTCGTGTGGGAATTTGGATTTGGCTTATGGGGTGTTTGTAAAGATTCCACGAAAAGATGTTGTTTCTTGGAATTCTATCATCATGGGTTTTGCCCGAGGAGGTTATCCCGAAGAGGCACTGGACGTATTTAGGAGAATGGAGAAGGAGAATGTGAAGCCAAATGATGTGACGATGGTGGGTATCCTTTCGGCTTGCGCGAAGAAGTTGGATTTGGAGTTTGGGAGGTGGGTGTGTTCGTATATTGAAAAGAATGAGGTTAGTGTGAGCCTGTATTGAAGATAATGCCTATTTATGATGCAGTTTTTTTAATAAAGTCTATTAATAGTATTTTGTTATTATAGAGAAACTCTGTTATCGTGCATCTTGGAAAGGATGAGTTTTAATGCTCTGTAATTTTCAATGCTATTTATATAATGTACTTCTCCATTCGATAAGGAGGAGATCATCAGAATCAATCAACAAGTATTTTGGTTGAAGTTCTCCTCTATCTTTTACTTCACCTCTGTACTAAAAATACCAACAGTTGGTATCAGAGCAGCTTTCGGTCTTTGGGATATGATGGCTGCGCCTGGTTCATCTGCAACTCTTCCCATTTTTTCTGGTGAAAACTATGACTATTGGAGCATAAAAATGAAAACTCTTTTCCTATCTCTTGATCTGTGGGATGTCGTTGAAAATGGAGTCTCTTCAGTTGCTGAAGGCACGTCTGAAGGAGCTTCTGATCTTACCCAAGTCAAGTCTGATAGGCAAAAGGATGCAAAAGCCTTGTTTATTCTACAGCAGGCTGTGAGTGAGTCCATCTTTCCAAGGTTGATGAGGGCTTCTTCTTCCCAGCAAGCTTGGGAGATCCTGCAACAAGAATTTCAAGGTAATATCAAAGTTAAAATTATCAAACTTCAAGGTCTAAGAAGGGAACTTGAAAATCTCAAAATGAAAGAATCTGAGAATATCAAGGAATATTGCTCTAGAGTCATTGAAGTAGTGAATCAAATGAGGGCTTATGATGAAAATATTTCATATGAAAGGATTGTTCAGAAAATCCTCATAAGCTTGACTGAAAAATATGACCATGTGGTGGCTGCCATTGAAGAAGCTAAAGATCTATCTTCACTTTCTGTCACCGAGTTACTGGGCTCACTTTATGCTCATGAACAACGGATTGGCAGAAGGAATGAGGTGTCTTTGGAAAATGCATTTCAATCCAAAGTTAGTCTAAAGAATCAAAAGCAAAAGGAATTCAAGAAAAAGTTCAAGGGCACAGCCAAAGGAGGAGAAAATTCTCAAAAGAAGAAGGGAGAATTTTTACCCTGTGGTGTTTGCAAGAAGACTAATCATATGGAGAAAGATTGTTACCACCAGGGCAAGCCACAATGCTCAAATTGCAAGAAGTTTGGGCATGAGGAAAAAGATTGCTAGTTCAAGAACAAAAATCAGCAAGCAAATTTCACCGAGGACAAGGAAGAGCAGTTGTTCTATGTTTGTCATGTTGCAGCCGAGCAAAGAAGAGAGTGGTTTCTTGACAGCGGGTGCAACAACCATATGACACCAGATGGGAGCTTATTTTCTCAAATCGATAAATCTGTATGTGTTAAAGTAAAGCTTGGAAATGGAGATTTGGTGGAGGCAAGTGGTAAAGGTACGATTGCCATGGAAACCAAGAAAGGGACTAGATTCATAAAAGATGTTCTTCATGTTCCTAGCCTTGATCAAAGTTTGCTAAGTGTTGGGCAAATGATGCAAAATGGCTATTCACTTCACTTTGAGGGAGAGCTATGTGTCATTCTTGATTTGAAGAAAAACAACCAAGTAGTGGTAGAACTTAAAATGGGAAATGGGAGAAATTTTCCCATTACTTGGCAATACCCAAGAGCAATGATCGTCAAATCTGATGAAACAACTCTTTGGCATCAAAGATTTGGTCATTACAACCTAAATGCCTTAAGGATGTTAAATCAGAAGAACGTGATAAGAGATATGCCTTTGCTGGACCAAAACATGCCTACTTGTGAAGGGTGTATGATGGGAAAGCAACATAGGCAGCCATTTCCATCAGGAGAAGCATGGAGAGCAAAATTAGTACTTGAGCTAGTGCATACTGATCTGTGTGGTCCCATGAGGACTCTCTCTCAAAGCCAAAACAGGTACTTTATGCTCTTCATTGATAATTTTTCAAGAATGACTTGGGTTTACTTTCTTAAAGAAAAATCAAAGGCTTTTAGTGTTTTCAAAAACTTAAAATTGCTAGTTGAAAATCAAAGTGGTCAAAAGATGAAGATCTTGAGAAGTGATAGAGGGGGTGAATTCAACTCAAGTAAGTTTGATGAATTTTGTCAAGAAGAAGGGTTGGAACACCAACTGACAGTTGCCTACACTCCACAACAAAATGGAGTCTCGGAAAGGAAGAATAGGACTGTTATGGAGATGGCTAGGTCCATGCTAATGGCAAAGGGCATTCCAAAAAAATTCTGGGCTGAGGCTGTTAATACAGTAGTATATGTGCTAAATAGATGCCCCATAAAGGCAGTGAAGGATATGACTCCAATCGAAGCATGGAGTGGACACAAGCCAACTGTTAGTCACTTCAAAGTATTTGGATGTTTGTGTTACATTCATGTACCTGAACAAAAGAGACACAAACTTGAAGAAAAGTCAGAGAAAGGGATTTTTCTTGGGTATAGCTCTCAATCCAAGGGATACCGGATCTTCAATCTCAAAACTCAGCAGCTGGTCATAAGTAGAGATGTTCAGTTTGATGAGCGTTCAACCTGGAAATGGAAAGAAGAGCATGAACCAGATCTGACTCTTCGAGTTCCAATTACCGAGCAAGTTGAGGAAGAGCTTGAAACATCAGCTCCAAATGATCAACCTTCATCACCATTCTTGGTTTCAGGAAGTGACAGCAACTCTAGAAGTTCAACAGTTTCATCACCTGAGACTTTTCCAAGAAGATTCAGGGCATTAAACGAAATATATGAATCTTGCAACTTCAGTTCCATAGAGCCTGAAAATTATGCAGCAGCTTCTAAAGAACAAGTTTGGGTGGATGCAATGAAGGAGGAGATTAGAATGATTGAGAAAAACAATACATGGGAGCTGGTTGCATATCCTGACAGCAAGGATGTTATCGGAGTTAAGTGGGTATATAAAACAAAGCTCAACCCAGATGGTTCTTTAAACAAGTGTAAAGCAAGATTGGTTGCAAAGGGCTATTCACAATAGGCTGGGATAGATTTCAATGAAACCTATGCACCCGTAGCTAGGTTGGACACCATCAGAACAGTAGTTGCACTTGCAGCTCAAAGAAGTTGGAAGATCTCACAACTTGATGTAAAATCAACTTTTCTTAATGGAGAACTTGAGGAGGAAGTGTATGTTCAGCAACCCGAAAGCTTTATGAAGGAAGAAGGGAAAGTATTTAAGTTAAAAAAGGCTCTCTATGACCTTAAACAAGCACCTCGAGCTTGGTATAGCAAAATAGATAGCTATTTTTGTGATCATGGCTTCAAGAGAAGTGTTAGTGAACCTACACTTTATGTCCAACTCAAAGGTGAAAGTTTGCTCATTGTCTCACTTTATGTTGATGATTTAATTATAACAGGAAATAATTCGGTTATGATTGAATCATTCAAACAAGAGATGATGAAAACATTTGAAATGAGTGATATGGGACTAATGCACTACTTCCTTGGAATGGAAGTATATCAAGAAGGAGACATTTTCATTTCACAAAGGAAATATGCTCTTGATTTGCTCAACAAGTTCAATATGGCTGAATGCAAATCAGTAGCTACTCCTTTGATAGCAAATGAGAAATTGAAGAAGGAAGATGGTGCAAAAGAAGCCGATGCAGCAGCATATAGGAGTTTAATTGGAAGCTTACTTTACTTGGCTGCCACTCGGCCTGACATCATGTATGCAACTAGCCTTCTCTCAAGATTCATGCAATGTCCAAGTCAAATCCATTTTGGAGCTGCTAAAAGAGTGTTGAGATACATTCAAGGCACAAAGGATTTCGGCATTTGGTATAAACCAAGTTCTCATTCAACTTTGACTGGTTTTACTGATAGTGATTGGGCTGGTTCTGTGGATGATATGAGAAGCACATTCGGGTATTGTTTTAATCTTGGAACTGGTGTGTTTTCATGGGGACCTAAGAAGCAAGGATCTGTAGCACAATCTACAGCCGAAGCAGAGTATGTGGCTGTTGCTGGAGCTACAAATCAAGCTATTTGGCTGAGTAAAATTCTCGAAGATATGGGTGCAAAACAGCAGCTGCCAATTGTGATTTACTGTGATAACAAATCAGCAATAGCTATGGCAAAGAATCCTGTCTTTCATAGCAGAACTAAACATATTGCAATCAAGTATCATTACTTGAGGGAAGTAGAAGCAAAAGGAGATGTGAAGCTAAAGTTTTGTAAGTCTGAAGAACAAGTTGCTGATATTTTCACAAAGGCACTTCCAAGAGACAAATTCCAGTTGTTGAGGCTCAAACTTGGAGTGTCAGAAAAATGCATCAAGGAGGAGTATTGAAGATGATGCCTATTTATGATGCAGTTTTTTAATAAAGTCTACTAATAGTATTTTGTTATTATAGAGAAACTCTGTTATCGTGCATCTTGGAAAGGATGAGTTTTAATGCTCTGTAATTTTCAATGCTATTTATATAATGTACTTCTCCATCGATAAGGAGGAGATCATCAGAATCAATCAACAAGTATTTTGGTTGAAGTTCTCCTCTATCTTTTACTTCACCTCTGTACTAAAAATACCAACAGCCTGACTTTGAGTAATGCAATACTTGATATGTATATGAAATGTGGAAGTGTTGAAGAGGCAAAAAAATGGTTTGATGGGATGCAAGAGAGAGATATTTTCACTTGGACAACTATACTTGATGGATATGCTAAGTTAGGGGAGTATGACGAGGCTTGGCGTGTTTTTGATGCAACGCCTTGTCAAGATATTGCTGCATGGAACACTCTCATTTCTGCTTATGAACAGAATAGTAAGCCAAAGGAGGCTTTGGCTATTTTCCGCGAATTACAGCTCAAAAAGGATGCAAAACCAGATGAGGTCACTCTTGTGTGTGCTCTGTCAGCTTCTGCTCAGTTGGGAGCCATGGATTTAGGCAGGTGGATCCACGTTTATATAAAGAAGCGGGGGATTAAGTTAAATTGTCATCTCACGACCTCACTCATTGACATGTATTCTAAGGGTGGGGATCTAGAGAAGGCACTCGAGGTATTCTATTCAGTGGAAAGCAAAGATGTGTTTGTTTGGAGTGCCATGATTGCTGGTCTGGCAATGCATGGGCACGGGAGAGCTGCAATAGATTTGTTCTCGAAAATGTTAGAAGCGAAGGTCCAGCCCAATGGTGTGACTTTTACCAATGTGTTATGCGCCTGTAGCCACACAGGATTAGTAAATGAGGAACGAACCTTATTCTATCAAATGCAGTCAGTTCATGGGGTTGTGCCTGGGGAAAAGCACTATGCTTGCATGGTTGATATTCTTGGCCGGTCAGGTCTTCTGGATGAAGCAGTCGAACTGCTAGAAAAAATGCCCATAGCTCGTACTGCTTCTGTATGGGGGGCTCTGCTTGGGGCCTGTAGACTTCATGGGAATCTTGAGCTTGCTGAAAAGGCTTGTAGCAATTTGCTTGAGTTGGACCCTAGAAATCATGGAGCCTATTTGCTTTTATCAAACATTTATGCTAAAACGGGGAAGTGGGATAGAGTTTCAGGGTTAAGGAAGGTCATGAGAGATTCTGGTCTAAAGAAAGAACCTGGTTGTAGCTCAATCGAGGTCAACGGTATTGTTCATGAGTTTGTGGCAGGCGATAGTTCTCATCCATTATCCATGGAAATCTACTCTAAGTTGAATGAGGTTGCAGCAAGATTGAAATCAATTGGTTATGTACCAAACAAGTCTTACCTCCTGCAACTTGTCGAAGAAGAAGACATGAAGGAGCAGGCCCTAAACCTTCAGAGTGAGAAGTTAGCAATTGCCTTTGGGCTTATTACTATGGTCCCATCTCAACCAATTCGGGTTGTGAAGAATCTCCGTATTTGTCGGGACTGCCACTCAGTTGCTAAGCTCATATCTAGGCTTTACGGTAGATACTTCTGAGAGATCGTTATCGATTTCACCATTTTAGAGAAGGGTATTGCTCATGTATGGATTATTGGTGAATATGGAAAGCATTTGCTGTGAAGATCTCATCTCATACTCTTGAAGTGATTTTGGCAAAGTCTAAATAATTATTTAAGCACCAAAAAGCAAGTTCAGTCAATCAATGTGATGATTGAGCTGAGTTTAATCGACTAAGAAAAGCATGCTTACTCGATTCTGAAAGGAGTCGTGCCAAACCAAAATCAATTATACGAGCAGTCAGCTCATCATCGAGAAGAATATTGCTTGGCTTTAAATCACAGTGAATAATAGGTATATGGCATTCATGATGAAGATAAAGCAAAGCAGAAGCCACATCTATTGCAATGTTTACTCGCTGAAGAAGGCTTAAATTTCTCAGCTGCTTGAGCCCATCTTCTGGATGCAACCACATGTCCAAGTTCCCATTTGGCATGAACTCATATACTAAAGCTTTGAAATCTTGGCCCCCATAGTCAATACTTGAGCAAGCAGTTAAAATATTAACTAGGTTTCGATGCCGGATGCTCCTTAAGGCTTGGCATTCAGCGATGAAGCTTCTGGACGCTCCCTTCTTTTTTAGGTTGAGTACCTTGACTGCGACACTGACTTCATCGAGACCAAGCTTTCCTTTATAGACAGTACCAAAATTACCTGAACCAATCAAATTCATCTCAGAGAATCCATCGGTTGCATTGAGTAGTTCTTGATAAGAAATCTTTTGGTAGAAGTGCCCAAAGGTAGAAGTGGGAAGACATTTTTTATTGACTTTCTCAACCAGCACAGGGAAATCAAAGACAACACCACCACGGAGAAAGCAGGAATGCCTATTGCCAGAATCAACTTAAAAACAACACAATTTCTATGCTTATTGGAACATGCGCGCAACTGCAGCTCTTGGATTCCCCCACAAAGCCCACTGTTGCCATATTCTTCAATTGCAGTTGCATTTCTGAAGATCCCCTGTATGGGCACCTCTCCCTCAAGATTGTTGCTAGACAGATTCAAGTTTATCAACATGGAAAAACTAACCATATAGCTTGGAATTTGGCCAGTCAAGTTGTTGTGGGAAAGATCAAGAGATTCAAGATATTTAATACCCCTTAACTTACTTAAATCCGGAATGGTTCTTTCAAAGAAGTTCCCTTGCACATAAAGTGCTTCCAACCCCAAACAATCCCCTAGTTCCGCAGGAATCTCTTTGGAAAATTTGTTGAATGAAACATCCGGGTAAACAAGAGTGTTCAGGTTTCCAACTTCTGGTGGCAAGCTTCCTGTCAAAGAGTTATGAGACACACTAAGGACTCGAGAAAGGGCTGGAAGACTAAGGAGTTTCTTGGGTATAGTGCCATTTAGTTTATTATGGAAAAGTTGAACATCTTGCAGGTGGCTGCACATTCCAAGACTTGAGGGTATGATTCCTTCCAAACTGTTATTATACAAATAGAGCTCCAACAATTGAATCATGTTTGCCAAGAGAAGTCGGGATCTCCCCTGTCAAGTTGTTTTCACATAAGTACAATCTTTTCAAGTTTGAGAGCTCACCAATTGAAGCTGGAATATTTCCCGTTAACAAATTCTGTTCCAGACCAAGTTGAGTTAGGCTAACTAGATTTGATACCTTCGTAGGTATGCTTCCCCCAATGAAATTCCCTCCTAGCTGTAGCCATGTTATTTGGGTTGAGAAGTTTGTTATCGCATCAGGCAGCTCACCTCCAAGCCGGTTGTAGCTGATATCGAGTGTCTGTAACTGGCTGCAATTGGTCAAAGGTCTAAGAAAACTCAAATCATCAACTGAATAATTTCCAAGAAGATTCCTGTTTGCATTAAGCCATGTAAGATTTCGTAGATTACCAAACTCCATAGGTAAGTTTCCCGTAAAATAATTCGTAGGGATATCAATTTCTTGAAAATCTGAAGCATTGGACAATGCAGCTGGAATGCTTCCTGTAAATTTGTTTCCTGCCATACCAAGCTTTTGAAGATTTGGAAGTGCAATGCCTAATTCAGGCATGAGGTCACCAGAAAAGTTGTTGAAAGCCAAGGAAATGATTTTGATTGATGAAAAATTGTAAAGGAAAGGTGGACACACACCAGAAAGGTTATTATTGCCTACTTGAAAAGTTTCCCAGCTTATCATCTGGGATAATGTATCTGGAATTTCTCCCTCCAAATTGTTATATGAAAACCAAAGCTGTTGGAGAGAAGACAGGTTTCCCAGAGAAGGTGGGAACTTTCCACTTAACTGGTTTTTGGCAAGATATAGATTCTTGAGTTTGGACAAAGAGCCAAGTTCAGAAGGTATTTGTTGCATTAGATGGTTGTCTGGAGACCCAGATACATAAGGTAGGAACGGTGAGACAGATTGACAGGAATTTCTCCTTCCAATGAGTTATAACTCAGGTTTAAACTCTGAAGCCTGATCAAGTGACCAGCTTCTGAGGGGATTCGACCATAGAAGGAGTTAATTGCAAGGTTGAGGGATCGAAGGAAAGAAAGATTTCCAATGTAGGGTGATATGGTGCCAACCAAGTTCTTGTCTTTTAGGTCCAAACCTGTAACCACCCCCTTCCCGTAGGATAGGTGTGTCACGTGTTATTCATAGAATAAATCCTGGCAAGAGATCCCATATTTCATAATTGAAAAACTGAACTTTTATTATGCGGAAAATGTCTAATAAAACTGTTTTCCAAAACATTAAATGAAATAAACTGAATAAATTCATGTCATAAAGACATGTTTAATTTTAGAAAGTCTGAACTAGAATAAAATGCTCCTTCTACTCCTGGCCTGCCTGCTCGTAATCATCATCCTCACCTGGGTGGTTAAAACATGGAAAATAAACTAAAATGAGTCGAAAATTCAGTAAGAAATCAATCACAACGTAAACGTAATAAACATAAGATTTTCATAAAAACTTTCATGCTGAGCTTAAAATTCATGACTGATCATAATGATGCTTATGCTATGTATGACTGATTTAACTGAATTAACTGACTGATTTATCTGACTTATCTGACTGGCCAACACACTTAACCCTGTGTGCAAGGTTGTGCACCGGCCCCATATCCCGCTGCAGCAAGGGGAACCGCTGATAGTATTCTAGCATACTATAGTGGACCACAACTAAGTTCATAGCTTGCACACCACCCTAAACTGAACTAAACTGCATTGGTACCATGCATCTGAATGACCATCTTATTAACTGATCTGATATTATCTTACACTTGAACTTAAGATGGCTTACGTGTCTTATACACATGAGATGCATGACATAATACATACATAATTATAATTTTTGAACTAATATCTTACTAAATCAAATTCACAATCTAATAGGTAGTCAAACAAATATTTTGTTTAACCCTTTAATCAATAAATCATAATATTTAAATTACTAAAATACTAATCTATAATTTAGTGGAATACTCGAGCTATTTTAAAATAATTCATAAAACTTAAATTCTTAAACTAAGTTTCATTTCTTAACATAATTATTAAATCTTATAAGGAACCTAATAAATTCTATTAAATATTCTTAACATAATAATTTTATTAAACTCTTACTAAATTGATAAAGGAAATATTAACTAAAATATTAGACTTAAAAGTATACTTTAAAAATATATTTCCAATTCTTTAAACACTTTCTTATAAAATGAACATTTAACTACTATATTTATTTAATTAAAAACTAACCTTTAAAATATTAAGCCCAATAAAATTTCTAAAACCGTTGTTAAAATAAGATTAAATCTAATTTAAAATACCCTTTCAAATTCTTTAACTATTTTCTTATAAAAAATGAGCTCATGACTAATATATTTATTTAATAAAATAAACTCAACTTCAATACAAAGACATATTAATATTCATAATTAACATACACTTAAACATAAAGTTATAAATGTAATCGTACTTAAAAACACTGAAGATACTATGGGAAGGGATTACAAAGGGTATAAAAGTAATCTCTTTTAAAACACTTGCACTGAGTGAATTAAACCCAAAAAGCCACTAATACGTTACGTAGAGAAACAGAGGCAACGGGAGACGCGTGCGAGGCAGAGGACTCACCGAGAGAGAGGCTGACGTGCGGCGGTTCTGGGTTGCTGGCGGGGGTCACGGCAGCGCGACTGGGGGCTCGTTTGTGGTGGTGCGACGCCGAAGGAAGTGAACCATGCGGCAGTGCAACCGAGAGGGAGGGAGGCACACATACAGAGCTGGGTGGCTGAGGATCGTAGGCCAACCGGGATGGAGTAAGTGCCACGGAGAAGAGCTGGTCGGCGGTTTCTGGCACCGTGGGTGGTGCACCGACGTCCTGGGGTGATCGGCAGAATAATCTGAACTGGTAGCGTCGAGGTGCTCGGCAAGAAGCCACCGCGTGGTGTACATGTGACAGTGCTTGGAGGTCCTTCTCGGTCATGCATGGTCTGCGCAGTGGGGTGGTCGCCGCGGTGGTTCCATCGTCGAGTGGTGGCCTTTCCGATTGTTGCGTCTCACTGAGTGGTGCCCGGTGCTATGGCATGAGCTTGCTCTGTTCCGTGAGTGTAAAACAGAGTCATGCCCTTCTGATCATTCCGTGCGACGTTGGTTTCCGTTTTGGTCTAACGAGGTCGACGGCACTACAGGTAGAGGGGCTGAGCATGGGCTGGGCAAGGCTCGAAGTGGTTCTTGGTCTGCGGCGTGAGGTTTTCTTCATGCAGAAAATCTAGCGTATAAACATATATATATATATATAGGTGGTAGAGAACACTCTAAAAATAAAACCCTAGGGAAAGAGACGTGCATGCATGGGAGTGGAGACGTGCGGGGCGGAGAGGAGGGAAAACGTGGAACTTAAAATATGAGTTATCCTAACAACAATAAAAATATGAATAGTAATAATAATAATGATACGATAATAAATCTATTAAAAAATTTACACTTTATTAATAATATAAAAAAAATTATAAAATAATAATAATCATAACAAATATAATAAATTTATAGCTATATAAAAAAATTTACATAAAACTTATCTTATATCCTAATCTTAGGATTGGGTTGTTACAAAACCAATGACTCTTTGGTGTTTGTTGCCACAGGTGACCCCAAACCAGTGGCAGAAATGGAAAGACTCATTCCAAGCAGCCAGGACACTGAGGGGGTCCTGATCTACGTGGGACTTGAATTCGAGCAGTGCAAGTTTGTCAGTCTCGTTTGAAAATGTGGTAGCCGTGGAAACTTTTGGAACTGACAAGGAAAGGAACAGGAGAAGGATGTCACAGAAGGTTATTGACAAGTATTGCCTTAAACTCATAACAGAACGCTCCATGCAGGAGGAAGAAAGTTGCTGCCACAGGGTGAAGCTGAAGTGGGAAGAGAACTCCAACATGTATATCTATATGTTTGGGTGTGTGCCTATACTATATATATATATATATATATATATAGGGAACAAATTACCTAACAACATTTTAGGTGGAACTTCTCGTATTATAATTAATTGATCAGATCAGTTGGCCATTTCTAATCTTGAGAACTTTCCATCTTTGTTATCTGATGTCGTTTAGTTTGAGTTTTAACTCGAGATTACCTTGCTTCTGTTCCGAATCCCATAACAGGTCTATCATTTAGTGCACTAATTAAAGTTGCTGGAACGCTATTATGGCAGAAGTGAAAACATATATATGATGGTGACATAAGAAACAGAAGTAGAAAACACTCTTAACGATAAAAGAGAAATTTGTTTTGCCCAAGAAATCTTTAGAACAAGCACATCAGTAGGAAAATATCACTAGCATTAGGAAATAAATCTGTTTTTGAGTTTCAAAAGCAAGGATAATTTCCAGAAAAGAGAGTGCCTATAGGTAATTAGTTCTCGATCGGTACCATTTTAGTGGTTCATGCATGCATGCTTATGAATCAGCTGACATCGATCTCTTATCTGATGAAATAATGCAAGATAATCCACTTAATATTTTTGTTTCTTTTCTCTTGGTACTCACGCAACTGCACATTATTTATTATATGCATGACTTTTGAATTCGATCGTTGAAATGGTATTGAGTCTTAATTTAGAAGCAATCACCTTTTAATATTACATATTATCTGATCTATTAATGTTAATTTCAAGTTCCTTTTACCTCTTCTCTTCATGACTTGGTGATAGAGATTTCACTTTCTTCCATTGATCATGTTGAACGTGACATGAGAAAATAACAATCAAGTACGTACGTACGTACAATATTAATTAATTTTAGGTAATCCAAAATCAAGACTTCTACTTTTTCTCTTCATGATCATCAATTGCTTATATATACTTTTAATATGACTCAGAATTAGGTGTGTTATAAATATGATGATCATCTTCACGACCAGGTCACACCCTGTTTGCATTAATGTGCTCGTGATCTCGTGATCTCATGATCTCACAACCATTATTGTCTCAGTGAAAATGACACGATCGAGTAAAGTCAAATTAGAAGATATTAGAGATGATGATCATGAATTAGTATATATGAGATCATGATCATTACGTCTATGAAAATGACTCACACGACATTTAATTAAATACCGACCATCGATTTCTACTTGAAATATTGGTTTAAGATTGGCCGTAGAAAAGGTCTCAAAATAATACTTCAATTAAATCAAGAGTAATGCTACGTACAGTCGTGTAATGCACATGCATGCATCGTGCAGTCGCTTTGAAGAATAGTGAGGTTCACTATTAAAAAATTAATTTCTTTTCATGTGGATCCCTATTTATTCACTTTTTTCAAAATGATTGCACGGCACTTGCACACTCACGACTGCAACTATCATTTCTCTTAAATCAATCCCCAGAATCAGATCATATAACCAGACCAAGTCCGATGGTACATATATATATATATATTTATATAACTATTAATTTCACCTTCTTCTCTTAATTTCTCCCCTAGCTTGATCATCAATACCATCATTAATCCTGTGGCTATTTCGAGGAAAATATATAATGCATCATTCCTGAGCTGGTTATAACTAGCTCATAACTTGCTAATTAATGAACCTAAATGATGTGAAGATCTCATCTTTTAGTGAAACTCTAGTTTGAAATCTCGCATCCAGACATATCGTTCATGATTAGTGTTATAATAATTTGACTGAAGATATGATCAAGACAATATTATAAGCTTGAGCAATTGCCTATCATGATCACCATGCTCATTTTTGCCTATTTGTTGAAGGTAGTAGAGAGGCTGCACGATAAAGGAGGCTGTAGGTGGGTGCAACGTACTTACCCAGGCCAAGACGTTCAAAACTTCAATGTACGTTGTTAAGATTGCAAGAAACTTCAAAATCAAATACCATGCATCTGTAATTTTTCGTACTTATTCAGTTTTTGGCTGTCCTTTTCTAGAAGTTTGCTTTTATTTTTGCATGCTTGAGAGAGCTAGAAGCATCATAGTCGTTGAGGTTTCTTAACTATGCATATATTTGGATGTGTAAATCGGTCCGATTCCGATCTGGGGGTTGGTGGACCGAAAATATTTCGGTCCATCATTTTCTCCGGACCAGACTGTTAGCTATTGGTCCGGTCCGGTCGGTTTGGTTTAATTATTTTTTTTTTTATTTTTTTTTTTCAAATAAATTAATAAAAATTTATTTATATTACTAAATTAAAATTAAGTGATTTATTAATGTGGATTACATAACTAAATCATTAAAAAATAGTTTATATGATCAACGATAATAAATTAGATAAAAATTACATCATTAACTTATATAATTATTATATAAAAATAATATATTAAATTATTAAAAATATTTTTAAAATATATATAAGAGTTCGGTCTGATCCAAAATTTATAAACTCCAAAATCAGACTGAATTTTTTCGATCCACAATTTATGGGACCGAGACCAACCAATTTAGTGTTCGGTCCGGACGGTTTTGAACTCCTTCGACCCCAATATGCATCTAATATTATTATCTGTCAGTCTTCGATCTCATGTCCTCGTGAAATTAACAGCTTAAAAAATGCCATGCATCTGCCTTCAAAACGACTGCTGGATAGAACTACTTTGTACTTGTTTTCTTACATATTAAGAATATGATCTGGTGAGAAAGCTACATGATAACAATTTCCTTTAATGCTTCAAGCTTGGTGAAAACTTAATTCATTTCAAACTGTGAAAATATAAAAGCCTGATCAAGATGTTATAATTTTATACAAAGGAAAAAGAAAAAAAAATCTAAAATTACTACATATTTTACAACAAAAGTCTTACAAACTTAATGTTATTGGTGACATTACTGTAATAAATATTAACTTTTTAATTCTAGTTTTTAATTGGTGATTCATCGAAATATAAATTTTATGTAAAATATAAAACTTGTATTAATACTTCTAACGTACGTCATTACTCAACAAAAGGAGCGCCTCTCTTTCCCTGATCATCTTGTCATCATCAGTACTTGTTGCTCACCATGGCATGCAGGATCAAAATCACTCATTTTTACTGAATTTTGAGAAGCATCATTACAGGCCAGGGATGTTATTTTATTGGAAGGAAAAGTTTTGACTTGTACAGAAAGTAGGTTAAAAGGAAATTGATTGTCTTCGAAACCACTCTAAAGCTGTTCTAACAACTGGCCTTCCTAAAACAGCATTTCATACTCATGATTCTGTTCTTCTGTCAAACTTCGCCAACTTAGCCTAATTCCCATAACCTACTCAACCAAACCTTTTCTCCCACCTGCATATAAAATCACCCCCAGGATGGCTTCGAGGAATACACGCTTGCTCCAGTGCCTTGCTTAATTTGCACAAGAAAAGCACACTCAAGGCGCAAACAATGGGTGTTTCTCTTCTTTCATCGCCAGCAATATCTCCGGGAGCACTCTTTCTTTTCTCATTCACTGCGTTGTGTCTCGTTCCCGAGATTGCACTTGCAGGCATAACCAGGCACTACAAGTTTGATGTATGTGCTGCATGCATGCGTCAGCTAGCGTCTAACATATATACAGAAAGCTTGCATGACCAGCTGATTTTTGTTTCTTTTAACAGTACTAATTTCTCGATTATTTTGCAGATCAAACTGCAAAATGTGACGCGACTGTGCCACACAAAGAGCATTGTGACAGTAAACGGGCAGTTTCCTGGGCCTCGCATTGTAGCTAGGGAGGGTGACCAACTACTTATCAAAGTGGTTAATCATGTCCAGAACAATATCTCCATCCACTGGTAATTAATACAGTTCCATGCATGGTTAATTTATATATATACACCAGTTGGTACGTACGTACGTACGTACGAGTGATATCTAAATGCATGTGATAATATATGGTAAAATATAATTTCTTTGAAACAGGCATGGCATTCGACAGCTTCAAACAGGGTGGGCTGATGGTCCAGCATATGTAACTCAGTGTCCCATTCAAACTAGCCAGAGCTACGTGTACAACTTCACCATTGTAGGCCAGAGAGGCACTCTTTTCTGGCATGCCCACATATCGTGGCTTAGGTCAACTGTATATGGTCCTCTTATCATTCTTCCCAAGCGTGGCGTTCCTTACCCATTTGCCAAACCCTACAAGGAATTAGTTCCAATCATCTTCGGTACGTAATTACTAATTAATTAGCGATCTCAAATTTAGTACGTACTTACACGTGCATGACTAAACTAATTAATTATTCTGTTTTAGATGAGTTGAATAAATTAATATTATTAGACGAATATTATTTTTTAATATTATTATTATTTTAAAATTTAAAAAAATTGAATTGTTTATTATATTTTATGTGGGAATTTGAGAAAGTTGTAATAATAAGATGAGATAAAATGATTTTTGTATCCAAACAAGCCCTTAATTCCCTTTGTTTCTATATTATATATAAACGACGAGAAATCTTATTAATTTTGTGGTCCAAGAGCTAGCTATAATACGGTACCTGAATACAAACTTTGATACCAATAAATTAATGGATATTAATCTATCATTTCAGGAGAATGGTGGAACTTAGATACTGAGGCAGTAATTAACCAAGCCATGCAAACAGGAGGCGGTCCAAATGTCTCTGATGCGTATACCATTAATGGACTTCCAGGGCCACTCTATAACTGTTCTGCCAAAGGTGTCAAATGCTTTATATATATATATATATATATATATATATATATTGTCGATCATGTTGCACTTTCAAGAAAATAGGACGTTATATATATCATCCTAATAGATTCAATATTTTGATTTCATGTAAATGTCAGACACATTCAAGCTGAAAGTAAAGCCCGGGAAGACTTACCTTCTCCGATTGATCAATGCTGCACTCAACGACGAGCTCTTCTTCAGCATTTCAAACCACACGCTCACAGTTGTCGAAGCTGATGCTATCTACGTTAAATCTTTTGAGACTAACATAGTTCTCATAGCCCCGGGACAGACCACGAATGTTCTTCTAAAGACTAAAGCAGACTTCCCCAATGCCACATTTTTCATGACTGCTAGACCATATGTGACTGGCCTAGGCACTTTTGACAACTCCACTGTTGCCGGTATACTAGAATATGAATTTCCACCCCAAACCCTTCATTCAGTTGCTTCTGATCATTTTGGAAAGCTTCAGCTTTTCAAACCTGTTCTTCCTCCTCTCAATGACACGTCATTTGCTACAAATTTTACGAACAGACTTCGTAGCTTGGCAAGTGCTCAATTCCCTGCAAATGTCCCTCAAAAAGTTGATAGGCGTTTTTTCTTCACAGTAGGCCTTGGAACAAGCCCCTGCCAACATAACCAGACCTGCCAAGGTCCTAATGGAACAAGGTTCGCTGCTTCTGTTAACAACATATCCTTTGCACTCCCAACCACTGCCCTCCTCCAGTCTCACTTCTTTGGGAAATCAAAGGGTGTTTACACCTCTGACTTTCCAATCAGTCCCATTTTTCCCTTTAATTATACGGGTACCCCACCAAACAACACTATGGTGAGCAATGAGACAAAGCTGGTAGTCTTGGCTTTTAACACTAGTGTAGAGCTTGTGATGCAGGACACAAGCATTCTTGGTGCTGAGAGCCACCCTCTCCACCTGCATGGATTTAATTTCTTTGTTGTTGGGCAAGGGTTTGGAAACTTTGATCCTAATAAAGACCCGGCAAAGTTCAATCTTGTTGATCCTATTGAAAGAAACACAGTTGGTGTTCCCTCAGGGGGTTGGGTGGCCATCCGTTTTCTCGCAGATAACCCAGGTGAGCAGGAAGAAGACCATAATATTATCATACGGTTAATTAAGTTCATTCCATATGTTTATGATAAACAATTAATCTATCATATTCAACTAATATTAGTGATGTTGTTAAATGACGTTCTGTCTGCTGTCATTAATTTGCATCAACCTGTCATTAAATGTTTTTGCCTTGTGATGATGACAACGACAACAATTAATTATGTGGCAACAGGGGTTTGGTTCATGCATTGCCACCTGGAGATCCATACCAGCTGGGGCTTAAAGATGGGTTGGTTGGTCTTAGATGGAAAGCTTCCAAATCAGAAGCTGCTTCATCCGCCGGCAGATCTTCCAAAGTGTTGACCTTTCACAGACTTCTTCATTCTCTCCTATCAGAAATTGTACCGAAGTTTTTATATCTTTATAACCCATTTGAAACTGTTTGGCCCTTTTAGCATTTGAACAATTACTCTATTTATCCATGTCATGTGGAGGAGCTAGGTAAGATTCAAGAGTACTGGATCACAGTTTTTTGTAACATTTCGGATTCTCAATGTAAATCATGTGAAAAGATCACCTTGATATCAACATTGTTAAGAGCAAGTACTATTCTCTTCTTCCGATTAAAATTTTTTGGCTCCCTTAGTTTATGTGTAGCATAAGAAATAATATTTGTAGTCGTAATTAATGTACAAGTGTCAGTGCATTATTTTTAAAAAAAATAAATAAATATAAGATCTAAATAAATAAAAAAATTAATTTTTTAATAATAAACATTACTTTTTTTTTAAAGAAAATATACGATACTTGTATAACTCATAACTATATCTAGTATTACCCAGCACAACATACTCTCTACCCAACCACTATTTTCTTAAAAGAAATATGTGACACTTGTAACTCATAACTGTAACTAATATTGCTATTAACAACATCCTCTCTACCAAACCACTACTCTCATGGGCACCGCAGTTGTTACGTGGACTTTGACCACGTGTAATAATCACGTGGTCTGTCGAACCCCAATAAGTAGAAATCTACCAAAGAAAAGGTTCTGCCCATAATATGAATTAAGAGTTCGGAACCTTTCCGACTCGATCCGCACAATAAAATAGACAATGCATAAACCCATCGATTTTATCTCGAGTCTCAAAATGACCAAGCACGTCTGTACTCGTGTCAATGGGCTGTGCATGGTTCAAAGTCTATTTTATCTCTTATTTATTTCACAAATCTTAAATTTCGGTTAAAACTTTATGAAATGTTAGATTCAAAATATATTCAAAAAAGAAATGATACTTGCAGTCGTAAGTGTGCAAGCACCGTGCAGTTGCTTTGAAAAAAGTGAATAAATATATAACCCACATGAAAAGAAATTCATTTTTTAATAATGGACCCCACTCTTTTTCAAAGCAACTACACGGCATTTGCATATTTCACGACTGTATCTAGCATTACTCATTCAAATATGACATTCTGCAAGCCTGCAATTTCTGATATCATTCAAGTGAGACATAAATGGATTCCGGTCAAAAGACCTAAATTGGCTCCTCTGACCGAGCTAAGTTTTTAGCCACCCTGATCCAGGCTAATGCATCATCTTTACGCAAAAGTATTTTGTAGACAAATACCATACGCATTTAATCCAACTGAAGAAAATAGGGACACAAGACCCACTGAAAATGGTGACAAATGAAATCTTCATCATTAGAGGATTGCAGTAACCCCACAATTAATCAAACATTCCAAGTCCGCTTGGCCGGTTGGTAAATGTCCATTACTATAAACATTACATGTCGAGGTGCTAGCTGCTACACCTGCCAGCCACATGCGGCAGAGGGAAACAACACAGACAAGGTACAAAATAGACCTCAGCCAAACCTGACGAATTAGAATCACAGCATTAGATTGTACACGGAAATGATCCCGTTGCAAAGAGAGTAGCGATTCCAAAGAGAGTTTATACCCGTTGTCATTTAATGAATATCCCTATCTATCTGATCTATGCTGGCTGTATTCTTCTCTCCCTCTCTTAGGATGAGATGCGGAATCCCTATGATGAGTTGACTTCAAATCCCCACCTTTATCTCGTTTTTCTTCTAGATAAGGATCTGACTCATGCTTTCTCAATTTCTTTTCTTCCCTTCTATCTTCTCTCGACTTCAGCTCAAATTCATCATCACCATGCCTTCTCAATTTCTTTTCTTCAATTCCATCTTCTCTCGACTTTGGCATAAATTCATCATCATCACGCCGCCTTGATCTCTTTTCTTCCCTTCCACCTCCTCTTGACTTCAGCTCCAAGTCACCAGCGTCTTGCAGCCTTAATCTCTTTTCTTCTCTTGCATCCTCTCTTGACTTCGGTTCAAATTCATCACCATTGTGCCTTCTCAATCTCTTTTCTTCCCTCCAATCACGAACTTCTCTCGAGTTAGGCTGAAACCCGTTGTCATCATGTCCTCTTGATTTTCTTTCTTCCCTCCTAAGGTCTCTTGACTTCAACTCAAATTCACTATCGTTGTGCCCTCCCGGTCTCTTATCCTGCCTCCTATCATGATCTTCTCTCAACTTTGGCTCAAACTCCTCATCATCATGCCTTCTCAGTCTGTTTTCCTCCCTCCTATCACTTAGCCTGGGGTTGCTGCTCTGTAAGGGCCTCTCCTTGGCCTTTGATCTAGAGCGTGAATCCTTATCATCCCGTCTAAAACCATCTTGAATCATAGGCTCCTGAACAGGACTTGATGGATTGTTGTAAGATCGTTTCTCGCCCCATTTCGGACCCTCAAACTTGTCATGTCCCCATCTTGAACTTGCTGCATTCTCAGGACCCCAACCTGTATTTGCAGCTCTCTGGGAATAGAAAGAACAAAGCACATATGAACACCAAACAGGGCAAAAATGAAAAAATAAGCTTAGTACGATTGGTTCTGCACAGAATCCTCACTTCAAAATGTATTCAAACACAAGAAAACCAACCCCCTACCCTTAAAAGGTGCTCATGCATCATTTATCTAGACTTTGCATGGAAAACAATGAATCTCGAAATCAGTAAATTGCTGAGCAAGCTGAGACTTGGACCAGTTAAAATTCACTGAAATGTGTGATGCACTCCTGGGTTAGGTATGCATACATACATATATAGATATCGCATTATTCTGTAGTCTCCTTCAGGTATTATTCTCGCCCCTAGTCTCAAACCAAGTCTAACCATTAATTAAATCAAGCATCCTAACCCCATTCCCAAACCACTCGTAATGTTCCTCATCTTTTGGTGGAGAAATTAAATGCATCAGTTTTTGGATCAACCACAAAAAAATGATTTACTACATTAATAAATTATTAGAGAAGTGCTACAAACACAAAAGGATTTCACAAAAGTAAACTTATAAACTGGTGGGGTTTCATGTAATCAGTTAGATCTACTTTACAATAAAAGTAACTTCACAATCTGACGTACCACATCAGTTTTTTAGTTTACTTTTGTGTAATCCTTTTATGGCTAAAGCATTTCTCAAATTACTAAAGCTGTCCCTACTTAAGTACAAGCCCTCTCTTTGACAACCAACATGTTAGCAATCATATAAAACCAGGAACACAAACACAATGGAGAAGGGAAAAGATTATCTCTACTCACCGATCAAAAAAGAAAAAACAGCATCATCCACAGAATCCAATATCTCATTCAGTCAACAAGCATGTAATGCACAAGATATATTTTTTTTACATGTAAACGATTGTATTAATAAGAATAGGCATAGCCCAAGTACACAAGGGGGTATACAATAGATAACACCTATTTAGAAATGTAACGCACAGGGATCACAGGGTATGATCCAGATATATGACAACTCACGCATTAGCAACTTTTGAAATGCCAAAAATTGCCTTTTAGAACTAGAAGATTAATGGTCCACCATAACATCTATTGTTCATATCATCAATTCGCCCTATAAAAGCACAGTTTAGCTAAATTTATCCAGCACACACGGCTACATTTAGAGATGACATGATGTGAAGGTTTGGCACCAATTCCATAGCTCAATAGAACAATATCCAGTAATAGCCCCCAAGTTATTTTCATCAAGAAGATAAGATCCTATGTATACCTTTACAACTAACTAACAATAAAAAGCCAAAAATACTCATTAAAACAATCAAAACCATCTCTAGATTTCAAAGATGAATATCGAAACATGGAATTACTTTGATATCCTTCTCTAAAACTTTGAAGGAATGTACCTGTTCATCGTGAGAAAATTTGCATCCGGCTCCACGAGTACAGTCGCCTCTTTGAAAAGCACGGCACACACCTCGCTCCTCCCTCTTCTTCCGCTCGGTCTCCTCGTCTTCTTCCTCTTTCTTTTTATAATTACTAACATGATCCACCCTAATAATTCGGCCTAATATCTGTGCTCCGTTCAAATTATCTAAGAAAGCACAAACAAAACAAAAAATTAATATTGAGCCAGGTAATTTCTTCTCACAATCTCCAAAGAGTGAAAAAAGAAGAGATAAAGAGAGACAAACCAACCTACAGCGAGATTTGTACTTCTCTGGTCCTCATATGCAATAAATGCAAAGCCTTTGGATTTACCAGTGCCTTTGTCTCTAACAAGGTTGACATCAACAATCTCCCCATACCTGAAAATCATTAAGGGAGTTCCAAATGTTCTTGAGGAATTGAAGGATTCCAGATTCCAAAATTCAAACGAAAAAGATTTAACACGGGACTTACTGGGCGAAAACGGCGAGGAGATCGCCTTCGGTAAGATCGAAGGGAATGCCACCGGCGAAGACATAAGCTGATTCTTTGTACTTGGCGTGCCATGATGCTTCGTCGGATATCCCTAAATCCGCTTCTTTCGAATTGATCTTCTGAAGGCGTTTAACTAGGGTTAACGGGTTCATCGCTTGCTTTGATCGTCGATGCTACTACTCGGCTCGCTAGTCTCTCAAATTTCCCCAACTATTCAAAAAAAAGATCTGCTTTTGGGTCTTTAAAATGAAAGGCTCCGGGGTCATTTGCAGCCCTTCTGTTTGGGCTAGCCTAACTGAAGCCCATCAAACAAGGCCCAAGAAATCTATTTATAACAAGTAGTGTGCACAAAATTCTAAAAATAAAATAAAATAAAATAAAATTATATACTCAATTTTTTATGCACTGAACGTAACGCTGATGTAAAAGCCTTTTCCATCAACTAAAATAAAATAACATTTCATCATAAACAATAATTTTTTATCTGAAATTCAAATTTAATAAAAACCACGTTTCGTTTAGTTAAAATAAAATTATAAAAATGCTATATTAATATAATCTCTATTAATATCATCTAGCCGAGTCTTATCATAAATGTTTTGTCTCAACAGGAGTAGCATTATAGTACGTACAATTTTATATATAATATTATACGTATTAAATGACAGTCTTATGTTATCAGTATTTTTTTTAATTTAAATTTGACATATACATATAAACAAATACACACAGACACACACAAAAACACATAAATTCAAAAATGTTAATCCATCTACACAAACACAGACTTCTAGCAATTGGCAACTTGTGGACTCACGTTCACGCATATGGGGGGGGGGGGGATTACAAAATCTTCCCATCAACAATAAACTGCACTTTCAGGTAATTTCATAATCACAATCACAATCACAAAACCCTAATGATCATATAAATTGAATTAATTTCAAATAACTTAAATAAGTGAAATGAAAAAAATAATGGAGAAAAATTACCGTGAGGAATCAAAGACAGATAGACGTGAGGTGAGGCCGTAAGTCCGCGAGGGGAGGTTCGACGATGACAGTGATTCCGTGAGCTCACGGTATGTGCGACGGCTGGTGAGGGGAGGTAGAGAGACGGAGAGTGAGGTAGAGAGTCGGAGACGAGAGACGAGAGACGAGAGTGAGGAGAGGCCTTAAGTCCGTGAGGGGTGGTTTGACGACGACAGTGATGCCGTGAGCTCACGGTATGTGCGACGGCCGGTGAGGGGAGGTAGAGAGACGAAGACGAGAGGGAGACTAGAGAGGCGGAGACGAGAGACGAGAGTGAGGAGAGGGGCGCCGTTCGAAATTGTTTTAGGGTTTATACTTATGGTATATAGTATAAATTGGAATTATGTGAGGAAACGGCGCCGTTTCCTTTGTTTCAACTTTCAACTGTTTTTTTTTTTTTTTTTTTTTTAAATGATCATTAAAAAGAAAATTTTGATGGTTTGGGAAATTAATAATTATAATTTATATATATGTGTAATACATTTAATACATAGTTAATGGTTATAGACTATAGTGATTTGGTTATAGTGATTAATAGTGATTTAAATTAGTATAACTATAGTCTATATTAAACTATTAGTATTAGTTATGTATTAGTATAGCTGTATAATATATTAGACTATATGATAGCATTAATATTAGACTATTAGTATAGATATATATTAGTATTAGTTATATATTAGTATTAGTAATAGTGATTTAGTATAACTATAGTAGTATAAATATAATTATAGTCTATATTAGACTATTAATATTAGTTATATATTAGTATAGTTATATATTAGTATTAGTTATAATGATTTAGTATAATTATATTAGTATAACTATAACTATAGTCTATATTAGACTATTAGAATTAGTTATATATTAGTATAGCTATATAATATTAGACTATTAATATAGCTATATATTAGTATAACTATATATTAGTATTAGTTATAGATTAGTATAGCTATGTAATATAAGTATAACTATAGTCTTAATTAGACTATAAGTATAACTATAGCCACAGTGAGTTTGTTAATTGTTATATTAGTATTTGTTAATTGTTATAATGAGTTTAATTTATTATAATTATATTATTGATAGTATTATAGTGATAGTATTAGTATAGTAATTTAGAAATAATCTGGGGAGAAGCTACTAATTGGGAGTAACCATTTTTGCACACATCATGTGGCATCATCCAGACCACACATCTCCTAAATTTGAAATTAGTGGACTGAGAGAGAGTTGATGAGAGAGAGAAACGAGCGGAGATGGAGAGAGAGTGGAGATGAGAGAGAGAGAGAGATCGAGATGAGGGATGAGAGAGATCTGATGAGAGAGAGAGTTGAGGAGAGAGAGAGAGAGAGACGAGATAAGAGAGAGAGAGAGCTCAACAATGTGAGAGAGAGCGGAGATGAGAGAGAGTGGTGATGAGAGAGAGATTGAGATGAGAGAGAGAGTGACGATGAGAGAGACCGAGATGAATGAGAGAGAGAGTGGAGATGATGAGAGAGAGAGTCGTTGAGGGATGAAAGAGAGATTTGATGAGAGAGAGAGTCGATATGATGAGAGAAAGTCCAGGAGAGAGAGACAATGAGAGAGAGAAACGATGAGAGAGATGATGGGATGAGAGAGAGAAATGAAGAGAGAGAGCGAAAAGAGAAGACGTCTGGTGAAAATAATAATAATAATAATAATACATGGACTAGAAGCATCCACATAACGTGTGCATTGTATGCACCGCTACAATGGATGCTATATAGAAGAACCTCAGTAATTTATTATAGTGATAGTATTAGTATAGTAAAATAGTATTAGTATTACTATATCATTATTTTATATGTGATTATTTAGTATAGTGATTATTTAGATATATATAATAATTAGTATTAGTTATATATTAGTATAGCTATATATAAATGTTATTAATAATTTAATATATATATTTTATGTTTAAAGCATATGATCAATTAAATTTTCATCTTTAAGATTAAACTTTTATTTTATAAATTATAATAACATTATCTTATATATAATTATATTAATAACATGTAATCAAACAAATTACAAATGTTCATATTTAAGATTAACATTTTATGTTATAATTTATAAATTAGAATATAAAATTATTTCATATATGATATATAATTATAATATTATATATAAAAATTTCATATATAATTATATATTATATATAAAACTTATATATATAATATTAATTTTTATATATTTGTATTCCACAATCGGGCCGATCAAGTCCGGTTTGCATAAAACAAGAACCGGTTCCAAATCGGATCAATTCAAAACCGGGCCAACCAGTCCGGTCCGGTCCAAACCGATTTTCTGATTTTCCAGTTTAAATTTACACCCCTTGACATATCAATACGTATTCTTATGTAAATAAAATTACTAGAGGTGTAAAAAAAAAACCAGTGAACCGGTAAACCAGACTGGACCAGACCAAACCGGTGGGTTTGGTTCGGTACCGAGTTTGTTTCGGTCCGGTACTAGTTTGATTTTTCTTAAAACAGGTCAAAATCAGTCCGAATCTGGTTTTTCTTTTTCTAAAACAGGATCGGACCAAACTGGACCGTTTCATATATATATATATTATAATTTTTTATATTATCTATAATTTTTATATATAATATATAATTATATATAATATAGTTTTGTATTATATGATAAATTACTAATTAATATAATATTAAATTTTAAAACCTTATATCACTATAGTTTATTATATTAATAGTTATACTAAGTCTCTAAGTAAATCTGAAGACGAAGATTCAGATACATCCTCAGAGGACTATAATATACTATTATATATATAATATAGTATATTAAAATCGGAAAACCTAATCGAACTGGGCTGGAACCGATAAAACCGGAAGTGTCGGTTTAGGGGGGCTAACCAGTATGGAATCGGTTGTTGAAAATGCAAAACCGGTGCATACCGGTTCGGTCTCAAATTTTGTCCAAAATCGAACCAAATCAGACCGATTACACCCCTAAAAATTACTATAGATAGCATTTTTTATAAATATATGAACATAAAGGATACTTATCAATCATCCCATCACAAAATGATTTGTACACAAGTATCCGAATCAACATGTTGGACCATACTTCCAGGTTTCTTCTGCAATTGGCTCATCAACAATTAGATGAATTCCACACTTCTCCACTTGAACTGCCCTCCATGGTTTGATGGAAAGTGGAAACCTCCATTTGGTCTCCACTTTTCATGTCCATTAATTTATTTCTTAGAAGTGGCGCATGGTATACAAAGAAATGATCTTCACAAGTTATACAAATGCCACTCAATGTTTTCCAATCGGTGTATCTGAAACCTCTAGTTCTGTTATTGATTTCATGTGACAGCCAGGTAGCACTTTCCCTTTCGGGTTCTTCCTCCGCTGCATAAACAGCTCAAACCAGCAAGCCCTGGATTTCACCCATTGAAGTGAGAAGGTACATGAAAGGATATGGAAGATACAATGTTTTGATAGTTGAACCAATCTGGAACCTCACTTCCAGGGAGGAAAATGGCACCACACCGATCGGCATGCTTGGTCGATGGACACTGATTCAAGAGAGAAACTCACATCACAAGATGAAATATGAGAGAGAGAGAGAGAGAGAGAGAGAGCCAACCTGGAGAAGACTGTTCCTAAAATCATAGGCCATATTGTTGCATCCTTCCATGTGAATGACTGATGAAGGTTCCAAACTCTCCAAGCCTTCAATCTCGACCAGTTTGTGGCAGTTTCTAAGGAAAAAAAAAATCATCTACTTTCCACGTTTGACAAAAGGGAGTCTTTCTACTGATGTGCAGTCATTTGCATATACCACCCTTACATTTGCGGGGAGTCCTGAAATTGATTGAAGAGTCGAGCATTCATTCAAATACAGATATCGTACTTATGGAAGCTGACTGATGCAATAAGGTAGGTAACGAAAATCATTTCTTGATAAATCCAAATCTCGGAGAAAAAATAAACTCCCAAGGTTTACGGGCAATCCATCTTCAGACAAATTGCACTGCCTGAGAACTAGTCTTTGCAGAAAGCATAATCCAGAAATAGAAGCTAGCTGGCAACAAACTTGCACAGATCGAGCTTTTCGGTGACATCCACAATGAAAAACATGAGAACCAAGAATATGAGGGTTCTTTAATGTCTGAGAGATCGATAACTGCTAGCTTTAAATCTATCATATATTTCGTTATAGACAGCTTTTGCTATAGTTGTTTTCCCTACACCACCCATTCCATCGATGCCCACAGCACGAACACCATTTGGTCCCAGATTTATCAAAGTTTTCATCACTTGAACACGAGAGTTTACTCCTACTGGGTGTTTAGCAACAGATAAGTAAGTCAACGGGCTTTACTTTGTTGGAAACATCTTCAACAATCTTTTCAATGAAGTTTAATTGATTCATACTTGATTTTTGTATCAATAAAAAAATAAAATAAAAATATTAGTCATAGGTACCAAAAATATGCTAGCTTCTCAGTCTTTTGGGGCTAATATCTCATGGAAAGCAAATTAGGTAATTTAAGTTACATAAAGAAATATCATTTAAATATATTTCTGTATAATTTCTTGTCCTATCCCTTGGAATGACATAAAACTTCTTTTTTTTTTCCTTTTTTTTTTTTATTTTTTTGCGCCCTTTTCCTGAATAAAGCCATGAACTGTGTTTGAGATGGAAGTAAGACTCCACTATAATTTCTTTCATGTTTATGATATTTTATAAATTATGATTCATCTAAAAGGTCGTCCAAGAATAGATAATAAATGTTGTCAATCCATTTTCAGCTCAACCTAATATTTATAAAATAAAACTTGCATCTGATATCTTTTCAAGTAAAGTATGAAGCAAACTGAAAAATGCATGTAAAAAAGCCTAATAGAGACCCTAGCAGAGTACCCATTTGCAACACTCCAGAGATCCCAACCAGAACAGTTTGTAGCTTCGGTAAGAGCTGCTCTCCACCTCTGGCACACTTTCCATATTCATCCGAAATCATTCTGCATGCCTGATGAATGCCTCGGCAAAAGGAAACATCCTTCAAGACAGAATTTACTGCAAAACATAACAGATATTTACGTTACTACGTACCTAGCTAATGGGATTCGTTAAGTCGTCTGATTGCTATTTTTTATTTTATTATTATTATTTATTTATTTTATTATTATTTATTTATTTTTATTTTTTTTTTACTTTTTATTACTATTCATATTCTATTATTATTTTTTTATTATTTTTTCACTATTATTCACAAACATTTTTAATAATATTCACAAACATTTTCAATACTTATAAAACATTCTCACCGCCTAAATCCAGCCTGAATCTGATAAAAGTAATCAAAACCGGAGCTTCTTCACGTCGAGGCATTTCATGAGCCCGCAACAGAGACCCTCGGCCAGAAACCAAATACAAGTGATATAAAAAGGAAGCATTGGGGCAAAGGACCCAGAAACCACCCATGGCAACTATTATTACCCCACCTCTTCCTCTCCCACGTCACACCAACCTCCCAAACTCTACCTCCCCAACCGTCGATGACGATCGGTATTTCGCAAACCACCCGACAGTTTTACTCATCAGCCAATGCACAAGTTTAAAGAGCCTAATGCAAGTCCATGCTCAAATGCTCCGTAGTGGCATCTTCTTCGACCCTTTCTCTGCCAGTAAGCTCATCACAGCGAGTGCCTTATCACCGTTCTCGAGCCTCGACTACGCTGGCCAAGTATTCGAACAAATTCCCCAACTGAATCTCTACACTTGGAACACCCTCATTCGCGCTTACGCTTCCAGCCCCGACACTACTCAGAGCCTCTTACTCTTTCGGCAAATGCTTCTTCAATGTGAACATCTCCCGATTCTCCCGGATAAATTTACTTTTCCTTTCATACTCAAGGCAGCTTCGGAGCTTAAAGCTTTTCGGGTTGGCAGAGTGTTTCATGGGGATGGTGATTAAAGCATCCCTAAGTTTGGATATCTTTGTTCTCAATTCGCTTGTGCATTTTTATGGTTCGTGTGGGAATTTGGATTTGGCTTATGGGGTGTTTGTAAAGATTCCACGGAAAGATGTTGTTTCTTGGAATTCTATCATCATGGGTTTTGCCCGAGGAGCTTATCCCGAAGAGGCACTGGACGTATTTAGGAGAATGTGAAGCCAAATGATGTGACGATGGTGGGTATCCTTTCGGCTTGCGCGAAGAAGTTGGATTTGGAGTTTGGGAGGTGGGTGTGTTCGTTTATTGAAAAGAATGAGATTAGTGTGAGCTTGACTTTAAGTAATGCAATACTTGATATGTATATGAAATCTGGAAGTGTTGAAGAGGCAAAAAAATGGTTTGATGGAATGCAAGAGAGAGATATTTTCACTTGGACAACTATACTTGATGGATATGCTAAGTTAGGGGAGTATGACGAGGCTCGGCGTGTTTTTGATGCAATGCCTTGTCAAAATATTGCTGCATGGAACGCTCTCATTTCTGCTTATGAACAGAATAGTAAGCCAAAGGAGGCTTTGGCTATTTTCCGCGAATTACAGCTCAGAAAGGATGCACTTATAAAAAAAAAAAAAAACAGCTCAGAAAGGATGCAAAACCAGATGAGGTCACTCTTGTGTGTGCTCTGTCAGCTTCTGCTCAGTTGGGAGCCATGGATTTAGGCAGGTGGATCCACGTGTATATAAAGAAACGAGGGATTAAGTTAAATTTTCATCTCACGACCTCACTCATTGACATGTATTCTAAGGGTGGGGATCTAGAGAAGGCACTCGAGGTATTCTATTCAGCGGAAAGCAAAGATGTGTTTGTTTGGAGTGCCATGATTGCTGGTCTGGCAATGCATGGGCATGGGAGAGCTGCAATAGATTTGTTCTCGAAAATGTTAGAAGCCAAGGTCCAGCCCAATGCTGTGACTTTTACCAATGTGTTATGCGCCTGTAGCCACACAGGATTAGTAAATGAGGGACGAACCTTATTCTATCAAATGGAGTCGGTTCATGGGGTTGTGCCTGGAGAAAAGCACTATGCTTGCATGGTTGATATTCTTGGCCGGTCAGGCCTTCTGGATGAAGCAATCGAACTGACAGAAAAAATGCCCATAGCTCGTACTGCTTCTGTATGGGGGGCTCTGCTTGGGGCCTGTAGACTTCATGGGAATCTTGAGCTCGCTGAAAAGGCTTGTAGCAATTTGCTTGAGTTGGACCCCAGAAATCATGGAGCCTATGTTCTTTTATCAAACATTTATGCTAAAACAGGGAAGTGGGATAGAGTCTCAGGGTTAAGGAAGGTCATGAGAGATTCTGGTCTAAAGAAAGAACCTGGTTGTAGCTCAATCGAAGTCAACGGTATTGTTCATGAGTTTCTGGCAGGTGATAGTTCTCATCCATTATCCATGGAAATCTACTCTAAGTTGGATGAGGTTGCAGCAAGATTGAAATCAATTGGTACATTACCAAACAAGTCTTACCTCCTGCAACTTGTTGAAGAAGAAGACATGAAGGAGCAGGCCCTAAACCTTCACAGTGAGAAGTTAGCAATTGCCTTTGGGCTTATTACTATGGTCCCATCTCAACCAATACGGGTTGTGAAGAATCTCCGTATTTGTGGGGACTGCCACTCAGTTGCTAAGCTCATATCTAGGCTTTATGGTAGAGAGATACTTCTGAGAGATCGTTATCGATTTCACCATTTTAGAGAAGGGTATTGCTCATGTATGGAAAGCATTTGCTGTGAAGATCTCATCTCATACTCTTGAAGTGATTTTTGGAGTTCTTTTTCCTTCTGAGAGATTGTAAGAAACCGTTTAAACCCTTTTATATTTAAAAATATGCATGCTTTTGTATGTCTAAAAGATATTGTGGAAATTATATTTGGAGAAAAGAAAGAGCACTGATACATAGCACGAGACCCGTCTAAATAAGAACAAAAAGTGGTTTTTTATTTTTTGTGATTTTTTTTATATTCTTAAAATATATTTTTTTAAATTCACAACATCATTAAAAAAAATAATTTTTTAATCACTAAATAAGAAAAAAAAAAATTGTCGGGATGAATCGGGATCCAACATTCAGGGTGCGTTCGGATGTTGAAGTGAGTTGAGTTGAGATAATAAAATATTGTTAGAATATTATTTATTATTATTATTATTATTTTGGGATTTAAAAAAGTTGAATTGTTTATTATATTTTATATTGAGATTTGAAAAAGTTGTAACGATGAGTTGACATGAATTGAGAGGATTTTTGATTCCAAATAAAGCCTCAGTGACTCGAAAAAGAGATATAAAAGGCAGAAGGGAAAAATTTTATATAAAAGGCAGAAGGGAAAAACGTTGTACACGTAGAAACAAATCCGGAAAGGAAAATAATAACAGTACTGGACTTGATTTTGGAAACAATTTCAAACAAGATCTTGGGATCACGGTCCCCTCGGCAGTCGGCACCATTTACAACGCCATTACGAGCTGCAAACTTCGTTGGGAAAATTCAAGTGCAAAATCGAATTTCTACTAATTTTTGTTGACATAAATCAAAATTCAAAATCTCGCTATTGAGTAATCAACTTTTAAATAAATTTGAAAGATTAGCTCGGTTTGGATACAAAATCTCTCTAACTCATCTCAATTCATCTCATTTAATCATTATAATTTTTATAAATTTCCACACAAAATATAATAAACAATTCAATTTTTTCAAATTCCAAAACAATAACAATATTTTATTCAACTTTCATCTCATCTCAACTCACTATTTAGGGTAGGTTTGGGAGGTGAGATGAGAATTTTGTATTTTGTTTTAGTGTTTAAAATATTACGTTTTAGTATTATTATTGTATTGAGATTTGAAAATTTTAAATTGGGATTTGATAAAGTTAAATTGTTTATTATATTTTGTATGAGGATTTGAAAAATGTGTAATGATGAGATGAGATGAGATGATAATTTTGTGTTTTGTTTTGGTTACCAAACCTGCCCAAATCTCCCAATTGTTTGGAAATAGAGATGTTTCATCTCATCTCATCTCAAGATTTTTTATTCTATTTCATTCTCAAACATCACTCAAACACAATCACCTTTTAATTTCAAATTTTTAAATTTTTTATATAATCATTACCTAATTATTACAATTTTTTCAAATTTCAAAATAAAACACCAAAAAAAAAAAAAAATTCAAATCTCAAAATAAAAATAATATTAAAAAATTATAATTTAACAATATTTTAACTTTTATAATATTGTTATTCAACTTTTTCTCTCTCATTTTTTAAAATCCAATAAAATATATTATTCAAACTATTTTACTCATATTCACAAACTATTTTACTATTATTTATTTATTTTTTATTTCATCTCCTTCTCTAAATATCCTTAAATATATATCAGTTAAATATACCCTATTTTTGTTATTGAGATAAAAAGATGATTTAATAAATATTTAGAGCGCGCGCAAAATGAGATAATTCCTAATTCTTAATATTTTTGTTTTTCTAAAAAATGCATAGATTATAGAATAATCAAAAGAGTATTTTATACAACCTCCCACTGTTGGAGAAATACATAATAATATAATAAAAATTACAATAAAATTAAAATTAAGATGAAGTCAGTTTAGATTGAGGCACGAAAATATCGTTCTCTTTAAGGAGATTCAAAACCTTTGCAGTGTACAAAATCTCAAATTAATTGGTGCAGCAGATTTCTTCTTGACTTGACTCCTCTAAGATACAACAACCCAACTGATCATTGTATAACTCAAGCCTATTTTGTACAAATGGTTGAGCCCAAAGCTACACTCAAAAGAACACCTTACTTTTATTTGAAAATACTCTCAAAAATATATATTCACTAAACTTATTTTTAACAATCAAGCCGTTTGAACTTTAATTTTATTAGTTAATTTATTACTGGCTCTTTGTTAAAACGGACGATAATGAGCATTTAAAAAACAATTGAGCAACTGAAGATAAACGTTATTGATAAATACTATTCATTAAAAAATACCAACACCCACTATAGCACGACCTCCGCACACTGGGTATTGTTTTATTTTATTTTTAATTTTTTATAGCACAACCTCCACCTGCGTTCTCCCCTCTCTCCAGCTTTCTCACCCCAAGTTCTCTTCCGTACGGCTTCGTCATCTGCAGTACAGTACTTTATGCAATTTTTGTTTTGAAAAATAACTTCTGCATAACATTTTTTACAACATATATTTACAACAATGTATTAAATAAAGAATAATTTTATAAAACACCTTAGCAAAGCTACTTACAACTGACCTTGCACAACTTTATACAATTGGCGCTCCTTTGATGAGAACTTACCCCAAATAGAATTCACGTGAATTATTAGATTCGAGCGTCCGGCACAAATGAAGATGTAGTGTAGTGGGTAGATGGGATTCTGCAACTTTTTGTGTTCACTCCCTTTTTTCCATTCTACTTTGTCTTTTTCACTTTTAATATAATAATAATTATTATTATTATATAAAAAAATTAATACCTTTACGTGCTTTTATATACTAACGTATAATTTTGTCAGAACCTGCATTTTTAAGTCGCTCTTCTTTAAGTCACCCGCCGCATTCTTACTCGACCTAGCACCATGGATCCTACCCGAGCTTTTGTAGAGAACGTGAAGTTGTTACGTGTAACAAGATATAGTCTTTCGATTCTCTGTAGAACTTCGGCTGCTTCTCGTTTCTTTTTTGTTCGTTTGTTTCTTTTCGCTTATTTGGGGTCATGCTGCATCAGACATAGCGTTTGCTTTGCAAACCCTAGCGTGCGTCTGTTTGTGCTCTTTCATTCTTCTTCTATTCTGTAAATACTAATGATAATGAATGAAGATGCAAGGCTTTCATGTGGACATTACGTATACCATGGGTTGCTTCTGTGAGTTGGAGATGAAGTGCACTTATACATAATACAATTAAAATGAAAAAATAGACCACAGGAGGTTCTAATTGTGATTGCCAGCGCAAGTTTCATGAACCAGACTCGCATTTAGAACATATTTGAAGCGCTTTTATGTTTTATACGTGTTATATAAAAAACAAATTAACCTCATGAAATAATTCAAGTGTTTTGTGCGAAGATGGAATGTGTTTGTTGAATTTGGTTGGGTACCTCCTTGCTTGATTGGTTCATGATTGGATGTATATGAATATTTTCAGCAGCTTTGGCAGTGGCTTGGGTTGTGTAGATTCAAACGGTGGTGGTGGTGTTGGTTAACACCGAGAGGACATGTGGTGCTTTGAGTGGTTCTCGGCTTCGTGTGGATGCAGGTGCACGGTTGTGGAGTTGGGTGCACTGCATGGGGCTGCTCACGACTTTGGCGGTAGCGTGGAGTTGCGCTGTGCAAAGGTGAACGGGTGGAAGTGTTGGGCTTACAGAGGAGTTGACTTGGGGACGAGACAGAGTAGAATGGAGAAAAGAGAGTGAACACAAAAAGTTGCAAAATCCCATCTACCCACTACGCTACGTCTTCATTTGCGCCGCACGCTCGAATCTTAGAATAATTCATCTGTTTAGGGTAAGCCGATTGCATAAGATTGCACAAGGCCGGTTGTAAGTAACTTTTCTTTTATAAAAGTAACATTATTTTATAAAAATACTCTTATCTTATAATATTATTGTGAAATATATTATAAAAGTACGTTGTGTGTATATCAATTCTCTTTTATTTTTGAATTAAATCCATTCAGGCAGGTGGTTGCATCTTCTAATTGCCTTATAATATAAGTTGGTAAAAGGTCTCAGGAACTCTGCTGCACAAACGCGTGCAAGCAAACTTTTTTAATTTTAGCAAATAAGCCATTATACATTACATCCAATTGGACCCTTTCCAGGTACTTCCATGGAAATCTTTTCCCACAAGGAATGTGAAGCTCGTTTGCGAGGTCTCATAATGTTTAGAAGGACAAATACCGGTAACATACCAAGAAGTTGTGGAAATACTAATGGAGCCTCTAAACATAATTTCATTCTTCAAATTATCAATAAGGAAGAGTCCATTCTTGTTCCGTTTAGATTTAGAGATGAATTAAAATAATTTTAAATAAATTGAATAAAATATTATTAGAATATTATTTTTAATATTATTATTGTTTTGAAATTTAAAAAAATTGAATTATTTATTATATTTTATATAGAAATTTGAAAAAATTATAATGACTATATGAAATAAGTTGAAGTGAATTTTAAATCTTAAATTTGATCTCTTGTTACATATCTTTTTACTGTGTAAGGATTGAGAGCTTTGGTGGTGGTCTTGATATGGGAGGGCTGCGCAGAGAAGGGAGCGAGGGAGAAAGGCAGACTAGGGGTGCTACCCGCCCCCTACGGGGCGGGGGCACCCCTTCCCCGCACCCCGCCCCGCATGGGGCGGGGGGTGGGGTTTTCACCCCCGTCCCCCGCCCCCGGGATGCGGGGGCGGGGTACCCCGCCCCGATGGGCAGGGTGCGGGGCGGATTGGGAATCCGCCCCGCCTATTTTCACTTAAAAAAAAATTACTTTTATTTAATTTAAAAATTATTTATAAGTGTAAAAGTAATTAAAAATACATTTTTAGATCCAAATTATAAATTTAAATTTTGTAAATATGGCTATAATTTAAAAACTATGTAATTTTTAAATTTGTTAGTGCATATTTTGTGTAAATAGTAGTGTATTAGTTTTTAAATTATGTAGTTTTTAAATTTGTCAATGCATATTTTATGTAAATTGTAGTGTATTAATGTTTAAACTATGTAGTTTTTAAATTTGTCAATGCATATTTTATGAACAAGTCTAATAAATTGTAATATATATTTATATATACACAATTTTTAAAATATAAATATATATTTAATAATATATATATAAAAAAATGAGGGCGGGGGCGGGGTTGGGCCCTCCCCGCCACCCGCCCCCGCTAGGTGCCCTAGATGCGGGGCGGGGGGCCCCGCCCCCGCATGGGCGGAGCGGGGTTGCCCGCCCCGCCATGCGGGGGCGGGGCGGAAGCGGAGCGGGGCAGCAGGGGCGGGGCCCCGCTGCCCACCCCTAAGGCAGACCATGATGTGGCGATGAATCGGATTGATGAGTAGTAGGTGTATGGTGTGCGATAGGCAGACCGAGGTTGAGTAGAATTTTTATAATCGAAATGCATAAAAAAAAAAAGAAGAAATGTGGACACCAACCGGAAGCCTCGACACACTCAACGCATTGAGTGAAAAAAAAAAAAAAATCTGTGTGGTGTGTTGCGGCTTCCGGATGGTGCCAAGCAAACCTCAAAAAAAAAAAAAGTCATTATCTAATAATAAACAATCCTGCAAAGGATAAGAAAAGATTGTCTTTCTCTTTGAGATGTATTAAATAATTATACGAGGAACTGTTCATAATTTTAATTGTTGTTCGTACTAAAAATAATTTGACTTTGTGATAGTTTAGAATATAATATAGTGATGTATTTTAAGAAATTATATTTTATAAATAAATAGTACAAAAACTACATATTATGATATTCAATTAGAAATAATATTTATTTTATTTGAGAAATGCTAATTGAACTGATAAATGTGACCGATAAAAATGATCCAGTGAATTTTAATTTTTAATTTTTTTTACTTAATAATTAAAAAGTAAATATTAATGAATTGATAATTTTTATTTTTTAAAAATATTTAAAACTGTATAAAAAATAATTAAAAAAATAAAAAAATACATTTACTCTCATCGATACACTTTTTTCGATTAAATTTTGGTCCCAATAATGAATACATTTAGATGTCAAATCCATCTCAACTTATTTCAACTTATCTTATTTAATAATTATAATTTTTTTAAATTTCAATATAAAATATAATAAACAATTTAATTTTTTTAAATTTTTAAATAATAATAATATTAAAAAATAATATTTTATTTAATTTTCAACATTATCCTCAATTCACAGCCTTTTCCCTTACATCGCCGATTCGCCGGTTAGATACCATCCAAGTCGTTAGCTAGTTTGACCAAAGTCGGGGGGGGGTCCAGAGGAGCGGGAAGACAGTACTTTGACACGACAGTCTGGGCAGTGGGCACAAAGCAAGACGCCATGAGGAACAGCAAAAAGCTTGTCTTTCGTGGGCCCCTTTTGTTAGCTGGACGATAAAGTCAAGCATGCCTCTCTCTCTCTCTCTCTCTCTTCAATTCTCCACTTTTTCAAGCAATGTACATATTCCCCCGACATTTTTCCCTTTTTTTTTTTCCGGTTTTGGGCTAATAGAAACGGGAATATCCCAGTTTTGATCCTTCCCTGTTTATGACAGAGGATATTGGTAAGATTTACTCACTGAATTCTGCTTATTATTTTTTCAATTTATCTTGAACTTGATCAGACTTTCAGTGCTCTACCTTTTCATTCAGACCCACAACCATTCCACGGATCCTTGGAAATTTTTTGGCGTTGGCAAAACTGATTGTCTTTCAAATCCTGTTCGTTTGTGCATGATTGCTTATGGAGATAGGGTAGTAATTCCATGCTGAAACATTGGGTCTCTGTCCGTTTCTATAACTTGCTTCTATGAATATGGAGGAATATGTTACAGTTTTTTTTGCAGGCTGACCTTTTGTAGGGATATGTTGTTTCTGCTCGCACTCCTTAATTGATTCTTAGGTTTCTTTTCGAAGATGGGTGATATCAAGGTGTAAAATATAGGAGCTACGTTGCTAAGAGAACATATGACTTCAGATATATGGGCTATCATATACACGATGATAACCCAAAAAGTATTTAGTAGATTCAAAGTTTAAGACGGGGTTATGATGCAAATTGCAATGTAGTATCATTGCTCTACTTTACATTTCTACATTTTCCAATCTCGAGATGATGATCTAGCTTTGATACTATGTTAAAGCCATAAAACCCCAGAACTTCAGGGTCCAAGTGATTGTATCATGCTTGGGCAACATATCAGAATCTTTTTGTATAATTCCGAACTCGTAGATAGACTTAATCTAATTGCTATACGAGACAAATTTAGTTGATTTTCATTTCATCTAAGATGACTTTAACGCTTATCATTTCATTGGATTATAAATGAGAAAGCATTAACGTTTTTCTCATAAAAAATATTATTGATGTAAAAAGGTGAACCTCATATCTGCATTTGCAGTAGTGAAACTCAAAGCCTGGACTGCAGAACTAATTGCAAGTTTCCAGTTGTCATTTTGTGGAGTAACAAGGTCTTTGTGAAAGACGATGTCTCTTCTCAGTAAAGACATCGACTCAGCATTCGAGGGTGCAGGATCAAAGGCGTATCCTTATAAGCAATTTCTTTTTGCATTTCTTAATAATAAAATTCGTTTCTTTTATAAGTTATAATAGAATTCATGACTTGACTTTGATAACACTTCTTTGTTTCTGATCAAAGTTTTTTAATTGTGCAACATGGTGACTTTTCTTTATTGCTCTTATAAAAGATGCCAATTTGGCAATTTATACTTCAATTATTTTTTAGCTTCTGCATTTGTAAAAAATACTTGCTCATGTATCAGAGATGGGCACTTTCTTCCTAATCAATGCAGATACAACTTCAGTTCACGAATTTTCATTGGAGCTCTTGAAAAGGAAAATTGGCGTGGAATATGTTTTACCAACTGATTGTGCATTATGTTTCATCATTCAAGTTTATTTCTGTATCCTTGACTTTCTTATTTTAGGGGTTTAGAGATCTGGTGTATTGAGAACCTTCGGCTGGTTCGCATCCCAAAATCTTCTCATGGAAAGTTTTATGCTGGAAATGCATATGTAGTTTTGAATGTAAGTCGTTCCATGCTTTGTCCATTTTATTTCTTTATAGATATTTTAGAAGCCATCATATGGAACATGCCTGCTTAATCAAGACTTGTATCGCCTTGGAGTAAGTCTAGCTTTCATACTCAACGATGTTTCTGCCCGAACTGTCAAATCCCTCAATCATACACACTCAAATAACTTCATAAAACTCGATCTTTTACCCAACAGTTAGAGATTCAAGTTTTTTTCCCAGAAATTACTTGTTCTATCTTCAGTTAAAGTTCATTCCATTGGTGATTGAATTCTTTTTCAGAGTATTGTAACTTTAGTGCTGGCATATGTGGACAAGAATATTCTTTTGCGTTATTTAGCGTGCAATGAACTTGACTTTTTCACTTGTTTGTGCTTGATTCAGACAATTTTGCTCAAAAACGGCCCTCCTCAGCACGACGTGCATTATTGGCTGGGAAATGATACAAAGGAGGTATTCACACCATCCTCTCACTTTATCCATTGACTTGGTAAAGTTCAACATTGCACCTAAAACTTTTAGTTATCGAGCAGCGAACCCTTTAGATATTATGACTATCGATGCACATTTAACAGAATTGTGTGGACATACTGCTCTGCTGAACCACAGAGTCATATTAAAGAAATTTATTAGGTTAAACAAAATGTCAATCAACGGTCAGAATTTAATTCCATCAATTTTGTTCCCCATTTAGACATAAAAGGGGAAGGCAGAGCAAGCGTGGGTGTAAGAAATATCTGCTAAGCAGACTGCCTAAATTTTAAGAAACGTTGGTGCATACATGAGAATTATTTTTTCTGAAAAAAGGACAGTACCCCACGCATGATATGATAAGAATTTGACCTAGGAGATTGGTGAGAATTTACCGGCCAGTTGTTGTCCAAATGATCTTCATGTATATTATATGTATTTGGCAATATATTCAAAGGCAGTAACAGTAGAGAAAAATCAGAAAATACTTTGGATATGGTGACAGATATTGGTTCTGAGCCTTTTGCTCTTGCATGCTGTAATGGCAGGTGGACTTAGCAATGGCATCTGACAAGGCACTCGAATTGGATGCTTCTCTTGGGTCCTGCACTGTCCAATATAAGGAGCTTCAAGGCCTGGAAACGGAAAAGTTTTTGTCATACTTCAAACCTTGTATTATACCTCTTGAAGGAGCATACTCTTCACAAGAAACACACTTAAATGGTGATACATACAAAGTCAGCTTGTTAACTTGCAAGGGAGACCATGTTGTTCACATTAAAGAAGTAAGCTTTATTTGAAGCTAATGAATGACCCATCATAATTTTTTCACTGAAGGGGTTTCTTCTTTGCCTTAAATGGGCCAAATCATTCTCATGACCAACTCATTAGAAGTAAATCCGTTAGTTGTGTTATGATGCATACAAAGTTAGCTTGTTAACATGCAAGGGAGACCATGTTGTTCACAGTAAAGAAGTAAGCTTCACTTGAAGCTAATGAATGACCCATCATAATTTATTTGCTGAAGGAGCCTACTGTGCCTTAAAAGGGCCAAATCATTATCATGGCCAACTCATTAAAAGTAAATCCTTTAGTGTTTGTAATGCTCTATGTCACCATTTTAATCATTCAATATGACGTAACATTGGTGACTATTATAGTATGTTTTTTATATTGAGTGATGGTTTGTGTTATGTACTTTAATTATGCATGTAATTTAGTTAATTTGCATAAAATCGATTTATGTGATCAAGATAAGTCTAAATAATCTGTTCTAGTTGTTGAAATTGTTTAACTTTCCAATTTTATTTTCTTAACAGATCCCGACTGTTTTCTTTATTCTATGTGTCTAGTTGAAAAATGTCACGAGTATACTCTCTATGGTATGCATGTTCGCAGGTGCCTTTTTCTAGGTCATCTTTGAACCATGATGATGTATTCATTCTTGACACTGCATCAAAAGTTTTCCTCTTCAGCGGGTGCAACTCTACCATACAAGAAAGGGCTAAAGGTTTGGAGGTTGTTCAGTATATCAAAGAGAATAAGCATGGCGGAAAATGTGAGGTGGCGACTATAGGTTGGGATCTTTTTGTCTCTTTTCCTCTTTCCTATCTTTTTTTCCCCTTTCAATGAAAAGATATTCCAGCTGCAAATTGTTCAAATGCTGCAGAGGATGGAAAGTTTGTTGGTGATTCTGATGTGGGTGAATTCTGGAGTTTATTTGGTGGTTTTGCTCCCATTCCAAAGGATTCTCCTTCTTCTTTCCAGAAACAGTTTGATACTCCTTCTGTGAAACTATCATGGTGAGTTTGCCTTAACATTTCAACATTCATTTGCTGGTTCAATCTCTTTTAATTCGATATTTGAAAAACCCAGCAATTGTACTTAGGCCTAGGAGGAGTGAGATGCAAATATTCATACTAGTAAGCGAATGTATAGTATATTCTTTGAATACTGAAAAAACAGTATACAAAATACCTTGTACTTCAGACTCGGGACTTTCCTAATATCAATCATGACTCAGAAAATGTGTTTCGTTCAGATTGCAGATGATAGAAAGTTGTTCTTGTGCGTCTTTATCTTCGCTTTATTGATTTTGCATCGAATAGCATGCTCCTAAGTAATATTCTAAGGTATTTTTATCTACAGGATAACCATACAGGGCAAACTGTGTCAAACTGGAACAGATTCATTGCATAAGAAAATGCTTGAGACGGACAAGTGCTACTTGTTGGACTGTGGTGCTGAGGTTTTTGTTTGGATGGGAAGACACAGTTCGATTTCAGAACGGAAGATATCAATCTCAGCAGCAGAGGTAAGAATGAGTTCTCCACCCTCTATCCCTCTCCCCTCTTATGGGAGTTTCACTCATGAAAGACAGATCATTGAGTTGTTGTGAAAAGTCAGTGCTTACCTCAGAGAGGAAAGCTTATCTGGAAGGACAATGTGTAACGACCCGGCCCAATAATTCTAAGGTCTAGATATTAATAATTTTTATTGGGCCTAAATTATATTTAATGGGCCATATTGGATAAGCCTATTAGCGATAAATTATTGAGGTTGATTAGGAGTTTTAATTAGGCTCAATAACTAATTAAATTCCATTTATTATTTATTGAATGAGTTAGACTCATTTTAGAATTTAAAGATCGGCCATTAGAAATTTATTTCAATTTAAAATCATTATTGATTGAAGTTCCCTATGCAGTCTCAGTCACTGCCAATCATATATTAAATGAACTACTAGATCATATTTTTAAATTCAAACTCTCTTCTTGAATGATCATGACCGAGTCCAACTTGAACTCGAACTTGTCGGCATCCTATTCCAATGGATACAACTCTACAAGTCATCTTCACGTTAAAACTCTTTAACCGAGTCCAACTCAAACTGGTCGTCACCCTCTCCTAAATCTCTCTATAAATATCTCTCTTCCGCGTATTATTTGGAAAAAAAACCATAAATCTCCCAATCCAGCACCATAATCAATTTTGTGTCGAAAATTTTAGGAAGCAATACTACAAGGTAAGTAACTTGATCATAAATTAAGATTAACATACGTTAGCTAGTTATATATATTATTATTAAAGCCAATTCTTTCGAAGCTAGTGTTTACGTACCACGCATGTCATAATATTTGCAAGCATGTCATTCATCATGTTTCATTCCACATATTATAGTTATGTATGTATTATGCATCTCACGTTATATGACACACGTAAGCTTTCATAATGATGGCCATCTGATTAACTGCTCTGCGCTTATTTTACACTTTGGCAAAACAAATTTGGCATTGCATCCAATAAATTTTTAATATAAACTGTTAAATTACAACTTGCTATCATCATTGTGTTCAGTAGTTTAACATTACATGTTATTTGAATTCATAGAATTTATTTGTGAAATGATTGGGAATAGAAGGATTTATCTTTATCATCAAAGAAAGCTTTCCTTATTTTTTTCTAAGTCAGCAAGCTGCACATGCTCAAGTTGTCACTGTTGGTTATATGTTAGCGGTCAAGAGAATTATGAAAAAAATTGTTATCTCGTCTTCCCTGCTAATTGGCAAAAAAAGAAAGGAATGTAAAAGAAGTAAAAAAGAAACTGTTTCATTGGGAATCGAAATTTTAAAGAGAGGCATGGAACCATTAGTTGGCCCTCAGTTGGATCATGTGGAGCCAACTTTCTCCTAACCTATTTCATACGCTACTCTAGTCTTTTCATAAATTACTAACATATCCTGAGCTTAGATAAGTTCACAACCTTGTTAACAACAGACGAGGCTGGTTGCACTTGTCCTATATCATGATATGGTTCCATCAAGGCTTCATGATATAAAAAAGAATTTTGTACCAATACAATTGCACAATAACTACAACAAAATCAGTTGAAATAATTAAAAGCGCTTTAAAAGTGAAATCGTTGAGCATCTGTAAATAATGTCATTGGGTACAAGGAAATTTTGTTGCATACACTTGGAAGGCTTCCTTTTCAATGAATGCTTACTGATTACTGGTTTATTCCTTGCAGGGTTTCCTCAGAGATCAGAACAGGTCAACTGGGACCCATTTAACCTTTCTAACTGAAGGATTAGAAAGTTCCATATTTAGGTCATACTTCGATGATTGGCCTCAAAAAGTGGAACCCAAGCTATATGAAGAAGGTCGAGGGAAAGTAGCAGGTCTAGTACCTTTTGCCAATTTGCGAAAAAGTAGTATTTCTATAGTTGTATTATTTATAATCTTCAATTATTTTTTGCAGCAATATTCAAGCAACAGGGTTATGATGTGAAAGAACTTCCCGAAGAAGACTGCGAGCCTTTTATAAATTGCAGAGGCACACTAAAAGTAGCTTCTCAAATAGAACTGTGCTGCTCTCTTTGAATTATGGATGTCAGCTCAAGAGATCCTGTAGGTTGTGTTGATCTAGTCTTAATATTTCAGGTTTGGAGGGTAAATGGTGATGAGTTATCCCTTCTTCCAGTTCCAGAACAGACAAAACTCTTCAGTGGGGATTGCTATATAGTGCAGTTTACGTATGCTGGAAACGATAGGGATGAGAATCTGTTTTTTGCATGGCTTGGTTGCAGCAGTGTAATGGTAAACATGGTGTATCATTTATTCCTAGGGTTTTTTTGTTCAATTGAAACTAACGGCTATTATAACTGGTGTTAATGGGTTGCAACTTGAAAGACCAGTGACATAACTCTGGTTTGTCTTGCAAACATTTCTGTCTAAGTGCAAGCTATATCTTCGCCCAGACTAGCTCTAAATTTTCTTTCCTGACTTTTTCTGGCAAAACCCTATAATGCATCTGAGTCAATAATTTCGTTTCTAATAACCCTTAACAAGCATATGAATTATATCATCATCATCATCATCTCATCATTACTATTATTTTGTTTCTTGTCATGCTTTCAGGAAGATAGAAAGGCCACCATCTCCCATATGAATGCAATTGCTGATTCAACCAAGGGGGATCCAGTTTTGGTTAGTTCTCATTTGCATTGTTTTGCGCATGATCTGTTGAATTGCCAACACAAAAAACATAATAGTAGCTTATTTAAGTGGCTAACCTGGTGCTACATGTGAATTAAGATACTTGCAAGTATTAATAATCTCTCAGCTGTGCTACTTATCAATAATGATAATAATAATCTCTTGACTTTGCTAGCTTGTTTTGATCATTTCCATATGCTGCACATGTAGATTATTGACATATTGACTATCTTCCATTGCTTTGACAAAGATTTTTTATTTACCTCAAATGTTTTAATTCAGGCTCAAGTGGTTGGAGATAATGAGCCAGTTCAATTTTTCTCGATTATCCAGAAATTGATCATTTTCAAGGTTAATTCTTCACTTTTTAAGTCAGATAAAGTTTTTTTCCCAAGATAATCTGTTGCAAGTGTGAGATGGTTTTTCCATCTTTCCTTTTTTGTAGGGAGGGATGAGTAAAGGATACAAGAAATTTATCACAGAGAATGGTTTGACGGATGAAACTTATGGTGAAAACAAAACAGCTCTTTTCCGAGTTCAAGGGACAAGTCCACACAATATGCAAGCCATCCAACTTGATCCAGTGAGTTTGAACAAATTAATGTACCTAATGGGACACCTTTGACTCACTTATAAGCAAGGTGCAATCTATCTAATTATAGACTTCAATCTTGATCTCTCATCCCTCATGCTAATGCATGCATTCTTAAACATCCTTTTGGGTGATGACACTTGTTGATATTTATTTTGAGGTCACTTTTATTTTTTTGATGACGGGGGAACCACCCCACGGCAAAGCCCTTAGGACTCACCCATGGAACCTAAACCCCCGGGGAGACTACCACAGCAACCCATCGCCATGACCTCCCACTTAAATCGCAGTTTGATCTCTGGGGGAATCGAACCTGTGACATAGGGCTCATGCACACAAGTTTGTCCTTACCACTTGGGCTACCCACGGGTGGGTAGGTCACTTTTTTTTAGATCCTCTATCTACTTCTGACCCCCCTCAAAAAGTGTCCTAGACATATTTGTATCTTTAATACAAACGTTGGATGTTATGTGGCATGCACAACTCTGTTTTCTCTTACCATGATGGAATTAGAATCTATAGTGCATTTATCTCTTTCCTCTTAGCCCTTTATTACCACTGCACCAGAAGTGCATAGCCCCTTGATTTGAGTATCTTTTGACTACGGAGCAAAGCTGTTGCAGGTTTCAAGCTCGCTGAACTCATCCCATTGTTACATTCTGCAAACTGAAACATTTATCTTCACTTGGATTGGGAATCTCTCTTCGACCCAAGACCATGATCTTCTTGACAGAATGCTGGAGCTGATAGATGTATGTAATGACATGTCTGAACGTGGATGTGATTTTGCAATCTTTATTTACATTAAAATTATGAATTAGGACCATGCAAAGAAATGCAATTATTTTCATTGGAGGACTTGGCCTTCCATAGGTGATTAAGAAAAGTTGTCGCATGATTAATCTGGAGATTGATAGTTTTGCTCTACTTTTTTCTTTTATGGATTTTATGATATTTGTTTATCGAAACTTCATTTATCTTGTTTCTGTTTGCAGCCAACATGGCAAACCACTTCTGTGAGGGAAGGGAGTGAACCTGATATTTTCTGGAATGCACTTGGTGGGAAGGCAGAGTATCCAAGGGAAAAAGAGATGAAAGGATACACAGAAGATCCACATCTATTTGTGGTGAACGTCAGTGAAGGTAGGCAAAACACCCATGTCCAGAGATAATGTCACTCTGCCTTGGTTCAGAATATCTCAGCTGTAAAAATGTCTAATGGCGGGTTCTGGTTCCTTTGCTACGTGGTTGGAATTTCTCATTTCAGATGAATTCAAGGTACACTTAACATACTCTTCATAAGCATTGATACACCGCTAACACATAAACTTTTCAAGATGCTTTCTGGAAAAAAAATTTCATTTCTCCTTGGAAGTGAAATTTAAATTTGATTGTATGATTTATCAAATTCTTGGGAGTTCAGAACCAGTTACAAGGAAGTTGAGGACCAGTATACTTTTCTGGGAAAGTGACTTTCATCAAATCCCTAGGAATGTTATTAGGAGAATCTTTGATGTGAAATTCAGTCTAAAGGCCTTTCAGAAAGTTCTAGGAACTAAATAGAATGAGTGAAGCATAAACAGAAAAGGACTGTTACCCAATTACACTAGGTAACAAAAGACCCCCCAGCTAAATAAATACAAAAGTAGAAATAACTGCCCATGAATTTAAGAGGATCAATACTTCTAAAGGTGAACATGAAATATCCTTATGAGGATGAATCAAACCCAACTAATAATTCCTCGAGAAAATCCATTTTGACCTCTCCTATGGACTTTTTGCCTCTGAGTGCCCCTCGTTCTTCTCCAAGTAGATCCTCCACACCATATAAGAAAGCATGGTTCTTCAGGCTGCTTATTCTGTAAAATTCAATTAGTATTGTATTCATATCCCCCACAGAAAATTCCAACTAAAAATAAATAAGCTGGATTCAGGATCTAGGCTAGATTTTTGTTATTTGTATATTGGAACTGTAATGGTTCTTACAGACAATTACTCTCATATGGTTTTATGATGTCAGTAAATATTCCTCAATACCCCTTTGGTTCTGTTTAAGAAATTATATGTTTAGTGTGGCCTGATTTTTTTTTCTTTTTTTTCCTTTTTTCAGGTGAAAGAGATATACAATTTTTCACAGGATGATTTAACTACTGAAGACGTATTAGTACTGGACTGTCACAGAGAAATATATGTCTGGATTGGATGCCACTCAAATATTAGATCAAAGCAACAAGCTCTTACTCTTGGTCTGGTAAATTTTTTGCTTTAAACTATTTATATATAATTTTCCAGCACTAAAGGTCACTGTCTTGGGACGATATGTAACTGCCCATGCAGCCACCAACACCCAACTTAAGTACATATATATATATATATATATATATGAATCTAGATTACTCATATAGTTTCAGAGGGTATGTGTAACACCCCCTTCTCGTAGGCTAGGAGTGCCACGTATTTTCCATAAAAATAATCCGGTAATAGATCCCATAATTTCATAATTGAAAAACTGAACTTTTATTATGCGGAAAAATGTCTAATAAAACTGTCTCCCAAACATTAAATGAAATAACTGAAATAAATTCATGTCATAAAGACATGTTTTATTTTAGAAAGTCTGAACTAAAATAAAATGCTCCTTCTACTCCTGGCCTGCCTGCTCGTAATCCTCATCATCACTGGGTGGTTAAAACATGAAAACAAACTAAAATGAGTCGAAGACTTAGTAAGAAATCTATCACGACGTAAACATAATAAACATAAGATTTTCATAACAACTTCCATGCTGAGCTTAAAATCATGTCTGTTCATACTGATGCTTATGCTATGTATGACTGATTTAACTGAATTAACTGACTGATTTATCTGACTGGCCAACACACTTAACCCTGTGTGCAAGGTTGTGCACCGGCCCCACATCCCGCTGCAACAAGGGGAACCGCTGATAGTATTCTAGCATACTATGGTGGACCACGACTAGGTTCATGGCTTGCACACCACCCTGAACTGAACTGAACTGCATTGGTACTATGCATCTGAATGACCATCTTATTAACTGATCTGATCTTATCTTACACTTGAATTTAAGATGGCTTATGTGTCTTATACACATGAGATGCATGACATACTACATACATAATCATAAATTTTGAATCTGAACATGATGCGAAATGACATGATCGTATGCTATGCTGGATGACATGCTTTCATATGACAAGAGCGGTTCATAAATAATGACTATCAAAGAACTGGCTTGAATAATACATACATATAAGCTAACTGTGATGATCCTAATTTATGATCAAATTTACTTACCTCACTGCGTTTCTTCTTGAATAATACTTCGTAACTTGAGACCTATATTCAATAAATAACTATCACTAAACTGTTTGGAAATAAATAAACAACTACTAATATCTTACTTAACTAAATTCGGAAATTCTAAAATATAGTCAACCCAATATTTTGTTTAACACTAAAATCAATAATTCATAGTATTTTAAACTACTTAAAAAAAATACTAATTTATAATTTAGTGGAAATACTCGAGCTATTTTAAAAATAAGTCATTAAAACTTAAATTCTTAAACTAAGTTTCATTTCTTAACATAATTATTTAATCTTATAAGAAACCTAATAAATTCCATTAAAATTCTTAACTTAGTAATTTTATTAAATTCTTACCAAACTGATAAAAGGAATTATTAACTAAAATATTAGACTTAAAAGCATACTTTAAAATATATTTCCAATTCTTTAAACATTTTTTTATTAAAAAGAACCTTTAACTAGATATATTTATTTAATAAACTCAACTAGTAATATTAAACTCAATATAAATCACTAAAACAATTATTGAAATAAAATAAGATCAAGTCTAACTTAAAATATAAGTTCAATTAAACATCATTATAATCTGTAAAAAGGTTAAAAACTCTGGCCCATAAATATAATACTGCAAGAGCCCAATCAACAGAACCGGCTCATCTCACGAACGCACAAGGGCTTAGGCCCGACGGCCCAAAAGACCCACGGATTCTTTCAAGAATCCGAAAACACGGCTAACTCAACACAAAGCAAAACAGAGTTTGAGAGAGGGAGAGTCTGCGATGGAGAAACTCACCGAGAGGGAGGGGCTGACTCGACGGCGCTGGGTTGCAGGGAGTGACCGGCGACACGACTGGGGGGTCTCTATGGTGGTGCGACACCGAAGGAAGAGAGAGAGCGTGAGTTTAGAGAGAGAAACAGTGGGTCCGAAACAAAAAAGAGAGAAAGAGGGGCTGTGGCGGTCGAGGCTTACCTAAAAGAGAGTGGCTCGACGGGGGTTGCGGGTCGGCGTCTTCTATGTCGTCGGAGAGGGGTTCGGCGCCTCAAGGGGTGGCTACCGAGGAGAAGGGCAACGGCACTGACTCGGGCAGAACTTACGACTCAAACGAAAATGTTGAAACTCGGTATTTCAAAAACAGAGGATTCTCGCGGCTCACAAGTGTGTCTTCTCATATACGGGTAAGCATGTTTATAATGGTAGAGGATTAGAGAAACCCTAGAAGAGTAGAAACGTGCACGTGCAAAAGAGTGGAGACGTGCATGTGTAGAGAAAATACTCGGCACAAGAGTTAGTGTTCTACTAGGACGATAGCGAAAATCACCGAGAGAAACATACGGGTTGGGTGGTTAGGGTTTCAAAACAGAGGCTAACAACGTGATGAGGTTCGGTGACAAGAGGAAAAAATTCAACTTTAAATTTCAAAACATGCCGTAAAATAATGAAACCCGATACACTTAGAAATTAAATAAAACTCTAGAAATTTTAAATAACAACTATAATAGAAAATATAGAGATAAAGTAAGTATAAAATCTGATAAAACTATAATCGTAATAATATAAATTCTAAAATAAAAAGTTTACTAGGAAATTATTCATATACCCTAAAAACAAGATTGGTATGTTACAGTATGCCTGTAATGCAAGGGTGTCATATATTTAGTATGGATAGCATCCTTGGATAAGATCCTTACTACAGATAATCTGAGGAAACGACGGGTAATTGTGCTGGAATGGTGTTGTATGTGTAAGAAGTATGGGGAATCAGTAGATTATCTGCTTTTACATTGTGAGGTGGCCAGGTTCATGTGGGATATTTTTTCTCAAGAATCGGATTGTCTTGGGTCATGCCTCTTAGATTGGTGGATTTCCTAGCAAGTTGGAGAGGACTCCATGGCAATTCAAAGGTAGCGGCAATTTGGAGAATGGTCCCAATATGTATGTGCTGGTGTATTTGGAGGGAGAGAAATGCCAGAAGCTTCGAAGATCAAGAGAGAACTATGGATGAGCTAAAAGTTTTCTTTCTTAAGTCATGGTTTTTATGGGCAGGGGCCATAGTTTGTAACGGGCTAAGGGTCCATGACCTTCTACTTTCTATTGTAACCTCTAGCTAGGTGTTTTTCATGTATACTTCCTGTGTACCTGGGCTTTGCCTATTTCTATGAATATAACTACTTGATTACCTATAAAATATATATATATATATATATATATATATATATTTAGTATGCCAGGAAATTTAGTTAGCCCATATGCCTCTAAGTAAAAGTTTAAAGTTCAATTAACAATGCCTTGATGCCCTTCATTTGTCTCTAGGTTCCCATTTATTAAAGTCTCACTCAAATTTGGCAGAAATTTCTTGAGATGGACATTCTCGTTGAAGGGCTATCTCTGGAGACCCCTATCTTTATTGTCACGGAAGGGCATGAGCCACCGTTTTTCACTCACTTCTTCGAATGGGATTCCTCAAAGGCAAATGTAAGATCACAACCTTCCTAAAATGATACGTGTTGATCCCATACAGAGTTCTTTTGTATATATATCTTGCCAACTGTTCATGATCTTGCCAACTACTTTCATGAGGCAGCAGAAAGATTTCACGAATTACTTGATTCAGGCTTTGTTTTGGAAATGCATGAGTTTGAGATGTTTTGGGCATGTGCTCTTTTAACGCATGAGATGCCTTCAAATATTTTTGAACTTGACTCTTCTTAGAAAATGTCTTGGAAAATGTATATAACAAGCATGTTCAGAGAGAGAGAGAGAGAGAGAGAGAGAGAGAGAGAGAGAGAGAGAGAGAGAATCCCCAATTTGCTAGACTGTCATATAATGATTTTTTTTCCTATTTTCAACTTGCTGTGTTACATAGTTGTAGATACGTTATCATGAAACTGAATAAGGAAAACTGGAACTTGAAAGCCGTTTTGGATGTTTGTTCATCTGAATGTGAGGATGATTGTAAAACTAAATATCCTGGCACCTGACATACTTTGTTGAGTCCTGGGTCCATGTAAAATAGAGGAAGGTATCTATGATATTACCTTGACTTCTGCTTGCAGTGTGGTAGTGCCATCAGGTTTGGTTAACAATTTCAGCTGAATTGTTGCCTTGTAGATGTGTGGGAACTCATTTGAGCGGAAGCTTGCTCTTCTGAAGGGAAAACCACAGAATTTAGAAGTGAGTGAATCCACTGAAGGTTTCTTTCGTGTAATATGAGGTGTTTTAAGTCTTTTATGTTTAATCATCCTGTTCTATTGGTTTGACAATGAATTTCTTTTGTCCATTTCCTGAAAGCACATTATATCATCGAACCACAAGAATGTCACTGTAATATAGTCATCATGCCACTGTCACTGATGGGAATTACAGTTACTTCCATTACGTTAACGTAGAGCCTGATTCAGTGAACAGTCTAAGCACGACATTGTCGAGTGATGTGGCATGCATCTACATAATTCTCGAGGTGTCTATCATTTTATAGCCTATAAATACTGTTATTAGCACACATTTATGACTTTTGGCATGAGGTAATATTCCGATCTTTTTGAATGCCAATATCCAAGTATCACAACTGTCCGCTCAAGTACTATATGCTCGGGTTGCTCCATTGACACTAAAGAATTAAGTTTTGGTGACTGCTCTAGTAGTGTCCGGGACAAAAACCCAAGATCTCTAATTCACCAACTGGGTTAATTTTCAATCGAGTGATCAATTTATTGGTTATATCACCTTCAGTGGTTGGCCACAATTAGTACTGATGTGGTACCTAATATTGTCGTACTTTCGTGGACAGTGAAGCTTGCCTCTGCATCAGGCAGATGATTCATTTGCAGGAGTTCTTTAAATATGTAATTGAATAAGCCCAGCAATCTCGTGTAGAAAACTGATTTTTTTTTTTAACTTGATCTTTTATATTTTTAGTAGTGAGCTTTGAAATTTGCAAAATATTAGAATTTTTTAACTGGATCAACTCAAGGACATTTTTTCCCTTTTTTCTTTTTAACTCCTTTGCATGAGCGTTCAGGTATCTAGAAGAAACTCATGGAAGGCATACTCCAGGGAGACTACACCAGATAGTTCGAGAAGCCAGTCCGTGAGTTCCAATGGACAGGGAAGAAGTGTATCTCCTGCATCAAGGGTTTCAGGCTCAAATTCGATGTCTTCAAGCAATCATCTGTTTTCTAGACCAGCCCCAATTGCCCGGAAGCTCTTTTCAGGATCTTCTCTTCATGGTAGTGATCATATTGGAGAATTCTTAAATTTACTCATGGAGTGATACAAAAACCAGTTAAATATATTTTACTGCACAAATTGGATGAGTATAATAGCCCATTATGTAGTGTTCAATGAATAAGATGCAGATAAGATGATTGGTGTAAGAGCTCTGTGTAAATATTGGGTTTGGTTGTCCAGTTGAACCGTTTGTTTCTATTAGTCATAGGCAGAATTTGAACAACTGAAGTGGTGTAAGATGTTGTGCATCCCTGCCTTTGAATTGGAAGGTGGGTTGCATGGCTTCTTTTTGGGCTACCTTTGCAGTAAATAGTTTCTGGGACTTTCCTTTCCGTGTTTTATTACCTTGCTTTTGTCTTCTTGCAACTTCACTGGGCAGATGAATTCTGGTGTCTTCAGGTTCTCCATCCGCAGAGCAAAGGTCACCTTCTCAGAGTGCGAGTTACATCCAAGTTGATGGAAGTGGGGATTGTGTAAATTTCTTGATATATCCATATGAACGATTGAAAGTGATGTCCAATGACCCGGTAGCAGACATAAATGTGACCAAAAGAGAGGTACATACATCTTCCTTCTTTTACAGAGAGAAGTCTGGTCCGTTTTAATGTTCCAGAGTAACACTTCAAAACCTATTGAAAAAAATTCTCTATTTTTCTACCAATCACGCCATTGCAGCATAATGGCAACTATAGGAGTAGAATTATGATTTGAACTTAATATCACTGCCCTGAAACTATGTTATTTATAGAAAATTTGATGTGTATTTATTATAATGGAAGGGCTGTGAAATCTATGATTCATTCTTTAATTTCACACTTCTAGGATAGACAGTAACATAATTGTTGGAGAATGACACAGCATGCCCGTACCTAAGGTTCTAGAATCGAGAAAAGAAGATCATAGCAGCATATTATTTTGATCAAGGGTTACCGATCAAAAAATTATTTTGATCAAGGGTCCTTTTTTTGTTACAGAAAGTCCACATCTATTTTCCATGATCTGGTGATGGTTCTTTTTAAGTTGTGCTAGACTGGATCTAAAAATATGTTAAACCCAAAATCTGAAAATCTTGGAGTAAACTGGTTTCCCTTGCCGTGATGTTCAACTTCACCATCTCCCTTCCCCCGGGGCCGCTCCATGGTGCCAGGAATGTTCGCCTTCTGAAATTTCAGTGTATAATTATTATTATATACCGTGCAACAGAAATTTCATGTTATGCTGTAGTTTGATTACATGGATTTTACATTCATTCATATCATCACTCTCTACTCTACGATCAATCTTTTAAACTGGAGATCTGCACTTGTCTTGTGGCTTCAGGCATATTTATCAGACGAAGAGTTTCAAGGCAAATTTGGAATGACAAAAGGAGCTTTCTACGAGCTTCCTAAATGGAGACAAAACAAGCTCAAGATGTCTCTTAATCTATTTTAGGCATGCTATGTTAACAAGATGCTGATTGGACCATTGGAATTTTACAAACCCAAAGGTCAATGAATGCCTTACTTTATGTCCGATGTAAAGCTTGAATCCCTGTTCTGCTGAGAAATCCATGATTGTAGTATTGAGTGAGTCTTTTACAGTTATTCTAATATCAAGTCGGTGTGTAGAGCAGTAGATCTACATCAATTAAATAGTAATATTTAATTTATAAAATTTAAATTTTCAAATTAAATTATGTCATTAAGCACTTTACTAGCCCATTAGATGTATTATCACACAATTCATACCGACTCATGAATATAATTTTTATTTTCGATTGATATTATTCAGTACCGGCCTGAAATTCAATGCTGGATTGCTACTAGCCTAAGCTCTACACCTTAAGCGCATGAAAAAAGCAACACCCAGCGGGACAAGTTTTACATCATTTATCGTTCTCCATATCAATGAATAATAAATATTGTAGGCTTATTCAACGTATATCTCTCTCACTTCAAACACTGAATTCGGATAAAAAATTGAAAGCAACTTAATTCGTATTGTAATTACTTCATAGGATGGGCAATACTTCATAGGATATATATGGGCAATCACTTCCAAGACCACGCAAGAAAAATGTTAAACGCATGTGTACAAAAATCAATCTTAATAAGAGTGATGTTATAACTATATTAATATATATCATTTTTCTTATATTGATACAAAATGTGATATTTCTATGTATGTATATATATATATATATATATATATATATATATGAAAATATTTTATAAGTTGGTATAGATAACACATTTAGTAAAATGCTTACATTTTGTGTAAAAAATAAAATAAAATACTTACATGACATGATTTAATTTAAAAGATAAATTTTAAAAAAAAATAAATGATGTGAATAATATACTTTACTTACAGACTTAAGGACTTAAGAACTGATACCATAAATCATTTTTTTATTTACTTATATATTTTAATAAAATAAATTAATAATTTCGAAACAATAACTTGTGAAAGAGTGAGATAAAAGATGTAAAGATAATAATGAACATATAAGTAATCTTTCTTTGATATATATGATCCATGAGCTATCTGGGCAATCCAACCGACTCAGAGCACTTTCGTTGTCAAAGTTAAAGGACATTTTTTTTTTTATGAATGTAAGAAAAATTTAACTTTTTACTATTCCATTCACATAAATTTCTATATTAAAATATCTATTATTTCATTACATAATAATAAAATAATATAAGATGAATTTGATTTTAGTTAGTCATATCAAATCTCCACATTAGATTATACATTTATTCATTATATAGTAACAAATAATTAATAATTTTAAAAACATTTAATTTTTTAATTATTATTTTATTTTATTTTATCATATTTTACTATTCTACCTATTATATATTAATTAATAATCATATTCTTATTAAATTAATATATCATTAATTCAAATTAATATACTAATTGTGATAAAAATATGTAATAGAAAGAAAGAAAAAAAAAATTAATAAAATATGTATTTGATGTATGTACAGTAACCTTTAAATTTAGAAAAACTTTTAAAAATCACTGTAACTAAATTTCAAATATTTGAAAGTTAGTTAATCTATTATAAGTATATTTTATACTCTAATAATTAAATACTCAATCGATGTAACTTTTAACTAACTGAGTATTTTCACTTGAACAGGAAAAACCACTTTAAATTCATAGGAATAATCGCCTCTGGCTCTTGCAAAAAACAAAAGACAACCTAATAATCTCTTAATAATATAGAAAACACACAAATTCAACCAAAAAAAAAAAAAAAGTTGATAACTGTCTTCTAATTCCTTATTCCCAGACATCTCCCGTCACCCTTCATTACAATTTTATATAAAGTTACAAAATCAGAATACTTTTGTTGTCCCGATTCAAAGCAAAAACCTTTGATAGAGAGATTGATAGATACCTGTCTTCCACAAGAAACAACCTTGACCCTTTTCCGATCACCGGGAAATGGCTTCCCGGCGAGCACCCATCGCCTTGTTTTTTTTCCTCTACCTCATAGTCTCTTCCCAATCTCTGGACTTCAAGCCACACAAAGAGAAGCACAAAATCGACGGACCCATCAAGACCTTAGTCGTCCTGGTCATGGAAAACCGCTCCTTTGACCACGTTCTAGGATGGCTCAAATCGACCAGGCCCGAGATCGATGGCCTGACAGGCGAAGAATCAAACCGGATTCTAGTCTCCGACCCGGACTCCCCGGAAGTCTTCGTCTCAGATGACGCCCTGTTCGTGGACTCGGATCCGGGTCATTCGTTTCAGGCGATCCGTGAGCAGATATTCGGGTCAGACGATAGCTCGAATCCGCCGTTGATGAACGGGTTCGTTCAGCAAGCGGAGAACATGAGTGAAAGCATGCCGAGAACCGTCATGAGTGGGTTCAAACCGGCCGTGCTACCGGTTTACACCGAGTTGGCGAACGAGTTCGCAGTGTTCGACCGGTGGTTCGCCTCGGTCCCAGCGTCGACTCAGCCGAACCGGTTCTATGTCCACTCGGCGACTTCACACGGCGCCATGAGTAACGTACGGAAGGACCTTATCCACGGGTTCCCCCAGCGGACGATCTTCGATTCTTTGGACGAAAACGGCCTTACCTTCGGTATTTATTACCAAAACATCCCCGCTACTCTCTTCTTCAAAAGCTTGAGGAAGCTGAAGCACGCGACGAATTTCCATAGCTATTCCTTGAAGTTTAAGCTCGATGCTAAGCTGGGTAAGCTTCCCAACTATGTGGTGTTGGAGCAGAGGTACTTCGACGTGGATTTGATGCCGGCCAACGACGACCACCCGTCTCACGACGTGGCGATCGGGCAGAGGTTCGTGAAGGAGGTGTACGAGACTCTGAGGGCTAGCCCGCAGTGGAACGAGATGGCTTTGTTGATAACTTACGACGAGCATGGAGGGTTCTATGACCACGTGCCTACACCTGTATCTGGTGTGCCTAACCCTGACGGGATAATTGGGCCTGACCCCTATTACTTCCGTTTCGACCGGTTGGGAGTTCGGGTCCCCACCATTCTGGTCTCACCATGGGTCGAGAAGGGCACCGGTGAGTTTTTTCTTTTTCTGACCCCCATATTAGATTATTTTGCTTCGAAGTTGCAGGATATTGTTGTTGGCTTTTTGGTTTCTAAGATGGTATATGTTATATATGGTATTTTGTTTGTTGTATATACCCTCCTATGGCTTCTTTTAGTTACTTTACAGCTTCTTGTGTTGGCTTGGCATCCCATACTTACTTCTACTTTGAAGGATTCAGAACTTGTGGTATACTGAGTAATTGTGATTTGGCTCTGAATATTTGTGGCGGATGTGTAGAATTATGTGGATATAAAGAAACTGTTTTGGCAGCATTTTACTTCCAGACCTCCCATACATCTTGATATTTGCAATGTAACTATATGTAATTTTTTTTATGGGCATTGTAACTATATATGTATGACATTTGGGTTCGGTAAGATCCTTTTCCCAGCTAACCCGGTCATTTTAATTCCAAGTCTGCCATAACAATGGCTCTCGTGGCCATGCATGTGTTGCTCTTGTATATGTCCCGTGTACTTGGCTTTGCCCATTTTAATAAAATTCTTATTTACTGATAAAAAAAAAAAGAAAAAACATAGACTCTCATGGCAACACTCCTTTTGATAAATCCTAAGCCAGAGGATAAATTGCTTCACTGCCGACTGACATATCATATATAGGCAAACAACAGACGCTCAGTCACACAGACACGGGTTAGAAACATTGTGAAATGAAATGGATTTGAAATTTATGCTTTCTGATGATGAGTCGTGAATAAGATTACTTTGTTATTCATGCAATGAGTCAAACAGATGAAAACTGCCATGCTGAGATATTACCACTAATCCCCGTACCCTCTATCCAAAAAGGAGAACTTTGTCCTGCTGTGATTTAGTGCTTGTCATCTCTTTGTAGGTTAGACCAAGCTTGAACTCTACATTGGCTTCTTTGTCTGTCTTTTATTGGCTGACAAACCAACCAAATATCTGGGTTCAGAAAGACCTTGAACTCTAGGTTTATGTACAGTTGGTCAAAAGGCATTATCTATCTTTATGGCCTGATTTTAACTGTTATCTTTTTTCGGTCATGCTTGGCAAATGGAACGTGCAGCATTTTCATTTTGCCATACTTCTGTGAAGCTTCTTTATGATATACATTGTGTCGAAGTTATAGTTTTCAGGGAGGTATATATTGTACAAGTAATAAGTTTTTTATTTCGCAGCGTACAAGTAACAGAGGTTAATTCTAAAGAGTTATATCATTATCTAGCGGCACCCATTATGCACCTCTGACCTTTCCATCTTTTACTACATATTGGGTCTGAATCATTTGACCTGCACTGACTCTTGATTGTTTGTTGCAGTGATTCATGAGCCAGATGGACCAAAACAACATTCGCAATACGAGCATTCTTCTATCGCCGCAACTGTAAAGAAGCTTTTCAATTTGGAATCAAACTTCCTGACCAAAAGGGATGCATGGGCGGGTACTTTTGAGGATTACTTTGACATTCTTGATTCTCCCCGTGATGATTGTCCAGGTTTGCACCACAGTCCTTTATTGCATCTAATTACTTTTGCTTAGTGATTTTGATTCTCACATTTTCACTGCATCTTTTAAGTAGCTGACACTTCATAATGTGAAAGATATAAAATAAAAAAAATGGCTTTTCTGTAGTACAATGGTGGAACTTGCCTCTCACAAGTTGATCTAGATCTTTACTTGGATTACCACACTTATGATGATTATTGTGTGGCAGTGCCATGACCTAAAAAACGTGCCTGACCATCATCATTTGTCTTTCCTTTTCTTTGGGTTGGGAGGGTAGTATGATGTGCCTATAGAGAAGAGCATGCAGCTGCACATTCCCTTTCGAGAATGTTGCTTTTTTTATTGGTAAAAAAAAACAGCCACTTTAGTGAACTGTGAGTATAAAACTGTCCTTTTGAATGGTATCGCAAGTCTGGAAAAAGTTCATCAGATGGTCCACCATGGTCTGCTCATAAGAACTCAAGCAGATATGAAAGATATAATCTAGCATGTGGCTGCTTATTGTAGTTGAAGAAGCCAAGGATTGGACCCAAAGCTTATATGCTATTCTATTTGCTTCCCTTTTTTTTTTAGGACGGAAGCCCATACCTTTGTTAGGAATTCTCCCTTATAGTAGAGGAATATAAGCTTATATGCAATTCATTTACTTAATTTTAGCACTGTTAGAACGTTTTAGTTACTTCCTCGCAATAGATTATTTTGAAAGGAAGAAAAAAAAAAAACAATCTTGGAATCTGGTTGCAGAAACCCTTCCTGAGGTTAAGATATCCCTGAGGCCATGGGGACCGAAAGAAGATGCTAGCCTCTCAGAATTTCAAGTTGAACTGATCCAGCTCGCATCACAGCTCAATGGTGACTATGTCCTGAATACATACCCAGATATCGGCAAAAGCATGACAGTGGGTGAAGCCAACCGGTACGCAGAGGAGGCAGTCAAGAGGTTCTTGGAAGCGGGAAAGGCTGCTCTTAAAGCTGGAGCCAACGAGTCTGCAATTGTTACAATGAGACCTTCCCTGACTAGCCGAGTTATGCTTAGAGACCATGGTCTCTACGTAGGGAGCCACTGATTGTTTTTTCTTCAGAAATGCCGGCTGTATAAAATTTGGGTTACAATTCCGTTCTCTCTCTCTCTCTCTCTCTCTCTCTCTATATATATATATAAATATATATATACACGTACATCTTTATCTCTATGACATTGACGCCAACCCATTTAGCTACAAGCTTTACAAAAGAAGCATACTCTTTCTTCAACGATTTCTGATCTCTAAAGAACCTTGCAGTAGGATTGAGTTGAGACGAAGTTTTGACTCGAATTGAGACGAAGTTTTGACCATCTGTCAAAGGAAAAAGTGCAAATGAAAGGTTATTTACACTTTTGTCTCCTCAATTTTCATTCAATTCGTAATGTGCCTTTGAAATTAATAATTGTATTAAATTGGACTCTCAAACTTTCAAAACTTCTCAATTCCCTCTTTCCATCCATAAGTAACGTAAAATCTAACGGAAATTCATTGCATATAATTTTTATTTAATTTATTATCATTGACCATATAAAAGATAAAATAATATATGCTATCAATTAATAATAAATCATTAATCATATATAAAATTATTTTACACCTAAGTTGTAAGTAAATATAAATAATATATGTACACAATAAAATTATTTGATATTCATTAATCATATATAAATTAAAAAAAAAATTATTTAATGATTAATTATTTATTATTAATTGATAGCATATATTATTTTATGTTTTATATGGTCAATGATAATAAATTAGATGAAAATTATATCTTTGCAGTGAATGTTATGCACATGAGTAGCATGTGTAGTAAATTTTTGTTAGATTTAACGCTGTTAGTAGACGAAAGGGGGGATTGAGAAGTTTTGAAAGTTTGAATTTTCACTTTGATGCAATTATTAGTTTTAGAGGCATATTGTAAATTGAGTGAAAGTTCGAGAGGACAAAGTGTACTTAACCCGCAAATGAATCTTGTTGAATGTTAAGAATATTATACAAATAATTAAATCTATTTTTTTTTATCAGTTTATACTTTTGAAATAAGTAATGATTTTCACAGTAGAGATCCTAAATTTAAATTTTAACTTTATACTTAAAAGTTAAAAGTGGTGATGTAAGAAGTTGTTAATAGCGTTAGCATAGGGAAATTGTGGATAACATCATTTAAAACCCGAACCAAACAAAAACACTTTTTAAAAAACAAATTCAAAGCTTTTAAATTTTCTAGAATGAAAAAGCCTTTTATGTAAGGGAATTAAAAGTTTTTAAAAGCTAATTATTATTATTTTTTATGATTCGGCCAAAAAGGATTATTAAATTGGGGTGAGTGCTCCCTAAAAGGATTCTCGAGGGGGAACCAACTACTGTAATATACCGAATCCTATACAGGTATGATCTTTAGCGCTGGCAATAATAGGTTGCCAAAATAAAATCCACCAAATGAAAAATTGTGGGTGATTTGTATCGTGAAATGAAATGAAATGAGATAAAATAAAAATAAAATAAAATATTACTATAATATTATTTTTTAATATTATTTTTATTTTAAAATTTGAAAAAATTGAATCATTTATTGTATTTTATTTAAAATTTTTAAAAAACTATAATAATTAGATGAGATAAATTAAATAACTCATTATCCAAAAAAATGCTTAATGCATCCCACTATCAATTCGTGAGGCACATGCTTCAACATTATTTTGATAAGAGTAATGCTACATACAGTCGTGGAATGCGCAAACGCCGTGTAATCGCTTTGAAAAAGAGTGGGGTCCCCTATTAAAAAATTAATTTCTTTTCATGTGGGTCCCATATTTATTCATTTTTTTCAAAACGACTGCACGGCGCTTGCACACTTACGACTGCAAGTATCATTTCTCATTTGATAAATGTTCACGTAATGCATGCAGCTCATGCAAACCATAATGCAGAGCATCAACATAATGAAGGCGTTTACACAGTAGAGCAAAACCATGAGGACTCTCGAGCATCACCTAGAATATTCACCACTGCATCAAATCATCCTTCGTAGTGCTACCAGCAACATGCCTCGACGCTCCCCTTTCTGTCTGTAGCATTGACCATGTACGTGCCTCTGTGCACACTTGCCATTTCTGTTATATGGAATATTCCCATGTAGACTTCTTGTATAAAAGAGAGGCTCTGCCTCATTGTAAAAAGTAAGGAAAAATATATATATATATATATATATATATACATAAAAGATGATGTTTTAGCATGGTATCAGAGCTTTTCTTCGGACTAATCGTCCACCATGACTAAATCTTCAAAAACCTCATCTTCTTCATCCATGTCTTATCCGTCAACCACGCCCCTTTTCTTGCTGAGTCTAGCCCATATCATCTCTGTAAAACTTAATCCAGAAAACTACATTCTTTGGAAAGTTCAAATCGTTCCCTATCTACGAGGTCAAAAGTTATTTAAGTTTGTTGATGGAACTCACCCAGCACCCCCAGCCAAACTTGTAGATGGTTCCCTTAATGCAGCCTACAACCTTTGGCTTCAACATAACCAACTGGTTATGTCTGCTTTGATCTCCTCCCTCTTTGAGCCTATCATTGCTCAAGTTGTAGGCAGCACCTGTGCACGAGATGTGTGGCTCTCACTTGAGTCTACATATGCATCTGCCTCCCAAGCTCGTTTAATCCAAACCCAGTTTCAATTAGCATCTCTTAAAAAGGGCTCAGACACAATATCAACTTACTTTCGGAAAGCAAAGACCCTTTCTGACACCATGGCTGCCGCTGGCCGTCCTTTACCTTCAAACGAGTTTGTTCCTTACTTGCTTGCTGGTCTTGGCCCAGATTATGATGCCCTCGTGTCCTCTGTCACCACCAGATTAGACCCTATCTCCACAGATGAATTATTTGGTCATCTTTTGGCTCACGAGGCTTGTATGCAGCACCATGCTGCAAATATTTCTCTTTTCTCTCCTTAGGAAACCTCTGCCAATTTCTCAGCTAGGTCCTTTCCCATTCCCTCATCTGCACGTGGTCGTGGCTGTGGTCGTCAAAATTTTAGTCGAGGTCATGGAGGTCGAAATCGAGGGGGTCACACGTCAAATGGCTACTCAGGTAACACTCAATCTGCTCCATCTTCTACATTTACTAATTCTCATCCCATTTGCCAAGTGTGTAACAGACTTGGCCACATCGCACTCAACTGTCTCTATCGGTTCAACCAAGCCTACACATCGGCTGCTCCACCTTCCGCCCATTACAACTCTTCTAACTACCAAACAGACAGTGCCTGGTACCCTGAGGCAGCAACAAACCATGTTACAAGTGAGCTGAGTAATCTGAACCTTCATGCTGCAGAGCATATTGGTGATGAACAACTTCATGTTGGAGATGGATCCCTTGTCACCATTTCTCATTCGGGTTCTACCACTTTCTCTTCTCCATCTTCAACTTTTCTCTTGAATAAACTTTTGTGTGTTCCCTCCTTTAAAAAGAATCTGATTTCAGTTCGACAGTTTTGTCTCGATAACTATGTCTACTTTCAATTTCACTCTGATTCTTTTTTTGTTAAGGACTGCACCACGAGGAGCACCCTCCTTCAAGGGAAAGCCACTAATGGTCTGTACACGTTCTCACACTCGCCTCCTTAAGCCCTTTCCAGCACAGTTTCCACTGACTCTCCATCCGTCTCCTTGTGGCATTCAAGACTTGGTCACCCCTCCATTAAGCTTGTTCAATCAATCCTTCGTCAACATGGCATTCCTTTTGATCCATTGTCTTTATCTTATTTTTGTAATGCTTGTGCAATGGCTAAACACCATCGTACCCCTGCTCCTATGCATTTAAATCGCTCTTCAGCACCTTTTGAACTTGTTTTTAGTGATCTTTGGGGTCCTTCCCCTCATATATCTAATGAAGGTTTCAAGTTTTATATATCATTTGTTGATGATTTTTCCCGATATACATGGTTGTTTCCATTGCAAAATAAATCTCAAGCCTTACCCACATTCATTAAATTCAAAGCCTACGTTGAATTACAATATAACACAAAAATTAAACAATTGCAAACGGACTGGGTTGGTGAGTTTAGATCCTTCACTCAAACTCTAGCCACTTCTAGCATTAAGCATCGAGTAACCTGTCCAAATGCTCACACTCAAAATGGCATAGTGGAAAGGAAGCATCGACATATTGTAGACTCTGGCTTAGCCCTTCTTGCACACGCATCTGTGCCTTTGCAATTCTGGCCTTATGCTTTCCAACATGCCATGAGACTAATAAACATTCTCCCATCTACTTCTCTTGCCAATACATCTCCCTTTTATACATTACACAAAACCGAACCAAAATTCATTTTCTATGCGTCTTTGGTTTGGCCTGTTGGCCTCTCACACGACCCTTTAATCAACACAAGTTTGATTATAGGGTCGTTCAATGCGTCTACTTCGGTCTAAGCCCGGCCCATCAAGGGTCCATTTGCTACCACTTACCCACAAAGTGTATCTACATTTCTAAAGTTGTCCGGTATAATGAAATTCATTTTCCCTTTGCCCATCTATGTTAGCCCAATACCCAATCCAAACCCACTCATGCATCTCTACCTATCCTCACCTCTCCTTTGAGTCAGTCCATTCTTTCTCCTTCAGTTTTAGGCCCAATCCCCACTTCAACTCCTCCCCCTACCTCTGTTCTCCCTAATCCAAATGCACCAACTGCATTGCAACATGCACGTTCAGTCATCACTCGCTCACAAATAGGTTCGGTTCGCCCACATCTCTTCACAGATGGCACTATAAATTGGCCTCCACCGCAAGCTCACATAGTCACTGCAGTTCCAGAAAACCCATCTTGTTTCTCTACTGCGCAAAAATATTCCGAATGGAGGTCTGCCATGACAAAGGAATTTAATGCCTTGATCTCTAACTCTACATGGACCTTTGTTCCTACATCTTAGGCTTCTAACATTGTTTCTTGTAAGTGGGTTTTCAGAACTAAACATCTAGCAGATGGCACAATTGAGCGTCGAAAAGCTCGACTCGTGGCAAAGGGGTTCTTGCAGCAATCGGGAGTGGACTATGAAGAAACCTTCAATCCCGTGGTCAAGCCAACAACAATCCGTTTGGTTCTCTCACTTGCAATCACAAATGGATGGCCCATGCATCAATATGATGTACAAAATGCATTTCTCCACGGACCACTCTCGGAAACTGTCTTCATGGCTCAACCCCCTGGTTTTGCACACCCTCAATTTTCAAACCATGTTTACAAGCTTCAAAAAGCCATCTATGGCTTGAAACAATCTCCAAGAGCTTGGTACTCTTGGCTTAGTCAGAAATTACTTGATCTTGGTTTCAAAATTTCAACTACCGACACATCTCTTTTCACCCGAATTTTTGGAGAAAACTCACTTTATGTGCTTGTGTATGTAGATGATCTACTTATTACAGGGTCTAATATGCTGCTCATTACAGACCTTCTCTGTTCCCTACGAGCTGAATTCCCATCACTAATCTCGGCAGCTTACACTTTTTCCTTGGCATTAAAGTAACTCACACCAGTGATGGTCTCATGCTCACCCAAAAGAAGTACAATGCCGATCAGTTACAACGCACAAATATGTACCAATGGCCACAACAAAGAAATTAAGTCTTCACAGTGGTAATCTGTTCGAAGATCCATCTTTGTATCACAATACAGTGGGATCCTTGCAGTACCTCTCCTTCACACGTCCAGACCTAGCTTTTGCAGTGAGTAAGGTATGTCAGTACATGCATGCACCGAGAATACCACACTGGCAAGCCATTAAAAGGATCTTACGATATCTCAGACATACACCTCAGCTTGGCCTTTTATTTTCTAAGTCACCAACTATGAATCTTACGGCATAATTGATGTCGATTGGGCAAGATGCCCCAACGATAGACGATCCACAAGCGCCTACCTCATATACTCTGGTTTGAACCTAATCTCATGGTCATCTAAGAAGCAACCTACAGTTGCACGTTCATCAACAGAAGCCGAGTTCAAGGCAGTGGCAAATGCCACTGCAGAAATCATCTGGGTGCAGCATCTGTGTAGGGACCTTGGAATCACCCTTACCTCAGCACCAATACTTCATTGTGATAATCTAGGGGCCACCTACTTGTCATCCAATCCGGTGTTTCATGGTCGAACCAAGCATGTTGAGATAGACTTCCATTTTGTTAGAGATAGAGTCCTCAACAAGTCCCTTACAGTGTCTTTTATCTCCGGCAAGGACCAACTAGCCAATGCTCTTACCATTTGTCATCTGCTCGTTTTCAATTTATGTGTTCAAGTCTACGCTTAAAATCTTTGCCGCTTGACTTGAGGGGGTCTGTTCACGTAGTGCATGCAGTTCATGCAAACCATAATGCAAAGCATCAACATAATGAAGGCGTTTACACAGCAGAGCAAAACCATGAGGACTCTCGAGCATCACCTAGAATATTCACCACTGCAGCAAATCATCCTTCGTAGTGCTACCAGCAACGTGCCTCGATGCTCCCCTTTCTGTCTGTAGCACTGACCATGTATGTGCCTATGTGCACACCTGCCATTTCTATTATATGGAATATTCCCATGTAGACTTCTTATATAAAAGATAGGCTCTACCTCATTGTAAGAAGTAAGGAAAATATATATATATAAAAGAGGATGTTTTAGCAATAAATAAAAAAATATGTTGCAGTCGGCTTGAAGACTTCCAGCCATAACAGTTAAAACCGAGATTTAGATCCACGAAAAGGAACAACACAAAGCACCAGTTGCACAACTTGCAGTTGAAGTTCATATAGAAGTACGGTTTTGAATCGCGTGCATTACGGTGCGTACTTTATAAATAGTAAGAGCACGTACCCGCACATGAATGGCATGAAAGTCTACCCATTCATCATGAATCGTTCAAGTAGAGCTCCATGAACAGCCGTAGGGGTGGGCAGCGGGGCCCCGCCCCCGCTTCGCCCCCGCTTCCGCTTCGCCCCCGGTCAACGGGGCGGAGCCCCCCGTCCATTAGATGCGAGGGGCGGGTGGCCCTGCCCGCATCTGACTCCCAAGGCGGGGGGCGGGGGCGAGATAGCCTTATCACGGTAAATACCCCGCCCCACCACGTATTACATATTCATATATATATATATATATATATATATATAAGTATATATATATAAATAATCCAGGCATGAAACCAGGGTTTTTTTTTAAATATACCCATTACGAAACAACGTCGTTTCGACAATGGCAAAACGACATCGTTTCATTTTTGTTTAGAATCCCCCCCCCCCCGCGAGATCACCCTCCCACTCGATTTCTCTCTCTCTCTCTCTCTCTCTCTCTCTCTCTCTCTCTCTCTCTCTCTCTCTCTCTCTCTCTCTCTCTCTCTCTCTCTCTCACTATGTGTGTCTTACTCCGTCACTCACTCGCTTGCCAGTCGCCGCGCTCTCTGTGTCTCGCAGCTCTCTCCGTCGTTCACCGTCGCCGCAGCCTTTCGTGACCCCCGTCTTCATCTCCGTCGCCAAAGGTAAGAAACCCTAAATCTACTATAATTTGTTGTGATATTTATTTTATGAAATGGAGATTGGAGGAATGATGAGGTTTAATCAGAGATGGGGGATGAGATTTTGTGAATTGTGTGCTGTGGAGACTTGATTGTGCATGTGGTTCACTGGTTTGAATGGTTGATGAACAATATGTACAGTGTATTGACTCTGTGTTCGTGTGTGAATATGTCGTGTTTTTCAATTTTTTCGAAATACCTTAAAATAATTTAGGGGTTTCAATCCTTGAAACCCTTAAATTATTTTAGGGGTTTCAAGGAATTAGGGTTCCAATCTGAAACCCTAATATAATTTAGGGGTTTCAATTTCATTTAATTGGTATTCATTAATTTCATTTCAAATTTTATTGTTATAGTGATACATAAGACGGCGTCTACGGCTACCTCCGATGCAATATGACTTTGTATTGGACCCACCATTGTCATGGTTTACACAATTTGTCCTTTATTTATTTTTTGTATTTATAATTTTATATCATATTTTAGTATCTAATTATTTTGCATTTTTTTATTTTAGCTTTTATATCCTCAATATACAATTATACATATGCCGAATCCTAATGACCGATCTATGCTCATCTGTCTCATCTTCATCTCAAATTCCAATTACCCAATCTCAATCTCATCTTGGTTAGTACTTTTAATATTTTGTATTTTAATTTTTTAAATTTTTGTTTCATTTTATAACTTTATAATTTTAATTTGTTTTATTTTTAACTTATTAATATTTCAGCCTTTAAAGTTTTATAACTTAGTAACGTTTATGATCTTGATTTTCAATCTCACAGCAGTCGACACAACTCACCACTCAGTGAACTCACCCCTACACAGCGCCATCCCAAATTGATCAAATTGAAAAGTTATGAGTTATAATTGTTAATTTACAATTAAGTGTAATGTTGCTACAATAGTTAATAGTACAATTTGTAATATTTAATATTTTTAGAGGAGTTTGTAATATTGTAATTGTTTAAGTTTATTAGTTCTCTTAGAGTCTTAATTTGTATAATTGTAAATTGTAATTTGTAATAGCTTAGTAGTTAATAGTTGAAATTTAGTATATAGTTAATAGTTCTATCTATATATATGTATATACTATATATTTTTTCAATTTTAAATATATTTAATTTTCTTAGTTAAATTCTGGGCTTGAAAATGGATTATGGGCTCAAAGTGGCCTAAAAATAGATTCTGGGCCATTTAGGGCCCAAAAAAAGAGCTGGGCCGAAGGCCCAGTTAGGGGGGCAGACGGATGGGGGTGCACCCTCTCCCCCTGGTGAATGGACGGGGTAGCCCGCCCCTACATGGGCGGGGGCGGGGTACGGGGAAAATTATGAATCTCCCGCCCATGCGGGGGCGGGGGAGGGGTGCCCTCCCCCCGTAGGGGGCGGGTAGCACCCCTATGAACAGGTGACCCAAAGATTCATTAGCTACTTTTTTCTTATAGCTACTGTTCAACATATCTTCTACCGAAGCTATATATTTTGCCGCACCCTTGACCACCATTATAGTCTCTCTCTCTCCAAAAATAACACATGGAGATGGAGGCCTCATGGGAACAAAGTGTCACGGCTTCTATCAACACCGTTTACCTCCAGTTTTCTATGTACCTCGTCTTTGTGATGCAGCTTGGCTTTGCCATGCTCTGTGCAGGCTCAGTCCGGGCCAAGAACTCGATGAACATAATGCTTACGAACGTAGTTGATGCGGTTGTTGGTAGCATCTCTTATTACCTCTTTGGCTTTGCTTTTGCCTTTGGTGACGGTTCTGGTGCCAACCATTTCATTGGTACGAACTTCTTTGATCTGTTCAGCATTCCCAATAGCTCTTATGACTACAGCTTCTTTCTTTATCAATGGGCTTTCGCCATAGCCGCCGCAGGTATTACGAGTGGCTCCATAGCAGAAAGAACCCAGTTCACTACTTACCTTATTTTCTCATTTTTCTTCACTGGATTTGTGCACCCAATCGTCGCTCACTAGGTTTGATCATCCAGTGGTTGGCTCAATCCTAGTTCCAGTTCGTTGCTATTTGGTTCAGGTGCAATTGAATTTGCTGGGAGTGGTGTCGTGCATTTAGTTGGTGGGATTGCAGGGCTCTGGGGCTCTTTCATCGAAGGTCCGAGGTTCGGCCGCTTCGATGCGTCCGTAAGCCAGTACAAATGCGAGGCCACAACGCAACTCTGGTTGTTCTAGGGACATTTTTGTTGTGGTTTGGGTGGTACGGGTTCAACCCCGGCTCATTTGATAAGATTATTATCGCCTATCCAACAACAACAGACCAAGGTAATTGGACTGCTGTGGGAAGAACTGTAGTCACAACTACCTTAGCCGGCTCAACTGTCGGAATCGTGACCCTCTTCATCCGGCGATTACTCGTCGGTCATTGGGATGCATTGGATGTTTTCAATGGGATGCTAGGTGGGTTTGTTGCAATCACATCGGGTTGCTCGGTTGTTGAGCCATGGGCTGCAATTGTGTGGATTTTTTGCTGCATGGGTCTTGATAGGGCTCAATATCTTGGCTCTAAAACTGAGATTTGATGACCCATTAGAGGCAGCCCAGTTGCACGGAGGTTGTGGTGCTTGGGGTTTGATATTCACTGGATTGTTTGCTAAAGAAAAATTTGTGATTCAAACCTACGATTCAGGGGAGTCAGGGGTGGTGAGATCCTATGGTGTCTTGATGGGTGGAGGGTGGGGTTTGCTTGGAGCCCAAGCGGTCGAGGTTTTGGCAATTGTGATCTGGGTTAGTTTGACGATGGGGCTTCTTTTCTTTGCCCTACACAAGCTTGGGGATTTGAGAATCTCTGTGGATGAGGAAATTGCAGGCCTTGATATCTCTAGGCATGGACGCCATGCCTATTCTAACTACGAAGAAAAGCAACTTTTGTTTTATGCAGATTACGTGCGTATGCAAAATGACCGGTGCTGACCCAATGTCATGACTAATCTGCATGATATTTAACCACTTATTCAGTTGTCATAGGTTTTTAATTTGGCAATGGCTCCATAAGTGGTTTCATTTTGATTGTAATTCTAGGTGTTGCTGTATCATTACATTCTTAGCAAGGTTGGGATCAGATTCAACTCATTCAAGTACTCTTTGATCGAATTAGCATTTCCCAACTGGATCCAAATTGTATCGAAGTCTCTATTTGTTGACGCTGCGTTTAGATATTGAAGTGAGTTGAGTTGAGTTGAGTTAAGATAATAAAATATTATTATGATATTATTTTTTAATATTATTATTATTTTAAAATTTGAAAAAATTGAATTGTTTATTATATTTTATGTTAAAATTTAAAAAAATTATAATGATGAGTTAAAATGAGTTTAGTAACCAAACGTACACCAAATCCCAATACCAGTTTCTAGTACATCTAGTTTCTAGCCTTATAACTCATCCACACCTACAAAACTAACTTCCTAACCCTCTACCTTATTTTCCAAGTATTATCGTTATTTGGCTTTTTGATTTTTTGATTTTATTTTTTTCTGTTTAGAAAGGCGGGTAAGGCATTAAAGTTGCGTTTGGATGTTGAACTAAGTTCAGATGAGTGGAGTTCTTTATAAATAATAGTGAGTTGAGTAATAAAGAGAATTATGTGGGACCCATCTAAATTGAGTTTAAAATATATTTGGATGGTGAAATAAGTTTAGTACTTTTTATGAGAAATTGAAAAAATGTTGTAGGTCCCACATATAAAGATGTTTTAAGTTGAAAAAAATTGTGGGTCCCATATATAAGAAGATTTTGAGTTAGGATATGTTAAGTAATTTGAGAGTTGAGTGTTTGGATATTAGACTCAATTTAAAATTAGACTGAACTCAGCTGAATTCAGTTGAGTTCAGTAACTAATCGAAGCCTAAAACAGTATGGTTTAACTCCATCGGGCAATGAAGAGTAATGCTACATACAGTCGTGGAATACGCAAATACTGTACAATCGCTTTGAAAAAGAGTGAGATTTACTATTAAAAAATTAATTTATTTTTATGTGAATCTCATATTTATTCATTTTTTCAAAATGACTATACGACATTTACATATTCACGACTGCAAATATCATTTCTTGGCAGTGCAACGTCCAAATATCAAGCACTTTAGGACCCCAAAACTTGAGCGGGAATTAAGACGGCCGGGCTTCTTAGCCTATCCATTCTACCGGGAGTCATTGAAGTAGAATGCACAACTAGTCAACACCGCATACCCGAACGACCAAGCTACCCCACCCCGAATAATACACAGCTAACATTCAACGTCCTAGCAGCTACCTCTCCCTCCACCACCAACCATTTCCCCTCCCCAAAACCCCCTGCCCTCTCTCTCTCTCTCTCTCTCTCTCTCAAGGTACAGATGGAGGTCTCGTCATGGGAAGAAAGTGTCACGGCTTCAATCAACACCATTTACCTGCTGTTTTCGGCGTATCTCGTATTTGTAATGCAGCTTGGCTTTGCCATGCTCTGTGCTGGCTCGGTCCGAGCCAAGAACGCCATGAACATAATGCTCACCAACGTTGTCGATGCCGTTGTTGGTAGCATCTCTTACTACCTCTTCGGCTTCGCTTTTGCCTTTGGTGAAGGCTCCAATTCCAATCCTTTCATCGGTACGAGCTTCTTTGCGCTGTTCAGCATACCCAACGACACATACGACTACAGCTTCTTTCTTTACCAATGGGCTTTCGCCATAGCCGTCGCAGGTATTACCAGCGGCTCAATAGCAGAAAGAACTCAGTTCACTGCCTACCTAATCTTCTCCTTTTTCCTCACTGGGTTCGTTTACCCAATCGTTGCTCACTGGGTTTGGTCGTCGAGTGGTTGGCTCAGCGCCAGTTCCAGTGCGTTGCTATTTGGGTCCGGTGCTATCGACTTTGCTGGGAGCGGTGTCGTGCATTTAGTTGGTGGGATTGCTGGGCTTTGGGGCTCTTTCATTGAAGGTCCGAGAGTAGGCCGGTTCGATGCATTTGGCAGGCCCGTACAAATGCGAGGCCACAATGCAACTCTAGTTGTACTTGGGACATTTCTGCTGTGGTTTGGGTGGTTTGGGTTCAATCCCGGTTCTTTCGATAAGATTCTTGTGGCTTATCCTAATACAACGGACCAAGGTAATTGGACTGGAGTGGGCCGGACTGCAGTCACCACTACGTTAGCGGGGTCAACCGCCGGAATCATAACCCTATTCGGCCGACGATTGTTAATCGGCCATTGGGATGCATTGGATATTTGTAATGGGGTGCTTGGTGGGTTTGTTGCAATCACATCTGGCTGCTCAGTTGTTGAGCCATGGGCTGCTATCGTGTGTGGGTTCTTTGCTGCATGGGTCTTGATTGGGCTCAATATTTTGGCCCTAAAACTGAAGTTTGACGACCCGTTAGAGGCAACCCAGTTGCACGGTGGATGTGGTGCTTGGGGTTTGATATTTACCGGCTTGTTTGCTAAAGAAGAATTTGTAATCCAAGCGTACAATTCCGGTGAGTCGGGCGTGGAGAGGCCCTATGGCGTCTTGATGGGTGGAGGATGGGGCTTGCTTGGAGCCCAAGTGGTTGAGGTTTTGGTGATTGCGGCCTGGGTTAGTTTGACAATGGGGCCTCTTTTCTATACCTTACACAAGCTCAGGGTTTTGAGAATCTCTATAGATGAGGAAGTTGCAGGCCTTGATATCTCTAGCCATGGAGGCTATGCCTATGCTCACCAAGAAGAAAACCAACCTCGCTTTTACGCAGATTACGTACGTATCCAAAATGATCAGTCCTGACCCAAATGGCATGATTCATCTGCTGCTGCATATACATGTGTCTATTCCATTCTCATATGTGCTTGTGATTTGGCATGTGGTCCATGAATTATTATTTATTTTTAATTTATTGTACAAAATCATCTCAGCAAATAAGGGAAAAGAGAAAATATATTTGCAATCGTGAATTGTGCAACCGCCGTGTAATCGTTTTAAAAAAAGTGAATAAAACATGGAACCCACATTAAAAAAATTAATTTTTTAATAATAGACCCCACTATTTTTCAAAGTGGTTACGCGACGTTTACGCACTTCACAGTTGTATGTAGAATTACTCTAGTTAAAAAGTTCTCCTGCTGCACGAGTTCAAATTCTATTGTTTAATCAGAAATTTGATTTGAAATAGAAGTACATAGGAAAATCATACAATATTATGAAACTAGTAAATATAAGGTACATTTAATGTTGTGCTTACTATAGTATTGGAGAAATTGGAACTGAATTTAAGGATCAATATCTCCAATTTGTATCTTGGTCGGAAAACAAATACAACCCAGCTTTAAGCTTATCATATATACAGTTCACAAAGCCTATACATTGCATCCCACCTAAGATGAGGATCATACTGAACAAGCACAGGATCAGGAATAACCTGGGGCAATTTATCGATGTACATGAACAGCCTCTTATTATTCTCTCTCAATATGGATGGTAAGTCAACAACATCACACTTATCTGTATAGATCCAAAGGTCACCGGACATTACTCTTTTGAGGCTGTCTCGACAAAAGGGGCATGACTGCGATCGTCCATGCCTAGAGAAAACAGTAAGGAAATGCAATATTAGAATTTTGATCCCAATTATTGTTAGGAAAGAGAGAAAACAAGTCATGAGCCTGATATAATACGTATTAATCAACAGAAATTTAATTACCGGGTAAGGATTTGCCAATTTCAAAGGATGTAACTTTCCATGTAAATCTCATCCATGAGATCAAAGAGATAGCCTACCAACTTAGTGGTGGAGAAATGGCCTTATCCCATGTTTGAGGACTCAGAAAATGGTCCTCCCAAGCCCAGTTTTTCAAGAAAGAAGAATGAAAGGCTACAAACTTCAATTGTCATATTTTTCTTTCCTGCTTATGTCATTTATATTTATAATACAGAATGAGCTCAGAGAAGGAAAGATGGCTTACCAATTCCTATAACAATTTAAACACAAAGAATGGCTGCAATTAGGCAATACGACCTTGCTGTTCACCTCCATGCAAATACTACACTCCTCTTCTCTTTCTATGTCAATTTCAGAGAGTTTCCCCCTTTCCAACTCATCATTTCTTCTGAATCTAAGAGTGCATGCCTCTCTCTGTTTCCGATCCTCTAAATCTGTGATGCCTCTTTGAAGTTGCAACAAAGAAGGAAATATCACCGCTGTTGACAGAAAGCCATACTCGTAAGGTCTTTTTTCGTGCGGAAGAGGGGGGGGGGAGAGAGAGAGCTGAACAGCCTTTCCGCCAGAGAGAATTAGTCACATCAATGTTGAACATGTATATATGCACAAAATTTAAGTATTTTCACTTCCAAATTCTTTTTGACAAGTAAAAAACAACAGAGAGAGATTTGGAGAAGGTGAAACTCACCATAAAATTCTCTAATGCTTGCTTTCCTCTCATAAACAGACATAATGGTCTTGCCATCTGCATGGGTCTGCACCAATCCATCACATTGCCATAACCAACAAGGAATCATAGTCATATTATAGAATTACTACATCGTTGAAGGGAATGGGGCGCAAAGTAACACAGAGACAAATACAAGGACAGCTGACAAAGAACCAAAAGGGGGAAGGAGAGAGAGTGTACACGTAACTATGAAAGCAGAAACTAACAGAAACGAGAAGGATAAACAGAGAAATATACCATATATATAAGAATTCTAAGTAAACCAAGTGCACCAGCAAGGTGACAATCAGTCCATTGAACAAGGCAAAGAAAGAGGTGAGCCAGCGGACTATAGGACAGTCTCATCTGAACCAGTGCTCCATCATTCTCCCTTGGAAAATCTAAAGCCCTGGAATAACAAGAGGCAAAGAAGGCAGCACAGCACACAATTAACAGATATCCAGCAACGATCATCTGAGATTATATAAACTCAACATGAACTGAACAAGTAGAACTTGTGAAAGACCATAATGCAGACTAAAAACAAGCTAACAATGCAGAAAGAATTTTTCAATCATCATGTAGCTACCACAAGCCTTACAATGCATTGATGATTTAGTATCTCAACATCATTGCCATCATACATGAGAGTTCCGATTCTTCAAATCATAAACCAGAAGGATTTTGATGCAAGCAGAAAAGTTCTAAAGCAGTCAATTGTCAGAAAAACAGATAGGCATTGAGTTGATGGCTACTAACTAGAGTTGGCAACAAGGATCCTTTTGCACCACTTGGCCCTATATAGGCCGCTTCCCAATGTACCTCTCTAGTAACCATGTTTTTCCTCCTAGGACTGTCGACATTCCGAATACAATTTTGAATCCTAGAAAAGCTATGTTATTTAGAGCCTTTTATTTAATATGTAATGTTTACAAGACTTTTTTTTTTTTTTATACATTTGGGGAGGGGGATTTCGAAGCCAAGACCTCCATTCTGGAGGCGGGAGGTTTATGCCAATCAGGCACAGGCCTTTGGCATAGACTATTTGAATAGCACGGATATGTAATATTTGCAACTTACGGTTCAGCTTAACCACTACATAATTTATATGGTACATGACAAACCAACCTCAAAAACACGTGTAACATAACTGTGCAGACAAAATATTATTCTGCATATACCATAAAGAATACTAAATACGACTCAACAAAGCTTCACGATAATCGAGTTTACTGTCAATCGAACTGAATCATCCTTTATCCAGTCTGAAAAAATGAACTTGGTGAAATTTTTCATACTCGTTCATTGCTATTTTGAAAAGTAAATAAGAACAAAAAAGTATAGATTCATGCCATCGTGCTTTCAAAAAGTTACACCCAAGCAATCAAGTTTTAGCTTCTTTATAAAAGTTCCATGTCACATTATACATAATTGAGCAAGATAATTGAGCACAATGAGCAGCCTGGTCTTGCCATTTTCGAAGTCCAAAAAGTGAAGATAAAAAGCAAAAAAAAAAAAAAAAAAAGTGAGAAAATTATCATCATCGATGGCATATGTAAGTAAGTTTACTTTAATTGCGCGCGTCTATAGGCATTAGAGAGTGGGCCCACAAAGGCCCACCTGAAAGAATGGGTTCCTTGTGAATAGAACAAGTCAACAAACAGATGAGATTCTTTATCAGGTCCCATTTCTATCTCAAAACAAGAAAAATCTGCGCTTTGCTTTCGCATACCAAGAAGGCCAGAATCTGAATTTTCAATACTCGATCATTGCTATTTACTTTTGAAAATCGCACCATGTATACAAACAGCACAAGAGCAAAAGCAGCCCTTTCAATTCACAGAGGTAACAAAAGAAAATAGCAGTTAATGGAAATCTGAAAATTCGTATCTCAAAGAGAAAGAGAGAGATTACAGAGTATTTGCGTGCTGAATATCGGCTTCCAGCGCTTTCAGAGAATCCTTGAACGAAGACTTTCCCATGGCCGGGTATTTTCCCGGAAAATAAAGCCCATCCAAGAAAAAGAAAACCAGAGAAAACAAAACAATGAACAAGAAGAAGAAAGAGAGAGAGAGAATGGAGTCGTCGTAGTTTCGTTGCCCCTCGTTGAAGCCACCACGTAATAAGACACTACCCTCCACTCCAGTGTCTCCACCCACTGCACTTCGTTCTAAGTTTCCGTCTCCTCCAGCCCTCCTTATAGGCGGAAAAAAAAAAAAAAAGCACCGCTCCGTAAAATGGCAACTATATCCTTCTCCAATGTCTTAAATTAATATTTTTTTAAATATACAATTGTTACCTATAATTAAATAATTCAGATTTTTCTTTTCTTAATATATATTCCAAAAATCTTACCCATAAATGTGAATATCTCAAAATATCTCACATCTCTCTTATTGAATTATCCAAATCATCTCAAATTAATAAATTATTATTCAGGAAAAAAAATAATACTTAAAAAGTTGGTAATGTTCATTTTAAATTTTCAAAATAACCAATGGCTTGAATTGGAAGCTGACTTCACGTTATTCTATCGAGTCTAGTTATTATGTAATAATTCGAAAAGAGTAGTATTATATGTATGATTGTTGAGTAGCAGTCTCATTTTATCTGTATTTTATTTGTCAATTTAAATTTCAAATTTAAAATTTTAAAATTTTTAATAATTAACACACCGACACGTATGATTATGTAAGTAAAATTATAATTTTAAATATCATTTTCCTTAAAAAAATTATATACATACAATTATTTTTATAATTATACAATCTTGTGGTAATGAGTATTTGAATAAAATAACTTATAAAAAGTACCTTCAATTTAAAATATAATTCTATAAAAAAAATAGAATAATATTACTCATCATATCTTTTTTATCATCCTTTTAATTGGTATTAAATAATTATAAATTATTTCTTAAATTTTACTTATGATCTTATTATTTAATAATATATTAATATGTTGAAAAAATATAATAAATAGATTTATCTTTTATAATATAAATTAAAAATTAAAAAATTCTATTCAACAGGTCTGCACCACGTACTTACTTTTATCCGACAATTATATGACGTAGGACTGTTGAGTAAAACTCTAAATTATTGGCCTTTTAGGTAGGGTACTATGCTGTTGAAGCCAAACGGAAAATGATTGGTGACTTCCAAAACGTCCATCATGTATTTTAATTTTTTTTATAATTTTTTTAGTAATTAAAAAGGAAGTAATTATTAATAAATTTAGAATTTTTTTTAATAATTAATAATATTTCAAATTCATTTAAAAGAAAATGAAAAAAAAATGGAATTCCACGATATTTGCGATGCACATATGAAAATCATCATTGTCCAGCCAAAACTGCTAGCGCGGCTCCCATGGTTTTGCTTGGCAAATGGGGCGGCGATTGGAAAGGCAACCTTATCCTTTTATCCGATGTATTCTTATAATAATGATATTTTATGATTAGTTTATTATTATTTTACTAGCATGATAACATTTAATGAGATCAATTATTATTAAAAAAAAAAGAGAAATTCTATTAATATATAGATGATGAATAGAAGAACTCAATTAATTTAATAAAAATAAAACTAATAAAAATTTAAAAAAATAAAAATAAGCGTTGTATGTGATATATGAGAATGATGAGTAGCAAAACTCATTTATGATTATGTCAATTAATGTAACTTAAATTGAAATCCATTATTAAAAAAAAAACATCATTAGGTTTTTATAGAGATGAAAAATAAGGATGAAAATATCATATTATCTAACATAAATGAATTAATGTTCCTAGTGATTAGCCTAAGTAATCAGATTAGGTGTATATAATCAATTAATTATCTCTAGTGTTTTAAGTAAGGATAAGATCAAGGGAAAAAAAAATCACCTTCTTCTTGTTGTTATTGTGCTGTTGTTGTCCTTGTCATGTTCTTCTTCTGGTCACCAAAGATGCCTAATCCGTGTAAAGGGGATCAAATTAATTAGAGAATGTCAACACCAATGGCTATGCATCAACCACCAATTATTCCGGCTAATCATTGCAAGACATAGCTTACCCAATACCTACCCACTTGGTAGTCTAACTAGTTTGAGTATTGAGGAATTCTCAAATATTTTGATAAGAATAAATATAGGTAGAAATTATTATTGGAAGCATTTATTTTGCACACATGATGTGGCATCATCTAGACCACACATCTCTCCAAGTGAGTGTTGGAAACAATCAACTAGAAGCAGCCACGCAGTGAGTGCAAAGTGTGCACTGCTATAGTGGTTTCTCTCTAATATCACTCTTTTGATAATACATCAATATTATTTACACTAATTTTTTACTATTATTTACTATTATTCATTAAGTTTTTATTACTATTCATAATTTTTTTTTTTTTTTTTAATTTGTTAGCAAGAGGCAAGGAGCCTACGTGGGCTGACCCCCTCCCTTTATGCCTCAAAGTAACGTATGGCCTTGACTTGTAACGTATGGCTTAACTTTACAAGCTGTTGCAGCTTGCAACGACTGCAGTGTAAAGGTTGGCCTTTAAGACCAGCCGTATGTAGGAGGACATACGGTTGTGGATTTGTTAAGTGTTACTCTAGTTTTATATTACGTAGTACACTTCGCCACTAAGAGGAAATGCTTGGGATTTATCAATCTAGAGAAACTTGTGGAACAATTTTATAAGCTGAACTTGAAGTACTTTTTCGCTGTACATTATAATATTATTCATAAAATATTTTAAAATATCTCATTATTCAAACGCAACAACCTAAGTAGGTTGGATGCTTAATTCCTCGGCCATGGGCACTTAGGAATATCAAACTCTTGTTTTTGTTCTTATTATAATTCCCCTTTTATATCATCATAGTCGTGGTCATTACCGTCGTTGTTATTATTATTATTATTATAATATTAGATTAATTTGTATATTAGTTATTGAAAAATGTTTGTTCCTTTATGGTCGAGACTTATCACTCATCTCATTTCTCGATCTTTTGATGGAGTATTCTTCGCATGTCGATCAATTTATTATGAACCGTTTTGTCATCGTCTGATATTTAGTTGTCTAAAAGTTGCTCACATTAATTAACATAAAATAATTGTTTTAACTTTTTTTAATTGTAAATTGTAATAGATTTTATTATAAAGTTCTACACTCATATATACTAGAAAAATATTTGTATGTTGCTTGAATTTGTCTATCATTTTGACGGCTTATATATTTAATTTTTTTTACTTAATGATTAAGAAAATAATTTTTAATATATTTTTTAAAATATTAAAATATATTAAAAAAATATAAAAAACAAAAATAAAAAGATAATTTTATACTAACAGGCAAACTCAGCAGTCAAAACAGGCGTCATGCTAGCAATACTCTAAATACTTAACTCAAATTTGGTTTTTTTTTTTTAAAAAAAAAAGTGTTTATCAATGATTATCTAAGATTGATCAATAGTTTCAAGGGCGGCTACTATTAGTTTATAGAAAAATTATACTTGCAATCATGAGTGTGTAAGTATCGTACAGTCACTTTAAAAAAATTAAATAAATATGGCATCTACATGAAAAAAAATTAATTTTTTAATAGTAAACTCTACTCTTTTTCAAAATGACTGCATGGTATTTGTACATTTCACAACTGTATGTAACATTATTCTATTTAAGAAACACTTTTAATTATTAAATAAAAAACTTAAAAAATAAAATAAAAAATAACTCCAACAATAAAAATAAATAGTAAGAATAATATTTTTTTAAAGAGTCCTGCTATAGCTTCGCTCCGTCTCCTGCTCTCGATCATGCTCAGTATAAAATATAATATTTGTTTATTTTACTTTTTTATATATGTATTTTTTTAATACTATAAAATATTTTTTAAAAAAATAAAAAAATTATAATATCATTAATAAATATTTATTTAATCATTAAATAAAAAAATATGTTAAAAAAATAAAAACAAATATAACGAAACCGAAAGCAAAATGGGGAGCGGTGAAGTATTATTCTTTTATAAATTCAATACCTCCTCGTTCTCAGCATCACTGTCCATCGTGAGTCAGGAGATGGATTAATCCCAAAGCAATTGTCGAGGCTTAGGACAAAGCGGCCACATCAGACAACAATTTAACCTCTTAAATATTATATGTATGATAATAAATCAGTGCAGCTGTCATGATTGCAAGCTTCATTGTTACTCACTGCCTTTACAGTTGGTTCAACCACTTGTAGAAAATGACCATACAACAAATTCCACCCCAGGACTTGAGAAATTATGGAATACAATTAATATTCTTTATGTACTGTTGATAATTAATATCATTATAAAATTACCCATTTTCTGGCCACGCAGAATAAAACCCATGGATGGTATGGGAGATGAGAGTTATATCATTCTCAGCATAACAATGTTTGTTTATGTTACTGTAAAATGTCATTTTTTTTACATTATATATATATATATATATATTTTTGTATGTTGGGGGTGAAATTAATGCAAATGTTAAGATTGTTAGGTCTCGTTTGGTTACGCAGTTCAATGAGATGTTTTGTTGAAAGTTGAATAAAATATTATTATAATATAAATTTTTAATATTATTTTTATTTTAAGATTTGAAAAAGTTGAATTATTTATTATATTTTATGTGTAAATTTATGAAAATTATAATGATTATATGAGATGAGATGGTTTAATTTTTTGTGTAACCAAACCAGCCGACCCATGAAAAAAATTAAAGTCCTTTATACAAGGATGAAAGAGAAGGAAAAAAAAAAAAATCCTACAATTACAAGAACTTGATTTTATATGAGGATAGTATGAGATGTAAATCTAAGAGGAGAAGGAATATAAAGAATGGCAAGATAATTGAAGTGGGGCACCAAACAGGAGGATCGACTTTAGAAAAAAAATCTATCCATCATTCTAATGCATTATACACCATATTTTTTTATTTTATTAAATGTGTGATATATAGATGATGAGTAAAATAATTCAATAAGTTTAAGAAGAATAAAATAAAAAATAATTAAAAAAATAATAAATAATATAAAAAAGTGTGATGTATTGAAATAATAAATAGTAAAACTCTTTAAAAAAAAGGAACCAAAAAGCTTCTAGACTATTTTTTTTTAGAGACGGCTATGAGAGTGATTGTATAGAGAAATTAGTGAGGATGAGAGATTGTATCACTCTACTTTTAGTAGATTTTACACTCAAAATTCATAGACATAAGCTTTAGTACTAAACAAGGTAAATTTTTGCCTCATTTATTTTCAACCATTATCATTAAGAGAGCTATGAATGAACAATTCAAGCATTACCCATCAAGCAACACCACAAAAAAGAAGAGAAGGACACGCAACCATAGGCTCCCAAGATCGAGAAATGCATCAATTAAAACTATATAATGGAAGTCAGTGATATACACAACAGTACATGTATCAGCCTTTGAGGTGCCACTGCTGTTCAGTGGCCCAACTGCCAAGCGCACAAGAAGTACCGACGATTTGTTCGCCACTGATTCGTAGTAGTGGATCAGGGTAGAGAAACTGATGTGACACCATATTCATGTACATAGATTTTCATATCAATTCATAGAGCACTTATAATTAAAGTAGGAGATAAATATGTCAAAGTATTTTTACCTACAAATCCCATCTGCACTCGAGATAAAATAGCGTCACCTCTCATATATATATATATATATATATATTTTTTTTTCCTTTTGTTTTTGGGCCCTCCTAAGGGACCGAAAGTTTGCACCGAATATACAAAGAAATGCACCATTTCTTTGGGTGCAAACCATCGGACCCTTTAGCACTGTTTGAATAGTAAAAATATTTTATCTTATTTTATCTCATAATTATTTTTTATATAAAATATAATAAAAATTTTAATCTTTTCAAATTCTTAAAAAATAATTTTATAATAATATTATATTCAACTTTCAATTTTCATCTAAAATTATCTTATCTCACAATCCAAACCACACCTAATATTTTATTTATCTTTTTCCGATCAAATCACTTACATCGGTACTGGGTAGCATCTTATTGATAGACAATGCTAGGGGACCGAGAATTGTGTCCCTATATTGTACCGAAAAGTGTAAATCTATTTTTTGTTTTGTTTTATATTTAATTTTTTTTATATATTTTTAAATATTTTAAAAAAATAAAAAAATACCGATTCATTAATAATTATTTCCTTAAATATTAAGTAAAAAAATAAAAAATACAATCAATCACGATTGTTGGTCATAATCCTTAGTTCAACAAGCATTTTTCCTTGTCGGTAGTGTTTTTCACTAATGGTAAGACTCGACAATAGTAGAACATCTAAAATTGATTGCTTCTGTAATTTTCAAATGATAACATGACATTTAATTATGACTAATGCTACTATGTCTCATAATTTATATGACTCACTTTATCTCTTGATGTGGCACCACAATGAGTAGCTTATTAAAAAAATTAAAAACACAAACACAAAAGGGTAGAGTGAATCGAAGTTTTAGTCTTCCACTTTGTGTGTTTTCAGGTGCTGTTTTATTTTGAATATATCTTTTTTTAATTTTTTAATAAGTCACGTGTGGTACCATATCAAAGGGTAAACAAAGTGATATAAATTAGGGATATAATAGCATCACTTTTTAATCATGTTAAGCAACATATTTCGTTTTTATATTAAATAATTATTAATTTAAGAATTTAAATTTAAATAGTTTTAGGCTACGTTTAAATGTTGAGATGAGTTGAATTGTGAATAGTAATATTTTGTGAGTCCCATTGAGATGGGTTTAACTTTTTTAGGTTAAGATGGTTTAACTTTTTAGGTTGAAATATATGAAATAGGTTGAAATGAATTTAACTTTTTTTATAGGAAGTTGATAAAGTAGTGGGTCCCATCAATAATTTGTTTGAGATGAGTTGAGTTTGGTTCAACAAGCAAACACAACCTTAAAGGTCTTGTTATGAATATTAACGAGTTTTAAAGGTCAGTTTCAAGCCTTCTCAGATGCTGACTGGGTAGGTGATCGTGATGATAGACGATCGGTGGGTGCTTATTGCATCTTCCTTGGACAGAATCCAGTTTCTTGGAGCTGCAAACAGCAAAACACAGTGGCAAGAAGCAGTATTGAAGCGGAGTACAAAGCCCGTGCAAACGCTGCTGCCGAACTTCAGTGGTTACAATCTCTCACGTTGGAACTTGGACTTCAGATGGTTAATCCACCAGTGTTGTGGTGCGACAATATTGGGGCGACTTATTTGACTGTAAACCCTGTATTTCACGCATAGACAAAGCACATTGAAATAGACTTCCACTTCGTACGTGATCTTGTCGCAAATAAAAAAATCCTAGTTCAATTCATTTCCAGCCGAGATCAACTAGTGGATCTTCTCACCAAACCACTAGCAGCTGCTCGATTCAGATTGTTGTCTTCCAATCTCAATGTCCAAGATATTCCCCTGAGATTGAGGGAGCGTATTGACGAACAACTCTCAATAAACTCAACACCTGCTGAAGTAGTTCCTACAACGTAGGAGTAGGATATGGTGATCCTGTATTTGAATTATAAATTTAAAGTTAGTGATTGTAATCAAGTATTTTGAATTTTAAATACTTAACGATAACTAGAACAGAAGCAATAGACTAGGACTTCTGTTATACCAGCACTTATATAAACACAACAATGTATACGTTCAAGTGGAATAAAAACAGAGAGTTTCAAATCTGCTAGTTATCTTGTTATTCTACAAAAACCAACAACCACACCCTCCCCCAATTACTATAAAGGATAACATATTAGTTGAACGATAAATATTTTAGTTATAAAGAGATCACATAAAAGTAACCTATAAATTGATGTCTCAATGTTGTATGTTAGATTGTAAAATTACTTTTATTGTTAAATAGATATAATGTATCATATAAAGATATGTCAGTTTACATATTTACTTTTATGAAATCTTTTTGTGATTGTAATACTTATCTAGTTGAACTACAAGTTAACCAATTCCAGTTCAATTATTTGCAAGTTAGCTTAAACACATAGTTCATTGTAGAATCACATTTCAAAATACAAATATTTTTTTTATACTAACTAACGCATCATATTTTCATATCAATGGTGTGTTTGATATGTCAATAATTATACTTAAATTAAAACTTTCTATAGATGAATTAGTAAGAACTGGTATGGACATAACCATTTTATAACTTCACAATGAATATATTTTTTTTTTTAATTCAAATACACTACCGGTAAAGTAATAGTCGATAAAGTTTTTAAAAAATGTTGGAGTATAGCTTCACACATTGAGAATATGGAATTAAAGTCAAAAGAAGAAAAAGTCAAAGAAGAGAAGAAGATATAGTTTTTGTTATTTCTGTTAATTCAGTTATTGAAGTTGATGACTTAGTATAAATACACTTGTTCATTTACATATTATTCATTCAATACAATTCAGTCTATTACATAGACTCATTTCCTCTCTCCTCTGTTTGCTTCCTTTTTTGCTTTCATCAAGTTTCCAATTCATTCTGCATCGAGTTCTTGACATGGTATTAGATTGATAATTGCTTCCGCATCACAAAGTTATTTCATTCATTTGTTTCTTTGTTCTTTCTTGAACTTCTCCTCCGCAGTACAATTTTTCATTTCAAATTTTGTAGTGATCCTCAATAAAGATTTCTTATATTTCTGTTTATACGTTCTTGGTATGAATTCTACTAGTTTTACGCCTGTAGATCCTTCAAATGATTCTTCAAGTCTGTATTATCTTCATCCTAGTGATAATCTTGATGCCCTCTTAGTCTCATAAATATTTACTAGAGACAACTATGTAGTTTGGAGTCGCTCGATCACAATAGCCTTGACTGTCAAGAACAAGGTTGCCTTCATTGATGGTTCGATTTCTTCTACTCCAACTGATCAACTTGTTGCTCATACAGCTTGGTTGCATGCCAATAATCTGGTACTTTCTTGGTTGATGAATTCTATTTCTAAAGAAATAAGAAACAACCTGTTATATGTTGCCTCGGCTGTTGATCTTTGGAATGAATTAAAGACCAAATATCTAAGAAGTGGTGAACTAAGAGTTTTTCATCTTGAAAAATCTCTAAGTTGCATAAGTCAAGAATGTACCTCTGATCTTTTCAATTTCTTGCTACTTCGACAACAATTTGATTATGTGTTGAAGTTTTTTGTTGGATTAAATGATTCTTATGCCTCTGTTAGGAGTCAACTACTCCTTGTTGTTCTATTGCCTAGTATGGCTAAAGTCTTTTCATTGCTGCTCCAATAAGAGAGTCAGAGACAACTTACCAATTCTGCATGTAATGAGACACATGCCTTAATGGCCAAGCAGTTTCCTCAGCCAACTATTCAATCCAAGTTCTTGAAAGATAAACCAATGAAGTCTTCCTTGCATTGTACTCACTGTGGATACAATGGACATACAGTTGATAAGTGTTTTTCAGTTCTATGGGTATCCTCGTGGATGAACTGGACCAAAAGGAAAGTGAAACATGCCTTCTGCACATACTGCCATTTCAATTGGAGAGGTCTATATTTAAAATGGTAATGAGCAACATAGGTTTTCTTTAACTTCTGAAGAATTTAATAAACTTCTAGCACTTGCCAATTCCTCTCAACCCTCTCAGAATACCACCTCGACAACAGCAATAAACCTTGTCACTTCTTCCCAATTCTCTGGTAAAGAACACTCTTTTATTTCTTGCAACTCTATCTCTTCTACTCTAGAATCCATTTTTTCTTGGATTCTTGACACTGGTGCAACAAATCATATGATCTATTCACCCCTCCTATATTCTTCTCCACCTAAACAAATAATTGCTTCTATTAATCTTCCTAATGGACATACTGTTCTAGCAACACATATTGGTACAAAAGGTCTTTCTAACACACTATTTTTACATAATGTTCTGTGTGTACTCACATTTTCCTTCAACCTATCATCTATTTCCAAACTAACCAAAGAATCTAACATTTTTCTATCTTTTTATGACTTTTATTGCCTTTTACAAGACCAATCAGTGAAAAAGATGATTGTGATTGTATTTGAGAAACAATGACTCTACCATTTCTCTTAAGCTTCTTCCAAAGCTTATTCCTACACTCAATACAAGTCTAATTCTACACCTTTTGCTTCAGCCATTACTCAAAAATAGTTAGACCTTTAGCATTGTAGATTAGGTCATGTTTCTAGTTCGAGGTTATCCTCTCTCCAACAGTTATAATCCTCTATAACTCTTGATTGTAATAATGTCTATGACATCTGTTGTGGGAAAAAATGGGTTAATTGGCATATTCTTGTGAAAACCTATGTAAAGTTGAGTTGTAACAAGTGTTGATGCAGTGTTAATGAAAAAGATTGAAGTGTGCTCAACATGGCTCGACTGGCGCTCGAGCGGAACCTTCCAGAGAGGTTCGCTCGATAAGCGCTCGACACAGCGCTCAAGCGGAACCCATCCAGAGTGGTTCGCTCGATGTGCGCTCGACCCAGCGCTCGAGCGGAACCCATCCAGAATGGTTCGCTCGATGTGCGCTCGACCCAGCGCTCGAGCGGAACCCGTGAGCTTGACGTAGCGCTCAAGCGGAATCTTCCAGAGTAGTTCACTCGATGTGTGCTCGACGCAGCGCTCGAGCGGAACTCAAACAGAGAGCTTCGCTCGATGTGTGCTCGATGTTGCGCTCGAGCAGACCTCATACAGAGACGTTCGCTCGACCTTCGCTCGACATCTCGCTCGAGCGGTTTCAGAAGATAACGTGCGCTCGACCTTCGCTCGACACCTCGCTCGAGCCAATGTTCAAAGATAACCTAAATTCATGCTTTGGGCGCCGTGACTTGCTGGGACTATAAATAGAACAGATCATTTTCTGTTCTGTGGTGTGGAAAAACAGAGCAAAACCTTAAGTGTATCAAGAGCCAAAGAGAGAAACCTATTCCTCACCTTGTGAATCTCTTTTGGACAAACACAAATCCACCACACCACTCTCAAGATCAAATCTCATTCAAAGTCCATTGAAGTGGACGTTTTGTTGGCCGGAAGGTTTCCGGAGCTGCTGTTGATGCAGAGATCGAGAGGTTCTCGTGGAAAGCTATAGAAGGTCGGAGTTCCGACACTACATGCGTGTAGAGATCGAGTGGGTCACTCGTGATGTTGCAAGCCAAGTTTAGGAACTACAAAGGTTTTGTGAGTGTTTCTATATTGGTTGTAATGAACTTTTTCTATAGTGGATTTTAGGTGGTGCCTTACACCCGGAGTGGTTTTAGAATTTGAAGAAGTTCTTCAAATGAGTTTCCACTTCGTGACCAAAATCATTGTGTTAATTATTCTTGTTCATTGATTAACTGTTTATTTGTTTATGTTTTTGAAAAGACATTAAAAATTAGAATACACATATTCACCCCCCTACCCCCCCTCTAGGTGTAGTGATTGGTAGAACCACTGCTTTTTCAACATCTGTTCTTTATTTCATTTACTGTATCTCAAAGTAACTCTAATAAAATGTTTGATTTGATCCATTGTGACATATGGGGTCATTTTGCTACTGTTTCTTATTCTTGTTATAAGTTTTTACTAACTATAGTTGATGATTTTATACGATGCGCTCGGGTATAAATGCTTAAGACAAAATCTGAAGTACCACTTTTAATAAAAAAAATTTGTAAAATGATAGCAACACAATTTAGTGTTTCTATCAAAACTGTAAGATCAGACAATGGACCAGAACTTTTTCTTACTCAATTTTATAATGAAAATGATATTTTGCATCAAAGAAGTTGTGTAGAAACTCCACAACAAAATGTTGTTGTTGAAATGAAACATCAGCACTTGCTAAGCACAGTTAGAGCCTTAATGTTCCAAGTAAATCCTCTTTTAACCTAAGTGATTGTGTTAGCTGCAACACACATTATAAACAGAATCTCAACTCCTCTTCTTAAAAACAAAACACTCTATGAAATGCTTTTTAATAAACCACCTAATCTCTCTCATCTTAAAGTACTTGGTTGTCTTTATTTTGCTTCTACACTTACAAATCACAGACACAAATTCGATCCAAGAGCTACAAAATCAATATTTCTAGGTTACCCTTCTGATGTTAAAGGTTAAAAATTAATGGACTTTAACACCAACAAAATCTTCATCTCTAGAAATGTTGTATTATATGAAACCATTTTTTCCTTTGCAGCTTTTCCATCAAAACTTAAGACTCATTCTTTTCTGTTTCCTCTTTCAGAATTTCCTTATGATTTTGAAGTTCATACAAGTTCATCCCTTACTTCAAAACAGACTTCATCATCTCATTTGCCTAATGAAGAACATTTTTCTTCCAATGAAATAGCTTCAAATATTGATCATATTTCTCATCACAATACTATAAATACCTCAAATATCAAAAAATCGTCTAGAATTAGACAAACACCTATTTTTCTGCAGGATTATTATTGTAGCAATGTTTCTTCAAATGCAAACCATGAATCTACTTCTACTGCTTGTTCGTCTACTAAAGGTAATCTCTATTTTATTTCCTCTTTTCTTTCTGCAAATAGATTGCCAGCTTCACACAAAGCATTTATTGCCTCCATTTCAAACTCTACAGAACCTAAAACCTACAAACAAGCTGCTACACCACCTGAATGGAAAATTGTTATGAAAACTAAACTTGATACTTTATAATTAAATAAGACCTAGATGCTTTAGAATTAAATAAAACCTGGGAGCTTGTTACTCTTCCTAAAAACAAACAGACCATTGGTTGTAAATGATTAATTCGAATCAAATAAGGCTGATGAAACTATAAAGAGGCATAAACCTAGATTGGTGGCAAAAGACTCTACTCAACAAAAGGGATTGGATTTCTTTGATACATTTTTTCCTTGGCTAAGATTACATCTATTAGATTACTACTTGCTGTGGCAGCAATTAAAAACTGGCACATTCATCAACTAGATGTAAATAATGTATTTTTACATGGTGATTTGCATGAGGAGTTGTATATGGAGTTACCTCCTAGATTGATTGTAAAAGAGGGTAACAAAGTTTGTTAACTTCTCAAAAATCTTTATGGGCTAAAAGAGGCTTCCAGACAGTCATTTGCAAAGTTGTCTACTACTTTCATCAGTTATGGATTTGTTCAAGGAAACTCTGACTGTTCATTGTTCATTAAGAAATCCACAACTTCCTTTATGGCACTATTAGTATATGTAGATGATGTATTACTAGCCAGTGACAGTTTGTTAGAAATTCAATTGCTAAAAGATTTTCCGCATGACAAGTTTACCATCAAAGATTTGGGGCAGCTCAAGTAGCAGCTCAAGTACTTCCTTGGTTTGAAAGTAAAAAGGTAAAAAACTGGCATTTCACTCTGCCAAATAAAGTATGCATTAGACATACTTCAAGACTCTGGTGTTATGGGTTCAAAACTTGCTGCTTTTCCAATGGCATCTAATCTTATGCTAAGTGCAATTGATACTAATCCTTATGAGGATCCATCGGCTTACAGGAGACTTGTAAGAAGACTACTCTACTTAACAATCACAAGACCAGATTTAGCCTATTTTATTCAAGTGTTAAGTTAGTTTCTTGCTAAACCTGTTGTTAGCCATTATCAAGCAGCAGTTAGAGTACTCAGATACTTGAAGGCTACACTAGGACAAGGTCTATTTTTTTTCTACATCATCAGACTTACAGCTTAAAGCTTTCTCAGATAGGGATTTGGCAGGCTGCATTGATACTCGAAGAAGCATTACAGGTTTTACAATCTTTTTAGGCAAGTCACTAATTTCATGGAAATCTAAAAAGCAAGCTACTATCAATAGATCTTCTGCAGAAGCAGAATATCATGCACTTGCAGCAACCACTTGTGAAATTCAATGGTTACTTTATGCTTTACAAGATCTGCACATCAACCATCATCAACCAACATCACTATACACCGATAGCAAGTCAGCCTTATCTATTGCCACAATTCTAGTCCAACATGAGAGAACAAAACATATTCAAATTGATTGTCATCTTGTTCAAGAAAAGTTACAAGAAAACATTATCAAGCTTTTTTACATTCCATCAAGATTGCAATTGGCAGATATATTCACAAGGCCTCCGGTTCCTTACTCTTTCATCATACACTTCGCAAGATGAACATTCTTAATATACATGTTCATCTTGAGGGAGGGGGTGTTGGAGTATAGTTTCACACATTGAGAATATGGAATTAATGTCAAAAGAAGAAAAAGTTAAAAAAGAGAAGAATAGATAGTTTCTGTTATTTCTGTTAATTTAGTTATTAAAGTTGATGACTTAGTACAAATACACTTGTACATTTATGTATTATTCATTCAATACAATTTAGTCTAATACACAGACTCATTTCCTTTCCTCTGTTTCCTTCCTTTTCTGCTTTCATCAAGTTCTCAATTCATTCTGCATCGAATTTTTGACAAAAAAGTAATATTTACTATGTGGTTATGTACTAATTATATATTGGTTGTGTCCCTAACATTTTTGTTAAATTAGGCTCAGATTGGATTGAGAAATACTCTCAATCCATCTCATCTCATTATTACAACTTTCACAAATTCTTGCATAAAATACAATAAACAATTCAATTTTTTTAAATTTTAAAACGATAATAATATTAAAAAATAATATTCTAATAATATTTTATTTAACTTTTAAGCTTCATCTTAACTCATTAGTCAAACCTAACATTATTGTATCTTGATTATTGCCTTAAGGCTTACTAACATGAGTTTGGAAGAGTTACATGTTTCTCTTCTTTTGAAAATTGGAAAGATGAGTGCTTAAAAGGAAAATGATATTTGTATTTATAATTTTTACTTACATAAAAATATGTGTCAAAGTGTAAACTGTTGATATGTTAAAAATTATGAAATTATGAAATTCAAAATTCAAAATTTTAATTTAAAAAGAAAACTAATAAAATTGATATTGTATGTAAAATTGTAATTGCATGTAGCACTACTCTATATAGGCTATCTTAAATTTATTGCTCAAATGACCTTCTTGACGTGGCCACGTAGTTTATTAAAAATAAAAATAAAACAAAATGGTGTTTGAAAATAAAAAAGAGGAAGATTGAAATTCTAGATTCTCTCGAGAGCCATCTGAGTAGTAAGTTTTAGATGACCAAATGGTATTATTCAAAATAAAAAGATAAATATGAATCTCCCCAACATTTTTCCCTCCTAAAATGGTGGTCGAACTGTGGAGGCTTTTGTTCAAGCGTGGAGATTTTTCTTTATCTAAGTTTTTAAAATGAGTTATTATATTCTCAAGTTAGTGTGTAAAATACATTATCTACATAATTTAAATGGTAAAATTTGATTTGTAAGATTCAAATTTTAAAATTTATCTTTCAAATCAAATTATGTCAAATAAGCACTTTATTAAATGTGTCCTACAATCGGTTTGAAAATATAAGTTTTATTTTAAAATAGTCCAAGATTCACTCATATTTTAAATCAGTGTAAATATTCTTTGCACATATCTATGAGTAACACTGTTTATCCGGGTTTTTTTTTTTCCCGGCTTGGTCTGGAACTCGAATAATCGGGGACGAGTTCCAGTCCAGGACATTCCCGGTCGGAACCCGCATGATTAAAACCGGTTTCATCCGGTCTGGGCAATGGATTTTAAATCCGGAACCCGGATTTAGACCCGGTACCCGGATTTTTTTTTAAACCCACGTATCACCCGATGCAAAAGCAAATTCATCACTCATTACTCCTTCATATCTCGATCTCTCTCTCTCTGCAACTTGCACCGATGCATCATGTCCTCTCTCACTCTCACGCCGAAACCCTAGCCTCCTCTACCTTCATCACCTCCGTTGGTCCGCCGTCGTCTCTCTCTCTCTCTCTCTCTCTCTCTCGCGTCGTCAGGGTCCCATTCCGCAACCAGGTGAGGGAAATTTCGGTATTTTTTGTCATGGGTTTGAGTTTTGGACTGTTAAGTGCCGAAACCCTAGCCTTCCTCTACCGAGTGCCGAAACCCTAACACTCTTATATCTACTCCTGGATCTAAGACGTGGCTTTGAGTTGTTTTTGCTTTTTTGTTCTAGATCCACTCTTATATCTGATCCCATAATTTGCATTATATTTTCTATTTATTTGTTGATCTTAGAATCCTTGATGTGCTCTGATATCTGGGTTGTTTTTTTTTTTTGGGTTGTTTTTTGGGTTGATAATCCCCCAGTGACCATGATCTGTCTTGCCATCAGGCTTTCAGCAAAGATTTTCCCGATTTGCAAGGTGCTCTGTCTGGGTTTGCTGCGTAAAGCGTCGTCTTCATCCTCGTGTTGTCGTCTTCATCCTTGTGTATGTTTTATTCTCTCTGTTTGTTTTGTTATCTCTTTGTTGATTTTGAGTTTGTTTTGATGAGAATGTTTGAATATTTGAGGAGTATTTTTATGGGTTAGATCTGTTTGAATGTTTGAGGAGTGTTTTTATGGGTTAGATCTGTTTGAATGTTTGAGAAATATCTGTTTAGATCTGTTTGAATGGTTGATGAGTATTTTTATGGGTTAGATTTGTTCTGTGAGCTTTGCTTGATGACATTAGTTCTGAATTCTTTCTAGTTATGCGACATTAGCTCTTTAGTTTTTATTATCCTTAATGTAATGCAAAATCCTTCTAGTTTGTCTCCTATAGCTGCTGTTGAATTTCAAGATCAACTTAGAAGAGTACTTTGAATTTACTTTAGTATTGTTACATATGGTATTACAAATGCAGTGAGCTTATAATTATTTATACCATATTATGTTAACTTGGTTGATGAGTTAAATGGATAATGGTGACAAAGTCCGTTGACATTAAGACATTTGTCTTAGAGGGCTTTCTAGAATACATATTTTTTTATTAGAATAAGTTTAGAATACGGATCTTTGGCACTAATCCCAATTGTCTGTCTGTTGGAGTCACATAATTAGTACACAAGTAGAAACTTGTTTTTTATCCTAGATCCTCCCTCATTGTTGGAGATGGTTAATTTTAATGAATTTTCTATTTAGTTTCTTGTGGTCTTCATAATGAAAAATTTCTCAAATATTTAATATAAATTGAAGTGGTTGTGTAGGGATATCTATTTGAATGAAAACTCTACAAAATATTTGTTAGTGTGGGTGTATTTGGTAAAAAAAAAGAAGAAAGAAATCATTCTCATCTTAATCTTTAATTTATTAAGTGGAATTTGTCTTAATCCTTGTATATAATCATTGTTCAAAACTTTGTGTGTTTTGCAAGATCTCTCAATCCAATTACTTGAAATTGCTATTTGGTGTGGAGATTAAATCATTGGTGGACATATTACTGATTTTGCAATTTATATATTGTAATTTTGTATATTGTAATGTAATGTATAAATAACAAATAATGAAATATGTAATGGATTGCATTGTGATGCATGCATGGATGAATTTATGTATTTAGTATTTAGAACACATTATGCGTTCCAACTTAACTTTTATTTTTTATTTTTTAAAAAGAAAGGCTTTTGTAAAAAAAATAATTAAGGTTTGAAATTTTGTGTGTTTTGCTAATTGAGCTTAATTGAACTTTTAGGACACAAATATTAAGCGGTTCATGAACTTGACTTCTTTAAAAAAACAGTTAATAAAATAAAGGCTTTTTGTGGGTGGGGGTTGGGGGTGGGGGATCCAGAACCTGGAATTCCGAGTTTTAAAAATCCGGATCCACTCGGGTTTCGACCCGGGTCTGATCCGGATCAATCCGGCCCGGGTTTGAAACCCAGGTTCTGGTCTGGGTATACCCAGATTCTCGGGTTGGAACCTGAATGAATACCCTTATCTAGGAGTTATCATATTCTCAAATTGGTATGTAGAGTATACAATTCATATTTCTTAAATGTTAATATTTGATTTGTAAAATTTATATTTTAAAATTTAGTTTTTAAATTAAATTATGTCATATAATAATTTTATTAACTCTGTTCGCACATACTTGAGAGAATATACTTTTTCTATATTTATATATAATCTATCTACTTTAGGCCTCTCGTGAGGCGAGCAAAGAGCTGATGAATATTGTAGGGGGCCCAAAAAAGTAACGAAGTCCTAAGGAAAAAAAATAGATACAATGTAACGGGAAGTTGGAAACTGGTGCTAAAACTCGAAACGACATCGTTCCCCAATTGCGCAGAGCCCAAACGGCATAGAATTAGCCACGTCGTCTCCCGCCACCACCAAAAACCAAATACCGGGCATAGCCCGAGAATGAAAATATTATTCCAAGAGTATCCGCATTCTTTATGGTCTCTGTCTAGCTTGAATTGTGTTCATTTCCCGAAGGCAGAAAGGTCAATCGCCTACTTCATATTCCAGGGGCATTTCAGTAGTTTAATACTCAATGCCCTTCGGGCGGAATGGTCGGTTTACTATTTCCTCGTCGCTACCAATTTCAGTTCTGGGTCTCTTCGTTTCCATTTCTGATTCCTGATTCCTCGTATCAACATCTTCGTTGGGTCCTTGTTGGTTTCCAAAGATGGCCCCACAAACCAGAAGAGCGTCTTTTCCGAAAGTTGTCATAGAGAGAGACTCCGACTCTGAACCCAGCTCGTCAGAAGAAGAAGAAGGGGAAGAAGATGAAGTCAACCGAGAAGAAGAAGAAGCGGAAAGAGGGGAAAACGAAGAAGGGGAAGAGGAGGAAGCTTTGGAGAACAAAAACGGAGAGAGAAAGGCAGAAGGTTTGGATGCGAAGAAGAAAGGCAAAGCGCCCATTACTCTTAGTCTTAAGAAAGTTTGCAAAGTAAAGGCTTACCCAACAAGGTGCTCTAATAGCGTTTTGATACCCCATTTCGTTCATTGTTTTGATTTATTCTTTTTATTGGTGGTGTTTCAGGTTTGCAAAAAGGCGGGTCATGAAGCGGGATTCAAGGGGGCTACTTACATAGACTGCCCTATGAAACCTTGCTTTCTCTGCAAAATGCCCGGTATGTTTTAAGATTATTCTTTTTTTAAAATTCTTATTTCTGCTAATAAAACCGCAATTAGGATTTCTTTTTTTCCTGTTCACTTCATTTGTTATGTTCTTGCTATCACCTTCTAGCATTATAATTTTATAGCTTTATATTGCACACATTGTTAGCAAAATTGTAATTGGTCTTATTATGATGTTGGTTATGTGCTTGGCATGTGGGTCTTGTGAATTGAAGGCCACACTACAATGACATGCCCGCATCGGGTGGCTACTGAGCATGGGGTCATCCCTGCACCCCGCAGAAATACCCGTAACCCATTGGAATATGTCTTTGAGCGCCAGCTCAGACCAGACATTCGTCCAGTAAGCCTTCACTTAACTATCTGCTTGTTTTTCATGAGCATGCCATGTAGTATCCAAGCCTTTTTTACATATCAAATTCTCTTTTAAGCAGCATGAGTTTACATTTAGTTCTGAGAGTTTGTTTACTGCATGATAGGGAAGCTTGATGTGTTAGAACCGCTCTGTATTTACTTATTGCTATACTTTAGCTACTGAGTTTGGTCAATTACGTGGCTATGATGTTGAGCATGGGTGATCTGGGGAGGACGATCAATTTAGCGTGAGATATGTTTGTATATCTGCTTTCATTGCTGGTGAAGTCCATAAGGCTAGCAGTTTAGAGATTACTTTCATTTTTTCTTAGGAAGGAGAGGGAAGATACTGAATTTTTTGAATTAGCTTTGCTAAATCTGTATTTGAAGCAATAACGGCATGACTCTAAAACTTCAGAGCCCAAATGAGAAAACTGGGCTGCGGGCTTATTCTGCCTTTCTTCTCCGAGTCCTTTTTTTATAAATGCAAAACAGGACTCCTTCAACAGGTTGGAACTTCCAAATCTTTAGCATAGATTTAAGATGGAGTACAAATCATGAAATAGTGGTTGTAACTCCTTCGTAACAAAATGTTCTCAGTCATAATTATATGCTTGAAACAGCTTTTACAATTCAACTATTTATTCTAGCATATATGTTTGAGATATCAGTACATTTCATACTTGAAACCGAGTGATCTAGTGTTGCATTTTGTTTCAAACTTGACTTGTTTCTGGATTTACTGGTCTTCATGGAGCTTTATTGTTGAAAAGTTCTCTATTAGGGGTAATATGCAGTGTTCACCATAATGAATTTGTTGCATCTTTTATCGTCTGTTCAATAGATCAAACCGACATTCGTAATCCCAGATCAGGTGAATTGTGCGGTTATAAGATATCATAGTAGACGTGTAACATGCTTGGAGTTTCATCCTACCAACAATAACATCCTTTTATCTGGAGATAAGGTCAGTCTCACCTCCGTTTATGCCATTAATTGGTTTAAATTTTATCTCCTGTGATTTGTTTTATGATAACTGACACCCAGTCCATATTCCCTGTATGATGTTAAAGAAAGGACAAGTTGGAGTCTGGGATTTTGCTAAAGTGCACGAAAAGATGGTATATGGAAATGTACACTCTTGTATCGTGAATAACATGAGGTTAGTTATCTCTACGAAGCCTAGCTCATATATATGCGTTGGTGTTAGTTAACTCTATGAAGCCATAACCAATGTGCGTGTGTTGATATAAATTCAAAGTCAGAAGGCTGAATAGTATCTAAACACTTACAGATTCAACCCTACAAAAGATGATTCGGTATATGCTGCGTCCTCAGATGGAACCATTAGTTGCATTGACTTGGAGACTGGAATCTCATTATCTCTGATGAACCTTAATCCTGATGGGTGGCAGGTGATATTTCCCTCCATTTTCTTTCTGGTGTTTATAGAAGTGACTTTTCATGTTACCTTGCAAATCTTGAGTGTGTAAAGTTGTTTCTAATTCTATAACTAAGCTATTGGACTGACCACTAAATGCTGTATTTTTTATTTTCCAAAGTCTATGCTAAATGTTTATTCTTGAGAATGACAATCTGTGCCACAAATTTTTGTAAAGTTCCGTTAATGAGTTTTAGAGTGCAAAGCAGTCTCTTTCTCCCCTGTGCAGAGTAACATTTTACTTTATGGTATATATATTTCAAATTAATAGTATGTGTACCAAGGCTTTTGGATCGAGGTATCATTAGCCAAAGTAGGCACTGGCAAATCGGGCAAGATACCCTGACTCGGTAGTGTTGATTTGTTTAGTTTTGAATATATGGAACTGCCTACCAATATAAATCTATGGATTTGATTTAAATGTTGATTTGGTTTCTGAAATCATTTCAAGTTTAAAGGATACTACTTTACATGAAGATCATTTCTGCTTATTTGTCAACAATGAATAGGGATAATGATTGGAAAAGGAGAGGTGAGCAGGGGGATTCCCTGCCCCTCTCCTATCTCTTGTGGGATTTTAGATTTTCTTTGGGAGAAGGGGTATGATTAAAAGAGAAAATGAAAGAGAGTGCTTTTGGACTTGTATGGTGAATTAACTCTTGTATTACGTCATTAGGAGTGGGTTATATATGGTTTACCTGTAGGGTCCAAGCAGTTGGAGGATGCTCTATGGCATGGATGTCAACTCAGAGAAAGGCCTTGTGCTTGTTGCTGATAACTTTGGTTTTCTCTACTTGTAAGTATTTTCCTTACTTGGCTGCTTTTGTTGCAAATAAATAATTGTAAGGTTAGAAAGATGAAATACAAGCATTTGATGGAAAGTGCACCCAACTAGAAAGACGATTTAGTCATACAGTTGGCATTATGTTTTAACATTTTTTGCTGTGCTTGTTAAACTTGTGTTAGAAGTCTCCTTTCTGCTTTGCCTACTATTGGAATAGTTACGTTATAGTATGATATATATTTGTACTATTTTATAATAGTATGTGGCTACTTCATCACATTTTGATGAATGTTTACTCAATTTGTCATATGCTACCTGATTGGTGGTATTAAACTGACACTGCATGGTGGTACTAATTATGTAATATTGTTTCCATTTGGTTGATGCCAGTAATGATAATCTGGCTCTTTGTTTTTCAAATTACAATGACATGGTTAGAATATTTAATTAATGTTACTTTTTGTAAGGGCTTATATGTCAGAGTACTATGCTATAATCTTTGAACTATTATTTTTTTTTTAATAATCTTTGAACTAATTGAAGTGATATTGAGGTGAAAACTTGTACTTATGACATGTCTGCTTCTGATCATATTGTTGAAAATCGTCTGAGTAGACTGGGAAAGGTGAAAGAAGGGGAGGGAGGCCGAAAAGAGGGAGGGGGAGAGGGATAGGGAGGACGAAAGGAGGGAGGGAGGGAGGGAGGGCAGGAGCAAAGTGCTTGGAATGCTGTGAATGTGAAATAGTCTTCTCTATTCTACTTTTTACCAGTAATATATTTCTATGAGCAGCCGACATACTTACAGTCAGGTTTGATTTTCTCTTATGGCATACTTAAGAGTGGATACTCGCTCTAACAACAAAATTGGGGAAGCAGTTTTGATCCATAAGAAAGGAAGCAAAGTTGTTGGACTCCACTGCAATCCTGTTCAGCCAGACCTCCTTTTGAGCTGTGGAAATGATCATTTTGTAAGCTTTTAAATGTAATTAGATTTTATTATGAGAAATAATGATTTATTTTTGGTTCTTTCCCCTTTGTGTACCTGAGCATAAGTGGTTTTTCTGCTATTCTCTCACATTTATTAATTAATTATTTTCAAATATCATTTTGATGAAAGTTTAGTTATTCTGTTAACGCATCTCAATTCTTCTGCAAATTGTAAATATGTCTATATGAATTTACACTGAAATATTTTTCTGGTTGTAGTAGCCTTATAAATGGTTTCTGCACTGCAGGCTCGTATATGGGATATGCGTCGAATGGAAGTTGGATCTTCCCTCTATGCTCTTGCACACAAGCGAGTTGTTAACTCAGCATATTTTTCTCCATTGTCGGGCAACAAAATCCTAACTACATCGCAAGACAATCGCCTTCGTATATGGGATTCTATATTTGGTGATTTGGACTCTCCAAGCCGAGAAATTGTGCATAGTCATGATTTTAATCGACATTTGACTCCTTTTAGAGCTGAATGGGATCCAAAGGTGATATGTTAGTTTATGTTTATAATATTCTTGTTACACTTTGAATCTTTCTTTTCCTCCGGAAATCCCACTACTTTTTTGCTGCAGGATCCATCAGAATCCCTGGCAGTTATTGGTCGCTACATTAGTGAAAATTATAATGGAGCTGCCTTACATCCTATTGATTTCATAGACATCAGCACAGGACAGCTAGTTGCTGAGGTCATGGATCCAAACATCACAACTATTAGTCCGGTGAACAAGCTACATCCACGTGACGATGTTTTGGCGACTGGTAGTTCGAGGTTTGAACTTAACTTATCAACTTATAATCTTATGTGTTGAAGTTTTGTTTATGTGCCTCCATTATGTATTTGATAGGTAGATATTTATAACATTCAGTAACAGAGGAAGGATTTATGCTGCTTCTTCTTCTTTTCAAATATATAAATCTTGTGATATATTGCTTTAGTTTGTGTTTGCTGCCTTTTGTGGTTAACCACACTACTTTTAGATCGCTCTTCATATGGAGGCCTAAGGAAAAGTCCGAGCCTGTGGAACAGAAGGATGAACGGAGGATAATTGTTTGTGGAAGAGCTGAGAAGAAGCGGAGTCGAAAGTTTGGGGATGAAAGTGATGATGATTCTGATGTTGACAAATTCACCTCCAAGAGCACGAAAATGAAGTCCAATAAACCTGAACGGAATTTAACCCGCTGTCCTAATAAGGTCAAACGGTAATATAATGCAAAATGTGAACTTTCATGTCCGTTTTTGGTTTTGGTGCTGAGAATGGATTTTGAAGCATTTATCTTTATCTTCCATCTCGGGAGAACTTTCCGAGCTGTTCTTGAAGCTTTCCATAGGCCATCACTGTACAGAGAGCTATTTTGCCACCTTTTGCTTAGCCTTTCAGGCAAAAGCCTTTTTGATTTCGTACCCGGTGCTGTCTTCAGCATCTTACTTTATTTTGCTTTACATTATGCAATTCCTTTTGCTTCAGTGTAAAATACTAACTGGGGTGCATCCATGCATGCAGCCTCTTGGGTATGTTGTTTCAGCATGTTGGATTGTGCATCACTTTTAATATTTTACGTAGAAATGTATTTATTTATTTATTTATGTGAGTTTTGAGTGTGCATTGGAGTCTACCCATACTTCTGCAGGATTTCCTTGAATCGACATCTGCATCTAGGGGTGAAATCGGTTTAGTTTGATTTGGTTTTGGATATATTTTGAAACCAATTAAACCAGTTTAAGTCGGTTTTGGAATTTTGAGAATCGATACAGACTAATTCATCCAGGAAATCAAAACTTTTGATTTTTTTGATTTCCGTCCGGTTCGGTTTTACATGTGTGATTCGGTTTTGAGTTTTTTTGCTGGGTAGTTGGTTTTTCTGATCCAAGTGAAAACTTCTTTTATACCAAGTATGATAGTCCAAAACTTAGTTTTCAAAAACACCATGTATATAACCACAAAAAATGTGTAAAAATGTACTTATAAAAAATGTATTTATCCTCGATATAGTATATTAAAAGTATACTCTTATAAGTTATACTTATACCATATTATATATGTAAGCATGTAACTTAATATATAAGGATAAATAATAACATATTAATAACTTAAAATTAATATTCAAGTTTAAGAGTAAATTTATATCAAAGGAAGCATAAATAATAAGATTAAAATGACGTATTATATTAGTTTTATAATATGTATAACATATAATATATAATAAAAAAAATTAAATACATATAATTTTTTTGGTTTGATTCAATCCAATTTATCGAACCGAATTTCAATCGATTTCAATTCTTAGGAATAGAAAACAACCGAACCAGTTCGATGGGTTTTCCAGTTTTTTCTTACATCATCAAAGCAAGCTAAACAAACAAGGAAATGAAAAGAACTAAACGTGTGGACTGATGACATACGTATCAAGCCAATCAGCATATGTAAGAATTAAACCTACTTTTGTCATGTGATAGTGTCAAGGAAACAGGTGACTCAGCCATTCAACCTGTGATACAGAAGGAGGAGTGCAGTAGTAGCAGTACACGTAGCAAGTAAACTGCCAGCTCAGAAAACTCCAGAATAGAACAGCAGCGTCATGAGGAATGTTCCAGTATAAAAAATCAAAATCTCGTAGGGCAGGTGGCAATAGATCCATGAATTATGGATGAAGGTTGTTACGTTTTCTTCTATATAAGATTGTAAGAGTACTCCTAGAGCCAATGCTGGTGGCAATCGTTGGAAGCTATCACTGGTTTTAATATGTGTTTTTTCATATGTTTTTTTTCAATTATTTTTTACAGAAATTTTTTTAATACTTTGAAATATTAAAAAAATAAAAAATAAATTTAAAACATTATTAAAAAACACTTCATGACTAAAATCCTTCTTCTCACTCGTATCTGTTTCTGCATGTACTTCCTGCCTTTCGCCATTTAGATCACTTGGATTCTTGGAAAGCACCTTCACCCACGAAACCACCTTCTTCTCTTTGTGTGGCATGTCTTCTTTTGTTTTACCCTTACCCTTTTTATAGGTCTTCTCATTGTGTCCTTGCATGTGACAACAACTACAGTAGGCCGGCAAAGTCTCATAAACAATCTCTTGAAATCTGCTGTTATGGTTATGGGGAGGGCCAATCCAAAAACTTTTCAATGGAGAGGTTGCTGCATCCATTTCAACACACACCCTAGCACCATTCGTCCGAGAAGTGCATCTCGTACTGTTATCCCTTGTAATATAATGACCAATCGGAAGCATTAGGTTTTTCAAGAAAGATTCGTGATAGAAATTTGGTGGCAATCCTGGAAGGACCACCCAAACAGGCACCAACGAAGGTTCTCGATCGTTTGAAAAATTTATAGTCCAGTGAAAAATACGGTATAGAACCCCTTCCACCTCACATGCCTCGCGAGCAAAAGCCTTTACGAAATCCTCCTCGTTAGAAAAACGAATGAACACATTCATTGGTTTGCTCATTCCAAAAACTACAGGTTGAACATCCAGACCCCAACGGCTACAAATGAATGATCTGATGACATCCAGTGAAGGTCGTTGATGCAAAAACTTCAAAACAATCGAATACTGAAACGGAACTACAGATTTCAATAATTCTTCCTGCATGAACATAATGCAGGTCTTGCCCTCTTTGATTTTTGGAGGACGCAAAGGAACCTCTACCTCCGGGAGAGGCAAAGGAGACTGAGCCACCAAGTACACAAACGTTCGAGTCCTACCATGCAAAGCCAGGTTGCCTAGAGGGGGCCCAGCAGCAGCCATCGCTAAAAAGAAAACCCAAAATCCTAGCAGAGCCCAAAACCCTAGCAGAGTCCCCCCAAAATATCTACCATTAACTCTTCCTTGTCTGAACAGGTCCTTGCCTAGGTCCTTGAATGTTCCACGACGCATGAAGTTTGGTCCTCTTTACGAAAATTGTTTATTGCACAATCGTTTGCTCATGTAATGCAGACCTAGCATCAATTAGCTACTCTAAAAAAGGGGCCCGAATCAATTACTGATTATTTTCACAAGGCAAAAATCTTGGCTGCCTCGTTGGGTGCTGCTGGGCAGCCCTTATCCTCTTATGAATTTTCTGTTTACCTTTTAGCTGGCCTCGGTACTGACTATAACTCGTTGCTAACCTGCCTCACTACCAGAGCTGATCCCCTCTACCCCCATCAAATATACATTTACCTACTAAATCATGAGTCTCGCCTAGCTCATCAAGCCCATACATTGCTTAGTGGTAATCCCATAGCTGCGCATCTCACCTCTACAAGACCACCTTCTGTGTTTTCTTCTTCTCACAGAGGTAGGGGTGCTAGACACTTTTGGGGTAGGTGTGGGGGTGGTCGTCATAATCCCACTTCCTTTTCTAGTCGAACAAATTCCCGTCCCCTTTGTCAAGTTTGCCACAAACCAGGACATACGGCCCTTGCATGCTACCATCGTTTTAATCACAGTTATCAAGCCTCTCCACCATCATCCTTTTCAGCCAATCTTACTACCATCCCACCATCATCACCTCACCTCAATTCCTGGTTCGCTGATACAGCTACAACCAGTCACTTTACTGCTGATCTTAACAATCTTAATCTGAATTTTATCTCTTATTAGGGCACGGACCAAGCAAATATTGGAGATGGCTCTTCCATGCCGATTCAACACACGGGTTCTGCACAGCTTCATACTCTATCTGACAACTTTCTACTCTCTCAACTTCTTCATGTTCCCTAAATTACCAAAACTTGTTATATGTCCGCCAGTTTTGTCAAGATAATTATGTGTTTTTTGAATTTTACTCTACTTGTTTTTTTTTGTGAAGGATTCACACACTCGGGAGGTTCTACTTCGGGGCACCGTTAGAGACGGGTTGTATGTCTTACTTGCAGTTGCCACGACCTCATTTTCTTCCTTAGTCTCACCTCAAGCTTCTATTGGTGAACGCACATCCCCTGATTACTGGCATCTACGGCTTGGTCACCCTTCACCTAGGACCACAACCTTCATCATACGACATTGTCATCTTCATGTTACTTCAAACAGACCTGTCCAACCATGTTTAGCTTGTTTCAAAGCAAAAACTCATGCTCTCCCACATCCTCTCTCCCCCTCTCGGTCCAAGCATGCTTTTGAATTACTATTTCTAGATGTTTGGGGTCCGGCCTCGGTATTATCTTCCACTAGTTGTCGGTATTATCTTTCCATTATAGATGATCATACTAAATACATATGGTTGTTTCCAATTCAATCCAAGTTCAATGTTGCATATTTTTTTTATTGCTTTTTTTACGCTATGTGCACACCTATTTTTCCACTAAAGTGAAGGTTGTCCAATCTGATTGGGAAGGAGAATTTCGTCCCCTTCAAAAAATTCTTCAATTTTATGGTACAATCCATTGCATTACATGTCCGTACTCCCATGCTCAAAATGGGTCGGTAGAATGACGTCATCGGCACATCGTTAAGACTGGATTGTCACTCTTGGCTCAAGCTTCCATGCCCTTTAAATATTGGTCTGAGGTATTCCAAACTGTAGTTTTTTTAATTAATAGAATGCCCACATCCGTCTTACAAAATAAATCACCCTTTCAAGTGCTCTTTAAACTTTCTTCGGATTACAAATTTCCTTAGATTTTTTGGTCGGCTTGTTGGCCTAATTTACGTCCATTTAATAAGCATAAAATGGACTTATGTTCCAAATTTTGTGTCTTCATGGGTTATAGTCCCGACCATAAGGACTATTGTTGTTTTCACATACCATCGGGCTGGAATTACATCTCTAAAGATGTTCTTTTTAATGAAGCTCAATTCCCTTTTCAGCCTTAGCCCACCACCATCGCATCAGCTCCAACTCAGCCCTCTCAACTCTCTGGTCTACTCTTTGTTGGGACTCCTTCTCTCATTTTTCCCTCACACGGCCTAGCCTCCTTATCTCTCATTAATCCCACCTCACCTTCTATTGCTGAGACCTAATTACCAACCTCTGGCCCACACACTTCTAAAACCAACACTCTTTAACACATTCGGTCCAACACTGTTCATCTCAATCTCTCGAGTCGTCTTCTCCAGAGTCTTCATCTTCCTCAACCTGCCCTTCACTGATTCTTCCAGTGGTAGAACCATCACATCCCGTTCATCCCATGATCACTCGGTCTAAGGTAAACACTCGCAAACCCCTTACTCGTACAGATGGTACTATACCTTGGCCAATAGCGAAACTCTCATTGTCACTCACTGAATCTACACCCACCACCATATCGGAAGAACCCATTTCCTACATAGAGGCCAGGAAATTTTGTAAATGGCGTGAATCCATAAGATCTGAATTTCATGCACTTTTACACAACCACACTTGGGACCTGGTACCATCATCGGCTTCCTTTAATGTTTTGGAACCTAAATGGGTACTCAAAACTAAAAGGAAGGCTGATGGCACTCTAGAAAGGAGCAAGGCTCGCCTTGTAGCCAAAGGTTTTCACCAACAAGCTGTGATAGATTACACTGAGACTTTCTCTTCAATAGTCAAACACAACCATTCGTATCATCTTTTCACTTGTTGTTACTTCCAATTGGCCACTGCAACAATTAGACATACAAAACGCTTTTCTACATGGTGATCTGGAGGAGGCAGTGTACATACAACAACCTCCCGGTTTTGTGTCCATCGTATGTGTGTAAGTTGAAAAATGTCATTTATGGTCTAAAACAGGCTCCTCGAGCCTGGTTCTAAACTCAAAACCAAACTTCTTTCACTTGGTTTCCAAGAATCAAAATCAGACACATCTCTTTTTATTTATCGCAATACATCTCATGTGCTTTTTGTTCTCATATATGTGGATGACATCATTGTTACTGGTTCGAATTCCTTGTTAACCTCTGATTTTATTTCTGCTCTTGGTACTTCATTTCCTGTTAAACATCTAGGTCAGTTGCATTATTTCTTAGAGATTAAGATTTTCAGAAATAATGAAGGTTTATTCTTGAGTCAATCAAAATATGTTTCTGATCTTCTTCATAGAAACAAAATGCACAATGCAAAATCTGTTTCTACTCCCATGTCAGTTTCCACTAAGTTCACGACCCTTGATGGTTCTACTTTTGAAGATCCACATTTATATCGTAATGTTGTTGGCAATCTCCAATACTTAGCTTTTACTCGTCTGGACATTTCTTTTACTGTCAATAAAATCTGTCAATACATGCATAATCCCAAACTGCCTCATTGGCAGGCAGTCAAAAGAATTATTAGATATCTAAGACTTACTTCTCATTTTGGACTATATTTTTCAAGGTCATCCACATTAACTCTCTTGGCCTTCTCCAATGTTGACTGGGCTGGTTGCCTTAATGATAGAAAGTCCATAGACGGTTTTTGTGTCTTTTTTGATTCACATATGATTTCTTGGGGTTCAAAAAGTAGCCTACAATTGCTTCATCATCCACTGAGACTGAATATAAGGCAGTTGCTAATATCACCTGTGAAGTGTTATGGACTCAATCTTTTTTAGGTGAACTGGGTATCTACTTAAGTACTAATCTATCAACTTTGTGGTATGATAATTTGGGGGCTACATATTTGTCTGTAAATCTAATTTTACATTCTTCCACCAATATGTAGAATTAGATTATCATTTTATAAGGGATAAAGTGGCACACTTAATGTTTCATTTGTATGAAGGAAAGATCAATTGGCTGATATTCTCACAAAGCCACTCTCAACTGCTTGCTTTGAGTTTTTACGATCAAGCCTCACCATTTGCGAGGTGCCATTTGCGTCGCGGGAGACTGTTAAGACACAGGTGCCTCAGCTATTCAACCTGTGATACAAAAGGAGGAGTGCAGCAGTAGCAGTACACGTAACAAGTTAACTTCCAGCTCAGAAATCTCCAGAATAGCACAACAGCGTCATGATGAATGTTCCAGTATAAAAAATCAAAATCTGGTAGGGCAGGTGGCAATAGATCCGTGAATTATGGATGAAGGTTGTTATGTTTTCTTCTATATAAGCTTGTAAAGTCTCGACAGAATATGTATGCAAGAATTACAATGAATCAGAATAGAGATTTTCTTTATCGCTTTCTGTCAAACACCTTGCATGCATGAGTTTGAAATTTCAACAGATAGCTATGACTAGTGACTACGTGTAAATGCGTTGTGTCTTAATGAATAATATCAACCTTAGCGTTTCCATACGCCTCTTTGTTTCCATCTAAGCAACCACGTCGCTCCAAATCTATTAATTAAGGAATGACCTCACGAGAATTTCGTATGACAACTGCGTGATCTGAACTGAAGTTTTTCCCCTTTTAAATCAATGCCTTTTAAACACTCTTTAGTTAATACAATGCTGAAATTTCCTCTATTTCTGGAAGGTTTGTTTCTCTATATGAGAAGCGCATATATAATTCTTGCTAAGACCAGTTGAAATGTCTTATTCTACAAAAAAGTAATATATAAACTGCTATAAAGAGTTTTTCAGATGGAATCTTATCATAATATATAAGGACGTTGCTATGTACACGGAGAATTTCAAATCTTTTTTTTATTTTTACTTTCATCATTTTTTTTAAACTATTTAGATATTTTTTAAATATAAAAAAAATCACATATTCATTTAAAAACACTTACTTAATCATTGAGTAAAAAAAAAAAATTAAAAAAAATTTCTGGCCACCATCGGTGACCACTTTATGTGGGAAAAGCATTTCCCTACATATAAACCCTCTTCGTAACTTCCCTCTATTTCTAGGAAATTTATTTATCTAAATGAGAAAACGCGCCATTCTTGCTCAAGACTAGTTTAAATGTCCTATTATACCATAAGTTTATATTAAGAGAGATGCTAGAGAGTAGCCGGAAGCCGCACCACACCAAAGATAATTTTTTTTTTCACCCAATACATTGGGTGTGATGCGGCTGTTATGTACAGTAAGATTGTATTTATATTTTCTCTTATATTAAATTGATCTTAATCACATTTTAAATTGAATTTAATCGTATCCGTGGCATGGAAAAAGTTTTCTTCGCCTCTGGTAGATGGACGATAATATATATATATATGTATAAGAAATGTTATTTACAGTGTTCAGGTGCGCAATCATTTTTAAAAAAATGCAGATTTAAATTCTTTAGAATTTTTTACCGAATTCTAAGGTTTAGAGTGAGAGAAAGATAGATACATGGACTAAACAATATAGAATTTAATGTTGCCAGAGAAGCAATAAATGATAGAATAAATCTTTACAACCTCTCAATACTCCACACTCCATATATTTTTTTTTAATTTTTTTCTTTTATCAAATATTTATTATATGAGTAATGAATAGAAAATTTGAAATAATTTAAAAAGAATAAATTTAAAAATAATATTAAAAAATTTAAAATAATGTGGAGTGTAGAGTGTGGTGGAAGTTGTGTAGCAAAACTCTAAATGATATACAGCTAAATTCATATATTTATTTCTATTCCGCTAAACTATAATGTTCTGTCAAGAATTCTAAGAAATTTCAATACATACATATATATATATATATATATATATATAATTATATACATAGATGGAAAGATACACACACAGCGCCACTTTCTTTTCGTGTTAGTCCCAATGTAATTTGCTTCATAATTGCTCGAATTTGCTTGCATGGACCAAAAAAAAAAAAAAGCCTCCAATTCAAACTTTGGGTTCGAGGGTTGTTGGAACTTGGAATGCCATGCTTCTTGTGTCCTTGTGCATCTTCATTACTTGATTATTATCATTTCCAAGTAGAAGAGGCTCATCAATATTACGATTAAATGACCAAAAAAAAAAAATACTACAATTCGAGACTCCTAACTTTTTCAAATACTCTAATGAGTCATTGATTCAAGTCTTGAATCCCATTAAACACATAAATTTTTTGAGAGAATACTACTGGTTGTGCCGATACTCTATTGATATGTTATTACTTTTGCTCGATGGAAGGGAAATAAATTTAAATTAAGACCCATTTTTATAAAATTATAATGAGTGGTGTTATTATGCCGCCTGCATGTGTCCACTTTGTTTGTCGTTTATGTAAATTGTACTTTTTTTATTATTTTTTATTTCAAATGTTTTTTAAATATATTTAAACATTTTTAAAAAATAAAAAAATATCAATACACTAATAGTCACTTCTTTAACCATTAAGTAAAAGAGAAAAAAATTAAATACATAAGAGGTCAAAATGAGGGGACAAAATGAGACAGTATAGTATCATTACTCAATTATAATACTCTTATAACTATATTACGATTTATATTTTAAAACTACGATTACTTTAGAAACATTATATAATTTATTTTATTAAAATATAAATAGTTTAAAACAGAAAAAAAATAGTTTCAATATTGTTCTTAAATTGAGGGCATTGTTATAAAATTATAATACTCTTGTAACCACTTGAAAACTTATATTTTAGAATTATGGAATTCTCATCAACGGAATCATAAAGGAAAAATGGTCTCACAATGGATGATTTTATTTATTTATTTATTTTTATACATGGGGAGGGAGATTCATTTTTTATTTTCTCAGTGAGAAAGGAAGGCGACAATGGATGATGCTTGTTGAGAATAGATGGCAGTTATCAAGAAAAGAAAAGTTTCAATTGTTGAGAGGCTGAGGAGAGTGTCTGACTCTCCACACAACTGCCAAGTTTTGTCAGCTGGGATACACACGCTTTGCACGCTTCTTTTTACCGCTTTATTAGGCAAAAAGTTCCTGCTACTGAAGGGGTAAATTCGGAATTCCATTCGCTTCAAAATTCGCGGGGCTTCGGACTAAAAACTAAAACGAGTAACAACTTAACAAACCCGTCCAGCTTCTTTCTCTCGCTCTCAGTGCGTGTTAAAAGAACCATCCCCGCCTTGATTCAAACAATACCAACCCATCCGCACTCTCTCATCCCGTTAAAAGGAACCGCCCCTATTCAAACTATATCCCGAAACACATTCGTCGGGAGAGAGAGAAAGAGAGACAGTGAGAACGAAGTTCAGGCTATGGCGGCATCGAATGGGAGCGAGTACTTCGAGATTGGAGGAGCGGAAGAATCCTTTGGAAGACCTTCAAATGCGGAATCGGTGGCGGAGGACGAGGAGGAGCTGCGATGGGCGGCTATCGAGAAGTTCCCCCCGCATCAGCGGACGAACTTCGCGTTGTTGAGGCGGACTCCGTCGGAGCAGGGGAAAGAGGACTCTAAGACAGAGACGATCGACGTGCGGAAGCTGGACCGTTTTAGCCGTGAGCTTGTTGTGAGGAATGCCTTGGCGACCAATGAACAAGACAACTATAGGTTGCTCTCGGCCATTAAAGAGCGCCTCGATAGGTATAGCGCTCAAGATTCCATGTCTCTTTTTCTATCATTTCTGGATTTCGTTTCTGTGCGTTTGCGATTTTTCAAGTCCTTGCAACTGAACCGGATTCCAGAATATGATTTTTATTATTCTATATCCTTTTAAATCTTTATTTCAATTAAATTCTTTAAAATATTTTGAAATTGTATATCAGATAGTTTAGACTCTCAAATGCAATCTGTATCCAAAAAAACTGTTACGCATATTCCTGTTTCTTTGTATGGCTTGATCGTGTTTCCATGTATAACTTGATTTTGTATAGTTGCAGACGATCTGTGCTTTCCATTTTTGCAACTATACAAGTTCAAGTAATACACGGAAACACGATCAACCATACATAGAAAGAGGGATGTGCATAATATCGTCTGCAACTATACAAAATCAAGTTAGACATCGTATACATAGAAACAGGGATTTGCGTAATGAGAACTGTAAACTGTTTGTATTGTACAGAGTCTGAACTTCTCTATATCCAGGAAATTCGATTTCGATATCTTCGTAACTGGATAATTCGTTAAGTAAACGATATTCGAACTTCACAATCGTGTAACTCGGGTTTATTTCTCCGATTATATTAATTAAGTATACTTTTTCGTCATTAAAAGAGTCGGATTGGAGGTGCCGACGGTGGAAGTGAGGTACGAGAACTTGAACATTGAGGCCAATGTTCAAACCGGTTCAAGAGCTTTGCCTACTTTGGTTAATGCTTCTCGTGACGTCATTGAGGTCGAGTTTTATTCTAGTGTACTGGATTTTAATGCATTATAATTAAATCTTTTGGACCTCACATTATCTTTTTTCTTGATTCTTTGAATGCAGCGAATTTTAACTAGTCTACGGATATTTCGACCAAAGCGACGCTCCTTAACCATCTTGAACAACATCAATGGTGTCGTGAAACCGGGAAGGTACAACAAGAGTTCTTCCTTCCCTTGTACAAATTAGAGCTACTGATGGTAGAAAAGACTAAAAAAAAAAAAAAGAAGAAGAAAATCTTCTATACTAACTGAACCATGCTCTGTTATTGAACATAAAAGTTAAATAAAAAAAAAAAGTAACATTCTCGAGCTTACAGGTAAACTTTGATCTCGCATTTAATTCATACTAGTAATGAGAGCATTTTTTAAACTTGCTGAACCGTTGTGTAAAGAAGATTGCGGCCTTATCTCACAGTGTCTGCTAATGGGCACAAAATGAGCTTTAATCTGATATTACACTAATTACTTTTCATCTGAGCAATATAGGCATTCCAAATGTTTCTCTTGTTGGTTCTGAAGTTAAAAGTACTTTAATTTTGCGCACAACAAAGTGAAGTACTTTACATTTCAAAAAGCCAAACTATTTTGCGAGGATACTTTAATACTTAACTATAGACAAAATATTAAGAGCAAATAATTTTTAATTATCCTTAATTTCATTATGGTTTTGGAAAGCTGGTGATATGCAGACCAAAAGGAAAACAAGTAGGTCAACCTTAAGAGTTTTCCAAAAAGCAAGAACTGTCACGTTCTAACATTTGGCGTATCTATGCTCTTTTCTGGTTGTGTTAGAGGGATTCATTACTTTCATGTGTTTTTGTATGAATTGACCAAACAAGCTGATTCGGCCTTTGTAGGATGACTTTGCTCTTAGGACCTCCAGGTTCTGGCAAATCCACCTTGCTTTTAGCTCTCGCGGGGAAACTTGACGGCAACTTAAAGGTTAGCGCTTGCCTACTTGGTGCAATTATATCCACACATTGAAGGATTCGTTATTTTCATGCGTTAAATGTTTAGAGATTCCTATTGCATAAATATTTCCTTTAGTTATTGCTAGTACTTACTCACCATATTGGCCTTGAAAGTTGGTTTTTCGTAAATGGCTGCGAGTAAATCTTTAAGGGGTATGACGCGCACAAGAAAAGAACTGCAAATGACCTCGTTATCAGAGTAAATTAGGGGCAGACTCGTGTGTAGTGCTCAGGAATAATTTAAGATATTCAATTAAAAATAATAAAAACATTTCATTTAAGATGTTCTAATAATCTACAAAATGTTTAGGTTGGTCTTATAGTATCTATCTCCAAAAATCAAGAAAAAAGAAGAAGTCTATTTAGAAGAATATTTGTTTTTCGTTATATCATGAAGTAATGGGGTTAGTCCTATCTACTCTTTCTTAAGTTCATCTTTTAATCGATAACTGTACGAGAGTAGATATCATGACGTTAAGCAAAGGCCCCGGCCCATCAATAATTGGTAGCACCAGGATTTTCTTCATTACTAGATGTTCTAATAAGTAGAATTTCTTCTCCTAATTATTGCCTCAAAACAATACACTATATAAAACTTATAATTGGACAATCTTTGTAAGTATAGCCAAAACTCGACTCAATACTTGATATTTTAATGCTTCAAGTTTTGGTTATATAATACTACATGACTTGTAAAGATTGAGGAGCATCTCATAGTCATTCTCTAATTGCACTTTTCTTTGGATGCTAGTAACGGTCCTGGCCTTTTCTATGTTTACTTGATTTATATTTATATATATTTTTTATCTTATTTTTGGTTTTCAGAGAAGTGGTAATATTACATATAATGGACATAACCTTGACGAATTTTGCGTTCAAAGGACTTCTGCGTACATCAGCCAAACAGATAATCACATTGCAGAGCTGACTGTTCGTGAAACCTTTGATTTTGCTGCTAGGTGTCAAGGTGCAAGCGAAGGATTTGCAGGTTTGTTCTCATTAATTTGCCATTATGACATCTGTTTAAATCATGATATAACCGTTTGTTACATAAACTTAATAATTTATTTTGACAATGTGTATAGGGTATATGAAAGATCTGGGTCGTTTAGAGAAGGAAAGGAAAATTCGGCCAAGTCCCGAGATTGATGCATTTATGAAGGTTTTCATCTTTATAACTCGCTCGATGCCTGTGCTGTGAATGTTTTTTTTTTTGTCCTTTACGGATGAATGATATGCATGTGTTTTGCTTTATACCGATTTAATGGTGAAATAATTTGATTGCACAGGCATCATCAGTTGGCGATAAAAAGCATAGTATTTCAACTGATTATGTCTTGAAAGTGCTTGGTCTTGATATATGTTCGGAGACGGTGGTTGGTAATGATATGCTCAGGGGCATCTCAGGTGGCCAAAGAAAAAGAGTCACAACAGGTCTCATTTCTCTCTTTCGTAGTGACTAGTAAGACAATCTACCTGTGTTCCTAACATCAGATTCAACGGAAGTTTCCCAACTTCAAAAAAGAGTGGCACTGAAAATACTGCCGTCAAAGTTGAGAGAACAAAGAGTAATAAAATAAATACTTGCGTAGTTATCGAGTATTGTGTTCCTGTTGTGAAAAGTGCAGGTTGTTGAACTTGAGTTTTAACTTGTCTATTAAGTAGTAATCACCAATGTGCAAAAAACACAATATAGGATATACTTGAGGCTTTGTTGAGTGGCGTGCATATGTTTTATTTTTTATTTTATTTTTTATAAGTATGAGAGTTGAAACGTTTGATTATGTATCTGGTTGGTCGGTGTTATTCTTATACAGGAGAAGTGGTCGTTGGGCCAAGAAAAACACTGTTTATGGACGAAATATCTACGGGACTTGATAGTTCTACCACATACCAAATTGTAAAATGCACAAGGAATTTTGTCCATCAAATGGAGGCTACTGTATTGATGGCTCTTCTTCAGCCTGCACCGGAGACATTTGAGCTGTTTGATGATCTGGTACTGTTATCAGAAGGATATATTGTGTATCAAGGCCCTCGAGCAGAAGTGCTGGAATTCTTTGAGTCATTAGGTTTTGGACTACCACCACGTAAGGGTGTTGCAGATTTCCTTCAAGAGGTATCGAGTCTCCTCAAAAGAAAATTTATTTTTTCGACATTCCGAGGTAATTATCTGACATGGTATATTCCCAGGTCACATCTAGAAAGGACCAAGCTCAGTACTGGGTTAATTCTTCGAAACCATACGTGTTTCTTTCTGTTCCAGAAATTGCAGAAGCCTATAAAAGTTCCAGATTTGGAAGGTCTCTGGTGTCCTCGCTCTCTGTTCCATATGATAAATCTAAGAGTCATCCTTCGGCTCTGTCCAAGAAGAAATTTGCTGTGTCAAAATTTGGGCTTTTTAAAGCTTGTTTTGGCCGAGAAGTGCTGTTAATCAGCAGGCATCGTTTCCTATATACCTTTAGGACATGCCAGGTAATGTTCACATTTTCACTCACAAATTTCATTGTGTAGAAACGTAGGTGTGTGCGTCTAGCTCAATAGCTTATGGCGTCTAGCCATTTACCATTAATGGACTTCCCTTTATTCTTTTGAGCTCATTTTCCTTTTTTCTGAAACCACACAATATAAGTTACCTATTTGCTATATAATTGTTTGATGAATGTACTGTAAACCTTTTAGAGGGCATGAAAGTCTTATAATTTGGGATGTCAGTTTTCTTTCTGAAGTTTTCTTAATTTTTTTTGAGACTCATTAATCTGTTACATATGAAAGGTTGCATTTGTTGGATTAGTCACATGCACAATGTTCTTACGCACAAGAGTGCACCCCACAGATGAGAAGAATGGCAATCTTTATCTTGCTTGCCTGTTTTATGGGCTGGTGCATATGATGTTCAATGTATTCTCCGAACTGTCTCTTATGATAGCTCGGCTCCCTGTCTTCTACAAGCAAAGAGATAATTTCTTTCATCCTGCATCTGCGTGGTCTCTCACAAGTTGGATTCTGCGCATACCTTATTCCATTCTCGAAGCTGTTGTGTGGTCGTGTGTTGTATACTACACTGTTGGTTTTGCCCCTGATGCGGGAAGGTATCTTCTTTGTTACTTTAATAGGTGACGTTCTCTCTGCTTGTATTTTTATGTACGAGTTACATATAGGTTAAATGTTTCAGGTTTTTCCGTTTCATGTTTCTACTCTTTTCTGTACACCAAATGGCATTGGGTCTTTTCCGGATGATGGCTGCTATTGCTCGAGATATGGTCCTTGCGAATACATTTGGATCAGCAGCAATTCTAGTTGTATTCTTGTTGGGCGGGTTCATCATTCCACATTGTAGGTTTCGTTTTTTTTATTTTTATTTTTTTTATGACACCCCGATTATGTTGTCGATGATTACGTTGTTCTTCCTTCAGCAATGATTAAACCTTGGTGGATTTGGGCATTTTGGGTGTCACCGCTGAGCTATGCACAACGTGCAATTTCTGTGAACGAATTTACGGCCACAAGGTGGATGGAGGTATGCTCTCTGGGCTAAAAGATACACATCTGCCAGTTTTCTGCTGCTTCATAGCAGTTCATATTTGAAGATCTCATGTCCTGGATGACTTCTGAAGTAGTTTTATGCTTTTGGAAATTGTCTCTTTGCAGAGATCGTCTATTGGGAACAATACAGTTGGATACAACGTTCTCCAATCACATAGCCTACCTACTGGTGATTATTGGTATTGGCTTGGAGTTGGTGTATTACTACTATATGCTTTTCTTTTCAACAACATTGTGACGTGGGCCTTGGCCTACCTTAATCGTAAGTTTGAAAGAAGTTTAACAGTGTTTATGTTTACTTTTAATGGTTATTTAAGTTGTTGGTGCCAATTAAAAATCTCATACCTCTGAATTTTCTGCTCCAGCCCTTAGGAAAGCACAGGCAGTGATCCCACTTGATGCAACAGAGGAGAATTCAGCTGCGGATGGTAGTCAGCGATTTTTACTAACTTTACCAATGATATTCATCATTCAGTTTTTGTAGAATTTATTGGATTGTGCTCCAAGCTTGGAACGGATTGTAGCAGTTGTATATTTTAGGAATAACTCGTATTTCTACCTCTTTTTATCCAGTGGGTGGTCACGGTTCCGAATCAGTTAGTCCAACATCTGCCACAAAGGGCAGCAAAAAGAAGGGCATGATCCTTCCATTTCAACCATTAACAATGACTTTTCATAATGTCAATTACTTTGTTGATATGCCGAAGGTGTGTTTGTCAATTTCTTCCACCAAATATACTTGATGAGTGCTCACTTTCCTATATTTCAAACAATTTAAAACAATATTTTGAGTCTATCAGGAAATGAGATTGCAAGGTGTATCGGAGAAGAAGTTGCAACTCTTGTCCAATGTAAGTGGAGTATTCTCACCTGGTGTTCTCACTGCCTTAGTCGGGTCAAGTGGAGCTGGAAAGACGACTTTGATGGATGTGCTTGCCGGTAGGAAAACTGGGGGATACGTAGAGGGGGATATTAGGATATCGGGTTACCCAAAAGAGCAGCGAACTTTTGCCAGAGTATCAGGATACGTTGAACAAAATGATATACATTCTCCTCAAGTGACAGTCGAGGAGTCTCTCTGGTTTTCTTCTTCTCTTCGCCTCCCAAAGGAAGTCAGCAAAGAGAAAAGACATGTGAGTTTCCGCATAAGAATTCATATCACATTGGATTGTTTCCATTGCATTATATCTCTATCATTCATTGCAGGAGTTCGTTGAAGAAGTGATGAGATTAGTAGAGCTTGATACACTACGGCATGCTTTGGTTGGCTTGCCTGGTAGTACTGGCCTATCGACAGAGCAGAGAAAACGTTTAACAATGGCAGTGGAGCTTGTAGCAAATCCTTCCATTATTTTCATGGATGAACCTACATCTGGACTGGATGCACGAGCAGCTGCCATAGTCATGCGAACTGTCCGGAATACTGTGGATACTGGGAGAACTGTGGTCTGCACAATACATCAACCGAGCATCGAAATATTTGAAGCATTTGATGAGGTAAACTATTTTGTTTCTAAAAGTGTTAGTTTCTTAAAAGTGTCTAACCTTTCGGGTTATCTCCACAGCTACTTCTTATGAAACGAGGGGGGCGAGTAATATATGGAGGGAAGCTTGGTGTCAACTCACAAGTAATGGTAAACTATTTTCAGGTAACGTTTCTGCCAATTCGCAATTTCTATAGTTCTCTAATGCCTAAATTAGAAATATGACTGATTGGAATCTAAGACAACCTATTTTTCATAATTGCTCGAGATATTACATCACTGATTGTAATATTCAATTTGCAAGAATATTGTCTACTGTTGTTGAGGCTTAGCCGGTTATGTAAAAATCTGTTTTTTTATCTTTTGATGGTCCATTTGATTCTGTTCTTTTCTCAAGTTGAATTCGTACTTACTGAATAAAAGTTTTTTAAAAAAAAATACCTCACCTGATAAATAAAATAAAGTAAAAAACTTATGCCCAATATGGCAGTTTCCCCGAGAAACTAGCAGTGGCTACTGTCCTATGCTTTCTATAAGGGCTCGGGAATGCCCTCCTTGTGTCTCCTGGTTGCGTATTGTATAGTTTACACAAGGAAATGAAAACACTTACTAGAAATAAGTGAACTTATTCTTTCCCCACGTAAATTTCTAAATATCATCACTAAATTATATCAATACTCATGTTCGTAATGGTTTAATCTATATATATATATATATATATATATATATATATATATATATATATATCTAACACATTAGAATGTATCATTTAAAATAATTGATAAATAGCATAAATTTCTAAACAGACCTTAGATTTTAATAGGAATAAATGTTATTTCATGTGTTTTTTATTTTGGAGTTTCAAGTTTGATGAAAAATTGCCTAAGCTTACCTAAGATTACATGTACATTAGTCTTTTTACAAGGTCTTTCTAAAAGACCCTAACTGAATCAGTGTCATGTCACCGTGATGGTCGCATGCGGTGCGCAACATATACATGCCATTTGTACAAGAGAAAAATACAAAAAGAAAGAAAGAAAGAAAGAAAGAGGGAGGGATCCCCCAGGGCCCCACCACACATTTTCCCCGGTCGTGAAAAAGGGGGGCTTTAAGAGATCCTTTCCATCCGGCATCCACCCACCATTCAAAGGAGAAGAGAAGGGAGGGGCTGCCCCCACACACACAGAAGCATTGGTGGGGATACCCGACTCTGTCGTGTCTCCTCCGCTTCCAACTGTTTTAGCTTTTATTTATACTAGTGCTATGCTACGTGTGTAGTTTCATGCAATAGGGACACATCCTATGTGACTATGACCAAGAGAAAGTTGTGACAACTTAAGTAGTGATTTCTAGTACTATGACCATGTTTTTGGAAGCCAACCCTAATATAAAATTTGTAGTTGTTTCCTGTATATTGATAGTGGAAACAATCCTCCTTAAACTTTGTATCTTTTATTATCTATAATATGCTTGCTTAGGAAAAGAAAAAAAGCAGTGATTTTTAGTAACCTAAAAATCCAATGACTAATTTGGAATGTTTCCTCTAAAAATGAAAATAATGAAAAGTTTTAGGAATCGAATTGTCACGAATAACTGAGTTTGCTGCGGCTCTACCTACTGTATAGGGCCATGCATGCTGCCGAGTTTGAACAGGTACTATAGACCTATTGCGCCATTGCCAATTCGTGCTTAATTTAGGCTGATTAGATTAATCTGAGCAGGTTAATGTTTCATACTATTGTTTTTACCTTTTTATCATTTGGCATCTTTGCAAATCACGCAAATGGTTTACTTCGATATGCACATGAGAACTTTATTTTTGCGTATCCTATTGTGGGTTGTTATCATAGCTTACTTTTTCTGATGTATTTATTGATCAAGCTGAGAGTTTAATATTGGAAACTTTATGTTGAATGTAATCCATATTTCGGTTCAGAAATGTGGTTCTTCCCTCGAACTTCAGTCCAAATAACCGACAGATTTTCCAGAACTCTGTTTTTATATAATCCATGAGGCCAACTGATCAAATTATGTTAATCTGTAGATCTATTCGAAGTTTGCTCAATTTTCCCTTTCTTTTTTTATGCAGGGTATTAGTGGAATCCCTCCAATTCCCAGTGGTTACAATCCAGCGACTTGGATGCTTGAGGTAACTACAACTGCTGCTGAAGACAGGATTGGTGAAGACTTCGCAGACATTTACAGGAATTCTGAGCAGTGCAGGTGAACTTAATCCTTTGTTGCGTTGCTGTTGCGGCAAGATCTTACGAATTTTTGTCATGGTTTTTTTATTGGTCTTTACTTGTATGCCAATGCAATAAACGTAATTTGTTTTAATCTTGTTTTAGGGAAGTGGAAACTTCCATTAAGCGTTTCAGTATTCCACCTGCTGGCTCGGAAGCGTTGAAGTTTTCTTCCACATATTCACAAGACTTGTTCGCCCAATTTGGGACTTGCATATGGAAACAAAATCTTGTATATTGGAGAACGCCGACATATAATGCCATGAGGTTATTCTTTACCACAATTAGCGCACTGATATTGGGTTCGGTGTTCTGGAAAATTGGCTCAAGAAGGTAAATGCCGTCTGTTATCTCTCGTCTCCCTTTTCTTTTACAACCTCTTCTTTTGTTTTTTTTCTTATATGATAAATCATTCGATTTGATTGTCAAGAGATATTGATCTCTCAAGAGTAGATAGGGTTGGTTAGTTAAAAACCACGAACAATAATCTTAGGCTAAGTTATATCCTTTTGGAGCTATATACTAGCGACTTTGGTAGGCAAATGGTTGGTATAAATCCGTACCTTTCGCAAGTTTTGCTGACAGCAGTCTTGCATTTAACATGAAACCTTACCTGAGCAAAAATGTAAAAAGTGAATGTACCTTACTATTCAAAAAACAGAAATGCTTTGGTTCCGAATTTGTGTGTCTGGTTTCTTTTTTTACCTAATAATTAAGAAAATATTTTTTAATAATGTTGTAAATTTTTTATTTTTTTTAAAATATTTATAATGATTAAAAAAATATATGAAAAAAAAGAAAGTAAAATACACTATTTGGGACACTTATTCAGACTACTTTTTCGGCCGCGGTTGCATAGCTCTTCAAAAAATTTCAAAGGTTTGCTCCATTTTGGTGGACTGTACTTCAACCCGTGCAAATAATATCCTCTGTTGCCGCCTTTTTCCTGGCAATAAAGAGTCAAGACAACCTCCAAGTCTAAGCCTTTCTTTTATACACTGATTGATCTTTATCATAGAGTAATGTTATATACCACACCATCATCTTACTTTCATCTCACAATATAAGATGTGACATATTTATCACTATTAAATGATAAAGAATCATGTAATAAATGATCATTTAATAGTGATAAATTTGTCACATCATGTATACTGAAATGGAAGTAGGATGGTAGTGTAGTGTATAGAATTTTCATTTTATCATATATTAAACTTTTCAACATATACACGTTGTTAGGAGTTCAACTCAAGACTTGCTAACGGCTATGGGAGCTCTTTATGCCTCGTGCTTGTTTCTTGGAGTCAACAATGCATCTTCAGTACAACCGGTTGTTTCAATTGAGAGGACAGTATTCTATAGAGAGAGAGCAGCTGGAATGTACTCTCCAATTGCTTATGCAGCAGCCCAGGTAAGGGTCATTACGCTCAGAAAAATCTAGCATATTATACTTCTTTCAAGTGGAAATTGCTGATACATATTTTGACTGCACATTAACAGGGCCTTGTGGAGATTCCATACATTTTTGCGCAGACAATACTATATGGCTTCATAACCTATTTCATGATTGATTTTGAACGGACAGCTGGTAAGATCCCTTTTCTTTGTAGTTGCTTCTTGGTCTGTGGATTTGATGATTGCTGTTCTGTTTAATAGTGTGATAGTTTCATTGATTTTCTTCTTTTAGATGTTTATTTAACAGACTGAGTGTCTAAATGAGGATAGCCTTTCTTCTTGGGTTCGGTTATGGAATATACATTGAATTCAATTGTGTAATTTGTTCTTTAAAGTGAAAAATAATACTAATAATAAAGGGCACCTAACTGGAATAATCGTCATATTGTTCGGTTATTGAATAATCATCATATTGTTTTCTGATGTTCCATGCGCATAATGCTTATTCAAATATGCTGATATCTAACTGGATGTTTCTCCTGTATTAATGCAGGAAAGTTTTTTCTCTATCTTCTATTTATGTTCCTTACATTCACCTACTTCACCTTTTACGGCCAAATGGCCGTTGGTCTTACACCTTCGCCACACCTAGCAGCGGTCATTTCTTCTGCATTCTACTCTCTATGGAACCTCCTTTCAGGTTTTCTCGTGCCGAAACCGGTAAGTAAATATAATGTACATTATACCGCAAACTATTGCTTCATTCATGAATTCAACCAATTAAGTAAGCAAATTCTGGAACTGGAGTCAAGATGCTGAGAAAATAGCTGGAGTCAAATAAAAACATAGCAAATGATATCCTTAATTAGGCGTTGTTTAGAAATGTTTATTTCTTTGTTTTTCCCCCCCGCTTTTTTTGGAACCATTCTAATGCATTTTACATCTTTTAATACCTCTCTCAGTACATCCCTGGATGGTGGATCTGGTTCTATTACATTTGCCCAGTTGCGTGGACCCTACGGGGCATTATCTCGTCTCAGTTTGGTGATGTGGAAAGCAAGATTGTTGGAGATGGATTTGAGGGCAGCGTGAAAGAGTATTTGGAAGTTAGTCTTGGCTATGGCCCTGGGATGATAGGAGTTTCGGTAGCGGTGCTTGTTGCTTTCTGTCTCTTCTTTTTCAGCGTTTTTGCATTCTCAGTCAAAGTCCTCAATTTCCAGAGAAGATAAACGGAGCTCCTCCGAATATGGATCTGAACCAACAATATCACAGCTGACTGGTACGGCACCGGACAAACTCAAATGCAGAATTTACACTTCTTGTTGAGAGTGCTCTACAACATTCAGATCTTTTCACCTCCATTTTTCCATAATCCTAGTACTTACGATATTAGGTAGTTGAGTTTTTACATCCATCTACAGCCATATAGTTAATAATAAGTTTCAAAGTATAGAATTTTTCTTACCCCGTTATCAACTATTACATTGTATTAATGTTGATATCATATAGTTTTGAAAATACTGAGATTTGCTCCCACAAAAGCACTTCATCATCAATTTCATTTTATTATTATTATTATTACTCCAAAACAAAATAATAATAATAATAATACTAATAATAATAATAAAATGAAAAATTTTATTTGCAGTCCCCACTTGGGGATTGCATGTGCAGACCCTTTATTAAATGAGAAAAAATATTATTTCAGGAGGGATAGTTTTGTAATTTTAAAAAAATTTAAAGATAAAATTACCTAGGCTTGCATTGCAGTCCCCAAATGGGGACTGTATCTAGCATTGCTTTAATAAAATTTACTGTCGATCAGTCTGATTCAATTACACATGGTGCTAAAATTGATTGTCTAGAAAAGAGAGATTTGCATGGGTGCACGCACATGTTTATAGGACTTGGATTAATAATAGTGTCTTACTGTTCATCATCACCTCTATGAGTCTGCCAGCATGACATGACACATAGCTCGAGTCAGCATAGTCATTCTTCCATTTTGTCTAATTTATTTATATACCAAAGGATACAAAAATCCAACTCTCTTAGTAATTTATAAGTTCCTGCACAATGTCAATTAGCTGTCAATAGCATATTAGGAGGAACCAAGAAATTCCTCATCCTCCCCACCCAATCCGGAACCTTTTTTTTTTTCTAAAAAAATAAAGTCAAGGATGAAACACATAACTGATCTGTGCTCAAGCTCCAACATATCATGTAGGGAAAAAATATATAAAATGCTAGTGGCATGGAGAGTTTGCACATATATCTATATATATAATATTACTTGTACAGTCTACAGACAACAAATATATATGAAGCACACAAAACAAGGAATAGATTGTGCATTTATATAGAAAATAATAAAATAAAAAAAGGAGCATTTTGTGGAGTTCCTCCACATGAACTATAGAAGTAAAAGCTAGGGTTGGCTACATGGAACACAAGCTAGGTTTTAGGCAGACTACCCCTCCAAGACATGATGAGGAATAAAAGGGGGGGAAATAAGGCATCCACATTTATTTAATTAGGTAATAAAATCTGCATGCTCATAAAATAGGAAACAACAAGGAGGGCATGCAGTCAACTAGCACATGCAAAAGACAAGCTGCCAAAAGTTCTTTATTTTGATCTGCAATAAACCTGCAGTTTGTGGTGCTCACATCCTGTTTTGCTAATTGATCCAATTGAAGTCAAAGCCCTTTTATCTCTCAAGGAATGAGTTTCTCTTCCCTCATGAAATCAATCCAATACATGATTGAATTCAATGTCTTGTACCTTACTGTAAAACCAAGCCTATCAGCTTTGTCTCGAGCCCCCAACAGTTTGAATGGGCATCGGAACAAGATGTCCAGGAATTCCCAATTTGCCAAATCTTCCATCTCTGTTTGAACCAGTCCTTCCTTTTTCACAATCTCCTCCCATACATTTTTCTTGTCAGCCATGCCTGTTGAGAACCGAAACTCCTCCAGAAACATGTCTTCAGGCACTTCTACACCAAGCTTCTTTGCAAGTGCAGGCCAGATCTCCTTCCATGTGAAACTTGGGCCATTTATTGCATTAAAAGCTTGGCCATCCATGGAATATGTTGCATCATTGGTTGCTGCCCAAATGTGCTGTTCAGCCACCAACCGAGCATCTGAGCCATCAATGCAAGTCTCTTCCCAAGACTCCTTTGATCCTCCAAACACAAAAGGGAGATTCAGATGTTTACAAATGGCTCCATACACACATAAACTCCCCATGAAATTATACAGACTCCTTTTAGAACTACCTATTAGCAAACCAGGCCGGAGCACAGACCAAGCCACCTTTCCCGCTAACTTCTCCTTGAGAAAGTCTTCTAGAACATAGTAAAAGTTCTGGCTTGTGCTCACCCTCGGGCATTCTTCATTGTAGTAACGAACTTTCATGTCAAAAGGGCCTTGCAATGAGATGTAGTGCTTCATACCCGTCTGGAGTGACACATGTTTCAATGCCTTTGCTGTGGGGAGAATGGCATTCAAGGCGTTGGAGATCATGCCCTTGTTCTGCTCGCAACACTCTTGGCTATCCAAAGGAAACTGGCTTGCCCAAGTGATCCAGAAAATATGGGTAACATCATGCAACAAAGAGAGTTTCTGTTGGGTTTCCAAGGGGTTCAGCAAATTACATGAAATGAATTGAAAGTTGGGATTCTCTATGCAGGGTATGATCTCAGGGTTTCGAGCTATACCATAAACCTTCCAATTGGGTTTCAAGATAAGCCTTCTTGCAAGCTCTTTCCCTGCTAGCCCCGTCACCCCAAAGATGACTGCCACATGGTTCATGGCAGCTTCAGTGCTGCCAGATTCTTCAGCTGCCATTGGCACAACTTGATATCTTTGCCTCAGTTAGAGATCTGACCCATTTTTATATGTGAAAAAACTGTGTTATATGTGATTCTTGTGGACAAGCTCTGTTATATATAGACATCATTATCGTAAAAAAAATTAGTCATTATTTTTATAAAATTGTTCTTAATTTAAAATAAAGTTGTAAAAAAATTATAAAAGAGTTGTCTCCTTATCGTACCCTTCTTGTCCAATGCCCAACGAGGCCTCCCTTCTTTTGAGGGAGAATTTCTCACAGAATTTTCAAAGCCTGCGCTTCAAGTTATTTACTTAATTATCATAAGCTGCTACTTGTAATAAGACAAGCAACACCCCTTTTTTTAAATGGCTCTCCTTAGACGTTAAAACAAATCCATCACTATTAAAATTAACAACATCCAGTTGGCTGCCCCAGATCAGTATATATAGAACCTTGTTGATGAATGGCTAACCTGCCGGCAGATTCTGCCCCTGGCCCTCATGACTTTGCTGGCCTTGCGGCTGCAACCAAGTTTTATATTATATTATATTATATTATAAGTTTTAGGTTTTCCGGTCAAAGGTCGAGGCTTTCCCTGTAGTATTCAACCCAAAAAAAAAGGTAGAGTTCCCTATATGCATGCAGGGCCTAAGTACCACGTTTCCCCTAATGGCTACAGCTCAAACACAAAGATTCCATGACTTCGACAAATTAAACACATTTTTCTATTTCTTTCATTTCTGTTCTATTGCTTTTAAAGAAATGATTGTTGATTGGTTGGGCCACAATACAGGCCGTGGAACTTGCGTAGCCATTGATATTGCTTATGATATATGCATATATTTGTTCATCCGGGAAGATAAACTAATAATCCTCGTGCTTTTTTCCTTATAATTTCCTCTAATAAGTGTTTATGTTCCCGGAGGGAGTTTAGACCTCACTTATAAATCCTGCACATGTTTATGTATCTACCTAACCCATCCTCCCAAGTTTGAAGAACTCAAATGAAAAACAACTCTCTCTCTCTCTCTCTCTCTCTCTCTCTCTCTCTCTCTCTATATATATATATATATATATATATATATATATAATGACGTTACTCAGTAAGTTGTTTGAACATTTATCTGATTAATATGAGCCATATGAAATGAGGTGCGTTGAAGTTCCTTGCTATTCAAGCAGGGATAAGCATTTTCTATCTACACTCACTGATCAGTTTAACCCTTAAGATAGATTAAAAAAAATTATAATGAGTATAAATATATACATTATAATTTTTTGCTAACTTAGAGATGTAATAAACGCACATTACAAAATTAAATTGTAATTTTCTCTTATTAGAATTGAAACCGACGAATATGAGACAAGTTATAGGGTACGCTTGGATAGTGAGATGAGATAAGATGATTTTAGATGAGTTGAATAAAATATTGTTAGAATATTATTATTATTATTATGGGATTTGAAAAAATTGAATTATTTATTATATTTTATGTGAAAATTTAAAAAAATTATAATAACGAGATAAAATGAGATAAAACCATCTCTATATCCAAACATGATCATAGTTTCATTTTAATAATAACAAGTCTATGAGACAAGTTTTAGTAACATTTTAATGATAACACAAGTCTTGTTTGTCTATCTGATTTAGTGATTTGTCTCGTATAGAAATGGACCTTAATACAGTACAAAGATCAGTCCACAAATAAAGACAAAGCAAGCAAGCCGGCCAACTTGCAGACATGTGAAACTTTCCCTGCACTACAGACAACTCGGGCTTTCTTGGCCCATTTTATATTCAGACAACAAAAATTAATGCCCAATGCTTTTTTTTTTTATTTATGTAAATGAATCTTCTGATCGTAGTAGATCCTCAATTTTTTTCATGGTATTTAATATTATGTAGATTACACATATTATATATATCTTTCTTCTAATTGCAAAAAAAATATTTGGAATAAATAATTGTAGAGAATCTTAGTCAATTATTATAATTTGTTTTTTTAATATAATATAAAAAATATATGGAAGATTGATATCAGGGTGTGCTCATTTCTTCCACTAGAGCAACATAATATATAGCTCAAATTAAAACATGCAAAAATGATAATCACAATAAAAGGAAAGAAAGAAATAGAAAAAGAAAAAGGCCTTGCCATTTGCTAGCAGTCCACTTTATATGAAAATAGGCTTTTGAAATTAACAAAAACCCTTATTGGAAAGACAAAGATAGAGCTATATACAAGAGTAACGCTACAGCCATGTTGGGAGTTCTCGTTAGTGTCTTTTATGTTTTTTTTTTCTCTTTTTTTTACATATATTTTTTAACACTTTTAAAAAATATATTCACAATATCTTTAAAAATCAATTCTTTAATCATGAAGAAAAAAAAAATTCCAACGAGAGCTCCCAACAGAAAGACTAGTATTATTCTATATACAAACACATCTTCAACATCATCGAAATCCCATCTTTCTCGAACCTTAAATTTTAAGATCTCCCCACCTCTCTCTCTCTCTCAAATTAACCTCTAGCCAGCCATCGATCACTTTTGTTCGAGCTCTCAATTGGCCCTCAACTCTCTATAATTTAAATGGAAATTAAAGTTTATGATCAGTACTTCACCAAAATGGATCAATAAATTAAGAAATTACAGACTCATAGCCATGCAGCAGCTTGCAACCATCCTTTCTTTTTCTTTTTTTTTGGGGGGGACAACACAATTGTCAGGTCATGCAATCAAGGCTCCAGAGAATTTTTGGACTCCTAAGTTACCAGTTGTTTCATCTGCCAAGAAATTACAAAAATTATTAAAACTTAAATTCTGTATAGAGTGAAAAAGAGATAGATATATGATATGATCCGTCTGTAATATTTATAACTATCGGAGTGAACGATAAAAAAAAAAAAATAGTTTTTAGCGAAGTACTTACTCATGAGTGGTATGCTATCAACAAAAAAACAAGCACCAATAACAAGGTAGCATAGGAAAAGGACTACTCCTTTCATGTAATGTGAAGTTCCATCCTGAAAAATAATTGAATATCATGTATTAGTTTTATTGATCATTGAAAACTTGTCAAGGATATCAATTTGACGTGATCAAGAAATACACACACACACACACACACATATATATATATATATATATATATGTATATATAAGAATTGATAAATAATGAACCTGTAGAGTGAAGGCTGTGACAATTATAGAGAAAGCAAGACAACCGGTTTCAAGGAGACTGAAATCTAGATCCATGCGGATACCCATTATCCAAGCAACAATTACGCTTAAAGGAACCTGAAATTGAAATTGATAGATCATATCAATTTGCATGGTGAAGGATTTTTCTTTCTAAATGTTCAATTCTGGAGAGATTTTACATCATATAATGATGTCCATTATTCCGATTAAGAAAGTGAAGAGGATCTAGATTAGTTTATGAGATAGTTTTGCATGGCTTAATTGATCAGAGTCCTAGCTCACCACAAACATGGAAATTTGAGTTGCAGACCCCAAAGCCACACCCAGAGATATATCCTGCATTATTATACGTACCCACAATATTGTTATATATATACACAGATCAAATTAAGGTAGTACCTATATATATATATATATATATATATATGATCAGTAAGGAAATTAAACTAAATGATCAGATCATATCAAGCATGCATGCATGCATACCAACTTGTTCTTGAATGCAAATATGATTGATCCAGCATGCTCTGCTGCATTTCCAACGATTGGTAGCAAAATTATGCTGATGAAGCTAACAGAGATTCCCCAAGAATCTGATGCAGCCTAATTTATCACCAATTAAGATAACAAAGTCAAAACCATGCATGCATGCACTATATACCTCGATCGATGGATCGGAGGACTGCATGTGGAGATCATAGATAGATATATTATACCTCGATGGTTCCCACAACATACTCGGATAGCACAGCTATGATAATTGTCATCCCAACCAGCCAAGCAAACGCACTCCAAAATCCTATCACTGCCTTTTCTTCTTCATCATCTTCCTCCTCCTGACCATATATTAATGTGCCAAAATGATATTTGCAATCTTAGAATCACGCGCAAGTCCTGTTTACGCTTTTTGAAAAAAATGAGTAAATCTAGATTTCACATGCATGAAAAAATCATTTTTTTAATAGTAGACTTCAATTTCTATTTAAGGAAGTGCGCGAAGCTTCGCACTAGCTCAGTTCTAGAACTGTATCAATGTATACTATGTATGGTAAATTAGTTTTCAGAATATGAGTATTGGGGGAAAAAAATAGTAGATCATGATGATCATGAGTGAAATCGTGAAAATAATAGAAATTTATCACAAGGGTAATATGGTATATACGTAGATAAAGATTCAATATTAATTTACGTAACCGTTAATAATATCATGAGAGTGACTTTCACGTGTTCACGAGAAAGAAACCGTTACAAAGCAACCGTTACATGAGAGCTGGGTCCACATTAGAAGACTTCTACATATATAAATTAGCTTTATTCTTTGTTTCTACCAATTCTACCCTTCATCTTTAATAATAGCAATTTTATAAGTCAATCACTTACAATATAATATACTCGTCAATCAGGGTGAACATTATCAATAGGGAAATACTCTAATTACAAAAGGATTACATAAAAATAATCTTACAAACTCACGTGACATGATCTGGTTTGTCAGATTATAAAGTAATTTGTATTGTAAAGTAGAACTAACGGATCAGATGAACTTACGTCAATTTGTGTGATTATTTTTATAAAATTCTTTTATGGATGTAGCAGTACTCTTATCAATATTGTTAATAAGGATATATATAATATTTTATTTATTTTTAGGTTATAGAATTGTATAAATCAGGTACCTCTTGTGAATCAAACAATTCCCGATGGGTTTTTAACTGGAAGAAGATGTATGTAATATACGCTATGAGCATGATAATGCTGCTTGCTCTTGACAGCCGAAGGGTATAGAGAGCTGTGGAATTTTCTATCCCTGCGGCATATTTGAGCATCAATGGCAGCAGGTGGCACAGCAATCCAAGCAACAAAAGGAGAGAGTTTACATCAGCCTGTTTCTGTCCAACCAAACAGATCATCATGAATTTAATTAAGATCCCCGGCCATGCATCTTGTAAATTTGGAAAATGGTTAATTTGCTTATAAAAAGGCCCAAAACGAACAGGATTATTATAAATTAATCTCTTACTCTGTCATATCTTTGTTCCTTTCTTATGTTTGCCAAACCTCCACAGAGGAGAGAGGTCCCAAGAACAAGAAGAAGGTTTGAGAGGATGGAACCCAAGAGGGAGTACTTCACAACATGTATTTTGTTTTGGTGAAGTGCAAATAATGCAATTATTAGCTCTGTTGCATTCCCACATGTTGCATTCAGAAGCCCTCCAACTGCAAATCCAGTGCTACTTATAAATATTAATTTTTACTAGTTTTCTCAATGAATTTAGGTTCAAATCCGAATCACTGAAGTATAAGGATTGGGGTTCATGAGAAAAACATACCCGTTGGACCAGTGAAGTATGCAATTTGCCTGAGTTTTGTTGATGGAAAAACAAAAGAAATAAAAATGTTAGAAAATCTTCCCACATTTGTCATCTTAAATATGATCAGTAACTTACTCAGTGAGGAAGCTGACACGTTCAGCAAGCGGGGCGAGTCCAAGCAAGCTCAAAGCAAATATCCAAGGCTACAAAATTAAAGAGCTATCATTATAAACACATCATAATTATATATATAATATGTGTGTATAATTTCATATATAAGATGAGGATTTTGGGTGTAAAAAAAATATTTTCGTAAGATCATGAAGATTTTGATGAGTTTGTGAGGAGCTAGCATGCATCCACACCTTATCCAAAAGTGGGGAACTCATGAACTTACTCGGCCAAAGTTATAGAAATCTGCAACGACTGCCAGAGGAATGGCAGGGAAGAGCACCGCAAGCTTGGTGCCAAGGACCACCTCTTGCAAATTTGCCAACATCTGTCTAAGCATTTTGAACCTAATTTTCGACACAAGCGCCGGATCCGACTTCTTGCGTAAAATGGAGGACGAAACGTTCTGTGCTGACCTCCCGTTGCTGATCATGATGAGCTCCTTGGTCATGATCATCGAGCCCTTTGGATCTCCATTCTCCATGCAGTTGAAGGTGGTCGACTCATCAGGTTGCAAATCCATGGCGTAATGGTATCTCAGAATCGTTCCCGGCCACGTGATTCTGAGAAACGTCGAAAGTACTACTACTCTCCGTTTGTAGTATTATTCATGGTTGTTATATATATATTTATATACATAGGACAAAGCTTGTTGTAGGTTGAAAGCTTCGAGGCACTGTTTTTCTTGTTTATTATAAGGTAGTTTCCGGGAATTTTCGTAGTCCTTGTTTCGGTTCTTGCATGAGGCTCCACGTACTTAACATGAACTGCCTGTTGCTACAACATGTATTGCTACGTGCTAATTAACCGAAAGTTGGCAAACAAATTAATAGACAGCACTTGTTCTAAGTTTTGTGGTATATATAAATTAAGCATCCTAGAATAACTGTGTGTACAGGGGATGGGTTTGTTTGTATAGATTCATTATATATGCACTGTACGTACGTGTTTATATCTGAAGGTGGCTGCATTTCTATCGTTTTGTGATGTGTATGCCACGCATGTACGCATGTACCGATCGATATTATTCGAGCTTTCACCTAATTTGAAGAAAACTATTAATGATTGATTAAGGCCATTGTGATTCTTTCGGCCTATTCTCTGTTTAATCATCCAATCAGAGAAAGCTAGAAAGTTTAATGATATTTGCATACCTTGTAGATAGAGTGCGCAAGTTCCGTGTATTCCATTTGAAAAAAGTAAAAAAAATCTATGATCCATATAAATTATTTTTAACAATGAATCTCATTTTTTTCAAAGTGAATGTGCGAGACTACTTGCACACTGTATCTAACATTACTCAAAAATATAAAATGAAGATTATTGAATAATATTATTTAATGCTATATATATATCCATGCATGCATGCGAGATTTTTGGATACTGATCTGACACTCAATTATCCATTTAATATGGAGTACAAAATGCTTTAATTATTTCGTTTCTAAACATATTAAGTTATTAATTAAGTGATCAAATGACCAACAATTAACCTCAGTATTTTCCTTAAAAAAAAAAAAAACAACCTCAGTATTCTGCGCGCAATAAAGTGAAACTCTCGCTTTTTTAGAAATTATATATCTCATCCTAAAATTTTTTGTCTTATCTCATCTCATCTCATCCTCATCTACTTCCCAAACATAATTCAAATATAAAATTTTCAAACTAATCATTACAACTTTCTCAAATTTTCAAACAAAACATAAAAAATAATTTAACTTTTACAACTTTCTCTAGATCTCCATTCTCAAAACCCAAAAAATACTTAACTCAAACTATCAAACTACTATATATATTCACAAACTATCTTATTAATTTCAAATGGTCATGACTAAAGACCCCAATTAGTCCAATAATTTGACTAAAGAATTGAAAGAAAATAAATAAATAGAGTACAGCTAGCTTATTTTCCACGTACAACTTAGTTCGTGCGTTTGCTTCATAATTTGTCGCTGCTTAAATCTTAATTATAACAAGTGATCATGTCTAATATCCAAAGGAAAATATTCTAGCTTTAAAGTGATTACACAAAAGCAATCCTACAAACTGACATAGCTTGATGTGATTCGTCAGATTGTAAAGTATGTACTAGCTATAGCTACAAGAAAACTACTTATTTGCGACCAGTTAATTCCAGCGAAATGACTATTTACAACTAAAATTAGTTACAAATAGTCTTTTGGTTGCAATAAATTGGTCACAAAAGCCTATTTTTCTTGTAGTTTTATTATAAAGTAGATCTAACGGATCAGATGAAACCATATCAATTTGTAGGATTGCTTTTGTGTAATTCTTTTGTGGATGTAGCAGTCCTCATATCCAAATATATCATGATACAAATTACTTGTACATATATATAGTTACATAAAAGATCATGTCACACTACTATATGAGCTTTGTTACTAATTATCATCCTCACACACCACACTTTTTTTTTAAAAAAAATTATTTTTATTTTATTTTATTCTTCTTAAACTTATTGAATTCTTGTACTCATCATCCATATACCACACATTTGGTAAGAGAAAAAAAATAAAAAATAAAAATGTGTGGTGTGTGGTGTGTGGTGTATGGAGATGATGAATAGAATTTTTCATCACGCCCACCTTCAGGTTACAAATTAAATAAGAAAATCAAGGTGAAAAAGATATATATATATATATATATATATATATATAAAATAATTAGGGATGTGTATATATAATCCAAATTAGTTAAAAGTAAGACCATGATTGAATACTGATGTGATCTCATGAGATGATCTATAAATAGTAGTAAAAAAGTAATGATTAATAAATAAAAAAAATGAATCATTTGTGAATAATATTGAACTATTAGTAAATAGCAGTGAGCAGCTTAAGCAATTATTGATGTGGAATGATTATTAAAGTCAATGACTAATGTTACATATAATATTGCTGATCAAGCACGCATTGTATTTACATGCAGCTAGAGTTCTGGGATGTATATATACGTTTTCCATAAGTTAGCTAGTACAGCTAGCATCTTATCTCCAGATCTGGACCGAAGAATTAAATTAGTAATGTATCAATTTGCTTTGGCTTGCTGTTTAGGCTAACAATCTCACAGTCACAGACAAATTAAATGTGCCTACTCTCTCTCTCTCTCTCTCTCTCTCTCCCCTTTTATATATAAGTAACGTTATTCAAAAGCTTTTAGACCGCACAACGTACACGTGACATATTTGATTTGTAAGATTTAACTTTTAAAATTTATTTTTCAAATCAATGGCATAAAAACCTTTAAATATAAGTATAATATATATATATATATATGTTAATCTGATTACTTTAAGAAAAAAATTAAGAATGTATATTTCCATTAATATCCAATATGTCATTGAAAAATATACCCTCCAAAATTCTTACCAATCAAATGAATGAAAAGTAATGATCAAAACAATCTTCCAATAGATGAAAAACAAAAATTAATCTCGAGGTACCGCGTATAAGTAATATTATTACGGCTTGACGACGATCCTATGAAATTCATTATCCCCATCCTCCAAAGAGACAAAATAAAAAAAGACAATAAATAAACAAAATTAGGACAATATTGAGGTCGGATAACTAATAAAGCTAGGGAGCAGCATATATATATTTGGTACCTTAAACGGCACCCCAAAGTTAGAAATTTCGTGGAATTTTCAGGGAATGGTCGACGAAGATCATGATGATCAGAATCAAACGGCTGTGCTATTTTTTCTTTCAGATTAATCATAAAAAAAAATGGACAAAGATGCCGAATATATGCATGATGAACTGACATGCATGCAATGATTTGTATTTGTCTAGACTTAAGGAGCTTGATGATCCTTAATTGACCTTTGAGATAAACAACAAATATTGTTGGAGGAAGTTTCCTCAAAACTCTCTTTCTCCTATATATATACTTGCCGTCCAAACTGGGTGACCCCTATATTACACACAATATATATATATATATATATATATATATATATATGTATGAAATATTATGCTAATAATCCGATCATCGAGTGGGGTTTTCTGTATACTGCCATTTTAACAACACTTGCTGCGAAAGTAGTGAGAAGGCATATCGTCCGTGCCAGCCATTGATACAGTACTTTCATTCGTGACTTAATTATTTGTGATTTAGATCAATTTGTTACCATATGAATTATACAGATCGAAGAAGATACAGTCTTTCTATGTTATTACTTCACGTGTTGTACGTACGTGCATGCATGCAGGCCGTTATTGAGACAATATATATATATATATATATATATATATATATATATATATATCCATGGTGGGGTTTCTGCAAGAATTCACGGGTGAGAAAGTTAGGCATAGAATTTTGTGTGCCTTTGATATATTCAATGTCAAAATCAAAAACACTTAAAATAGCTTGCCACCGTGCAAAAATATGTTTTGATGCTATGTTTTTAACATCTTTTTCTAAAATAAATTTAGCACTCATGCAATCAATTCTGACCAAAAATTTTTGGTTTAAAAGGTCAGATTGAAATTTAGATATACATAGTACTATGGCCAAAATTTCTTTTTTAATAGTACTATATTTTTCTTGTGCAGAATTCTAGGTTCCAGAATGGAAGCGAACAATTTGTTCAGATGAACCTGGTGAAACACATTGTTTCAGAATGCCACCATAACCAATGTCTGAGGCATCTGTTTGATATATATATATATATATTGGAAGCCAGCTAACATTCATTTTATTAGCATGCACCGGCCTGCAGACTAATTATCTTAATTATCTCATGAATGATGCACAGACTAGCTAGCTAGCTAGATCTCGACAAGAAATTTTCTGTAAGTATGATGATTTTAAGAGTGTGAATAGAAGATCAATGTATGTCCGGTTCGCTCGATCAGGAGTACGTAGTACCACTGCGAGCGCCACCCGGCCCCCAGCTTAGAGCTGACTATATATATGATTAATTAAGCTAACATATATATGCATGTAGAAGAAAGATGTACATGAGATTAAACACGTACTGTATTTGTTGGATACTCTTTTAACTGAAAGACTAGTACTGATCAAATGATAATTTACATGTGATTAATATACATACATTGAAATTATCATCAGCCCCTTCATGTTAATGAAACATGTTAGATGCAAATAATCTCATTTAAACATTTACACTTGTACGCGTATATTTTTATAAAAGATTACTACAATAAAGAATTAATAGATCATGATCATGTACATTGATTGCATGTTGAATGTGATCTTGAATGTTTTTACCAAATTTATAGCACTCATTGATCATGTGGTTTTCATTGCCTTTGAAATTTCATAAAGACAGGCCAGAAAATGAACAAAATGTCCCATGTGATACTTACGTGCCTAATACTATACCAGCTAGCTATGAGAACAAGGCTTGAACTTGATATATATATATATATATATATAGAGAGAGAGAGAGAGAGAGAGAGAGAGAGAGAGAGAGAGAGAGAGAGAGAGAGAGAGAGAGAGGTAGGTAGGCAATGTCGATAAGCAAATCTAGTTTAGGATTAACATAATCACTACAAGAAATAGTCCATTTCTCAACAATTTTATTTCTGTTGCAAAAGAAATTGAGTACTGAAAAAATTCATTTTTCTTGTAGTGTAAGCATAATATATCGTGATTAAATTTGTTTTCACCATGACGTAGTACCTCCGGCACTTCATTAAAAAAAAGAAATTTCACTTATGACAGAAGGAAACTGTAGTTACAAAACCAACCAACTTATGCCATCTATAATCTTTAACTAGCATTCTTAATTTTAGGTTTTAAGCACGAAATTATCCGTAAACAAATTAATAGCTTAATGATATATCTACAAATAAATTTAAGACTACTCTAAACTCGTTTGGTATAGAAAGTCTTGATTTATAATTTGAGAAATAATTGAAGGACAAAATGTAATTAGAGACGGAAGAAGTAAAAAGGCCCACGAAATGGCGGAGAAATTGGCACCGGAGAAACGCCATAGCTTCGTCCACAACGCTCTCTCTCTTCAATCTCTTGGTTTTTATTTTTTATTCTGGTTTCGGCGATTGAAACGGTGTCCGGATTTTGTATAAATTCTCAATTTGGTTTTTCAGATCAGAAGGTGTTCGAGTGGGACCAGACTTTGGACGAGGTGAACTTGTACGTAAACTTTCCGCCCGAAATTCATCCGAAACGATTCTATTGTAAGATACAGTCGAATCACGTCGAGCATCAAGGGCAACCCTCCGTACACCAATGTCTGTTTCCATTTCCGCAAAACTATTTGTTTCCTTTGCTTTGATTTGTATTCTATTAAATGGGTTTGTGTAGGTTCGTAACGTTCGTTGTTGTGTTGGAATTACTGGGTTTGATGTCTTAGCATGAGCTTACGTGTCCGGTGAAGACGGACTCTTCTTTCTGGACCCTAGGTAAAACTTTTTGTATTTTTTTTTTCTTCTACTCTTTTCCCGAAACAAAAAATAGGAACGGAATCAGAACATAGTTTCTAGAGGATTTTGTTTGGCTCAAGTGAATGGAGTTTTTGCTTTCTCCGAGGTCTCCAATGATAAACAACCTGCATATGTTTTTATTGCCCTGAAAGATTGCAGCAATTGATTATTGTAAATTATAGTTTTTTTGACATGTTAAATTGGGTTTGTTGCTTGGCAGAGGATTATTAACCATAAACCCTTTATACTCCTGCTGTGACGTAGTCTAGAATATTCTCTTGTTTACTTGTATTTTCCTATTTTAGATATTCTTTTTAACAGAATTAATTCTCTGTAAACAGTGTATAAATATACACTGACTTGATAATGAATAGTTGAGGAAACCATTCAGGATTCTTAGATATACTGCACATAACACTGGATAAGAGAGACAAAGGTCAGACCTGGTCTTCACCCATATTAGGTCAGGACCAGTTGGATCCTTATGCCACCGATTTTGAGCAGAAGCGTCTCATGCTTCAGAGATTTCAAGAAGAGGTAAATTGTGCTTACTCTTGATAGATAATGCTTGATGAATATTTTGTTTGGGTCCACCAATTGGTTTGTATCATTGTGTGAGTTTCATCTCTGGTCTTGATATTTGTTGCTTGTAGTGCCGGTCCAAGAGTGTTGTAGTTACTTTTTCCTATTTTAATCCCATGCCCCTCCTCTCTACCCCCTGTGGATATACTAGCATGAATGATCCTCCACGAACCTCATTTAAACCAGTTTTTCTTAAGACTTGGGTGTGATTTTAGCTGTTCAATTATAGGTACCTCAAATTAAGGAGATTGATTTTAAATAGGAATGGAATTTCTGAAGCATCATCGCAAAACATGAAACTAAATAAACTTCTGAGGCCTGGTCCCGCTTGCACTGTTTGACAACCAGCAGGGGGCACCTCAGAGTACGATCCCTTGCGGTAACTGGAAGTCCTTTTACATCTTCCTCTATTTGAGCTCATTGGGTTGATGTATTTGAATGACTTGCTTTTTTGCGACTTCTGTGAGCTCAGTAATGCTGTGAGATTGTTATTAGAAAAAAGCAATTTTGGCAATTTCCGCAGCCCAAGATTATGATAATAGAAATTTTTTTGAATCTAACTAAAACTCTAGCATCATTTCAATTGTGTTTTTTTCCCCATACATTGGATATGCCTCTGATTCAAAATATATTGCATCAAGCTGTATAAACTGGATGGTGATTTTATTCACCATAGACATCTCTTATACTTCGTCTCTTCATCCTCCTGCATCTTTAGAAAGTGCCAGTTTCACATGTATTCTATTGTCTAAACAACTTTCTGGTGGGCTGTTAGAGAGAGAGTAATTGGCAATTACACTGGGTAAGCTTCAGGGAAGTTTACTGTCAATAACCTAATTTCAATTTTGTATGTAGATAGTACTATCACCACTCATAAGCTGAGTGCATTATTCTAGGATGATAGATAGTCTTTGACACAGAGCTAAAATAGTGGGTTATGATCACATTAGAGAAAAGTTGCTATCTTTTCTCAAGCTGTTTACAGTATTGAAGATAAAGGGACAATCTTTCAGGCATGAATAGGATTTTGCTGAACATTATTGAAGGCATTCATGCTAACACTAGTTGTGGTACTTTTACTAGCAGAAATACCCATGTACAGTTGGGTAATTGGTGTTATATTTTAAGACTATTTGTGTTGTATTTGGTTGTGCATGATATTTCCACTTTTGAATCCAATTTGGATCTATGACGTTTTTTGTTTGGTAGACTAAAACCGAGATGTGTTTGCTTTGGTTAGCATGCCTCATCAAGAATCGTTGTTATGAGCCATGCCATGTGTGTCAAATGTCACTCCGACATACAATAAATGATCTTAGAAAGCGGATATGAATGAATTTGCCAATATTGTTCTCTTCCATCGTGTGAAACATGTTATATTGTTCTCTTTTGCCCCTGTTCCAGTAACGATTGTTCATTTCTGCTGAACCCAGGTTTTGACTTCTCACAAGCTCAGTTTTCTGGGGCCTGTCCTGATCCAAGGACCTTCATGGGTGGAATACGCACTGGTTAACAATCTTGGTATGATGCATTGATTGCTTGGAGTAGTGTGCTTGAGATAAATAAAATGGTTCCATATGCTTATTTCCCACTTGCAGTAACAAGTGAATTAACATCACCGGAATTTCTAATTGCTTGTGTAGTTTAATTTACTGCTCCTGATTACAAATGTAATTTTTTTTTTTAAACAAACCATGGAGGTCTGGCCTCCATATTATTAAAAGACATCCTCACTTGTGGCTGAAGGATAAAACCGTGGTAACAAATGAGACTTTCTACTCCAACACTGCCCTATCAAAAAACCAAAGAATAAAACAATGAGCCCCCAAAAATACCTCTAAGAATTCTTCCTACGTTTCCGAATATAGGGAAAACTTCCCTTATCCAATCTCAGAATTCCTCTTAGAACTGGAGGAAAGATTGACGATGTAGACCATGTTCCACTTAAACCTTGAGCGCCTCTTTTAGCAAGAGCATCTGCAGCAGCATTCACTTCTCTGTAAGCATGAGATATAGAACAAGTAATCCCAGCTATCCGAGTTTGGATTTCATCCCAATAATCTTCCATATACTAAAGACTACATCTCTGTTTTTTCAACCAATGAAGCACAAGCATCGAATCCATTTCTATCTCAACATTCGATAAACCAAACATGCCAATATGTCAAAGGCCATAAAGTAAACCCATCACCTCTGTGCATAATTATTAGAATATTGCCCTGTAAACACTGCAAAACCACAAATAAATTCCCCTCTATCATTTCGAATCACTCATCCTGTACCAGAAGGACCTGGGTTTCCAAGTGAGCAACTATCTATATTCAACTTCATCCATCCTTCTTTTGGACGTTTCCACTGGACCATCGTCGAAACCACTTCTGCAACAGGTTTGATTGGTAAATTCAAACATGGTAAAATCTCCTCATCTCGCCGAGTAAGTGGTTTTACATCCTTCAATTTCAATGCAACCCAAGTCAACCAATACTTAATAGAGCACCAAACTGTGTTGATTCCATCACTCCCTCCATTTGGGCCTTACAGCGATGCCACCAGAGACGCCAGTAATAATTGAAGGTACGAGTCCCAGTAGCTGACCAGAACGGGAAGTATTTCGAGCTCTTTGATGCCAACATGCAATCTTTTCTCTCCAAGTACTACTTGTCAAGCACGGCACTCCAATAATCAATGAGCAAATTCTCCATATTTCTTCAGCAACTTCCCCTCGCTCCAGAACATGATTAAGATCTTCATACCCATGAACTGAGCAGCAATCACACCTTGAGGCTATAGGAATACCAACCCTCCTAATTCGGTCTTCCAGCGGCAAACATTCATGCATAGCTTTTCACATAGTGATTGAAATCTTCTTTGGAAGAGCAGAGTGCCAAACCCATTTTGCCCAAGGAAAATCAGCTCCTCCTGTTCTTATACAGTTCCATGCACTCTAGGATGAAAATTTTCCATCAAAATTTGGAAGCCAAATTAGCATGTCGTCTCCCGATTTCACCCTGCCCAGTTGATCTATTATTTCCTCTGCGTTCTGAGATCCCACCAACCTAGTAAATAGCTCCACATTCCACTCCGAATCAGATTTATAGTTTTCCAACTTCAGTTCTGGAAATTATGTCACCAGGAATTGGTCACGAATAGGAACATTCCCAAACCAATGGTCTCGCCAAAAAGAAATCTGTCCATCCTGAATTTTCCATTTCGAATTTTCTGTCACTAATGGAATACATTTCAATATCATCTTCCAAAAATTTGTACCATTTTTTGGATCCACCACAGAAATATGTTTGTTGCCAACATATTTACCTTTAAAGAACCTTGACAATAGAGGGGAACCTTGCAATAAATTTCAAGCCAATTTCATGTGTAAAGAAATCTACACCTCATGCAGCTTACGAATTCTCAAGCCACCTTCTGCAACTGATTTGCAAATTTCCTCCCATTCATACCACTTTTTCTTTGCTCTCCCATCCTTCACTCCCCAAAAGAATGTGCTCATGATCCTCGTAAGTGTTTTCAAAATAGCTTTTGGGGTCCTCAAAATCGCAAGGCAGTGCACTGGAATACTTTGAAGAACATGTTTTATTAACAGAAGTCGAGCCCCACTGGATAAAAGTCTAGCTTTCCATCCCTCCAGCCGTCCCCTTTTAGCAACCATCTCCTCAAAATGAATATTCATCAACCTTCCCAATATAATCTAAACTCCCAAGTATTTGAAAGGAAAACACCCTTCTGTAAAACCAATATATCGGAGCAATTCTCTGCGTCTAGCTAATGAAATATTCTTGGAGAAAAATATAAAGGACTTCCTTTTGCTTACTGTTTGACCTAACCACCCTTCATATAAACGAAGAATATTGTTAATAGCCCTCAATGAAGCCTTACCCCCATTAGAAAACAATACAATATCATCGGCATAAAGCAAATGAGAAATAATGGGAGTGCCTCTCGGATGATAGAACGGAATTATTTTGCCCAACGCAACCTATTTTTTTATCATTCTAGAAAGAATTTCCTCAACTAAAATAAACAAATACGGCGAAAGAGGATTCCCTTGCCGCAATCTCCTACCACTTTTAAAGAATCTTTTTGGAACTTCGTTCATGACTACTGAAAACCAAGGACTAGTAATGCATTGTCTAATAAGGTTGCAAAAACATTTTGAGAAACCAAATGCTTTAAGAACCTACATAAGAAATTCTCAATCAACACTGTTATAAGCCTTGGCCATGTCAATTTTTACCACCACATTTCCACCATGAGATGGTTTGTTGATAGCATGAATCATCTCTTGGGTCAAACTAATATTTTCAAAAATACTTCGACCCAGTAGAAAGGCTATTTGATCAAGAGAAATGATATTGATTAACAATGGAGAGATTCACTTAACCAAAATCTTTGAACAAATCTTATAAAACACCATACACAAACTTATTGGCCTGAATTTCTAGCTTGTCAGATTTTCCACCTTAGGAATTAACACCAAGAAAGTTGCATTGAAAAATCGAGGAAGATATATACCTCTAAAAAAATTCACCCACAGCTTCAACCAGATCTTTTCCTATAATATGCCAACAAGCACGGTAGAAACCCAAGCCAAACTCGTCAGGCCCTGAACTACTATCTTCCATAATGGAGCAAATAGCATCAAAAATTTCCTGCTCAAACGGACCTCGGCATAAAATTACATTATCTTCCTGACAAATAACCTCTTGAACCAATCCCTCCAACCTTGGTTCAACCCCTATCTCCAGCTTTCAAAAATTCTGAAAAATAGTTAATGGCCCCATCATGAATTTGCTTTGGAGACAAAAGAATAGATGCATTCTCAAGCTTCATTTCCTTCACATCCTTGTTGTTTCTGTGACTCACGGCACAGAAAAAAAAAAAGCATTCGCTTCACCCTTTTTAATCCACCCTTGTTTCGCCTGTTGGGCTAGTCTCTACTCTTCCCTATCCATCCAAACCGAGAGTCCGAGAGTTCCACTTTAGATACTAGTAAGTCCATCTCCACCCCCTCAGAATACGCAATTTGTAAACTATCCTCCAACCCCTTTATACGAGCCTCAAGCTCCAATATATTAGACTCAATTCGACCAAATATTTGTTTATTCCATAGTCTCAAGGCTACTTTTAGACATTTAAGCTTAGTTACCAAGCTAAACAATCTTGAACCCCTTATGATCTCCCCATTCCAAGCCTCTTCTACACATCTGCTAAAACTTGAAGGAAGAAAAACCATAACGAACTAGCTACTTCTCCAATGAAAAATGCAATGGAGCATGGTCTGAGAATGTATGCGCCAGATATTTCATATGTGCATCAGGAAAACTATCCAATGCAGCCACATTTAAAAATCCACAATCAAGTTGTGCCCAACATCTCGATAAACCAGAATGCCTATTACACCAAGATAAAGATTGCCCACTAAAAGGCATTTCCATCAACTCGCAAGCATCAACCCAACCATAAATTCATCCATGGCCAATGGAATCCTCGGCCTGCCCCCCTTCTCTCATTATCGTGTCTTATAATGTTAAAATCACCAACCACCACCCAGGGCCTATTCTGGATATTAGCATCCACTAGATCACTCCACAATTGTCTATGCTCAACGTAGGGACATTTGGCATACACAAAAGTAAGTAATACATCTTTAGAATTATCTGTAACCTGAACTGTCACAAATTGATTACCCATACTGACCTTTATAAGATTAGTATCCTGTGACCAAAAAATCCATATCTTTCCTCCTACATCAACATTAGAACAACAATTGTCAAACCTCAATCTATCTCTCCATAACACTATCCGGGAATGATTCACCATTGGCCCCACAATAGCAAGAACTTTAGGATGCATCTTGGCAACCAGTTTTCTCAGACGTTGACTTGAAGTGCCAATTCCCCTAGAATTCCAAAAAAGATATGAAAACATCATAAATTAAACTTACAAGGTCTGCTTATAACTTGGAAGAACCCTTTATCTTCATTCCTTTGTCTTTAAAATTCGGCTTCTGGTGTATATTAGAATCTGATAGCACATTTTTCTCTTTTGCTAAATGTTCTAAAGCCCTAACCAACTCAGAATCCGAGCAAACATGCGCTTCAGAGCAATCATTCCTTTCAACATCAACCCCTTCCACTCCTATTGTGCACCCCTCCCTTGCCAGTAATTCAGCAATAGTGAATTGATCCTAACCAGCCACAACATCTGTGTGCTGCTCATCTAAAACAATGTTCTCCATCGGTTATTCCACATCGCGGCCATCACCAACCACCAAAGGCATTGAAACCTCTGTCCATATCTCCTTTTGAATTGCTATCTCACCATTTACATTCCCCACCTTTGTCACTATCACCTTCCCAGACCTCTCTAGCAACTCATGCCCCATCAAGCAATTTTCATTTTGTGTTTGTATAGTTTCTACAGGAATTAAAACCATATTTGTTTTTCCAAATCCTCCATATTCTTACCCCTTTCCTCTTGTGACATTTCCTAATCTAGGCTTTTTTCAATAACCTATAACCGCATCGCTCCCATCTGACTAGTTTCCCCTTGGTGGAATTCATTAACATGCTCGTTATCTTCTTTCTCCTTTTGGACCCATATCTTATCATCCTTCCCCTAGACTTTTTTTACTTTTTGATTCATTTCTCTTCTTTTTCCATCCCATTTACATGTTTTGGAATTGTATCCTTGAACATGACATCTCATGCGGTACGTAGGTAATGTTTCAAACTTTATCTCCTGATAAAAACTCTGAGGGTTTCTAAGAGTACCGATCCATAATGTCTTCAACGGCTCCTTTGTGACATCCATTTCAATGCAAACCCTTGCACCATCCATTCGTGTAGCACATCTTGTTGAAATATCATGCTTGAGGAACCGTTACTTAAAAATGATTCATGATAGAAATTTGGAGGCAATCCTGGTAACAATATCCACACTGGCACACAAATAGGTTCATGATCTTCATGAAATTCGGTTGTCCAGTGAAACACTGTAATTAACACCATCAATCTCACACTTCTCCCGCGCAAACGCCTTCACAAAATCTTCTTCCAAAGTCAGACGAATGAATACATTCCTCGACCTACTCATCATAGAGACAACTGGTTGTTTAAGCAACCCCCATCTACTTCTTTTAAATGAGCGAATTGAGTCCAATGAGGGCCTTTAACGTAGGAATTTCAGCACTAACGAAAATTGAAATGTTAAAGCCAATTGATCAATTTCCTCCTTAGAGAAAACCACGCACACTTCTCCGTCCACCGTTTTATGAGATCTAAAAGGCACAACAACCTCAGGAAGAGGTTGAGAGGAATCCAGAACCATGTCAGCAAAGGTTCTCATGGGGGGGGCGGTCGCCGTAATGACCTGGGGGCCATTGGCGATAGCCATACGAATCCGTAGTCGCACTATTCCAGAGAGAGAGAGGAAAAAAAAAACCTACCGCCATGTCAGCAAAAGTAAGAGGTCCACTTTCCAATTACAAATGTAACATGAAGAATCCTGATGTGCCATTCATTATGAGTGTTTGCAGCCCTGCGTTGCTCACAACTAAAGTTACTTGCTTGTCTATTAGAAGTCATAAGTTCAATCCCATGGATGGGAGTTTGCATTGAGAAGGTAGACAACTGTACTCGAAGGTGAATAAGTGTCCCGTGCCTTTGTGCTGAAACAAGAAAATATTGTTAGATACTGAAATGAATGTTGTTTTATTAATAACTGAATGTTGTTTTATTAATAACAGTTCTACACTAAAATAGAATAGCCAAACATAGGCATCTTAACTTCGAGTCCCCCAAAGGTTGCGAAAGGATCAAAAGCATGACATCAAGCAGAATCAATCACATTCGAAACCATTGATTATGACAATAGAAGTGTCCTGTGAATGAGGTTGTAAATGCATCAGAACCCAATTCCTCAGTGTATCAAATTTAAAGATTTATAAGTAGGTTCTATCCAAAGTTAAGCAAACAATGAAAGACAGTCAGCTAGACGCCTCGTGTCTCTCTGATTAAACAAAGATCAGCTCCTTTTTTTTTATTTTTTTTAAAATTTTTTGAGAATCAAATAATGCTTCATTCACCATAAAAAAGCAAGTGTATCAGAATACAGGAATACAAAACACACTTTAGTCAATGCATTACACCCTTAAACAGCCTTCAACATCTACTTCTAAACTAGCTTGAATAAAGTCAGGAGGATGAAATCACCATAGAAGAGTATTTTCCACAACCCGTGCATGCCTGGCCAGAGTATTTGCCGCCTCATTTTTCTGTCTAACATGAAAAACATCATAAGATTGGAAATAAGATAACAATAACTGAATCTCCCTAATAATAGGGCTGTAACTAAACTCTTAACCAGTAGCTGGTTAAATAGCTTCAATTATAATAAGAGAATCTCCTTCCAAGATGAAATGAGGAATTCTCATATGAGAAATAATCTGTAAGGCTCCTAAAGTTACTAAAGCCTCAATGTCTTCTACCAAAAGAATGCCTAAGATCAGTTCCTTTAGTTTCTACCCGTGAAGTCTATTATTTTAATAATAATGCTAGCATGTTTTCTTATTTTGACCGTTTATACATTTAATTAATTTTAAATATTTTTTTTTACTGATTATGGAAGATTGATAATTTTTCAAATTTTTTAAAATATTAAAAAATATGAAATAAATAAATAAATTTTGTCTAGAGGCACGCCCAATGACTAAGCGACACCCTAGCAATACTCTTATATTATGACTTATATTAATTTCTACTAATGGTATAATTTTTCTAAGATGGGAAATTATAAATTCTTGTTCATTGTATATTCTGGAAGTATTTACTTTAATGATTTCATCCGTTTATTTTTATAATTCTTCTCAATTCATATTATTTAATCATTATAATTTTTACATAAAATAAAATAAAAAATTTAATCTTTTCAAATTTTAAAATAAAAATAATATTAAAAAATATTCTAACAACATTATATTTAATATTTAATTTTAATTTTAACTTATTTCGTATCATCTCCAAAAATAAACTAGCTTATACTCGTATACAAAACCCCTATGCGGCGCGACACATATTTCAATCTTCCAAACAGACCCGACCACGGCAACACGCGAGCACGCCATTTTTTCTGGAGAAAATATTTGCATCTGCCCCATTTCGGACACACTCAACGTAATGAGTGTAAAAAAAGAAGTGAAGTGAAGTGTGTGCTGGTGTAGGGCAGATATATAACATTTCTGTTTTTTCTGTTTTCTTCCGTTTCGTAAAATTTCTCTCATATTTCCCTTTTTTTTTTTTCTTTTTTTTTTATCATTTTCCTCTGGGTTTTCACTTTTCATGGTCTCTCGCACCAATGACCCCTAAACTCACCCACAGATCGCACGGTCGAATTAAGATCCCAATCAGTCATGGTGAGCGACCACAATGACTCAGACATCACGCAGCCAAGCCTTCTCTCTAGCCCTGGTCTGGTTGTGGGCAACTTCTGCCACGACGTTCTCATCCGGGACGGCGTCGTCGTAGGCGAGACCCTCGGCGGGGCCGCTTCCTTCATCTCCGCCGTCTTCGACGGGCTATCGGTCCCGTACTCTCTGGTCTCCAAGGTTGGGCCGGACTTTGCCTACATGATCGGTCGTAGCCCGGTTGTCATACCCACCTCGAGAACTACTCTCTTCCACGCGCATTTCGACTCGGAGGCCGACGGGAACGGGCAAGGGGACCGGGTCTTGAAACGGGTCTCCGCATGTGACCCAATTCAACCGTCGGATCTCCCTCAAACGAGTTTTGATTTTGGGATGGCTGTCGGTGTCGGCGGCGAGGTATCGCCCGAGACGCTGGAGCAAATGCTTGAGATGTGTAGTGTGGTGTTTGTGGATATCCAGGCGCTGATTCGCGACTTCGACGGCGTCGATGGGACCGTGAGGCTCTTGGAGTTGAGGGAGAGCGGATTCTTTCGCCTCTTGCCGCGTATTGGGTTCCTGAAGGCCTCAGAGGACGAGGCCATGTTCATGGACTTGGAAGAGGTGAGGAAGTGGTGTTGTGTGGTGTTGACGCATGGGAAGGACGGGTGCACGGTGTACTGGAAGGACGGGGAATTGGAAATCTCCCCGTTCGCCGCGAACCAGGTCGATCCGACGGGAGCTGGGGATAGTTTTTTAGGTGGGTTTGCAGCAGGGCTGGTTCATGGACTAGCTGTGCCTGATGCTGCATTGGTGGGGAACTTGTTTGGGTCGCTGACTGTGGGCCAAATTGGTTTTCCCATGTTTGATTCGAGGTTGTTGCAGGTTTGTTTCTGAAAGTCCTTTTTCTTCTTTTTCTTATGGTATCCAATGTTTTTGTTGCCGGCATGTGTGTTTGCTATCTGATTAATGTTTTATGTTTTGGAGTTTAGCTTTCAACTGTGGGGTGACGAATGGAACGGATAGAAAATATATATCTGAACGAAGAAAATTATGGATTTTGAGCATATAAGTTGAGCGGCATCTGTTAGACATATTAGGCCATTGGAAAGAAGACGCGGGAACCTAGGAATGTAATAAAATTCTGCCGCCACCATCTTTAACGACTCAATTTTTGGTCTAGCTTGAGGCACCTTTAATTAGAGCTGCCATTTTAATGAGAAGTCATCTTCTGGCCAAAAGCTTTTAAACCATCTGTTCCTTCGGGCTAGATTCTCATGCCATAGAATTCACTTGTACAGAAACATGCCATCTCAGAAGTTTACGGATGGGAATTGGTCTCAGATGTTTGTGATGTGGTAACTTATGGTATTTAACTTGATAGATTAAATACTTTTCCTTGTTTCTTTTCTATATCGATTTATATAATTGAGGTTGGTGGTTTAGTGTGCAAATTACTACTGTTGCTCGTTAACATATATAAGATTCTAGGAACAACACATCACCTGATTCTAATTACAACGTCCACCTTACAGAGGCTAGATATGTTTACTTTCATAACTTCTGTCGCTTAGGGGCATAAGATGTTCGATTTTGAGCATCACAATTTTCTTATGGGTTCTTTGTTTTTGTCATACCAGCTGTAGTTTTCTTTAATCTTTGCATGGTCGCTTGAGAAATGAGTATGATTCATTCCATAAGCATGGTATAACACAACAGCGTGTTTCTTTCTTCCTTCCAGAGAGTTAAGGATGAAGTGCAGAGGAGGAAGATGCAGTGCTTCGGCGGCAACGAAAGACACGATGATGAGCGGATGTTCTCGAAGCCAGCAGGGCATGAACAGTTCCACGCATCCCTTGGTTCAGCCAAATTAATACCCACATGTATGGTTCAGGAATGTCAATGGGATCTTCCAAGCTCTCCTTCCAGAGCAGTAGAACAGGCTATTCTTAACTCTATTCATGAGGAAAACATTAATTGCGTTGACGGTAAACCATGACACGGAGATCGGAGAGCCAAAGGGTACAGGACATCTCTCTTTTCTGTATCAGATACTTGAGCTACCATAGAGATTTGTTTCTGCAGAGTGCTCTTGTTGGTTGTTCAATCAGAAATTTTGAAATCCCTAATGACAACTTGAAGCTGTAAATAAGTAAATGCCTTTTAAGCAAGAAAGCTTCTTAGTTTTGTGCTTGTCAGTGTGGCCCGTGGGGTTGCATTTGGGCTGGACTGCAATACATCAAGCCCCCCAGGTGCCATGCATCTGACTGCTAACGTAGGTTTACAGCAAGATGGTGAACTACTCAATCAGTTTACGCCCATTTTAGGCCTTTTTTCATTGCAAAAAATAAAAAATAGAAGCAAGAAGAATTTTCATATACCTGCAACATCTAATAGATGAATAATTCTGTTTAAATAGATTAATAAAGTGTTGTGAAAAGGTGAGGTGTGTTTATTATTTTTCTTTTATCAATATCTCTCTCCCTCTCTCTTTATCATTTCTTCTTCTTCCTCTTTTCATCTCTTTTTTTTTAATAGTATTTTAAAACATATTTAGGCCATATAAAGAAATAATAGATAAGCGATTGTCAGTCTATTATAAAATGGAAAATGATAGTATGTCCTTTGCTTCTTCATTTTAACTGTTCATGTATTTTTTTATTTTTTGTTTAATGGTTAAGGAATTTTTTTAATGTACTAATGTATTTTTTTATTTTTTTTAAATACTTAAAGATGTTTAAAAAATGTAAAAAAGGAAAGAAAAGTAAATTAAAATGCATTTTGTATTAGTGGTATGCCCTGACCGCTGGAGAGCACACTAGTAGAACCCGTATAAAATTTATTAGTTAAATTTATATAAAACATTAGAATTTCTCTTAGCTTATAATGAAGTGTGGACTTCTAAACTTTTAAAACCTTTATTTGGTCCCTTAGAGCACTAGTATCGGTCTCATCAAAAGGGAGGTTTCATCAAAATTTGATGATTTGGAAGTTAAAATGCTGGCATTGGATTCGGTATACCACTAAAGCTCAAGCTTTGAGCTACAATATCTTCACTTTCATCTCTATATTTAAAGACTCACTATTCATTCTTTATTCCTATTATTTTATTATAAAATGTAATTCTTAAATTTCCTATAATTCATGCAATGACCCTCTTAGTATTAATAATTTAAGTATCATATTAAATTATTAATGTATATATGGTTAGTGTAATTGTAAAATATGAAAAAAAAATTAAAAATATTATTATTAAAATATAATATAATATTATTATTTTGATGAATTAATAACTAATCCAATATAAAATTATGGATAATGAGGTTTTGAATTTATGTAAAATATATACTTTTCATTAAATTTTAAAGATGAATTTGATGAAACCAATATTAATGCTCTTAACATGACATTGACATCAAATTGTTAGCTGTAAGTTAGAAAATGAAGATAACATTAAAAGCGACCTCGTCTTATTACAGTTTTTTTCCATTTAACATTGATTTATTTGTTTTTTGAGAATAACGCAATTAATTGCTTACCTGATATAATTGGATTTGAAATATATTTTAAAATTTGAACCAAATTTACAAATTATATCTTAACATTTAAGTAACTTGAATAATATACACCATCTACCGGTTTGAAAATAAAAGTACTCTCATTTTTTTAAAGAAAAAGACAACCAATTGTCCCAATCTTTATTCGATGCCATTTCTTTTTAATGTCCACATGCATCATATAAATATAAAGCATTGAGACGAAAGGTGTGGTGACCACCACATTCCCTTTTGGATGGATGGCACCCTTTCTTCTGACCGAAGAAAGTCATATTTTCAGTCATATTTTTATCATGTTAATTTCGTATTTCGTACGTCTTTAGGTTAGATCTCGATAACTCAAGTCTTCTGAACTTGAGCCTACAAAAGATAGGAAAATAGGTAACTAGGAGTGAGCGGCCTTAGGATCGGGAGTCTCCAATGTCAAAGTTAGTAAATTTTTTAAAAAATTTGTAAATAAGTATGAGAATCTAGAGATCAGAAATAATTTTCTCATATCTGAGACTTACTATTTATACTATAAGTCTAGGAGACAGATTATGTCTGCCCCTATAAAGTTTGTGTCCTTCGTACAATTCCCTTTGTCAAAGTTCTTTAATGCAGCGTGGCTTTGCGACGGTGCCATTAATATGATATGTAGCTCGGATAGTGGTACCATTAATGCAACGTGATTTTCTAATTTCCCTCTCCCCGCTAATATCCTTGGTGGTCCATTGATGTCCCTTTTGTCGGAAGATCGAGGGTCCCTCGTACATTACGCCCGCTACATGGACAAGTACTCAATGGCTTTGCGACGGTGTCATTAATATGATATGTAGCTCGGATAGTGGTACCATTAATGCAACGTGATTTTCTAATTTCCCTCTCCCCGCTAATATCCTTGGTGGTCCATTGATGTCCCTTTTGTCGGAAGATCGAGGGTCCCTCGTACATTACGCCCGCTACATGGACAAGTACTCAAGAGTTGGACACTATTCGAGATGTTTCTAGGTTGATATGTCTCATCCCCTTGCAACATGTTCCCTCATGCAGGTTGTGTCCAGAGGAGCCTACTCATTGGCCGGATTAGAGACTTTATTTGTTCTAGACTATGCCTTCTGTTCTTGTTCCCTTGATTGCTATTCTCAAGTCTGTTGAGACCAGAAAATCCCCTTACACAACACATCAATGTTTGTCCATGACAGCAATGGATAATAGTTTTGGATTTAGATAACCTGTAATTGTTATGGGCAACGACACAATCATTTTAGGAGAGAAAAATGAATCCCACCAATTAGGAGCTCTTCGAATATCTTACTCTTTTATCTTTTTCTCTCTCCTAAACTAAGAAATGCCCTATTATAATGGCAATAGATCCCAATCAAATAATAAATATAGACGGATACACAGGAAAAAAAAAAAAAGAAGCTCACATTTAGTTACTGTTCATTGCACTTTCAACTGTTTCCTTATCATTTTTCATCAAATAATATTACCCAATCATAGGACACCTTTGCCGACTTTGTTGGAGTTCAGTTTTGGTATTTGTTTAGATAAATATTTTAGGCACGAAGAGATTTTATAAAGATAAATCAATAAATTGACAGGTTTGATGTGGTATGTTAAATTGTAAAATTATTTTTATTATAAGATAGATCTAACATATCATATGAAATAATGATAATTTATAAATTTACTTTTGTAAAAATATTGTAATGGCTTTAGCACTTCTCATCTTTTTAATACCCCACTTCTACCAAGGGAGCATCTAGTTGTTGTCATCTCATGAAATAATTTGTTCAAATAAGCTGTTTTGATGCCTTTTCATTGTCTTTGTAACATTCATTTGTATTTGTTTAAAAGGATAGTGTTATAAATGCAACTAAATTTACTTATCTTATACAATAGAAAAATACTGCTTCTTCGTTGTACTATAATTGTTCATTTGTCATTCTAATTATTGTAGTTTTATTACTAATTATGGGCAGTGCTACACCCACCGAGGGTGCAGCCCGAGAGAAGTCACTGAGAAGACCAATGTGCCTTTTTTTTTCTTTTTTCTTTTTTTCATGCATTTTTTTTAGTTCTCTTTAGGTTGTTATTGAGCTGAGCCGAACCGAGCCAGTCTTTGGCTTGCCGATCTCGACTCGACTCAAAATATTCGAGCTTGACTCGGTAAGCTAAATTTCCAACTCGAACTCATCACACAAACAAGTTCAAGCTCGGTGTGAATTGTTTATTTATTTAATAAGATTTAATAATTAATAATTTAGATAAATAAAAAATAAAAAAATTTAATATTGAATTTGGATAACTAATAAGTAGAACCTTTATTGAATTATAAGATTTTAAAATTTATAAATAATTAATATTTAACTAGTTGATATTGATCCATAATAACAATATATTATATACCTACATATATTATTAATACATACACATAATATGATAGCATACATCTATTTCATATATGGTTCTCACTTACTATATATGAAATTATTAAATTTTATCAATTAATTATTGTACAAATTATAAAATATAGGTATGAAGTATATTCAATATATAAACATAAGTAATTAGGTTATATATTATATATTTAATTATAAAAGTGTTATGCTTGTATTATTAGTTAATATATATATATATATATATGTGTGTGTGTATATATTTATCAATATATGAATGTGTTTTAATCGAGTTGAGCTAACGAGTCGACTCGGACATAAACGAGCGGGCCTTAAAGAAGCTTAGTTGAATTGAGTTTTATCGGATATGTGTTATTTACTAATCGAACGGGTATCTGCTTTCATGGGTGAGTTTTTTTTTCACTAGTTGAGTTTAACCAGACAAGTACCGAGCGGACTATCGAACAGACTGGTTTATTTACCACCATAGTTATCTTAAACATTTTTTTTAAAAAAATATTTCATAATATTATTAAAAAATACTTAAAAAAAAATATTGGGACCTATGATCGATATGCTTTGTCGGGACACAAAGCATTTTCCTTTCCTATTTTTATTTTTAATTTATTATTTCTATTCATTTTTAATGAAAGTATACTTAATTTGGAAGGAAGGTGCTAGCCGGCGGCCCAGACTAGTTGAATTTTGGTGCCTTTTTTTTTTTTTTTTTGTAATTTAAAAGAATACTTTTGACCGATAATATTGAGGGTTAAGTAGCATTTTTCCGATTTAAAATTTTATTTGTGTCCTTTTCACGTGGACATGGTGTGTGGGCTGTGGGCCTGTGGCTAACAAAGTGAGCGTGGCCACCGATTCCTTGAAACGCGTGGAGCGTGTGGGGTCAGAAGACATGTTTGATAAATAGAGGAATCTCGTTGTGTCCAACAATGAATCTCTCGCTCAGCTTTCAACCTCTCCGCGCACCCTCTTCAGTTCCACCTCCTAGCCGTTATTTCCTGCAATCCTAAATTTACCCAAACTTCTCACTTTCCATTTCCGTTTCACCCTCCTCGACTCTCCGATCTGCGGTTTCCGACCACCCCAATACCGACCTCTGAGGTTCCCTAAATAAAGGCTAAAAAAAACTAGTTATCTTTTGGCATCCTCACCACCTTGGTGTTTTGGGCGGCTCCGGTCGTTGAATCTCGGCCGTCGACCTTTCATCAGGTGCGAAGATGAAGAATGCGAAGCAGAAGAGGAGGAGGAATAGGCTTGGAACGTCCAATCCCGTCTGGAACGATGTTACGGCGAACGAAGAAGACGAAGAGGGAAAGGTAGCCAAGGCGTTAGTGGAGGCCTTCTCTTTTGGTTCTTTACACGACGCTATTTCTGCCTATCGCCAAGCGGACGACGATCGGGACAAAGCTGCACACGTATTCGGAGAGAGAGTACCGGATATTGCCGATTACCCGTCGGCCAATTGGACTTCGGGTGCGAGCTCGTCGGGTTCATCAGAGGGGTTTGTTGAGACAGGCTGTGTTCAGAACGTGGTGAATGGGAAGGGCTTCCTAGGGAGTAAGCAGAAGAGAGTGGTTGCGGCGACAGGGACGGTTTCGACGGTGTTGGGGAAAGAGTACGTGAAGTCGAGGCCTATAAGGAGGGACTCGACTAGGTTCAAAGGGCTTAAAAATGGTTTCTTCGAGACAGAAGAGGCTGAGCAGTTTCTGTGCTCGATGCTCGGAGACGAGTGCGAGCTAAGCATGGCTGTTGTTAGAGACGCGCTCGGTGAGTACCTGATACGATTTTTTCCTTAAATGGATTTCGAATGGATTGAAAGACGTGAGTTTAGTTGGGATGTTGCTTATGATTTAGGCCTATTTAGTATTTATTTCACAATTCCTCTAAATTCATTTATCTTATCAAATTTAATTATTACAATTTTATAAAATTTTTATATAAAATAAAATAAATAATTTAATTTTTTTAAATTTTAAAATAAAAATAATATTAAAAATATATATTCTAATAATATTTTATTTAACTTTTAATTTTAATCTAAGCCTAAATTTCCATGCGTCGAAAAAATTAGTTTTATTTATTTATTTTTTATTTTCACCCAAATTTCATTTTGAGCCTTAGATACTGTTATGGAAAAGAAGTATTTGTGGTTTTATTTTCTAATGCAAGCTATTTTCATTTTCAACTTCAGTCTTCAGCCTCAGCAATAAAAAGTTAAAAACTCGCACAGACTCGCGCGCGCATGTGTGCGTGTGCGCATCTATATGTATATAGTTCTCGGTCATTTATAAGATAGATCATAGACTTCAATTGTTAAATTATTCATCCTAATGTCGTTCTCACTTATAGTTCAGTCACTCATCCCATCATATGTCTATCTCCTTCTAGTGTCCCCCCTCCCCCAGGCGAGTCTTTCTAAAGTTCTATTTGAATGTGTTTTTTGATATCTGTCACTGTTCTTTTTGATCGAGGCATGGTTGAATGATTTAAGATATGATTGATTTGGACACTGTACTCAGGAAGTTCTATTTGAACGTGTTTTCTGGTATCTGTCACTGTTCTTTTTTATCATGAGAGGCATTCTTAGTGGTTGATTGATTTGGACACTGTACTCAGGAGCTTACTTTTAGCTGTTTGTTGCATGATCCGAAAATATTTATTTTTGCAGGTCAATGTGGATACGATGTTGAAAAGGTGTTTTCAGTATTATGAATTAGATTTTGTTTAAGTTCTTTTCAAAATGATGTTGGAACATAACTATGCATATCTTACATTTGATGTTAAATAAAGGAGCAAAGGAAATGATTTGCTGTTTATTTGCTTCCTAGGCCTTGGATGCATTGCTTGAATTTTCTGCTTCCACATTTGAGCAGTCCGGGAATGGTAACTATAAGGAAGATATAAGATTTCTTATTGAGCGCAAAGGCAGTGTAAGTATGTTACTTTATTGCTTGATGTTTTTTTGGGGGTTCTTGATTAAAGATTCCTGTGCCAATTTATTAATGAATAATGCTATTAATCATTCTTTTATCTATCACCCTTTCATAATCCTTTGATGTGGCATTAAATAATTGACATATAAATAAAAGATAACAAATAGTTTTCCAATCGTTTTGATGTCACATTAGGGGTTACTATGGTTAAAAAGATGATGAATAACACCTCTCTTATTTAATATGTTATCCTTTTGGTTTTTGTTGGGTCACATGTACAAAAAATGCATATCATCTTTTCATTTTAGTTTTGAGAGACTATGAAATTTATTAAGAGAGTTTGTGGGTTATGCTTTTTAGGACTTCGTATTTTGGCCATCACTTGTATTTGCAGTTTAATATTGTATGATAGATTGAGCTATCATACAGTGTTCCACATGAGAGGCTCAGGAATCCTCAGCTTTCATATTCTCTTGGCCTTCTCCAAGATTGGCTGATTGAGTTTATGGAGGCTCGGGTGAAATGAATGGTCAATGGTTTTGATTTTATATGCCCATTAAAAGGTTACTGGACATTTCTTTCCTAGAAGAGTGATGGCTTCTTGCATTTATATATGTTGTTATTTTGGTGTCAATCTCTCCAAAAACCCTTTGTTTCCTTTCCCTTCTTGTTATACAAATGGACATCAGTTCCAGGGTTTTGATGCTTTTGCAATTGTCTATCCAGTTCTGCATCAATAGTTTTCTTTTTAACCAAATTTATTTGGGGAGTTCTCATTTAATGAATTTGTGATAGTTAGTCAATTGGGAAAAAGGCTAGAAAGACAAAAGTACATGTGAATAAAAATGTAGTGTAATTTTCTGTGTGCGACCAAAATCGCATGGTCTCCTATCCCGCTTGTGAAGGGTTAACCAGTGATGGTGTAGCATGTTTTAGTCATATTTTCCTTTATAATCTAATTCTGTAAAATGGAAATATTGCATTTTTGAATTCACTGTTTGGCTATGTGCTTTATTTAGTGATCTTGGAAATTTTTGAAACAGTTTACAGATAGGGCTTCTGATTGCACCTCTTGTTCATCTGAAAGTGAAGTTCTGGATAATATATGGTCTATGGGCAATGGTTACAGGTATTTCATTCTGGATTTTTTACTTTTGTGGCTTCAATACTATTGTGGATGTTGTTATCAAGTTCCCATTTTTTCCCCAATTAGAAGGGCTGCAGAGGGCATGCTATTATGGTTCATGGACTTGGGTGTTGAACTTAGAGTGAAATAAGAGAGAAAGTTGATGAGGGTTTGTATAGCACATACAATATGGCTTGATCATGCATGTATGCTGATGAGAAACTTGATCATGCAAGTTTCTTATTTTTCCCCAAATAGAAGGCTGCAGAGAGCAGGCTATTATGGTTAATGGACTTGGGTAACTTAGAGTGAAATAATAGAGAAAGTTGATGAGGGTTTTAGCACATACAATATGGCTTGATCATGCATGTTTTCATAGTTTGAGAGGCAAGAAGCTGAAAGCGTCAATTTTACTATTTTGAATTACTTAAACAAAAACGCTTTGGAACAGTACGTCTGCTAGTAAGGCTTTAACAGCCACCAATGCAAGCCCGCCACGTCAGCTATTAAGAGTGATCACACCGGATAAAATCATAAGTCCTCAGTTTGTTCTTCACCTCAGTACTGCGAAATTTGGAGCCCCTGCAAATTCCAGACCCGGTCTCTCTCTCCTCAAGCCCCAAGTCCCAGGAGCTCTCCCTTAAATCCCTTTCTTGAGTTTCTCTCCCTCAGTCGCTCCCCCTCTCTCATCTCATGCAGAAATAAAACAAAAATTGGAAAAGGGTTGGGGAGCTCATAAACGATGAAAGTGGTGTCTGAGCGGTAAATTCAGCAGGCAAGTTACAATTTTTCATCCCCAAACTTCATACATTTAAAGCCCCTATTTAGTGCCGCACAAGTGCACCATTTAAACAGCTTCACCATTCTCACGATATAAAAAAGAGACCTCTGCAACTCAATGACACTCAACATTGAAGCCAATTGCAAATTAACTTTTGGCAAGTTAAACAAAGCCATCATCTCGGTCCACTATGAGGATGAAATCCATGGCCAGGGGCACTTTTGGCCTTCTGGGTGTGCTTGTTTGCTTTGAGCTGCCATGTCCAGATCATTCAGGCTTGAGATGAGGAGAGAGCAATTGATAGAGGAGAAATGGAGAGCTCTTGGATTGGGTCTCAACAGGAGAGGGGGAGGGTCAACAGGAGGGAGGCTTTGGAAGAGGGGAAGGGAAAGGGAAAGGGGAAGGGTTATGGGAGGAGAGAGGGGGGGGGGCAGAGATGGATGGCAGTGAGGGAGGGGATTTTTTTTTTTCGTTATCGATCAGCTGTTGTGTAGTTATATGGAATCTGAAATGGAAGACCTACGAGTAAAACACACATTGGAGGGCTCTTATTTGAGGAAGAACGGATCAACCGGTTTGAAGATTTTCTCTTAATTAAAATACTGGTTAATATAGGAAATTTGAGTTATGGTCTAAACAGATGTCATTAACTGCAGTTTGTGTGATGTTCTTTTTTTCCATCTGGCTGGTCTCCAGGTTAGGTGATATTTTAGTACTTGGGAACCTATAGACCCTCAACAGTACCTCACTGCAGTTGTTTTGGATCCCCAAAAAGGAGTAAATTCTTTGTATTTTGCCAAAGGCTGAGGTTTATATAAAGTTTTTTTTATAAGAAGTTTATATAAACTAAGCAGATCAAATAAGAATTAAGCTAATAAACAACAGAAAGATGTTTCTTTTGAGGATCTTTGAGATTTGAAAAAATTTATGTAGAAAATGAGTGAGTCCTCACATTTGAGTTTTGTATCAAATCCTCAAGATTGCGTGACTCGTCAGGGTGCAGCCTAGTGGTCAAAAGGGTGGGCTTGGGATGGGTTGTAGACTCAAACACCCTAGGTTTGATTCCCACTAGGAGTCTCACTTGATTACTTGATAAACTGTTTTAGTGGATAAGGTCATATATCCGGGGCTTACTCCCCAAGTGTAGGTCCAAAGGGCCCTGCCTTGGTGAGGTTCCAGATCTCCGGAAAAGAAATCCTCAAGTTTGTGTGGACTGTGGATGTGTTCGGTTAATCGGTAGTCCTCCAATGTTACTCAATATCGTGCACAACTAATAAGTACTTGTTAATCTCAGTGTTCAAATTTGGTTTCATGTAGGATCTACTAGCTTATGCTACTTATTATGATATCAAAGTCTTCATGCTCGTGAAATGATTACATCTTTGCATTGCTCTGTTGAAAAAATAAAAGAATTGCAAATCGATTTGGTGGTCCTAGTTAATATCGGTCAAAGTGCAATATCAATTTCTCTCCATTGAGGATATTTGTGCTGAGAACCTGATTCTACAAGCTATGTTGTTTTCTTCGCTTTAGGAATTATGCCAAGGTTCTTGCCAGTTCTGAAGCTGATTCTACACCAAGTGAAAGAAGTACTGAGTTAGATCTACCTCAAAAGGTGTTGGAATCTTTGTTTCACATCTCCAAGAGTCCTAACCATGAACCAAAGAGGATGAATTGGAAAAATGTAGTAAAGAAACTCCAGTCACTGGGTCCTGGGTTTGATGTTTGTCCTTCTAGTGTTGCAGAACCTCAGCAAGATACTTGTGGTACTCATCATTAGCTTCGTAATGCTTTAGTGCACTTGCTATTGTGTGTCCATATCTAGTTTTAAAAAAAAAATTACTCATATCATTTTATTGCCATTTCACTATTTAATGTTCTTATTTTCATCAATAAAACCCATCCCTAGTTCTCATCAATAAAATTCTTATTTACTGTGAAAAAAAAAAAGAAAGAAAGAAAAACCATCAATAAAATCCTTCATCACTTGTATTTAAAAAAAAAAAAAACTATCTTGTGTTCTATGAGCAGAAGTGATTAGCTACATTGTATTTTCTGTATATACACTCAGTAGTAGCATGGATGCACAAAGTCACTCCTATTCAAAAGTGCTTCTTTTGTTATAATCTGAATGTTAATATTCAATAGTTGTTTTGGAAGTTAAAGCACTTCTTTTTGGTCGAAGTTTTAACATTTATTTCTTGGTGAGTTCTAAAAATTTTCACTGAATACAACCAATTTAATAACACATTTTTGTGTAATAAGTGCTTGTCAACCATATCAATCTCTTTACTATTGGGATTTTCCTGGAATTGTAGCTAAAGGAGACGAATATCATGTGTTCAGAAAGACTTCGCAGCAACACTGGGATTCAATGAGGTCTTACAATCAGAAAGTAGGGTGTTTTTGGTTTTCATGGCAATTTTGGTTAATTATTGACTTAAAGAATCTTATGAGGACATTCTGCAGGCTGCAGTGGCATTTTCCAAGGGAGAACGACACCATGCGGCCTACCTTTCTGAGCAGGTTTGTTCTACTTCATACATTGTAAATTTAATGTATCTATGCTTCAGTGTTATTGGAATTCATTTTATTTAATTTTTTATGATGGATTTATTGTAGACCTAGAAACATTATAATAATGCAATTTATAAATAAAATACCTTGATTACCGATAAAAAAACTGTGGTGTCTTTGGGGAGAACATAGTGAAAAGAGGTTTTGAAGACTAGTCAAAAGCGTAGCCTAGGAGTTTGCCTAGATTGCCTGATGCATGGTTCTTATGCGAGGAGTCGTGTATTTGGGATTTACTTACCACGGGTGGGTCCTAAGGCTACCTTGGTGAGGCTCCTCAACATTAGACAAAAAAAGGGGGTTTTGAAGAATGGAGATGAAGGTGTTGGAACTCAAGGCTTCCTTCAATTCTAGATTTGAGGATATATTTTATCTTTTTACTTCTTCTAGTTAGATATTTCTCTTGTATACTTCATGTATTCTTTGTTTCACTTTTTTTATGAGAATCTTATTCTTTATTAGAAATTACTCATTTCTTATAATCCAGATACGGATAGATCCTTATTTTTACATTCTAATTTGAAAGAATTTACAGAATTCAAATAATTAGATTTTTTTTTTTACTTGATGGATTTTTTTTGTATTCATTTTTAGTTATATTCTAGGTGGTTAACCAGATAAGTTCCATTTGCCTAGGGTAAGGTACAAACAAAATTGGCTCGAGAGGCGGATGAAAGGGCAAGCCATGATATATTTAAAGCTAGGTTGGTGCATTGCTTAAAAGAGCAACATAAAAGTTCTCTTACCATTTTACCTATACCTTTTTGTTCTAAATTTAACTAAGCAATTGCTTCCAATCTGCAGAAACAAGGGCATAGAAAATGTGATTACAATTGATTTACATGGGCAACATGTCAAACAAGCAATGCAGTATGTAAAAGCTCTCCTCCTACTTGGCACATATGTGCCCGGTAAGTGTCTGCTGCTCCCTCGTTATTTATTGTCTTCTCTCCTTGTTTCACACAAAATAAGGCTTGCACTTTCTGATGTTCTATTTATTTGATTACCAGCGGTTCAAACTCTCAGGATTATTACAGGATGTGGGTCCCATGGTGTAGGGAAGTCAAAGGTGAAACAATCGGTATGGGTTTCCAAATCATCTGACTTTCTTCTATTTTGTTGGATCTTACTCTGAAAACTATTGGTGAAAAAGTTAAGAGGGGCTGCATATTTTGTATGGCTGTTGCATACTGGAATCATAGTTAACTTGGGTATGCATTGTAGCAAAACGACTAAATTGGATATTTTGGAGAATTATATGTGCTCCAGATTATTGTATTCTTTCGATCTTGGAATGCATTAGATATTGCCAATAACAGAATAGTTAGCAACTTTTGGTGTTACCATCATGCAACCTAGTGTTTTAACACGAATGTACTGGTTAGCAATGTTATAGATAGCCAGCCAAACCCAGCGAGCGTAAGCACTCACTCAAACTTTGAGTTATACAGATGCACGCACACCTCAAGAGCTTAAAATAGTGCCATCTGGGCTCTTGCTATTCATAAGTGAGCTAAACTCCTTAATTGGTAAAGAATTTATTGAGTTATGCTTCCATGGAATAAGAATTCATTTCATTTACCCTTGACATCTTTTCCTTGATGTTTGCTTGAAATAAATAAATAAATGAAACCTATTCCTGATATGTGGCAGGGGGATCAACAGTGTAAATAAAGTTTACCATGTTGGCCTTCTGGAGTTGACTTTAGTGGTTATAATTTCTTGTTATTAATCTTTTCCCAGTTTGCCCATTAGATCTTGCTTCATCTTCGGAGAGAAAAGAACTTGCGTTTATATCATTACTCTTATCTAACCCCTGGATGCTGCGCGCGCAGGTTATCAAACTTATGCAAAAGGAAGGTATAAAATGGAGTGAGGAGAACCAGGGAACGTTGCTAATCAAACTCAGTGGATCCAGAGAATTCACCTTTATGGATTCTGAAAGTGATACCGAGTAAATTTACCAACTTAGTTACTTAGCAGTTAGCACTCACCTCTAGTTTTTCCTTTTCTTATCAGAGTTTGTTGTCTAACAATAGAGAACTCATGTCTCATAGTGCTCTTGCTTAGGGCTCAAATTGGTTATAATAACATTAATGTAGAAACTTTCTTTCCGTAAGGTTGTTGAAAGAGAGTTAGACAGCTTACTTGTAAATGTGCTGAGAGATTAAGCTGCGGTCGCTCAGAGTTCTTGACCAAAACTCTAGGGCCTAGAGTGATTTCTTCAGCCGCCGTATAAACAATTCAACTTTTTCAAATTTCAAAATAATAATAATATTAAAAAATAATATTTTAACAATATTTTATTCAACTCATCTAAAACCATCTCATCTCATTTTACTATCTAAACGAACTCTAAATACTTAATAAATTATGTGTAGTTTACTTTATGTGTTTATCTTTCTCTTACTCTAAGACAGGATCTAAATCCGCCTTTATAGTTAAATTTTGTGTTAATCTTAAGTTTTTATTGACAGGATACATGACCTGATCACTTTTTAAGTTACACTAACCTATTGGCTTTTGCTATCTATTGTTCGTTTCTTATCGAACTTCCAGACTCCAGTGTGCATTACTTTTGTCACTGTTCATCTGAAATCCCACGTGTTGGAGTTTTTCCACCTCTTTATTTAAAATGATTTTTTGAATTATAAAAAATGACATGATCTGCACTACTTTTTTTTAATTAGAACTGAATGGTTTAGATTTCACCTCGCTTGCCTCGATAATTTGTTAAATTCCTTTATTTTTCTATAAACTGAAGTTATCTTTTTTTTTTTTTTTTTTTGAAGTAAAAAAGAGGGTGCGAATGTTAGCATTTTTATAAATTTCTGTATAATAAGAAGAATCTGGATATATATAAAAAAAACACTGAATATTCCATCAAACTCATTAAAAAAAAACTTTAATCTTTCTTGGGCAAAGATTATTCATATTTTCACCAGTACTATAAAATCATAAATTGCTTAAAGTTCAAGAAAACTTCAAATAAATAAATAATAATGTTATTTGGCCATATGAAACTTACCATTCAGATGACCATCTTGACGGCACTACAATGTTATGTCACGTGGTTTGTTAAAAAAAATAAAAATTCAAACATAAAAAGCTAGAGAGAACTTAGAGTTTGTTTCTTTCTCTTTTTATATTTTCAGACATCTTATTAACTTCAATATATGTTTTTGCATTTTTTTTTAATAAATCACATGACACTACGTGGTTGCGTTGGTATCAAATAAAAGAGTGATCTAAGTTAAGTTTTAGATGGTAAAATAGTTGTACTCATGAATAAAAAATAAAAAATAAACATTCTGCCCTCGGACACCGCTTACGACGTCAAGTTCGACTCTACACTATATGCATTCCCCCTGATATAGCTAACCACGCAAAGCTCCCAAATTAAAGCATCTCAATAGTTTATTCATCTTATCCTTTAAAATACAACATTAAAATTTATTTTTTCTATTTTACATACTGACTTTTACAATATGTCATATATCAGTTTATCTATTTTTTTCTTTATATCATTTAAATATTATACTTTTTAATATTTTTTATTCATTTCAAATATTTTCTTTAACTATCAATAATATTTTCATATATTTTAATATTTGCAATATCTCCATATATAATGTCATATAATTATGTTATATTTTAAATTAATCAAAATTTATAAACTAAACCAAAATATAAATTTATTAAAAAAAATAGATTATATTTACGAAAATATTCTCAAAGCATATTATGAAATAAAAAAGACAATACACAAAACAATCTTTCTGCTGTATACCCACCCTCTCATCCGAGTAGGAAAAAAATGCTAGTCATAGAATGTAGCTACACATGAAGGTGTAGGATTTTATTTTATTTACAGTGATATCATGATAACTTTTGAATAGTGGGAAAAGAAACTCAGAGGAGAGAAAAATTAATTTAAAATATTTTAGAGTTGTGAACTGTATCTTTTACATCTAGACTATAGCAAAGTGTATAATAAAGCTGAAATACAAATTGGAATGGAATTTTAAACAACTTTTTTTATATTTTATAAAAGTACAATGCTATGTCGACCGCCTACCATTAGGTATAATTGGCCTTTTTTGTTTTGTTTTTTTACATGTATTTTTTAATATTTTTTAAAAAAATAAAAAAATACAATATTATTAAAAAATAAAATAAAAAATTTCAACGATAATACCGAGCGATAAAAACCAGTAGTGAAAGTATCATTTTTCTTAAAAAATTACCGAAAAATAAGGCACTACTGTCACTACTAGAAGCTACCGCTAGTTTTTTTATATGTATTTTTTAACACTTTTAAATATTTATTTTTAAAAAAATTTAAAATATTATTAAAAAATACTTTCCTCATCATGAATTCTTTATAAAAAAAAAATTAGATGGGAGTATCATTATTCTTTATAAAAAAATTATATTTCACAAAAGCCACGGTAAATGCTCTGCAACCCATAAAAAACGTAAAAAAAAGCAATATGGAATCATGGATTCCCAGAACCCAGTTGGGCGGTCACCCACTTCGGTCACAGTGAACCCAATATAGAATCTACAGCCACCGCTCTCATTCCCGCTTTGAGCCGTCGGTAGTGTAAATTGTTATGTTTTTTTATTTTATTTTTTTATATGTGTATTTTTTTAATATTATAAAATATTTTAAAAAAATAAAAAAATTATAATATTATTAAAAAATATTTACTTAATCAATAAATAAAAAAAATATTAAAAAAATTAAATAAAAATATAACAGGATCGGAACCGTCAGCGGTTAGAGCTTTACTCAAAAAGTAAAAACCCAGATACGTAGCACAAGACCGCCATTTCGAGTCGGTTGGTTATCTGATGCCTCGAGATATAAAATCCCGTTACTTTCATTTTCTCTGCAAAAGCCAGAGAGAGATAGAGCGCACATATTCAGTTGTCTGGACCTATGCATTTATTATATGCATGTAGGACGAGGCTTGAATCGGGATCTTTGGTGGAGTCGACCATGGACGACACTACCACCGTAACGAAACCTTGGAGCCACCACCCCCTCGCCAAAACGAACAACGAGGAGCGCTCTGAAGAGAATGAGATGGTCGAGGACGAAGACGAGGAGGAGTGCGACATGGAGGTCTGGGAAACGCTGAGCCAGAGCTTTTTCCAGGTTCAGTCTGCACTGGATCAGAACCGTACCTTAATCCAGCAGGTCAACGAGAACCACCAGTCAAGGATTCCCGACAATCTCTCTAAGAACGTTGAACTGATTCGCGAGATCAACGGCAACATGTCCAAGGTGTTGAGTATGTGGAGTCTGGTTCACGCCGCTCGAGCGAAGCGTCTAGCCGCTCGAGCGAACACAAGACAGAGAGCTTCGCTCGAAGGAAGCTCGACAGACCGCTCGAGCAATTGCGGGACAGAGAGGTTCGCTCGATGACCGCTCGACTCACGACTCGAGCGGAGGGAAGTCAGAGAGCTTCGCTTGAGGAGCCGCTCGACTCACGGCTCGAGCAATTGCGGGAAACAAGTTCGCTCGACGCGGGCCTGACACGCCGCTCGAGCGAACATCGCTAATTCACCAGAATTAGGGTATTCACCAGAATTAGGGTTTTTGCCGTACAACATATATATATTGGTTTTGTTTTGTCTTGCACAGTGTCTGAGTGAACAGTAGCCGTTCTACATCATTGTATTGTGATTCCTCAAGAAATAAAAATCCTCTACAGCTCCCGTGGACGTAGGCAATTTGCCGAACCACGTAAATACTATGTCGTGTGTGATTGTTTAATTTCGTGCATTTATTTTCACTTTATTGTCATCGTTTTCACAACAATTGGTATCAAGAGCCAAGGTTCGGGTCTGAGAAAAACGATGGCTGGAGAAGAAGTGAGAGTATCGGGGATCGAGAAGTTCGATGGCACGGATTATGGGTATTGGAGAATGCAGATAGAGGATTACCTCTATGGGAAGAAACTCCATCTTCCATTGTTGGGGAAGAAGCCGGACAGCATGTCAGTTGCTGATTAGACTCTGTTGGATCGACAGGTCCTGGGGGTTATTCGTTTAACCCTGTCGAGATCCGTTGCACACAACGTCATCAAAGAGAAGACGACTGCGGATCTCATAGCGGCTTTATCAGGTATGTATGAAAAGCCATCAGCAAATAATAAGGTACATCTGATGAAGAAGTTATTTAATTTAAAGATGTCGGATGGTACGTCTGTTGCACAGCATTTGAATGATTTCAATACTATCACAAATCAATTGTCGTCTGTTGAAATTGAATTTGATGATGAGATACGTGCATTGATACTATTGGCATCACTGCCAAATAGTTGGGAAGCCATGAGAATGGCTGTTAGCAATTCTGCTAGCAAGTCAAAATTGAAATATGATGACATCCGTGATTTGATTTTGACTGAGGAGGTACGCAGGAGAGATTCAGGTGAGACCTCAGCTTTGAGTTCAGCACTGAATGTTGACTCTCGGGGAAGAGCACAAGACAGGAACTCATACAGAGGCAGATCAAAATCAAAGAACAGGAGCAAGAGCAAGATGAGACCTGGCCAGCAGGCAATTTGTTGGAATTGTGGCAAGGCTGGCCACATAAAGAATAATTGCAGAAATCCCAAGAAGACAGAGAACGATAGTGCTAATGTGGTAACTGAAGAATTACAGGATGCACTATTGCTTGCAGTTCATAGTCCAGTTGATGACTGGATACTTGATTCAGGGGCATCTTTCCATACATCTTCCCACCGGGAGATAATGCAAAACTATGTTGCGGGTGACTTTGGAAAGGTGTATTTGGCTGATGGAGAAGCCTTGAATGTAATTGGAATGGGAGACATCGACATCGTACTCCCTAACAAGAACAAATGGACCTTGCAAAAGGTCAGACACATCCCTGAGTTAAAGAAGAACCTTATTTCTGTTGGGCAACTTGATGATTGTGGCCACTCAGTGGTATTCTCAGACAGCACCTGGAAGGTCACCAAAGGGGCACTAGTACTGGCTCGGGGTAAGAAAACTGGTACACTCTATATAACTACTGGTTTGAATAACACTATTGCCACTACCGTTGCAGAGAACACAGCAGACTTGTGGCATTGCAGGCTTGGCCATATGAGTCAGAAGGGCATGAAGGAACTCCTGTCTAGAGGCAAGCTACCAGAACTGAAGGCAGTTGATCTCAGTATGTGTGAGAGCTATATTATGGGGAAATAGAAGAATGTCAGTTTCTTGAAGAGTGGTAGAACACTGAAGTCAGAGAGACTAGATCTTGTGCACACTGATGTGTGGGGACCTTCCCCAGTGGCATCTCTTGGACGTTCTCGCTACTATGTCACTTTTATTGATGATCACAGCAGGAAGGTATGGGTTTATTTTCTGAAACATAAATCTGATGTATTTAATGTGTTCAAAAATTGGAAAGCCATGGTTGAGAATGAAACAGACTTGAAGTTGAAATGCTTGAGGTCTGATAATGGTGGTGAGTATATTGATGGCGGGTTCAAGGAGTATTGTGCAACTCAGTGAATCAGAATGGAGAAGACCATTCCTGGGACACCACAGCAAAATGGAGTTGCTGAACGTATGAACAGAACCATAAATGAGTGTGCTAGAAGCATGAGGCTACACGCTGGGCTACCACCTACTTTCTGGGCAGATGCAGTTAGCACTGCAGTATATTTGATAAACAGAGGACCATCAGTTCCTTTGGATTGTGGATTGCCTGAGGAGACTTGGAGCGGGAAAGAGGTCAAATTTTCTCATCTTAAAATATTTGGCTGTCTTTCTTATGTTCTTATTGATTCTGATGCTCGTAATAAGCTTGAGGCTAAGTCAAGGAAATGTTATTTCATTGGCTATGGAGACGAGGCATTTGGCTATCGTTTCTGGGATGATCAGGGTCGGAAGATTATAAGAAGCAGAAATGTGATCTTCAATGAGAAGATTGTCTACAAAGACAAGTCCAGTACAGTTGCTGAAGCAGCCCCTCAGGAGTCTGAGTTTGTGAGTTTGGATGATCTACCAGAGGTCACAGTGCAGTGCAGAGATGTGAGTGACGGGGAGAGTGGGTCCAGCACACCCATTCCCATTATTCCGCAATCAGATCCAGAGCCGTCCACTCCAATAGCTGCAGTTCGAAAGTCAGTTAGGACTATACGTCCTCCACAACGTTTCTCACCTTCTTTGAACTACATCTTGTTGACAGATGGTGGAGAACCACAAAGTTACCAAGAAACCTTGCAAGATGAAAATTCTAGCAAGTGGGAGTTGGCCATGAAGGATGAGATGGATTCCCTGTTAGGGAATCAGACATGGGAGTTGACAAAACTTCCATCAGGGAAGAAGGCATTACACAACAAGTGGGTGTACCGGGTGAAAACTGAGCATGATGGCAGTAAGAGGTACAAGGCCAGACTTGTTGTAAAAGGCTTCCAACAGAAACAGGGCATTGACTATTCTGAGATCTTTTCTCCTGTGGTAAAGATCACAACCATCAGGCTAGTTTTGGCTATGGTTGCTACTGAAGATCTATTTCTTGAGCAGTTAGATGTGAAGACAGCTTTTCTTCATGGAGATCTTGAAGAAGACATCTACATGCACCAACCTGAGGGGTTTGTGGTACAGGGAAAGGAAGGTTCAGTTTGCAGACTAAAGAAGAGCTTGTATGGCCTGAAACAAGCTCCCAGACAGTGGTACAAGAAATTTGATAGTTTCATGTGTAGTGCAGGGTACATCAGATGTCAGGCAAATCATTGTTGCTATGTTAGACAGTTTGACAATTCTTATATTATTTTGTTGCTATATGTGGATGACATGCTCATTGCAGGGGCTAGTATTGATGAGATCAATAGTTTGAAGAAGCAGATGTCAGAGCATTTTGCAATGAAGGATTTGGGAGCTGCAAAACAAATCCTTGGCATGAGAATTGCTAGAGACAGAATCAGAGGCACGTTGAGACTTTCACAGGCTGAGTATGTGAAAAAGGTACTCAACCGGTTCAGTATGGACAAGGCCAAGTCAGTTGGCACACCCTTAGGAAGTCACTTCAGACTCAGCAAGGATCAGGCACCAAAGTCAGAGGAGGAACAAGACTATATGAGTAAGGTTCCTTATGCCTCAGCTATTGGGTCACTCATGTATGCTATGGTTTGCACTAGACCAGATATTGCCCATGCAGTGGGAGTTGTGAGTAGATACATAAGTAATCCTGGAAAACAACATTGGGAAGCAGTGAAGTGGATTTTGAGGTACTTAAAAGGCTCCTCAGAAACGTGCTTGTGTTTCTCAGGAGAGGGCTTAGAGGTACAAGGCTATGTTGATGCTGATTTGGCTGGAGATATTGATAGCAGAAAAAGTACCACATGGTTTGTCTACACTCTGGGTGGTACTGCAGTTTCATGGGGCTCTAATCTACAGAAGACAGTTTCTTTGTCTACTACAGAAGCTGAGTATATTGCAGTTTCAGAAGCTGCAAAGGAGATGGTTTGGATACAGGGCTTCTTGGAGGAATTGGGTAAAAAGAATCAGAATGGCACCCTCTACAGTGACAGCCAGAGTGCCATATTCCTTGCCAAGAATCCAGCATTTCATTCCAGGACTAAACACATTCAGATCATGTATCACTTTATACGATCATTGTTGGATGATGGACAGTTGCTACTTGAGAAAATTTGTGGAAGTAAGAACCCTGCTGATATGTTGACAAAGGGTGTTACACTTGAGAAACTGAAGTTGTGCGCAACTTCAGTTGGTCTTCTAGCATGAAGACAGGAGCTGTGAGTTGCAGAGGTGGAGGATATCATGTTTGAGGTAGAGGACGACATGTGGGTGTACCAGTCTCCAAGTGGGAGAATTGTTGAGTATGTGGAGTCTGGTTCACGCCGCTCGAGCGAAGCGTCTAGCCGCTCGAGCGAACACAAGACAGAGAGCTTCGCTCGAAGGAAGCTCGACAGACCGCTCGAGCAATTGCGGGACAGAGAGGTTCGCTCGATGACCGCTCGACTCACGGCTCGAGCGGAGGGAAGTCAGAGAGCTTCGCTTGAGGAGCCGCTCGACTCACGGCTCGAGCAATTGCGGGAAACAAGTTCGCTCGACGCGGGCTCGACACGCCGCTCGAGCGAACATCGCTAATTCACCAGAATTAGGGTTTCCGCCGTACAACATATATATATTGGTTTTGTTTTGTCTTGCACAGTGTCTGAGTGAACAGTAGCCGTTCTACATCATTGTATTGTGATTCCTCAAGAAATAAAAATCCTCTGCAGCTCCCGTGGACGTAGGCAATTTGCCGAACCACGTAAATACTGTGTCGTGTGTGATTGTTTAATTTCGTGCATTTATTTTCACTTTATTGTCATCGTTTTCACAACACAAGGTCCTTTCTATATGCTCCGATCTATCGGTCAATTTCTCCAGCATTGTTCGTCAGCGGCGTGCGATCATGTCGTCGAGGAACCACACGAACGGTAGCGTCGATGGCAAGGAAGAGAGCTAGGAAGCCTGAAGAGATCTTTTGGGATTTCAGTAATTTCGATTTACCTTTGCTCTCTGTTCGTGATAGTGTTGGTTGTGTTAGTTATTATAAATAAACTCTGGTTTGGATCTTAGTTTGGGTCTAGTTTTATATCGTTTTGTGTTCGGTTTAACGTGTCAATGAGTCTCTCTGTCCCGTGTGGCAAATAATTTGGTGTCTTCGAGTCAGTGCTATTGTGGGGATGTTGGGGGTGGTGCTGGTAACCAAAAACTGTGGTTAATTGGTGTTTGATACGTGTTTTTTATGTGTTAAGGAAGAAGGCTGCGGGACTGCTCGTCTACATATACGCTTGCCCGCAGATTTATTGAGGTACTTATGTTCTGTTTACAATTATTCTCTCTGTTTTCTGTTTCTGTTTTTGTGTTTTTTTTAGAATTTGTTTGCCTTTGATTTTTTAGTTGTAGATGGTGAATAATTGATTATTTTTTTTTATAAAAGTCCTGCTTAGGTAGGTAGATACATATATACATAAACACATACACACATTGTGCGCCCGTGTGTGTGGATGCCCATCTCTCAAGAGATGTACTACATTTAATATATATTCTTTGGAGGAAGTAGTGATGTTGTTTGGTATGTGGTATTTTCTCCAGATCTTTCTCTATTTATTTTTCCTTTTCCTTTCTAAAGCAAATGTTTCAATCATAATAGGGTTATAACTATCCTGTATATTGACTAAATTATGAATTGTATTGATGACGTGTTTTTTTTTTTTTCATATCAATTGCCATCACCTGGAGGACTCTGAATTCAGAGTTGAGAAAGATGACAAGGAACAATGAGGTGAACTTGCTGTCTTATATAAAATAAATTAAAATAGAAAATGAGATGGAGAAGGGAGAAGAATGGAGATAGAATTTGAGGGCTACATCTATTGTTATTCTTAATTGTTACTTAATACAAGGCATAAGTCCCCATTTATAAGGAAGTTCATTGAGATAAAATAAGGTAAATATTTTAATCATTATGAAAAATCAAGATAATATCAAATCAAAATGATTTCATCATTATGAAAACCAAATCGAGATAAAATCAAATCAATAATTTGATTTGATATTATCTCCAACATCTCCCCTCAAACTCAAGGTAGAGAATTTTGAAATCTTGAGTTTGAAATTGGAGTATAGTCTTCATATCCGTTGGTTGGTCGCTGATGAGATGATAAAAGTGGTGTTGGTGATGAGGTGGCTGCAGTTGGAACATCAAATCTAGAGTTGTGGCCAACAATAGGTTAATAATGGGCCAAAGCAAATAAAGAGCTAACAATAGGTCGAAAGATTGAGTCGACAATGGGCTATATATGACCTTGGTCAACAATAGGACCAAAATCAAAAGGCCAAAAAAACTAGGTTTGGGGCTTTAAACAATGCTCACAACAAACTAGGTCCCGTTTGGATACAAGAAGTGTTTCATCTCATCTCATCATTACAACTTTCCCAAATTTTCACAGAAAATATAATAAACAATTCAAAATTTTCAAATTCCAAAAACAATAATAATATTAAAAAATAATATTCTAACAATATGTTATTCAACTTTCAACTCAACTCATCTCATCTCAACTCAACTCATTATCCCAAACGGCACCTAAAACATAATAAAAAGGCTCACAGCTGGTAAAGATACCCCAACTGCATTGACTTGAATGAAATATGGTTGAACAACAACGATGAAAAATTTTGTGAGTTAAAAAACTACCAGAAGAACTTTAAAATAGATAATCTACAGGAACGAGCCTGACTTTAGCCAAGGGCTTTGATACCATGATAGAAAATAAAATAAAATAGAAAAGGAGATGGAGAAGGGAGAAGAATGGAGATAGAATTTGGGGCTACCTCTTTGCTATTCTCAATTGTTACTTAATACAAGACATACATCCCTATTTATAAGAAAATTACATTGAGATAAGATAAGGTAAATATCTTGATCATTATGAAAATTAAATCAATATAATATCAAATCAAATTCTTGATTTGATGTTATCTCCAACATTAACAAGTTAGCGTCGACTTTGTAGGCTATGCTTTGCTTTTTATTGTGGTAATGGATATATTTTTCTTCATTTGTAAGTTGCACACTCAGTTAGGAGGGCGTGAATTACCGCATTCCCCATCTCGTTCTCGTAAAGGGGAGGAGTTGCAATTTGTGCCAGCACTTATTGGCAATTATGGTTCTTCCTGTTGCACCACAAGTACATACACCTGATTGCCTTTACCGTCATAAATGGAAATTTTAAGTTGTCACTGTTGAAGCCGTTATCTAATTTTCTGCAAGATGTTGTCACCATCAGTTGCACGGCTGCACAACTGACCACAGGCATTCCTTTTGATATAAAAAGCTAGTGGCAGTTTGTCAGAGAGAGAACGCTTTGAACTGGGTACAAGTGCCATAGGTGTGATGGTATCTTTGTCCAATTTGTGTTGTTGAAGAAGACAGTACTGTAAGCTTGTGGGAGATAATATCAGCAAGTAGCTACAAATAAACTAAGGTATATTAATAACTTCCAACATGTATTGAACTGCTTTCACTGCAGCTACTGTTAAATGGTATCTCAGAAATTGCAAGGCATAGCTGACTGAGGAACAAAGGGTGGAGACCGTTCTGTTACGGCTCAATTTTTGTTAGAACTTGTTTTGGCATGGCTTTGGATAGTTCAGCTGCTTCATAACATTAAAGGAAAATCATTTACAGTTGCCTTGCTTGGGCATGGTTTAGGGCCATAGTTTAGGACTATATGTTTTCTGGCTGTTAAACACATTCTGGTCCGGATTAGAATGGTTGATTATGCTAGTTGTACTATTTTAAGTAGGATCCAGAAGTAGAGATTAGGTTATAGGGACCTAAAATTCTTGCTATAAAATCTTCAATTAATAAATCTCCTGTACATGTTGCATCTGAAAACCTTAGTGGAGAAATTTCTTTCTCCAAATAACCTCCCATAGAGACAGTTTGCATATTTCCACCATCAATTTCACCCATAACGTGTTATGCCTTCTGTTGCTTCCATCACTGTCAGTAGGATCCATCCAGGCTGTGGTTGGAGTATATTGTTACTCTTATGTTATGGCGAATCTAGTTTATTCATGTTAATGTCATAAATATCGACACGGGTACACATTTATTAATTTTTGCTGTTAATTAATGGGGGCAATGGGCGGCAGTGGAAGGAAAGGTCAGTTTACATTGTTTTTAGGTAAACTAGACAAGGATAGTGAATGGTCGATTTCCTGAGAATGGAATTGCTCATCAAGTTTGAGCCTGGAGGGCAGTGTTCCTTAGGAGTTGATGAATACAAGTGCTGGTCTCGATTTGCTATGACTGGTACCAGATCATCATGAGTTCGGTTTCACATGTGGTGGAGCACAATGGGGCGTTTTCCTTGTATTACAAATCAGAGGATGAGGAAAGTCTGCCATTCAAGATTTTGTTTTACAGTTGTTTTATAGCAGAATATGCAGAGGTGGAACCAGAAACTTTAATTTGGAGGAAAGTTATTTTTTTTTTAAATCTACGTTATTAAAAAAAACCTTCAAAATTAAATTTTTAGGATTTTCTGGACTGAAGCCTCCCCAAGCTTGGCTGTAGGTCCGCCCCGAGAATATATGTGGGTTTATGGCTGAAAGTTTCGTTCTAGAGGGACTTCCTTTTTTTTCCCCCTCGAAAGTACAAGGGTGCATGTAAGAAGATATATGTAAATTGGTCTTATAAGTTACTCTTCTTGACAATAGAGGCTCTGTCTTCATTCTGCTTTCTTGTAGTTGTGATTTCTCATATGATTCTGCTATGAACAACTCACCAGTTCTCGGTCTTTAATGTTAGCAAGAATGTGAAGTAGTTCTAGTTTCTGCCTCGTGTTATACGAATGGGATTTTAATTTAATGGACATTCTGATATGATTGGCATTACATACATGATATTATTCAATCCTGAATCCTTGCCACTTTCCTCATAAATCCACACTGATATTCTTTTTCAGTGTTTTGCTGGAGCGGAGCGGCGAATCCAAATACTTTACACTCTGGTGTAATTGAATTGGAAGATTTGAGTTATGCCTGGTATTAACACACTGGTGATGATGAACCCCAAAAGCTAAATACCAACTAACATGTTCCGGAGGAAGCAGAATGTGTAAGAATTGGAGAATTGATCTGAACATAAACCGCTAACATAACAACAACAACAGGAAGGAAAGGAAAGGAAAGTAAAATAGAGGGTATCAACAGTTGAATAGCATGACCACACTGCCTCTAAAGACACTATATATCCCCTTAATTTCGCAGCAACAAGAAATTCTTTTACGAAGTAGTAGTAAACCGGTCTTAATATAGGGAGGTTACATTAGGAAGATGGGCCATTCTTTCGCCACCCCATCAGCGCTTTCTCGTGAAGTGGGCTCATTAGGCTTAAGGCTTATTTACACTAGTCTCATATGTTCCTCAATGATACGCACTGCATTCTCGTATAACTGATTTTGGTTGGAGCATGGCGGGTTGGATTATACAAAATCAAATCATTTTATTTTATTTCATCTTATATAATTATTATGATTTTTTTAAGCTCTCACAAAAAATATAATAAATAATTCAATTTTTTTAATTCTCAAAACAAAAATAATATAAAAATTTTATATTATAATAATATTTTATTTAATTTTTAACAAAACATCTCATCTCATAATTGTGTAACCAAGCGAGGCACCCTCATACGTTTACTCCATATTTTATGTCGTATGGGACATTACAAATTGTCATTGACAATGTTGCTGTTCCATCCCACGAACCCTAATTTAAGATTTAAATAATTATTAGTAGAAAGTAAGATGATAGCTACAGAACTTTTCCGATATTCCTTGACTTTCTTTTGCTTTGGTCAAATACTTCCATGGATAATGGATTTCGGAACATATGTCGTATGCTATAAATCACCATCCGCCATGTCGTTTAAATTCTTATTTTATCCTTCTGCCAGAAACGTGGGGGCTACTCAAGTGTGAAGAACCTTCCTCTGATTGGTCAGCAGAACCAAATCGAATTTAAAGTGAAAAAAAGGATAGGCACCTAACTGTCACACAACTAACATTCATAAAAAATAAGGAATATGAGAGAGGACTGCTTGGTGAGTGTCTGAGCTTCTCCACCACCGACCGCCCTTGCATTTTCCAATATGCCTCGTTCGTTTCGAAAGTTTCATAGTAAGAAACGGAGACATATGCATCTTGGGTTTTGGTTTTTCCGTTGATAACTAAGGTTTTAACTTGCTTATCTATCTGTCTTGGTTCTTTTATTTTTGTATCCTGTTTCTTAGAAAATAGCCATTGACCAAATCTCTGAATCTTTTCAGAATGGAGGAACCAGAACATGGCCAGCATGAGCCTACGCTTTCTTCTTCTGCTGCTGCAACCTCCGCCGATAGTCCATCTTCTTCTTCACCGTCTACGTCACGGGTTCAAGAAGAAGAAGAAGAAGAGGGAGTAGAAAATGAACGACACGAGAATGGAGACAATAGTCTCCGCCGCCATCTCCATTACCACCGCCATCATATCCTTCTTAACCATCACCGACAACAGCAACAGCAGTCTTCTAATGTTTCCTATCGTATGAACATATCGATATCTGATGTACCGTCGACTGAGATGAGAGATGATGTGTGGTCTTGCCTCGTTGTGCTCGTCACGTTTTGGTTCTTCGGTCAGTTTCATCCCCCAATTCACGCTTTCCTCTTTTTTTTACTTTTCAATACTACCATTTTTGTTTTACTCTGCTTTTTCTTTAACTCTGCGGAGGAACGGGAAAGTGAAAGGAAATTGCTTGATTGGGTATCCTGGCTAGCTAAGCAAATTATGAATGCTTAAATGGTTAAATTTTCTTTAGTTTTTGTGACTTTAGCACGTTTTCTCCAAGGACCCAATGGACCTCTAAGTTGCATCCAGGGAGGAGAATGGGACAAGCCTATACGAAATCAAATTTTTTAGAAGTTTTTTGCCTTAAAAGTATGAATGGTTTGAGTAAGAAATCTAGTTGTTTTGGGTGTACGGGAACAGATTTTTTAATTTTCCTGTATCAGAATAAGTGGACTAATATCTATATTCGATTGTATTATTGGTTTTCCCTACATTTTCTACTAAACCAATCACAGCCTTAAATTTTCAATTTTTATCGCGTATGACTTAAATTGCCCACGACTTAAATCTTATTGATGTGATTTGGTTTTGGTTTCTGTATTCCTCACCAGCAGCATCCGTGACTCTGATTCTTGGTTTTTTCGGATCTGTAACTACACCATTGGGACCAAATTGCTCACGCCTAATACAAATTAACCCATTCTTTGTGCAGTCTATTAAGGTAATTTGATTAAGATAATATGTTGAGTCTCATAGCATCCCCATTTAAGATTTTCTTGCTTCTGCCATCACAGTCCCTGTGCACTAATCTCCTTTGTTTACAAACAGGCGGAGGAAGTCGATGAGCCAAAACCTGGGCTAATGTTATATGGGTTTCATAAACCTCCTCCCCTGGACGTTGAGATCGGTTGGACTGAAACACATAATGCATTTGTACCAGCCAATTTCCACAAGGCACATTTCCTACTGCCTATATTTTCTCTTTCTTAATCTTTTCTCGCAATTGATGTTTTTGAAATTTCATTTATTCGCTCACATTCCGGTTTTGTATTTGCAAGTAATATATATGTATGAGCTCATGCACACCTAGAGCATTCTAGACCTTTGGATTGATGGGGTAAATTTGGACTTCTTCTCATGTTGTAGGAGTGGATATACTTCCTAAACAAAGGATCTAGAGTGGATATCTTATACAATGTAAAATCAACAAGTCCCTCGCCTTTATCCCTTGTGATTGCCCAAGGTAATTTCTAAATTCCAACTCCATCCCTTTTATTTTGTTTAGAATGAAATACTTATTCAGATACCAGTTTTTTTAAGTCAGATACTCTTTATAGGAATCAAGAATCTACTTTTATGCAAAACAAAATAGCTGGAAGAATGGGAGAAGTGTTTATGGAACAGCTTAGAATTTAATTCAGTTTTAAATGTCACCATTTGATTGAGATCCATCCTTGCATCTAGCAACGTCCTGCAGTATATAGCAAGTGCTGTCCAAGTAATTCACAAGTGGAATATCAAATAACTTTAGTGCACAGTAAGCTAGAAATATATCCTACAATTGGATGATCCATCAAACTTTGGATTTAGCCTTTATGCCTAACTCTTAGTTGGATTGCAGATATGAACAGAAATTTTGTCACAAAAATGACGTTCTTTAGTTCATGTATCTCTTGTTATAAATTCATAATTCTTGTTAAATCTGCAGGTAGAGAAAGTTTCATTGAGTGGATAGAGGACCCATCATATCCTAATACAACTCTGTCTTGGAATATTATTTCTGGTAAATCCCATTAGTTTACCAATGGAATTTAGAGAACCCACCATGTTTTATTCCCACTTTGACGTAAGCATGATGTTTAAAACCTGTCTACATTGCAGGAAGTGGTAAGATCCAACAGAAGATTTCGAGGCCCTCCAATTACTACATTGCAGTTCAGAACTTGCACTCCGAGGAGGTCGAGGTAATTTTTGAAATGTTGAGTGCACTCTATATCACTACATGGTCGTTTTACTACTTTTTGAGTTTTTTTAAAACCATATACCTAACGAGAAGATCTGCGCCTGTAATTTCCTTTACTAGATTATATTAAAGGCCTCAAATTATTTGTAGTGTTAGTTCATTGAGATATGAGGGGAAGTAATAAGTATGTACTAATTAAACAGATTTCTGTGAAATTTTAATTACCAAATCTTCGATCTAGTTAGTAACCAGAAAAAACCAATGTCAAGGATAAGAAAGAGAGTGGTGGATCCTCTGCCATCCTCTCTCCCACTGTTCTTCACGGATAAAGGAAAAAGGTCCTTAGTGTGGTCATTAGAAAAGGAATAACTGCTGCTTCTGTCAGTATCATCCCATTAGGTTTTCTCAGCTGATTTGGTCATTTCTACCTGTGCCGACTGATATGGTGCGTGGATGTGGAAGATTAAAAGCTTTTGCTGATCTGATGATCCCTGGAGAGTTACTTGATTGGTCAACCCAAAGCAGAGGATAGGGAAACTCTGTGATATAATATATTCACCGGACCCTTTGCCAAGAGGCCTCAGGTTTGAGATCAGGAATTCTTCACCAAGGCGTTTAGCAATGTTGAAAGCCATGATTTATTTAGCTGGATGGTAAGGGCATCTCTAACAATTTGGCCACACCGTAATCCATCCAAAAGGAGTGATGGATGAATTCTTTCTGCTTCATTAAGCACTTACTGATGGTGATATTTTAATGCTTCAAATGCACGTGCAGACACTATCAGACCATTAGATAATTTATCTGCTTTGAATGCCTGCTATATACAGGTAGAGTTGCAGTTGTCCATAAATGCTTTAGTCTATAATACAACTCAGGCATATTACAAGTGCTCCATGGGTTATGTATGTAGTTTGAAGCTTTTTCTTCTTGGAAGAAATGTTGCCGTCTTAACTTCTCCACATCCTATGGAGGTAAAAGACTCGCTTTCTGACTTTTATGAGTACTATTAAGCTTCCATTGCTTTTTAAAGATTTTATCATTTTTATGCTAATTTTGACGCATTTTGATTCTGTTAGGGTACTGATGATGGATGGTATGTCAAACTGTCTTTTGGACCACGGTGGATCACATATTTTCTTGGATCAGGTTATTTTGGCAGGCATTAATTTCCTTCTCATGGGATCAAATGGAAATGTCCATATGCATATTTACCTCTTTCCTGCATGCAGGTATAATGACCATCCTGATCTTATCCGCCTTCAGATTCTCCAACACGTTCCAAGCCACAGATGAAAACCCAACGGGATTTCAAGCAGGGGAGCTGGGAACTGAACGGGCCCCATTGCTCATGCACAAAGATGACGATATTTCAAGTTGGGGTTCCTCTTATGATTCTGTGTCACAAGATGATGAGGATCCGGAGGCACAGCTTGCAGTCAATGGTATTGAGGGACAGCAAATAACAGAAGGGGAAAGCGTCAATAATCCCCGGCATCTTTGTGTCATTTGCTTTGATGCCCCTAGAGACTGCTTCTTTCTTCCATGTGGGCACTGCGCTGCCTGTTTTACATGCGGAGCAAGGTAAATATACATAATACACCACACTTACTACTTCAAGAAATCTAGGTAGAAAAACTTATGTTTTTGGATTTTGATGCTATTAGAAAAGGCTTGTAGCCAACCCCAATTGTTTAAAAAAGATTCATGAAGCCAGCCCCAACATGTTGGGATAAAGGCTTATTAGATTTGATTTGTAGCCATAGAGGCTTAATTTGAGTGACAAGTACTTTTGATCATTTAATGCTAGACTCTGTACCACTTATCACAGCTTCCAACCATAATTCATAGACACTAGTAGTATTTGGGCCTAGACACTACAAAGAAGGGAATATTTGCATAGTATCACAAACTGAGGTGAAGGGAATATTTGGGCGGCTAGAGTTTGAGTCTTGAGAAGATAAGTTTCTTTTTATACGGATGGGTTGACGCCCAAGACAAAAACCCGTTCCTAGTCGGGGTTGGAGACCCGATCAGATATCAATCCGAGAAAGTCAGGTCTGGTCGGGCTATTTTAATCGGGCTTTTTGCACAACCCGGTTTTGTCAGGTCGGGTTGCAGGCCTAGACACTACGAAGCGTTCCAAATAAATTGTTGTGCTCCTCATTGCTATATTTGTTAAAATATTTCAATTATGAGCTTTGAATAGAATCTATGTTCATTGTCACATTTGATTTTGTTTCCAATCATTTCCAACTTCTCAAAATTTAGCAGAAAGTTAGATGTTCAAATCTGTTAACTCTGCAGGATTGCAGAAGAGGCAGGAACTTGTCCCATATGCCGAAGGAAGATGAAGAAAGTGAGGAAGATTTTTTCAGTTTGAATTATGTGCAAGAGTAAGTATTTGGGAGGGGCTATCAGGTAGTGCAATTATTATTGGTCCCCTGTAGAATATTTTTCACCCTCGACTCGGATGGATTTCATGTGCACTTGTAGAAAGCAACGTTAAATTAGGCTAGTGTTGAAAGCAAAAAAAAAAAAAGGTCTCAGTAGAGGTTGACTAAAGAATACTTGGTATTCACTGTCATCTCAATGCAACCTCTTTTTTAAAAAGGTATAAATTACTCCCCTTAACTTTCAGTTTGGCTTGCTGTCTGTGTGCATCCAGTGTACCTTTGCTTTCAGTTAAGTCATGAGATTATATGCATGGAAAGTGTTCATAACAGAAGCTGAGTTTATATGATTTGAGAAGTTTCATGTACTCTTCCCTCTTTGATTACCACTATGTCTTTTGCTGTCTGTCCATTCCATCATGCCATCAGGCCACAATAACATAGTGAAAAAATCGTTTGGACCCCGAAACTACGCATTGAGCATTGGCAATGATCAAGCTATTGTCAAGTCTAAATTTTGACTAAAACTTGAGGTTTTGGTTAAAGTCAAAATCTTTGAAAAGGTTAATCCACATGGGACTAGCCATTCTAAAGTCAAAATAATAATATAATATTATATATTTTAATAATTTCTTTTTATATTTTACAAATACATTTCACGTATTATTAATAATTTAATTTTTACTGTCCAAACAAATTATTTAACATGAAGAAGAAAATAAGATAAAGGAAGAAGAAAGGAAGAGAAAGGGAAGGAAGGGAGAAAGGAGACGCTGGAGTGAGTAAGAAAAGTGGAAATACTTTTTAATAAAATATTTTTTTAGTTGGTGAACAGTAACTCACCAAATATGACTTTGGTTTTCTACTTACTGTAGCTCATAATTTGACTTGAAGTGATTTGGCTAATCCAATTCAACTGATTTTGAAAAAATTTAGTCAAAATTTAGACTTAACTGGTATTTGGTTAGTCCAATGTCAGTGCTCTTAGAGAGAATGCATAGGTGTGTGTGATACAATCTATAATGTACTTGAACCATTAGAGGTTTCAATTCTCACCTTAAACGATCTATATCATCTAATTTTCCACTTCGGAAAACACGTCCACCAAAGACCAAACCTCCAATGTAGTGTCCTCTATCGTAAATCTCTAAAGAACCCCTAACATTAAACAAAATAATTGGGTTTGCCCATTTTTATAGGTGGGTCCAAAAAGAATCAAAATAGTGAGTAAAGAAAACAGAAGTCCAATTCCAAGTGAGTAGGTCCACTCTCATTATGGCATGACTACCTTCTTAATCCTTTGAGAGCGGAGAGAATGTGGAAAAAGAAAATTATATGATAGAGTCGGTAAAAAAAAAAAAAAATTGTACAAGAAAAATGTGTGACACAAATGCATTGTTTGGAAATACAAGTACTCTGAGATGTTATTAAATATTTTCAGATATTTTTTCTTAAATATTATCCAAACATAAAATATTTTCAATTTTAAATCTTCAACCTTTTCATCTAATTATTATTTAATTATTATAAATTTTTTAAACTTCTAAATAAACGTAAAAAAAGGATACAACTTTTTAAATTTTAAAATAAAATAAAATAAAATTATATCTAAAGAATTTATTAATTTTATAATATTTTTATTTAATTTTTTCTTTCATTTATTAAAATTTAATAAAATATTTTAATTCAAATTATTTTATTATTATTTATAAATTATTTAGATATTTTGGTTAGACACGAGTACATACGCCAAAGGCAAGAGGTGGATCCAAAGCAACGTCAACCATTTTTGGGTTCAAACAATGAAGTACAGATGTTTGTTTATTTTCAACGTACAAGATTGAAACATTCCAATCGTGTGTGCATCATATCTCACGTTTTCTGTTTTCAATCCTGGTGGTGTTGTTTTTTTTATCCCCATAATCCTTCCCTATATTTGTATTTTCTTGCCCTTAAAAAGGTAATCATTAGCTGTAATACATTTTAAAGTGAAAAAGTTGAAAAACAGAGGTGCCAGATACCATCCAATTTATAAGATAGGAATGCTAATCATACACCACACATTTTGTATATTTTAATATTAATTTAATTTAATTTATTTATTTTTATTAAATTAATTAAATTATTTTATTTCTTATTTATATATCACATATTTATCAAAAATTAAAAATATATAATAAAATAAATATAATATGTGATGTGCGGAAAGAATAAGTAGAATTATTCTTTTTAGGATAGGCGAGGCAGGCAACAGTTCTTTCTCAGCTAGGAGCCTAGGACTTAGGAGAGTTAACAGATGCATGCTTTTGTTGTTGGGTCCCAACGGCCAAAACAGAGACTAGAAAGAGAGGAGCTCAAATTTCAAATTGCAATGCAGCCACAGCCATGGGATTGTCCCCCAAGAACACAGCTCGTACGCCCTCCTATCTCCTCCCTGGCGTCTCTGCCTTGGCTGCGTTTTCCATCACCGCCCTCCTCCTTTACAAGGTATCTCTCTTTTTTCATTTTGTGCTGCGGCATTTCATCATTCACGTCCTCTGTTTTTTCTTTCCTGTTCCAGAACTTCCTTTTCTTGTATGCATTTTTGTTGGATTATGATTCTCTTTGTGGAATCTTATAAAACAGGTTGACGACTTTGCTTCCCAAACCAAGACCGTCGCAGGTCACAACTTAGACCCGACGCCGTGGCACCTGTTCCCAGCCAAGACCTTCAGCGAACAAACTCGGCAAGCCCGTGGTTACAAAATCATACATTGCTCTTACCTTGCTTGTCACTCGGGCACCAGCACCATCCCCGAACAGCCCCGAGCTCATCCCTCTAAACCGGGCGAGAAATGCCCGGATTTCTTCCGGTGGATACACCATGACCTCGAACCCTGGGCTCGGACCGGGATTTCGATATCCCATTTGGCGGAAGCCAAGAAATTCGCGGCTTTCCGAGTCGTGATCATTGCTGGGAAGCTGTACGTGGATTTGTATTATACGTGCGTGCAGAGCCGAATGATGTTTACGATATGGGGGTTGTTGCAGCTTCTCAAGAGGTATCCTGGGAAGGTACCTGATGTGGATATGATGTTTGATTGCATGGATAGGCCTCGTATCAACATGACCGAGCACAAGTCTATGCCATTGCCGCTGTTTCGTTATTGCACCACTGAGGATCACTACGATATACCGTTTCCTGATTGGTCTTTCTGGGGTTGGTAAGTATTGGAGAGGAAAACAAAGTATTGGAGGGGAAAAAAACCCCCTTTTTTGTTTATTTTGTTTAAATCATTCGTTATTTCTGTTGTTATTTATTTATGGGGTCAAATATTGGACTACCCGACTTGCTTGTGGGAAACTCTTGCCGAGGGCCTCTGCAGCCCGAAATTAGTCGGACGCTCTTTCCGGACACCTGGGATTAGTCGGGATTAGTTGCGAAAAAACCTTTTTTTTGTTTCTTTTGTTTAAATCAGTTGTGTTAGAAAAATAAGAAAAAGATGCAGTGATAGAAAAGAAAGAAGAGAGTGACGACAGAGAGAACTCAATGAGGAAAGATTGAGAGAATGTTCTCATTTCTGTGTAAGAATCAGTATAAATTTCCTAAGGCTATATACAGAATTGAAAAGCAATAGAGAAAGGGGACAAAGAATAACCAATTCCAACACCTGTACAAAAACGTAAACATATATCCACAACAAAAGAATATTCCCCAACTAACTCTGCCAAGTGTCTAGAGCAGTCTGCAGACAACTGTCATGTGCTCATCCCAGACTACCTTGACTTCCAATTCTCTGTGTATAAGCTGCAGGTTTATCTGGTGTACCAGCAGCTGAGTTTGATTCTTCCTCAATTGGTTCCAATTTAGGCAATGTTTGTGACTCCCCCTCAAGATGGGCATAGATATTCAAAGTGCCCATCTTGGACAATAAGAAATTGAAAGTGGCAGCAGACAAGACTTTGGTAAAAATGTCTGCAAGCTGGAACTTTGAAGCTATATGTATTGGTGTGAGAACCCTGGCCAGCACCCTCTCTCTAACAAAGTGACTGTCCAATTCGTTGTGCTTGGTCCTTTCATGGAACTCTGGATTTTTGGTGAGATGCAGGGTTGCTTGGCTATCACAATATAGAAGTGCAGGCTTAGGATGTTTAGTGTTGAAATCTTTTAGCAAAGAGATAAGCCAAACAATTTCACAACTGGTATGAGCCAAGGCTCTGTATTCTGCCTCTGCAGAAGATTGTGAAACAGTGGCTTGCTTTTTGGATTTCCAGCTGACTAGAGAATCACCAATGAATGTGCAGAAACCAGTGATTGATTTTCTCGTTTTTGGGCAAGCCACCCAATCTGAATCACTAAAGGCTTTTGATGTGTAAAGAAGACTGAGATGAGAAGAATATGCCTTGCCCTACAGAACCTTTCAAATATTTCAAGACTCGGTGAGCAGCATGCATATGTATTTCTGTTGGCTTGTCCATGAATTGACTGAGAATACTGATAGCGTAGGTGATATCGGGTTTGGTTATTGTAAGATAAATCAATCTCCTGGTCAGTCTTCTGTAGCTTGTGGAATCAACCAATAAATCCGAGGATGAGTGAGAGAGTTTATGGTTAATTTCTATCGGGGTACTAACTGCTTTACACCCAAGGAGCCCTGCATCCTCAAGGATCTCAACACTATATTTCCTTTAACATAAGTGGATGCCAGCAGCTAACCTAGCAATTTCCAAACCCAAGAAATATTTCAAAACACCCAGATCCTTGATTTTAAACTGAGAATGCAAGCCTTCACACTGACAATAGCTTCAATGTTGGAACTCCCTACGACTATGTCATCAACATAAACCAAGAGAGTTATAAATCCATTCTCATCATTCCTTGTAAACAAAGAGTAATCGGATTTAGATTGTTGAAAGCCAATAGAAGTGAGAGAAGCAAAAAATTTGGAGTACCATTGCCGAGAGGCCTGTTTAAGGCCATAAAGAGACTTATGGAGTTTACAAACCAGCCTCTTATCTGTACAAGATGACTCCCCCTTGCAGTGAAAACCAGGAGGCAACTTCTTCAAATCGCCATGAAGAAAAGCATTATGCACATCCAACTGATAGAGATGCCAATTATAGATAGCTACCAATGCGAGAAAAACTCTGACAGTGGTGAGCTTGGCTATGGGGCTGAAGGTTTCTTGGTAATCAAATCCTTCCCTCTGAGTGTAGCCTTTTGCCACCAACCTGGCTTTAGGTATCTCTACTGCCCCATCATATTTTAATTTGACCTTATAAACTTACTTACAACCAACAACTGTCTTTCCTGGAGGTAAAGTGGTAACTTTCCATGTCCCATTTGCCTCTATGGCTTCCAATTCATCTTTCATTGCATCTTGCCTATGCTTAGAATTCATAGCTTCATGGTAGGTCTTAGGTTCACAAAGCAGGGAGAGGGAAAGGGCATAGGACTTATGATGGGTAGACAACTGATCATAGAAGTATTGATGCAAAGGATATACAGTAAGAGTGGAAAGGGTGTGTGGATTGGCTGTTGCATGAACAACTTGGCAATGATAATCATGTAAATATGTTGGTGGCTGGCGAATTCTATCTGATCTTCGAAGATTGATAGGAGGTGTGGACTTGAGTTATGGAAAGGGAAGACATATTCATAGAAGGGGACATCCCTTGAAATGAAACAAGAATGATCTTTGAGATCATAGAGCTTATAGCCTTTCACACAGGTGGATAGCCTATAAAGATGCACTTCTTTGCCTGAGAACTCAATTTGGTTCTACTGTGTTTAAGAGTAGAGGCAAAGCACAAACATCCGAAAAGCCTTAGATGTGTATAGGAAGGAATGGAAGAATAGATGACCTCGTAAGGGGATTTGTTTTTCAAAACTGGGATTGGAATTCTGTTGATGAGGTGAGTTGCAGTCAAAATTGCATCTCCCCAAAATTTGAGTGGAAGTGAGGCTTGGAAGAGGAGAGCCCTAGCAACTAAGAGAAGATGTTGGTGCTTCCTCTCCACCACCCTGTTCTGTTGTGGGGTATAGACACACGATTTTTTATGTAAAATGCCATGAGAGTTGTAAAAATCGTGCATCTGAAATTCTAATCCATTATCAGATCGTATTTGCTTGATTTTTGTATTGAATTGAGTCTCAATCATATGGATAAAATTCTACAAAAGAGTTCTGACTTCGGATTTGAATTTCATTAGATATACCCAAGTGACTCGATTGTGGTCATCTACAATAGTTAAGAAATAGTGATGACCTTGAATGGATGGGTTAGAAGTGGGACCCCAAATATCACAATGTATTAATTCAAAAGAAGAAGAAGTGGAAGAGGTACTCAAATGAAAGGGTTTTCTCTTTAGTTTTGCCAAATGACAAACAGGGCATTGCATATCTTCATTACACTTTATATTAGGAACATGGAATTGAATTACATTCATTCTCTGATGAGATACATGTCCTAATCTAAAGTGCCAAAGATCAAAACTCTGTGGTTTATTGGCATTGAAGGCTTGACTAGTGGCAGTTTGAGGTGATTGATTGGCAGTGCGGCTAGAGGAAAGAAAACTGTTGACAACATTGCAGGAAAAGGAGCGACGATTGAGAAAATAGAGACCATTGCAGACTTTATCAAGACCAATCGTCATCCATGAGGACAGGTCCTGTATGAAACAGAGTTTTTCTCTAGAAAACAAGGCAAAGAGAAGAGCTATGAGTGAGTTTACTAACAGAAATAAGGTTGAAGGTGAAAGTAGGCACACAAAGGACATTGGTGAGGGTGAGAGAATCTGAAAATTTCACGGTACCAATATGAGTGACTCAAACTTGTGTCCTATTAGGCAAATGAACATACGCTTGAGTTTCACAAGTGATGGTGGCGAGAAGAGAAACCGAGCAGACCATATGGTCTGTAGCCCCGGTATCAAGAATCTAAGGTGTGAGTTGTGAGTCATTAGATTTTTGATGCACAAGAGAAAGAAAATGTTGATGATGACTAGCAGAAAAAATGGAGGAATCTGGTACACCAGAAGCAGTTGATAGACAGAATTTTATACCTGCCATGTTGGAAGAATGAGAGGTGCTACTTGCTAGCTATAGCATCGGTGGGTGTGGTAAGGTGAGTCTTGGGCTGATTTGCTGAGGGAGTGGATTCATTGAGGTTGAGCTGAGGAGACTGAGCATTGACAAGAGCAACGAGTTGCTGAATCTGAGCTTCGGTTAAAGGCAATTGTGAACCATTCAGAGACCCATTCTTCTGGCCTTGAGAAGCCACCTGGTTGGCTGAGTGCACAGCTGAGGATGTACCAGAGGAGTGTCCTGGTTTAGACTTGGTGAACTTGAAATTGGGGGGAAAACCAATCAACCGGTAGCACTTTTCTTTGGTGTGGCCAGTTTTTCCACAGTGATAGCAGGTGATTTCAGTTTTCTCCCTCTTCTTGGCTTGACTGTGAAGCGCGGCCAAAGCTGAATATTTGGGATTAGGCATTACCAGAGTCCTAGCTTGTCTTTGCCTTTCTTCCTGCAAAACCAGGGAAAAAATCATATCCAATGAAGGCATTGGACTCATGAGAATGATCTATCTTCTGATACTGTCATAGGTGTCGTTCAGACCAATCAAAAACTTGAATACACAGTCTGTTTCCTGATTCTTGCCAAGGGATTTTAAGGCTTTACAGTTACAAAGTCCGCAAGAGCAATGAGGGAGAGGCCTATAGTTATGAAGCTTCTCCCAAACAACATTAAGTTGAGTGAAATAATCACTTACAGACTGAGTTCCTTGCACATTTGATCCAAGCTGTTGTTGAAGCTGATAGATGTGGACATTGTCAGGTTGTGCAAAGTGTGCCTTAAGCTTCTCCTAGACTACCTTGGTTGAACTGATATATAAGACATTGGATGCAATTTCTTTTGATATGGAGGTGAGAATCCAAGAAAGAATCAGATTGTTGCACCACAGCCATGGGATATAAAGAGCACTGGTAAGGTCAGGTGTCTCAAAGGTTCCATCAAGAAACCCAAGTTTGTTCTTAATCGAAATGGCTAGAGTAAAGTACCGACGCCAAGAAAGGTAATTAGGGCCTGTCAGATGTGGTGTGGCCACCATAGTGTTAGCATTATCACTGTGGTGCAGGTAAAAGGGGCTATTGGGATCCTCAAAAGGAGAGGAGTTTTGAGGAGGAGGATTAGTGGATCCAGAGGGGCGAGTTGGAGGAGTTTCTTCAGCCATTGAGTGTTGATCTTAACGAGAAAGGAAAAAGAAGTAAAGTAGAGAGCAGAAGGTTTTGAAAAGGATGATTGGCAGCAGAGAAAAGGATCACAGGTCACAGAACCTTCTCTGATACCATGTTAGAAATATAAGAAAAAGATGCAGTGATAGAAAAGAAAGAAGAAAGTGACGACACAGAGAACTCAGTGAGGAAAGATTGAGAGAATGTTCTCATTTCTGTGTAAGAATCAGTATAAATTTCCTAAGGCTATATACAGAATTGAAAAGAAATAGAGAAAGGGGACAAAGAATAACTAATTCCAACACTTGTACAAAAACGTAAACATCTATTCACAACAAAAGAATATTCCCTAACTAACTCTGCGAAGTGTCAAGAGCAGCCTGCAGACAACTGTCGTGTGCTCATCCCAGACTACCTTGACTTCCAATTCTCTGTGTATAAGCTGCAGGTTTTTCTGGTGTACCAGCAGCTGAGTTTGATTCTTCCTCAATTGGTTCCAATTTAGGAGATCTTTGTGAAGTTGTTATTTCTTATTCAAAATCAAAATGTGGTTTTTTCATGTTGCTTCTTAATTGAATATATGATCATACAATTCTAATTGTTTGAAACATGTTTGGCTACTGGTTTGATTTTCTTGATAAGCGCAAGCCTGAGAACCTTTTTACAGTCATTGTCTCTTGCATTTAGAAATGGCATTACCTTCATATGTAGGCATGGTCGGATTTGTTGTATGAAAATGGTTCTTGTACAGGCCGGAGACAAATTTAAGGGCCTGGGATGAAGAGTTCCGGGACATTAAACGGGGTTCTCAACGTATTAGTTGGTCAAAGAAGTGGCCCCGAGCATATTGGAAAGGAAATCCGGATGTTCAGTCCCCTGTTCGTATAGAATTACTGAAATGCAATCACTCCAGGATGTGGGGAGCTCAAATCATGCGTCAGGTGAAGTTGGAGTTAATGTGTGGACCTCTACTTGAGTTAAAACATATGGAATTGATACTTAGACAATAAATAAATAAATAAATAATCAAACATATGGAAGTGATGGACAAAGTACCTAAAAGTTTATATTTTGATGTTGTCATGTTACCATGCATTACAGGATTGGGCAGAAGAAGCAAGAATTGGGTACGAGCAATCTAAACTTTCAAATCAGTGCAATTACCGGTAAGTACTTCTCTTTGTAAAGTCACGTGGATACCCTTGTGCTTTAATGGACAGTCTTATAAACTGCATTGGCTGATCCAGGTGGTTGGATAACATGGGGTTTTCCTCATCTCTTCTTATGGATACCCTTGTACTTTAATGGACTGCCTGATGTTTATGAAGGATGGCTTATAAAATTCCTTGGTTTATGTATATGGTATACAATCTAGATTGACATCCTAATCAGCCACTGAGCATTGCACATTTTAAAAACCCCTATAAACTTGCAAAGAAAACTAACCAATCTTATGTTTCATGTATTCTTTTTATCACGGTATGCATCAATGATGCTTGGACCTCGACCAGCATCATCCTAAGATCCATGTAAAATAAATTCCGCATTTAAGCTAAGGATGTCCTTTGGGGGCTCCCATAGGACAATCTGCTTTGTTGTTTAATTTTCCTCTAATAGTATATATGTGCATCCTCTTGCAGCTGATTATTTATGTCCCCCCTTTCCCTCCCTTCTTCTGCAGGTATAAAATTTATGCCGAAGGCTATGCTTGGTCCGTGAGCTTGAAGTATATTCTATCATGTGGTTCTCTAGCATTAATAATATCCCCAGATTATGAAGATTTCTTCAGTCGTGGTCTCATTCCAAAGAAAAACTATTGGCCTGTCTCACCTAACAATTTATGCCCCTCTATAAAGTATGCTGTTGATTGGGGTACTAAACACCCATCTGAGGTATGTTTTCACTTATCTGAGTGGTATGAGAGGATGTTTACGTTTCTGATTTCATTAGATTTCCACCTTATGCTTCCCAGTAAATTAACAGCAGTAGTAGTAGGTATGGATGGTGGTAATGTTCAGTAAAACTTTATTTTACCCATAAAAAAAACAAAATGAATGGTAGTAGTAGCAGTAGTGGTTAGTGGTACTTGTTGTAGCTTAAGCGATGTTGTCGCTTAAGGATGTTGTCATCTAAAGCTTCATAGTGCACCGTGCTTAACCAACTTCTATGAAGATGACAACATTGATGTTTTATGAGTAATGATGAAATAAATGATGACTGTAGGACAATGACCACGGGCACCACAGCCTTCTGTACAAGTACAACACTGTTGGCTGTATTGGTGGCTGTGCCAAGAAAAAAGATATAATTAAACAAGTTTGTAAAAGAGTCGTGCATGGGCTGATGTGGCACTGCCACGTTAGTATATATCTGACAATTGCTGACATGGCATGTCACGTAAGCCTGTGCAGACTCCCATGTGTCCATTAATCATTGTAAAAATAGCATGGAGAACACAATGTGAACTTTGATTCACGACATTTGAAGTTTTGAACGCTTTGTAGCTCCTCTTTATGCTATATAAAGATTTCTGTTCACCATAACAAGACTAATGCCTTTTGGTTTTAGCCCTGTCTGAATTAAAAGTAGAATAAAAAAAATAAAAAAAGACTTGTTAAATATTATTGGGTGGAGAATTGATAAATCCTATAGCAGCTTATGTGCTATCTGAACTCCAATTACTTCTTGTTATTTTTCATCAGTTTTATGTCTAAGTTGGCCTTCCTACTTTTGTTCTATCCAACAGTATTTCTGCTTATGAATTAAGCTTCGGTGTGTTAACAACATAGTTTCTAATGCTTTGTTTTTGTTTGTGCTATGGTAAACACGGCTGATCAGGCTAAGGAAATAGGAAGAGAAGGGCAGAAGTTAATGGAAACCTTGAGTATGGATAGGGTCTATGATTACATGTTTCACCTCATCACAGAGTACTCGAAGCTGCAGGACTTCAAGCCAGTCCCACCATATTCTGCCCAAGAACTGTGTCCAGAGTCCCTGCTTTGCATTGCCGATATCAAGCAGAGGCAATTCCTGGAACAATCAACTACCTTCCCTTCACAAGCACCACCATGCACCCTCCAGCCTTCCAATAGTAATCTCATCAAGAGCTGGATTCAACGGAAAAAGAAAATCGTGGAGGATGTGGAAGATATGGAGAAGATGAAAACAGAGAGACGTTCGAACTAGGATGCCTGGCATTGTGGTTAGGAAGCAAGATCAAATTTTGTAGTTTTAATAGTCTCTTGTAGGTTGCCTTTTACCAGGACTTTTATATACATATTGTATCACTTTGCTCAAGCAAATCACTTCCACGTTGACTCTATTTTCTTGCTTGTTATCATGAATTATTATTCATTTTTATGGAGGTAAAATTAAGTTAAAAACCACAAAAATTATTGATTTTCAGATAAACAAAGGGAAACGCCACGCCCAATTTCTTCTTCCTTTTATTTTTATTTTTATTTTTATAAATAGGTAAATGGAACAGGGAAATGAGTGGCAGGCAGCCTAACAGGGATGGAAGATGAGCAAAGGGCCAACTGGCTCTTTTTGTAATGAGTGATGACTAATGTTGCAGATTGGCAATCAGTTGTGTGGAAGCCGATGGGAAAGCCTTGACCATTGGCTTTTCTCTCTTCTTTCATTAGTTTCGTTTGAATAGTATGAAAAGATAGAAATGATTTTAGATAAAAATTAGAACTTAAATAAAATATTATTTTTTAATATTATTATTATTTTAAAAAATTAATAAAAATTAAATTATTTATTATATTTTATATAAAAATTTAAAAAAATTATAATAATGAAATAAAATAAGATGAAAATATTTCTATATTTCTTAATAAATTGAAATCTTGTTTTTAGGAAATGCGAGACATCTACTGTGCAATGTTGCCCAAATAAGTCCAATTAACTCCAATTTTTTTTTTTTAATGTTTTTTCATTTTTGCAAATTTTCGAGTATTGCCAAAAGTTTAATCCTCGATAGGCAGAAAAATGAGTACGTGACAGACACGTCTTTTCTTTCATGACCATTAATAATAATAAATAAATAAACATACCAAAAAAATAAAATAAAATAAAATAAATCCCTGTCTATATACCAAATACCATCCACCTTCTCTCTCTCGCCACCGCCTCATTCTCTATATCTTTCTTGTCTACCGCACATTCCCACAAATTTCTCTCTTTCGAAATGGCCGACACCGGAGTGGTCACCGTTTACGGTAATGGAGCGATATACGAGACCGCCAAGAAATCTCCGTTCTCTGTCAAGGTGGGTCTCGCCCAGATGCTCCGCGGCGGGGTCATTATGGACGTGGTGAACGCCGAGCAGGCTCGGGTCGCTGAGGAGGCAGGTGCGTGCGCCGTCATGGCTCTGGAGCGTGTACCGGCGGATATCAGGGCCCAGGGTGGAGTGGCCCGCATGAGTGACCCACAGCTGATCAAGGAGATCAAGCAGGCTGTGACCATCCCTGTTATGGCCAAAGCCCGCATCGGGCACTTCGTGGAGGCCCAGATCCTGGAGGCCATCGGGATCGACTACGTGGACGAATCCGAGGTGCTCACACCGGCCGACGAGGACAATCATATCAACAAGCACAACTTCCGTATCCCCTTCGTCTGCGGCTGCCGGAACCTCGGCGAGGCCCTTCGGAGGATCCGCGAGGGCGCGGCGATGATCCGCACCAAGGGTGAGGCCGGAACCGGCAACGTGGTCGAGGCCGTCAGGCACGTGCGCTCGGTCATGGGAGACATCAGGGTACTGAGGAACATGGACGACGACGAGGTCTTCACCTTCGCCAAGAAGATCGCCGCGCCGTACGACCTCGTGATGCAGACCAAGCAGCTCGGGAGGCTGCCCGTCGTGCAATTCGCTGCGGGCGGGGTCGCGACCCCCGCCGACGCTGCGCTGATGATGCAGCTGGGCTGCGATGGCGTGTTCGTGGGCTCCGGAGTGTTCAAGAGCGGGGACCCGGCGAGGCGAGCGCGGGCCATTGTGCAGGCCGTGACCCATTACAGTGACCCAGATGTGCTTGCGGAGGTGAGCTGCGGGTTGGGCGAGGCCATGGTTGGGATTAATCTCAATGATGATAAGGTTGAGAGGTACGCAAACCGGTCCGAGTAAAAAGAAAAATGGTGGGAAATTAAGGACGAGGAGTATAGTCTTCTCTGGAAAGATTTACAATATTAATGCCATATTTTATTAGTTTTGCTTTGAATTAGCTATAGATTTTGGGTTGGAAGATCACGATTAGGGGATCATAGATTTGAAATTGTCTTCCTTTTAAACAACAAGTAGTAGATTTATCATGAAATCCTGGAAATTATTGTCATGTCACCTTTGATAGCTTACTGGAAGTACTAATTGCATTCCGCCTCTGAGAATGAATGTGTTTTGGTTGGAAATAACAGGTGGGAATTGTTCCTTTCATTTTGTTAGATATGAATTATGAAATAACATTTTCACTTGGGAATTATAATAAAATAGTGGTGGCAAATTGTGGTAATCGACTCTAGGAAGTTTTACTAACAAGCCATCATAATGCAAAGTAAGAAAATAAGCCAAATTAAGCAAAATGAATGGTCTCAGGCCATATAACTTTGTTAAAAAAGGAAAGAAGGTGCCGACATCTTGAGTATGCTAAAATATTATATACAATGGGGCCTATGTTTCTTTGAATTTGTGCGTGAAATCTAGGAGATTTTGGACCTTTTTGAAACTGAGTAAGAACTTTAAAAATTTTTAAAGATAAAGAAACTTGATCTAAGTAGACGCATCATAAAGTTACGTTGTATAATAGTAAAAAAAACAAAAAGAAATGGTAGGGAAAGAAAAACAAGAAAGACATTAGATGGGAGATCTGAGTTCAAAGAAATGGCAAGAGAACCAAGAAAAATATTGGATCGCTACGGTAGGAAATCCAAGAAATGGTAGGAGAACCAAGAACAATTCTTTCTTTGGGTTGCTACGGTAGAAGATTGTAGGAGAACCAAGAAAGGGTCACCACAGTCGGAGATCCAAGGCACTGTGGATCATCGGGAAGGAGATCCAAAACGTCATCTTCCTCCAAGAAAAAGAGAGAGCCAAACCCATGAAAATCTTCAGAGAGGGAGCTTAAAGAATAAAAAATGATGGAAAAAATCTCAATCATTATCATCTACCAAATCAAATCAAAGCAATATGGAGATCTGGAGAGAAGTTGGCGATTGAGCGGTGAGACAAGGTTGAGAAGAAGGGATGGCTTTTTGTGAGTGAAGAATGAAGATAAATGTAAGGGAATGAGTTGAGTGAAGAGTGCACGATGAGTCATAACGGATTGACTCATTATCGACCGGTTAAGTAATCGTATTTTTAACGAATTAATTCGTTTTGATTTAAAGTCATTAAAATTAATCTAAATTTATTATTATCGTATCATGTTATTGTTAAATTAATAATCAGATGCTACCTATCTTAATTTTGAAAACTTTCAATTTGGAGAGAACTTGTGACACTGGTGGTAGACTAACCATCATGTCAATCATCACAAATGGGGATTCTGGGGGTAGGCTTAGATCTTGGTTTTTTTTAACCTTTTGACCACAATGACTTATTTTTTTAATTTAATACGCATTTAAGACCTATTATGCTATTATGGGTTCTCTTGTGGTTGCTTTATTGACTAGTGGGAGAAGATGTGAACCTCGAAAAAAAGGCAATCTGCTGTTTCCTTGTTTTAAATATATGTTTTTTTTTTTTAAGGAGTCACTAGTCTTTGTTCTCGTCTTTGCCACTTTTATTAGTCATTGACTGTAATTTGCCCTCCTAACTTTGTTTTGGCTGCTGCTCTATGTTTGACGTTCTTGACCCAATGTTCAAATTTCACATAAGCCATCAGGATTGTGGATTGCTCTGGACGACTTAAAGTTCATCAAAAGTTTAGTTAAATGTAAATTTTGCATATATATAATTGAAAGCGTCTATATTAGAGATAATTTTGATGAAGCCATGGAGACATTGATCTCGTGGCGATATATATATGTTTGTTTCGGAGCAGTTCAGGCTTAATTAGTAAACAACATAATGGGCAAATAGCCTTGCCAGTTGCCAAACTTAATCGTGTTCGGCGCCACCTCAAAATACGATTGGGAACTGCATTTCAATAAGCCCAAATCCGAACCTGCGATGTTTACTCCGAATTAATGCCAGACCTTTTGTTTTACTGAGCCGTGCCTTTGGGATCCCAGAACCGGACCCCTTACTCCCTTGTTCATTTATCTTAAGACTAAAAAAAAAAATATAACAAAATGCAGCAGCGATGCTCCTCCAGCTTTGAGTCGGTGGCAAAGTGACGCCTGAATCGGCCGGTCCTTTCGGTCCCCCTGAATCGAACAAGATGCAAAAATTGCTCCTTTAGGTACTCAAAGATGAAAAAAAAAAAAAATGGCCCGCCAACTATTTAAGGAAATGATTCTTTAGGGCTTTATGTTTTCGGCCTCCATGATATTTGGTTTTGCAACATCAACACGGCTCACAATTTTTTTTTTCTTGGTAGTATGTAGAAGGCTCGCAAGTATGGGTTGGTGTGAGATGAATTTGTTTCTCCAAAAAATAAATAAATAAATTCAAGGTTATTAAGATGCTGCTTTCCCCATTATTTTTATAGGACAAAAATAAGTACCACTAATTGGGAAAAAAAATCTACCAAGAAGAGAGCATTGTAACTTTTCAGTTTTGATCTCCTGAAAAGTATGACTATGGAATAATGGCCGGAGTTTTATAACTTTTATTCTTGACGAGAAATACTTTAAAAATAAATTCACAAATTGACGTGACTTGATGCAATACGTTAGATTATAAAATTATTTTTATTGTAAAGTAAATCTAACGGATCACGTAAACCTATGTCAGTTTGTGGGTTTATTTTTATATAATTTTTTATATAATCTCTTTGTGTCTGTAACAGTTCTCATTCTTCACTTATTGAAGCCTTAGTTCATGAACTTGGGTGCATGCCAAAGGTCTTGGTTAAAAAACAATATGATCGTAGCATCTTGTTCATAGAATCTCTTTAAAGAGTTGGGTGTTTATCATTGCCCCTGCCGCACCATTCCCCAACTTGTTCCCTTCTTCCTTTACAGTTCAAACCAAAGACAAGCAATCTCTTATTAGGACCCACATTCAAAAGACATAAATATACTATTCTCAAACGTATCATATATGCCACATGATCTCATTCATCTAAGTATCACATCCATCGCTTTAATTGAAAACCAGGAATAAAGGTAGAAAATGTGCACAATCTCTAGAGATGAGAATGTTATAATACTAGCAGTGTGCTTTCTTGCATATATTAAAATGTAGGGAATGTGGACCGTTTGCCTTCCTCATACAGCATGCAATGCATGAGCAAAGATTCTCGCTTTGCCCAGACGCCTTTCTTAAGAATGTAGAACCAATTAAGTACCCCAGTTTTCCTTCCATATAGCAAAAAGAAACAATAAGCCAGATCAACGACAGGCCGCTTCAATCCCCCTGATCTCTCTCCCTCTCTCACTCTCTCTGACCACATGGACATGATTTCGGAGACTGAGAACGAACATGAAGTTTCAAACCCCCCGGCCGCAAGTAAAAGACAGCCTAAGCAGCATTTCAAGGTCTGCTTCTGTTTCAAGAGAATATTTAAGCACCGGGTGTATGAACCACCGGAAGATGTCAAGAAACTATTCGAGCAGTATTCGGAGAATGGCACCATGACCGTTGAAGACATGCAAAGGTTCCTCATCGAGGTTCAAAAAGAAAGTAATGCCAGCAAGGACAGTGCCCAGGCCATTTTCAACAGCCTCAAACATCTCAACATGTTCCATCGGAAGGGCCTCAATTTTGAAGCTTTCTACCGATATCTTCTGGGTGATAGTAATCTCGCTATCCCTCGTGTGGTAATTAATGATCTTATAATATCTTTAAGAGAAATGCGTCTCCATGATCATAAGCATCCCAGTGTTTATTAAAACTTACAGTTACACACACACACACATAGCTTGTACTTCGCCTTTTGTTTTGATTTGTTGATACTGGGTAGTGTCTGCATAAATGGTGCAGATTGCATCTGCAATTTTTCCATATATTCACCTCTTTTTAGGGTCAGCACATAATTGCTTGAACCAAAATAATGCTAAATTGGGTTACTTTCAGAAGACTTTCTATCACCCCTCGGCCTCCTTTAGAAAAAAAAAATGCAAAAAGAGCAAGCCATTTTCTCGCATAGAACGGCACTATATCTAAATAAAGAAAAGATTTAAGCACGAACAAATTCTACAAAAGTAAATTCATAAACTAACGTTGCTTAATATTGTACTTTATATTGTAAAACTACTTTTATTATAAAGTAGATCTAATATATCATATAAAGTCATACGAGCAGTTTAAATTTCTTTTTGCGAGATCTCAATTTTTATGACTATAACAGTACTTCTCATCTAAATAATTTATAGGGGTAACTTAGCTTACGTTATAGAGAACAAAACTGATGTTTCAAGTAACTCATCAAATTAGATTTTCTGTTTGAATATATGCGCGCAGGTGCACCAGGACATGCAAGCACCACTTGCTCATTATTTCATATTCACAGGCCATAATTCCTACCTAACTGGTAATCAATTCAGCAGTGATAGCAGTGAGGTCCCTATCATAGACGCACTGAAAAGAGGTGTCAAAGTAATTGAATTGGATCTGTGGCCAGACACCCGGGGAGACGGTGTTGAAGTTCGCCATGGAGGGTATGATGTTTCGTTTACATTAATTGTGCCTGACTTTTACTTGGAATAGGTTCCCTTCATTTTGTTCACACGCCCTTTTTGCTAGCTAGCTAGAGATTATTAGCGAACCCAAACATACACAAGTATTAGGTCGCGGATAGAGATTTTTTAGAGTTCTTGATCATCTGAGGTTCATTCCATACATCTATCTCTTTTGATCTGCTCTAGAATATTTAATAATTCAATTAAGAACTCTAGAATACCCAAACACTAAATTTGCAGACAATATTATTAATTGAGTTATTCTAAGGACACACCATCACATTACTTAAATGATAAAATTTCATTCGTAATATTTAAATTTTAAAATTTATATTCCAAATTAAATTATATTATATAAAAATACTTTATTTTGATAATAAAATTCTTCATATTAATAATAGTTTTCTTCAAGAAATCAAATCAGTGGTATTAGGCCTCGTTTGTTTTCACAACTATTCTCAACTGATCTCATCTCATCTCACCTAATCATTACAATTTTTTAAATTTTCACACAAAATAAAATAAACAATTTAATTTTTAAAATCCCACACTTGAAAAGGTAAGAAGTCTTTTTTCCTACAAAGTCATTCTGCAGTCTACTGCTATGATATTATTAAAGAAAATATAATTTTTAAAGCATGTAACTTTTATGCTAAAGTCTTGCCATCTGCTATCCCATTAGATTTTTAGAGGGGAGGAGACGAAGGAAGTGTCGAGCGAGAGAGAAGGAGAAACTTGAGTTTGGGGCCGGTTCATTTGTTAGTGAATCTGGTTAACACGTAGGTTGTGAGGTGTGAAATCTCTAAATCGGCTGATCATGAGAAGAATTTTCCATATTTTTATTAAAAAACTTACTCTTATAAACTAACACTATCCACTTAATTTACAGTTGTATAATTTATTAAATGTAATTCAATTGGATATTATTGAATTAAACTTATTAAGTAAAAAATAATATATCGAATTAAATTAATAATCTTTATTTAAAGTTATATTATTATAAAAAAAATCTTAACAATTTCTCATTTTTTTCCTCAACTTATCACATCGTTTGTCAATAATATAATACAAATAATAAAATTTACATATTTCTATCAATTTAAACTTTTGGGTCAACTGATGATCTCACATGGTATTAGAGCAGAGGCTGAGTTTGAATCCTGACTCTACACTTTATCACATTTAATTAAATATTTCACTTGTTTGGCTCACTTATTGAGGAAGAATCTGTCCCACGTGAAGAGGAGTGTTAAGAATATAATACAAATAATAAAATCTATCTCTTTCCTAGAAGTGTAAATTCAAACCGAAAAACCGGTCCGGACCAGACCTGTTTTGGTCCGAGATCGGTTCTTAGAATGTAAAAACTGGCCGGTTCCGGTTTTAGGATTTTTTGGACCGGACCGGTTGATAAAAAATATATATATAAAATAATATTTGTATTATTGTATATATAAGTTTCATAAAAAATATATATATTAATATATATAAGTTTTATATATTATGTATAATTATAAATTTTTATGTGAAATTTTTATATATAATTATATATATTCATATATGAAATAATTTCTTATTATAATTTATAAATTATTACATAAAATTTTAATACTAAATCATTAAAAGTTTATAACTAATACTAATAGACTAATGACTATAGTTATACTTATAATTAATACTACAAGTTTTTACTAAAAGTTTATAACTAATACTAATATTAAATTTATAGTTTATAACTAATACTAATATATAACTTATAACAATACCAATAGTCTAATATTAATATTATTATATAGTCTAATATATTAATAAAAGTATAAAACAGTTTTTTTAAAATCAGTTTTTTTTTTTTTTTATAAACAAAATTTTAATGACAAATTGTGAAACTTACATCTTAAAAAAATCGGAAAACCGGACCGAACCGGAAACCAGTAAAACTGGAAGTACCGGTTTAGGAGGGTAACCGGTGCGTAATCGGTTTTGAAAAATATAAAACCGGTACATTCCGGTTCGGTCCTAGATTTTGTCCAAAACCGGACCAGTTACACCCCTACTCTTCCCATCAGATTAAACTTTTAGAACAAATGATGCTTTGACATTGTTGAGTTTTTTAGAGTTAAAGAGTAATGTTATTTTGACATATTGTACAGTGCTCTTAATCCTTCTCTTCACTTTGCAAGATTTCTCATTATTATATAACATAGAAGTAAAGGAGAATAAGGGGAGATGAAATCAAGTTATCCAACCAAAGTTTTGGAGATTCATAAGGTGCTAACGTTGACACTATTTTAAAGGTTCTATGTAGTGTACAATAGCTCAAATATTCTCACTTTGTTTCATAGAGTAACTTTAATTCAATTAAATTTAGATATTCCTATATTGAATACAATTTAGCTCAATTAAAGTACTATGCTACCTTTTGTTACATTTTCTTCAAAGGATCGCATATTAATTAATACCTTGCGATGATTGGACCCCCCAAATTTTAGTAAGCATGGCATCTCTATGAAATGATCCATCCCTGTGCCTAAGTTTCAAATTAAGACTAATGTGCACTCGGTCATGCATTTTCTCGCCATCAAGAAAATATGATATTGCATTTGCATTTAGAAATAGATAATATGGTGCATAAGCTCGTACACCAACAAAGAGGCCAACGTGATGGCATAGTCAACATAAGACTGTTGAGTACTGTAATGACATGTCGACAATGCCATGAGTCATGTTAAGAGTATAATGTAAAGCTTTAAGAGAGATCCAAGGCATCACATGACCTATACTCTAAAAAAATTAGTCAATGATATAATTAGAGTTCCACTAGAACCACTATAAAGAGTAAGAACATTTCCTTTCTGAAAGCACTCGCATTGAACTAGCCAAATGCCAGTAAAGTCCAAAATATAGATAACTTTTGCCAAGATGACCTACATTGGACTCATCAAAAACATCTAGCTTAAGTTTTGAGATACAGTAATTCTAAAGTCTTCTCCAAATTTGAAAAGGCACTGTTCATCCATCAACCCATATTTTATTATCAAATAATAAACAATAAACATTAATAGGAATTATGTATGTGCTGTATTGTGAATTTGTGAGGAATTATGTTTCCCTTTTGCGTTGTAAGATACAATAAACATTAGGGAATAAAAAATATTATTAAAAAAAATATTATTTTATTATTATTTTGACTTTAGGATAACTAGTCTAATACGGACTAGTTCTTTAATGACTAGTTTTAGCCAAAACTTTAATTTTTAGCCAAATTTTAGACTCTATATACTTTGATTAGACCAATGCCATTAATGCTCTAATTAGACAATATAGAATCCCGTATACCACCAACTCATGATCTCATCTTACTTATCATTCAATATGTATAAAAGTTATCACAGTTTAGAAGATTACGTACAAAGTGTTGTGTAAACAGATAAAAGTGTGTCATCCTGGCCTTCTATTGCTGACATTAATTAATCTTAAATATTATTTTCTTTGGAGCTGTACGTAGGACTGTGACTCGTCCAGTGGAACTCATAAAATGTTTGAAAGCTATTAGGGACCATGCCTTTTCTGTTTCTGACTATCCTGTTGTGATTACTTTTGAAGACCACCTAAGCCCAAATCTTCAATCTAAAGTTGCCCAGGTTAGTAAATCGAGCAACTTTTCATTGATGTCAAACTACCATTCATTTTTATATGCCAAATAAATTCATGACTGCACTGGGAATTTTCTAGTAGATGGTCACTAAAACATTTGGAGAATTGCTATATCGTCCTGAATCGGATTTAAAGGAATTCCCTTCACCAGAATCATTGAAGAAAAAAATCTTGATTTCAACCAAACCACCAAAAGAATTCCATGATCAAGCTTCTTCTTCATCCAAGGATGAGACATCTAACGTAAACGTTGAACAGGTACGTACAGCTTGGATACATTCTCTGATCATTATAAATTAGAAAAAGGTGAAAATGAAAGAGTACGTACGTAAATTGCATGCATGTGCTACGTACTATATATATGTTCTGAGTGCACGAAGACCAGTACTTAATTATATTGAAAACTTGGCTGCATGCAGGAGGTTGCTTCGCATGATCGGGATGATCAAACTGGTGAAGAAAATGCTGTTCCTCAATATAAGAATTTAATTGCCATTCGTGCAGGAAAGCCGAAAGGTGGAAAAGATATATGGGCTATTGATCCTAATAACGTTAGACGTCTTAGCTTGAGTGAACAAGAGCTTGAAAATGCCGCAAAAACACGTGGAACTGATATCGTCAGGTAATACTACTACCTTCTCTCGCCATTCTCATTGTGCAGTCTCGTATGCGGTACTTTGAGTTATGCAGCTAGCTAGGTACAATGATGTCGGCTTGTTTTTCATTTTTGTATGCAGTGTTGTCCACGTCATAGATCAACTTCTTCATTATTGGTCATTTCAAATCATGTGCAGTTGTGTGCAAATCGCGATGTTTTAAGTGATAAATAATAACACACTTAAGTGAGCGTACTAAAGAACAATTTTGACTCGTTTGGATATTAAAGTAAAATGAAATGAAATAATTTTAGGCGAGTTAAATAAAATATTATATTTTAATTTTATTATTATTTTAAGAATTAAAAAAATTAAATTATTTATTATATTTTATGTAAAAATTTAAAAAAATTATAATGATAATATGAGATGATATGAAATTATGAAATGAGATAATTTCTGTATCAAACGATCCCATAATTAAAAAAACTCACACAAACATTAAATGATATAAGGCTATAAGACTAACTTCATGCAGTATTCATCTCTTATTTCTATCCCACTTTAGAAGCATTGTCAAAAGAGAAAATATACTTACAACCGTGAATTGTGTAACCGCCGCGTAATCGCTTTGAAAAAAATGAATAAAACATGGGACCCACATAAAAAAAAAATTAATTTTTTAATAGTGGACCCCACTCTTTTTCAAAACAATTACGCGGCGATTACACACTTCACGGTTGTATGTAGAATTACTCTTGTCAAAAAGTACTTGAGATCTTTTTTCATATGTACTAGGATTTAACGAGTGGCGTCATATGAATATCCATTACCCTAGCTAACAGAAGTACTCTAGTCGTAACATTAATAATGATCGGATGATCTAATTATTTTTTGCTGATCTCTAGGTTTACCCAAAAGAACTTGCTGAGGGTGTACCCAAAAGGTTTGCGCTTGGACTCATCAAATTACGATCCTATGCTCGGATGGATGCATGGAGCTCAAATGGTTGCACTTAATATGCAGGCAAGACTTCTTCTTCCAATATCTTAATTAAGACAAAAAATATAAATGTCTTTTTTGTAAATTAACTTTAGCTGATCAAGTGAAGTAGTACTGTTTAAACTGGTCGTCCAAATCCCCTCAACCAACTAGCTTAAACTTTTGAGTTATATATTATTTAAAATCAAATATTAGATTGAAAGATCAACTGCAGTCTTCATGTCCTAATTGTCATGAATTACGTACTCATGAGCATGCATGCAACATGATCAGTTATCTGCGCGCACCAGCTAGCTAGCTCATGTTGATCTAGACCTGCATATTGGTGTAGGAAACTTGAAACTTGATGAACTACAATATTTATAGTAATCTAAAAGATTTCGGCCTTTTAGCTGCAAAGCGATTCGAATTTCCCATAAGATCAAATTACAATAAAACACTTATAATGGTCGATTAATTAATTAAATATCACTTGTGAATAGGTGTTTATGTCAATTATAATCAATTTATAGATTTAACAGATCATGATTTCACATCACCACATGTCAACAAAATCATAAATATCGAAAGAGCGCAATAAAAATCAGGGTACAAGATTTGTTGATGATCTAGTGAAAAAGTCTATAATTTTAAAGAATTCTTCATGAGAATTAAAAACCTTTCTAGGAATTATGCTTATAGTCCCTTCGCTATAGAATAAATATATTACGTTCAATTAGTTTAGCCTCATTTGGTTACACATATGATCAGATGAAATGAGATGATAAATATGTAAATAATAGTAAGATAATTTGAGAATAATAGTGAAATGATTTGAGTTAAGATTTTATGGGACAGCTTTAGGAAAGATGAGAGAAAAAGTTAAATAAAAAAATTATAAAGTTAAAAGATAGTTAAAATATATTTTTTCAATATTTTTTTTTTTTGAGATTTGAAAAAGTTGAATTATTTTTAGTGTTTTGTTTAGAAGTTTAGAAAAGTTGTAATGCTTAGATGAAAAAGTTGAAAATTTGAAATGAAAAAAAATGTTTGTGTTTAAATGACGTTTAGACGTTGATATGAGATGAAATAAAATAAGATGAGATGAGATGAGATGAGATAGTTTGAAAGGTTTGTGAAACCAAACCAAACCGACTGCAAAAAATCTTTGTAAATTCAAATTTAGACGGTAATCTCTGCGTTTCTAAAATATATATAGATGGACTCACCCGTAACAATTTAATCTCAAAAGCATATAAAAAGTGGTATGATCACATAGTAAGTTTTGCAATGACAACTTTTTTTTCCCTACAAATATAATTTGCTCATATTGTAAGTTTCAATTAACATGATCTACAGCTACTCCCAGACCCTAGAATAACTCCATGCTGGAATGATTGTCTCTGTTCTGCTTATCTTTTCCCTGCTTTTCCTCGACTATATATAGGGATATGGGAAGTACCTTTGGATTATGCAAGGAATGTTCAGAGCCAATGGCGGTTGCGGTTACGTGAAAAAGCCTAACTTCTTGTTGGAAGTAACTCCAAGTAATGAGGTTTTTGATCCAAGTGATATGCCACGAACTCAGAAAACTTTGAAGGTGTGTGGTTTTAAGCAGTATTTAAAACCGTATTGAATAAGGCGTATTCGTTTTCCTTCCTTCCTTCATTCATTCATTGTGTAATGAGAAGTTATATTTACAGTCTTGAGTGCAGTCTCATTGATAAATGAAAGTAAAGAGGAAAAAAACATCATTTTAAAAAAAATATTATTATAATTTTAAATTTTTTTTAAACATAATTGTATGGACTTAATTGCATGAACAATTTCCAAATGGAGACGGTATGTAAACTAACTCGTGTGTAATATATATAGCTTTGCTAATATGCATTATTCATGTTATCTTTATGGTACGAACAGGTAAAAGTCTACTTGGGAGAAGGGTGGCATTCAGATTTCCGCCACACGCACTTTGATCGATTTTCACCACCGGACTTTTTTGTCAGAGTAAGATCGATGCTTAATTGAAATCTCTCTCTCTCTCTCTCTCTCTCTCTCTCTCAAGTTGTTTGTGCCGAAATAAGAATTAAGTTTCCTGCGCAAGTTACTGCTTGGTCAATATGACAAGCTGACTATCTTGATGCATGCATGCATGCTTGGAAGATGAAAATGAAACAAATGAATTAATATACGTGGTGATGAGGAAGTAAACTGTTCACTGCAGGTTGGAATTGCTGGGGTTCCAGCTGACGAAGTTATGAAGCAAACGAAAGCAATTGAGGATGAATGGCTACCAATGTGGAATGAGGAGTTTGAATTTCCATTGAAGGCCCCCGAATTAGCTGTTCTCAGGATTGAGGTCCTTGAGTACGACACATCAGGAAAAAATGACTTCGCAGGCCAAGCATGTCTACCTGTATCAGAGTTGAGAACCGGTATTCGAGTAATTCCATTGCATAATAAAAAGGGAGACAAATACAATTCTGTAAAGCTTCTTATGCGATTTGAATTTTTATGTTCTGTAAATTATTAAAACATTCATATGGGATATTGTATGTGTTGACCTTATTTATTATTTGTTTTTGTGATTTGTATCTCTCTCTCTCTCACTATATATATATATATATATGGCATTTTGCTGTAGTGATTTTTAACTATAACTATAAGGAAATTTTCCCTCCTCTAAAACCCGTGAGGTAGGCCTGCGAAGGGCCATAAAGGGCTCAACCTGGCTCAATGACTCTTCTCGAAAGGGGGGTTAAAACGTCCCGCTTAGAAGTACCCAGCCCATAAGTTAAAGTCCATCCGCAAAGCAACCATCACGCGGGAAAGACCAGTGACAAGGACGGATGGGAACTAGCCACCCTGACACTCCCCCCAACAATACCTAACACTCAAGAACCTGCACAGACAAGCGGCGGAGAAATGCAGAGAACCCTCAATCTCCTAACAGAAGGTATGGTGAGGCTCGGCAACAGTAGTCCGCTGGCTACGGTCCACTCGAAAGTCACGCCGCATTATAGCGCCTCTCCCTGAACTCCACACCGCATTTATGACGCCACCCCAAGAGCTACGCTATATTAAAGGCTTCTAACTAAATAACAGTCGATGTGATAGAAGCCCTTTGAGGTAAAGGATGGGATGTTCCTCCTAAAAACTTGTATAAAAGCCGACTCCAGGTATTAAGAAGCCTCTTTTGATCTCTCGCACCCAAATACAAACTACTAAGGAGACTCTCTGGCCTCCACCAAGGCCCTCATTTCTCTTTGTTTTCTTGAGTGTGCAAGTATAAAGACCCAAGACCCGGGTTGCTGAAATCCAGCCTAAAGGCGTACGAAACACAGCGTTAACAATAACTATATATAATTTATGTATATTTGTTTGTATATTAATTTGGTCTTTGTGAGTTTTCAAGGAAAGTACGTAATAGATCAATGCATTTAATAGAAAAGATAAGCCAGACAGAGTTTACAAATACCTCTGCTTTCTTCTCTACTAGAAGCACATGCAATTACAATGGAAGTCTTAATCAAAAGCATACTGTTAGATTAGAAGCAACACAGTACCAATTACACATAAATTCGCAGTCCATCACAAAGCGCAAAGGATCCTGGCCACCAGCAAAATTATTTAAATTTAATCTGATCTAATATATGTGTCGAACCCATATACTCTATATATAATTTGTTCAAATGAAATACGTACTACGGTACTAGCTAACAGGAACTATGCTTTGTCAAAGCATTCCAACACCATTAAATCCAAACTCGATATTTTGATCAGCGTCATTAAATTCTAATGCATGATAAAGATCTTACAAACACGAAATCCACGTAAATTTATCCATTCTTTTTAATGAGAAATGCTTTAATTATTAAGGAATTTTATAAAAATAAAACTTATAAATTAATATAATTTGATGTAATTGTTGTGGACGTGTTTCACTGCTACCACCTCACGATTACCTGCAACCAAAGAGTTGAGGGTTTGGGAGTTCAAGAGAAAGTCTCTGATGCCTAAGTCAGTGACGGAAGATAATAACAATAATACTAATGAATTCGATCCATTTTACGTACCTTAATTCTTCTCTTATATAGAGCTTTTGAATCATTATGTTGTTTAAGTGATAATAGACATGTCTATTATTCAAATTCAAACTTGGGGATAAGGGTTCTTGCTCTAATGGATTGTTATAATAATTGTCATTCATTTATTGCCGTTGGGTGGTTACTTAGTCGGCAATGGGAAGTGGGTTTGGCCCTTCTAGATCTGTTTTAATGGGTCCTTTCGATATTAGAACTCAAATCATAAATAGGTGAATGTCCAGACCCATACTATATGAGCGAGAGGAATGTCCTGATCTCCAATAATATATAGATAATAAAATATTTTTATTATAAAATTCTAACTATTAAGTGAATTTATAAATTCATTTTTATAGGAAAAAAAATTATTACTGCAGCACTTCTCCTTTTCCGAATACAATAGAATCTCACGTGATCACTTGTATTACTGCACATGATGAGCTCTCTACAGGAGAGATTCCGTCATAGGTTGTTCCGCCTGGTTTCGGAATCGATGTAAACTCATTCCCTATAATTTTTAAAATTTTGATATAAATTATAATAAATAATTTAATTTTTTTTAATTTTAAAATAATAATAATATTAAAAAATAATATTATAATAATATTTTATTCAACTTTTATTTCAATTCATCTCATTTCAAATCACTATTTAAACCTTACATTACTTTATTGATACCTGTACTTTTGTGTCAACTAGGATGACTATATTCTAATCTTTATAAACTATAATATAATTAAAAATAATATTATTATAGAGTAAGCAAGTGTCACATATTATTTTAAAAAAATTGAGTAAATATGATGTTTAAATTTAAATAATAATTTTTTAATAATACTCATTTTTTAAAAAGAGTATATGGTGCTTAATTGCACAACTTATAAATATATCTAACATTATTCTAAAAATATATTAAAAAGAGAAAAAAAATATTTATTTCCTCGCTAGACGGCTAGAAAGCAGGAATTAATAATTAAATTCATTGTCAAAATATAAATTTAATTTTGTAACGGTTTAAACGAAAACAATTTATTATTTCCACTCATTATGTTGGAGATTAATTCAATGGTTTTGACGTAAGAAACGGAGTAAACATGTTGAGCGCGCATGCAGCTTCGTGTCATTATTTTTTCATTGACAATGTGACATAGCGTGATCATGGGAAATAAGCACATGATATCGAGGGTTAGAAAGTACTGAAGATGTATTTATTGGGTATGAGAAATGATACTTGCAGTCGTGAGTGTGCAAGAGCCATGCAGTCGCTTTGAAAAAAGTGAATAAATATAGGATCCATATGAAAAGAAATTAATTTTTTAATAGTAGATTCCACTCTTTTTCAAAGCGACTGTACGGCATTTGTGCATTTCACGACTGTATGTAACATTACTCTTTTTATTAAGATCATAAAGTGTGATGGCATATATATTGGAATCAGTTAGTTAATAATTTGTAATTAATATTGCCTTATAACTATTAAGTTATTAGCTTGAAAATCAACTATCATGAGAAATGTTAAATGTACTTAATAAAAATAAAAAATTGAAAAAAAAAAACCTTAATTCTTCACGTGTTCATATTGTTATGGTAAATGTTATAAAATTTGAAATTCAAAATTTGAGTTTAAAAAAAAAATTGATAAAATAAATCTTGTACATAAATTATAAGTACATGTAACACTACTAAAAAATTATTACATCAATTTATTAATTTAACTATATTGAATTACTTAAACTTCTTTTTGGTCTTCAATTACAAGAATATATATCTTGCTTTAAAAGAAATGTAGATGTTTGGATATCATAATCTTTCCAATTTTTTTCTTAAGATTTTCTACTATCTTTAAACTTCTCATAACTATGCACTTTAGAACACGTTTCAAAATTTTTCATAATTTTATTTCCAAACATCATTCAAATACAAAACACTTTTAAATTTTAAATTTTCAATCTTTTCATCCATCATTAACTAATTATTATTCAAATACAAAAATCAACACAACTTTTACAAAATTCAAAATAAAAATAATATTATAATCAAACAATTTTTTCATTTTATAATATTTTTATTCAAATTTTTCTCTATTTTTTCCTAAAACTCAATAAAATATCTTCACTCAAACTATTTCACTATTACTCACAAAATTCTGAGATAATCCAAATGTCCTAATATGCTCTAAATCTAAAAAAATATATATTTATGGGAGAAGCTTTTCATCTAATCATTTGCCTAATTTTTCATAAAAAAATAAAAATACAAAAAAGGACTAAAATAAAAATACAAAATCTCAAAAAAACAATCCTAAAGTTTGAAAATCTCGTGCAATCCATTTAAAGGTTTACTATTAAAAAATTAATTTTTTATATGAATTTCATATTTACCCACTTTTTAAATGGAGTACACAAAATTTGCACACCTTAAGGCTACAAATATTATTTCTTATTTCTTATGTCTATTTATATAAAACAAGCACAATAAAAAATATAAAATGACTTAAAAACATTTTTTTATTTGTTAAAGAGTTTTGTTACTCATTACACTACACACTACACTTATTTTTATTTTTATAATTTATTTTTCTTGTTTTATTTCTGTTAAATTAATTGAGTTTTCTACTCATTATTTATATATCACATATTTAATAAAAGAAAAAAATTAAAAAATGCGTTTGGCATAGGTGAAGAGAATTTTTGTTTAAAAAATCTCGTGCACGTTGATCACCACAGAGTTGACTAATTATAGCCACAGCTGATTCACAGCCTGTAATTGATCAATCCCGGCCCCCATGCATGGACCCACTAATTTCAAACTCTCATCCCTCTCGCAAGCCCATTTTCAAAATCATGATCTTCCTCGTATGAATGTACGCAAACCTAGGTCAGATCGATCTTTGATCCAGTTTAATTCAGTACTATTAATGCTTAGCTAGCTATAGCGAATGTGCTTGGAATCTTCATGGACCCAGGTCTCCCACGCCAACAAACAAGATATTACATTACCTTTTAGGTGCAAAAGAAGAACGCCTTTTAACGCCAAAACAAGATAATGAGGACAATGAATATGTTAGTCATGAATGACCTGCACAAAGGTCTAATATACTTACATTAACAACTCCTGCAACTTTGGTTACACTTTACATATATTGTATAGGAGATTGAAAACCTGCTACGAATCAAATTGGAGACTATAGTTAAAAACAAATTGCCATTAAAAAAAAAAATTGGACGAAATAGAAAGATTACATGGAGTTCTTTTTTGGGTTAGAAATTTCAGTCTGAATGAATGGACCATGTAGTAGGAGAGAGGCTACAGTTATGGTCCTCACAAAGTGCCAGTGCCCTCTCCAAATTGGCAACAATGTCACTCATGCTAGGTCTTTCCTTTCCCTCCAAGTTCACACAAGAAGTAGCAATGTAAGCCACCAGCTGAACTGCCTCGGACTCATTCATTTCCGGCGGCCCAACCCTTCTGTCCAACACCTTTTGCAGCTCTCCCTCCAATATAAGTGGCCCAGCATGCTCCACCACGCTCATGGGACTCGCCCCATTGTCTTGATCATTCCTGAACACAGCTTTCTTCCCTGTCAAAAGCTCAAACAAGACCACCCCAAAACCATAGACATCACTCTTTGTTGTCAAAACGTTTAAGACATAGTACTCAGGATCTATGTAGCCAACTGTTCCAACAGCCTTGGTTGACATGGTTTCATGTTCAGATTCTGGCTCCAATATTAATGACAATCCAAAATCGGACACTCTCGCAGTCCAATTCGCGTCTAAAAGTATATTTGAAGACTTGATGTCTCTATGAATTATGGGTGGAACTGCGTAATTGTGTAGATACTCAATTCCCCTAGCAGCATCTAAGGCAATTTTGATCCTCATTTTCCAAGAATTCAAAATGCTGCTAGTATTTTCAACATTTTTCTCGTCGTGCAAATGGTCACGCAGTGCACCATTGCTCATGTGCTCGTAAACCAAAAGCCTCTCGTTCTTTTCCTCACAGAATCCGACTAACCCCACTAAATGTTTGTGGTGGAGCCGAGACAACAATGCCAATTCAGAGTCGAATGCGATTTCTTTTTCCTGAAATTTCTTGGTTTTGACAGAAGTTTCTGCCCTTTTGATGGCCACTTCGCGGCCATCCGCGAGCTTACCTTTGTAAACACTGCCAAAGCTCCCAGCACCAATTTTGTTCTCCAATGAGAAGTTGTTGGTGGCAGTGGAAAGCTCTGAGAAAGAAAATGTCTGGGTCCTGTCCGCATTTTTGGATGATATAGATGACCCACTTCTCTGCCTCCTCAAAGTGACGGAGGCTTGGCGATTGATGGAATATGATCTTGAAGTTGGGACACTAGAACCAAAGTGAGGCATAGCAGCAGCATTATCCGCACTGGCCTCAGCACTCGTGGGTTGCACAGAATTACGCACATTCACGCGCAAGAAACTGCCTATGGCAGCCCATAAACAAAAGATAATTGTACAAATGCCCGCAAAAATGCCAACTGATCCAACAACCACAAACGCCAATGAAACCTTGTTCCTGGCTTTGGTTGATGGAGATGCTACCGGCGGCACTGACACTGCAACTGGGAGTTCAATCTCGCAAGACTTGCATATATTCCCAGACCCATTACACAGAGTTTCAGAATCTGGATACGTACCACATGTGCTACAAGAAGCCTGAACACACGGACCCGGAATCATCCTTCTCAGTGGAATCTCACTTGGGAGATTAGACCACCCTGGTCCCCAACAAATAATCGACAGATTACTCGTTGTCAACCCGCATACAAAATCTAAACCTGCAACAATAGATTCAAATGAAATATTTTCAATCGCATTGCTCTCAAATTCGTTTCCATTTTTTCCTCCCCAGCATACCACCATTCCACTTCTTACCCTAATAGCGCATGTAAAGTCTGCTCCCAAAGCCAGACCAGAAAACTGATAAGCAGAGCTAAAAGGAACATTCAGTTGATTCGAATCATTGTGCCCTTTACAAACCAACCTCCCAGTCGTTGTCAAACCACAGGCATGAGACTCTCCAGCAACTAAGCTCGACATTGACAAATTGGCAAACTGCACCTGAATCTCGTATCCGAGATAACCATTTCCCCAACATAGAACTCTGCTGTTGTTCGTCAAAATCCCACATGAAAACCCACTCCCAGATGTGATTGCACGAAACCTCAATGCTTCCCCGTGTGGTGGGAATTTAGAACTACCATTATTACTTCCTCTCCAGCACTTGACCATTCCAGAGTTGACCTCTCGGGCACAAACTTGAGCATCACCCACCATTAGGTCCGTGAGTTTGACCGTATCACTGAAATATATACGTTTTGGTTTAAAGCTGTAGTTGGATGAGCTAGTGTCCCAACAGAGGAGGCTGAGGCCACGGGACCTGAGGCCGCAGAAGAAGCTGCCGCCACCTGAGATGGCTTCAAAGGAGATATTGGGTTGGACTGAAATGATTTGGCCATTTTGGTAGCATTGGATTCTCTGGGTGGGCTCAGCGGCCACGATGCCACAGACTGTTGTAGTGCCGAAGGCGACTGCGGTGGTGGACGCCGTGCCAAGGCCGTAAATGACAGTTGGAGGCAAAAGAGACACGTGGATGAGAGTGATGGTGATGGCGAGGAAGGCGGGTTGAATTGTCATTTAAAAGATTGTGACAGTTGCGGTTTTTTCTTCTTCATTGAGAGAGAGAGATGAGGAAGAAGATCTCTCAATTGAAGAAGACGAAGAGATCGGAAATGATAAAAGTGACGGACTGATTTTGTATCGAAGTTAAAAAGTTAATAATAACAAAGCAGATCAGAACGAATGTTGTTACAAAATAATACAAACTAACAAACAGTAATCAAATAATCTAACAAACACTGACCTTTTACTAGTGTTACTGACTTTATACTTTATGTACCTTTTTTTTAAAGGGGTATTGAACTCTCTAGCGTTAGCCAGCAAAATTCCAGTGGCAATAGTCAATGCTCTCTCTCAAGAGTTATGCAGTAGCTGAAAAACGCAGAAAACATCGTTGGAAACCAACCATTTAAGTTTGGATTGGATAATTGGTTTGACACTCGAAGTCTCCAAGGGTACCCTTGTGAAATCACCACTTGTTTTAAAAGTTTTAAGTTTATGAAAAGAAGTAGATTTTATTATTTATTTTATATTTTAACACTATCTCACGGGTAGGCTAAACTCTCCCTCAATAGATAGTCCAACACATAGAATATTTAATTAAATAATGTAAAGTGTAGAGTCAGGATTCGAACTCAAAACATCTGTTCTGATACTATATAAAATTACCATTTATTCTAAAATCTTAAACTTATAGAAAGAGTTAAATTTTATTATTTATTTTATATTTTAATAACGTCATCTGCTGCAATTGCTCTAACCTGGATTTCTTTGAACCATTTGTAATTAGCTGTCCATAACAGCGATGCTTGACTTGCAGTACCAGTAAACCCCTTTTTTATAAATTTGAAATTAAGTTCAATAAATCAAACGAGGTAGAGTTGTCTAAAAATTGTAAACTTCAACTCAACTTGAACACAACGAGGCTTCATCTTATTTAAAGCTGTGTTATCTTTGATTAAATCTATGGCTCTTTTCGGCTCTCGAGGTTTGGGAAGGCTACTCTTTCTTTGGTCTGTGAAATCACGGGAAACAACTTCTTCCTTTTTTTTTTTTAAAAAAAAAAAATTATTATTATTTTGTTGGGTTTGAGCTTATAAACTAATCATTTGGAATCTTATAGACTTTTGTGGAGGTATTTTTTATGATTGTCGTAACCAACTTTGATTAGATATATGCCTGTTGATAATGACTCATTAATAATAGAATTAATTAATTAACTCGTGGAACTCTTTCAAGTGTGAACCCAACTGTAAAGTTTCCAAGCATAATGTCTAGAAAAACTTTTCAACTACTCCTACGTTAGAAAACCATACGCACAAGAAGAGAGAGTGTTGCCTGTCATGACATTCCTCGACTCGACAACCTGGAATTTGGATTGATGGCAGCTTGTTTCTAGAGTTTCTCGGCAAATTTAATTTCAAGAGAAAGGTGTTAAGCATAAAGACAATGGCTAGGGATAAAGATGACATATTAAAAACTCTTTTGTTTTCTTTTTTTCTTGTTTAGCATTGTTGTTTTGAGAGTAAAGTGTCTCCATCTTATGAGCTTCACAGGTTAGGCATGGCGCCGGTCGGAGCACTGCCCGCTCGCCATGCCTGTCCCTTCTCTACCTTCCTCCCAATCCCTACTCACAATTATTTTTCTGAAATTCCACGAACACATGCAGTTTTTCAGTTCATAAGAATCAGATAATACCTATGGTTGGATTATGAAATATTTCATTTCACATTGCACTGGTATTGAACAAGAAGAATTTTGAACAGGCCAGATTGGCATTCTATCGATTTTCAGCTTGCCACTTTGTAGTCCAAGAATTCATTTCGTTTGCTCAAAAGGGGGGGGCAGCTCACATGGAGCAGCGTAATTATTTCGCAAATGGAGACACTGGGGGCTTTGGATTCAGTTCGAAATACTATGTACTAACTGCAAAAGTTTTGAATACCGTTTTCGTGACTGTTTCGGTTAAGATACTAAAACGAAATATTTTAATATCGGTACCGTTTCGAGATTGTCTATATATAAATAAATTAATTATATATGTATAAATTATATTTCAAAATAACATCAATGCACGTCTTAAAAAGTTAAAACACATATTTATAAAACTCAATAATATTTCTAAGTTCTCAATCTAACTATTAAAAAAAAAAAAATCACTCATCTTCATTACAAAAAGTGGAGTAGGGTTTTGATTTTCAGTCCTCGAGAAAAGGGGATTAAAAAAAATTAAAAAAATAGTCTTCAGATGTTAAAATTACAAAAATACACTAAAATTACAAAAATTCACTAATTTTGGCAGGTACATTGAAATCGGCCGGTACACTAAAAACAGGCCGGTATTAACCAGTACGACCAGTATTTGATCCGATACGAAATATATATCTTCCCTGTACTGGTCACTACACGGCACAGTAAATACCGGCCATACGGCACAATATTTAAAACATTGCTAATTACACAAAACAAATAAAAGATGTAGTGATTTATCTTAGAAGTCAGATTATTTTATGTGAAAATTGTTACACCCTTTTTTGTAAGGTTGATAAAATTGGTCTTTGCGTCAAAATCTCGTAGCATGCCATTCGAGATGCCGCATCAAATTACCAACAACAATGAGTGGTTGATAGTAGCCACTGATGATGAACGTAGATGATAGCAAGGACCACACATATATAGATGGTTGACAACATCCACCCCTTAAGCAACCCGCTTGGGTGGTCAACGAGGGCCGCCAACGAGGTGGCCACAAGAAGGGCCACCGCTCATGAGCGGCCCTTGTTTCATTTCTAGATAATTTTTTCTTATTTAATTTCCAATATAATTTTTTCTTTATTATTATTTACTAAGATTTTTCATAAAAAAAAAGTCTTTAACATTGAAATGGCCGAGCTAGTTGCGAGTGTTCTCGCAGATCACTGTTCGCTAGGAGCATCCATTCATTCAAATCAACCAAACAAACAAACAATCAATGATGTTCGTATTATCCAGATATATTTTTCCATCTTCTCTTTTTTCTTCCCCAATAAAGGATGTTCAATAATGCTGTCAACAAAAAGAACATAGAAATTTAGCATTCACCTCGTAATCTCGGGGCTCAAAGAGGGTCTGCACCATCTGCATCTGCACCTATATCGGCATTATATGATTCGTACTCGAAATCCACATCAAGACTTTCCATAGTTTGTCCAAACACAAACGATTTCGTCCCCATGGTTGTGAAAGGCATTAAACCAAAAGCTCTGGCTGTTTTGATCTCCCTAGCAACCTTCCTCTGGGCCTTGGCGCTGATGCGAGTCTGCACAACGAACAAGGAAAATAAAATAAAGATGCACATGTCACAAAAGTTCAATCAAATTTAATAGAAGGAAGCCAAATGATGTTCTTAATACTTGAATTTTACCTTGCTCCTCTTAATAATAATTCCAGCCTCTGTTATGAAGTTTGCAAGGAATCTGACATTCTGCGTAGAACAGACAAGGAAGACAACAAAAGATAGACTCAGCTTAATTTAACGTTAAAAATACACTGCAGTATGCACTATGGTTTGAAACAAAAACGTGCCAACCAATATTATAAAAATAACCTCATTTCAAAGGGCAATATAGAAAAACCTCAATAGCCACTCGGAGGACCCAATGAAAGGCCAAAATCTACTCTTGAACAGTACTTGGAAAAGACGATAAAAACCATAGCATTCAAATCGAATATAACCACGCCATGATGATATTACAACCACCTCCACATAATGTTTTACTGTTCTAAAATATTGAGTTTTCCAAGAATATAGTAAATTGAACTCAGAAATCTTTTTAAGGTCAACAAAACTCACGCCAATATGTAATTGAAAAACTCGAATAAGGTATAATCCTTTTTTTTTATGACAGAACTCTAGAGACTCTGCAAACAAAACATGTCTTTTACCCTGGACCTATGTAGGTACGATACAAATATGATGACTTGATAATTCCAGGAAAAAGAATCTGTGGACCATCTCTTACTACACTGTGAGGTAACAAGGGTGTTGTGGGATGAGATCTTTCAAAGAGTTGATGTTGCTTGGGTTACGCCTATGAGGGTGGTGGATTTGTTGGGTTGTTGGACAAAGATGCAAGGCTGTCATCAAGTGGCAGCAGTGTGGAAGATGATTCCGTTGTGCATTATGTGGTGTATTTGGACGGAAAGGAATGTGCATTGCTTTGAAGATAAGGAATGCACAATGGCCGAGTTGAAGAATTTTTTTCTTCACACTTTAATGTGTTGGTTTTCCACTATTGTATTGCATGGGGACAATGTTCAGGATTTCTTGTTTTTAATTTATCGCTTTTAGAATGTATTTAGGCATTCTTATGTATATTTCCTATGTACAAGGGCTATGCCTATTTCATTCATATATATAATATCTATCTTTTACTGATCAAAAAAATAATAATTCCAGGAAAAAAAAAACTAAAACAAGATACAATACGGACACATGTTTATATTCTTTAGAATATTTTATGTTATTTTAAGGTTTAAAATTTTTTTTAAGGTTATTTTAAGGTTTTTCAAACACATCCAACGTGTGAAATTATATATGTAAACCCCAAACAAGCAGGTGCTTGTGATCCCTGAATTTCTAGTAGGAACTGCAAGGATATGAGTACTTTTTCTTTTATTTTTTTCAGTGTGGCTTATTTACTTACATTTCTAACTAATTTCTAGGTTCATTGCGCCCAATGGAAAATAAACAGTATTATTTATTTTATGTGCTTCAATATAAAAGGGATAAGATTTTGTGAGCCCAATCAGCTTGATACCATTCTTCTTAGTGGATCCCTTTCAACATGACATAACTCCAAAACAAAGATAGTATGGAATAAAAGGAAGGGTTGAGGTAATGAAGGATAGCACGAGGGAATGAACCTATCATTGATAGTTAATTAAACTCAATATAAGAAAGAGATGGGAAAAAAAAGTGTTATGGACATAAGACAAAGAAATGCACTGTCCATCCAAATCAGTGATCAGAGCTGCTAAGGGGGCAGCTACTACAAAATCAATAATGGAAACCCTAATAATTACAAATTCACCACTTGTGATTTGGATATTGATCAATATCAGTCAGAAGCATGGAATATGATTAGACCTAGCAATGTAAAACAAAAGTAATCCTACTTCCATGATCGCATTTGAAAGGGTAAATATTTTATAATGTATTTATATACACATCATAAGTTTGGGTGAAGAGTTTAAATTCCACCTAGTCAGGTGGGAAAAAGTATGCCAACCTATCTCTTCTGGTGGTTTGGGCATTAGAAATTTGAGAATCTTTAATCGGGCACTTCTTGGGAAATGGTTGTGGAGATACCATAAAGAACCTAAGGCTTTATAGAAACTGGTGATTGAGAGTAAATATGGAGAATTATGGGGGGGATGGTGTACCAATGAAATGAGTGGGGCATATGGTGTGGGTTTGTGGAAACATATAAGAAGAGGATGGGGGGTCTTTGCCAGGCACACAAGATTTTGTCTTGGAGATGGGACTAGGATCAAATTTTGGTATGATACTTGGAGTGGTAATGGGGCTTTAAAGGATCTATTTCCTGTTCTTTTTAGGGTGGCAAGTGACAATGATGCCTCTGTGGCGGAAGTTATGGTGATAGTGGGGGAACAAATTCAATGGAACATTAATTTTAGCCGGGCGGCACATGATTGGGAAGTTGACAATTTTGCAGCCCTTTTCACCCTCTTATATTCACTCAAACGCAGTAACCATCAAGTTGATAGGTTGTGGTGGATACATACGGATAAAGGTTTATTCTCGGTTCGCTCGTATTATAAATCTTTGTTAAAAGAACATCCAACCCAGTTCCCTTGGAAAAAGATTTGGAGACACAAGGCGCCCCTCAAAGCAGCGTTTTTTGTGTGGACCGCTTCTTTGGGTAAGATACTCACAACGGATAATTTGAGAAGACGAGGGGTGATAATCGCAGATTGGTGCTGCATGTGCAGGAACGAGGGTGAATCTGTGGACCATCTTCTACTACATTGTGATATAGCTCGAGGGATTTGGAATGAAGTATTTAGAAGACTAGGCTTGGGGTGGGTTATGCCCGAGTCTGTAGTGGAGATGTTGGCTAGTTGTACAGATCTAAGAGGTAACCAACAAATCAAGGCTATATGGAAGATGTTGCCTATTTGTGTCATGTAGTGTCTATGGCAGGAGCGTAATGAACGGACTTTTGAAGACAATGAAAGATCAATGGTGGAACTAAATGCTTTCTTTTTTAGAACTCTTTGTACTTGGGCCAATTCCGTTAACTTTAATGGCCAAGATTTCCATGCTTTCCTTATTTCTAATGTTCCTACTTAGCTAGGACATTCTTTGTACTGAACATGGCTTTTGCCTATTCTTTTATTAATATACTTACACTAATCAAAAAAAATATATACACATCATAAGAGATAGAATTTATTAAACCGAGAAATGCTCACCCTGAAATCAGCTTTTTTAAGAACTTCCTTTGTAGTAACTTGAAACTCGGGCGTTTTGGAAGGTCTCCATACTCCCGGCTTTCTAAGATCAAGATCCTGCATAAATACGCGTGGTGCTTAAATGAGACAAACTTAATGATGAATAATGGTAGAAAGACAACCAACATAGCAACACTAACAGCATTACTTTTTTATCAGAGGTTGAATCAATCATCAGGAGAAGAATTAGGCCAAATATTGGGATACATTCTGGGAAAAGAGAATTTTCATCAAAGAGAAGCAAATAAAAGGCTTTCATAAAAATTATTGTAAAATTGAGAATGAAGTTTTCATTATGTACATGCCTAAACTGAAATTAAAGATATATACAATGTATACAATGGTCATATTTAGTAGCGCATAGCAAAGGAAATTATACAAATGGGCAATGGATTGACACCCTTTAACATTTTTTTTTAATAGGTAAGTTCAGCAATTACAGCTTTCATTATTTGACACCCTTTAATTTATTCTGTTACTACATCAATAAATGTTTTCGGAGAAAGAACTACTATCAAAGCAAGAACCTAAATAAATAACAAGTGTCAAATAATAAACAAAACATAAGGAAAGGAAGAGGAATAACAAGTGGATTTGATGTTTTTCCCTCTCAACTAATCATCTAAAAGCTCAGAATTATCTGTTTAACTTTACAAAGAAAAGCAACATGGGATCTTGTATAACAAACATCATCCTGCGTATCAAGAATCAGCACATATAACCATTTGATTCAATTTGTAACTCAAAGAAAAATGAGAGAAAAATATCCACACACGAACATATTTGTGTTCACAAGATTTTTGGGCAGAATAAATATATAAAACAGGTGACCAAACAGGATCGGCTCAAGAGTAAGCTTTAACATTTCCAAAACAAAAGTAAAACCATACGAAATAGGGCCGAATAACAGAGGCCTGCGGCTGGGTATACTAGATTACCTTGGTTTCATAAGTCATTCTCGGTTTAAAATTCATATCTGCTCTGAACTTATAATCATCTTTCTCTATTTCCTCCGTATCAAACGAAAAATATGTGGCTGCCTCCTTCAACTTCCCATCCATTCCATCAGATAATGTGTTGAAGCTCTCATCCAGGCCATCCAATGTCTGGAAATTACTTCTTTTGCTCACTCTGTAACTCGATCTGTCGCGACCCCTTCCAAGTCTATCAAGCATTCCGTAAACGGACTTGGATTTAGCATCGTCCCCAGAAAAGTCACCGAAAATGCGCCGCTCAAACTCATCGGCCGACTCAAATGAGTTGGATTGCTTATTATCATCAATCCCACTGCCTGTTCAAAAGGTCCAAGACAGCAAAAAAAAAAAAAAATTTGAGAAGCTCGGAAGGATGTACCAAGAAAAATTTGGGATCACAGAACAAAACCAGTGAGGGTATAGCTCAGAAGAAAAATAAATCAGTAACAAGCCATACGCTAATAGAAATGGAAAAACTCGGAACCAGTTATGGTACACCTCGTAAGGACATGACCCATTGAAAAAATTCGATTAATTGTCTCGCCAACACACATTAATTTCATACAAATTTGCACCCAGAAAATAAGGAGATACTACCTCCTGAAGTCGCATTTGTAGAGAGAGTTCGTACTGTATATGGTCGCGGAAATCGACACAATAACCCAGTTCGACAGGAATGAACAGCGAAACGAACGGCTTTCATTTCCAGATTTTGAGCCTTTCGCTCTTCTCTCCCTCTCTCCTGAAAGTTCTCAGGGTTTTGGGTATTTCGTGGTTTTGGGTGGAGATGGGAACTGGTAGCACTCGGCAGAGCTAGTTAATTGGGCTTAAGGCCGTTTTCAGGGCCTACTCGTGTGGGTCAAGACGAGTCTTCCATAGCCCAAAATATAATTGAGAACTAAAGCTGACCCAAAAAAAATTACCGCATCACTCGGTTACAAATTTTGTCCCTCTCTAATGATTGAATAATAGATTATTCACTTTACATGAAATATCTTAATTTCTTGAATCATTTTTAGAAATATTATCAAAATATCTTGAAACCCCTAATGTGCTCTACCATTTAGAATTCATTGAATCTTAGCCATGACTCTTAGAACAAATGGTTAGTATTTTGTCACATCAACATGACAACATTCATCATTTCTTCAACATAGAAAAGTGAAGTAGATAGTGAGATGCTAAAGTTTTGATTAGTAAATGTAATAAATATATGATGTGTGATATGGTTAAAGATTCTATAGGATAAAATATCTTAAGATTTTTTTTTTAAAAAAAAATCACTTAAAACATGCTACATCTGTATGGACGAAGACAAAAAAAGCTTGGGCGAAAACCCGAATTCCTCTTATTTGTATGATTTTCTAAAAATAATTTGATTAAAAATAATGCTACATACAATCGTGGAATGCGTAAGTATCATGTAATCACTTTAAAAAAGAATGGGGCCTACTATTAAAAAAAAAAAAATCATGTGAGTCCCGTATTTATTCATTTTTTTTTCAAAATGATTGTGCAGTGCTTTCACACTCACGATTGCAACTATCATTTTTCAAATTAAATAGATAGAATATGTTTTTGGTTTGGAGAAGGCAAGTTGGGGAAGTAGTTTTCAGAAATAGAGTGAGTGGAAGGTTGAATATGTTCACAAAGAATCTTTCACAACTTTCATCCTCAAAAGGAAAAATATATATATGTAGAGATCGATCGGTCCCCCCACATTCCGACCCATTTTCATTTTGGTGGATTTCTCTCTCACTTTTTATGTCAACATTGAAGTCCACTTTTTTAGAGTGAAAATGGGGTCATATCATTATCAAGTGCCCTATCTTATCGATCAAAGTCTCTCAAAACTTTTAATGGAATAAAACCTTTAACCCCAAAAAAAGAAAAAAGATTTGCTTCTCCTTTTTAATGGTTAGCCCCAAAAACTTACCCCTTGTTTGGGGAAAGTCACATCCTCCTCTCCTCTCCTCTCCTCTTCCCCACTCAAGACCATGAGATGAGATAACGCCAATAATACATAACACTCTTTGCTTGAAGTTGACACTTTTGAATACGAGAGTTTTTGGTCCCCACTTGTCAACGGTAACAAATTAATTCGTCGTTTAAACAAAATACTCATCACCAAATATTATTGCTGACACACCAAATACGTCACTCATGAATGTGGAGATCATAGTGTTCTATCAATAAATAAATATATCTATTTTAGTTTTTTTTTTTTAAGATAAATTATTGTTCAAGTTCATAGTATTTTGATCTTTTAAAGACTGATTTCTTATGGTTTATTGGTCCTTAGGGTTGGGATGATATTTCAAATTGATATATTCGTCGAGACTATGCTAAATTGACATTTGGAATATCTTTCGTAAGTAGTTGTTAAATAGTTTGAATTAAAACGTTTTATTGAGTTTTAAAAAATAAGAGATAAAAAGTTGAATAAAAATACTATAAAGTTAAAAAATTATTTTTTATTTGAATATTGTAAAAATTGTATTAATTTTTCTATTTAAATAATAATTAGATAACAATTAAATAAAAAGTTGAAAACTTGAAATTTGAAAAGTATTGTATTTGAGTTATGTTTAAAATGAAATTATGAAAAGTTTTGAAATTTTTTAGATTTATATGTTTCTGTCCAAACGTCGCCTAATTCATTGATAAAGAATAATGACATGATACATAATTGGCACACCACAAACAATTAAAAGATGACACATGTTATGTTTATACACAATCAATTTACAGCAAAATTCAAAATAAGAAAAAAAAAAACTCAATCAACATAAATATTAAAAGAAAAAAAGTTAAATATAATTAAAATAATAGTTATTTATAAAAAGAAATAGTAGGTGGAACCGAAAGTCATGGGACAATCAAGTTAATATTGGGATATTTTTCGTGGAATATTTAAACAAAGTAATTTAAATATATGTAAATACACAAGACTAGTAGTTATTAGTACTAACAATCATGATGAAAATAATAATCATGAAAAATACTGTATTTCTCTTAAAAAATAATATAATAATGATCCCAGTACTGCTCCACATCGTGTTTAAACATGATGATCCCAAGTACTGCTCCAGGAATCAAACCATTTTATTTATGCAGAAAATAAAGACAGTCGGTTTGGTTCAGACAGCAGATAAAATAGAGAAAATTTTATATGAAAGTTCGATAAAATATTATTAAAATATTTTTTTTAATAGAAAAAAATCTCTTACAAGTGAGTTCATGTACCAAGTTACACATCGATGCTGATATGTAAAATATTTATTTAATGAAATGGTATGAATCGAAGTCGCAAATGATTTTTATGAGACAAATGACATTTTCTTTTCTCAAAATTTTTCTTTCTTTAATTTTCTTTTCAATAAAAAAAGTCATATCAGTGTCGATATACGGTTTGGTGCGCCAAACCGTTTGTAACTAACAAGGCTCTTTTTAATATTATTATTATTTTAAAATTTTAAAAAATTATAATAATAAGATAAAATTAAATTAAATTAAATGAGATGGTGGGCAGCGGGAGTGCCCCGCCCCGGTCAGCCCCTGCATGGGTGGACGGACTGTCCCGCGGGGGTGGGGGCTGGGAGGGGGTGCAACTAACCGATCTCGGTCAATTCATTTTAATAACATTAGAGTAGGCCCAGAACCTTTTTCTCGAAATTCTTTCTCCCTACAGTACGTATTAGACAGCAAACACTGTCCCAAAGCGTGAGATGTTTGGTCTGGGCTTAAAGGAGAAACAGGACTATAGACTCTGGAGGAGTACTACTTCTGGGAGAGCTTCTGGGAATTCCCAGCGTATACCAAAATAAGCACAAAAAAAAGAAAAAAAGAAATATATAGAGCACTTTTTGTAGAAAGGGAGATTCATGATGCGTTTATCTCTTCCAACGTACGTACCCATATTCATCTCCATTATTGGGTGCTTAGTCTGCAAGTTGATTCGTGTAAGTCCAAAACAAGCTGTCACGAGCAAAGAGCTTTTTGGAGAGTCTGAGTTTGACACTTTCAGGGCATTAAGAAGGTAATCTTTGTTTGAAAGCGACGGAAGATTATCTCCAACTTCCATCAATGCCCATGCACACTTCCAAACTTAACATTATAGGAGAGAGAGAGAGAGAGGGATTTGGATGGGTGCATGGTCAACTTTTTTTTTTTTTTTTCCTTTTTATATTCACATCATCGTGACAGTATTTTTGATAAATTATCATAATTAGTCTTGCATTTTTCTATTACTAATTTTTAAAAAAAATTATATAAATAAAAGAAGATAAGATCATCACAAATAAAAAAACATAAATGTTTTAGCTATAGAGATCATATAAAAATAAAGTCATAAATTGACGTGACTTGATATGGTACGTTAGATTGTAAAATTATTTTTATTGTAAAGCAAATCTAACGTATCATATAAAGTCACGTCAGTTTACAAATTTAATTTTCTAAAATCTTTTTATAAATGTAACAGTTCTCAATAAAAAAACATAGGTAATATTTTGAACTTTTAAAAACTTATATCACATATTTTAAACTTAAACAACTAATAACTAATGGTTGCATCATGCATGTTTAAAAAGGATAATAAATAATCGTAAAGAAAAAAATGAAATTGATCTATATATATACGCTATAGCCTATATTGGTGAAGAGTTCTTCCATTTTATAACATACCATTTACATTATTTATATTACATAATTTGATTTGTAAAATTTAAAATTTTGTATCTAAATTAAATCATGTGATGTAAGTAATTTGTTAGAAATTTAGGTGTGCTAGGCTTGTAAATAAAAAAATTTCTATTGTTAAAAGGAATCAAACAACGAGATGTGACAAAAAAAGAAAGGATATTATTCTTTTTCGTAATCTTGCCCATAAAATTACTTATTTTTTTATATATATATTTGGAGTCAATGTTAAAGTACATGTAGTATGGGTTTATTTTATAGATACGCAAATCTAATGTCATTGTTCGAAACGATATATTCGATCATTATTAATATTCCACAATATCTTTCTGATTGAGAATGCAAAGAAACAAAAGAAAATAAAATGAAATAATGAGTGTTGAGGGAATAGACAGCAAGACAGAACAAAAACGCATGTCAAATCAAATTACTTTTTTTCTGAACGGTGAGAGAGAGAGAGAGAAGGATGCCAAATTGGCTTTGAATCTTACCCTGTACGGGTGCCATTTGGTAGCTAACGGTGCTAGATTTCAATTAAATTTTTATATTTTTATATAAAATATAATAAATAATTTAATTTTTTAAATTTTAAAAATAAAATAATATTAAAAAAATAATATTATAATAATATTTTATTCAATTTTCAACAAAATATCTTATCTCATCTTAACTTACGTAACCAAACAAGAACTTAGTATTATTTTTCACATTTAAAAAACTATAAATAGATAATAATAATATTAGACATGCAACCGTCACAATTTTTTTTTAAAAAAAAAAATAGTAAGTTTATAAATTGATATATTTTTATGTGTTATGTTGGATCTAATTTTAATAAAAATAATATTATAATCTGACGTATCATATTAAATCACATCAATTTATAAATTTATTTTGATAAAATCATTTTGTAACTAAAATATTTTTCTAATGATGCGAGAGAGTTGGAGCAAGCCCAAATTATTATTTTTATATTAAATGGTCAATATTTTTCATTTTTTAAAGTTTGCTAGATATAGTAAATTAATTAATTAGATTTAAGGATTATGTTTAATAGGTTGTTCGGACTCTAACATTATCCAAACTTATTATGTTTAATTTAGAGAAGATAAGGATTAAGGACCATAATTTATGGAAGGTTCTCATAAGTTTTGTCCCTCTTTCGTGACTCATTCAGCTCTTGACAGCTTGGTCAAATCAAATAAAAAGGGCAAAGGCATCAACCAGATTGTCAACTGGACCACCTTTGAGAAACTGTTTTGGTTCTTGCATGGCCGTTCATATCTTTTTTCTTCACTCTTTTTAGTTTTTGCACTGTGATATATTTTATTCTCTTGTCATTTTCTCTTTAAGTTTTTAATAAAAATTAAGCCAAACTTAACTTTTTTAAAATTAGTTTTAAAATTAATATTCTATTTTAAATGGAAGTAGTTTTGTAAAATTAAAATTATTTTGAAAAAACTAGCACGATTACCTTATTTTAATTAGTTGTAAATAAATTATATAATAGTTAAAAAAAAAACTAGAAGTCTATCATTAACAAAATTTAAATGTATGAAATAATGGATCCATATAACATGCATTATAATATTATAGTAATGTTATAAGACACGTGTTTTTATGGTATTTGCAAAAATGGTAGTATTCACTTAAAACATAATTTTTTTTTTTCCTGAAAATGATGGCGCATACCAGTGATTGGTTTGCTCCATAAAACAAATTGACATTAAAATATGCTTGTGTTAAAAGTTGAGTATATTCTTTTAAGTCCCAAAGCAGTCGCCTCTAAATCTGCATTCGTCGTTGCCCCTTTGTCGTCACATTTGCCGTCCTCTCAGAACCGTGTCCCCTTCCCCCTCCTCAGAATCGTCGTCCATACCCTTCCCCTTTCTCATCAGTCGTCGTCACCTTCGTCAGCTAGAGTCTGCCCTCAACAAGATAAAAAGATTCCTGCTATGAGCTTTGAATGAGAGGATCAATTCTTGTTTATCGTATGAGCTTGTCTGCTATAGCCTATGAGCTGATTTATGTTGCTTTAAGTTTATATTGATATTTTTTCTTATTAAGAGTAAGCATTCATATCATGTCTGCTATATTCATAATTGATTTTTTTTTTCTTTCAATATGTTTTAGTTAGTCTTTCGCCTGTTAGTGAATAAAGTCGTTCAATCTTGACCAACTCCATATAACGAACCTAAAATATTTTCATTTAGCTACACCTGGCTAGAATGTTCTGAACTATTATTGCTTTCTATTTTGGCCCACTTATGAACGTAAATAAGCCAACATGGAAGGTCATGCTTTCTACTTAAAGAGAAGTCCAGATTTGACCAAGAAAGTAATTCCTTGTAAATAGGAACTTTTGAGAAGCTGCTAATAAAATGGTTAGACACATGTCCAATGATAGTTTTGTAGCAAGGTTTTAATGCAACAATGTTAGTATTGCCACTTACCTACTCACGAAGCACATATGTATAAAATATCATAGTAAATACAGTCGTAATCCTTGCTTGTCAATATTGTTTTTTTCATATATTATATAATCCATGAAATATGTGTTATGTTGCAGCAATGTCTCTACTTGTTCCAAGGGTGTTTCTGTTTTTGGCATGCAATGTCTTCATTGCATTCTCCATCTTGTTTGGTTGATCGTTTTTTGAATCATGTTTCAAAATGTTTATACAGAGAGATGACACGTATAAAATTCTCGAACATCCCAATAAATCCAAGGCGACCTTTTTATTCATGTCCAAATTACAATAAAGAGGTCAACACTAATTACTCTTATTTGTGTACATTTATTTTCAAATATTGTTGTATTAATTATAATTTTTCACAATGATTTGTACAAACTATTTGCTACAGGGAAGACCATACTACAAGTACTTTTAAGGAACAGATATTGAAGTATAAAATGAAAGAAAAATTATTTGGGAAAGAGAACGTTGCATCCAAAATAAAGAGCAAGAACTCCAAAAGTAGGAGAGAGAACTCTAAAAAATCGAGGAAGAACTCCAACTTGCAAGGGAAGAGATTCAAAAAAAGGGAGAATGACATCCAAAATGATCGGGATGAGTTTCATGGTCAAATAAAAGATATTAGTCATGCATGCATGCTACTCTGTGTGTATTGGAGACTTTCAATTCTAATATCATGTTATTGATAAGATGAAAAACAATTACAGATTAAGTAAATGTGTATCAAATTGTGTGATATTGTTGGATAAGTTGTAATAGGTTTAAACCCTTTACCAATATTGTAATATTCAAACTTAGTAGTTGTGTATGAAATTCTTAAAACTTGTGAATCTGTGATATTTAAAATTATATTATAAGTGTTGTCATGTTTTAAGACAGTTTTGATTGCTATGTTTTCAATACTCAGAATATCAATGATGGCAAATTGAACATGAGAAAAATGATGACAGCATGTACCACCAGGAGTTAGAAAATTATAATGACCAATCTCATCTCTACCAATCTCATGAACATGACTAATCCTGTAATAATTTGAAAATATGAGGCAAATCTCACGTCCACCAAAATTTATACAATTCATACTCATAAAATGGTTAAAATATCCAACATCATTAACAATACATCGAGTTAGCAATAGTTATGCGTAAGACACCACTAACCAAGATTGTATTAATCTTCGCCTTACAATCGGTCTTTGTTGTCGGGTGTGGTTTAGAAAGATAGGCAATACGGTTCCTTGCCTTACCACCACTAGCATAACCAAGTGTTACATATTTAACACTCATATCATCTTCTCTTTTACTTCTTTGAGTCATTATGTCAAATCCAGTCTGTTTCTCATATTACTTATAACAGTCAATAGGTTCTTTCTTAGTTTTAAAAAACATCCCCGACGTTGGCTCTGAAACCAATATTTTGAATATCGTATCGGTGACCGTTTCAGAATAGTCTATATATGAATAAATTATATATATAAATATATATAAAAATTATATTTCAAAATAATAGTCTATATATGAATAAATTATATATATAAATTATAAATAGTCTAGTCTAAATTAGGGGAGTCAATAAATGAGCTTGTAGTTTGAAGAAATAAAAAAAAAAAAAAGTAAAAACTGAAATATCGGCTGATACAGGTCTAAACGACCGAAATTTTGACCGATACGAAACTATACCATTTTCTATACTAGCTACGTCACAGAAATGAAATATTTCGACCGTACCGGCCAATACGATACGAAATTCAAAACCTTGTCTAAAACCCCTTGATCATCATTCCCAAGAGTTGGTTCTAAAACCCCATCATCATTATCATTCTCCGACGTTGGCTCTAAAACCCCATGATCACCAGTTACTTTCTCATCATCTCTCACATTTGGGCTACTGCTTTAAAAAAAAAAAAAAAACAGCAATTGCCTAGTAGATGTGCTTTCTCCCCCTTTCTCCATCAAGAACAATCTTGATATATTTAAGCACAACATGAAATTAAAAAAATTAAATAAGTACACAAATTTGGTACAGAAAATACAACTTTTGTTCCAAACAAAAAACCACACTTGCTTATTCTAATATCACAAAGCACAAGCCTATGGAAGACATGGTTTTTTAAAAATTATAGTTTTTATTTTACTAACTTGATACTAAAATAAAATGACAATCAAGGGAATTGATACTACAAGCATATATTCAGTGTATAAAATTGATACTACAAGCATATTTTTAGTGTGCAATTTTTCTTGCACAGATGTATTCTCAGTAATATTTTCATTCACGTACTAAACTATTCCAACATGAATACACATTGGAAGACTCAAAATGTAGTTTTGCTTTGCTTTGCATTTCTAGGCATGTCATATCCCTCTAATACTAGGTTTCACTTAGTTTTTCAGTACCATTTTTTTGCCCAATCTCTTATTGATTTTTTCCAGTCCCCACGAAGAAACTGCTGCAGAGTCATGCACTCAATGAAATGCAACCGTAATTATTCAATTTATAGATATCCTGATTTCATACATAAAACCTCATTTACTTTTCATTAACAAATGTAAACATAGCCACTTATAATAAGTACAAATGTAAAGTAAGCCACTTATAATATATTATGATTTCATATGGATTTTTGAAGATAGGCAAATTCAAGTTACAAGTTCCTTATTTGTGGAGGAGGCTGGCGATGGGAAGTAGAGGAGAAGAGCACTGCGACTTCATGGATGGTGGAGGATGCCAACAATGGGCAGTGGAGGAGAAGAGCACTGCGAATCTGTCGATGACAGAGAAGGCCTGCAATGGGCAGTTTGCTGCGATTCCGTCAATGGTAGAGTAGGTTGTCGATGGGCAATAGAGTATGTGACTCTGTCGATAGTGGAGGAGGTTGTCGATGGGCACTGAGAGGGAAAAAAGTTTCAGCCTTTGATTTTCAATAATTATGGTTTCTGGGTTAGTTTTGAAACTTGAGGCAATTTAGTCAATTCAATGAAACACACGTGCGCACGTGTGTAGGACTGCAAAAGAGTCCCAGAAGGAGATTGTATGTAGATGCTCTCATAGTTATTTGACCAAACAAAAAAGATGTAATATTTTTTTAAAACAACTTTGACTGAAGCAAGAAAAATATAGAATATCAGCTTATATGTAAATTGTGATCCAAAAATCATTTCAACAAAAGTATTAGTTAAGAATTAATTAAAAAATATATTCTATGGAAGATTCTATAATTTACAAGTTTTAGATTCACATACCTATAAGTTAAAAGTTACATGTATTCTCATGTTAGATTGTATTTTTGTCGATATAGAAGTAGGCTACGTTTGAGTAGTGAAATAATTTCAGATTCAGATTACTCCACTCTTTAAACACAGTCTAAATTTCAAGTACACGAATTCTTATTTAAAAACAAGTAATGGAGCAACACACGGGAGAGAAAATGGAAGTAATATACCCATTTGCCAATGTTATGTTGGAATTTTGGGTTTTCTCGAGTACGTAAAGTGCTAAAAAATGTCGAGCAGACTTATTTAAAAATTAAAATTAAAGTATTTATGTAGATGTCGTGTGTAGATGCAGAAAGACTCGACTTTTAACCATTCTATTTTATTTTTAAAAATTCTATTTGTTGGGAACCGCATGTATAGATTCTTTATTAAATAAAAAAAAAAAATTTAAGAGAGATAATTTTATAAAATTAAGTTAAAATTGCATAAGCTTATATTGCAATCTCCAAATAGGAACTGTACCTAATATTGTTCTTTATTTTTTAGGTTGCAGGTACAAAAATTAGACATTCTTCTCCCACTAATCTAAAAAAATCTAATTCAATTTACAACATGAGAGAACATATGAAAAATACATTCTTCTCCCATTAATATGAAAATAAATTTTTTTTCTAAAGCATTGGATTATGTAAACAAGAAGATTGCTTGCCACGAACATAAGTTACTACTAGCATTACGCGAGGGAAGAATTTTCTCAACGATGGTGACCTTTATGAGCCTAAGGTGTCATTATCGAAATGAGATGAGTTAAGATAAAAGTTAAAAGTTAAATAAAATATTATTTTTTAATATTATTATTGTTTTAAATTTTAAAAAAATAAATTATTTATTATATTTTATATAAGAATTTAAAAAAATTATAATGTTTAAATAAAATGAAATGAATTGAATTGAGATGAAGTCTAAATTCAAACTGAGACTAAATACATTACCATTCTGGGAGACAAAAGCCATCAACAAAAACCTATAAATAACCAATAATGCTGCACAAGACACGAACATATGGCTATTAAAGTATGGAAATTGATTAATGTCTTATTTAGATATTGAGTTGAATTAAAATAAATTAAGTTCTTTATAAATAATAGTGAGTAAAAGATACTCTCAGTGCCTCGTTTGTTTTCTTGGAGGAGGGAGATGAGATAAATTCCGTCCAAATTTCAAACCGAGCTAAATCATAATTCAAAGTTCTATATAATTAATATTAAATACAATAAAATTCATGTAAAATATCTGTGTTCAAAATTCACAAGCGTATCTTTCTGAGAGCTGGACACTGATCCCGAGTACCACCAGTTTGGTTGGCCCATTTGCTTCAGTGGACACGGCATCTCTCTCTCTCGGGGAAAAAAGGTGTTAGCACTTGGCACTGTGAAAGAATGGAGCAGTGAAAGTAACAAAGAAGCAGGTACGGTACATATGCCTCGGGAGATTAGAGAAGGTATGCTTGCTCGCCATGTGTTTGTTCTTCTGCCAACGAGACTGGACCCACACGCAAACAATGCAAAACCAAAGCAACAACGAAAAGATGCACAACAGGAACATTAAACAGCCTCTCTTTTCTTTATTTTTTGGAAATGTTTTTGGGAGTTTTTTTGTTTTTATTTTATTTTATTTTATGTTAACTGCCTTTATCTTTGTCTTGGCCTGCCTGTATAAACTATACCCAAAAGTTTCTGAAGTAAACCCCTCTTTGGAAATTTTTTATTAGAGCTTTGTATTCACAAATAAACATTCATTCGTATGCTCACGCGTACATATAGATTTATAAATAGGGTGCGAAATATAGTATATGCTCGCCGGCGATGCCGACGCTGGTTAGCGCAGCCAGGCAATGCTTAACGGAGGAGGCCGCGCGTGTTCTGGATGATGCGGTGGCTGTGGCACGTCGGCGCAGCCACGCGCAGACGACGTCGCTCCACGCCATCTCGGCCTTGCTGTCCCTGCCCTCCTCGGTTCTCCGGGACGCCTGCGCACGAGCACGCAGTGGCGCGTACTCGCCACGGCTTCAGTTTCGGGCACTTGAGCTCTCCGTCGGGGTCTCCCTGGACCGCTTGCCCTCCTCTTCCAAAGCCCTCGAAGAGCCTCCTGTCTCGAACTCCCTCATGGCCGCGATCAAGCGGTCCCAGGCTAACCAGAGGCGCCACCCCGAGAGCTGTCACCTGCACCACCAAATCATTCAAGGCCAGCAGCAAACGACATCGCTTTTAAAAGTCGAGCTCAAGCACTTTATCCTCTCCATTCTCGACGACCCGATCGTTAGTCGGGTATTAGGGGAGGCAGGTTTCCGGAGCTGCGACATAAAGATAGCAATTATCCACCCGCCGGTATCCCGGTTCTCGAGGACCCGGTTCCCGCCAGTTTTCCTCTGTAACCTGACGGATTCGGACCCGGTACAACGTAGTTTCAACTTGGAGGTTTCTGGGGACGAGAATTCCAGAAGAATCGCTCAGGTTTTACTCAAAAAGAATGGGAAAAACCCGTTGCTAGTCGGAGCTTGCGCTATCGACGCCCTTGGGAGCTTCACCGAGTGTATAAACAAAGGTAAAGGGAGTTCTTTGCCAGCTGAGCTAGCTGGATTGAGTGTAAGCAGCGCAGAGAATCATATTTCCGAGTTTGTTAATGGAGGTGGGAGCGAGGACAAGTTGGGATTGAAGTTTAAGGAGTTGGGTAGTGCTGCTGAGCAATGCTCGGGGCCCGGAATTGTCGTCAACTTCGGCGATTTGAAGGCGTTGATCGAAGACAGTGTGTCGGGTGCGGCTGTCAGCTTTGTGGTTTCGCAGTTGACGAGGTTGTTGGAGCTTCACGGTGAGAAATTGTGGCTGATGGGTGCGGCGGGGACTAACGAGACGTACTTAAAGCTTCTGGGTCGGTTTCCGAGCATACAGAAAGACTGGGATTTGCATCCCTTGCCCATCACTTCTCTGCCTTTCAATGATGGATTTTGCTCCAAGTCTAGGTGGGTAGTCATTCTTTGTTCCTCTATATTTTTTCTTTCCTCACGTGGCTGTTCGTTTCGAGGATTCACGAGTTTTTAATACGAGGGAAATAATCGATTACGAGGGTTCTGCATAATTGGATGTTTGTCGTGAAAATACATTTTTTATGGAAACTTGACACTGACTACTAGTGCACGTTTTCTTTCTAACTGGCTTTTGGATTCACGAGTGGTAATTGAAATGACAGAATGGAGGCTTTCTAATGTGTCATGCAAGGAAATAAAGAGTCCAAGACGTTATGTTCTTGCTCCTTCCTTACTCTTCTGGATTGCTTTCTTTTATTGCTTTTATGGTTGTTCATCTTCTTATTGCTTTTTAGATCATTATTTATATATCTTGTAAATTATAAGGCCTAGTTTTGTACGATGAGATGGGATGATTTGTGAATAATAATGAAATAATTTGTAAATAACGGTAAAATGATTTGAGTTGAGGTGTTTTATAGAGTTTTGGGAAATGAGAGAAAAAATTAAATAAAAATATTATGAAATTAAAATATTGTTAGAATATAATTTTAAATATAATTTTAATTTTGAAATTTGAAAAAGCTGAATTATTTTTTATGTTTTGTTTAGAAGTTTGAGAAAGTTGTAATGATTAGATAAAAAAGTTGAAGATTTGAAATTGAAAAGTATTTATATTTGTAGTGGTCGAATATTGAGATGGATGGGATGCCTCCTCTCTCTCTCTCTCTCTCAAAAAAGATTTTTTCTTCGAGCTCAAAACAATGCCTGAGACAATAAAATATATTACGTTCGTTCAAGGAAAGGGATGCCAACTACCTTTCGGTTCATCCCAACCAAACTGGTGAAGAAGAAGAAGAAGATAGAAAAGCATGATCTCATGGTATGCTTTCATGAATCGTTAATTTGGATGGAATCCCTCTCTAACCAAGTATCAAATCTCGACCATACTTTGATAAGTGTTCCTGCTTGCTTCAAGATAACTGTGTTCTCCTTTTTCAGCCTCCAAAAGGGGTTTCAGTCAAATTTCATGAAAAATATCAGAATGATGCACTTGTTTTAACTACAAGCCAATATGATTTTGACATGGTATCTTTTTTTTTTTTTTTTGGTCTTCTGCTCTAGCTAGTGTGGTTTCCAAGCCAAACAGCTAGTTGAGGTCATCTTACAATGAGTGAAAGGCGATAATAATAAAGTTTTTGTTGCTGACTCCTCTTTGTGAAGACAATATCAGTTTTACTCTACAGATTTCTAACTTTTAGGGTATATGGGGGTATGTAGGTGGCTGGTGCTCCTTCAAGTCATGCATGTATGTGTGTGTGTATTAGTTAATATATACTCTGGCTTCTGACTTTTCTGTGCTCATTGGATCTCACAGTTTCATGCTCATAATACACTTTCAGCTTGATGGGTTCCTTTGTTCCATTTGGTGGGTTCTTCTCTACAACATCCGATTTCAGAATTCCATTAAGCCGCACAAATCAATCCTTTACACGTTGTAAGCTATGCACTGAAAAGTATGAGCGAGAAGCTGCTCTCATTCAGAAGGGAGGATCAACTAGTTCTGTTGCTGATCAGTACTCAGAAAGCCTTCCTTCTTGGTTGAGAATGGCTGAACTTGATGCGGAGAAGGTAGTAGATGTGGCAAAGGTGTGTAACTCTTTGATGTTTGATTTCTAACTCAGGTACATGCACATATGTGGTCACACATGAACACTGAAACACATGCACGCACACACAGTTTAGCACTTATGTTGCAACAGTTAAAAATTTAGTGTTTGCCATATTTCATTAATTACACTTAGAGATGTGTATGTAAGAGTTTTTAATCAGTGCAGACCACAGATGATCCAGCAACATTGAATGCCAAAATTTTGCAGCTGCAAAAGAAATGGAACGATATCTGTTGGCGAATCCATCAAGTACCCCCACCTAAATTAGATATTTCCCATGCCAGGTTCCAAGTCCCATCTGCTGAGGACTTCCTTGTGAATGCAAATCGGAAGGAAGGAAGCAGTAAAGATTCATCTGTAATCAAAAGCCGATATGCAAACCCAAGCTCCAGTATGCCAACAGACTTCCAAAAAGTTTTCCCATTTGAACAGGACATTCAAATACCGGTGGCTTCTGCTGCTGAAAATCGTAATTTTCAATCTGAGCTATTGGATAAGGTTTCCAATAGTCAGCAAATTGAGATGAAGAGCCCCTGGTTTGCTAGGTATCCTACACCCAATTTGAGTCTACCCCCCGACCGGGCATCATCTTCTCCTGTCACTTCTGTGACCACAGATTTGGGGCTGGGAACACTCTATGCATCGGCCAGTCAGGAGCCTGACAGTTCAAAAATATCAGGTGACAAGGAATGTCTTCAGAACTTTTCAGGTTCTGTTTCTGCTGAGGTTGATGCAGTGAGTGAAAATACTTCGCACCAAGTTGCCCGGTCCTCTTCCTGCTCTGGTCCTAATATGGGAGGTCAGTCTGATTTAAGAGATTTTAAGTCACTTAGGAGATTTCTTGCAGAAAAGGTTTGCTGGCAAGATGAAGCCATATGTTCTATCAGTAAAGCTATATCCTGTTGCCGATCTGGTAATGGAAGGCACCGTGGCTCGAGTCTCAGAGGAGATATTTGGCTTACTTTCCTTGGACCTGACAAAGTTGGAAAGAAGAGAATTGCTTCAGCACTAGCTGAGCTAATGTTTGGCACCAAGGAAAGCCTAATCTCTGTGGATTTGGGCTTCCAAGACAGGGTTTACCAATCAAACAATATATTTGAACACCATGAATTTGAATGTTCTGGTATGAACTTTAGAGGAAAGACTGTTATTGATTACATTGCTGGGGAGTTGAGAAAGAAGCCCCATTCAGTTGTCTTCCTTCAAAATGTAGATAAGGCTGATAATTTGGCCCAAAGGAGCTTGTCCCAGGCGATTAGGACGGGCAAATTTGCAGACTCCTATGGGAGAGAAATCAGCATCAACAATATGATCTTCGTGATAGCCTCAATGATCACAAAGGGAGATAGAACGTTCCTTTCAAGTAAGGAACCCAAGGAATTCCCTGAGGAAATAATACTCAAAGCCAGAAGATATCAGATGCAAATCTTGATGGAATGCATTGCTGGGGATAGCGAAAGAAGCAATGGAATGAATGTGAGAGTAACTCCAAGAAAAGGAACCTTGAATCCCAAGTCTGTAAATAAAAGGAGGCTGACCGAGACCTGTGATTCTATGGTTCAGGTAGAAATATTTGAGATGCCGAAACGGGCGCACAAGTTGTCCAGGTCCTTTTTGGATTTGAATCTACCTGTAGACGATCTGGAGGACATCGATTATGGAGACTGTGACAGTGACTCTATCTCTGAAAACTCGGAAGCTTGGTTAGAGGAGTTGTTTGATCAAGTGGATGAAAATGTGGACTTTAAATCATTTAATTTTGATGCACTTGCTGGAAAAATAGTGAAGGATATTAGCCTAAAATTCCAGAGTCGTCTTGGGACTAAGGTTGTACTGGAGATTGATTATGAGGTTATGGTGCAAATGCTTGCAGCTGCTTGGTTATCAGACAGAAATAGAGCAGTGGAGGAATGGGTTGAGCAGGTTCTCTGCAGGAGCTTGGCTGAAGCCCGGCAGAAGTACCACCTCACTGCTCAGTCTGTTCTGAAACTAGTTACTTGTGTAGGCACTTTTGTGGAAGAGCAAGCTCCTGGAGTGTGTCTTCCTGCAATAATTAATTTGAATTAATTTTTTAGTCACCATGCTTCATGCAAGTATGTGTATACTGTAGCTCTTAGCATATAGCTTTCGGCCTTGGAAAAGCCTTTGTTTGGCTATAATCAAAATCCAAAGTAAATTTTTCTGGCAACCACTGTGCTGTACACTATCATCTATATATATATATATATATGCCAGCAGTAAAGGGAATGTTTCTTGTTCTACAAACAATCCAGTTGGTCTATATTTCTTTCTTTCTTTCTTTTTTTCTATAAAGTCAGATTTATCAAAACAAAAACAAATTTGCGAGTGATATATGATAAAGTGAAATGTCAGCTATTCATATTGATGAACTGGATCGGAGCCGAGTGGCCTAAAATCCAAGCAAATAGCTGAAAGCAATGATGCCATGGCTTCTTTTGGCCCATATTCGGAGAAATATAAATTGAAATTTGCTGAGATCCTACAACATCGCCTGTGGCTCTATCATACAGCTATTCAGTACAGCAGCACTCCTCAGTCCTCACGTTATAAAGGCAGATTGCTTTTTATAGATTCCAAGAGGCAGAATCGTCACGCAATATAAGCACAGAATCACTAGGTGGTGGGGACTGGATATGAAGAATATCATGCTCATAACATCAGTGGAAAATCTCCTAAATGCTTTCTCCACTGCCTCTTGCGGGCAGCACTAACTGGCGAACTTTCCATCAAGTTTCCCCCATGTTCTCTTCTTCTCTACATTAATGGTCCTCGCCATGGTGTTTGCTTGACGCTAGATCACTATTATTTTATCCTCCTTTGGCACCTGGGATTAGTACCAAATACTTCCACTCCCATTATCCATTATTCCACTTAAAACATCTTTGTTCCTTATCTCCATTAACGAGTCAAACATCTAAAATTCTGTAACCCATCTTTTTATCCATTTCACTTTTAGTGGCTTGGGATAAAGAATGAAAAGTAATGTTAGATATAGTCTTGAATTATACAAGTTTTGTGCATTCTCTTTGAAAAAAAGTGGGTCCATCATTAAAAAAAATATTTTTTTCATGTGAGTTTCAGATTTACTCATTTTTTTAAACGAATACACGTAATAAAACTACAAATATAATTTCTAAATATGAAATGCTTATTTTTATATAATGCTTACAATTACAATCTATAAATGATTAGTTGATACAGTACTTACAATTACAACCTAACTATTGACGTCTTCATTTGTGCTTGAGAAAATATATTTACATATTTATTTTTTTACACACTCATGATATGAAAGCATTTCACATCAATTAGTATAAAAAGTAATAAGATACTGCTACTCGTTCGCCTAGTTTATATCGCTTGGCGTGTTTGTTCTTAGTATAATTATATATTTTTTTCAAATACTTTTTAAATATTTATAAAACTACACACATATACTAGTCGATACAATTCTGCTAGGTACAGTCAGTAAATACAGTCGCCGCACAGTTGATTGATGTAGATTGCTAACGTAGAGCTACTGTTAATTAAAAAAAAAAGCAAAAGAAAAACAAAGTGCGCATTTTGGATTTCATTTTTATTTCACTTCTCCACTTCTCATCTTCTTCCTCTGAGTGCTTCTCATCTTCAGCCACGGAAAGATCATCTGAAGGGGGATCCGCCAAGTAATCCAGTCGTGGAAAGATCGTCTCCGCGCAGTACTGTGGAACAGATAAACCCCCGCCATTGTTTGCATTCGATTGAGTCAGCGTCTTTGAAGGCTGGTTTTTCTTGCGCTTTAGACCCATTAATCCCTCCAATCCCATCATCTTCAAAGTCCGGCTCATTGGCATTCACCGGAACCAGTCTCATCTTGGCGAAAACCTCATTGATCTCGGGATTGGCCATGTATTTCACAGCACAAACTCTGTAGGGAATAAACAGCACAACCCTCGGGCAACTTCGAAAATTGACATTTCCACAGCCATTTGCACCTGAGGGAAGTAGAAGACCTTGGCATTGACCGAGGGCATTTGCACCGTTCCACCGGCGCAGGCATGCCATAGTTGAGGATCTAAGCACTTTTCCACCTCCTTTAACTTCTCATTTGAATCCATAAATGTAATCATTCTAGTTCAGAGATTTTGTACCAAGAGTTTTGCTACACAACCTCCATCATACTCCACACTCCACACTTTTTTAATTTTTTTAAATTTTTAATATTTTTAATATATTTTTTTTAAGTTTATCATTTTTAAATTATTTCAAATTTTCTATTCATATTCATATAATAAATATTTGATAAAAGAAAAAAATAATAAAAATTAAAAAAAATGTGGAGTGTGGAGTGTTAGAAAGTTGAAAAGATTTATTGTTGTACCAATTCGCAATTAATTCACTGATTTTCGAGCTTGTGCAACTCTAAGCTTTACTCTCTCACTCTCTACTTCAACTTGGGCATCTTTCAAACTCACCATATAAGACATGACATTTTTCTTCCGTTCCTCAAGTTCTATTAGTTGCTTTTCCAATCGGACCTCTTGTTCGTCCATTTTCTGTTGAGAGGATGCCAGAGATTTCTGAGAAGAAACCAACTCAGACCTCACGTCAACAAGAAGTTTTTTTACTTTTCTAAAATCCTCAAGAGTTTCATATGTTTCCCTTGCATGTTTGGATGTTTTTTTTACCACTTTATTTAGTTCTTCCTGGGCTAATAACCACTCCATTGTCCTCTTCTCCAAATTGGCCTCTACAGCTTTTAGCTTCTCCTCTTCAAGTTTCTTTAGGGTCGAGGAAACTTCTAGTTCTTCTTCTTTCTCCCTAATAGCTTCCCAGAGTCCCTGAAGCTCATATTCTTGTTTCTATATGACTTCATTGGCTTCATTTAAGAGCTGGATTTTATATTTAAGTTTAGAATCATTCTTCGAAGCTTCTTCAATCTTCTTCACCAATTCAACTCTCAATTTTTCCATTTCCTCTTCTTTTAAAGATAGGGACGATTGGGCAATGGCAACCTCCTCGTCTTTCTCCTTGAGTTGAAACTTTAGATCTTCTATCTGCCTGGCTTGAGATGGAAACTGAGAGAGGGAGGGAGAGAGGGATAAAACGGTGCGTTTGGATTTTTTTTCCAAGTCAGCCCGCGCTTACCCAGTGCTTACACAAGGCGACTGAATGTAGAGTTTTTCCTAGTTGATACTTCCTTAACTATTAAGAAAAACAATTAAAATGCATGATTCAGGAAACAAGAGGGTAAATTAATATTTTCCAAAATAATAAGGGTGATGCTATGATGCCCTCAAAATATGTCCTCTAAAAGTGCCCCCTGGGTGTATATTACCTTTTTTTTTATTTTTTTAAATGTTAAAAAATACACAAATTTATTAGTGGTAATTTTTTTAAATATAAAAAAATAAAAATAAAATACACTATAGTGCACTTTTGACTTTTGAGGAATATATTTGAAGGGCATCTAAGCATTTTTTTTTAAATAGAAATTTCTTATGTATAAATCATTATTCACTACTCTACAGTTCACATTATAAAAAATACCATACATTATATAAAAAAATATCTTACACTATAAAAAAAAAAAAAGTATAAATCTAAAATATGAAAATAAATAGTGATTTATGTATAAAATTTTCTTCTAGTTTCTTTAGTTGGTTCGTGGTCAAAGAGTCAAAATTGTTGGATCCGAGTCATCCGACATGCCTTGGAGTAGGTTATCGTCTTCTCACGACGGCTGTAAGAACTCCAACGAAGACTCTCTCTCATTCTTCTTTTAGTTTTTTAATATTCCCCTAGCGGTGCCTGTAACTGTAGACTTTCAACGCAACAGTAGTCAGTAGCCATGGAAGACTCCTGGTTTAACTTAACTAGCTAGCAGTGGAATCAATAAAATTTGAGCAAAATTTAGTTACATAATTTACTTTTATAAATTTAGTCAATTTTCAAAAATATTAAATAACACTCTCCAAATTTATCAGTATTTTATTAAAATATTAAATTTTATATATTTATTTATTTTAATTCTAATTGTAATTTGAATATCTATTTGTTATTAAAAAAGTACACATTAATTTTCTAACGTTGATATTAGATTTTAAAAGAAAAAATTGGCATCAACTAATAATAATATTGCAGAACTAGAACTTAAAGCATTATAGCAAGATGATGCTGTGTCATTGAAATGATGACTGATGGAGACTAACCGCCTTCTACCGTGAGCCCCATGTCCTCGCCGACAGTCACCACCTGAACCGCCGGCATCTTCTACCACCTTTGAGGTGGTCCCCAACCATCGTCGTGGCCAAAGGTGGCTCACGGCCATGCAGGTCCCATGCGCGAAACTGCACCGCACGTGATTGACCTGCACCAAGCCCTCCTCAGCTAGGGCAACCACCTCAACCGTATGGGCTCTCCACCTGCACCCAGCAACACCTCAACCGCACGGGTTCTCCAATTGCACCGAGCTTTCCTCAACTCGGGCAACCACCTCAACCGTACGGGCTCTCCACCTGCATCGGGCCACACCACAACCGCACAGGCTTTCCAACTGTACCAAACTCTCCTCAGCTCGGGCAACCACCTCAACTGCACAGGACTCAGACACACTTGACATAGGGCTTGGACTCCAGCTCGGAGAATCATCTCGCACGGACCAACGGGCAAGCATGGGCTCGGAGCAGCCACTCGCTCACTTGCACAGGGCTCAGACAGTGCCCACTTGTAGGGCTCAAACACAGTATCCTCATACACGGGGCACGGACACAGTCCCCACTTGCATGGGACTCGGACACCATTGGCTGGGCTCGGATACAATCCCCACTTGCACGGTTCGGATGGAACTCAACTGCACGGGATCTCCTCCGCTCGGGACTGAACTACACGGGCTCTCCTCTACTCGAGGCTCATCTACTCGGGATCTCATCTGCTCGGGACCCATCCGATCAAGTGCAGTACCTTGGCTGCACGAGACTCATCGGGCCGCACATGGCAGTCACCCATGTGGCCAAAGTTACACAGCGTTGTATGGCTTGAGAGAGAGAGAGAGAGAGAGAGAGAGTGGGAGAAGAGAAAGCAAAGGAGAAACGACTGATAGCTGCAGGCAATTTTTGGTCGAGCAAAAATTGACTACGGCGACTAAAAACTCCCTAAAATTGTCTCTCTCAAAATTTGTGTGAATTTATTTTTACTGACTAAACTGCTTATTGAGATGTGGAACATCGGCCACGTAGCCCGGCATGGACGCTGCCCAGACATCCCAATATAACTCCATCGAGCCAAGTTGTTTGGCACTAACATACATGCGGGCACGGTCACCTCACTCGATAGCTAACAATCATTGTTTTAAGCGTGTGCCACGCATGTGGAATGTTCACCATGCATGAACCACACACAATACACGTAGTGGAGAACAAGAAACAACCCTGCCCCCAGCGCACGTTGTTGGCCCATGCAACGTGCTCCACCAACTTGCTCGCCCAACTTTGCTCGATCGATTTCAGTCAAGCCTCAATAGTGGCACATCTCCAACTTTCGCCGCGACACAAAGAAAGTCCCTCGACTTGTCGACCATTGCGCTACAGGCTGAATTGTTGGACTCGCCGCGACCAACAGTCAAAAACAAGTCCCTTGACTTGTCGACCCTCGCGCTACAAGCCAAGTCTCTGGATTCGCCACGATGCATTGGATAGGGCCTTGGTCTTCTGAGCTCTGCCCCATTAATAGTCAGTCGGACATAAATCTTTTGACTTGCCGACCTTCGGGCTACAAGTCGAGTCTCTGGATTTGCCACAATGCATTGGCTAGGGCCAGGGCCTTCCAAGCTCTACCCCATCGACAGCTAGTTGGATACAAGTCCCTTGACTTGCCGACCTTCGTGCTACAAGCCGAGTCTCTAGATTTGCCTTGATGCATTGACTAGGGCCAGGGCCTTCCGAGCTCTGCCCCATCGACACCAGTCGGACACAAGTCCAATGATTTGCCTATCTTCGTGCTACAAGCCGAGTTTCTAGACTCGCCACGATGCATAACTGCTGCCAATGGGTTACCTCCAGGAACGAGCCTTCGGAGTTAATGGGCCCCTGAACTCCACAACCGCCTAGAGCGGGTTACCTTCGGAAACAAGCCAACCGCCTAAGGTGGATCCAGGGAGTCGACAGACCCTCTGACCGCTTTGTATGGGTTACTTCACACAAACTCTAACGCTAATAGTAAATCGAAAACAAAAACATCGAACGAACATGCACTTCTCAATAACGATAAACATTCGAGTTCTGCACTCGCATCATACGCAGTCGAGTACATCTCCCACCTAAATTCGCCCCTGGAGACATTTATTGCTTAACACAAGCAGAACGAAGAATGGAGAACCTGTTTTTGAAAATTTATTTTCTTACTGACGACCTATGTTGCATATTTTATTTTAAAGATTCTCAAAGTCTTTTGTTGGAACAAGTTGCCCTTAAGAATCGTTGGTATTGGTGGAGGATAAAATACCCGGCTTGTTGAAAGCTAGGCCCAACCCACCAAGCCATACTAGAGGACAAAATGGAGAGGAAATGGAGTAGAAGACCAAAAGTGACCATGGGTCAGGAGGGTAAGAGCAGAATGTCAGAAGGAAGTGGTAAAATGAAGGGATGTTCAGACACGCTAAGGGTCAGACCTCACCTCTGCTGATAGACACGCAAAGGCACCAGTCACCTCCTGTTAGGCAGGCACGAGCAAATGAGGGTTAGATAAAAGCAAAGGGCCAGATGACCAAGGGAGATCTTCTTCTTCTTCTTCTTCAACCTCTCGAGGAAGACATCTTCTCTAACAAGAAGAACTTCAGCTTCCTTTGTACAGTGAAAAATGAGAGGTCATGAGAGACTGTAAACAAGTATATTATAGTGAATTTTTCCTTCCTAAACTCTCGTGGATGTAGGCAACAGGATAAATCACGTAAATTTGTATGTTCATTTCTCTTATTTTCTCTACACTTATTTTTCATTCACCGTTATGGACGTACGTATCGACATTGAACAGCCGCACCGGAACACTGCAGGGGGCTCCAAATAACACCGATCAAGGCTCAAGTCGACCAATAGGTCGAGAATGACTTTTTCTCTCTTTTCGACCTATTGTACGATTTTCTAGCATCGATAGTCATTCATCCTTTTCAGAAATGACCATTCGTATATCAGCTGTTGAAATCAATTTGAGCTCTTATATATGCGTAATTATTATTGTTTTTGTTTGGCTGGCAGGAAACGAAACGAGAAAGAATACAACTTAAGAAAGGGTAAACACTTATGTCCATCAATTTCTATTCTATATGTGACAAAAGTTTGTCTTTGGCGGAATAGAATCATTCGAAAATCTATTCATACAACTTTATTATAGGATATCCTCGATCGTTCATCTTTGTCTGTCGATCGATAGCGAAGGAATCTGTCCATTTGATGACCTTTTAATTTATTTGGTTTAGACAATTTGCTTTGAATAGTCTACAACCCATTTCATACTTTTTTTCAGGAAGGAAGACTAACCAAACACTTTGTATTTACCCAATATTTAATTAAGAGTTTGGTTTACATATAAATTTAAGAGTGGTAATATGTGACACGACCCGTTAATTCAACACGAACACGACACGATACTAACGGGTTTGAGTTTATTAACGAGTTCGGGTCAAAACGGATTAACCCATTAAGACACGATTACTTAACGGGTTGATAACAGGTCAACCCGTTATGACCTTTTAAAAAAGTTAAAATTACAATTATATTCTTATAACTAAAAGTAATATTGTTGAAATTTTAATTTCGATATTTTTATTATTTGGATTGTAATTTTAGAGTTTTTTTTTTTTTTTAGATATTGTGATTTTAACATTTATATAAAATTATGTTAAACTTAATCAGGTTAAACGAGTTAATTTCGGATCTGTTCAATCTATTTACATAAATGAGTTGAAATGAGTTGGGTCATGTTAACTTATTTTGTAGTATTCAATAATAGGTTAAAATAGATTGACACGACACAACTCGTTATGTTAATGGATCGTGTTAGAATTTGAGATTTTGACACGATAAGCTTAACGAGTCGGGTTCAGGTTGACCCATATAGGTATAATATACGTGCCTTAACATGACACGAATACGACCCGTTAACACGATTTGACATCCCTATATTTAATAAAAGATTATTAGATGTGTTTTGTTAAGTGAATGAATGGACATCAATTGTGATAAATAAATGATAGTATTTTTTTATGGAACTTCAGACAACTCTTCTATTGAGACCGGATAGGGAGAAAATGTGCTATGAATCCATGGATATAAAATAAGAGAAATTCTATTTGCAGTCTTCAAATGGGGACTGCATATGCAAGTCCTTCATTAAATAGAAAAAAGTATAATTTTGATAAAGATATTATTGTAATTTTAAACAAATTTAAAGAAAAAATTAACTAAACTTGCAATACAAGGACTGTATGTAGCTTTGCTCATAAAATAATATAACATCCCTAATGAAACATTCATGTTGGTAATATTTTAATTAATTTAAATTAAGTAGGATGCTTTATTATTGGACTAAATAATTTCCTTTTGAATAAAAGTGCGGCTATCTAGACCAGACTAAGTAATTGTCATATACGATAATTTAAAATTAAGTAATACTTTTCTTCATCTGAATTATTATCATCCCGAGTCATACTTCTGATATGGTAGTTAATATCAAATATCACTTAAAATATGACATGTCACCATGTATGATAGGAGATAATTAAATGTAAGACGAAGAGTAGTATTATTTTTTAAAATTATTAATAATAAAGTAAATTATCCTTTTAAAATAAAATTCGAAGTACCAACTTTTTCAAAATAGTCATCTTCAATTTTAATTTAAAAATGAGTTCAAAACCTTTTTAGAACTAGTTTAGATGTAGAAATTATTTTATTTAATCATTATAATTTTTTTTAAATTTGATATAAAATATAATAAATAATTTAATTTTTTAAAATTTTAAAATAATATTATAATAATATTAAAAAATAATATTATAAAAATAATATATTTAATTTATTTAAAATCATCTAATCTTATCTCACTCTAACGCATTAATACAACCGAGTCGATGACACAACGTTTGAACATCAAAATCAAAATGGCCATGTTTTTCTATAGATGAACGCGACATAAAAAAATGTCTATATAAAGCATGTGTTGTTTTCATGGGTCCCAGTGTCCCACTGCACAGGATCCTATATGCCAAATTCAATGTCGTTTAGGTCTTTTGGTGGGGTCGGATTTGATGGCACGCCGTGGACATTTCTGAAAGCTTGACGGGTTCAGAGTCAATTGGCCTTTTGTGTGGTGAAATCTGAGGCGTTCAAAATGTTTGACCCATCTGATGTATGGGACAGTGACAGCTGAGCAGAGCCTTGTTATCCATAGTGTTTTGTCTGAGAGCTAGACAATTCAAATCCGTCTCTGCTTTGTGAGGACTAGGATTGGTTTAAGATTCAAATGTATCGGCTGGGTGCAGGTTTCAATCTATGTATCAATTAATATCGTCTTGGTCAAGTGCGTCACCTCCTTCTCTGGCTACCAATGGACTACAGAAAAGAACCATGGTTACTTTTTTTCTCGTAGTAAGCCTATACAGTATTAAAATATGCAGTTCTCGTATATTCTATTCAAAAAAAAAAGAAAAAATTAGTTTATCCATTAAATATTAAATGTGACCGCTTTACTTAACCGCTTGAATTTTTTTTTTACTTAATAATTAAATAAGTGATTTTAAGCCCGACTCTTGAAAAAATATCTCGTAATAAGCTTATAAAGTCTTAAAATATGCAGTTATCGTATATTCTATTTAAAATAGATAGGATCAGTATTAAAAAAATAATTTTATCATATAAATTATAATATTATCTATTTTTTAAAAGGAGTACACAATCACTTTAAGACTATAAATATCATTTTTTTCCTATTTAGCAATGCTAGTCTTAGACACTCTCACATTCTTTTTAAAAAATAATAGAATCTATTATTAAAAAATTAATTTTTTTATATAAATTTTATACTTACTTTTTATAAAGAAATTACACGATACTTTACACCTAATACAAATATATCATGAGTTTTGCTATATAGCCTCCACTATATTCTACACTTTATATTTTTTTAAATTTTTAATACTTTTTTTGAGTTTATTCTTTTTAAATTATTTCAAATTTTCTATTCATTATTTATATAATAAATATTTAATAAAAATAATTATAAAAATTAAAAATAATATGGAGTGTAAAGTGTTAAGAGATCGTAAAGATTTATTCATGTACCATATTCTTGCTCTTGACGTTTTCTTACATTTCGCCATATACTCGAACCCTACCACACAACTCGGGCCGGCTACCCCTATTCCCCTCGCCATCCGCCTTCCACCACCCAATTCTTGTAATTTTCCAAGTGACACATAAGCCACACATAAATCAACTCCTGGCCCGCTCCTTTAGTCCACTCCAATATATCCTTCCAACCCTATCTACTCTATCTGAATATTGGACTTGTTGCTCTTTGTTTATTTGTTACTTTTCTGCAAGTACTTGCACGTTGTCCATTTGAATTTAAAGATGAGTTAAGATAGTTTTAGATAAGTTGAATAAATTATTATTTTTTAATATTATTATTATTTTAAGATTTAAAAAAATTAAATTATTTATTATATTTTATGTAAAAATTTAAAAAAATTATAATAATAAAATAAGTTGATATGAATTTCTAATTTATACCGGACTTAATACAATCATGTTGGAAGTGTCTAGCCCTCCAACCACTTTACAAGAGTATGATGTTGGCAATTCATTTTATTAGGGAGACTGGTTTTTTGTCCACCTACCTACCTTTATCTGATAATGCAAATTAAGCAAGAGAGTTTTGAGATTGTCAATCACCGTAATTCTACATACAATTGTGAAGTGCGTAATCATTGCGTAATCGTTTTAAAAAAGAGTGGAGTTCACTATTAAAAAATTAATTTTTTTCATGTGGGTCTCATGTTTTATTCATTTTTTTCAAAGCGATTACGCGGCAGTTACACAATTCACGCTTGTAAGTATATTTTCTCATTTTAAAATGGTCAATCGGATTCAATTCATACCTTCCTATTAGTTTAGATGCAATCTATAGAACCAAATTAATTATATGATAACATTTTCTAATTGTTTGTTGTTTTAATTTCTATACTGTCTTTGCTATTTTTTGGCATTTTAATTTTTTTTTTTTTATTGAGGACAATTAGTAATTTATTTATTTATTTTTTACCAAAAATAAAGTTTCCCACACGAATTAATTAAGTTCAAGCTTAGTATATAAACTCAAGGGGACATATATAACCATATGGTTCAAATGCAAGGTTAGCGTACTACCATTTGTAATTAGCATAACCATTTCAAGAAAATTTCAAGAGCTGTATCAGATTTTTATGATTTAGCACAATTATAATATGGTCTAATTGTGAGACTCTTCATTTAACGGTCTGCCAATGTGGCTATTCTCAAAACAAAGCTGTTAAAAAAAAGTGGTATTCTAGATGTAGTACCGCCTTTACTATAAGGAAAATGCTAGCTAGCCTCCTCAAATATACCGTTTAAAGTTACCGCTAGTGTATTTTATTTTATTTTTAAATATTTAAAAAATTTATTATTTATGAATTTGTATATGTTTTTTTTTTTGAAAAAAAAATGAATTGTAGAATTATGAAAAATAAATAAAATGAGATTTGACAATATGATGACCTTTCTGTGAATGTATTTGTCCCACAAGTTGTTAATGGATAAAGCGAATTAAGTGAATTAATTTGTGCACCAATGACCCTATTTATAGGCCATTATACACCGGTTGGCAAATAGTACAACCATTGGTAACTCAATGGTTGACAAATGACACAACCTTTTGACTAAATCAAAAGATTGTGTCTCTTGACACTTCCTTAACCATCACTCCTATAGAAACCATCACTATGGAGAATGTGTCATTCCAAGAAGTACATCATTTAGTAATCACACTACTTAAAATTATATGAACTAGCAATTATGCCCACATGTAAGAACTAGGCGGCCGACTAGCAAGAAAACCAGCTAGTTGTTTACTGCCAATATCAGTTTTTTATTAACTATTTTATATGTTTAGAAAATTGAGGATTTTTTGAAAAAAAAAAAACTGAAATTGAAGGAAAAGAAAAAGCAGTACCTTTGAGAGGGAGGTTCACACTTTCCCTCACAAAACTTGAATATTATTCAAATAGAGAATAAAGGTAAGAGTAATACTACAGTTGCTGCTCATTCTTACCGTTTTCTCTTCCCATTGTACGTGACATGCCACGTGTATATATTAAAAAAAAAAAACAGCAGGTCGTCTCCTGCCCAACATCCCCCTCCCCTGCTACTCATTTTCTATCCCTCTTCAGAATCAGAACTCGAAAATCACCCCGATGAAAGCATGTGCCTTCATTTCCTCTGATGAATCCTTCAGACGTCCACCGGCATCCAGTCTGCAAGGCATTTCGGTCGCTGTCTTCTAGCTCTCCTCCGTCCAACCTCTAATCCAAGAGGTACATAATCATCTGGATGTGGTGCTCTAAACAATCAAATGAGATCAAATGGTCATAAATTGCTATGCAATGATTGCAGATGAGACATAACTTCTGTTCGAACTGGGTCTCTTTTTATTTTCCCAATTGTTGTGAGTGGAAATAGTTTCTCCCATAAAATGAACATCTTAGGTATTTTGAACCTTTGGGAAAATAAAAGGAAACATTAAATAAAAAATCCATCTTAATAATATAGCATATTCAAACCAATACCTCTGTTGGATACATACCAAGTTTTATTCTTTTCTCTACAATAGCGTAGAAGAATTTCAGTAGATAAGACTAGCCCTCCATTTTCTGCCGAGTGTATAAAGCTTGTATTAGACCAAAACCAATTTTCTGTCAACTGATGACGACGAAATGGAGGGACAATACGCGAAGTCGAAATGGGTAGAGTAATGAGTTTCTTTGACTTTTTGAAGAAGCTTGTGGACCACGAAATGGAGGGACATTACGGGTAGTTGTAGCATTGTTTTTTTTATTTCAAAAGCATAAAACGTGGCATGCCACGTATAACGAGAAGTGAGAGCGGGATAATTCGAGCGGTGGGCATCTCATTTCTCTAAAGGTAAATATACGAATTGAGTCGAATAATGATTCACTTAAACCAAATAAGGGAGCAAGCTTTTATTACAGATATGATATCCACATGAAACACACAAGAGTACTTGCAACCCTTTTTTTTTATCCCTTTTTCTTGTCCACAAATTTCACGAGAACCAAATACATATGCATTTTAATGAAACACATGATAAAGCACAATTGTGAAGAGGATGATAAACAAAACCTAGATGATTACAAATAAAATGAACGAATTAAACGTGTCTATGGGCTTGGATTAATGTATAGCCTTCATTGCCCATTTTCTTTGTTTTTAATTATTTACTATATAGAAAATGATTGACTTATAATTATTTTATATTTATTTTATAATTCTACATAAAATGTATTGAAATTTATTTTTATTGAAACGACATATTTGTATTGATTCATTGAAAATGAATTATAAAATAGTTGTAAATAAATTATAAGTATATATACCATGGACCATGGTGTTTGTTGGACTCCTCGACCTTTTCTTTTTCTATTATTTATTTTTAATTTTAATGAAATAATATTCATTAAAAAAAAATCAAAGTGTCCAAACCCAAATTTTTAATTTCACCGTTAGGACGTTATTAAGGTTTGCATATTACAATGATGCTCATTTTGACTCAAGAATCTGCAAAAGGATTATTTAGTCACAATTTTTTTTTTTATAAAAATAAATTTATAAATTTACGATATATTTTGTTAAATTATAAAATAATTTTTATTATAAAATAAATCTAACATATCGTATATAATATAAAAATATGTAAATTCTAAATTTATTTTCACGACATTCTCTTATTTAAATTAAATATTATTTTAACAAATTTAACAATAAAAATAAAATAAGATAAATTATGAGGCAGACGTTTATACAATACAATAAAATAACAGTACAAAAATACACAGACGACAAGAAACGTAGCACAACAATTCTAGAAATCATCGCAGGCTGTCTCTTGTAGGTCGATGGCTTCAAAGAATTCCTCGGTCCCCATTGCCCAAAAATATCCAATTCATGACTGATATCCTAACGGGCCATAAACTTTCCCCGTATGACAGACAAATAACTATCCCAAACGTGGTCCCTATTAACAAAAACATAATTTGCCTTCATTGTAATGGATTCAATGTGTTTCTTTTTAAAAACATTATTTCCTTTTCACAAAACTGACCACATTTTTACACAATTAACATTGAAAAATATTTTATTAAATTAACTTTAATATAATGCACCAGATTTATCTTATAATAAAAAATATTTTATAATCTACCATATTGTATTAACCACGTCGATTTATAAGCTATCTTATCGAATATTATTATATAGACTGCGCGGTTCTCCTATGCATTTTTTTTTTTATCTTTTTCTCTTTGTTAAGGCGATGCTTAGAAAATTTTTTTTTTTAATCTCATTTTGTTTCTAATCATCATTCAAATATAAGTACTTTCAAACTAATTATTATAACTTTTCTAAATTCTTAAAATAAAAATAAAAAACAATTTAATTTTTTCAAATCTCAAACAAAAATAATATTAAAAAATAATATTATAACAATATTTTAATTTTATAATATTTTTATTTAACTTTTTCTCTTTCATTTCTTAAAATCTAATAAATACTTAATTTAAATCATCTTATTACTGTTTACAAAATTCTCATCTCAATTTATTCTTTAAGCATCCTTTACAAGGCATCATCTTTTATTTATAAAAAAGAATTTACAAGAATTCCTAAATTTAAATTATTATATACGAATTACTTAAAATAGTTGTCACTTAAACACGACCATTCAGCATAAAATATTGAAATTATTTTAGAAAGATACATATTTCCTACACGATATTATGTTTTGCTTAGTTTAATTTATGAACTGATTTTTACACCTAATGTTTTGTTTTTTTAATTTTGAAAAAGTTTTAAAAAAGTTATTTCTATAATGGCTTTAGGAACAACTTTTAATTAATTAGAATTAAAAAAAAAAATGACAAGCATGCTGACGATGCAGGTACGTCCACGTCATCCACCAACGAGACAAGAGTGACAATCCCGGAATCTACCCTTCGGCCATTCCTACGGACTACCGGCACGTGGACGTTCTTCAATGGCTGGCCGATTAAGATATTAAATTCGCCGGGTGGGGCCCTCCACCAGCCATGAACTTCGTTTGGTTGCATTTCGGTTTCATTTGGATTTGCATTTGAGTTTCATTTTCCTCGGCGGAAAGGAAAATGGGAATGGGAAGGGAGCGTAGGTAGCTTCGTAGACTTACTTTTTGACCCAACACCATAAAAAAGAGGGTTGGGGGCAGAGAGAGCGGAAAAGTCTTTTCCCCCCGTTCGTTCTTTCTTGCTCTCTACTTTGATCTCCTCTGTCTGGTTCCGTGTAGTTTAAAAAGGGGAGAAGGAAAAACTCTAGTCTTAAACCGGTTTGGGTTTTCAGCTCTTTGCTCCTTCTGCCATTTCTGTATTATAAAGGTACTATCTCTCTCAACTTTCTTTTGTTTTGTGGGTTTTTTGGTAACTTTCTGTTTGGTTGATATGGAAACTGTGAAGAAGATGGCGTAATCTGAATTTTGGGTCTTTGGGTTTCTGGCGTAGTGGGTTTTGAGTTTCATGAGAAAATGTTTAGCTGTCTCTGTTGGGATTGCAACAGATTTTTGTTTTATATCGGCCCTGAATTTGGGTTATGGTTTATGACTTATGGCTACGAGAATAAGAGATTGGAAATCTGGTAATGTACTGAATATCTGGTACAGGCTATTGGTGCATCTTTTAAACGAAAGATTGAAGCTTTCGCTCTCTCTCTCTCTCTCTCTCTCTCTCTCTCCCCCCCCCCCCCCCCCCCCCCCCCCCCCGCCGGTGTGTTTATGTTTATATGAGTGCTTTCTCTTTCCAATCTTAGTCTCTTCTTTCTTTCTTTTCTTTTTGTTTTTTTTTTTGGTAAATTTTGGAATAAACATTTATGAGAACTATCTTTGTTCTTAATCTTGTAGAAAGAGACTGTGGACGTCTGAGGAGAGGGGGGACTTCCATGTGCAGTGGTTCCGAAAGGAAACCTTCCCAAACGGGTTTCGTCATGGAGGGTGAATTTGGGAGGAAAGAAGGCCTTCAACCTAGCTTTTCGGTTTTGCTTGAATTGTCCGCCTCCGACGATTTAATCGGTTTCAAAAGGGCCGTGGAAGAAGAAGGTTATGATGTTGATGAGGCAAGCTTGTGGTATGGGAGGAGAATCGGGTCAAAGATGATGGGGTTTGAAGAGAGAACACCCCTCATGATTGCTGCCATGTTTGGAAGCAAGGGTGTGTTGAATTATATACTTGGGACTGGTCTTGTTGATATTAATAGGGCTTCTCGTTCGGATGGGGCCACGGTGCTTCATTGTGCTGCTGCCGGTGGCTCCGATGCTTCAGCTGAGGTTGTTAAGCTCTTGCTTGATGCTTCTGCTGATGTTAATGCTCTCAATGCTAACGGGAAACGCCCCAGTGACTTGATCGCCCTGGGTTTGAATTCAGCCTCTAATCTTATGAAGAAAAAATTGGAGGTCATGCCGAAGGGCTTTAGTGGTATTGATGATCCCTTTGTGTTGTATGAGCAAATGGGAACTGAAATGGAAGGACAAGAACAGCAAGAGGCTTCAACACCACGGGTCTTTAAGGATGGAACAGAGAAGAAAGAGTATCCTGTCGATCTCTCTCTTCCAGATATCAAGAATGGAATTTATAGCACAGATGAGTTTAGAATGTATACTTTCAAGGTCAAGCCATGCTCAAGGGCTTACTCGCATGACTGGACAGAGTGCCCATTTGTTCATCCTGGGGAAAATGCCAGGCGGCGTGATCCAAGGAAATACCATTATAGTTGTGTCCCTTGTCCAGAGTTCAGAAAGGGCACGTGCAGGCAAGGAGATGCTTGTGAGTACGCGCATGGTATTTTTGAGTGTTGGCTTCACCCTGCTCAGTATCGAACCCGACTCTGCAAGGATGAGACAGGATGCACCAGAAGGGTCTGTTTCTTCGCTCACAAACCAGAAGAGCTTCGCCCTCTGTATGCTTCCACAGGTTCTGCAGTGCCTTCTCCAAGATCTTTTTCGGCCAATAATCCTGGTCTGGACATGGGGTCAATCAGTCCACGTGCCCTAGGATCTCCATCGGTGTTGATACCATCAAGCTCAACACCACCCATGACTCCCTCTGGAGCCACTTCCCCGATGGGTGGTGGAACCATGTGGCAGAACCAGTCTAGTATTGTGCCCCCTTCCTTGCAGCTTCCTGGTAGTCGACTGAAAACTGCCCTAAGTGCTAGAGATCTTGATCTAGAAATTGAATTTCTTGGGCTTGAAAATCATCGTCGCAGGCAACAACAGTTGTTGGATGAGATATCTGGTCTCTCATCACCATCTGGCTGGAAGAGTTCCTTGGCTGTCACTTTGGGTGATCGAATTGGGGAATTGAATAGGCTTGGACTAGTGAAGCCTACTAACCTTGATGATATTTTTGGATCTCTGGATCCTGCACTTTTGCCTCAATTCCAGGGACTTGCACTGGATGTCTCAGCACCCCAGTTGCAATCTCCTACTGGGATGAAGGTTCGCCAGAACATGAACCAGCAGCTCCGGTCAAGCTACGGTACTGGCCTTTCATCCTCTCCTGTGAGGGCATCATCACCATTTGGTGTTGACCCAAATGGTGCAGCTGCGGCCACTGCTGTGAAGTCAAGGTCAGCTGCTTTTGCTATGCGGAGCCAGAGCTTCATTGAGCGAAGTGCTGCAAAATCTCATTCTGGCATTTCTTCACCTGGTGGTTCTGCTTCTGTCATGCCTTCTACCCTTTCAGATTGGGGTTCCCCAGATGGAAAATTGGACTGGCGACTCCAGGGAGAAGAGTTGAACAAGCTTAGGAAATCTGCTTCTTTTGGGTTCCGAAGCAATGGCAGCAGTTATGCAACAAGTGCAGCCTCGATGCCGGCTACTCTCAATGAGCCGGATGTCTCTTGGGTTCAGTCCCTGGTGAAGGATGCCCCTCCTGTGAAACATGGACAGTTAGGTTATGAGAAGGAGCAGCAGCAGTGTCATCTTGACTCTGGAGGCTCAGAGATGCTCCCGGCTTGGGTGGAGCAATTGTATATGGAACAGGAGCAGATGGTGGCATAAAGCATATTCAACCCCAGAAGTGCTTCTATTTTAACCGTTTAACTAGTTTATTGCCTATTTTTTAAATCTTTATTGAGTTTTATCATGTTTACTTGGTGGGAACTGGAGAGGGGGGGAAAGAGGAATATACCCCAGGGAAGAAAACGAAGAAGTTGGGCAGGGGAAAGTTTTCTGCTCATACAACCATTAGGTTCTTCGAAATAATAGGCTTTAGTTCCATTTTTTCTTGATTTGGTTCTTGTCTTCATTTTAGTTTCTATTTTCATCCTAAATCGAAAGATGCCTTTGAGCAGGATGATCTTTCCCGGGTGAGACTGGAGATGCTGATCAATTTAAACTTCATATTTTGTCTTTGGTATTGGAAATTGTAGTCATACCAATTTATTGAGCTATATTCTGTCATTGGGGTGTATACATAATATGTATCGCAAGCAATTACTTTGATTATATAATGCATTCTCCCTCCCTCCCTCCCTCTCTCGCTCTCTCCAATGCTTTCACATTCTTGACACCAGTGAATTTTAACCTTTCGTATTGTTATGTGGATGGCTCGTGCGGCTAATTATATGAGCAGGTTGTTATGCATTTCCAGCTTGATTGCACAAGTCTAGAAGTTTTTTTTTTTTCAACATGTACACAATTTTCAGCTGCAGGAACCAGTTGAAAGTAGACGTTAGTTTCCCCTAAAGTTTCTAGCTGGAGGAGCTTGAGATGTTTCCTCTAATTTCTATCCTTTCTGTCGTCTTGTGTCCCTGTTGCCCATCTATTACTTTCCTGAATTTTTGCGTATTGCTTTCGGCTTCTAAAAGGTGAGATTCAGAGCTTTCGTAACTTTCCATAGTGGTGATCGTTAAGCACTAAGAAAAAGGCAATTCCGGAACCTAACTTTGTATCAATAAAATCAACTCTTGTGCCTGTGCTCGAGTATAATACACGATAGTGGCATAAGCACTGGACGAACATAGACACAAGTAAACTGTCATCTGGACATCCCCATCTTTCACAAAATTCTTCATTTCTTTCGTAGAAATTTTATTTACAGTCTCCAAGTGTGGACTATGTGTAGACCCATTGATATATTTCATTAAATGAAAATTATTGTAATTTGAAATGGATATTATTGAAATTTTAAAAAGTTTTTAAAGATAAAATTATCTAAATTTACATGAGCAGTCCTCAAATGAGAATTGTATGTAGCATTACTCTTCCTTTCAACCAAATCACCTTTTAAGGTTTCTGCTTTCTGCCGGCTTTGCCAATACTATTAGTTGAGCATATGTATATAATTTTACTATCTTGATTGTGTAATCAAATAATTGATATATAAATGAAACATAATAAATAGTTTTTAATAATTTACTACATCACCGTGAAATGGTGGTAAAGTAGTAAATTAAATTGAGAAATACTTTAGTCTTCAAGTTGATGTGTCTTCATATAATACGTTAAATTATAAAATTATTTTTATTATAAAATACATCTATCATACGAGATCATGTTAATTTATATATTGACTTTTGTAAAATCTATTCATAGTTGTAATATTTGATTTTATTCGGATGTAGGTTGGATTCTTGTACAAGGTAACGTTTTGTTTGAAAATATTAGATAAAACTAGCTCATTCTCCCATTCGGTTTCCTCCAACAGAGACAAACTACCTGGCACGCATAAACCAATAGTAACAAGCTGAAAGTGTTTGTTCTCCAGATAAAGTAGACTCGGTAACTTATTTGAATCTCGCAAAGGAGTTGCTTTCTAGGCGGGAGAAAAGCGAAAAGAGAAATACTATCTATTTTTTAGATTTTTTTGTCTCTAATTATAGTTATTAATATTTTTATTTAATTTGATGTATCTAAAACTAAAATAATTAAGACAAAAAAAAAAAAAAAAAATTTACAATTGCAACTTTGTAAAACAATCGTTACTCGGAAATCGTAATCAGTTGGTGAATCGAGTCGTACTAATGATAGGTTTGGTGAAACATTCCTTTTTAATTTGGTGGCCTTCTAAAAGTACTAAAAGCTTTCTTAAAGATAACTAGTACGAGGATTAGAGTTGGTGTTTTGTGCTATGCTTTCTTAAAGATAAAAGTACTATGCTTTGTTTTGTGCAATATGTTTCAAATGAATTGTGGTTTGTTGGTGGGGGAATTAGGCCACTACCAATTATTTTGTACTCCCTAAGTTTGTCACACTTTTAATTGCCCATTCCGTGTTGATTAAGGGCAGGTTTAGGGGGTGATATGAGAATTTTGTGTTTTGTTTTGAAGTTTAAAATATTATGTTTTAATATTATTGTTGTTTTGGGATTTGAAAAATGTGTATTGAGATTTGAAAAAGTTGAATTGTTTATTATATTTTGTAAATGGATTTGAAAAAAGTGTAATGATGAGATGAGATGAGATGATAATTTTGTGTTTTGTCTTGTGCCCCAAACCTGCCCTAAGCCTGTTTGGATAGTGAGATGATAGAAGATGATTTTAAATAAAAGTTAAAAATTGAATAAAATATTAGTAGAATATTATTTTTTAATATTATTATTGTTTTAAGATTTGAAAAACTTTAAATTATTTTTTGTATTTTATATGAAAATTTTAAAAAATTGTAATGATGAAATGAAATGAAATAAAATAAGTTGAGTTGAGATGATTTCTCACTCCAAACGGGACCATGCCTTGTTACAAGAATAAAGTATTGATGCACATTTATAGAATGACAAAGATAAAGTAGGATGAAGGCTATCATTACTCAATTTAAAATGAGGTGATAAAGCATAACAATAATTAAAAAGAAAAAAACGTTCTTTGTAAAGTTTATTGTAAATGAGAATTTACAAAGGTTGTTAGTCTTACAAAGTTCAAAATTTCATGGATTTCATGGAAGTCCAGCTAGTTCACCAACCACCTCATCTAGCAATTGATCAAGAATGCCCACCTCAAAATTTACACCAATACCTTCAAAATCTTCATGCTTCCATATTTCCCTGCATACCCAATTTGATCCGATCAACTCTGCTCCTGTCAACCTGAGAATTTCACCCCACACATCCTCGTAGTTTAGACTCTGACACTCTTTCTGCTTTGTTCCATCATATTGGCCTTCGATTTTCTGTGTCTTTACCTCATCACCGATCAAATTATTGTCTTTTCGTGGCGATTTCTGTCTGCAATTCTCCAGCTCCGATGACAACTTCCTTCGTGACTTTGATTCAGCCAAACTAGAATCTTCTTCTGTCGATCGATAATCAGTGTCTGTCAGCAATTAATAATATTTAAATTCTTAAGTTGCTAGATTTGATCAAGCAAAAAGGCTTGCAGATAAAAAAAAAGATCAGGTTACGAACCTGATGTTGGAATTACACGATCAATAAGGAAATGACCAAAATCAAGGACAGAAACCGGGCTCGAATCTTCGGAGCTACACTCAGGTTCCGCCTTTTGAACCACACAAGGACTTGGTTTCTTCTTCTTCTTCTTCTTCTTCCTTAGTTTCCCTCCATTGATGACTTCCCCGTGGTTAATGGATATGGACGTTTTGACTGTTTCGATGGCAATTTGTCGTTTTTCATTGGTTCTTTTTGAAGGAGAAGGAGTAATAGTTGAGCCTTCAGCTTTGCCATTATTCCCTGCCTTCTCAATAACCTTATCAGAGATTCTCTTACTTCTCTTTTCCCGTTCATTCAAATTATCGAAGACCTTCTCGTCTTCTTGATCTTCTTTGTCGTTGTCGATCTTCTTCTTCTTCTTCTTCTTTTCTGACACCCTATCTGTTCTATTTTCCACTTTTTTACATCTTTCTGCTCTTCTTTGCTTCGATTCTCCAAAACTCAGATCGGAGTTCCTCCCTCTTGATCTTAACTCTGTACTTCTGCCTCCATTTTCGAAACTGAGTATAAGAAAGTTTTCGTTTTCCAGCTCGAGGAAGGTCGGCATCTCTCTAAAGGACAATGTGGATTTGACCCGTCGATGCTGCCCCTGCATTGGATCAAATCCCGCCAAGTGATCAGCAGAATTCATGGATCGGCTACGCGAAATTGAATCTGGATTTGAACGTGAATTCATCCAGTTGATCTCTGGCATCGACTCCAAACCCATCAGCCTTGCCACTATCCCAGGCGTGGCAGCAGTCTCAATCTTATCCTTGGCCTTGAATTCTCGATCCTTTTCGTATACCACTGAGTCAGCTTCTACGATCTGATCTGAAGGGTGTGTGGGAAGATTACCAGAGCAGAGAATTCGGCGCAGGATGCCGGCTAGACACCCGGCAGTGGCACTCTTTGAATTGCACATAGTTGCATCAAAAGTTGTGGTGGATGAAGATGATGAGTAAGAAGGAGAATAAGATAACAACCTCATGTTGGAGCAACAAATAAGAAAGAAAGAATTTTGGAAGGCAACAAAGAGTTTGGGTCCGGAATTTCAACTTTCAACTTGCAAAAGGAACAGGATGTTCACAAGAATAAAAGAAAAAAGAAAAAGTAATGGGGAAAAAGAGAGAGTACCCTAAAAAGAGTGTTAAGAGGTGGCGGGCTTTGCATTTGAATATGGAGACTGGCCAAATAGTCATAGGCAGTGTTCAGGAATATGTTTCCACGCGCGCTGTAAAGTCGATTTGAGCAAGTTTGTTGTTTTGTGCTGATGGCTCGACATGCATCAAGGTCTCGGGGCGCTTTATTATCTTAAAAGGAAAAGACTGCCCTGTAGATTTTGTTGTGCCTCGTCCTATATGCAGTAGGACTGCTTGTTTGTGAGATGGAGAATGGATGGTCACATTATACAATGAAACTCCTACAGTCCATTTGAAGAAAAAAAGTAGAGCACACTGAAGCCTTTTTTCAAAATTTTCAGGTAGACTTGAATTAGTTTTTACACCCAGATGTATTTAGAGCATTCCTCTACTTTCATGTGGTACGGGGAAGAGACAATGATGGAGATGTCAATGAAGTGTTGCCAGACAGCCACAGAGGAATTGGTACGTCCGGTGGCAGGTTGAATTTTTTTGGGGTTTGGCTCTTTTGACATTTGCAATGTTGCAGCCGAAGAAACTGACTCTTTGGTGGCTGTTCACACTTCTGCTGTTGGATCTTTTAGGTTATGCACTGCTCCCCTCCGACCAACTATGCTGTCATCTGACTGAGCAGAGTATTAAAAGGAGTAAACTTTCGTCTCTTTTGTGCAAGTTTGTTAGTTGAGTAAAGACACAACCTCTCAATCTCCGCGTATTATATTTTTTTAAAATTTTTAATAATTTTTTTAATTTTTTTTGAGTTTATTCTTTTTAAAATAATTTAAATTTTTTTATTTATTATTTATATATTAAATATTTGATTAAAAAAATAATAATAAAAATTAAAAAATATGTGATATGGGGAGATTGAGAAGTTGTGTAGATTTTTTATTGTTAGTTATTGTGTTGTGACTTGTGAGTTGTGACTACATGCACTTTTTGGTACCCTATATTATTATCTGGTGTTGGGTTTCGAGTACTAAAAACTATTTCATTATCTTTGTGTTCCTAAAAGAACAAAAAACTCTGACTTGGATGAGTTCTTCCTGCACTCTTTTATGTTCAAAATGACTGCAACAACTATTCCTTAGATGCCCAATACATATGATGTTCGTTCTTTTTTGGTGGTTGAATGTTACGAGAAATGATATTTGTAGTCATGAGTGTATAAGTATCGTGCAATCGTTTTGAAACAAATAAATAAATATGAGACTCACATAAAAAGAAATTAATTTTTTAATAGTGAACTATAATTTTTTTCAAAATAACTTCATGACGTTTATGCATTTCACGATTGTATCTAACATTTACTCGAATGCTATACTCCATTGTTGGGCATCCCAAAAGAAGAAAGACAAAGGAATAAAGAAAGGTTCTTTTTGTGTGTTTCGCATCATCTTAGATGCCTAAACTTATGTAAATAATTTTACATGTAAAAAAGAAGAGGAAATAGAGAAAGAGAGAGATTTGTCTTTTTGTGTGTTTCGTATCATCATAGATGCAGAATTTCTATGGCAAAAAGGAATATGACGCATGTGAGAGGGAAGAAAATATATAATAAACTATTGTGTTGGCTTTGACTCGGGAACAAAACCAAATTCAGTCTGGCCCCTTTACCCTTTCATTTATCCACAAGTGAGTCTATGTTTGTCTCTAGAGAAGGGAGGGATAGATCTAACGTTCCGGTCCTGTACGGGTCGGAGAGTTACTTCCTAATACTTAAACTCATATTTTAATAATATAAAAAAAAGATTCTAAATTTTCAATATCATATAGAAAATTCGATTCAAACCACTATACTTAAATCATCTCACCCAATGTCTCAAAATCTTAATCCTCAGCTGAACCATCAAAATATCTGAAAAATATTGTGGAGATAAGGGATGAGTTATCAACAACTCAGTAACCAGAGAGCATATACTAGCATGTAAACATGAGCATTTATAAAGTTCGATATGCAGAACAAAACATTTACTTTCAGAATGCAGAAACAACATATTTATTTTCAGAACGCATAAACAAAACTTGGTACAAAATATCACAGCAAAATTTTCAGAAAAACAAACTTGTTCCCAAAAAGAAAATCCTTTGGCATATCCAAACTGAAACATTATATTCATATCATCTCATAGCATCACATTGGGACAAATACCATGTTTAACCTCCGTAGTAGGGTTATAAACCACCATGATACCCGTGGCTGGGCCGTATACCATGTTTCACTCCCGTGGTAGGGTTATAAACCACCATTATACCTGTGGCTGGGCTGTAAACCATGTTTCAACCCCGTGGTAGGGTTATAAACCACCATTATACTCGAGCTGAACCGTATTGCATGTTTCACCCCCGTGGTAGGGTTATAAACCACCATTATACCCGTGGCTGGGCCTTAACAGAAACAGAATGGAACATCATCGGAATCATATCACATTCATATACAGAATCAGAACTTCATGCTAAGGTTTTCAGATGACACATCATATCAAAACAAAATACTGAATAGCTTCAGATCATTTCACATGTTCAAAATAAACAGAATCCAAAACATCTTCATTTATTCATAGCAAAAACTTTTAGATTTTCATATTCGCTCTTTTTGCATAGTTCAGAAACAGAATGCACAAAATTAGCTCATGTCTACATCAGTCATGACAGAAAATACTCTATCTTATATAGAATTTATGCATATGCAGGACAAACATCTGAGGTCGTTTTCAGAGTTCTTTTCAAAAACAAACATGCTTATTTTTAAAGTCAACCTCATTTCATTTTTTTTATGCAAAACTAGTATATGAACCCTGCTTACCTGGACTTCTTAGTTTTTTAGAAATTCTCCACAACAATACTGAACAATTGTCAATCGTCACCTATGAAAACTCATGTAACTTAAATAAATCTCCAATGAACAGATAATCTCATGTTACACCTGAAGTACCAATTTTAATTCCTAAAAAATCTAAAATTTTTCTTAATTCTAAAATACCATCACATCCTAAATTCCTCCATATCCACATAACTATTTAACTCAAAATATTTGTAAAATTGCATAATAATATTAATAATAAATACAATTATGCCATAAAATACATTTTTGGTTTAAAGACTCATTAAAACAAAACTGATTAAAGTAGGAGAACAAATATTTCATTTAATAAAAATAGACTAATTAGTATCTCTTTAAAGAATTCAAAATAGAAGTCTTGCACTACTATGTTCTTCTAAAAATAATATATATAGTACTAGTACTATATTTTAAAACAAAACTCATACAAAGTGAGTTTAATATATAAAAACTAAAACACAATCAACTTATAATTACTCTGTTAAAAGCATCAGTAAGCTGACTTAGTAGTAAAAGGCTATATGTCTACGTCCAAATAAAAATATAACATGCACGTAATATAAAACTCATGATTTCAAACCCAATATACATAATCAACTCATTAAAATATAAAAATCCATTAACCTAAACATCCGAAATAATATACCTGGAAACATCATAGGGGCAAAAATGGTAATAGAACATATCATCTATTAGGTTAACCGAGACACAAAAAATATTTCATCTTTAAGTAAAGTAAACTACCACAGAGGACCAAGACGTGAGGCTGCCGCACTTACCCAAGGAAAACTAAGAGGCAGCAGCACCGTGGGGGAAAGAGGTTGCGACGGAGTTGGGTTACGGTGGAAGGTGGCTGTCCCGACAGCCGTGCACTGAGAGAAAGAGAGTGAGATGAGCGAGAGAGAGAGAACGGTGAGAGAGAGAGAGACACCAGAGAGATGAAACACGGTGAGAGGGATACCGTGCGAGATACTCACCGAGGCAGCAAGAGACAACGACAAGGTGGTTGGGGCGGCAGCAGATCACGAAGTTGTTGGGCATCAGCACCGCTGGACTTCCCCTGCCGTGGCTAGCGGCACCGAAAGGGTTGAGTGGTGCTCTGTTTTGATATGCAAAAACAGGGGTGTTTCGGTGATGCGTGCAACAGAGCTTCTACGTTGGGCAGCTAAGTGTGGGGTACAGTGGTGCAGGGCAGAGCAGTGGAGGTTTAAAGTGTGGCTCGGTGGCTTTCGACGTGCGTGGGAGAGTACCTCGGCATGCTAGTCAGCATCGCTAGATGTTGTGCATGGAGCTGGGCAGTTTCACACGGTGGTTAAACAGGGGTGTTGCATTGGTCGTGCATGGAGGAGTTGGGGCTTACGAGGTGGTTGGATGGTGGCGTCCGTTGGAGGTTGATGGGTAACGCGGGTTCACGTAGGCAGCAACTGGTTTCTGGTGGGTTTCCAGGTGCCTTGCGACTTGGTGCGGAGAAGATAGAAAAAATAAAGGTAGTGAGCATCGATATACAAGGTGAAGTGTATTGAGAAACCGAAATGCCTGGTATCGAAGGAGTGCACAGGGTGGTTACGTTAATGGGGGCAGCGGTTACCATGCAGTTGCCGTGCTTGATGCGGGGAACTTCTTGTACGTGGGCATGAGGAACGGATGAGTGAGAAGAGAACGGTTGGGAGAAAAAAAAAAAATAAAAATAAAAAAATTTGAATGCGAGCTCCGTGCTAGACCCAGGTGTTACAATAGGGAAGTACGTTTCTTTTTTGTTTGAATAGTGAGTTGAGTTAAGATGATTTATAAATAGTAATAAGATTATTAGTTGAAATAAAGTGAGATGAGATGTACCTGTTTATGCAAGGAATTCTACGATAGAAAATAAAATAATTTATACAGTCGTAAGATGTGCTATCCCCGCATTCATTGATGACTAAAGTTTCAATACAAGGAATTCTTTATATGTGGGCTGGAAAAAAAATTAATTGAAGGCATAATTTCAACCTAAAAACAAATATTAGACTTGGGTTCAACATAGCATGTCAAGTTTATTCTTATCACGTACTCAATGGTTTAGTTACTCATATGTTAATTGCCAAATACATTTATAAAGATTCATGATTTTGTTCCTCTCACCCACAATGTGGCACAATTTAAATAGTTGCCATTTAAGCTGTTTTAGCTTTTATATGTAAATTTACTTAAAATATATCACATCAACATATTAGATTGAGTTATCAAGATTTGAGAGAGAATATCATAGCTCTTGAAAACAAAAACCCTTATTTTTCATAATAGATTTGGTCAATTCTAGTCATACTATGTTATTAGGCAAGAATGATAATATTTAGATGAAAAATTCAAAAATAATGTTGTACCAAGGCGTAAAGCATTCACTCGCGTAGGCTTTTCTTCGCAAAAAATAAAACAAGTAAAAAGAAAAGGAGAAGTTTTTGAAGAGGAAGTTGGCATATGCATAGTTGGGACTAAATGGGCTTCATGTTGGAGGTATTTTAATCCCGCAACTTGAGCTACTGTTTAATGGATCAATGATTCTATATGAGATATTTGTTGGGCTAGCCTGCCTGACCAGAAGAATTTGTGGGTTGGCTTTGTTGACCATAGGCATCAGTAGACGCGAGTCTAGAGACTCCAATTAAACTACAATAGCTTGGAGTTGAAATAATAATTATAATAAGACTAAAAACATAAAACCAATCATTTAAAAAAAGAGAGAAGATGCTCTTAATTTCTTTGTTTAAATTGGATGGTTCAATTCGGATAAAGATGGCTCTCGGTCCTCTCCTCTCTCAAGGGTGAATTTATCTGCTTTGTCTTTTGACAAAGTTGGTGTCTCTTAGGCTTTGTGTGGCGCCCTCGACCCCTACGTATTATTCTAGTAGAATTCGTGACACCGGGATGATGATCACACGGATCACACACTCTAACGACAAGTGCTTAGAGTGTGTACAACATGTAATGAGTGTACAATATAATACTCACAACAAAAAATGAAAAGGTCATTCTTTATTAAGAACCAGAATGTTCAAAAATAGTAAAATAATTTTACAAGAATTATACAATCATCCGACAGATAATTTAAAGAAAACAAATAACATAAGGGAAACAAATCCCATATCGTTGAACAACATATTAGCAAGTCAAGCCTCTGGCAGAGCCAGTTCCTTAGGTTCATACTCGGGCTCTACATTAGAATCTACGGTACCATAAGACGGAACTGTAGGGTAATACACTACAATGAGATTATAACATCACATCAAGTAATTAAGCAAAACAACACCCAAGAAATTTAAAACACATTAATACAATCACATGTCCACATACGGTCAAATATGAAGGAAACATAACTATATTTCTTTTTTCCAAAAATACACTTTTAATCACTCACGCCAAAAATCCCATTTTGGCCCAATCGTAACCATTATTTTATCATGCATGCACCACGGTCTCCCCTATGGACCATCTGCAGACCCTGGCTCTCATCGTCACACTACGGGTAACGTCCGTGCATAAGACTTCGTAACGAGCGATGCCCAGTTCTGCGCCCGGCGCATACATGGCCAAGCATCATCTAACCTCGTCAGCAAAAGGCCACGTAATCGATACGAGAGCGTTACCGTCTCGTCCGTTCCCGTCGTCGCCCTGCGACAACTCAGGGGACGTCACGTTAGTCTGTTATGCTCTCGAGTGACCAGAGGAGCTCCACCGAGATAATGCCCCATCTCGGCTTGGGGTCGTGATACACACGCACCAACATAATTAATACAACAGTCTCAATTCCAAACAGACAACGTGACTTCATAGCACAATTTATTTAAGACGGTAAATAGGCATGACAACAAATATTGGATGACATAATAAATAACTCATTTACATAAAATCTCAACAATTACAAATATACAGTTTCACAATCAACTACAAACGTAATCCCATCCTCCAATCCGGCCAAAGGCCCAACACCAACATCAACTGCAAGTTAATCCCAACACTTCAACGGCCCAAGGCCCAATTCCAACAAACCAACAGTTTACAAATAAATGTCAATTTAAATCTCACAGGTTGCGAATTACATACATGAAGTTGGAAAATTTCTGGAAGATTGCGCGAAGGGGGGGTGTTGCCAAAGGTGGTGGCACAGTGGTGGCAACGGTGGTCCAAGAGTAAAACAATGGTCTTTTTGGTGAGTTTCTCTCAAAGACAATTCGGTCAAGGTGTAAATAGATGGAAAATAGTTTTCTGTTGTGGTGGGTCGTGGTAGTGCACACGACGACGCAGGGCAGAGCTCACGACGGTGCACGGCAAAACTACTCTAAAACTCACGGATTTACAATCAAAATTTACATAACAAAACTTAAACACAAGAAGCGAGATGGAAAAACTTAAACAAGAGAGGGAGGAAGAATCAAGGGAAGGTTTAATTGAGGGAACCCGTGGCCTCTTTATAGGCCAAGTATGGCGGTAGTAGGTGGTGGTGTGGCTCATGGGTAGAGGAAAAGAAAATGGCAGTGCAAGCCGTGGAGGAGAGGATGGCTATGGTGCGGACGAGTGGAGCGGCGGCATTGACAACACATTTTAGAGTCCATGCCAAACGACACGGAGATGCCATGAGGTGGGGGAAAGGAGGTGGTAGCCGGTGGTGAGGGAAAGTAATTTTCTGCGTTGCCGTGCTTTGATTGGAGAAAGAAAATGGCATCGGTAGCAGCTAGAAGAAGAAGATATAAGAAAGAAGGAGGAGGAAGAAGAAGTTGGGCGATGCAGGAAGGAAGAGATGGAACCCTAGTGTTCCTTTCCAAAACGATGCTGTTCTACTAAGGGGAGGGGTTGGGTTCTTGAATCCGCAAGGGCTGGGCCCACTTTAAAACACACGGCCCAAATAAAACACACACACAACCCAATAAATAAAATACTACAACTAACTACACACAAGCCCAACCAAAAATTAAATTACAAAGTAAAATAAATTAAAATAACACAAGTAAAATAACATAATCAAATAAATAATAAATAAGTAACAAACAAGAAAATTAGGGTCTCACACCTTGAGTCTGTAAAGATTGGCACAATGACAGAAGATATCATGCGACGTTGGGAATCATTGAAGTTGACTGAAGAAGAACAAGAGGAGATCATCCTCTCGGATGATGCAGTTTTATCAGAAAATATCAAATGGAAACATTGACTCATTGCAATGATATTTAATGATAGAACTGCAAATAGGGAAGCCTTTAAATCGACCATGGCAAAAGTATGGAACACATAGGGCTGAATTTCAGCTATATTCAAATAAGGAAAAGGTGATGTAAGGGAGGCCATGGTCCTTTGATCGACACTTGATCTGCATGAATGAGTTTGATGGGGTTTTATCTCCCTCAGAGGTGCAATTTCAATTTGAGCCTTCTGGATTCAGATAACCTTCCTTTTCCTGAGATGAATAGGATGTTGGTAACTTAATTGCCTCTGGTCTAGGGAAAGTTCTTGAGGTTGAAGTTGATACAAAAGGGTTTGGATGGGGCAGTTTCTTAATAACTAAAGTTGAAGTTAACATTATTAAGCCTCTTCCAAGAGGTCGTTTTCTTAAGATTGGTGATAGACAATAGTGGCTTTTGTTTAAGTATGAGCGACTTCCAATTCTTTGTTTTAAATGCGGTCTCTTGATGCACTGGAGAGGAAGCTGTTCGGAGTTGCCACAAGATTCTCAGGCAATGGAGCAATATGGGCAATGGTTACGTACAAACTCCTCTTTTTCTAAAGGGGCTTTTCGGAAGAAATATGGTGTTTCCACTGAGCATGATCACCATGGCACGTCCTGGAGATGGAACCATGAGGAGGAGGGTGACAACAGTCCCAGATTGCATCACCAATGGAAAAGGAGGCACATATCATAGATAATTCAGCAGGTTTTAAGGGTGTCACTTCAAATCGAGATAAAGGTGTTTCTATTAAGGAAGGACAGGTGAATTCGACTGATTGCAGCCCTTTTGTTAACAAAAATCCCGTGATTTGCTCTTCTACTGGATTCTCAGCTAAAAACCAGGGAAGCCTTCCCAAAGCACCTGCACCCGTTCCTAATCTGGTAAGTCTTTTGACTCCAATATCTCCTTTCTATTGTGGGTGAGGATATGGTGATATCTGAAGATTTCCCTATTAAGGATCTCCTAAATTCAAACAACTTTGGTTATCCAATTGATGTGGACCTCGAGAATAACAATGCAACTCCTAACAAACCTATGAGAAGTAGCTCTTGTAAAAGAAATGCTAGAGGGCAATCTACTGCCCTTTCAGATGTGACAAATAGAATTAGTGACTCTTCCCTTGTAACTCATTCTAAGAGGACTGCTAAGGAGGTGATAAGTCCACGTGCTAATAATGCAAACAAGAAACTTAAACATAAGCTCAACCCTGATATGAGCAAAACTCAGGCAAGTTTGGTGGAGGCTGCCAACTCCAATGAATTGCTTGAGTTGGAACTGTCGAGGGCTTGGGAACCCTCGAACAGTTCAGAAACTTTACCTTTTGGTGAAATCTAAGCAACCTAACCTGGTTTTTCTCATAGAAACCAAGTGTAGCAGTTACAGAATGGAAAAGTTAAAGAGTTAAACTGGGTTTTGACAACTGTTTTTGTGTGGCAAGTAGAGGCAGAGTGAGGGATTGACATTATTATGGAACTCTCTTGCAGAAGTTGATGTGTTGAGTTACACTAATTGACACATTTCTACAGTGATAAAACTCCCTTTAGAAGTTCTACAAGGGTAGATCACTCGATTTTATGGACACCCTATAACATCAAAAAGACATGAGAGCTAGAACTTGTTAAAGGTTTAAAACCTAATGACAATATCCCTTGGCTTTGTTTTGGAGACTTTAATGAGATTACCCATCAAAGGGAGAAATATGGGGCTTCTCATAGGCCTTAAAGGCAGATGGTTAATCTCAAGGAAGCACTAGCTTTTTGAGGTCTCTACGATCTGGTTTCAATGGTGACAGGTTCACATGGACAAATAATAGGTAAGGGAGTCAATTCACCAAGGAAAGACTAGACAGGGCTTGTGGTAATACTTCCTGGATTAACAATTTTGACAATCACTCAGTGTCACACTTAACCTAGTACTCAATTGACCATAGACCTATCTTAGTTCAGATTAAGGTGTAGGTTCCTATGCAGAAAAAAAAGAGGATTTTCAGGTTTGAATCTGCTTGGAGCAAGCAGGAGGATTGTGAAGGTCTCATTAAAAGTGCTTGGGAATCTTCAGCTAGTAAACTAGGTGTTTTACAAAGGACCCTACAAGGTCTTAAGTTTTATCAGGATGAACTGAAGTCTTGGAGCAGGAACAAGTATAGGAAAAAAAAAAAAAACTTGAGCAGCTTAACTAACTGAAATAAACAAATGAAGGCAACCTACATGAAGAAATCAAGAGAGTGCAACATGAGATTAATTCCATTACGAACGCTGAAAACTTAAAGTGGCAACAAAGGGCAAAACAGGCTTGGCTAAAGGATGGAGATCGAAACACCAAGTATTTTCACAAGTGTGCAAGCCAAAGAAAGAAGACTAATACAATCAGTAGGAACCAATCAAGTTCAGGCCAAGAAACAAAGGACCCTCCGGTAATCTGCCATGTGTTTCAAATGTTCTTTAAAGACCTGTTATCAACCTCTCATCTAGTTAGTATTGAGGTATTTCTAGCATCAATGAATCATGTTGTCACAGAGGATATGAATTCTACTCTTTCAAGGGCTTTCACATCAATAGAGATCAAGGAGGCCATCTTCAGCATGAACCCTTTAGGCTCACCTGAGCTTGATGGCTTCCCAGCAATGTTTTTCCAACAGTATTGGGACACAGTTGGACCTTGTGTGTGTGAGGCAACCCTAGAGGTGATAAATGGGGGTAAGTGGGATGAGAAACTAAATGAAACATTTATAGCTCTCATTCTTAAGAAGTTGACTCCATCTCAGGTCACTGATTTCAGGCCTATTAGTTTATGCAATGTTTTCTACAAAATCATTGCAAAAACTTTGGCAATAGGCTGAAAACAATCTTAACTGATATCATATCCCTAACCAGACTGCTTTTGTTCCAGGAAGACTTATAACTGATAATGTAATTGTAGCCTTCGAATCCTTACAGACCATGAAGGCTAGACTAAAATGAATGGATGGTTATATGGCTTTGAGACTTGACATGAACAAAGCCTATGAGAGGATAGAGTGGCAATTCCTGAAATCTATTATGAAGAAAATGGGGTTTTCAGCATCTTATATTGAGCTTATTATGAATTGTGTCACCTCAGTTACTTATTCTCTCATTATTAATGGGGTGCCACAATCTTTCTTCTATCCAACCCGAGGTATTAGGCAAGGGGATCTACTTTTCCCTTACCCTTTTCATTTTGTGTACTGAAGCTCTAAGTTGTCTCCTCAACAAAGCTGAAAACACTGGTCTCATTACAGGTTTACCAATTAGAAAGAATCATTTGCACATTAATCACTTATTTTTTGCAGATGATTTCTTACAGTTCTATAAGGCAAACTCAATTGAATGGAGTCGGCTTTATCTTCTCCTGGATACCTATGAGAGAGCATTAGGGCAAAGACTAAACAAAGAAAAGGCATCTATATTTTTCAGCAAGAACACTAGTGAAGAAACAAGGGAGATTGTCACAAGTATTGCTGGAATCAGAAGGACTAATTCCTATGAAAAATACCTGGGTTTACCTGCTGTAATTGGTAGATCAAGGTTGCATTCTTTCAAAGGAATTCTGGACAAAGTGCAAGTTAAGCTTAGCAGTTGGAAGACTAAACTGCTTTCACAAGCAGGAAAGGAGATATTACTTAAAGCAGTAATCCAGTCTATCCCAACATATGGTATGGGAATTTTCAAGTTGCCTAAATAGTTGCTCCATGAACTTAACAAGTTAGTCAGGTCCTTTTGGTGGGGTCAACAAGCACAAGAACACAAAATACATTGGGTAGCATGGAAACAAATGAGCAAGTCCAAGAAATCAGGAGGATTGGGTCTGAGGGATTTTGAGAACTTTAATTGTGGTGGAGACTCATCTCCTCCCTAGATTCCCTTGCTGCCAGGGTGTTAAAAGAGAAATATTTCAAAAGAGGATCTTTTTTAACAGCAAAGATTGGTAACAATTCTTCTTTCCTTTGGTAGAGTTTTGTTTCTGCTAAACCTTTGCTTGAGGAGGGCTTAATTTAGCGTATTGGTGATGGAGAATCTGTGGAGATATGGAATGACAAGTGTGAGGAAGATTCAAAAATTCAGTTTGCACTTTCAATCTTTCAGATACCTGGTGGAAGTGTTATTCGAGACTCAAGAGGCTGAGGAGATGATGGAATTTGCTATCATAGCATAAAAGATCTCAAAAAGAAGTAATGTGCTTGTTTTCAAGAATGTCTTCCAACATCCTAATTATCTTATCCAACAAGTCAAGCTCCTAATTGAGGATATCAGCCAGCTTTAACAACTTGCCAATAAATCCTCAACTACTTTGAATGTACTCTCTCAATGGGAAGCTCCTCCTCGAGGTAAACTGAAGCTAAATTGGGATGCTGCTCTTGACAAGATCAACTGCAAGGTGGGGGTTGGGGTTGTAATTCGAGATTGGGAGATATTGAAGTTTTTGGGACAATTGTTGGCAGAGGTCTATGTTGTTAGATTTCGACAGTATAAACGCGAAGTAATTTTTCCCCTTACTTTGTTTGAGCTTCTAATAACTTCTTATAGGCACCATATATGTTTTCATTCAGTAAATCTTTGCAATAATAATTCAAACAGTTCATACTATAAAGAAAGAAACAACAAGTATATATAACCTTTTTGAGTTTATTCAGACGTCAAAATAAATACAAGTTGGGAACATAAAGCAACATAATAAGCTCAATGCAGCCTCCCAATATTTGTGCTGATATTTCTTATGTGAAGACTGAAACAGAAAGAATACCAAACAAACTTTATGCATAAAATTCAATAGAAACTGTAATGTTTTTCTTCATATATTTATAACTACAATGAACACTTGAAAAGACAGTTCACTATAACATTTGTACCTTGAAACTTGAAAGTCTACTTAATTTGGTCAATCGATCTTTAGAGTGTACAAGTTGATTCAATACCTTTGTTTTCACTGTCACCTATGACGATTCTCGTGTAGATCAGTTATGGCATCGAGTCAATCATCATCATCTATAGTTGATACGATTGAAATGGAATCACCAAAATGTTGGTGTGGTTTGCAAGCACTATTAAAGATCTCCCACACCAAAAAAAATCCTGGAAGAAAATTTTATGCATGTCCGAAGTATAACATGGTAATTACCCACTGTTTAATTTATTTATTGTTTTTGAATCCATGTATGAAGTTGTCCTATTTGAAACTTGAGATTCTTGATTTGTACGCAGGGAGAAGCAATATGTCAATTCTTAATCTAGATATATATACTTCAATCGGTAGAATAAAAAATTCTAACAAGAGAAAATGCAATTCAGAATAGAGATGATGATTTATTGTTGCGTGAGTATGAATTTAAAAAAAATGAAGACAAGCTAACAAAGAGAGAAAATGAGCTTCAAAAGAAAGAGGACGAACTTCGAAAATGGATCGCAGAGAATATGGGTGCACGTATATTATTGTGTCTATGCTGGATAATATCTATTGTAATAGTTTTTGGTGCACTCGGACTATAGTTGTAACGTGTTAGTTTTAAATCAGTAGTTGGTTGTTCAGACCATAACGTTTGGTTGGAAGAATCGAAATCAGCTGCCGTCTCCACCTCTACCTTCTTCCTTAGGGCATTGTCAAATTGATAAATAAATTCTTTCAATGTCGTACCAAATGCACAAACTATCGAAGAAAGCGTTCATACTTTCAGACCGTTGTGTAGTGCTCATATTAGCCCAAAATACACTCTTCAAGTACACTGGTATCCAAAATGACCTCTCATTGTACAACCCTTGCAACCATGCATTATCAGTAAGGTCATATTTATGAAGTAAGTGCCCCCACTTCTCCTCAACTATGATACACAGAGTGCACTTTGAATAGAAGTTTTCAACCCTGTGTTGAATTCCGAGTGCGATCCCAATTTCTCGGGTAGTTTCCTCATTATATGCCACAGTATCTATGGCGACTATTTGGGAATACAATGGTAATAACACTCTTCATTGCCTGGTTTTGGTCTGTTATGATGGATTTGGGTGCCCGTCCATTCATGCACTACAACCATGCTTCAAACAACCTCACAAAAGTACTTGTGTCTTCACTTGAAATCAAGCCCGCCCTTAACAATATGGACTATCCATGATGGTTGACACCAACAAAGGGAGCAAAAGGCATCTCGTACCTAGTTGTTAGGTATGTTGTATCTAACATGATAACACTCTGAAATACTCGTACATCACTCGACTTCGTGCATCGCAACAGAACACATTCCTTACTCTGCACTCATCATCCACATCCATGACAGACACAAAGCCATCATTCATTTCTCCCATTCTCTTAAAATAGTCATTTAGTGTTCACCACCTCATTTTCCCAACGTGTTTAGTTTTGTCAATAAAATTGCGATAATCTTTTTCTTGAAATTCTAAATTCTCAACCCCCTCGGCGTCAGTCACTAGTGCTTGAAAATTTTAATTCATCTGAATACCCATTCTGTCATTCAAGTCGAGTAATCCTCTGACTGTATTCATCTAAACATTTGTGAGATCTAAAAAATCTAGACTTTTGTGGACTGACAGTATTATGATTGTGAAGCAGAGCAACAATGGTCACCACCCATACCCCATTCACCAAGTGAGCATTTATTTTCGGCTTACAATATGTTTTACTTGTTGGTTGTGGCTTCGATAGATTACTGTGGCTAGGATAGTACCTGCCGCCACGTGCATAATCAATCGTCACATACTTCACACTCTCATCTGCATCTCTCTTTGTTTGTTTGGCATATCGTTTGTAATAGGCTACAACCTCTTTATTAGTGGCAAACTATATACCAGATTTTGGAGGCTCAACTCGTTCATCATCGTCTGATAATTCATTCATCCCCTCCGCATCCGGCTCTATATTTATGTCGGATGAAGTTTCTGAAAAGAAAGATTGTATGGTTGAGATTATCATTTCTATTATAAACAGTGTATGTTAACTCATCGGGTTAAAAGTGTACTTCCAACATTCTTTTGACTTTCAGTACTAAATGGCGTAGTTGATGAATCACTTGTGCGATGTGGGTAGGGCTTACTTAGTTCGCATGGTGGCATAGCCAAATGCTAAAATTATCTAGTGTGTTAGAAAGACTCGGTAGTACGAACGTACAATAAAACTTTGTTAAAACGTGAAAGTGTACTACTTGGGTCGTATCTTGAACTCTTCTAAACTCCTTTGGATTACCCGATGAAGGGTGGGGCATAGTTGTAACAAAGGACGGCATCTCTACACGCTGAAATTACACACTGTGTTAGTCAGTTCGGTAAGTACGGATGTACAAGAAAAAACTATTAAAAGAGTGAAATCGAACTACCTGGGTCGTATCTTGACTTCGTCTCAACTCATCTCGATTACTTGACAGAGGGTAGGGCATGGTTCGTTCAAAGGATGGCATCGCCAGATGCTGCAATTACCCACTATATTAGAAAGACTCGAACGTATGCATGTAAAAAAAAAATCAATATAATAAAAATATGTCTACCTACCTATCCAAACATACAGATATGGATTTGGATATGTATTTGGAGGCATCATATATGGCGGGTATTAAGGATTTACGGGACCATAATATCCCTATAATATACAAATAAACAATGGATTAACTAAATGCTGCAATATATGACATCACGACATTTTCAAATAACCAATTTGTATCATACTTGGGTCGGTGAAATCAATGTAGAAAGCTTGGGTGGCCTTCCATCTTCATTTTCGCCCATCACGCTATTTCAACCATTATCAAGTAAATTAATATCAACATAAGAAATCCCTCAACATACCCATAACACTTATGATAACAACCAAACCAACATGCATCTCTCGCACTCAATAAAACGTTCAAAAAAGGCTGAATTGATTGGCACTAAGTTGGAGTTAGGTCTTGATCATCATGCGTTAGATTAAAGTGAAGACAAACATTAATCTTAAGATGAAATTGGAGTTAGCCAGTTAGGCTTAAAATCAAGACAAACATTAATTTTAATATTGTCATGAAAATTGTAAATTTAAGTTATCCAAACAAAATAATAAGTCCTATTCGACAATTTTTCATTAAAAAATATTTTTCATATGCATCAAGGATCTCACTTTAATATAAATTGCATATTACAATTAAATACATTATTTATCTAATTTTCTTTCGGTATGTATTTACTTTACCAAGTCAAAATGACCTCTAATTTTGATTTACTGCATTAAAATGCACGTTTGATTTTTTTTAAAAAAAATATAATTAATTACACATAGGCAGTGTGTGGAAGTTGTGCTAGAGTGGGGAGGTTGTATAGCAAATACTCCTCCCTCTAACAATGACATGGATCATATGAGGTTAGAATGGTTCGAACAATGCTAATGCACTTCTTGCTTATTGTTTTCGAGCCATAAAAAGAGCCAACTTGAGCATCCCAACCTAAAATCATGTTGTTGTTTTCTGGAGGAGCTACTTTCAAGGCTGGGTTCATGCTTTAGGATTTGTATCAACAATCGGAAAACATCACATAATTTATATCTAAATGTCATGTCTATGTCCTTCTGAATTCGACTATCTAATTCGAGCAATAATTCAAATGATTTCTATTTGCTTAATTATTATGTATATCTGGTTGCATTAATTGGAATGAAATACTGTAGAAGGTCCAATTAGTTGAGTCCTTCGTTTTAATGTTAAGGTTCTACTGTTTTCCATTTAGAGAAAGAAAAGAAACAAAACCCAGAGAGAAAAAAGGTAATTGAATTACAATGATCTCTCATCTGTCAGATATCCTTACTAGGAAGGTTATTAAGGTGGCTAAATCATAGCCTATTGAGTAAGTAAATATATTTTTGTAATGATTTTATACACTGTTTGAGACTTATAACCTTTTGGGTAAGCCCTTTCAAGAATAACAACGCTGTATAGGAGGGAGGATGGGCTAAAGTTGGGTTCACCTAATGATTTCACAAACCAATCAACAACCACAATCTAAATAGAGAATATGCAAAAAAATTGAATAAAAATAATGAACCAAAGTTTTGAGTAGCCCATTCAAGCATTAACATTATTCAGAAAGATAACCTTTTACAAAAGTCTAGATTACATCATAACACTACTACATCCATCCTTCTTCCCTTGTTCTGAAAAGGATAAGGGTCTTGGAAACAAAAAAGAAAGAAAACATATGCCGCCCGCCCCTAGCTATCACAGACAGCAATTGACCAGTTCTTTATGATCAGAAAGAGAGTTTAAGATACAAGTACTAAAGCCACATCCCCTGTTGGATTGAACCCTGACATGAGGATCAGATAGCCTTACTCTTCAAAGATTTAAACAACTCAGGGTCAGTCTGATAGTAGACGATCTCTCCACTGTCATCGACATAGTGGTCTTCAGTAATGCTTCTTACTAGACTCTCGATTAAGTGAAGGGGAATTGGCCCGGATTTCTTTGGCTCCCGATAGTACTTTCCCAGCACTGGTTTAGCAGCCTTAGTCTGCAGGGTTAAGTGTTAAAACCATTCAGAAACAGCTCTTATAATTTGTTATTTACTCAATGCAATTTGCTCAAGAGATTGAGAAAAAGTACCGCTTCCACTAGATGGTAGTGTGGGATTTGAGGGAAGAGATGGTGTATAACATGGGTGCCGATATCATGGTGGATGTTATTAAAAATTCCATAATCACGATCAACTGTTGTAAGCCCTCCTCGTAGATAACTCCATTCCTGTCAAAAATACGCACATCAACAGGATAGTAAATTATATAATTCAGCTTAAAATGCTTCGATAAACAAAATATCTCGTGTTTTACACTAAATAGATACGAGGATCCTGTTTTTTCAGAGGTTTTCGATAAATATAGACAACTTTTCAGGACCTTGCCGCGGTACCAAGGAAGTTTCTGCTCATAACCATGGTGATGTAAATAGGTCACAAAGTCCAGCCACATCACGAAAATCTGCAAATAACAGTGGATTCAGAGAAATAAATAACGATTAAAGTTATAAAATATATTGATAAGTTTTACAAGGAAAAGAAAATTTACTCACCAAGTGAGGAACACCGTAAAGGTTTAGCATTTGGATAGGACCTACTGCAAAGGATAGATAGATAAGCAGAGCAGCCATTAGAGACCAGCACAGAGTTGAAGTTATCACATCTTTCCTCTCATTCGGGGCGAACAAGTTGCTGTATGGGTTGAAGTGAGAGCCTTCCTTTCCTGGACTTCTGCTCCACTGCAATGTAATCCATCAGGAAAACAAAAATCAGCTTCTTTTAGACCATCACAAGCAACATGGTTTGAATTTACAGAATGATAAGGTGAGTAAAAGATACGCTCTCTTACCAGATAAAAAGGATATGCAAACAGGGGGAAAGGCACTGTGAATCTTAGCTTCCGGGTACTCTGATCCAAACTCTTGTACAACTTCTCTGTTAACTGGTAAAGATGAAACAAGACTAATTGCTAAAAGTTCAAGGATGGAAATTTTAGCTCCATATATTGGTTAATTTCGTATTGTTCAAGGTTAATTAACAAGCGTAATACCGGAACCCATGACTCGTCATTCTCAACATTCCCATGGTTCTGGTGGTGTGTTCTGTGGCTGATTCTCCTGTAACATTCAAGAGCTGTGTGATTCATCCAAAATCATTGAAAATGTCTGAATTATAAAACAACGTTATCAACAAACCCACCATCCGTTGTAGGGTACGAGAATTGCAGAATGTAAGAGATGCCCCATCAAACTATTCAACAGGGTACTGTTGGAAAAGCTTCCATGGCCACTGTTCAATCCAAAATGCAAAACAAAAAAGAAATTAAAAAAAAAAAAACTAAAAATCCCTAAAATATTATACGAATCTAAGTGACTAAGTCCAATGCCAAACAATAAGTTATGAAAGACAGAGAATGCAGAAGAATGAGATTACCAATCATGTCCAAGGACAAATATAGCCCAGAACATTGTCCCCTGAGCAGCCCAGTAAAGTGGCCAAAAGATCCAAGTATTGAGGTAGATTGCAGCCGCTGCCAATGCAAAGACCATAAAGAAATCCCTGAGAACATAACTCAAGGACCACCATGGATTCTTGATCCAGCAATGCTTGGGAATGGCGGCTCGGATCTCAGCTATCCTAAATGGAGGCGGCGCACTTGGGTCGAAATCATCGTCATTGTGGCCAATCCCATGACCGAAACCATTTGCATTCTCTCCTCCTTTCTCCATTTCCTTAACAACTGGTTTCTTGGTTGGCAGGGCAGGTTCCAAATCTCTTTCTACAAACACAGTAGAGAAATGGACAGGAGTGCCTGCTGAACTCTATTGAGGTGAAGAGTTAGAGGGGCTTATGCTCATGAATATGATAACCTATATAGGCAGCAAACGATACGCGCTTGTAAAGACTGGAGACACATGTTTGGGGATAAAAAAAAAACAAAAAAAAAAAGGGAAAAGAAAAAGAGAAACCATAGGCAAGAGACAGAGAAGAATCTATCTCTGGATGCGCCCTAGTTGCCGTATAAGTTGTAAAACGAAGAACCGGGCACACATGACTAGGACGCAAGGCAGGTTTTTTCGGATATTTTTAAGGAGCGGCTCGCACCACATACTGCCTCTGAGCCGTTCGTATTCTTGGGTTGGTTTTGTCTCCAGTCAATTTTTTAGCATACAATTATTTACATCCATTTCAAAAAATGTAATTCTTTTTATTAAATGAGTTATATTTATAGGAGCAGTACCGTATTTTGAATGAGTTTTGCTATACATTAACCACAATTTATCTTCATATTCCATACCTGACAGTTTACGTAAAAATATTTCTTTCAGGTATTCGATATGATTTGATTTACACGCTTAGATTTAGGATCAAATCAACATTTATAATCATAATAACTAAATATAATCTATCCGACGGTTAGCAAAATAATATCAAAGCAATCGAAAAACACATCATTAACTAACTTTCCTTAATAATGGTTATTTGATTCGAGTTATTTGATACGACTTGTTCAACACAAATTTATATCTAATAGACAAATTATATAAATTGATAATGCATATTCATATCTAAATTGAAGATAAAGTTAACATTCATATTCAAAATCAATAGATATAACCTAACTTAATTCTATAGAGAATCTCTCGTGTAAAATGTAAATCGTCTCATGTCATCCTCACCAAGTTAGAACCATGCAAATGTGAAATTAAACAACAAAATTTCCAATTAGCTTATCACATGGGTTATTTTTCACATGCTCCCTGTGCTTTCCCTTTAGTGCTTTAGGGGAGTGGTTTGGCTTTCGGTGCTTTTTGAAGTGGGTTGATTCATGGGCATTAGAGTGCAAAATTTAAAGATTGGTATATTATTTGTATATCTTTGATTTATTATACCTTTTTTTTTTTATCAATTTAAATGGCATGAAAAAGTATATTCTTACGATGTGAAATAACAAAATCGTGACATATGCATGGTACAGTGAGATGTCAAGGAAAAAAAAACAGAACAGAAAATCTTTAAAGTTGAAGATTTTTGGATCCGCATGGGGCTATAATATTGCAGCCTTTTATCTCATAGCTACAAACCATCACGGAGTCCAAAGTTACAAAAGTGTATCATTTTAAAGCAATAAATTGAAAAAAAAGATAAATAGATATTACATTAAGTAAGATAAGATGAGATAAAATAAAATACGTTAAAATGATTTGTAAATAATAATAAAAATATTAATTAAAATTAAATTAGATAAGGTGAAGTGATCACTTTAAAGAAATTTATTGGACGAAATTATATTTAAATTTGTTTTCCTACTTCTACCACTCCATAAGTTAAAAAAACAAACTGCATATTATGAGTGCGTTTAAAGGTTGCGTGAAGAATCTAACTTATACTGTCTCTTGAAATTGCTCTGAGCAGCTACAGCCCATTTGTTTTGTATTTTTTAATAGAAATATTAGACAGAGAGAAATAAAAGCAATAAATAAATAAATAAATAATAATTTTTTTTTTATAAAAATAAATTCATAAATTGGTATCACTTCTTATGATACGTTAGATCTATTTTTATAATAAAAATAGTTTTACAATCAAACGTATTATATCAAACCACATCAATTTATAAATTTCCTTTTGTAGAACATTTTTTTGACTAAAGTATTTTTTATTACGAAATATCCACAGCCTAGGGTAAAAGAGTACTTAACTACTCAGTGCAATATCTAATAGAATAATTTATATATATACTCATCACCCCTACATTATATACCTATTTTTTTATTTTTTTTATTTTTTTTCTTAACAAGTATGTGGTGTAGATATATTGATGAGTAAAAGAATTAATTAATTAGTTTAGTAGAAATTAAAACATTATTGGTCATAGAACAGAACAAGATCCAAAAAAAAAAAAAGAAGGTGATCCTGTGTATTAGTGCCATATTGGTCCTACAACCGATTATGGTAACATTCACATTTTTTTCCTGATCACCGAAAAAATTAAAAGGTGAGTACTGAAAGTTGCTTTGGTAATTTGCATTGTTTTGGCAAATTTGCATCACCTGATTGAGCCATTCATTATTGTTTTCTGGGGCACATAAATGCAGTATGCATGCATGCAGGTTACACTGAGGAAATTAAACCTTAACCCACCAAAAATAGTGACACGAAAAAGAAAGGTGTCTTTTAATTATTAATTACCATGTCAATGCATGATTATATAATATATATGTATTATTAATGGTTCCTGTCACTGCGAAAAAGTTGTGTAAAATAAAGTTCCACGACAACCATTTACGATTGACAGGAAAGTGCCATATATTCTACAACGCGCCTACAGGACAGGATGGAAACCATGCATGTGCATTATGCTATTTCTAAATTTGGGATTTTAATTAACTGCTATTGGGTACTCATGAGTATTATATGTAGTAGTACTAATTAATATAATTGGCACCCTGCTAATTGTTTAATGTAAGAGTCGGGCTACTCTGCAGCAGTAGTCCGTTCAAGTTTACCGTTTTTGGGTTTTTTCTTTTTTTAATTTTTCTTTTCACATTTTTTATATGTTTAAATATTTAAAAAAAATAAAAAAATATTCCAATGTATTGAAAATCACTTCTTTAATTACTAAGGAAATTTTTTTTTTCCAAAGCGGTACAATTGAGAGGACAAAGTAATTTTTTCCTTGATGTAATTAATGACATTCTTGTACCCTATGTAAGAACTTTAAAGAGGGAAAATAATATTTTGAACGAGTGACTATATATCTTTCTTATCATGTATTTCTCAAGAAAGGGATTAGATCTACCAAAATAGATCTTATTGAAAGAAGTTTATAAATTTATGTGATTTAGTATGATACGTCAAATATATTTATTTTATAATAAATAAAATTGTACAATCTGACGTATCATATGTTAAGCCACCTGCAATGCTTTTTAATTTTTTAATTTTTTTTGTTAAGATTTGTTCGTAAACTAAGCATTTCTCATTTCTATCAAGGTTGAAATTAAGAGCTAGCTAGCGAGTGTGCGTGTCCGGGCGCATGAAAGAGAGGCCAGTTTCTCTGTAAAACTCAAACATGCATTCCCTTTCCATACAGATCAAGCTAGGACAAATAAATAAATGGGGCTGAGGAGACACATTAATTATAATATGTATAAAGGTATCTGTTTAATATAGTTTTTAAATAAGATAAATCCATTTTGAACCAAACAAAAAAGAAATAGATAGTCCATATAGTTGGGAGTATTGGGTACTCATGTCTAAGTATAATATATATGGACAAAGGAAAACGTCAAACGAATTTCAAAATAGTGATATCAGAGAACAATATAAGATGATAAATTTAATGTAGATCTCAAGACAATGGCCGGGACATAGTGAACAATAATAAATTATTATACTGTTGTATTGCTAGTTTTACTCTTTTCTTGCGTGGGGAAAAACAAAGATCGACAGACCAAAAAAAAAAAAACAGAAATTTGCTGGCGATTAGGCGATGAAGATGATGAATCTATACTTTTTTTTGTTGTAAAAAAGTAATACTTATGATCTCGAATGGAGACAAACATAAGACGTGGATGTCATTATACATGATCAATTGGGCGCTGTCTTTTTCTTAAATCAAGTGGCTGAAACTTGACTGTTATTGACATCTAACTAACTGACGAAGATTGTCATATATGCTTATAATGATCATAGAGTGTATGAATTTGTTTTATTTTGTTTATATAGTTGATATTATGAGCTTAGTTATTTGAATAATGATATATAGATCTCAAACTTATATATATATATATATATATGTGTGTGTGTGTGTGTGTTGTGGCTAGAAGGAGGGGTACGGTCTACTATGGCGCCGTGGCCAGCTTCCGACCCCTCGCGGCGGAACAGTAGCCTCCATCACACAGAGAACGCACATGATTTTACTTAATTCTTATTTATTTTTTCCTTTTAAAGAAGTGATAGATTTAAATAGATCTCATCATGATAAAAAATAAGTTAAAAAATTGACGTGATATAATATGATGTCATTTCTATTTTAACTAATAAAATGATGTTATAAAATTTCTATATATATATAAACTAGTTAAGCATTTCTCTTTCTTTCGTAAAAGCTAGCATTTATTATACAAGCAAATTAAGAACTTGCAACGGTCAGCATGCATATATTGAGGAAGCAATGACTCTTGGCAAATTTTGAGTAGGTTTGTTGAAACAATATATAATCAGGTACGTGTCGAGTTCAAGCAGCAACTAATTAATAAAGTTAGCGAACTTTTCGTAATATTGTTGAGCATGCATGCATTAATTCAAGTATCGATTTCCTTCATAAAAGAAGCTTAGCCATCAGCCACCTGTAATGACGCTTGCCAATATTCGAGTAGATTTGTACGTTGTAACGGCAATCTCGTGTACTCCGCCATACTGTGACTCAATAAATGTAATGAGTGATCTTCAGTTTTCATAATATTTAATGCCATTCATTTGATAGATTCTTTTAGCTTTCAATGAAGATTGGCGTTATTTCGGTTAAGACTGCGACACTTAAAAAGAAGGGAAAAAAAAGAAAGCAAGAAGAAGACCAAGCTTCATTAACGTAGCCTCCTACGTTAATCTGTGTGTACTGTACACGTGCGCACATGCGAAGACCATGTGTTGAGCATGCGCGCAGTGGCTGCTTGCATGGCAATATTTGCATGTACACATCACCCGTAGGTACTTTAATTTCATCGTGGCCGGTGATTATATTATATGCACCTACGTACCATTTTCTTTTATATATATATATATAAAGCAATTAAGCATATCTTGCGTGAAGATTAGAATCCACGATCTCATCACCCTCGTACAGACGAAAAAGTGTTGAACAATATGCTTTTAAAATACCAAAATTCGCACTTAACAAAGACTGCTTGATTAGCACTAAAAAGAAAAAAATCAATCATATTATAACCGCAAAATGAAGGCTTTTTTTATTTTTATGTATTCCTATATATATATATATATATATATATATATATAGGCGCGCATGCATGATGTGTACGTGCAAAGAGCTTACAAAGCTAGAAAACCTCTCACTTTTCACGAGTGCGTCGTTGTTTCTTTTAGTGATCAGCTGTGCTGTTGATCATATCATTCAGTTTCAATTGTGAAGAGGGTTAAAACAAAAACGCTTTTAATTGTCATCACCTTTTGAGACAAACAAGAAAAAACTTCAACACCGGCCTAATTAAGTTACTGGTATTTCTAATAATGGAAGTGGTTTTATTTATTAGATATTTCCTTTGTCTTTCTAATTAATTTATAATAAAGTATCTTTCATGCATAATGAGTAGGACCCAGCTTGTCTGCCTTAATTCATGCATGCACGCCCCATTTTTTTTTTTTTTTTAATTTTAAATCTCTAGTTTTTGAAGCTTTTTTTTTTCTTAGTTTCATTGGATGATTAATATGATAATTTTTCATCTACTAATATATACATTTTACAAGTGATCACATTAATATACCATGTGATGATCGATCGGTTTGGACGGCCAAATTATAGAATAGAATTTTCAAATGATCAGAGGTTCATGCATTGAGGCTATTGTAAAAGAGAAATGATTTGTGTAAGAAATAATTGCACCAAAACTACACGGCGGGGACCAATATATTATATATATTTATCCCACTCCATAATTTAAATCATATAATACGTACGATCTCTACTATGTTAAGACCTCGTATAGATAGATGTTAAAAATATTTCAAATCATCTATAAATAGTGATGAAGTAGTCTAAGAATATCTTAGAATTATTCAATAATATATGAAGTTATTTGAAAGAGAGCATTAACCAATTATATATGAAGTTAATTATTCTGGAAGTTGATGACAATTTAGCATATTTTTGCATGATCACTAGTATTCAGTTTGGTCGCTTAGCTAGCTTTTGGAATCAGTGGGGTATTATAAGGCATGCATGCTGTGACTTTAATGCGGGAAGCAGGGGGGAAGCAACGTTCTTCTTTTTTGGGGGGGGCCCGTCCTGAAAACCCTAGTATTCCTTGACATAATATAAAAATAATTTTTATATTATTTTTGAAAAATTCTTTTTAATTTTTCATATAAAATATAATAAATAATTAAACTTTTTCAAATTCTAAAATAATAATAATATTAAAAAATAATATTTTATTTTATTTTCAATTAAAATAATCTCATCTTAATTTACTATCCAAATCGCACCTCTCATGATGAAATGTACCTTTCAGATCACCATATTCGGTTGTTTGTCACATTCAATGTATCTTGAAAAGTTTAAAAGAAGAAGCTGTTTTTGTGATGCTTTATTAATTGATAGCCTTTTGTTAATGACGTGATTTTTAAAATTAATTACATAGGTATAATTTGGTGCAAACTTATGGTTTGGCCTCTCTACCAATATATTCTAATTATTCTGCCCAAACCTTTGTTCTCTTTCCAAAGAAATCCCAATAGAAAAATGTCTGCATCCAAAATGGCTAAAAGCGATCAACTAGGTAATAAATAAACTGCTCCTTCTAAATTAATATATGATTTAAGCCTGAGAAATCTACTCTTTCTATCATAAGTATTTAAGTTTTAATACAATTTTAAAGCTTGTAAATTTCGTGCAGCCCCTTTAAAAAAAAAATGAGATTTATCGTTAAAAAAATTATTTTATATGTGAATATCAAATTTATTATTATTTTTAAAATGAGTGCACGAAATTTACACATCTTAAAACTGCAAATAACATTTCAGTTCATAATTTTGGATATTTTATATGAAATTACCACTTGTCCCAAAAGTTTAAACTGATAGGAAGATGTAGATTTTATTATTTAGTTTATATCTGAATATTTTCTCACGTGTGAGCTAAACTTTCTTTCAATAAATGATCAGCACGTAAAATATTTAATTAAATGTGATAGAGTGAAGCGTCATTGTTCGAACTCAGGACTTGATCATATTACTATATGAAATCATCACTTATTTCAAAAGGTTAAACTCATGGGAAGATACAGATTTAATTATTTTTAATATTTTTTAAAGGTTAATTTTTAATTTATTTATCAATATTGATTAAAAATACGTGATATTTCTGTTCCATTTCATCATTAGATATTTTTTTTAAAAATATTTTAAATTAAAAAAATATCAAGAAAATGAAAAGAAAAAAAAAAAGAAAGAGAAAATCTGTCACCGCCACCATCGAGAAAAAGTCACTCCCAGAGGCTTTAACACTCACCGTCCGTATTTGTTTCTTTCAAACCACAGTAATATTATTCCCTGGTGACAACTGACAAGATCTGCTTAATGTGATGTTGTGAGAGGAGAGGCAGCATGCGTACGGCATCCCTGTCCTTGCTCAACTTTTCACTTTTAAAATTATATTCTTTTAAAAATATATTTTTAACTAATAAAAGATAATAAAAACAGAAATTCATCTGATGAATAATGCGGATTGTTCGGAGTATGAAAAATGATAAATACACATTATTTTTTATAAAATATTACATAATTATATTTTAAAATAAAGAATATTTATATAAAATATTTTATAAAAGTAATGTTATTTTATAAAAATATTTTATTTTAAAAGATGTATTGTGAAATGTGTTGTGTGTATATCATTACTCTCTGAAAATATCTACTGACAATGGTGTTTATACAATTTTTTAATTTATTTAATAATTAAAGAATATTTTTTAATGATATTGTAATTTTATTTTTAAATTTAATGATACAGTAAAATAAATAAAAAAAAGTGGCCAAATGGTCATATTGGGAGAATTTGGAGTGTAGCACGACTCTTCATCTGATTGAACGGTGATTTCCTTCATATTTAAATTCACTCTATAGGTGTATTATTTTTATTTTTGAACTTAAAATTGTGAATTACCTTTTTACCCCCTAAGTGAAAAAAAAAACAAAAGAAAAAAAGAAGAAGAAATAATTGGCTATTATTACAGCTAGGATGGTGGTAGACATTGACAAAGATCTCCTCTGCTCATTGACCTACTCTGTGAGAGGGAGGTAGGGCCGTAGGGGTGGTAAAAGAGAGAGGAACTAGGAAGAGTTTTAACAGTGGGCTATAAGGAGAGGGTGGAAAGTTCTCCATGTGGCCCACAATGGGTTGCGCTCAGTGGGCCACCCAAATCCACCACACCAGACGGCCCACCGCATGCCAAGGGAGAAAATTCATCATTCCCTTCCCAATGGCACGTGAGATCTCTCCGACCCCACGTTAAGTTAAAAATGGAGGAACTTCAGAATTTTATTTTTTATTTTTTTTTAACTCAACACGGTGTGTTGAGGATGTAAGTTGCAGCAAATATTTTTCCCTCTTTTTATGAGACTCGTCACAACCCATTGATGGCTATACAAAAGGCTCCTCCTCCCACTTTGATTGCGAACATAATAATGAAATCCCATTGAGCTTATCTCAAAAGACTCGATTTCGTTCGTGAGGCAGTTCAGATGAGATGAGATAAGATATTTTATTGAAAGTTAAATAAAATATTATTATAATATTATTTTTATTTTAAGATTTGAAAAAGTTAAATTGTTTATTATATTTTATATGAGAATTTAAAAAAATTGTAATGATTATATGAAATGAGACGAAGTAATTTGATTTTTAATAACCAAACCAACTCAGAATCTCAGACTACGTTTCGATGTTGAGGTAATTCAAATAATTTAACTACTTCACAATTTCTTGTGCCTAAAATATTGTAGAATGGATTGTTTCTACGGCCAATTTTGAGAGCATGAATTACCTTCCCACCCACCTTCTGGAATAGAGTGTCAGCAAGAATCTCGCAAGGCTGTACGTAATCTTGTAGTGAAATTAAAAAAAAAAAAAAAAAAAATCCAAAATCACTGGTGATTTCACACGTAGCACAATGATTGTGAAAATTTGTAGTAGTTGAGCAGAGAGGGACAACCTTGCATTGGATTGAAAAGTATGCTTGCTTCTTTAACTACAATGCAGTCTTGTCCTCGCCCTTTATTACTTGCTCAACTAAAGCCACCGCATTCTTCGGCTTGCCAAGTTTCGTTACTCCACAAAGTGAATACATTTTGAAGCCAAGTTGTCAAAAATGTTTGCCAAGTGTTTGGTTTCAGACAACATATAAGAGAGGAAAAATAAAAGGAACGGACAATATTATTATCTACCGCCTTCTTTGGATTGCCGATTTCAAGCAAAGTGGTCGGAAAAGTTTGCCAAGTGTTTGGTTTCAGAGAACATGCGAGAGAATGAGAAGGGACAAACATTTATTAAACTCCAAGATCGAATTGTGAAACTGACAGTAAAAAAACTGTTTTTTTCCAATGAAAACTGTCAAGTCCGTGTCATTTTGCTCACTGACCATTTTAGTACGTTCACTGCTCAGAATATTGTCATGCAAATTCATCTCAATTTGCATGAAGAAATGCCAAGTCTTGAACATTTCTGTGACTGTTATCGCAGCACACGCGTCCCGCTGTGTCCTCCAGCCTCGTCCTTCTCCTCTTCAAACCTGCACGCTTACCTCGTCTAACTGTAACTTCGGCCCCGTCCCTTTCATCCAAGAGACCGAAAAGAACGACGTGGGTCGGGTAGATAGATGGGGATGACAGCTCTTTTCAGGTGAAAAAAAAAAAAACACACGATGATTTGAATAAAAAGAAGAGTAATGTTATATGCAGTCATGAAGTGTGTAAACAATCACTTTGAAAAAGAGTGAAGTCAATTATTAAAAAAATTAATTTTTTTTATGTAGGTCTTGTATTTATTTACTTTTTTCAAAGTGATTGTACGCTGCTTGCGCACTCATGACTGCAACTATTATTTCTCTAAAAAGAATAAGGCTTTTTATAGTAAGAGAAATACTTTAACAAAAACAATGTTGTATAAAAGTAAATTCATAACATGACATCATTTAATTTGATACGTCATATTGTGAAGTTACTTTTATCTTAAAATAGATCTAACGATAATATAAAATCAAATCATTTTATAAATTTATTTTTATATAATTTTTTTGTATTTATAATACTTCTCTTAGAATAATGATTAGTGTCTTTTGTCGTGCAATTTGGACATTGGCTGCTGTATCTTGGCATTGTTTAAGTATTGGATTTTATTATACATCGGTCATTATTCACTCTCATATCTTATTCTTAATATTTTTATTTTTTAATTTTTTATAAGATGTGAGGTGAGTGCAATAAAGAGTGACGGATGAAAAGAATTATTCAGTTATCATAACTTTCGCATTTATTCTTTTTATCTTCTTTTTGGACACGACCACTCATCTCCCTTTCTCTTTTGCTCTGTTTCATTATCGAGAGAAGTTTTTACTTCCGGAAAAGCATGTACCTAGGCCCGTTGCCCACTCGTCTCTTGGACTTTTTGGGCCCCCTATTCATGGGATCTCGATTCTGATGGGCCGTCTACCCCAACATCTGAGCAATGACAACATTAAAAGTTGGCACAGATTATTAAAACTTCACTGAATAAGAAAAAATTTAATTGAGATTACAGCACTAGAAACACTATTCTTCATCAACCGAATTTATGAACAGATCCAGAATTTCCGTTTCTGTCAAAGATAGGCGAAACATATCCAATGATAAAAAAATTTACTCATCGTCCCTACAACACATAATATACATGATTTTTGTATCTTTTTAATTTTTTTTCCTAAGCAAGTATGATAAAATAAAATAAAATAAAAATAAGTATGGTGTGTAGTTTGTGAAATGATGGGTAGCGAAGCTCATCCAATGATATCACAGGATAGGAAGCTACCTCCTCTGTAGAGAGTGTAGAATTTGAGTCCATCCTATCTTAGGTAATTGTAACCATGTCAGATTAGAATTCTCGACCGATACATCATCAAGCTATTGATTGAGAAAGAACTCAAAACACCAAACAGATTGCTCGCAACAATGAATGCAATTAAGCCAGTTTTAATTGACTATATAGGGTGAGATCATCGTATAATAATAAATATCCACACAATAAAAGTGTATAACCGCCCTTTTCATTGGCAACTACCCCCGTGCCCCAGCTTGACTAGAGGCCTTTCCACTAATACCTGATATTTGCTTTAGGCTGGTAAGCGCTTCCTGAGCATGCCTCTTTGTGTTGGCACCACCATGTTTAAAGGCTTCCACCAATGCCCTAACCAGAGACTGATTGAACGCCAGCCGCTGACTCTGGCTTTCCACTCTCAATATCCTCTCTATCATCCAAATTGCTCTCTCTTGAAGCTCTCCGGGTCGAACTTCTGTGAAAAGATTGATCAGGGCATCAACCACGCCCTGGTGTTCAAGTTCATCAACTACTCTTTTGAAATTGTTAGAGGTGTCTAAAACAAGTGTGGAAAGTGCCTCTACTGCAGCAATTTGAACACCAGTGTCCTCATCTGTGAGAAGATAAACCAGGGGTTTGATGCAGTTGCTCTTGAGCAAGCACAGCTGACTATCTTCTTCACACGCAGCATTATGAATAGGACATGTAGAAGGTTTATTAGCAGCCCTCCCACACATGAAAACTAAGGAGCAGAATCCATTGAGAGGGATTGGTTGCGAGTCCCCAGCAGCAACTGACATTCCACATTCTGACAAATTCTTCAATCCGAGGGCAGCAAGCTGCTTCACTCTTGCGTTTGAAGGAAAACCAAGCTGCTCACAGAAAATGGTCATAAGGTTATGCTCTCTGACAATACTAAGAGTCTGCAAATCATGGCTCCTTGTAAAGTGAAGTAAAAGCCCAAGAAGACCCTCTGCCATGCTTGACGCAGGATTAGAGGTACGCCTCTGGTTTCTGAGAGTAGTTACGGTCCATCTCACAAAACTGGCTCCCAGGAGCGTTTTCACTTCTTCTTCTGATAGGGAAAGGTTAGCAAGTATGCATGCAGCATCAGATTGCTCAGCCTCTGTAGATTGGCTGCCTAAAAGTTTATCTTTGAACAAGGGAAGCTTGTCAGGTCTTAGCTCACTTGTTAGATCTTCACCAAACCTTTCTGAGAGTATTCTTGTGAGCCTGAAAGCATAAATTCTGTGTTCAGCTTCTGCATGTTCAAGAAAGGATATAATTGTTTTGATGCCATCCCCAGATTTTATATGAGAAGTCACCGACTCTGCAAAACATAAGCCATGACTTACTGTTATTATGCTTTAAGACATTGGAATCTGCATTATTTAAGCTATTGTTATCACAAGTAATGAGACAGTCAATCCCCCAAATATGATAAAGATAGAATCGTTTCCATTTTATGGTTACATTCAACAAGCCCCATGGTATTTATCATGTAAATAAGAAACCGAGTTTACAAAAAGTTAACCTAATTACCTGCTTATGTTTGGCCTACTATGCATTCCAAATTCTTGGACCTTCTGTTTTGCAATTTTAGGCACATATAAACAGCTAACCCACAATATGATTAATACTAAGATGTAGCAATCATAATGGTAAGTTAATAACGAAGTTAACTATAGGATTTAAGGAAAAGAATCCCAGCTCCAAAGCCTACAGGCTACAAGAACACTCAGAAAAAAAATCTTGAACACCAATTTCGTAATGGTTACAGCGGAAGACTTGAGTATTTTAGTTAAATTCTCTACTTTTAGAATGGGCAGTGGTCATTATGGAAGGCCACTTTTGAGGAGGTATCACAGCAGCCTTATTCATATAACACGTATGGGCAGTGATCATCACACTGACATAATGCCCTTCTGACAGCATCAGCTACATCTTTACCCAAGTCTGATTTCCTATAAATGGAAACCCAAGAAATAAAAGTCCGAAAATTCTAGGCAGGCGCAGGTATCACATAACAAAATTAACCATATAAAGATTTAGTAAGATATATATACAGAAAGGGGATGCCACGGTGACAAAAATATAATCATATTAACCATAATTATTTTTCAACGAGGACACACCTGATGCCTGGGGAGACAACGCAACTCCATACAGGATATGGAGAATAGAGACTTGGCATCGAGGGGTTACAATAGATAGAAGGGCCAAAAGACTACATATAAATGACTCCGACCGCATTGAATGTCCTCTCTTGTCAACAGATGCCAATTCCCAGTTCCCTGGTTTTGAAACAATTTTGGCAATTGTTGATGCTGCCAATTCCTTCAAATCAGGTGAAGTGTCCTGAATAAGCAGAATATCTGTAAGAGCAGGAAGCACAGCAGAGTCAACAAGGATGATTGCATTGTCATCCAGCCCAGACAAGTTATACAATGCTTGCAAGCTTGGTGCCCTTCCTTCTGGCTTATATAGCAGTTTAACTAGTATTTTAGCACTTTGCCTAGCAATTTGTTCTTTACTGCTATTTGTCAAGGTCATCCTTCCCACAATAGATGCCATCTCTATTTTAACATCATCAGAACCTGTTCCAATGAAAGGCCCATATAAATCTATGATCATGAAAATGTGCTACTGATATAAGGAAGACAAATATCTCAGAAAGATTCCTGTTTCCAGCTTACTATGCTACAACTCTATGTAGAAACAAATAGTAGTTACAAAGTAACGTTGTGCTCTCTTATAAACTGACTTACGTGGTGAGACATTTGAAAAATCACCACATATGCAATGTCACATAAAATAACTTATGGATGATGGAAACAGAAACCTCAGAAGGCCTACCTTCACAGAGCCGACTAATTAAGGGTTCAAATCTTCCAGCTGCTGCCAAAGGTTGAACATTATCCTCCACCCTCTCCATCTGCTTAAAGACCTCCTCAGCTAGATTGGATAGTGTAGGATGCTCCAGATTTCCTGCCATACTTGAGAGAAGAACTAATGCACCTTTTTCAGATGCAATTTTTATGCAACAAGCTTCATCACTAGAGAACTCAAGTAATAATTTCACAGCAAACTCTCTCTCTTTCTCGGAGCTCCCAATAAGACTATGTATGGCCAGTCTAGTGACACCATCTTCAAGCATTCTTTTCTGAAATATTTCACACATATCCTCAGAAACTAGAAAATAGTATCAGAGACCATAAGGGCCTAACAGTCAACAGAGAATAGAATATATACGGAAAGAAAACAGATTTTTTGGAAGTGTACCCAATGAAAGAAACACGAAAAGAAGTGCCTCAATAGGAAAAATTGTTGAGGAAAGAACAGAGTTAAAAATTAACAAATATCAATTGCACCTCTGTTGATATAACAGCCTTGCTGCTCTCTCTAAGCCAAACAACTTGCTTACTGACCATACTCACGGTTTTCCATTTTGACCCAAGATCGTGCTAATAAATTAATTAGCAACATTTTAAAGTTATTTCCTTCGCATATTTGTCGTGGGTGTAACTTGTGCACTTCGTTGGAGCTGACTATGATGTTAGGATCTGACATAGTTTAAAATCCTTGATGTGGAACTCTGACCAGATTACACAGTTAGACGGCTGTGCCTTCAAGGTCAAACTAGTCCTTATCGTCAACTCCATGTTTTTATTCATTCATGCATATGTAAGCACCTCGACGTGCAATTTGATACAACCAACCCAGTTCAACAAATTCTCAATCACCTTGAACCCATAGATTTTGAAGTGTGATACACATGTAATGTTGCAAAAACACAAAGCAAAGATCGACATAAACTCTCTAACTCACCTTGCTTTCTTCATCTTTGGCCATGCTAAGTAAAGCCATGAGCGCCTTGCTTCTCAACTGCGTTCCGACACTCTTGGAGCTATTTCTGAGCAACTTAACAAGGAGCTCAACAATGCCAGCATTCCTCACTCTATATCTACTAGTGGGATACTCCTCGGAAATCTTGTAAAGAAAATCAAGCACCTTCTCAATACTATGGTTATCAACCGAAATAGGCTCCTCACTTAGCCACTTCGCTGCAGAGCTAACCTGAACCTCGATATTCCGATTAACCCACTCCTCGATTGCCCCGGCCAACCCAATATTTGGTTTCAGCTCCAGCGACTTGAGCACTTGCCCGGTCACCGGGCAAGTCGGGTCGCGAGCGTCCTCTATGCACCGCTCGAACCAATATTCAATGGCGGTGCGCTCGTAATTCTGAGACGTCTTCAGCACCACAGGCTCCTTCATGACCTCCTTCGTCAGCGGACAGAGGAAGTTCTTGAACGGGGAGGACATCTGCGGTGCTGCCGATGCGGCCTCGTAATCTTCGAAATCCACATGCAGTTTCTGTGTGACGATGTCGGGTTGGACGAGGAGGTTGCTGAGAATACTCTGCAGAGAGACCATAATCCGCCTCTCCGACAGCGAATTGGAGTGCGTTAAATCGGTCTGGAACAGATTGACCTGTTCGGATAACTCGGAAAGGTTATCAGGATCGATTCCTAGAGCTCGCGCTAAGTCCATGACTATAGCACTCTGTACTGCTTTACTCGCTCGTCTCCCTTGTCCCTCTTTCTCTAGCGTACAATGCACTCTCTCTTCGTTCTCTGTTACCTGCGAAAATTCGAATCGAGCCGCCATAACGGTAACAAGTTAGAGAAAATGCCAAGTGTATGGAGTGCATACATATAGAAAGGGAAGTGAAAGAGAAAGGTACGATGAATTGAGCTTGCTTCATGTCTCGGGAGAGATCGGAGATCTTTTTGCGGAGCTCGGGGAGGTCGTGCAGAGCGGAGTCGAGCAAGGCCAGCCAAGCAGCGATTGCCAAGGTGCGTTCCTGGAGGGAGGAGCGGAGGGAATGGCAGTGGACGAGCACGAAGATCTTGCTGCGCTTGGTGTAGACCGACACCGTTTCGGAGGCCAAGGAGAGATCGGCGGCCACGCCCTTGATGGCGGTGACAGCAGCGGCTGGGAGGGAATCCGGCGAGGCGAACGAGCGGAGGAGCTGGTGGAGCAGGAGCTGGAGTCGGTTCGCAAAGGCGGAGAAGCGGCGTGGGTTCTCGAACGAGAAGCGCTGCCGCTGGTGGTGGGGGTCGTCGGAGACGACGCAGAGGTTGGATAGTGAACTCTGGATGGATTCTATAGCCGCAGACGCCGCCGAAGAAGACACCGGCGTTGCTGACGCCATCTCACCGCGAGTTTGGCATGTGGGAAGTCAATCCACCGGGCAGCTAGAGTCAATTGAAGCTTTCGGTAGTTTGTTAGCTTCTGTGCTTGTGCGTCGGTCTCTGTAGAACAGGGTTGAGTCCGGTTGTTGGAAATTTCGGAGAAGAAAGAGTCAGCTGTTTGACCCAGAAGTCAGAAGCGCACACTTTTCTGGACGGAGGAGGTGATTGAATGGTTGATTTTTCGAAAACAGGAGGTAACGAACCCGATCGATTACCAACGTAGTGAACCGCAGATTCCAACGGATTCTGATCGAATTATGTTATATTTTTTCTTTGGCTACAACCTCCGTTGGATTATTTTATAAATATTTTATTTAAAAAATTTTTATATAAATTTTTTAATATTTTAAAATATTTTTTAAAAATAAAATAAATTTAAAATATTATTAAGAAAATACTTTTTTAATCAGAAAGTAAAACAATATATATTAAAAAATACTTTTTTAATTACGAAATAAAATAAAAAATTATAAATCAAATTGGGAGCTCTTGTCCGACAAAATAAACTCGAGGGGCATGACGCCAGGTTGCTTATGCCTGACCAACCCGAACTCCAAGCGTGAGGGACGGCTTTCCCCGTCATGGCCCACACCTGTACCTACCAGAGCATATGTGTCCTAGCCATTTAGCAGACACACACCTGCCGCAGGAGAGCCTCTCCGTACCCAACTGGGAGAGTGAGAGGATCGACAGTCTTTTTAAGCTCTGATACCAAATTGGGAGCTCTTGTCCGACAAAATAGACTCGAGGGGCATGACGCCAGGTTGCTTATGCCTGACCAACGCGAACTCCAAGCGTGAGGGACAGCTTTCCCCGTCATGGCCCACACCCGTACCTACCAGAGCATATGTGTCTTAGCCATTTAGCAGACACCTCATGATTAAGAAAATATTTTTTAATAATACTATGATTTTCTTTTAAATATTTAAAATAGACATGCTACAATCTCGCAGTGGCTTCCGTTGGGCTTAACATGTATTTTTCTATGTATATTTTTTTAATTTATTTTTTATATAGATTTTTTTTACACTCTTAAAAAATAAAATAAATTAAAAATATCATTAAAAAACACTTTCTTAATCAAAAAGTAAAAAAAAGTATTAAAAAATATTTCCTTAATCACGAAGTAGAATAAATATTATTTTTTATTCTATTTCATGATTAAGAAAGTATTTTTTAATAATATTATAATTTTATTTTATTTTTTAAAATATTTAAAATTATTAAAAAATATTTATATTAAAAAATGAAAAAAATATAGATAAAAAAATACTACATGCCCAGTGGGAGCTCCCAGCGGGGCATGTAGCATTTTCCTTTTTCTTTTTTTACATTGAAAACCAATCCAAGTTCAGCATTCGTTAGAATTTAAAATTATATTAACTCATCTCAATTTATAATTATAATTTTTTTAAAATTTTAATATAAAATATAATAAATAATTTAATTTTTTTAAATTTTTAAATAATAATAATATTTTAATAATATTTTATCATTTTAACTCAACTCAATTTAATATCGAAAGGCACTCCTCAAAAATTTTTTATACACAAAACTAAATAAGTCACTAACTACGTGTAATCTCACAGAATTGTTTACATCTGTGATGTATCGAACCTCGACGGAATGCATATATCTTTTATGCATATATATTATATTCTTATTTATCTTTTATGTTATATTATTTAATATTTATTAATAATTAGATCAAATTGAATTATTTAAAATATAAATTTAAAAACTATTAAATAGTATAATATCATTTAAAATAGAAAAATTTTATTCATCATTCTCACATTACATACCATATATAATTTTTTAATTTTTTTCTCCTACTCGAATATACTTGTTATGAAATAATGATGTTTTTATATAGTTATTTAAAAAAATAATTAATTTATTTGAGTATATTTTTCATATTATTTAAATGATAAAATTTGTTTTATAAATTTATTTTTTAAAATAAATATTTTATTAAATATATTCTAACTTAATAACATATATTTTTCCCTAAAAAACATTTACGTCCAAAGCCATCGTTCCGCAGTGGAAGAAGTCAACAAATAGGGAAAAATCTGAAAAGAAGGAACGCTATGAAATTACGATTAGCCCAACTGAGACTTGGAGCATACTCATAGTAGTCGTCAGTAACTTCTTCTATGATTGATGGAAAATGATAGTGTTAAAAAAATAATAAAAAGAAAATAATAAAAAACTTTGATCTATGAGCAGAAAATAGATAGTAATAACCAATCACTTCTTCCTCCGCCGCCGCTACCCAACTCTGCCAGTTATCCAAGAAAACTTGACTTTTCGTCTTATTTTATCGGTTAATGCTCGAACCACCAATGCGGCTCTCATTGGGCTCTTTATGTATTTCTTTTTTTTATATTTTATTTTACTTAAATTTTTTAACACTTAATATTTTTAAAAAATTAAAAAAATTTACAACATGTAAAAAAAATATTAATCTTTCCATTGGAGCTAATAAAAAAAATATTAATCATTAAAAAACACATTAAAAACACTTCGTTATTAAATAAGTTTTTTTTAATGATTTTTTTATTTTTTTATTTTTTAAAATATTTAAAAATGTTAAAAAAATCTATGTAAAAAATGAACAAAAAAAGAAAAGAAAAACACACACGCACATAAAGAGCCCAATGGATCCCAGCAGTGCCTCTAGCATTATCTTATTTTATTTTATTTCATCTCATAATTATAATTTTTTAAATTTTTACATAAATTATAATAAATAATTTAATTTTTTTAAAATTTAAAATAATAATAGTATTAAAAAATAATATTTTAATAATATTTTATTCAATTTTAATATAAAATCATCTCTTCTAATCTTACTATCTAAACTGCACTTAAGAGTCCTGCTAGTGAACCTCCCATTTATAGTTGTGCGTATCGTAAGTTTAAAGTTTTTTAATTTTTAGTATTCTTAACAAGAAAAAGTAAAAATTATATATAAATTTATTAATAATCACTTATTTAACTATTAAATTAAAAAAAAAAAAAGCACGAAGGGGATAAATTAGACCAGGGCTTCTGTTAAAGAATCCTGTACTTCTTGCTGAATCTAATTTCCATTTTATTTATTTATTATGGTGCAACATGTTGGATATTTCCAACTTGAATTAATTTTATTGATTAGAGAAAGCCAGAAAGGTTGTAAGAACTAAAACGAATTGTAATCTTGTGGGTAAAACCCAAAAAATAAAAAAAATTACAAAAGCAAATTCTAAAACCCAAATGCTATATATATATATATATATATAATATTATATATGTTATAAATGTGTTTGTGCCATCTCAATAATTTTAAACGAGTAATTCTATACATCAATTATTATTTACTTTTACATTTTATACCTATAATTTTTTTTATCATAAATATGAAGTATTTTTCATAAAATATATGATGTGAGATAATAAATAATATCTAATATATAGAACTTTTCATTATTCACCTATTACTATTTTTTTGCATGCAGGTTTTGCAATCATCAGTTTAAAGGGTAGTGATATGCTTACCACCGTATTACTACTCATCTACTACTAAAGTGTATTTCAAGTTTTCTTATTTTTTTATTATTTTCTTTTAAGTATTTTTTTAACATTCTTAATCATTAAGAAAAAATTAAAAAAATATGTAACTTTACTAGTTCTCACTTTCTTAATAATTAAGTAAAATAAAAAATTAAAAAAATTAAATATAAAAAGAGTAATAAATAGATAGTAATAGGATAATAACTCTATCATTATTCCCGCTTAAAAGATTAGGCATCTTTCTCTTTATCTAAATGAGGTAAAAACTATAGAATACATCTCTCAAAACGTGCAGCAATAAACACGCGATGCCGTATGATTAGCCAGAAAACTTGGAAAACTTTTTTCATCTCGAAATCTGAGGCCTATCGTGCTTAACAAAATGAGTATTTCTCATCAACTTGTACCCATTCATTATCTTGAAATCCTTCCAAGTTCCAACTCCCGTGACATGTTGTTTCTTTCATTCATTCGCAATGAATTCTTTCTCCAATTTTTTAAAATATATTAATAAAATTTAATTTTTTTTTATTTTATATACTGACTTTTACAATTTATCAATAATTAATTTATTTATTTTTAAATATTATTTAAATATTTTTTTAAATGTTTTATTTCTATCAATAAATTTACAATATCTATATATTTTTTTATATTTACAATTTGTTTTTATATGCAATGTAAAATAATTCAGTCCTATATATGGAAAACAAAAATATATAAGCCAAATTAAAATTAAAAATAAAATCAAAATATGAAAAATTGGTTTAAAACTATTTCTAAGATACTTTTTAAAAGAAAATGAAATCTCATTTCAATAAAAAAAGTATTTGCTTACATTATAAAAATTAAAATAAAAGAAAATGAGGAAATAAATGAAATATTAATAAAAAAAGAATTTACAGCATAAGATAAAACACATTTTTAAAACAAGTCTTCGAATAATTTATAATTTTTATATAATACAAAAAGAGTGCTTTACTGTAAGGGAAATGCTACATGCCCCGCTGGGGGCTCCCGCTGGGAGCTCCCGCTGGGCATGTAGCATTTTTTTATCTATATTTTTTTCATTTTTTTATATAAATATTTTTAAAAATAAAATAAAAATTATAATATTATTAAAAAATATTTTTTAATTACAAAATAGAATAAAAAATAATATTTATTTTATTTCGTGATTAAGGAAGTATTTTTTAATATATTTTTTTTTACTTTCTGATTAAGAAAGTATTTTTTAAGAGAAATGATACTTGCAGTCGTGAGTGTGCAAGCGTTGTGTAGTCGCTTTGAAAAAAGTGAATAAATATGGGATCCACATGAAAATAAATTAATTTTTTAATAGTGGACCCCACTCTTTTTCAAAGCGACTGTACGACGTTTGCGCATTCCACGACTGTATGTAGCATTACTCATTTTTTAATGATATTTTAAATTTATTTTATTTTTTAAAAGTGTAAAAAAAATCTATATAAAAAATAAATTAAAAAAATATACATAGAAAAATACATGTTAAGCCTAACGGAAACCACAGCGAGACTGTAGCATGTCTATTTTAAATATTTAAAAAAAATCATAATATTATTAAAAAATATTTTCTTAATCATAAAGTAAAATAAAAAATTATAAAAAAATATTTTTTATAATTTTTTTTATTTTATTTCGTAATTAAGAAAATATGTTTTAATATATATATTTTTTACTTTTTGATTAAAAAAGTATTTTCTTAATAATATTTTAAATTTATTTATTTTTAAAAAATATTTTAAAATATTAAAAGGTTTACATAAAAAACTATTTAAATAAAATACATATAAAATAATCTACAGCCCCCAGCGGGGAGCTCCAGCGGGGGTTGTAGCATCGCCCTTACTGTAAATGCCGAAGTGAAACCAGCCAAGAAGATGGTTTGATGGGGACAGGTACGTACCTGGTTTTGCGTGTCCAAAATCATGAAAAAAACACAAACTCTGCTGATTACGAGGACGAAGCTGAAATAGGGCGGCCTTTTCATTCGCCAACGTGAGTCTGGGTCGCCATTTATTCTAACAAGTTCCTTTGTTAATGGAGGCTAAAATTAGCATGCGCATCCTGCTGGTGTTTTATATTCACGTAGACTTTTCCAAGTTTCTAATCTAACTGTCATGTGCAATTGGCTCCCTCTGTCTCTATGGTTGTTTATTTTAATCTGTTTGCCTTGTCAATCACATTGGTGATCAGCTGGATAATCTTAGGAGGTTTGAATCTGTGATTGATAATTCCATAAACTATTTTAATTTTTTTATTATTAATTTATACATGTATATATCCAGTAAAATATAACAGAAAAATAACTTACTTTGAAAGATGGGAGCTAAGTGAGGATTAAGCTAACCTCTCATGTTTAGGGAAATATTCTAGCCACAACATAATTTTACAAAAATAAACTCGTACACTTACATGACATGATGTGATATATTATAAAGTTACTTTTATTATAAAATAGATTTAAATATGATGTAAGTTTGTGATATGGCGTTCCAATGCGTATCAAGAATCCTGAGCTAATCAGCTTGTCTTGGAATATTGAACTCGAACAATGAGATATGTATCAATATATAACCCTTCTCTTCACATAAGATTAATCTATTAATGTGAAAAGGAATCCGTTTTAGGAAGAGGAACAGTGCCTCCAAATTTATTAATACAATGTACAAAGCAGCAGAATAAACCACAAAGCTGAAGAACATAAATGCATCCAAGCAACAGGCAATATACAGCTTGAAGAATCCTGCATAATTGCTAGAATAAGGAGCAGCAAGCACAACAGCTCAGCAGAGAAGTGCGGTAGCAGGGCAGCACAACAGAGATCGAACACAATGCATCAAAGAGCAGCAACAGCAACAAATGAGAATAACAAATGGCAGCTTAAAGGAACACAACAGCAGCAGCATAACAGTGAACAAAAAGCGGCAGAGAAATGCAACAGCACCCGACGACTGCAGAAACCTTCAGAGACTACAACATCTATACTAAAATATATCACTTTCAAAGACCTCACTGTTTATCGCAACCATCAAGTTCCGAGACTTTATCATCTGCACCAGTACTAGACTCAACATATTCGACTGCACTTCCATATTCATCCGTTTCTATTGGTTCTTCAACCACTAGATGAACTCCACACCTCTTCACTTCAGCGAAGTTTTCAAGTTCAAAGGACACCTTCATTTCCTCTCCATTTCCAATCTCCAAAAGAAGTACTTCTGCGGGAAACCCGCGCACCACCACTTGATTTCTTACAACATGCCACCGAAATAGAAGGATATTATCTGAATTGTCTCCTGGTAAAAAAAATCCTTTGGCTGGCAAAAGAGCCTCTCGGTAGCCTCTTGTCTTATTATCGATAATCACGTTAACCAGAGGCATCAAAGGAAGGGGTTCTTTGTATGCATAAACAGCACAGACAATAAATACGCAAATCTTACCCTCCAAAAGTGAAGGTGTACGGAAGGATATCGAAGACCCAATTCCCTGATGGCTGAACCAATTTGGAATCTCGCTGCCAGGTAGGAAAGTAAAACGATTACACCGAGTGGAGTCGGCCGCCGGACACTGTCCAAAAACGAAAAATAAATGGCTCACATCATTGTTAGAAAGAGAGAGAGAGAGAGAGAGGGAGAGTGAGAACGAACCTGGACAAGACTCTTCCTAAGATCAGATGATATATTGTTGCACCCAACCACATTAACGATCGAATTAGAATCCAAATTTAGGCCCTGAATCTCAACCAGTTTGCAGCAATTACCAAGGTCAACAGAAACTAATTGTGAACATGGCAAAATTGAGATTCTTTCCAGTGACGAGCAGTCATATGCAAGTAGGACCACTAAATTTGCAGGGAGTTGGGAAATTGAGTTAAGAGACCCACACTGAGCAATATATAAAGATTGTAATTTAGAAAGCTGACCAATTGAATGTGGGAGTTCACGGAAATTATTTTGTGATAAATCCAAATATTGGAGTGAAAATAAACTCCCAACATCCAAGGGAATCTCATCTTTAGACAGATTGCAGTTACTGAGAACTAGTTTTCCCAAAACTCGGAGCATATTAATGGGGTTCAAGCTCTTCGGTAATATCCACGATGATAACCCAGATTCTGAGGATTGTCCATTGCTTGAAGACGATGATTCAGCATTCATAGGACCATAAGACGATGGTAATTGCTTAATAGCAGTTCTCTCTATATGCAGTTCTTTTAAAGCCTTCATATTCCCTAATTTCTCAGGTAACTTGTCTAGAATTAAACATCCGAACAAGTTAAGAGTTTCGAGGGTCTTTAACCTACAAATGCCTTCCGGAAGATTCTTTAGGCTTTTGCATCCTTTCAAACTCAGCAAAACAAGTCCTTTCAAATATCCAACAGACTCGTCAAGCTCAACCAAGCTTATGCAACCCTCAACTATCAGTGTCTCCAGATTTGGGACTTGTACGAAGTCTGGTAACTTGAAGAGATTTTTAGAATGGCTGAGATTAAGAACTTTCAACTTGTTGAGTACCTGCCAAAACAAGATCATATTAAAATAAAATAAAACTCTTGTGCGTTCTGAAGTTAACATCAAAAGAGGAATAAGAACTGGACGGATTTAGATTTGCCATACCCTGTTCTCTTTCCAAACTTGTTTGACATTACTACGTTGCATGTCAAGTACAACAAGGTTCGCTAGATCAAAGTTTGGCGGCAGAAATTTCAGGGGGCACTTGTGCCAACTAAGCCATCTCAGCTCCTTGGAAAGATGCTCAAAGCATCCTGTGAGATGTAGATTATTGATCTGCAGCAACCTCAAATTCTTCATATTTGCAAATGCTTCAGTTTTGAAACATACATCTTCAAGTTTTGGTAAATTTAGGACGAGACCCTCCACTGCATCCGATCCCTGATAAAAATAGAAAGTTAGATTATAGCAACACATCTCCTCAACCTATGCAAGGAGAAATAATTCTCATGCATAAAAATAACTTTCTTTCCCTGTTCATGTGATCGGTTTTTGCACATGGTTATACAAATGTAAATGTCTCTTACCAACTGCTTTTTTAGTACGCTTAGCACATCCTCGTGAAACCATAGCCTACTATGTCTTCCAGGATTCTTGGGTGACGTTTCGCGAATAATCTCCCTTCCCATATCTCGAATCAAATCATGCATTCTCAACTTATTTATGTAATCAACAGTCACAAGGGACCTCTCGATGAGGATGTTGAGGTCAATATCTGGAAAAAAGCCACACCCATGGAATATTTTGGTGGCATATTCTTTGTCCATACCAATAAAGAAACATGCGATATCAAGAAATATATCCTTGATCGTATCATCGCCCAGGGAATCAAAGCTTATTTTGAGTTTTTGCTGTATCTCGCTGTGAGGAATTTTTTCTAATTTCTCTAATGTGCTTCTCCATTGAATAATACTTCTATTAAATAGATGAGCTCCCAATACTTCAAGGGCTAATGGAAGTCCTCCAGCATAACTTGCTATACTAAAGGAAAGTTCATCATAATTTTCTTTCGGATGAGGCATGTTGAAGGCATGCCAACTAAGAAGTTCAAGAGAGTCTGAATGAGTCAATTCTTCAACTTTATACTTTTCATGCGCTGTTGATTTTTCTAGCAAATGCTCATCTCTGGTCGTTACAATGACTCTAGTTCCAGAACCAAACCATTCACAATTCCCAACGAATGTATGTATTTGTTCCAACTGATTCACATCATCAAGTACGATAAGAACTTTTTTTCCATGAAGTCTTTCCTTAATCAAATTGAATCCTCTATCAACATTGCCAAACTCCAAATCCTTCCGATATTTCAAGATATCACGAAGAAGAAGTTTTTGTAAACCGACTAAACCATTGTACTTCCCTGAGGATTCTTTAATGTTTGAAAGAAAACTACTTCCCTCGAATTCCTCATATATTTGATTATAGACAGCTTTTGCAACTGTTGTTTTACCGATTCCCCCCATTCCATATATGCCCACAACTCGAATGTGATCACTTGTTCCAAGATTTAATAAAGCTTTCATCTTTTCAACACGAGAAACGATCCCCACTGGGTGTTTGGCAACGTGGAAATGTGCAACATTCAGTTTGCTCAGAACTTCTTCAACAATTTTCTCGACGAACTTTGCCTCATACCTGATGATCCCCCCCCCCCCCCCCCCCCCCCCCCATAAATACAGCCTTTCCTTTTCTTTTTGGTGGGGTGTCTAAGATTAAAAATAATGTTGGGATGTTTTAAAATAAAGAAATGAATCGAGAGAGAAAACTTGTGATCACATTATTATATGCTTTTTTCTTTGGTTACAAGAAAAGAACGTAGAATAGTACCCATTTGCGAAGCTGTCGAGATTCCAGCCGGCATAGTTGGCAGCCTCAGTAAGAGCTGCTCTCCACCTCTGTATTCTCTCCATATCTGTCGAAAACCGCTTTTCATGCCTTGCAAATGCTTCTGTAAAAGTCCCAATTTGATTTCTAACATCTGAGGGGTCAACACGATAAAATACAGGTATAACAGTGTGGCCCCTGGTTTTCGTACAGCGCAAGATCTCAACAAGCTCATCGAGACACCATCGAGAAGAAGCATAGCTTTTGGAGAAGACCACAATCGAAATACTTGATCCACGAATCGCATTTAAAAGTTCAGTAGATATGTTTTCTCCTTTATGAAGCGCGTCTTCGTCTCGAAAAGTGTGAATTCCAGCTTTAATTAAGGCAGAGTAAAGATGATCGGTGAAGGTTTTGCGGCTGTCCTCGCCTCTAAAACTTAAAAAGACCTTGTGATTCCAATGTTTCGAAGGATGTTTGGAAGATGATGGCAGGGTTTGAGCTGCCGTTGAAATGGATGTGTTTGATTGCACTGAAAAAGGAGACAATCAGTTGATAGCTTAATGTGGGGGAACCAAGATTTTTTCGAAGTACATTGAAAAATGATAAGCATTTGCTATAAACATCTTTGGAGGAAAGAGTTCACACCAAAAAGTGAAAAGATTGATCAGAGGATCATCACGCATCTAAGTACTTCAAGTTCGATCAAATCCCCCGAGATTGAAGAAACTCGGCGTGTGATAAAATTGCATAATTGGGCACATAAATCAAAGAGGCCATATAATTCTTGAATTTAACATAAATTCAAGGAATACCCAATAAAATAAAGAGAGATATAAATAATCCAGCCACAATGTACACAAAATTATACATACACACTCCGTTTTTTTTTTTCTGTAGAACATGTAATTAATCACACACACACACACACAGATATATATATACTATCTTTGATGAGTGAGACGGTACCGTTGTTGTTTCCGTCTTGGACAAGTACGAGACGCTCGCAATCTTCGAATTCCTGCTCCAGCCTCAGCTTCAAGCTTGGTCTCGCAGTGGTGGTTTGGACCTCTTCTTGGTGATCCATGTGGTGCTAGTTTGTAAACAAAAATGGTGGTTTCGGTAATGACAATGGAAGGAGAAGTGAGAAATGAGGGGACGTTAAGGAAAAATGGTAGATTTTAACGCTTAATTTCTGGGTTTATATATGGCTGAGACATAATTTGGATTAGAGTTTCTGGGTAACGAAAAAGAAGAGGAAAGAGACAGAGCTCGAGAGAGATGGGTTCCACAAGGAGTTCAATTTGGGCTCGTTGGTGGTTGTTTCTTATAGCTACTTGCACTTGCTATATTTTAGCGTTAACGCAGTTTAATTTGACTGAAATTTCTTCTATTCACTTAAAAAATGCAGCATCTTTTTTGTCAACGTGCCTGTGTAAATTGCACATGATCAAGCGTAGGCGGTGACGGACTTAAAAATTGGTTTTGACTTTTGAGGGTTGAATTAATACGACGGTGATGATAAAATTATAAGCATGTATGTGAGTTTAGTCAGTTTTGGTTTTTTTTTTTTAGAAAAAAAGAGGATGATACTCCAATTTTATAAAATGTCCTCACTTATGGAAGATGAATACCGTGATAGCAAGCATGACACATGAGATTTACAGATATTCAATAAAACGCATAAAAAAAACCAACGTATACAATAAATCTAAATCAGTAATAAAAGAAAAACCAAATCTAAACTTTGGATTAGTTAGTTAGATTTGGATTAATTTTGTGTTTCCTGTACATTTTGGCAACAATTTCTGTCCTACAAATACAACTTGCCAGACAACTAAAATTTGCTAAAATCTACCAAAAAATGTATTACCATAAGTCAAATGCCCCCAAAAGACTGGAACAAAACATTGACTTTCACTTGCCTTTTATTGGATTACTAATCAATCAAAATTTCTTTCCGGGAAAGATCACATTTTTCCCGGAAAGCCATTAATAAAGCCAACGATACTTCAATTTCTTTCTTCAGGTCTTACAGAGTTTTAGAGGCGGGGGCGCCCGCCAAACTTGAAGAAGACCGCTCCTTGTAGCATTTATATATCCATTGTTGAAGTTGATTCCAAACTTAAGCCTTGAATTTCGACCGATGTCAGCCATATAGACATAGGACTACTACATTTGCGGGGAGCCCTAAAATGGACTGAAGACAACAACAAGCATCTAAGCATCTATATCCATTATTGACACATGTCTTCAGACAAATTGCAATTACTTAGAACTAGTTTTCCCAAAGAACAAAATCCAAAAAGGGAAGCTCGTATCAAGCTTATGGTTCAAGCTTTTTGGGATATCCCAGATGAAGGTTCGAGTGATTTTAAGCCAAACATGGTCATTGTGACAGATTCCTAAGGCTCTTGCATCCTTTCAAGTTCAGCGAAACAAAGGTCTTTTCAGATGCTCAATAGATTCATGAAGCTCCACCAAGCTTGTACAACCTTCAAGTATTAGTATCTCCAGATGTGGGACTTGAAAGAAGTCATCTTAACTCTTTGGAAATATGTTGGAAACTTCCTGTGAGATGAACAGCATTGATTTCAAACAATCTCAAGTTCTTCATCTTTGCAAATGCTTCAGTTTTCAAATGTACATCTTCATGTGCAGGCAAATTTAAAATGATACCCTCCACTGTTTCCAATCCCTAGCAACATGGAAAATTGGATTAGCAATGCATCTCCTCAGCTTGTGTAACCACAATCTGCTCTGTTTTCCTAGATCATTAGATGACTATTTACAAACAATCTTTCTTCCCATACCTTGAATAAAATCATGCATTCTCAACTTATTTGATAATCGATTGTCACAAGAGATCTCTTTACGAGAATACTAATACCAGTATCCGGAAAACAATCATCAAGAATGAGAAGATTTCTTATCCTCTTAACTCTTTTCTTAATCCTAACATCTTTCTTTTTAAAGAGAGAATGTGAGGCCGTCGCTTCTCCCTATGCTAAGATCAGTGATAGAGATTCATCAGAAAGAAATTGTTGTTTACAAGGAGTTCTTTTTAGTACTTTAAGTTACACATATATTCAATTGAATAAAGGTTATATTCGAAGATGTTAACAAAAATGACGTTTCTAAGAATTTTGAATATAAAGTTTATTGTTATGTCACGTCTGATTTAGTTTTTAGATTTTTTCAATCTTTAAGCCCCGTTTGGATAGCCAGTTAGTCTCATCTTATCTTATTTTATCTCATTTTATCACATTTTATCTCATCTCAACATCCAAATATTATTCAAACACAAAGACTTTCCAATTTTTCACTCATACTTTTTCATTTAATTATTATTAATCATTATAGGTTTCTTAAACTTTTATATAAAACAAAATAAAACAATTCAACTTCTTTAAATCTTAAAATAAAAATTATATTAAAAAATTATATTCTAATAATATTTTAACTTTATAATATTTGTATTCAATTTTTTCTCTTATTTTCCAAAACTTAATACAAATCTTAACTCAAACTATTTCACTACTAATCACTACTATTCACATATTTCTTACATCTCATCTTCTATCCAAATGAGGTCTTAGTCTACGTTTGGGTAGTAAAGTCTTCTCAACACTTTTCAAATATTCTCGTACTTATGAAAATACTTTACATGCCAAATACAATGAACCATCTTCGTACCTAAGTCTCTCCAAAAATTATTATAATATTTATTACTATTATATATAAATAAAAAATAAAATCATTATAATATTTATTATTATTATTATATATAAATAAAAAATAAAATCACTATAATATTTATCACTATTAAATATAAATAAAAAATAAAATCACTATAATATTTATCATTATTATATATTATATATAAATAAAATCATCATTAAAAAAAATCAATTATTGATAGGACCCACACATTTTTCAATTATCTATCCAAAAGTCAACAACTCAACATACTCCATACATCCAAACAACTCAAAATACTCTCAATGGGACCCACAAACCCACTTCAATCTCTACTCATAACTATTCACAAACATTCTCAACACTTCTTAAGTATTCTCACTACCCAAACGTACCTTAGACTTGTTTTGAAATAGATCTCATTCTAAAATTCGCATCTCATACCATCTCCTTCCTAAAGATAATTCAAATACAAAATTTTCAATAATCATTTCAACTTTCCTAAACTTTCAAACAAAAAATAAAAAATAACTCAACTTTTCACTACTATTCACAAACTATCTTACTAATATTTATAAAATTTTCATCTAATCTTACTACCCAAACCAGTACTAGTCTTCCATTAAAACAAGAAAGAAAAGGATTTTACATAATTTGCTTTATTGACTACTTTATCTCTTCATTGTTTTATCTAATTGAAGTGAAGGTAAGCATGTTTGGCAGGCATAAATTCTCAATATTCTCAAAATTTCTATAATTTTATTTCCAAATATCATTCAAACATAAAATATTTTTTAATTTCAAATTTTCAACATTTTCATCTAATCATTACTTAAACACAAAAATCAATACAACTTTTACAAACTTCAAAACAAAATATAATACTAAAAAGAGATCTGCTGGGAGCAGCCGGAAGCCGCACCATCCCAGCAAATTTTTTTTTTTTCATCCATGATGTGTTAAGGATGTTATGCACAGTAGGATGTTTTTTATATTTTCTGTACTAAAAATTACATTTAAACAATTTTTTTAACTTTATCTATTAACTTTCACAAAACTCAAACATAATACTTATTTTACAATATATTTTTATTTAATTTTCTCTCTCTCTTTTTCCAAAACTAATATAACATATTCACTCATACATACCCATTGCGTTTCCAAAGCGGTATCGCTTGCAAAGAAACTTTTGCTTTGCAAACTATTTAAACAATATATGATTTTTTTTTTAAATAATATAAAACACCATATATGAGTAGGAGGAGATAGAATATTGAAGACAAAAATAAGAATCGTGTCAGATCCAAAGTGTGTAAATTGATGGTGATACAGATGTAGAGGTCAAGGAATAGGGAATAAAATAACCCCAATATTAAGCTTTCAACGGAAAAAGAAAATAGAAATAAAAGGAAAATCAAGAACATGGGAAAATATTCTCCGTTTAATTCACTCGATACATGAAATACTATAAACCAGCATAAATAATTTACTGTAAATCCAAACGGAGGCACAACATGTGAATATAACCCTTTAGATGAGTAACATGCATGCATGCCCATTAATTGTTTATGAATTGATAGATTTTGGACTTTAGACCATACTAGAAAGGAGTACGGAATACCTTACCACCATTGCCACACCAGCCTACATGCATGCATACACTTGAGAGGATTGCGCCCTCACGTTGCAGATGGATAACTGCAATTGTCAATCCTCAAAATCGTTTACAGATCTCATCAGCCTTGTCATCTGTATCAGCATTAAAATCAACATTTGGCTAGCCAGTGGACTCTTTAATAGACAAATTTGATTCCGTCCATTGATGTGCAGCCAACTGCACTCGCTTTAGAGAGGCAGGGAGAGAAACCGATTGAAGACTTGTACAATAATCCAAATATAAAGTAAGAGACGAAGGCGCACTACTGATGCAATCAGTAAGGTTCCTAAGGGATTTGCACGCTCTTAAATTCAGAAAAGCAAGATGTAGACTTCCAATATTGGACTCGGGAACCTTAACCAAACTTGTACAATCTTCAAGTACCAGCTCCCTTAGATTCTCCAAAAGACCAAAGGAGGATGTTATAACTTATACTTGCTTAATAGCAGTTCCGTCCGCAATTAGCTCCCTTAAAGCGATCATATTTCCCATTTCCTCTGGTAATTCTTCAAGTTTTGAACAACCAGACAAGCAAAGAATTCTAACAGAAATTAAGTTAGAAATGTTTCTTGGAAGACTCTCAAGGTTCTTGCATCCTTTTAAGTCCAGGAAAGCAAACACTTTCAGATGTTCAATACCTTCAGGAAGCTCAACCAAGCTTGTGCAACCTTCGAGTGTCAGTTTCTTTAGATTCTTCAAAAGACCAAAAGATGATGGTAGTTGCTTAATGGCAGTTCTGTCTGCAATCAGTTCCTTTAAAGCAATCATATCTCCAAATTCCTCTAGCAAATTAATTCTCAAGTTTTAAGCTGCGAGACAAGTGAAGAATTTCAAGAGATTTTACGTTAGAAATGCCTCTTGGAAGACGACTCAGGTTCTTGCGTCCTTTTAAATTCAAGAAAGCAAGTCCTCTCAAATGTCCAATAGACTCGGGAAGCTCAACCAAGCTTCTGCAACCTTTAAGTATCAGTTCCTTTAGATTCTTCAAAAGACAAAGGGAAGACGGTAGTTGCTTTAAAGCAGTTCTGTCTAAAGACAGCTCTTTGAAAGCACTCATCTTTCCAAGTTTCTTTGGAACTTGTCAAGTTTTAAGCAACCAGACAAGCAAAGAGTTTCAAGACGTTTTAAGTTAGAAATGCTTGTTGGAAGATTCCTAAGATTCTCGCATCCTTTTAAATCCAGCAAAATAAGGCTTTTCAGGCATCCAATGGACTCGTGTATCTCAACCAAACTTGTGCAACCTTCAAGTATTAGGCTCTCTAGATGTGGAGCTTGTAAGAACTCTAGTGAGATCTTTGGAATGGCTAAGATTAAGGACTTTCAGCTTGTTGAATATCTGTGAAAACAGCGTTATAAAAATAAAAAAATCTTGTGAGGTGTATACATCTAACATTAATAGAGGAATGAAAGATATTATAGAACTTGATTGTACTTTATACTCCTCCCAGGCTTGTTTGAGTTTGCCATGTTGCATGTCAAGAATAACAAGGTTCTATAGATCAAAATCAGGAGGCAGAAATCCGAGGGGACACTTATGCCATCTTAGCTCTTTGGAAAGATGCTCATAGCATCCTGTGAGATGTACATCATTGAGTTGGAGCAATCTCAAATTCTTCATATTTGCGAATGCTTTAGTTTTCAAACCCTCATCTTTAAGTACAGGCACATTTAAGATGATATCCTCTACTGCTTCAGATCCCTGGCAAGACAGAAAGTTGGATTAACAATGCACATCATCTTCTGTAAAACTAGAAGACCCATGAAACCAGATTAGGCCAAGTATTCTCACTATAATCCAAACAAACAAACAAACATGGGATTTATGCATGATTAGAACTGCTCAAAACTCAACTGCATATCTGTAAATGTTTTCAATTGTAACGCCCCGGTCCTGTAGGGGTCGGAGTGTTAGCTCTTATAACCTAAAACCATCTCTCATAACATGTTTTTATACTCCAAATTCTTCATCAAAATACAAATCCATTTATTCAAATCAAATATATATGTTCCTCCACCATGACACCAAATAAATAATTCAATGAAATAATTTAAAAACTCCATAAAGATTCAGAAATATCCATAACTCCAAATACCAAATAACATAAAATCATCAACCTACTAAATAAGACTCTCAAATAAAAACTTATACCCTCTGGTACTTATTCCTCTACGATATCAAACCATGCTAATACTTCCTACTCTTGACTTCCAGCTGAGGCATCAAAATTATCTGAAAAATATTATGGAGATAAGGGGTAAGTTATCAACAACTCAGTAAGCAGAAAACATATACTAACATGTAAACATGTGCATTTACAGAACTCAGAATGTAGAACAAAATATTTATTTTCAGAATGCATAATCAGAAACATTTACTTTCAGAATGCAAAACCAAAACTTGTTATAAAAAATAACGGAGCAAAACTTGCAGAAAGCAGTCTTATTCAAAAATCCTTTGGCATATCAAAATCTGAGACCTCATCTTCATCATATCGGAGCATCACATCGGGACATATACCATATTTAACCCCCGCGGTAGGGTTATAAACCACAATTATAACCCGTGGAAAGGTCGTATCCACTATTATTACCCGTGGTTGGGCCGTATCTACTATTATTACTAGTGGCTGGGCCATATCCACTACTATCACCCGTGGTTGAGTCTTATCAGAACAAAACGAAACCATCAGAATCAGACTTTAATTAGAATACAAAATCAGAATACAGAATCAGAATCTCATGCCAAGGTTTTCAGATGCCACATCATATCAAAAACCAAATACTAAACAGTTTCAGATAATTTCACATGTCCGAAATAAACAGAATCAAAACATCTTCATTTATTCACAGCAAAACTTTTAGATCTCATGCATCAGAACATCTTTATTTCATCAAAACAAAACTTTCACACAAAATCTCATATTCGCTCGCTTTTGCACAGTTTAAAAACATAATGCACAAAAAAACTGGCTCATGTCTACACCAGTCATGACAAAAATACTCCTCTTTCTTACGGATCTTATGAGTAATGCAGAGCAAATAACTGAGGTTATTTTCACATTTCTTTTCAAAAACAAATATTTAATGTACATTTTCATAAATCAACCTCAGTTCATTTTCTTTTTATGCAAAGTTTAGCATAGGAACTCCGCTTACCTGAACTTCTTAGTTTTTCAGAATTTCTCCATAACAATACTGAATGAAAATCAATTGTCACCTATGAAATAGCCACGTACTCCCATAAATTCTCAATCAAACAAGTATATCAATGCTTAATCCTGAAATACTAAGTAATCTATTTTTCCTTAAAAATAATCTACAATTCTCGTAACTCTAAAATATCGTCACTTCCCAAATTCATCGATGTCCACTTAATATTCACTTAACCTAATTCTCACTTATTCACAAGTTTATTTAACAAAAATCAAAACCCAACCCATTTAAAAATGAAAAGTCGCTGAAATAAAAATATTACCTGACTCAATAATTTAGAACCCGAACTCAAAATAATTTAGAAACCAAGCCCGACCCAAAACATTTAACTTTTAAATAACTTAACAAAACATACTCAAAAACAAAAAGAACACTGGTAGAAAACAAGCCTATGTTGCCTAAAGGGCAAAGTTGTAATTTATTAAAACTAAGCCTCCCTACTCCTACGTAAAGGGCTTACGTGAAAAACATAAACCAAAGCTTGTTGCAGGGAGATACTCGCTAGACTCAGGGTAGTCGTGCGACGGAGATTCACATGAGAGCAGCTGCGATGTGGTGGAGACACGGGTGGAGCTGGCAGCTTAGGGTGGTGTGAGGTGGCCAACGAAACACTCTGTGCAGGTGGCGTCGAAGTGGAGGGGCTCGTGCCATGGGGTGGCTGGGTTAACTCACGATGGGGAAATAATTTCCTTGTTTCAGTGTGGCAGATCAAGTAGCACTTGTAGTGGTTTTACTTTTGGTGGTTGGGCAATGATGGTCAGAGGGTGGAGCTGCGACATGGGTGGCTGGCGATGCCGCTAGACTTCCGTCGTGCAGCGCACTGAGAGTAGACAAATGTGCTTTGTTTTCTTGCTTAAAACATGGGTCTTCGGTGGTTATTCTCTTGCCATGCAATCCGTGTGCTCGGTGTTTCACGTGGGCGTTTCACATGGTGAAAATTGTGGTGGTGATAGTTTACGGTGGAGGGAGTCAAGGTGGATGAGCTTATGGTGGCTTGGGTTGTTCTGTAACTACTGCTGCTCGGTGATGCAAAAACAGAGGTGGTACCAAATGGCTATCTGAAGACCTGAGTTGTTGGAGCATGACCCAAAGGCGTGCGCAACACGACGTTAACATAAAATATTTCTTATTTTTAGGAACATTGTCTCTTATAAAAAACTTCAATATATTATTTTCATTAAATAATCTTAATTATTCAAGAACACAAGTCTATGACTATTACAATATAGCAAGGATTGATGATAACGTTAATGGAGAGCTTGAGGATGGGGGGAGGAATTTTAGCATATAAATCTCTAGAGGAAAAAGAACAAGAAGAAAAGATAATTAGACTAATACAAAAATTAGTTTATTCGATTCTCAGAAGATATATATTTTTATAGATCAGCTAGCTCTAGTACGTGAGTAAAAACAAGCAAGATCGAGCACATGATGAAAAATACGTACGTCTTTCTAATGAATGAATCGAGTTTTAACGTCGTTTTTTTGTTGATTTGGTATACAACCAAGTTTTACCGGTGTTGTTAGAATTAAATGAAGGATGAGAAAGATAAGTTACAATTTTGTTGAGAGAAAATAACTTGGAACAAAAAGATTGTGAAAGTTTGAATATATTCAAATATTCTGTAAAACCCCAAAATACAGAGGAACTTTATACAGGTAAAGAAAGAAATAAAGCAAACTAGCTAAAAATATTGGCGGTGGCTATTAAACAAGATAAGGAAATACTAACACAAAACTCTATACAAGTTATCTAAGCAGAGGCATAGAGTAAATCAAGGAGGATGGCTTGTGGGCAGTGTCTTTCCAAATATGGCAATTATGTTTCCAAGGTGCTGAACTGCTTCTACCGCAGGTTGAGGATTATGGGGCAGATTCTCTGCTGACTTATCTCTCAATTTCCTTGAATCTTGAGAGATGTTTTCTTGTTGTCTCAAAAATCTTCACCTCGGTCAATAAAGGACTCAACATAGATGAATAAGAATAAAATAATATTATTTTATAGTGAGATAAGATAAGATGATTTGGATAGTGAAATGAGATAGTGATTATTTGGATAGTGAGATGAGATAAGATGATTTTAGATGAATTAAATAAAATATTATTATAATATTTTTTAATATTATTATTTTTGAGATTTGAAAATTTTAAATTATTTATTATATTTTGTACAGAAATTTGAAAAAGTTCATGTAATGATGAGAGTGTTTCTCAATCCAAAAATCTTGCAACAGTTTATGTTCACTTATTGCGACCAAATCTAGTCGTTGGAGATACTTCTAGCCGCAAAAACCATTCTACCTGTATTGTGGCAACTGAACCATTCTACCTGTATTTTTAGTGTACGTAAACAAATTTCTTATTTTATTATAGCTCTGTTTGTATGCCATATTTGGTTGGTGAGAAATTCTAGGAAAATTGGGGGGGGGGGGGGGTAATGCTTCAAGCTTAAGGTTCTTTCTCGTTGCTGAAGAAAGTACTTGTTATGACGTTGCATGGCTAGGTTTAGATTTTGAGATGATTTGAGTTGAATTGTAAATTAGGAATAGAATTAGAATTTGGTGTCTGAGAGGTGATTAGTAAAGTATATCGTATGTAGGGTGAATGTTAATCAACATTTAAGGTAGTAAGGTGCGTTACTAACATTTAACATTAACCATATAAGATAGTTATTTAGGGACAACTAAATTATTCAATCCGCCAATTTGAACCTCTCACTTGAACTCTGTCGGATTTAAGTAAACGATAAAAATTAAGATAGAAATAGCTATGTGAGAATTGTTAAAACAAACAATAAAAATTAAGTAAACAAACGATAAAAATTAGCTATGTGATTTTATTTTTGCATTCACTCCTAATTGTTAATTCTATGGTAGTATATATGTACTTACTAACAAAACTAATCCAAATTAATAAATTAGCTAGTGAAAAACTTGAAAATAAAAGTGTAAATAAATATGAAAAATGAGGTTGTAGATTTACCAAATAGCTTATAAAAAGAGACTAAGATATTTCATTGCCTCTTATGAGATGTGAAAAAAAAATGAGAATGTGAGATTTTATTAATAACAAAAAATAGGTGTGAGAATGAAAAATTGTTGAAAAACTAAAAGAAACCTAGACAACTAAATACTAAGTAAGATTTTTTAAAATATTTTGGGGGAGCAAATTATATTTATATTAGGACATTTTTAAAAAACCATATACTAAAACAAGTTTTTAAAAATTTTTGGGGGGCTACATCAATGTAGGTCCGCCCCTTTTGTAAATAGTAATATTTTATGAATCCTATTGAGATGGATTTAATATTTTTTGGTTAAGAGAGTTTAACTTTTTAGGTAGAAATGTATGAAATAGGTTGAGATGAATTAACTTTTTTATGAAAAGTTAAAAAAATAGCAAATTCTTCAATGATTAGTTTAAGATGAATTGAATTTCATTCAACAATCAAACAACCTAAATAAGTTAGGAAAGAGCCATATTTCAGTACTAAAGCTATGGGTCTCCCTAGATTAAAGTCGCTGGTAGATTCTAAAGGCTCATACAACAAAGTAATTCTTAATTTTCGTATATTCGTCATCGATCGATCCTTGTTTTCTCAATACTGTTTCCGTTAATTGTTTCAGAGCATAATAATTTGATGGATATAAGGATTAGATCTGGTACCTGTCCTAGCGAGAATGATTTCTAGGTCACAAAAAATTAAATGGTTGGTAACTAGAGGTGTAACCGGTCTAGTTTTGGACAAAATCTAGGACCGAACTGGTATGTACCAGTTTTACATTTTTAAAAACCGATTACGCCCCAGTTACTCTCCTAAACCGGTACCTCCGGTTTTACCGGTTTCCGATCCGATCCGATCCGGTTTTCCTATTTTTTTTAAATGTAAAAAACATCTAATAAAATGTTACTTCTTATGATAAAATATTTTTAATAATTTAATATATATATATATTATGTTTAAAGCATATGATCAATTAAATTTTTATCTTTAAGATTAAACTTTTATTTTATAAATTATAATAACATTATCTTATATATAATTATATTAATAACATATGATCAAACAAATTACAAATGTTCATATTTAAAATTAACATTTTATGTTATAATTTATAAATTATAATATGAAATTATTTCATATATGATATATAATTATATACATTATATATAAAAATTTAATATATAATTATATATTATATATAAAACTTATATATATAAATATTTTGTATAATATATAAAATTAATTTATATATATATTTTTTCCAACCGGTCCGGTTCCGGAAACTATGGAACCGAAACTGGACTGGATCTGGCTAGTTTTCATAATATAGAAACCAGTTCCGGACCGGACCGGTTCAAAACCAGTCCGGTTCGGTCCGAATCGGTTTTCCGGTTTAAATTTACACTCCTATGGTAACCATGGCTGTCTGATCACTGCAATATTGCACTTAATTACCTTATATATGCCAAGGCAGTTTGCTGTTTACCACATGAGATCGAATGCCTAATTAGCTTATGTTAATGCATGGTAAATAAATTAGCATATATACAAGTGGAAAAGTCTACTCATCATCTATACACTATACATAATACATAATTTTTTTTTCCTTATCAAATGTGCTGTGTATGGATGATAAGTAGAAGAATTATTTTAATTTAGCAAGAATAAAAAAAAAAAAAATCAAGTGTAATGTGTGACATAAATTAGATGATGAATAGAAGAATTCGTATGAGTAGTAGTTCTTGAGCAGTCGTATATTTTACGCTGATGGGAATTTGAACGGGTCTTGAGGTTCTTTAATGTCCAAACCATCCATAACCATCACCCTCTTGTTTCTTCACCCTCGTTAATGTCCACATCCATAACCCACTTGTTTCTTCAACCTCATTAATGTCCAACCATCCATAACCCTCTTGTTTCTTCCTTGATCATGATCATTATATGTATCCAAGGGTCAAGTAAATACTGCCGTGTTTTTTTACAAGTCCATTGAAATGAACAAGTGATAGCGCCACTCTTATTCATTCCAAATCTGTAGTAATCATGCATCAACTTGAGTAGTGTCAATGGTACTGAAAAATCAACTACGAACGTCGACTACTTCCATATATATTATCCTTAATTTGAGGGCTTTTAAAGATCAGATTAGAATCGAAAACTAAAACGCGTTTAATTATTTTCTTGCTTTTTGACTTGCAGTATTCTCTGAGAATTAAAAGCCCCCTGGCCTCTTAACTAAATATTATAGCTAGATAGATACTTCTTAATAATTTGTATATAAAAATTTTTATGTGCAATCATTTTTATATATTTTTTGTATATTTCATTGATTATATAATTGATTGCGTCATTTTTTTTAATATAAAATAAATATTAAGTTCTACCACATGATCAGTAAAGTGTGTAATTAAGAATATACAAAAGTGACTATATAATAACAAATTGGTCTGTATATAATAAGAACATGGAAAATGCTGGAGCTCCCGCTGGGGGCTCCCGCTGGAGCTCCAGTGTATTTTATGATGTGTTTTTTTTAATTCTTTTTTTATATAGATGTTTTTAATGATTTTAAATATTTTAAAAAAAAATTATAATATTATTAAATAATACTTACTTAATCACGAAGTAAAATATAAAATATTTTTTTATAATTTTTTATTTTACTTCGTGATTAAGGAAGTATTTTTAAATAATTTTTTTTTACTTCTTGATTAAGAAAGTATTTTTAATGATATTTTAAATTTATTTTATTTTTAAAAAAATATTAAAAAATGAAAAAAAAAAATTATATAAAAAATAACTTAAAAAAAATACATACAATTTTTGTTACCGCCCCAGCGTGAACTGTAGCACTATCCTAAGAACATCTAGAACAAGGGAAAGTGGATCTTAATTTCCATCGTTGACCGACCGGAAAAGCTGAAGTAGTACCAAAAACGCTAAGAATTGACCTCCGTGCATGGAATGCCAAGTCTCAAGATATAGGAGAAAAATAAAAAAAAAAATAAAAAAACTACAACGAAGAATATATGCTTTGACCTCCGTGCATCACGGCCCGTTTGCATAGCGAGTGAGTTTCATCTCATTTTATCTCATTTAATTATTATAATTTTTTTAATTTTTATATAAAATATAATATACAATTTAACTTTTTTTAAATTTCATAACAATAATAATATTTTAATAATATTTTATTCAACTTTCAACTTTTATTTAAAATTATTTTACCTCGTTTCACCATTCAAATCGCACCAAAAAACAGGAGTACTGCTCTACCCTTTTAGCATATATATATATATATATATATATATATATATATATATATACTAGCGGTGGTAAACGTGCAAATCACATTTGTCACATCTGTCAAATTGAAGAAAAAAATCAAATATAATTTTAAATATTAAAATAATCTAAAGTATAAGAATAAAATTATTATTTATTTATGTTCATCATTTATTATGAAATTTAAATTATATTAAAAATTCAAATTAATTATATAGTTTTTTTCTCTTAAAAATGTACAGTAAAATTTTATCATTTATTTAATGATGAAAAATTAGTATTTTATAAATTAAAGTTGATTTTTAGTGTATGATATAATATTATTCTTTTAAAAATGTTCAGTAAAACTATATCTTTTATTTAATGATGAAAAATTAGTATTTTATAAATTGAAGTTAATTTTAAGTGTATGATAGAATATTTATATTTTAATTATCTATTTTATATTAGTTTAAATCAATATTTAAACTTCTATCGTTAGATTAAAACTGAAAATTAAAGATGAAGAGTTATAATTTAAAACTTATAAACCAATATTTTTTATCACTTTTCCTTTCTCCCTCTCTCATTCTCCACGCATGATTGTGATATTACGCCGCACATTGGCATTCATATAGACGAACCAAAAAAAAAATCTTACTGTTTATTACTGTTGATGAACCGTTATAAACAATATAAATATATGCGGAAAAAAAAACTACACAACTTATTTATTATTTATTACTGTTGATAAACAGTAATAAATAATAGTTTAATAGCCTCTCTTAAGATATAGGCATATATATATATATATATATATATATAGAGGATGTGTATGTAATGGTCCAAACTCATAAGGGTATTGCTATATCACACTCTCCACACACTTCACATAGTTTTTTTTTTTTTTTTCACCCATACTGTGCTGGAGCTGTGTGAAATGTGCTGGGCTACTGTACTTCATACAGTAGTGTGTGAACAGATTTATTCAACTCAGAAACGCGTGAGCATTTATTCGATTTACGTACTTTCTCTCTCTTTGATTACCAAAATTACCACGATTTCTCGCCCTTACTAACCCCAACATCTCTCCCTTTCTGCCTGTACTCTAAGTATGTACCAACCATGGAGGGCCAAACCAACCCTGCGTGAGGAAGCTTGAAGCGCGCGGAAGCTGGATCCAGAATTCGAAAGCCAAAACGAGCATCGAAAGGTTCTCGTTCTCGGAGACGGCCATATGAGCAAAGACGGTACCATTTTGGCCTGCCGCTCCATCTGGCACATCAAAATAGATGCGATTTTCCGTCTACCACTACTTCTGTTTTCGTGATTTATCGATTTTATGTTTGGTTCTAGAATTACATGGTTTCTTGCATTTATGTGATTCCTCTAATAATACAATCTTATATACTATTTATCTTCGGATAAGTTATGTGCGTGCGATTTCTCTGCAGAGCTGATCACGACGTAGTTTATAAGTGTGCATATAAATATGATAAGAGAAATAATTTGTATAAATTTTAAACAGACGAGTCCTTATAAAAAAGTAGTCTCCAATTAAAAAAATGTAAAAAAAAAAATTATTTTTTATTAACGGAATCTATTTTTTTTATACAAAGAACTTTGTATATAAATTGAATATTTGAGACGTGTACTTAGTATTACTCAAATTTGAAATAGCTACGGCCTGTTGCAACTTGTTATAAATAATTCTAATTACATAACTACAGTACTCCATTTTAAATAAAGTTGTAAAATAATTGTAACTTTATTATTTTCCTATGCACGCCGATTTTGTATCGAGACGTTCATTTTACCCACTTCAACTCGAGCACCTTAAAATTTAAATCGATCACATCTCTTATGTTTTAGCATGAAATTTGTCTCCAAAGATGTTTTTATTTTCAATTTCTCAATTTACGCAGTCGCTTTATGTAATTTTTCAGTGCGATCATCGACCATTAAACCTTGTTCGAACCATTGGGATTACGAGGTTTTCCTAAGTTTTAGAGGTGAAGACACCCGTAAGAATTTTACTGATCACCTCTATTCCGCCTTGATGCGAACCGGAATTCGGACATTCCTCGATGATAATGAGCTTTCAAGAGGGGAGAATATATGCAAGGAACTAATCAATGCGATCCATGGGTCAAGTATTTCCCTCGTAATTTTCTCCAAAGATTATGCCTCTTCTACTTGGTGCCTCGATGAGCTTGTTCAGATCCTTCATTGTAAAAGTACCATGAACCACATTTTTATTCCGATATTTTACCATGTGAATCCCTCCGATATGCGAAAGCAGACTGGTGTTTTTGCCGAAACATTTGCTAGACATGAAGAGAGACTTCAGGAAGATATGGAAAGGGTGCGACGATGGAGAGCAGCTTTCACTGAAGCTGCGGATTGTTCTGGCTTCGACCTCCAGAGCGATGCAAATGGGTATATATTATTCTAAGCACTCGTAATTTTTCATGCAGTTTTTTTAGTTGACTTTTGTCCTTTAATTTTCTTTGAGATCTTAGATGGAAATAATTAACTTTACCAAATTTTTTAAGAAAAAATTATTGCATGTTATTTGGGAGTACCTAACAATTAGGCCTCGTTTGCATTCAAAACCCACATCAACTCATCTCAACTCATTTCATCTCATCATTACAACTTTTTTAAATTTCCATACAAAATATAATAAACAATTCAACTTTTTCAAATCCCAAAATAACTTTCCCAAATTTCCACACAAAATATAATAAATAATTCAACTTTTATTCTACTATTCACAAACCATCTCAACCCACCTCAACTCATCTTTGAATCCAAACCACTCCTTAATGTCCCTGCAAACTGATCTATAAAAACTTGTTTGAATGGTATTCCTAAGAAATTAGCTAGAACTTACATATCGATGTTTCAATTTTTTTTTCTATTCCTAATAAATTGAGAAGATAACACTCATAATTTTTTATTCTTCTCTCTCTCTTCTCATACTTATTTCACTGTTCTTTTTCCCATTTGAATTGATATGATCAGGTATGAAGCAAGGTTCATCGAGAAGATTATTGAACAAGTCTTGTATAAATTGAATCCCATTCGCTTGAATGTTGTTGAGCACCCAGTAGGAATAGATTGTCATGTCGAAGAGATGAAAACTTTATTACAACTTGGAACAAGTACTACTGAACTTCTCATCATGGGTATGTATGGGATAGGTGGAATTGGTAAGACAACCTTAGCTAAAGCTGTCTATAACCATATATGTGATGGGTTTGAAGGAAGCAGTTGTCTTTTAAATGTTAGAGAAGTTTCAGAACAATCCAATGGTCTAATTCAGTTACAAGAACAACTTCTTTTTGATATCCTGAAAGTGAAAATCTTGCTGATTGGTAATGTTGACAAAGGAATCAGTTTGATTAAACAAAGACTTCACCGAAAAAGAGTTCTTGTTGTTCTTGATGATGTGGATCGACTCGATCAAATATATGCATTAGCCAGAAATGGTGAATGGTTTTTTGGCCCTGGAAGTAGAGTCATTATAACGACCAGAGATGAAGAATTGCTGGTTAAACTACGAGTAAATTACTCCTACAAAGTTGAAAATATGAATCATTCGGATTCTCTAGAGCTTTTTAGTTGGCATGCCTTCAACATGCCCCATCCAGAAGAAGACTTTCGTGAGATTTCCATTGATGTAGTGGATTATGCCGGCGGGCTTCCATTAGCACTAGAAGTTTTGGGTTCTGATCTGCGGGGAAGAAGTATTATTAAATGGAAAACTACATTGGAAAAATTTAGAAAGAGTCCAAATGCTCAAATTCAGAAAATACTCGCAATAAGTTTCGAGTCACTAGACCATACTACAAGGGAGGTGTTTCTAGATATTGCGTGTTTCTTTCTGGGTGTCAACATAGAATATATCTTCAAAATACTGGAGGAATGTGGTTTTTTTCCTGATATTGCTATCAATATTCTCGTTCAAAGGTCTCTCGTGAAAATTGATTATCCAAATTTAAGGATGCATGATCTTATTCGAGATATGGGAAGGGAGATTGTTCGTCAAGAGTCACATCATCCAGAGAAACGTAGTAGGTTGTGGTATCATGAAGACGTGTTAAAAGTACTAAAAAATCATACGGTAAGAAATATTTCCACTGTTATATCATATCAGAACTAATGTAAGTACACCATGATATACGTGTTATATATGTAGGCACGCATGCATTGGAGTTTAGTCATTTTGCAAGCATGCATCACGTGACTCAATCAAGCATGCATCAATTTTGTCCTAGTCCATTCCAAAGGTGGTATATTCTTGAAAAAAAAATGGTTAAATGCATTCATAATCGAACATTTTTATTCTATTAGGGATCGGAAGTAGTGGAGGGTCTCAGCCTAAATCCGCCCATACATGATCAAGACCATGTCATATCTTTGGAATCTGAAGCATTTGCAAACATGAAGAATTTGAGACTGCTTCAAATCAAGGGTGTCAAAAATTTAAAACTTGAAGGATGCGCTGAGCATCTTTCCAAAGAGCTAAGATGGATTTGCTGGCATAGCTGTCCCCTGAGATTTCTTCCGCCAAGACTTCATCTTGAAAATCTTGTTGTGCTTGACATGCAGTATAGCAAAATCAAACAAGTCTGGAAGCTGGAGAATAATGTATGCCAAATCTTTCCATGCCTACCTTTAATGTCTTTTATTCAATGGTACTTGATGTTAAACGGAGAACGCACGAGATTTTTTACTCATTTTCCGAATCTTGTTTTGGCAGATGCTCTACAAGTTGAAAGTTCTTAATCTCAGTTTTTGCGAAGATCTCACCAAATCACCGAACTTCTTACAAGTCCCAAATCTAGAGGAACTAATACTTGAAGGTTGCACAGGCTTGGTAGAGCTACATGAGTCTATTGGATATCTAAAAGGACTTGTTTTGCTGAATTTGAATGGATGCAAGAGCCTTATGAATCTTCCGGAAAGCATTTCTAGCTTAAAATCTCTCAAATTTTTTCACATGGCATGCTGCTTCAATATCACGCGGAACATCGCAGACAGAACTACTATTAACCTACCAAATAGATCATGGAATCCCAGAAATTTCCTAGGGGCTTCCCTTCATGCTTTTGGGTTTTTGGTAAAACTAGGTCTCCGTAACAGCAATTTATTGGAAGGTGACTTTCCCATCGATTTTGGGGGCTTATCTTCACTCCAAGATTTGGATTTATCTGTCAACAATTTTCGTGATCTCCCTCATGGCATCTGTCACCTTCCCAAATTAACCCGTTTAAATTTAGCTGAGTCTAGATCCATTCGCTCAATTTCAACTCTTCCTGCAAATTTACGGATCTTATTTGCAGTTAGCTGTGAGTCACTGGAAAGCATCTCGATTTCGGAGTCACGATTGCATGCACTTGTACTTAGGGACTGCCACAAACTAGTTGACATTCAAGGCTTTGAGAATTTGGCATTTACGATAGCGGTTTGCCTGGAAGGGTGCCTCGAACAAGAAGAAGATATTGATTTTGTGAAGAGTCTATTCCAGCTCCAGGTTCTTTCTCTTTCTTTCTGGGTCTCTCTTTATCACTGATCACTCTCTTTTATTCTCTGATCTGATCTGAACATTTCCCCGAATGGCAGAAGCGGAAGTGGCCGTCTAGGATTGAGAGGCGCCAGATATCCTTGTATGGTGACGAGATTCCAAGTTGGTTCAGTCATAAGAGAAAAGGATCTTCAGTATCCTTTCATATACCTTCACTTTCAGATCAAGACGGAGTGATTAACGGATTAGTATTTGGAGTTGTTTGTAGAAATAAAAACAGTCTCCATGAATGGCATGGTGAAATGAGCGTGGTATTCCACAATAAAACAAGAGGCCACAGACATATTATTGATCGAATGTTCTATTACACGATAGGGTCTGTGGATTATTTACTTTTGCTTCAGGTGGGAGTGGGTGGAGGTAGTAAAATCCCATATGGTCAGGAGATGATAAATGGGGAGGAAATCGAGGTGTCCTTCGAATTCGAGTGTTTACAGGCGCTGGAGTACGTTGGAGTGAAGGAGTGTGGAGTTCATCTACTGATCATTCAGCATGGTAATTGAGTAGTACTGGCTAATTAATATTAATATTACAGTATTCTGTCAACTTTTTATTGTGCTGTACTCTATCCTGATTTACTGTAAATAAATTTGTTTATTTAAATTGTTTTATAGAGAAGGATCAGGGTTTAATGGTGTATAGTGAAAAGCGAAAGAAAAGGATAGAAGACGAGATGATCGATACTCGGCGGCCTGCTACGAAGCTTGTAAGAGACAGACCTCATAATCGGCGGATGCACCAGGAATACGACGTGAACGTTGCTTTTGTGTCCTATATAGAACGTAACAGTAAATATGTAGGTTACTAGAGATAGATCGAGTTATCATGTTATTTACAATCTTGACATGTAACACATCAATTTTTATAGAGCTTAGAAGTTATAATTATATTAATTTGTATCAAAAATCAAATTAACAAGATATTGTTAATTATGATCACAGTTATCATATTCATAAATTTATACTTAACCTGCACTGGAAATGTTTGTAAGATGAAGTTCTCGATCTCACCCACCACTATTTTTTGTGGAAAAAGGAAAATACGATGTTTGGTGTAAATAACAGGGATTATTGAGCTCAAAACCACAATATTGCACTCTCAGTATATATATGATTTAATTTATGCTGGAAGTGTAGGGAATAAAGCATCTCTGTTTAACTCTGGATTAGTGTGTAATTTATTATGTTGATGAAAGTGTGTTTGCTCTAATGTCACAAGTTGAAGGATTCAATATGAACCTAATTTACTATGATCTTTACCAGGCCACACGCCTAGAAAAGTTTGACTCGTTTAATCATTTCGTAATACGACATAGTAGGATTGAAGGACGCAATGTCAAGCAAATTGTGCATGATATTCAGTGTACAAAACCAGGTTTTACTTTGATAGTTAATTAATTCATGCAAAGAGTTGTACAAGTTATTGAAGTCATATACCGTATGCGTACACACAACTAGTAGGAGAAAAGCTGGCCTACTGTTTGCAAATTGCATCAATGAATGCAAGAAAGTGGGCCCATTCATCTCACTTGATGTTGATTTTACATAAATATGAGTTGGCTCAAGCTGCTGGGACATGACTACATGATCTGTTTGAGTTGGTGGTGCTCACAAGAAAACAAAGGCATATCAATGTGTTTATGGCAATGGAGTTTGTGTGAGTTTTCACAAAAGATTTCTAATATATAAGATTTCTATGGCTTTTCGACTAACTTCAATTAACATATATAACTATAGATGTAACTTCTACACATGAAATAGGCACTAATCTTGTTGTACTTACATTGTCAAAACTTGTAAATCTTCGACATATATATATATATATATATATATATATATATATAATTAGCTATATGATCACCGGCAGCTTGCTGATGATCTTCGGAAAGACAAAAGATGTAGTTTTCACAAAAGTTGAACTATCTCTATCTAAGTCCTATTAAATTTTTTTTAGATCGAACATTCTCATGTGCTATAAATAATTGGTCATTAAAATGGGTAAAGGAGGAGAATCTAATGATACATTAGAAACCCAGCTAGTTCCATTATTTCTGTGGGTATGCATCTTCACTTTGTTCAGCTACAACTCCGGATAAAACTAAGTCTAGGAATATATATATATAGTTTTGGCTATAAGTTAACAATATATATATAGTTTCTTTTTATAATTTCAATTTCAAGTTTCTCGTGAAATTGACATTCACACATCAAGCCAGTTAGAACAAGCAAACCCAACAAATAAAATCAAGTTGGGTATTCCCCTAACAATTAAAACCAAACCCAGAAATCCAATGAAAGTCCAGTACTCTACTCAACCAAGTGACTACCCCATACATTCCTCACGCACAGAATCATAGTTACAAAGAGAGAGAGAAAGTATCCAAACAAGTGAACAATGCCCTAGAGGGAAAGACCGACGGCGACAGGGATGCAGCGATTGAGATGTGGCAAGGACGAGCGGCGGACGGTTATGGGGCCATGGCTCACGGGGTCACAGGCTCAAGGTGCTTAGGGTTTCTATGTTTTTGCAGCGTAACGAGACAGCGAGACCAGGGGGAGATGAATATAACCCGTATCAAAACGGTGTCGTTTTGATACCGGTTTTTATTAAAAAAATAAAGATCCGGGTACCGGGTTTCAAATTCATATCTGGACCAGGCTGGTTCGGGTTTTCAAACCTGAGTTTCAGTCCGAGTTTTCAAATCCGGGTTTCGGCCCGGGTTTGATCCGAGCCGAAACCCGATTTTCCGGGTTCCGGACGGAAACCCGGCCCGGATGAACAATCCTATGTCTGGCTGGTTTGGCAACCAAGAGTATCTCAAGTACTCTCACTACTATTCTTTACTTTATTATTACTTTTCACCTACTTTTTACTATTATTCAATATTCTATTTTTACTTTTTCATTACTTTTTCACTACTATTCACAAACATTCTCAACACTTCTCAGGTATTCTCACTACCCAAACCAAGCCTTAAGTAAACAATTGATGTTAATAAGTTATGTGCTTCTTTTTCTCAAAATGAAAAGAAAAGGAGAGGGGAAACTTGTGTATGGGTTTATGCTCTTTTTCTCACAAGTAGTCAAGGACCTGCTCCTTGTGTATGAGTTTATGCTGAGGGAAAACTTGGATCATCATCTTTGTAGAAGTATAACTTTGAGGAGAAAATTGAGAAGATAATATCACTTGTGCATTGATTATATGTAAATGAGGTTTTTTGTTACTTTTTAGTCTTTTGCCATGTAGACATATTTATGTTATCAAGTGTTTTATGCTTCATGAGTTTAGATGAACATTTCATGTATATGCTTCTTGCCTTCCCCTTTTCATTTTCTCTAATATATTTAGAATTTTTGTTTTATAAGATTTGAAGGTGACATTTAATATTTTTTAGGAACCTGATACAAAGATTTCTGCTAGTATGTTGTACTTGATAATACATGCTTACAGGTTTTGTACGTTAATGTGCCTTGAGAAATCTAAAGTTGCACACTTAGAATATAATATAATTGCTTTATGGATTGTAATGATCTAATGTATATAATTGTTTTTATGAATTGTAATATATATAATGTAATTGCTTAGAATATAAAACAAGTACTTTGTGTGATTGTTTTATGAATTGTAATATAATGTAAGATGTGTACTGTTTTATGTATTTTTTTTCAATACTATTTTTTTTTAATTTATTAACATACTATTTCCAGCGATATATATTGGTTAGAAATAATTTTTTTGTCACAAATACTTATTTACGTCAATCTTAATCAACGAAACAAGTATCTTGGACCAAGACAAATTTGAGCGACCTTCAAGACGGAACATATTTTTTGTGACAATATAATCGTCACATAAAATTATTTGCAACAAAAAATCGTATTATAAATGACTTCTTTTCTGGCGAGAAAAAATTATCGAAAAAAGTTCTACTGACAACAATTAGTCATAGTTGGTGCTTTTTTGCGATGACATTTGAGACTATTTGCGGCGACATAGATCACCACAAATAGAGTTTTTCTTACCATTTGAAATGTCTTTTGCGTCGCTTATGTCCTCTATTAGTGACAACAAATTTCACCGCCAATGTGTACATTTTTGCAATGATATTTCATATCGACACTAAAAGGTAATTGCGACGCTGATCATGCTTTTTGTGACGATTTTAAGTGATGCGAAAAGCTGTTTTTCTTGTAGGATCGTACTTGTCCTGGTGTTGAGTTATATAACAGATTGCAATAAGACAGATATATAGGATACCTTGGCAGTTTTAAGTTAAAAGTTGAAAATAGTATCATATATTCTTAATTTTTAAGTTTATGACCCCACAACTCAAGCCAATCAATTCTAACAATCATCAGGTAATTGATAATGAACCCACTAAGTAGTCTAGCTAGGCACCGAACAAATTCAACGTCAAATTAGATCAAGTTTCAAGAAATTTCAATTTGAAGTTCAAATAATAAGGACTTACCATCATTCTGGCATAAACAGATCCAATGCGACCAGCTCCAATCACCCAAACAGTCTGTCCTTTAAGCAGGTTTCCCACAAACCTATCAGAGAAAGAAAGCCAAATCATGCTTTGTTCTTGATCGTCTGAAACGTATCAAATCAGTACACTAACCATATTAGTAATGAAACTGAAATCAATCTTTGCCTTTTTTTTCCCCAGTACACTAAACCCAAAATTTAACCATATATGAACAAATACAATTAAAACAAGGCAAATAAGTACCTGTACATGTATGGAGGTGCTTCAACATAATTAATTAAATGGGTATATGTGCTATTGTCCACAGCATGTTAAGAATCGTAATACCAGCAATGGTATGGTTGGTCAAATATTTATAAATATCAGATATCTCAATGAACACGTGCACAAAAATTAAAATGCACGACACAGACACAAAACAAACCAGCAAACAAGAAAAGACTTACAAGAGTGTTTCCAACAGCAACACCATACTTGTTAGCAGCATTGACATCAACGTTGTTGTAACTAACTGCCATGTTACTGAAAGCTGTCCCTCCTGCTCTTCTCAATGCTGAAAATAGTGCCTCTCCCCAGTCTTCTGTCAACTAAAACGCATACCCAAGCATCTCTCAACAACAACAAAAATCAAAACTAAAATCCAAAACCAAAGTAAAAGAAAGAGAATCATTTCTGAGCAGTTACAAAATGACTTGTTCCATCAAATTAACGATACTTGTCCAAAAATGCTCATGTTAATATAAATACACAAAACTTATTGTTATCTTACACGTAACAACCATTTTGATACTCTTTTGATACATAAGCTGTCTAAAACTAAGCAGTTCGTAGTAGTGTGTATTTTGAAAATTGTCAAATTTGGCTTCCCTTTCTGTATTTGCTAATATAATTCCAGGATAGAGTTTATCCCTGCCCTCTAGCTAACAAGTTTAGATTGAAAATTCACAAAAACTAGCATAAAATTGTCCTTTTAATGGGAAAACTGACCAGGGCAAAAAGCTTTGATGTTGTTGTTTTTGCAGAGGGTAGCATCCACTGCTGCTTCATCATGCTTTCTATGCGTCCAAATTTTTAAAACAAAAAAAAAATAAGAGAAAAGAAAAGAAGAGCTGCTTTTCAATGCACTGCCTTGCAGAGCAAACAGATGGTATAATCTAATGCCATTAGTTCTGGACCGCGCCAACAAAGAACCAAGCAAATTATATATTTTCCACACAAAAAAACATTACCTTGTTTTCCTTTCCGAAATTTTCCCAGGAAAAAAGAGCAATGGCAAACAAACAAAAACATGGAAAGCTATCAATCAATTCACAGAGTTCATAAACTCATGAAGGGACAAAAGTGGAAAATCAATTAACAACGAAATAATTATTCACCAAATTATATTCCTTGACTAAAGAATTTAGTAGATAACCCTTACTAGAAGCAGAAACCCGAGCAAATATTCATCAACGAATCTTACAGTTCAGGTCATACATCAGATCTGTGGCAACCTACGGCCATCTAGAACCAAGAGATCAAACCAAAGGTAAGTGTAGAAAAATAATTTAGTTCAACCTGATCAACTGTTTGCTGGTCTTCGAAAGTGGCATCTGCTTCGTGAACCAGATGCGCAATGGCTTCAAGCAGCTCCTCCTTGTGAGAGTCTTCGCATCTTTGCCTTTTTTTAGGAAAACAGGAAAATAAAGAAATTTTGGCTCTCCATTCCTCAGGGTTTGAGGTGCTTGAAAGGTTGTGGGTGATGGGATTGGCTGGGGCTGGGAAGCATAAGGCAGTTCGAGGAGGCCGAAAGGGGCGAGAGAGAGAGAGCAGATGATAAGAGATAATGTAAGGAGCAGAGAGAGTGAGGGAACCGTTGGGGGGTGGTCGATCTACAGGGGAAGAGAAGAGCTGGTGAGAGAGAAGACCGGGTGGTCTGTTCGGCGCGGGAAATAAGAGAGATGGAGGCGTTTTTAAGGGTAAGGAATTCAAATCAAAGAAGGGGGAATGGAAAACACACTGTTTCGGTTTTTTATCTTTTTTACGATTATGATCTTTTGTGGCAATTTAAAATCGTCGTAGAATGGCCAAAATATTTGCGACGACTTTATTTGGTCGCTAAAATAGAACACCGCAAAAAATTTCATCGTAAAAGGACTCGTTTGTTCTAGCCTGTTTTTGTGTCAACAAAAAAAATGACGCGAAAACTTCAAATTTTACCGCAATAAAAAAAAATACTATTTGAATACCGTATGGCACCATTAGCAACGATATTTATCGGCGAGTTAACTTTTGCCGCAAATGACGTCTTTTCTCGTCGCTTTCAACTTCGACAAAAATATTTTAAACGCAAAAAGCTAAAAATCTTGTAGTGCGTATCTGAGTTTTGAGCTAATTTATAACAGCTAGTGTTGTAAGATTATTGGTTCAGACAGAAAAAATCGACTTGATCAGATCGACAGTCTTACTAGTCCGTGTCGGGGTGTATTTTTTTGGGCCAGACTGAGACCTATCCAATGTGTATATATATATATATATAATATATTATTTTATATAGTAGTTATATAAGTTAATTATGTAATTTCCATCCAAGAGATCACTGTTGACCATATATACAATGAAATTATTTAATATTTATTAACAATATATAAAATGTTAAACAGATCACTTAATTTTAATTTCACTAATTTAATTAATTTTTTGTATTAATTTTTATGTCAAAAAAAGAGGAAAAAATGTTCATAGATCGAATCAGACCAAATGGACTGATAGCTAACAATACGGTCTAGCAAAAATGATGATCTGAAATTTTTGATCTGTAACCCCCTTGGGTAATGATGATCTGAAATTTTTGATCTGTAACCCCGTTAGTTACAGACCAAACCAATTACACCCCTAATAATGGCAAGAAGAATTGATCAAAACCAAGGGAGCAAGCACCGAGATACACTACAAGAATTGTTGCTTTTTGCCCCTAGAATTATTTATAGCTGTTAAAATAGTATTATCTTAGAATATTATGAATATGTTCTAATATTACCATACTTAGAACATATTCATAATATTATCATATGTATGGTTCATAATATGACTTATTCTTCACAATATTTAGTTTATTATGTAAATCAATCAATATCAATTAGTATCTTTGATTGATTGTATTTTTATGATTTCTCTAGCTTCATTCCCCTATAAATAGATACATATGTTATATATTCAGACACTAATTAAGAATAATAAAGATGTAGCCCTAAAAGTTTCTCTTCTTCTTCATTCTCCTTCTCTTTTCTATTTTTTATTTTATTTTTATTTTATTTTTATTTTCTATATGGTATCAGAGACCTTAGCTAACGCCATGCTCGATTTTGTGAACTATTTCTTTTAAAATTCTTCCGCTAGCTTTATCTCTAACAAAATTTTCTCATTTCTCCTGCCATTTTAATCTTGTTCCATTGCATGAGAAGATGGTTATTTAAAAAGAATGGTGTCTCTTGTTTTTTTCTAACGTTTTTCTTTTTCGGCCAACTTGTTACCGCTCGGTGCTTTCCAACCTTCAACGTTGATTGTTCTAAAATTAAATTTCAGAATTAGTTCGCATTTTATAAATCATCCAATCTGTGAAAGACCCGATCCCAACACTAGGATATTTTTCAGCATCCTTTTCGGCAAGCTTGTCACCACTCGATGCTTTATAACCTTCGGTTGTGCCCATCTTAAAAACACAACTGAACTTAGGAATATAACCAACTTATAAAAGCAAAGCCCACGTGAAACAAAGTCCAGCCCACGGTTAGAGGGCATCCTGGTAATAAACATGAATCTGTATGCACTATTCGATAATGACCAAAAACAAAAGGCACCAGCTTCTGAGAACAACAAAATGATCATGGGAAATGCTACCGACTCCCTGTTGATTTTCTAAATTGCCTTTTTTATTTTATTTTTTATTGTTTTTTATTTAGAAATTAAGAAAATATTATTTAATAATATTGTGAATTTTTTTTCTTTTTTTTTAAATATTTAAAAGTGCTAAAAAAATAATGTAAAAAAATCTTTAAAAAAAAAATTTCACATCATTTTTTTAACATTTTTAAATATTTAAAAAAAATTCAAAATATTATTAAACAATATTTTTTTAATCACTAAGTAAAAATAAAAACTAATAATAAAAAAAAAAAAAATCGGGAAAAAAAAAAGGGAGCCCAAAACGGGCTATTCAGCATTTTTCAATGATCATACACCTAAAAAAGAAACAATTATGTTGAATTAACTCGAACACAACTAATTATATCAACCCATTTTAATATAAACGGATTGAATTAATACAAATACTTGATTTGACCTGTATATGTTATAAACTATATACACATTCGAAACGTTTAGATTCGAAACACAACTGAACTTAGGAATAGAATCAACTTAAAAGCAAAGCCCACGTGAAACAAAGTCCAGCCCATGGTTAGAGGGCATCCGTGTAATATACATGAATCTGTATACACCATTCGGTAATGACTGAATGCAAAAGGCACCATCGAGATAGGGGCCGTGTGACGGACTCACCGAGAGAAGAAACGCGTGACGGCAGATTTCGGTGAAGATCTACGGCGATGCCGCTATAGGAGACCTCTGATCGTGGTGGAGTACAGAGAGAGAGAGAGAAATGAGTTAGTTTCGATGGTACTTACCGAGAAGCAGAGGAGCAGATGGAGAGAGTGAGTTGCCGTGGGCTTACCGAGATGGTGCATTGGTGAAGGGGAACGGTTGGCCGGCTATTTCAATGGAGAAATAGCCGGCCGAGGGCTTCCACATAACGCTTCAAATCTAAAATTTTAAACGGACAAAGTTCTACGTATATTTTTTAAAACTTTTTCTATGTTTAGAAATATATATCAAAACGAGTAATGTTAGAGAAAAATTATTATAGCAGGGTACACTTTGCACTTATTGCGTGGTTACTTCTAGTTGATTGTTCCCAACACTCACTTGGAAAAATGTATAATCTAAATGATGCCACATCATATGTGTAAAATGGATGCTCTCAATAGTGACTTTTATTTATATTTATTCATATCAAATATACAATTTTTAAACTATTCACAATTATAATACTATGATTTTCAAAAATATATTCATAAGTTCGGCTAGAGTCATTAAATTTTAAATAAATATAATACAAATAATCTGACAAAAATTGTTTATAGCCACTAACCGTTTATATGAAAGGTATTAATTATAGTTCTATTCCTCTCAAATTAAGCATTTATCATGTATATTTCCAAAGGACCATCCTATACTTAAGACGTAATCTCCTGAATTTGTTATTAAGAAAGGATGGGAATGGTATATATTTTCGCATGAGATTATAATAAATAGAAAAAGTTCTAATTTTAACATTGACTAATCATTTTCGTATATTTAAGTCTATGTGTGATTTGGACTTTTCTTGCATCATTACAAAGATTTCTCTATACCAAATTAATATGATCATAATTATATGCATTTGTGACTGAAAGAGCATTAAGATATAATGCTGAATTAGAGGGAGTTGAACAATATATATAAGAGGGCTACGTTGTTATTATAAATAAGATCAAAAGTAGAAATGCCCACTTTTTATTATTTTTCTTACAGTTTTTTAACTAAAGGACACTTATGTTTAATTATAAATAAGATCGTTTCGTCATTTGAAATAAAAACACAGGAAACCAAAAAATTGAAATAAAACTTCAATCATTTGAAAAATATATTACAACTTAAAAAATTCAAAAATTTAAAAGTGATCAATAGTCGCCCTTCCATTGTTCGGCCATCATGGATTGGCCGTCATTAATGTGAGCCACTCTGTAGCGGCTCAACCTCTATGTTAAGAAAATAATATAAATAATTAAATCTACATCTTCTCATAATGTTGAATTTTTAGGATAAATGATGATTTTACATATTATCAGAGTAGAGATTCTGAGTTTGAGCCCTGACTTTACACTTTACTCTATTTAATTAAATATTACATGTGTTGGGCCCACTCATTGAGAGAGAGTCTGGCTCACACGTAATACAGAGTGTTAAAAATATAATACAAATAATTAAATCTACTTATTCCCATAAGTTTAAACTTTTGATATAGGTGATGATTTCACACTTTATGAGCTAGGGGTGGGCTCTGACTCCGACGGAGTTGGAAAGCCCACCTCTGACCTTCAACTCGGAGGTAATTTCGAACTCCGAATCTGAATGAACTCTCCGATCGGAATTGTCGGAGGGTCAAAGCCACACACACACACACACAGATGGCTCAGTCGGCGCGTTTGCGACGACGTGCATCCTCAACACTGCCAATTTGTCCATCTAGAAGATGCCTTGACAAAAACAGAAAATGAAAATTGAAAATGGAGGAGACGAAGAGAGGAGATCGAATACTTATATATGTGTACTGTATAAAAAAAATAAAGCCATTGATTAAAAGGAGCGAACGGTAGGGGATTTGTACCTCAAAGCTAACACTCACGGGCCCCTAGAACCAAAAATTATAAAAAAGAAAGAACCCAAAACGATAATGAATTTTGAACCCAAAGCAAACTTAGCAAAGAAAGCAAACGTGATAGACAGTTGAGATATAGACTGATACAAATTGAGACAGACACACAGATTGACAGACTAATACAAACTAAGATAGACAGATAGACTAAGACAGAGAAGAGAATGGATTTATTAAGGAGTGACTGAACAGGACTGTGACAAGTAGGAGATGATATAATTTATATAAACTAACAATTGTGAATGTTATTGCAACTCAAAGTAATCGAGGAGAACATCAATATAAGAGCTGGCTTGTTAATACAAGCTGGCAATTTAAATAATATACAAATATATATGTCTGAATTGTCGGTTGTGCTGTGCTATTTTGACAAAAAAATAAGAGTCATGCTACACCCATCGATTTGGGGTGAGCAACGACTTAGTCGGAGTTCAAATTAGAACTCCGACTCCGACTTGTGTAGGCTTTGATTTGACTTCAACTCTGACTTGTTAGAGTCGGAGCGTAGTCAGATTTGGGCTTTCAGTTTTGAACTTTTTTTTAATTTCATATTTAACCCATTTTAAAAAAGAGTTTTTTATGGCCTTTCAAATTTTATTTTTTCCAAAAAATTTAAAACTAAAACTCTTGTTTGGTTGACAGACTCAGATGAAAACAATTCAGTTCAATCTAATTTTAAACTGAGTCTAACATTCAACTCTCAAATTATTAAATTCATCTAAACTCAAAACCTCTTTACATGTGGGACCCATAATCTTTTTCCATTCAACACTTTTTTACATGCGGGATCCACAACTTTTTTCAACTTCCCATAAATACATTTGAACTTATCTTAACATTCAAACACATTAAACTCATTTTAGGTGGATCCCACAAAATTCACTCCACCATCTCAACTCACTACTATTCATAAAGAACCCAACTCATCTCAACTCAACTCAACATCCAAACGCAGCCTAAATCATTCACTGCTAATTTATTTTTATACTAATATCTAACTTATTGTTATACTAGACTTATACTATAGTGTCTAATTACATTTTATCATACTATAGTATTACATATTATTTTTAGTGTCTAATTACATGTTATTATACTAATGTCTAACTTATTTTTAACTTAATTATATACTAGACTTTCTAGTATCTAATTACATGTTATTATACTTTAGTAAATTAGTATATGTGTTATTAATTTATTATACTAGACTTATTTAAATACTAGTATCTAATTTATTTCTATACTTGATTATGCATGGTAGTAATACTATGATATTTACATATATTAAACTATTATTAGTCTATTTATATTATAGTATAAATATATAATTTTATAATAATTAGCTCATATTAGTATATTATTAAATTTAACTATATAAGTTCTAGTTCTATAATTATATTAGTATATATGATAAATATATATATTTTTATAACATACGTACAATATCAGAGTCGGATTTAGAGTCGAAGGGCAAAGTCGGAGTTGGAACATAAAGTTGAAGTATGAGTCGGTCCAACGACACCTTTGGCTCTGACTCCGACTGAAAAATTAAAAAAAAAAAATTCGACTCCGACTCCATTTTATCAGAGTCGGAGCAGAGCTAGATCGGAGTCAGAGTGGAGTTAGATTCGAAGTCAAATTTTCTGATTTTTGCTCAGCCCTACCACTGAGGGTGTAGCCCGACAAATTCTCCCAAGAGGGAGACGATAGAGGTGAGCTCTTCAGGAAGGAAATGGGGAATAGGTGCGTGCTCTTGGCACTTAAGGCATTTGTTTACAAAGTCTTCTACATCCCTAAGAGAGTTAGGCCAGTAGTATCCCACCCCATATGATTTGTGCCGCTAATGCACTTCCACCGGAGTGGTTCTCGCAGACTCCTTCATGTATTTCGAGCAGCACATTGGGCTTGCTCGGATGATATGCATCTTAGGAGTGGCTCGACGAAGCCTCTCCTATATAGGGTTCCTTCTACTAATACAAAGCGAGCTGCTCTGTTCCTGATCTTTCATGCTTCTTCCCGATCATTGAGAAAATTTACTATGTCGGTTGCCCATTCTGGGGGTGGTGATATTTGGATTGTGGATATCTTGATTCCGATAGCTGGCATATCGATTTGTTGAATTGTGGTATGATCTGGAAGGGGCGTTTCTTCTTATCCTGAGGCGGCTTTTGCCAGGCGATCCGCTTCATAGTTTTCTCCCCTCGGGATTTGTTGAATGTGAGAATATTAGAAGAGGTCACACTCCTCTCCTACATGTTGGAGGTATTTCTTCAGATTTTATCCTTTAGTAGTGAACAGTCTTGTTACTTGGCCGACCACCACTTGGGAATCAGCTTTTACTTCAACCTCAGCAGCACCTACCTATTGTCAAACCCGCCAGTAGTGCCTTATACTCGTCTTCGTTGTTGGTGACTTTGAAATTGAGTTTGATTGCGTAGTTGAGGTCCTTTTCAGATTCTGTGAATATGTGCACCCCTACTCCCCCCAGCCTGGCAGGACGAGCCATCGACATAGACCTGCCAGGTGTTTATTCTGGAAAGTTTGAGAATTCTTCCATGAAATATGCCAATACCTGCCCTTTAATCGTAGTATAGGGAAGGTATTCGATTTCATACTCACTTAATTCAATCACCCAATTAGTCATTCGACCAGATATATCAGGTTTCTGTAGTATTTTCCTTAGTGGGACATTCGTGAATACTTTTATTGAGTGGGCTTGGAAATACGGCCTCAGTCGTCTGGCATCAATGACCAATGCGAATGCCAACATTTTCGTTTGGGGGTATTTGCCCTCTAAACCTCAGAAGGCTCTGCTTATGTAGTAGACCGGTCGCTGGGCCCCTTCTTCACTCCGAGTTAGGACAGCGTATATGGCATTTGGTGATACTGCCAAGTATGCAGTTAAGTCCTCCCTAGGATTGGTTTGACTGAGGGGCGGTGGATGAGCTAAATATTCTTTCAATTCGATGAAGGCCCAACCGCACTCGTCGTCCCATTCCCGTGCTTTCCTAAGGACCTTGAAGAAAGGAAGACAACGGTCTGTTGATTTTGCAATCAAGCGGCTCAGAGCAGGCACTCTTCCCGCCAACCTTTGGACTTCATTGATCTTTCGTGGCGGTGACATATTCACAATTGCCTTGACCTTCTCGGGATTGGCCTCGATTCCACAATCGGAGACCATGAAGCCCAAGAATTTTCCCGACTCGATGCCGAATGCACATTTCAATAGGTTGAGCTTCATTTTGTATTTTCTGAGCACCGCGAAGATTTCCTTAAGATCGTCAAGATGTTGCTCGGGTTTTCTGCTTTTGACCAGGAGATTGTCTACGTAGACTTCTGTATTCCGCCCGATTTGATTTTTGAACATTCGGTTGACCAATCCCTGGTATGTTGCCCCTGCATTTTTTAGTCCGAACGACATTGCTTTGTAGTAGTAGAGTCTTCGGTCGGTGATGAAAGTTGTTTTTTCTTCATCATCGGGGTTCATCCTGATCTGGTTGTATCCCGAGTATGCGTCTATGAAGCTAAGTAGGGGGTTTCCGGCCATCGAATCTACTATTAAGTCTATCCGCGAGAGGGGAAAACTGTCCTTAGGGCAGAATTTATTCAGGTTAGTGAAGTTCACGCACATTCTCCACTTTCCATTTGCTTTCTTTACCAAAACGACATTGAAGAGCCACTCGAGATAGTGCACTTCTTTGTTGAACCTTGCAACTAGAAGACGATCTACTTCCTCGACGATGGCCGCATACTTCTCCGCATTGAAGCTGCGACATTTTTGCTTGACTCTTTTCGCCTTGGGGTTCACGCTGAGGCGGTGTTCAATTACCGATGCATCAATTCCGAACATCTCTTTGTGGCTCCATGCGAACACGTCTCAATGTTTGGCGAGGAGTTGTCTCATGGCATGGCTCAGCTCGGTAGTCATTTTGGTCCCCATTCGAATAGTGTGTTCCGATCTTCCTGGGTCCACCAGCACTAGGACTAATGGCTCGTTGGGCTCCACCTGCCGTAAAGCCTCCTCATCTCTCACTTCCCTGTCCAGTTCTGTCAGTGCTAGAGGTGGGGGCAGGACGACTCCTTGGTTTTCTTAGAGAGTTTGAACTGCTATTGCGTTGGGCTTAATTTCTCGTGCGTAGCAGTCTCTCACAGTCTTTTGTTCGCCACGCATTTCACCTACCCCCAATGGGGTTGGAAACTTTACTTTTAGGTGGTATGTAGAAGTTACCGCCCTCATGTGGTTCAAGGATGGTCGTCTGAGAATCGCGTTGTAAGAGGAGAGGTAGCTTTTACCACAAGAAAATCTATGATAAAGTGATGACAATGTATTAAGTGAGCATAAATTTGAGGAAATTTTAGAGCAAAATCATATTACATGCTTGTTTAATATATTAAAATGAAAGTAGGAAAGTTTGATGCATGACTAAAAGGAAAAGAGTTTTTTTTTTTTTTTTTCACATGAGGACACAAAAGCAAAAAATTCCTACATTTATTCTATGTGTTCACTAATATCCCTCTCTCTCTCTCTCTCTCTCTCTCTCTCTCTCTCTCTCTCTCTCTCTCTCTCTCTCTCTCTCTCTCTCTCTCTCTCTCTCTCTCTCTCGCTCTCCCTCTCCCTCTCTCTTTGTTGTTTTCTTTTCCAGCCCTTGCCTCCAATAATGAACTGCATGGAACATGAGGGGATAACCAACTTATGTAATATTCGAGAGAGAAAGTGGAGTAGGGGTTCGGGAGGAAGGATAAGAAAGGGAAAGATTTGTGGAGCAAAGGGAGTTTTGCTGCCATAGCAGATTTTGGGAGTCCTTCCATTCTATTGTTTTTCTATTTCTCTCTCAATCTTATTCTGTGATGTTTTCTGGTTTTCTTCCATTGTTTACCAACACACTATGTGTGAGTAATCTCTAAAACTTAGGCTTGGGATTTCTTTGAATGGTTTGTGATTTCCAACGTGTTTAGCAAGTGGTATCCAGAGAGTTTTCTTTATCATCTGTTATATGATGCCGTTCCAGAGCTTACTTACCAATCTTTGATTCATCGTAGATTGAAGGGCACGGTTGATTCTTGGTTTGTGTGAGACTTTGGTTTTTGTTAGCACACTTAACGACAGTTTGGTATTAATTTGATGGAGGTTATTTCAGAGTTCAACTTGAGCATGAATCATATATATTAGCTAGATATTTTGTTCTTGATCGAAATAATGTTTGAAGGAAATCAAGAAATCCTAACCCTTTTTGTGAAACCAATCTGTGAGAAGGAACCCGCAGCCTAAGTGTTTGACAAAAGTTTCCTTAGATATCGAAAAAATTGTTTTAAGTCTTTTTTTTATTGAAATTGCAAAGCTCAAGCATTATTGAAAGATTTTCCAAAAAGATTCATTAGAATAGAAACATTGTTCAAATTGAAAGAAAAGAAAGATTAAATCACATCATTTCATTTTTGTGCATACCAAGTTAGACTCTATAGTCTAAAGACTTGTTTCCATCCCTTTTCCATCACCATTCTTTCTAAGTTTGAGTAAACAAGAGAGAGAGAGGGATATCAGTGATCACATAGAATAAATTTAGGAATTTTTTGCCACTAGTCCTCATGTGATAAAAAAAAAAAAAAAAACTCTTTTCCTTTTAGTCATGCATCAAACTTTCCTACTTTTCATTTTAATATATTAAACAAGCATGTAACATGATTTTGCTCTAAAATTTCCTCAACTTTATGCTCATTTAATACATTATTATCATTTTATCAGTCTACCATGAGAGATGTTGTTCTGGGGGCTGTTTCGGCTAAGATGGAAAAAGTGATCGCTCCGATGGGTTAGATCAGGTCTCCAGTGAAGCCTTTGAGGGGCGTAGCTGGGCGCAGTCGATCTGGAGTGATCCCCATTTTTATGAATGCTTCCCAAAAGAGGATGTCGGCGGAGCTACCGTTATCGATCAGTACCCTCCTTGTCAGATAGTTGGCAATTTGCGCAGTTACCACTAGAGTGTCATTATGGGGGTGTAACAAGCCCTCTTCGTCCTTTTCGCTGAAAGTTATGAGGTGCTCTCTTGGTTGAGCCCTGACACTAGGAGATGGCCTATCGATCATGGGGTGCCAAGCTGGAATGGACGCGTGGCTTAGACTTCTCATGCAAGGTGTTCTTTTCCTTGCGTTTTGTTTCATGGGTCCCTTTCTTATCGTTTTCTTGGTTTGACACTCTCCTCTAGTCAGCTGCATTCTTGTTCACTCTTTCCATCTCGGTTTGCCTAGGGGCCGTCAGCATTGGAGTGTGTCTTCAACATTTATAAAACAGTCTGCGCGGTGAGCTGCTTCACAATCAGGAGGTAAGCTGCTGGTCTCTTTGCAATTCATTGTCTCTTTGCTTCACAATCAGGAGGTAAGCTACTGGTATTCTCCTCTTTCAGCTGGCCATGAACTGTGTTAAGAAGAGAAGGGTCAGCTCGATAAAGTTGATAATAGTCCTAGGCCGTAGGGACCCAAACTAAGCTCATGTCGCCCCCTTCAACGTAAGGGGGAATGCTCTGCATGCTTCCTCACTAGGGAAACCGTGCAGGGTCATGTGAACGTTGAAGGTTTCTAGATGTTCTAAGGGATCTTTTGATCCGTCATATGCATCTATTTGTGGAACTTTGAATCTCAGAGGTAGAGGTACTACCATAACCTTAGCGCTGGTGAGAAATTGGTCCACAGTTGATGGTGGGCCTATCTGTTTGGCCACCTCATCATACTTGTTTTGGAGCTTTTGGATCTGGAGGTCTACCCTACGTTGTTCTTCCTTCGTTGTCGTTGCATTAAGAGGTTGACAGACCTCAAAATTATGGCTTTGTTGATCTCCTTTAGGTTCCCTGCCGTCCCTTCACAGGGCTGCATTCCCCTGACGAAGGGCCACCATGTTGTCCGTGAGTTTCTGTGTGGTTGCAGCCTGCTCGTTGACCCTTCCTTCCATCGCTTCGGGTTGTTCAACTTGTTCTTCTCCACGTCGTAAGGCTTGAGAGTGCATTGTTACCTGCATACGAAGGACACGCTATTTATAGGAAAAAATGATCCCACAGACAGCGCCACTGTTGAAAATGAAAAAATTGCAACAGGTCAGAGGGAGAGAAATAGTCATTCCTGGCCCACTGAGTTGACTGGGCCTCAATCGGTGTTGTTTGGAACCTCCGGCAATGTTCTGGTGTGGCTATAAGGTGGCGATGCGTACGTCCAAGGCAACGAATGCAAAGTAAGTGCAGAGAAAGTAAAAAGAGATAGAAACCAAGATTTACGTGGCCTACGTCCAGGGGCGTTTGAGGAGGGAAATCCACTATAATATATCTGTTTATAGTCTCACATGGTCTCTCTAATCTCATTGTACAAAGATTGCTAGGGGTTTGCTGGCTGAGTAAATTCTTCCTGGAGTTTGTTGTAGGTTGAAGAAGAAGTTGAAGATATGACCGAGAGAGAGTGTTGAAATTTTCTGGACATCTCCTTTTATATGATCCCTCATCTTGCAATTGTTGGTAGTTGCGTATCTGACTCTTACTGCACATGCCAGCCTACCATGAGGTGGCTAGTCTCCATTGCGTGTGTCAACTTCCTTTCTCTTCCTGTTTTCCCTTTAATCCCTCTGACACTCGTATGCTTTCATGTCACTCGTTATCTCTTTCTTATTTATCTTCTTGTTCCTAGTGGTGGGCTGGACCCAACTATGAGCTATGGTATTTTGTCCCTCCACATAGTTATAAGTCTCTCTCACTTCGGTAAGTCTCTCTTCTGTATTCTCACTTCATTAAGTCTCTCTCTCTCTCTCTCTCTCTATCTGTGAGCAATGATAAACATGACAAAATGGTGTTTCGGTAGAAAATATGTTTGGACGAAGAAACTTGTGTTTGAGAAACGTGAGAGAGAGAGAAGATGACTCTGGGTCTAATCAACGCGAACCCATCGTTCACGCTAAGAAGGAACGGGTCGCTCGTACCGAAGATCCTCATGGAGACAATGCTATTGATCCTCTTGAAATTTATGATATCCTTTTTCTTTATATGTCGCTTTTTTTTTTTACTGGGTTTTCTCTTGGGTTTCCATTTAGTAGCTCATGAGCTCAAGTTATTGAGAAGAAAAATTTGGGATCTTTGACTCCAATTGGTAAATTTCGTGAGGGATATAAGAGATCCAGAGCATCCATACTCCTTTGAACAGCTCAGTGTTCTTTCGGAGGAATCGATCACTGTCGATGAGAAGCTCAGTCAAATTCTGTTAACCATTTCTCTGACTTCCACTGATTGGAGTGGTTGCAATTGCTTTTCTTGTCATGGTCTCGGTGCATGTTTGGGGAAAGGAAATATTAGATCAGAAAGTGAATGAAGTAATTGAATCTCGTTATTTAATGATAATGTCAAACTCCCAAGCGCAGCCTGGTCCATTTGGCCATGAGCATGTAATTTGGTCGGTTAGTCTATCTATTTCATAATTTAGTATTTGTACATTGGATTATAGGTATTTGATGCTTTTTAGTTTTTACCCTACTCTGCTTATTTGCAAGGAAAGTTGAACGTATTTTTTTTTCTAATAATTATTGTTATCTGGTCTGGCAACCTAATTTGAGGAGTTGAAAAAATTATCCACCAGAGTCAAAGATTATAGGCGGCCTCTTCTTTTTCTTTTTCTTTTTTCCATATTTTGCGTCAAAATCTCCTACGAAAATTTAACTCTGTAGACTGTTGTGTTTGCTAAAATGCTCTTTTCTGTCGATATTAACATATACAATGTTTCTTGAACATGTTGAAAAATTGTGCTTATAGCTTTAGAAATTGGGATAGGAAAGAAATTTGGCTGGAAAATATTGGTGGGTACAATGATTGGGTTCTTAGGGGCAGTTTTTAGGAGCATGGGAGGAGTTGGTGGTAGGGGTGTAAGGAGTTCGGTCCAGACTGGAAAAATCGACCAGACTGGACCGAACTCCAAATTGGTTAGTCTTGATCTCCCATAAATTATGGACTGAAAAAATTTAGTCCGGTCTCGGAGTCTATAAATTTTGGACCGGACCAGGCCAAACTCCTATATATATTTTAAAAATATTTTTAATAACTTAATATATTATTTTTATATAGTAATTATATAAGTTAATGATGTAATTTTCATCTAGTTTATTATTATTGACCATATAAAATATTTTTTTAATGAATTAGTTACATAATATACATTAATAATAATTCACTTAATTTTAATTTAGTAATTTAAATAATTTTTTTATTAATTTATTTGAAAAAAAAAATTGGGTCGGACCAAACGGACTGACGAGACCGGACCGATAGATACTAGTCTCGTCCCTATGAATGTTCAGTCCTTATGAAAATTTTGGTCCATCACCCCCCTAAGACTTGACCGGACTGTACTGATTTACACCCCTAATTGGTGGCGGTGGAATTTTTGTTCCAATGTTGACCCTGATTATTGGGTTTGATCAGAAATCATGGACTGCTATGTCAAAATGTAAGTGTTCTCATCGCTAGTTTTTCATGCCTTGTGCATTTACTGCGGTCCCTGAAAAGCTATTTAGAAATAAGAAGCTCTACTCGTTCGAATGTATGGTTAGCATTTGGAAAACGAACGATGTTAGAAGTAAGAAATGATATTGAGTTACTTGCTTACACTGTGTGATGAAAAAGAATTTGCCAAATGATTTAATCATGTGGTACTTTGCTTTTCTAAGTATGCTTTGGGGAGAAAGCCTCTAAAGATTACTGACCCCGGATTGCGCTTGGGTTCCTTTCTTGTAAGCCTGTCATTATGTTTTTAGATTTATGTCAGAACATAAGCTAGAACTATCTCTGCTTTCCAATTTTCTGTAGCTTTCAAAACTTTTCGTTTTACATGCATTTAGGTAAAAAGATAATTAGTTGTTTCTAGTTTTAGTTATTTTTATATAAAATTTAATTTTTCATTTTGATATATTTTTATGATTATGAATAATGTTCAATGCATTAGTATTATGCGTTTCAACTTCACTTTTTTTTAAATATTTTAATAAATTATAGGCTTTCATATAAAAATAATAATGCTTTGAAAATTTTTGTTTTGAAATTATGCGTTTCAACTTAATTTTCAACATCTTTTGTTTTGAATTTCTTTTAATAAATATAGGATTTTACATAAAAAGAATTAAGCTTCTAAACATGGATTTTTCTTGAAAAACCTTTAATAAAATACAAGCTTTTATTAAAAGAAATTATCTTTTTAAACTTTAATTAAATATGGAATTAAAAAAAAATCCGGATACAATCCGATACCGGATTTTCAAGTTTTTAAAACCCGAAATTATCCAGTACAGGAACAGATCATAATTCGGCCTAATTTGGGCCGGGTTCTAGCCTGGATTTGAAACCCAGGTTTTAGGCTGGGTATCCGGTTTGGAACCTGGATGAAACAGTGCTATATCTAATCATTATAATTTTTTTAAACTTTCGAATAAAATATAATAATTATTTCAATTTTTCAAATCAATAGATAAAAATTATATTTTAAAAATATTTTATTCAACTTTCAAATTTTTATTTCATAAAAAAGAAAAGAAAATTCACTACAAGAAAACTGCTTATTTGTGGCCATTTAATTCCAGCGAAATGACTATTTACAGCCAAAATAAGTCTGTTTTGGTCACAAATAACATTTTCGCCGCAATTAAATGGCCACAAAAGCCCATTTTTCTTGTAGTGATTCTATACATAAGCCCCATACTCCTCACACCACTTAAAAATATGTGATTTTATTTCTTTACCCTCATATTTCATATTAAAAAAATAAAATAACATGTTTTAAAGTTGTGTGCAGAGTGTGAAGATTTGTAGTACAATTCTAAAAAAAAAAATAGCATAAGCCTGTCTGCTCCATTGCTTTCTGACCCAAAACGTAAGAGTAGGTCGGATACGATAGCGATCAAATTAAACCCACCCTTTGGACTATGACATTGTCTCTTCAAAAACATTTCAATATACTATTGACTAAATAATATAATTATTCATGCATGCACACATGTACTATTACAATAAAGCAAGGATTAATGATACTGTAACTGCATGGAGAGCTTAAGGATGGGGAGGAATTTTGGCATATAATTTCTAGAGGAAAAAGAAATAGAAGAAAAGATAATTAGACTCGAGAAAATACAAAAATTTATTCGATTCTCTCAAGATATCTTTATAGATCAGCTAGCTGATCTATTACTTGAGTGAAAGCAAGCAAGAACGAACGAGCACACATGAACGTACAATGTATCTTTAATTCTAATGAATGAATATAATCATTGCACCAAATTAAAAAGATATATAATAATGCGGTAATATTTAAGAAAGATCTAATCTCAACCTTTCCGACCCCTACTGCCACCCCAACCTCCATTTTTAGAAGGATCATGCCCACCGTTTGCTGCTGGTTCACTGTAGTCGTCCATCCTGATCACCTTCAAAGATCTTCCCTCCACCCCCAAAACCATTTTGTTCCCTATATATATACACAACAAATTCCCTCAACATGAGATTAGTGATAAGCAAATTAATAGCTCTAATTCATCAAAACTATCCCAAAAGCTCCTGGATCATTTTCACTAAGCTAGCCACACAGTTGTAGCGGGAAATATGGCGGCATGCCATGTTTCTGGTATTAATGTGAACTTAGCATACTTCATGTCCCAAAAGCTAGCTTAGAAAGTAGAGTCAATGTCGGAACTAATTAAAGATATTTTGTTATGATACTATGTGAAATCACTATTTGTCCCAAAAATTTAAACTGATAGGAAGACGTAGACTTAACCATTTATATTTATCTTAACACTTAATTACATGACACTTATATAATTGCCATGCATACTGAATTAAGAAGCTGAACTCATGAGTATTATTATAAAGTGGTAGGTACGACTTTGAAATTTGAATGCATATCATGAAATTATGAAACCATGCATATTATTGTCTCTTAGCAAGTGATGTACATATAATTAATAAGTAACTAAATATTAAAAGAAAGAGAAACAATCTGTCTCTTAGAAAGCACCATATATATATAATAAGTAACTAAATATTACGAAATAGACATGGATGAGACCATGTGCCTGGAATCCAGCTGATCTATTGCACATATTACGATAACATGACCACAAGGCCGCCATTGTTTGTTTCAAACGCAAGCGAAGACCATCTGATCTTAGCTCGGTGCTAGCTCCCTTGGGTTTTGATCAGTTCTTCTAGTTCTAGCTGCCACATATATATATATATATATATATATACATATATATAAACTGGCTAAACGATCGACCTAAGAATACCAAAACTTTCATATATATATTTTCCTTAATTTTCACATAAAAAAGAGTGGTGGGTGCGAACGAGAACTTCATCTTACAATTAGCATTTCCAGTGCAAGCCTGTATAAATACATGTTTCTTTCGTCTGTGTAAGAACTTAATATGAGAGATTAAGGAGTTAATAAACCTAAGGAAACAGAAACATATATATCTACCTGAAATTGGAATGGAGTTTTGAGCAGAAAACATTATCACGAAGGCTAACAAGAGACGGAAGCAAAGGAGAGCTCTAGTCGGCCTCATCTTCCGCTGCCTCGAATCCTCAATCGATATCCCTTAGGCTGCTGCTTGAGGCGTTATGGTCCTCTATTTATAGGCCGGCAGAAAGCCGCTGTAGCCTGTGCCTTTGGTAGGACATGACGCGGCTCATCACAATATATAATTGCAAGATTGGAGTTCATCTATCGAGGTCATGTACGTATAATATTGTTCTTATGAGAGCCTATCATATTGGAAGGATATATTTATAAACTGATGAGATTTACATTATTTATTGTTCATTAATTTAATGCTGTTTGGAATATTTATTCGGACGATAATAAATGTTGTATGACTTACTAGTTACATTAATTTTTAAGATAGGTTTTGATGGTATTAAATGATAACTAGTAGAGATAAAACTTACTTGTCAGAGTAATCGGAAGGATATGATAAAATCTTGAGATATCATGATAAATAAAATAGTACTTAGGCTAGTTATACGGTTCATTTTATTTTGTAAATCATGTTGCACTCTTCATTATTTTAGGATCATTTTTGGAAAAAAAAAATAGATTGATAGACAATGTCACCCCATTAGTTGAATACAAATGAAATATTTTTGAGATTTAGAAAATGAGAAAGAAAAAGTTGAATACAAATATTATAAAGTTAAACAACTGATTGAATATAATTTTTGAATATTATTATTGTTTTAAAATTTGAAAAAGTAGTATTATTTTTTGTGTTTTGTTTGAGAGTGTTAAGATGTAAAATAAATAATAAAATTTACATCTTCTAATCAATTTGAGTTTTTGGGACAAAAGATCATATCATATGATGTCAAAACAGAGGTTCTGAATTCAAATCTTATGAAAAAATTGAAAAATTGAAATTAAAAGTATTTATATTCAACTAATATTTGAAAACGAAATATACAAAAATTCGTGTGTTGCAAACTGACCCATAAATTAGTTGCCACAATATTGTAATATTAATTAACCAGTAGACATGCAATGCTTACCACGCTGAATGATCAGGAGGTGAATTATTAAGAAGTATCTATCTAGCTATAATATTTAGTTAAGAGGCCAGGGGGCTTTTAATTCTCAGAGAATACTGCAAGTCAAAAAGCAAGAAAATAATTAAACGCGTTTTAGTTTTCTATTCTAATCTGATCTTTAAAAGCCCTCAAATTAAGAATAATATATATGGAAGTAGTCGACGTTCGTAGTTGATTTTTCAGTACCATTGACACTACTCATGTTGATGCATGATTACTACAGATTTGGAATTTCGATGGATGGATCGGTAGTTGTAAACAACTTGGCAGTACATGACATGAGTGATCACGATCAAAGAAATTAAAATTAACCTCAAGGCCATGCCCCGTTCAAATTACTCTTATCAGCGCAAAATATACGTACGACTGCTCAAGGTCATCGTTCAAACTTCAAAACCGCATGCATATGCCTTGGCGGCACGCATGCGTACGGTAAATGCAATAATATTATAAATAAATACATGCAGTCACACCAGTTAACAACTTGTTTTTCTTTTTCAACGACCTAGAAATCATCCTCACTAACAGTACTACTACGTAGAACCAGACTCTGAAGCAATAAACGTCTGAAACACTTGCCTGCGGTTTGGATAGTTACGGTAGATAATTAAGATGAAAGTTAAATAAAATATTATTTTTTAATATTTTTATCACATTCTCACATTGGAAAGAACTTTGAACCTGCATAAATAGTCTCCCCAACACCGCCCAGGCCTCTTTTTCCATCCTTTTCCTACAATTTCTCAGCAACCAAATATCGATTAATACAAACAGAGCAATAATAAACAAATTTGTTTACAATAATATTATTTCTGATCAAGAAAAGTTGCCACAAGACTGTATAATTAATATTAATTAACCAATACTCAATTACCGCAAGCTAGCTGAATGATGATCAGTAGTACTAGACGAACTCCACACTCCTTCACTTCAACGTTAAGGTAGCTGTTAACTGTGAACACTCGATCAAACTCGATCCTAATCCGCTTCCAAATGCGCTTGAAATTTTCGGTCAGTACTTATTTTGGGTGCTTTAAATTCCCAATTTTACTATCACTACACTAGCATCAGATATTATATATGGTCCACCATATATGCAGCTAGCTGTGATGATGAGTTGGCTTGATGCATGGCTCTCTCTAGTTGGAAGAGGCATCTTCTGGATACTATTCATTGCCCGATAATGACTATAATTAGGATAAAGAAAATATATATATATATATATATATTTGGTTTATAAAATTTTTAATCTACTTTGAACTTATCCAAAAAATAATAATAATCTACTTTGACATTCTAGGTCAAATTGACATTGTTGCTTTTATTATTAAGTAGATTTAATGTCTGACATCAAGTTACATCATTGTATAAATTTATTTTTATAATATTTCTTTGTAGGCTTTTGAAAAAAAAAAAAACCACTTCGTAGACCTAACACTTTTCATAATCAATCTTACTTTCTTAATTTGACAAAAAAACAAAATCTTAGACCTTGTTTAGTTACACATAAAAGTTGAAAATTATTCAAAGAATCTTATAAAATCAAGCCAAACATCATTAAATCTAAAAATAAAATTTAAAAAAAAAAAAAAAAAACCTGGTGGGTGTATCACTGCTATAAAAAATAGATACGATTGTATCAAAATAACTCAATGATTTTTTTTTTTTTAACAGTACTACAGCCACCGAGTGCATTGTGATTCAGAAGCGACGTTTTCAAAGCCTTTGTCCGGTCTGAATCACAAAATGCATTATAATATTTAAGATCATTAATTATAAAATTGACAAACTTACAAGCATACATTTTTTTTTTTTTTAACGAAACCTCCAAATTTTATTGAAAATAAACCCTCACTTAAAGTGTAGGAATACCATGTAACAAACAAATCAAACCAATACCCCGACCCAAAACAACAAAACAATAAAAAAAAAAAACTAAAAGTCCTCTAAAGATTACCGACGAATATAAGGCAAAGTCAACATCTCCAAACCGAAAAAAAAAAAAACCCTTCAACTCTTTAGGAAGCAAATCATACTCTTCATACATTCTACCACCTCCTTCCTCACTACTCCAGGCCAAAAAATCCGCGACCATATTACCTTCTTGAAATTGATGAGAAATAGAGGAAGAAAGTCCAAAAGAAGCTACAAGAAACTCTTTCCAAAAATCTCATAGATACCAAATTGAGCATCTTCTGGTTCTAACCCAATCCACCACAATTTTCGAGTCACATTCTATTTCAACATGCAAGAAACCCATGTTAGTACACATCCTTACCCCTTCCAACAACGCCCTTAGCTCAGAGCTGCCAAGAAATGTTCATCACAGTCACGGATAACACCCCCACCACCCATACTTCCCGGGTTACCTCTACAACTTCCATCCACATTTAATTTCACCCAACCCTCCAACGGTTTCCTCCATTGAACAAGGTGAGGACTACGTACAGTGGCTAAAGGGACCCTAACTTCCAGCGCAGCAAAGACCTCTGTGTCAATACAAGAAACAGCACCCCCATTAGACATTCTATCCAAGATAATATGGAGCCACACCTTCACTGCCCTCCAAATGCTTGTCACAGATTCCAGGCTACCCTCCACGCGCTCCTTGCACCTGCGGATCCACAACCTCCAAGACAATAAACAAGGCAGAATACCAATTAAAAGACCATTTCTTAGCAAACGAAAACCAGTGAGAGACTCTTGACCACCACAAAACATGATGCACCTTCTGCATCCCCAACGTCGTTTCCGCAAGACCCCATAAATTATCTGCAAACTCACTAAAGCATAACACATGATCCCTTGACTCACAATGACCTGAAGAACAGCAATCGCACTTGGAAGCAATTGGGATTCCCATAGATCAAATATTTTCATCCATTGGCAAACAATTATACTTGGCTTTCCATACACAGACTGAGACTTTCTTTGGTAACAAACTAGGCCAAATCCACTCCATTCCTTAAACTTTAGGAGCTTTTACTCTTATCAGGTCCCATGCACTTGCAGCAGAAAACTTGCCTCCTCTACTCGGCATCCACCCCAGAACATCCTCTCCACCTCTACCTGCAGCAATACTTTGATAAATTTCCTCTGCCTTGACAACGCCCACCGACTCCACCAAAGGATCAATATCCCATCTATTATCAATCCATAAATCTCTAATACGCAGAGAAGGATTAATAAACATGTTAGCATGAAGACATAGAGGCCCACTCGAAAGCCAACGATCATACCGAATTGACCCACGCCCCTCCTTGACCTTTAACCGCACATTCTCAAGCACTTCCGGCAAAACATCCATGACTGATTTCCAGAATCTAGAACCAGAGGGATTATGAACAGCCAACGCCACATGACCCTTCTGGGCCTTCTTCACATACTTAGCCCGGAAAAAATTAGACCATAAATTATCACAAGCCAATAAACACCACGCAAACTTCATATGAAGCGCTCTTTGTACCTCTAATGAATTCCGCAAACTCAGACCCCCTTCCTCTGTGAGTGTACACAAATTTTCCCATGCACGCTATTTTCTCCTGTGACGACCATCCGAGCAGCCCCAAAAGACGGACGTCATGGAAGAATTTATTTTATGATGAACTACTTTCGGAATGTTAAGAACAGCTAGAAGGTGCATAGACATGCTCGAAAGGACATGTCGAAGAAGAATGAGGCGACCCCCATGCGACAACAAATTAAACTTCCACCCTGCCACTTTTTCCCTGATTTTAGCCACTAAAGGTTCCAAATCTTGAACCTTAAGTCGCCCCCACAACAATAGGAACACCAAGATAAATCACCGGGAAACTCCCCACCACAAAACCCGACATCCTCTTCAAACCAAGCCTCCTACCCGTAGAGATGTGCTTAGAAAAGAACAAAGCAGATTTTTCTTTGTTAATCAACTGACCCGACCACCTCTCATAAATCCCCAAAGCTTCAATAAGTCTGTGCAAAGACTGTGATCCTGTATTTTAGTATATTTTTTTTATTGAATATATTTTTTAATTAATTTAAATATTGATTCTCTTATTTTAAATTTATCAGATTTTTTGTTGGATTTATTTTGTAATTTTTAAGTTGTGAAATTTATTTTGATGTGCTTTCTTGGTATTAATTATTATTTTACATTTAAATTGCTCTTTACTTTAAATTAGTTTAATGTTGAACTTTAAAATTATTGTATTGTTAAATTATTATTATTATTTTATTTTAACTAGTCACTACGTTTAAATTATTTTATTTAACTCGTTGTTTTGAAATTATTTTCGTTAAATCATTTTTGTGACCCAAGATTTGAGGGTTGGACCTCATTTCTTTCCCTTACTTTTTCTTTTTCTTTTTTTCTTTTTTCCTCTTTTTCTTTTCTTTTTCTTTTCTTTTTCTCTTCATTTATTTTTCTCCTCTCTCTCTTCCCACGCGACATTCTCCTTCTCTTCCTCCGTCCATGTGTCGTCCTCCACTCAGTGCCGCCGTGCACCAACGTGGTCGTCACCGCCCCTCCGGCCGGCGACCTCACCCTCCAATTTCCAGCCCCTTTCACGTCGTCGTTAGCCTCCGTGCACGGCCTCAAGCCGCGGCATTCCTTGCGTTCTTGCGCCGCCGTCGCGCCACCTCCAGCCACCATATCTTCACCACATCTTCCTTGACCTCCCAGCAACCTAAACCACCCATCCCCGGCTCCGATCCAGTACCACTGGTGAAACTCCACCATCCACATTTCCGTTTTGAGCATTTTGGCCTCCAAACACCTCCCACGCCGCCACCCAAGGCTAACCACCACCACCATTAGCTTCACCGACATTCATAAACCCTTCCCTAGTAATCTCGAGTCTTAGTTTATCCCTGTTCAAAAGTAGGTTTTTAAGATCCACGGCCTAGTGCATTTTGCACTGTTCCATTGCTATGTCGCCACTTCTAGCACCTCTGTGATCCTTCAAAAATTATATTATAGTATTGTAAGTATTTTTCTAAAGAATTTTTGAGATTTAAATGTATTTTTGCGCTAACTCATATTTACTGTGAATTGGTTGGTTGTGCCGGACTGAGTCCGAGGAGTAAGGGGGTCGGTTGGATTGGATGATGGAGTTGTTTGTGTGATTGGTTTATGCTATGAGATTTGTTGGCTGTTTCGGGTTTAAATATTGGTGTTTTGAGTTTGACATTGGTTATGGTGGATTTTGATGAGTTTAGAAAGTGATGATATATTTTTGGATTATGAGGGTTTTAAGTTTTGAGGAATTAAAATAGGTTATTTTAAAAGCTTATGCTTAAATATCGAAATACGCGATTGATTGAAAACTTACGAAAATTACGTGATTATTTTTATAGGTGACAATTTATAGTCGACTCGATATTTTTAAGGAAAATTCTGAAAAACTAAGTTGTCCAGGTAAGCGGGGTTCCTACACTAGCTTTGCATAAAAATAAAATGAGCTGAGGTTGATTTTTAAAAATTTGCATGTTTTGTTATGAAAAGAGATTTGAACTATCTCAGTTATTTGCTCTGTATTACTCATGAGATTCTATTTAAAAATAAAGTATTTTCTGGCATGACTGGTGTAGACATGAGCTATTTTACATTTTGCTTCTAAACTGTGCAAAAGAGAGCGAATATGAAAATTTGTGCATAAAATTATGTTTTGTGATCTAACTCTATTCTATTATGAAGATATTCTGTACTCTGATATGATGTGATTTCTGAAACTTTTGGCATGACATTCTGAATCGGGATTTGGTTTGTGGATGTTGATCTATTTGACATACCACAGGTGCTAATAGTGGCTTCTGTTTGGGTTGGTACCAACTATTCTGTTTCTGGTGCACCCACTTTGGAACCAAAGTAGTTTTTCTGGTGGTCTTTCCTGTGTGCACACTCGGGGCTCCTTGAATAAGGGGAGTATTCACATTCTGTTTCTGCTCGGTTAGCTACCGGGGTTTGTACAACCCTACCACGGGGGTTAAGCATGGCCTCTGATGTGATGATGTTCTGGTATGATGGTGGTCAGTTATGCTATGCCAAAAGACTTTGAATAAGAATATTTTCTGAAGCTTTCGCTCTGATATTTTTGATAACATGTTCTGATTTTGCATTCTGAAAGGAAAAATATTTTGTGCAGCATTCTGAATTCTGATAAATGCTCATGTTTACACACTAGTATATATTTTCTGCTTACTGAGTTGTTGATAACTCATCTCCTTTAAATTCACAATATTTTCAGATGATTTTGAATTTTTCAGCTGATGATCAAGACTATGAAGCTTTGGGTAAGACGACTTAAGAATAGTGGATTAAGAATAGAAAGTTTTCGATGAGTATTGGTGTTTTTTGTTAATTATATTGTTGAAATATAAGTTTAAGTGACATGTAGAGAAGTTGATATTTTTTTAGGTTACTGTATTGAAGATTTGACATATGAGTTTGTGTGGTTAATTAAATTTGAAGTGTTTACGTTTGATTTGAAGCTTTTGGAAATGGTTTAGCAATGTTGGAGTTGATTATCAGGTAATATGAGTTAACTCTCCGGACTCTCGGGGACGGGGCGTTATAAAGACCTCCTCTCCCCATTAAGAAAAACCAAATGATCATTCGCGTAAAGAAGATGAGAAATCAAAGGTGCCCCCGATGGATGAGAAAAATACTTAATCCTACCCTCCGCAAAATTCCATCTCAAAAGCCGCGTTAGCACTTCCTCCATGATGATAAATAAATAAGACAACAAAGGATCCCCTGATGGAGACCACGGGTCGACTTGAAAAAACCCTTGTAAGAACTATTCATCATAATCAAGAACCATTGTGAGCGCACACAGTTTGCCACCAAAGCACGAAATCGACTTGAAAATTCAAAACACTCAAGAACGTGTATAAGGAAATCCTAATCAATTCTATCATAAGTTTTGGACATATCAATCTTTACCATAAGATTTCCACCAGACATTTTTTTTATTCAAAGAATGCACCATTTTTTGAGACAACGTAATGTTCTCAAAAATACTCCGCTTAGGGATAAAAGCGCCCTGCTCCTGTGAAATCATCAAGAAATACTTAATCAAGAAATTCATATACAAACACAATTCAACTTTTACAAGCAAAACACTAATTTCTTCTCCTTGCAATTGACTATAGATACTCAATAATGGAAAATGATATATCAAAACATGTACGCTTCGTGCAAATTTTTTGAACAAAAAGCAAGAGCAATTCGAAAAAAATTCCTCCTTTTTAAAAATGATTTATGAGAGACTTATATGTTCTAAACATGTAGCGAATATATACGTCGCTTCTCACCTATGGTAAAAGGCCTTTGAATTGTTTTTAATCACATATTAAAAGCTTGTTTGGACACTTGGAGTATCTCAAAATTCTATGAATAGTAGTGAAATAATTTGCTTTAAAGTATTTTATTGGATTTTGAAAAGTAAGAGAGAAAATGTTGAATAAAAATATTACAAAGTTAAAAAATTATTTGAATCTAGTTTTCTAATATTAGATTTTTGTAAAACTTGTATTGATTTTTGTGTTTAAATGATGATTAGATGAAAAATTATAAAATTTGAAATTGAAAAGTATTTTATGTTTAAGTGATCGATATTTGAAAAAAAAAAATTGAGAAACTTTGAGAATTTTATATCTCATCTTTTTGTCCAAACGTCCTCTTATGTCAATTAACTAGTAGCTTCAAGAGAGTTTATCCAACCGTGAAAGAATTGGAAGATTCTTGCTTATGACAGGCAACAGATTTTTCTAGCTAGATGATTGACGTGAACTTTCTCAAGAGATGGAGAGATTTTTCTAGCTAGATGATTGATAAGAACTTTCTAGGTTACACATTTTTTTAAAATAATTTACTAGAGTTTATATGTCCTAAAACTTGTGTAGAACATGTTGCCTATGATCACCTATAGTCTTCCCTTTTATGGCCTTTAAAATGTTTTTAAGCACATATTAATTAAAGGTTCATTTGGACATTTAAACACAAACTCAGCTTAATTCATCTTAAATCAATCATTGATGGAATTCATTACTTTTTAACTTCTTATAAAAAAGTTAAACTCATCTCAACCTACTTTATTCATACATTTATGCACATATCATAAACTATTTACATTCAAATACATCTTAGTAGAACTTACAAAATACTATTATTCACAGATCAACTCGAATTATTTGAGGTCATCTCAACATTCAAATGCAACCTTAGAGTAACTCAAAATTTTGTAAATAGAAGTAAAATAATTTAAGTTAAAATGTTTATTGAATTTTGTAAAATGAGAGAGAGAAATTTAAGAAATGAGTGATAAATGGTTTAAAGTGATTTTTGAAAAATGAGAAAGAAATGGTTTAATTTTGTATTAATTTTTATGTTTTGTTTTGAAGTTTGTTAAAATTATAATGATTAGATAAAAAAAAATTGAATAGTTAAAATTAGAAAGTATTTTATATTTGAGTGATGTTTGAAAAAGAAATTATAAAAAAATTTAAAATCTCTCATTTCATCTCATGATCTACCAAATGTTGCCGACTTTTAACTAGTATCAACAGTTGGTGTAAAAAGATCAAAGAATCATTTCTCCTGTTCCATATGTAGATAATCCGTTGGAATATCATCTGTATTCATATGAGTTAAACTGATCATCATCCATGCCGAATAAGTTGGTCAGAAAAAATGGCATTTCGAATCAACATTTAAAGGTCATTGTACAGAGAATCTTCCAATCTGAAGTCTTTCTCTGTTGAATTCTTCATTCTACTTGCAATCTTTGATACTTCCCAAGCAGTTAGTGATTTCGGTGTTACTGATTGGAACTAAAAACCGTCGGACAGAAAATGTTTTATCCGGGTAGAAATGTACGTGCCCACAGTATGCACAGAGGGATTTGACTCTGTTTGGCTTCTTTTTCTTATATATTTTCTTTTAAAGAGAGGACCTTAGAGAACATAACGCTTTGGTGATATCATAAGATACGGTACACAAGCTTTCTTAATGTGCAAAACGACATGATATGCACGTTATTTATGCAGACATTCACTTCAATTGATGAAACAAAAGCATCATGGAGTAGCTGTGTCTTTCTGAACTATACCGCCGCTACTCTTTTTGGCCGCAGGAATATGATTCTGGGTCTTCAATTCTTTCCCTGCAAACGTAACACCAAATTTCCACATTTAATCAAGGCGTCTTATGAATGCAATCTTGATTAGAAGAAGAACAAAAAATAAAAATAAAAAGTGAGATCTGGACCGGCTTTGCATCCAAAAAGAGAGAGATTGGTTGCAAATCATAGGGTTCTAAGCCATGACATACACTTTTTGTCATGCACCAGTACTACAAATTACAGGTTCTCTCTACTATATATATAAGACATGCATAGAGAGAGAGAGAGAGAGTATGACAAACATATATACTTGGAAGTGAAGTGTAAACGGGCATTGCAGGAGGAGGGTGAGGATCGTGTCTCGGGTTGGCTCCAGGGCCATCGTAGTCCTCGGTGCCCCAAATGGTTTCATCTCCTGTGGAGTAACATCAACAGTTTACAAATGCTTTTGCCAAATCACTTCTTATGTTAAGTGGATAGTGACCGTTTAAGTGAATCTGGTATTTACATGCAGCTTCCATTCGTTAAGATTTTTGGGTTTCCTCTGATCCATAAATCGTATATTTCAAGATGATCGATCTTAACTAAGTCAGACCTAACAGATAAATAAAGATGATGAAATCATATATCCTACTGCATGCAACAACGATGTTACATACCTGCAGGGATTTTGCGACCAGAGCAGAGTATGGCAAAGGTGAGTAAGAAGAAGAGTACGCTAAGGCGAGCTTCAAAACCCATCCCTCTCTTTCACCGTTTCTCTCTCTCTCTAGCCGAAACTGTGTGAAATCTGTTCATGACTCATGACCCATCTTCTATTTGTATTGCATAGGAAAAAAAAGGCAAAACGGCTATCCGCTGCCGCTGGTAATGACAAATGGCCAACCTTAAGATAAGCCTAAGGGGATTTTTTCTATTTGTTTCAGGTTTTTCTATTTGAAGTGAAATAAATAAAATTTATTTAATTTAAGATGCTAGGATAAAATCAAAATGTCTGGACGGTAAAACATAAATAAGAACTGAACTTGTACAATTTTTTTTTTTTTTTTTTACACGCTTCTAAAAGCAAAATTTCCCTTATTTAAAACATAAGGGTATAAATATCTGTAAAAAGATTATATTCAAAATGTCTCATTTAGTTTTTGGATAAATAGAGGCAAAAAGTCAAAACAATCCATAAATTTCTGAAAGTTAAAATTTCAAAGATATTATAGGTTGGAGTCATCGTAGCGGTGGCATTGTAAGTCAAAATGATTTGTCTTTATGGAAACAATCAAATGAGCTAATAATCTTTGTCCACACTGTAAAGAACATGTCATACATCAACTTACAGATATAATTTTTCTAAAGCAAAATGAATAAATATCAGTTTGATACACATTTATAAGTTTTCCTTTAAGAGCCCCATCTCCAAACTACAAATCATGCAAGAATTTAATCCTGAATCCGTTTTCCGTTTCAAATCATATCTAATATGGTAGAAATATTTAGTCTCCACAAAAAAACTCACTTATTTTAGTCACAAATAGCACTTCGTTGATATTTTAGTGCATAAAAGCTATTTAAAAAAGCAGCATATATATGTTTATGCCATGCTCATCATTCAGAGGTTCTACTCGTAAAAGGAAATCATCCGGTGGTTCCAACATATCAAGAGTCGTCATCTCAAACAGAGCAACCAAAAAAAAAAAAAGGCAGTTCAAAAGCACCAGATATTTTTCTATCCACTGCTCATCATCATCTCTTCTTAAAACCATACTTCTTGCGTTCATAAAATAGGTCAGTTTTTGCACTACCTAAATTAACAATTTTCGGACATCCATCCCTATCTTTCTCCTGCTGGGTACACTCCTTGCAATAGTAGGCATCAGAAATCCCCACTCCTCCACAGATAACACAGCGACCCTGAAAGGACCCATAGTTGCATTCATCACAAACCCGCACAAGCGTGCAAGGGCGCACATAGGAGTCACAGATTACACACTTCCCATCACATTTCTCACAAAGTCTTCCAATGGCAATTCCTGGCTGCTTCCGACACATAATCAGATCTGGATGATGCTTGGCCATGCTTTCTGAAACCACCTAGTTCCTTAATGAGAAGTTTTAAAGAACACGCAAAATCCCTGCATGGCATTTTTTTTATCAGAGATTTTATCATCAAGAAAGAAAAGCTCAACCACAAACAAAAAAGAATATTAACAGCATCTCAGTTTCTAATTTCTATACTGGAATGAGTAAAGAATATGTCCTCCAGAGAACAAATCACACTGCCTGCCATATTAACATGATGTGTGCACGCACATCAAGCAAAATCAACCGCTTGGTTTAGACAGCTGACTATCATCTGATGATAAAAAGAAAACTTCCAACTTTCCCCATAATCATCCAATCAAACCAACATTTTGTCAAACAAAAGTTTAGAAAGGGAACAACTAGATGTCACAAAAGTCTCCAGCTGAAATTCACACGAGGATTAAAATGGCAATGGTCCTACAAACTCAGGCACCCTTCTCCAAGCAATTTGCCATGTTTCTTCAAGTAAAATGGATTTTTTCTTGTAATTTCAACACTACCTCCCCCATGCATTGGACGCATACAACTAGACAAGAAATCAAAATGTACAAAATTTGTGAATAATATGTGAGCATTAAAAATCCAGATAAATGTCACACAATCAAATATATTTCCACGTTCTTCAGAATTCTACGACAGTTCAGCAGTCAACTCAGAGAAAAAGGAATACAGGTAGGGTCAGTATAGACTATATTTATTTACTGACAAATGAATGTGAGGGGACAATAACAGAAAAAACCATTGCATGGCTGAGATAAAAACAATTTCAAACATTTGTCCAGGATGAGGAATTCAACAATGAGTTTAGAAGTATGCTTCTGTTCAAGTTTTGAGCCAAATTCAAGAATGGCCAAAACATTGCTCCTCACAATATGAACTTAACTGATCGATCAAGTTTTTCCCATCCCTGGTCAAATAATGTGTCAGCTTATCATCACACTACAGCAGCTACTACTTAATCTAGCACCATGGTCCAAGAGACATCCATACGATACAAAACCTATGTGAGAAATGGAGGAAAACACTATTCTTTTCTTTTCTTTTTCCTATCAGATCCATATAACATACAAATTGTGCCAAACTCAAACTGAAATTATAAACCAACTGAATTTAGGGTCACTAATGGCAAACCAGAATGATCTTAGGTCCTCAACTTCCAAGCAAGGTATAAACTCTATGGACCTACCTAAAATTTGATCAAACAACAGTAAGTCCAGTTTATTGTTTGTCACTGTGTCCAATATATAGATAATCATTGTAAAAAAAAATTTTTGATAAGTGATCATTGTAAAAAATAAACAGAAATATACCATTGTAACAATACATGAATGACATGCAGATTATTTCCTTTCAAATTGTGTTACAAAATGGTCCTACAAACTTAACTTGTTCTAAGAAAAAGTAATTGCACCACTACATACCACAAAAGCTCCAATCAACCCCCAAGATTTCCTTAACAGCTTCTTCCCCTACTCTTTTTCTTTGCAACACTTAATAAGCTCAACCCAGTTACTTGTATTTTGTCCCAAAATAACCCACCCAACTATATTTTAACCCAAACATTCTCAATAGCACTTCATCAACACTTATTTCCTATAATTTAGTTATTAATTTAGGAACAATGCATGACCTATCAAGAACCAAGATGGAATCAAGTACAGTCCAATTCCAACTCCAGGAAAACCATCCTCGAGAGTAATCTTGAAATAATCCAAGCTAAAAGCATCATAGAGTCATACTGAGCTATTGAAATGAGTTAAAAACAATTCAGTGTATTTAGAAGACATGAGTTAAAAGAAATTCGCCATATTAGAAAAAAAAAGTATAAGCCAGAGCCAAAAGAAGAACAAAAGAGCTACAACAACCAAAAGGGGAAAACAAGATATGATTGGAAAGCACAGGGATGCCAGTCGGGACCCGAAAAAACATCGAGTACCATTACAAAACAATAAGGAAAAAAAAAAACAAAACCCTAGATTAAAATTGAAACCTGGCTGTACGATGGGAAGGAAGGGCGAAGCTCTGCCTCTGTTTGACTTCGAAGAAAACCGAGAGGGGCAGGCAGGGCGAGGGTGTGTTGCCGGATTCGAGTCTGTGACAGTGAAGCGAGAGAGAGAAAATCAGACAGAGAGAGAGAAACAAACGGGAGAGAGGGGCAGTTTACTAGAAAACATTAGGAAAAACAAAACGAACAGTCACAGTAACAAACTTAAAACAACGAAATAATACTAGAAAACGCAAGAACCATACCCACAGCTAAACCGCGCTGAGGATGCTCTAAACGTGCGCCGAGGGCGAAGGGCGATGCTCTGCTCCTTTGGTGTAACGGAAGAGGCTGCGCAGTCGGAGGGGAAGTGGGAACGTTGAAAACGACCGAACCATCACTATTTGGGCCGGGCTTTTTTTTAGGACAGACCTAATAATTTTATCTATTGCTTTAATTATAGAAAAATATTATAGATACAAAGAGATTTTACAAAAGAATCTCACACACTGTTGTGGCATATGTATGTCATCTCTCTTATTTTTTTTTTTTCTTTTCTTTTCTCTCCCTCCCCCATTCCCACCCCCTGCCATCTCCCCATGCTCGCTCCCCGCGCTGGCCATGGTGGTTGGGGACTACCTCATGGTGGATAGAAGATGTCAACGGTCCAAGTGGCACCACCGGCGTAGAGCGCTAATAAGGGAGAGAGGGAGGAGCTTTACCCAGAGAGGAAGACGCTGCTCGGGAAGAAGGGGGAGAGAAGGGCTCTAGGGGAGAAGCTTTTGCTGACGAGGGGCTAACTACTCTTGGAATGAGGCCCAAATGGCCCAACCCATTTCTATAATAGTTGATTTCTGTTGCCATAGCCCCATCCAGCGTTAGATGAACGTAAGAACATTCTCATTTTTATTCCGTTTCATTAAAGTAGAAAGTTAATTAAAAAAAAGGAGTATGCCTCCTAATGAAAAAGAGTGTCAATAAGAAATGTTTTAATGTTAATGAGATTGGGTTGAGTTTTAATACAATCGTTTTAACCTTGAGTAATGATACCCGCACCATCATTTTTACTATCTTTTATATAATTATATTTTAAAATGATGGTATTTATGTAAAATGATATTATTCTTATAAGTTACTTTATTAAAATGTCTCTCAATTAAAATATAGTTGTATAAATAATTGAAAAGGAGATTGTATGTTTGTCATTTTCTAACAATGTCACTATAGTCATGTTCAGTACCTTTCTTTGTACCAATAAAAAGGTGTTTGACAAAAAAAAAAAACTGTTTGTGTCAAGTGAAAATTCTTGAAATAGTTTCAAACTTGAAAGAGGGAATGGATCAATGTTACTCAGATGGATAATTACAGTAAAAGAAAATAAGTTCAACTTTATAAAAATCTTTCATTCATGGTTAGTGAACCAATTAGGCTACACGAGATAGATATTTGTAGCCACATTTTTATTAAGAAAATGATATTCGGCTTCCTTGAGTTTATCCTTTAAAGTTACCGTTCGAGTATTTATTTTTTAAATTTTTTAATGATTAAGATTATTAATGAAGTGATGTATTTTTTATTTTTAAAAAATATTTGAAAAAAAAATACAACCAATAATAAATTTAGAATAATATTATATACAGTTGTGGAATGCGTAAATGCCGTGCAATCGCTTTGAAAAAGAATGTAGTCTACTATTAAAAAATTAATTTATTTTCATGTGGATCTTATATTTATTTACTTTTTTCAAAACGACTACACGACGCTTGCACACTCAAATATAATTTCTCATAAATTTAAGAGGACAAACTCATATGTTGAGCAGCACCCTTTTTGCTGTCCTCAATCTATTGTCTCTTCTATTGTCCCTTCTATTGTCCTTGGCTTCGCAAGTAGTGTTCGAGTCGATTCACTGATTCCAACAGCATCGACAAAAGACTATTTTAACATATAACTGATTTCGATGTGTTTTTGTTGGCTTTTGATATAATTCTAAATTCAGTAATTCGACCGAATCTAGTCCGTTTCATGAAGTCTAATCAAATTTCATCAAATTTACTATAAACTAATAAACCTATTATACGGCTATTCATATTCTTCACGCAACTATATCGGAAAGACCATCAAATTTAGCAAACTGATCAGAACCAGCTTTAGGAACTGTTCAAAGACTTTGTTCTCGAAGTTGCAGAGAGCCGTGTGTTGGATCTATAAGCCAAGGCAGGGCAGGACGGAGGGACGCCGGAGGCATGTGTCGCGATATGGGCCAAAGTGGACCCTGTCCTACAATAAACTAAGCTTTCCAGAACTTTTTATTTTTGTATGTTTCTTCTTTGAATTTTAGCATTACCATATTCTGGGTTGAAGTGCAGGATTGAAAACATGTCTGAATCTGAAGTGAACTTTGATTCCTACCCTCCGGTCTTTCGCCAGTTGAAGCAGCATACCCAGAACTTTGACACGGTTGGTGCTATAAACCAGGTCCCAGATTCAGACCCTATACCTGTCATAGATCTCCAATGCTTAGACCTTGACCAGCTTGGGGAGGTTTGCAGAGATTGGGGTCTTTTTCGTTTGGTCAATCATGGGGTTCCTCCAACCCTTCTGAGCCAACTTCAAGACCATGCCAAGAAGCTTTTTTCTCTTCCCTTTGAATCCAAGCAGGCCATATTTAGCAGCCCTTTGTCATACTTTTGGGGCACCCCTGTCCTCACTCCTTCTGGTGCAGCGCTACAGATAGGTCCACAGAATGTCAATTGGGTTGAAGGGATCAATGCTCCTCTTCTTCAACTCACGCAATTGCAAGCTGAAGATCCTGTACTTGCATCTTTCAGGTACACGTTTCATTTGCTAGTTCTTTTTTTCTTCCTTTTGCTTGTAGACTGTTGGAAGCATATGTTAAAATCTTGAGATATTATGATAAATAAAATACGGCAGAGACGAAGGAAAAAAGATCATTCATACTATATCAAGTACTGATGATGAAAGAATGACAAATAATAATTTTTTTAAAAGGAAAATATCTCTAAAATCGATCGTTTGTTTAATCGGATAATTAAACTCGTTTCATATTTGATATTAGTCAAAATTATTATTTTTAGGGACACATTTATATAATATACCAATATATAGTTTGTTCTATATCATGTTTCACAAGACTGCTACTAGAAGAATATGGAAAGCACCTGTCGAGACTTGCTACAACCTTATTCGAAGCTATGGTGATGAAACTCAATCTAAATTCAGAAGAATCCAAGTCCAATATTCTATCAGAATCCACAGGATTTGTTCGTGTTTATCGCTACCCACAATGCTTTGTGGCTAACTCTGCCTGGGGCATGGACGTGCACACAGACAGCTCGGTTCTGTCTATATTGAACCAACACGAAGTGGGTGGCCTCGAAGTCCTCAAGGACAAGGAATGGATCCAAGTTAGACCTGTTTCCAACACACTAATTGTCAATCTTGGAGATATGATGCAGGTCCCTACAAAAGACCTTCCCTCATATATATATTTGCGATGCATTAAATGCTTGAGACATAAAACAAACTATGGTAATCTATTCGTTCACGAATTGATCTTTTTTGGGCTTTTTCGTTGATGAAAGCTCTTCGAATATTGCAGGCAATAAGCAATGACGAGTACAAGAGTGTGGAGCACAGAGTGAAGGCAAGCAAACATAAAGAGAGGATCTCAATCTGCTACTTTGTGTTCCCAGGTGAAGGTACTGTGATTCGAAGCTCGAAGTACAGACCATTTACATACAGTGACTTCCGAGCACAAGTGCGAGAAGACGTTAAGAGCGTTGGGTTTAAGGTTGGGCTTGAAAGATTCAAGCTTACTGAGACCTCTTGAGCATGATGGGCTTCAACGATGTATTGAGAAAAATTATATTTTCAAACCGTTCTTTTTGCTTTTTTGATGTAATAGAGTTTAATTTGTTTAATTTTATATTTTTTTATAAATCAAATTTTGCTATTTATGAATGTTATATATACATGTATATATATATGTTAGAATTCACATATGCCATGGTTTGTTAAGAAGTTTAATTCAATCAAGAGAAGTTCTGGGCATCAGCCCATTGCCGCAGCACACCGTGTTGTTTTTTTTTTTTTTCATTCAATATACTTAGAGTGTGGAGGCTGATATAAATAGTAGAGTGTGATTTATATTTTCTCTTCAATTAAACCTGGTTGTTAAGGGTTTTATTTTTAATAAACAATTAGTAATGGATTATTCATATTCCTTTATGGGACAAATAGTTCAAGTCTAACTCTATTAGAGAATCCTTAGCCTAGCCTATAAATAAAGGGCATGTGTACACCATTGGTATGGCAATAAAAATGCATAGACCAGAAGATTCTCTTCCTACTCATGTTTAACATATTTTTCTTAAAGTGGGATTTCTTTTATGCTCTTGTTTATTCTTGGATCACCATGGCAGGAGATACGTTCTATTTTATTTCCACTACTAGCTATTCCCTATTCAATATTTTATTCTTTCATGTGGTTTCAGAGCCACCTTCATGCCAGTTGATTCATATTTTTGAGACATTTGTATTTTTTCGATTGAGCATGAAAATACAATATCATTGTGTTGTGAGATCACATTTGGCTTGATATGAGAAGTTTTATGGCCTTTCTTGTGATTTTTGTTGTCTCTGGATCTTTGGAAAAGCGTAGACATCTTGGTCTTATTTTTTACTTTATAACCCGCATCCTTACATGTTCAATTTTCATAGATTCTTTGTGATTCTTGATTTTGTATTCAAACTTGTTCATAAATAAGACTATATAGTCCATGCTTACACGATTTTATTGCATGATTTATGGTTTAAGAGTCTAGGGTTTGATGTTTTAGTCATAAGGTTTTAAGGCCGAATGATTTTTTCAAAATGTGTCACATGTTGTTGATACCCACTTCAAATAAGCATTAAATTGTGATATATATATATTTTTATTACGAATAAACGCCTCAATAATCACTGAATTTGGAGCTCCAAAACTCAAGTTATGTCCAAAAAAACCCATTTTGAGACCTGCAGATCTGACCCAAACCAGTTCCAAACCCGGCCAGAGAGGTAGGGGATGACTTCTGGCCAAGGCGTGTGAGATTCACGCACCCATATAGTGCGTGATTACAGCCCCTCCTCTTTACTTGACAGGTGCTGATTATTAAAAAAATAAAAGATACATGCGAATATGCGATAAGGTCTGGGTTGTATAAAAGGATGGGTCTGCTTATTATTTTGGTTTCTTGACCTTAATAGGCCTTTGGTCTTTTAACACTTTTACCCATTAAAATGCACCCATATTAGGCTAGCCTTTCGGGCTAGACCGTGTGCTTAGGTAGGCGCGGGTTGATCCACCTAGAACAATTTTTTACCAGCTCAATCTGTTGGAATAAAATATTAATTTTTAAATAATATTATCTTTAAAAAAAATATTTTATTCCTGAGCTTGTTTTTGGATTGTTTGTTCTTTTGATTAATTTTGGTGATCAATATATTGTTTTTTCTATGGTAAGATGCTAGAAGTTGTGATTATTTGAAATATTTTGGGAGTAGCTGAAGCATCCTTATCTATTGAAAAATAATCAAATAAGATTAATTATTGGAGTATTTTGAGAGTAGCCAAAGCATCCTAATTTATAATGATAATCATATAAAGTTTCAACTTCGTAAAGTTATATTGGCATCTGTGTTATGATCAAATCATTATTTTAGTGACTCGGCCCCAAAGGGAGGTCATTATTTTGTGGTTTAATTAGAATAAGATAGGTGGTTTAGTGTTGGTGGTAGATTTTCCTATGCCCAAAGGTATGGAGAACTTATTCATTAGCTTTGAATTATTCTAGTCTTATTATTTAGATATTTAGTAAATTTATGTGTGATGCAACCTCTATTTATAGTTGGTTAAAATTTACTATTGGTTAAATTGACATTGATTGATTTAAATAAAGTCAAATTCATAGCATTAAAGCCAGGCAGGATTATTGGTAGCAGATTTGAATCCTTTGGGCTCAGTAGAGGAAAGAAGAGCAGGAAGAAGTCCAAAAGATCCCAAAACACCAAGATTCGCCGGATGCCAAGTCTTGAAAATCCCAGCTTTAACTCATGTGAGCATAGAATAGGAGCCCAATGGAAATGCCGAAGTAGAAGGACTTGCAATGGTCTCAGTAGTGGTCTCAATGGAAGGCGGACTAGAAGCCGGGTGCGGTGAAGAGGGACCTGCAAGAGAATCAACAGTCTGCACAGACTCATCCATAGGGTCAGTACAAAGAACACACGGGGAAAAGTCAGATTGAAGAACATGCTGGGAACGGGGCGCGGTGGAAGATGAGGGTAGGTCGGTATGAAGGAGACATGGTTCCAAGAAATTGGAAATATGGAGAGAAGAGAGGGGTTGGGCCTGGGAGCTATCGAGGGAAGGGAAGTGAGTTTCATCAAATTAAGCGTGTCGGGTGATATATAGCCTAGTGGTGGTGGGATCAAGGCAACGAAACCCTTTATAAGAAGGATTGTAACCTAAGAAAATGCAAGGAATACTGCAAGGGAAAAGTTTGTTAGGCATATAATCACGCAAACAAGAATAAACACGACAACCAAAAGGATGAAAATTCTCATAATTTGGAGAAGAGCCATAGAGAAGTTCAAAATGTGACTTACCTCTAAGAAGCGGTGTGGGCAACCGGTTTATGATGTAAGTTGCAGTGCTAAAGGCGTCAACCCAGAAGCGAGGTGAGAGTGGAATAGAAGGGCCAAGCCAGTCTCAGTCACATGGCGATGTTTTCTTTTAGCACGACCATTTTGGGCGGGTGTATATGGACAAGAGAGTTGATGATGGATGCCAGAATTACGTAGGTGAGCTTTGAAACAGTTGCTAGTAAATTCGACACCTCCATCGCTTTGGAAGATCTTTATACAAGCAGAATGTTGATTTTCCACAAATTTTTGAAATTGAATGAAAATATCAAAAAAATCAGATTTAAATTTTAAATGATAGAGCCAAGTGAACCAGGAATAATCATCAATGAAAAGAACATAGAAGCCAAAACCCAAAGTGGATTTGACAGTGGAAGGACTCCAGATGTCGCAATGAATAAGATCTAACACATGAGACGATCGATGTTCATTTCGAGAGTAAGGCAAACGATGAATTTTCGCAAGTTGACATGTACTACACAAAGCGGGAGATGGCAATAAAGACGTAAGATAAAGATGTCCTTTTTTATTTAAAAAATAAATGATTGAATGATTCACATGTCCAAGGCGAGCATGCCATAAATCATATGAAGCATGTAGGGATTTATTCTCAAGGACAAAAATAAAAGCAGAATTTTCGCGCTCCAGCACATATAGACCTCCATCTCTTTTACCGGTCGCCACCACCCTTCCTGTTTGACGATTCTGGACAGTAAAAAAATTATTAGTAAATGTAACAAAGAGAGGAAAAGCAGACGTTAATTTACTAATTGAAAGAAGATTTTTAGTAAGATGAGGGACATCTAATACATCTAATAAATGAATATTTGGAACAGGAGAAAGGGTACCAGTGTGGGTAATGGGTAGAGATGCACCGTTTCCAACAATCACAGAGTCCTTACCCATGTAATTAGTGTACTGATCCAAAGTAGATGTATTGGTGGTCATATGGGCCAAAGCCTCAGTGTCCAAATACCAGTCAGATGTTTCGGGTCCAGAGAGAGAACAAGAGGTGCTGAATGCTCCGGCAAGGTGAGCAGAGGAATCATTTCGAGCATACTGTTGTTTGCATCGATCAGCATAATGACCCTACATGCGACATATTTGGCATCGAGGCAGGCGACGTCCTTGCCAAGAGTTGGAGCGCCCACAATTGGAAGAGTTGATGCCGTGGTTTCTGGAACGACCTCGCTGGTTGCCTCGATTTGAAGAGGGGTGACTATGGTGATTGGCTCGGCCTCGGTTGGTGACGGTGAACGCCGCAGCAGTGGTGGCAGAGGGCTCAAGGGACCGCATGAATATCTCAAAGCTTTCGACTTTAGAGACCAAATCGACAAAATAGGGGAGCGGAGTGAGAGCCATCTGCGCGGTAGAGAAGTTGGAGAAATCGGAGCCGAGGCTGCGGAGGAACCAGTGGACTTTGTCGGTGTCGTCGACGGACCGTCCGATTGCATGAAGCTGGTCACACAGGGCCTTGAAGGCACGGGCGTATTCTACAACTGGTTTGGAGCCGCGTTTCATCAACTGTAAATCGTCCTTGAGACTTAATTTACAAGCCTTCGAGCGATGGCTAAAAGTGTTCTCCAAAGTGAGCCAGACGTCACGTGCAGTGGAGAGGCCAACGACCTCAGCCATGGCTTCCTCAGTGAGGGAGGAAAATAAGAGACTGAGTAAACGTTGGTCTGCAACTTTCCACGCCAGGTGTTTGTTATTGGGTGTGTTAGAGTCGGCAGGTTCAAAACGGGGTGGCGACACAAGGGTTCCATCAACATAGCCCAACAATTCTTGACTCTCAAGAAGAGGAAAGAGTTGGCTTTTCCATAGAAGGTAGTTTGAGGAAGAAAGCTTGATGGTGATCATGTGGATTAAGGTATTGAAAGGAAGAAGATTGGGAAAGGATTCGGAAGCCATGGAAAAAAAAAAAAAAAAGGAGCGGTGGCTGTTAAACCAGAGTGGCTCGTGATACCATGAGAGGATTTGATGAAAACCACCACACTTGTAAAGTGGTGAGTATATTCTATTTATAATCATTTACAGTATACAAATCAAATAACATAAAGACTGATTACAAAATATATGGAAAGTAGGAGTAAATTGATATAATTAAATATTCCTAGAATTAAGGGTCAAATATGTCACATATGGTAAGCATATGATAAGCCGTAGAGTAAGGTTAAGTATCCTCAACAGTTGAAAACTTATTTTTGAGATTTTCAAGCGCTACTAAAAACTGGCCATGGTGATAAAATGCCGCCTTTACAACTTTCAAACAACTTTCCATTTCATGTCTAGAAAACTTAAGAGTGTGTTTGAATGTTGAAGTGAGTTGAGTTGAGTTGAGTTGAGTTGAGTTGAGATGATAAAATATTATTAATTATTATTATTATTATTTTGGGATTTAAAAAAGTTAAATTGTTTATTATATTTTATGTTGAGATTTAAAAAAGTTGTAATGATAAGTTGAGATGAGTTGAGATCATCTCAACTCATGAGTGTGCTGCCACAAAGGATTTCTCAAATCGACAATTTTCATTTAACAAAATAAAATGTATTGTAACTGCAACAATTAATTTTTTTAAAAGTTTGCACAGGATTTGTATATTTTAAATAAATTTGCATAAATCATTTTCTATATAAAAAAATATTTTTAAAAGTTTTTACAGTGAGTTTGGATCTTAAATTCATCTCATCTTATCATTATAATTTTTTTAAATTTCAATACAAAATATAATAAATAATTTAATTTTTTTAAATTTTAAAATAATATTCTAACAATATTTTACTCAATTTTTAATTTAATTCAACTCAATTTTTAATTTAATTCAACTCAATTCAACATCTAAACGCAGCTTCAATTTTGGAGAAAACAAAAATCTACCGCTTTCCTTTTGCAGCGGAGGATCTTCAGATTTCTTGCCGTCTTGTGTGCAAAGAAATGCGGCGGTTGGGAGCTACTTTGTTGTTTCTCTACTGGAGACGAGGAAGTCCCTCTTCCGTCAAAGGGAAAGGGGTGAAAAGTTTCATACTTTATGTAATATTTTGTCTCAAGAATAATCCTTATAATATTACAAACTTAAAATTCGTCGCCTTTATTATTAATTTTCATGCATTTTACTTAAAAGAAAATACTGCAAGATAAGAAAATACATTGAGTGAGGCTAACACACTTCTTAGGTATATCAGTTCTGCACGCTATTTTTTTAAAAAAATAAAATTTATTATTAAAATTTCATATAAATTTTATATTTATTTATTTAAACAATTACGTGAGTGAGACTTACAGAAATTAAGACTGCAAAATTGTCAATATTATTTCCGTTTATTTTCACGAAAAAGTATATAGTTTTTCGTACACTAATTGTCGGCTTTAGCTTCACTTTACTATACCACCTTAATATAAATGATAACAAAGAATGAGAAAAACATTCGGTTTCGTTTGTTAGGCCGAAACAAATCTTTCTTGGACCTAACAATCATCTGCATTTGCCTGCAACCTGGCTACTCCTGGAAAAATGCGAGTTCTATTTTTCGCCTTTTTAAGAATGATTTAAACACCAATTTGGCAGTTTGGTATTATTCCTCGTGATGAAAATTTAAAAAATAAAACCAGTTTCGAACTTTCGAGAACTTTATCTACGTCTTTTTTTTCTTTTTTCTTTTTTTAATTGTTTTGATGAGAGAGTGGAATTTCAAAGACCCCACGATATCTTTTTACACGCACCGGACACAATCCCCGTGAAAAATAGGGGATTCAGTGCGTGTGTTACTTGGTGAGCAAGCTACCTTTTTCTCTATATTTCCTTCAAGTGCTGTACTCCCGGTTTACTCCTCAATGGCAACGCCGGCGATCGCATCAAAATCTGGGAAAAAGAGAAAGCGAAAGAGGTCAGCCGCAGAAAGAAAGCTCGGCATAGGTGAAAGAGTGGAGGTGATACAATGCCGCTTTTGTTAGAAACGTCTTTTCTTTTCTTGATTGTTTTTCGTTTATAATTCATGGGTTGCGATTTTTCTGTCTTCAAACAAAACTTTTGGGTTCTGAGCGCGCATGCATGTTTTTTTCTCTTTTAAAACTTTTTTGGATACCCAGTTGAGTTTTCGATCTTAGTTCATTATAAATTTTTATATTTGTATATTAATTATTTGCTTTCATCCTCCGGTCCTTTTAGTTGTGTGTTGATCATTTGGGTTCCATTTCCGTGAATGCTATCTATTTTTATTTAGGCCACATTGTGCAATGCAGTTGTTTCTCTTACTGTTCTTGTCCATTTATGTGTCTAGTTTGTGTTCTGTTTGGTATTCCTTCAAGCCTTGAGGTGGGTTTTTTTGGGGGAACAAAGGTGTGGACTTGGGGGATTTTGCTAAATACTTCCATTTTTGTTTCCACATCTAGCGTTGCTTAGCCACTCACTTATCGAAATTTGCTACATGTTAAATGGGAATTCCAAGTATTAATTTCTTTATAAGGTGTAAACTTTTGCAGGTAAGGAGCGAGGAAGATGGATTTCAAGGCTCATGGCATCCTGGGACTGTTATCGCATGTTATAACCAAGGTCGTCGTGTTAAATACGACCATATCCTATGCAACGACGGGTCTGATAGCCTTGAGGATGCTGTGCCTGTTTCGCCTTTATTGGATGGCATTGATTTTGCCAATGCGAACAGCCACAATTATCGTGGGTCTATAAGGCCGTTGCCACCTCATGTGGAGTTTAATAAATGGGGCCTTCCCTATGGTCTGTGTGTGGATGTGTATTACCAGGACGCTTGGTGGGAAGGTGTGATTTTTGATCGTAATGAAGGTTCGGATGAGAGAAGGATTTTCTTTCCTGATTTAGGTGATGAATTAAAGACAGGAATTCACATGTTTAGAATAACTCAGGACTGGAGTGAGGTTACAGAGAATTGGCAGCCTCGTGGGACCTGGTTATTTCTCCAGTTGATTGAGGAATATGAACAAGAGGCATATCTTGGCGTTTCGGTGAAGCAAATATGGTATGACTTACGGGGAAAAAAAGGTTTTGGGGAGATTAAGGTGTGGACCTGTACCAGGAAAGACTTATGGAAAGAGTTAATGTTGGAGGTCATTGATGAGAACTTGAGTATCATCCTAACAGATGTATTTCGGGTTTTCAATCCCTGGGGCTTGTTACAAGAAACCAGTGGAGGATTGGTGTCAGCTAGAACTACCGTTGAAGTTGATATGAGCCCTGAAGCAAATTTGGCTAACTCTCTTGCTATTGTCCCCGTTGAGAATGAGTTGTGTAGTGATTCATTTATTGATCAAGAGAAACCTTCTGTGGGTGGATTATTTTCTACTTTGGATGTTGATGAATCAGATATAAAACTTTTAGCCAACTCAAATGTACCTTGCCATAGTAAAGCAGTGTGTCTGGTAGATGAGAATTTGCCAGTATTGCCTTCCAATCCAGATGGAATTTCTAGCACCAACTCAGTGACGATTGGTGAAGAACTCTCTAGTACTAATTCTCATAAGATCAATTGGAATCCCAAATGTTTGACACTAAGAAAAACTAAATATTGGCTGCCTGCTGGCCCTGATTTAGTTCCTGGAGCTGCATTCTGCCCAATTGCTGTTACTGATTATGCACATTTAAGTATGAATAACAGAAAGCCTGGGAATTCTTTAACCACAAACGTGCGGAAGCATCTATCATACCTGGGTTGGAAAATTGAGTTTATGAGAGATGGGGGCATAAATAGACTACGCTACACCTCACCTGATGGGAAATGTTACTATTCACTTCGTCAAGTCTGTGATGATATGAGGAAATCCAGCACAGAGATTATCTCTTTAATCTCAGACGGCCAGAGAAGTTTGCATATTTCACCTGATCATAACACTCGTACATTGAGGTTAAAAGCCAGCTTCCCAAAGTTGAAAAGAAGAAAGGTGTTTGGACGATTGCCAAATTTAAGAAATGGTCTGCAAAGTCATTGTCCAACCCGTATCCTATTATCAAGCAAAAGAGTACAGCAGGTGGTTACTCCTAGACCCTCACACCACAATCCTCGAACTGTACTCTCTTGGCTGATAGACAACAACGTGGTGTTGCCGAGAGCAAAAGTATATTACTGTAGCAGAGATAGCCACCATTCATTGGCAGAAGGGCGGATAACTCGTGATGGAATAAAGTGCAGCTGTTGTGAGATGGTGTTTACTCTTCATAACTTTGAAGTTCATGCTGGCAGCAAAAACCACAGACCAGCTGCTAATATTTTTCTGGAAGATGGCAGGTCTCTGTTAGATTGTCAAATGCAAATGATGCGTGCTCAGAAGATAGGGAGCTTCATGAGAAAACCGGAAGATAGGATAGAGGAAAATTCTCATCAAGGCAAGAACGACAACATTTGTTCTGTTTGTCACTATGGCGGTGAATTGATTTTATGTGATAACTGCCCATCTGCATTTCATACAGGCTGCCTCAATTTGAAGGTAGATTTTTTTCCTGAATTCTGATCTCATAACTCATAGTTATCAGATTCCTTGGACTTTATTCTCAGTCCTCAAGACCTTTCCTTAGGAATTTTATGATTGAGGTCATTGATTTTTTTTTTTTGGACTGCAAATTTTTTTATCACAGGATGTTCCAGATGGTGATTGGTTCTGCCCATCATGTTGTTGTGGAATTTGTGGGCAAAAGAAATTCGGAAGCAACTGTGAACATCTGGTTGATGACACTGTTCTCACATGCAATCAGTGTGGGTGTAAATGTGGGTTAGCTATAATCTGCCTGGAGCTAAACTGCCTATTATTTAAGGGTATGCAAATCCATATTCTGACATTCTTCTAATAACATTTTTGTCTATTTTCTGTAGATCACGTTGGCTGCTTAAGAAATAGAGGAGCGGATAAGCCGGAAATATATCCTGAAGACAAATGGTTTTGCTGCAAAAAGTGTGAACAGGTATTTTATATCCACTTTTTTTCCAATATTAATTACTTATGTCAACAACTGTTGGTTTTGGAATTTATTATGTTTTTTGCTGTTTCTCTTAAATCATATATATAAAAAAAAAAAAAGACAATATTGCTGCAACCTGGCCTTGAATGTCAAATTTCATGTAAAAGATATATTCTTAGGTATCCTTCTCTTATGATTTTTGCTTTTCATGTCAAATTTCAAGTTTGAGTTTCACATTTGGGAGGTAATGTTTGAAGACCAGAAAATATAAGGAATTGGATCATTCCATGCTTAACTGCCTAAAGTATTTACAAGGGCAAGAACTCTCTTTTAATAGTTTGAAGAATAAATGCAAAAGCGAAAATGCTGAGCTAGAACTAATTGTCTTGGGAAATATTAAAAAGCATATCCAAATTGATTTTGCTCTTTATAGAATTTCTCATTCTTTCTATTATGACGCAGTTCATGGAACAGTGGGGGATTAGAGTTCTTGGTATCTTTGTAATTAATTGTTCCTGGTTGCAATCTCTATATTTAGGTTCCAGCTGATATTTGTGATATCATTAATGCAATCCAAGTTTGCAGAAATATTTATTACAGAGATATTTGCAATTAATAAAAATATGAAAAGAGCAAATTGAGTGAGCAGAACTGCAAATTGAGCAAGCATAAGTGGCTGTTATCTTCTATTTTCTATTGGGAATAGGATGCAAATGTGTATGATTTTAATTTCGTTTTATTCTTTCGGTAGTTCATGGATGTATTATATTCATTTTGTTTTTGCAGATATTTTTGGGCCTCCAAGAGACTTTAGGCAAACCAAGTCCAGTGGGTGAGGGTACTCTGTCTTGGACATTATTAAAGCCAATGACGCCTGATAGTCATGATGTTGAGGCGTTGTCAGAGAATTATAGCAAGCTTAGTGTTGCTCTTGGTGTGCTGCATGAGTGTTTCGAACCTATTAAGGAACCTCACACTTGCACAGATCTTGTTGAAAATGTTATTTTTAGCAGAGGGTAAGAAGTTCTTTGTTGCTGTGTTCGTTACTTCATTATATTCCTTTATGTTAGCACAGTACATAATTATTTTATTTCATAGCACATAATACTCTACTTAATCTATGATCTCTTCAAGCATTGTTCTCATATACTCTTACCAGTGTTGAAAATACAAATGAAAATGGAATCATAGTCTAAAAAACAATATATAACCATGATCTATAAATAGAATCGTGATCTAAAAGAAAAGTATCCATTAAACATAGTTTAAGAAAAAATGGATCGATTGATTCATTATAAATCATTGATTTAATTTGGCATAAAATTGATTTTATTTGGTATACCAACGAAATCTTAAAACTCTTATGTTTGTGGCAGCCACCTGTGCCTCTGTGCAATTTACTAATTTTCAGCACTAAACCATGATTTCTGTGCTTTGAAATATTTTAGGTCTGAGCTTAACCGTTTGAATTTTCGAGGGTTCTACACAGTGCTTTTGGAGAGAAATGATGAAATGATTGCTGTGGCTACTGTAAGGTGAGTCTATAAAATCCCTCAGATTTTTGCCTTGAGAGGGCCCTTCGGACCCATTCCTGCAGAGTAAACCTCGGTCCAGTATCAGTTTTTTTCTTTTTCAAAGTGTGCTCTTCTGAATTGTTGTCCTGATCTAGGATCTATGGAGGGAAGGTGGCAGAAATACCGCTTGTTGGGACTAGACTCCGATATCGTCGACGTGGAATGTGCCGCATCTTGATGAATGAGCTGGAAAAGGTAATTGCATTGCAAAAATGACTAAGGACATGTTTGGTTCTTGAAATGCCATTCCTATTCCTTTAGGAATTGAAGGACCCATTCATTTTCTTTTGGTTGGTGATAAATGATGAATATCTCAATGTAATTGAAGTGAAATTTCTATAATATCCAAATTTCACATTTTTTTTACAACAATGCCATTATTCTTATTTTTAAATTCAAAAGTAAAATAGAAAAGAAAAAAGAATAAAAAAGATGGTGGTCTGCCACCTGTCAAAGCCTAGGGGTTGGTCGGACTGCCCATTGTGGCCATAGGGGTGGCTTGGTGGGGCGGGCAGTTGGGGATGCCAATGGCCACCAACAAGATTTTTTTAAAAGGAAAAAATATGTTTTTATAAATTTTACATCGATGCCACTGGAATACCTATTCCTCTCATATTTGGATTCTTCATATTCGAGAATAGTTATTCCCAGCCATCTCCATTCCAGCTGCCTACTCCACCACCAAACGCACCCAAAAAAGTTCTAAGTTTTTTTTTTAATCATTCCAATCCTCTAGGACTGCTAACATGTATTTTTAGTTTTATACACATTCAATGCAACTTCAAACAGTTTCTCAAAATTGCAATCTTCAAAACGATATTCTCTCCTATTGTAAGTGGACGTCAGCCCTTATACCACTTTCTTTTACAAAAAAAAAGTGTTTTTGTTTTCTGTAGTCATTTGAAGTCTTGTTTAAAAACATTACCTTTTTTTTTTTATAAATTGAAAATTAAATGGTTGGATAAATTTTTGAAGTAGAATTTTGGAAAAAAATTGGAAGGACAGGGTCCCCCCGCCCCTCAAATTTTAACTCGTGTTGTTAAAGCAAGTATGGAATACAGACTTATAGCAATTTCTCACCATGATTTTCACTCCATTTCTTTCTTTTTCTTAAATGCAGAAGCTCATGGAACTCGAAGTAGAGAGGCTTTTTTTGCCTGCAACTCCTAGTGTGCTGAACACGTGGACTACTTCTTTTGGATTTACAAAGATGACAAGTTTGGACAGATTTCTATTTTTGGATTATACTTTCTTGGATTTCCCGGATACTGTTATGTGCCAGAAACTCCTAAGAAAGAACCCTCCAATTGATTCAAGCCCATCAAGAGGTATCCTCTTTATCCTCCAAGTACGTTATACAAAGGGAAGTAAATCACTAAATTAATGTAAATACTCCATATGGCAGGAACACAGCATGATCTTGTCTGTGGAACCAGGGACGATACTGATTTGGATGTGTCCAGTGCCGTCTCTGAAGTATATCAATCAGAACAAGTGGATGAGAGCACGTTTATCAAACAGGGGTTAGTGACGTATGTCTAACCTCTCACTTCCTCTGTGTATGAAATGAAAAAGTATAGGATTCTATCTTCACGGACAAATCACATTCAATCCTAGTGTCCAAATCTGTGCTACATTAAGAATATGAATTGAAATATTTTGTTCTGGATGTTGTTATAATATAATAATTCATATTCCAAAGATAAAACAAGCCAACGCTCTGGGTTGAATACATTTATGGACTGCCATGGCCCAAATGCAGAGGTCCAAATCCCCCATCGAAGTAGTGTTCTTATTCCGTTCTCCGTTTCTGTTTTTGATTGTCATCTAAAATTTATACCAACCATTCAGAAATACTGTAATTCCAACTCAACTGGCTAGACTTGGGCTCAATAAATATTGAAAAATGATATGAAGACTGATTCACTTCATAATTCAAGAGTTTTGAACATTTAAATAAATTTCAACCCTTCTAAAAATAACAGTTCTTGCTACCACCCAAAAATGGGACTCTTTGCTTGTGTGTGTAGTCGTGCAAACCTTGAAATTAGGTACATACAATATGACTATGCAGCCTGCTCCACAATTTTAACTATGCTTTGCAGGTAAAGCTTCCACTGCTCCATATTAGAATAATATTAAAATGAATCGTTGATATTTAAAACTAATGCCTTCCTTTTAAGTAATTTACACGCATGAAAAAAGAAAAGGTAAGAACATGTGGGAATCCTTCTCTAAGTTCTTAATCCCATCTCATGCTGAATTTGCTCTCATTGCAGCTATTAACGGAAGTCCATCTGGTATCTGGTAAGAAGCTTACGGTTATAATTAATGTACATTCGGGCTCTAGTGGGGTACTTATGTCTGAGTCTTTTGACAATCTCATTTGGTTACATAGATGAGATGAGGTGAGATAAAAGTTGAAAGTTGAATAAAATATTATTAGAATATAATTTTATAATATTATTTTTGTTTTGAAATTTGAAAAAATTGAATTGTTTATTATATTTTATGTGGGAATTTGAAAAAATTGTAATGATTAGATGAGATGAAATAATTTGATTTGTGTAACCAAACCAGGCAATGCAATCATTTTTTCAAAGTTTTATGTGCAATGTGTCTCATAGATTAAACTTTTTGTTTTCTTAAAAACACGCTGGTCTTATTAACCCTAGAATCCACCCATATTAGTGCTTAACCCTTACTGACATAATAGGGGCTCGTTTGGATAGTGAGATGAAATAATTTTAGATAAGTTGAATAAAATATTGTTAGAATATTATTTTTTAATATTATTATTGTTTTCGGATTTGAAAAGGTTGAATTGTTTATTATATTTTGTGTGAGAATTTAAGAAAGTTGTAATGATGAGATGAGATGAGGTGAAATGGTTTTTGTATCCAAACGTGCCCCTGGGTCGTTGGTGAGTACAGATGTGTTTTCCTTTCCTTCTTTATTCTTTCCTTTACCCTATTCTCTTGTCTAGTTGGTGGGTGTAGTTTCTTTTGTCATCAATTCCATTCTAAAAACATGTTTCTTCAGGTGATTTCTGCTCCTGCGGGAATGAGCCACTCATCTCCTACCCGATTGATCATTTCCTTCCTTGTGCATTTCTTGCTTGAAAAATAAATCTTTTTTTTATAATCCTGTTCGGTATTCATACATGTGGAGGTGTAGGTTATGTTGCTGACCATGGGGACTTTTTTCAGGACTGCAGGCACCAAAGGAGGCGGTAGCATCAGCCCAGTTGATATGGTTGTCATGTTATTTTACCTTGTGAACAAATCTTTTCTTCCATCATTCTGTCTTTGTCCTTCTCCTTTCCTGATTTTGGTATGCCTATTTTCTTCTAAAATAAGATTTTTTGACTGAATCTTTGTCCAAAGGTGGATCAACAATGTCTCAGCGAAACCAGTAGAGAATGCTTGCTTGAAGCTGCTAATTTTGACAAGACAGGCAGAAAAAAGAGTGATTCTGATTTCAAGTTCTACAAGCGGAGGAGGGTATCATCCCACAGAAGCTAAGCTTGGTTCTATTGCCCAGAAAACTAAATAGATCGATCTAAATGCAATCACAGCGCAGCGAAGTGAAAATGGTTCTAGCCTGTCAGGGTGAGGCTAGAAGAATTAAGAGGTAGTTGTTTAGACTTTGAGTACTTAAAGTTTTGCTCCACCAGATGATTGTACAGAATACATTAGGAAGGAGCTTCGAGGTTCTAGAGATGGATGTGACTATAGAGCTAACTTTTATTTTTCTTGGATGCATAGTATTGGTGTAGAAATGTAGCCATACAAACATCTCCAGCAAAAATACAATGCATATCTGGGACTTACAATCTTAAAGGGAAGAAACAAAAGAGATTTTTACAACAGCATTACCAGAGAAGTGTCTAAAAACTGGCAGGCTGCAAATCAAAATTGCTTTCGCAGGCTGGGAGGACTTAGACTATGCTCGTAAGGTCAGTTGCCTCCTCCATACCAAGTTTAACCGCAAAAAATGGATTCAAGATTCAGAAATATTTGGTGGGGGTTCGATTATCGAAGTCCCCAGATCATGGAAATTAATTTGTTGGACCGTTGCTTTGGACCCTTCACTTGCAAAGTTTGGATGACAGCTTAGTGAAAACCATTTTTGGCAATAGGATCATATACTTAATCAAGAAGATGCTTAAATCCAAGCCCTTTGCCTATTGGTTTTGGAATTCAGCTCAAAAAAGTAGCTAGGGACCTTTTATGTTGGGGCACGTGATTTCAAATTTCCTCTATAAATGTTTGGCATAATAGAAATGATAATTGCAGTCGTGAATACATGTGTAATTATTTTAAAAAAATTAAATAAATATAAGACCTACATAAAAATAAAAATAAAAATAAAAAATTAATTATAGATTACATTTTTTTACAAAACAACTATACGGCACTTATGTACTCCACAATTATATGTAACATTATTCTTGACATAATCACCCTTGAATTTCATTTGAATGCTCATTTAAAGAGTAATAATACACTTATAAATCTCTCATTTAAAGAGTAATAATACACTTATAAATCTATTTTAAATGGAGGATAATCATGTCAGATTTAAAAGATACCAATCACGAAAACCTTTTTTTTTTAATGGCGTAATAGTATTTTATTGATTCGATGTAAAAAAGAATTGTAAAGCATACATATATCATTCTTTTGTAAAATATTTGCCTATTAGGGGTTTCGCCCATTACGGACCAAATATATAAAAATCACATAAAAATTTACATAAAAAATATTTTTTAAATAATGAACTTACTCGCATGACATATGCATCTTAAAACAAAATGCGTAGAAGAAAACACGTACATATTATCTACCGATGAATGAGCAAACGACACGGCATCTTTCCCTTCCTCGTCGAATGTGCAATAATTGTAAGGTCAATTTGCAGAATAAGAAAAGGAAAATATTACTTTCCCCTCCCATTTCTATAGCTCCATTCCACCGTTTGGTAAAAAAATTTTTATTTAGTGATTAAGAAAGTAATTTTAAGTGTATTGAATTTTTTTTTAATTTTTTTAAATATTTAAATATATTAAAAAAATTATGAAAAAAATGCAAAAAAAATCAAAAACTCAAAAACAGTAAACATCAGCGGACTACTGCAGAGTAGCCGTACTCGTAAGAAAAACAACAGCAGATCTTCTGCAATATTGGTCCTAAAAACTTCACATCCGACACACGAAACCTATTATATATCACTCAACTCAGAAGGCTTTGAGAAGCATGCTACTGCCAAAGTTTGATATCCAATTCCACACCCCACAGATAATGAAGTGTTAATGTCTATCAGCATTCGAATTTATCTCTTAAGTTAAATAAAAAAATAATCCAAAAATGATAAAAATACCACATTTCACATAGTGAGATGAAAGTATCACGTAGCATTACTCCTTATTTATTTTTTATGAATTTTATAGAAAATTTAAAAAAAAAAAACATTATTTAGGACTCCTTTGAGGGGCAAAGGAGAGACACATTGCCGTTTGATGTTATATGTCCACTGCTGAGATACCATTCGCACAACCCCAGACCGACCCCATACAATGTTTGTCTGATAATGATTAATGTTTTTCCTGATTGAATCACATGGCATTAGGTAACCTGCACCAAACGATTAACACCTCGTTTATTTTTATTTTTGTAAATAAGATGAGTTGAAATAAAAGTTAAAAATTTAATAAAATATTATTAAAATATATTTTTGTAATATTATTTTTATTTTTCGATTTAAAAAAGTTGAATTGTTTATTTTCTTTTGTATAGAAATTTAAAAAAATTATAATAATTAGACGAGATGAGTTGAAAAATTTTGTTAAAGATTTGAAATTTCTTCCCCATTTCTGGAAACATGTGAGGTCAAATCCTAGGATGAGATCAAGGGTCGTTCTCTCTACTTAACCCGATTACCAAATGTCTTCCTTCCCTTTTTTTTAAGCAAATGCCATTGACAATTCCGTCCACGTAGCCTAAGTTGTAATTATAAGCTGTAATGCGATACAGTTGTGTTCTATAAAATGACTGCCATCATTGGCTTCTGTAGGGAATGCTATCTTTGAATTTCAACCCATAAAGTTTAGAGGCAATATAAATCTCTCAATCATGGCAGTATCTTTGACAAACCATATGGGATTTGAATTTCAATTTGTATGGTGTTTTACAACCCTGACATGATTTACATGCATGTATTCATTTTGGAGGTTTTAAAAGGAACACCTCAAACTCGTGTGATTGGAGGTTGGTAAAGAAGATTCCAAGATTTCCTTAGGAGTTGATTTAAAAGAAGAGTGAGAAAGAGAATGACGTAATTCTATGTATTTGGGAGAAGGAAAGCAAAGAGCATTTGCTTTGAGCAATTGCCTACTTTGATAGAAAGGGGGATAAAAAAAAAACAATGCAGCTGCAAGTATTCTTCTTCTTCTACCTCCTTTCCGTGATTGAGAGGTTGGGAAATCAAACTTTGAGGCGCAAACGAGGGAGGGCCAGGGGCCATGCATAGCTCCAAGTGGGATGACCTCTCAGCCAACCCTAGCTTTAACAATGGTCAATATCCTTGGCCCCATCTCCCCAACTGGCTTCCTCTTGGTTATCTACTCTCTTAACCTTTTTGTTAAACACTGTAATGTTTTGTCTTTTTCAAGAAGATCTACCATCTAGTATCCAAAATTGACGTGAATGAAACCAGATTTAACTGGGGTCTCTGTTTTTCACTTGAGTTCTAGCTAAATCTTGCACTAAGGGATGCAATAATCACTTTGTTATGTTTGGTTGCTCCTCAAACAGTAATAAGGATGAAAATAATATTCCTCTTCTAACTTAAAGTTTTGGCGCCTTCAAACATACTAATTTTATTTAATATATTGTCAGAAAACATAGACTGACAAAATCAGATGGAAAAATCTAAAGCCCAAGCCGCAAATTGTGAGTCTTTCTGATCTGTTTGAAGGTCCAAATCAGCTTCACAGGCACACCGCCATCAATACATTTAACTCACGTGAACCCATCTAGCTACCATCACATGCATCCATGTTACATACAACAAAACAAAACAAGACCCCCTCCATTTTTTTTTTTTTTTTATAAAACCGCATTGCACAGAACCAAACACCCCGGATCCCCTCCTCTTCCTCCGGCCTTTATATATAGGACGTAGCCCCTCTCCCTCCCTTTTTGCTTTTGCTTTTTTCATTCCTTCCTATTTCCTAATAGCCTCTGCAATGGTTCTTTCCAATGAATCTTCTCGCTTTATTTTTGGGTCGTGTCTAACAATTCTCTGTCTACTTGTGGTTCAACCCCGCAGAGCCTCCTCAGCTCTCCTATTCGGCTTGAGAAACCACCATACCAACCATCAACACAGACGTCCCATGATCCAAGCCAACCAAAGCACTTGTGCATTGTTTGCTGGCACCTGGGTTCGTGATGACACATATCCACTATACCAATCTTCCAACTGTCCAATCATAGACCCCGAGTTCAACTGCCAAATGTACGGTCGGCCAGACTCCGATTACCTCAAGTATCGATGGCAGCCCCTCAATTGTGAGCTCCCAAGGTAAAAAATTGCAGCTTTTTCTTGCAACAGCAGGATTATTGTATTTCTGTTGTACAATTTTTGTGACTTTTGTTGTAGCATATTCATGGTAGGTTCAATGGGCTTGAATTTCTACTGAGAATGAGAGGGAAAACAGTGATGTTTGTGGGTGACTCGCTTGGACGGAATCAATGGGAATCTTTGATTTGCATGATTTCAGCTGCAGCTCCTACAACCCCAACAAAAATCTTCAGAGGCGATCCTCTCTCAACCTTTAAGTTCTTGGTCAGTCTCAGTATAGTATTGACCCTCCCTGTCCGTCTTTCTTTCAATAATTTTACGAGTTCGCATTTACTTTCTCGACTTTTACGAATTCCAAGAGATAAAGCAAAAACAACGCATGATTTTCTGGTAGCCACGCCCCACTAGTCATTTGACTCATCTACGTCACGATTCATGAATCCTTGAATTAATGCTAGAGGGCTAGGATATAGTTATTTTTATAGTACAAAAACCAGTTGGGAAATTTTGTTGAAAGACCCAACAAAAGCTGTCCGTATTATCTTCTGCCGGTTGGCTATCTGCAACACACTAACCACCTTTTTTTAATCCTATTTTCTTTTTTGGGCCCAGAATAATAGTCTACACAAACTAGCCATAATTGTGTTATGCTATAACATTATTGCAGGATTTTAGCCTGTCCATATCATTTTACCGAGCTCCATATCTGGTTGACATAGAAATGGTGCAAGGAAAGAGAGTTCTGAGGCTGGAAGAAATGTCCGGCAACGGCAACGCTTGGCGGGGGGCCGATGTGCTGTCCTTCAACACCGGTCACTGGTGGAGCCACAAAGGATCCCTTCAAGGGTTGGCAAATTCTTGCTCTTGTTTTCAACTTAAAAAACTTACGTCTGCAATTTATTTGTGTATGATATGTATGTTTAAGAGGTTGACTAGTTTGATTAAAGGTTTTAAGGTGATAATTTTCAGGTGGGATTACATGGAATCAGGAGGGAAATTTTACCAAGACATGGATCGGTTGGCTGCTTTGGACAAGGGACTTAGAACATGGGCCAATTGGGTAGACACCAACATTGACAGCACCAGAACCAAAGTGTTCTTTATGTCCATCTCTCCCACACACTACAAGTGGGTCTCTCTCTCTCTCTCTCTCCCTTAATTAATTGCGTTGGGTGAAAATCTAGGCTTCATTATTGTGTGTTGGTGTGCTAGACTGCAAGTTTCAAATGCTAAAAATTTGCTCCAACATGAGCTGTTTATAAAATTATAAGTTGAAAGTTGGGCTGTACTGGGCCCAACCTGTTGAATACTGTGGCTTAAATCCTTAAGAAATTTATGTGGTCTACGATAATCCCGAGTCCCGTGAGTTTCTTTATCAAAGAAACAAGAAAAAGCAGAGAACAAGATTAGCGTTGGGAGGCATTCAATCCTAGGGAACTTCTAAAACGACTACTTCTTTTAAAATATTTCTGTATATATAATATTTTTGGATGCTGCAGACGATATATGATATTCATATGATGACAAGAAAGAAAACATGGCAACAATAAATGATAGTTATGCACAGGAAAAGAAAATAAATTAAAATAAAAAAAAACAAATCAGTAAAAGAAAGTTTCTGTCGGTGGCACTAAGCACAAGCAATGCCGTCGGCGGACAAACTAGCTTCTGTAGAAATCACAGTGGCCCACCTGGTGTTTGCAATTAGTAATGACACTTTAGTACTGTTTAGTAACAGGGCCAGGGTGAGGGGTCTGTTCTGATTATCAAACATCTTCAAGTTCAGTTACCAGATCAAAATATCTGGCTTGCTGTGTTAGGTTCCATAATGTTAATCCTTTAGCCAGATTAGAGACCTAAAATGTGTTGGTGGATGACTTTTTTTTGGCAGCCCAAGTGAATGGAATGTTGGCGCAACAGCATCAACAACAAAGAATTGTTATGGAGAAACAGTACCAATTACAGGAACAACATATCCTGGGACATACCCTGATCAAATGAGGGTGGTGGACAGTGTGATTAGGGACATGCATAACCCTGCATACATGTTGGACATAACCATGCTATCTGAGCTGAGGAAAGACGGCCACCCTTCCATCTACAGCGGAGATTTGAGCCCCAAGCAGCGAGCCAACCCTGCAAGGTCTGCCGATTGTAGCCATTGGTGCCTTCCTGGATTGCCTGATACTTGGAACCAATTGTTCTATAATACTTTGTTTTCCTTAATTTAGTGTGTTTGTTACTATTCTATGGTTTTTAATTGTTGTGATAAATTTAGCGAGAGAGTGCAAAATTGCACCTCTCTCTCGTGTAAATTAATGTCATATTGTTGGGAAATAAGACTATATATATATATATATATATATATATTGTTGTTAGATATACCCTACTTTTTTTCAAGATTGTTGGCCCAATCTCATTCAATAGGTTACCTACACAAATTTGTAATTAACACAATGAAACTTACCGTCACTTTCTTTGGGTACTTCAAACTTAACATTTACCATTTCAACATTTATTGCCAAGGTTCAGATATCAGAATATTCTTGTGTTAAATTTGTTTCATACTACACATATGATAAATGCTGAGGTGACAAGATCTTACCCATCTAATTTAGCTCCGGATACATAAAATCATCTCATCATTACAATTTTTTTAAATTTCCACACAAAATATAATAAATAATTCAATTTTTTTTAAATCTTAAAATAAAAATTATATTAAAAAATTATATTTTAACAATATTTTATTCAACTTTCAACGAAATATATTATCTCATCACTGCTTATTAAACAAATCTCGAAATCTTGACCAACGCATGTTATTCCAAGTTATTAATTTTTTTTTCTTCCTCTTGACTCGAGTAAAAGAAATGACATAGTATATGCAAAGATGTTATAATCTCTACACGACATCGAGTACATAAGTGGCTGTAGTTTAGTGGTAAGAATTCCACGTTGTGGCCGTGGAGACCTGGGCTCGAATCCCAGCAGCCACACTTCTACCGTTGTATTTTTAGTGTTTTTCGCAAAAATGCATACCTCCCGAAGATGGTTGCATTTATAAGCCCAACTCCCGCGGAGCGAGGCTTCTTTGTTGACAAATCGTTCTAATTCTTTTAGGCTTTTGAAACGAGGCCCACTTTCAAAAGCGGCCTGCGCCTTGTTTAACGAGCTGTGCTTGGAGTTAACCGTGCAATGAGGTTGGGCTAGTTTGTAAAGAAAGACGCTGATAGAATGTCTCCCTACGAATTAAGTTTTTCTGTCGTTTCGGAAGCTTTTGGGATTTGGTCATTCTGCTTTAAACTTGGCTGAGTTCTGCACTCTAGACTTGGTCAAAAACCAACACAAGAAAGATGCTAACAAAAATGGTTCATTAATTAGGTACATATAAGAATCATTCTTTATAGTATTTTGGGTCTGCTTATTGGTTATTAATATTGCCAATCATATCAGACTTCAGTAATTTTTGAAGTTGGAGATAAAGAAGGAAGATTTCCCATTTTGTCTTAAAAACAGATGAAATATATTCATTGCACACTTCAAAAACTATGTATAAGGAAAAGTAGACTACGTTGATCACACATCATCTTACAACACCATAATAGTTCTTTCTTAACATCAAGAGTATCCCTTTCAATATAGCAGGGCTTGCAAAGTGACTCCAATGGTTCAAGTCACAAATAATTATGTCCTCCATAGGCCTACTAACTTTGGATTGCAACTCCTGGAGTGCTAACTTCCATCTTCAGATGTACATTATCAAGAATCTCTGGTATGCCAGGGCTGACAGAGGGGACCTGCTTGTCATAAGCAGAAAGATGGACTCCTAAAGCAGCCCTCCCAGAAGGATCAAGATTGTTAGACCATGCAGCATCCCACTCGACAGCTTTAGCGGTGCTGCAGGCTATACTCGCTCCACCGGGGACGGTAAGCCTGGCCGAGTTCTGCAAGACCAAACAGAAAATGAAGGCAACCATAACCGAGTTAGTTCTCGATGTTATCCACATTGAAGACTAATGTCTGCTGGCTAAGTTAAGTTGGTTTCATCACCTGTGGGAAGAACCTCTCAAAAATGGTCCTGTAGTAGTAGGCTTCTTTTGTGGTGGGAGTGTTTTGTGGGAAAATGTGTGCAGCATTAAGCATCATCTTATCAGTTACCTGAAAGTATGAGTTGAGCCCTAATCATCAGCCACGACAGTCATATAAGATCATTTAGCTTCTCCAGTAGAAGTGTGTGTAAAGTTAACAAACTAAAAAAAGGTTCCAAAAAGCAGAAAGCAGGTGATATGGGTTATTACATGCAAAGCGGCATGGGCTTTGAGCCCATCAATCCAGCTATAGCCAACTCCATCACTGAATTGTTCTTTTTGCCTGTACAGAATGTGCTGCAGGGCATCGAGGAGGACATGTTAGCTATGTAGTTACCATGCTGATAAATAAGGTTGAATTGTAAACTTATTGTTCAATTTGCAATACCTTTGGCAGATAGGGACGCTCCTCATCATCGAAAGCCTTCCTTAGAACCCATTTCTCAATGCGTCCCTCTTCTCGTTTTATCTGAAATTGATTGAAAAAGATGGTAAACCCATTTGAGTGATTTTGTAATTTTTAATGATCCTAGTTCCGATGGAAAAGATCAAGGAAACTCAATTTAGCGAATGTTAATTTTGTACCATTTTCCACTGGGGATCAATATCCATGGCAACATTAATGAATTCCTTGTCTAAAAAGGGAACTCGAGCTTCCAAGCCCCATGCAGATGTTGCTTTATTTGCTCTAAGGCAATCATACTGGTGGAGTGCCTTAATCTGCAAACGAGAACAGAATGTAACATATAATCTTTCATGCTACCAGCCCACATATCAGCGATCTTTGTGCCTCAAAAGATTATAGTACCTTTCGGCATGTTTCCTGGTGGAACTCTTCCTTGTTGGGTGCTTTATGGAAGTACAAATATCCACCAAAAATCTCATCAGAACCTTCACCAGAAATCACCATTTTCACCCCTAGCGATTTGATTTTACGTGCCATAAGAAACATAGGGGTGCTTGCTCTTATCGTTGTAACATCATAGGTTTCGATATGGTAGATAACATCTTCTATGGCATCAATCCCATCCTGTCACAACACCGACAAAAGTTGTTAGTTTTAGGATGGTCACGAAAACGAGGCCAAACTTGAGATTGAAATGCTAATTTTGTCTTAATACCTGAACAGTGAAGTGAAATTCATGATGAACTGTACCCAAATAATCTGCAACTTCTTTTGCGGCCTTCAGATCGGGGGAACCCTGCTTATCAACAAAAAATCTGGTCTTAAGACTAAAAGAAGCTTCACTGAGCTGCAGTATAATTGGTTATCGGGAAAATTTACAACAAACCTCTAAGCCGACACAAAAGGAATGGAGTTGTGTTCCCCATTGCTTGGCAGCCTTTGTCCCAGCCAAGTGGCGGGCAGTGATGGAGGCAACCAAAGATGAATCAAGGCCCCCTGACAGCAGAACACCAAATGGCACATCAGTCATCAGCCGTTTGATCACAGCCTGCACATAAAATGGGCAAATGAGCCAAAGTCACAAGATTTCTCTTTATCTTAACCAAATCTGGAACCCTCTCACGAGGCTTGGAGCTGTGACTCCAACCGCGAAGTAAAGGAAGCGTTTGGGCCTTTGGCAAATCACATTTTCAAGAAACTCGGGCTAAGTTATAGAATTACAAGGACTGATGAAATAACTTTTGAGTCCCTCTTGGGAAACAGTATAGGAATCTCACATTTTCAAAAGCACGTCTCAGCACAAGTGGATCGTATGGGGTTGAGGGAATAGCCTCGGAGAACCAAGGAGGATTGTACCATCGCCTTAATCCACCTTCTCTGCTCGAGTACAAGTGGCCAGGAGGAAAGCTCTCAAAATGCTCACAGTCATCGTTTAAACCTTTAAGTTCAGATGACACCCAAATCGAGCCTGAACATAATAGAATAAGGTTAAGTTTCTAACACCAATTTCAGTTCAAAATTGCAGATAGAACATATATTGCCATGGCTGCACTCAAAAAACAGGATCCCCTGAAACATTACCATCAAGGCTCCAACCGATGTAGAGGGAGGTGATTCCAATAGCATCACGGGCAACAATGAAGCTATTGTCGCGGGTATCCAGTAGAACAAAAGAAAACATGCCGTCCAACATGTCAATAAAACTTTCCCCATACTCCTCGTACTGCACAAAGATTTAGCAAGACTGTTATTGCTTAAACAACAACTAAATGTCCTCTATATGTTTCTAGTTCAATAAGAAATTATCATGTGTCAAAATGCTAAAAGCTTCTTTTAGATTATGAATCAAGTTTGATATCGATTAGTACAAAGACATCCCAAAGACCCACCAGGTGGGCAATAACATCGCAATCACTGCCAGTTCGAAACTTGTGATTCGGCAGACACTTCCTCAGATCTTCATGGTTGTAAATCTCTCCATTTACCTGATGTTCAACACAAACTTCTCCATCAATTTTGCAATTATAATAAATAAAAAAATTCACAAAAAATAATTCAAAAAAATAAACAAAGCTATTGGACTCCGAACAAACTAATCTAACTGCAGGGCAATATACTACTACCTACTTGTCCTCTACGCTACTAACACGAACAAAATTTTAAAGCTGCTGAAAATGAAAGTTAGATAGCTAAAAGTTGATGAATGATTTAGGAACATATATGGCCTACCGTGACAACGATTGACTTGTCCTCATTGAAGAGAGGTTGATCACCGGAAGCGGGATCAATAATGGCCAACCTCTGATGGGCCAGATAACAATCCCCATGCTGATACAGCCCGCTCCAGTCAGGACCACGGTGCTTCAATCTGTAACAAGCAGGATGGAAACCATTTCAGAGTTGCGGGTTGTTGGTTCCTCGTACAAGCTAAACCATTTTTATTTAACATCCACCATTAGTCGTAGTAAGTAATGTATGTATCATGGACCCACATCCCACATGGTTACCATGATTAAATTCTTATCCTTTCCATATTTTAATATCACTTATCCCCCATAATTTTATCCCTTTTTTTTCCACATGGGTGCCCCCATATGGCGACAATGTTTCTTTTCCTTTTTTCTCCGCCATATAGCAACAATTTGGATGGAGCAAGAAACTTGGTCATTCAAAACAATTAATTTTCCTCTCTTAGGACAGCATAAGCTTGGGACCAGCATATCAACATGGTCAAGATCAGACGTTGATAGGGAAGCATTACTGCCACCACAATATCACTTCTGCATACGGATTGCAAGACCAGCACCATGTCCACGCTTTGATTAAGTTCAGATAATGATGGTTTTTTCTCCCTTATATTTTAAACCTATGCAAAATATACTCGCCGATATACAAAACCGTTCGATTTCTTGGAGGCTTGAGAAAAAGGAAAATGGAGACGTTCTCCATGGCAGGCAAAGAAAATCTTGCGTAGAAATTTTTGTTATTTGTTGAACCTCCAAAGACGTTGAAAAAACCAACGATTTTTCTGTTGTGCTTACCTTAAAAGAAGCAGCTTAGAATGGGGCAAATTAAGGAAACATGAACGGATAAGATAAACAACCATAGAGAGAGAGAGAGAGAGAGAGAGAGAGAGAGTTAAAGGGATATAAATTGCCTGCGGGAAAGCTCAAGCACGCGAACCCTTTTGGCCTGAGAGTCATCAGAGCAGCCAAGAAGAGCAAGTATTCCACACATTGTGAATTGCAGAACGTAAGACCAAGAACAAGAACGTTTTTGCTAATAAAAATATAGGTGAAAGAGAGTTTCGATCTTTTCGACCACTCGATTGAAAGCTAAAAACGTACTTAGAAACAACGAACGAGAAAAGAAGGTGGTGGAGTGTATATAGGAGGGAACACCACGTACTCTGGTTTGAAGGAGTAAGTTCTTCCCATCTCGGCCACGTCTATTTATAGCGCAGGAGCTCCGAGGCCGAGCAAATGGACCTGACCGACACCGTTTCAATTATATTTCCTTTCGGGTCCCGCCGCCCATGTTGTCCATGTCTTCGCCAAGTGTTATCAAGTATTTTACTGTTCATTGCGGTTTTTTTTTTTTTTTTTTTTCCTCAAAAAAAACAGGAAAACAAGCAGTTTTATATCGGTAGTTTCAACTTCCAAAGCTCCAGTTCCTATGGTTGGGTTTATCCGTTTGGGAACTGAGTCAGCAGTGCTCTTTTCTTTAGTTCAAGTAAGACCGTTAAAAAAGTCATAAGAATTATTAGAGAAATAGTTTTCCACACCATTTTTTCAACCTCCCACGTGTCAGTGACTAGGATGGTAGCGCCACAGACTTAGTCAGGCTTCTGACGTGGCTTTGATGGACTAGTTTTGGCCATGCAAGTGGTGATAAATCAAGCAAAATAATTTAGGTGCAATATTTTTTACAACAATATATTAAATAAAAAGTAATTTTATAAAAACTGTATAAAAGTAATATTACTTTATAAAAATATATTTATCTTATAATATTATTGTGAAATGTATTGTTTGTATCAATACTCATAAAATAATGCATACGTGAAGAATTTAAAAGTCTTTTTTTTTTCTTTTATAAGAGATAATGTGATTGGCAATTGACATCATTTGGTTATTATTTAGAAAGTAATGTTAGGATAAGTTTCAAATAGACAAATCTCATATAAATTTTTTATAAAAAAAAATTAGTTTTATTAATAAAGAATAGTTCTTTTTATACTTTATTAAGGTATGATCCACTTTTTTACAAGGATTTATATGGAACTTGTCTATTCGAAACTTGTACAAATCATCTGTCTTATTTAAATTCAAAATCGTGTGATCCATTTGTTTCTACCAAAAAATAAATCGTAAGATAGATATGAACCATCAGAATTTGGTGGCCAAGAGGCTAAATTTTCTCTCAATGCAATTATTTTGTTTGATTTTTATAAAAAAAAATGGTAGAATATATATGAACCATCTAATTATTTTGGTGGTTCTGAACGCAATTGTTTTGTTTGCTAAGCATCTACCGTTAAATGCCAATAACAGTTCAACACTTGTTTAGAATCAAAAGATACTGATCAAAGCTAAGAAGATTCATTAGAATCAAAACAATCAATTAATTAGGTAATCATGCACAGCCGGCCACTAAATCCCAATTTGGTCGCATTCTCTCTCATTAAATATTTTAATCCCTTAATTACTTCCTTAATTAATTTCCATAATGGAAACATCCTCCACTAGCTTAATTATATGTAATAAGATTTGAAATAAATATATGTAATAAACTCTGCATGAAAATGCTTTTATATCATTCATCGTGCTTACCAAAAAGAAATATAAAGTAGGATATTAATGCTCAATACAGTCTTGGAGTGTGTAATTACTGTATAATCATTTTAAAAAAAAATCAAATTTTTATATAGATTCTAGCATTATCCACGTTTTTTAAAAAGATTATACGAGACTTGGGAAACTTAGAATTTTAAATATCAATTCTCTTAAAAATAATAGTTTCAGACAAACTAAAACCGATCAATGGAGTCAATTTCTAGACAAATTCACTTTTTTTTAAAAAGAGTGGGGATGTAAATGATTGCTTATTGTTTTTATCCCCTAGCTAGCTTCTGATCACTCTTACAAGAAAAATTATTTGAAAATATATATCAAGTTAATTATGCATTGTGTTTTAAAATAATACAAATTGTCCCATTTCTTATTATTATATATATGTTTGTTTTGTTTTTGTTTTTGGGGTACTACATTTTTTAAGGAAGCTCCCTGATATTATATACATATGTGGGTGTTTTCAATTTCCATATATACCTTAAGCCTTACGTCACGTTCAAGTTTGCATGCATTATGGTCCAGACTCATGGTTATTATAACCTATTAACGTACAATATTCCGTATGGAAGTAATTTGCAATAATGGGATCGAATCAGAGTTTTCTAATTTCTTTTTTAGCGTTATTATTTTTTTTTTTATCATTTTTAATTATATTTATTGATGTGAATATATAAATGTGATTGGAAAACAATACATATATATATATATATATAATTTCTCTTCCCCTCTCTATGATGATTTTGGTCACCTGCCATTTGCATATATGCCAAGAGTTCATCTATCCGCAAATTTGGTCGAAGTTCACGTACTACTCTTGACATATATAATATAGATATGTACGTAGCGCGCGGGTCCCTTTGGTTCAGGAAAAAAAAAAAAGTTCAAACTCTCATCTGTCTACAATCAAGGCATGGTTTTCGTTTCAACATCAATTGCGCATATTTCAACATCAAATGCGCATACAAGTTGACGATTGTCAATATAATTAATATAAATATCCTACTCTTTGAATATTATTGCATATTAAAGAAAATCAGATGCTTGAGAAAATAAGAAAGAAGTGATATATATAGGAAAATGCTATATTTCCTGCGGGGAGCTCCCGCTGAGGACTAGCAGTATATTTTTATGTATTTTTTTTAAAAAAAAATTATATAAAATTTTTAATAATTTTAAATATTTTTAAAAAATAAAAAAAATCATAATATCATTGAAGTTTTTTATGATTTTTTATTTTACTTCATGATTAAGGAAATATTTTTTAATGATTTCTTTTTTTACTTTTTGATTAAGAAAGTATTTTTTTAATAATATTCTAAATTTATTTTATTTTTTAAAAATATTAAAAATTTTATATAAAAAATAATTTAAAAAAATACATGTAAAATAATACTACACCCAGCGGGGGGCTGTAGTATTCACCACACTATTGCAAATTCATAGCCACAGGTCGGTTGATTCACAGAATTTACATGGATGAGTGCAAATTCTTATATTATTCACCACACTATTGCAATTTTTTCGTAGAATTAACCGGTGTGTTTATAATTCTTTAAAATAATATTCAGTTTTCAAAATTTTAGTAAATCAAAAAAGGGCCGTTTCGCACACTCTTATTCATGCATATATATATATATATATATATGGTTTACAGGTAAATTAGTACTGTCTAAATCAAAGAATGATATATTGTGTGTGTATATATATATATATATATATATAATATGATTCATTAACCTTATATAATTCATGTTGACCTCTACCGGTCACGTCGATCATATCATCATATAATACTTCACTGCGTACGTCTAAACTTCATATCCCCAAAAAAAAAAAAATTATGAAAAATGATCATATATATATATATATATGATATATCCAGTACTACTGTACTAATTACCTTAAAGTTTCTCTTTTATTTTTTCTAAGCTAGCTGCTTTCTTTACTTTGAAGTCTAGGTGTTCTTTCAATCGTCTATTTTTGTTTTTTTTTTTTAAGTCTAATATATATTTGTGGTTATTGATCTCTGGACAGGTACACGATTTCTAAGATACAACTTTGATGAGTACTTGAAAGTCTCGGAGTCAGGGATGTGAGAGAAGCCATGCGTGGCGTCAGAAGAGGGTTCCTCGATGGCACATGATGGTCACGTGCTGAAGAGTTCCGGAACTTCGTCCTGCACGTGCGGACTACGCTCCATTTCGATGGACGCCAGATTTGGTGGTCTTGATGATCGGTGACATGGCATCATCTTGGTGGGGCGCGTGTAGAAGGGCGACGACTGGAAAGACCCGAACGACGATCCTCCCTTATTTGGTCTGAAAAACACAAAAATAAAACTAAAAAACATTACAAAGAAAATAAAATGAACATAGGAGAAGGGAGGGGGAAGGAAAAAGAAAATAAAATGAACAAAGGGCTCCCTTTTTGACTGTCGGCTTTCCTCCCACAGTGACCAATGTCCTGCACGCACCACTGTCGACGCATTGTGCACTGTTCATCAATTTTGGTTTTTCTGTTTCTTTATTGATCTGTTTCAGTGTTTTTGTTGTTTTTTGTTTTTTTGTTCACCCGAGTGAAGTGTTGAGCCTTTAGATCAAACGCAATATGGGGCAAGAGCTGTTCGAGAGTGGTAGGCGATGCTACGGCCAGTGCTCACGCGTAGGTGCTGCCTGCGCAGTGGAGGCTGTTTTTGTCTGTGCATGAGCTGGGTGCTCGTGCCGTCAGGATTCAAGATGCCGATGCTTGCGGTGGGCGAGACGTCGTGGTTCACTCCGGTGCTTGTGGTTCTGTAGTTGTTAATGTGTTTTTTTTGTATTTTTTTGTTATTTTAGTTATTAATAAAATAGAAATAAGCTATTGGATTTGGTATCTATAGCAGTGTCCCGTACTTTTCCTCCCTGAGAGGATAGAATTGGCCTTTAAGTTCTGTTTTTACAAAGCATTTTCTTTGTTAGAAAAGAGTTTGTTGAGAAATTAAGACAATATTCGCCACAAACAAATTTGTGTGGAGAAGTCCCAGAGCTGATACGTAGTTTGACTTATATTCTAAATTTTCTATGTATTGATAAGTCACAATTGTAACCTCGGTTCATTAATGAAATGAGTCTGTTTCTATTATTAAAAAAAAAAAAAAAAACTTTGATGAGTACTTCTTCAACTAGCTAGATAAAGAGACCAAGTTAAGAACCCATTTTTAAGACCAACATGCTAATTTTCCATTAATTAATTAATTTCATCACTGCATTATTAATAGGAAAATGATTTGTACATAATATTTTATACAATATTTACACAACTATATTTTAAATGAGGGATATTTTTATAAAATATCTTATGAAAGTAATATCATTTTATAAAAATATCCTATTTTATAACGTTATTACGTAATATATTGCATAATATATTATGGGTATATCATTACTGTTATTAATATTATAATATCTGATCTCTTTAAAACTGTTCATGACAAAACTTATGTAATTTAAATTAAGTGTATATTCTTTTGCCACCTAACTCTGATGCATCATGTATTTCTTGTGGCGGCAGGCATCAACGCACGCATGCATGCAGTTCATTTATGATGGACTAATCTTGTGGCTTGATTGGTGATATTATAAAATTATTTTTATTATAAAATAGATTTAATAAATCAGATAAAATTATTTAAATTTATAAAATTATTTTTATGTAATTTTTTTTATAAATGTAATACTCTTTGAAAAAAGTGAAGAGAGAGAGAGAATAATGTATTAATGGACGTCTGCATTTTTTAAACTTCTGTGACTTTCTTCGAATCGAAACGAACAGACCCACGGAAATGGAGCCAACAATTCTGCAATTTTTTTTTTCTTTAAACTTCTGTGACTTTTGAAGGGCAGTTAGAGGCCTGATCTTGTGCGTGAAATGAGATGATCAGGACTTAAATCTTTTCAATCTGTAAATGACGTTTCGTTAATTGATAGGCCATGCTTAATATTTTACTTTAATTTCATGTTCTTTTCAACTCGACCGATGAATTAAATATATATATATATATATATATATATATATAAGCGAAGAAACTGCCAAAAACCAAAAGGATCCTTTTCTTATTTAGCTAATTCCACCAACTTGCTGATAGTTACCGGGCAACACGCAAAAGCTTTCTTTTACATGAACGGCTTCGGTTTCAGACACCTCGGCTTCGACTTTTGGCATATTGGAAGGTCATGCTTGGAATTTCCACTCTCTTACGTGACCCAAAATGCTGGAAAACATTAGTTTACATGGACTATAATAAGAATATTAGATGATTTGAGATTCTTTATTATATTTTATTTGTGAACTTATCATTTAATACCACATCATACGATGATAAGAGGATGATGAGAAAATAGATGATAATAGATTTTATCTAATAAGAATATTTCTCTGCTATCTTGTCGTTGGGGTGGGATGACATCGACCTACAGAATACAAGAGATTGGGGTATATTCGATTAGATCCTTGCATGGATAATATTATCGAGAAGTGGGTGGTTGCACATGCACATGGGTCGAGCTGCCATAATGCTTTGTTGGCTGATTTTTTAAATATCAAACTTCATTAATTATAAATGAATATATGTGCCATCATGTTTCATAATTAAGCTAATTTATTATTGTTTATTAATTAATTATTTATCATTAATTAGCGAATATCAAATATGACGATTTATGGTGATGCTAGTGCTATATATATTCTAATCAAAATAAAGCTAATAATGCAAATGATCTGTTAATTGTTAGCCAAACTTCCAGCACGACCGGAAAAGAAGAGACACGTGGGAACCCACAGCTGACCAATTGATCAAGGCATCAAATAATTGAGCTATAACTTCCTAATGATCAGATCGGAGTAGACTGAGTAGTTACGTTAGAAAAGCAAGCAGCTCTATAACATATATAGTCTCATGGATAGGAAAGTGTTGTCGAGGCTAATGTATATACATTCCTGTTGGTTTATTGTTACGACCGCTCGACTTGATGATCTGACTCGATAATAATTTGTTACGATTTGTTAGTAGATTTTCAATGAGCTAGCTTGGCTGGTTTTTTAAGTGGTTTATTGGCACTATTTTTTACTGAAGAGGCAAGCCAAAAAGTTCAATCGATATTCGCTCGACTTTCGGCTCGAGTGAAGATCAGACAGAATCTTCGCTAGAGTTTTACTTGACAGTAGGTTTGAGCGAAGACCAGGCAAAGAGTACGCTCGACAGTCGTTCGAAAGTGGGTTCGAACAAAGGCCAGACAGAGAGTTTGTTTGATACATACTCGACAATTCGCACGAAAGAATGTCGAAAAAAAGTGAAAATTAAGATTTTCGTCGTCTAATTCTATAAATATGCTTATTTTCACGTACAATACAACCATTTTAAACAGAAAAAATCGTCCCAAAAACATATCTTATGATTTCTTTACATAATAAAATTTTTTACAACTATGTAGACATAGGTACAACGCCGAATTAACCACATAATTCTATAGTGTGTGATTATTTTTTTTGTATACTTTTTACTTTATCGTCATCGTGTTTCGCAACCCAAACTGGATAAAGGCACTAAAATTAACTTGAAGAACTGAATTAAAAAACCCAGATAATTTGCTCATCAGATCAAGGCCTTATCCCGTCCATAGTTATAGACAAAGTAAAGGGAGAGATGGCACAAGTTGATTGGTGGAGCATGTTGTCAAAGATATCGTTTATATATGCGTTCGGCTAAGCACGACAGCAGAGAAATAGATGAGAAGCATTATATCGCCGTGGCTACAAATTATTGTAGCTTGTTCTTTTCTTTTCTATTGGGCCAGTACATGTTGAAAGAACCCCAACTTCTGGGTACCCCCCAACACGTGTGGACGTACTTTTAGAAATTTTTTTACTGGTTTATTAACGGATCCAATACACTGTAAATTAAAACTGATTATTATAAGAGTAATATTATTTATAATTGTGAAATAAACAAATATCGTATAATCGTTTTAAAAAAAATAAAATTTATTATTAAAAAATTAATTTATTTTCATATAAATTTTATATTTATTTTATATTTTTTAAAATAACTGTAGAGCACTTGTCCACTCGTTACTGCAATCTCTATATTTGGACCTAAGATTTCGTTTCTGCAATGTCCTACTATTTTGCCAGAAGTTTCTGCATTAGTACGAGTTCATTAAAGACTCGCATGGCCACTGGCTATAGCAATTATAGCTGGTTGCAGCTCTTTCTCCTCAATTATTGAGTCCTCTTTTCTACTTTTAAGATCAATATTATTAGTAAAACTGTAAAATAAGAAACTGCAGTACTGAACGACGTTCATACTCAGAGAAACTTCACGTGTAAAGCCTGGGCCCCCTCCCCCAATGAATACGTCTACGACTCGACAACACTGCATCGATCCTTTTTTTATAAAAAAAGATATGGAACCAACGCAAAACCTATCGAATCTGGTCTGACAAAACCATACTTAAATGACAGCTGGTGATGTAATTTTCTTTCAAGAGAAATGACTGAAAAAATATTCCGAATAGAATTTTTTTTTATATTTTTTAACCGAATGATTAAGAAAATATTTTTTAATAATATTATAAATTTTTTATTTTTTTAAAAAATATTTATAATGATTAAAAAAATACATTAAAAAAATAATAATAATTACACTATTCGAAATATTTTTTGGATTCTAAATTCAAAACCTAAAAGTACTCTTGTTTCAATTATATGGCTTCCAACTCTTTAATTGTGCGTATATTGATATTTGTTTTTAGGATGATTAGTATGGTCATGTCATGATATGTGGAGCATGTTTCAGATAGAAGAAATCTATATATACAATTATTTGGAAGGGATCAAGAGGGAAGCATCCAACCTGCATGCATGTTCTTAAGTTGTAATTGATAAAAAAATATTTTTGAGATTCCTTTATTATTAATTCACTAAGAGGGAAGTATATTGGAAACAAAAAACAAATAAACAAGATCTTAGCATTGCTTATGATCATCGTATTAAAAAGTTTATGATCAATATCATGTCACACCTGGTTCATACAAACATTTTTTTTTATGTTACAAAGTCAAGTCTCCTTAATTATTATGGCCGGAAAATCCTATCCCTTGTTATTGGTCGACGACCGGCAATATAATAAACAATGAAAAATGATGAGGTGATCTTAAGAGAGACAGAGAGAATAGACACAGAAATTCTTTTAATCTATTTTATAAACCTGTTTTTAAGCGATTAGCAAGCACCATGCAGTCTCCAAACAGCTAGCCATTAATTGATCATGAACGTCCACAAAAGTTTTATCATCCAAGCATATAGCCATCAATCTATATTACACTCACGGCAAGATATACAGTCTTTTACCACGAATTTTTTTGTCAAGATATACAATCAGGAAAAATAATTAACTAAAGACACGAAAACTGTTCGTGAAAAAAAAAAATAAGTCTTTCATCATGAGATTATGTCGGCAAGTAAAACTTTGACCTGAAATATGGTTTTAGTTTTGGGTTATTAGCTTTTGTGGCGACGTTATAAGCTTTTGTGGCGATAATAACCTGCCGCATATTATCGCCGACAGGTTATTATCGCCGCAAAAACTAATAAAATTAAAACATTTTCCCTTATTTCTTTCTCTCCCCCTGACGATACTCTCGTCTCTCTCTCTCCCTACGCCTGCGAGCCTCTCCCCCCCGTAGTGTCACCGCGAACAGCTCCCTTTATCGTCAAGCCACAGTGGGTCTTTCCCCCTCAGCCCCTCAACCTCTCGCCGACGCTCTCTCTCTCTCTCTGTGATCCCAGCATATCCATGCACCTCCGCCATCTCCAGCCATGGCCATCACCACCCACAGTCGCCTACGGCTTCGCTAGTCACCAACCGTTGCTCCACCCCAACTCCCGCATCTTTCTCCCTCACATGCTCTCTCTCGTGGGTCTCCATCGACACCACCCAGATCTACCATGTCGCTGCCACCGCGAGCCACCCATGAGCATGTCGACAAGCCTGCCACCAAGAGCCATCTTGGCCACCACTCTCAGCCCCCTATCCTCTCTCAGATCCAAACCCCACCTCTTTTTCCCCCACGGTTTTCTCATTACAGTGGCCTTCCCCGCTGTCGTGAGCCACCATCGCCGCCTCTAGCCACGACGCAGCACCATCAAGAGCAACCCATGGACGCAGCAGCACCTCTCGCACGCCTCTTTTGCTGTCTAGCCCTTAAGCATGGTAAAAATCCTACATTTGTGTCTCAAGTGCGTTATTTTAGTGTATATAGACGTGTATGGTGTGGTGTTGAGTGCTTAGGAAAAATTTTATCTATGTATATTTACTATTTTAATTGTGTTATTGTGGAAAACGGAGGAGAAATGGATGTGGTTGTGATATTGTAGTTAGGTTGTGAAGTGCGAAGTGTTGGGAGCAAGTGTTTGGTCGTGTTGATGGTGTTGGTTATGTGCTTTGTGAAGTGTTGGACCTTATTTTGAGTATGTGTTTGTAGTTGGTCAAGTGTTGGAGTTTCTTAAGTGGGGGAATTATGAAGGAGCATGGGTATTGCATTTGTTGGGACTTGAGAAGCTACGTAATTAGTCGGGTGTATGGTATGTGACTTATATGGATGATAGATGGGATTTATGTATGATATGTGTGAGGGAGGGGCCCATGCCCAAGGAGGTCAAGATACAGAATCTCAGGCCCAAAGATGAAACCCTGTTGTGGCTTAAGAGCCCGGGCAAGAGGATCACGTGCCGAGCCCGTGACCGTAAACCAACCCGGGAAGGTCTTTCAAGACCAAGCTCGGATATGCCAAGGAGAGTGTCTTGGGACTCGGCCACCTACCGAGCCCTACCGTATGGCCCCGAGTAGGACGCCCTACTATACGCGAATGGCTGGACGTGCCCAATCGTGGTCTCATCAGACTCAAGGCACGTCGCACTCAATGCATGTGTTAGAAGGTCTGGCACGCAACAAAATGCCCCCAGAGTACGTAGGACGGCTCGGCCAAGACCTAACACCCAACTCTGGTAGAAAGGTGGCAGTAGGTCTAACCTAGCACAACTTGACCCGCCACGATCTCCCTCGGCCGTCTAAGCCTCGGACTGACACACTGTTGCAGTAGGGAATGAGTGGTAGTAGACATTATCACTTTATATGCTACTTTGAAATCTGGTTTGCTTGAAATGATTGTGTCTTGGTACATGTTAGTGTTTTGAAAATTAGTGTTCAATTTATACAAATATTACTATTGGTCGAGTGAGAAGTGAAGAGAACCTAAGAGCTGCCCTCACTAAAATGAGATTAAATAACACAGCAGTTGAAGATGTAATGGAAAAAGTGCGAAGTAGACATTATCAGTTGGCATGCACCTTAACGTTTAAAGACATACATGGCACATCATGTGATTGGATGTGACCCAATGGCTTGAGCTTTTCCACCCCATTATTGTCCCTTGATAACTGCTTATCTTATTTTGTGGAATGGATTTTAGTAATAGTTTGGCACCTTCCAGTTTTATTTGGGAATCACTTCAATACTTTTTTTGGTTCCTTGAATTGCTTTTTTGTGGAATGGACATATGTTCTTGTAGAAAAATGATACTTGCAGTCGTGAGTGTGCAAACGTCGTACAGTTGCTTTGAAAAAAGTGAATAAATCTGGGATCCACATGAAAAGAAATTAATTTTTTAATAATGGATCTCTCTTTTTCAAAGCGACTGCACGGCGCTTGCACACTCCACGACTGTATGTAGCATTACTCTTTCCCATATGTTCCATTTGTATCATCTTTCCCTACTAATTGCTAAGCATATGTCCCTACTGTCCTATAAGAAATGTGACACAAAAATGGCTAATACAGATCACTACATGATTTTTTTTAGGTAATTATGAGCCCCTAATATTTCTGAACTAAGAGACTTTGCAACCAAGTATGAACGGAGATTATCAACAACCAATTCATGAATCACTACATGAGTTAGAGCACCCAAGAGCAGCAGTAATTTGTGTTTTCAGTAATGTGTTTAGAACCGGAAATAAGTATACATGTAGTTAGGCACAAGGATTTTGTTATGAACATTATTGACCATGTTGGCTTCCCTCCTATACTCTCCTATTTGCAAACATTGCAGTAAAGCAGCAGGCCTTGATTGATTGGCCAATGGAAAGATGTATAAAACTGTTCTGATATATATAATTTACATTTTTTATTTTATTTTTGTTAAAGTTCTTCAGGTGTTGGTTTAATTAAGTGAATGAGATTTTGTTGTTTAGTTGAGCATTTTCGTATATATGATATTCTTCTGATGGTCAGTTGGTATTTTATACCTTCAATACAGTGATATTAATAAAACTTGATTGTAAAACTTTGTGGGAAAACTAGCATTTTCTATAAGCAGGTTTTGTGGGAAAAGACTTTTTAAAAAGAGTTAAGCTGATGGGAAATAATAATTTAGTAACTTTTGGTTATTTCCCATGAAATATGGATGTTGAAACAAGTATAATTGCCACGATTATTGTTCATGAGCCAAACCATAATTTGCAAGCATTTTCCTGGAGAAAAGCGGTATATGTTGTAGACTTGCAGTGGCTCATTCCTTGAGCTCTCTTTTCATTTGTCACTGCATTCTTAGACGACCAGGCAGACTGTCTGGAGAGGTTTGGATTTAGAGAGAAGTTGAGATAGGTTGAGATGATTTGTAAATTGTATAATAAAAGTTGAATTATTTATTATATTTAGTGTTAGAATTTGAAAAATTTATTTTAAGATTTGAAAAAATTGAATTGTTTATTATATTTTATGTAAAAATTTGATAAAATTATAATTATGAGATGAGATGAGTTGAGTTGAGATGGATTTTGAATTCAAATTGTTAGATTATGAGAGAAAGGGTACTGGCGTGAAGAATGCGCTCATGTTGGGTCCGAAACCCATTTTTTTCCTGATAATGATGATGAGGTCAGGTTTGTCTGGCTTATAATCGAGTGTGACCTGAGAATATCAGTAATTTAGATATACAGATAGGTCCAATGGAAAGGGTGTGCAATGCAAACGAGTAATACTATATATAATTTTTAAATAGACTAATTTTATATAAATTTTTTATAAAAAATGTAAGTTTTACTAATAAAAAATAAATTTTTTATACTTTTTTTAATATGAAATACACTTATTACAAAGACTTGTAGGATACTTATTAATTTAAAATTTGTATAAATCCTTCTTTTATATATAAATATATATATATATATATATATATATTATTTCCATTTTCTTGCTATGTACGGTGACATGGCGTGCGGCTACACGATGCAGTTGCGTGTGCAGCAACGGGTCATTGACAATGGAACGTACGTACTTTTGTGCCGACCACCGCGTATACTCGATCCGCCTCATGCATCTATTTTCTTATCTTTCTGAAAGAGACATTGAGTTATTGTGCTAAAACACGCGTGGTTGTGATGCTAATTTGGCCTGGTCAAACTAGCATATTTTCCATACTTCTTATCCACTGCAATTTGGATGCTATGGCCGGCTAGCTGTCTTTCTTAGATTTTTAATTCATAATTGAGCATAATTTTCGGGGTCTTTTTCTTTCCGTTTTCATGGCCTGAGTGTCATGAAATAAAATGGTCTCATTAAAAGGATATAATTGCTACGTTTAAATAGAAATAGTTTTTTTTTTTAAATATCTAGCTCATTCAAGATTATCCCTTTTAAGATCAGTCATACTATTTGTTTTGGATGTATTTCGCACATACTTGGAGATCTTCTTGGACAGCTAGGGTGGATTAAGGTATCTCCAAACATACAGATATAGAAGGGAGCTAGGGAGTGGTTAGGTGACCATATGCTTAAGTTAGTTTCCTTCTTAGGAAGGGTTTGCTTTTCCCTCAAATTCCGTGAGTTTGAACATAACTTGAGTGGGCTTTTATATTAGGTTTGAAATGTTGTTACTTCCATTCTCAAGGAGTTGTTCCATCTTGCTCCATGCTTCAAGCACGTGTGAATTAGTTGCTTTGAAGGAAATGATTATTGTGATGTTGCGCTCTGACTTACATCTCGAAGCCCTCTAAATCAGGGTTGAAGTAAATCACCCTTGGCCTCTTCTGTCAGTGTCTCATTACTCTTGAGCCGAGCCGAACGGACCTCCTATTTGTTGGAAGAGCCCATCAAAGGCTATGTTATCTTCGCTTTACCAGACCGATGGGCCTCCTTTGGCCCGTGGAGCCTTGGACTCTTGGGCTGGACCTTTTTATCCTCTCCACTACTTGTATAACAAATTCTACTACATCTGTTTTACAAATTAACCTATATATCACCAATCAAAATTTAAAACCTCAGTCAAGCTAACATTTATTATATTGATAATTTATCACCAATGCAAAGAAAGTTTATTTGATGTTTGATCATTCATGCCCTATCACCTTCATTAATTGAATATTAAAAAATAGGAGTGACAATATGTGATATGACTCGTGAGCTTAACACGCACACGCCACGAAATTAATGAATTTGGGTTTGATATAAATAGATTTGGATCAAAATGAGTTGACCAATTAAAATACGATTAATAAACGGATCAATAATGAGTCAACCTGCTTAACCCGAAGTGAACCCACAATAACCCATTTAAATTTTATTTCAAACTTATAATTTTATTATTATTGAGTTGTAATATCAATATTTCTCAATATGTTTATGTTTTTACTGTTAGGATTGTAATTTTGGACCTATCATCATATTCGCTATTGTAGGGTTTGCAATATTGGTTTTATTATAAGTTAAAGTTTTAAAATTATTGATATTTTTTGTTAGTAGATAGTCTTATTATTATTTTTAGATAATTTGGCTATTAATGAATATCGATCTTAACTTTTATATGAAATTATGTTAATTATGTCAAATGGATTATGCGTATTAATTCAACTTATTTACATGAAATGGATTTAAATGAGCTGTGTTGTGTTAACATCTTTATAATTAATTCTTAAACAGGTCAAAACAGGTGACACGACACGTCCCGTTATTTAAATAAGTTGGATTAGTTGAAAGTTTGACACGTTTAGCTTAATGGGTCGGGTTTGAGTTAACTCATATAGTCAAATGTCTATAATTTGACACGACACAAACATAACCCGCAAACACGAATTGTCACCCCTACTAAAAAGATAATTTTGATTCCATAATATTTAATATGAGTAATGCTATATATAGTCCTAGGGTGTGTAAACCCTTATGCACACTTCCTTTAGAAAAAAATAGGGCCCACCATTAAAAATATGATTTTTTTCATGTACATCTCAAATTTATCCATTTTTTTAAAGGTAGTGCATAGGGCTTGCATACTCTAAAATTGCAAATATCATTTCTCTTTTACTATATACATGCATGGTTTATCACCATATCACCTGTTATGCGATCTGATATTTGTTAACAAAATTAAAACCATAAAAGTTTTCATCATTGTGAGATTCACTTCATTGAATGAGTCGAAAAACAAACTTGCAAACAGATATTTTGTTAAAAATAGTCTTGGAAGCGGTTTTTTTAATGGTGGGTATGCCTGATGTTGGCCCGGTTTGGATTGCGCAATGTCAATAGGCTGGAAAATGAACCTTCAGCCCAATGAAGCGACAGATGTAGCCCATTACTCTCTTCTCTTACTGGGTTTAAAGCCCATTAAGCTTATCTAAGTAGGAGACATCTATTCCCTATAGAGGAAACAAGTACTGAATGAAATCCAACTCGCTGATCTAGGCCCAGCCCACCACCCAATCACAAATTCTCAGAAGATCATTTTAAACCATAAGTTGGGAATTATTTCTCAAACCAACAACATTTGTACCAAAATAAATTATTTTTCATCTTAAATTATTATTATTTTTACATTGCATGTTTGTCATCAAGACTCAATAGCAATTGTATTACAATTAAAAGCCACTAACCCAACTAGTCAGATTGGTAGTCCACCCTAATATCTTTATAATTTGTTTTTTTTTTCTGATTTTATTTATCACTTATAAATAAATAAATAAATAATAGCACATTTAGGTTATGTTTAAATATAAGAAGTGTTTCATCTCATCATTATTATAATTTTCTCAAGTTCTCACACAAAATATAATAAACAATTTAACTTTTTCAAATTTCAAAACAATAATAATATTAAAAATTAATATTTTATTCAACTTCCATCTCAACTTACTATCCAAACCGCACTTTAATTTGATGAGTAATGTTACATACAGTTATGTTGTGCGCAAGCACCATGCAATCGTTTTGAAAAAGAGTGGATCCATTATTAAATAATTAATTTTTTTCATGTAGATCTCATATTTACTCATTTTTTTCAAAAAATATTATGCAATTTTTGCGCACTCCACGATTGCAAATACCATTTCTCTAATCTCATTTATTAATCTTGATGGTCTTTTTTATTTTTAATTTTTATTTTGGAAACAATAACGCCTTTGCAATCGATTGCTTTTTGGATGAACGGTAATATTACATGCCTAGAAAGAAACAAGAAAACTGAAAACCTTTCAGGAACACCTTTGGGGGCGTTTTTAATAGATATAGTTACGTCGTCTTTTCTCGACTTAACAACGCCGCCAGAATAATTCTTCTTAAGGAAAACGACGACGTTCTCGCTCTGTCCAAATTCCAACGCCACCAATTACTCAGGTCGTAGGAAGGAACATTGTCAGTAGATTGCTGCTTCGAAGAGGAGGGAGGAGGTCATGTCAGGTACGAACCCTAGCTTCTCATTTACAGCGTGCACAGATTCAATTATGGATTTATCATGGATTGGCTCGTGTTTGTTTGTTTGCTGATCAAACTTACAATAGCGTTGGAAACGGAGACAGACAGCTAGTCTTTCACCAAGAGAAATTGTTCTATAAGCTTAATAAACCCCATTTCGATCAGATTTAATTATCATTTTATTTGAATTTTAACCCTGATTATGCGGTGGTGTGTAATTTTATTATTAATTTCTCTGAGTTTGAGTTCTCGATTTTTTGAACAAGATCTGAGCTTGATTGTTGCAATATGCTCATTGTTCCTAGATGTCAGAGCTATGAACTGGGTTCAGCGCAAGATCTACCTTTACAATGTCACTTTTGGGCTTTACATGTTGGATTGGTGGGAGCGTTATCTTTTCAGTATCCTCCATTGCACCCTTCCTGATCTTCAATGATCTGAGTTGCTTGATGTATGCTTGTTTTTTACTTTATGCAACAATTCAACCAAGACTTACTTGGGTTACGTACAATTATAATACTGTGAAGACAACCATAACCTGAACAATTAGTAGTATGAATTTCCAAAAAAGAAAAATAGAACTCTTTAGAGGTTGATTTACAAAAAATAGTTAACAGGTACTTTTTTGCTTTCATATGCTACCATTCCATCAATTTTAACACCTTTCCGTCTGTCAGTGTGATATTGCATTCTTGAGTTCCTAAAATTTTCCAGATGCTCTGGTGCTTGTGTTGATGTGGTTCGTTCTTTACAATGGATCGCGATATGTAACCGAGTTATGCAAGAGGTAACTCAAGAACCTTTTTTCTTGTGGTTTTCCTCATGAAATGGTAACTTAGCGTTTTACCATTTCATAAATTGGTAGCTTTGTACTTTATCATTGTGGCATGAGGCTTTTCTTATGGAGTTTGTGGCACTTTTGAATTAGTAGGGGTACCAAATATTTCAAACATGATTGAAAGAGCTGCCTATGAAATTAAAAAGGGACTTGCAGGTTGTGGCAACCATGCTTGACTGCTCTAGTGCTAAAAACTGAGTTTTTGACTTTTTCTTTTCTCCCTGAACAAATGCAGTATGTCTTGTTATTAGTCAATCCAAAATCAATAAAATGAGCATTCTACTACATTTTTAGCTGGTAAGCTGCATTATTTCTTATTGTCTGACTTTTATGTTGAGTGTCTGTTTTTGACCCGCAAAATTGTAATCTTGTAAATCTCTCGGTGACCCTACATGTAGTTTAAGCTTTACTTCAAAAAATGTAAAAATAATTTCATTTTCTTAATTTGGCTTTTAATTTTTATCTTATGTCAGGCATTTATGGTGAGGAACAGAACCGGAATCAAGTCATCAACTGGAAGGATGACAAATGCAGATGAGTGGCAGCAGATATAACTTAATAGAGATCATATATCTTAATTTCACTCTTATATGGCATGACAACTGCTGTATATCTTAATTTCACTCTGATTGTATGGGGACTTGGGGAGTACCTTAAGTTTTTACAGATAGAGATGCATTTCCTGCTTGCATTCTACACGCTTTAGGCTTCGTTTGGAACATTAAATACTCTCAACTCATCTCAACTTATCATTACAACTTTTTCAAATCCCAACACAAAATATAATAAACAATTCAACTTTTTCAAATCCAAAATAATAATAATATTAAAAAATAATATTCTAACAATATTTTATCATCTCAACTCAACTCAACACACTTCAACATCCAAACTCACCCTTACATGAGTGCTTTCTGACCATTTTCTATCCAGCAATTTTGCTGTGAACAGAGAAGTATGCATGTTCTGCGTGTGTTTTTACACCCTTCTACAATGATTTTCCAGACCATTTTCTGTTGTTTTAGCAATTTTCTTCTGATCAGGATTTAAAAAGTTGTTTAGACTTGTTGTAAAAGTAGCTGAAAATGCCATCACAGTTAATAACTTAATAGGCTTTCAGAATCAGTTATCATTTTATTTCTTTAATTTTTAGCAGTATTGTTTCTGTATTTCTCTTCCTTTATTCTGTGTCCATGTAAAGCGCACCGTTTTATAAAATGTTTTTCTGGAAAAACTCTGTACCTCATTCTTTTTCAGCAGAATTATTAAGTAAAGCTCACCATCTTGTAAAGAGAAAGAGCTTTTGGTACAAGGATAGGCCCAGTTCTAATGGATTTTCTATTATATTGGATTTTCTATCCATCTATATAGGTGAAGCCGGTGACTCCTATTATGAAAACCGGATGGCCCAAGATGTTGGTCGATTGCAAACCACATGGGTGAGAGTCTCCTCACCCACAAAGTGGGTCACACGACCAGCTCCGTGCTGGCCTATTGCGCTCAACCCATGGATGCCTCTCATGAGGAACTTTTTTTTTCCTTCTATTTTGATCATTTTTTTAATATTTAATATTTTTATTTTAAGTTTTCTGCATTCTGTTTTCTTGTTTTAAGTATTTTTTTTATTCATATTTTGTTCACTTGACCCTAAGTGGATTGTCAAGCAATTCGAATATAACCATCGTTAGAGCATAACATTGGTTTCTCTATATGCAAATGTAAAATCACATATTTTGGAGATTGTCTTTGTTATTCAAGAAAAACTATCTTTGAGTCAAAATAATAATAATAAATTATTTTTTATTATTATTAACTTTTTTTCCTAAAATTATTATTTTTTATATATGTTTTTTACAATTAGCACCCACTACATACATTTGGCATTAATATTTAATAATACAAATCTAATAATAAAAAAATACAATTTTTTTTATACATTATATTAAAAATATAAAAAAAAATGATAATATATATATTATAATAATAAATGAAGGTGAAGGTGAAGGTGAAGGTTTTGTGTTGTTGAGGGAGGAATAAGAGGAAATGATTGAGAGAGGGAGAACAAATTAATAAAATAGCGTTTGAAGAGTGAATAGTGCATTTGCTAAATATCAACCCAATTGTGAATATGAATTTACAGCAGCGTCTCAAATGTCTTAGATAGTTGTTGCACTCTCACTTGTCTGCTACAGCCTCTCAATTGTCAATAATAGTGATTGTTTGTCTCATGAGATTTCTCTTATAAAATAAGATCATTTGTAAACGAAATAGGTGTATGGAAGATACATAGAAGAGGTCATTTATAGAGATAGAGATTGTCTTGTTGAAATTTTTATATTTTGTACGAACACTTTAAAGTATATTATTACCGCTCCAGTGGACGTGGACAAATTATCAAATCACTTACATATTGTCTCTATTTTCTGCTTGAGTGTGTTTCTAGGTAGTTTTGGTACAACAGCATCTTTAAAGATGTATTGACACTAAAATATTTCTATATGCATAATTTAATATAGCCAATTTAATAATCTGTTAATATGTATTTGTATTTACATTTGCATATAGATAAACTAATCCCTAAGAGAGCATGGAATATCAGCCGCAAATCCAAACAGCACAAATATAAACCGTCCGATCTCTCATCCCCTGCCTTTATAAAACCCCAATCAATCGCCCTAGCGCCGTATATGAGGCATCTCATCAGTTCGCCCCTTTATGTGGCTTCTTAGCAATTAGGGTTTATATGCATCGCCTTCCCTCAGATCTCTCCTCAATGTTTCTGTGTCGCTGAAGATAGCAAAAAATGTTTTCAAAAACACAAATCTTGCTTCGTCTTATCTTCTCTACTTTTTCAATCGAAAGGCTTCATCATCTGGTCAGTGTGGATTCGATCCAGTTCCCATATGACTCGTTCCCTTGAAGCAATATTGAGTGTGTTGCTTCTTTTCAGAATCTCTCCCTCAGTCTTTTCCTCTTGTTTCTTTGGGAGAACGCATGAGCAACTATACTTCTCTCACTTTTTCAGACAAAAAGTATCGAATCTTATTATGTATTTTGATTCCTTGGAATCCGGTATGTATAACGGTGATGAGCCTACAGACCTGTAATGAGTTGCGGTGATGATCGCAAGTCGTTAGAACATCTAAGGGACTGAGTTTCATTCCGGATTCATCTACGGAATTCCGTCTTGACTTTTTTATTTTATTAATTATTTTGTACATAGCTTATGGGCTTCATTATTTGTGATCTTCATGATTTGGCTTACACTAAAGTTTTAATTTGTGTTTGGCTATACTTGAATGAAGCCCAGAAAGTTGTTCTCCTCGCTATCCAGTGCTTCCTTTATGTTGCATTAGGACGTCGGGGAACTAAATTCATATAATTTATTTCTACTACTACTGGAAATCTTTTAGCGAGAGGGGTGGGTCTTTTTCTAGAAATCTTTGGCTGTGATTCTAATTTTATTTTTATTATAAACATTAAACTTATTTTTTGTGAGATATTGATATAAATTTGTGTCGTTTATCATTTATGTTTGAATGAATGATTAACTCTTTTTCATAAGATTTAAGAAAATCACCTATCGTTTATTTTTTTCAATTTTTTTTTTAGATTAAGTAAGATATTTAATGAAATTATAATTTTACTTTTAAAAATATTTAAATGGGTTTGAAAAATGTTTAAAAAAATAGAAAAAAAAGATATTTACACTATTCAGGAGAAAAATAAATTTATAATTTTCGGTGGTCTAGTACCACTCTTTTTCTTAAGCTTATCAGTAATTAAAAAAAAGATAATACATTTAAGGAGTTTTGGATGGAAGGGTGAGTTGAGGTGGTTAAATTGTTTATTGTAATTTGTGTGGAAATATGAAAAAGTTGTAATGATGAGATAAAAACATTGGAATCAATTTTTGAAAAATAATTCTATCACATCTCATCTAATTTTAATTAAAAGTGACGCTACTATGTCGCCTTTATATGCTATGTGCCGTCTAGTGTAAATTATATATTTTTTTTTACTTTTTATTTTAAATACTTTTTAAACGTATTCAAATATTTTTAAAATATATAAAAAATCAATATACTAATAATCATTTCTTTGACCATTAAAAAAAATAAATTAAATATGATCGGTCAAAATGAAGGGACAAAATAAAGAAATATACTAATATAGTTCTTTTAATTAATAATCTCATTATTATTTATAAAATATTTAAATTCATTTGTCAAACAAATGGGCCTTAAAAGATATGAATCTTACCATGGACAAGAAGCGAAGTGGATCATTGGTACAAATTGTGACGTGAATTATGGTGTTGATTTGAAAATGGTTTGTAGAAATATGGGCAGTCCGGGACTTGTTTATTATTGTGAGAGACATGCCCCCTGTATAATTGAATTTGAGATTCCTTACAAACACTGCTACAATTACAAGGAACAAGCTTTGGAGCTCGAACCAGTGGATAAACTTGGATGAGAAATTGATAAAGTTCTTAGTATATTACAACTTGTTTACTATTATATAATAAAATAATATTATTTTGATTTTGATTTTTGATTTGATAGGTTTAAATTTAATAAAAAATATTATTATATTTAAAATTGTAATTATGAATAGAATGTAAGGCTATCTATTCCGTCCATCAAAAAAGAAAAACTTGGATTCCGCTTAAAAATCTCTTCCGGTGATTTGATAATGAATATAAATTTGGTCAATGGATTGAACTGACAAGCATGAAAAATGCTACATCACGACCATACTCCTTTCACACCCCAGAACTTGAATCCATCAACCCACTTTTTGTATTTGCAGGACTACTATTAAAAGAAAGAACACTGATAAATACATTTTATTTTTTTTAATATTTTACATAATATAGGTATTTTTGTAAACTATTTTATAAAAATAAGGTGATTAATTAAAGGAAAATGCTTTGGGTCTCGGTAATGAATCCTGATTATCTTTTTTATTTTTTTATTTTATGATTAATTTAGTATTTTTTTATGATATAGTAATTTTTTTTTAAATGTTTAAGTGGATTCAAACATGCATTAAAAAAAAAAAAAACACACAAACGATCTTGTGAGATGTCTTTTATTGTATTAACCCTTGAGACAGTGTCCTTTATGAAAATACCCTGATTTTTTTCAATCTCTATTCACCATATTTTTTAAAATTTTAAATTTTTTTTTTAAAGTTTATTCTTTTTAAAATAATTCAATTCTTCTATTCATTATTTATATATTAAAGATTTGAAAAAATAAAAAAAAAATATATAGTGTATAGAAATGGTGTGAATAGTAGAAAATTGTGGAGATTGTTTGATTACGTCGACGGGTAACAATCATGCTAAAATGAAGAAAGGGTCAAGTTTGCGAATGGTCAAATCGCTTAAAAGAATCAGACCCATGAACGCACGATAGACTACGTGGGCTGGCCAGGCTGGGGACAGGTTCTATTTTAACACACCACCCACGTGTATTTTAATCCAGTATAATTTGTCAATTCTTTTTTTTTAGCTTTTTAAATAGAAGTTTTATGATTTTCTTCAAATTAAAGAAAAAAAAACGGCACACACAAAAGGTCCTTTCTTTGCAAGTCCTATTAAATTGACAGAGTAACACGGCCCACGACTTTTCCTATGCATTTGTTGTCGCTCCTTGTGACCCTACCTTTTGTCAATTATCCATATATTTTATTTACATATTATTTTAAGTATCTTATTAAAAATGGATAATCAAATATCAATTTTCAATTCTTTTATATTTATTATACATTCTTTTACCAAGTCCAATTCGTTTTATCCTCATTTAAATCACTTTATCAATTCATATTAGGTTAAAAATAATTATTTCTATTTGTTTAGAGCTATAAACGAATATTTCAATTCGCTTAGGAATATTTCATCATATTATTATTATTATTATTGTATCTTTTAATGCTCTAGATAAGCATTTTTCTTGCATGAGAAATGTTATATATTAGTCATTATTCGCTTTCACATCCTACATTTATAACTTTTTCATAGACTGTAAGAATATTTTTCATAAGGTGTGGGGATGTTTTTCATAGGATGTGGGTCCTGGGGTGTGGGGTGGTGAACAGCGGCTGATGCATTATAGGTGTGGGGTGTGAGAGTAAATAGTGGTTGATGCATAACATTACTCATAAACTGTGAGAATGTTTTTCATAAGATGTGAAGTGTGGGTGGTGAATAGTGACTGATAGAAAAAAAATTTCTTCTTGTATACATTATGTATACTTGGAATAAGCTTTTTGCATTAATATAATTCTTGATTACCTATAATAAAAAAAATATGAGGGATACAATAAATTTTTCTTGACTGTATAATATATTGAATGCAATATGTCTAAATATTTCAATATCTAGTATTTAGCTCCACATTAACATAATAGTTGAATAATAATATAGTTTTTAACATAAAATCTAAAATATATCACGAGTATAAAGTTGAATCTACGTGAAAACTCCTAAATCGCTCCCATCTATCTAGGGCTGAGCACCGACTGTTTCGGAGTCGGAGAGCCCAACCTCCGACTCCGACTCCGACTTTGTCAGAGGTCGAATCTGACCTCCGACTCCGACTCCGACTCCGCGATGTACATAATCCGCTCCGACTCCGACTCCGACTTGTCGGAGCGGAGTCGGATTTTTTTATTTTATTTTTTTGTCTTTTTTAACTTCATATTTGACCCACTTTTAAAAAAAAAAAAAAAAAAAAATTGTGGGCTTTCAAATTTCAACTTTCTCAATATTACAATCTAAACTAAATAGAAGACTTGAACATGCATGCAATATCAATCTAATGTTATCATTATACTAAAAAAACATGCAAACAAAAACCTGCACTACAAAAGTTTCAAAGGGCCAAACTTACTAATATCCACATCATCCATCATCCATATCCTCATATTCACATCCAACTAAATACTAATCACTACAATAAACATCCACATATCACACCTACCATCCATCATCCACATCTATTATAATAATAGATACTTACCACTACTACAATAACATGCATCAAAAATTAAAAAGAAAGTCCTATTTTTACATGTACTCCCATCATCCAGATTTCATATCCTGATATCCACATCATTCTAACAAAAAAAAAATCCAAAATATTCTAAGAGCCAACCAAAATAAATGTTCCAACAACATTTAAATATTTAATTACAAACTTTCAAATGCACCAAAATAAAATAAATTACAAGCTTCCAAATGAACCAAAATATATTAAATGTTACAAATTTCCAAATGTTCAAACTTCCAACTTTCAAGTTGTGCCTGAAAAAAAAATGATAATATTAGTAAGAAAAACAACCCAACTTTAATATCATATGAAAAATAAATTTAAACAAACATAAAAAGCATGTATATTACATCTTTTTAGGAAGATGCAAAATCTTACATAGTTGTAATATTCTCAAAAAGCCTATTAGGAGGAATGGATCCATTTAGTTTTTTTGAACTAAGGTCTCGGAAACTTAAATAAATATGGACCAATGGTATAAACAAAGTAGAAGTAGATATCATAGTTGTCTTTGAAAAGTAAATAGAATTTAGCATGAAGCATCTAGTATTTTGGATAGTAGCTCAAACCTCAAAGGCTCAATATGTCAAATTGTCAATCATCTTCACGGAGTAAGTTGGCCATACCAGTGATTAATTCTACATTAAGATGTTAAAGTATAAGAGGTTAGTATCAGAAAATGTCAAAATCAACATATATAACAACTTAAAAAAAATCTCTAAATACATTACCTGAGTCTAACTTATAACTCTCCGCATCATCAATGGCATCCGTATAATTTTGACTCAAGCATATAGGAGTTGATTTCAACCAGTTTTGCGTGCACACAAGAGCTTCGACAGTTCTAGGAGCCAAAGAACTCCTAAATGGATCCAGGACACGGCCTCCTGTGCTAAATGCCGACTCAGATGCAACGGTGGTGATCAGAATGACCAAGATATCTCTTGCCATTAGGGCAAGAACCGAATATTTGCTTGAGTTGACTTTCCACCATACCAAAATTTCAAAATTCCCCGTAGGAATCTCAACATCCTCCAACAAATACCGCTCTAGTTCAGACTTACAATCCATCAAGGATGCTGATTTTTTATCTTTATGGAATTCGAACAAAAAGTCCATGGGATCATCATCATTACCAGTACCACTACTACTCCCCATTGATGCACTAGTCTCACCACTCCGACTCCGAGTTGACTTAGACCCAGTTACGCGGCCACCACAAAACCCTACATATTGTTCATATAAATATTCCATATCTCTCTTGAGGAGTACAACAAACTCCTCACCCCTCTCATCCCCCAATGTTTTGTTGAACCAATATGCTTGAGCAACTAATTTGTACCGTGGATCAAGAATGGCAGCAGCAAACAACAATCGATTTATTTTTTCAAAATCACCCCAATATTTATTATATTTTGTCTTCATTCTCAAAGCCATTGAACTCAAGCGTCGATTACTATTGGTACAAAAAACATTCAAATTTTTATGAATATTAATGAGCTCTTGGACATACAAATTTGATGTAACATATAGTGTACCAGAAATACGCATGGTGACATTATAAAATACATGAAGAAACTTCGAAAAGTTTCTTATGGTCTCCCAATCATCAGCCTCAGGAGCTCCTAGACCCTTTTTCCCATGCCCATCCTCAGATAAATAAACTCTTGAGTAGGGATCCTCATCAAGCAAAAGTTGGAAAGTTTTTTGATATTTCTCAGCCACATCCTACATAAGAAAAGTCGAGTTCCATCTAGTAGGCACGTCGAGACACAAGAAACTAGAACATGGCACTTTTGACCTATCAACACAAGACTTGAAAGTGGCAAGTCTTTGGGGAGAAGACTTCACATACTTAATCAGATTTCTTACTCTTATGATCGAGTCATCAACATCTTTCAAACATTCACTCACAACAAGGTTTAAGATGTGTGCCGTACACCTCATGTGAATAAACTCGTGAGCTGCAACACAATCCTCACTTCCTATTTCCCTTGTTCTCAACCAATCAATAGCAGAGTCGTTAGAGGTAGCATTGTCCACCGTAATTGTGAGGATTTTGTCAATGCCCCAATCAAGCATACACTCCTCCAACTCCCTCCCAATCGTTGCCCCCTTGTGGTCGCTAATCCGAACGAATGAAATGATCCGCTTCTGCAACTTCCAATCACCATCAATAAAGTGAGCGGTCACACACATGTAATTAATATTTTGGATAGAAGTCCAAGTGTCAGTGGTCAGGCACACTCTTTGTTTGGTGGTCAAAAAAATTTTCTTCAAGCTATCTTTCTCTTTCAAGAATAGCCTCATACAATCACGCATTACGGTAAATCGAGAAGGAATTGGAAACCTAGGATTAAGGGATTTAGTGTATTCCCGAAACCCTTGGCCCTTAACAACCCTAAAGGGTAACTCATCCACTATCACCATCCTAGCAAGGACTGCCCGGATTTTTTTCTCATTGTACTTGGTCATCCCTAAGGTCTTCTCCTCTTGGCCTTCAATTCTTGCTTCCGGGACCAAGAATGTTTGAGTGTTGTCCAACTTACTCTTACGGTTTTTGGGACAAAGTTGGATGTGTGTTTTCATGGTCGAAGTGCCTTGCCTTTTGGGATGGCATTTCCATTGCCTCCCACAATGGTTACAAGTAGCTATAGGCTCTTCAGGATCACAATCGGGTACTCTTGTGAAGTGGACCCATACCAAAGACCTATTCTTAGGAACTCTACTACCAGGTGGAGGGCGAGGGTTAGAACAGAATGCACTAGGAGTGCCTACCGAAGATTCTATTGGTTCGGTGGACTCTTCAACCGTGGGACAAGGAGCATCAATAGGCTGTTCAGGGATGTCAGGAGAAGATGCAGCTGTGGATGTAGAAGTGTTTCTGCCTTCTATATTCATGATTTAAGAACTAACACACAACAGTCAACAAACAAACAAAATAGTACGGTTAAGACAATCACTAAAACAACCAAATACAGCCCCAAAAGCATAATACAAACTCATTAACTCAACTTGTGGATGTTTTACAATCACTCAAACATAAATATATTTGAGAAAATATATACTCATCTAAAACAGAAAAATAGAAAAAAAATCAGACCCAACATTCAACAACATGAACGAAAACACCACTGGCACTAAAACAACATTAAAAATTATATATAAAAATTACATATAAAATTACTAAACCACTGGCAGCAAGATGTTGTTTGCCTAATACAAATAAAACCATCATTTATAGAGTGAAATTAAACACATCAAAATCAGAATAGCTAGGAATTAAACACATCCTTCTACATCAAACTATTCGTACAACTAGGAATGAATTATAGAACCAACAAAAATTAATCCTTGCCATTAATTGAGTGGATGTTCCTATCTCATACTCATAGATTACAAACCTCAAAGATTCGAAAAAATCAACATTATCAACCTCAAAAATTTGATTAAATAATAGAGATGGATTTGGGTAACCTACCAAGAGGAGCTGCGGCCTGCGTGAGAGGAGGGTTGCGCGAGACGGCGAGAGAGGGGCTCTGCGAGAGGGCCGTGTGAGGGAGAAGCTGCGCGAGAGAGGGGTTGCGCCTGCGCGAGAGAGGGGTTGCGCCTGCGCGAGAGAGGGGTTCTGCGAGAGGGCTGCGTGAGGGACGGGCTTCGCGAGAGGGAGGAGTTGTGCGAGAGAGCTGCGCCGGCTGCGGCGCTGCGCGAGAGAGGGCTCAGCTGCGGCGCTGCGTGAGAGAGGGGTTGCGCGAGAGAGAGGGTGCGAGTTTGAAGTTGGAACTACGAGCCGTAGGCTGCACTGCAGACCTAAATTCAATACCCTCCCAATATCCAACGGCGCCGTTTTTGATATAATGAATAGGGGTTTTTTTTTTTAATTTTTATAATGAATAGTTACTATAGTAATATACTAATATATATTATATACTAATTAATCTGAATCTATTTTATATTATATATATATGAAGATTCATAAAAAAAATATATGATATATATTATTATATATGAATATTAGTTATACTAATAGTTATATTAGTATTAGACTATTAGTTATTATTAATACTATATATTATACTAATAGTGATATTAATACTATATAATATATATAGTTATAGTTATAGTCATTTAGTATAACTATATTAGTATAAGTTATAGTGATTTAGTATAGTTATGATACTACAAGTTATAACTATAGTCTATATTAGTATTAGAATTAGTTGTAGTGATTAGAATAATTATATATTAGTATTTGCTATAATGATTTTAATTTAGTATAACTATATAATAGTATTAGTATATTAGTATTAGTATTAATATTAGTTATACTAGTAGTGATATTAGTTATACTAATAGTTATATTAGTATTGGACTATTAGTTATTATTAATACTATATATTATACTAATAGTGATATTAATACTATATAATATATATAGTTATAGTTATAGTCATTTAGTATAACTATATTAGTATAAGTTATAGTGATTTAGTATAGTTATGATACTACAAGTTATAACTATAGTCTATATTAGTATTAGAATTAGTTGTAGTGATTAGAATAATTATATATTAGTATTTGCTATAATGATTTTAATTTAATATAACTATATAATAGTATTAGTATATTAGTAATAGTATTAATATTAGTTATACTAGTAGTGATATTAGTTATACTAGTAGTGATATTATTAATTTAGTATAACTATATAATAGTATTAGTATATTAGTATTATACTGACTATATCACTGATTGTATTAGTACACTTAATGTCTAATACTAGTATATCACTATAGTTAATAACTTAATAGTATCATATAGTAATATAGTATTAGTAATTGATACTACATTAATTTATATAGTCATTTATATATAGGCTTAAAGTGGTTTACTAATTTATATATAGTAATTAATACTATTAGACTATTAGTAATTTATATGAATAATACTTTAGTTATTATACATTAGTATTATATGTTATTATAAATTTATATATTAGTGTTTATACATTAGTATTACAATATTACATGTCGATGTCATTATTCATCTTAGTGTTTATAGTATATTATATATACATTAGTTATTAGTATTATATGCTATTATATTTATACATTAGTAATTTAGTGTTACATGGTAGTAATATTGTAAATTTGTAATAGTATGATATTTACATATAGTCATATACTAAATTATTATTAGTCAATTTAGTCTATATATTATAGTATAAATATATTATTTAACTAGTATATTATTGAGCTTAACTAACTATATAAGATATAGTTGTATAAAATTTAAATAATTAATATATAGAAAAACACATATTTTATAAAATATGTATAAAATCGGAGGCGGAGGCGGAGGCGGAGTCGGAGGGCGACGTCGGAGGCGGATTCGGAGTCGGAGGCGGAGGCGGAGGATCGGAGTCGGATCGGATCGGAGTCGGAGTCGGATAATCAGTGGATCCGACTCCGACTCCGACTTCCCAGAAGAAAAAACCTCCGACTCCGACTCCGACGAGTCGGAGTCGGAGCGGAGTCGGATTGTCGGATTTTTGCTCAGCCCTACATCTATCATTACGAGAAGAAAAAAATAATAATTTTAAAATAAATTAAACCATGCTAATTTATTTTAAAATAAAACGTTAGGTGCTACACACATTCATTCTAATTCCATCACATTGATGTAACATTTCTCTTAATTCTTAATTTAAAAAAAAAATAAAAGAAAAGAAAGAAACAAATAATAAATCAAATAAAAAAAAATAACAATAATAAATGAATCAGCACAACGGTCACAAATGGTACAACGGTAACTTCTGGGAACCTGACCTGACTGCGTGTGCGTGCAACTCGATTTGGATTTATTTTCGAGAGAGAGAGAGAGCGTTAGGAAGGGGCGGTGGGGGTGGGGCCCAAAACAAGCAGCTCGTAAACTTCGTAACAAAGAAAGAAAGGAGAGATGATAAGAAGTGGTGAGTCAAACCTGCATACACACACAAACACTGCTTTCTTCGCCGTCTTTAACGCGTTTGACCCAAACCCCTCTCCCCATTTTCACCTTAACCTTAAACGAGCACCACCGATTCCCTTCTCTTCCATAAGACGCTTTTGCCCCTCCATTTCCCCCCCTTTTTTTTATTAAACAAGATAAAAATCTTTAACCACAAACTTACTATCATTAAATATATCCTTTAAAAAAACATACCAAGTTGAAAGACTTATTTGATTTCATGAGCGTGTGGGTACTTGCACGTTTCTGGATTTTTCATTATTTTATTTTATTTTTTATTATGAGTATTTTAACTTCGAGTATTTAATAAAAAAATTTATATTTAAAAATTGAGCCTAAAATGTCTTTTTTTTCTTCTTCTTCAAAGCAACTATAGTTTATGGTAAAATCTTGATACTTTTGTTTTTGTCACTATCTTTTTGTTTTTATCCGAAATCCAATGGCTATTGTTACTTATTTTATTTGTGAATTTCAAAATGAAGTTGACATTACAAATGATACATTAAGCTTTAAAAGTGGTTAAAAAAAATATAGAAATAGTATTTAGGAGAAAGTTTCTAATTTGTTATCTCGAATTTAAAGGAATAATAATTATATAATCATCACCAATTATATAATAGTTTATTAAAAAAATTCTAGAATATATTTAAGATAATAAACAAAATTTATAGAAAAAAATCAGTCAAATAAAGAAAGTAGTGGAGTTTGTGAACATCAGGTGCCTCTCTCTTCCCCCATTTCAAGACTCACTCAAAAGAATCATTCATTTTAGGAAAAATAATCCGATTCTAAAGGCCTTGACCGAGTAGAAATTGTACACCAAAGATAATATGAATTAAAAGAAAAATAAAAGACCTGCTGGGGGGCAAATATGACTTTTCACATAATCTAGACAGGCGCCCAGAAAATTAAACAGCAGTCAAAGGACGTTAAAAATAAGCCCCGAAGGAGCGCTCTATATAAATCATACACGGACGAAGACTACCCCTATTTCTGACTCTCTCTCTCTCTCTCTCTCTAAACTCTACCTCTTAAATCTGTGAAGATCATAAGATCAGCGTAAGAGAAGGCATATTCGAAAGCAGAAGAAGAATTAAGAAAAAGAAAGGCATCAGAGGAACGAAAACAAAAACGAAAAACCGATTCAAAGATTTGGAGGAGTAATTAGACGAGGGTCCCGGGGAGTTTTGTGAAGTCGATTTGGTTTTTGGATTTGGAAGAGAAAGAAGATGTCTTGCTCCGTTGCAGTTTCAAACTCTCCGGTGTTCTCACCCTCCGCCTCTCTGTTTTATAATAAGAACTCGATACTTTCACCCTCCCATGAAGCGATAACCCTAACCTTAACACACCTAAAACCATCATCTTCTTCGTCTTCCTCTTCTTTGTCTTCTCCTTCATCCCCGTCTTCACCTTTTAGGCTTCGGCTTCCCAAGCCACCAAGTGCGTTTTCTTCTTCTTCGGTTTCGGCTTCTGGGACGTCCTCTTCGTCGTCCACGTCGCCGAGTACGGTGCTGAAGAGGAAGAGGCCGACGAGGCTTGATATTCCGGTGGCTCCATTGAGTTTTTCTGTTCCGGCTACGCCGTCCGCGGCAGCGAGGGAAGTGGTGGAGGAAGAGGGGGATGGGTATTCTGTGTATTGCAAAAGAGGGAGGCGAGAGGCTATGGAGGACCGATACTCGGCTGTGCTTAACGTTGAGGGAGATTCCAAACAGGTAACGTTCAAGTAGCTATCTTTTTGTATTTTTCTTTTCTCCAATACTAGATCTGCTGTGTGAGATTAATTATTTTTGGCTATTAAGTGGTTGTGGAGCTTTTATTGGATTTATCGAATAGATTTGCGTAGTGAAATTCATTAGTTTTGATGATTAATCTTTCCCACACTAATTTATGGTGAATTTATAACCCTTTAATGGAGTCTGCTTGTGTAATTAATTTATTTGGTTTTAACGTTCGAATTTCGTCTTGAGATGTTGAAATTATTATATCTAAAAAATTATGAATACCTAAAATTCCTCTGGGGGAGCATGTGCGTGGATGGATAGCGATAAGAATTTTTAAATTTAGGAACTGTTTCGGTTGAAAGTTGAAACAAGCTTATGAGCTAAAAACATGAAAAGGATTCTCTCATCATTATATAATTGTAGAGGTATTGCGATGGAATTTGAATTGAACTGTGTCGTTTCATCTTTGCAGGCTTTCTTTGGTGTATTTGATGGGCATGGAGGTGCAAAAGCTGCCGAGTTTGCGGCAGAAAACTTGGATAAGAACATAATAGATGAAGTGACGAGAAGTGATGAAAATGCAATTGAGGAGGCAGTCAAGCAAGGATACCTGAACACAGACTCTGATTTCTTGAAAGAGGATATACGTGGTGGCTCATGCTGTGTGACAGCTTTTATCAGGAAAGGGAACCTAGTTGTATCTCATGCTGGTGACTGTCGTGCTGTTATGAGCAGACGTGGTGCTTCTGAGGCTTTGACCTCTGATCATCGTCCTTCAAGGGAAGACGAAAGGGACAGAATCGAGACCTTGGTTCGTGTTATTGAATCGGAATTTTGTTTGGCCTCAATATTGTGTGAATTGCAGATCTCAACTTTTCATTTCCGATTAATCTGACTAATGGGCTGTTCTGAATTTTATTTTGTAGGGTGGGTATGTTGATTTTTGTCATGGTACATGGAGAATTCAGGGATCGCTGGCTGTGTCTAGGGGTATTGGCGATCGACACCTTAAGCAATGGGTAACAGCAGAGCCAGATACAAAAGTTCTTAGAATCACACCCGAGTACGAGTTCTTGATCTTAGCATCAGATGGTTTATGGGATAAGGTATGGTTTCTTAAGCTTTAATTTTCCTTTTCCTTTTATGGATTAAATGCTCACTTGAATGCTTTGAAATGTACAAATACCCAATTACTGATCAGATTCATTATTCTGTTGGTTTCAGGTTGGTAATCAAGAAGCAGTAGATATTGCTCGTCCTTTGTGCATGGGCATCCATAAACCAGAACCATTGATTGCCTGTAAAAAGCTTGTAGACCTTTCTGTTTCACGAGGCTCTTCTGATGATATTAGTGTGATGCTGATCCAATTGGGACGCTATCTTTGATGTTCCCCCGTCCCAACGTAGGAAGCTGAACTAACATATAGTTTGAGGGAATTTGTACTCTTGCCTTTTGCTCCGGCAAGAGGCAGGGTTCTCCTCCTGCTTACGACATTCATTCTTTGTACGATTGATTTTTCATAAGTGGTTCTAATCACAAAAAATCTGATGGAGGTATGGCGGCGGCGGTGGTGGGAGGTGATATTGATTATTTAGAGTAGCCTGATTTATTCATTGTATATACATGACATACTTCCAGAGATTCCGATTATAGTTTAAGAAAGGAGATACCAGATCTGTTATTGTCTTTATTTATATAGCTTCATTAACTTATATCTTTCAAGTTGTTCTCCCTCTCACTAGGGCTGCGTATAACTTGTCCTTTCTTTAAGTTTTAAAGCCAACTTTTTTAACCTGGAATTACTTTGGCTTTTAGCCTATTGTCTGCTGCAGGCAATCATTCTTCTCATTCTTCTTGTATCCTACTGATTTGAATGTTCTGGGCTTAATTTTCAAACATTCTAGCATATCATCCTTTTGGGGAGAACTGAATTTTCTGCAATACCATGCCCACGTTGCTGTTGGGTTATTGTCCCTGTGCCTATATCATCATACAGCAGCGGTTCAGTGAACTTGAAAAGTGTTACTATCATCATTATCTTATTGTGATTTTCTCTTTGTTGTTGTCGCCCAATCTCTGTGTTTGTTTTCCTTAGGTTCGGTCAACTTCAGGCCAATATTTTGAGACGTCCAGTAAAAGATCAGAGGACCTGTAACATGCGATGTAAATGAAATGATGCTATACGATGTTAAATACAACAAAATCCAATTTGTTTTGAATGTAGGATTGCTAGGATACGAGTCTTGACGGTTTTGGATACAATCAACGACAGCTTTTTAATTAACAATATTTATTAAAATAAAGGAAAATAATAAGATTACGCAAAATTATATATATTTTTTAATTTTTTCTTAATGATTAAGGATGTTAAAAAAAATACTTAAAAAAATGATAAAAAAAAAAATTTAAATATAATATAAATAGTAAATGAGTAGTGAACCGATTGTAAGGGTATCATTACCCTAAAATAAATTAAAAACAAAACAAAACAAAATCTTTGATCACAACCGACAAAAGTTAACAAGTTGGCTCACTTGTCCTCCTCCACTAGACCTTTTCCACGCTTTGCCTAAATCAGTAAGTTAAGTGATGGTTACAACTTACAAAGATTGATATTTTTCTGCTTGTTCATATTGATCGATGGTTACAAAGATTGACCACACTCTGTTCAAATGCTCGGTCGTGTGGGGTGAAATTGTGGTAGCTTGAGTTGACACGTTAATGATCACCAAAAATTCCCATCAATTAATTTGGAATGTGAAAATATTTAATAGAGTAATTCTACATACAACCGTGAAATGCATAACCATCGCGTAATCGCTTTGAAAAATAATAGGGTCCACTATTAAAAAATTAATTTTTTTCATGTGGATCCCATATTGTATTCATTTTTTTCAAAACGATTACGCGGTAGTTCTGCAATTCACGGTTGTAAGTATCTTTTCTCTATTTAATATTATATATAAATCAATCTTAAGAGCATATAATAATCATTACCTAAGAAAATCATTAAAAAAAACAAAGGCTGAACAGGATTATTAATTATGTCGTATTCATTTTATTATTATTATTATAAAATAAATTTGATATAAACACATTAATTTATAAAAATAATTGTTTATAAACACATTACGGACCAATCATTTATAAAAGGAATATATATATATATATATAATATTATATTCCTCCTAGTATTGGAGACCAATTCTTGGTCAGGAAGAGTATATTACCTGCCGACCACTGCCTGCAATTAGTATAGTTGGTAATGTCCAATATTCGTAACTTAGGCCTAATTAATTAAAAAATTAAATAAAGATGGTCACATAAGACAACAAACATGATGACCTCTCTCTCTCTCTCTCTCTCTCTCTCTCACTCTCACTCTCTCTCTATATAGGTAAATAAGACACGTTCAATGAAATTGACCCAGAAAGAAAGAAAGAAATAGAACATGCATGAAGAACAAAGACCAAATGCATGTCATGCCTCCACTTCAGCCCACACCACACGTTGGAAAATCTGGGGCCTTTCCCCGAAGTTTCGAATTCATTGTTGTCTCATCCATGTTGTTCTATATTATTATTGTACCACGTTATGTGTTCGGTTAGTAGAGGCTAATTAATTTGTTGTTTCTCTACCTAACTGATGCTCCGGATCTAAAACCATGCACAAGCTAATATAAGCTTAATATATGTATGGCAAATTTTAGCTTTTTTTTTTTTTTTTAAGAAATTAGGTTTTTGCTTGTGTACAATCTAATGTATCATAACAAAATAGAAAGGAAAAGAAGAATGAGGTTTTCTGCAATGTTTTGCATTTCCACTATATTGAGTTTTACAGTATATGTGTCCCTTTATATAGACACCAGTACAAGTGCTAAAAACAAAAGGCAAGGAATAAAAAAACGGTTACACCAGCTCTGCATTAGCAAACTGCACAACTAAGGCCATATTCTAGAATCTTCTTCTTGAGCTGAGGTGGATTTGGCTGAGCAATTTTTCTTGTACTGTCCTTCTGTATTGGTTAGGTTGATACGCTCCCTCGAGTCCAATGAGATGTCAAACACAGTGAGATTCGACCTTAATGAGATGAATCTGTCAGCAACCAAGGACTTGGTGAATACATCAGCCAACTGATCTTTGCCGCTGCAGAAGGAGACTTGAAGTGTCTTGGCAGCTACTCCATCTCTTACAAAGTGAAAACCAATGTCCATGTGTTTAGTACGAGAATGATAGACAGGGTTGGCTGTTAAGTAGGTTGCGCCTAAATTATCACACCATAGGACAAGTGGTGTAGAAAGAAAAAATCCAAGTTCTCGAATGAGAGTTTGCAACCATATCAATTCAACAGTGACATTGGCTAAGGCTTTGTATTCAGTATCGGTGCTTGATCTAGCAACTATATGTTGTTTACGAGAGCTCCATGAAATAATGTGGTGACCAAGAAAGATGCAATTACCACCTGTAAAGTGTCTATTATCTGGACAGCTAGCCCAGTCTGCATCCGAGTAAGTATTAAGGGAAAAATCAGATTGATATGGGAAGAAAAGACCATGCTTTATGGTGGATTTAAGATAGCGAATTATGCATTTAACTGCTATCCAATGTCTGATTTTTGGTTCATGCATGAATTGACACACTTTGTTTACAAAAAAAGAAATGTCTGGTCTGGTTAAAGATAGATATTGCAGGCTTCCAACAATAGTGCAAAATAAAGTTACATTTTCAAAGGAGGGAGTATCAAACTTGGATAATTTTGTGGATGCAGACATTGGTGAGAAAATCGGGTTGGCATCAAGCATTTTGGTTTTTTGCAAGATATTTGAGATATATTTTCGTTGAGATACCAGTATTCCATCAAACAAATAATCAAGTTCCAACCCAAGGAAATATGACAAATTTTCTAAGACAGTGACTGGAAAAGTTGTTCTAAGATAAGTGATAAGTGAATCAACAGCAACTGAGGACGTGGAAGTTATTACCACATCGTCTACATAGACAAGAACAAAGATGCAGAGCTCATTGCGGTGAGGAATAAACAAGGATGGGTCACCATTTGACGCAAAGAAGCCGTAGTTGAGCAACCATAAACTCAGCTGTGCAAACCACGCACGGGGGGCTTGCTTGAGGCCGTAAATTGCTTTATTGAGCTTGTAGACGAAATCAGGACGTTGGGGACCAACAAATCCTTGTGGTTGTTGCATAAAAATAGTCTCAGTGAGATTACCATGAAGAAACGTATTTTGAATGTCGATTTGTCGAAGTGTCCAGCGTCGAGAGACAGCAATGAAGAGAACCAGTCGGATTGTAGAGGGCTTAACAACTGGGTTGAACGTCTCGGTATAATGAACTCCTAGTTGTTGGTGAAATCCCTTCGCAACGAGCCGTGTTTTCCTTCTCTCGATGGAGCCATTGGCACGCAATTTAGTCCTAAAAACTCACCTGCAACCAACCGGATTCGTAGTAGAGGAAGAAGGAACAAGTGTCCATGTGTTGGTCTGAACAAGGGCATCAAATTCAAAGGTCATGGCTGAGCACCATTTGGGAAATTTTGAGGCAAAGATGAAGGAACATGAAGCAAATAATAGAGATTAAATGAAGAGCAAGAAGTATGAAATGAGGAGTCACCGATATTGTTGATTGGCAGTCCACTTTCGTTGCCCACACAAATCTGGTCAGTTCCACTGTAAGGTTCAGATGATAGGTTGAGTTGGGAAAGGTCATGAGTAATGTGATGTGTAGCAGTAGAGTCGGGATACCATGTTGGGTAAGATATGGCTTAAGGGGTGGCATAATTTGCAGAGAAAGAACTAGGAAGTGCAAACTAGTAAGCATAGTCGAAACGATAGTGAAATTGGAGTGCAATATGGCTAGGTTTATTACAAACCTGGCAAGTGGGTCTGTTTTGGTTGAATGGTTGTGGGGTAGAGGGGGAATGGGTGGAAGTTGAGTTTCGACTTCTGTTATGGAAAAACCTGCTTCTTCCTCTGTTAAATCGATCGCCACGGTGAGGTGGTCTTCCTCGTTGGTCACAGGAGTTTCCAGTGCTAATGTTTGCAGAAGGTTCAAGGAGATTAGGAAAGCTACTGGTATGAGAGAGATGGGATATTCGGCTTTCATGAATTAAAAACATATGGTAGAGTTCATCTGAGGTGCTGGGCTCTATTCTAGTGGTTATGGAGGTGATAAAGGATTCATAGGAGGGACCAAGACCATTAAGTAGATAGGTCACAAAATCCTTATTGGAGAAGGGGTTCCCAGTAGTTGCGAGGGTGTCAGCAAGTATTCGAACCTTGCTAAAGAATTCTAATATGGTTTGCTCTCTACGAGATAAGTTTGTGAGCTGAAAGAGAATTTGAAATTCTTTAGCTTGAGAGTGAGAGCTGAACATGGATTCAAGGGAAAGCCAAAGTTCTCTTGATGTAGTTACTGAAATGACATAGTCAATTACTAATTTGGTAAGAGATGAAAAAAGGATGCTGGGAATGAATTGATCCATTCATTTCCATGAAAGATAGATGGGGTTGGTCTGAGTAGTTGAATCTGAGGTGGTGGGAAGAGTAGGAGAAGAAATGGTTTGTGTTCCATCAACATAAGAAAATAGGTATTGGCCTTTTAGATAGGCAGAGATTTGAACTCGCCGTAGAAGATAATTATCTAGATTGATCTTGATGGTAACTATGTGAGAAAAGGAAGGTGAAATGGAGGTGGGAGGTGTGCTAAGGTTGGTTGTTTGGATGGCCATGGTGAGAAGAAAAAGAAAATGATCAAGAGACTGCTAATCAGCTCTGATACCAAAATAGAAAAGAAAAGAAAAATGAGGTTTTCTGCAATGCATTTCCAATATATTGACTTTTATAGTATGTGTCCCTTTATATAGACACCAGTACAAGTGCTAAAAACAAAAAGCAAGGTATAAAAAAGGGTTACACCAACTCTGCATTAGCAGACTACGAGATTAAATTACGTCATTTTGTATATTTACTCATATGAAATTTCTTATGTCTAAATTAAACATTTCTTTTTTATTATATACATAAGAAGATATACAAATAATATTAGTACGTACAATTCATGCATCTGGCATCAAAGAATATACAAGTAACAAATCGTGCTGCGAGGTTTGCATGTTGGCGGCAAGAAATGTGAACATTTTGCTCATGTTTTGCTGGATTGTCGGCCGTTCGATTTTATGTTGTTTTGTCTCGCCATCCAACGACATACGTTCCGCACAGTCTTCCTGCACGGGCCGTGTGCCACCGTTTATTTTGTTTCTCATAAAATAAAATAATAATAGCTATAATAATCCTGATCGTATTTACTAAGCCGACAATATTGGGAGAATTTAGTTGTGTTATGACCATTATATCCTTTTAATTTTCCCTCATAATTTTTTTATCCCTATGTGTTGTCGAATGTGTACTAGTTTATCTTATCCATAATTAACGGGTAAGAACAAAGAAAAAGAGTCTTCTACGGTTCTATTTTAAATCTGCCATAATCGTTTTCTATGTTATACATGATTGTGAAAAGTTGTAAAGAATATTATTGTATGGATCTTGCTACGTACTCCCACCGAGAAAGGGCACCGATAATGTGTACCGAATAGTATTTTGTGTATTTTTTAAAAGTATATATTTAAATAAAATAGCATAGAATATTATAGATTTAGTAACTAAAAAGAAATGGTGGGAGATATTTTCCCCGATTGATAGATGGAATGAGAGACAAGCTGACGGGAATGCATGTTTGAGATAAAGACGCTACTCTTATTGCCAATTGGCGATCAGCACTTGTTTGCACCATATATATAGCCTCGTTTATTTATCCAATTAAAAAAGGAAAAATGATGCCAATTTGTTTTTTAATTAGACGTAAACTTGATTTATGACTTATGATCAGCTTTAATTCTCTCTTTCCCCTTCCCTTGTGACAACATGATTCATTATAAAAAAAAATATATATAAATGAATTATTATTATTATTTTGCCATCAGAACTATCTTTAATTTGATTGTGTGCAAAGTCTATATTTCTGAAGAGAAATAAGCCCCCAGTGGCGTGGACGGTTAGAGAAAGGAAACACTTTCCAACTTAATTAGCTAGGGTCCCTATAAATAACACGTATTATAATTCTTGAAGTTATAAAGAATAGTTCTTGGATATTCGATGAGTAATTGAATTGGTAAAGTTATTCGACACAAAGGGTATATACTATGATTTATTAATGTCTCAATTATGCTTAATATTATTATATATTAAAAATTGAAAAATAAATAAAAACAATAAGCTAATACGTAAGCCTCTCCTCTCCTCTCCTCGAATTAATTTTAGAATTAATTTTAGCAAGACGGAAAGAACACATCATTAATAATTTTTTATGTTTTTAGTTTTAAAGAGATCCCACGTAAATAAATTAATAAATTGACGTAATTTGTTATAATATATTAGATTGTAAATTACAATCTAATATATTATATAAAATTATGTTTATTTATGTGTTTATTTTTATGAAATAACTTAAAAGAATTTCTACTCTTATTTTAAAAGAAAACTAATTAACAAAAGTAGTACTGTTTTTCTTTCTTTGCTTTTCTTATTTAGTTAGTTGTTGCCGGTTGAAGTTTACGTGGACGACACACAGTCTCTTTTCCCTTTCGTTTACGCCGCTCGCTGAAGAAATGGGTCTAACTTATCTCTACTGCTGACACCTTTCATATATACCAGCATAGCTTACATGAATTGGGAATAACTTGGATGGATGGAGGCTGTGGATGTCGTTTATCACCATCCACAAGACAAAGAATACACATAATGCATGCACGTCCACAAAACTCGGACACGTATATTTATATTTATATTTATAGGACCATCACCGGTCACACCAAAAGCTTTCTCCATCTATACATGATCATTGTCTGTCTCTCTACTTCGAAAGTTTTACACTATAAATGATGTATAAAAATTCAAATTCATGATAAAAATATAACTCTTACACAAAAACTTAGGAGGGGTATCTACCATATAAATGAGGCAACATGATAATTACAGTCGTGTGTGTAAGTGTTATATAATCACTCCGAAAAAAATGAATAAATATGAGACCCACTATTAAAAGTGAGTCTTACTTTTTTCAAAACGACTGCATGATACTTGCGCACTCCACAACTATACATAACATTACTCGTAAATGAAATAGGAAATGAACAGCAGTGTCCACTATAGCTGTTTGGTGTTTTTGGGACTATGAACGGCCAAAATGGCCCTACGAATTCAGATAGGGGTGAGAATGACCTTTGAAACAGACGAGATACAAACTGATATAAATATGGATAATAGTGGCGGCAGGGGATGTCATGCAAAGCAATTTGCAAAACATACTAAAGAAGCAATTATTATTATATTATTATGTATGTATATTTGCTAAGATGAATATCTAATGGAGGCTGGTCGTGCACGTCAACCGACTGCATCAAAGATTCAAACTCACAAGAAACTCCCTCTCTCTCTCTCTCTCACAGACACAAACACAAACACTAGGCAAACGCCACAAACAAGCATCGTGGGGGGATGGATCCCGATATCTTGGCATCTATCTATTTCTTCCCCTCGAGTCATTACCGACCTCTGGTTCAAATCTCTGCTCGACGTGGACCTACGATTATCCTCCACGTACGTCACCCAACACTCCACTCCCCCCAACCCTTCTAAACCGAGCTCTGCCCCCCACACCTCTACCCCCATGTGGCGCGCTCTTTTAGCCCTCCCTTTCCGCGCGGCCAAATTTGGCACTCTTAAGTTTTATTTTCTCTTTAATTTTTATTTTTAAATTTATTCATTATTACAGTTTGCCTTTAATTAAATTATTTAAATTTCTATGACTCTCAATAGTCATTGAAATTCGTTTAGATATAAAAATGATGTCATCTTATCTAATTTTAAATAATAATTTTATTATTATTTATAAATCATCTCAACTTATTTCATCTTATCTCATCTCATCTCACTATCTAAATGAACTTATCGTTTACAAATCTATTGACTGATTTAATCAATAAATAACAACGAAAAAAAGTACATAAATGTATAGAATTTCTTCCCCCAAAAATACTAAATAAAAGGTTAGTAGTAAAAATTTTAAAATTTTCACAATGAGGAAAGAATCTCTAAAAAGATTATGATCTAATGCCAACTATGATTCTGTACGAATGTGATTAAAAATAGATAAAAAAAAAGACAGATATGAAGGACATAAATCCTGTATTACAACTAGCAAGAATGCCTCCACGTTCCAGACAACAACAACTGCCACGACCCAAACACTTCTCCGAGTATCCAGCTCAACACATCCACGCACCAAAAAAAAAAGAAAAAAAAAAAGAAAGGGGTTCTTCCGCGAACCATCATATATTTAGATCTTAATTTTTTTATTATTTCCCACCACAACAGTGAAAACAACACGGCAAAGTTTCCAAACCAAAGACAAATAAATTAACCTTTCTTTGCAAGTAAGGATTACACGAATTTAACATGATCGTGATCTCTCATATATAAACTCAACGGCCGAGATCAACCCCCGCGCTTTATTACGGATAAGGATAAAACCCGGCAATTCCCACCCCCAAAACCCCTCCCCCCTCCCACAAGTCTCCACTTTTAATGCCAACACATCTCCACAAACAGACCAGTTCGAGCCCCAGAACCTCTCCTGACGTCACCGAACTTTTCTCCCAATTATCCATTCCTAAATTCCATGTCACACCCATTTTATATTTCTTTATTATATATTTTATCTCACACTCGTATACGTATCTGTCTCTGTGTATATATATAGCTAATTGGACAAGCAGTTTTCTTATTAAGGCCTACTTTCAGAGAGAGAGAGAGAGAGAGAGAGAGAGATTGAAAAGTTGAAGCTTCTTCACTCGGACATGTCTTCTTGGGTCAGAGGCAAGTGTATTGGGAAGGGCTCCTTTGGTACTGTCACGCTCGGAGTGAACCTACGTGACGGTGGCCTTTTTGCTGTGAAGTCCGTGGACAGGAACTCGGGTCTGCCTGGCCACCTCGAGGCGTTGGAGAACGAGATTCGGATCCTCCGATCGTTGTCTTCCCCTTACGTCGTCCGATTTATCGGTGACGACGTGACGTTCGAGTTCCCGACGACGTCGTGCCGGAACTTGCACTTGGAGTACTTGCCAGGTGGCACCGCTGCTGACGTGGCGAAACGGTGGGGCGATGACGTGGACGAGCGGGTTGTACGGTCGCACGCCTGGTGTGTCGTCTCGGCGTTGCGGTACCTACACTCCAGGCGCATTGTCCACTGCGACGTCAAGGGAAAGAACATTCTGGTCGGCGCCGATATAAATTTAGCCAAGCTTGCCGATTTTGGGTCGGCAATCGATACCTCCGGAGAAGCGTGTGGGACTCCGATTCTGCCACGCGGGAGTCCCCTGTGGATGGCGCCGGAGGTAATTAGGCGGGAATTGCAGGGGCCTGAATCGGACGTGTGGTCCCTCGGCTGCACGATCATCGAGATGATGACCGGAAAACCGGCGTGGGAGGATCGCGGGGTGGACACACTGAGTAGAATCGGATTTTCGGACGACTTGCCTGAATTCCCAACTCGGTTATCCGAACTCGGTCGCGATTTTCTCGAGAAGTGTCTAAGGAGAGATCCTAGCAAACGGTGGAGCTGTGATCAGCTGCTACAGCACCCATTTCTGTCTTCATCAGCATCCCCCAACACGGTTTCGACCGACTCTTCTCCCCGGTGCGTACTCGACTGGATTAACTCTGAGTTCGACGCCGAAGATGATGAAGAAGAGAACGAAATGAGCCTGAGCCGCTGTTCCAATACAGAGAACTACGAAGTCTCTGCCATGGAGAGAATTGGTAAATTAGCTACGACATCAGGGGAAAATTGGGAATCCGATGGTTGGGTGGCGGTAAGGGGTTTCCCATGTGACGCAGAAGCAGAAGCAGAAGCAGAAGCAGGTGCAGGTGTGAGTTGTAGTGGAGACGAAGGGGAAGGAACGAATACGGAATATCAGGATTCAACGAGGGCAGAAGAGGAATATCAAAATTATGGTGGCGGGGTTTTACGGAGTTGGCGGCACAAGAACAATTACGATTTCCGCGAGTACGGGCTTTGGTGCGGTGGGTGCAGTCTCGATTGGGAAGCTGGCTCGACGACCTGTCGTTATGGGCCGATGAGGTGTCATGGAACAAGCAGCTTTTACAGCTTGTGGAGTGTATTGTTTACATTATTATTGTCGTCATTATATTTCACATTATTAATACTCGTGAATAAATGGCTTTTCATATTCCTTCGCTTTTATTCTTCGCCTCCATTCCAAGTATGTCAATGTGATTGGTCCATTTTTCTTTTTTTGAGTTCATACCTGAAAGTAAAATCTGAAATTCTGAATGAGTGAAAACAATTTTAAACAATAAAAACCATAGTTTTTATATAGTTACATAAAATGATGAAGATGGGTTGATGGTAAAAAGGATGACGAGTAGTATTACTTTTTTTAAAATAAGTTTTTTTATTATTAAGTCGGTGTATAGAGCATATATATATATATATATATATATATATATATATAATATATATATACTTTTTGTTAATGATAAATAATCTCATGCAACCAATCAGACAAATGTTCATATAAACAAATTCCAATTCAAGCTTTGTACTCGCCACTAGTGTGGTCAAGCACATTTTCCACCTATCTTTTCAAGCCGAACTTCGCACTTGCATTTAGTGGGCCCGAGCACATCTCCTGCCTATCTCTCCAAGCCGAACCTAACATGGTTGATTCATCTCCCACCTAGCTCCTCAAGTCGAGTTGCGTGATCGAAGTTTTTAACTGCTTAGTACAAACAAACAAAAAATCGAGAATCAATTTTCAAAATGTATTTTACTATAGTGTTTCACAGACTAGCTCTATCGCGGCTTGACTTGAAGATTCTCAAAGCCTTCTTATTGAGCAAATCGACCTTAAGACCATTTATATTACTTAAATGGTAAAATTTGATTTATGGTGTGTAGAACACACCAACTTGAAAATAGTATTTTTCTTTCAAGGTGTTTATAAGAAAACAAGATCGTACTCCAAAACTCTCAACGATGGCGAAGAGATGGCATATTAAAAAAAAAAAAAAAAAGTGCTGCTACTTATCATCTATTTTACCATCCTCTCATGATGTTGTATTAAATGATTGAAAATTATTTATTATGTTTTACTTGTGAGTCTATCATTTAATATCACATCAAGGAATATTAAGTCTTATGAGGATGATGATAAATGTGTCTACTTAAAAAGTGGACGGATGATATCTATTCGTTCATTTATCTAATTAATCAATCTCATTACGCTACTACATCTAATAAAATTTACACTTTTATGATATAGCGTTGCAGGAGAGCAGTGGCGGACCTACCTTATGTCTAAGGGGCATGCCTTCCCAAAGTTTAAAAAAAATTTAAAATATATCTTATATTTTATTTAAAATTTTATAAATATAGCAAATGATCCCCTAAAAAAATTTACAATCTCTATATGTTCTTTAAAATTTTTAAAAATTTCAATATACCTAAAAATGTCTTTCTTCAATTTTTTTCCTATAATTCCAAAATTTTGTATAATTTTTATATATTATTTATTTTTAAGGATGTGGCCTCACCAAAATTAAATTAAAATTAAGTTTAGAAAAAATAATAAACATTTCATTTTGGATCTCCAAGTTTTTTTTGTTATACAATATTAGACTTCTTAATATGGAATCTAAAGTTAAAATACAAGAAAAATCATTTAAGATAATAAGATTGATGATTTACATGAAAAATACTTGAGAGGTAATTTTATCCTGATCTAGACTTCATTGAGTAACAAAAAATATTTAAGGTCTCAATTATAGCATTATATGCTTAATGTGACCCAAAAATATTTAGATTTTACATGAAACTTGATGAACTAGCTTTCGTACTAGAATGAAAGATGACTTTTTAAAATATCACTTGATAGTTTTATAAAGAAAATAAATTCTAAATATTTCATTATAAAATTAATAATGAATTAATATTATTTCATAAAACATTATCGTCAGAAATTTGAAACATATATTAAATTGTGTTTTTTAAAATTTTATTTCTATGTCTATGTAACAAATTATTGAGATCTAATTTTATATATAATTATATTTGTATGATTTTTTAGTTTTTATTTTATTTTATATAAATGTGTAACACAATAAAAAGGTTGGCTCCCTATAAAAGTTCCTAGTTTCGCCACTGCAGGGGAGAAATATCCCCTGCCCTGCATGGGTGGTGCGGAGTAGGTCTCGTTTGGATATAGAAATACTCTCAACTCAACTCATCTTATTATTATATCTTTTTTAAATTTTTATACAAAAAATAATAAATAATTAAACCTTTTTAAATCTTAAAATAACAATAATATTTTATTTAATTTATTTAAAATCATCTCATTTTATTTTACTATCCAAATCAACTCTTGAGATATGTATTGGCGAACAAAACAGTAGTTGGAGCACAATCATAAGGCTGAAATCCGACGCAATTGGTGGAAAAGGAAATAAAAAGACTAGTCTAAGCCACGTGTAAGTCACTAGCACGTAATGACCACATAACCGTTCCTAATTATTATCTTTTAGAAACCATATAATGATACTGATAATTAATTATCTTTAATCTTCTTCTTTTTTTCATTATTAAAAAAAGAAAAAAGAAAAAGAAAAAAAAGAAGCTTCTCTATTTGTCTCATTATTGACTAGGATGAGAGTTTCCTATTTCTTTGACGGCTTCTACGGCAACAAGTTTCAGTTCAACGACATGTTGCTATCATGATTATCCGTATGAAACGCGTGCGAGACCCTGACTCTTGAGCCCACGTTTGGCGTTAAGTGTTTGGATACAGCATGAATGGTACGTACGGGCTATACTGAAATGATCCCTTTTGCTAAGATCAGATTTTTAATCCACGTGAAAGACGGGTTGGAATGACAACAAAACATTAATCTAAAGAATTATCCGAATAGGAAATTTCCTAGGCAAGTGATCGATCAACTCCAATGGATCATCGGATCATCACAACTATTTTCAGTTTCATGTCATTTTCAGTTTGGATAAAGAGTTCGGATAAGATGAGATATTTTGTTAAAAGTTAAATAAAATATTAATAAATATAATGTTTTAATATTATTTTTATATAAAAATTTAAAAAAATTATAATGATGAGACATATGAGATGAAATATGTTGGGTCATGTCACATATTGAGTAATGTTGGGTATCTCAAATAAATAAGTTTTGTGCATAAAGTGAGTCTCACTGCAAAATAATATGGTTTTTTCATACTTTTTGACATGTGGTTTACTTTTTTATAAAAATGTTGCACCGAACTTGTCTATTTGAAATTTGTATAAATAATTTCTCATTAAGTTTTGACTCATTTTAAGTTTTTACCTTGGAATTATGGGTGACATTGGAATCTCTTGAATTTGGGTAAATAGATTACTCGAAGAGTTTCGAATTCTTGGTTGTCCACTTTCTTAATCATTGGTAGAATTAGAGATAATCGATAAATATAAGAAGAAAAGAAAGGCAATACGCAAGTGATTCAGACTCATCCTCGATCACCACCATGTCGTTCATCCATGCATGTATGCGCTTCCCTTTTACTTGTCTCCATCGTTAGGCTTAATTTGTGATTACATACGACAAAGAAGATCTTAAAATTGTGGTTGCCAACTAATTGCTTGGGGATTTCGTGCAGTTTTGGAATCTCAAAGTGGGCCTGCCCTTCTCTTTTGTGCTTAGTTTAAGGTTGATCACAGACATTATTGAAGCTTCCTGCGAATATGCTTTCTGCAATTTTATGCCAAAACTTTTTGAAAGAGCGTGCTTATTATGATCATGAGAACACCGGCCATCTTATAATCGTGTTTCCATCGTACCATTCGTTTCATTTTATAGGATTTGTGAGAACTCAACATCCTGGGACGAGGAAAGTTCGTGATTCCTACAAAATGACACCCTCTTTTTGAGCATTTCTTTGCAGTGTTTATATTATTGGGCTACAGATACTAATGATTTGTTTTAAGTATCACCAACCAACAGGGGTGAGCTGTCAGGGCCGCCTGGTACAGATCTAGCTACCATGTTTTTTATGCAGATAAAGCTTGGTGTCATCCTCGTCTCATGTGTGAAACAGAGTACTAGTGATCGGCATGCCAATACTTCCACAATTATAGATGCATTTTAAAGTAATGGAAAACGTTTTCAGTTGTTTATATAATTATCAGTAACACTGTAATGATCCAAATAAACTCAAACCACGTTTTCAAAAAGACTTTTGTTAATATTATAATTGGAGTCCATTGTAATTATTATACAGGATAGTGATTTCTCCTCTTCATCGCTTTCTTGTACTTATTAATATGGAGTATTACAATTTGAGAAATGCTTGGTCTGAAATGAATCTTATAAAAATAAGTTTATAAATTCATGTAACTTGATATATTTGGTCTAAAATACGTCTGACTTATGACATTAAGACAAATCAATACTTTGTAAACTTTTTTTTTTAATTTTTTTATAGTGGGCTCGTTTGAATAGTGAGATGAGATGATTTTAGATTAGTTGAATTAAATATTATTATTATTTTGTGATTTAAAAAAATTGAATTATTTATTATATTTTATATAAAAATTTTAAAAAATTTAATGTTGAGATTGGATGAAATAGATTCTCTATCCAAACAGGACTTTAGATTTCTCTGCAGAGTTAAGACAAACAAACAATCGGATCAAGCGGCTTGAGTTTGAATTTCATTCGCTTTTGGGCTTTTTGTAAACTGGGCTAGTCAATCCATTCCTTGCCCTATGGATCAGTTTAGCCCCAGGATCAAAAAGTGCTTGCTGACACGAGCTGTTTGTCAAAATGCACCAGCTGAAGCCTTCAACTCTGAAATGAGAATGGGCTTGTTGTGCTCTGTGATGTGTGCTGGGCAAGTACTAGGAATGCCATTCGGGTTTTGTAACCCATGTTGAAATTCGGCTACAAAAGACACTCCTGGAGACAAATTATAAGTTAAGGTTTGGAAGCTTGTACCTTTGGCTCGTTCTTGATCAGTTTTACTATAGAAAAATCCCATTCTACCATATGTTGGCAATGAATCCTTTGTATGGGGTTTTTCCTTCCACCCATTTGGGTTTTTGAAATCTACAAAATACTTCAGTGGCTTTTAAAAGACCATCCAAAAGAGTTGAAATACCTATATTTTTTTATAACAAAAATTGAAAAATGTCAAACTACAATGATGATATTATGTTAGGGACATATGATGGTATGAATAGATGATGCTTTTGGTGACACATACCTCGATTGGCATTGCACTGTGAGCCAAGCACTAACGTTGTGAAACATGCTTCAGCTTGTATTGGAAGCTTTTGTCAGTGAAATTATAATTGGAACCTTGATATTATATTCTGTGGTTTCTAACGTGATGTACCAAAGTGGTCAGACCGTCTTTTTCTTTTTGGCAAATTTCGTTACAAGTGGGGGTGGGTGAGATATGACGATTTTTGGCACTATGAGAATGCTTCCTTTTGTTGGAGAGGATGTGGCTCTTTTTGTTAGTTCAAATGCACGACTTGAGTTCGCACTGCATAAACCTCTAATGTTTCAATCGAAATTCACCACGAAAACATAGAGGATGAATTGAATAATGGGTGAGAGTTGGCATCTATAACACAAAATATACACTCATGATTAGATTTACGCTCGACAATTAGTTAGAGTAGAAAATTGTAAATGCAATAGCGAAACCGATTGTAAAAGTGGAAGAATCGACCATTTCATGAACTACTTGCTCTTTTCTTTTGTAGATCATAAGTCGGTCTACGACAATAACTAAATAAGAAATTAATGGAGCTTATGTAAGACCCTGCTTGAAAAGTGAGACGACATGAGATGATTTTAAATAAAAGTAAAAAATTAAATAAAACATTATTTTTTAATATTATTATTATTATTATGAGATTTGAAAAAGTTGAATTGTTTATTATATTTTGTGTGAAAATTTGAAAAAATTATAACGACTAGATGAGATGAAACCGTTTTTGTATCTAAATAGAACCTAAGTCAAGCCAAACTTTATATTAGTTATATTATTTTATAATCGATTATAATTTTATGTTTACAAACGATCTATTTAATAAATAAATCAAATATAACTCGAGATTGAATATTTAGATGAATCTCAACAAACTTATTTAGGAATATGCAACCGGGCCGGATTTTCTTTTGGTTGTGTCCATAACCCGTAAATCCGGGTGATTCTGGACAGTTATCCGTCTGGATAAAACTTAAACGGATAAGATGTAACCGGATCCGGTATAGACCCGGTTACATATCTGGTTATGTAACCGAGTCTTATTTAAAAAAACAAAAACGAAAACAAAAAAATAATTTTTTTTCAAATCTTAACTGGTTATGTAACCGAGTCTTATTTATAAAAAAAAAAGTGAAAAATAATTTTTTTTCAAATCTCAAAACAAAAATAATATACAAAAATTATATTCTAATAATATTTTAACTTTTATAATATTTTTATTCAACTTTTTTTCTCTCATCTCTCAAAAATCCATAAAACTAATTAACTTAAATCATTTATTATTATTCACAAATTATTTCACTACTATAAACAAATAATTTCATCTCATTTTATTATCAAAATCAGATAATCTCATCTCAACATTCAAAACCAAGACTTAAGAGAAAGGTTTTGTTAAAAATTCACAGCACAACATAAATTTAGTGCAAAATTTACGTTGTCCCATAAATTTTTCATGAATCTAAAAGACTTTCATTAACGTATATTTAAAGATGAATTTCATTAAAACTCCCGACGCCATCGAGAAAAACTCTATATGATTGTTTGGAACTTATAAAAGGAAAATCAAACATTAATGTTGTATTTTTTGGAGAGTAAATTAAATCAAACACTAATATTACTTATTATCGCAAATCTTAGCTTTTAGTCTCATTTGATATTGTTATGATGTATTAGTATTTATTTTATTCTTTGTAAATTTATATTTTGCACTGTGATGTAATCAATAATGTAATATGTAGTATGCATGTATTGTGTGTTGATGTATTATTATTTATTTTGTATAAAAAAATAAAAAAAACATAAAGGCCTATAAAAAAAAGTCTTTTGAATTGTCAATTTAAAAAAAAAAATCTTTTAAAATTTTTTAAAAGGTTTTTAAAATTTCGGATATCATGGGCATTAAACATGATATAAGAAATTTTAAAAAAAATACTATAAAAATATTTTTAAAAATATTTTAATTTTATTTATTTTTTTTAAAATAAAAAAGGTAATAAACTTGGATATCCGGGTTTACATCCGATTAGCGTTCGGATTTTTTTTTCGAGCTTATTCGGGTGGATAACCACCCGGTAACCTGAATACGATTATGGCCGGATTCGGTTTTACATCCCTAAACTTATTTATAGGGCTTGTTAACGTAAAAAACGCACAGTCATGAAGGGAAGAGAGATCCATTCCCAGGACGCGCTAAGATGGGATGGGCCTTGATCAGTGTTGTGTGGAGCTCTCGGCAGTGGTCTAGTGCGGTTATACGGTGTTGGTTCGTATATTCATGGCGATGAACAATATTTAAATGCAGAAAATAAAGAGAGATGAACACACAAATTTATATGGTTAGGCATTAGGTCTACGTCCACGGGTGTTTAAGGATGGCAGATTCTACTATAATAAGCTTTTTACAGTCTCTCATAACCTCTCATTTCTCACTGTACAATGGAAGCAGTAGATCTATTTGCTAGAGAATTAATTCCCTCTGGAGCTCTCGGGTTGAAGAAGAAGTCGAAAGAGAACCCAAAAATCGAAAGTAGTCCAAGTCCCTAGCCAAAAGTCCGCAATCCGTAGGTATCTTTTGCCTTTTATCTGACCTTTTGCTTGCGTGCCCCTCATTTGCTTTAAATCACTTCCATATTTTTCTCTCCTGACACTTTACACCTTATTTTATCTTACTTTATGTCAAATCCTTCATTTTTCTCTCCTGACATTACCTTCCCATGCCTCCTGACATTTCCATATCTTAGTCCCTTCTTGTCCCCTCTCATTCTCTCATCTTTTATCTTCTAGGGAGTCCCCCCAATTAGCTGGGCCTAGGAAATTCCTTTGGGTCGGGGGAAAAATCCACTCACAGTTATCCCGCCAATTTTGTTGGGCCGTCTCACAGTTTTCCATCCGTCTCGCCTCATTCTGTTGGGCCGTCATTTTTGCCGCTTGTCGGTCTTTAGGTGGGGTTCTACCCCGCCGAGCCTTCATGTCATCGCTTTGTCCTACCGATTTTCTATAACGTTCTTTTCATTTCCTATTTCTTTTAGCCCCGTTCTTTTCGCTCATATTTCCTTAGTTGTCTTTCCTCTAACTATTTCCTTTAGTGACCTTTTCATTTTGCTTCTATTTCCTTAGCCGTTTTTTCCTTTTGCTCCTATTTTATTACCCGTCTTTCCTTGGCTTTCCCTTTCATTTGCTTCCTCCTGCATTGTCAGAGTGTTAGTTTTTGTTTGTGAAGATTCCTTTATGGAGATTTCACTGATGAAGATTTTGCTGATGAAGATTTCGTTGGTGGAGATTTCGTTATTCGAGTAGCCGATGGCTGACCGCATTCCTCTGCGAGAGGGATAGAGCAACCTAAAGCATTACACTCATTCCTTTCACCTTGCGGGTAGGTAAGTTGCTGATGGCGATCCCATCGATGTAGATTCTGTTGATGATGTCCGTATATTTATCTTCATTATTCGGACGGTCCATAGACTTGACTCGCTCTCTGTCGGAGAGAGGTTGGAATACCTCATGCCAAACAACTTCTTTCTCCCCCGAGGAGGTAATTCGGACAGCGATGTGACCGGTCTGTTCCTTCACAACAATGGGGGTCGAGGTAAGTTATTATCATAAATTTGTAGCTTTTAGTCTCATTTGATATTGTTATGATGTATTATTATTTATTTTGTTCTTTGTAAATTGATATTTTGCATTGTGATGTAAACAATAATGTAATATGTTGTATGCATATATTGTGTGTGTTGATGTATTATTATTTATTTTGTATAAAAAATAAAAATCATAAAGGCCTATAAAAAAAAAGTCTTTTGAATTGTTAAAAGATTTTTTTTTTAAAAAAACCTTTTAAAAGGCATTTAAAAAGTATGGATATTAAACATGATATCCGATTTTTTTTTTTAAAATACTATAAAAACATTTTTAAAAATTTTAAAAAGTTTTTAAAAAAATAAAAATAAAAAAGGTAGTATCACTCAGAGGATCCAGATCCAAATCTAGTTCTACGCCTAAACTTATTTATAGCGCTAATAGTATCTTTACATGTAAAGATAATTTAGTACATGTAGGTGATTTGCAAGCCTACAATCCAAACCAAGTAAACGACGGTTAATAAGGTATGTTTCCCTCTCTTATTACTGTGCAAGTATGCTAAATATGTTGTCAACCTAACATGCATCCTAATTAATTAAATAAATAGCTTGAAGCCTTGGACATCGATTTCTTCTTAAAACTCAAACGTGAGTATGGGCTCCGCTAATTACCTTGCTTGTTTAAGTGGAAAACTTAATGGAAGTTAAAATTTCAGTGATTTATATATGTTATTCGTTTTTCTTTAATCCAAAAATTTTACACACATATATGTGGAACTACAATTCATCATAAATTGTTATTTTCTATGTACTTAAGAAAAATTTATAAAAAACTTACTTCTCCACATATCAATTATTAATATGCTGAAAATCATTAAATTAATTCAAAGGAAAACTAACAAAATGAATATTGTAAATAAAAGTGTAAGTAAAATATAAGTACATGTAACACTACTCTTTCCTATAATACCATGTGTTATATTAAAATTTATTTTTTATTTAATTGTTTGATTTACGAATAATGAAGTCACTTAAAATTTAAAATATAATTATTTTACTTCAGTATAGACACATTTTTTACGTCACTAAAATAAAATATATATATAAATTAAATCTTATCATATTAGTGAGGTAGAAAATTAGTTCTTTATTCAAACTTGTACATAGATTATTTTTTTAAAAAATAACATGATAATATAACAAGTAATATGATTAAAGATAATAAATAATTACGTATTTTAATAATTTGAGTAACATTAGGTATACTTTTAGAATGTGTAAGACTCGTTTATTATTCTTAAAAAAAGGGACTCATTATTAGAAGATATTTTTTTCCATATAAATTCTAAATTTATCTATTTAAAAAAAAAAGAATCTACGCGGCTGCATATCTTATAACTGTATAAATCATTTCCTTTATAATTTTGATTATGTTCGTTTACTACAAATAAATCGTTTTCTTAATAACTTTGATTAGAAAAATTATATACAACAACCCTACACCATACAACTATTTTTATTTTTTATCTTTATATTTTTGTTCTCTTGAAAAATGTGTTAGGTAAGAATGTTGAGCAGAACAACTCTTTTGATTATATTCATTTGATTCCTACAGCTAAAGTATTTTCCTCATATTTTTTATCAATAATAAATATAGATAGAAGTTATTATTAAGAGTATCTATTTTACAAACATGATATAATATCATTTAGACCACATATCTCTCTAAGTGAATATTAAAAATAATTAACTAAAAACAACTATACAATAAATATAAAATATACACGGCTATAATAGCTTCTCTCTACCATTTATCTTCTTATCAAAACTCAGAAGTACATACTGTACAATCGAAGCTAGACTTCGGACATTGACCAATCTCTCGTTCAAAAGGCACAACCCAAAACATCAGTCATTTCCCAAACTTGCGTGAAATCACAAAGATTAGTCTGAAGGACTGACTAGTACGACCGTCCCCTCCTACTCCTAGATCTGCCTCAATCTCCCCTAATCTCTTTCTATCCGAGGGTTATACCCTCCGATCTACGCCGCCATGGCTACCCCCATGCCGGCCGCCAACGCCCCCATCACCATGAAAGAGACCCTAACGGTGAATCCCCGTTCCCTTAGCTCTCTCTGGATCTTCTTACGCTTCCGAGACGGTGTAATTTGTTGCGTCGGTTGATCCCGATTCGAGTTTGATATTGATTTTGTTTTTGTGGTGGTTGCAGTTGCCAAGCATTGGGATTAATCCGCAGTTCATCACGTTCACGCACGTGACCATGGAGTCGGACAAGTACATCTGCGTGAGGGAAACTGCGCCTCAGAACAGCGTGGTGATCGTCGACATGAGCATGCCCATGCAGCCCTTGAGGCGCCCTATCACCGCCGACTCCGCGTTGATGAACCCCAATTCCAGAATTCTTGCTCTCAAAGGTACGGAAATGCGTTTGCCCCGATGAATTGTGAATTTCGCTTTCTCATTTCTCAGTTTGGTGTGCTGGTAACAAATATTATGCGCCCGCGGTAAATATAGTAATATGGAAATAGTTTGGGCATTGCGGAGGGCAAGACTTTAGGCAAAGTTTGCGTTAGGTTAACTTTCTTTGTTTTATGTCAACAATTGACATTTTTAGTTGGCTTATTTAAGATGATCAATATGATCAAATTTGCCATTACAAAGTGGGCTATTAATATATTAATAATTATTTTTATTTAATGGTTCGAAATTTGTTCATGGAAGGGAATGAAAAATGTGAAGGATCATCTAATGGTACACGATGCCAAATCTGAACCGCTTATTAAAAAAATGAATGTTAGAACTTTCAGCGCTCCAAATGGGGCTATCCTATAAAAGCTAGAGGAGCTTACCCTTGTACAGTTAGAAATGTAACACATGATTGTACTGAAATCAAACTTGGATCTGATAATCTACTGAAAATCAAACTTCGCTTACGGTTTTTTTTTTTTTCCAATACTTGTAAAAGTCAATCTACTGAAAATTAGTAAACTCTGTGGACATTCTGAGGTGTATCGAAATACTGTGATGAAAATGAGTCTGTTTGGAGTGTTTAAAGCTCATTGAAATAAACTGACCTTTTATCAAACATAAACAGCTTATGTTCAATGATGTAGATGGATCTTAATTTACTATCTCATCATTAGAACACTGGTATTCTCAAGCATTGAAAAAACAACCATTTTGCTAATTAGCTATTGATATGATTAGAGTTTATTTTCCAAGCTTTATAGTAATTTTTTTCTTCTGAGTTGCTGATTGATGTAATTGCTGGGTTTAGCGTTCTTTCTTTGGAAAGTGATGGAAATATGTACATTTTATACTGTTCATATATTCTGTTCTAAACATTTTAACATAAAAGTAGTACTGGATTCAGTTTTGTGCAATAGTAATAACAATGCTATACTGATGAATGACTTTATTCAATTTGAAGCTCAAGTTGCGGGAACTACTCAGGATCACTTACAAATATTCAACATTGAATTAAAGGCAAAGGTCAAGTCACATCAGATGCCTGAGCAGGTGACAGTTTTGTCCAGTTCAAGCATATTCAAAGTGGATGACGTTATTTTTATCCATTACTTTGTCATCTTATGAGTTCGTCCTTATTTTCTCGTTCCTAGAATGTATATAGGTGTCATTTTGTATACTTCCTGTGTACACGTGCTATGCCTATTTCATTCGTATCAATGAAATTTACCTCTTACTTATAAAAAAAAATATTATGAGTTCGACTTCTCTAATGTTAATCTTGTACTTTCTCTTGAATAGATTGTCTTTTGGAAATGGATCACCCCAAAGATGCTAGGTCTTGTCACGCAGACCTCAGTATATCATTGGTCAATTGAAGGTAAGACATCTAACCTTTCCCCCTTTGTTGCTTTATTTTAACAAATTTTCCTTTTATGTTGTGCTCTCTTTCTCTCATTATTTGTTCTTATACCATTCTTGATGCATCTCTTATTTCAGGTGATTCTGAGCCTGTGAAGATGTTTGAGCGAACGGCTAATTTGGCAAATAATCAAATAATCAACTATCGTTGTGATCCTACTGAAAAGTGGTTGGTTTTAATTGGAATTGCTCCAGGTTCAGCTGAGGTGGGTGGTTGAGTGGTTCTGTCCTTAGTGTAATCTGTGACCATATAGTCAATGTTTCTTTGTTTTTCACACTTGATCTTATTTGTATATCTTCCACTCAATTCTTTTATGTGAATGTTCTTGTTGGTTGGGTTCTTTTACCATGCCATAATGCTGCAGAAATTGGACATAAAACACATTATTTTCCCATCATTGTGGTTCTGCCTTTAATCTATCTTTTTATGGTAAACAGCAGTGTTGCGCTTTTTTTTTTTTGTTTCTTCTTGCAAGAAGACTACAACTTCAGGTAGTATCTTCTACCCTGATATAATTTTTACTCTCTATTTTGATCGTAGAGGCCACAACTGGTCAAAGGAAATATGCAGCTTTTCTCAGTGGATCAGCAACGTAGTCAAGCTTTAGAAGCACATGCTGCATCATTTGCTACATTCAAAGTACGACTCTTCTTTGCTGATTTGTTTCATATGGGCTTTTCGTATGTGCTTGTGCTCTGTAATCTTCATTTCCATGTTATATACAGATTGCAGGGAATGAAAATCCTTCAACTCTAATTTGTTTTGCCTCAAAGACCTCGAATGCTGGACAAATCACATCAAAGCTGCATGTTATTGAACTCGGTGCCCAGCCAGGTCCATCAATTATTCATTGGCAACTGTCTTAACATATAAGTGCATGCATGCGGCTAGCTTTGTCTTCCCTACTGCAATCGTTTTTTGTCATATGCATGCTTTTCTTAAGTTAACTGTTTCCGTTACTTGCTATTGTCATGTACTGATTATGGGTTTTTGCTGTCAGGCAAACCGTCATTTACCAAGAAACAAGCAGATCTATTCTTCCCTCCAGACTTTGCTGATGATTTTCCTGTGTCAATGCAGGTCAGTATAGTCTCTTACTGATTCTCTTAGTTCCATTTAGGCTTACTATAAATTAAGCTGCTATTCTTTATGTGGCAGATATCGCAAAAATATGGTTTAATATATGTGATCACGAAGCTTGGACTTCTTTTCGTGTATGACCTAGAGACAGCTGCTGCAGTGTATAGAAACCGAATCAGTCCAGATCCTATATTTTTGACTAGTGAAGCTTCATCTGTTGGAGGCTTTTATGCCATCAATAGACGTGGACAAGTGTTGCTTGCCACTGTAAATGAACAAACAATTGTGGAGTTTGTTAGTGAATCGGTATGTGTGTAAAGTTTCCCCTACTTTGGCTGCCAGAACAAAGGAGAGATTGTATTTTGATTTTTTTTTTTGGATTTTGCAGTTGAAAAATTTGGAACTTGCTGTTAATCTTGCAAAAAGAGGAAACCTTCCTGGTGCAGACAAGATGGTAAATTAGCATTGATTTTGATTTCATTTATCATAATGGTTTACTTTTGAGCTATCATTGGTGATATGTAGTTTTTTCTTTTGCTCATAAAAAATGGTGACGTGTAGTGAGCTCTGAGCAGATAAGCTGGTGAACTAACATTGATTTTGATTTCATTTATGATACTGGTTTTGCTTTTGACCTATGTCGTTGATATATAGGGAGATTGGAGCAGTGCTTTAACTTATTTCTGTTTTATTCATTATGCATAGGTTATCCAGCGGTTTCAAGAGTTGTTTGCTCAGACCAAGTATAAGGAGGCTGCAGAGCTTGCGGCAGAATCTCCTCAGGGAATACTTCGTACCGCTGATACTGTTGCTAAATTTCAGGTCTGATCTCAGCTTGGCATTTTTTGGCTAGCTTTTGCTTTATTTTCACTCCTAACAAATTGTTGTGCTTTTCAAAAAAGAAAAAAAATTTGTTGTGCTTTTCATTTGGCTCTGTTGGTGAATCAGAGAGCAGGATGCTTCATCTCTAAGAAGTGCATTTGATCTTTGGGGCATGATTATAATATGCTTGTGTTGTTTATTCGTTGCAGAGTGTTCCTGTGCAAGCAGGGCAAACACCACCATTGTTGCAGTACTTCGGAACGCTGTTAACGAGAGGAAAACTCAATGCTTTTGAGTCTTTGGAATTGTCACGCCTTGTTGTAAATCAGAATAAGAAGAATCTTTTGGAGAATTGGTTGGCAGAGGACAAGCTGGAATGCAGTGAGGATCTTGGAGATCTTGTGAAGGTCTGTATGAGAGTTATTCAACGCTTTGTTATTTGCTTAGATTTCAAGGCTTTAACTCTCTTTTCTATTAATAATAATTTTTCTTACTTATATAAAAAATAGCTTTGAAGACTTAATCAAGTAATGGACTTTTCAAGCTGGCAGAGCTTGAATGGGAGCTCATTGGGTGGGGTGGGTAGGGTTATACTTTTTGGGGAGAGGGCTAACTTTTTTCAAACCAAAACTGCATACCATTTTTACTTATTATTGACAACTGCCTCCTTGGATCTTTCGCAGCTTGTCTGTTTAATTGGTTCTTTATGGTCCTTTCTTTTAACTAATCTATTTTCTCTTTTTGGTCTTTCTAATCTTTTGAAATGGTTTATTTTGCAGACCGTGGATAATGATCTAGCTTTGAAGATATATATAAAAGCTAGGGCAACTCCAAAAGTTGTTGCGGCATTTGCTGAGCGAAGGGAGTTTGACAAGATTTTAATATATTCAAAGCAGGTGACTTGGATATGCATATGCTTTCCCTACTATTACCAGAATCTTCATATATTATTGAAGCCGATAATTATTTTCTAAATAAATCACTACCAATATTAGACCTTTGTCATATTATGCAATATAATTTGTAATAAGTACTCGTTGATGCTCATCATACTGATGGTTTTCTTTACCAATGCAGGTTGGGTTCACACCTGATTATTTGTTCCTTCTGCAAACAATTTTGCGATCAGATCCGCAGGTGTGTGGATTATTTTGTATTAGTAATTTTGAGGCATATCCTTTTCTTTTTCCTAACTAGGACATTAGAATTAAGTTGGATGCAACATTTGAAGGTTCATATGCCAGATCCAGGTATTAATTTGTATTAGGCTATTGGCAGTTTCTTTTGCTTCGTCAAAGAAATATCTCCTTATTAACTTATGATTCTCTTCTCAAATGTTGAATGTGTCTTTGTGTTGCGCTACATGTTGCCTGATGTTACTTATTAAAAAAAAAAAGCATGTTGCCTGATGTTTACTGTGTTTATGATATAGGATAATTTGCGACTTTCTTGATTGCAGGGGGCTGTTAATTTTGCATTAATGATGTCCCAAATGGAGGGAGGCTGCCCGGTTGACTACAACACAATAACAGATTTGTTTCTTCAGGTTCAATTTGACGACTTTATATTTATCGTTTTATCAGTTTACAAGTCTGTAATCTTCTTTTTCTTTTGAGGATAATATCTCGGATATGAAGTCATTGAAGTGAGATATCTTGCACTTTTTTATAGTCTCTGTTTAGTATGTTCAGATTTTGTACTAGGAGAAAATTATTGTATTCTCTTGTTACTGATATTTGCAACCTGAAAACTTCTTATTACTGAGGATTTGCTGTTGTTGCTCAGAGGAATTTAATCCGTGAAGCAACGGCTTTTTTGTTGGACGTGCTCAAGCCAAATCTACCTGAGCATGGATTCCTCCAAACTAAGGTCCAGTTTTTATTAATTGTATTTGATTTTAATTCTTATTCTATTTCTCTTAATGTGATGTTTCATAGCTCGCTTTCCACGTTTTTACTTGTTTCGGTTTCATCTCCTGTTCTGTTTCAGGTTTTGGAAATCAATCTTGTTACATTTCCAAATGTCGCGGATGCTATATTAGCCAATGGTATGTTTAGTCATTACGACCGCCCACGTATTGCGCAGCTTTGTGAAAAGGCTGGTTTATATTTGCGGGCCATACAGGTATGCTTGCCGCTGGAACTTTGATTGCAAAACTCGTTACAAGGTAGTGAATTATCTCCTGGTCTGAATTGTTTTTCATTGTGCAGCACTATACAGAGTTGCCTGATATTAAACGGGTCATTGTGAACACACATGCAATTGAACCACAGGTTTGGTCTCAAATGCTTATACATAACTTGGTCAAATGTGAATAGGTGAAATTTTCTGATAATTTGCTGCTTTCCAGTCTCTTGTTGACTTCTTTGGAACTCTTTCTAAAGAATGGGCTCTTGAGTGCATGAAAGATCTTCTTGTGGTCAATCTTAGAGGCAATCTTCAGATAATTGTGCAGGTAAAGTAGTGTTTCTTTTGTCCGATGTTGCTGTTACTGCTGTTTTTTAACAGAAGCGTTACATGATATTTTTTTGCAGACTGCCAAAGAATACTCTGAGCAGTTGGGTGTTGAGGCATGCATAAAACTTTTTGAGCAGTTCAAATCTTACGAAGGATTGTACTTTTTCTTAGGTTCATATTTGAGTTCCAGGTACCCTTCTATTTATTGTGAAAGAAATGGAAAAACTGACGTTTGACTCCATGCATGAGGTGGGCAATTTTCTTTTCCTGTTAATTTTTATTACTTTATTTACAGTGAGGATCCTGATATTCACTTCAAGTACATTGAAGCTGCTGCTAAAACCGGCCAAATTAAGGAGGTAGAGCGTGTGACCCGGGAATCAAACTTTTATGACCCTGAAAAGACAAAGAACTTTCTGATGGAAGCCAAGCTTCCAGATGCACGTCCTCTGATTAATGTCTGTGATCGTTTTGGTTTTGTTCCGGATCTCACCCATTACCTGTACACAAATAACATGCTGCGATATATTGAAGGTTATGTTCAGAAGGTATATATTTTATGAGTTTTGCTTATACACACACCTGTATAAGTTATATATATATAAATATATATATATATATATATTTATATATACAGTCAGTGACTTCTATTTTTTTTTTAATTTCTTGCGAAGCTTAGTCAATATCAAGTGAAGTATATATTTCCTATCAAAAAAAAGAAAAGAAAAGTGAAGTATATATTTCTTGGTCTGCTTGATAGGTCAATCCAGGAAATGCTCCTCTAGTTGTAGGGCAGCTGTTAGATGATGAGTGCCCTGAAGATTTCATCAAAGGTCTAATTCTTTCTGTTCGTTCTCTTCTTCCTGTTGAACCCCTGGTGGAGGAATGTGAGAAGAGGTGTGCTATTTCTTCATCATTCTCCATTTCCGAAGTCATTTTTTTGTAATGTTTAATGTTGCTTGTCTTTTTTTTTTATTTTTTTATTTTTGTCTTCTTTTTGCAGGAATCGTCTCCGCTTGCTCACTCAGTTCTTAGAGCATCTTGTGAGTGAGGGAAGCCAAGATGTGCATGTTCACAATGCTCTGGGCAAAATCATCATAGATAGCAACAATAATCCAGAGCATTTTCTCACAACCAACCCATACTATGATTCTCGTGTTGTGGGAAAATATTGTGAAAAAAGGGATCCTACTCTTGCTGTTGTTGCTTACCGCAGAGGGCAGTGTGATGATGAACTTATAAATGTCACAAATAAAAACTCATTGTTCAAACTTCAGGCCAGGTTTGTACATTTCTGCATCCCAATACGATTTTCACAAATTTTTAGCAACTTTTCCTTTTGCTAGTTAGGTGGATCTCTTGTATACTTCCTGTGAACCTTGATACCTCCCTCTTCTGAATAAAAATATTATAGTTTATAAAAAAAAGGTTTGGACATTTTTTCTTGCTTTTAGATATGAACCTACATTTTAGCACTTTAATTTGGCATGCTGGTTTCATTTATCTGTTTTTCCATCAGATATGTGGTGGAAAGGATGGATGGCGAGCTCTGGGAGAAAGTTCTTGATCCTGAAAATGAGTACAGAAGACAGCTAATTGATCAAGTTGTGTCTACGGCTTTGCCTGAAAGCAAGAGTCCTGAGCAAGTATCAGCAGCTGTAAAAGCTTTCATGACAGCAGATCTTCCACATGAACTAATTGAGCTTCTTGAGAAGATTGTGCTCCAAAATTCTGCATTTAGTGGAAACTTTAATCTGCAGAATCTGCTGATCCTCACTGCCATAAAGGCTGACCCATCAAGAGTTATGGATTATATTAATAGGTTAGACAATTTCGATGGACCTGCTGTTGGGGAGGTTGCTGTGGAAGCTCAATTGTATGAAGAAGCATTTGCCATCTTTAAAAAGTTCGATTTGAATGTTCAGGCTGTGAATGTCCTCTTGGATAATATTCGTAGCATTGAACGAGCAGTAGAGTTTGCATTCCGGGTAGAAGAAGATGCTGTTTGGAGCCAAGTGGCCAAGGCTCAACTACGCGAGGGGTTAGTGAGTGATGCTATTGAGTCGTTTATCCGTGCAGATGATCCCACCCAATTTTTAGATGTCATACGGGCTGCTGAGGATGCAAATGTGTACCATGACTTGGTGAGGTACCTTCTAATGGTTAGGCAAAAGACCAAAGAGCCCAAGGTGGACAGTGAACTCATTTATGCTTATGCTAAGATTGATCGGCTCAGTGACATTGAAGAATTCATTCTCATGCCAAATGTTGCTAATCTCCAGAACGTTGGAGATCGTTTATATGATGAAGCCCTATATGAGGCGGCGAAGATCATATATTCATTTATCTCTAACTGGGCTAAGCTGGCAATTACTCTGGTGAAACTAAAACAGTTTCAAGGTGCTGTTGATGCAGCTCGGAAAGCCAACAGCTCAAAAACATGGAAAGAAGTTTGCTTTGCTTGTGTTGATGCTGAGGAATTCCGCTTGGCTCAGATATGTGGTCTGAACATCATCATACAGGTGCCATTCATTTTTGAAGTGCATCTAATGTTTGTATCATCTTGCTTATGGTGGTTATTATATGGTTTCATATTTGGGTGTTAACCTGTCAAGGTGTAGCATAATGGTCAAAGGTGGGCTTGGGATGAGCTGTAGACTTTGATTTAAGTTTGAAGTTTGATTCTGCACTAGGAGTTTATCTAGATTACTTGATACAGCTACAGCAGGTAGCATTTTGTAGTGAGGTTTTGATCATAAATTTATGACATAAATTTCCCTCTGATGTAGAAGCAGATTCCACATCTGTCCCCCCCCCCTCTCTCTCTCTCCTGCTGCAATAGAATACGGGTGGTTTAATCATCATCAACCTAATTGCATATTCCTGGGCTGGGATCTGTACTTTGGTCCACTTTTGTACAAGATAATTAGTTTGTTGCTTGTTTTAGAATCCCATATCTATTTGGTCCACTACTTAATTCTTTTTATTTTGCCATGGGATCTGTACTTTTGGTCCACTACTTAATTCTGTTTATTTTGCTATCTAAGGTGGATGATTTGGAAGAGGTCAGTGAGTATTACCAGAACAGGGGATGCTTTAATGAACTCATTTCTCTGATGGAGAGTGGACTAGGCTTGGAACGTGCTCATATGGGCATCTTTACTGAGTTGGGAGTTCTATATGCAAGATATCGTCCGGAGAAGCTTATGGAGCACATTAAATTGTTCTCAACCCGTCTGAACATTCCAAAGCTCATACGAGCTTGTGATGAACAGCAGCACTGGAAGGAATTAACTTACTTATACATCCAATATGATGAGTTTGACAATGCCGCAACCACCATAATGAACCACTCCCCTGAAGCATGGGACCACATGCAATTCAAGGATGTGACAGTCAAAGTTGCAAGTGTTGAGCTCTACTACAAGGCTGTGCATTTCTACTTGCAAGAACATCCTGATCTTATTAACGACCTTCTTAATGTGCTTGCCCTTCGTGTGGACCACGCCCGTGTAGTGGATATAATGCGAAAGGTATGAATTTCAAATTATTTTGTCATTAAAATTTTCTCTATGATGCTGCTCCCACCTCTTTCTCACTCCATTAGTGGGAAGATGTTGATTAATTTGTTGGTGGGAATAAATATAATTGTCTGTATTATCTTTTTTCTTTGCTATCCTTTTGGGTGTCAGGCTGGTCACCTCCGTCTTGTGAAGCCGTACATGGTTGCAGTCCAGAGCAACAATGTTGCTGCTGTAAATGAAGCTTTGAATGAGATTTACATAGAGGAGGAGGACTATGACAGACTACGTGAGTCAATCGATCTGCATGATAACTTTGATCAGATAGGCCTCGCACAGAAGGTGAGTTGAAAAATCTTTTAGTCACTGGAAGTTCTTGATGGTGGAACTCTTATTAACCCTTGCTGTTAATGAAAAAATGTGCAGATTGAGAAACATGAGCTTCTTGAGATGAGGCGCGTTGCTGCTTATATTTATAAGAAAGCAGGAAGATGGAAGCAGTCCATTGCATTGTCAAAGAAAGATAATCTTTACAAGGATGCCATGGAGACGTGTTCACAGTCTGGCGATCGTGAACTTTCAGAGGAGTTGCTTGTCTATTTCATCGAGCAGGTTTGTGTTCTTGTCATTTTTTTCAAGATTGTACATAGTTTCAAAATAACACGGATCAGTAACACATGTTTATGTCATTGACTTGTACTTGTTCTCCTCCTCCCTTCCCACCCCTATCTTCTTGATTTTTCTTCCTGGATTATGATATTTGGATTAGAAGAAATGTAAGCCATTAGACTATAGTGCTGCTATAATCGTTTTTGTTATATTTTGATCAGAAATTCCACGTGCCTTTGTTGTCATTTTACTTGTTTTCGGGATAATCTCCTATTTTCTGTCTGATGCATTGCTCCAGATGTGTTTACTTGAAGACTTGAAGTTTGGGTTCACCTGTGAAAACTACTTGGTATTATTGTCTAATATGTGCCCTGACATATATGCAGGGAAAGAAAGAGTGTTTCGCATCATGCCTCTTTGTTTGTTATGATTTAATACGGCCAGATGTTGCTCTTGAGCTAGCATGGATGAACAATATGATTGATTTTGCCTTCCCATACCTCTTGCAGGTAAACCTTTTTTTATGTCAACATAATTCTTCTTCTTCTTCCTTCTTCTTCTTCTGTTAACATCTAGTTCTTTAATTTTTAAAAGTTTATTCGAGAGTACACAAGCAAGGTAGATGATCTTGTCAAGGGCAAACTTGAAGCTCAAAATGAGGTGAAAGCTAAAGAGGAGGAGGAGAAGGACTTGGTTGCACAGCAGGTATGGCTATCTGCCAACATCTTTTTGTGTCATTGAGGAAGCCTTTTCTGCACCTAGAAATTATGGTTCTGGGTAGGGTTTGTAATCAGGTTGCCCCAAACCAATCGGGCTTTGGCTGCCTTGGATCTGATTGTAAGGACACATTGTAGGCCTCATCACTGTATGTAATTGACTAGGAATAAGTCATATATTGAAAAGTTAAATTTCCTTTCTCAAGTATTATGCTGTTTGAAAAATCGTCTTAACTCTACCATTGTTTAGATAAACTTCTTTAGTCATACCTGAGTCTAGATCATTATGGGACATTTTGAACTGCCATTTAGCGTAGATAAAAAGGTGTCTCTAGAACTTTAAAATCACGAAATTAGTAATGAAAAGACTGATTTGTATGTTTTCCTTATCTGCAGAATATGTATGCCCAGTTGCTGCCTCTTGCTTTGCCTGCACCACCAATGCCAGGTGTGGGTGGAGGTTTTGCTCCACCACCAATGGGCGGGATGGGAATGCCTCCGATGCCAGCCTTCGGTATGCCACCAATGGCTCCTCCCCCTTACTGATCTCTGTGTTGGGGAAGACACACGAGATAACTACTTGTAGGTAGTCCGGGATTTTGTCTACTTTTTACAGTCCTATAAAAAAGGTAGAAACTTCAAAGCTTGGTAGCAGATAATCTCTCTCTCTCTTGCCAGTTTATTGTTTATGGAGTTGTGGTTTGTCTTATTGTTCTTGAAGTTGCATAACCAAATATTTATTTTGTGGTGGTTGGAGGCTGAGCTGAGCAGGCCATGCTTAACTGATCTTTATGAGACCTGGAATGTGTTTCGGGGTGGCAAGCCTGCCCCGTGTATAGGTTTTTATTTTTGGTTTATTGAAACTTTTGTCGTTAGTGTCAACTGTCGAAAAATATTAGGTTCTTACTGTGGGTTTAGGAAATTTTGTACAATTTGTATTTCCGTGTAATACAGTTTTCATGTCTAATTTTCTAATCGGTCGCCATTCATGTTTTGTTTTTCCAAATTCTTGCCCGTGTTATTTTATTTTCTCGGTTTCTCTTTATCTTCAAGTGTTTTGTCAATCTAAACCCCAAGGGGTTGGCCCAAGTGGTGAAGGCCTTGGTCTTGGGGTATCACTCTCTTCAAGGTCCAAAGTTCAACATCTCATGGGTACAAACAATCATTTGGGGCCACATCTCTTGGTGAAAAGCTAGCGATTTAACTAGTTTCGTGTAGGGAAACTTTCAAGGATGCGATGCACGGGACTGATGTTTATTTGTAGGAGTGGGTCTGAAGGACTCTATTTTGGAGAAGTTTACTTTGCAGGGGTGGGTTCGAAGGGTGCTTTGGAGAGGTTCCCTGACATTAAAAAAAAAAAAAGTTTTGTCAATCTATTTTGAGGCACACATGGAAAGATGATGAATCTTTCATTGTGAGAGTGTCAAGATGTGAGGGAATTAGGATGCGGTGTACGGGACCGAGTTTTATTCTGTAGGAGTGGGTCTGAAGGGCTCTATTTTGGAGAGGTTTACTTTGCAGGGGTGGGTTCGAAGGGCCTTGCTTTGGAGAGGTTCCCCGACATTTAAAAAAAAAAAAAGTTGTCAATTTATTTTGAGGCACACATGGAAGGTGATGAATCTTTAATTGTGAGTGTCAAGATGTGAGGGAATTAGTAGTTAGTATTTACTAGGGATTGTATTGATTGTATTTGGGGGGCTTCTCAAAGCTGCCTATGAATTATGGCCTCCTCTACGAGTTATACTCGCATACAGCTCAAGCAGCGAAGGCCCTTTCCTTCACGCTTTGTTGTAGCCAAGCTTATTGCTAACCTATAGGCTAGAGCCAAGCTTCGATCCCAACTGCACGTAAGCATTGGCAAAGATCTCTCGATTCCTCATGGTTGGGTTAGCTTGCTACCTGATACCTATCTTACCTCTTTTCTTGTTATTAGCAAGATGGTTGCCCCTTTCCCCTTTCTCTAATAATAAGGTGAGCTTCCAAAGCTCCTTCCTTTATCTAAGTGAGCCTATGTTATTCCTGGATCCAAATGGGAATACAATCAATGGAAAAATCTCTTAGATGTATTACCGCATTCCTAAGGATTGGCCCACTTTTTATAGGGTAGTGAAATCTTTATGCACAAAGTCGCGATTCAGGTAGTGATTGATTGAATTGGTACTGCCAAAGGCGTAGGATATGCCATTCTAACCCTTCTAGTGGGATTTCATTTGCAAATGCGATATGCCATTCTAACCCTTCTAGTGGGATTTCATTTGCAAATGCGATATGCCATTCTAACCCTTCTAGTGGGATTTCATTTGCAAATGTAAAGTTATTGGCTAACTGATATTGCTCATCATCATTTAGCTATTGCATTTATTTTTCTCATTACTGGTCATTTGTATAAAACTAACTTCAGTATTGGATCAGATTTTGCAATTTTTTCTTTAGCAATACCTCAATGTGACATGAGCGTGAAAGGAGTTCAATAATATGTTTTCTTTTGGCTTTTTTACCCCATATTGTAGGGTGAATCTCAAAAGATATGGAAGATCTCCCTCCAAGATGTACATACAACTTTCATTGAACATGGCTTTTCGCAGAATCCTATATGTATCATAGCACATCCATTGCTTAACCATTGAGTCAAACAAACTAAGACTAGGATTGAACTCTTCTTCTACCTATGATGTGAACAAGATGAGATTTCCACTTTTTTTAATGGTAAGTCGGGGAAGGCAAAGCCCTTTTAAAGTAAAGTAAGTTCAGGCGGAAGTAACTCAATCTTCTTTCTCACTCCAAATCAAATGCAAGGGAAGCAATGGAGGCATTTATATACTTAGCAACAACCTATTCTCAGTCATTCTATAGGTTCCCAAAATCAAACTACCCTCAGTCTCAACAAACAACAAATCATAGGCGTCTCGACCTTTTTGACTTCAACATTCGTTTATATTCATGTAGCTTAACATTCTTCGAATGATCTTATTTCTCTCTTTCTTTTCTCCCAAATCAACAAAAAAGGAAATCTACTACAGAGGTACCCAGAGGCAATTACAACGCACCTTTCCTTATGCAAAAAAGAATCGAGGTCGGGGGGGTCTTGCCTATAGTGGTTCCCGCCGCCTTTGGTGATAGACCAAACAAATAGGATCTACCTAGATCTATGTCCCTTAATAATCGGATGGTCTGTCGACCTTCCTTCATTGGATCTTGACAGTCGTATAGATCTCATGAGACTCGCCCACTAATCCTATAAAAAAGCCTTTACCCTTTCCCTTCACTACTAGGAGAGTAGCAACTTTTTAGCGCTGGACCTTGAGTCGAATTGATTTGTCATGTGCAACCGCAACGTCCATCATTGATGGTTCATTAATGTCCATTGATTTAGACTCTTTCCCCTTTCTCAACTATGAATAAGATCGAGAAGGGCCCCAGCCCGAAAGCCACTTAACCAGGAATGAAAATGAAAGCCTTTCGATTCACTCTCCATTCATGATTCTTTCTAGCATTAGTTAAGCTCACTTTCTATTTTGTTGTATTGGAATGCATACATCGAGAATAGACAAAAAAGAAAACATCTCTTTCATTCCCTATTGGTTTCATCGACAAGACAAGCACCCGTGCTGGCTGAAGATCCATTCTTATAAACCACCATGCAAATAAAAATAATTAAAACCTGACAGGAAGGTGGGGAACAAACTCCATTGCCCCTTGCATGGTGGCATGGAGCCCCTTCCACCTTTGGAGCAGGGGATGTTGTAGGAGGCTTAAATACTCTCCCTTCCTACCACTTTTCTCTTCAGGGGTAGATTGAGGTGGGCATGCCCCTTAACCCATCTAGTGGGTTAAGGTGATTCATTTCCATCTAGCTCTCCCCCATAAACAATTTGGCAATTTCCTCTCCCATGTAGGTCCTATCTCCACACCTTGAGAGGGATTAAAACATTAAAGATTTAGGAATTCTCACATATTTTGTTACTAATTTTGGACAAAACATAAATATAAATTAATGAATGCAATAACTTTTGAAAGAATACGGGAACGCTTGAAAAATGAGATAATGTAAAAAATCTGTGAATAGTAGTGAAATGATTTAAGTTAAGATGTTTTATTTGGTTTTTAGGAAAGGAGAGAGAAAAAGTTGAATAAAAATATTATAAAGTTAAAATATTATTAGAATATAATTTTTAAATATTATCTTTGTTTTGAGATTTGAAAAAGTTAAATTATTTTTTGTATTTTGTTTGAAAATGCGGAGAAGTTGTAATGATTATATGAAAAAGTTGAAGATTTGAAATTGAAAAGTGCTTGTGTTGTTTGAGAAGGAAATTATGAGAAGTTTTGAAATGAGATGAGATGAGACGGGATGTATTTTCCAAACAATCCCTACGAATTATGCCAAAGAAATCTGAATACTTATAAAATTTGAGTTAAATAAAGAAAACTATTTGGCTACCCCGTAGTGGCCCTGAAGTTGAAGGGTGGTTGGCAAAAACTAGTCTGACCATATAGTTATCCATCAATTTTTTGCATCGTTTGTTATTCCTGGGGTGGTTATTCATCTGCATGCGAGTTTAAGGGCTTTTGAATTGTATGTTTTAGCTTTCACAATTTGCACCAACATCTTGAATTGGTTACACAGATGAATGCCCCATTTATGGCAAAATGCCAATTTCTACAAACTCATCTATTCTTTCCACCTAAGTGCAGCACTGTTCTCTCATATTTGTTTGGACCAGATTGTGATATACTTCAGGTGGGATGACATTTTATGGAGAAGATTAGTTTTTTATTGGATTATCTTTCACAGCCCCAAAAGGTTCCTGGGGTTCTATGTTTCTTTGAATCAAACATGTCAATGGAATAGCTAGATAACATAGTTCATGTTATGAGTTCCTGAGGCACCACGTGGATGGGAGGGGAAGATGAGATAGCAAGGGACGATTTACTGATATCAATAAAACAATGCTCTGAAATGGCATAGCTTAGAAGAAAGTGGAACGCTACGTTTTTACTACATATTGCGTTTTACTACAGATTATAGAAGAATGTATTAGGTTGTTTGTACTGCTGCCAGGTGGAAAGTTTGTTAGTTTGTTATTCTGCTGTATATTTTGTTGCTATGGATGTATATGGGAAGAGGGAACGAAAGGGACATCTTATCCAGAACCTTATGAACGTCTGTAATTGTGGAGGTTAAATTATCTCGGACTAATCCATGGCATTTCTGTGAGAATTTCATCACTCAGTTTTATCTATTTCTTCTTCTATTCATTATAATTGATTGGGGAGTTAATTTTCATTGGAGTCTAGTGGCCAGCTTCATAACAGCTGGTATCAAAGACCCGATTCAGATGGCAGACAACACTAGATTCAAGCAGCAGCAAGAGACCTTTCAATGCCAGGTTGAGTCATATGAGGAGAATACACAAGGAATCAAAGAGAGGTTCGAGCAACTCGCTGACATGATGAGGATGATTGTTACTAATCAAACACAGATGGCCAACAGAGAGTTACCCACGGGAAATGAAATGGAGTTACATGATCCTAAAAGAAATTTTACAATGGGAGTTAGACTGGATTTCCTTCACTTTGATGGCGAAAATCTGTCGAAGTGGATTTTAAGGCTCAACAATACTTTGAATTTCAACAGACCATTCCTGTTCACCAGCTTCTTATGGCCTCGTATTATATGGAGGGGGAAACCCTAATTTGGTATCAAGATGCTTTGGAGAGTGGACAGTTTAATAATTGGGAGACCTTTACACGAGCACTGTAGGTTATTTTCGGGCTTATAGCTTATGACAATTTGATGGAGGCACTCATTAGGCTAAAGCAGACCACCACTATAGTGGTGTAATTGGCATAGAGGACTAGCAGACAGTCACAAACTATGTTGCTTTCTCAGTGTATTGAAAGATGAGATCATGCTGCCCATCCGAATGTTGAATCCAATTAACTTAAGTGTTGCGTTTGGTCTAGCCAAGATAGAAGAAGAGTATTTACTCAACATAAAAGGTCTTTAAACTAGCTAGGGAGACTCTCACCTCAGGAAGGAAGCTCCCAGACTCATTTGGGAAAATCTGGAGATAATAGTAGTAAAGGTAAGAAGTCCTTCCCACCTGCAAGAAGAATTTCATCAGCTAAAATGAATGAAAAGAGAAAAAATGACTCTATTATCATTGTGAATGAAAATATAAATCTGGCTCATGTATGTAAAAATCATAGGATATATCTATTACAATGAATGGATGAAATAGTAGAACAAAAAAAGAGATGTCTTCTTTGACTTTAAGGAGGTAGAGAAAGGGTTGGTGATAGTGACAACATAGAGGGAGCTCGAGATTTCTCTTAATGCCATCACTAGAACTCCAAGCTCAAATATAATGAGACTGGTGGGAAGGTCGTGGGTAGTGAGAGAGTAGTTATTTTGATGGACTCAAGAAGTACTCATAACTTCTTGGATCCTTCAATAATGAAGAGAGCAAGGCTGGCTATGGATCCCACTATCAGATTATATGTGAAGGTAGCTATTGGTGACATAATCAAGAGTGAGGGTTTGTGTAGAGAAGTGAAGCTGAAGATTCAAGGTAACCATTTCTCCCTTACCTTCTATGTTTTATCCTTAGGTGGTTGTGATGTTGTACTTGGAGTGCGTTGGCTTGAAATCTTATGACCTATTATTTGAGATTTTTCCCAGTTATCTATAGAATTTAAGTGGAGGAAAAATGGTAAGGTTAACTGGTCTCAGTTTGAAAAATCTGACATTTGAAGGGGATAATAAACTGATGTTAGCATCAGCACACAAGGGGAATGGGTTGTTAGTTCAATTGCTATCCATGGAAGAGAGTTTGCATGATGATTATCAGGAGGTGGAAATAAATAAGTTGCTGGAAGAATTTTACAGGATTTTTGATGAACCCATGGGTTTACCCCCAAAAAGAACTCATGATCACAGGATCATACTTAAAGATGGTATTGCCTCCATTTCAACTAGACCTTATAGGTACCCCCATTGAAGGAATTTTTGGGCTTAACTGGTTATTACCAAAAGTTTATTATGACTATGGACTTAATTGCAACCCCATTTACTGCTCTATTGAGGAAGAATGCATTTACATAGGATGAAGGGGCGACACAAGTATTAAATGAGCTCAAGTTGGCCGTGACTAGACCACCTATTCTGAAGTTACCAGATTTCTCCAAGACATCTGTCATTGAGTGCGATACAAGTGGGAAGGGGATTGGGGCAATATTCATGCAATCGGGTCAGCTTATAGCTTATATGAGTAAGGTTTTGAAGGGGAAGGTTCTCTTACTTTCCACTTATGAAAATGAGTTACTAGCTTTAGTAATTGTTGTTCAAAGGTGGAGACCCTACTTATTAGGCAAATCCTTTACTGTGAAAACAAACCAGCAGGCACTTCAGAGTTAAGTTTCTCTTAGAACAAAAGGTGGGCACTGTGGCCTGACAAAAGTGGACAACAAAGGTGATGGGATGTGATTTCGTTAATGAATATAAAAAAATGGAAGAAAAAGAAAGTGGCTAATGCACTCTTTAGAAAGCATGAAGTAGAAGATGAGGTAGAAGGACTTTTGGTAGTAATTACCTTCCCAACACCAGTATGGATTAAAGAGCTTAAGGAGAGTTATACAAGATCCCCATAAATGATAAACTTGTTAACACAGCTCAAGAATAACTAAGAATTGCAAAAGGGTTCACTCTCCTCAATGATCTTATTCTTAAAAAGGAGAGGATTGTAATTGTTCCTAAATCTTATTTTAAAGCCAAGGTTCTTCAATATATCCATGTTAATCCGCAAGCTAGACACTTAGGTTATTTGAAGACATATCATATGGCAAAGAGGGATTTTTTTGGGTAGGAATGAATAGGGATATCAAGCAGTTGATACATGAGTGTGAAGTGTACCAAATTCCCAAGAATGAGACTGTACCACCTGCAGGGTTACTACAACCTCTTCTTATTCCTCCATAAGCTTGGGGAAGACATCTCAATGGATTTCAATGAGGATTTAACCTTATCTCAAGGGTGCAATGTGATTTTCGTGGTTACAAACAGATTTACTAAGTACAAGCATTTTATGGCCTTGTCTCATCCCTACCATGCGCAAAATGTGGCACAAGTGTTCTTTGATGGGGTTTTCAAACTACACGGCCTACCCAAGTCTATAGTCTCTGATAGGAACCCTGTTTTCTTGAGTTCATTCTAGAAAGCCCTATTCAATTTTCAAGTGTCTACCTTAAATTATAGTTTCACTTATCATCCCCAGTTGGATGGTCAAACGGAAGCCTTGAATAAATGTTTGGAAGGTTATCTAAGATGTTATGCAGGGACTAAACCTAGGAGCTGGTCTTCATGGTTATCAATGACAAAATGGTCATACAATAACTTTCAAACCACTATCAAGATCTCTCATTGTATCGGATGCTTCGAGTAACGAAGCTGTGGATCAGTTGTTATGCACCCGAGAGCAGGTTAGAGCTTTGTTAAAGGAGAATATAAATGTTGCCCAAAATCGTATGAAGGTGTATGCAGATAGGAAAAGGACAAAGTGGCCATTTGAAATCGGAGATTGGGTTTACCTCCGCCTTCAGTCGTACCATCAAAAGTCTGTGGCCATGCGCCACCACACGAAGCTCACTTTGTGGTTCTACGGGTAGTTCCAAGTTGTATAGAGGCTGGGCACCGTCGCCTACTGCTTGAATATGCCAATGAACTCAAAGATACACCTTGTATTCCACGTGTCCTACTTGAAGAAGAAGATTCATGAGCAGATCCAGCCTATCCTAACCCTACCCCTAGTCAATGCATACAGGGAAGTCCAACCAGAGCTTGAAAAACTCTTGGATCGCTGCCTCAAACGTGTGGATCGTTGGCATGTGACAGAGGTGTTGGTAAAGTGGGCAAGGGCTATGGCAGAAGACAATAGTTAGGAATCACTTTGGAAGTTGCAAGAACTTTATGCACTTGTGGGCAAGGTTCTCTAAGTGGGGGGAGTTGTTATGAGTTTCTGAGGCATCACGTGGATGGGAGGGAACGATGAGATATCAAGGGAAGATTTACCACTTTCAATAAAAGAATGTCCTGAAACAACCTCGCTTAGGAGAAAGTGGAACGCTGCGTTTTTACTACCCATTGCATTTAGAAGAATGTATTAGGTTGTTTGTACTACTGCCACATGGAAAGTTTGTTAATTTGTTATTCTGTTATATGTTTTGTTGCGATGGATGTATATGGGAAGGGGGGAACGAAAGGGACATCTCATCCAGAACCTTATGAACGTCTATATTTATGGAGGTTGGATTACCTCGAACTAATCCATGGCATTTCTATGAAAATTGCATCACTCATTTTTATCTATTTCTTCTTCTATTCATAATAATTATTTAGAGAGTTTTTTATTGGAATCGGCCAGCTTGATTACAGTTTATAATCTTTATACTTGCTAACTACTAAATTAAGATCTTTTTTTTTTTTTTTTAATCAGGAGAGCAAAATGCCATTTTAGCTATAATTAGCACGCCATTCCATGTTTATTGGGAATCTTAGGAGTCGTTTGCATTCAAAACCCACCTCAACTCATCTCAATTCATTTCATCTTATCATTACAACTTTTCCAAATTTCTATACAAAATATAATAAATAATTCAACTTTTTTCAATCTCAAAATAACTTTCTCAAATTCCCACACAAAATATAATAAATAATTCAACTTCTATTTTACTATTCATAAACCATCTCAACTCATCTCTAAATCCAAACCACACCTTAGTAATTGGAAAAGGTCAACAAGATATTGAGGTCCTATAAACAATTAAGTGGGGAGACTATTGTTTAACACATTCCACGTCTTTCATTCATAGAGTATTCGGTTGGACTGACATGATTAAACTATACCTTACAATGAATAGGGCTGCTCTCTCTATCTACTTTTTTTTCATTAGCCATGAGAACTGAATCCATTTAAATTTCGCTCAAAACCTTAAGTGGGAAGCACAACCCAACATGCGTGGTTACAGAATGATTACCTCATGCTAAGCTTTTCTCCACTAATTACTACCAGCTTGGGTAAGTCCCATAAAATTCTCAATAATTTCAAACCTGCTCTCACTTTCTCAATAAAGGATTTTGGTTGGTGTACAATTACACAAGTAAATAATGTATATTGCTATGTACCATATCGCTATTAGGACTGTAAATAAACTAGTCTGTTTGATAGTCCACTTGGTACTCGTCTTGTTAAACTCAAATCGAACTCGACTTGTAAAAAAAAAAAAAACTCACCCGTGAAAACAAATACCCGCTCGATTAGTAAATGACACATACACGACAAAACTCGACTAAGACTCATTAAGGCCTACTTGTTTATGCCCGAGTTGACTCGTTAGCTTGACTCGATTAAAACTCATTCATAGGGTTGTAAAAATAAACCAGAGAATCGAAAAATCGGCCCGGACTGGTTCTCATATTTATATATTTTTAATTAATTTTTAATATTATATATAATACTTTTATATTATATATAATTTTTATAAATTATAATTATATATAAAATAATGTTACATTATAATTTATAACATAAAAATTTAATCTTAAACATGAACATTTATTTGATCACATGTTTTAAATATAAAATATATATTAATTATATTTTATGGCTTAATAAATTCTCAACATATTCCTTTTGATAAATATATTATTAATACTAATATACATTAGTATATTAATTACTATATTATCACTAACATATAGTAATAGTACTATACCAATAGTATTACTATATACTAATAGTATTAGTTCATTATTAATATTTATATATATAAGTATAATAGATTAAAGATTTAATATATATTAAAAACTGGAAAACCAGACCGAACTGGACCAGAATCAGTAAAACCAAAAGTACCGGTTTAGGAGGGTAACCGGTACAGTATCGGTTCTTAAAAATACAAAATCGGTGTATACTGGTTCGATCCCAAAATTTGTCCAAAACCGGACCGGTTACACCCATACACATTCATATATTAATAACTATATATATACACCTATGTATATATATTTGCTGATAATATAAGCATAACACTTTTATAATTAAATATATAATATGTAACTTAATTACTTATGTCTATATATTGAATATACTTCATAACCATATTTTATAATTTGTGCAATAATTAGTCGATAAGATTTAATAATTTCATAAATTAGTATGTGTGAACCATATATGAAATAGGTATATGCTATCATATTATGTGTATGTATTAATAATTTCTTAGACATATAATATATTGTTATTATAGATAAATATCAACTAGTTAGATATTAATTATTTATAAATTTATAAAATCTTATAATTCAATAGAGGTTCTACTTGTTAGTTGTATAAATTCAATATTAGATTTTTTATTTTTTATTTTTTATTTATCTAATTTATTAATTATTAAATCTTATTAAAAAAATAAACAATATTTAAGCCGAACTCGAATAAAGAATAAATAAAAATCTTGAGTTCAAACATTTTGAATCGAGCTAAGATTATAAAGCTAAAGACCAACTCAGATCGGCTTGATTCGGCTCGATTACGAACATCTTGTTATAGTAATGTCAAATGTGGGTAGAGTCTCAAGACCCCCATTCCATGTCATTTAAAATAAAAAGAACAATACCATTATCGAGTGCCATGTCACCATAATAGGATGTCAATGGGATATTGATATCGTATATCTAAAAAAATAAAAAGTGCTAAAAATTATAATATTATCCTAACGAGTTTGGTACTTACAAGATAATGTGTAAACATACTGTTTATTATGCGATCGGTCAATCATAAAAAAGTTTACACAAATATTTTTTTATGTTAATTCATATTAGGAGAATATCTAGTGGGTTAATAAATAGAGTTACAATACAATTTTCTATTTCATTTTTATCTTAATTTAGAGTTAATAACCTCGTTAAAAAAAAAAAAAAAATTGGGAAAAAGGTGTTGCCTAACACTGACCCAAGATAGGAAATTCTATATCAGGAGTAGGGCGTTACTACTTCTTGCAACCAAACACACCCTTGTCTCTTCCAGTTCTCTCGGCCTCGTATAAACCGGGAGCCTCGAGCCTTTTCACGCAAGCTTTTACAGACACTCTAACCCTCCTTCACTCTGCAAGAAAACCTCACTTATTCCTATCCCTGCAGCCGAATTCCCAATCCCTTTTTCTCTAGGATTTTCGTAGAAGAATATGGCGAGCACAGAACCGGCGCACGAGCACAGAGAAGACGAAGAAGCCGTCGCCAACGAGGACGAGGATACGGGTGCTCAGGTAGCCCCGATCGTCAAGCTTGAGGCGGTTCCCGTCTCCACCGGAGAGGAGGACGAAGATGCCATTCTCGATCTGTACGATTTATTTATATATGTCCTGCCTTGTTCTTCTAAATCTAGGGTTTTTTTAATCATTTTGAAAAGATGGGTGCGATTTGATTTTGGTTCTCGCCTGCAGGAAATCGAAGCTCTACCGATTCGATAAAGATGGGAACCAGTGGAAGGAGAGAGGTGCCGGTACTGTGAAGCTCCTCAAGCACAAGGAGACCAGCAAGGTCCGCCTGGTTATGAGACAGTCCAAGACCCTCAAGATCTGCGCCAACCATCTCGGTCTGTTTCAATTTGAGTTATTTTGATTTTCTTGGTTAGGCTAGTGTTTTTAATCTTTCTTTGTAAAGGTAGGGTTCTTTTTATCTGATGCGGGGATCTTCTGTGTTATTTTCTCAGTTCTTCCTACGATGACGGTACAGGAACACGCTGGGAACGAGAAGTCGTGTGTGTGGCATGCGACTGATTACGCGGATGGTGAACTGAAGGACGAGCTTTTCTGCATTAGATTTGCTTCCATTGACAGTGAGTCTTGATCTCCTTAATAGAGTCACAGTATATTTGAATTTTGATCGGTAAATCTTGATGTGCTTTTAGATGCTAGCCAAGTATTCTAGTTTTTGTTTTCGCAATCGATTAGTTTTCATAATCTGAGTGATCAATAATATTGGGTACGGTTCTTTTATGTAAAGAAAAAATATCTGAATGCAGTTCACATGGTTTTCTTATTGCCATATAATATATGCATGCATCATGTAAAGATTTTGCTACGTTATTGTGATGTTGCTCAAGTTATTAAAAAGCTATGTGAAGTTAGGAGTAAAAGAAAAAAACTCAGAATGGAAATGTGATTGCAAGCGTCAAGAATTGTGATTTGTCACTATCACACCTGATTTTCCATTAGTTTAACCACAATTATCTTAATTGAGGTGATCTCAAATGCCTGTAGTACTTATTTCATGTAATCTTAGAAATTCATTCATTATTTTTGAATGACTTGAGGGTTCTGTAATTGAAAGAGACACCTCAATTCTTAGATGATATCTGTGCTAAGTCAATAGAGGGTTCTGTAATCAAAACCAAGAACTACACGGTGTAAAGTTTTGCTATTGATTGGGAATCTTAATTTCAATTGTAAAGCATGAAAGCAAATCACTTTATTGGAGAGCTCACCAAGCCTGCGAATATTGTGAGGAAATAAGAAACAATGAATGCACCATCTTGCTCTAGATATTGGAATGAATGATGAACTCGTTAGATTCATTTTTTTGGGATGCAAGTGTGCTGGAATGAATGTGCCATCTTGCTATAGATATGATAATCACAGAAAACTATCTTCTTACTTATAAAAACATGATAATCACAGAAAACTGTTTGGGAATTTTAGTTTAGATAGAGATATGAACTTAAGTATCCCATAACTTTAGTCGACTAGTATTTTCTGCAGTTTACTAGATGCATTTGTGATAATTTCCTGCAACCATTTCTTGTTAAATTAGATTGTTGCGCAAAAGTTGTCACTGCATTCTATTTCCTGTTAATTTAAAAGGTTACCAACACAACTGTTGTTGACAAATTCTTTAGTGCAGTGAAGAATTAAGTACATTGTCTGTTATGTCTTTTTTCCTTTTTATTTTTAGGAAATGATTCTCTAACTCAGGATATTATTTATTTTTTTCTGTGTCAGATTGCAAATCCTTCATGGAGAAGTTTCAAGAAGTCGCTGAATCCCAAGGCAAGAAAGAGGAAAACAAAGATGCTGCTGCAGCTGCTGGGCTTCTTGAGAAGTTAAGCGTTGAAGAAAAGAAAACTGAGGACAAAGCTGGGGAGGAGGTACCCGTTGCATCCGAAAAGGAAACTGAGGACAAAGCTGGGGAGGAGGTACCCGTTGCATCCGAAAAGGAAACTAAGAGTGATTCAGAAAAGACACAGAAGAAAGATGAGGAGCCTGCTTCCTCAACTTGAAGAGGTGATGATTTTAATGCCATAAATACCTGGCAATATGATGAGGTTGGTTGACCGACCTTTTTCCCCACCCATGTCTTGGTATACGCATGCAGCGAAAATTCATAGGATTGTGATTTGTGGGTTGGATGGTTTGGGTCGTCTTGTGCGTCCTTCAGATGGAGTCTTTTTCAACATTTGGTCAAACTTCGTTTCTTGTTTGGGTATTTGAGGGTTGTGTATTTGCGATCTTGGAATTGTCGGAGTTCAGCTTATTATCAACACTATTTATTTACTTGATGTATGCTGCGAGTTATTAAGCTCGGGAGGTGCTCTGCAGGAAAGAGCCATTATACACCGAGTTTTGTGCAGAGTATGGAGTTGTTATCTTTCTAGTTAATGATCAGAAGGTCGTCGAATTTTGTCCATCCATTTCCTGAAGTTTTTGTTTCTGCTTGTGCGTGCCTCAACCGTCAATCCATTCGCTGCTGAGTTTAATTGAGGTACAAACTGTGGATTACTTTCTTTCAAGAATTATGACTCAAAAAACTTCCGGTAAGTCCACACACACACACACACACACACACACACACATATATATATATATATGTGTGTGTGCGCGTTAAATATTAATTGAAGCGAGTGAATTGGATTCATGACTCATGAGTGCATCTTAAAACCAAAGCTTGGATGCTCTATCCTGAGCAATCAAACACAGCCAACCCAACTGTCTTTTGATGACACATCAGTGGAGCATAGGAGGAGGATGTTCTACACTTTTTCAGATTCTTTTGCTTGTACCAGAGCAATGTTTTGAATACTGTTAAGGTCAAGAGGCATTAGAACCGAATTATTTCAATAGCGATACAGTTTTGGATACTGTTTCGAAATAGTCTATATATAAATAAATTATATATATAAATATATATATATAAACTATATTTCAAAATAACAATAATATAAGAAAAACTTAATAATACTTTTCAATACGAATTATCAATAATTTTAATAGTTACAATTCAATCAACTACTCAATTACAATCTGCTTGACAGTTCACATCAATTCAATTCAATAGCAAGTTACAACTATTAATTCAACGTATTTTTAATGACCCATATAATATATTAATTTTTAAATTTAATGGCCCATATAAATTCTGAAATGTAAATGTAATTTGAAAAAATCAAAAGTAAATCATTTCTTTTGTGAGCTTAATAGAAATGGTACGTGGTAGGGGAGATAGAGAATGGAGACTTGAGGAAAACGAGGAAGAAGCGTGAGATTCTGCGTAGTTGAGGTTTTGAAGAAGAGATTATCCATTAATGTATAATCCCATGCGACTAGCTCCCTCACCGATGGGATCAAGATATTTCTCGACCTTCATATGCATCCTCATGATACTAACTCAAGTTCAAGGACTGCCCAAAAAATTAGGTATTTGGGATCTGTCTGGAGTCTGGACTATATAATTCACTGTTTCTCAACCTTCATATGCATCCTCATTATACTTCGATTGAATTGGAACTATTTAGGTGTTTTTGTGGTGCTTGCTTGAAGGACTTAGGATAACCCTAGTGTTGAGAGTTTCATACTTGTTTCGGCACAGAATAATTCTTTAATATTTTGTGGACTTTTTCATTGTCTGGATCGTGTTAGGCACTTGGGCTTCGCGAACACTTTCTCATATTAGTATAAACCACTAATCACTTAAATGGACTTTTCTGCCCACATAAGATATCTAAAGATCCTTTCAGACCAGAAAATATAAAGATCCGACCCAAGATACCAGCGCCTTGTAATATATATATATATCAATTTTGCTCCAACTTGGCCTCCTGGCTCCAGCTAATATCAATCACAGAAAGAACAGATCAGCATATGCACACGTGGCAACATCTAAGGTTAGAAACTGACCGATTGCCCCCTGATGGTACCCAATAAAACACAGACACGTGGACCAATTGGCTTACATTTTTTTGTCCATCAAAGCAACTTTTGGATAGGGTATGTGACCTGTCAAACATCCCACAAATCCAATCTTGGAAGGCCGAGCATTGAATCAAAATGGGGACACACATAAATATTTGAAGTAGAAAGCACACCTAACATAACATATCCCCAGTTCTGACTCAAAACTCTTTCATTCTTTCTTTTAAAATTTCCACCATCTCTCTCTCTGCAATCTGCAATATGCAATGTATTCAGAATTTTAAAACAATTGTGGGTTGGAACCCAATAACATCAGGACTAGAAAGGAAAACAGACGACAAAGACCAACTTGGTTGTCTTGTTATTCTAATCATCTGTCTTGCAGTTCAAAGCCACAAGCAATCAATTTTGCCATAAAGAAATCCAATAATGGTGTGATGAACAAGAACTTGTACGGCTGGAACCCAATGACATAAAAACAAAGACAGTCTGATTTGGTTGTTAAGGAAGATATCTCACTTCCTAGTTATGCATCTTATGATTAAAATTCAAACACAATTATTTTTGCCCATAATGTAACAACCTACCTCACGAGCCTCTGACTGACTTGTCCAGCTTCCAGAATTTTTTAGTTTAAAGTGTCGAGTCTGATGAATCCTATTTGCTAGATAGATTTGTGTGGAATAGAGAGAGTTGGGAGATTAGACATAAGTTAACATCGTATGATCTTTAGGTTAGTTGATATCATAATGTGTCTATTTTGTTTCTAATTTGGTGGGTAACATCAAATCTTAACATCTTGTACTGTTTCCTGATAATGCATTTCAATCACAATTACTTTTGAGGCTGCTTTCAGAATTTTATGGACCACAGAGAAGTCAGCAGTCCAGACCAGCATTTTCTTTACCTCCTTCAATTTCCATCTTTAAGAGTCGAACAATACTTCAATTATTCAACTTCTTTTTTGGAATAATGTATATTATTTAAATTATATTAAAATAATACAAACATATTCAGGGCCAAATTTTTAGATTCTGTTAGAATTAGGCACTGTTTGGATACAGAAATACTCTCAACCAATCTCATCTCATCATTACAATATTTTCAAATTCACATACAAAATATAATAAACAATTCAACTTTTTCAAATTTCAAAACAATAATAATATTAAGAAATAATATTCTAACAATATTTTATCCAACTCATCTAAATCTTAATTATTTGATAAGATTTGGGACCAAAATTTAAATGTATGGACTTTTAAAATTTTCAAAGAACTATGATTACCATCCACCAGAATAATACCAACTCAGACAAAAAGAAAATAATCATAATATTTACGAAAATGTTCAGTTCAAAACCATTGACAAGCAAATTTAGAAGGATTTTTGTTTGGTTTCTTGGCCATAAGATCCTCAGAAAATATGGGGATCCTAAGCAAGGTCACTTTTTAGGAGAGGACAACAAATATGGTGGTCCTAGGGTTCAGTCAAACATATAATTTTCTTCGTGTCACCAACAGCAGAGCAGAATTATAATAGACAGCTGTGATACCGTTCTACTTTCCTAAATAAATCTCTTTTTTCCTTTTTTTTTTTTTTTTTTTAATTTTCCTTTCTTTATTTTTTGCAAAAAGAGATATGCAGGATCTTTACTGTAGAAATAGGAGAATGTAGAGGAAAGGATTTTAGAAGGTACACGTGTGTGTCATGTACAACCTTCTGGCATTTTAGGCTTTTAGCAGCAAACACTATACATACTGATATCAGCTGCACATAAGAGTTACATGACATGTCAGTAGCCAGTAGGTATGATTTAGGACCTTCTTGCTGAAGAAGCTTTGCCTAATTTGTTTTAGTACAGTTTGGCTGGTCAACTTTAACGTGGGTTCCCACACTGAATGGAACATGAACCTAGAACTAACAACAAAATTGTCTTTTTCCTTTTAGGAAAGTTGTTTTTTCCCCCTAAAAAGATCAAGTTGCTTTTTGGGTCTTGGAGGTAGAATTTTCTTAATGAAATCATACACATTTATATATGGTAATTAGATCGCATGGTTTTTTTTTTTTTCCCTTCTTTATGTTATAGTAATTACTTAACCTTCTCATTTTGTTACAATTCAACTAAGTAAATTAAGATCATTTATAATTCAACTAAGCCATGCTGATGCGAAATTTTCTTTGTCTATATTCAAGCTTTGTATCCTAAAACAAATGAGACTATGATGCCCATTCGTCGATCAAGTGAAAACTGTGAAGTGCTAAATTTCCATGAGGGAACTGTCTATCAAAGGCTTTTGTTATGACATTAATGAAGGTTCTTCCGATTTCCAGTAGTTGGTGATATTCTACAAGGTTGCCAGCAAGACGGTAATGCCTACAAGAGAAAAAGATGAATTGGGCAGTTAAATAACAATTAAAACAACAGGATAAGCATAATATTTTGGTGAATATTCTGCTTTTCAGAATTCATTCTGAGGTCAATGTTCGTACACCATTGTTTTTCAACAAATGTATTAAGAAATTCTTATACTTTATACTTAAAACAAATAAAATACAGTTAATAAAGCACAGGATGGGAAATGGAGAATAAAATAACTGCAATTTAGAGAGAATTAACCCAATGTTTTAATCCAAAAGATTTCTAAATAATTTCTCAAAGGAAAGAGAGGTCGAGAGAATTGAATGCGTTTTGGACATGTACACCACTTGCCAACTTACTGCTGCTCACTTCCTACATCCTCTACTTTGTCCCTCATTATTTATATTCTCATTCTCAGGCATCTTCCTTTTCAATCGCCTCTCTGACTCTGCCTCCTCTATTTCTCTCTCAGAGCCCTCTGCAGAATTTGTAGAACACGGAATGTCTCAAGAGGTATGCTTCTTCTGTTGCCTCTGAATTAAGCAGTTATGAATGTCGATGTTAGTGTCACCTTTTTCTCTTCAATTTTTTCCTCAAGAGTTTCTGGGTCTATTAGAATTAACGACATTCTATGATATGATGTTTATAAATAATGTGCTTATGAAAACTAACGTAAAAAATAGTGAGCAGTATCACATTCGGATTGTGAGTGTTTCCCTGGTTGATTAGTTCTATTTTAAATGGAGTTCTTACAAAAGATTGATTGCTGAGTTTTCGTATGATGCAGTAGGAGGAGGAAGGCTGTATTCTGCTTCAATAACGTAGTTCAGGGTTTTTGAATTCTGTAGCTTTTTCATTTTAAATATGACATCATTGTGTGTAAAGTGATCGCTTTTTCATCCGCTTCATCCCATGCCTTCTTGATAGCCTTTCAAGCTGCAATCTCAACCAAATATTCTGTCTAATGGCTCTACAGCCTTTACTAAGCTTGCTGCCTCAAGCATGCCAATCAGGGAAAAAAGAAAGAAATATGATTTAATCTTACTCAGGCTTGAATGCTGAACCTGATAGGGTCGTGAATTTGTGACAAAGCTAATCCATTATAAATATATTTTGATTCAACCACTAATGCTTGTTCATTTTCTTTCTTCTAAGTTCATCTCATATATGTTAATAGATTTAGTTTCTTGAACCAGAACTTGAAAAGGGTCTCCCGCACAACAGTGCTCAAATTGGCTTATCAAAGTCTAGGAGTGGTATATGGAGATCTCAGTATTTCTCCCCTCTATGTTTACAAGACCACCTTCTCTGGCAAATTGAGCCTCCAAGAGAACGATGAAGAGATTTTTGGGGTGCTCTCCTTTATCTTCTGGACAATTACTCTCATTGCTCTATTTAAATACATATTCATAGTGATGTTGGCCGATGACAATGGTGAAGGTATGGCTTTGTCATTCCTTTCAATAATTAATTATTTAAGCTTGATAACGTGATCGAACTTATGACTCAAATTTACTTATCCCTCAACTTTCCCTCACACCCCTGATATAGTTGACTAGGACACAATATTATGACACCATTTGTTGCACAAAGATCATTTCTTGCTCTAAATCTGGACTGCAACTGCATGTATGGAGAACATGCATGCTGCATCGCCAACAACTGAAAACAAGTGGTTTAGTAAATCTTACAGCTTTTATTCAAGCTATTTTCCCTTCTTACAAATTTGGGCAGTTAAAATGTCATACTAGCAAGTTAAACACTGCTTACTACAGTATAGTTTCTTCAACACCGAGAAGGAGCAGCTGATGCTTTTTCAAAACTTTGTGCCTGAGATTTGCTTCTGTATTTCATATGGTAGGCATAAGCATCAGAAAAGAATGTTGTGATCAATATGTAAGGCAGTACTTTTAATACTTCGCGACTGCAGATTCTAAAGGCAAAGAAGAAAGGTAATTAATGTCAACTTTTTACTTCTGATGCAGGTGGTACCTTTGCATTGTACTCCCTTCTCTGCCGACACGCAGGACTAAGCATTCTACCCAATCAACAAGATGCGGAAAAGAACTTGTCTTCATATTTAGCAGAATTATCTGCAGAAACATGGCAGAGTTCTGCTCTGAAGTCATTCTTCAAGAAGCACCCAAGATTTCGCAAAGGGCTTTTTATTTTTGTACTGCTTGGGACCTGTATGGCGATTGGAGATGGCGTACTCACTCCTGCAATATCAGGTAGCCGGATTTGGCGTAGAAGCTTGGCCTCTAGTGCTATTTACTTCTTAACTGATATGCTCTCCATCATTTGAATTTTTCTGGTAGCCAGATTTATTCACATCAAGTTCACATGATATAGATTCAAGTTTAACTAGCATCAAATTTTTCTTAGTTGCATATAGCAAATATGCTGCAGATTTATTAAAGCTCTTATCATTTCATTTCACAAGTTTGTTTCCATTATAATGAGATTACAGAATATCTTCATGAGATATTGGCAATGAAATTTATAATGAATCCAGATCTTAACCACATAATTCTTTATAAAACATTCCATGTAACTACGATATAATTTAAGTAATATATTCATTTATGTGATATGTCTAGTTTTGGGACTTTTTAGAAGCAGAAATGTAGGAGTGAGTCATAAATGACCTTTTCACTGATTTTAAAAATTATTTTTGGAAAAGCAAAGAATTGTTCATGTAGAATCCTGGATCATAATTCTAAAAAGAGCCTTGGCTGAAGATGATTCTGCATGATAAAGGCAAAGAGCGTAAAACTAAAATTCAATGGTACTATGTTTTGGTGGGGGTGGACGGAAAGGATTGTGCATTTTCTCTTTTGTCTTGATCCTACATGCTGAAAGTTTGCCTTTAGTATTTGAGTCAAACGAATGTTTGCTGGTCTTTCAATTTTATTTCTGCTTCACTTTCCACTAATGCTTTTGTAAAGATCAACATGTGTTCCCATTTCAGTTCTTTCAGCAGTTTCGGGCATCAAACTGAAGATCGCAGAACTCCATGAGAGTAAGTCCGGCTTAATACACTTCTATCTTCCAGTTCCCTTTTAAACTCCTCAGCATCTAGTCTATTTTTTTTTTTTTTTTTTTTTTGGGGGGGGTTCTACTTGTTCTATCTGATTGTCTTTTCTTTCAGATTATGTTGTCATAACGTCATGCATCATCTTGGTGGGGCTTTTCTACCTTCAGCACCATGGAACACACAGAGTAGCTTTCATGTTTGCTCCTGTTGTCATATCTTGGCTTCTTTGTCTTACTGGTATTGGGGTGTACAACATATTTCGGTGGAATTCTCATGTATATCGTGCACTTTCTCCGATTTACATGTTAAAGTTCCTTAGAAGCACAAGGGTTGAAGGATGGTTATCGTTAGGAGGAGTGGTTCTTTCAATCACAGGTAACTCCTTCACAATTCCAATATGACTTTCTGTTTATTTGTGGCTAAAAGGAGCAACTGGAACTAGTTTTACTTGGACTATTGTCTCAGGTGTGGAGGCAATGTTTGCTAATCTGGGTCATTTCTCTCCACTCTCAATTAAGGTAATCTGAAACTCAGTGCATGTATGGGACATCAATGCCTTTTATTATTATCAAACCTAGTGCATAATACTTGGTTTTCAAATCCCAGATAGCCTTCACATTTCTGGTCTATCCCTCTTTGGTTCTTGCATATATGGGTGAGGCTGCATACCTATCTAAGCATCATGAAGATATTCAGAGAAGCTTCTATAAAGCCATACCAGGCAAGAAAATACTGAAGTGCCAGTTCGTTTATATCATTCCTTCCCAATCTCATGTTAATGCCATTGTCCTCTGTGCAGAAGCTGTATTTTGGCCGGTGTTCATAGTGGCCACTTTTGCAGCTGTGGTAGGAAGTCAGGCTGTAATATCAGCTACCTTCTCCATTATCAGCCAGTGTTGTGCATTGAATTGCTTTCCCCATGTTAGAATCATTCATACTTCGAGTAAAATATATGGGCAAATATACATACCTGAGGTCAATTGGTTGTTAATGTGCCTGTCTTTAGCTGTGACAATCGGACTGAGGGACACAAACATGATGGGTCATGCATACGGTATAAACTTAAACCACCAAGTAAACATGCAAATTTCTATTGCTTCTATAGGCCCTTCATGTCCATGAATGAACTTGGTTGTTCTGCTGAACATACAGGGCTTGCAGTTACTACTGTCATGTTTGTGACAACTTGCTTGATGGCATTGGTGATGATAATAGTGTGGAAGCAAAAGATAACTTCTGCTGTTTCATTTCTTTTGTTGTTTGGGTCATTGGAACTGCTTTACATCCCTGCATGTATGTTCAAGGTACCTGAGGGTGCATGGATTGCGCTGGTAATGTCTTATGTCTTCATGGCTGTAATGTATGTATGGCACTATGGAACAATGAAGAAACACCAGTTTGATGTGGAGAACAAGGTCTCAATGAATAGGATAGTGTCTTTTGGGCCAAGCCTAGGCATGGTTCGCGTCCCTGGAATTGGACTTGTATACAGTAATCTGGTGACAGGGATCCCAGCTGTTTTTGGACACTTTGTGACTAATTTACCTGCATTCCATCAGGTGCTTGTATTTGTTTGCATAAAATCTGTCCAAGTTCCCTATGTTAGTGAAAAGGAACAGCTTCTCATTGGTAGGGTTGGCCCGAAGGAGTGTGGTATGTACCGGTGCATCTTGAGGTATGGTTACAAGGATTTGCAGCAAGAAAATTACGACTTTGAGAACAGGCTGGTTTCAAGGCTAGTACAATTTGTAGAAACGGAGGAAGAAAGTGCATCAAAAGCAAGAGCTGATTTTTGTGCAGAGTTCGGAAACTCGGATACTGAAACCTTAGATTTTTCAGTACACAGTATCACACTTCCAGATCAAGAAGGGGACAGTGTGAAGTCTGCACATGATATTCAAGTAATGACATCTGGCATCAGGCATGTCGAAAGTTTTGTCCTAAAGGATGAGTCTCTGCACATTTTAAGAGCTAAAGAATTGGGTGTTACATATGTTCTTGGGCATTCCTATGCAAAGGCAAAGAAATCATCTTCCATCTTTAAGAAATTTGCTATTGATGCAGTATATGCTTTTCTGAGCAAGAATTGTAGAGAACCTAATATTCTTATGAACGTGCCTCCTACTTCTTTGCTAGAAGTTGGTATGGTTTACTACGTCTAATATCTATAATGCTAAAAAAAGAGGGGTTCACCAGCGGTCAGACTCAGAAGATCTCTCCACAAGTGTTGTTTCTCCCCTCTCTCTCACACAGATTATTTGTCACTGATCTTTAGGTTTGCATTGCCAGACTCTGAAATCTTAGGATGTAAATCATATGATTTTCATCGTTTTGACAAAGTAAATCCATACAGCAGAACTAACACTTCCTTAAAACCACTTCTTCTTCCTCTATGGTAATGAATCGAATGATAAATTGCTTTGAGCCTTTAGCAAGTTGTTAGTCTACCACCCTACAAGGTCCCCTGCCCAATAAAGTAGTATTAGGAGCTAAAGAAGGACAAGGCCAAGAGCCCTCTAGAAATTCCAGATCTGTACCAGCTACTGTTCCATTTAAGTCACTTCAATTGCTTTTTAAGGTTGTAAAGAAGCATCTAATTTCTCTCGAACCTAGTAATTGTACCTCAAGTTTACATGTTCAAGTGCGATCAGGAGTTGAGGGGCATTGAGCAACCTCTCATACTATGTTGTTTAATCTTCTTTACCACAATTATTATTCTGCTGAATTATCTCTCAGATTCAACTACCACTGAAAGCACAGTTTCTCCATCAAATTACTTTGCCCATCGCACCATCATATTTGTTTATGTAAAAGGCAACAGTGATGTCTATATTCAAGGAATCCCCAATCAACTAAGATCCCAAAGTATAAATCCAGGCACATATGGGAAAAATATAAGAGATTAATACTAAAAGTTAGCTAGGCTTGAGGAAAAATATCAACTAATTGTCAAGAAGATCACATTCGGAATATGGTAGGCTGTAATAATCATTGCTTTTTGCTTTTTCCTCTACTTTTCACTGTGAGCATCCTTCACCAGTATTCATTTCTCACTCCCTTTTTCTTTACTTCCCAATGCTTCGCAAGCAAAGAATACCAAATGGCAATCAAGTCCACGGAGAAATACTGCATCAATAGCCTTAGGAACCTCAGAAATGAAACCAGAATGACCTAATGATTTCACCATCCCAATCTGGGATCGACACTTGGGCCACGAGGATTTCAAAGTTCCAAACATGGGAAGTTGGACTGTTGGATGTTTTCTATCAGTCATATTTCCTTTTCTATTCGACGCATGTTTCCAAAATTATGTAAAAGTATGAAGCAAAGTAACACATACGGGCAAATGATCCCAACAACACACGCCATATCAGGCTCATTGGTTTTGTACCATGATTTTGTTAATACCAACATAACACAACACATAAACATGTAGTATGAACTACAAAATCGAGTTTAATGGTAAATTCCACAAAGAGTTTAATGTTGTACCTACCGAAAACTCATTGAGAATTATCACATGCTAATTTAATCTGCCTTTTTTTTCAGACTTCAATTTGAAAGACCAAGACTTGCACATGCCGAAAGCGTCCTTGTCTACAGTATGTATACTGTATGCCCCCAAAGTGCAATTACTAGAATATCCAGGGGTATTTTCTTGAATTCCACTTGTGAGAACATTGCAACCTTCAAAAGCAAGGTCATAGACATAAAAGGAGAGAAAGATACAGCAATTGGGTATGACTCTTGTTCCTGTGTCATCCTTAGGATGAAAGCAGAGCACAAGAGAATGCCACGAGAGGATGATGAATCAGAGATCAACCTCCTCAAGAAGGAACTTGAAGTCTCTCTGCAAAGAATTGATACATTGGAGAAAGAAAACCAGGAGCTAAAACAGGAAGTAAGCCGTCTGAAAGCGCAGATAAGTACCCTTAAAGCATACAATAATGAGAGGAAGACCGTGCTTTGGAAGAAGTTACAGAATTCTCTGGACAGCAACTATACAGATGCACCTCAACACAAACCGTCCGCTTTCATCAATGTACCAGAGCAGATTCCAGGAACTGAAAAATCATCTACCAGAACAAGTTTCCTGGAATCAACAGCGGAAAAACCAGTGAAGGTTCCAACCCCACCACCGAGACCCAATTCAGTCTCTCCCACTTTGCCCAACAAAGTGAAAGGAAATAAAGCTCTATCTCTGTCATCGCCAGCACCAGCACCGCCACCACTTCCATCCAAATCGCTAGCTGGGTCGAGAGCAGTGCGTCGTGTGCCAGAGGTGATCGAGTTGTACCGTTTGCTGACTAGGAGAGATGCTGCCCACAAGGAGAACACAACCAATCCTACAGGAAATCCAGCAGTTGCCTCTACTAAGAACATGATTGGAGAAATTGAAAACCGCTCAAAATATCTTTCTGCTGTAAGTATGGTTGCAGCCTACTCTTAATAATAGTTACTCTAAACAAAAACCCTGTGCTGACAAAATGAAAATGAATGGACAGATAAAATCCGATGTGGAAAGACAAGGGGATTTCATCAAGTTCCTTATAAAAGAGTTAGAATCTGCAGCTTTTAGAGATATTTCCGATGCGGAGGCCTTTGTGAAATGGCTGGATGGGGAATTATCTTCATTGGTTGATGAAAGGGCAGTGCTGAAGCATTTCACACAATGGCCAGAACGAAAAGCAGATGCACTAAGAGAAGCTGCTTGCACCTACCGAGATCTAAAGAGCCTTGAATCTGAAGTAACACATTTTGTGGACAACCCAAAAGAGCCTTTGACCCAAGCTCTGAGAAGAATACAAGCATTGCAAGACAGGCGAGCGTGTACAAACTGAAATATAACAATTCAGTATTTCATTCCATTCTTTAGATTAATTACATGATCTTATTTTAACTTAAAGGTTGGAGCAAAGCATTGACAACATAGAAAGGCTGAGGGAAAGCACAAGCAATGGGTTCAGGGATCTCCAGATCCCTTGGGAGTGGATGCTGGACACAGGGCTTATTGGTCAGGTACGTAGCACATAGCTGATCTTTGTCCCCAAAGCTTAACAGCTTTACCAAAAAGGAAAAGGTTTGATAAGCACTGAAGTTGTAGTTTGAAGTGGTAGAAATCCATCAATTCTTCAAGGTTTTCTTTCTTTTAACATTTTTGGCTCAAACCTTTGATCGTCCATCCAAAACCAATACAGTAAATAAGAGACTAGTAGTCCATGTCGATATTTTATAAGGAATAATGCTACTATACCCTCTCATTTTGTCTTCTCATTTTGACCTCATGTAGTTAATTTTTTTTTTTTTTACTTACTTATTAAATAAGTGACTATTAGTATATTAATTTTTTTTTAATTTTTTAAAAATGTTAAAAAAACATGAAAATAAAAAATAAAAAAGATAATTTTGCCTCTGCGAGATTGCGAACGCCCAGCAGTGCTGGGCGGCAGCATTACTCTTTTATAACACTAAAAATCCTCCTCGACATTTCACCAACCAGCAGCCGACCAAAAGGACAAATGGTCAGAAAAATTACCGGCACAAGCATTCTTCAATCCGGTCTGTGATGCAAATCGGTAAAAGGCAACCCATAAAGATATCTATTTTGGATCCATTTCCAGATCAGTCAATATGTTCATGATTTTTCTTACTGTTAGCAGATGAAACTAAGTTCACTGAAGCTCGCCAGAAAATACATGAAAAGGATAACTAAAGAACTGCATGCTGATGAATGCTCGGGTGAAGAGAATCTCATGCTTCAAGGAGTTCGATATGCATATCGAGCACACCAGGTACAATGGGGGCTCTAAACAATGAATGCAACCTTAAATGTCCGTCTAACCAACCATCAGAATGTTCAATTTGCAGGCGGTTTTGATGCAGAGACCATACAAGCATTTGAAAATCTAAAGAAGGCTGGCTTGAGGAGAGAGTGATCTTTCAACTGTCGCTAAACACCCAATACATGTCAGAATATGATAATGGATAAGTGGTATAGAATAAATCCACCAGTATTATTAAACATCCTTGCTAGTTAACTCGTATGATTCGTTCAATGATTGCAAATGTTGGTTCCATATTATAGGCAAGGGTCATAGATTATTGGCCGGAGTTCCAAACTCTAAAGAAAGACATTCAAAGACGTGGAAAACAGCCTTGGTAATTTTAAAGCTTATGAAGCAAGTCATTCCACCTATGCAGTGCACAGCCGTTGCAACCCACTAGACGGGTCAATTCAATAATGGATCAAAGAAACTAGAGAGCCATTCCTTCCTTGGCTGCCTAGGAAGCACTAAAAAATAAAACTTAAGATGATAATCTACACATGCAAGCTCAATATGTCCTAGAAGATTGCAAAAACACTAGACAAAGCTCAACAGCATTTCAGATATTCTGCATGATACAGCAAATCAGAGACTCTGTTCTTTATATATCGGCATAGTACAGAATGCTTTAAACACACAGAGACATTACAGGGGTTGGATACTACCCATGAGAACCCATGCATTGACGCAAGTGCATCATAGTTAACATAAATCCTAGGAAAATTCTATTTGCAACCAGCTGGTGAACCCCCACGTAACCGGGGCAATAAAAAATTTTATTCTCTTTTCATTTCGTTCCCTCTCTCTTTCTCTATCAATTTTTTTCTGAAAAACTCTATATCCAGGCCAAAGAAGACCTGGCATGACCAGCTGGAAAATGATACAGAGGATTTTGGGGAGCTTGAAAAATGGGATGTGTCTGAGTGGAGAAATTTCGTGCGTTGAAATCATTGAATGAAAATGGTGGCAAAGATGCACATATTTCTCTACCCAGGGATACATTGATCTCATGCTTCTATAGATGTTTGCTTCTCTATTTCTTTCCATATCATGGTTAGGAAAAAAATGATCTTTTGTCAAAATCTCTCATTGAGAATTGCTACACCATCCATGTAATTATTATGGAGGATGTACCTGCACATGGAGAAGATTGCTCTTAGATGCTTCATGTGGCCTTGAACTCAGCTTTCTATGCTTCTATACAACCAAAATGTAACTTCAGTCTTTCTTTATATGTATGCCATATGGGTTAAAAGAGCTTGCTTGAAGCTATTACAGAGACACAATCTACCAAATCTGGACGCTAAAAGGCAGCAAAATGATGCTCTGTTTTTCAAGAGTAGAAACAGAGCAAGAACATGAGAGTATTCTCTGATAACATGATAAATATTGAATTGATTATTAAAAAAGAAATCATTTCTTACAATATGTTCTGTACATTGGTGTAAATATATACAAAAAAATATTAAAAAAATCACAACAGTCTAGGAGAAAATCATGCTATCATGAGCTGTAGTTGAGGTGTTGTAGCCGTTAATGCTTAATATGGTATGTGGCGTGATCTCAGGCTTGAATTATAGATTGTGTATCTGTAATAGAAGCAGAATCACGACAGAAAATTCTAAATAGGAAGCTGAGATCCAAGTGCATGATGGCTGCTGCTAGTACACAGCTTCTTGACAATACATTTCCTTTCATCATGGTAGGATGCAAAGCTTCGTGATGATTCGATGGATTTCAGCGTCTGTTGTGAAAAAATGCTAGGAACATATTCCTTTGATAGTTGCAGATGCAAATATTGATTTTTCGATATATACTTCTTTTCCGTTATTCTTCGGGACTATGCAAATCAGATTTGAAAATAGAGAAATCGAACGGAACTCTGTTCTCTTCTTCATCGTATATTTCTTTCTTCTATTTTTTATTAAAACAAGAGCTTACGTGACGACGACAATACAGTGAGGAAACAGGAGACCCAAAGACGATGACGACGACGCAGTGAGGAAACGAAGCTGCTCTTTCACGTTTTCTATTGCTGAATTGAAATTCCGAATTCTTCCCTCCCGTTTCGTCCGCTTTTTTTTAAATATATATATATATATATATTTATCGGCTGACGTGGCATAATACCACATCAGCCGGTTTCCCAACGGTTACATCCGACGGTTGTCTGTAGCATTGTTGGCTAAGATATTCAACCGATCGCGTTTGCAGTTCACAGAAACCGTAACCATCACACAAGCATGAAAAATAGCTGCAACGATGTCATATCCATTTCATAAATGCAAAATTAAACGCTTAACAGAGTTAATCACTACGCCAGGATGTATAAATTGAAAGATAAAAACAAAACGTTACGAGATGTTCCACAAAAAGGCATAAACTAAAGCCAGGAAATGAAAAATGGCAGCAAGAGCGAGCCTAAAGCTGGTAAAGAGCTCCATAGGCCCCAATGTTACTCTGCTTCTACTTAGATCTCTGCCTCATCTTTCTGCGCTTCCTCTTCAGCCTCCTCATACGCTTCTTCTTCCACTGCAAAAACACGATCACCATAGTAATTTAGGGCGGTGAAAATTCATTTTACAACAAAAATGATGTATTATAATCTTTTGATTACTACCTTCGCTCTCATGGCGTCACAGATAGAGAGAAACCCTAGCCTCCTTTGAAACCCTAGATGGCTCTGCGCAGCAAAGGCAGACGAAAACTTATGTGTACCGGTGCGTTTGGTTGTGGCTTAGCGGTATTTGTATGCAAACCCTAGAACTTTTAACTGGGCCGGTTTTGAAAACTGGGCTAGTCTGGATCTGACCCACTTAAAAACCGGGGCCTTTAACGGAACATAACGCTTGCGTGGCCACCACACTTGGGAGCCCATGAGCCCAGAGGCTATGTGGTTGAAAGAATTGAGAGAGAACTAACAAATAGTAATGTTACATACAGTTGTGAAGTGTGCAAGTATCATATAGTCGATTTGAAAAAAATAAAATCTACTATTAAAAAATTAATTTTTTTTCATGTGAGTCTCGTATTTATTCAAATTTTTTCAAAATGATTGCACGACGTTTGCGCTCTCATTTCACATCATCTTATCTCATTTTATCTTATTTCAACTAATAATATCAATAATATTCACAAATTATCTCAACTTATTTCATCTCATCTCACTATCCAAACAGGCTTTAGGACAAGTTTTGAGGTTAAACTTTATATTTAAAAAAATATTATGTTTTTCAAAAATATTTCAGCTAAATTTGTTTAGCTCCAACAAACATATTTATCATGTGATATATTTTACGTTGTTATAATTTAAGTAATTAAGAATAATCACTTAAAATCTGTTGTATAAAATGGGAAATTATAAACATGTAGTAGATAGTAACGTACATAATAACACAAGATAGAAGAAGAACATTTCTTTAAAAAAAAAAGGGGGGGGAACATTCGACTGTCATAGTTAATAAGACGTGGCAGACAATGACTGGAGTGCATGCGAAGATTCGTGGATTTGGGGGCAAAGTACTCATGTCGTGGTAGCTAAAGGAACGCCCAACGCAGTCCCGATAACTCTCACCAGTGCGCGACACGTGTCCAATGGAAAGATAAGAACCGCGCGTGTCCACTAATCGAAGCCAGTGCAATTACACGTGATGTGAGTACCACAAGTCAAAAGCAACCCAATAACTATGATATCCAGATAAAATTATGAGAACTCTCAATTTCTTGTATTGAATTTCCGATTTTCAACTGAGAAATTCTATTTACAGTCTTCAAGTGGGGATTGTATATACAGGCCCCTTATTAAATGAGAAAAAGTATCATTTCAGGAGGGATAGTTTTGTAATTTAAAAAAAATTTAAAAATAAAATTACCTAGGCTTGTATTGCAGTCCCCAAATGAGGACTGTATCTAGCATTGCTCTTTTCAATTTTGACGTGTTTATCAATTGAGTCGTTCTACGTACAATCCGTTGGGGCCTACGTGCGCACGAAATGGGTCTTTTTATCATTTTACCTACAATTTTGATCAAATGTCAAAAATACCCTGTAGAATTATAGAGAGATTTATGTTTAAGGATCTGTTAGCAATATTAGGGGCTAATATCTAGGAGATCTACAGCTAACAGATCAGTTTTTCTTATCCCATGATTTTAGGAGATTTGATAGTCTGTTACCAAATCTGTAGATATAAGTTTCCTGTTTTATAGCTTTCAGTTTTAGGTAGTTCTGATTTCCTTTCTAGCTGTAAATATCCCTAAAATAGATGAGCATTATCATCTATATAAAGAGGGGCCTATAACCTTATTTGAAATATAGTGGAATCTTACTCTTTCCTTCCACAAACAAGATGGTATCAGAGCAATCTCTGAACCCTAATTCCCTCATATGACCAAATACGGGAAACGTGATTCAAGAGCTACCGTTCCCCAAATCACCTCCAATCAGGAAGCCATGGCTTCCAACAATGATAGTAACCTCATGCCCATTACAGGACACAAACTGAATGGGAACAACTATCTCCAATGGTCCCATTCCGTAATGATGTTCATATGCGGAAAGGGCAAAGATGATTATCTCACCAAAGATGCTGCCAAACCAAACAAGACAGATGAAAAGTTCAAAGTCTGGAATGCCGAGAATAATATGGTCATGTCATGGCTCATTAATTCCATGACAAATGACATTGGAGAAAACTTTCTTCTCTATGGAACAGCAAAGGAGATTTGGGATGCTGCCAAGAAAATATATTCTAACAATGAGAATACATCGGAATTATTCGAGGTGGAAAGTGTTCTTCATGACTTCCGCCAAGGAGAATTAACAGTGACTCAATACTTCAACACTCTCAATCGGTATTGGCAGCAGCTAGACTTATTCGAGGAGCACAATTGGAGCTGTCCGAATGATGGAATCAGGTATAGACAAATAATTGAACGGAAAAGAATATACAAATTTTTGATTGGATTAAATAAGAACCTTGATGAAGTTCGAGGAAGAATTTTAGGATCCAAACCACTACCAAATATCCGAGAAGCTTTTTCAGAAGTTCGGAGAAAGGAAAGTCGAAAGAAGATCATGATGGGATCTCAAGATTCTGTGACAAATCCTGAGAGTTCAGCACTTGTGGTGAGAGGGAATCCATCCAACAACAACAACGATCACAGACCAAAGAAAGGGCGACCATGGTGTGATCATTGTCGACGTCCTGGTCACACCAAGGACAACTGCTGGAAGATTCATGGCAAACCAGCAGATTGGAGGCCTTCCCGGTTTGCCAATGACAAAGAAGGACGAGGCAACCTTGCTTCCATGGATGAACAACCTCCACCCGAACCAACTCCCTTCAGCAAGGAATAGATAGAGATCTTGCAGAAAATGTTCAGCCAATCCTTGCCTGCACCAGCTCCCACTGTAGTTGGTACCGGATCCCTGGCACAAAAAAGTAATTTTTTAAGTGCTCTAAATGCTAACAAGGAGAGGCTCAGTCCATGGATTATAGACTCAGGAGCTTCTGATCATATGACTGGAGATGAGAAGCTGTTTTCAACTTACACCCCATGCTATAAAAATTTAACTGTGCGAATAGCTGATGGTTCACTCTCAAAGTTGGCTGGTACAGGCTCGGTTCAAATTTCAGAGAACATCACTCTTGATTCCGTTCTACTTGTACCAAAATTAAATTGCAATTTACTGTCCATTAGTAAACTCACTCAGGATCTCAACTGTGTTACTAAATTTGGCTCAAATCTGTGTGTATTTCAGGTCTTGGACTCGGGGAAGACGATTGGCAGTGCTAAGATGTGTTCGGGGCTCTATCTTCTAGAGGTTAATGATCCTCCTCAAGGAGCAATTCATCAATCAGATTGTTCAGTGTCCAGTAGTCCTGTTTCTTTGTCTGTGAGTCAGTCTAATAATGATAGTGCAATTATGTTATGGCACTATAGGTTAGGTCATCCAAATTTCTTGTATCTTGAGAAGTTGTTTCCTTCATTATTCCATGGTAAAAATCCAAATGAATTTCAATGTGAGATCTGTCAATTCTCTAAACATATTCGCAATTCTTATCCTAACAGATCCTATAAAGCATCTCAACCTTTTTCCATGATTCATAGTGATATATGGGGCCCTTCTAGGATAAAAAATGTTACTGGTTCTCGCTGGTTCATTTCATTTATTGATGATCACACTAGACTCACATGGGTATTCCTCATGAAAGAAAAATCTGAGGCAAACCAGATCTTCAAAACCTTCAATACCATGATTCAAACACAATTCCAAGCAAAAATTCAAATTCTGAAAACTGACAATGCCAAAGAGTATTTCAATTCCAGCCTTAATGATTATCTCATGAGTCATGGTATTGTTCACCAAAGTTCCTGTGTTAACACTCCTCAGCAAAATGGTATTGCCGAAAGAAAAAACCGGCATCTTCTTGATGTGGCTCGGTCTCTTATGTTCGCTACCCATGTACCAAAATATTTCTGGGGTGAAGCCATCCTTACTGCTGCATACCTCATAAATAGGATGCCATCTCGGATTCTTAACTTCCAGACTCCTTGTCAAATTCTCCTTCAGTCCTTTCCCACTACTCGTCTCATCTCCACCATCCCATTCAAAGTTTTCGGGTGTTCAGCTTTTGTCCATGTCCATCAACAACACCGGGACAAACTTGATCCTAGAGCTCATAAATGTATTTTCCTTGGGTACTCTCCAACTCAAAAAGGATATAAATGCTACTCACCGGTCACTAAACAATTCTATCACTCCATGGATGTCACCTTCTTTGAGCAACAACCTTATTTCCCCAAATCTGATATTCAGGGGGAGACTAATTTTATCCTAGAATATCAGCTTTGGGATATTGAAGAATCACCTCATGTCTCTCATAATTCTGACCAAACTTGCCCATCACTAAATCATGAATCACTTCCTCCTCAAAATCTCTCCCTTGAGTCTTCTTACTTCCTAGAACCTCCTACTCAAGATCAAGCCAACAATCCACCTCAAAATCTGGACACACCTCAAAATCTGGACACTATTCAATCAACAAAGAGTGATGAATTGATTACCTACTCAAGGAGGAGAAAGAACCAAAAGGAGATGGAACAACAAGCATCTCTTGAGCAAACCCAAGAGTCTGACTCAAGTCCTAGACCAAGTGAAGATCCACCAGGTAACACTAATCCTGAAACTAATGATGACAGTGGCCTTCCTATTGCTGTGAGAAAAGGGGTAAGATCATGCACAAAACATCCGATATACACATTTGTGTCATATGAAGGATTGTCACCGAAGTTCAAAGCTTTTGTTGCCAACCTCGACAACATCCAAGTTCCTAATAATATACAAGAAGCTCTCGGCTCACTAGAATGGAAATCAGCAGTGTATGAAGAAATTCATGCACTAGAGAAAAATAGAACTTGGGAAATCTCTGACTTACCAACCGGGAAACGCCCAGTAGGCTGCAAATGGATCTTCACAGTAAAATATAATGAAGATGGGAGTGTTAATCGGTTCAAGGCACGGCTGGTTGCAAAGGGATTCACCCAATCATATGGAATCGATTATGAGGAGACATTTGCTCCTGTAGCCAAGTTAAACACAGTTCGGGTTTTATTATCTTTGGCTGCAAACCTTGACTGGCCTCTCCACCAACTAGATGTCAAGAATGTCTTTCTAAATGGGGACCTAACTGAAGAAGTGTACATGGAAATTCCCCTCGGATTTGAGACACAAACTACATGCAACAAGGTTTGTAAACTTAGGAGATCTCTATATGGGCTCAAGCAATCTCCAAGAGCTTGGTTTGAAAGATTCACAAAGGTAGTGAAGAAGCATGGCTACTCTCAATGTCAAACGGACCATACACTATTTGTTAAACACTCTTCTGCAAGAAAACTTGCTATCCTCATAGTGTATGTGGATGACATAATCCTAACAGGAGACTATGAAGAGGAAATCTGCACCATCAAAAGTTTACTAGCTGCAGAATTTGAAATCAAGAACCTTGGGAATCTTAAATATTTCCTAGGTATGGAGATTGTAAGGTTAAGAAAGGGAATCTCTGTCTCACAGAGAAAATATGTCCTAGATCTCTTAAAAGAGACTGGAATGCTCGGGTGTAAGCCGGTAGATACTCCTATGGATCCAACTATCAAACTAGGAGCTAAGGAAAATTGTGCACCCGTGGACAAAGGAAGATACCAAAGATTAGTAGGTAAACTAATATATCTATCTCACACACGACCAGACATTGGATTTGCTGTTAGCATGGTAAGTCAGTTCATGAACAATCCAAATGAAGAACACATGGAAGCTGTGTATAGAATCCTGAGATACCTGAAACTAACACCAGGTAGAGGATTATTTTTTGAGAAGAACCAAAGAAGAGATATTGAAGTGTTCAGCGATGCAGATTGGGCAGGATCAGTACAAGACCGAAGATCAACTTCAGGATATTGCACTTTTGTGTGGGGAAATTTGGTCACTTGGAGAAGTAAGAAGCAGTCAGTGGTGTCAAGAAGCAGTGCAGAAGTTGAATTCCGGGCAATGGCACACGGTATTTGTGAGGGAATTTGGTTAAAAAGGGTGCTAAAGGAATTAAAAATTTCAGATGAAGAACCTATGAAAATGTTCTGTGATAATCAATCAGCAATCAGCATTGCCAAAAATCCAGTTCATCATGATAGAACAAAGCATGTGGAAATTGATCGACATTTTATAAAGGAGAAGATAGAGGAAGGAATAATCAAGATGTTGTACGTGCCTACATGTCTTCAAACAGCAGACATCCTTACCAAGGCTCTATCAAGAAAGGTGTTTGATGATCTGAGTTCCAAGCTGGGGTTAATTAATATTTACCGCCCAGCTTGAGGGGGAGTGTAGAATTATAGAGAGATTTATGTTTAAGGATCTGTTAGCAATATTAGGGGCTAATATCTAGGAGATCTACAGCTAACAGATCAGTTTTTCTTATCCCATGATTTTAGGAGATTTGGTAGTCTGTTACCAAATCTGTAGATATAAGTTTCCTGTTTTATAGCTTTCAGTTTTAGGTAGTTCTGATTTCCTTTCTAGCTGTAAATATCTCTAAAATAGATGAGCATTATCATCTATATAAAGAGGGGCCTGTAACCTTATTTGAAATATAGTGGAATCTTACTCTTTCCTTCCACAAACAAGATACCCCGAGTCTATTTTCCCTCTTTCCAGCTATTCTCCCCTTCGACAGCTGTTGCACTCTTGGGTTAATCCACTTTCCTTTCCGATGGTTTCCCAGCAACCAAACGGAGGTAAAACGAAACGGCAACCGAAGGAAAGCGAAAATGAAGAGACAAACCTTATCTGGCTGAGCATTCACATTCGTTTCTCTCGATTTTTTTTTAAATTTTAGCTAAAAATGACACTCTCTATAATTTTATTCTAAATTTTACTTATATTCAAAAAAGAAAAAGTCTGTATACAACCGTCTGCGTCCCCATTGCGGCATCACATCTAACGTGGCATAAATGAAAAACGACATCGTATCATACACCTCAGATCTACCTCGTTTCTTCATTTCTTCATTTCGCCCCCACGTTCTCTCGTTCTTCTTCTTCTCCCTTCTATTTCGAGAAAGATCCAGCACCATCTTCGTCTTCGACCTAGCCTGTAACCCCACCCACAAACTCCACCTTCGTCTTTGAGAAACCCGCAAATGCACCCACGAACACACGAATTTCTTTAATTGCGTTTGGTCCCCCGAAAACGGCCACAAACACCGCCGAACCCACGATGGGTCTCTTCTCGTCGTCGTATCCACGAAGCCACACCCACGGATCGACGAAGCACCTTTTCTCTTCTTCTCCACCCAGATCTGAAATCCCCTTCCCACAGAGCCCCGAAATCCTAACCCATGACCAAACTCGTACCCTGAAATCCCCTACCCACAGAGCCCCAAAACCCTAACCTTTAAAAAATTATAAGATGAATGCATTCTAAATTTCTCAAAACCACTACACATAAATTAGCAAATGATTTCAAGTTTTTTCAGCTTCTTTTAATGGTGTGTTCTGGGTCCCTTTTCCTTTTCTGGAAAGCAGGCCCTCGACAAATTTCTTCAGCTCAGCTTTAAAAAACGAGTTCATACAAATCTGTTATCTCCATTAATGCTATAAAAGTAATACAATAATATGAACAATTGTTATTACTCAGTGTTTCCAATGATTTCCACTGAGATGATGGCCTCAACCAGATCCACCCACGAACACGAACTCTGCAGTGCTAAGTACCTGGATTACCTGTTCAATGCAAAAGCCATTCATTGACAAAAATTTTCAAACGTAAAATGATAAATGTTGAAGAAATTTTTGTTGAAGAAATTCACCCAGAGTATTCAGAGTAGAATTGGGTCTCAACCGAATCACCTTCGTCTCACTCTCTGTTTTCGCTATAAGCCAGGGTGCCTCAAGCAGCTCATTTTTGTTTTGCAGGATGTGCCGCGGAATGAACTACGACCACCAAAGATGCACAACGGCGAAGACGGTGACCTCTCTGGTTTCGCTCTATCGTTTCCCTCTCTGGTTTCGATCTACAAAATCCAACCCAAAGCAAGTTTTTGTTCCCTCCAACGCACGACGGCACTGCAACAAGCATCTAACACACGACGGCTCAACGCATGGCGGGACCTCTTTCAGTTTCTCCCTCTTTGGTTTCGAACTACAATCACAGCAGCTTTCATTTGTCCTAAAATCTCCCAAACTGGGATTTGCTTCCTATGAAATCCTGAAATCTCCTCCCTCTCTGTTGGATTTTCCTCCGTTTCTTTCGAAATCCTCAACATCAAATCTCCCTCTCTGTTTGGTTTTCCCTCATTTCTTCCGCCTTTTTTTTTTTAATATTACAGGCTGACGTGGCAGACTGCCACATCAGCCGCGGTTCCGCAGCGGGTGTTAAACCCGGTTGTATATAGAAGAGCTGTTCAAAAAAATCTTTTACATCTCATTCACTATTCATTTCCTATTCTATTAAAATAATATTTCTCTATTCTTTCTTTAATACTTTTTTTCTTTCACTTCCGTTTACAAATTTAACTAATCAATATTTTTTCTTATGTTTTGAACTATTACTCTAGTGAATATTTTAAATAAAAATTTAAATTATTTTTAATATTTTATATTTTCGTAGTTATTTAAATTATTTTGAAAACTATTATTTAAAACTATAACAAATATGAGTATGAGAAAAAATATAGATGATTGAAAGAAAAATTAATTTAATTGAAATGAATAAAATATTGATAAAAGTGATTTAGGAGATAAATAGTGGTTCCCTATATTTGGAAAACTACTATTCATCCCCTAAACCTTTTTCCTAAAATAGGGATCTAAATGGAGGGAGATTTTGAGAGCATTCCCTAAACTTTTCCTCAAATTATAAAAAAAAAAAAAAAAGAAAAAAAAAAAAAGAGGTTATAGGGCACCGGATGGGAATGCTCTAAGATCATTCTCATCTCATTTCCTATAATTTAGTTAAAAAGTACATTTCTTAAAATATTTTCCTAAATTTTACTCATATTTCTTTATTCTTTCTTTATTACTTTTTTCTCTAACTTCCATCTACCAACTTAACTACTTAATAGTTTTTCTTATATTTTGAACTATTACTCTAGTGAGTATTTAAAAAAAAAATTTTGTGGATATTATAATATTTTTAAATTTAATTTTTTTATATTTTTGTAATTAATTAAATTATTTTTAAAATTATTATTTAAAACTATAACAAATATGAGTATGAGAAAAAATGTAAATGATTGGAAGAATAATTTGTTTTATGTATTAGAATAAAATATTGATAATAAATAATTTAGAAGATGAATAATGATTTCTTATATTTGGGAGAATTACTATTTATCTCTTAAACTTTTTTCTTAAAATAAGGATTCGGAAGTAGGAATATTTTAATTAAAACCGTAAAATAAATCGAAAAGTAATACTTTGGGATACTGTATGTGAATGCTCTAATACGAAACCCACTTCTAGACCATAACACAAAACCCAGTTCAAAAATTCAAACTTTGAGGACCAAACGTGCGTGAAACCCAAATGTTGAAGGTGTCCAAAAATCTAACAGTGCATAAATAGGGAACTCTTTTGACAGTGACCAGAATGTTTGGTTTAAGATTTTGACCAATGGTAGACAAAAACTTCAAATTCTAGCAATGGGAGAGGGTTGAAGAAGGGAGGGATAGGCATCAGAGACCAAGGTGGCAATGTCAGAATAGGCTGGGATTCCGGAGCATTTCGATTTTGAATGGAGCAAAAAGACAGTGGTGTTTGCTTTATTCAAAATGGTGCGTTTTTTCCGTTTAATTTTAAAGAAAATGTCTATTTGCAACCGGTCAAAAAAATTATGGGAGCACTGCATCCCACATAGCCGGTTGTTTTAGGGAAGAAAAAAAAAGTCATCTTAAATCGAAGAATTTCAATGAAAAGAAGAACTTCAAAACGCTATTATCATTCTATTCCAGCCATCCATGAAACCGAGTGGCCGGTTTCTTACCTACTTCAAAACGTTGTTCTCATTCTTATTTGGCTGCAGAGAAAGTGGAAGGAACAAAGACGCCTATGAAGCCGCCATCCAAAACTAACAAAATTTCGGAATTTGCAATTTCACGACTTAATTTTTCGTAGCCGTCACATGCTTTAGAAATGACAACAACATCGTGTGATATCCTTGTAGCTTTTGTTTTCAGGTGATGGATCTTTGCCTCTGTCTCATGCTCAAGCCGCTTAACATTTGCAACTGAATCTCTATTGCTCTGCTCTCTGCAAGTTTCCTCTGGAACTCACTCTTTATTTGGACTCGATATTCAGTAAAACCAAAGAAGCCGTCCACAGCAACGACGATGACGACAGGTTGTTCGAACATGGGCCTACAGAAGATAGTTCCGATCTCTCCTCAACTTGGAAAATTCCTCGACAATGCCACCGAGTCCTCTCACACCCTCCAGAACCCTGACAATAAGAGAGAAATTTTATGTGATGAGAAGCTCAAGTCCATTTTCAATGGGAAAGACGCAGTTGGGTTTCAAGAAATCACCAAGTTGTTATCCATCCATTTTGTGAAGTCTGGTTGATGTTTGGGCTTTTGTGAACCTTTGTTGCTGCAGTGGTCTGCTACTCGATCGAAGAAGAAGAAAAATAGAAAATGATGTTTGCTTCATAGCATGCTACACCGAAGGAAGAAGAAAAATCTAGAACTTTGCTTTGTTTTGTCCCTTTTTTTATTTTTTTTATTTTTTACTTTCACATAAGCTTTGCCATGTACAGCCGGTTGCATTCCGTTTGCCCATGCCGGTTGTCCGTAGCAAAACTGAATTTTAAATGGGCATGAAGGGACTGCAAACATAATTTCTTTATTAATTTATTGTGCAGTGCTGTCGTCTAGGAAAAGTTGGGTGGCAAATCGTGTTTTCAGGTTGTGTTAAGTTATAAACATTCGACTATATAGGTCAATCTGAACCCAACCTGTTAAGTTGGACGTGTCAAACTTCCAAACTCTAACCCAACCCATTTAGATAACAGATCGTGTCGCGTCACCCGTTTTGACCTGTTTAATAATTAATTAGAAATATGTTAACACGACATAACACAACTCATTTTAAGTTTTAACCCATTTGTTTCATGTAAATGGTTTGAACTAAAACGCATAACTCATTTAGCCTATTTAACATAATTTCACATAAAAGTTAAAATCTATATTTATTAATAACCACAATATCTTAAAAAATATATATCAATAATTTTAAATTTTAACATATAATAAAATCAATATTACAAACCATACAATAACAAATATGAGTATAGGTCTAAAATTTACAATCCCAATAATAAAAATTATAAAAATATAAGCATATTGAGAAATACCAATATTACAACTTAACAATAATAAAATCTTAATTTTGAAATAAATTCTAAATAGGTCAAAACGGCTTGATTTCGTATTAAGCATGTTGACCCGTTATTAACCCGTTTATAAATCGTGTTTTAACAAGTCAATCCGTTTTAATCCTAACTCGTTAACATCAAATACAAACCCACTAATTTCGTGTCATGTTCGTATTGGATTCATGGGTCATGTCACATATTACCACCCCTAAGGACAAGCTAAAAACCAACCGCAAATAACTACGGAACAATTAAATTTGCCATAAATCAATTAATTTAGGCCTGGTTTGGTTATCAAAATGAGATGAGACTTGTCTCATATAATCATTACAATTTTTTCAAACTCTTACACAAAATATAATAAACAATTCATTTTTTTTAAATTTCAAAACAAAAATTATATTATAAAATTATATTCTAATAATATCTTATTCAACTTTCAACTTTTATCTCATCTGATTTCATCTGTGTAACCAAACAAGGCCCTAGCCTTTGTTTTGTTTCATAATGGTCTCAATTTATCTCATCTCATCTAATCTCATCTTAACATTTAAATACTATTTAAATAGAAAAATCTTGCAATTTTAAATTTTAAATTTTAAACTTTTCAATTTTTTCATCTAATAATTACAATTTTATCAAAATTTCAAATAAACACAAAAAAATTCAACTTTTTCAAATCTCAAAACAAAAATAATACTAAAAATTTATATTAGAACAATATTTTAAATTTATAATATTTTTATTCAACTTTTTATCTCTCATTTCTCAAAACTCCATAGAACATATTAATTCAAATCATTTCAATACTATTCACAAACCATCCACTGTTATTATTTATTGTCTTATCTTATTTCATTTGTGTAACCAAATGATGCATTAATGTATGTCTGGAATTGTGGAGTATAATATAGCTTTTAATTTAAGGATTTTTAGTCATAGAGCTTAAGTTTTGAGTTTTACTATTAAAAAGTTATTTACTATTCAATAACTATATGTCAATTTTTTTCAAATCTCAAATAAAAATAATACTAAAATATTATATTATAACAATATTTTAAATTTATAATATTTTTATTCAACTTTTTATCTCTCATTTCTCAAAACGCCATAAAACATTTTAATTCAAACCATTTTAATATTATTCACAAACTATCTCGTTGCTATTATTTATCGTCTCATCTTATCTCATTTGTGTAACCAAATGAGGCCTTAGTGTATGTTTGAGATTGTGGTGTATAATATAGCTTTTAATTTAAGGATTTTTAGTCATAGAGCTCAAGTTTTGAGTTTTATTATTAAAAAGTTATTTACTATTTAATAACCATATAACAATTTTTTCAAATCTCAAAATAAAAATAATACTAAAAATTATATTATAACAATATTTTAAATTTATAATATTTTTATTCAATTTTTTATCTCTCATTTTTCAAAATTTTATAAAACATATTAACTCAAACCATTTCAATATTATTCACAAACTATTTCACTGCTATTATTTCTCATCTCATTTTATCTTATTTGTGTAACCAAATGAGGCCTTAGTGTATATTTGAGATTATGGTGTATAATATAGCTTTTAATTTAAGGATTTTTAGTCATAGAGCTTAAGTTTTGAGTTTTACTATTAAAAAATTATTTATTATTCAATAACCATATGTCTAAAATACTTCAAACATGTTATATTTATTTAGAAATAATATAAAAAAATATTTGTTGAGTTAAAAATGACATAACAGGTGATTTGAGGAAGTGTCGTGTATGTAATAAGATTATAGGGTAAATCTGTAATTATCTAAAAGTTGTATTGATATTTTCATCATTTTACAGTCTTTTTTAAAATTAAAACTATGTTCCACAATATTAAAAAAAGCACATTTGGATAAAAGGATCAGAATGATAATGTACATTTTAGTTTTTTTGAAATTAAAAATATGTAATAACCAAATAAACTAATTTTATCATTAAATTTTTTTGCAACTATTTAAGCATTTTTCACCATCTCTGACGCAACCCCATACAGGCTCTTTAGTCTACGAAGCAAATCTTATAATATCAACGTTAAAAAATAAAGTTAGTATAATATCTCTCTGCTAATATATAAAATAAGATTAATTTCTTTCTATCAGCATAAACTTTTGGAATAAGTGATAATTTCACTTGATATTATAATAAAGGTTATGAATTCAAACCCTAACTCTATACTCATTTAATTAAATATTCTACGTGTTGGGTCCACTCATTGAATAAGAGTATGACTCACACATGAAGGGTAGTGTTAAGATATAAAATAAAATCTACTTCTTCTTATCAGTTAATTTTTAGAATAAATGGTGATTTTACACTCTCATTTCAAACTCTTTATTTTTACTCAAATTTGTATTGTCAACTATGTTGATATACTAACTTTTTTTGTACTTCACTTTACAATTAATCAATGCAAGCATGATGTTTTATTAAATTACCATAGTTTTTATATAGAGTTGAATAATAATAAAAATATTTTAAATTGATAGTTTTCTATTAGTATTTAGTATAAGAGTAATACTAAATATAATTATAAAACGTGCAAATTCTACATTTCATTTTAAAAAAATATAGAACCCATTATAAGAAAGTGAGATTTCTTTATATTAGTCTCATGTATATTCTACTTTTATCTTTTTTAAAATGATTGTAAAAGACTTTGCTCATAAAAAAAATGTACAAATCACTCTTTACTCTTTAACATAGGGGTGCTACCCGTATATGCAGGTGGGAGGAAGGGTCTATGCAAGAATGGGGTCGACCCTTCCTCCCACCTGCATATGTAGGGAGTAGTGTTTCCACCCCCATCCCCGTGAGGCGGGGGGCCCATTCCAATGATATCGATGGCTTATTGGGTCTAAAAATTATTTTTGGATGGGTCCAAAAATATTTTTTTGACCTAAATTATTATATAATTTAAATTGTAAATTTAAATTTGTAAATATAATCATAATTTAAAAACTAATAATATAGTTTTTAAATTTGTTAGACTTGTATTCATAATATTGTATTGCCTTGGTCTCTTAGGCCAATCTATATATAGGAGGCCAAGACAATACAATCTTACTTGAGCAATATGTGACTCACTATAAGTTTAACAATTTTTTTTTTTATAAAATATATTGCATTCATTAATAACAGATATTACAACTTTGACCTGAAACATACACAACAAGCCAACTACGACAATAATAGCTCCCCAGTACACAACCGTGACTGACGTGGTTTAGTCCATGCTGCAAACCTCTACAGACCACCGTTTGAGAGACAGCACAACTCTATCCAAGATAGAGTTTATAAACCCCAATACTTTGTCTAAGACGTAGTAAATGACACACTCTATGGACAAGAAGTTCAAGAGACACACTCTATGGACAAAAGTCCAAGAAACTATGATCTGTCTCATCTTATTACAACTTTCTCAAATTCTCACACAAAATAAAATAAACAATTCAACTTTTTTCAAATCTCAAAACAAAAATAATACTAAAAAATATATTCTAACAATATTTTATTCAACTTTTTAACTTTAATCTCAACTCAACTTATCTCATCTCATATCTGAAAACAAATGAGGCCTATGTGTTTTTTATTTTTATTTTTCTAAAACAAAAGATATAACATAAATTAAAGATACATAAGAAAAAATGAATTACATATTGGAAAGACATAGAACCGCATTTTCAACCTTTGAGGAAAAAAAAAGACAAACAGAGTGATTGTGATGGCGCGTGAGAGCCATGTGCTACCATAGGAGTATGACGATCAGTCAGGTCTGAAGTAACCAGTGGCACTGGACCTAGAAAAGCTGCACTTGGCGACAGAAGAGCACCCTTGGCGGTGGTGCGTGGATTTCACGCCCCCACTTTGGACCTCGCATGTGGCTCACGCACAGTGCCGTTCGGCGAAATTCTTCGATCATCTGAAAGATCGGCGCCTTAGAAAACCTGCGGTAGGGTGAGTGGTGGTCGCCGGACGCAGGAGAGCAGCAGATCGATCTTTCTTCATACTTAGCCCTGAAAAAATAACCAAAAAAAGAAAAGGAAAGAAGAAAACTAGAGAGGAGATGAAGGAGGGAGGAGGGATAAGCCGAAATTGTGCATGTTTTGATTTGGTGGTGGTTTTAGAGAGAAAGATGAGTCTCTCTCTAAAACTAGGGCTGGCTATTCAATCACTATAAGTCTAATAAATTGTAATATATACAATTTGTATATATATAAGCAGGGGTGGGGGAAATGTAGGCCGGGGTTGGGCCCAGCCCGCCCCCAAGCTAGATGCTACTGGCGAGACCCACCCCTACCTTAACATACTTCCTTAAAACTCATGCTCCAATAGCAGTCAAGTTAACGGAGATGGATATCCACTTTCGTTGCCCATGTGGATCCATTGCCATCGCCAACTTTATTTATATGGCCCATGCACCATAGGTAAGGGTTTCATAAATGCTATATACAACCGCCCTAGGAACTTTTGGGGGACCGTTGTCCACATGGAGATGAAATACTCCGTTTCATTTGATGACTCAAAAACCCCTCTCCTTCCCTTCGTCTTCTCCACTCCAACCAAGCAGATCCCTTCGTCTTCTCCACCCCCGGTTGTCTCCACGAAGCCACCATCGAAGACCACTTCATCATCTCCACTCAGAGCTACCCCTTCTCTTCTCCACTCAGATCTAGTCTCCACGAAGCCACCATCGAAGCTCCATTCGTCTTCTCCACAGACCCACGAAGCTAACCCCTTTGTCTTCTCCACTCAGAGCTGGTTTGCTCGAACCCCCTTCGTTTCTCCACTCAGATCTAGTCTCCACGAAGCTAACTCCTTTGTCTTCTCCACTTAGAGCTGGTCTGCTCGAACCCCCTTCGTTTCTCCACTCAGATCTAGTCTCCACGAAACCACGATAAAAACCATCAAAGCCCCCTTCCATTAATCCACTCAAAGCTGAAATCCACTAAGGTGAGTCCCAACACCCAAGGAAGCCATATTCACAAACATTGGTGATTTCTCCCTAAAAAAACTAGATAATAACTCGCCAAAGCAAACCCAACAATGAAGGCTAGGAAGGAGCAAGAGGGTAGAGAGAAGATAACAAAGAAAAGAACCCAAAAACAAATGATGAAAATATCAAACAAGAAATCTAATGCAAAGAAGTGAAGATGAGGTAGTTGGATCAGTGAAGTTTTTTTTTTCAAGGCCAATTTTTTGCAGAAAGATTATCTGCAACTAGCGTCCATTCTTATTCTCATCTCCAACTTTCTTTTCATTTTATTTAATTTAATAGATGATTTGTTTTTTTTACTCTCCATATCATCTTGCATCCATTGTTTGTAATTTGATTTCATTTGCATATATCTCATCTTCTGCCATAACAGCGATGCGCTCAGACTTTTAACAAATATATACATATATATATATATCGGCTAACCGTTTAATCTCCACATGAGTAACGGTTTCCCAAAGGTTACCTAGGGGTGGTTGTCTATATCATTTCTAAAGGGTTTTTCTTAGATGAACTTTCTTAAGTATATTTTTAAACTTTAATTATGTCTTAGCTTTTAGGTATTATCATCTAAGTCACGCTATATACAAGTCTAACGTATAAATTATAATACATCATTTATTACAAAATTTATTATATTCATAAAAATAGTCAAGATACTAATATTTTTTTACTTATAAATCGACTTCCATATATTCAGTATGTTTGGAAGAGCCTTGCTACTTTTCTCAAAAAAGAAAAAAAGAAAAAAAGAAAAAATTTTTGATATTCATCATCTCACACACTACACACCACTTTTTTTTTTTTTTTTTTATTCATGTTATATTAATTGAATTCTTCTATTTATCATCCCTATACCACATACTTACTAAAAAAAAATTAAAAAGATAAAAAAATTATATATCATGTTTAGTGTAGATATGATGATTAGAACTTTTCTTAATAACAACGTTATCAAATAAATTTATATTATCACAACTTTATTGGATTATAGTGCTTGCGCGAACCATTTTTTATGGTTATTTTATTAAATTTAAATTTTGGATTTATTAAATTAAATATATATTCTATAGGCCAAACAAAATTTTGAATTAAAATCTAAAAAAATACAAATTTTATCACTTGAGCTAATTGATAATATTTATGAGTGTATACATATTTAATAAAGGAAAATTCTATACATTACACTACCATCTTACTTTCATCCTACTATGTAAGATGTGAAACATTTATCACTATTAAATGATTCTTTATTGGATTATTTTTTTATCATCTAATGGTGATAAATATGTCATATTATATAGTGAGATGAAAGTAAGATTAAATTAAATAGCATCAAACTTGTTTATTGTTGATCACAAATCAGAAATTAAAACTATGCTTATAAAAATGTAGGGGCATTGTAGATGGAGATGGTCCAGATAGAGGTGTTTTCGACATTTCGGAAGAGAAAATCCTATTCCAACATATTGACCCGAAAGCCAAGACCAATCACCAGTTCATTTACTTTCGTCGATACCAGTAAATTCAAAATCGCATAGAAAAGTTCTACTCTTCATCCAGTTTTAAGATCACACACCACACGAGCTGATGTGGCAAACCCGGTCTACTTACAATCCGGTTCAATTGCTAAATCCTAAGGAAAAATCCCTATCCCTCTCCCTCCCGTGAATCCCCCATGACGATTTCATCTTCTCCCATCTGAGAACTTTGTCTCCCCATTAGTCCCCAATCGTCGATCCCATCTGAGAAATCACTATTGTCGAAGATCCCATTTTGGTGCATTCACTGCAAAACCCCAATACAAAACTTTGTAGGCAACAAGCTCCTTCCTTTAGTGCACTCATCGCAAAATATTCCTTCACAAAACCTTCAGTGATGCCTTGAACAAATGATTGGATGAAAATGCACACCACATAACATACACGCAAAAGCAGCACTGTCAGCCAACCATTTTGGTGGCTCTGACTCAGTTTTTTCTCTCACATTGCCAAAATTAGTCTCTGTCAAAGTTTGGGCCATCTCTTTCCAAGCTTGTTCAATTAGATGGCTTGACTCCAGTGAGAATGTGGACCCGTGGATGTCACATGAAGCAATAGCACCCACTTTCCCAAGTGCTGCAAGCAACATCTCCACCATCACATCTCACATGGTCAACTCATTTTCTTCCCCAAGGTACTGGCCCCATCCTATGTCTCATTCAGGGAAGTAACCCCCATTCGTGTGAAAACCTCTAGCCCACTCTTCATGCTCGCTTTCCAACATAGGAGGAACAAAAATAGGTATCCAAACCCCAGTTTCTTCAGAAAGTGGTGAAGAAGTATTTTCCTTGCTGCTAGTGGCCAGCTTTGCAGACTCGTTAGTCAGTCAGTCGTTCTCGTCAGAGATCCCAGACGGTGACTGTTGATGTCGTGTTTCGCATGCCTGGACCTCTCCACGCTGGCAGCGCTCGAGCTCTTCCTTGCAAGGAGGAGAACGGGGAAGCTCGGGGGCTGTGATACCTCTGACGCTCAATTTGTCTAGGGTTGTAGAAGAAGAAAAAGAAAGAATAGAGACTAGAAGGAAATAGCAACAATGTTCAAATGTGAGAGAACAACCCTCCTCTTGGTGAAGAGGGGTATCTATATCTAATGGGGGTGGATCCCGGGGTGATAGCGACAGGTGGCTACTTCGTACCGTGATCGCACGTTCCCGTTGAACCCTGCTCCACGCCAATCTTGTCAGTCCTAGCTTGGACCGTTGCAGGCATTCAGATAGGTGCTCAGTTGCGCGCCAACCCCTAGGCGCATTAAATGCAATGTGGCTTCCCTGTGGCGTGCTTGCCCACGACTCATTTAATGTGGCGTGGCCCCGGGGCAGTTATGTCAGGGGCGAGGATGTCTCTAATGGCCGGCTAGCTCCCGTTTACCAAACTGCCCTATTAGGGTCGGGTGCCCCCTGGTCAGTGGCCATGATCATGTGTCAAGTTACGTCGTTTACTCCTCTATCTCATAAGAACATCTGACTTGACATTTCTCATCCTGAACTTCTTGGGCCGGGTCGTTCCGTCCTAAGTCCTGGACGTGGGCTTGGGCCTGGTGACCGACCCACCCTAGGCCCCATGCACTGGGCTTGGTACCCCTCTCGGCCTTGTCCTTGGGGATTCTTCCTCTCACAGTGACGGTGAAGGCTAGTGGAGGAAGAACGTTGGTGGGGAGGGAAACAAAATTTGAAATAATCCACCTTGTGCTCTGGTTTGGGTATGGGTATGGGTATGGGTATTTAGGGTCTAAAACCAAAATGCTTGCATTTTTATTTCTTAAAAAAGAAAAAGCCACATCACTATTTCATGTGATGCATGTGGAAAAGAGGTAGATGAGTAGAATTACTTAACGGCATAAAACCCACACAAAACTATATGTTTGTCAAGTAGGATGTGACACAAAATTTTCATCTCATCTCATCATTATAATTTTTTTAAATTTTCACACAAAATATAATAAACAATTCAACATTTTCAAATACAAAAATAATAATAATATTAAAAAATATATTTTAAACTTTTATTTAAAATAAAAAATTCTCGTCTCAATGTTCAAAAATTCTCTTTCATCTCCATCTCTCAATCTCTCTCTCTCTCCTCTATCCAGTATCAGAAGAAACAAAATGGTGTAACTTTAGAATAAACTCTGAACACGTTCGTATCCATCTGCTTCAAGCACAGGCGGGAAAAATCCAAAACAAGTGGTACAGGTTTTGTTTTGGGAGAATTGGAATCGGAATGGGAACCGGTGCGTCGAAAAGTACTGACGGCGGGTCTCACGGGGGCGAGGAAGAGCGAGAGGAGAACCTAGACCAGGCGGGCGGCCAGCTCTACGTCTCCTTGAAGATGGAGAATTACAAGCGCAAGGGGGACCTCATTCCCCACGTCTACGGCTTCGTCCCTCTTGTTGGCTCCTGGGATTCTTCGAAAGCCGTATTTAATTTCTTCTCTATAGCACCCATTCTCTCGGTTATCTTTGCTGCGTTGTATTGCGTTTTTCTAGTTCTAATTTTTTTAAACTTTGTTTTCCTTTTAAAGCTTCCGATGGAACGCGAATCTGCGTCAATGTGGGAATTGAGCTTTGTTGTTCCCCCCAATCACGGTAACCATGTTTCTCCATGAGGTCCTTACTGAATTAATCATCTTAATTGCTTTGGAAGTGCTTAGTCGCTTCTGGAAGCATAAAATGCCTTCATGCATGCTCAATAAATCAACAAACAACGCTTCCAAAATATACTAATTTATCATTGTTCTTGGTTTCATAGAACAAAAATAAAAGAAATTGTTGTACTCAATTGAGAAAACTAGTGTAACCACGGCGTAACACCGTGGTAGGCATTGATATGCCCACCACATCAACCATAAAAAATGATTGACTTTCCATGTCAGAAGTGTCACACTAAGGGTTCTGCAGTAGAATTTTTCTTGATATTATCCTTAATCCGTTGGAAAATATGGCTTTAGATGGTGAGAAATGAAGGAAAAAGGAATCTAATTATTTCAATTTTCAAATATTGCAGCAAACAGTTATGCAATAAAATTTCGGGGTTTCGGCTTGTGTATTTCATGTTTTTATTTTGTCTTGGATGTAGAAACATTGGACTTCAAGTTTCTTTTGAAGCCTATGTACAATAATGTACCCTGTATAGTGGAGGAGGGTCCGAACCGACTGCTCACAAGGGGAACCTTGCAAGGGGATGCAAGGCTGGCTCTGTTTAGGCTTAATGCTGAAGAGGTTCTTGAGTATCGGATATTCATTCACGCTGATAGGGTTTCACCATTCGATCTTGCTGCTAGTTGGAGGGCTTATCAGGAGAACCTTCGGCCTTCGGCTGTTCGTGGTATTCCTGATGTCAGTATTAATTCAGTGCCGGTGTTGGGTGCCGAGGTGCATTTTTCACTTAAAATCCTTTACCACTAATGCTTCTTCGTTAGACTTTGTTGAAGAGGTATTCTGATGGAAAATAACTTTCAGAGTTGGATTCTCATTTCAATAAGCTATGAAATTCAGTTGAACTAAAAACATATAGAGAGCTTGTTCCTTTCCAAGAGATGATTTTATATAACAACATCAAAATTTGAATTTTCTTCCCTATGCCAAATTAGAAGCTTGAGATATCTTTAGTTCTATTTAAGGCAGCTGAATATTGGGTATAAACGGATTGTTTATGAAGTGCCAATGAGGCTTTCTTCGCTTGAAATGAGTTTATACTTTATGACATGTATTTTGCAATGTCTTATGTAGTTTTATAAGAGTTTTTTTTTTGTTCCCTCGTCGTGCAGAATGGTTCTTCAGCTAGTTTGGAGCTTGATCTTGAACATTATCTTGTTCCAGCTCCATCAACTTCCGCCAATTCAGGTTTGGTTTATGCAGCTAACAACACAGAGACTCCAAGGTCATTAACACGTGCTGGGGTTTTTAACAATATGGATGCCTCAGGGAGTGTTTCACATTTCTTTAAGGATGGCGGTGTTTCTGTTGATCGACCTGCACCTATAAAGGTTTTTCTTGGTAACCTATCCTGCAAATATGTAAATTGACTTTATTTTGGGCTTTGGAGTAATTGTAAAGCTATATTAGCATGAGGATATGACTTTCGACATTCAGGTGTTCTTTAGTCCATAATGGAATGGAACTTACTATATGCAACAACTAGCATATTTATGTTTGGCACACTTGTTGATTCAGTGGCAACACGACTCTATTACTTAAGGAGCTAGATAAGACACTTCTGGTCGATAAATCTGTCTGACTTGCATATGCCTCGAGCATTTATCCTTTTCTTTTATGAAATACTATGTTATTCTGGACCTAATGGTTTATAATCATTTGTACGTAGGAGATGGAGGTAATTGTCCCTGATTCATCCAGGGTGTATTCGGGCTCTGGATTGGTTGAATCAAAGTCAGTTGGGGCATTTTCACCTTTCCAAAAGCAAGATAGTCACAGGGGTCTCCTCGTAGATAGGGGTGTTGGATCTCCTAGGCTAGTTAAATCGGCTAGTGCAAGTACTTTCGCTATTGATCTCAAAATTGACACAGAAACAAAGGTTTGCAAAACTATTCATTTCCTCTAATCAGTGAAGATTGTGCAGGTCAAATAATTGCTTTGGTGGTGTTGGTTTTATTAAATGATTATGTGGTTTCTTTTTAATTGTTAGAATTCAATGCCGGCTGCCGCTGGAGCTGTTGCAGCTGCAGCTGTAGCTGATCAGATGCTTGGACCAAAGGAGGATAGACATTTGGCAATTGTCCTGGTATTTCTTTGCAGGACTGGAATTCAAAATTTGAACCTTGATAGCCTGAAAACTAGGTGTTGGCAAATATTGCCAACATATCAGTTTCCCATTTCTAGCTTCATAAGGAGTACCATTGAGAGTGAATAGTTCTAAATTTTTATTTTGACTTTAGGTTGGTTTGCCAGCTCGAGGAAAGACTTTTACTGCAGCCAAACTTACTAGATATCTTCGTTGGTTGGGTCACGATACCAAGCATTTCAATGTTGGAAAGGTCATTTACATTCTCACCATGACTGTTCCTTTTGCCCTTCAGACCACTTGTTAGTGGGGAAAAATATGAAGATGAAAGCTATCCTGATTTTTTTTTTTTTCTCTTGGTTGCAACAGTATCGACGGCTTAAGCATGGGGCTAATCAGGTACATCACTGACCTGTTTTCCACATTGATAATTCTTTTAAGTTTTCTGAAGTTTGGTATGAGTAATTTCAGGCAGATCTGACTAATTGATTGTAATTTGTTGAGTGGTTTACTGGTTGTGTGATGGTGGTGTGATAAATACATTTGAATAGTTGATCTCGTAGTGTTCATAATGATGCTCTGTTTCCTTCTCTACTTGTCTCACTATTTCTATATATGAATTTTTTGTCCTTAATCTCACCTCCTCTTATGTCATCAAAGGCTCACAATTTCATATGATTCATAACCGTGAAGATGACATGCAAAAGTGCAAGGCAGAGACGATAGTAGAAAACTATTTGAGAAATCTTGTCAAATAGCTGATGGATGTGCATGAATAATTCCTAGATCGTATTGGTAGGATTGGATCGGGTTTCCAGTCCACTTCAGCAAACTAATCTACAAGTACATGTTGGGATTGAAGGGGAAAAAAGAACTGGGTGTGGGCTTGGGTTACAATCGGTCTGTCATGATGTAATGTTGGGTGTTGATGCCAATTTTGGTATACCTGCCACTGCCTCACTCCCCTGCAGTCAGAATGAACCTCGGAAACCCAAGGGGGGACACCTCCAATACCTAAGTTAGTTCTTTACCCTTTAGAGCGTATAGTATTAACGAGGAAAAGATAAGGGATCAGGATCTAGGTTTACCTCCCATTTCCTATATATTGCTGGAGCTGCTGGCAAAGCCCCCCTTTTTCCTCTACGGCCCGATATGGACATTTAATGCAGTAACCTGCTCTAAGCGTTTGATCTTTACGGCTTGCCATGGGCATGTCCCTTGAGAGGGCATTTCGGGGCATTTAATACGGTAACTCCCTCTGGGCCTCTAATCTTTACGGCCTGTCGTGGGCAATGAGGGGGCATATTGGGGCATTTAATGTGGCAACCCTCTCTGGGGACACAATTGTCGTTCTGGTCTGACATGACCACCAACTGAGCCGGTTGGGATGGACAGGCCAATGTCGATAGGTTAGCCTTCACAGGTCGTACTCTGCTGGGATGTGGCCGAACGGTGACGCCCGTTCGTGGATTTCCCCTCGTTGGGCGGTCCTTAGCCGTGGGAGAGAGGGGCCTCCAGGCCCTCTTTGACTCTGCAATTTTCTGGGCCCATTTCCCATAACATTGGGATATATTAATTTTGAACAAGAGGGAGTTGGAGTTTGATAGGAGGGGGTACAAATGTGGTTGCCTCTAATTATTGTGGCCTTTCAAAACAAGCTAGCCTGGAAGTTTTTGTTGCTGGAGGAAGTGTTGTCTTTGAAATGTTAGGGGCTTCATAGTTTAGGAGAGGAAGCCTAATGTTTAATCTGTCTGCTACATCTGCCAGTGCAGCAGAGGGCACCCAAGCTTTTACAGGGGAATGTATTTATATCCTTAAGATGTCAGGGTCTTCATATTTTGTCATCAGGCCAAGGTTTCTTTTTGGAACATCTTACTAAAGTCTGAATAAGATTTCATTAGTTTTCTTAACTTTCTGGAATGGTTCCTGATAAATGAAGAATATATTTGTGCAGTCTGCAGATTTTTTCCGAGCTGACAATCCTGAAGGAATGGAAGCACGCAATGAGGTGAATATTTACCAGAATGATTTGTTGCTTTGAGTATATCCTGCAAGTATTAATTTGTTCTCTATATTATTCATGGCTTATGTAGATGAGGTGAATGAATATGGTGATGAGGGATAATAGTTAATTGATTATACTATTGTGAATTGGGTGTATCATCCCTCTAAGACCTGATTTGTTATTACAATGTGATACGAGTAGTTTTTTTTTTTTAAATTATATTCTGGTCAATTGGTAATATTAACGCCATATTAACCCTCTTCTTTGTACATAGTTTTAATATATCACATGCTACTAGGTAGCAGCCTTGGCTATGGAAGACATGATATCTTGGATGCAAGAAGGTGGCCAGGTAAGTAAGTTTATCTTTAGATTCTTTCGTATATCTGTGGCTTCTGCTAATCCATTTTTTTTCATTAATCCCAATTTGGTTTTAGGTAGGGATATTGGATGCAACCAACAGTACCAAGAAACGAAGGAATATGCTGATGAAAATGGCTGAAGGGAAATGCAAGGTACCATGATCACGGCATGGGTAGGGAACCCCATGCATGAATGGTAGTATAAATAGTATTGAATCTTGATGCATATTATTTTGTTTTAATGCAGATTATTTTTCTGGAAACACTCTGCAATGATGAGCGCATTATTGAAAGGAATATACGACTTAAAATTCAACAAAGCCCTGATTATGCGGAAGAGTATGATTGCTCTCTGAAACCAGTTACTTCTTACCTTGATTGAAAGTCGTGTACCTCATAAATTATGTCCTAATGCAGGCCGGATTATGAGGCTGGATTGCGGGACTTCAAAGATAGATTGGCCAATTATGAAAAAGTAATTGCCTCAACCTTACTTCTATAAATTGACTAGGTGAGATTTGGTTAGTAGAATGCTTTGCACCATACTAAAATATGCACCGCGCTCCTGTTACAAGGTTTATGAGCCTGTAGAAGAAGGATCTTACATCAAAATGATTGATATGGTCAGTGGAAACGGTGGACAAATACAAGTAAGTTTGCTGACTTTATTTGTTTGAAGAATCTTATGTAAAAAGTTGTTTTCTAGTAAATCTATGTTTATCTTTTAATTGTGCACTCTGTTAATTGGTTTGAAAATTGTTTGATGATTATTGAGAAATTTTGGATGTGGTATTAATCTTAATTTAAATTCTATTAAATAGTACTTTAGTTCATAGCATTGGCCTCTTGTATACTCCCTGCGTACATGGGCTATGCCTAATTATGTGGATTAATAAATTTTTACTTATAAAAAAAGTTCATGGCATTGGCTTCCCTGCCAGGTAAGGGGGACTGGTCAGGGGCAGTAGTGTGGGGCAGTAGTTGTCAGTTAACATGTTTGTTGTTTCTTGTAAGCTGTCGGTATTACTTAAAATATATATAGACATATATATGTCCTGCAAATCCCTTGATGTTCATGCATCTTTGTCGTCCTCCTGATGTAATTGTGCTGTGAGACCTTGATTTTCGATTTACGGAAGACATTTTTTATTTTTTCAGGTGAACAATATCAGTGGCTATCTTCCTGGGAGAATTGTATTTTTCTTGGTATGTTCTTGTGAAAATATGGTCATGGTATATATTATATCTTCCTTATTTTATAAGGCTTTGTGATCTCCAGGATCTTTTCTCATCTTGTTTAAGCAATATGACCACATCTGGTTTGTTCTTTAGTATGCAAATTGGTCAACTGCATGGCTAGCTCTCACATATTTATAATTCTTGTGCAAAGAATTGTCATTTTTCAAATTTTTGATGAACATCTCTGCGTATGTGGCTGTACTATGTAAACAGCAGGTATGCCCATTTGTGTCAATGATAGCTTAGGATGTACTGGATATGGCCTAAATAAGTTTTTTTTTTTGCAAGTAAGTTGGGCTTGAAAAAGATCAAATTAAGAGATAAAAGTGTAAACTGTGATAATTAATAATCTTCACATAATAGGTTCCCCACATATTTTCCAATAGATTTGTTTCACTAAATTTAAGCTTGTAAATAGGGACTGACTTCTATATCACTACACTTTAAGATGAATGAGCGTAGAGTAAGGTTACCTGGAAGGCGGTACATTTAGTTTCGTGGCATCCCTATGGGAATGTGGAAAGCTTGGACCCCTTATGTCGTATGGTGGGGGTAAGCTCTGTTGGTTTGCTACTTGGTCATAGTACACATTGGGACACGATTTGGGTCATGTGAAGATCACCATTTGTATTTATGCATGCATGCATGTAGCCATGTCGGTAGGTAGGTATGTACATGTATGGATTTCACCATTTGTATTTTTGCGTTGTTTTCAGATATGAGATCTTTTTGTGCTGTTGGTCAAAAAAATAAAAAGAGAGATTTTTTGTGCTGTTACCATGTTGATAAATCTTCAGATTCTTGGAATGTTTCATCATATCTGTTGCAGGTTAATACCCATCTCACACCCCGCCCAATTTTACTTACTCGGCACGGGGAGAGCAAGGATAATGTTAGAGGCAGGATTGGAGGTGACACTGCTGTGAGGTATATCTTTCGCTTTACCTTGGAGACCGTATGGTAGTATCTTTAATTTTCATCTGTTCATACAGATATGGTATTCTCTTTGAGAAATGTCTTCTTTATGGGGAGATGGTTTCCAAGGAATAAGTTTGGTTTTGACAATCTGGTGATAAGATTTGGAATTTATCCTATTTTTTTTCCTTTTATTGGTGGTACTGCTAGAACTGCACGCTTGGAGAATTTGGAATCTCAAAGCTGGAGGGTTCGACCCTGACTCTAATGCCTCTAAAAGATTTCCTAGCAAAAGAAATAATAATTCTACTCTTTTGCCCTTCCGGGAGCTTCTTAAGAACATAAATTTGGCAAAAGAGACATGACAAAAATAGAAGAAAGTCATCAAGTGCTGTCAATTGGTTGAGGCTGGATGGCTTCTGTGGTCTTCTAAGGAAAACACATCAATCACATTGATATATCATAACTGTATCTCATCTGAACCTTTAATTAACACGAAGGGAATGATTGACTATGAAAACACCAACTGCTACTCATAAATGCATCAAAAAATGAAGGTCAGGTTGCTTGGTTCAAAACCCAGAGAAGTCATAATATACCTTCCTGATTTGATGTTTTTGGTGAATATTTTGTATAACATTATACAATGACATGCCAACAGTAACACTAAAGTTCTATCTGAAAATTTGAATGTTTTATCTGTACCTAATCTTCTTCTGGCATCTAATTAGTTTTTTTACCCTTTTCCTATCATGAGTGTAGCCCTGTATCTGGTTTCATTTTCTTAAATTCTGAGATATGTGTGCATGTTTTTCCCTGTCCGCTTAGCTGTCTAAGCTATGCATTGTGATTTATTTATGAAATTTAGTTCTGCCATGGAAATCGGTTTCAAACCATGATGTGACTCACCCATCTATACTGCAACTTGTTTGTACAGTGATCGTGGAGAAGTTTATGGTAAAAAGCTGGCTAACTTTGTTGAAAAGCGACTCAAGTCAGAAAGGGCTGCTTCTGTAAGCTTCTTTATATTAATGATAGTGATGTTTAGACTTTTATTGTATCATTTACTTTGAAGCAATACTTTTTTTGCGTTTATAGTGACTTGCATGTATTCTTCCAAATACAAGAATTGAAGCAATAGTAAGTCGATTCTCGAACCATAAAGGACCTTACTCTTTTTCCTCCCCTTTGCAAGGCAAACAAAATAACCTACTTTTGTTTATTTCGTTCAACCGCTGATAGACTTGGGAATGCAACTATCTTTATTTGAGGTTTTGAAATTCCTTTTCTTGCGCTCAACTATCTTTATTTGACTTGGGAAGACAACTATCTTTATGAAACAAATTGGTAATTGATGTTCTCAAAAGCCAGAAAGAATGCCAAGATGTTATGTATTGACCTAAAAAAAACTCAAACCACATTTGGACTTATACTCTAAAGCTAAAGATCTAGTCAAGGTTATGTATGGAACCTATTAGAATCAATTATAATCCACAAGAATTTTTTCCTCCTAGGCAATGTGGGACCCCACACACCCTTTACTACTAAATCTAGGGTATCGTAATCTCTTCTCCATAAATCTCTGGCATCCTGTCAGTCCATTTTGTTGTGGGTGGTTCAGCTCGAATTGACAAATCCTACATTAAAGCATATTCAGTACATATAATGTAGCACAAGCGTTACATTTTAAAGCATTTGCAAACTTGAATTTATAACATATTGAAAGGCTAGTGACATGGCATATAACATGACAATTAATTTAACATAATGTAACATTTAAACTTGAACATTAAGGGCATGGTCATACTTGCCTAGACTTGAATGTGTAAATGGATAGAACTTTTCTAGAATCATTCTTGCAGCTTGTCTATATTGCTTATCACTATATCGATTGACTTTCAACTATTAATTTTTGAACTTCTTTGAAGTGACGGACTACTTTCTTTTATACTTTGTAATATTTTAGATTTGGACAAGCACACTGCAAAGAACAATTCTGACAGCAAGTCCAATTGTTGGATTTCCAAAGGTTTGTCTTGGTCCACAGGAATGTCACTGAACGAAGCCTCCTTTTTTTCTACGTTTAAATGATTTTGGTGGGAGATAGATGTCTATTGAAATTTATTCTACAATGTGCGTAGGAGGTTGTGTAATTTCTTTTGTATATTTGGTAGATACAATGGCGTGCACTTGACGAAATAAATGCAGGAGTTTGTGATGGGATGACATATGAAGAGATAAAGAAGAACATGCCTGAGGAGTATGAGTACGTTGCAATTTTTATTTATTTTATTTTTTATATTTTATCCGTTTCTTTTAGTTGGTAAATACAAGAATGTATATAAATCTCTCCGAATAACAGTTAGTTCAGTACATTTTTTGTTGGTATGAATAAGCTGTGTTTTATTTAAGGTGTGTGCTGGATAATTATGTCATTGAAAAAATGTCAGGGCACGTAAGAAGGACAAGTTGAGGTATCGGTATCCTCGTGGCGAGTCCTATTTGGATGTTATTCAAAGGTCCGATATTGATAGTCTTTGGATCCATTGTCTTTGAATACTTTGTTTTGCAACACATTCTACAGTTTTGACATCCTCCCACACTGCAGGCTAGAACCTGTAATTATTGAGCTTGAACGACAACGGGCACCTGTTGTAGTGATATCTCACCAGGTTATATATATCATGAACTTCTGCTGTATCAAGTTTTGATGTTGCAGTTATGATTTGGTTAAGCTTCTCTATTGCTTTATTCTTGCAGGCAGTATTGAGAGCGTTATATGCATATTTTGCTGATAGGCCTCTTAGAGAAATTCCACACATTGAGGTTAGATGGCCTGTAACATTGCCTTTTTATGCTTGAATATATTTTACAGTTATCTTTACATTCCCTCCATGTTTTGTGCATGTATGTTGGGGCAAGAGGGATAAGGATCTTTCTCCTCCACTAGAATATAAGAAATCATCCTTACTAGGGTTTTCAGACAATCATCTGTTATAGTTGTTGCTAAATCCTGAGAATTACTGAAGTCAATCGGAATTTGGATCTTGATACTGTGTATGTGGAATTTCATTCTAATAGGATTGGTTTTCTGGTTTTCAGGTGCCACTTCATACTATAATAGAGATTCAAATGGGAGTTACAGGTGTCCAAGAGAAACGATACAAACTCATGGACTAAAATTAGCGTACAAGAACTCTGTAATTTTAATTGTCATCAAATGTTGAGGCAAGTTTCCATTCTTTTTATTCTCATTCGTCAACAAAAGATGTAACATACATCGCCATAAATGTGACATTGAATGCATATTTTCAATTGTCACCAATCCAAATATGGTTCTTACTACAATTTAAATTTTCCTTGTTCTTACCTCATGGGTGAAAATCCCAATGCCTTTGTTTTGTTAAATTATGGTGTTCTTGATCAATAAGAATATTGTACTATGCAAATCCAGATCCAATCCGATTTCGGTGTAGTTTGAATAGTGAGTTGAATTGAGATAAAAGTTAAAAGTTAACATAGATAAAACCCCTTTTGTACACAAACGGGTCACGAAGTTTCAAAAGGATGTTGGGTTTTCTCTATAAATTGCGTGCCCTATGACAAGTCTGTGGTGCGTTTGACCCTTAGCTGGGTCGCATGTCACAAGCCTATAGCTAACACTAGAATTTAATCACTTGCCTGAAACATGCAGCGAAAAAAGTTGGAATCTAGCGAAAGATCACTGTAGCAGCAGAGGATGGTGGTTCTTGTCTTCTAGAGTCCAAAGAAAACCTTGTCTCGTAAATTCGTAATGCTTTGATTCACATGGGAGTTGGGACCCCAGTTCCCATTCACACCTTAGTCCTGTGGATACCTCCTTACCCTACCACCAAGACTACCATACAATGATATAAGGAGCACCAAAAACAAAATGGAGTTGAAAATTTGCAGTAGAAAAAGGAAAAAACTTTGTCAAAAAGTTCAGAAAGAGTTTCAAATTAGAGGAAATCAATCTTAGGTTTAGTATGTTTTTACAACTCCTCTTAACTCATCTCATCTCATCTAATTATTATAATTTTTTTAAATTTTTACATAAAATAAAATAAACAATTCAATTTTTTCAAATCTAAAAATAAAAATAATATTAAAAAATATATTTTAACAATATTATATTTAATTTTTAATTTTAATCACATCTCATCTGAGAAAATAAACGAAATTAAAATTAAAAATTAGGCTTCGTTATCCCAAAACATTATGCTTCGTTTGTTTCAGTAGATGAGATAAAATTAAAATTAAAAATAAAAATAAAATAAAATATTGTTAGAATATATTTTTTTAATATTATTTTTGTTTTAAAATTTAAAAAAGTAAAATTATTTATTTTAATTTATGTGAAAATTTAAAAAAATTATAATTCTTAAATGAGATGAGATAAAATAAATTGGTAAGAGTTGTGAAAATAAAATTTCCGCCTTCGAGGGAAAAAAAAAAAAAAAAAAAAAAAAGCCATCGAGAGTTTTTCCGATAATTTTTTTTATTAAGTAATTAAAAAATATAAAAATAATTTTTAATGATTTTTTTTTTTTTTTTAATACTTGAGCTTATCGGAACCATCCTGAACTGCACCTCGGTGGGTGTAGCACCAAATCCGTCTTGAATAAGGGATTCTCTTGACTTCAAAGCTCGAAATATCCACCACAGAGTCACACTGACATGACATGGAGAGCGAGAGAGAGAGCTCTTGGCAGTTGCAAAGAAGGACATTAATTTCACGTAATCGTTCTTTCATGCCAAAGAAGAAGAGGGGCATTCTATTTCTTACATCCCTCACCTTTTCTGCAACGAAATAGTTCGTATGGAGAAATTGAGAGAGAGAGAGAGACCCACCAATTCTCTGCTCAGTAAGATCACAATGTTTCCTCCTGACTCGCCAAAGCAACCCACCTACATACCGACCCACATTGCCCGGCGCAATATATTCTCCTACGACGGAAACATCATGCTAGCCGCCTTAATATCTCTTCTTCTTGTCATCTTCTTCGTCTTCCTCCTCCACGTCTATGCAAAGTGGTTCCTAGCGCAAGCCCAGCAACGGAGGCGACGCTCCATGACCGTCTCGCACACGCGACGACCCTCTCGGATCCACCATTTCCATACCTTCGACTTTGACACCTCCGTTTCAAACTCTCCTAGGAAAGGTCTCGACGCCTCCGTCATCGCTACGATCCCATTGTTTGAATACAGCAAGGAGGAGCAAAAGGCGTTGGAATGCGTCATCTGCTTAAGCCCGTTTGAGGAGAAAGAGCTAGGGAGGAACTTACCAAAGTGCCACCACGGTTTTCACTTGGAGTGCATAGACATGTGGTTGAGTTCGCATTCGAACTGTCCCATTTGTAGAGCTCCGGCGGCGTGTGAAGCTAAGGTATTGACGGTTAGTACGGAAGCAAATGACGAGACTTCAGCTGTGGATTTTTTCGAGGGAGTGGGAGTTGATCAGCTTGGTGTGAGCAATGGGGATTCTGCATTGGAGATTGTGATTGATGTTCCAAATTCAGAAAATGTGACTGATCAGAATGTAGTGGCGGACGATACCAATTCTATGTCTGTGTCTTCGTCATTTTCCTCGTTGAGTTGTTCGATGAAGTGGATGCTGAACAGGAATAGATCAGAGAATGATCAGACTGATCAGAACGTAGTGGAGGAGAGTTCATTATCAATGTGTTCATCATCTTCGTCCCTGGGTTGTTCATTGAAGAGGATCCTGAGCAGGAATAGATCATCAGAACGAAAGGTTTTCCCATCGTATCACGCGAATGAATTGTAACAGAGATCATTGTGAATGCCAAACCCAGATCTTTTGTTGTATAGAATTCATTTAAGTGAACATCTTTTGTCAGTTATGCAACCTTTGTGATAAGATCAATGAACTTGAATACATGGTCTTCCTTTAAGAATGGTAGAAGTCTTGATTTTCAGTTGTTGGGCCTAAAAGTTGGGCAGTGATGTGATGTATGACGAATCCTCATAAATGCAGACATGATATTTGCACATGATTTTGTGCACACCTTTACCAGCAGCAGATGTGTCCAAAAAAGCACGTGCAATTTAAGATGTGATAAAATACAAAATACATATAACTTGACACAACAAATTACAAAAGGGTAGCATTTAAGCATGAAGAAATAATATTTATAATTTTAAAGTGTAAATTCATTGTTTTTTTTATAAAATGAATAAATATAAAATTCACGTAAAAAAAATTATTTTTGATATAATAAATTTTATTTTTTTAATTGAATGTAGGAGATTTACATATTTTAACACTATATCTAACATTAGTAATAATTTTATAATTTTGAATCTTATGATTTTATAACAAAATTCAAGTGACCGACTAAGATTTTATAATTGATTGATTAAGCCTCAATTTGGATTTGAAATTTATCTCAACTCATCATTACAATTTTTTTTAATTTTTACATAAAATATAATAAATAATTTAACTTTTTTAAAATTTAAAATAATAATAATATTAAAAATTAATATTTTAATAATATTTTATTCAAATCATTTAAAACCATCTCAACTCATTTATGAATCTAAACGAGGTCGAGATTCGTTATCATTATGATTAAAGGGATGGGTCTTATGTCATTGACTGGATAAGAGCAATTGTTGTACGAGTAATGATGGACTTATAATATTTTTATCACCACTTTACTATTTTTACTATTTTTAGTGTATTTATTTATTTATTATTTTTTAAGTATTTTTTTAATATATTTAATCATTAAGAAAAATTTTAAAAATATATAATTTTATCAAGAGTAGTGCTATATGTACTTACATATTTATTTATAAGATTCATTTTGTTAGTTTTCTTTTGAATTTTAAATTTTATGATTTTCAACGTATAAACAATAAGAAGTAAATTTTTTATAAATTTTTTTTTAAAAATATATTTAATAGTTTTCTTTCACTAATAGAATTTCTTAATTATTAAATAAAAGAAAAATTTTAAAAAAATAATAAAAGGATGATGAGGCTGTCATTATTCTTGCTCGGGGACGAAAGCAAGGGCACAGCCTTTTATGATTTTCTGGCCAATGTCTTTAGTCTGTCATGAATTGACAATTATTATGTGAAGGAAAAACGGTCAAACAACTGTTGCTATTCTCTTCAATAATTGAGGTACTTTTTCTGGATCTCCCATCAATATGTACCGCTCATTTGAAATTGAGAATTGGTACGGTGCTTAAGGGATTTCACAAAAAATAATAAGTGATGTTATCATTTTATTATTATCATATTAAATAATCTAAGACATATTTATGATTATTAAATGATAAAAAAATATTTAATAAATAATTATTTAATAATAATAAATATATCACATCATATATTTAATAGGATAAAAATAAAATAATAATATAATGTATAGAACTTTTTAAAAATAATTTATAAATTTACATAATTTTATATAATATATTAGATATATTTTATAATAAAAATAATTTTAAAATCTAGTATAATATACGGAGATTTATTTTTAAAATTTTGAATTGTTTATGGGTAGTGATAGCTTGTAATCTATTCGTAATTTATATATAATTTTAAACATAATAATATTTTTTATTATATTTAAATTTATCAAATTATAAATTATAAATTAAAATTAAAATAATATTATTTTATTACATAATTATAAATAAATTGTTATAAAGCAAGTAAGCCTATTTGTTTGTAGATACTTCTGTCTGTATGGATAGACATACATAAATCTATTAAAAAATAAAGAATATTTTTTAAACTAATTGATTATATTTATTATATTTTATTTTTGTTAAACTAATTGATTTCTTCTACTCATTATCTCTATATCACATACTTGTTAAGAGAAAAAAATAAAATAAAAAATAAAAAAAATTATGTGTAATGTGTGGTATAAAAATAATAAATATAATTTTTTTTGAAATTTAGATAAAAACTTAAAAAACAACTGTTTCATGCTGCTTTATTATTAGGTAGTAGGAAGATATAATATAACCTCAAAACTCTTTTATCTTTCATTTGGGTTACCATTAATTACCATGTGATCGATGATGTGAAGGATATAAAAGGCCACATTAACACTTTCCATGAGGATTTGCTGCATGACAAAAGACCAAGGATGAGCTGCTCAACTTTGTTTCGAGCTGCAGACGATGAAACGTGATCACATGACATGGTGCAGGAGTACTAACTAACTCCTCCTGCCCTCTTTACTCTTGTCAAATTATATTTGTAGTTTTACGGTATGCAAATCTCGAGCGAATTGATTTTGGGATACAGAAAAAAGAATAGAGACAAACAGTATAGAGCTCTTTTATATTTATGACAAAAATTGAGCTTCATTGCTGGGAAATTCTTTGAAGAGAATTAAGGGGATGCTTGATTAGAACTTGTTCTTCAAAAAAACATGGAACATGAGAGTCACTGGTGACCTTTTTCTTTTTTAAAATTAAGTCCAAAAGATTATTTGTATAATCTTAAATTGTTTAAGTCCAAAAAGAATACGAGACTTATACTATATCTAACATTTGTTTATTATGTACATAGAGAGGGAGTTGCTAGTGGGTATGAGTATTTAACGATAGTTTTACCACTTTTCTACTACCTTTCTACTATTTTTAAATTTTTTTTCTTTTACTTAATGATTAAAAAAATGATTATTAATGAAATTATATATTTTTTAATAATGATTAAATATAATTAAAAAATACTTAAAAGAAAAAAAATACTAAAAATAATAAAAGTGATGGTAAAAGAGTTATAATTCTACATTACACAAAACACGTATGCATGAATGCCGATTTGACAGGGGCGTCTTTACATGGGCTTTTTGAGGAAATGTATGAGTCTGCTTAGTGGGGAATGGGCTATTATATGGCCTGGAATCATGAGGCCCAATTGTTTATTACAACAGCCAAGTTAAAACTAAAACGACTTAGAAAAAACCAAAGAACAATTGGATGGTCCCGGCGGGGCTCGAACCCGCGACCTTCGGCTCATAAGACCAACGCTCTAACCAACTGAGCTACGGGACCTTTCTCTTGAGAATCAGAAATATATATTTACTCTTTTTAAAAAGAAACCGACTCTACAAGGCCAGCCAGTCTATTTTAGGTAAGTTTTGTAGTTGTTTCTAAATTATAAGCATGAGTTAATTCGGAGAAAGAGCGATTGGAATAGGAGGGAGAGTTTAATAAACAGTGTTGGGTTTTGTCTTTTGTGTGTATGATTAATGTTTTTTCATTTATGTCTAATAAAGAGTCGTTTACACTTTACACTATCTATCTATCCACTTCGTTCTCCACTCACCTTATCAAAATCCTTTCTTTCAACTTTTAAATAATGCTGGTGCTTCTTTCGTCTATATTTGTTTAGATTATATATACATGCACTCACACATTGTTTATACGTGGGAACGACCAAGGACGCAGATCGATGATGCTGCACTGCTAAAGGTATGAATAAATACAAATCACAAATGTACAAGTCACAAATCTGACATAATTTTATAAGATAATATTAGATTTACTTTATAATAAAAATAATTTTACAATCTAATGCACCATACCCGTTTGTGAATTTATTTTTATAATATCGATGACTTTATAGCTAAAATCTCTCACAACCATCCTCCCCCAATTTTGATTAAGATGTACATTTCGGGTAATGGCCGAACCAACCCAGCAGATTTTTTCAATGTTTATTCCTAAAATTAACAACCAAAACCCCGAATTAAAGGGTTTAAGCCCAAAGGGCAAGGATAGACATTGCAGTAGAGCCAAGGGTTAAGGCAATGTAGGAAGCCTTTTTCAACCATGGACTGGAACTCATCATCTTGTTGTGGAAGAAATCGACGGCAATGAGATCGACGAGAGCCATGTATATTAGTATTCCTGAAGAGAATGACCCCAACAATCCCTCCATTATCAAGGCATTTTTGCTACTGTCATCGTAACCTGTCACCGAGAATATAATCATTCCCATCACTATCCCCATCGGCGTTGTCACTGAGAACATGAAGCACATGTATGCCGTCGTTGCAAACCCAAAACCCGCCTGTAATGTTCACCATCATCACCGCCATTAATTAGGTACAAACAACGAGGATTAGTAAACCTAATATGCATGAAAACATATCATTCCTAAGACGTCTGTAAATCCTGAAACCAACCAGATCACGTGTCTCTCAGTTTGAGATAGCACTTCCTCTGGTCCCCAAGTCCGGAGTCGGGGTCATTGCCAGTGCAATGAGAATGTAAACAAACACGTGTCGGCATGTTGGCGATTGCGTTTTACGTGAGTAATCTATTGACTGCTAGTACTTTAGCCTACTCTATCGTGACTCGACACTGAATTCGTTGGATAAAATAATAACTCTTGAAATGACATTAATTTACTGCCGTTATTGCTACAACTAGCAAGAGTAATTGGGAACAACCCTCCCCCTTAAAGCAGGCTTTGAACATTAGGATTGATGCTGTGTTAAATATTTTGGATTATGATTCTTTATAATCAGAAATTAAAATTAGAATTGAGAATAGATTACAGGTTGATGAAATTAAAAAAGTAAATATACCTGAGCAATGCAGCCTCCCAGACCCATGCCTTCAAAGATCTGGTGGAAAGCAAGAGCGGCCACGAGAGGCCTGATGGTGCACTGGTTCTGAGACATCCCCATCGTCACTCCGATTATCACCGAGTGGAATATTATCCCTATCTCCAGCACCTGCGACACCAGCCTCTGCTTCTGCCTCACCAGTTCTGCCGCCACCCGCTCCTCCTCGCTCGTTCCCGACTCGCACCTCGATTCCCCTGATTTTTTTCTCTCCATTAGCTCCTCCTGCGTCAGCGCCGGCACCGGCGAGTAGTTATCCGCATGGCTGTGGCTTTGCTCCACGTGCGAGCTAGCGGTGATGTCAACGAGAAGAGCGAGCAGCGCACCCACCATGGTGACCAGACCCGAGAAGGGGAAGTCCTTCCATGGGTGATGGGAGGCGACTTGGCAGTCAGAGATGGCGGTGAAGGCCTCGGGGAGTACGTGGACGAGGGATGTGGAGAGTATAACTCCGGCGGCGAAGCACTTGATCAAGAGGACGGCCTTGTCGTAGAGGGGTTTTCCATGGAAGTAGCGGGCGAGGAGCACAGGCGAAGATATGCCTACAACGCTAGTAAAGAAGATTACCCAGATGGAGATAAACTTCAGGTGCGCCGCCGCCTTACCGTCCCGGCACGCCAGGGCTCGAGCCGTGTCCAACACGCACGCGGCCATGGCGTATACAATTGAACTCGGATTACAAACAGATTCAGAGGCAGATAGACCCGAGTACGGGGTTTACTTTGTGGACTTTGTTGCGAGAGCTAGAGAGAGAGAGATAGAGAGAGGGGGAGAGAGAGAGGGGATTGTGCGGTGGTGGAGTCCAACATGGAGAAAAAAGAAGTTGAATTAAATAGAGTGGGCCATTTGATGGGGTCGACGGAGTGAGAAACGTGGACGCTTTTCACGGGTTCATTGCTCTGCTCCGTACGTGAATTTTAGAGCGGTGGAGTGATGTGTGTGTTTTCCATATTCATTTTTCTTTTCAATAACATGGAAAAATTGGGCAAATAAGTCATGAAAAAATCTTCTTTACACTCTACTATTTATCACACATTTTACACACTTAGTATATTAAGTTTAAAAAAAATAAAAAAAATTTGAGTACATGATATATGGAGAGTATAGATAGATATATAGAATTGATCATATTTCAGACGTGATGGATGGATTCATGTACTCTTCTTCACTGCTTTTGGGTATGCACTATGCAGAATGGTATTCAATTCCAGCTCAAACATCATTATGAATTTTCTATATACCTTTTTTCCTCTTAAGTTTATTTATCATATAAAGTTTGAATTAATGCTAATTTATTTATTTTTTCCATTTTTTATTTATTTATTTATGATAGACTTGTTTGAATGGTTAGATTTCGTGCAAGTATTTTCGTTAAGTATTTAATTTGGTGTTTCGGTAATATAGCATTTTAAGAAGTATTTTTTGAGTGTTTTTATTGCTATAACATTTTAGGATTGTTTTGTAAATATTTTGAGGAAACTTTTTACCGAACGAAAAAAAAAAAAACATAATAGTTTTTTGCTCTCGGCAATTTGGTGGGTCCACACGATGTACTTCCAATTATCTTATAACGTTTTTACAATTCATTCTACAATAAATCATAATTATAAACATGTCATTTTATTAAAATAAATTTCAATTTTGTAAAACTAGCCTTCATTTAATATAGCATTAGTAAGAGAATAATCTTCTAGTGCTATATATTCCTTTTTCCTTTTTCCTTCGCAACTAATGCAGAGCATCCTATTTTTTATATGACAAATAACTTTTATAGGAGAATAATTCAAGGATAAATAGTAATATCACGATGTGGAGATTCATGGAATATTTTAGGAAGTGAAAAAACATGAAAAATTGATATCTTAAGCTCAAAGTCTAATTGACATAAAAATTACCTTTTGTGTTCGAACTCTTAAAATAAGAAGCTTAAAAAAAAAAAAAAACTCTTAAAATAAGAAATATGTTCGTGAAAATGCTAGAATTGATTACGAGTGAAATGGAGAAGTGTCAAACTCCCGTACATGAACAGTAGTTGAGTGAAGTTATTGTGGGCTTTGGTTGGTATTGGCCTGTGGCCATTTGTTTTATGGCCCATTTATTGTTGTTAGCCTTGATTGAGTTGTTTTTATTTTTAAAGTCTTGTTAAGTTGGCCTAGGGCCCACAAGTTAGTTGAGGTGAGTATTTGAAGTGGTTTAGGACGTAATTGTAAGCATCGAGAATCTGAAGACAATTATTTCTATTTTGCTCTCAACCTCTCTTTTCTTATTGGAGGCTAGGTTAACTTTAAATCTGATAATTTTTTTTCATATTTTTCTAATTATCCAAACACTATCTATCGGATGTGTTACAAGAAGACATCAAATCGGATTGGAATTTTGCGTTTAAGTGGTGTTGAGTAGATTTATCAATGTGTTTGTATAGATGCCAAAAATCATTCATGGGAAGGGGTTTTTTTTAAGTGAAAAATACGAGAAAACAAAGTTTTATATATTTTTGTGAAAGTTATGGTTTCACCTTAAGATATGTGGGGTGGTGGAAATTTGTGATAAATATAATTTTAAACAAATTATTGTTTGAATTAAAAAATAAAAATAAAAAAAAATTACCGGTCACCTCGTGGGTCCCCCACCGGCGATCTAATTTGAGCATCCCATGGAGGTGGCTGACGTTGGCCACCTTTGGGGGGCCTGCAATGGGTTGTCCAAGGAGTAACTTGAGAGCGGCGCCACTCCATCCGTGGTTACTCAATTTATTATTTTTCTTTTTATTTTTGAAGTTAGATGGTTTTTGTCAAATAAGTTTCAAAAAACGTTAGATGGGTTTTGCAGCTTGTGCTCATTGAAACAAAAAAAGATTGTGGGTTTGGATAGTTTCAGAAATGATACAACATAAATGTATTATATAAAAATAATTTCACAAACTGACATGATTTCATGTGATCAATCGGATCTGATTTCTCTTTCTAAAATCATTTCTTCTAAGCAACTTATAAATTGTCTTAGAATGAAGAAGGTGTTGATGGGCCGTAAGAGATCTGAGAAGCAAGGCCTAGTTCTAGTATGTCATTTATATCCTACAAAGTTCTATATTATTAAGCGAGGCCCAATGTGATTTCCTTAATATTACATGGGCCTAACAATATAGGATATTTTGCTTTGAAAATATGTGGTCTAATTCCAGTGCTGCTCCAAAAAATGAAGACCCCGCTTATTGATGTCAAATCCAATATCTAATCAAGTAAGGTGTAATGCTAAGTATAAGTTTTAAATGAATAAGTCTTTTGTAAAAATATAAGCCTTATTTTAAAAAAGTGTGTTTTTTCATAGTGAGGTCCACTTTTTTTATAAAAAGCTTGTAAGAGATTTATACATTTGAAACTTGTATATATCATTTCTCTAAAGTAAATGACGAGGAAGAAAAGAGAATACGAGAAAAGCTATGTATTTTCTGTAAGGGTGGTGCTAGGGTCAGTGAGAACCCTACCAGATTTTTGTACTGAGGAGTGCAATTTTTTTTTTTTTTGGGTTTCTTTTTTTAAATATTTTTAAAAATCCTTTAAAAATTAAAAAAAAAAGAACTAAATTTACAAACTTATTTAAAAACACTTCTTTAACAATTAAGTAAAAAAAAAAAAAAAAAGCATCGATATCTTTTTTTGGGTAGCCACTCTCGAACATTATGTATGGTACGTACCAAAGAAAAGGGTAGTACAGTGCAAGAAAAGTATAATAATAATCCAAAACATGATGATGTAGCTAGCTATATAGGTTGAATAATATTAGTAGTAATCTTTGAAATCAGGATTTATGCCAACCTAGCTGTTAATTATCAGTGGTCCAAAACTAACCTAATTAATTCTTGAAATTAATGTAGAAAGAGACTGTGCATGCATGCGCATGCAGATAGTAACATATATCTGAGCCCATTAGTTTAGACCATAAACTCGATCGATCTTAACAATTTAACATGATCTATTAATTAATGATCGATCGATACAGCTTATAATTGGGCGATCGATCGAGTAATTGGGTACGTTTGTCAAGATTCCAAATTCCCAGTTAAGGCCCACCTCATAGCTAGCAACCTATAATTTCTTCTTCTTTCAATTTCGTGAAGATTTGAGAAATAGACATATCAATCGATCATTTCTAGTATTTATTAAACATTTCATCATGTGGTGCAAAGAAATTTCATGAACATTGGTAAATATTGCAATATCATCATGTGGAGCTTACATCTTCCACAATTAAGGCGTTCAAACTTGGAAAAAGGATCTTTGATCTTTCTTGGATTTAGGTTTCTTTCTTGGCTAATCAATTTTTATGTGTATATATATATATATATATTTTTTTTTTCACAGTCATTATTTTATTTAGGGCCGACGCTTGCGGGGGTTTGAACTTTTTGAAAACAGACAAATAGTCATGAACCAGAGATATCATCGTCGTGGAGGCCATCGATCATGAGACCAGACTCTTAACTCATCATCTTTTCGGTCGGATATTGAATTTGGAAGAAATCATTTAAAAACTGAACGGACGGAATTGATTATTTTTTAGAGTAATCCTTGCAGATATAGTCAGAGGGTGTGCAAGTCTCGCGCACTCTATTTGAAGAAAAAATGGGTCATCTACTATTAAAAAATAATTTTTTCACGTGAATCATAATACCATGTATTAATACAAATTCATATGATCAGTTTGTTTGGCTGCCTAGCTAGCTAGCTACGTACTTTGGTTTCTATTGATCTGCAGTTCCATATATATTATATATATTTCTCGTACTTAATCTAGTAAATTTTAGCAAATTGCTGATTCATTTGAAAGTTTAATCGTAGTAATAATAAGATGATCGATCATGTAATTAAATATTTGATTTAATTTCCATCCCTTATTCATGTAGATTTAATGACCAAACAAAGTAGGCTGCACAGCTACCTCAGTATTAATTCAACTAATTTACTGATCATCAGTACTATTAATTTCTTTCACGTGTGCGACATTCTATAATGGTGTGAAAGTACTGATAGCGATCTCTTTGCGACCAGAAAATTACCATTGCATGAATTGGTGCGGTAGTTGGCTTGTTCATGCATGTTTAGCCTCCAATGTCCTATCCATTTCAAAGACAGGCAAATATATATGTATGTACATAGATTGTCAAAGATCACATGAGTCTAATATATATAGGAATTAGATACAAATTCCAATTAGCTAGCTAGCTAGCTTGGCGTTTATCCATTTCATAGGCTTATCTTATTCTTATCCTTCTCTCAATTTCTCATTTATCGGAGAGATTAAGATATAGTTCGTACGTTGGATTTGATCATTGTACAAGAGTGGTCGACAACCACGGGCACCTCAACCCACGAAATGCAGCATTAGCCGAAACTTTCTGCAAAACAAAGATTCAGGGTTCCTTGAATAGATTTGGTTCTGTAAGTGATCTCCAGTCCACCTATATATCTAAGATTTATTCTTAGGGTTCCAGCCAGCTTTTTTAGAATGAACAAGAACTAATTAATTTTGTGAAATTTTATTAGACAATCATCTGGTTTATGCTGGTCAGCATCGATGGAAAGTTTCTCATGATCTCTCAAGTTCTTTTCATTATTTTCTGCAGTAATTGGGTGAAGAAGTTTTGCCAAATAGGAATGATAGTGGCCTCATAAGCTTATAATATATTATTATATATAGCATTGTAGGAACTAATTACATCATGCTACTGAGGTTTGGATCAAAGATCAGTTCATTCTAGTGCCCAAATGAATCCAGTATTCTAGCAGGTAGCTAGGACTTCAATGAGCAACATATATATTCCCATGCATTCATGAGCTACTTTGACGATTGATGCACAGATAATTAATTAATATTCAATACTAATGATAAAATTAATTTTTGGACCAACCAATGTCATTGTCGAGGCCCCCAAGTGAAACACCACTTGTTTGCCACTGATCAACCCGTGCCGAATGTTCCACTGACTGCAAAATTTTTCTACGAAAAGGATAAAAAGCCTCTTTAAAGAGCCGAAGTCCATTGCAGTATGATTGTTAGCTCTCTGAATGTACTTTTCCAATCTCCCATCTTTCATATATATATATATATATAGAGAGAGAGAAAAATACTTTAGACACAAAAAAATCCTACAAAAAAATTTCATATACTGATGTAGCACTGCTAGTGTGCAAGTCTCCCCCTATTTGTTTTCTCTTTTTTTCTCCCCTCCCCCCGTGCTGCCACCCTTGCCCTCTCCCCGTGCCGGTTGGGGACCACCTCAGGGTGGGCAGAAGACATCTACGATCTAAACGGCACCGCCGGCGTGCAGTCCACGGCAGCTCGCCGTGCACGATTGACTGCGGGCCGCTAGGTGGCAGGGGTGGCAGGATTTGAGCCGATGGCTTATCCTTTGGCAGTTTGTGGTGGTCGGGAACCATTCCGGGAGGGCAGACAACACTGGCGAGGAGGGAAAGGGGGGAGAAAGAGAGAGGGAAAGGGGGAGGAGGGGAGGCATGGGGAGAGGGGAGAAAGAGAGAGAGAGAAAAAAAAAAAGAGAGACGTGCTAGCTTGCTACATCAGTGTGTGAGATTTCTTTGTATCTCTAGCAGCCCTCATACATATATATATATATATATATATATATATATATATATATAGCCAATTAATAAAACTAGCATCGACATCAATATTATATTCCCTATAATTAATCAGGCTAATAATTATCATCGTTCACGAAAGGGAACAAGCTGCTAAGGTCCTTTTTGGCATACACTGTCATGCGCGCGAGCTCACACACACACATATATTTCTATCTATATATATAAAGTGTCTATCAGACGGACAAGAGACGGAAATTCTTGTTTTAACATTTTTTTTTTGTTTTTGTTAAAGTTAACGGCTGGCCTTGCAGGCAAAGAATAAAAAATAATATAAAAAAATAACTTTATTAAAAAAAATGATAATCCCAAGGTTTTTAATGCTGTTTTGAAGATCGTTTGGTTAAAGCACTGCAATAAAATATTTTGATATCAATACTATTTTGATATAGATTATATATAGATAAATTAATTATATATGTATAAATTATATTTCAAAATAACATCACTGCAAGTCTTGAAAAATTAAAACACATATTTATAAAACTCAATAATACTTCTAAGTTCTCAATTCAATTATTAAAAAAATAATCACTTATTTTCATCATGAAAATGAGAGTAGGGTTTAATTTTTAATTTTTGAGAAAATGGAATTAAAAAAAGTTAAAAAGTCTTAAAATATGAGAAATAGAGTGAAAATTATGAAAATACACTAAAAATATAAAATTTTGACCGGTACATCGAAAACTGGCCGGTATTGACCGAAATGCATCGAAATGATTGATATTTAATCTGTATGAAACACCTATTTTTCTCGCACCGGTTACTATTTCAGCACAATAAATACCGGCCGGTTTGGCACGATATTCAAAACCTTGATATTTGTTATTAAAAGTTGCGAGCTGAAACATGGACCGACCAGTATTTTCAAGAAGAAATTGTCAATTTAAAGATGTTGAGTTGTCAGATTCTTTTAAGATGATCTAAAATTAATATCTTGATAATATTCAGAAGTATCTGTAGAACTACACATATGTGCCTTGTAATTGTAAATATGACTAATTTAAAAATTAATGTCTTTTCTGGCAAGTATGTCGTGATCTTTGTTTCGAGCCTTAAATTAAGGTATCCTCTTTCAAATCTGAAATTTAAATTATTTTTTTAGCTCTTCAGCACAATATATCTTATATTATTCGGGTAGTAACTTAAAACCTGATATTATTTAATAATTAAATTTTTTCTTTTTTGGCAATATTTTCATAGTGAAAATTTTCATTTTTAATGTGGAGTAGTTAGGCCTGGTTTGGATAGTAAGATAAGATGAGATGATTTGTAAATAGTAGTAAATTGATTTGCGAATTGTAATAAAATGGTTTGAGTTAACATGTTTATAGAATTTTGAAAAATGAGAGAAAAAAATTGAATAAAAATATTATAGAGTTAAATTATTGTTAGAATATAATTTTTGTCTTGGTATTTAAAAAAGGTAAATTAGTTTTTTGTGTTTTATTTGAAAGTTTGACAAAATTGTAATGATTAGATGAAAAAATTAAAAATTTGAAATTAAAACTGTTTATGTTTAGATATTAAGATAAAACGAGATGAAATTATTGGAGTATATGACTATCCAAATCATAAATTTCACAACCTAGTAATCATAAGTACCATAATTTTATAAACAGAACCACAACAGTGAAATATCCTCAACGAGTTTATACAGTCCAGCAAAATATAATACAAAACCAAAATATATAGGAAAAATGAGAATTGGCCCAAAACACGCCATTAAATACTATCATCTTGATAATGCAAACTCAATCATCTTGTTAAAGTATTGATTATAGTAGTTAATTTGTTTATTAGAGTTCATTTGTAATATTATATTAATTATATTACTTGTATAAAAGTTAAAGCAATGTCTTTTAAGCTATATATATCATCAACTATTTTTACAAATTTTGTAAAAAAATATATTATTTTTGTAAAATAACTGTTTAATCTAACTTGACAAACATGTTTTACACCTTACTTTTACCTAGTATATATATATACGCGTTAACTTGTCTATGACCATCTTTTTTAGTTATATATACTGACAGTAAAGGAGATTAATTAATTAGTTACTTCTTTGGCAGGAGTGCATAATACGCATCTAGCTAGCTAACTCATGCAGCTTTATCTAATCTTTGATACGAACGTGACTTTCTAGAGCCGTGGAACCGTAACCAACGTTTTCTATCCACAAAACTAGCTAGGGTTATGGATAATGTAGCATTCCGCATTTGGCTGCAGAAGACAATGCTCTCTGGCAATGAAAGAGGTCCAAAAGTTCTTCCAATTATATGCTAACCTTCTTTGTAGGAATATAATTACATGAGAAATGATACTTGCAGTCGTAAGTATGCAAGCGCCGTGTAGTCGCTTGGAAAAAAGTAAATAAATATAAGATCCACATGAAAAGAAATTAATTTTTTAATAGTAGACCCCACTCTTTTTCAAAATGACTACATAGCGTTTGCGCAGTCCACAACTGTATGTAGTATTACTAATATTACATTTAGTGGTCAAATTCCCGATAGAAACCGACTTGTGTTCATACATATATAGGATGATCATGTTCTCGATCCTTTCCTTTGAATGGAATTAATCTCAATTGTCAGCATGCTGTTATGGCATGTAATTAGGGAGATAGATGGTGTGATGGGACTCGATCGACAAAAGAGGGGGGATGGTCCAACTAAAACTTTTACCCGAATGGATGGAGACAAAGTTGGACCACTGCGCCTTATTGATTAATCTGATTCATGAGGCGCAAAATCTAGTTGCGAACAAGGACAACAAAGGGCCGGGTGGCACCTATTTAAGGAAATCTTGTGTGATTTTGTGTCACCGATGTGAAAGGAACAAGAGGAAAACCCCCAGTACCCCAGGAGAGATGGATTGGACTTATCAAACAGTAAATGAGGTGGGGTTTGGCTCTTAGGCAAAGAAAAGAAAGGTCGGAATATTTTTTTGGTTCGTCATACTTCTCTGGGGTCTACAAAAAGAGATCTTGCTGGTGGGCTTTTTGTCAATTCATGGAGGCTGTTTTTCTCTTCAATTTTCATGGCCTTCATGCACCACAGATCTTCCAGGCACGAGAGCAATTTCCAGTGTGGGATGTGATGTCTCAGCGTGTCGTTACCTGCAACTTCTGTTACGATAACCTTACAGTCCTTACACTTTGTAGCCATGTTGTGTACGAATTTGCACAAAGTCCTCACCAGCTTTCCAGACATTGGACCCTCCCGGTGCACCCCATACATGAAGTAGAATCCAAATGAATGGAAGAAATCCGGCAGGAAAGGCAGTTTGAAGCACGGGAAAAACTTATCCATCAAACTCGAGCTTTTTGTGTATATTAAGCAGGATAAGGGTGCTTTCCCTAGCCTTAGCTTGAATAGCTCCCCGCTGTTCCATACGCTAAGCATGGCCCAACTACTCGGAACCTGCCCATGATTAGAACCAAAACACTCACCTCTAGGATAAGCCACCCATGTCCCCAAAGTTAGCCTGTTCCTTAGCACGTTGTCTATGTCATGGGGGAAGAACTCTACGGACGCCATGAATCTTCTGTACAGAAATTCAGCTTCTTCTATCTTGAGCTTCTCTATCGCAACGTTGGACGAAATACGAAATGGCTGATTGTGAACCGGGTTAACGAGTATAGCAGGAGTCCTGAACTTGATATAGCCAAACTTGTTCACGAAGAGCTTAACCGAGGCCCCGTTATCTTTGTCAGTGGCCATGTATGCATAATCCACATCGTTGGCACCGAACCATTCCTCGAGCCGGCGCACCAGACTCGAGCCAATCCCTTTTTGTCGATGGAGGGGTGCAACCCTTAGGCCTAAGATGTAGCCTACCCTGGCTAGATCCTTTGGAGGAGGCCTGTCAACCGTGACAACCTTAATAGAACCTTGAATGACACCGACCAATTCCTTGTCCAACATCGCTACCTAACATGATCAGTAAATATTTGATGTTCTTATTATTAGTCAAGGATATTTATCGAATGCTGCAGAGAAAACCAAAGAAGAAGATGCATGAAAAAAAAGAAAAAGAAAGAAAGGCTGCATGTACGCGCGTACCAGCATCTTGTACATCGGACTGTTTCGAATTCTGCAAATGGGGTCACCCATAGTATCCGTCAAGAGTAACACTCGTTGATCTGCTGGCCCTACCCCACATCTTCGCTCGAGATCTTCCACTTGAGCTCTATCGGATTGCTCTTCATAGCTTCGAATTGTAGCCTCCTCAAACCCCATTCTATTTCAATACACTTCCACCCAGCTAGCTTGCCACTAAATATGTAAAAAAAAAGGAGAGATAATACTAATAGTAATAATATTTAAAAAAAAAAGCATGCAAAAGAGGGTGGTTTGAGTGAGGTATATATAAGATAGAGAGAGAGAGAGAGAGAGAGAGAGAGAGAGAGAGAGAGAGAGAGAGAGAACTTTTGCCCTGCTTTGAAGTTTCATAATTATCATCACTTATATGGAGGGAAAGGAAATGGGAATGTTGTCTATCATGATCAGCATCAACCTCGTCTTCTACAATAATACTTGTAGACAAGTAAAAGGTGATTAAAAATAGTATATGTGTTTTGTCTCTGGCTTTTGCACTTGCTTGTAAGTACTACATAAAAAAGTCTATCCACACGTTAGGATAACCTCAGGCTCACGCCAGGGTGCACGCCTGATTTAAGTCTTCTGTGTTGTTGGCCGACCCCGATTCGTTAGCCCAAAAACTAATTGACTAATTAATTTACAAATTAAGATCATATTTTCTTTGTATAAATTATATATTTATTATATGTAGTAATTAGTATATATAAATTTCTAGCTAACCTACTATATATATATTTGATATCATGACGTCTATAGTATTTTTTTTTAAGATAAATATAAATTATTAAATTGATAGTTTAAATATTTAAGACAAGTGCTAATCTTATTTTTAATTTTACAAAATATCAAAATAAAAATCTTGATATTCTGAATTTAGAACATTAAAATAAATTTTCTATCAATTTAAACTTTTAAGACTAATGATTAATTCAATATAATCTATCCATGCATGGCTTTTGTTAATTTGGTCTGCAAAACATTATAAATATTATATATAATCTCAATCGAAAAGATGCATTTAATTTACCTAAATTAATGAAGAGTCCGGAGAGTGTCGGCGGGAGTACTACTACTAGTACTACGTGTATACCCGCGTATTGTGCATGAAAACAAAGATTGAATTATTTTAGTGTTGGGGATTTATAATTAATTATATAACGGGTTTGGAGGGTTTGTTAGTTGGAGCTGTATGGAAGGAAGTCCCTTTCTTTTCGCACTAATCCTTTTAGTTTAGTTTTGTATTATTATTGTAATTAACTTTGATTATTATATATTATTATTGCTAATTGAGTGAATGCTACTGCGTGGCTTCTTTAATTAGGTGGTCCATCCCCCCCTTTTGGACACTTAGATTGGATATTAGTGAAAGTGAAAACCCCCCACTAATTATATATATAATATATATACTTGCCTCGCTTTCTGCTAATTAATTAGGTAAATTTTATAATTAAAGCACTACTGGGATGTATTAGCTTAATCTTGCAATAAGCGTGTGGAGAAGTTATGCATGCATGTGCTATATATATATATATATATATATTGATCCAGCAAATTAATTGTCATGATCAATTGATCATCAAGTTATCTATATATAGACTCTAAAATAAAATAAAAAAATAAAAAATAAAAATAAAGAAGCTATATATATAAGTTTATAATTACTTGTAGAGAAAACTCGATGATCTATTAATTAAATCCTTAATTTAATTTCTTCTGTATTTCTTAATTAAAAAACAAAGTTTTCGGTTATTTAATTACCAAGGGTAATAGATCTATCAGTCTTTTAAAAGATCATGAATGTGGAGCATATCATGAACAGCCAGGAATTAGAGAATCTGGCATTACATCCATCCAAAAGGAAACGAATTAGAAAAGTTAAGAAAAATTCTGAATATCACAATCGTAGTCCCTGTAATAAGTGACCCTTTCAAATACTTTATGTTTCGTTTTTTTAATCCTCTTAAAGTAGTAAACCTCTCTTTCGTGTATGGAAAGGTAATGAGATATTTCGTGTATTATATAATATATATAAGAATAAATTAAAACTACTTTGCCCTCTCGTTTTGACCACTCTATTTGACCGCTGGTCAAAATTTTTTTTTTTTTTTTACTTAATGATTAAGGAAGTGATTTTAAGTGTATTGGTGTATTTTTTTTATTTTTTAAAAATATTAAAATGTATTAAAAAAATATAAAAAGAAAAAAAAGAAGAAGAAGAAAACCACTGGCGGTAAGCCCAACAGTAAGAGTGGGCGGCAGAGTAGCCCCACTCTATATATAAATGGCACAAAAACCCAAAGCACTAAAACACATGCATCAAACAGAATCCCCAATAACCAGCACTAATACAAGATATATCCACAGGATTAATCACTCTTAATCAACTCCCAAAATCCAGACTCACGAAATCTCAAAAATTATTATAAAAAAATTGTTTATTTGTGATCAGTTATTTCTTATAAAAATAATTATTTTTTATCAAAATGAATTTATTTTCAGCACAAATAATTATTATCATTCCAAATAATCCATCGTAAATACTCATTTTTCTTCATGCAGTGAATCGTCGGCGCTATTATCATGATCATCTTTTCATGCCAATTTCTTAGATCCCTTCCTTTATGGCCCTCCTATAGCTTTAACCTACTTAGTTCCAACTACTTCACTTTTCCTAATTAATCATTAGGCCTCCCATTATTACCCCAAAAGACACGTACACCTTCTATCACATATGCTCCATTAATGACCAATAGCAAAGTAGACACGTGGGCAAAAGCCCTCCTCACCACCCTTCTCACGCCCCACCAAGTAAATCACACTTGCTACTTAGTCCCCACCTCACTCATTATTATTCAATCCTCCACAAGTGCTCCTCCAAGAAGTGTACAAACTCATGTCTTCTTTTGTGTTAATATTCTTTGCATGCATTATGTTGTCCTCGACATGCTTTCTTGGATGGATACTTTGGAGCTATCTCCTGATCATCATCATCATAATATATATGTCCATGAGTAGTAGTGGGGATCCACATTTTTCATGTAAAAGGAGATAGCGCACTTGTGCAGGTTTTCCGGGAATTTGATTGTTTGGAGTTGTCTGACTGGACGAGGGTTGTTCCAAATGATTCTAAATATTCACAGCACGATGGATCGATGTGCGAGTAGCAGTACCCTGTTAAAGAGGTTTTTGCTATACCCAGCTTGTCATGTTAATGTTGTCCGTACGTTAGTTGCTTCTTGAACATATATATATATATATATATATATATATATATATATATATATATATATTTATCATCTCTTAATTCGTCTTTACATCGATCCCTGTCTGTCTCTCCAAACCTTTTAGGAGATGTTTACTATGTTGGAATAGAGTCCATTGGCCATGGTACTTTATCTTCTTTGTCCATTTCTCTCAAACCCTTTTAGAGATGCTTACAGTGCTTAGACTCGTCTTTATATTCTAAGCAGGACGGAACCAGGAAGTGAATCTCTTGGGGGGGTCGGCTTCTGTAGATTTTTCTTTTGGAGGGGTCACTATTAATTAATTAACTATTGAGTAAATGAAAAAGAAACCCTAGAATATTTCCTTAATTTCACAGATATTATCTTTCGGTGGGTTTAAGGGTCCCACTGCTCCAACGACATATCTCCCCTTAATTAATTCGTCCGATCCCTGATCATTCCAATTAAGATGCATAAACAAGATCAGTAGCTAGCAATGATTTAAACAAGCTTTAATTTCTTGAAACAAGATCAGGAGCAATGATATATAGGATATGTTAGATTAAAAAATTAATGGGAACTTGATCATATATGGGCCACTATTGTAGCTTGTAACGTGTCCTAATTTCGTACACACGTATAATTAACTTACAATTGGGATAAGAACTTTCAAGAATATAACATGTATATATATATTCTATTATAGTAAGTGGCTATCTAACTATGAATAATAACTTTTATTATTTTTCTGTTAATTTTTATTGTTTTTCTGTTAAGTCCATTAAGTCATGTTTTACCAAAAGCTAGACCCTTAAAATCCTTGACCATTTGACGTATAGTTCTATTGAAGAATTTAATGAAGGATCATGTTTTACCAAAAGGTCCTTAAAACCCTTGACCATTTGACGTGTAGCTCACTTGTAGAATTTAATAAAAGATCATGTTTTACCAAAAGGCCATTAATAGTCCCGCGGTTAGATACTATGCTGAAGTTTAGATTTTCTTTTTTAATCTTTATTTTTTGTCTTTCTTTAACCTTGTATTTTATTTTCCCAGACAAATAAGCTACTGACTTTTTTATTTTTATTTTTAAATCATTATGTCAAATGCACCTCGGGGCCCTTCCCTACTATATACACACACACACAAATATACGTACACCATAAATGATACTTTAACTATAAATTTTTTTTATAAAAATAAATTTATAAATTAATGTGGCTTGATGTGATACGTCATATTGTAAAGTTATTTTTATTATAAAATAGATCTAATGGATTAATACATGATTAAGCCAAATCAATTTGTGATTTTATTTTTATAAATTTCCATTGTGATGGTAACACTTGATCTATGTGTATATATATTATATGTATATGTGTATATATATTATATGTATATATATATATATATATATAGTTGGAACATTCCCTCCTAAATTCTATGCCTTTTGGATGGATGTTTGGATGTACATGGGATTGAGTGGAAGTGGAGTTGCAAAGCATCAATTCATTAGACATGAGCTCCGTCGACGTATAGAAGTTGGAACCCGAAATTAGTACGCAACCTTGCTATCTATTTCTACACACACGAACGGAGAGCCCCCCCGGCCCTTAGTACGTACGTACCTGGTGACTGCATGGAAGGATATATAAATATTTCCTTCTCCAATTTACTAAACAACACTGTCAACACTTTATGGGATCGATATATATATATATATGCACATCAATTATTTATTAATTTATATATTAAGAGTTATAAAATAAATAATATATTTTTATATTAAGCGGTGTAGTAAACTTCCACATCATCCAATTCATGATCATAGTTTTCTCCTCTTGAAAGCTAGCATCCTCCTTATCCATATGAACGTACGAAGCCAAGATCAAGGGCCAAATAAGAAAAGACATTTACTAAAATATAGACAACATCATAACAAATAATGGACCCGAAAATAACATATTCATTCAAATCATTAAAATTAAGAGTTCATTTTATATGTTGGATCTATTTACAAAGTTTGATTTTTTTAATCCATAATTAGAGAGAAACTCAAAGAGGGTCTGGATGCATTAAATGCTTGGGCCTAGGCCTAGGCCTAGCAGCAGATATATATGTGTGTAAGGGCCGGTCAGGACTTGAATTGAGGGGCTACCCAGAGTGTGAAGGGGTGGGTATATGCACTACTGTCTACCATAGTGGTCCATGGAAAGTAGAGGATTGATAATAGGAAAGGACCATTCACTTAGCCCATTAGTCTTGTTTAGTGAGTCTTCTTCCAGCCTAAGACATATTTTTCTTTTTTAAAAAATATTATTATATTTACTAACGAATAATGGTTTTAATGATAAATATTTTAATATTCTTACATCCATTAATGCGTGGTGATTACACTTTATCAAAAAATATTACAATTTTTAAATTTAAATCTTAAATTTTACATAATTGTGCTTTAATACGTATTAAACTGGAGATTGTACGTAGCATTATTCAAAAAAAAAAAAGAAGAAGAGCCAATTGAAAAACCACAATGAGATTGACATAACTCCTAAAATTTAGGAAAAAGAAAATCACGAAAATCTACTGGGTTACAGACTTACAATTTTAGTAACTAAGGTGGTCTTTTTTCTAAGGTCGAAATTTCCAACAGCTACAGACCAAAATGCCTACTGAATCTGCAATGGCTGTCACTCAATCTCGATCATATGCAACATATACATGATCCATTACTAAGATAAATATGGGTCCCATAGTACTGCAAGTCTTCAACATTTTATAATCAGCAGAGGCTACTGAAAAATTACAATCTGTGGTGAAAATTACATGAGTCTTCTTTTACATTAATATAATATTGTAACAAATTTTATTTTGAAAAGGAGAAATTTTGTTTGCAATTTCTGAATGGAGACTGCTTTGCACGCCTTACTTGACTTTTAATTTAAATGAAACGGACCGTTTCATTAAAGTGAAAAATAGAGAACGAAATTTGATGCCCCCTTCATCAGAACACTGCGAATACTCGTTCCCTTCTCAACTCAACTTCGCCGTAGCCATCGCCATCGACATCGCCGTCCCCTTCCTCAAGAGAGGACCCCCTTCCTCGAGTTTGTCGTCGCCAAACCCAGTCTGCCTTTGCTATTTGTTATTGCACTTGGAAAATCAATGGACTGAATTAATAGTTTTTTCTTATAAATTTAGTGCTGTCATGTCAAGAACCCTGTCAACACACTATAAATCATGTTAAAATCTAGTCCCAGAGCTATCACCCACCTCAAGTCAAGTATTACTAGAAAAAATTTCATATCCTTTTCTGATACTTTTACATAGCCCCATGCCCGTGCTAGCATGTACCTCAGTTGTACACCACCCATGTAAGTATTTATGATTTCTCGTCGTTGAAGACCAGAGGCAGTGTAAAGTTTTCTGCTTTTTCATGGTTGAAGACCAGAGGTAGTGGCTATTTGGTCATTTAACTGAAGAGTTTTTCTACAGACAACCGCCACGGCACAAACGGGATGTAACCGGGGAGACGTGGCACAACTTATGAAAAAAAAAACAGAAGAAATCAAACATCATGAAACCATTCTCTCTTTTCTTGTGTATTATCTTCCTGATTTCTTTATGTGACAAACATAGTTACCTTCAAACCAAAGAAAGCAACCACAACAGTAGAGATGGGATGTTTTGGTTTCTACAGCTTCAAAACCCCTGCTCCCATGCAAACTTCCTTCTCTGAAATTGCTCAACAAGACCCAGAACCCAAAAATCTCATACAAGAGGTCCTTTTGCAGATCCCAGGATGCAAAGTTCATCTGATGGATGAAGGAGATGCCACAGACCAATCAACAAGAGTCGTTCATCAGTGAGACCAAGAGAGAACTTGGTGCTGATGGTTCTAGTAACGAAGAAACCCACCAGGAAAGGCCAGTTCTAATTCCATTCTCTCTTGAAGAACACCGGCCACGGATCGAACTTCACATCTTCTATTCGCTTTCTTTTCCTCAAATTCTACTCTCTTGTCAAAGCACATATTATGTAAGGGAAAAAATAAAAATAAAAAAGAGAGGGAGGAAGAGGAAGAGGAAGAGGACAATTTCTCCTCCAACAAAGACAAACTCACTTTCTAGATTTCATGTTTAATAGGTTTCTCTCAAATCCATTTCCACGATTTCTTTATTTTGTTTTTGCCCTTGGAATTTTCCTAAAGTTTCCAAAAGTTCTCCAGCTTAAGGTTACAAACTGGATAGATGGAGTGGAAGAGGACGAGTGTTGTTCTTGGAATCGGAGAGGGAGGTTGGCGAGTTCATAGAAACAGAGGTGAAGAAGGAAAATGAAGATGGAGAGGGAGAGGGAAAAAAAGATGAAAAACTATACGAAGGAGAGGGAGAGGGATAACATTAAAAACACACCGTTTTGGTTTTAAAAAACAAATAGCTAAAACACGGTCGTTTCATTAATGCCATGCACACCACATTAGCAATTGAACGCCGGTTGTCCTATGGCCGATTGCATCCAACGTTTTTGTTAACAGTAATGCTATATAACATTCACTGTAGTGGTGTACACAATGCATATATTATATTCTATTAATTTTTTCTCTTTAAATAAATAGTTGGGATGATGTCACATAAAATGTGTAAAATGATTGTTCCCAAACAATGACTTTTCTTAATATTATTTCTCTTGTTAACTGAAACACACGTGCATGACTATAAAGAGTCCCAAAATGGAGACCGTACATGGCACATCTCTTTTAAAAAATAGTTTTTCTATTTATTATCCCTACACATCAAACAAAATATTTTTTTTAAATTTTTTTTTAGTTTTATTCTTCTTAAACTTATTGAATTCTTCTACTCATCATTCATATACTACATATTTAATAAGATTAAAAAATAAAAAAATATGAAAAAATATGATGCGTGATGTGTAGTGGCGATGAATAGAATTTTTCATAAACAAAAAAGAGCAATATATTCTACATATATGCCTATACTCTCCACACACCATGCACTCAATTTTTTTATTTTTTATTTTTTTTAACTCAATACATTAAGTGTATTGAGTGTGTGATAAATAGTAGAGTGTGAAGAAGATTTTTTCAACAAAAAATCAGAACCCATCAAATGTTGGGAGGTCCCCATCCTTCCTTTACTTTTGCATACTCTATTCACTTGCTCTAGCCCCTCTGCTAGCCTCCATCCCCTTTCCCTCTACATTCCATGACTTTCATCTAATTTGGTGACTATGAAAAGCTCGACTTCAAAGGATATAATGAATGATGGCTCTAATGTAGAGATAGGTTGGGTGCTCAGGCCCGGTGGCATGCTTGTTTAAAAGAGGGATTTTAGGGATGCCTCTTCTGGGGCTACGATCAAGATCAAGGTCTCCCATGGTTCTTATTACCATGATGTCACAGTTCCTGTGCGGTCCACTTTTGGTAATCATAAAACTGAAAACTTTCTGGGTTCTTGTAAATTTACACTGTCACTTTGGTGAAAAGTTTCTTGCCCATTTCATAGTTTGGTGTTTATAATTTTCACCTTTTGAGTCTTTGTTCGATAGAAAAGTGTAAGTGGGCCATTGCCATAAAAGCCACTTTCATAATTTTGTCCTCTATCTTAGTAAGTTTTTATATTGTAGACGTTACGAACAAAATATAGCTTAATAATTTTGAGAAAGTTTAGAGGCAATTTTGATGTTGATCCTTCTCCAATGTTTAGCATTGACCTTTTTAATTCAATAGGCAATTGACTCTTAAGAGTTTCCCTTATTGTCTATTCTATCATGTTTCTGTTGGCTTTATTTATTGTTCATATTTCCTCTCTCTCTAGAATCCATTATTTGGTATTCACGAGGCTGTTAAAATTTTGCTTCATTACTTGGTTTCTTGGACTTATAATGTCAATTCTGAACTTGATGCTCAATTGCTATTTTGTGGTTCACTGAAAGGGGATTTGAAAATGGTTCTTTCCCATGAAACTGGTCTGAAGCCTAAGGAGCAAAGATTGTTGTTTAGAGGGAAAGAAAAGGAGGATGAGGAATGCTTGGACATGACAGGTGTAAAAGATATGTCCAAAGTTGTACTGTTGGAGGATCCGGCTAGCAAAGAGAGGAAGCTTGAGGAGATGCAGAGAAATCAATGTGTAGTAACGGCCTATGAGGCAGTTGCCAAAGTGAGAACAGAGGTCGATGGGCTCTCTGCGAAGGTTGGCATCTAATATCTAAAAACTCAAATATCCTAAGCATCCTAAAAGCACACCTCCCGGTGAAAAGCCAATGATTGAACCAGTTCGGAAACTTCTGAGGGTGCGGTGCATGGGACTGAGATTTACTTTGTAGGGGTGGATCCGAAGGGCCCTGCCTTGGAGAGATTTTCCGACATAAAAAAAAAATTATACTAAAAGCAATAAAAACAAAAAACACATGACTTTTGAAAATGAAGCAAAAATCTTTGAAAAGCTCTTTAAAACAAAAACCACACCGAGTGGTCGAATATTGCCCAAAATTTCCACTAAAGAAGATTTTATTACAACCCATTTGGAGACTTATAAAACCTTTAGTAGACACGAACTCTGGCTAGAAACTTCATGAGCGACCCACTCAATCTTTACACTGGTAGTTTTGAAACTCTGGCCTCTTCTGTAGCATCATTTATGAACAAACTCATTCGCCAAGCTAAAACTTTAGCAACATCTTAATCAAACAACAATTAAAAGAACTTATAGGTGGGCAAAAATAAAGTTTAAATCAAGACTCAGAGTTCTTTTAAATTTGAAATCAGCCACATTCACTCGAGCCAATGTTTAGGGAAATGATTACGCAACTGTCGCTCGAGCCAATGTCATGGGGTATGCCTCATGAATCAAAAATCACAATTTTCATTGTAGCCAAGGTCTGACATGTTGTCTCATTAAGTTGTGAGCATTCATGCTTGAGTTTGTGTTTGGGCGTGACTTCTCACAAACTTTTGGGAAAAGTGGCTCAAGCGTGGATCACGTGGTTATCTTATGAACTCCATATCTTTGCACTTTTTTGTTCCATATTTACCACCATGCATTTTTAAATTAACAATATAAATTTGTTGAAGCCTTTGGAGGTTGATCCATTGCCATATTTTTATGTTTGGTGGTTGCTCACCAATTCAGCAATTCACAATTCAGGATATTCTATGAAATGCTCTGTGTTCTGGAAATCTAAATTGATGCCCACCACTTTTACCACAATTCAGTTATAGAAACATTCGAAACTGGAAAGTACGTACCTATTTGGAACAACTGAAAAGCTAATGGTGTTTGAACTTCTGGTTCGATTGAACGGATCACTATCATTAGGCATTGTTGGGCATCAGATGAATTTTGGATTCTTTCTTTTATTCGGATTCTTTAGAAGAAAATTCTTATGGCTTCTTGTTCAAGCCAACCCCAACTTAGATGGTACAGTAGTTGTTATGGCTCTGTGCTTAAAAACAGAACATGAGCAAGAGATTGGCTAGAAAATCTGTCCTGACATCTTGTATGCGTAAAGCAAATGATGTTTTTTCTTTTTTAAAAAAGATTTTAAGTCTGAGCTTCCCGATCAAATGTGGTTTTATACACTTTTACTGATAAAAAAAGCCAGAGCTTCTGTGCTTTCATAGTAAAAGACATGTAATGGACCACTATTTTTGACCTTTTATTCGATACACAACATTGTTACCTTTAAATATTGTTTGCTTCATAAGTATCTTAGGCCTCAGTGGTTTGTTACAATCATTTGTAAGTTTTGCTGTGAATGATTTCTTAGGATGAAAAAGAGAGAGAGAAGATTACATATAACATACTATATGTTTGATTGCCATCTTATTTGCTAAATTTGAGGATGGGAACTTCACATTGATAATTGGTTGCACAGGTTCGTTGAGTCCAGAGCTTCGTGGACACACTTGACAATCTTAAGGCACAAAAATCTAATCCCTTCTGCAAAAGTACAGATGCGGCATCAGTGACTACCAAATTGGAGACGTTTGATTCAGGGGTGTGAAGCCTGCATGCCCTAACTCTGGTGCAATCTTCTACCAAAATAACTCAGGACTGGGAAGTGTTTGACTAGCCAGAAGTTCCATCCATTACATGGTTCTGTACAAATTGGTATCGCAGTATATCAGACGTGCTTGGAACTGGAAGCCCATATAGCTTGGTGACTTGGTCATTGTTTTTTTGAATGTTGGAAAGCTATTCTGCATAGAAACTGGACCCATTTATGGTTGAACAACTTTGGTAGTTGTAGATATGGCTTGTCTATATTGAAGGTTGACATGCTTTTCTATACTTATCTGATTGCCTTCTCTTGTGCATTCATACCGGAACCACATCAGCTCTTGTAGTTTGTAGGATCGTGTATACATTTGACTTTATGATCAGTCTGTGAGATGGCTAGAAATTGCCAGACGTCATATACTAACTTCATAATGTGCTTTTCCTTTGAAAACTATGCCTCTGATTCAGTTTTATGTAGAAAAGCATTTCAAACTCAGTTGGAGTCCTTGCCTATACCAGAGAGACCGGGCAAGTGTATCCGGCCTATACGAATGAGGCTAAATGCAGGAGCTTACTCTTTCTCTTTCTTTATGGTTTAGAGAGTGTGCGCATGCTATATCGTTTTAGACTTATTTTGCGCATTTCCTATTGTGAGTAGTGATAAATTTCCTGCCTGCTTCGCTCTGACCTGGGTTCAAGTCTCCACCACAAAAATCTTTTGTTTTGGAGATTTTCTCCCTTCTAATTGTAAACAAGCACATTCTCATTTTTTTGTTGAAACTTCTATCTCATCATTACAATTTTTTTAAATTTCTATATAAAATAAAATAAAATAAATAATTCAACTTTTTTAAATACTAAAACAAAAATAATATTAAAAAAATATATTCTAACAATATTTTATTTAACTTTTTAATTTTAATATTAACTAATTTCATCTTATTTTATCTCATCTATAAGAACAAAACAAGTAAAATGATGTTCACATTAATTTAGCGCAAAAATTTACTACAATTTCTAGATAATGAGATAAAATGAGAAATCGGTAAATAGTAATTAAATGATTTATGAATAGTAATGAAATATTTGAGTTAAAATGTTTTATTAGATTTTAATAAATAAAAGAAAAAAAGTTAAATAAAAATATTATTATAATATTATTTATTAATATTATTTTTGTTTTAAAACTTGAAAAAATTGAATTATTTTTTGTGTTTTGTTTGAAAATTAAAAAATGATTAAATGAAATTTGAAATTAAAAAATATTTATATTTGAGTGATATTTGAGAATGAAATTATAAAAAATTTTAAGACGAGATACTTTGTGATCCGAAGAAAAGAAATTTTTATTCATTATTCGCACACCACACACTATATATTTTTTTTCTTTTACCAAATGTGTGACATATGGATGATGAGTAGAATAATTTAATAAGTTTAAGAAGAATAAAATAAAAAACAAATTTAAAAAAAAATTAAAAAATAAATGTGGTGTTTAGTGAGAGAGAATGATGAGTAACAAAGCTCCCGAGAAAAACCTTGCTCCCGACTAGGACATGATCAAAGGATGTTAGTGGTAATTACTAATTTGGTACACAAGCCATCACATATGCTTCGTGAATCGTCCCATAATTTGCTGCCGTAGCACCGGCAATGGATGATGCTGAGAGCCACACTTTCTCAAGTAATCCCCAAGCTTCGGCAACTTTCTTCCATGGAAGAACTAGAACAAGCCCAAGCTCTTGTCACCAAAGCCGGCCTCTACACCCACCCCTATGCGCTCGCAAATCTCATCGCTTTCTCGGCCCTGTCGCCACTAGGAAGCCTCGCGCATGCGCAAGCCATGTTCGAAGAAACTACGAAGGACAACTCTTTTATTTGTAATACCATGATTAGAGCTTACGCTAAAAGCGTTTTTCCCATTAAAGCTATTCACATTTACAACCATATGCTACGCATGAATGGTGAATCTGATCATTTTACTTATACTTTTGTACTAAAGGCGTGTGCTAGAGCTTCGAGGTCTGTGGAAGAAGGTGGATCATGCGATCGCTTTGGTATTGCTCGTAAGGGAGCTGAGATTCATTGCCGGTTTTTGAAGTTGGGGTTTGATCGTGATGGTTGTATCCAGACCTCGCTTGTTTTTATGTATTCTCAGTGTGGGTTTGTACGCCTCGCTCGTCTAGCGTTCGATAAAATGACTGAAAAAAGTGTCGCATCGTGGAATATCATGCTAACGGCCTACGATCAAATTAATGATTTCGAAGCGGCGGATGCTCTACTCGAGTTGATGCCTCAGAAAAATGTGGCTTCCTGGAACACCTTAATCGCAAGGCATGTTAGGTCCAGTAACATTGAAGCTGCTAGAAAGGTGTTTCAGGAGATGCCTGAAAGGGATGCGGTCTCTTGGAATTCCATGATTGCTTGTCATGTTCAGGTTAAGGATTATGCTGGAGCATTGACACTCTTCTGTGAAATGCAAACTGCTGAGGTGGAGGCAACAGAAGTAACGCTTATATCCGTTCTGGGTGCTTGTGCCAAGATGGGTGCATTGGAGATGGGTAGGAAGATCCACGAATCCTTGAAAGAGAAGAGATACAACATTGAAGGGTACTTGGGTAATGCACTTGTAGATATGTATGCTAAATCTGGGAATTTGAGTCTGGCATGGAAAGTATTCAATGAGCTGAAAATGAAACCGATTAGTTGTTGGAATGCAATGATTATGGGTTTGGCCGTCCATGGTCATTGTGAGGAAGCTTTAGAATTGTTTGCAGACATGGAGTTAAGGCTAGACGAGATCAGGCCTAATCGGGTAACTTTCATTGCTGTTCTAATTGCTTGTAGCCATCAGGGTTTGGTGGGAGAAGGGCGTCAATACTTTAAGCGCATGATGAATGTGTACAAGATCATGCCTGATATAAAGCATTATGGTTGCATGGTCGATCTTCTTAGTAGATGGGGATTGCTATATGATGCTTGCCAGATGATCAAAACAATGCCTTTGCCCTCGACCGCTGTGTTGTGGAGGACATTGTTGGGTGCGTGTAGGGTTCACAGGAATGCAGATTTGGCCCAGGAATCCTTCCAAGAGCTTGCCAAGTTGGAAGCTCTTACTGATGGAGATTATGTTTTGTTATCGAACATTTATGCTGAATCTGAGAGATGGGATAACGTTGAGCGACTGCGGAATGAAATGATTGGTGTTGGAGTCCTGAAGAAACTTGGCTCCAGCAATATAGAGATGAGATGATAAAAGGATTTATCTTTGAAGTTCATCATAGATCTTGTGGCTTCATATTCACAATTGTTTTGTCCAAACATCTAAAGAACTTGAACTGAGAAAATCATGTAATGTATTCAGCCTTGAATTTCCACCATATGAAAATCAAGAACATATTTCCCTACCCAGTATATGGTATTTTGGTCATTCGCCTGTATCCTGAAGTTAGACTAACAAGCTCATCTGTTTCATGGCTCTGGAAATGTGCCATTTGAGTACTCCTCACCTGCAACACCGGGTGTTCCGTTTGATAACTGGTTTGTGCTGGTGGAATTTGGATAAGGAGGGTATGTAGAAACAGGGCTCCCTCGTGAATGCCGGTTCTGTGCGGCTGTGCTACTTCTTGTTCCCTTGAGTCGAGCCTTTCTACCCTATAGTGGTACAAAAGTGAAAGTACATTAAACCCCGTCATTTTGTAAAATAATTTTTTGTTTTTCTCTTGGTAAATCAAATATTTCTCAACGTTAAATAAAGCTCACTCCAAATGCCCCATAACAAAATGGTTTTTTTTCATGATAATATTTCAAGAGTGAACTGAATCACAATGTCTATCATTGTGCATTGTAATCTATGAAAACCATCAGATATGTGCATATATAATTTCCAATTTTTAATCAATGGAGTACTAACTAACAATTCAAGGGAACAAACGATCACCTTTCCCATGCACTTCTCCAAATGAGGAGCAAATCTCCCAGCCATGATAGGACGATGACAATTCATGCACTCAAATATATCACTGGCTATAGGAGGATGAGTTTGTCCAAATATGTCAACCACATACTTGCCATTGGCTTCACCACTGTTATTAGGATCAGCTACCCTTTCCCGAGCTTGTGCTGAAAGCTTCAGTTCTTCTTCCTCTTCTTCCAAATTACGATCAAGGCCCAACCTTGCTCTTCGATGACACTCAGATGCCACGTCAACAATAATGGAATCAAGTAGATCCCCAAAAAAATGAGATGAAAGCTGCGAGCAAAACCAAAGAAATATGACTAATTCCACACAGAAATCTTTCTACACATACTAACAAGTTTCTAAATTTTTATTATAATGAGACATCAGGAAAGAGTCTGAACTATCTTTACTTCTGGTCAATATATGAAACCAATCTGCAGTATTTAGGCCATCTTTCGTTAGGCAGTTAAACCAACAAAAGATAATGACAGCTGCTACCGCGCCTCATATCTGATATATCTAATTCAGTTGAGAACCGAAATATCACAACAAAAGAAGGGAAACGAAAATTAAGTGAAACAACTCATAAACACAGACACAAAAACACACAAAAAAGGGACGATAAACAGGAATGAAAAAAGAAAATGTTTAGTTCTTTGCAGGCATCTTTCACAAGAGTAGGAAGGGAGGCTCTTAACAACCCTCCCAAAAAAGAAAGAAAACACAATCCAGAACACACCCTTTTTTAGACCTGATTTCAGCCTAAGACAGTGTATTAGCTCAGGAAACTTGAGATCTTCAATCTTGTTGTAATGGATTGCCTTAAAGGTAAGTTCCCAAGGAATTCCTTGCAATGCAAGAAGAATCCAACCAATTCAAAACTAAAATCCTGGACGTTCTCATATCATCTTCCAATATTGTTCAACAGTTAAGCCACAAAATAGTATGTTTTTCAATGCATGAAAGGAATACCTGAGCTTGAGAAGCCATATTGTCCTCGTTAGGCACTGACATGAGTCGTAAGAGCAGAGTTGCTAGGTCCAATGTGATGCCTGCTAACCTAAAATTTCAGATAAAGGCAGAAACACTATATTCTGTCGCAACTAGCAGATGATGAAGATAAAACCAATGATCACAATTATAATGATAAAAGCAAGCAAAATGAAGGTAAAAGCAAATGAGTGTAGCCGTAGTACAAGGGAAGTATACAAGAGAGATGCAGAAAGAAAGAAGGGAAAAGCTAATCTCAAATCTAACTCTACCCGATGTGCTGCCATTGTGAGATGCTAGTTAACTAAAAGAATATTATCAATTCTGCTAGAACCAAAAAAAATTTAAGCAACACCAAAAACATGTGCCAGCTAGTGCTGCTGTCTTTGAAAGGAGTGACATTGCTCTCAGATTTCCAATTCAACTATCAAGTATGCCACTGTCTTAAATGGGAAAATGAATCATTTGACCGATTCAGAATCTCATGAAGTAGGCATTTGATCATAGAGATCATGATTATGATGCATACATCATTTCAGTAGTTTTCAGATCCATATTGCTTATACTTAAAAAGACATGATACATATTATTTTTATTGAATTTGTGGGCGCTCCGGCTCCTTCAAACATAGGTTTGGTATTAGATCTCCTTATTTTGAAATCCTATCCAGAAGTTGCACACATACATTTCAAGTCAATTACACAACAATCACTATATGAGTATAAGCTCATCTGGCTTCTCCGTGAACTACAACGTTTAGCAATGTTTCGTATCAGACACCAACCGATACATGTGGTAATCAAAAGCAATAATTCTACAAGGAGCATACGACCTTTTTGCTTCCAATAGGGGGAAAACCCATTGATTATTGAAGAAATAATTGGTCAGAGGCAAAATCAAAGACCCAATGGTGCTATAATGCATGGAATTATTGCAGGAAAGCGAAGTCTATGAACTTACACCAAAAAATAGAATAAAAGAAAAAAAAAACTGGGAAAATTAACTGAAAGGAAAACCATAGCAATAAAGGTAGACGATGATCAACTTTAGAAAAGGAAAATCGGTTGCCTAGTAAATAATCTTTAATGAACCCCAATAATATTTACGCGTTGATATGTAACATTGATACTGACGAAAACACTACAGTATGAATTTGCAGATCCAGAAAAAGTATGTGTTTTGTATCTGCGAGAGAGAGAGAGAGAGAGAGAGAGAGAGCCCACCAGGAAATTATTGAAGAGCGGAGAGTGAAGTGCCTCTAAGGTAAATGTGAGAGAGGGAGAGAGACAGAGAGAGAGAGAGAGAGCTGTGCTTTGGCGTAGGGAATCAGGGAAGGGGAGGACGACTCGGGGTTGGGAATTTCGATCAAATTCGTGCCGCAGAAAAGGTTTCAAGAGGATAAATTTTTCTAGAAACAGGTTGTAATGGCGACATGAATTTGTTAAGGCGCTGAGCGTGGCTCTCGCAATTCACAAAGACAGAGAGAATGAGACAGTCGCCTTGATAAAAAGTTAAAAGGCGTGCAAAAAATGCTTTCCGTTGCCGGGAATCGAACCCGGGTCTCCTGGGTGAAAGCCAGATATCCTAACCGCTGGACGACAACGGAATCATACAACACTATTTTTTCTGCTTTTATATTTGTATTTAAAATTAAAACTAAACTCAGTTCTTGATTTAATTGCATTGTGATTTATTAAAAAATATGAATTCGAAAGAATGAATAAAATTAAAATATTTGTTTGGTTTTAATTACATCTGATCACGAGGATAATCTGTTAAAGAATAATAATACTAACAACTTTTCTTAGATATATATTACAAAAAGCTAAAGATGTAATAGCTATGCACTAATAACAGAATAGTAGACAGGTGTTATATTGTGAATGGTTGATAGAGTGAAATCTGTCATACATGTACCTATAAATAGCAGACTCTGCTTGTACAGAAAGCATGAATAGAAATCATGAATGAGGTTTACATAACTTGTCTTCCTCTCTAGCATTTCTACGAACAGTGTGTCTACAATTTCATTTTCTTACTTCAACATGGTATCCAGAGCCTGGATGACCCACGTCTTTTTCCTATGGATTCCTCAGTTAAATCAACCCCTCCATCATCACAGTGGCTTCACACCTCGTTTCTATTAAACTCACCCTTGAAAATTTTCTTTTATGGCAAGCACAAATAGTGCCATTTCTCAAAGGACATCAGCTCTACAGCTTTGTCAATGGTTCCAACCTACCACCTAAACCCACCCTTGATGATAGTCCCAACCCAGCCTATACACGATGGTCCTTATAGGATCAACTGATTATTTTAGTCATTAACTCTTCTCTTTCCGATAATGACTCAACCCAAGTGTTAGACTGCAAAACCTCACACGAGGTCTGGACAACTTTACAAAATTTGTTCACTGCTCAGTCGTCTGCGCATGTTATGCATACCCAATATCAACTGGCTACTCTCAAGAAGGGCTTAGAATCATTTTTGAGCATTACAATAAAGCCAAAACACTAGCATCAACTTTAGGTGCTGCCAGCCACCCCCTTTCCGATCTTGAGTTTTCTATCTACTTGTTGGATTGGCCAAACTATGAGTCCTTGGTGACCTCATTAACCACCCATCCCGATCCCCTTTCCCCCCACCAAATCTTCACCTATTTACTCAATCAAGAGTCAAGACTTTCTCACCAAACCCAATCCTTATTCTCTGGTACCTCTCTTACGGCTCAAAACACTATGTTTCGACCCACCCATTGTGGTTTCTTTAATCGTGGTGGTCGTCACACTTCCTCTCGTGGCGGTCGCCGTGGCCGTGGCTATGGTAGATGCTCCTACTCTGGTCCTCAAGGAGCAAGTTCCTCCGCCAATTACTTTACCAACAAACCAGATACCAAACCTACATGTCAAGTGTGCTGAAAACCAAGACATTCAACGCCTATCAATTTGACCACTCCTATCAAACTCCCCCACCTCCCTCACTCACGACCATTTTTACTTCTCTACCACCTCCACCATATAATCCCACCTCGGCCGGGTTCCCAGATACAGTTGCTACCCACCATTTCACCCCAGAATACTCGAATTTCAACCTCGACTCTGCATCATACCAGGGATCCGGTCAAGTCAGTATAGGCAATGACAGCAATCTACCCATCCAGTATTTTGGCTGGGCTTAACTCTCTTCTCCTTCTGTCTGGCAACTTTCTCTTACATAATCTCTTACATGTTTCTTTGATTTCCCGTAATTTGCTTTCAGTCAGACAATTTTATCATGACAATCATGTATTCTTTGAGTTTCACTCTACGTTTTTCCTTGTGAAGGATTCTCGATCCCAGGCAGTGCTTCTTCGAGGAACTATTGAGAACAGACTATATGTCCTCCCCTCCACCACCGTTGCAACATCATCTCCCTCAACCTCTCCACCACTTGCTCTTATTTGGCACCTTCCATTGGTCCACCCATCTCCTAGAATAACAACTTAGACTCTTCAGCAATTCAAGCTTCCAACCACACGGACTGGGCTCACTCTTTGTGTCTCCTCTCCACAGGCCAAGGCCCATAACCTCCCTCATCCCCTTTCCCCCTCTCGGTCCACAAAGCCTTTTAACTTGCTTTTTTTAGATGTATGAGATCCGGCCCCAATCCTATCCACTAGTGGCTATCGTTATTATCTGTATGTTATTGATGATTTTTCGAAATATACTTGGTTGTTCCCAATGAAAACCAAGTCTAATGTCACCTCCCTTATTCTTGCCTTTTTACATTTTGTCACCAATACATTTTCTACCAATATTGTGTCGGTCCAATCCGATTGGGGAGGGGAATTTCGCCCTCTTCGTCCCATTTTCCAGAACTTTGGAATTCAACACTGCATCAAGAGTCCTCACTCCCATCAACAAAATGGGAGTGTTGAACGTCTTCTCCTAGTGTCTCTCCTAGGGCTTCGAATTCCACAGACTCTCCCTCTCTTTGATCCTCATCCTTAGCAACGCAACCTTCCAACTCCACCATTCAACCTCTCCCTTCATAGCATTTTTCTTCCTTACACACTCATCCCATGACAACAAGATCCCGCTCCAACATTCACTGCCCTCGAGGTCATACCGACGACACCATTCCATGGCCGTCGTCCAAACCTTCTCTATTTCTAACCACTACCATAGACAACCACCTCTCTTCTACTCAATCAGTTCCTAAGGAACCATCCTCCTTCACTGAAGCCTCCAAACACCCTGAGTGGCGCACAACAATGAACATTGAATTCCAGGCCCCACTCCAGAACCATACATGGGATCTTGTTCTCCCCTCATCTCAATTCAACGTTTTGGGATCCAAGTGGATTCTCAAAACGAAACGTCGTGCTGATGGGTCCCTCAAATGCTACAAGGCTCGTCTTGTGGCCAATGGTTCCATTAACAACCTGGCTTGGACTTCTTCAAAACCTTCAGTTCAGTTGTGAAGCCCATTACCATTCGCCTCATCCTCTCCCTAGTCGTCACCTCAAATTGCCTCTCCATCAATTGGACATCCAAAATGCGTTCTTACATAGAGAACTCAAAGAAGCAGTCTATATGAGGTAGGCCCCAGGTTTCGTGAATCCAGATCATTCATCCTATGTATGTAAGTTACACAAATCCATTTATGGTTTAAAGCAGGCCCCTAGGGTCTGGTTTGCCAAACTTAGTGATCGATTGATTTCTCTTGGGGTTCATGCTTCACGGTCAGACAATTCCTTGTTCACTTTTCGAAATAATTCTGATTGCATCTTTATTTTAATTTATGTAGACGACATAATCGTCACAGGGTCCAATTCTACTTTGATCACTGATTTTATTGCTTCCTTGAGTGTTTTCTTTCCAGTCAAAGATTTAGGGGTCTTACATTACTTTTTAGGAATTGAAGTTACCTGAGACTCCTCTGGTTTATTTTTAACTCAAACCAAATACATCACTGATTTGCTTGTGCGCACAAACATGCACCTCAAAATCTGTTTCCACCCTTATGTCATCAGTGAAATTAACTGCCCTTGATGGGTGTTCTTTTGAGGATCCCCAACTGTATAGAAGTATAGTAGGCAGCCTTCAATACTTGGCCTTTACTCGTCCCGACATCTCATTTGCAATAAACAAGTATGTCAATTCATGCACTGTCCTCGACAGCCCCGCTGGCAAGCCGACAAACGTATCTTACGTTATCTAAATAATACTAGGTCTCTTGGATTGCATCTTTCTCCATCTTCATCTATGCATTTATCTGCATTTTTTTACGCTGATTAGGCAGGATGCCCAGATAATCGCAAGTTGATAGGGGATTTTTGTGTATTTCTTGGGACTCATCTAGTTGTCTAGGGTTCAAAAAAAATAGCCCACCATTGCTCGGTTTTCCACTGAAGCCGAGTACAAATCCCTAGCCAATATAGCCAGTAAACTACTTTGGATTCAATATCTATTGCAAGAACTTGGTATTTTCATGGCACAACCTTCTACACATTGGTGCCACCTACTTGTTTGTAAACCCAGTTCTATACTCTCGGACAAAAGATGTTGAACTTGACTATTATTTTGTAAGAGACCGAATTGCAGCTAAGTCCCTTCAAGTCCCATTCATTTCCAACAAGGATTAACTAGCCGACATTCTCACAAAGCCACTGTCCTCAACCAGATTCTTACAACTTCGATCAAGCCTCACTCTCAATTCAGTGCAACTTGATTCGCGGGAGGGTATTAAGGCAACCAACTCATGTGCACCAATGCAGCAACACTCACAACAACACACCTCAGTCAAAGAATATTCTCCAACAACAGACTCTGTAAATAGCTAGGCACTAATAACACTAGAATAGTAGACAGGTGCTATATTGTGAATGGTTGATAGATTGAAATCTGTTATACATGTACCTATAAATAGCAGACTCTGCTTGTACAGAAAGCATGATTAATAGAAATCATGAATTAATGAGGTTTACATAACTTGTCTTCCTCTCTAGCATTTCTACGAACAGTGTGTCTACAATATCGATCATTTTCTTTTGATCGATATTGTAGATTTACTTTGGTTTAGATTTACTGAACAATATTTGGTTTAGATTTACTTTTGAATGAATTTTCTCAATTCGAATAGATACCGTACGTTCAAACAGATTTCCATATTGTTCAAACGAATTTATTTCCATTCAATCATATTTCATGTTACTATTCGAAAAGACTCATTACCGTTCGAATAGTTTTGATAGCGTTCGAATAATTTTGATACCATTCAAACGAGATATACAACGTTCAAATGATCATTATGCGTTTAAATTTTTAATTACTACCATAGTTCAAACATATATATATAGTAAATTGTTGGAACGGACGTACAATTACTTTTAAGAAGGAATGATTTTGTCCCTAATTAAGTAAATATTACCGTACAAATTTCATCTCTAAAAACCACTTGAAAAAAATTTGATCTTAAAAATATCTCAAATTCCTAAAAATCAAATTTTTTGTACCGACGGTACGAAAAATGACAGACAATGTTTTACACCGTTCTTTTAGCAAGGAATAAAGGATGTCCTTAATTAATGGAATTGTTTGATAAAGTTATGATATTTTGTAATAAAATAGTTTATAAAAATACTCATCAGAATGCGCTTATCCATTTACAAAAGATAATATCGACCCCATGATCGAGGTTCGTCATCCTCCAGCTGTGAGCAGTGGCTACAATTTCGTCATTTTCCCTCCGCTCATCCACATCAATGCTTCACCGCGACATCTTCCTCTGACATGATAAGACATCTTGGCCTCCGCGCCAAAGCTACGTGAGATTGACAATCACTCCCCATCGACACCCTCTTAGTATTGCAAAGATTCTTCTGGTCAATGACTATTTACTCGGCCACCTCCCACATTCTATAAAAAGTATCTGCACTTTATAAAAAAAATTTATGAATAAAATGTGAAAATAAATAATAATCGATACATAGTATTTTTTATTAATGCAATGTAAACAAAAAAAAGAAAAAAAAAATCTCTTGATGATGAGTTAATGATTGAACACCTTCTGCGTAAGTACGTAGTACGTACCAGAAAATGCAGGCCATGTACGTGTATATATATAATATGGCTCTACAAAAAGAGAGCTCATGCATCTAAACAAACATATATAGCCAAGGAAAAAAAAAAAAAACATATATAGTTGTCTATGTTTTTTTACCCCTGCAAAAATTTAAAATAGCAATATTAATCATCAGACAATAAATTCAAAAGATAGCAACGAATTAAAGAAATTATCTGGTCTTGATCATGAGTAGTACTTAATGTTATCCTTGTCATTATCATTGAAGAAGTATATAGCTATATGAATGGAGAATATTGCAGATGATCAGCAGCATATATATACAAGAGCTCATGATGAAAGCAACTGAACCAAGCTCTGAGCGAGCCTGCTGGTCTGCCGACAGAGGTATGGCAAATTACCATCGAGACGTATAAAGCAGCTCGCTAGCTAGCCTCATGTGGTATAAAGCGACTAGCGATCGAGCAAGGGCCCGCGCGCGTATATATAAGAAGTTTCCTTGGCTCAAAACAGCCTTGACAAACGGAGGAATTTCACTCTTTCAGAGACAAATTACAGGCTCAGCCAGCCTTGACCAACAGAATTTATAGAAAACAAAAAGGTGATCACGAGCTGACGCGCATCGAGGCCTGGCTAGATATTTAGCTTGACCCCTGACCTTAGAGTACTTCCTAGTGATCTAGCTAGGCATGCATGTACGTGTGCCTTGATATTCTGTATGTTTTTGTTCTTTTCCTACCTCACAAGCGCTCCAAAGATAATTACGTTGTGGGTATCTCAGTGGAAATGGGAATTATGTTAACTTGTATATATGGCATGATCCCTTTGATCATCTATAGTATATATCATGCACCCATGCATCAACGTTTGTAATAGAACTATATATCTAACTATATTGTACGTGCATGTTAGAACTAGTACTATAAGTCAATAATCATAATCTATTTATAGGGTTCGACTAAAGCGTATATATAATTATATATAGACCCCCAAAACGGGTAAAACGATGCATGTTTATGTGATAATGTGTTTGTGTCCGTGTGTTTAGTACGAATTTATAGATGTTACAGGCATGCATGGCCATTGATGTGTTTTTCTACATCATAATGAAATATGAAAATATCTGTCTCTATAGCTAGCATTACCTTTTTTTGGTTTGTTGTTCACAAAGGAGAAGACGACAATACTCTGTACATTAGATCGCTCCAGAACATATCATGCATGCATGGAATATACGATATACGCGTTAGACTTGAGTATTTTATGTGGCTTATAATTAGACCCCACACGGAAACTATGCTAGCCCTAGGATTTGGAAAACCCGATCGATTTACTCCACCTAAGGTTGGGCCAGGATTCCTGCATGTTTTCTCTTGGAAAGTAGGGCCCTGCAACCGGCCATGACCAAACTGGGAATTACATGTATTAACAGCACGTAGGACGAAGTAGAGGAAAAAACAAAAGATGCCTGGTATACAAGGTCCACATTCACCCGAGGACAAAATGGCATGGATATAGCTAGCCAAACGTAGGGGATAATAAAACAGAATGGTTTTGGTGCCTTCGCGTTAGTCAAAACGAGTTTCACATTCAATGGAACACCCTGATATGAAGCAAAGCACCAAACAAACAGAGCTAGAGATAGATATGAATAAGGAGGAAGTAGAAGCGATGGCACGAAGATGGATGGCTTCCTGCAGCGGGCGGCTCTGTGTCTCGCCTGCCATGGCTCCTTCTGCAGGCAATTCGGAATCAGAAGATGGGCTTCTCTTTTTGCGTGACAGGCACTTTGAGCTACATGGAGAGATCATGATGTTTGCGCTTGTCGCTTTCTTCTCTCTTTTTATCCTATTCCTCGTCATGCTGCCTTATCTCAAGCGCCTTAGCAATCATGAATCGGAGTATTCAGGCTCTGTGGCACCGCAAAACTGTCCGTGGCTGAGGAAGAGGAGGATGGAGGATGTCACACCAGAAGTATCACTGCAGGGCGAGAATGAATTTAGCAGGAAATTCCCCCTGTAAGTGCTTTGGTTAGTTTGAAAGAACTTAATTTCCATAGAAAAAAGCAATAGTTCCTTGTATTGAACAGCTAGCTAGGTATCATAACTATGCCTTAGGCCGGTTAGTACCTAGTGTTTCATAATCCATGGCTGCTATTTTTTTTATTTTTTTTTTGTTTGTACTGAATACAGTATTCTGAAGTTTGGCTCTGGTCGATGCGTGTCTTATCTGGTTTCGCTGCGAGCAAAGCCATAGTATTCGTAACATATATATATCACTAACCTGTGGTTGTGAGACACCAATCTCTACGATCGATATCGCGTGTAATCTTATTTGTGTTCTCTCATGATATTTACTTTGTAGATCTTCGATCGCAGGGCTGGATACATATATATATATATATATATATATATATATACATATATATATATATATATATATATACTAGTAGTGGCTCAACGTACAAGGCACGTTTGCCTGTTTGGAATGAAAAATAAAAAAAATTCAGAATTAGAAGCAAATAACAGTACAAATTAATTAAAGAAAGTATCCATTACATACAAGATAATTGTATTGGTAGTAAAGTTGTAATAGCTTAGACCATAGCAAATTACTTCATTTCAGTATACTGTGCAGTTAGATTTCCATGCATATTATGCAGCAGTCATCTGTTCATCTCTAAATATGTTTTTACTCCAAAAAATAGAAAATTCAAAATAAGCATAATTGTTTGAATAACAAAACAGAGCTCCTCCAAATAGGAGAAGTTTAAAATGAGCACTTCTCCTCTTTTTCTTTGAAAATGAGTTAACTGTCAACCTCTTCATAATGTCCTTTCTGTTCTTCTATCATGTTTTTCCACTCTTCACTAGTGATCCTTGCAACCTATTACAAAGCCCAAATTCATCAAATTAAAGGAGAGCAAGTGGCTTAACAACCGGAATAATATTGAAAGTGAGAATTGCGATAATAAAATACCTCTAAAACACTCTTCTTCTCTGCAAGCAGTGCAACTTGGCTAATGTTTGTGAACAAGAAGGATGCTGACATTGGATGCTTGAGTTTCAATGGATCCTTATCCTTCCTGTGAACAAAAATCAGAAATGTTAGTAACGTTGTTAACATACATGATTCTTATTAAAGTAATCAAAATCATTTTTTTTTCTTTTTTTTTTCCAAAGCCAGTTAAAGTGAGAATCTCATAAACACTTTACATGTATAAATTGCAGAAAACTTGCATTGACTTGCATCTTTGTACCACACAAATTGAGTGATGAACATAAACCTAAATTTTCTAACAATGTCAAGTGTAAGATTTAAGTATCTTTCTTTTTCATTCTTTTTTTTTTTGGAACTTCGAGTATATTGATATGAATGTTTTTATCAGCAAAGCTTCTCTCTCTAATACATGTACTAAGCAAAACTCAAATATGTCGAATTTAAGAGAGAGAAAGAAAGAAAAAATGGCAAAAGATTTGAAGAATATATATGATGACAACACTTTTGACATTGTTATTCAAGAAAATGTAATGATTCATTGTCCTCTCAATGCATCCAATTGCAACTGTCTGGGGCCTTGATAGGTTAATGGCCAATAGATTCCATTTGATGGAGCATAGGTTCTGTTGGCCACTTTACCTTGCAATTATGTTTTTCCCCCCCTTAGAATTATGTTATTTAGAACTAAATGTATAAATATACTATTCATTATGAGATTTATTACCATCACAAAAAAAAAAAAAACAAATATTTTTACGTTAGTTGATGTGAAATATCTTAAATTACATCAATAATATATTGAGTGTGTCAAGAAATAGACTTGCAGATAAATTTTTTCTTTCATTGATAATTGGTTCCAAATTAACATTAAGCCAGCAACCAAACTCAATCCTAAAGCAATGAATCTAATCCCATGAAAGTAAGTAATAAGACAAGAAGATATAATATCAAACCTACACAAATACCATGATGTTCTGTCATTAACCATATCGCTAACCCAAGTCTCCAATCAGAATGCTTTCTTTTCAAAGAGGCTGTAGCAAAAGACTTTCAAGGATAGTAGTTTTGTCAACTTAGAGTAGTACTCTCTCTAACAAAGCAATTCCTCAAACCCTTCTACACTTTCAATCTCCAAAGACACGCCAATACTACATGATTGCTTTTATTATAACAGTTGATTACAAATTACAGGAGGACTTCCCACAATGACCTCACCTAAATCTTCAAACTTGGTCCGTTCTCTAGACACCATCTTTTGAGAGAAGAATAAGATTCCAATCAACTCAAAGAATGAATCTGATTTATAAAATATACAATATATAAAAAGCATCAAATAAAAAAACGTATTTCAAAGGCTTTATGGCATATTACTTTGTCGATGAAGAATATGACTACAATATATTTTTTCTTTTTCGAAAATATGGATTTGCAATCAAAAGGAAACACCAATCAGTCGACTGGTATCAAAGGGAAGGGTGAAGTTGTGGATTCTAACATTCACAAGTATGCCATCTCTTTAAAAAAAAAAATAGAGAAATTGTAGATATATTCACCATATCTCTCACATGTATGTTCTGCAGAAAAAGAAATCACCAAATTGATTAGTGTTACAATTAGAAAGGTTTATGGTAAATATGTGGCTAAGATGAAACATGTTTGTTTGTTTGCTTGATGGTTTGGTCCTTCTGAGCTACACGCTTGGAGGTTTATTTATCAGCTATAACAGAGTGATGAGATCATATTTCTATTAAAGAACTTGAAGGCTTAAACCTTGAAGTTCAGGTTCTGTCGCTCTTTGCCACAAACAACATCAAAGAACAAAACAGAATAGAACAAAATAATACAAGTGAATCACAGCTATATTAATTAGGGAGCAGTTGGATACTCCATAAACAAGAACTCAATTTTAAGAATATCCCAAGATAAAATACACCTATTTTAGTGAACTAACTAAAGGGAAAATGGCATGGAAACAAAATCTTGACAAAACCAGATCATATGCAATACCCAACAGAGGGGGACAGGTAATTATCACTAAAATTTCAATTGCATTCGCTTTTACAAACCAATGAATTATACCTATATTAGCCATCGGTGTCTGTCCCCACCTTTTGAAATTTTCCACCAAAACAATTTTATCAGGCCTAGCAGATCTAACAAATGCAGGCTTGAGAAGGGAGTCACAGCTCAAAAAATCATGCATAACCCAATAAAAGATTTAACAAACCATGTATAACCAATTCAACCAAATCTCAAAAGTTCAATACAAAAAACCCAGAGTCTTGGTTCAGTTGCTACCAGAAAGCTAAGTTCGTGAATTGATGATCATCGAATGCAAGAAATCAATCGCAGGGGACTGGAAAGATTACCGTCAGTGTAGGCTGATTGAAGTAGGAACGACGATGCGACAACGGTCCGAATTGGGCTGTGATGGGGTTAGCTGCGATGGAAATCGATGATGGCGCATGCATGACACGCGCCACACTGGAAAGGAGTCATTCGGCCGGTCATGACATTGCCGGAGTCGCTGGACCCTGAGCTGCTGCGCATGGCGTTGATGGAAGATGAATCGCGGTGGTTTGAGAACCCTACGTGTTTCCTTTAAACCGCGTGTCGGCATAACGCTCCGTTCCGATTGGCTCCCAATCCGGTCGACCTTAAGATCGGCGGGTGAGGCTTCTCCCAGTGGTGCGTGTGTCGGATGATGGTCACCGGCGAAGCTCGAAACGGCTACCCCCTTTGTTCGGCCGAAACCTTGAAAAAAAACAAAACAAAACCAAACCAAACCACCGACGACGAAGGGCCAGTGAGTAGAGGGAGGAGAAGAAGAAGAAGCCGAAGCTCCCCTTTCCCCCAGCTAGATTCGGACGAGTGAGTTTCTAGAGAGAGAAGATCTGGTTTCTAGAGGGAATTTTCTAGAGTCCAGGTTTGTTGCGTTTGTTGCGTGTGCCTGCTATGGGGTCCCAAAACACGTTCATAACTTAACGCGGATTTAACGAAAGTAGACGGAAAACAAGAATTTCCGTTTAGTGGCTGTTAGATAGCCACTTATATAATAGTAATATATATATATATATATATTTATATACACGCGATGGTTTAGATCTCCCTTTCCCAAGCTCCTATATATTGTCTAGGATTCTTATTAATTTGTAATCTGGCTACTGCCATAGGTTATCTACTTCTATAAACTAATGTTTGCAATTAGATTATTCCTTGGTAAATTAGAAATTAACTCTCTCTCTCTCTCTCTCTCACTCTCTCACACACACACACACATAAAAGCGCCCAACTTTCTTCTACATTTCCCTACATATTGAAACATGTAACTGTGCAAGGCAATTAGCTCATGTAAGAAGGTTTGGTTAGAGGTAGGCCAGGTAGTGCTCGATGTACGTATGTTCTTCATTCTTGCTTGCCAAATTAAGCAGCAATATTATTTTCAATCCTAGAGAGGCCAGACAGGTCTTTGTATAAATAATAGGATTCCTTGAAAATGTAGGGAATGAAATCTCTTTTGGACTCTTTATTTTTTCATTTAAAAGTGGAGACCAAAATATATGTTTAAGAAGAAAAGTTTAGTCATGTAGTTTTGAGTTTTAGCTGCATTGAGGTCCAAAGGTACCACCATGAATGCAGCAATACTAGCTGACTAGCTAGCGGTGGGCATTTTTTTTTTTAATAACCAAGCATTCATTTATAAAGAAATCAAACAATACAAGTTGTTCTTATCAATCCATATAGCTTGAGCAACAAACATAGGGACATCAACCCACCATGACACACAACACAATTTATGTAGTTTGACAACGTGTCTATATCTACGTAACTGCAGAAATTTTAATTTATTAATTTAAAATATGTACTCACCTCTCTTTGTTCGCCTTGAAAACAATTGAATTTCACATACAAGTTATCAAAATATTACATGCACATTTATAGAAAACTGCACTGAAAACCCTATGTAAGGGGATTTCCCCCCCCGGTAGGAAAGGCCCATCGGGCCTAGACCCAGAACCCTGCCCAAAGCGTTCTCTATCCAAGCAAGGAACAAAAATGTCAACTAGGGAAGGGCGCTGTCCAACCAACAAGATAGATCGACCTGACATTCTGCGGCTACCCTCGAGAATAGTATATGCACAGAACGCAAGAGAAACACGGAAGACCCTCGATTCATCAGCATCAGGTCATCCACAACTCATATAAATTATATCAGAAGTCATGGAACCATACCGCATTAATGACACTGTTGATTAAGTTACACGCCACATTTATGGAGCAGATGTGGAGCCACACTACATTAAAAAAAGTTTGACAGCAAACATAAAAAGAAAGCACAGACTTTGCGGGAACAAGACTCTCTGCACCCTCCCCAGACACGATATAAATAGCAAGCTTTAGGTACCAAAAAATATCTTTGATCCTTAGACTCTCTTGCTTATTTGCTACCATCTAAGAATATTTACTAACTTTGACATCGGAGGTTACTCGGCCCCAAGGCCGCCATCTCAAAGCATTAGTCTTTTCTACCTTATGCAGGACTCGTTTTCGAAGACCTGAGTTGTTGGAACTTGGCCCAAAGGTGTACGAAACACAACGTTAACACCCTAATTGACAAAAATATGTTCTTCACTCGAGCGGTGTGTTGAGCGCAGCTCGAGTGAATACTAAGGTTTGTGTTTCACTCGAACCCATTCGAGCCCACTCATGGGTTAAACTTCGCTTGAACGCCAGGTTGAGCGACAGTCGAGCGAACTCATGGGTTGCGCCATTTTTTTTGTGACTCATGAACCAGGCTCCACATGTAAACCAATAGCTACGTAGCTGGCACGAGACACGATCTCTTTTCACGTGCTCTCTCTAATAGTCGTTAAAATTGGGATTTTGACTAGGGTTTTTTAGGATACTATTGGACTTAAAATGAAAATGAAGAGCAAAAACAGAGAAAATGAAGAGTTAAAATGAAAATAAAGAGCAAAAACAGAGAAAATGAAGGGAAAACTCAATCCTCTAATCTGTAGGATTGATTCTAGAAATTCCTTATCCTTTAGACTTCTTGGTTACAGATTATATAGTCACACAAGACATTAAATGAGAATATGAGTCCCGATACATGTAAATTAAATATAACAAGCTAAATATAGCAAATCATTAAATAGAACATGCATAGCAGTAATTATGAAAATTACATCAACTTTAATACTCCTCTTGATGTATTTTTCAGAAACACCAATCATCATTTGAAGAAATTGAAACTTGACCCTAGGAAGTGCTTTAGTAAATATATCAGCCATCTGTTCTTCACCGGTACAGTATTTCATATTAACTTCACTGTTTGCTTCAGCTTCCCACTAAAAATAATACTTGATTGAAATGTGCTTTGTTCTACTATGATAAACATGATTCTTAATCATAGCTATGGCTGACTTGTTGTCACAAAATACATCAACTGGTCCTGGTTGTTTCTCACCCATGCCCTCCAGAATTTTTCTTACCAAATAGCTTGACTAACAATCCCTGCAGCAGCCACATACTCAGCTTCAGTTGTTGATTGAGCAACTGTTGGTTGCTTCCTTGAACCCCATGAAAAAACTCTTGTTCCCAGATTGAAACAAAAGCCTGAGGTGTTTCTCATGTCATCAAGTGATCCTGCCCAATCACTACTATAAAACCTATTAACTTGGGCTGTGAGCAGGGCTTGTACCAAATTCCCAAGTCCAAGGTTCCTTGCACATATCTAAGAACACTCTTAGCTGCTCCAAGATGAATTTGACTTGGACTTTGCATAAACCTGGACAACAAACTAGAAGCAAACATCAAATCTGGTCGAGTAGTAGTTAGATACAACAAACTGCCAATTAGACTTCTATAAGTGCCTACATGAACCTTCTTTGCTCCATCTTCCTTTTTGAGTTTCTCATTAGCAATAAGAGGTGTAGCCACAGGTTTGCATCTAAACATTTGAAATTTTTTTAACATATCTTCAGAATACTTTTTCTGTGAAATAAAAATTCCACCTTCTTGATGAACTTCCATTCCAAGAAAATAGTGCATAAGTCCAAAGTCATTCATCTCAAAAGTGCTCATCATATCTCTTTTGAATTCTTCCACCATCTCTATATTATTTACAGTAAAAATTAAATCATCAAGATATGGATAGACAAGCAAAATACCTCCACTTTTGGCTTTGACATAGAGTGTAGGCTCACTCTTACTTTTGCTGAATTCTTTTTCATTGAAATAACTATCAATTCTGCCATACCAAGCCCTTGGAGGTTGTTTAAGCCCATATAGAGCTTTTTTTAATCGAAGCACTTTGCCTTCTTCTTTTATGAAGCCCTCTGGCTAATCAACATATATTTCTTCTTCTAAAACTCCATTCAAGAATGCTAATTTGACATCAAGTTGAAAAATCTTCCAACTATTTTGAGCTGCAAGTGCACAAATGGTTCGAAGGGTATCCAACCTTGCAACTGGTGCAAATGTCTCATTATAGTCAATACCAAGCTGCTGTGAATAGCCTTTAGCCACAAGTCTTGCCTTGCATTTCTTCAAAGAACCATTAGAATTAAGCTTTCTCTTATAGATCCACTTAACCCCAATAATGTCTTTTTTGTCAAGACAGTCCACCAACTCTCATGTTTTGTTCTTTTCAATCATTCCAATCTCCTCCTCCATTGCATCAATCCAAACTTTGTCTTTCACAGCTTCATCAAAACTTTGAGGCTCAATTGAAACAAAGTTGCATGATTCATAAATTTCAGCCAAAGGTCTTAACCTTCTTGGTGGGGATTCGGGTGAGGACATTGCAATTGAAGGAGATACTGGTTCAGCTCTTGGTGTTACCACTGGACTGACATTTTCTTCATCTTCAATTGCTTCTCTTCTTCCATTCTGAGCTTCAGAATTTAATGGCATTGTTTCCAACACTTATGATATAGAAACAGATTCAGTATTTATCTTTTCTTCATCCTAATTCCAGCTAGCATTTTCATTGAATTCAACATCTCGATGGTTACAAGTTGATTTCAATCCAAATTATAGATTCTATATCCCTTGGACTGAGAACTGTAACCCAGAAAGACTCCTTTTTCAGATTTCTCTTCAAACTTGTGCCTCTTCTGTGGTGGTACATAAATATAACACATACACCCAAAAATCTTTAAGTGACCAGCAGTAGGTTTTTGACCACTCCAAGCTTCTATTGGAGTTTGATTTGGCACAGCCTTTGTTGGACATCTATTGAGCAAATAGACTGATGTGTTAACAGCCTTTGCCCAAAATCTTTTTGGAAGCCCCTTCTCAAGCATCATGGATCTTGCCATTTCCATCACAGTCCTATTATTTCTTTCTGAAACTCCATTATGCTAAGGAGTATAGGCAACTGTAAGCTGATGTTCAAGCCCTTCTTCTTCACAAAACTCATCAAACTTCTTTGAGTTGAATTATGTTCCTCTGTCACTCCTCAATGTCTTTATCTTGCTGCCACATTGGTTTTCAACCAAGAGTTTGTACTTCTTAAAGACGCCAAAAACTTCAGACTTTTCTTTAAAGAAGTAAACCCATGTCATTCTTGAGAAATCATCAATAAATAGTATAAAATACCTATTTTGACTCTGAGAATGAGTTCTCATTGGACCACACACATCAGTGTGAACAAGTTCCAATACCTTTTTAACTCTCCATGCTTCACATTTAGGAAAAGGTTATCTGTGTTGCTTCCCTAACATACAACCCTCACATACAGACATGTTAGAATCAAGTAGCGGCAGATTACTGATCATATTATTTTGATTTAAACGTTTAAGGCATTACGGTTATAATAACCAAACCTTCGATGCGAAAGAGTTGTATCATCAAGCTTAGTAACCATAGCTTTTTGATATTGTCATTGTATGGGAAAATTTCTACAATTTCCCATTTTAATTTCTGCCACAACCTGCTTATGATGTTTTAAATCACAAATTGTACACACTTCTTTCTCAAACAGTAAAAAGTATCCATTTTGCATCATTTGACCAACACTCAATAAACTTTGATCAAGACTTGGAACTAATAGAACATCATTAATAAATCTAGTTCCTTTCTTAGTTTCCAAGGTGAATGTGCCTTTTCCTTTTGATTCTACTAAATCACCATTTCCAAGCTTCACTTTTACTTTGACAGATCTATCAATTTTTGAAAACATACTTTCATTTGTAGTCATGTGATTGTTGCAACCACTATCAAGGAACCATTCTTCACTTTTCTGGTCAACAGTGGCTTAGCATGCATAGAACAATTGCTCCTCCTTTTCTTCTGTGTAGTTGGCTTGCTGATTTTTATTCTTGAATCTGCAATCCTTTTCAACATGGCCAAACTTCTTGCAATTAGTGCATTGAGGTTTCCCTTGATGATAACAATCCTTTTCAAGGTGATTGTTCTTTTTACAAATACCACAAGGAGGAAAATCTCCTTTCAAGTTTCCTTTTCTTTAAGAACTTTCTCCTCCTTTTGTTCCACTTTTGTACTTCTTTTTAAAATATCTTGGTATCTGATTTTTCAAGTTAACCTTAGACTGAAATGCATTCTCTAAGGAACCTTCACCTCTTCTATCAATTCTTTGTTGATGGGCATACAAGGATCCCATTAATTCAGTAACAGAAAGAGTGGAAAGGTTTCTAGTCTATTCAATAGCAGCAACCATATGGTCATATTTCTCTGTGAGACTAATAAGAATTTTTTGAACTATTCTTACATCTGTTATTTCTTCTCCATAAACTCTCATATGATTTATGATCTCAATAAGCCTAGAACAATAGTCTTTTACATTTTTAGACTATTTCATTTTCAAATTCTCAAGTTCTCTTCTTAAACCTTGAAGCTTAATGGTTTTAACTTTGAGATTACCTTGAAACTCTTGTTGCAGAATCTCCCAGACTTGCTTTGAAGTCATGGACCTCATCAATCTTGGAAAGATAGCTTCACTGACAACTTGCTGTAGAGTAAACAAAGCTTTAGCATCTCTTTGTTTGTCTTTCTTGTTTTGGTTTGTTTCGAAGGTTCCTTCTGCAGTAACAGTGATCCCATTTTCTACCACATCCCAAAGATCAAGTGACATGAAGAGAGTCTTCATTTTGATACTCCTGTAGTCATAGTTTTCTCCACTGAATATTGGAACAATAGGAGAAGAACTAGGTGCTGCCATATCGCCCTTTTTTAGATCGAGCAAGCTCTGATACCAATTGTTGGATTAAAATGAAAAGGACGAGCAAAAACAAAGAAAATGAAGGGAAAACTCAATCCTCTAATCTGTAGGATTGATTCTGAAATTCCTTGTCTTTTAAACTTCTTGGTTACAGACTATATAGTCACATAGATATACACAATGCATTAAATGAGAATATGAGTCCCGATACATATAAATTAAATATAACAAGCTAAATATAGCAAATCATTAAACAGAACATGCATAACAGTAATTATAAAAATTACATCAACTTTAACAGATACTATCCTCTTCTAAAATGATTGTTGTGGGTTGCTAAGGTTTCTTCATTGTTTGGGGTTTGTGGGTGGACGATGACATTAAGGATTGCCTCTGGTGTTTGGGATAGTTTCCTTTTACGTACAGATGAGGGTGGCCCTTCCAGAGATAGGGTGCAATGATGGCACTCTTTCACATCCATGAGTGAAGAGAAGTGATGACACGTACAACTGTTTTAGGGCTTCGGGTACTCAATTGATTTGATTTCCTCCAAGCTGAAAAGTTGTGTTTTGTGTACTGAGCTGCTAAATCTGCAGACAAACAACAGACTTGACCAGCTTTCTGAATGAGAATATAGCCAACTTTGGGCTGGGTCACGTCCCTTCATGTTTAGATTGGGTTTCAGACTTTGCGTTGTCCGATTCACATTTGGGCGTGATGCTCGTCTGTGGCATGAAGGCCTTCTTTAGGTCAGGTTACGAGTGCATGTGGAGGTGTTGGCATTTTGTCCAACCAGTACTGTTTGGGTGTGATAATACTCTTCTACGATCATTAATCCTTCTCACCTCGCTGGCCACTACACCTTTTCCTTATTATTTTGGGTCCAAACACTAGCTGATGTAGATCACCAGATATCCAAATGGTTCATGGAGAAGTTTGAAGGTCATGAGAAATTACGGGAGCCCATAATGGGTAAATTTTTTTAAAAAAATAATATTCATAATTATAGAGTGTGCAAGTATCGTGCATTTTTTAAAAAAAAAATAAGATAAATATAAAATTTATATAAAAAAATTAATTTTTTAATAATAAATCTAACTATTTTTTAAAAATTGTGTACGACGTTTATACAAACGATAAGTACTATATCTAACACGAGTCATTTTAAAAACTACACAAGTCGTGCATGAAATTCATGATTAAAAATAAAAGTACTCATTGTGACACGTGCGTCATGGTGACTCAAGCGAACTTCAATTTTAGTTGAGTTTCGATTTGAGGGTATTTTTCAAGATTTCTCAAATTAGAGTTTTCTTCAATAACATCATGTGTTTATAAGAATGAATATTTAAGAATGGGTCGAGCAAACCTCAGAGACTTCATTTCCGTTGTTATATCATATTCTGTTTTAAGATTACGAAAGGTTATTTGACTTGTGTTCGTAAAACCTGATTCACATGAATACGACATGTTACATTAGGATAGTTTGGATATTGAGTTGATATGAGATGAAAGTTGAATAAAATATTGTTAGAATATTATTTTTATTTTGAAATTTAAAAAAGTTGAATTGTTTATTATAATATTTTGTTTAAAATTTTGAAAAAATTGTAATGATTAGATGATATGAAATGAGTTGAAATCAACTCATTATCCAAACAATGTCTAAGGAGTACTCTACATCCAAAGGCGACCAATCACATGTTATGAGGGCTAAAATTCCAATCCTCAACATCAAGTACTTTCTATTCTTGTCCCAATCATAAAACCAGCTTGGCAGAATTGATGCAAGTCTCCCGCTATGAGTACTTTTGGATGTTGTTCTTGAATTTGATTTAATATATTATCTTGATTTGATTTTCTTAACTATCAAATCGTGATTTTGATTTGATATTATCTTCACCATTGTTTGGGATTCTTCCCACCATCTTGTATCTCCATTTTAGCCTATTGCCTAATATTATATTTAATAGTTCGTCTAGATACAGATGATTTGTCAAATAAATCCGCATTCGAAACTAACGTGACCTACTATTGTTAACACTTTTTTTATTTAAAAAAAGAATAGAAAAAAACACGAAGAGAAGAGGAGAAGAAGACCATTGTCTTCCCAGATCCATTTTCGATCTCCCCTTCGTTTCTCCTTCCCCAAATTCCATCTTTCTTTTCTTTTCTTTAATTTCTTTTTTTCCATTCTCTTTCCATGCCATTGAATAAAATAGACGACTCATCCATTGCTCCATTATAAGAAACCACAGTATATATGCATCCTCCTTTCCTTAAATAAAATTGATCTCTCATTCTCTCAGTTCACTGTCCTCAGATTATTCTAGCTTTAGAGCATTAGTATTGGATTGGTCATACTATTCTTCAAATTTTGACTAATATGTAAATTTTTCACCTTTAGCTAATCATTCAAAACTTGAAATCTACATTGGATTAGTCATCACACTCTCTATAATAATAAAATATTATTATTTTTTATTTTTTATATTTTTTAATTAATTTTTATTTTATTTTCATAATCTTCAATAACCTCTAACAAATCATATTCATTTTTATTTTCACAATTTAACAATCTATAATATAATAATCTCATATGTATATAGATGGTAAAATCTCATATGAATAAAAACCTCATATCTATAATATAATAATCTAAAAAAATATTTTTAGACTTTCTATAGTTCTTTTCATATTTGAAAAGAAGAATGGACTTACTGTAGCTTATAGTTTGGATGAAACAATTTAGCTAATTCAATGTGGAACAAATATGGATGATATTTGCTAAATTTGAAGATGAAAAGGCATTTGGCTAATCCAATGCCAATACTCTTAAGAAGCAAAATCCCAGAACTAGAAGCAGGAAGCTTGAGTACAAGATCGCAGAAGCAAAGAAATACAACATCATCACAATTTCCTAGGAAAAAAGCTAATGTTGCTCTAAGATCCAAGAAAAACCAAACAAAAACCCAAAAGAGATCCATGGACTCACTCCCAGAATTAATGGAGAGTTTCAGCTCCGAAAACACTAACATCACTGATTCTATTACGTACCATCAATAATAGCTTAACTGCCACAAGCTCTTCTTCAACGGCTTCTACTCCTAGCAATTGCTACGAAAACAAGAAGCTAGCACCGGGACTGGAACACCTTCGGCCAATACCTGAAGAACCACCGTTCTCCTCTTTCCCTCCCGAGATGCAGTTGTGCCCACACGTTCTTGAATTCCTCTGGTAGAGCATAAATTACTCGATAGTACTAGTTTTTTTACCAAAAGCTTAAACTATTTAATATTAAGGGTTTAGAGTTCTACAGAAAGGTTACGCAATTTATATATTGCAACAGGTACCTTGACCAGTTTACAAAGGTGCACACTCCAATCACCCCCGCTAGCTGTTAATTTGATAATTTCGTCTCCAGCTCGAAATGACGCCCCGTTTTTATGTTGCAAGTGGCATGCCAGGTAATGGGGTAGTGCGCGAAATCGACTAGAGACTTGAGTTTTAACACATCATTGAAGGATATAGAGACTTGACGCATCAACTAATTATAAATAGAGGTTTGACTTTTTCATAACTAAGTGGAGTCGTACAATAAGTTGTCATGTGTTGACACATGACCACACCAGGTTTACTAGTATAATTCTTCTTGAGTTTAGATCAACATCCCTTGGAATTGAAATTTGAGACAGGCTGTTAGCATAAAGAAGCACGCTAGAAGTTGCAATAATTTTGTGTCCTGAACGATCTAGATTGCATGAAGAAATAACCAGCAATTCATGGAGAGATGGAAAACAAATATGACCAAGTTTAAATATCATTTTAATAAAGATATACAACAAATTTTAATAAAGCAATCTGATTAGGTGACTGTTGTACCTAATCAGATTGTTTGAAAAATCTAGTATACAACAAAAACACCATGCACCTCTAGATTCAATTACTCCAGCCTCTTCCCTCTGTTCAATTTTGCACTCTCCATCTCCTGAAATCAGAAAACAAGAGTGCCCACGAAGATGGAAGTCAAGGGAACTGTGAGATTGTCATCAAGCTCAGTACTTATAGGGAGTGATTCCACCAGTGCCGAGGCAAGAGAGACAACCAAAAAACCCATAACCATTTCCGAACTTTCTTGAAGAAATCCAAATGAGGAGAAATAGTGCATATACCTGTGAAAATAATTATTATCATAAGAAAAATCAACAGATCATTATGCAGAGGCCAAAGAGTAAAGAGGGGAAAAAATAAGTACCCAAGAGATGCTAAAAACCCAGCAGATGCCATTGCAACACTACCAGCTACAGACTTGTTTTTGTTGTATGGAATTTTATGATTACCGAACTGCCTTCCAATAATGTCTGCTAAACCTGAACAGAATTTAACCCCCCCCCCCCCCCCCCCCCCAAAAAAAAAAAAAAAAAAAAGAACCCAAAAAGAAGATCAGAGAGGTTTGCAATTGTAAGAGGTGCAGTTAACTACTACATCAAAAGTCCACCAAATCAAGCTAAAAAATCAGAGAGAAAGCAATTGGCCCTTTAGGAATTACCATCCCCAGCACAGAGGTTACAAATTGCCGCAATTGTAATAGGGGAAGTTCTCCAATAAATCATGCAAGTCAAAGTGATTGTTGCAGCATAGTAGAGTGGTCCCTTAAGAAGTTCCCTGATGCATGAAGTAAGCCATGGACAAACTGAAAAGTCATGTAAAGATTGAACAACCAATCAATAGAAAATGCGTAACCTCATTTCTGATCTGGGTTAACCAGCTGAGTCATTTCATAGCTAAATAGATTGTCCAAGGAAGAGAAGCGCACACAAATAACTCATTTTTCAGAAAGGCAGTCTGAAGCTATAATTATCTGAGTTATAACCTATAGTCTCCGTTTCTGCTCATTGACTTCACAATAGCCTCATCTTTCATGATCCCAAGTCCCAAGAGAAGCATTCGTATGATATTGATGCCTGGGATAAGAGCTGCTAAGATGGCTCCCCGACGACCAGGACTGCAATATCAGTAATGGCTATTCAGCAGGAAGATATGGATCCCAAGTCACGAAAGTAATTCCTTGATAATAACAATTATTACCTGAACAGTGGCCAGCAAAGCATGAAAACTAGCCCCACGCTTATATGCACAAGCTTCCTATTCAATTTCTAAACTTGAAAAAGAAGTAAATAAATCAAGGGAAAATTTGAGGGAGAGAAAAGATAAGAGAAGTCTTTATATTGGAGTTCTAGTGTGATAGAATTGTCAAACAATATATATATGGTTAATATAACATTGCTTGGTCCAAAACCCAAGACTTTAACCTTTTGCATTAAATATGATGTTCCAACCTGTTATATCAAAACCTTACTTAAAGACTTAGCATTTCTCTCTCCAACGCTCTACAGCCGAACAAGGTGTTTGTTTGTCCCATATAACTTGATTACATTGAACTATGAGAAGAATTACTCCTTTAATTCTGCAGGTAAATCTAAATGATGTCTAGGCTAACACAAGGGCTAAATTAAAGAGAGAATAAGCTAGTTAATATATATCATATATATGTATGCATATATCAATACGAAATCTCAGAGGGTTAAAATTGGACTGTTATAAGCTCCAAATAAGGGAATTTTAACGTGTAAATGTAATGACAGATCAGTCTTCAATCAGTAATTGAAAGACGAGCGCTCTTTCTTGTTTACAACGTTTACCAAGTCTTGACTGAAAAGAAACCGAACCAATATTTGTGTAATTGATGAATCTCACAAAGTATACACTCAAACAGCAACGGAGATTCACTAACCGGAACCATGAAGGGTTTTTCTCCGCAAAATAAGCTTTAATAAAAAACACAAATTTACCCAAATCGGTAAAAGAACGATCGAATGGGTATAAACAAGCTAAAATTAACCACTCCCTGACATGACACATACTCCTGAAACAACAATAACATGAGTTTCGTTTTGACCTGGTCGAAGATCCGCCGGTTGGCGGTTTCCCCCCATAACCGGAGCAAGCAGAGCGCGATGCAACCGGACAAGCCGGCAGCGAAGATATCGGAGGCGACAGGGTTTGACGGTGGCATAAGGGCGGCAGGCGGTTTCGGGTCCCGTTTCGGTAGTCTGGTCGAACTGAGTCTCAAACCAAACCTAGTAGTAGTACTACTACGGGCAACAGAGAGCGAGCAGCAGGGAGAGTTGAAAATTGGTTGTAAGTGGGATCTCGGGAAAAGAACGACGAATCGGAACGAACTGGACCGGATTGGGGAGAAGATGTAGACATTTGCAGCCATTTCCTTTTTTAAATAGTTCAGTTTTGTGGGTGGGCTTTTTTGTTTGGGTAGCTTTCCATCGATGCCCGTATTATCTACCAGACACGCTGGTAGCAGTAGCCAGTAAGTACGGGCTATAACTACGTGATTAGCTAGCTGCCTTCAATCTCAGTTTGCAAGGGATTCCGCTGGGGATCCCGATGTTGCGCTCAGTTTTTTTTTTAAGTTTTTTTTATATAGTGATTAAGAAAATAATATTTAATAATATTATGATTTTTTAAATATTTTTGAAAAAGGTAACAAAAATTTATAATATTATTAAATAACATTTTCTTAATCATTAAATAAAAAAAAATTAATAAAAAAGGGAGCATGACGAATCCCAATGGAGATCCCTATTATTTTCCTTTCGGTTTAGGGGCTTGGATTCAAGTGAAATGCTTTATTTCAAAGTAATGAGTTACTGTTTGAGTTATCTCATCTCATTATTATAATTTTTTTAAATTTTTATATAAATATAATAAATAATTTAATTTTTTAAATTTTAAAACAATAATAATATTAAAAAAATATTTTAATAATATCTTATTCAATTTTTAACTTTTATATAAAATCATCCAATCTCATCTCATTATCCAAGTCGCACCTAAATTTATAAATTTATGTGATTTGAGGTGTTATTTTAGATTACAAAATTATTTTTATTATAAAATAAATCTAACTTATCATACAAAATCATATTATTTTATAAATTTATTTTTATAAAATTTCTTTATAACTGTAACATTGATACGGACTAAATTCTATTTTCGCATTACACAAAGATTTCTAAAAACAAAAATTTTTTCATATTAATATTATCTTGTAAAATATAAAACAGTAAAAGTTTTTATAAATTCACAAATTAAATTAAAGTTTGTTTGGACAATAATCCAATCGTTCAATAATTTGATCAAACATCATAACAAATAAAAAAGTCAATTATAAAACCAACTCCCATAACATTATGAGGATTAGGGAGGATTATAGTAGCTAGTCTACGTACGAAAAATAAAACACATGCAAAGGACAGCCTGCAAAGCATTTTTCAATTAAGAAAAGATATTTACAACTGTGATTTGTATAACCGCCGTGTAATCGACTTGAAAAAAATGAATAAAACATAAGATTTATATGAAAAAAATTAATTTTTTAATAATGGACCCTCACTCTTTTTCAAAGTGATTACGCGGTATTTATGCACTTCACAGTTGTACGTAGAATTACTCTTTTCAATTAATAATTATTGAACTGGATCGGTGTAAATGCCGAAGGATGATGCTAATAGGATCGGTGTCCCAACCGATAAAGTGTAATTTTAATTTTTTTTTAATATTTTTAAATAATTGTTTTACAAAAAATGCATAAATTCAATAATATTTACTTTTTTAATCAATGCGGAATGGGTTTTTTTTTTTTTTTTTTTTTTTTCACGGACTCATTCAACGTAAGACTGATTCAGCCTTTGGGAATTTGTTGTGAGTCACTGAGTTTGAAAGCATGGGCCATCGGTACACTGAATTTTCTTACTAGTTCAGACTTTGGGCTTCTCTTATCGGCAGAATTGTTGGGCCCAAAACGAAAGGGAATAATCGGCCCAAATATTAAAAAAATATTAGCCTAGCTAGCATGTGTTTTATTAACCATTACATACAAAATAATAAAAAAAAGGAGCGAGAAAATGCTTATTAATTCTTTAAATTTATGAAGTTCAACATAGTACTTAAAGCTCTTTATAGTTATAATCATTTTAGAATATTTGGTAAATACAGATAACTTTTAATAACCAAGATATCTATAAATCTCATTTTAGCATGGGAAAAAACAAAATTCGATTTAAATCTCTTTTAATTTTTGAATCTTTTAACTTGCATATATACCAGTGTGTAAACACATCGTCAACACTACTAATATGATATAATTTGAGTTATAAGAAATTAAATTATCTTCTAAATTAAATTTTGCCTTGTAGTGGTGACCTCCAAATTATCGATCGGTCACCGGCTCGTGAGAATATATATGCTTTTTGCTCGTGAAATTAAACCGCATTTTAAATTAGCTGATTAATTATAGGAAAATCATAAACCCAAAGTATGACAGAGTGGACTCTCAAAGTAGCTTTAAACGTAGTGACACAGATGTCCAAATGTAAAATGTTGCCAACGCAATCTTCTATGTTTATTATGCAGAGTTTAATGAGGATGCAGTCCATACCATAAATGTTGCCAACAGTATAGTCAGTGCCAAAGTGCTTTAAATTCGTAATTATCGGGGCTAATTCTTAAGACAATGTAGGGTTTCCATAGGTATAGATCACTAAATCTTACATGTTTTGTTTGATCCAGTCCAATCTAGCTATTTGTTCCTTTTTGATCTTACGTAGGAATTCGAAAAGGCTATTTGTTTGTTTGCTTGTTTGTTTGTTTTTTCTCATGACGACTACGATGATGATCTTTCTGTGTACGTATGTATAATACTCATGATGAATACGGATTTGGGTGTTTTTTGTTGTTTAATTCGTAGGTGATTTAAGTTGTTGGAAGAAATGCAGGGCGTAAATGTTGAAGATGGAATCAGTCGTGGCCGCTCCAACATGTTGAACTCTAGCTATGGTACTAAGGCCGCGCCATTCAGCCATGGAAGCTGTAGCTATGACAAAAGAGTTGCACCTGTTGGAGCTGATCAGCCGAAGAATAAGATGCAGCACGTCCCGCCCCTGCCCCCGATTCACCCCCCCGCAGCCCCGGCCACGGCCTCTCAAAGTCTTCGTGACCGAGACGCCAAGATTACCGACCCCAAGAAACTCAAAAGGTTTATCATCAGTTAATTATATATGCCTGCTCTCTAAAACACATGTATATATATATATATATATATATATATATATATATATAATCGTATCCAAAAATATATCCTTCCTTTGATTTGACAAAAAAATGGCAGCAACTTGACCCAACATTAATTCTATTCCTATCGATTTTCATTCGATCGACAACTCATGCATGCCAAGCACTGATTGTTTTTGGCCTCGATCTATTTGCAAGTGAACGAAAACTTTTGAGGGGTTTGATAATTAATTGAAGATTTTGAAATGAGGATCCGCTTGATCTCCAGTATTGATATTTTTTCAAAAAAGACTTTAAAATTTATGTCCATGGATACGTATTATAATTGCCTTCCTTTCGTAAATATTAGGACTATATATAAACCAAATTTTATCAATTTTTTTTTTATTTTTATTTCTCATTCTGACATTTACAAATGATGTGTTGCCAATAATTTAATTTGCATTCATCGGGAATAATAATTTTTTTTGAATAATTATTTCTGATTGTGTAGATTTAAAATAAATTTATTAAATGGCATGATGATATTATATATTAATAAACCTTAATTCATATGGAAACACCCCTGTTTGGTTGCGTGCACATATACATTAGCACAGTTTTTTTTTTTTTTTTTGGTAAGGGGAGAAGGGTTTCAAACTCTAATCTCCATTTTGGAGGTTTTGAAGTTATGTCAATCAAGCCATGCCTTTGGCTACGTGAGCACAGTTGCATGTATATCTTCTGAATAAATTTTAATCAACTCAGCTATTTAATTAATTTTACACGCTTTCTCGATATTGGTTCGTAGGGTTCTGGCAAGCAGACAATACTCTCAGAAATATCGACTGAAGCAGCTCCAATATATGATGGAACTAGAAACGGAAGTGAAAGCTCTGCAGGTAATTTTTGTCAACCTAGCTAGCTGCATTTATATATGCTCGCTCATATATATATATATACATGTTCGTGTGTATAAATATGATTTTTACTTCTGTAAGTTCTAACATCCAGACCTTAGTTCGTTCCGTTTTTTATTTCTTGTTTCGTGTGTGTGTGTGTGTGTATATATAGGCCGAAGTGGCGATCAACGGGCCTAGGATTAAGTATGCTGATCGTCAAAACACGCTGCTGAGAGTAGAAAACAATTCAATGAAGCAAAAGCTTTCCAACTATTCCACCGAACTTATGTTCAAAGAAGGTATTGATCTTTCATTCTCACTCTCTTTCCATGCGTATCCATCTCCTCTTTCTCAGTCTCAAGTCTCAAATAATATGAATGGGAGAAAAATTTTGCAGCTGAATTCGAAGAACTGGCGAATGAAAGAGACATGTTGAAGCAGTTGTTTGAGAGTTATCAGAAGCATCAGCAAGTACCAGAGTTGTTCAGATCAACCTCTAGGAATTATCAGTTTCCGAATATGGGATTGAACCAAGTACCTGAAGAGACTGATGATGATTTTTTGGGAAATGGGATGCCACAGATGATGAACCAGAGCCTGAACCTAAACGAGAATCAGATCAACCAGAACTCGAACCAACTTGGGAATGCAGAATTTATGCAGTACATGAACTCTCTGAGCCTTGACCCCTCCTACAACTTCCTGTGAACTTTGATCTAGTACTGTTGGCTTGTCCCGGGATGTTATCTAGATTTATCCCATCTTTTTTAAAATAAAAATAAAAAATAAAAAAAACTAGCGGGGACGAAGCTAGTGAATTTAGATCCTCGATCGAGGATTAGGCTGCACTATATTTTTGTGGGACCAAGATTAATATATAGAAAGAAAAAACAGGAAACATGCATATCCAAGTTTATCTAAACAATTTTTGGTGGTTTATAATATTTGTGTTACCAATTTGTGTGTTCCATCATTAATACTCATTCAAATGTCGGACTCTAGTACTTTTTCTCATACTTCTATACAGTCCTTACAAATTTATTAAAATAATTATAAAAAAAAATTTATAAACTGATCAGTGACTTGATATGATACAAAAGAAAATTTGTAAATTAAATATTTTCCATGTTTTTAATAACACCTCTATTTTAACTTAAGGGCACTGATGATCTCCAAAAAGGCCGTAGATTAACCTTCAATTAGTTAACTTGCTTGATGATCTGCATGCTGTCCTTACAATTATTTGTACGTGATGCTCATGCATGTCCATTTCCTTGTTTGCAATTTGTCAATGGTTTTGTGCTGCTAGCTGTTGCTTGCAGCACAGTTCATAGCATGCAAATTGTCCGTTCTTTGTATTGATCATCATGTGCGCGCTAATTCTATTAACGTTTGTGATATTCTTGAGTAGTATATATATATTATAACTTGGTGTTATTTGATCGGCCTTAGCGTACTACGCTCGCTCATGCCTTGTGTTGGATTGATTTATCTAAATGTTTGTAATTAGGCTTCTATTAATTTACACTTAAGAAAAAGAAAATCCCTTGGTCATGTCTAAACCAACTATATATAATTAAGTCACTAATGCTCGTATCTTTTCTTTACACAGAATAATTTGAATGGTCCGTGCATGTCACCTTGAATAGAGGAGTACGTACGTACTTGGTTAATTTGAATGGTGTTTCAATATTTAGGGTATAATAAGATCATCTTATACAAAGCCGGCCTATTTGTATTGAACTTTAGTTAAATGTAAAAAACATAGATGATCAGTGACTTATTTCTTCCAGCCGATACATTTGATAAAATTGTAACAAATATTATGGGGAAACTCAAGATCAAATATCATACAACATTCATAACTAGTTATTTGTGACGAGATTGACTATTTATGACGAAAATAGACTCGTTAATTTGATAGGAAATGATCATTCTCGTTATTTCAGAAATAACTGACTACAAATAGGCAGTTTTCTTAGAGTGATATTGGTATAACAATAGGGAACGTGTCTTGATCTTTTGAACGATCTTGTCTTGGCTACTTCGAATGACGAAGATTGAGCCAAAAAAATAATTTCAAGCTCTTATTTGAACTTGAAGGCTTCAATTAAGACCGAGATAAAGACATGTAGTTGATCATATAGCATTTATTAAGTATTTGATGTTGTCCAAAAAATTCGAAAAGACAACACTCAATTACGTAAAGAGCGTGCCGAAAGTAATATTAATTATTAGTTACCCGTAATTGAGATTGTTTAATGTCAAAAGCGTAGAGTAGTGGCTTATTTCTTCTAGACACATTTGAAAAAATTGGAACAAGTATTAAGGAGAAACTTGAAATTGGTCATTTTGGTACTATAGCAATATGGAACTCATCTAGATCTTGAACTAGATTTTCTCCTTCAACATATATTGAACCGAAGAAAATCATTTTAAGTTATTGTCTGAATTTGGAGATCTTAAGTAAGAGAGAAATAGATAAATGAAGTACTTAGCCCTACAATATTTATTAAGTATTTAATACTACTAAAAAAAATCTACACTCGCAACACTTTTGTTTCTCTAAATACGTACATACGAGTAACGCTTAATTATACTAAAAGCATGCCAAAAGTGCTATTAATTAGTTACTGTACACTACAACACAATTGAGTTTTTGTGACAATTTCAAATTTGTGACAGTCCTGAAACCGTCACCAAAAATTATTTTCGAGAAATAGTTATACGTTCGAACTATATTAATGTTTCGTCCAAACGTAACTCAGATGATGTCGTTTTGGAATGAGTACATGCGAACATATAAAATGTTATGTTCGAACATTAAGCCCACTTATGTGCGAACGTGTAAGTTACTCATTCAAACGTTTGAATGATAGTCATTAACGTTCGAACATGAACTGTTTTAAAATTAAAAATTGAATTTTAAATTAAAAAAGATTGAAAATTGAAATACAAAAACACTAGATATATTAAATGATATTATTCATTATATAAAGTATAGAAAAATAAATATATTAAAATATAAAGATAAAATACGATAAAAGTACAAAACACTCAGAATGAGTTGTTTACAAATGTATGAAATTCCTTAGTTAATGTGTTAACCTTTTCGTTAAGGATATATAAACGATGGCCAACCTCGATGAAACTCTGTTGTACTGACGCGATCTGTCGGTCGATGTGCGCAAGTTTTACATGGATGGCATCTCTATGTAAAACTTGTGCCATCCATGTAAAACTTGCAGACCATGAAGGGGTATATCCTCCCCCTCAGTGCGCAGATGTTGGTCCAACTTTTGGAAATAAAAACGGATCTCAAACTCTTATCCTCCTATGTCAGCTCGTCGAACTCGTTGATATACACTTCAAGTTCGGCAATAACAATTTTACAGCCTATTCGAGAAGTGTCCTGGGTTCCTTCTCTCCCATGTTTCCTAGTTGTCAAAGGATGAGCTATATTCTGAAATATATATATATATATATATATATATTAGTATACATATATATAAAGGGGAACAAAGTAAATCTATTCTGAAATATGTTTGAACATAAACTGATAACATTCGAAAGTGTAGGTAATCACCTTCGAACTTTAGGAGTCAAAAGACCCATGAAACATTATATTCAAACGTTTCATGTAAACACGTTCGAACGAGCGAGTGCATTCGAACGTATTTAGCTTAACGTTCAAACTTATGCAGGTATACATTCGAACGTTAGGGCTAAAATGTCCCACAAGACCTTATATTCGAACGTTTGATGTATACAGTTCGAACGTAAACATAAACGTTCAAACTATAGAAATGTTATATACGTTCAAATGTTAGGATTCAAATGGCCAAGAAAATGCTACATTCGAATGTTTTAGTGTATAAACGTTCAAACGAAACAGTGCATTCAAATGTAGATTAACATACGTTTGGAGTACAAATGATAGTTCGAATGTTGCCAATGGGATGTTCGGACGTTTAAACCCAGAAATGGCTGAGTCAAAATGAAGTATACACTGAGTGTAGACTGCATTTACACTTAGTAGAGAGTCACTTTCCATTATAAGATCCAGTATTCTCGAAGGATAGCATAACTATAACCTCCTCAGAATTGCTAATAGCTCGATCTCCATTGGGTCAGTCACCTCATGTTCTTTTTTGCTAGCAGACATTAGGAATCTTCCTTTCTCATCTCCAAGAATAATCTCTACTCCTGCTCTGCATTGATCAGTGAAGATAGCTCCATCGATGTTCAATTTCAAGGTTCCTGCAGGGGGAGATAGCCAGCCACATCCTGAGCTTTGTAACTCTGTTTCGAGCCCCTCTAAACTTCACTTTGTTCTTTATACAGAGATAATGCATTCTCAACCACTTGCTCTGGCAAAATTGTAGTTCCTTCATGCATTTTTTTATTTCTTCTATACCACATTCCCCATGCTATTAGGAAAAACTTCTCCAATTCACCTTCTTGGCCTTTGAGTAGAACTTTCTGTGCTAGGCTCACTAAATCTTCTTGATACTTAGCATATGGAAGATAACTAAATTGTTGTCTCCAGCAGGATCTGATTGAGGGGCAATAGTAAAGAGCATGGTTCACATATTCAACTTCCTCCATACAAAGTTGACAACAGCCCTCCATGATAATATTTATGTGCTTTAAATTTTTCAGAGTTGGAATCCTATTTATGTAGGCCCTCCATGCAAACACTTTCACTTTATTTGGTATTTGTAGCTTCCATAACTTCTTCCACAAAGTCTTCTGCTCCTCTGAGTTTGAACATTCACCTTCAGTCTTGGTCTTCCTTAAAGCAAGAAAAGGTTTATAAGCACTCTTGACACTAAAAATCCTATTCTTCTCAAATTCTCAAACAATTTTGTCTTTTCTATTCCATGGGCCAATTGTGATCTTCAGAACTTTAGCCGTTTCTCTTGGTGGTAAGACCTTTCTCACTTGTTCCACATTCCACCAGTATGTGCCTTCATCAATGAGGCTACCCACTCTCTCCTCTACCTGATATCTGGGTTGATTCAAATCCCGTGGAATGAGGCTATGATCAGGCAACCAAAAGTTAGACCATATATTATTTGATTTTCCATTCCCTACACTTCATCTACAGCCTCTCAGCAAATATTTCTTTGCCTCACATATCCCCCTCCACGCATAGAACTATAAATGAACCAGTCTATTCGATAACCCGCTCAGTACTCATCCGGTTAAACTCGAATCGAACTCAACTCGTGAAAAAAAAAAAGAAGGAAGCTCGCCTGTGAAAGCAGATACCTGCTCAATTAGTAAATGACACATACCCGACAAAACTCGACTCAATTCGGCTAGGACTATTTAAGGTCCGCTCGTTTATGCTTGAGTCGACTCGTTAGCTCGACTCGAGTAAATCTCATTCATATATTGATAAGTATATACATATACCTATGTATATATACATATATATGTATTAGCTAATAATATAAGCATAACACTTTTATAATTAAATATATAATATGTAACCTAATTACTCATGTCTATATTGAATATACTTCATAGCTATATTTTATAATTTGTACAATAATTAGTCGATAAGATTTAATAATTTTATGTACTAATATGTGGAAATCACGTGAAATAGATATATTCTATCATATTATGTGTATGTATTAATAATATATATAGGCATATAACATATTGTTATTATGAATAAATATCAACTAGTTAGATATTAACTATTTATAAATTTTTAAAATCTTATAATTCAATAGAGATTCTACTTGTTAGTTGTACAAATTAAATATTAGATTTTTTTATTTATCTAATTTATAATTATTAAATCTTATTCAAAAAATTAAAAAAAAAAACAATTCGAGCTCGAGCTCTGCTCGACTCGAGTTCAAACAAAGAGTATTTTTAGTCGAGCTGAGCTCGGCAAGCTAAAGATCGGCTCACCTCGATTACAGCCCTATCCACGCATATGAAGAAGCATGTCCTAGCTTTGAATCTCTTAAGCTTGTATTGGGAAAATATTTGGCCTTGTACACTTTATGCATCAATGAGGATTCCTCTTGCAAAACTCTCCATCCCTACTTAGCTAATAAGGCCATGTTGAAAGTTTGCAGATCTTTAACTTCATACCCCCATTTGATTTTACCTCACACATCTTTTTCCAACTCACCCATCGAATTTTGTTCTCCTCTTGCTTTTGAACCCACCAAAACTTTACCACCATATTTTCTAAATCTGCACATAAATTATTATACTTATTATATATAGTATATACTAAATTAGTATATATACTATATACTAGATTACTATAGTATACTATATACTAGATTACTATAGTATACTATATATACCATATACTAGATTGCTATATATACTATATACTAGATTACTATACTATATAATCATGGAAGTGCTACTATATACATTACAATACTATATAATTAATAATCAATACTATATAGATATAGATTACTATACCATATTATATATAATATATACTATATACATTACTATACTATATAATTATATTATATATACTATATAGATATAGATTAATATACTATATATATAACCATATAATATATACTATATATATTACTATGCTATATAATTATGTTACATATATTGTATAACTATAATATACAAATCACGTTCTTACATTAAAGACACGTTCGAATGTGGTTGGATTTACGTTGGAACGTTGTAAATAACGTTCGAACTTTAATAAAAAATTGGCAGGAACTTTTTCGCTTTTATTCTATGTCATATACAGGAAACTTAATTTAAACTACATTAGCATGTCAACAAAATCATGTTTGAATGTTATTTTAGAACGTTCAAACGTGGAATAATTTTTTTTTTTGAACATTTTTTTAAAAAATTGGCGGAACCTTTTCCATGTTAATTCTATGCCATATACGAGAACCTAATTTCAACTACATTTGCATGTCAATAGTGTTATGTTCGAATGTTAGTTTGGTATGTTCGATCGTAGAATAGTTAAGTTTGAATATTTTAAAAAAGATTGGCAAGACCTTTCCTGCATTAATTCTATGGCATATACAGGTACTTAATTTCATCTACGTTCGCATGTCAACACTGTTACATTCAAATGTTATTTTAGTTTATTCGAATATAGAATAATTAAATTTGAACGTTTTTTAAAAAATTGGCAGGACCTTTCCCACATTAATTCTATGGCATATTGGCATATATGAGGACCTAATTTCATCTATGTTTGTATGTCAATATTGTTACGTTCAAAGGTTATTTTGGTACATTCGAACGTGAAATAATTAAGTTTGAACGTTTTTTAAAAAAATTGGCAGGACCTTTCCCGCATTAAGTCTATAACATATACGGGAACCTAATTTCATCTAAGTTCGCATGTCAATAGTGTTATGTTCCAACGTTATGGTATGTAAACAAACTTGACGGAACACTTAGCGAGATTGTAAAATTTTATGAAATGTTCAAATGTTTATTGTAAACGTTCAAACGTTTTGACACTTTGATGCGACGACTTTACATTTAAAAATTCGCTGCAAAAAGGCCCTGTACTAAACATAACGCTGTCATTCTGTTTAGTTTAACTATTGCAGCAATAAAAGTTGCTGCAATATTTTGAAAATTTTGAAAAAAAGTTATAACGCCCCAGACAAGTCTAGATCATGTTTAAGAAATGAGGAATGTTGTTTATTCCCCATTTTGTGCTTGTGAGAGAGAGAGAGAGTGTGTGTGTGTGTGCGCGCTTGTGAGAGAGAGTGCTTGTGAGTGAGAGTGAGGGACCAAGAGAGCCATAGAGTAAGAAAGAGAGTGGCGTGATAGAGAGATAGAGGGAGAAAGAGAGATTGGAATTTGTGAAATTGAAGGTAGTTGTAGTGTTTATTTTGTATTTATTATTGTGTTTATTTTTGTATTTATTTTGATTTGTTTATTTTTAAGGAATATTTGTTGTGTTTATTTATTTATTATGTTTATTTTTTAGCTAATTAATATTGTGTTTATTTTGAAGGAATATTTGTTGGAGCTTGTTCATGAAGGTTGTGAGATGAAAAGTTGGTTTTTTTTAGCTAGGTATATTTATAAACTTGATTGTGTGTAATTATATTTTGATTATATTGTGATTTTTTTAAAATTATATTGTGATTATGTTGATGCCTTCATCTGCGTGCGTCGTGATTATATGTAAATGCATGCATATGTGACCTTGTGTTTCAGTGCACAAGTCCTAGTCCACGCATGGCCTATCACGTGCATTAATTAATTTCATGTTAGAGTTATATTGTTATATTTATCACTTGCTAATGTGTTCCTAAAGAGTACTCCTATAGTTCATTGTTTTTTCTTTATGCAGTTATTATAATGGCGTTTTTGTATGTGGCACTTGTGTAATATCAACTAGTACCTATAGATTTTGATATAAAACATATAAATAACTCCAGATTCTCACATCTAAAAAAATCTTTAGATCTAATAATATATAAATGCCCACTATATATGAAAAAAAAAAGAACTTCAAAGGTCATGATCATGTGATCTATCAACGTGAGATTTTGGGATCTTAGAGTTTCTACGACGTGGATCATGTGTTTGCATTAATAGAATTATTGTGATTAATTTATTAGATTATATTGTGATTTGTGAGATTATATTGTGATTATATTGTGTGATTTGTGATTATATTGTGATTGGCATATGTGTGATTTTTGTGATTATATAATTGTGACATGTTGGGAGTATATATATTGTGATTTGTGGGATTATATTGTGATTATGTGGTGATTTATTTTTTGAGTGTTAACCAGTCGCATTGGCCATTTAATTAACCATCCATCTTATATGTCTAGATAGCACGAGTCCAGTCCAATTAATGTACATTTCCTTGATAAGCTAAGGTTCCATTTCAATTATCACCTCATGCATGAACCATGGGGATCATATATAATGACTACACTCTAGTAACAGCGTGGGACCAACTCACCGACAGCCTGCATCGAATTAAAGAGATGATCGTGGTAACAAAAAAACCCAGAACGTACAGTCTAAACCCATCTCCTTCACCCCAATCGATGCTGGTGTAACTTCCGGCGCTGGGGACAATTAATAATGCTGTCAAAACCGATCGAGCCAGGCTGCATGCGAATGGTACCGTGCAGTACTTCAGATGGGGGCAGGCCAAGACCTAAATCCAAACATGGACTATAGTAAACTCTGGCCTTCATACTTATCATCATGTGGTCCCTTTTTCTTATTTTTGAATCCTTTAACTATTTATGTTCAAATATTGTTGCAAACCATAGTGTGTGTGTGTTTGGCACTAGTTTGTGTTTTAATGGCCGTAAAAGAAGTGTACTCTCCAATTTTTTGTGTTACCATAGCACCCGAGTTTTACTTAATTTCGAAGATATATAACTTTTTTTGGTGTTTTGTATTGGGCCTTGTTTGAATTTATAAAGCATCTCAACTCTTTTCATCTTGTCTCGTCTGATTATATATTACAATTTTCTCAAACTTTCAAACAAAATATAACAAACAATTCAACTTTTTTAAATCTCAAAATAAAAATAATATTAAAAAATAATACTCTAACAATATTTTATTCAACTTTCAACTCATCTCAACTTTTAACTCATCTCATCTCAACTCACTATCCAAACCTCTCCTAAATCTTATAGTCCTCTGCCACAAGTCATGAGCGCAGGTAATAAAAGTGAAGTACAGTCCATTTAGAAATAAAAAATAAAATAAATAAGAAGGTTAAACCTTGTATATATGATTCATTTTGTTTATAGAAAGAGTTGTGAAACCACTACTTATCCTAAAAGTTTAAGTGGCTAGGAGGAGGTTGATTTAATCATTGTTAAAGCATATACGTACATAATTAAATATACCTCTTCCTATCAATTTAAATTTTTTTGATAAGTGATAATCTCACATGGAATCAGAACAGGGGTATTGAGTTTGAATCGTCTTGACTCTACATTCTAGCTCATTTAATTAAATATTTCACGTGTTGAACTTATTTATTGAATGAGAGTCTGACTTATTTTTTATGTAAAATTAATGAACAAGTTGTAATTGGCAACCAGATTAGTGAAGAATACAAAGCAAAGGCGTCAATAGGCTGAGCCACCAAGAAGATCATCAACAACGTGGAAAGCAAGGACTAGTGATGTAATAAGTTTTGTTCGGTCTGGTTTTGAAAATATTTTGAAATCGAACTGGTCTAGCTAAACCAACTTAGAACTGAGCTAATGTAAGTCGGTTTAGCTAGATTATTAGCATTGATCTACTACCTAACCTCACTAATGCAAAATTGTTAAAAATAAAATAACTCATTAATTTTAGAAACCTGATGAGTGCACGAAAGTGCACTTTAAATACTCTGTTATTAGATTAAAATGCTAAAATGTGAATAGAAATAATGAGATATAATTTATATTATTAAATTTAATATCTATTCACACTGAGATATATTTGAGCATGATTTTATAATATTTTAAAATTCAAATATTACATTATTGGTTGGTGAGAGATAATTTACAATTGGGTTTTACACTTAACATTTTTTGAAGTTTTCAATTTATGCTCTAACCCATGTTATTTTCTGTTGGATTTTGGGGTCCAAGAAATGAAAAGTATAAAAAAAAGAGAAAAAAATCACATCTGCATGTGGGACCCAACTTTTGGTTTGAAAAGTAATGGATGCAGCACACATTTTGGCCAAGAGAGTTTTACGCATGCAGGCCCATTTCTTTTGTTTTGGGATTTTTTTGGACAAGACACGAAGAAGGCTTGGTTTTCAATTGAGGCGCGGGACCTACAGGAAATTAATTCTTTGATTTGAAGACGCAACACAAAAAAAAAGGACTTTTGGACGTTGGGGAGACGCAAGACGCACGACACCTCATATATATTCAAAAATAAAGAACCAGAGGCGCCGTGGTTGGGGGGTACGGACTGAAGAACAAAGAGAATTTCTTCCATAGCCGCCGTTTGCTTTATTTTTCTCTTGAGATTTTTGTTGTCCATTATATTTATGGGTAACTAAATTCTCAAGTAGGGCTAGGGATGAATTTGCACATTAGATGGTATTTTTAATTTACGTATTTAGTTTTCAATTACTAAAACTCTTTTGTTTTATCATTCTCAATTCATTGTTGATGTTTTCTTCTCTGAATAATCATAGAATTTATTCTATTTATGGATTCAGTCATGCTTTTTCTATTGAATGGATTAGTTCTTTGATTATGTTTGGATCAATTATTTATCTATATTGATTTAATTCTTTGCTGCAATATCGCTCCCTGAGTATATTGTCGTCGTTGGATTTTCATATTTGGATTAATTTTGATTTATAAATCTATATCTTTCAATTGTGAGTTTTGGGAATTAAGTTCCCAAATTGAGTTATTCAATGAATTAAGAATAACTAAAATATCGGATTTGTGCAAGGGATTCCCGATGCTTTACTATTCGTCAAATCTGAGTACTTTTTTCCTTTAGTCACTTTGCTTCACCGTAATTTACATTTAAAATTAATCTTTGTCCTCCATTAATCATTTAATATTTTTCTTTAGTTTCTTTGTTCCTTCTGCTATTCTTTTAATTTGTTTCTTTGTAAATCGATATCCCAAAACTGTACTACAACTACCGCATTATTCTTTGGGCGTAATCAAAACCATATCATGAGCAATTAGAACTTGTAGATACACCTATATAATTCCTTAACCATTTTCTTCTAATTATGGTGAGATCCTTTTCAATGTGTATATTGACCCCACGTGTTCTTATTTTAATGGGTGCAATTGCAAAATTCCAATTAATTGTACATATAAAGAAATTTAATTAAATTTGACCAACTCCATTTTCAAACTTCTTGTGGATAAAATTTCCTCTACTTATAAGCATATATAATTATTAATGTAGCTCCACCCATAAACTTTTTGTGGACAAACCCTATTTTTGTTAGGGGTGAAAAAACACAGATGCAGTTCAATTTCGGTCCAAACCGAACCGACAACATCGATTTCGGAATGAGTCCGATCGGTTGTCGGTGTCTCGTCGACATGATCACGATGAGATGGAAACTCAGAAAGAGAGAGAGAATGGTGCTGCGTCCGCATCCGCGTCGGCGTTGTGATGAGAGAGAAAGAGAGATGCGCGACAAACGGCGGAGCACTACGCCGCTGCGTGTGTGTGTGTGTGTGTGTGAGAGAGAGAGAGTCTGAGAGATGAGAATCGAGAGAATAAAAAGGGAGGGGGTATTAAACCCTAAATCCAAACGACATTGTTTAGTGTATTAAACCAAACGACGTCGTTTCATTCTTTTTTTTTTTTTCTAAACTGTAAGTATAAAACAACGTGGCTTTATCTAAGATATAATATATATATATATAAAATATATCGGCTAGTTCGACGGTTTGAACCTGGTTCAAACCGGGACCAAACTAGTCGACGTTAGTTTCATCAATTTCCTACCGTCGACTGATCAATTCTCTGCCAATTTTGGCCGGTTCTGAACTCCAGTGACCGGTTCATGTCAGCGATAGCCGGTTCCATCGGTTTCTATACTGCCGTAATTTGTGTAGCCCAATATTCCTCTTTCTTCTAGAGAGTTTGTCCCAGATGATCTTGATGCTAATTTGGGCGGTGCTAGCTCCTTCCTAAAGCAGCTTACAGTTTGATTTCAATGTGCTATAGATTTTCGAGTTTTCATTATTTATTTTTTAAGAACGCCCGCCTTTTCTTACTTTTTGGTCGATCGTGAAGTACTAATTACCCATTGGCGAACACCCCCCCCTCTTTTCCCATTTTATAGCTAGTTAGCAGCAAGAAAATTAATTGATGGGTATTGAATTGTGTGTGCGCGTGTGTTGCGTTGAAAAATAATTGTATTTAATGTGGACCAATAATTAGATGTATGAATTATTTGGTCGAGTTGGTGGGTTGCTAATTGGCCTTTTAGGCGTACCTGCAGCAAACTCATCTAATTTATAACGTCCAATGGTGATAAAATTAATTGATGGGTATTGACTTGACTAACCCTAGCATGACACTTAGCTAAGGCTGACGATCTCTCTTAAAGTCCGAGATGTGTTGGACTTTAGTTTGGATGCTTCTGACTAGAATATGGCCGTTCAGTCTCTCTCTCTCTCTCTCTCACACACACACACACGCACAGGTGGTATATATACCTGCCATGAAGGAATTAAGACAAATTCATAATGTCCTATGGAGTGATCGTACATCCAAGACCTTAATATTATCATTACTCACATGAATGAAGGTATATATAATACAACTTGGCATTCATTTTCTATGCTAGTTCATGATGATCAAGTAGTCTATTATACCTTAGTCTCATTACTCATCATTATTTTCTAAACCCTAATACTGATGATCATCAGCTATTACTTCTAGCGCAAACCGGCCATGTATAAAGGTACACCGGCGGCCAACTCCTTGATACACTTTGTTCCCACCAAAACGAAGGGGCACCAAAAAAAAAATATATATATATATATACTTGCCACATTTGTTTGATCTTGCTTACAGTTAATGCTGAGCATTCATTTAAAATAATGAACAAAGGTGATCCTTGCGGCGGTCCTGCGCCGTGGAGGAAGGTGGCGCAGGACTTGTATGAGGAGCTTGACCGAGATCCGTGAGGAGGAGAGTAGATCGACGGTGAGAGAGAGGGAAAGCTTTGGTGGAGGGGCTGGGGACTGTTGGGGGGGGGTAGCTACGCTGGTATATGGTGGTGGTGTGGCGACTGAGGACGCGGCAGCACTGGGAACCCAAGTGAGAAAGGACTTCGATCGTGAAGAGCGAGGAAGAACTGCAGAAGAGAGAAACCGCAAGGGAGGGGCTTGGTTGGGTTGGCCGGCGACGGTGGAGGTGGACGGTGAGGGTGGGTCGACGACGGCTTGTAGTGGCTGCTGCGTGGACGCATGAAGAGTGGGGATCGAGAGAGAAGAGGGATTGGGAAGAGACGGGAGGGGGGAGGAGATGGCTGGAGGGAAGTAGAGGAATGATGGGAAAACGCGCGGGATTTAATTTTATTAGTTTTCCCGGCGTTACTGATTCGCCGCTAATAAGAAAATGACTTTTACAGCGACGCTATTCGCTGGGAAAAGTATTTATTACGACGATTTTAAATTCGCCGAAAATAAAAAGCCGCTATAGTTACAATATTTTATTGCGACGCCATAAATCGCCGCAAAAATATAAAAAAATACCGCAAAATAAGCAGTAAATTCAACTTCGGCATTCGTCAACTTTGCGTTGGAATTTAGCGGCGATTTAAAAATCACCGCAAATAAGGACTTTTTGCGGTATTTTTTTTGCGGCGATCTTAAAATCGCTGGAAAAAGCCTAATTTCTTGTAGTGTGTTATCTCTGACAAATGTACATTTGTGGAGCAGCTGATCATCTACAAGTACTACTACTGCTTAAAATGCTTTCCTTGTGCATCTCCATATAAATATATATTAAATGTAAGTATAAAATTAAAGTATAAAACATAAGTATTAAACGTACATAAGGATGATCAGCTACTATCAGTTGTGGCCAGATGATCATAGGTTTATTTTGTGTAGACAATTTGAGTTCGGCTTGTGGGTTTCAACATTCAGTTTCCAATTTTATCGATAAACAGCTTTATTCTCAAAGTTTTCTCTCTCTATATATATTTTGCATTCTTTCTCAATCTCAAATTCTAGCTATTTTCTATTGATTAAGTACTAGTTGTGAGAATATTATATAATTCTTATTCTGTCCGATGTCAAAAGCATTTTAAGCAACTTTTGTGAAACAAAGATCAAATGCAAGCTGCGTTTGAAAACAGAAACTACATCTAAAGGCACAATACACACACACATATATAATACACGAGATTACGCGCGTACATAGACATGTACATCAGCATCCAAGTTGGGGATCAACTTAATTGATCCGATCAAGAAACTATGTGAAATCTCGGCCAGTACTCCAATTATTAAAAAATGAAAAGCTGCAGTACTATACTACCATATATCAATGCTATCACGAAACAAATGATCATCATCCCATGATCCCAAATATTGAAACCATCAATTACCCAAATTAAGGTGGCTTAAAACCATGAATGAAGGGTTTTGAATTTTAATCTTAGTGATCCTAAATTAATTGAAGAATTGGGCCGGAAAATCGTTTAGTACATTTTTAAGAGAGAGAGATCAGATAGACTACATTGATAAAGCATTAATTATATTTTAAAATGTTATTGAAGGAACTAATTAAATGATGAGCTGAAATTGATAAGTGGTACTTATATATATATATATATATATATTATATTTATATATATAGCATTTGAAGATTCAAATGGACAACATGATGATAAGAAGAATTTACCGCAATTTCAAGTTTCATAAGTGATCACATCAATGAACCATGCATCATCTAATTGTAAACAAATACCAAGTACTGGATCTCACTAGAACTCCATGATTCATAAAGTCAGATCTAGGGGATCACTCGCCAGTTTCGGATCTTTCGCATCAATATGTTCTTAATTCTGTCATCCTGCTAAGCTTGATGGCATGTTGAGATCTATAGAATAGCTTCCCTTCTTAAAAGAGGAGGAGGAGGAACAGAAAAGATCAGACAAATTGCTATCCACATCTTCGTAAAACCAACATATTCTCTTATTAGCTCCCTCGTGTCTCGATCTTATACTCAGTGATAGACTCAGATCGATGTCGTCGTGGAAACCTTTTCTTTTCCCTGCAGTGGCCTGCTCTTCCCCAACAACCCACTTTGTTTGATTCAGTACTGCTGTATTTGAGTCTATAAAACATTTAGTTTTCTCCTGTCCTGATCTTCCATGCAATTCTGTACTTATAGAGGAGTCGTCTATCTCTATGGGGGATGAGCTTGTCTGGGTTTTGATGGATGTGTGATTGAACGGCCATGGAAATTTTTCTTTGACCTCCTGTTGTCTCTTAATACTTTGTTCCCCGAAGCCAATGTTGTTATTCAAGTAGAGAGATCCATTTCTTATCTTCAAATCGATACCTCCAGAAATCCAGCTTCCAGCTTCTGACCCATGAAGGTGGCTGCCTCTCGTTTTAATATTCATGCTATGATCAGTCAAATTTATGCGGTCGTGAGTCAAATTAGGCATGGATATGCAGCTCCCTTGACCATTCCCACAAAGGTCACCATATGATCTTGAGCGAGAAAGAGATCGAGAAAGATTTTGATGAGATTATAGTAATATAAAATTCCTTAGTTCATTTAACTAAAATGGGGTTTAATCAGCATTTAAAGTAAAGGTATAATCATTGGGCAGTGTCGACATTACCTGAATTTGTGGCTAACCCTTTGATCAATACCTCGAAGCGTGGAGTACTGTTGCCAAAGGCGGTCTGCACTTCCCATAACATGTCTGCTGCTGGTTCTAACTGCCAATTCATTAAAGACAACAGTTTCAAATTTCAAATATTAAAAGCTTGAGTGATCTGCAAAAGAACCCTAGCTAGTTGGTGTTATACCTTGACCCTGATCATCAATCTTCTTGCTCCGATACATCTGCTCCAAAACATGCCAAAAAGAACAACAAAAATGAAATTTGCAATCAATGAAGCGAATCTCATCCATGATACACTGCATACCCAATTAATTTTGTTCCTTGATAGATATATATATATATATATATATATATATATATATATATATGCAGGGACGTCGTATATATAATTAAATGTTTTACCTGCAAATGACTCTTGACATGTGCAATGCTTAAGCCTTTGATGTTCATTACTTGCAAAACCAGTTTAGGAGTTGCTTCTGCACCGAAAGGGGGGAAAATCAAGCCTGAGAATAAAATAGGTATCTAGATGCAATTGATGATATATTTGTATCAACAAATTCCAAAAGGTACTGCATTAAGATATTCATATATATATATAATATACAATCATCGTGAATAAGTGAAGAAATTTGAAGATCTTACTCTCTTGACCCCCAAGCCTCTCAACAGCCTGGAGAAAACAACGATGAAGATCAGGATTCCATCGTAGCCTCGGCACCTTGGATCGAACATATGGCCGCACCCCAATAGAGCTGGACATCTTCTGATCAGTCTCCTCAACTATGCTGTTGCTCGAGCTGCTTGCACTGTTTTTATTCTTACTTCGATCACCATCTGATCTTTCCTCGTCCAGCTCACTCCGGTCTGAAGAAGATTTCAACTTCAAACCATCAATATACCCACTTTCCATCATGATTAACTCTTTTCTGCTATGGAAAATCTTTAAACTGGAAAGTGGATCACTGATCAATTCGAAGTGATTGTCTCTGACAAAGAAAAATTATGAATTAGGCCGAGATGTTTTGTGGCTATTGATATGATTCCTCCGCTGATCTTGATTCTTAATCACTATAGGAAAAAGGAGTACTGTGCATACTCTTCATTTGCAGAGAGTTTTTCTTTTTTGAACCGGCAGGAAATTCCATACACATGAGGGATATGAAAAAAGAAAAAAAAAAACCCTAATGCATGGGTCTTGGTCTTAATGTACAGATCAGAGTTTTCTGCACCTGACAGGCTTAGATTTTTCTATGTATATATTTACTTTTAGGAGATAATATATATATATATATATATATATAAATATCATATCATATCATGTGTGAATGATGTGTGAATACTATATATAAAGTTAGAATTTGGCCGGACCAGTTCATGTTACCTGGTCATGTACTACGTAGTAATTAGGTGAAAGACTAGAAACAGAGTCGAGAAGTGGAAATTAACCTGCATGGAATATTTATAAACTCATGAGTAGACCAATTGAAAGGAGTAGCACCACATGTTTTTGTTAATTTTTAATTATGCTACGTATGCATGCACATTTATCAAACATGAGATTTACCTACCTTATTAGCTATATATATATTATTTGACTATCCCACATTAATCTGACACGCAAAACATATTATTAGCGCGCGGATACTTATTCTACAAGTAATCATGTAATATTGCTTTTCAAATATGAATGAATCATGTACGTAAAATATGGTCATAATCATTCTCATTATTTCTTCCAAGTGTAACCATGTATGGATAAGATCGAACTGCACAAGGTTACAGATCGATGGTTTTTTTTTTTTAAGCAATTAATTACACGCGCACACGACATCGATGGCGTTACAAAAAAACTACTTATTTATGGTCAATTATATCCTGCTAAAATGACACTACAAGAAAAAAGGGTTTTTTCAGCGCTCAAAATCGACGCTAATACATGCCCTAATCGCTGCAGTTGATCTATTCCAGCGATTTTTTACTCGCTGCATGTTTGAAGAAATAAAGATGTCTTTTCTGATAAATCGCAACGAAAGGTAAAATTCGTTGGAAAAACTACTTTTTTCGGCGAATTTTATTCACCCCAAATAATATCATAACATGCTGCAAAAAAGCTTGTCCGTTTGGTGCAATATCGTTGGGAAAAGTGAAAAGCAACGACTTATATCGTCGTAAATAATTCAGAAAATCGCCACAAAAAATTGTTCCTTTCCCAGCGATATTGTGATATCATTGCTACTAGGTTTATTTACGGCGATAATAGTCGCCGTAAATGACGAAAGGGCATATACTGAGTGCAAAGTTTGCCGGCAACAATAAGTTCACGAAGAAAGTGATAGTCTAACTCAACATGTTTTGCGCACTTTTATTGTCGCATAGTAAAAGAGGCCGCTGTGGAAGGGAAACTTTGAGATCACGAAGGAGGTGTGTGAGCCAGAGAATTTCAGCGGCAGTGCTCTAAGGCAAGGTACTCAGATTCACAACTGGAGCGAGAGACAGTGGGTTGTTTCTTGACACTCCAAAAGACCAAATTGTTACCAAGATAAATGGAATAGCCCGACGTAGAGCGACGAGTATCAGGGCAGCCTGCCCAATCTGCATCCGAGTAGGCAACTAAAGCACCAGGAGTGGCAGATGGATGAAAAGTAAGGCCAAAGTGTAGTGTGCCCTTAACGTAGCTTGAAAGTGTAGAAATTGACTGACTGAATTTACGGCATGAGCAATATCAGGACGTGTAATTTCAAGTATTGCAGAGCACCCACAAGAGATCTGTAAAGTGTAGGGTCCGAGATCAGACCATCAGCAGACAGGTGTTGAGAAACAACCATGGGAGTATGAACCGGTTTGCTGTCAAGTAACTAAGCTCGAGTGAGAATGTCCCATGCATATTTGAGCTAACTGATAAAGAGACCATCAGTAGTGGATGTTGCTTCAAGACCAAGGAAGTAGCTAAGAGAGCCCAGATTCTTAGTAGTGAACTCAGAATTGAGCTTGCGAGTAAAGCTGTCAAGAAGAGAGGAGTTGTTGCCTGTGAGAATGATGTCATCAACATAGAGAAGCAAATAGATCAGGTCATTCTACTTGTGGAAGACAAAAAGTGATGTGTCGGCGTGACTGCAATAAAAGCCAAGTTGAATGAGAAAGGAACTGAAGCGCTAAAATCAAGTGCGAGAAGCTTGCTTGAGACCATAGAGAGCTTTCTGCAGCTGACAAACATGATTAGGAAAGAGGGGGTCAATGTATCCTGGGGGCTGCTCCATATAAACATTTTTAGTGAGATGGCCATTGAGAAATGCATTTTTGATATCAAGTTGACGGAGGGGCCATTTGTGGGTCATAGCAAGAGAATGTACAGCATGAACAGTAGTAGCCTTAATGCAGGGCTAAAAGTGTCAGTTTAGTCAAGACCAGGTACCTGAGTGTAGCCCTTGGCAACAAGACAGGCTTTGAGATGCTCGATGGAACCATCAGGGAGATATTTGGTCCGAAACACCTATTTAGAACCCACAATGTTGGTGTTTGTAGGTCGAGGAACCAAAATCCAAGTGCAATTGTTTTGCAACGCGTGAACTTCTTCATCCATAGCAGCAACCCAAGCAAGATTCTTAGCAGCGGATTTGAATCCTTTGGGTTCAGTGGATGTGAGGAAAGCAGGAAGAAGTCTAGGGGAACCCACAAAACTGAGATGTGCTGGGTAGCGAGTCTTGAAAATACCAACTTTGGCTCGTGTAAGCATGGGATGAGAGCCTAATGGAGCAGCTGCAATGGGAGTCCGAGCAATGATAGGTGACTTAATAGGGAGCTCGGGAGGAGCCGGTGAAGAGTCCTCTACAGAAAGCGACAAAGATGGACCTGCATTCAAATGAGCGACCTGCAAAAACTCATCCATAGGATCAGTGCAAATAATACACGAGGTGCATCCAGATTGGGAAATTTGCCGGGAAAGGGGTGCGGGGGAAGACACAGGTAGCTCTGTATGGGGAAGGCTAGGTTCTAGGAAATTTTAAATTTGAAGGGATGAGATGGGTTGAGCCTGAGAGGTATGATGAGAGAGAAAGTGGTTTTCATCAAATTGGGCATGACGGGTAATATAAAGTCTGGAGGTTGTGGGATCAAGACAATGAAATCCTTTATAAGATGAACTGTAACCCATGAAGATGCCGGAATACTGTGCGAAGAAAATTTGTTAGTCATATAATCACGTAAACATGGATAAACACGACAACCAAAGTGATGAAAATTGTCATAATTGGAAGAGGAACCATAAAGGAGCTCAAAGGGGGAGAGAATCAGTAAGGGCAAACGATTGATGGTGAAAGTCGCAGTGTTAAAAACATCAACCCAAAAACGAGTAGGCATATGAGAATGGAAAAGAAGAGCGAGACCCGTTTCAGTCACGTGGTGATGTTTCCTTGTAGCGCGACCGTTTTGAGTAGGTGTGTAGGGACATGAGAGTTGATGATGAATGCCAGAGTTACGAAGGTGCGCTTGAAAGCAATTACTAGTGAATTCTGCACCACCATCACTTTGAAAATTTTGATACGTGCAGAGTATTGATTTTCCATAAATTTTTGAAATTGAATGAAAGTATTATAGAAATCAGATTTCAATTTCAACGGAAAAAGCCAAGTGAAGCGAGAAAAATCATTAATGAATAAAACATAATAGGTAAAATTCAAATTTGACTTGATAGGTGTGTGGCCCCATAGATCGCAATGAATTAAATCTAATACTTTGGACGTAGGACGTTCATTGCTAGAATAAGGCAAACGATGATTTTTTGCAAGTTGACATGTTCCACATAACACAGGTGATGGCATTAAAGAGGTAAGATAGAGCTATCATTTTTTATTCAAAAAAGAAATAACAGAATGATTCACATGTCTTAAACGGGCATGCCATAGATCATACGAAGCGGAAAGAGATTTATTTTTTAGGACAGAAACAAAAGCATAATTTTCGCATTCTAGCACATATAAGTCGTCATCACGTTTACCAGTTGCCACCACCTTTCCCGTTTGACGATTCTGAACGGTGAAGAAATTATTAGTAAATGTAACAGACAATGGAAAATCAGTCGTTAATTTACTAATAGACAAAAGATTTTTAGTGATGTGCGGGACGACTAAAACATCTAATAATTGAAAATCAGGGCAAGGTGAAGTTTTACCGGTATGAGTGATGGGAAATGACGCACCATTCCCGACAATAATACAATCCTTACCCGTGTATGAAGTGAACTGGTCCAAGGTGGAATGAGCTGGAGTCATGTGAGCCGAAGCCCCTGTATCTAAGTACCAATCCGAGGCGTTGGTCCCTAAGAATCTGAGATTGAGCAGGACGAAGTGAAGGCTTTAGCAAGCTGAGCTTCCGAGTTTGGACGATGGAGTTCGTAACGTTGCCGGCAGCAGTCTGCGAAATGCCCCTCCTCGCGACAGATTTGGCAACGGGGTGGTCTCCTGCCAGAAAAAGAACGCCCTTGACCTCTGCCATGGCCACCACCACGACTGTGTTGATTGCGAGAAGAAGGGGTCTTGTGATTCGGTTTCGCAGAGGTGCGATTAGAGGCAATAAACACCGCTGGAGTGGAAGCAGTAGGTTCCAGTGATTTTTGGAAGAGTTCAAAACTCTTTGCCTTGGGCACCAAGTCGGTAAAACAGGGAAAGAGAGTAAGTGCCATTTGTGCCGTAGAGAAGCTCAAGAATTCCGAGCCAAGACCTCGAAGGAACTAGTGCACGTTGTCGGTGCCATCGACGAGTCGACCGATTGCGTGAAGCTGATCACAAAGGGCTTTGAAGGCTCGGGCATACTCAGAGACAGACTTGGTACCGCATTTCATCAACTGTAAATCATCCTTGAGTCTGATCTCATGGGCCTTGGAACGGTGGCTGAAAGTATTCTCCAAGGCAACCCAGACGTCACGAGAGGTGGAGAGACCTACCACTTCAGCCATATCCTCCTCGGTGAGCGAGGAAAGGAGAAGGCTTAATTAGAAGCCGTTGGTCTGTGTTCTTCCATGCCACATGTTTGACGTTTGGCGTCTTGAGAATCTGCAGGAGCAAAACGTGGTGGAGGCTCAAGTGTGCCGTCAACATAACCGATTAATTCTTGGCTTTCTAAGAGAGGAAGCAACAGGCTCTTCCACAAAAGATAGTTGGAAGAGGAAAGTTTTATTGTGACCATGTGAATGAGGGTGTTGAAGGGGAGAAGAGTAGACTCGGCAGCCATTGAAGAGGAGGATCGATGAAGGTTAATCTGTAAGTTCTTCTGATACCATGAGAATATTTGAAAAATCACCACACAGTGCGTTGGTGAGTCTATTGCATTATATAATTGTATTTCACATCTATGCATGGAAATTACATATACAGATCGATTCCAAATAAATTAAAGGAATAAAGTGAATAAATGGAAATAATCAGACTACACTAATCACGGGTCAATGAAGTCTGTAAATAGGAAAGCCTTATATTAAGGCAGGGGATCTTTATCTTTAATACTTGTAGCAAATAACTCGTCGTAAATACTCATATTCTTTTTAATCCACAAATGCATCTGATTAACATTGGGCATATGCATGCCGAGAGCTATCTAAATATATATAAAGATCATAAGGGCGGTTGCTTTACATTAATTAGCGAACCCTAAAAGCCTACAAATTCAAAATAATTATTGATAATTGTAAGTACTACGTACTGGATTAATTTGTGACAATATTGGAGGAAAAAATCTCGAAAAGTTACTTCCAATGTATTATATGGAATATTTAAGTATCTTGTAGATATATATATAGCAAGTGGAAGAAACTTTCATGCATATATATTAATTATTGTTGAGATAATTGTGCTGAGATGATTCCTGTTGTCGGTGGCCACGGATCTCTCTTTGCTTATTATAACCATGGATATATGACCGCACCTAATGACAATAAAACTTGTATTTTCACAGCTTCTTGAAGATACGGCCATTTTCAGTAGTTGCCAGGTTTTATATATATATAAATACACACACACCAAGCATGCATACGGGATGATGATCATTATCTGTTGCACGAAAGTTTATATATGATGATCAAGGTCCTTGAGATCAGTGTGTATATATATATATATATATATATATATATATATATATATATTATAGCTAGGCTGATAAAACATAATTAAATATTCGTTCAAAATAAGCTTTGAATATTAGATTCTTTTAAGAGAAAATATATTTACAATCGTGAATTGTACAATCGCTGCATAATTATTTTGAAAAGTGAATAAAATATGGGATCCACATGAAAAAAATTAATTTTTTAATAGTAGACCCTACTCTTTTTCAAAGCGATTACGCAGCGATTGTGCACTTCACAGTTGTATGTAGAATTACTCTTATTCTAATAGGGTATAATATATGTGGCTGCAGTACTGCAGATCATGATCATGTGGTGCAGATCGACTTATATAAGCTAGCTAGCTAGTCGATCGATCCTCCTGTTTCTTTTTTGTTTAATTTTCTATTTTACTAATTAATTCATGTCTAGCTAGTTGTTTTGGAGGGGGGGGGGGGGGGGGGGGGGATGATCACATTTGGAGTAGTAACCAGGCTAACTTAAGTGTTAAATGCAAAATCTTGAGAATGCAATATTAATTAATCTTGAGGTTGTCTGCACCGAATAATTAGCACCTAACTAACACGTGCACACAAAAGTTTGTATTATTGCTTGAGTTTAGCTAGCCAGCCCACAGACTTGACTTCGTGACGAAAATCCCCACACGATGACTACTTAATTATTAAGAAATTAAGAATATTTAAGCCTTGTAATATTTACATTAATTAATGAACCATATACATATATATAAGATGAGTATTGAAAGATTATAATATTCCTTAATTCCTCCATACCCAATTTGACTCATTAAAAGGGCATGCATTGAAAACATAATTAAATTTTAATTATGAGATCATATCAATATATATATATACACACATGACCCCACATAAATTTGCTTATTGAATATTGATCGTAGCAATTATTTCAATTAAGGAAAACTCTTAAATGCATGATCGTGACAGCTAATATTATAAGGCGGCCTGTTGATCAATTAATTAACTGAGTTTTCAGAAAGACGTCAAATTAATCCAAATGATGATATTTTCAACATGCATGCATGCTTAATTAAAGGGTAATTATTATATACACTTCTAGCCAGTAATCAACAACAACAATGGTAATAATTTATAGTAAAGAAAAGATACTTGTAATCGTAAGCGTATAAGTATCGTGTAGTTATTTTAAAAATAAAAAAATAAATATGAGACCGATATGAAAAGAAATTAATTTTTTAATGGTAAATTCTATTCTTTTTCAAAGCGACTGCACAATACTTACACACTCTACTACTATATGTAGCATTTCTCTTTATAATAACACCAATTTCACAGACGTACTAGATCATATATTAAATATCTTAGGAATTAAGGAAAATTAGGCTTTCTGATCAGGCTATCAAAAGTTGCAGATCTAGTGCATGAGCATGTTAACAATATTTTAACCTAATTAACCTGTTAATTTGTTTTTATATTCTCATGATTGAGACTCGAAACGCCTTACATATCCTGTCTATTTGCCTGGGTACGTAAGGTCAACTCCTCAAAATCCCCACTTCCATTAATTATAGTTTATTCACTGCAGTCAGTCCAGTACAGAAACCCAGATGGTTTTTTTTTTTTTTTTAAATTTAATTTCAGGAGAATACTATCCCTATTAATGCGGATCGGACCCATCATTTCAGAATGAGTATGTTTGTCTTCTTTCCCTACTCGTGATGATGATCACCATCCCATGCAGCTTCATGCATGTTATGGATGGGTCATGATGAACATAGTATGCATGCATGGTACGCTTGGTTTCTTTACCACTACTAATTTCTTTTCTACCTACTGCATGGGCTGTAGGTTAAATTTGGATCCAATTAGGCAGGGCCGAAGCCCTGAGGGTTTAAAGGCTGTTTGTGAGTTATTTTGTTCGTTCATCAAATGACAAAGGCCATTATCTGTTTTGGACTGGACATTTACATATAGAGCTTCTATGGACGATTATGAAGAAAGTCAGGCTAATGCATTAATATAGTACTCGAAGTCGACCCATCGTGACCAACCTAGTAGGTAGATATTAATATTAGATATAATTATAGGTGATGTAAAAATCACGTATTTTTTAAAAAATAAAAAATAAAGTTTATTATTAAAACATTAATTTTTTATTTTTTTTGTGTGAGTTTCATATTTACTCATTTTTTTTAAAATAATATATGACATATTTGCGCACTTCATAACTACAAATATCATTTCTCTCTATTCATCAAGCCAGCTTGATCCGAAATTAAATTTACGAAAATATTTAAGTAAAGAATTGATCATGCGATAAATTAAAACATCAAAAGTTTTGAAAAAGAAAGTCAGTGATTTTGAGTTTAGGCTTCGTTTGGTTCCTCAACCCATTGCAACTCATTATTACAATTTTTTCAAATTCCAACACAAAATGTAATAAATAATTCAACTTTTTCAAATCTTAAAATAATAATAATATTAAAAAATAATATTCTAACAATATTTTATCATCTCAACTCAGTTTAACATCTAAACACAGCTTAAAAGATTAAAGGGATGAATATATATATATATATATATATATATATATATATATGTGCTTTACACTCTCAAATTATCAATCATTTTTTACTTTGCCTTCTAATTTAATTGTTACCATATTGATGAATGAGAATTAGGTGACATGGCACAATCTTGATGGTCATGTTTTAATGAAGGGTGCAAAATATTAATTTCTTTTTAATATTTGGATTATGCATGTGTTAATTTAGATAATTTGAATGCAAAATATAAAACCTACGATAATTTGAGTGACAGTGTGTAAAATGAGTTGATATCAATATTCTTTTGTCCATATAAATAAAATAAAATAGAAAATGCTACAAAATAGTATTCAAAAACACTAAAAAATAAGACTTAAACTTAATAATTTCATGTTTGTGTTTTTTAATTTTTTTAAAATTTTTTAATAAATCACATAATACCATATTATAATATCATGTCAAAGAAATAAATTAAATAGTATAAATTAAGAAACATAATAACATTTCCAATTACCAATTATTTACCGGACGAAATCCAGAAAATTTATGGGAAACAATACAGAAATGCTTGTGAAAAAAAAAACCAAGAAAATTAAATAAAAGAAAATTTCTAAATATATGCTCTACACTCCTGCACAACACTTAAGAATATATGATTTTATCTTTTTATCATCATATTTTAAATATAAAATAAATTCATGAAATATGAAATATGAAATATGAAATATGAAAATGAAAAAATAAAATCACATATTTTTTAAATAGTATATAAAGTGTGAGATTTTTATGTAATACTGTAAATCATTGTTTTCAATTTCGTACCATACCGGTTGGTATGATCGAAATTTTCCGTACCGGCCGTTGGGCCGGTATAGGTACCATACGTTTCGTACCGATCCAAATATTGGCCAATATTTCGGCCTTTAAATTTTTTTTTTTTTTCAAATTACAAACTTATTTTTTGACCTCCAATTCAGATTAGATTATTTATAATTTATATATATATATATGTATTTATATATAATTTATTAATATATAAATTATTATTTTAAAATATAATTTATATATATAATTTATTCATATATCAAATATTTCAAATATTTTAAAATATTTCATTTTAAACGGTACAACTGTATTCGAATCGTAAATAAAACACATGAAAACTCTTTCCTAGTACCTACCCTTGCAATCAAACAGCAGAGCTGCAGAGACACACGACCATCAGTGACGAGGATACTTTGGAAAATTCACATCTTCATTCGGTTCTGGAATCGGGACTCTGGAGTCGCTGTGAAGTCCCCTTGCCAGCACGTTTGCTATGAACGAAAGGACGGCTTTTTTGTCGATTGCGGCATTGCCACTCTCCATGAGCGCCACAACCATTTTCCAATTCCAAACCCTTCTATTTTTATTTTCTCTTTTCCCCATCCCCATTTCTCACCTCCACCACACTTCCGGTTTACTCTGTTCTTCCATGGACACATTCTTTCTCGAGCCCATACAAAACTGCTCTGTTTGGTTGCCCGGAAAGTTACCGGGATAAAAAAGAAAGTAAAGTTTCCGGTCTTTTTGGTGTTCTTTTAACCATCGGGAAATCCCCCTCAAACAAGAACTGCCCACCTGAGACCAAAGCCAAAATACTACGTTCAGACTTTGATTGACGCGAGTTTTACTACTTCAGTCTCTACTCCTCTGTTTCCTAACTTTATCTGAAACAAAACAAGGATTAACCCCTTCGTTTTTTTTTTTTTTTTTCTTTTCATCCCTTTGGAAATAAATGGCCTTTGCATATACAATTGCTCCGTTAACCGAACTGAATTTTACATTTTGTTCGTCAATTTCGCTTCGACGGTGCCAATTTTTCTTTCCTCCGGTTCATCGGGGTTCAAGGGTTTTCGCTAGAATTGGCAACTACCACCGAAACCCTAGCTTCGTGGTCGCCAAACCGAGCAGAATGCGAGAACTTGGGTCGTTCAGGTCGGTCGAGCTGGACCGGTTCGTGACGAGCGATGACGAAGACGAAATGGGCGAAGGGCTTTTCGAGGCGATCGAGGAGATGGAGAGGATGGCAAGGGAGCCGTCGGATGTGCTGGAGGAGATGAACGAGCGGCTCTCGGCAAAGGAGCTGCAGCTGGTGCTGGTTTACTTCGCGCAGGAGGGGAGGGACTCGTGGTGTGCGCTTGAGGTGTTTGAGTGGCTAAAGAAGGAGAATAGGGTGGACAAGGAGACCATGGAGCTCATGGTTGGGTTAATGTGCGGTTGGGTGAAGAAGTTGATTGAGGAGGAGCGTGACGTGGGGGAAGTGGTGGATTTGCTAGTGGACATGGACTGTGTTGGGTTGAAGCCCGAGTTCAACATGGTGGAGAAGGTGATATCTTTGTATTGGGAGATGGGTGAGAAGGAGAGGGTGGTTTTGTTTGTGAAGGAGGCGTTGAGGCGTGGGTTTGGTTGTGCTGCGGAAGTTGATGATGATGATGATGATGATGGGGAGGTGGAGCATAAGGGAGGCCCAACTGGGTATCTTGCTTGGAAGATTATGGTGAGTGCTGAGGAATTTAGTTTACTCCTGTTTCGTGCATGAGTTTTGCTTTTTTCTGCTTTTGATATCATTTTTCGCTTTTAATTATATTCATTTAACCTTTTTTTTCTGTAGTTCGAGATTCTAGTTTTCTATGATAGCTTTCTGTTTGCTTTCATATTGCCTGGGACTAATTTGATTGTGGAGGCTTAATAGCCTCTTAACTTTTTGTTACTTGCTTTTAGTTGGGTCTCTGTCAAATTTTACTGTGAATAATAATGTTTTGTGAGTTCGAGATGTGTTTGAATACAAATAGGTTGAGATATGTATTTAAATGTATGAAGTAGGTTAAGATGAATTTAATTTTTTTATAGGAAGATGAAAAAGTAGTGGTCCCATCAATGTGTGTTGAAATTTGGAAACCTTCCATATTTGTGACTGATAAGCAATATGTGTATAATGTGTAATCATAAGTGAACCACCTTCTGCAATTGGATGGAGACCCAAGTATCAAACTATGTTTCTTCTGATTATTGTCGGTTGTCAAACAATATTGTTTGCACTATTCAAATGAGTTAGTGTCTAGTTGGTTTTTTTAGCATCTTTTGTAGGGGGTGTAAATCGGTCCGGTCCCCCGCAGGCGGGCGGACGGGCGGGCGGAGGGGGGGTTGGTGATGGACCGAAATTTGTGGTCCATTAGTTTTCCCGACCAAACACCCATGGGGACCGGACCGGCCCAATTATTTTGTTATTTTGTTTCATTTTCTTTTTGCAAATAAATTAATAAAAAAATTATTTAAATTACTAAAATTAAAATTAAGTGAATTATTAATGTGGATTATGTAACTAACTCATTAAAAAAAATATTTGACTATAATTATATTTATGATGTTGATAGTTACTACTTACTAACTTAGACTTTACTCTTTAGTATGCATAATTATTAATAATGTCATACATTTTATATATGGTTAATAAAATATATGATGCTTTGAAGATCAAGAGAGATCAATGGAAGAGCTTAGAATTTTGTTTCTCAATACTTTACTCCATTGGTCGATTGTAATTGATTTTCATGGTAGGTCTTTTCATGATTTCCTTGTATCTCTAAACTAGACATAAACTAGCTCTTGTATATGTCCCATATACTTGGGCATTTTTGTCTCTCTTTTGATCAATAAAAATTTTTTTACCGATAAAAAAAAAATATATCAAATAATTTCATTGTACATGGATTATTCATGCTTGCTTGCAACTTAAGTATTTAAAAAAAATTACCTAATTACTTTAATTAAGTGTAAATAGTAGAGTATATATGATGTATTAACTATTTACATATAATGACATAAATTATCATATGATTTATGATTTATTATTAATTGATAGCATATATTATTTTATATTTTATATGATCAATGATAATAAATTAGATGAAAATTACATCATTAACTTATATAATTATTATATAAAAATAATATATTAAATTATTAAAAATATTTTAAATATATATAGTTCGTCCGGTCCAAAATTTATTGACCCTGGGACTGGACCGAATTTCTTCGCTCCACAATTTTTGGGACCGAAACCAACCGGTACAGTTTTCGGTCTGGTCAGTTTTTCCGGTCCGGACCGAAAACTGTACACCCCTAATCTTTTGGCATATCCACTGTGATATTTTAATTCTGTAATCTTTTGTTTCCTAGTGTGTACGTTCTAAATTTATATCAATTTTGAATTTTGTGGATAACAATATAAGATGTAATTCGGTCAGGTTGAGGGTAACTATAGGGATGCAATCAAGTTGGTGATTCATCTTAGAGAATCTGGGTTGAAGCCGGAAGTCTACAGCTACCTCATTGCAATGACAGCTGTGGTTAAGGAGTTGAATGAACTTGGGAAAGCTTTACGCAAGTTGAAAGGTTTTGCTAGGGATGGTTTGGTAGCAGAGCTTGATGCGGAAAATGTTGGGCTCATTGAGAATTATCAGTCAGATCTTTTAGCTGATGGAGTACGACTATCTAATTGGGTAATTCAAGAGGGAAGCTCTGCACTTTCTGGAGTGGTACATGAGAGGCTGCTTGCTATGTATATTTGTGCTGGTCGGGGACTGGAGGCTGAAAGACAGTTGTGGGAAATGAAGCTTGTGGGTAAAGAGGCTGATGGAGACCTTTATGACATTGTTCTAGCAATTTGTGCTTCCCTGAAGGAGGCCAGTGCTATAGCTCGGTTGCTTACTAGAGTAGAGGTTACAAGCTCTTTGCGCAAGAAGAAAAGCCTATCATGGTTGTTGAGAGGTTACATTAAAGGAGGACATTTCAATGATGCTGCAGAAACACTGGTTAGAATGCTTGATCTGGGATTTAGTCCAGAATACTTGGACAGGGCAGCTGTACTGTTGGGAGTAAGAAAAGAAATCAACCGATCTGGAAATGCAGATACTTACCTCAAGCTTTGCAAGCAGCTCTCTGATGCGAGTTTGATTGGACCCTCCCTTGTTTATTTACATATGAAAAAGTATAAGCTTTGGGTCATAAAAATGCTCTGAGAACCTCTATTCAAATGGACAAGATTGCTATTCCAGATTCGTTCCAAAATTATAGTTTGCTGGTCCAGATTTTATGGCACTAGCACTTCTCTTGCTGGATTTTTACATGTTAATACGCCATCAATTTCTGGATGCAATTGACATGTTAAGTTTGTATAGTTTTGGATGGCTTTGAGCTGGACAAAATGGATGGACGGACCAGTTCTGTGATCAGTAGGGAAAATTAGGAACAGAGCTGTCTGTCCTGTCCTAAGTTACTGTATATATGGTGGCTGTTATAAACATAATAACAAAACTTCAGCACAATATAGAGAAGTAGACTGTAAATAAATGCTACAGGTACGTTATTACTGTATTCTTGTTACTTATTTTCTTTGGAGTGATTAATATTCTTTAGATGGCCCCGGTTTATATTCTGGACCTCAATCATGTACATAACGAATATTCATCATGATGAACTTGAGTTTTGATTGCATATATCATACACAAGCCTTTTCTTTTGCACAGAAAGGCATTTACGGTCTTGTTTTAGGATTGAATAATTTAGATACAGTCTTAGAGTGGACAAGCCGGTCAATTCCTATGAAAAAAATACCAGATTTATTGCAACCTTAGTAGAGGAACAATGGTATGTTTACATGAGAAATCATTTTTCCCCTTTTGTACATATCGTGACTGTTGTATACTTCTCTTGCCTGTCGAGTATAATCTATTATCTATGCTGGTCCTTGAAGAATGACAATGAATTTCTAAACAGAAAATATAAAAAACATCCTACATCCTTAACACACCATGTTAAGGATGAAAAAAAAAAAATATATTTGCTGGGGATGGTGCGGCTTCCGGCTGCTCCCAGCAAAACTCATTTCTAAATGGTGATATTGCTGTGTTCAAGTGTTGTGTGCTGGAAAGATATTTGTTTCCTCTGGAAGAACGAGACGTTTAAAACATGGAAGAAGATTAATATATTGGCCCAGGAGAAAGAAAAGAAGACTTACACCTAGTTTTGGTTAATGAGAGTATCTTACTATTATTTGTTATTTTATTATTATTTTTTAACTAATTTTTATTATTATTTAATATTCTATAATTATTTTTTTATTAATATTCACAAAATATCTGATAATATCTCACAACTCAAACGCAAACTCTGGAAAACTAGAGCACTCATGGAATAGAATATGAACCAAGAATTGTTGGTTGGACTTTACATTTTGGCCTAGTATACGTATGTACATTAAACTTTCCTTATGGTTTACCTTCTGGTATGCACTACTGGAGCTTATATTTTATTTATGAGAAACGATGCTTGCAGTTGTGAGTGTCCAATTACCGTGTAATCGTTTTGAAAAAAGTAAATAAATATGAGACCTACATGAAAAGAAATTAATTTTTTAATTGTAGATTTTATTTTTTTTCAAAACGACTGTATTGCATTTACACATTTCGTAATTGTATGTAGTATTACTCTTTATTTATTCATGGTTGTTAAAACAACCATGAATAAATAAACTTGTTTGGTGGGTGTTGTCCGTTTTGACTTGGTTGTTCCATACATCAATAATTCTATAATTTGTACCAATGCTAGCAACATAGCTGGACATCTAGTTTATTATGTCCATGTTGTCGTATCTAGCTTTTATGAGTTATTATAGGGTCAACTCTTGAACAAAAATCACCTTGCCCAATATTATAAGATTGAATAATGATGTTCATATAACTATTTTAAATTATCAATATCATAGAATGATTTCATTAAAAATATTAAGTTTTTTATTTGAATTTTACATAGATAGGAAAAAAAAAACTGTAAAAATGAAGTTGTAAGTGTGTAATAAACTTATATTTTGTTTTCGGGTTCACCATTTCCCTCTCGGGCTTGAACCATTGGGCACAAACTGGTTCATTGAAATGAAATAATATAATTTAGTTACTTTTATAAATTTAGCTAGACATTTTTATTTATTTTAATTTTAATTATAATTTGAATATTTATTCGTTATTAAAAAAATATACATTAATTTTATAACGTTGATATTAGATTTTAAAAGAGAAAATTAATATCAAGTAATAATAATATTGCAGAATTAAAACTTAAATTACGTCAGCAAGATGATGCCACGTATCATAAAAAAAAATGATGTCACGTCATTGAAATGATGACTAATGGAGACTAGCCGCCTTCTGTGGTTGAGTTTGAAAATTGGGCGCTTCGTGCTTTTGAGATGAAGATGAATTTTATAGAGTTGTGAGCTCGCACGAAACGAATAGCACACGGGAGAGAGAATTTTTTATGCCAAAATAATATTTAGCCAGCAACTTGGACTCAATAGATTTGGCTAGTGAAAATAATTAAAGTTAAAAGTACTGTAACTTTGTTGAGTCCACTACAGTGAATTTTTATATAATCTAATTAAACTTTGGTCAAAATATAACTTTGTTAAATCTACTACTAATAATCTACATCCATATATTTGACAAGCATCATTTCTTGCAAAGTTTCAGCATATAAATTTAGGACATTGCTAATTGACCACTCAGCATTTACCGTTGAGCGTACTGTACTGTTAGTGTAAATTGTATTTTTATTTTTTAGACATTTTTTTAATATTTTATTTATTTAAAAAAATACATAAATTTAGTAATAGTCATTTTTTTAATTATTAAATAAAAAATATATATGAGTAATTAAAATGAAAAGAAAAGTCAAGATAGCATTTTCCATAAATTTAATACTGAACAGCCTATGCCCCATCTGCACAAGTTGATGCCAATTGACCTGTGTATGACATCTGTTCTGATGATGAAAAACTCACTGCTTTCAGTATTCTCACATGGGATTCTACGAACTTTTGCAGACTTGTCTTGGAGTTTGCCTCTCTTTCTTTGACTGATTTTATGCTCTGTGTGGTCCTTGTTTTCCGGATAACTTTGCGAGTTGTAAATGCATCTAAACATTCCTAAGATATAATACATGTTCATCTACTTATGAGTTTAAAAGTGTGGAAGGAAAGAACCAATGTGCTAAAATCTGAAGAAAACTTGCACTTAGATCTGATGTTTTTATAACCCATCAATTATTTGGTAGTAAGGCAAATAATTGTTAGTCCGAGCATATTTATGGACATGACCCACGTGCTACGTAGCTGTTCTTCGTATTAATTTATGTTGTTGTCGCTACTACTTATATGATTAAAGTAGTTAATTTTTTTGGGATTTAGAATGAGGTGGTTCTCCATTATCTGTAGGAAAGAATCCGTTTGTAGGACCATTTATGATATGATTTAAACGTGGAAACTGACATGCTAAGGTAAGGTCCATGCATGATAATATCCCCATGACTCAAATATAAAATGGATGGTTAATGCGTTAAGTTCATTGTACTTGCAAAAGTTCAAGCTTACAGGATGCTTAGAATCATCTAATATTTGAATCTTCTTGCAATATGATTGGAAGGGATAAACAATATAGCGCCCATGGTATTTTCTAGGCCCAGTTCAACCGGGAGAACTCATCAAAAGAGAAGAAAGAGAGATGGAAGGAGGAGACAAAAGATTGAGAAGGATGTCAAGAGAAAAATAGGAGAGTGGACATAAATGAGGGGTGATATGACATAAAGTAAAGGGAAGTGACTCAAAGTAAATGGGGCAGGAGATAAAAGGCAAGAGCACATACGACTTTAGGGACTTTTGGCCAGGCTTCTAGGAGACTTTACCTTCTTCAACCTCACAATATAGACTTTAGCGAGAGGAGGAAAACTAGAGGATAAAACTCAAATCTCTATTGTACAGTGAGGACTACTGGATGAGAGACCAGGAAAGATTGTAAACAAGCATATTATAGTGGATTCTCCTCTCATCGAACTCCCATGGATGTAGAGCCAGTGCTGAACCACGTAAATATGTGTATCTCATTCTCTTTACTTTTCCTACATTTATTTACTGTTCATCACTATGAATGAACGCACGGGCACCATACAGCCATACCGGATCATTGTTGGGGGCGCACACAACATCGATCGAGGCCCGAACAACCTCAATGGGGTTGGGAATAAAATTTTAGGCATTAACAATTATATACATGGATGTGCTTACAAACTTATGGAAAGAACATGGATCATTCCATCTTCTTTGTTAAAATGGCTAATTTTTCTTAGTTGTAGATAATAATTTTATTGATGAGAAATAAACATATTTCAATTACACAAGACTCACACAAACTATACATACTGCATCTTCAAACTTTACAATAAGTTTACATTTTGTATCTCAAACTATTAAAATTGACATATTATACCTTCAAATTATATAAAAACTAACTCTTTAAACGCTGAAATCAACCCTAAACTCAAATTATGATCATTAAGATAATTAAAAAAAAAGAAGAAGTTATGTGAAATATTGTCGACCCCTGTGAGAAAGTGTAAAATCTTTGGCTCTTTTTTTTTTTTTTTTTTTTTTTGTAAATAATTTTGAGGTAAGAAAAATTATTTATTTATTTGTTTGGAAAGACAGAGATTGCTTCCTTAAGATCAAAAGAAAAGAATCTATTAGGTGTTCATGATGAGACAGATCAACCAATTCAATTACACAGATGAATAAAAAAAAAAATGGTACCCACTGCCACTACATGCTTTTACCTTTGCTTAATATGCAAATCCACCCTAACCTACTTTTGGCTGTTGATTAATGAGCAGTTAAGCTTAAGAAATGATAGCTTAATTAGTTGGATATACAGCATCTCAGCACTTGGGCCAACTTGCTTGCGTGGTTCCTTTCCTTCTAGATGCGACGTGGCACAAATGGAGTGGTTAGCCTGCACTGAACTCCATCTTCCTCGTTGCTTTTGGAGTGAGCCACCCAAACCAAAAAGGCTTCTGCGGTTAGAAAAACCATACCCATCTCTTCAACCAACACGCACGCTCAGACATTCACGCACGAGAGAGAGGGTCAGAGATAGGAACTGTGTTTGTAATCTATTCCATGAAAGCAAGAGTAAGGGGGAAAAAGAAAAAAAAAAGTATATTTACATTGTTTTCTCGAGAAACTAACACTAGTTTAGCCTATAGCGTGCACCACCACTTCTCTCTTGCTTAAAATTCCATCCCATGAAAGAGAGTAAGATAAAGCAAAGTTGTTTCTCTTTTTTTCAAGAAACTGAGTTTTTTACCTCGTAGCCTGCGTCACCACTCTCTTCTCTCTCTCTCTCTGTGTGCAGGTCAAAGGTAAAAAACCTTCCATTCACAGCCTCTCTTTTCTTTAATTTTTATTTTATTCTGGGCATTTAAACTTGATAATCTATGTGAAAGCTGAATCTCACTTGCATAATTATAGACTATCTTAGAGTCTCTCTATCCAATAAGAAATGCGTGCTCTTCAGCTCATAGAGCGATTCAAGGGCACCCAAGTTCACGCTCTTAGTCCATCGGAGACTATCACCGGCACGGGTAAAAACCCCACCGTTGCTACCAGGGCTAAGCTTATCAACTATAAAGTCAAATCATTTTCTAAGTCCAAACCCAACAACTCGGTCGCAGTAACTGAGGCTCTTCTTCCTTATGGACTTCCTACAACTGATCTCCTTGAACCCTCCATAGATCCCCACCTCAAACCCCTCGACTTCGTAGCGACTGTAGCTGACCTTTATGGCCGTCTTGAAACTTGCTCCCACTCCAATAAGTCAATGCTATGTATGGAGCAGTACTCTGTCTTGCGCAGCCTCGGTGATCACAAGCTGCTACGCCGGTGCCTCCGTGCTGCCCGTCAAAACGCGGGAGATGTGCACTCGAAGGTTGTGGTTTCGGCGTGGTTAAGGTTCCAGAGGAGGGAGGACGAGCTTGTGGGTGTATCCGCCATGGATTGTGGTGGCCACGTTCTTGAGTGCCCCAAGGCCGCTTTAGTATCTGGGTATGATATAAATTCTATTTATGATCATTGCCAATGTCTTAACGACCGTTTCGAGGTGATTAATACTCCAACCTTGATAGGGAATAAGTGTTTGAGTTTGGATGTGGATAGTTATGTTTCATTTTGTATTGGTAATGAGGAAATTAAATGTGTTCGGTACAGAATTGCAGCGTTATCGAGAGTATTTAATGTTATGCTGTTTGGTAAGTTCTTGGAGTCGAAAATGGATAAGATTGATTTTTCAGGAAATGGGATATCTGTAGGGGGGATGAGAGCTGTTGAAGTATATAGTAGAACTAGAAGATTGGACTATTTCAGTGCTGAGATTGTTTTGGAGATGCTTTCTTTTGCAAATAGGTTCTGTTGCGAGGAGTTGAAGTCTGCTTGTGATGCTCATCTAGCATCACTGGTGGGCAACATTGAGGATGCAATGACTCTTATTGAATATGGTTTGGAGGAGACGGCAAATCTTGTTGTGGCATCTTGCCTCCAAGTGATGTTAAGAGAGCTACCAAGCAATCTGTATAATTGGAAGGTGATGAAATTTTTTTGTAGCTCTCAGGCTAGGGAGAGGTTGGCCGGGGCAGGTCATGCTTCTTTCTTGCTGTATTATTTCCTAAGCCATGTTGCGATGGAGGAAAGCATGGCATCTAACACGACAGTGATGTTATTGGAGAGATTGGGAGAGTGTGCAACAGAAAGGTGGCAGAAGGCACTTGCATTTCATCAACTGGGCTGTGCATTGCTTGAGAGAAAAGAGTACAAGGATGCTCAGCGTTGTTTTGGGGTGGCAGCTGCAGCGGGTCATGTTTATTCAATGGCTGGCATAGCAAGAGCTAAACATGAGCAAGGGCAACAGTATTCGGCCTATAAGTTGATGAGCTCTCTCATCTTAGAGTATAAACCAGTTGGGTGGATGTACCAAGAGCGGTCTCTTTATAATATTGGGAGGGAGAAGATCTTGGACTTGAAAACTGCAACTGAATTGGATCCTACTCTTTCATTCCCTTATAAATATAGAGCTGTTGCAAAGGTGGAGGAGAAGCAGATTAGGGGAGCCATTTTGGAGATTGACAAAATTATTGGGTTTAAGCTCTTGCCTGACTGCCTTGAGTTGAGAGCTTGGTTCTTCATTGCACTTGAGGATTACGAAAGTGCTCTTAGAGACATTCGAGTAGTTTTAACTTTAGAACCCAATTACATGATGTTTCATGGGAAGGTTACTGGGGATTACTTGATTGAGCTCCTCAGCCATCGGGTTCAGCAATTGAGTGAGGCTGATTGCTGGATGCAACTCTATCAGCGATGGTCTTGTATTGATGATATAGGCTCTCTGGCTATCATACATCAGATGCTGGTAAATGACCCTGGAAAGAGTCTTCTCCAGTTTCGGCAATCTCTACTTCTTTTGAGGTAACTCTTTGTAATTTTGTTTAGAGGTCTGTCTTATTTCTTTGTGATGTTGTTTAGAGTATCTTAATCATCTTCAATTTTTAAATCATCATGGTCAAAACCTTAAGAAGCTCGTCCTCTATAGTTTTTTCTTTCCAATTCTTCAATTTTGACATCTGGTTGATTTGAAACACATCCCTGTTTAAATTATGGCAGAAACCAGATTCTTTTTCCTGAGATAATAAACTCACATCTGTAAGCACAAGGTAAAATCATAACCTCATACACATTTACCAATAAAATTTTATAGATTGCTGCATGTATATGGTCATTTGTCAATGATTGCAAGTTTCAAATAAGATGAGCTCATTTCCACTGGTTTGATATATCCTTAGTGTTTTCTTGTTTCTACACAGTGTCTAGGACAATAGAGGAATATGCTGTGTAAAACAACATATGATGCCATTTGGCTCTTATCATCTCTAGATTTACTACATTGATTTCCATGAATAATATCTAATATCCAATTATTTAATAGGCTAAATTGTCAAAAGGCTGCAATGCGTAGTTTGCGATTGGCTAGAAATCATTCTAGCTCTGAGAATGAAAGGCTAGTTTATGAAGGTTGGATTTTATATGACACCGGTTATCGTGAAGAAGCTCTCTCTAGGGCAGAGAAGTCCATTTCACTTCAGAGGTCATTTGAAGCCTTTTTCCTTAAAGCGTACACATTGGCAGATACAACTCTGGATCCTGAATCTTCATCTTATGTCATTCAAATTCTGGGGGAAGCTCTTAAATGCCCTTCAGATGGTCTTCGGAAAGGACAAGTGAGTGGTCCCTGTACTGTGATCCGCATCACTTGGCCACATGCCTTGATATACTTGTTTGATTGTGTATTGGGATATTTTGCAGGCATTAAATAATTTAGGGAGTGTTCACGTGGATTGTGGTAACCTGGATTTAGCTGCAGATTGCTACATGAATTCCCTTGAGATCAAGCATGCAAGAGCTCATCAAGGGCTGGCGCGTGTTTATCATCAAAGAAATCACCGGCAAGCTGCATATGAAGAGATGACCAAGCTAATAGAGAAGGCACAAAATAATGCATCAGCATATGAGAAAAGGTCAGAATATTGTGGTCGTGAAATGGCAAAGAATGATCTTGATACAGCAACACAATTGGATCCGCTTAGGACATATCCATACAGATACAGGGCAGCAGGTAATACTTTGTTACCCTTAAGTAGCATTCTCTGCCATTACATCCTGAGCAGTAGTTACTGCCAATCACAAAATTTTGTTCTTCCTTGTGATAACTTTTTATGTGCATTATGCTACATATATAAAACTGTTTTAGACCATTGTTTCGGATTCTGCACTTCCTGTGTAATTAGTTTCAATATCATCACATATCAACAACAAATAATAGGTTGCTATACTTACTGGATCTATAGAATCACGAAGCACATGATGATTTTATGCTCAATCTTGAGGCAGACAGTTTATCTCCAAATTATTATCCATTTAATCTGTATGTACCAGCAATGAGGCAAGAGATATTACTTCTTTTCTCTAACTGGAGGGGATTGTTATGGTTTGGACAGTCCATCTTTTCGTAGTAATGAATTCCTGTGATCATAATGCCCTTGTCATTTAACGGAGTAGACAACTTCCTAGAGATTATTCGTTAAGCATGAAAACTTAATTAATAAATAATCCTAAAGAGAGGGACCACCAAATTCTATTGGGCTACTGGATTCATTTCCTTCTCTTCTTTGCTTGGCTAATTGATAGCTGCCAAGTTACTGAATGCACTGAACTTGATTTTGTCATGAATACGAGGTGAATAGTTTCTCTTTTTATTTTTTTCTGTCCAGTTTGTGCAACCTTTTGCAACAAAAGAATAGCTATAAATATAAGAGATATTGAACTTTTTCTAAATGCTGTAGTGATCTGGCGACTGGCTTAAGGTCTTCTGGCTTATAGTACACTCAAGTCTGGCCTAATCAAAGATGTATATATTACTATGAGCACTTCTGAACGGTTACTTCCATAGTTTTTTATAAGTTTTATATAACTTGGTACAACAGAAGGATGTATAGATATATATATATATATATATTTTATAAGTAAAAGTAAAATTTTATTGATGGTGAAAGGCATAGCCCAAGTACATAGGGAGTATACATCAAATATGCCTAATTACAACTAAGCACTAGTTAAAGATACTGGATATCAAAGTACTGGTGACCGGTGTGGTGTCATATATCATGGATGATCTATTTAGTAGCCTAAGCCTAGCTGCCTATGTTCATCAACTGACATCACAGTTACTTAACTTGAAATCTGATAGAAAGATCAATATTTCGAGTACCAGTCCCATATTTATCATCAATCTACTTCCATTGCTTTCAACTAAACATTTTGTTAGTTTTTGCGATTCTGAATGGTGTGTGTAGACATGTTCATTTCTTTGAAAACAAAGACACTAACAGACAGAATCACATATCATCAGTTCTGATGGATGACCAAAAAGAAACTGAAGCTGTAGAAGAGCTAACGAAGGCCATAGCTTTCAAGCCTGATTTACAAATGCTTCATCTTCGAGCAGCATTTTACGAGTCAATGGGGAACCTCGCCTCTGCTCTCCAAGATTGTCAGGCAGCTCTATGCTTGGACCCTGACCATAAGGAAACACTTGATTTGTATAATCGGGCACAGGAGTTGGCTGTAAATTTACAACTTAAATGAACACTCATATATGTTCCTAATGAAGTCAGCATGTGGCAGGCCTCATCAGCAGAGGGGTAATATCATGGGGACTTCACAAATATCCAAATGTTCCCCGCCAATCGTGCCCGTGATGATCATCCAGCTGCAAAGAAGCCATCACAATGATTCGGGATTCTTCATCAAGAAAAAGAGGCAAGGGAGTGGCAAGCTTCATCAGCAGAGGGGTATATATGCGCTGTGACCTTGTCCCCCTGGATCATGAGGGATTCTGCAAGCTAGAGCATCCTGATGAAAATGATCCTGTAAAACAAACCAAAAGAAATGTCCCTATAACCATTTAGGGAATGGGGTCAGAGTCTTTATGGTGTTGAAAGTCTTTACAATTCTTTGAGAACGATATAGGCGTCCCATATTGTCACTTGATTGAAACAAGAATTTTGTGGGGGCAAATACGTCTTTACCACCCATCTTTCAACACTTGACATTGAACCTTAAAACTACCAAAAATTGTGATTTGCACCATCTGTATAGATTCATAGTGAAGATTGCGTTACGTCACCTAATTTTGGATACCTTTGGCTCCCGTTTAGATAGTGAGATGAGATGAGATGAGATGATTTTAAATAAAAGTTAAAAGTTTAATAAAATATTATTAGAATATTATTTTTTTAATATTATTATTATTTTGAAATTTGAAAAAGTTGAATTGTTTATTGTACTTTATGTAGAAATTTAAGAAAGTTGTAATGATAAGATGTGGTGTGTTTGGATGTTGAAGTGAATTGAGTTGAGATGATAAAATATTGTTAGAATATTATTTTTTAATATTATTATTATGTTGAGATTTGAAAAAGTTAAATTGTTTATTATATTTTATGTTGGGATTTGAAAAAGTTGTAATGATGAATTGAGATGAGTTGAGATGAGTTTGTAATCCAAACACACCCATGAGTTGAGATGGTTTCTCAATTCAAACGGGCCAGGGTGAAAAACTAGAATTGAATAAAAGTTTGATGTCAAAAGTAGTTGGATGTACAATGTGTTGGTGTTGAGATGTAAAATGTAAGAATAAAAATAGATAGAAGTCACTATTGGGAGCATCCATTTTGTACATATGATGTAGCATCATCTAGACCACATATTTTCCCAAGTGAGTATTGGGAACAATCAACTAGAAGCAGTCATGCAATGAGTGCAAAGTGTGCACTGCTATAGTGGCTTCTCTATAGCATTATTCCTAAATGCCATTTTCTCCATTTTTTAAAGACAAATTTGGAACTGAACTGTAGGAGAAGGGCGGGGACAGTTATCGATCTTGAAGTTAATTATATATTATCTTGTGGTAAGGTTTTACAACGTCAGAACAGTCCCAAAAAGAATTTAAAAAGTTGGCAAGCAGGAGCAAGCGTCCTCTGCCTTACATTAGACACGAGCAATATCTACCTTGCAATTGACAGCAACTAAAATACACAGAATCGGGGAAGAAGAATAGACAAAAACCTTGAAGATTTAAGACTGAACCCTCAACTTGAGTCCGTAGACAGGATTTCAAGCTCTGCCCACCACAGTGGAGATAGTTTTGGGGTTGCTCCATCAGGCCCCACTGCTGTGATCTCTCTCAACTTAGCTGTAATATCCCTCATTGATGGTCTTTGCTTTGAATCAGGTTGGACACAATCTTTTATCACTCCAAATACTTCCTCAAGCTCAACCACCTGGAAAGATTTTAGCGTTGGATCCACCATTTCTCTTAAGGGCTGCTCACCTTTTAGATAGTCTGATGCCCAGTCCGCAAGAGAGCCATTGTCCACAGAGTATGGAATCCTTCCCGTCATCATTTCGAACAAGATCACCCCGAAGCAGTAGACATTGCTTTCTGGTTCCACCGATGGCGTCTCCAAAAGTTTCATAGCATCTGAGTTATTCTTGGCTGCAGAAATATCATTCCAAAAACCGAAATCTGATATTTTGGCTGCATAATCTTCAGTCAGGTATATAGATGAGGATTGCAGGTTTTTGTGGGTTACAGGTGGAGTCAACTGGTGCATATATTCCAGACAATATGCCATGCCCATAGCTATTCGGAGTCTCATTCCCCAGTCCAAGTGCTCGGCTTCTTTTACTGCAAGACATCCATACGTTAACATTTTCAAAACCACAAAAGGGTCTATCCAGCTGCATTTATCCTTAAGAAATGTATCATAAAAAAAAAAATATACTACTATCAAAGCATTTGCCTCAATGCCATGAACAGTAGTATTTGCATCTTTAGCCATTTCCCTAACTTGCCAGCATGATATAATGCAAGTCATTCTGCTTGATCTTTTTATTAATTTGCTTTCCCTAACTAGGGCAATGGAGAAAGCTCCACAAGTTGGTTTCATCAATCAATTAATCATGAAAATGCAAAGTGAAGGGCAAATTGATCTTTTAATTAATTTTCTTCTCTTAAACATGCAGGGAAGAGTTAAGGTACTCACTGTGTAAATGCTCAAATAGTGTACCATTTGGAGCATACTCAAAAACCATCATTCTCGTGAATGGCTTCTCTTCTTCACAATATCCAATGAGGTTCACGAAATTTTTGTGGTTCACTTTTGATAGTGTCTCTATCTGAAGAAATAAATAGAAGTGGCCTTTAGAAACAATCAGAATGAATGCCCCAAGTATGGTGAGATTTGATTCTTCTATACCTTCTTTCTGAACTGCACTTTCAAAATTTTTGACCAGTCCCCAGGAGATGTCACTGCACTAGATGATACAGCTATTTCTATCCCACTTGAAAGAGTCCCCTTATACACAGTCCCATATGAAACAGAACCAATGATATTGCTGAAATCTTCACAAGCTGCTTCAAGTTCTGGTCGGTTGAGCTTTGGTACACCTGAATTCAAACTTTCAAATGTCAGTACAATCCTGTAGGTTGAGAATAAAGTATGATTTATAATTATGCCAGATTGGAAGGATTAGTTTAGTACATCTGCTATGCATGCAAGGAGGTTCAAAACTTCTTTGATCCTACCAAGGAATTAAATAAGTTGTTTTAACTTAAAGAGTGTATTCATGAACCTTTATCAACAGCTAGAAATAAGGAATGGATTATTCAGTTAACCGAATCAATTCATGGCCCAGATTCTCCAAGGGGGAACTACTGAGCAGCACATATGTTTGCTCTCAATTAAGTCATGGTGTTGTATTGGTATAATAGTACCATTTCCTAAAAGGCCCTTAGATCAGGATTATAAACATGCAGATTTTGTTCTCATGAGAAAGAAGAATGACCTGTTACAAATGCTTTCTGCAGCTGCCCACTTAACCCTGTCACCCAAGGTTTCACAGAAGCAACCTTGTTTCTTCTGCAGTAAACAATGCTGATGGCTGAAATCAGAATGAACGAGCAACCCCCGGAAATTCCAACCCAAGTAAGAACTACATGAACCTTTGTCTCAGAATCCTTGTTAACCACTTGGCTAGGAGTTGGAGCAGGTGAAGGAGTGGGATCCCACTCCCGGTGAGAATCTGCTGGTGGAGATGCTATTATTGGCGGATTTGCTGGAATTGTTGAAGCAGGAGTGGGTGCTAAAATAGGTGGCTTGGAAGGAGTCAGAAAGATATTGGAGGGAGCTTGTGATGGGGAAAATAGTGGAGATGACAATGGAGAATCTGATGGAGCTGATATAGATGAAAATGGTGATGCTGATGCTGATGGAGGCAGAAAGTCCTGTGTTGAGGGGGAGGGAGAAGGTGATGGTGAAAATGAACTCCTCTTGTTCACATTGTTGCCTCTGGATGGATTTGAGAAATCCACTGCCTGCAGCAGCTTACGGTTAGCTTCATCTCCAAATTTGGCAGTGTTCCTAACATGGCAAAAATATTGTGAGCATGGAGTATATTCATAGGCAAAACATATGCTAAGTCTGAAGGAAATTATTGGGAAAAAAAAAAACTCCCAAGTTTAAAATTTTTCCAGGGCTAGAGATCAAAACTTGTTTTTGGAACAGTGAGATGGCAGTTATGCAAGCATGGTAATCCCACCAGCTTAAATAAATAGAACTCCTGATCTTCTGTCAAAGTAGTGTTGCTAAAGCTTTCTTTAGTAATCTTAATTCTGAGACCCATAACAAGTTTTTTTTTTAAAGATAAACTCATCATATATCATCATGAACGATTTTAACCAAGATTCTCCATCTCCCGGCCATGTATTTTGGTCCTGATATTTACAGATGGCCGAACTGTGGTCAAGGTAGCAATAACGAGATAAAATTTAGTTTCAATTTTCAAAATCATTTATTTTCTAATCATTCTCAAAATAGTATTTCGAAGCTTGTTTATACTTTTCATCATTACTCGTTGCATGATAGAACCATGCTCCCATTTCCTACCCTATTTGTCCAAAATCACAGATCTAAAGATTAGAAAATTAGTAGGATAACATCAATTGAACTTTCTTACCAAATGAAAGATCCACAGTTACAAGACTCCCTCAAAGGAGTACCAGTTAGCTGGTTATCATCTGCCTGAAATTCCGAAAGGGTCTTGAGCTCATAGAGTTCAGGAGAAATGGTACCAAGAAACTCGTTGTTGTCAAGTAAACTGCAGCAAGAATGACATGTATGATGGACATGGTAAAAGCTCATACAAATAGGACTAGTGAAAATAACAAAGTGAAAGGATCATATTACAGGGTAGTCAGGGAAAGGTTATTGGTGAATTCAGATGGAAATGGCCCGCTAAAGTTATTGAATCCCAAGTCCAAAATCTCCAGATCCTTCAATTCCCCAATGTAATTTGGGATATTACCAGAAAAAGAATTGTTGCGTAAAATGCTGTAGAAATTAAGCACAGCCAATCAGTTTATGAAAGATCAGATAAATATAACTAAAGAAGTGAACCTGACTTTATGGGGACAAAATATATTCTTACATAGATTTTATGTAAGCCAGCTTCCCGAGTTCAGGTGCCAATGTTCCATCAAGGCAAAGATCCTTCAAAGTCCTGCAAGTTGACGATTCCATAAATTACAAGATGGAAAAAAAAAAGACTCCGGGCAAAAAGAATAGCACGAATACAGAAAACAAGTATTGCATCAAGACTTGCGCGCATTTCTCTCAATTATCAATAAGAAGAGTCATATTTCATTAGAATTAGCTTTTATATCACTTCAACTATTTCATATGTCGAGTGTCAAGCAATCATTTCTGTGTCTCTCGAAAAAGTTCCAGTTCTTGAAGATTAAAAAAAAAAAAAAAAAAAGCGCATAGACCCGCCTGATATCTGATATCATATCGATAAGAACACGATTCTTAATTATGAACTAATAATTTATAGATTGATCAAAAGCATAATTTGTTCAACATAACTGACTAGTAAAAGAAATGGATTTCATTTGGAGTTTTAGAAGCGCCTAATGATCTCTTGCTTTAGGAGATGCAGAAAACACATTTATAAGAACGAATGGAGGTTCTGCATAAGATCGATGTCACTCACAAGGTCACCACTTTCCCGTCCGAACACTCCACTCCGAACCAAGCACACGGATCAGCCACTCCATCATTCTCATTCCAATCCGATAAAGCCCCAAACGGGTCTCTGGTCACTCTATCCCGGAACCTCAACAACGCTAAACCTGCGTCCAAGCAACATTTTTTTCATACAGCCAACCTGCAACCCCATATCTAAAAACAATATATCATGAGCTCGAGAACTGTACGGACATGCAGAGCTTGTATATTTATACCTTCGGTGTTCAGAGACGAACACAGACTTTGATTCCTAATAAAAAGTGATAGCACCGCCATGAACACCGCCATGCGGAGCTTCAACTGGTTGATTCTCATCCGTCCGTCCGTCCCCAAGAAACTCATAATCTCTGAAAAATTAAAGACTGGTTCTTCTCTTTGTTCTAGTCAAATTAAGCAAATACGTTACAGAAAAAGAAAACGCATTTACAAATATATATATAGAGAGAGAGATATATATATACACACGCACTATAATATTTTATATAAGCAGGGGAAGAAAGCGCGTAGCTCATTTTTATTTATTTTTTATTTTCTGTTGTGGTAAAAGCTTCAAATGACCGAAACTTACCGAAATATCAAAGACTCGGTGACTGGATGAAGGGACAATGAAACCGGTGTTTCGGGGGAGCAAGTAGGATTCCGAAAAAGCGGTTTGTTGAGTCAGGCGTTTCGGGTTTGCTGCGATTCAGCAACGTTAGATTTGCTTGGTCTTTGTGGCGTGCAGACTACCGACTCTTCTCCTTCTCCATATTTTTGATATATTTATAGCATAAAAGCGCCGTCCTGTCTAAACCACGTAATTCTCACGTGCACAAAGCTGCTTTTTTCATACTTTTCTTAATTCTTTTTTTTTTCGTGATCGTGAAACCATATTGTCTTTTCTTTTCTATTGATCAAGGCATTTTTCCAAAGAAAAATGATTTACCTACAATATATTATACAATAAATTGTATAATAATGTGTTAAATGAAGGGTATTATTATAAAATCATTTTATTTTTATAAGATGATTTTATAATAATACCCTTCATTTAACACATTATTATATAATGTATTATACAATATGTTGTAAGTGTATCATTATTTAATAATACTTTTTTTTGCGTTAGAATATACCAATTACATCAAGAGTTCTTTTTTGATGGGAAAGAGATTTATCATTATTATGCACTCATTTTCTGAGTTTAATCATAACTACAAACATCAATGGTTTGCAAAACTGCTAATAAAAATTTAATTTTATTGTTTGATAATCACATACATACATATATACATATATATATATATATATATATATTGTTTAATTTTATTGTTTATATGGACTATAAATTGTTTTCTATATCCGTGCAACGAGTAATTATTAAGTCTTGTTTTGATGTTGAGTTGAGTTGAGTTGAGTTCTTTATTAATAGTAATGAGTTGAGATTGTGAAGTGAGTTTTGTGGGATCCACCTAAGATGAGTTTAGATTTGTTTAGATATTAAGATCAATTTAAATGTATTTATGAAAAATTCAAAATAGTTGTAGGTCCCGCGTGTAAATAGATGTTGAATTGAAAAAGTTATGGGTCTCACGTGTAAAAAGGTTTTGAGTTGAAATGAGTTGAGTGATTTGAGAGTTGAGTGTTTGGTTATTAGACTCAGCTTAAAATTAGACCAAACTGAGTTGATGATCTCAGTTAAGTTGAAATTCCAAACGCCAAACGTGGCCTCAGTATTTTCATAATATGGATATTATATATTTTCATCCAATCATAAGATATCTGAAAGAATATGAGTACTAGCTACGCAAGTCATTCGTATTTGAAGATTACCTAATAATATTCCGTTTGCCTAGGGTTGAGCACTGTTACTTACTAAATGTAATATGACTGTTTCCTTCCTCTTTTTTTTTTTTTTTTTTTTTTCCCTAAACAGAAATCAAACTGCATGCTATCAAAATCAAACTTCAATAATTTAGAGGTCAATACACGTTTTATTAGAGCATATATACTGACTGCATGCTACGCATATAAGTTTTTTATTTATTTTTATACACACTTTTTTTGACTCGATCCGTATATTCTGTATAATGCATGCATGCATGCATATATGATCGAGCAAATGGCAAAGTTCAATATATACTTCTGGTTCCAGCAGGTGCACATTCAACAAACCTTGAATTTGTTGATCGAATTCCGGCAGCTGCACATGTAAGACGTCAGTCCCATATATATATATATATATATATATATATATATATATATATATATATATATACAATAAATATAATTATATGTATTCCATGATGTAACTAAATTAGAATACAATACAATGATCCAGACCAAATATTTTATGTAGATTATAGTAAATCATAATTCGTGTATATATAATATATACATGATTTGTCTAGTGTGAGAAGACGGGACCTAGCTCCATTAATATTAATCATCATATATAATATTTGAAAACAACAATATTATCGTACAACCGACTTGGATGTCTGCCATGTGGATTGACATTAATATTAATGTTTTATTTCAAGATCATGGAGTTGGAGTAAATTAAGTACATTAATTTAAAAGGCATGCATATTGCCAGATCACGTATATACATACATATATATATATATATGAAAAATTCTATACACCATACTACTATCATACTTTTATCCTAATATGTAAGATGTGTCAAATTTATTACTATTGGATTATCCTTTATTGGATAATTCTTTATTATTCAATAATGATAAATGTGTCACATCTTACATAATTGAGATAAAAATAAGATGAGAGTATGGAGTATAACATTACTCTCTATATATATATCATGCAGATAATGGGATAGTTATAAGAAGAGAGAGAAAGGATCATGGCGTGGAAGATAAGTATACTAAGGTGGGAGATCATGGGTATAATCCTCTGGTTAAAGGAGAGAAAAAGAGAGGGTAATAAGATGTATTTTCTGTGATCATGTGATCAACAAGCTGGCGTGGTGCTACTAATTAATGAATATATATTATAAGGAGCAAGGTGTGGGTTTTTTGCTTTTTTAGGAACAAGGTGTGGTGTTGTAAGGTATCTTATCACAGTTTAGTTTTTTCTTAGGAAAGCAATAGGGTAACAACATTATATAAAAAAAATTGTTAGTTGTTCTTTCCCTAATAATGATTAGGACATATATAGAATACAAGCATGTTTTGCAAGTTACAATGACTGATCTACTTGTTAATGTAGTACATATTGCTTAATTTGCACGTGCGTGCTTTGCACTGATCTGCTGGCAAAGAAGCTGATCAGTCTACTGGTTTAATTTATAGAAACCCATTTATGAATGCTTGGCTTCTATTTCGGCCACAAAAAGAATATCTTAAAAATAATTTCTAATTAGTAACTTAAATGAATTTAATGTGGGCTTGAGAAGTTCAACTACATATTACACATATATTGTGCTCCTTGAAAAATATATAAAAGGGATCGACTTTTTCTTTGGGGTATAATTAACTTTGTTTTCAAGCAATGTTAATTAATATTAATTCTGCAATATTCAAAGAACTATATTATATTATATTATATGGCTCCAATGGAAGAATAGTTCATTCATCATTGGATGATGATAAGAACGAGTCATTTGGAATTGGCCGGTATGAGTACTATGACGCTAGCTAGGAATGCCAAGAAATCGACAATCCACCCTAGCTACTTATATACAACATCATGATCAATATACAAAACATGACTTAATTTGTTTATGCATGTTTGGATGGTAATGGCAAATTAGAAAAACACGGCCTGTAATATGGCCTTAATCAATTTGTATTCTAACATGATTTAACAGCATGTGGGAAGGTTTAGGTGGTCGGACCCATGCCATGACCAGGATGATCATATCCTATTTAAGCTAGGTTGGTCTGGTACTGCTGGTGATCTGGACCACATGAATCAGTACTACTTGCTCCTGAATTTTTCTAGGTGTTTTGTATTATGGTACTAGTGGAGTCAGATTCAATACCTGAAGTGGGGTTCGTTTGGTGTGGCACGAAATTAGACATGACAACCTCCCAATTTGAATAGAAAATGGCTCGCAACCTATTCTACTAGTGACATTCAATCCTGCTTACCCACCAAACTTGTGCATATAATATATATGTACTTGTAACTTGTGCAAGGTCTTATTAAATTTTAAAGCTTAGGCCGCGAGCCTTTGAGAACTTGCTAGCTAGCTAGTCTTTCTTGTTAATTAGAAGTTGGAACTTTTTTCCAATTAATTCCTAATACGGAATCACATTATATATATATATATATATATATATATATATATATATTTATATATATATATATTCATATTGTATTCTTTATCGAATTAATTACAAGGGTTAAATTAGGATTTTAAATCCATTCTAGTCGAAAAAATTCATAGGTATAACTCATCTCATAAAACCGGTTCTATAAGAGAGGATTGTTCATTGCTTATAAACATGCCCAAGACCTTATCCATAGGCAATGTGAAATTATTCCTCAACACCCTCCCTCACGTGCAGGCCAGTATTTTTTCTGGTCTTTGTCACGGGGTAAGTAGTGTGGGTCCCCATTTATCCTGTAGCAGGCTCTGATACCATGAAAAAATTTATGGGCCTAACTCATCTCATAAAACCGATTCTATAAGAGATGATTGCTTATTGCTTATAAACATACCTAAAATCTTGTCTGCAGGTAATGTAAGATTATTTCTCAACACTAACTAGCTAGGGTCTAGCTAGGTTCCAGATTGAGAAATGGCCCGCAATACGTGAGACTTGCATGCAATATTGCTTATTGAACATTAACAACTAATGCTATCTCCTAAAATATAGGCTCAATCCAATATTGCTAGCTGCTATCTAGCTCTTAGGAAAAATTGACTATAATATTTAATAAATATTCCAAGGCATGTCGTGTCGGTTTTAAAGACTGTCAAAATATTAATCGAAGAATAACTCGTCTTTCTCATAGACTGCAACCGACTTGACATTGTCAAATAATATATATATATATTTCTTCAGGATAATATGCCTTATGATGTTTGACATAAACGTTAATTGTATAATAACTGGTTGCAAAATCCAAACATGGAAGACAGGATTTCCTGAGCATGCATGCACGCACATTGAATCAGGACGAGGCCAAGGTGGGCGAGGGGGTACTGCCTAATTGCCCCCTTCAAGGCTCTGACCATATTGTTTTAAGATGTATATCAATTAAAACAACACGTATAGTAAATGTAAAGATAATCATAAATTTATGCAAAAAATTTTACAAATTATTATAAATATATTTTTAAAAAATGAAGAAAACAAAAAATATAAAATTATTGAACTCATAACAAATCTAATATTTAAAATTAACTAATTATATTGAAATAATAGGATAATTAGACATGTATATAATAATAATAATAACAACAACAACCACAACAATAATAATAAATGAAAATAAAATAAGATAATAATATTTTTAGTTTTTTCAGAAAACTACATAGATGTAAGGTTATTGGAATGATAAAATGTAAAAAGAGAGTATTAATTTGAAATTTTAAAAAGTATAATGTTTTTTTTTCCAATTAAAATATTATTAATTTATAAAGTAAATTTATTATGATTCATTATTATGAGAAATAATATGAAGACAATTATTATTTTTTTGAAATTATATCCTATAGTAATAAAATATTATTCTTTAAATTAAAGACAGTATTTTCATTTTTTAACTTAAATATAATATTATTATTCTTTTTAAATCTGAAATTACAATATCGACCTTAGAAAATAAAAGCATGTTCTTACCAAAATACTTTTCAAAGGATAAAAAGTGTTATTAATTCTTTTAATAATAATTTTAAAAATGCATTAAAAATAGATTAATATGGAATGCGTTATCACAAAAATGAAATAGTGAATATGATAAATTAAAGACCAATTATAAGCTGATGCATAGATTGGAACCTAAAAATAAAAATTGCATTTTGTAAAATGAAAATATTATTAGTCCAATGACTATGATTTATTTTTATGAATTACTATGAAAAATGATATGAATATAATTGTTAATCTTTCAAATAATATTATATGCGAAATATACTATTATTTTAAAATCTAATAAGAAATATAAAAAAAATCCTAAGTTGTTAATTTGTTCCACAAAAGTTTAATAAACAAAAATCTTCAATTGAGATTATTTTTAAGATATTAATATTATTATTATTATATTCTAATTAATATTAGAATAACAAAAAATCTAATTGTATTTTTAAACATAAATTAGAGGACAATAACATAATTATGCAAATGAGGACAAAAGCATATAGTTGTGCACATGGGCTGCGACAAAACCGGTAAAACCAAAAAAAGAAAACGGAAGAAAAATGGATGAGCAAAAGTTACTGTTTATCACTGTTTCAAATCGATAGCGACTTTTAATCATAGAATATATAAATATATATATATATATACATGATGTACACGACGTCTGTAGCATGTGCTCGATCGTAACTTCCAGCTTTTTTTTCTGATGTCTGATATTTTCATAATCGTGAACACATGCGAGTGTTTGACGATGTCAATCTTAGACTACATAGTAACATATATCATGTCTGGCCAGATATGGTTTCTTGGAGCTGTAGATAGACATGCGCATGCAGCCAGGCCAGTCAAATTAACATACATGAGGGCTGCTTACATCTAATTTTCTTAGCCCATTTCAACATCGTGCAACCACCCTACGCATACTAAACAGTAAACAACAGCCTCTGATTTTGCAGCAGAAAAGAGGAGGATGGGGTCTGGGGAGAGGGGTTCAATCTAATAGCTAGTCCTGCCTAGAGAATAGAATATTATAGATAGCAGGTGAATTGGGACAAGTTCACGTATGGCGTTCTAGCAAAAGTCATGGCATCCTTAACACCAGTTGGGCCTACTCCTTAAATACATGTGACAGACCCATATATGTCGGGAAAATCCAGCCTATAGATTCGTCTAAATTATGGTTCACCTGTACGTACGTACTAGTGCCGGCCCAACACATGACATGTCATTGCCAGTTCTACATGTAATTAAGCCTACCGATATCTGATCCATCTTCTTATACCCATGTTAATTATACATACGGGTGGAGATGCCACAAACCAAAGGGCTATTAATTAGGAATCAAAAAGTGATTATATATTGCACGCACAACAGGAAAAAATGAATGCGCCGGAGTAGAAAGTACACCTTTCATGCACTGTTAACATTTCATGTGTACCGTACTCTATACAAATTTCAAATAAACAAGTTTTATATAAGTCTTTAATAAAAAAAAATAGATCTTAATAATAAAGAATAGTTTTTTTTTTTTACATTTTTTTAAAGTAGAGTCTACTTTTTTAATATGATTTTTATGAGATTTATCTATTTAAAACTTATACAAATCATTTCTCTTATTTTTAACCTTCGTTTATTTTCTCCCTGATCTGTGTGTACGTTGCCCGGCAGCCCGTGCAACAATTGAGCAATGTACTTGCAGCTATGGGCAATGTTTTAATTGTTGTCTGTACATTTTTCTTTCCGTCAAATATTGCGGCATGCATCTCAATCATTTTTATAATTTATTAGCAATTTGGCACAAGCTTTATATATATATATATATATATCGTTTGCATGTTCGAAAGCTTTAATTGGGCAACCATGCATGCATGCATTATCATTAATGGTGGCTCGGATGAATCCAAATCCGGGATTGCATTCGGATTTTATGGGTGAGATCGATCGATCTTTTACTGGACATTATATCATAAACTGATCTGGCAGGCCGAAAGAATGGATACAGATCTCCAGCTTTCTCGAATCTTACTTGTTCCTATATATGTATTAAAGATTGTTATTTAGAATTTTTTGTGGTATTAATTAATGTTGTCCGTGGACACTCGATCCAAAGTAAATATTACATTCAGTTTATTCAAATTATAAGGATCGAAATTTGACCCAAATACTGCCCGGCCCTCCAAAAAATAATCAAACCAATATTAATATAAACTTTTGCCTTTTCAAAAAACGCTTCAATGGAGATGAAGTCCCCTCGTTCTTCATAGAATCATGTGTTATATATATATATATATATATATATATATATAATGAAGTCCCCTCATTATATCATACTAAGATCTTCCTTGAACACGAGGAAATTAAAAAAAAAAAAAAAACCGAAATATATATTTTATTTTTTATATTATATTATATATATATATTATACATATTATAAAATTAATATAACATGACATTTTAACTAGGACGGCAAACGAACAGAACTGCTCGTGAACAGCTTGAGCTCGACTCGTATAAAGTCGATTCGGATTCGGTTCATTTGATAAATGAGTTGTTCACGATCACTAATTTTGGTTTGAATATTAAACGAGCTAAACTCGTGTAATCTCGACTCGACTCGATGTAAGCTCGTGAACGAAATTCGTATGAACTCGACTCGATTCGTTATGGGCTCGTCACAATACTCGTAATATTTATATATATATTATTTAATTGCTAAGGTTATGGTGTACTTTATTTTAATGTGTATTTTATTTTGGTCTTTTGAGTTTGGACATTTTGTAGTTGATTTATAGTGTTTTATTTCTTTTGGGCCGTGTGTGTGAAGTTGATGCCCAGCCCGTTTCAAGTAAGGGTCCAACCCTTTTTGATTAAGCTATGCGTTTTGACCAAAGCCCTAGAGCCCCTTCTTATTTCTTTCTAGTTTCTTCTATGCGCCCTTCTCTCAACCTCTCTCTCCCCGTTTTCTTCTTCTTTTTCTTTCTTCTTTCTTCTTTATTTTTTCTTTCTTCTGCAGAGAATTCGCACGTTCTTCTTCTTTCTTCTTTCTTCTTCCTCTATGTCGTCGTCCACCTCGCGCCACTGCCGCTGCGCCTCGTCCTCTTCCATCTCCCTGCAGCTCTCTCTCTCTCCTCTGCATCTGTGTGTGTTGTTGTCGGTGTCTTCGCCTTGTCATCGCCCGCCGAGCAGTAGCCTCTCTTTCCCGCCGTTGCCACCCCAGTTGCCCTCAACCATGCCACTTCTCTCTGCCGCCTCCACCATTGAACCCATGCCATGAAACTTGAAACAAGTATTCAAGTCGCCTAGTCCAGACAGAGTCGAGTAGCTCGAACTCGAGCTTGTATTTTCTCGTTTATTTTTGGTATTCGAGTTCGAGTCAAGCTTGAACTTAATATATGTTAGGCGAGCTGAGTTCGATCAGAAATCTCTAATATTTTTCGAGCTCAAGTCGAGTTCGAGCAGATATACATGTTAATCGAGCTCGTGACCCTTAGTTTAAATTCGACTCAATTTGGTTCGTTTGCAGTCCTAATTTTAACCTATTACTTATGCTTCCTTGATAGAAACTTATTCTTAAACATGAATAATAACATTAAATTATTAATATGTTATTATTTATTCTTATATATTAAGTTTTATACTTAAGTATAAGAGTACACTTTTGATATATATATTTAAAAAAAAGATAAATACATTTTTTATAAGTGTTTTTTTACACATTTTTTTTATATAATTTTTTCATTTGCATCAGAAAAACTAACTGGCCTAACAAAAGGTCTAAAACCAAATCACACTTGTAAAACAAGTTTCGGTTTCCTTAGATGAATCGGTCTATATCGATTTTCAGAATTCGAAAACCGACTTAAACCGACTTAAACCGATTTGATTCCAAAATATATTCAAAATCGGACCAGACCGAACCAATTACACCGGTTGAAGTGAGATTTTATATATATATATATATAGGGGAGATGGATTGGATCATTGGTTCTCTTAATGAAAAACTAAGATGTTGCTAATTGATCCAAAGGATCTTGGCCTATAGAAGTGAGATTTGATTATAAGACAAAGAATTATATATCGTTTCGATGTTGCTTGTTTAATTTATTAATCCTTAATTTGGATTTATTCATTTAGCCTCTTTTGACATTATAGAGTAACTTTTGAAATCAAAATCTCAGTCCAACATAATGGCCCTAGCTTGATGTTGAAATGTGAGTCATGCATGGTTTTTCTCAACTTAGCTACAACAAGAAAATGTGAGAAAAGAAAAGCCACAGGCCAACAAGTTCAAAATCTCTCAATTTGAGCTTAAATCCCAGCACTTCACCTCCTCCTCCCTTCCCCATGCTAGCTTACTAAACAGATTATAATATAATTAAATAGCAATATATGCTTTAAATATCGATCCAATAAGCTATATATGTGTGTGTGTGTGACTACAAATACAATCTCATGTTGACAAAGCATACATTAATGCTGGTGGCGGGTGTGTTTCCCCACTGATTATTTAAAAACAGCATCTATATGTATATATATAATCGATGAAAATCTGGTGGTTCTTCTCGGTTTTTGTCTTCGAGTTATTGTCTCACCATTTCAGCTCGATAACCATAAAAGGGTCAACATCCTAAATTCTTGTCCATAATTAGATCAAAATGTGCCATTATCTCAGTTACGTGTCGAAAACTAATTAGCCACCAAAAAAGTTTATGACGACAACAACAACATTATTATTGCATATATGTCGAATATAATTTTCTGTGCGATATCAGAGTCATGAATGCTTGCTTTATAGTTTTAATATACTGTTGTCCTCTTTTACATGATTTCATTAGTTCTAAATAGAAGTTGTTTGACGTGTGGCCAAACGTTAAGGTATAGTAGTTGAATAATCGATGTAGCAACCAACAACTTGATTCAAACTCCGGCCTCCAAGTTCTTGTCGTTTATGCTAATTATGCTACGACATCAATGTATATATATATTTGTTGTATATATATGTTTGAACTTTCAAGTGTCACAAATTTAAGTTTGGGTTTAGAGCAATTCTACATATCTACCTACATTCTCTACACACCATGCACTCAAATTTTTTTTTTTTTTTTTAAACTCAATACACTAAGTGTGTTGAGTGTATGATAAACAGTAGAGTGTGAAGAAGATTTTTTCTTGGGTTTATGATTTAAAGATGAGCTTTGCTACACAACCTCCACCACACTCCACATTTTTTTAATTTTTAATATTTTTTTAAAATTTTTTGAGTTTATTCTTTTTAAATTATTTCAAATTTTTTATTCATTATTTATATAATAAATATGTAATAAAAGAAAAAAAAAATAAAAATAATGTGAAGTGTAGACTATTAGGAGGTTGTAAAGATTTTTTGTTTTGATATTGCTCATTTAATATTGGCTCTAAAGTATTTATACAAATAATAATAAATCTTGTAAATTAAACTCATTTTATGTGTATATCTTTTTCCTACTTGAAACTTTAAGAACTCGAACAAACTTTAATGCTTGATTTTCGTATTTGTATAATGAGTAAGTTTGCCATTTTACTTAGTTTTTCTCGTTTGTAATAATAGAGGAATATTGGTGAGGACATATAATCTGAAATTACATACTTCCTTAATTTATTCCTCCGTGGACCATATGCGATAAAAGCACCCTCTTTTTCGATATTCAAAATTTTCAATTGTTTCGTTTTTTCTTTTAATGGATAATGATGGAGACATCCTCACGGCTCAGTTCGGCTAGGACCATTTGAATATTTAGAACATTTCAATATATTTATAAATAGTAGTGAAATAATTTGAATTAAAATATTCTATTAGGTTCAAAATGAGAAATAAAAAGTCGAGTAAAACTATTTTAAAGTTAAAAATTTATTTTTTTAAATATAATTGTTTGAAAATAATTTTTGTTCTAAAATTTGAAAAAGTAGTGTTTTTTGTATTTGTTTTAGAGTTTAAGAAAATTATAACGATTAGATAAAAAGTTAAATATTTGAAATTAAAAATTTTTCGTGTTTGAATTATGTTTGGAAATGAAATATTTGAAAATATCTAAGAATATTTAAGAACAGATTTGTTGCCAGACGGATCTTGAGATGGCGTAAACTTTTTTCTCTCTTTGAACTCTGTGGCCTCAAAATTATTATTATTTTTTTTTGTTGCTAATTGATTAAATATATTCATTTTAATCTAAATTTTTTCAAAGATCATGAGTGAGAATCCTAATTATCCTAGACCTTTTTTCTTTTAAGACAGTAGTCATAAACTTAACATTACCGTTAATCGGATCTTCCTAGTACCTAGATTAAGCTTTAAACTTGCCAACAGGGACTGGTCCTATCAGATTTTGCATAATATTTTCAATAATTTCCAAATAAATTTTAAAGGCTGAAATGGATCAAATCATCGCACATCATTCATTTTAATCACCAAAAAAATTCCTAAATATAAATATAAAATATCTAACAAGAAAAAGGAAACAAAAGGGATAATTTTGTGACAGCAACATTATTGCCCAAATTTAAACACCATTGTTGCTACTTTTCTATTCTCTATAATTTTTTCCTCTCTCCAGATTTTTTTGTCCCGATTGATCCATCATTTAACAATTACAGAATGTATCAATTTTAAATAAGAGTTTTGCTATATATCGACTACTATTTACTCTCATACTTCATATTTAACAGTTTTTTTTTTTTTGTGGAATAGTAAATAATGACTGATGAGAAGAATTATTCTTTTAATAAACTCAAAAAAAAAAAAAAAAACCAAGTTAGCTCATTTAATATTATATATATATATAAAAATAAGCTAGCAACATTTGGTGGCAAATCCTATGTCCAATCCTCCCACAACCAACTAACCTTAACAAAGTGAAACTACAAAACTAAAATGTCCAAAATTTAGGAATAAAAAACGTAAACGTAACATCCTTAGTTTTGCTTTTTTTTTTTTTTGGGGGGGGGGGGGGGGGGGGGGTTAATTGTTTTTTAGTCTAATCGGACGGATCAGAGAGGCGCACAATGACAAGAAGGGCACCTGATCAGACCGTTCTCGTTGCACGCCGTACAGCTCTTGAACCCGCTTTTCTCCGTGAACAACTTATGGCTACCGTAACACTCGTCGCACAGAACGAACCTATAGCCGCCGCACACGTCGCACACGCCCGGTTCCGCTGCGGGCAAGCCTTCAACGAGCTTCTTGAGCTCTCCTGCTTCGTGCAGCTGCCGAATTTCCTCCGCCCCACCGACGTATCTCCCGCCAATGAAAACCCTCGGCAAGGACAACTTGCTTTGGCTTTGACCTCCCAGGATCTGCTGCAGCTCTGTTAGGAACCCCGAGTCCATGGAGAGATCCCGTTCGTCAATTGAGACCCGAAACCCTCGGAGAATGGATCGGACGGACCTGCAGTCCTCGAACGTGGACCTCACCACCCGGAGGCTCGTGAAGTACACCACAATGCGCTTCTCGGCGCCCGGGATTGAAATCAATGGCGCGGATTGCGTTGCGGCGAGGGGGTCCTTACCCGATTGGTCCGGGACAGCGACGACATTGGGACTGGACTCCGGTTCGTGTGTTTCGGGTTCTTCGGTGGGTGGGTGAGTCGGTGAGCGAGTTGACCAGGTGCGGAGGAGCGAGTTGTCAGCGACGACATTGGGACTGGACTCCGGTTCGTGTGTTCCCGGTTCTTCGGCGGGTGGGTGAGTCGGTGAGCGAGTTGACCAGGTGCGGAGGAGCGAGTTGGCGACTCGGACTCGGTGGAAAATCGAGGCTTTCTTATTCGGAGTGGAAGCGATGGGTTGAGAGGGCTCGTCGGTGCAGAGCTCTTGGACGTCCTTAAAAGAGAAGAGGGCGGACGGAGATGACGTGTGGTGAATCCGAACCGTTGATTTGCCCCACTGCCGCCACATTGAGGGTAAGGATCGTGGAATTCGGATTGAAAGACCGGAACAAGGGTGAATAAAAAAAGGAAAACAAACGAAACGAAATTGACAGACACAAAATGGGTTTTGTGTTCTTGTCTCTTTTTTCCTATTTCCTTTTGTTTGGAGTGCTTAAAGCGAAGGATTTGGAGATGAGAGGAGGAGGAACTGGAAAAGCGGGGCTGTCTTTGCAGGGTCTGGGACGGAAAGCTTAGCACATTTTTTTTTGTTCGTTTGTTATATTTCTATTTGAGCTGCGAGATTGTGGGGAAAGAGTTGGGAACTTGGGGGCTAGCTATTTTGGTTAAGGAAATGAGGTAGTTGAGGTTTGGGAGGTGGCTTTGTGTTTTCGCTTTAATGGGGTTTGAGAGAGAGAAAATGGATGTGAGAGGCTGTGATTAGCAGATGGATTTATTTAGCCTAATTATAGATGAGAGGTCCTGTTTAGTGGATGGGATTATTTACCCAAAAATTACTAAAGGATCTCTCTCTCTCTCTCTCGTATTTCTTTTTGAGGCATTGGATATGGACCTGGTCAATGCAGAGTCTCTTCCTTCTGTGTATCAGTATATATGTATGTGCATTGGCCTTCGATGGGAAAACCTCAAAACCATCTCTCTACAGTGTGCTTTATGGCGGGAAAGTGCCGTTAAGCATGGTTAATTTTCGTTGTCTGAAGTTAAGAAAGAGGCAGTGGCTTCTCTGTTTTTGGCAAACTTGAATCACAATTCTGCATTACCTTCAGTTGCAATTTAGCTCAGGCTCAGGCTCCTCTCTGTGGCATATTATATAGTCTCGCGGGTCTTAAATTGAATGGAGGATCGATCACACTGCAGAGTATTTTTCACTCATCCCAAGAAATCTGGTTTACCAAAAAGAAAAGCACCAATCAGGAATAATACTTCTAATAGTATGTACCCCCCATGCCCTTATCCCAGAACATCGATCAAAGAATAAAGAACAATGAGAGAGAGAGAGAGAGAGAGAGAGAGAGAGAGAGAGAGAGAGGGAGCATCAGCAACATGTGTAATGGGGACCAGGTATAATTACAGTAGCGGGGGGAGACAAGGCGTGTGTGGTAGTTCTGAATGATCAGTTGTTTCCAAAAGCTAAAGGTTAAAGTTGAAAATCCACCTCCACCACCAAAGTGGGTGGGTGGGTTCTGAAAAGTTTCACATGGTGGAACTATAGCAGAGAGTAAAAGAAAGAGGAGGGAGGGTTAGAGGAGAGAACCCCACGTGCTAGCTGAGTGAGATGGATTGAACATAGAATACAAGAGCCTGGTGTTGTGGTTGTAGATTAGATCCTCTTGTTCGTCGTGTGCATGAATGAACCAAAGTTAAGCCTGTCAATTCATTCCTGAGTTCGAGACTTCTTGATATGGTGTGCCTGTGCCTGTGCCTGTGCCAGTGCCAGTGCCAGTGCCAGTGTCAGTGTCAGTGCCACCTCTCTCAACACATGTAACTGTCTATCTTCAGAGCTGTCGAATGGAATCTCCCTCTTGACTTCCATATGGATTACAGATTGGCTCCGGATCCCTAGTTGACCCGGATATTACGACATCTGCTGGAGTTAGCATGGAATTCTATTTTTTTTATTGCTTCCTTTTTTTTTAATGATATTCAAATTGTAATATGTTATGTTCTTGTTGTTTATAGTTTATTTTTTAATATATTATGGTCTTGTTGTTTATAGTTTATTGAATCAATGGGCGAAATGACTGTATTAGGTCACTAGTAGATGATCAAAGTGGTCGACATAAAGTAGCTAGTTGTAAGTTTGATATGCAATCCATTTTTTTTAGAGTAATTCTACATATAATCGTGAAATGCGTAAACGCCGCGTAATCGCTTTGAAAAAGAGTAGGGTCTATTATTAAAAAATTAATTTTTTTCATGTAAGTCCCATATTTTATTCATTTTTTTCAAAGTGATTATGCTGCGATTGTACAATTTATGGTTGCAAATATATTTTCTCTTTCTTTTATGTAGTCAATGGAGAATAAAAAAAAAATTAAAGGAATTTTTTTACTTTTAGATAAATTCTGATCTAAATTAATTATTAGGTTTTAATCAAGAATTAAAAAAAACAAAAACTAGATTATGAGCTTGACCAAAAACCAAACTACATTTTTCTTTGATTTTATTTTAAACAATATATTTTTGGGGGGACTAAGATGGTGTTTAAAATATGTTAGTAATGTGAAGAAATTATTTTGAAAACTTTATATAGTAATGTTGATATAGTTCTGGAATATGTAAGTCTCACGCACTTATTTTGAAAAAAAGTATGACCCACCATTAAAAAAATAAAATTTTCATGTCGGTCCCAAATTTAACTATTTTTTTTTTAAAGTTAGTGTACAATGCTTGCATATAATAGAACTGCAAATATCATTTCTCAATTTTATATAGGGGTAAGGGCATGGTTACACCACTCAAAGTATGTTTGGACATTTTTCTCAAAATTTCTAATAATTTCATTATTAAATATCACCAACACAAAATACTTTTCAATTTCAAATTTTTAACTTTTTCATCGAACCATTACTTAATCATTATTCACACGTAGAAATTAATACAATTTTTACAAATTTCAATACTAAACATAAAAATCAATACAAATTTTATAAATTTCAAAACAAAAATAATACTCAAACAATTTTTTACTTTATAATAATTTTATCTAATTTCTCTCTCTCATTTTTCAAAATCTATTAAAATATCTTCACTCAAACTATTTCACCATTATCTACAAAATTATGAGATATTACAATGTTAACTCATTCGGGAAAGGTGACTCAAGTTAATCATGCGTCCACGAGTTTTTGTTGATGGTCTCCGACAATCATGTGATTATATATATACATTAAGTTTAAAAAATAATTACTAAGTCTAGATGCTTTATAAATTACGATGCAGTTTTAAGTTTTAATAATGTTAAAGTATATATAAACACATAGGAGGACAATTGGGTTTATAAAAAAAATTACAAAAGTAAAGCACATTGGCACAATGCGCGAAATTCATATTTAAAAAAAATTACAATTTAATATATCATAACAAATCATATTAATTTATAGATTTAATTTTATTAGTATGTGTACTAAACATATTTCTACATAAAAGATGTGTATGTAAATGTCAAATAGAAATTTGGTGGCGGACCCACGTTGGTCATCCCCAAAATTTTTGAAATTTTAAAATTTCCCTACCTTTTATTTATAATTCTATAAATATAGAGAATGACCCCTCCAAAAAATTTATAATCACCATATGCTCTCGAGAATTTTTTAAAATTTCAATATACCTAAAAATGTCTCTCTCCAATTTTTTTTTTATAGTCTCAAAATTTTGTATAATTTCTATATATTATCTATTTTCAAGAATATGGCCTCACTATGATTAATTTAAACTAAATTTAGGAGAAATAATAAATTTATTAATATGGATTCCAAATTTTTTTGTTATACAATATTAGACTTCTTAATATGGAATCCAAAGTAAAAATACAAGAAAAATCATTTAAGGTTGATGATCTATATAAAAAAAATAGTTGCGAAGCTTTATCTTTTAAACTTCATTGAGCAAGAAAAAATCTATTTAAGGTCTCAATTATATTATTATATGTTTAATGTGACATAAAAATATATAGATTTTATATGAAACTTAATAAATTAGATCACACACCAGAATGAAAGATTGCCTTCTAAAAATCACTTGATAGATTTTATGAAAAAAATAAATTTTAAATATTTCATTACAAAAATAATAATGGATGAATATTATTCCATGAAATATTATCATTATAAATCTGAAACGTATATTAAGTTGTGTTTTTAAAATTATATTTTTACGGATATATAGCAAATTATCGAGATCTAATTTTATATATAATTATGTTTTCTGAATTTTTAAACTCTTTTTTAATTTACATAAATGTGTTACATGATAGAAAAGTTGGCCCCCTAAAAAAAATTGCTAGTTCCACCACTAAATAAAATGATGTGTTATTGGTCGTGCACTTCCTATAACTCTCTTGTCATCCTACACACTACATATTATACTTGTTTTTATTTTTTATTTATTTATTTTGTTTTATTTATGCTAAATTAATTGAGTTTTTCTACCTATCATTCATACATCACATATTTGTTAAGGAAAAAACTAAAAAGATAAAAAAATCATGAATAGTGTATGGTATAAGGATAATGATTTCTCGTTTGGTTATGCATTCAGAAGAGATGTTTTGTTGAAAGTTGAATAAAATATTGTTATAATATTATTTTTATTTTGTGATTTTAAAAAATTGAATTATTTGTTATAGTTTGTATGAGAATTTGAAAAAATTATAAAAATTATATAAGATGAGATGAGATAGTTTGATTTTATGTAACCAAATGAGCCCTAAATTTTTTCTTGTAAAAATATGCTTCCACTCTGAGCGCATGCATGAAGGCTACTTAAGGTTCCGTTTGGATAGTAAGATGAGATGAGATGGTTTTAGATAAAAGTTGAATAAAATATTATTAGAATATTATTTTTTAATATTATTATTATTTTAAAATTTGAAAAAGTTGAATTATTTATTATATTTTGTGTGATAATTTAAAAAAACTGTAATAATAAGATGATATGAGATTAAATAGTTTCTGTATCTAAACGGGCCTAAGGCTCATTTTGGATTGAAAAACACTCTCAATCCATTTCATTTTATCTAATCATTACGACTTTCACAAATTTTCATATAAAATATAATACACAATTCAAATTTTTAAATAATAAAATAATATTAATATTAAAAAATAATATTATAACGATATTTTATTATAAGTTTTAACTTTCATCTTCAACTAATTTCATCACATTCTTGCCGGAAAGACAGGCCCGTCCCAGGCGTGTCAAAGAAACCCGCACAGCAAAAACTTGAACCAGTGTAAAAAGTAGTGGTAGTAGAAGACAAAAATGGAGGAGACCGGAGGTACCCCCGGGGAAGCTAGGGATCCTCAATCCCAGAGCTCTGTCATCACAATCACCGTCAAATTCAGCGGTAGATCGATCCCGATCTCTCTCTCGCCGGACTCCACGATCAAAGACCTCAAATCCCTCCTCCAACCCCTCACTAACGTCCTCCCGCGTGGCCAGAAGCTCATCTTCAAAGGTTCTCTCTCTCTCTCTCTCTCTCTCTCAATTTGGCTCTTTCTCACGAGGTGAGGAATCGTGTCTATGTGATAAATGATAGGGAAACTTTTGGTGGATACGATGACATTGAGGACAGCGGAGGTGGCCGGTGGGGCCAAGGTCATGCTCATGGCCTCTCAGGGCTTGCACCAAGGGGTAAATTAATTCTCAGTCATTACTTTCCTTTCTGTTTGGTTCTTGGAGAAAATAACGAGGAAAATAAAATTGAAAACACGCTTGTGAAAAGGAAGCATTTTTATTACCTTTTTATCTGGGTTCTTCTAATCTTTGAAACTTTTCATATGATGGAATCATTTTAGTTATTTGAACTCGTAAAGTTAGAATTTATTGAATTATGAGTTTACATCAACCTTTAAGGATGTTTTAATGGAGATAAAAGTAGAACCTTGATTCTCGAAAGTTCACTTCTTTTTTGTGAGCTTTAATTTTTCTTGGTTTGAACAAATAGGGATTGGAATTATTCAGATTTCAGTTAGATGTTTCATATTTAATATTTTTTTTATGTGTGAACTAGGACGGTCCCATTCTAAAAGATGCCCGGACTGTACCGAGGAGAGTCGACAATGCTAATAATAAAATGTTGAATGAGAAGCTTCAAGTTCCTGTTGACAAGAATAGGTTGGAACGTTGGAAAGTGACGGGGGTTGTGGCATTGTCCGAATCTAATTTGAAGGTACAAGAAGCTCACATGTGTTATGCATGGTCGTTTTGTGTCTATGTAACTTAAATATTTGTTATGTTGGCAAGTTGTGATATCTCTGTTGACACATAATAATAATCCATGCTGTTGAACATCCCTCAGAATCCGATCAGTGTTTATATAGTTGTTATGAATAAAGAAATTAGTTGGCTATCTGTTTCGTTGGTCATGGTGATTGATTGAATATGCAATATACAAGAACAATTTGCAAGGACGTGAGCAGCATATGCACTCTCATAAATAACACATGTGCCTAAGCCGTATGCATTAGTATTGAGATCCTTTGGTCTGCTAATAGAAGCAATATGCCTTGTGGAGTAGTTGATGAGTATAAAGATCTGCAGATTCTTGGCACTGCAAGGGAACAGGGTACTGGTCCGATTTCCATTGTCAAAAAGAAAAGATAAAAACAATTTAAATTCTTCCTTATATGAAATCCCTCAAAGTTATTGTAAATCTCGTGTTGTAACACCCCCTTCCTGTAGGATAGTGATGTCACGTGTTTTCATGAAAATAAGAATCTCATATTTTAATAAAATAAACAAGGATGAATATTATGAGCAGGCGGGCCGAACTTAGGAGGAGCATACCAATCAACCTTTAGATTTTATTTATGATTATCTTTTCCATTTAGTTGGTTTGGGAACTTTGACATGATTATGTTTAGATATGGTTTATTTTTAAATCTCCTTTGTGGGATAAACAATGTTTTAATTAATTATGCAAGTCTCTTGTCTAGCTTTATTTACGTATGTACGTGAGATTACTAACCTTAAGGAAGGGGGTGTTACACGTGTGTGAGCTTTTTCTCATTACTCTTGTTTTCTTAAATTTGAAAGACCATACCTGATGAAGTATGGGCTTGTGGACCTTCTGCAAGAGTCCTTGATTTGAACAACAACTCTGTTCGAGATGTGCCTGCTCAAGTTGGCTGTTTGAGTTCCATTCAGGTAAACAAAACTCATTAATTTCTTTTTAGGTTTATTTATCTGCTTTGGATATTGTAAACTTCACTCATTTATTCTCAAAATTCTGTAGAAGTTGCTCCTGAATTCAAATGCTATAGTGGATGAATCCCTGAACTGGGATGCACTAGCATCTTTAAAGTACCTATCTGTTCTCTCTATGAACCAAAACCAGTGAGTAGTTTCTGTTCTCTACGACATTCATTCCCCTTCAAGTATAAACCATAAATGTCCTGTTTACATACCAAGGTAATGCCAAGTTATGACTAAATTCTTTGGATAGAATCTTAACTATGACCTATAAAAAAAGAATCTTATGTATGTCAGTATATTGCTTGAAGCGTGCATGGAAAATAGGTAAAGTTGTCCCACACCTTGCACTAGTACATGTCAATTTTTTTTTTTTTAATACAAATTAAAGCCCTGCGAAACACCTTGCCTAAACATTGGTAGGATATCTGTAAAATTGGGTAGTTGGTTATCAGATATTGTTTGTAATGGTCAGCATATTGTTTGTGAGAACTGTGTTTTTCTTACGTTATGCTGCAAAGTTTAATTATCAGGAGTTGTATGATTAATGCAGTTTCACAATTTTGCCTCCTGCACTGGGTGCCCTGACTTCCCTTAGGCAACTTCATGTCGCAAACAACAAGTTGACTAGCCTCCCTATTGAAATAGGTCTGTTAACTCAGATTGAGGTTTTGAAAGTCAATCATAACAGGTAATGTGAAGGAAACATGCAATTAATCTTCTCCTCATCTTCCTATTTATAAGCCACACCTCACTTCAACGTTTTCAATTTCCAGACATTAGAGGATAAAAAATTGGTCCACTGCCCTATTTCTATCTTTATTGTGTTTTTATCCCCTGCTTTATCCCCAGCATGATTTAACCTTTATATGGTATGAGTAATTTTATAGTTCCTTATTTGCATTTTGGAGTAGAAGCACCAAAATAATTCAAATCAGTATTTTGTCTTTGCCTTGTAATCAATTACTTGTGTGTGATTGATGTTGTGTTTCTCTCTGGATCAGGATAAGCACCATTCCTTCATGTATAGGGAACTGCAATTCTCTTGTTGAGGTATGACTCTAGTGTCTTTAGCCTCTTCTTCCTTGGCGTATAAATTGAACTAGATGATCCAACTCTTGCAAGCCAGACTGCCTGGAAAAAACAACTGTTTCTTTCACATACTATATGTTTCTCTTGATATGGTTTTCTTGGTTTGGGGCAGGTTGATCTTTCATCAAATCTTCTGTCAGAGTTGCCAGAGACTTTTGGCAATCTGCATGATTTGAAGGTTTGCACTTTTCGCTCTATTCTGACTCTCTCCCCTTTCGAATGCAATGACTTGGTTTATAAGAAAAAAGTGAGCTCATAAATCATAAAAGTTCATGTGAAAAATAAGAACACAATCTTAGGAGAGTTGAACAATAACCTGTAGACTGTCAGAGAGGCAAGTCCTCTTAACATTAATAAATTAAAGTATATCAGCAATAGTGACAGACAGTTTGGAAGGAGTTATCTTCTTCAAATTGTCTTTTTAGAAGACTAGAGGACCAGTAGAGGTTGTGATTATATTTATATATATATATATATATAATTTATTTGTTTCCCTTCATTGACATTCCACATATCCCTTGAAGAGATGAAATTCAAAATATGTGCTCTCTTTCATTCCAAATATGCCTCATTTGGTGTATTTGGAATGAAAGAACTGATAGAATCTTTGAGGACCATGAATGGACAACGGAGGAGCTTAGTCTCTTATTAATTTTCTTCTCCCTATGGTTTTTTTTTTTTTTTTCTAGAAAGTTGTATACTCCCCGTGCCAATCAAAAATAAAATAAAATAAAATAAAAAGTGCTTTCAGGTGCATGTCGTAGGATCGCAACCACATGTGCGTTACCTATGGTCCTGTATTTACTTCATCGTCCTCATTCCTGTGTAGGCTTTGTATCTTGGTAACAACGGCCTAAAATCGCTTCCTTCTACACTATTTAAAATGTTCCTTCAGCTGTCAACACTGGATATCCACAACACAGAAATCACAACGGATCTCCTTCGTCAGGTGGATATTCTCAATTCCTTTGTCAAGCAGTTTAATTTGTGCCTGCGTCGTTGCAATTCTGAATAACAGCATTCTTCTGGCAGTTTGAAGGATGGGAAAGCTTTGATGAGCGCCGCCGCTTAAAGCATCAGAAGCAGCTGGAGTTCCGAGTTGTGGGCTCTGCTGAATTTGATGAAGGTGCTGATAAAAACTGATAGCCCATTTCTGGATTATAGACGACAGTTTTGCCAGTTATCCAGAAGTAGATATTCCTTGATTTTACTAGACTAAATTCTGAGGTGGCGGACTGCAGATTTGTTATAGAATAACTATTCAGCATTGCATCTTTCATAAATCAGTAATAAAAGGGGAAAGCTCTCTCTCATTCACCATCTAGCTAGAAATGACCAGTTAAACAAGTTCCATTCTGTAAATATTTAGCATAGAGCCATATACTTGTACGTTCCAGTGAAGAGGTAAAATCTGTTTACCCCTGAAAAATGAAATTCAGAGCTAAGCATAGCTCCATTTCTGGTGTAGCAACTAGTGGAGGTGAAAGTTGCCTGAAGGCCCTGAATCAGGTAACTACAATTTGAAAAGGGTGGATGGGTTTTGTTCTTATTTTCTAGTTCAGTCCGTGTATATAAAATATTATTGCGAACTCTTGGTAGTATCAAGGGAGAGGGGGAATGTGTGTGTGTGTGTGAGACATGCCTTTAGAACAGCAGTGACATGCCTTTATAATCACCATAGTTCAACCATGTGAGAGAGGACTTCAATAGGTGCGTGCCGTTCAAGCAGGAGTAACCAAAGAGGAACATTTTGAGCTCACTAAACATTATCACATCCCCGTTCTCCTCTGCTAAGTTCCAAGTCATGGAAGTTGCCATGTCACATTGTCACGTTGCTGTACTGAATCTCAGAACTCAAAAACTGCTTATATGCTTGGCCATACTAACTAGACAACGTCACAAAATCATTACTAGAATAAAGCAAGCAAATGGAGAATTATAAGACACAGTAAAATCTTCCGAATTTATGTATAAAATGTGCACTGTAGTTAAAAATTATCTATTTGATATGATCTGTTTGTTAAGTCAACACTAAGAGCCAAAGATAGCTGTAAAAATAGAGTTCTCGCCACAAAATCACTATCCTTAAGACTGCTTATTGGAAACCACCACCTAACCGAAGTAAATGGATACTTGAGGGATATCTACGTCATTGTCCTCGTCATCTTCGCAGGCGACAACGACATCTAAGTGGTGACGGTATGGAGGTAGGTCTACTTTGGCCACTTCCCTGGCCAGATTCACCACTTTCTTATCCATTCGCTCTTTGTGCCGAGGGAACATACTGTTATAAAGCAGGCAACTTCCGCATGATATGCTATAGGCATTCAGCCTCTTCTCCTTGAGCCATTGGATGAGTTCCCTCAGAGTTGGGTTGCCTTTCAGTATCCACCTGTCCCAAACAGTCCAACTCAAGTTCTCATGCTTGATGACCTTGGGTGCAACTGGCTCAGCTATGGAGAATAAAGGCAGTGCAAGGTTGGCAAACGTGTTTCGATAATCCTCCACTCCGTGCCCTCCATCCAAAACCTTGTAAAGCTCCAGGCAGACAAGACCTGTGGCCATCGTTGTGGACGTTGCAATTGCAGGAATGATCCTACCAGCAATAAACTTTGCTTTCAGCTTGTCAACTTCAGGGATGCTGTAATTCCGTGCCCTCATGTTGGCGAGGCCGGCAATCAGGTCCATATGGAAGTTTGTGTCATCATCCTGCACATTTATGCAACGAAGCATATGAAGATCAGGAAGTCAATTCAATACTAATTTAGCCAAAAGATATTAAAGGTCAAAGGGTGATTAACTTGGTGGAAAGTTCATAACATAGAAAATGCTATAGCCTTCCATTTTTAGCCCGCTTCTAACAATGGGCACATAGAAAAATGTTATCCAATTATATATCTACTGACAAGCCATTCAAGCACATAAGCACGATTTCAGATTAAACTACCGCATATCAATTTCAGGTTAACTATAGACCAACTTAAGTGCAGGCGACAACAGACAAGCATGGGAACAGTGCCAAAAAATTAATGAAGGAGAGACGGTAGAAGGTATACTTTCTCAAACTGAATAGGTCTCATCCTAAATCCTGGTGTCAGGTTCTCTTGGCACTGCTCTAACTTCGATATTAGTTCAGCAATGACAGCTGAATCGTCTATAGAACTGGTAGATATACTGGTAGCTTTCTCATCTGTTACAATTCTCACATCTTTCTTGGGCTGAAATTCTGGGACCATCAGTTTATCAACAACTTCAGCCAACTTCTTAGGGTTCTTCACCCAGTCAGGAATTGGGATACCAAATGTCTCTGCCCGCAGAATCGATCCTGCCATGACAAAATGTAGGTGACTGACATCAGCAGTTGAGAACCGCAGTGGCTGAGGGAATCGCTTAGGGGCTGACCAGAATGGAGCCCCAGTACTGGTAGCTGCATCCTCGGGGAAAGTATAAATCAACTGCTTTACACGGTTGGCAAAATAATCTTCGAACCTGAGTAAATCAAAAGACAATATTAGTAGCAAGGGGGAAGATGAACACTTGTATATAATTTTTTTTTAATAAACCCTCTTCTCTATCATAAAAAATAAATAAAACAAAATAAAAAATCCTACTACAAGAATCATCTTCAAGGAACTCACTTTGAACGAGCCCAGGTAATGCAGTCTTGGAATGTCTCACATCGTTCTTTGTCAAGGCAATCCAGTACACGCTCCAAGTTATCCCTGGCCTGAGCATCACCTGCATTGGTCATTGCAGTACCATACTCACTTGGATTGGATAAATATGCATTCACTTCTGCTGGTGTTTTCTCAAGCAAACCCTCAAACTCAGATCGAGCCCATGTCAAGCAGTGGTCAATGTTGTGCGGAAATGAGTGTAAAGTGCACATAGGCGCTTGTTTCTCAGGTGGGTCTCTTGAGGCACCATAGTTTTCCGTAAGGTGAGGAATGACCATCTGGGTGTTGCATTTGGCACCAAGAGTTCCTGACTCAAGAAGTGGCTTCTGGAAATATAAGCATCTCTGATCAACGTACAGTCTGGCATTCACATTGTCCAGAGCATTAATAACAACACTCAAATTCTCCCAGAAGGTATCATCAAATACATTCTCAGTGTCAGGGCCAATTCGATTCTGCAATGCTTCAATTTTCAGATGAGGATTTATTGAAGCGGCAGCAGCAGCAGCAACAGTGGATTTGGCCTGACCAATGTTCCAATCACGGAAGAGGAACTGCCTACTGAGGTTACTCTTCTCAATTACATCATCATCAGTAATTGTAAGCTTCCCCCGACTGCCACACGAAACTCCCATCAAGGCTACATTCTTCAAGAACTCACAGCCTAGTGCACCAGATCCAACAATAAACACTTTTGTGTCCTCCAGTTTCTTCTGAAGCTTAGACCCAAAGACCGAAATCTGTGCATCATAACGACTATCTAATGGCCTGAAATCACTTGAATCCAGTGGCTCTGAAGGAAGTGACTCCACCGAGTCAAAGTAGAAGAACTGCAAAAGAAAAGGTAAAATAACATTAGGTTATGAGAAAGAGCATCAAGATGAGATGTCAATAACTCTCGCCCTTCAAAAAGTGGCAAGATCTTGTAGCAACTAAGAATAAACAGTTAAACTAGCATCAGGTGTCTAGGTCGAAGGCCTTATAGAAAGGCTCCCTCAGGCATAGTTTCAAGATAGAAAGCTCAACCAACTTTCCAGAACATGATAAAGAAGAACAATCTGTAGTAACCTGAAAAAGTGGATGGAACTTCCCAGAGCATGCTTTCACAACCTCTTGTCCCACAATACCACCAAACATTGCAGCCATGGGATTCAGTACAGCCTTTGCGCCAAAGGCAAAGTGCCTGAGCAGTTTTGGATTAATATCTTCCTGTCTTCCATTCCCCAAGCTCTCATTAATGTTAGTGGCAATAGATATAAGCTTCTGAGCATCCTCTTCTGAGCCAGCAACAGGGAAACGTGCCAACTCAGAGACAAACTTATCCAGCGCCTGGAATGCCAAGTGCAAGAGAGGTGGGCGATCAAACTTGGAGAAATCACTAAGAAGAAAATCACCAGGCTCGGTTAGCGCTTCTCTCAATGGCTTAAAGTTCAACACCTTGGGCTGCTTCACCTGTGTGACAATACCACCTTTCACATAGGTTCCATAATTTGTAGTATCATCCTCAAGAGTGAATGAATAAGCCCTTGCATTTCTAATCTTCCTTGGTTTCCCGTCATTCAATTCTGACATTCCATGAACTTCAGAGAACACGACAAGATCCCCATCCTGAAACTCAAGCCTCTCATCATCGACACAGGATACTAGGGCAGGATTGTCATTGCTAATCGATGCAATTATACCTGTATGCAGTTCCTCTCCATCAACATCAACAACGGTAAACTCAGGTCCAAAGTCACAAAACACAGAACCAAAAAGGCCTCTCACTTCGGTTTTGATGAATGCAATAGAAGGCTGATGATTATGACAGTAATCGTTAAACTCGATAGCTTTCTCAAAACTGATATTAGTAAAGACAACAGCCTGCACCACGAAAGAATAAACATAAGCATATGCAATCCAATGAGTACAATACAAACACAGGCCAGTATGTTGAGAGAGAGAGAGAGAGAGAGCAAATACGACATTGCATAAGATTTATGATCAATTTATGGAGCCTGTCAGATAAAAGAACCAAGATTTGAAATATGATGAAGGTGCATAGCCACAACCTTAGAAAGTATATTCTAGGCATTTACATTCTTTACAGTATCAAGTAAATTACTGTAGTAGCAACTGCAACTTCTATAAAAATGCATATTAAATAGTTACTTAGGTGCTAGCTATGTGTAATAAAAGGGACGCAAATTAGAAATTATAATAGAATGCCAATCCAAAGATCATAAATTTTGTCCACATTAATATTTGAGCCCCTGATATAAGCAGTTTATGGTATGTGATCAACCAGGAAGTAGAACCGTGACAACTAAAAATAGAATTTCACAATTTTAAAAGTTGCACTCAAATGCTAATCACAGAGTAGAAAATAAAAGTCAGATCAAATCCAGCAACAACACAAATTTAACCAACAGGATGCCAAAAGAGCCAAACAAATTAAGTATTAAAGATGATGAAAGAGGAGCAACATTCATAGAAATGTAAAAACGTTCAATCAAATGCATCTAAGCTCCCATCATTTTTTATAAGTAAAAATTTTATTGATAGAACTAGGCAAAACCCCAAGTACACAGGATGTATACAAGAGGAAACACCTAGTTAGGAAAAAGTTTATTTAGTGATCGATTGCTACTGTATGTCTGCAATAAGCAGGAAATTCATTGACTCTCTTGCTTCATTGTGAGTTAGCTAGTATTTCATGGAACTCTATCTTTAGACTTTTTGGGGTACCTTGGGTCATGCCTTGACAAGTGGTGAATCTCCATGCCAGTTGAAGTACATGACTTACGAAACTCCGCAATCAAGTAGTTTAGGAAAAAGGAACATGGAAACAGATGAACTGTCATTTTTTTAAAAGAAAAAATTCATTAAAAAGAGCAAGTACTGCAACCAAATACAAGAGAAACACCTATCTAGAAAGATCCAAAAAAATCATGAAAGTTAAGCCCATTAAAATCTATAGCAGCTGTGCAAAGGCAGAGTATCGAAAAGAAAATTTTGACCTCTCCAATCAAACAAAAATTTAAAACTTCGCTTCTCTACCATCAAGACAATATCCAGCAAGTGACCAAGCAGTTAAGAAATAGTAGAAGAAAGCTAGAAGGCGGCTCAATCAATATATAGTTTCTGGCTCCCTCTTCTAGTTTTCATTTGGGAAACAGTCCGTATAATTCCTTGCCTTGAACTCTTAGGGGATGCTTGGGGAATGAGATGGGATGAGAATTTTGTAAATAGTAGTAAGATGGTTTATGAATAGTAGTGAGATAGTTTGAGTTAAATATTTATTGGGTTTTGGGAAAGGAAATAGAAAAAGTTGAATAAAAATATTATAAAGTTAAAATATTGTTAGAATATGATTTTTTAATATTATTTTTATTTTGGGATTTGAAAAAGTTAAATTGTTTTTTGTATTTTGTTTGGAAGTTTGAGAAAGTTGTAATGATTAGTTTGAAAAAGTTATAATGTTTAGTTTGAAAGTGTTTGTGTTTGAGTGATGTTTGGGAATGAAATAAGATGGGATGAGATGAAAATTATTTCCAAACAACCCCTTAGAGCATCCAAATTGGTCTATGCATATGTATATGCAAAGTCATATTTGCATAATGACCCTAAAATCCTCTACATTGGCTTATGCATATCCAAGTATTTAGCTACCTATGAACAATGCTTATCTAAATTTGGATAACCACTATTCACTCCACAAATCATATTTTAATAATTATTTATCTCTCCTCTCTCTCAATGACCCCCCCCCAACGTGATTATTTTCTTTTTTTCTCCTCCATACGTTTCTAGTTCTCTGGTTCTCCATTCCTCTCTCGACTCAAAAACCCCAACGGAGATCAAACTCGTGCACCTCTCTCTCACGACGGCTGTCGACGGAGCTTGTGACGGCTCTGGGCTCGTCACGGTTGGGTTTTCTGTTTGTCTCTCTACATTTCAAGTATGAAATCGCTAGGTTGAAAAGCACAGAAACTTCTCCCTCTGTTTCTTCACGGTTTCGATGTGCTGCTATCCCTTCATGGTTTTGATTTGTGCTATTTCTTCATTTGTTGTTCTTGGTTTTAGATTAGGGTTTTAGATTAAGCCTAACTAACAACATTAATTGCACTGAGAAAGAGAGGGAGGTGTTTGATCTGAATGAGAATTGCGCCTTTCTTTAATTTTTGGGCTGCTTTTGAAAGTAGAAACATGAAAGACTAGGGTTTCGATGATGCTGGTTTTAGATTAGGGTTTCTTCATTTTAAATCTAATGGACTAGATTTTCTATTCTTGCTTTTAGATTCTTGCTTTTACATGTAAATTTTAGCCATTGAACTCATGCTTTGTCCCACTGATTTGTCCCACTGAAGATGAAATATTGGGTTATATAGAACTTCTTAAGTTTGATCTATGTACACTTATTTAAACTTGGTAAAAAGACCCCAAACTGGTTCTGGTTTTACCCCTGTTTTTGCTTGATCTATGTACACTTATAGAACTCATGCTTTAACCCCTGTTTTTAGCTTTATTTTACAATTTGTGCAATATGTGCACCCTGTTTTGCTTAATATGTGCAAAATTTAATAACATTTTGTCCTTCAATATTTTGTTGAAGGATGAATACTTTAATTGATGAGGATTCTTTCTTCACCACACTGTTGGAAAGTGGTGAGGGTGGTAAACCCTACTATGGATGCTGCTTTCGTTGATGTCCAAGCGACACAACCCCAACGGGAAAAAAGGGCACCTAAACAAAAATCCCAGAGGGGTGTCATTTACTGTTGAGGAAGATACTCTCCTCATTTAAGTTTGTTTTAACGTTAGTATAGATTCCATTCGGGGGACTGACCAAACCTCCACACAACTGTGGTGTAGAATTTATGATTACTACTCCACTTATAAAAAACCTAACGGTCAAGAACGTTCCGTGAATTCTTTGACCAATCTGTGGTCAACCATTCAAAAATGTGTCAATAAACTTTGTGGTTCCATGACCCAAGTTGAAGGAATGCATCCAAGCGGTGCAACCGAGCAAGACAAGGTATAATCGTTTAAAAAAATTGTTGCTGTTTATTTTTTGTTATTGTTCTAATTATTAATGATTTGTCCCACTGATTGTTAAACAAAATTGCAGATTGACAAGGCAAAAATCTTATACCGAGAGACCCAAAAAACCAACTTCACCATGGATCATTGTTGGAATCTTTTGAGGCACCAAGCAAAATGGCAAACACCGTGGACATCATAAGAAGAAGAGACAATGTCTCACGTTCAGGTAGTATTCCAAACTCAGTACAATTAGGGGAAGAGATGGAAAATGTGCCCGTGGAGTGTGAGAGACCTCCGGGCAAAAAAGCTGAAAAAGAAAGAGAGAAAAAAAAAAAAAAAAAACTAGGGTAAGAGAAGATACTGAATTTAGTGATGCCTTAAGGGAAATGACACACATGATAGGAAGATTCATATGTTGGAGAGAAAAGAATCAAATTTGAGGTTAGACAATGAAAGGTCTGAGTTATTGGCTGTTAAGAAGAGATGGGTTGAAATTGAAATTAAGGCTCAAGAAGAAAGATCTATAATACTAGCTGAAAAGAAGAGGAAAAATGATATGGAAATTATGAAATTGGATATTGGTTCCATGAATTCTATGTAGCAAGAGTATTTCCATAATCTTCAAATGGAAATAATTGAGGAACAAAGGAAAAAGGCAAGAGCTCGTATATAGTTGTATGCTTTGTTTTGTGCAGTTTTTGATAATTTTTTTTTACTGTAGTGACATGTTTTGAGTATTATTGTACTGCTGGAACTGTATATGGAACTGTATAATTTTTTTTGTACCTCTATATGGAACTATATTTTGGTTGGTGGTTGGTGGTGGGTGGGTACCAATCGATTGGGTGAATTTTGTTGTTGGTAGGGTTTGGTTTTGCTGGAAATTTGTGTTGCTGGAAATTTGTTCTGCTGGATGTGGTTGCTGCTGCTGGACTTGTTTGTGTTGTAATGATCTTGAATCAAATTTGTATTGTAATGAATTTGTATCAAAATCAACTTTTTGGAACTTGTATCAAGTTGATTTTGATACATAGCATTTGTATTAAGATGAACAGTACCTTGATTTAGCAGATCACCTAGTTGATGAAGGAATTTGTATTAAGGTGACATGTTAAATATGTGCTGTTTATGAGCACATTGGATTCATTTTTGGTGTATATAAATTTGATGTATTTATTATATATGGAATTGCTAAATTTGGATGCATGAAATTGTATTAATATATGTACTTAGATGCTATGAAATTGTATTTTGACAAAAAATTAATAATATTTTATTATTATTTTGTCTCAAATATGCATAAGCCAATGTGGGAATTTTGCTTGAATGGCAAAGTGGTTATGCAAAAGAGGTGATTTTGCATGAGCATATGTATAGACCAATGCTAATGCTCTTAGTGGCTACAGCATGCATACATTATGCATCACGTACATGCGTGCAGATAAATAAATGTTTTCTATTTCCTTAACTGTTACCAGGTCTGCTTCATATTTTCATATTTAAATTACATCCCAAATGAAAGATTTGTTTCAAAATATAAAAAACCAAGCGTATTAATTTCAGATGGACATCCAAGCAGCACCCCCCCAAAAAAAAAAAAAACCCAAACATCAAAATTGATCACTCCATAAATCAGATAGCAAATTACATCCCCAATGAAAGGTTTTTTTTTTTTGTTCAAAATGTACAAAACCATTATGCAGTGGTTCAATTTCAGATGGACATCGAAGTATGCCCCCACAAGAACACTAAAATCAATAATGTCCAAAATCAGATAAGCAAACAACCAGTACATCAACAAAAGAAAAGAAACAAGAAATGAAATTACCTGGAAATCAGAAAGTTGTTCTTTTGTTAAGTTTTTTGTTGAGGTACGAACAACCACAGCATTGTTGAGCTCTTGCAACTTTTGTACAGAAGCAAGTGCCCTGTTCTTACCAACATCATTTTCTGTAAAAATGAAATTACTGGACAAATCCCACAACTCCACTGCCCCTTCATCATGCAAGGTCACAGACTTGACACCAGCAAGAATGAGGTTCTTTGCTGCAGCAAGCAAAAATAATATTATAAACACCAGCAAAAATTATGGATCATAGAACCACCACCAGAATTACAGCACCAGCAATAATGAGAATCAAGTCAGAATCATATGGCCATGGAAAGAATGACTGATAAAATAGGGAGTGAGGGAGAGAGCGAGAGAGAGAGCGAGAGAGCGAGAGAGAGTACAGTATCTCAACTAATCCAGTGTGCACAGGAGAAGATATCAGATCACAGATAGGTGCACTCTTGTATCATTTTCAGCTAGTTTGGTTCCTTCAAAGAATGAAAAAGAATAGAAGGAAAAGCAAAAATGCCTATCAACGTCCAAAGCCTTCTCACAGAGATGAAAAACTAAACCAATATAACAAGGTTTGAGAGTGAAGAAACCAGAGCAGGAAAGGAAGGGTCCTTCGGACCCATCCTAGGAAACTCCAGATATTCTATCCCACCCTCCAGTACGATCTATATCAGGTAATCGAAGAGAACTTTTCATGCGGGATAGAAACCATGATATCTTTTTTTTTTTATATATATAAGTAAGAGATCAATATTATATATATATGAGTGAAGTAGACATAGCCCTTGTATACAGGAAGTATACAGAAGGACCCCTAATTACATTCTAAAAGCGATAAATTAAAGACAAGAAATCATGAACATTATCCCTTTGCAATACAATAGCAGAAAACCAGCACATTAAAGTGTGGAAAAAAAAAATTCTTCAACTCAGCCATTGTGCATTCCTTATCTTCGAAGCATTGCGCATTCCTTTCTGACCAAATGCACCACATAATGCACAACAAAATCATTTTCCACACTGCAGCCACTTGATGACAGCCTTGCATCTTCCTCCAACAACCCAACAAATCCACCACCCTCATAGGCATAACCCATGCATCATCAACCCTTTGAAAAGTCTCATCCCACAACACCCTAGTTACCTCACAGTGTAATAAGAGGTGGTCCACAGATTCTCCATTCTTTTTACACATATAACACCAATCCATCACTACACATCCTCTCTTCCTCAGATTATCCGTGGTCAATATCTTCCCAAGAGCAGCATTCCAAACAAAAAACGCTACTTTAGAAGGCACGCGAGTCCTCCAAATATTCTTCTAGGGAAATGGAGTATGCTCTTGTGATGTCAAGATGTTATAATACGCTTTCATTGTACATATCTTATGATCATAAGACCTCAACGTCAATCTATCTCTCGGCGCCTTATAAGTCCTCATAGAATGTAGTAGGCTAAAAATATCTGAAACAATAGATTTTTTTTTTTTTGATAGGTAACTCTGAAACAACAAATAATTTCCAGTCATGGAAATCCCTAATAAAAAGAATGTTCCATTGGTGCGCCCCATGAGCAAATGACCGCACATCCACCACTGAAGCCTCCCTATTACCTGCAATGCGATATAGAGTCGGAAAAGCCCTTTCCAATGCTTGATCTCCACACCACACATCCTCAAACTTATTCGATTGCCCTCACCAACAACGAAGCGAATTTGATTTACAAATCTTGGCCACCCCTTCCTTATAAATTTCCATACACCCACACCATACCCCCCTCTCACTTCGTTAGAACACCAACCACCCCCAACAACACCATATCTAGTAGAGTCAATAATTTCCTTCCACAAAGATCCCTCCTCCAAATGATATCTCCAAAGTCATTTCCCCAATAAAGCTTTATTAAAAGTTCTCAAATTACACACTCCCACCTCTTCTCAACTGAGACACATACTGTCTTCCATCTCACCAGATGGAATTTCTTCTCCTCCCCCATGCCTCCCTATAAGAATGCCCTAAAGAGTTTCTCCATCCTATTCACCACCCCTATAGGTATAGGAAAAAGCGATAAAAAATATGTAAGAAGGTTAGTGAGAGTACTCTTGATGAGAGTGAGACAGCCCCCTTTTGATAAATACACCCGTTTCCAACTAGCCAACATTTTCTCTACCTTCTCCACCACCTCATTCCAAATAGCTCTATTCTTGAAAGTTACTCCCAACGGAAGGCCCAGATATTTCATTGGAAGAGAGGACACCTTACAATTCAGTAGGCTTGCTAAACTACGTATATTAGAAACCTCACCCACAGGAACTATCTCAGACTTGCCAAGGTTCACCTTAAGCCCTAACACTGCTTCAAAACATAGTAAGAGTGCTTATAGAGATTGTACCTGGCCAGCATTCGCTTCACAAAAGATTAAGGTATCATCTGCAAAAAGAAGGTGTGAGATGATAGTAGGGCTACCAAAACCATTGCCCACCTGAAAACCAGATAAGAAACCTCCCCCAACAGCCGCCTGCACCATCCTACTTAAAGCCTCCATAACTATAACAAATAAAAGAGGAAATAGAGGATCTCCCTGCCGCAAACCCCTCGAACTATTAAAAAAGCCAGCGGGTGTGCCGTTAACCAGAACTGAGAACCATGCAGTTGAAATACAATGATGCATCCATGAAATCCACCTAACCCCAAAACTGCACCTCTCAAGCAGGTATAAAAGAAATTCCCAATTCACATGATCATAAGCCTTCTCCATATCAAGCTTACAAAGAACACCAGAACGACCCTCCCACAGTCTGTGGTCCAAACACTCATTTGCAATGAGTACCGAATCAAAAATTTGTCTCCCTCGAACGAAAGCGTTTTGGGACTTAGAAATAATATGTTCCATCATTGGACTAAGCCGGTTAGCAAGAACCTTCAAAATAATTTTATAAACACTACTAACCAAACTTATAGGACGAAAGTCTTCAATAATCGAAGCCCCTTGTTTCTTGGGAATGAGAGCAATGAAGGTCGCATTAAGGGATTTTTCAAACTTTTGAAAAGAGTGAAATTCACTGAAAACCTGCATAACATCACCTTTCACAATATCACAACAATTTTGAAAGAAACCAACTGAAAAACCATTTGGACCAGGCGCTTTATCCTTAACCATGCCAACGATGACCTTGTAAATTTCTTCTTCAACGAACGGTCTCTCCAGAACACTCGCACCTTGTACATATCTGACTCTACAGCTCATCCCAAACCCACCCTTTGACAACTAGGCTGCACCATGATGTCTCCAACATAACTAATACATTAATGCATACACAAAAATACATGATAACATATCCATAATCTAGCAACTCTCTTACTAACAACTAGATGATTTCAATAAACACTAACCAATATCTATCACACAAGAAACCAAACCATCATATTAAAAATTCAAAACCAATATGAATCAGACCTTATTCAGGAAAAAAAATGGATAATATAACGAAAAGAAGCTACTATATATATATATATATATCCGATCCCTAATTACTCATAAAAAAATGTTTACCAATCTCGGCACCAAGACCCTGCATCCCGGAGATGAGGATGTTCGATGCGAAAAGCCGCCGCATGGTCTCACGGCCATACACCGCGAGCTGCCGGCTGTGCAGATCCTCGTCGATGCCCGTCGTGTTGGCATCGCCCATAGCCATGATCGAAGCCTCCTCCTTTTCTTTTCCCTTAACTAAGCTATCGCTACCGTGGTTGTTGCTGTTGTTCTCACCACAAACGACTTCACTAGTGATCTTCACCGTCGAATCGGTAGCTTCCGCGAGCCGAATCTTCTTGAAAACGGATGCGCCCTCGCTCTTACTCTCGTTGGTGTTGTTGCCGTTGTCGTTGTTGTTTTCAATGTCTTCTTGTACAACCACTCCTTCACAAGCTCGCTTTATTGGAAGCATATAGAGTTGCAAGCTTCTACACACGCGACAAACGCCATTACCAAAAGAATCACAATTAAAGAAATCAAGAACTTGTAACGATAATTAAGATAGTCCTCAAACACAAATTCAACAACGATCGGCACCATAAATGAAAGCATAAACCATAACCGGCATAAATCCAAACATAATTCTTCCACGGTTAACCCGCAAAGCAAAAGGAGATTAAGTCTTTAATCTAGTAGAGAAATAAGAAAAAGAAACGTACCAATTAGAACTTTGATGGAACAAGAATAGAATCTAAGAGATAGTGTGAGAAATAGAGAGAGAGAGATAGAGATGGATTAGTGGGGGAGTTTTTTGGAGGTTCTTTTCTACTTAATTAATGGCTTGGGTTTTAAGTTCCTTGGGAAGGAATTTATGGGAATTGAGAGGTAGGTGATGATACAGTGGGAGTGGAGGGGTATTTAAGGATTTGCATCTTTAATGGATGGAGCTTCTAGGGTTTTAGGGGATCTGTGAAGAGGACGGGTGCTGCCTTGTGTGGGAAGGTACCATTTTTCTCCATTTTCTTCACTCATCTGCCTCAGAGAGAGTGAAACGTATCAGATTGTCTGAAACGCCGTCGTTTTTAACGCTTGATTCTCACGGAAGTATGGCATCGGGCTTCTCTTTTCTAATAGTAGTAGGTAACCTTCCGAAAAATTCTATTCCATACACATTAATTTTTTTTTAATTTTTTTATTTTATCAAATATGTAGTATATAGATAATGAATTAGAAAATTTTAATAAATTTAAAAAGAATAAAATAAAAAATAAATAAAAATATAATGTGTGATGTATGAAAATGATGAGTAGCAAATCTCACATATAATACATCTATTCTGTCACCCAATATTCAGTTATTAAAATTGATAATTATAAGAGAAGTGTTTTTTTTTTTCCCACAAAAATTACATGAAAAATATTAAGTTTATAAAAAGAAAATTATAGACTCGTACAATATAATATTTTAGATCTATTTTACAATAAAAAAAATTTTACAATTTAATGAATTACATTAAAATACGTCAATTTATAAATTTATTTGTATAAGATTTATGTGTAAACCAAACATTTCTCTAATTATATAACCAATTATTACACGATAACTTAGGCAAGAATATTGCCTCTATAATTTAAGCAATTGAACAAAAAAAAGTTCTCTCATGACATTAGAGACCCAAATTAATCGTTGGAATTGAATAAAAAAACACTAAAATTTAATATTTAGAAGGTTGTTTTATAATGCAGACTACAAAATATATTTTTCTCCATTTAAAAAATTTATAAAACTTTTGCCCCTGCAAATTAACCTAGTTTGGGTACTCAAGTATTCTAAGGTATTTTGAGATTACTTCACTACTATTTATTATTTCACAACTGTCTTAGTTCCCGTTCCACGGCATAACATGATCATAATAATTTGGCATATAATTATCCCTCAACTCCATTAAATACTAAGATATCCATGACAATTATAAAATTTTAAGACATTAATATGAATTTACGGGTGCCATTTATTTGCATCCAGTATTGATAGAATTTAAGTGGAAATATTAAACCAAACCAATGAAAAGTATGAATTTGATTATTATAATCTTTAATAAATAAGAAACTAAAAATTAAAAAGAAGGCCCTACACGGAGGTGTGTAGCAACAAGGAGAGGGAATGTGTTGGAGAATGGGCCCTTTCCTTCTCTTCTTGTGCCACAATTACAGTCCCAGGCCCAGCTGTTTTCATAAATCATGATTATGTAGTGGGCCGCATGGAGTGGTCCAGCAATGGTGCCATGATCCATCCGCTCACCAAGAGCAGGATCAGGGAGGCGGCTTTCAGGCACAACCCACAAAGGAAAAACAATAGCCTTGATGATTAGAAGTACTTATACTTTTTAGAAAAAATATATTTACAACCTTGAATTATGCAATCGTCATATAATCGTTTTAAAAAAAGTGAATAAAATATAAAACTTACATGAAAAAAATTAATTTTTTAGTAGTGAACCTCACTCTTTTTCAAAATGATTACGCGACGTTTACGCAACTTCTAAACCTTGTAGACCTCTTTTTCTTCTTTCTCCTATATTTCATTTCTTAATATTTTCATTTGTATTTTCGAGTCTAAAGTAGGAAAAAGATAGACACATGAAATGAATTTCATGAATCTCGACATTGTAACAATCCCCACACACTCAAGAGAGACTTCATTCATGTCAACATGATGCCTACTTACTAGAGAAAAATAGGAATATTGCCAATTCCTGAATAGTCGCATGCACATGTCACGCATGTGGTTCTCTATTTTATGTTATGTATTTCTAACTTCTAGGTCATGCATGTGCAGCCTTCATGCTTGACCAGAAATATACTGCCCATGTGATTCCTTTCTTTTATTTTCTTTTGATAACTGATGCGATTCCTTTATCCGACCAAACAAGATCATAGGAGAAAAAAATACGATATTTGAAATGGATACTTGCCTTGGCCCAAACTAGGCCATTTTGATTTCATGGAAACTAAAGCCCGGTCTAGACCCAATTTCATTCAGAATGAATGAAACATTACATTTGTTTTCACAGATAAAATGAGATAAGTTGAGATTAAAGATAAAAGTTAAATAAAACATTTTTAGACCAATTTTTTAATATTAATTTTATTTTAAAATTTGAAAAAGTTAAATTGTTTATTTTATTTTGTGTGAAAATTTGAAAAAAATTATAATATTTAGAAAAAACGAGATGAGATGAGCTGAGAGGAGTTGTGAAAACAAACGAGACCTTTAGCCTAATTATCCTATAGCATATAATCATCATACCCATATAACCTTTTCATTTCTCTCTCTCTCTCTCTCTCTCTTTTTTTTTTTTTTTTTTTTTTTTTTGCGCCTTTTTCTTCTCACATAAATAAAGGTACCATTTGATAGAGGAACTTACATGTACTGTTCGGAAACACAACTATTTTCAGATATTTTCAAACTAATTTACCATTATTTACAAACTATTTCACTACTATTTATAAATTACTTCATTACTATTTAAAGATAATTTAAGATACTTGTGAGGGAGAAAAATACCCATAGCCCATAAAATTAGGGCCCAGCCCACCAAGCCATTACTAAGGACAAAAAAGGAGACCATGAAGAGATAAGAAGGGACATAAGTGAGACATGAGAGCTGCAAATATCAGAAGGAGATAAGAAGGGGACAAGAGGGATGTGAGAGGCTATAAAATGTCAGAGGATCAGGGGAGAAGACAAAGAGTTCACGCAAGGGAGATTTGCCGACTCAAGACAGGCTGGCATGTACAGTAGGGGGCAGGCAAGCCTATAAAAGGGGATGCCCAGACATCATTAAAGGGGACTTCTGAACTAATGAAAAAGAGACAATCTGGACAAATGAATCGATGGAAATATACAAATAGGAAGAGCTCAAACTTTCTCTATACAGTGAGATATGAGGATTCATGAGTGATTGTAAATGGATATATATTATATTGGAGACTTCCCTTTCCCTCTCCAAACCCCCGTGGACGTAGGCATATTGTCGAACCACGTAAATCTTGTGTCATCTCTTTTTACTTTCACAACACTTATTTTCCATTCACCGCCATGGACGTAGGAGCCGCCACCGTACAGCCACATCGGAACACTGTCAGGGGCTCCAAAAAATTCACATCGTGGCACCGGGGGAGTGAAGTTGCCCAGACCCGCGAAACACGACATCAACAAATACTGTATCCAAATGAAAGTTCCTCCCACCAGTGTTGTTAATGCATCGAAAGAGTTGTAGAGTTCAAGGCTATCCAAAAGACCCTAGCCACTAACACAACTAGGAATTGCACAGGAACTAGTCCATAGAAGCTGGAGTTCAGGATAGAGTGAAAGTGGATAGAGGGAGTGATTGGAGAAGCTTTTCGCCTCCCATGATTCATGAGACACAAAAACAAGGGAGACCCCATCTTGGGCCCCATTGATAGCCACTAGACCAACTAAAAGATAAGTTACATACAAAGTCCCTTGTAATAATCAAGATTGTAGGCCCGTACCACCAAACATGTGCCACTTTTTTCTTTATCGAGCCGAACATGTGCCACTTTTAGTCAAATGATGTTACTCTTTTACAAGAAAACAGGGAATGCAGAATCAATCATATGAACACGAAGGGAAAAACATGTTTTAATGTTCCCACCACTACTCGTCACCACCTGAATCATGAGATGGCAAAAGACATTTGAAAGAAAACAATATTGACCCAGGTTTCTTTCTTTCTTTTTTTCCTTTTCTGTTAAGAATATGATAAAGATATAGACTTGCAATGGCAAGAGAAATAATAATTATATCTTCACTTCTATATATAAGCACCGTGGATCTACATTTATGCATGGCAACTCCTGAACCAGAAGCTGTTTTACACGAACTAGTATCGCCAGATCAGGTCCCACTGAAATTAAAAAGATGGTTACCTATTATTGCTTGTTGCTGCTGTTGTTTGGCCGCAGCAATATCGATATAATATCAGAGAATTGAGGGCGCTTTGAAGGGATATTGTTCCAGCACTTTGTCATCAAAGATTTTAGGACTTGTGGGCAGTCCTTGGGTATCTCTGGTCTAAGGCCACAAGCAGCAATCCCAACCGCTGCTTGCACAGGTGAATATGCAGCATAAGCCGCCTCACCGGTCACCATTTCCCAAATTATCATCCCAAAACTATATACGTTACTCATCCATGTCTCAGAAACACTCTCTGGGTCACCTGCAATTATCTGTTCTCAACCGATACAAACAAGAGGAAACAGGAACCATTTTCAGCATTGCAGTACTCATTGATTTGGTCTACGCTAAAGGACATGAAGAGGCAAACTTTCATATACACTCACATATTGGTGAAATGAAACAAACTTCAAAGAAGAACTTCAAGGTTAAATGTCCTTTGTGAAGTGATCCGTTACTACTACAAATGTTCTACTTTTAAATAAGCAGTAACTACTCAATTATGCAGGGGTGCTGCTCTTGTACATGTTCTGTGTACTTGGGTCATGCCTGCTTTCTATCATTAATAAAGTTATTATTTACCGATTAAAAAAATCCTGTCTAAACTCTAAAGATAGGCGGGTACTGTGCAGAAAGGGATAATTAAGTTAAAATCAAGGACAAATACATAAACCACATATATACATTTGAAACTAATTGATTCTCATGTAGCTTCCAAGGACATCAACAACATAAATGTTACGTAGCCAAAGAAGTTAGGAAAAAGCAGTGTACACACTGTAGCTTACAGCCTTACAGAAAATGGTTTGTTTTTTCTTCTTTGGATTTTCTGTTTAGTTGGTTTTTCCCCTTTTTTTGTCAGTGCCGGGGGGGGGGGGGGGGGGGGGGGGGGGGGGGGTGTTTTAGATGACTCATAACCTTAAGACTAAAGTCATGCTACAATCTTAAAAAGCTCCATTAAGTGGGCTCCACTAGTCGAATCGAATTTCATGACAGTGGCACTTTGGGATCAAGCTGATTTGTTTAGGGAATATATAGTAGTGCTTAGATAAAGGTAAACACAATATTGAAGTGTAAAGCAAATACAATTATGAAGACATGTTAGGCATGCTAGAACAATGATGTTGAGATAAGTGACATAAAGTCTCTTTTAACAAGGGTAGAGTGGTCCTGAAAACTCACATACAATGTACCTAGATATGTTTGTGCAGAAAAACTGACATTTTTTCCATTAAAGACCAAAGGAAAAAATATAATTGGATACCCACAAGTTTTATTTAGAAAAAGTTGCATTTCTTTTTGAGGTAGGCAACGAAGATAAGGTAGCACAAATAGTTTACTCTAATAGTTGACATTGTTAAATTCAATTCAATGTTAAAGTTCTAGGCCAAACATCCGTCAACAACTTGCAGACTCCAATAAGTTAAAAATAGAGAACATGCACTTTCTTCCTTGACCAAATTTCAGAAAATCAAAGTAAAATAAATAAATGTGTGATCAAGGTTTCCTAATATGCATTTGGACTCTAGGATGGCACATGATGGATTTAAAATATAAAATAACTGCATAGCAACTGATAATAAAAACTTCAGACAATTAAGTTTCACCAAACCCTAAGGAATACAGGGAAACAAAGTTTCAAATGCACAGTTCAGAAAGGAATGATAGCATTTTGTTTCCATAGAATTCATCATTAAAAAAACAGTTACTATTCATGCATTTGACAGCTCACTCAATTTGTGGACTAATTCTAAATGCTTAGTGACATAGAGTAGAGGCGATACCATTATAGGTCAACTGAAATGATCCAATTAATTACCTTCACTGATTTGGAAAAGTGAAAGTTATGAATTATACAGTTGCATTTATATTGCCATGAAATGAATTTGGTAACTTAATCTAATGTCATAGGGAACAAACCTCTGGAGCTAGCCACCGATAACCATCAGTTTCGTACTCCATGGCCTCACCAACACTCTTGCAAGCAGCAACAATTCCCATGTCCCCCAAGCAAGCATTTCCATGCCGGTCCAACAAAATCCTGTGTGTGTTGAGATCTCTATATGCAACGCCATGATCATTCATGAACTTAATCCCCTCTGATATATCAACAGAAATCCTTAAAATTTCCTTAGTCTGAAGCTTCTTGTTCTTCAGTAATAAGTCATGAACTGATCCACCTTCCATCAACTTTGTCACGACACACAACCCATGATTTTCATCAATGCAAACACCATAGAATTGCAAAATATTCCTGTGCCCACAGGTCATCAACTGCAACAGATCCTTTCGGAGCTCAAACCCATAAGAATTGCCCTTTTCACACCCTTTAAGCTTCTCAATGCCAACCCTTTTGCCCTTGTAAACTCCCTTAAATGAACTGGGTCCAATCTGATCAATAAACTCAAGATTATCTGAGTTCAACAGCCATTTCCCAATCTCATCCCCACCCGACTGGACCGTCTGCCATTCATCAACCGACACATTGAAAGAAGAAGTGGGTAATGGCATCTGAAGCTGAACCTTGGTGTTCAAATTCTCAACTCCCTGTTCATAATTTTGGTCAACTGGTTCTTCATCGATCTCTTCAAAGTCTCTCCCTTTGGTGCTCTCTTCCTGACACCCACAGAGCCCAAAAGGGAGCTTTACAGCACTGGTTTTAGGCTTCTTTATAGCCGATTTAAGAGCATTTTCAATCCGGGTTTTGAACGATCTCTCCTGGCCAGCTTGAACCAAAAGAAGAACAATCCCAAGTGTGAACCCCTTCTTCTCAAAGATCTGTATCTTCTTGCAACAAATGGAAGCGTTATCCAGCCACCCCGACATCACCGGCCAAGAAATGGCAGAGTTGCAAGCAAATGTGAGCTTGAATATAGACCCCTGAACTTCATCATCTAACACTTCTTGAATCAATATCGCAGGGTGGTCATCCCCTGATGCCTCCTCTATCAACTTAATATGAAGAAATACTTCTTTCATATCAAATCCCGCTTGAGCATAACTGTCGGCGTGGGTTTAAAAAATAAGAAAAGTACTTAGATAAATAAATAAGAAAGTGTGAAAACATTAATTCAAAATCTCAAAATCAATTCTCCGTAAGTGAAGGAAAATTAAAAATACCGACGAGACAACTAAATGCCCTGTTTGACTCCTAAGAAACAAAACCCATTTCTCCACTGAACTTAAACAAAAATATTTGTTTTAGTTCAGGATTTCTTTTCATTTTATGACAATCGGGGCTTTTCATTTCTCCTACTCTTTCTCAGTAACCAAACTAAGTCTAAGCTCGTAAAAGGAGTCAACCTGAGCGGCAATGAGTCGTAATGCCTGCGGATGTTGGAGACAAGCTTCTCCGGGAGCTGGCTACCGGGGTATAGCTGCGTGAGGTTCCGCACGACGCTACCCCACACCACCTTCCTACAGCACTCGATCTTTGACGAGGACGAGGAGGCAGATGGCGAGTCACGTGCCGAGTCGAGATTCAGCGAGTTCTTGAGCGAGGCGAGCGCCTCTGACACGTTCCGGCTCAGCCTCTGGAGCCGCTTCTGCATCGCAGTCGACTCCTTCGCCCCCGCTCCCGATGCGGCACCACCCGGAGGAGCCCCTTCCGATCTGTCCTGCGTCCTCATGAGCACCTGCTCCACCATGTCCTCGTCCGTGCTGGCTCGACTCGACCAGCACTCCAGCGCAGCAGCCATGGGCTCGGTCAAAACGTACGCAAACCAAATGTGGGTCTGGATCACAAGGCCGAAGAGCTCAGCTCAAACTTCACTCAGATTTCCAAGTCGTTTATCGTATGTCTGTTTTCCTGACAGGAAAATGTGAAAGGACAGTGGGATAGAAGGGCGGTGGTGGTGGTGTTTTGTTTGTTTACGAGGGTGATTCAAAGAGAGAGAAGTAACACTAATATAATAGAAAAATAAACAACGGTAGTCTTCCGAAGTTAGGCTTTTAGAGCATCTGATTGACTTGGTTAAATTCATTTGCTTATTAAACCTATCTTAATTAATCTCAATTTATTATTATAATTTTTTTAAATTTTAATATAAAATATAATAAACAATTTAACTTTTTCAGATTTTAAAATAATAATAATATTAAAAAATAATATTTTAACAATATTTTATCATCTCAACTCAATTCAGTTCAACATCCAAACGTAATCATATCATACTTTACCTATTCTATTTAAATTCAATCCCTACATTAAATTATTCATTAACTCTTTAAATAAAAATAATAATAAAATATAATTAATTTAATAATTTTTTATTTAATTTATTTTTATCACATTTTGTAACTCTACCAATTAAATGTTAGTAATAATTATATTCTAATTAAATTAATATTAAAAAATTATATTTTCAAAAGTCATTTAATTTAATGCTAATAACAAAAAATATTTGATTAAATTCATCTAAAATTATATCTAAATTTCTTAATTACAAACTAAATAGTATTTTTGTTTGGAGTGAGAAACTAATATTTTAATGTTTGCTTAGAGTGAGAAATTAATATTTTAATATTTGATGAATCAATTGTAGTTTAGGGGTGATACCCGCCCCCTACGGGGCGGGGCCACCCCTCCCCCGCCCCCCGCCCCCCGCTCCCGCATATGCGGGGGTGGGATTTTTTCCCCCGGACCCCGCCCCCGCATGGGCGGGGGCGGGGTCCCCCGTCCGCTGCCCGGGGTGCGGGGGTGGACCCGCACCCGCCCGCACCCCCGCACATGGTACTGGGCCTCCGGCCCAGTACATTTTTCTGGGCCCTAAATGGCCCAGAATTCGTTTTGGGCCACTTTGGGCCCATTATTTAGATTAAAAAAATATAAATTTAAAAACAGAAAAGAAATAATTTTTTTTTGATAAGTAGATATTAAGTTTTAACTAATAAATAATTAAGTAATATTCATCACTAAGGCAGTAAGACACTATGCTAAAATAAATAGTTTACAATTATACAAATTAAGAGAACTAATAAACTATTACACTATTACAAACTCTTCTAAAAAAAATATTACAAATTGTATAATTAACTATTGTAACAACATTACAATAATTGTAAATTAAGAAAATTGATTTTGGGGTGGAGCCGTAGTTGTGAGTTCACTGAGTTGTGTCAATGTGTCGAATGTCGATTGCTGTGAGACTGTCGATTGCTGTGAGACTGAAAATCAATAAGTTAAAAATAAAACAAATTAAAATTAAAAAGTTATAAAAATGAAACAAAGTTTTAAATGCAAAAAACAATTAGCTTATTAGGGGAGAAATTATGCAAACCATGGCAATGGTGAGTCCAATACAAAAGTCATACTGCATCGGAGGTAGCCGTAGACGCCGTCTCATGTATCACTATAAGTATTAAATTTGAAATGAAATTAATGAATACCAATTAAATAAAAATAAATAAATAAAAATAAGAAATTAGAATAAATACCAGATCCAGACTGATCATCACCCTCCTCCTCGACGTCGGCCTCCTCATACTCAAGAACATCCGGAACATGAATTGGAGTTCCCTTGATCCAATTTTGCGTGCAAATCAAAGCCTCTACAGTGGCAGGAGCTAATGAACTCCGAAATGAATCTAATACACGCCCTCCGGTGCTAAAGGCCGACTCTGAGGCTACTGTGCTAACAGGGATGGCCAAAAGTGTGCGGGCTATCTCTCCAAGGATGGGATACTTCACAGCATTAACCTTCCACCAACTTAATATATCGAAATCTCGTGAAAATGGTAGAATCTCTGTTGCTAAGTATCTGTCTATCTCTGACTGAGCCTCTACAGAAGTCCGGAGGAAGGGGGTCTGCTCATACCTCTCACCCCACTCCAATCTACGCCTTTTCCCAACCTCGACTTCAGGAAACTGTGAGCCTGAGCCTGAGGGGGTAGATGTAGGTGCCGCAATATTACCACCCCGCAGGGTGGAAAACTCATCAAATAATCTAGTAAGAGTTTCCCGAACCCTTGCTGCAATAAGCTCCGCCCATACTTGCCCGTACGCAAGGCCCAATCCAAATATCATGCCATCCAACTTATACCTCGGGTCAAAGACGACAGCTACATATAACAAAATATTAGCCCTAGTTAAATCTCCCCAATACTTGTCGTACTTTGACCTCATAATCAATGCCATCTCCCGCAGCCTAATGTGACCACCCGCGACCATGTCATCTAATTCTTCTTTTACCCTACATATTTGCTGGCATACAACATTGGATGTAGGGTACAAAGTTCCGGATAGCCTCGTGGTGACATCGTAAAAAAGTCTCAAAAACTCTACAAAAATAGTTACAATTTCCCAATCATCATCTACGGGTTTCCCCAATCCCCCATGATCATCAAAATATTTTACATATTGGATGTCTTCTTCACCCAATAATGCAAATGCCAACCTATATTCTTGGGCCGCCTCCAACATCAGAAATGTTGAGTTCCATCGTGTAGGCATATCAGTACAAAGGCCCTTCTTAAATGTTAGACTCGCAGATCTCGCAGCAACCTTAAATTTCTCCAACCTTGAAGGAGAAGATCTCACCCATCTCACAGCAGTTCTAACCCGAGCAATCGAGTCATGAAGATCTCTCAAACCATCACTGACAATTAAATTCAGAATATGTGCCGCACATCTCACATGCAGACACTCACCACCCATAAGTGTCTTATTTGCCTCTCTAAGATAAGTTTTCAAATGTCCTAATGCAACATCATTAGACGAGGCATTATCGACTGTGACTGTAACAACTCGGCTCAAACCCCACTCTTTTATTGAAGCCTCCAAGGCCTTCCCAACTGTCTCACCCTTATGATCGGTGATTTTACAAAATTTTATAATTTTCTTTTGTAATGTCCAATGGCAATCAATAAAATGCACAGTCAAAGACATATAATTAAAATTTTGGATCGATGTCCAAGTGTCAGTGGTGAGACAAACAAATTGATCTGCCAATTGACCCCTCAACTTCTCCTTTTCAATGTAAAAATACTTTTTTACATCCTTTGCCACCGTGTGGCGAGAGGGAATATTAAACTTTGGTTCCAAGTAGTGAGAATACGCTTGGAACCCTTTCCCGTCTACAATTTGAAAAGGTAGCTCGTCCATTATGACCATACGAGCTAGATGTCTTCTACACTCATCGGGATCATACTTAGTATACCCCCTCAAACTTGCACCCCCACTAGTCCCATCCGCCATTTTTTGAAGTCCAACTTCTAGCCTAGATTGGCTTTTATCTTGTAATGATCTTAATATTGGACTTTTTTTGCATTGCTCTTCTAAGTGCACCTTTAATTGTGAGGTGCCATGTTTCCTATAGTGGCATCCATAAATTTTCCCACAATGGTTACATTTGGCTTGGGGGTTACTTGAGTCACCACCCTCTAGTTTGGTGAAATGACTCCAAACTATTGAACCAGGTTTCTTGCTGGGTTTGGGGGCAGGGCAAGGTGCCGTAGAGCTAGGGATAGGAGTATGAGTAGGAGGGGTAGGTGTAGGGGTAGGGGTAGAGGTAGGGGTAGGGGTGCCCTCGACCTGAAAAGGAGAGCTCGCACTCGAATCCGCTGGCATATCCATGAACTAAAGCAAACAAGAAATCTGAAATAATAGAAAACATAACAACTATATAATGAACATAAAAGAAAAGTAGAATAAAAAAAAGTATCACTAATCACACTATCACTTGACATTCATATATATATGTAATTAAATATGGAAAATAATGGTTAAATACGAGATTCACATGAACAAAATATTTTTTAATAGTAGATCTTATTTTTTTTTTTCAATACAAGTACGCCAAACTTGCACACTTAAGACCGTATCTAGCACTATTCTAATTTCTATATTAAAAGTCAAGTTGTTTCATGCTTCCTTTAACTAATTTGCAAGCAAGAAAAGAAAAAAAATTAATGAAGATCAAGCTATATTTTACATAATTATAAAAGGCTAAAGACATTTCAAACATAATTTTTTATAGGAAAATTCTTATTATAAGGGAAGGGTAAGAAAGGTCGACAAAGTTCCTATCATAATCCCATAATGATGCATTGAGAAAAAGTAGAGCCAAGTTAATGGTCCCAAATTTTTTCAATTAATCAGGTCAAACAAAACGACCATTGTTAAGGTGATTGATACATTGAATCAAAATGCTATAAATATTAAAAAAAAAACCTTATTTTGTGTACCACAAAGGTAAACCAAAGCAAAGGAGGAGCACTATGCATTGATCCTAAATTTTCTTTTATCATGAGAATATGAAACTTTTTCATTTAAAAAAAAAAACTAGTAGCATTGTGGGATAAAACATATAAGAAGAATTAGGTTTTGAAGAGTTATGAAGTGTCATCCATCATTCCTAGATGAGAACGGAATGAGAGTGATTGAAACAAGCAAGTAAGTAATTAAGAAAAGCGTGAGTGGTCGTGTGGCTATCGGAGTAGCAAAGGTGTGGCGACGCATAGATTTATATGCACGAAGAAATGGATTATGAAAAATTAAGACTAACGAACTAATAGTTGATGTTTCAGTTTTCGCTTATAGAAGTGATTAGGAAGAATTTTAAAGATGTTTCAAAAGATATAAAAGCTACTATAATTGAGAAAAAAATTATAATAGTGTTATTTTATTTGAGAAATTATTTTCCATATTTAATTACAAGAATAGGTGGGGAAGGCAAATTAGATAAGAATTAGAGTGATTAATTTAGGGTATTTCGAAACCCTAAATTAATTTAGGGGTTTCAATCTTTGAAACCCCTAAATTAATTTAGGGTTTCGGATTTGAGCCCCTAAATTAATTTAGGGGTTTCAAAGATTGAAACCCCTAAATTAATTTAGGGTTTCGGATTTGAGCCCTAAATTAATTTAGGGGATTCAATCTTTGAATCCACTAAATTAATTTAGGGTTCAAATCCGAAACCCTAAATTAATTTAGGGGTTTCAATCTTTGAATTTAGGGGATTCAAATCTTTGAATCCCCTAAATTAATTTAGGGTATTTCGAAACCCTAAAGTAATTTAGGGGTTTCAAAGATTGAAACCCCTAAATTAATTTAAAGTTTCGGATTTGAGCCCTAAATTAATTTAGGGGTTCCAATTCGAATCCAATCCGAAATAATTACAGAAATGAGAAAACAAACACAATTCACATGCATTTCACGGAAGAAATTCAAATTTCAAACCAAAACACATGCACAATCTAAGCTCCACAGCACACAATTCACAAAAATCTCATCCTCCATCTCCGATAAACCCCATCCTTCCTCCAATCTCCATTAAAAATATAAATTACAAAAAAATAAAATAGGATAGGGTATTAGGGTTTGTTACCTTCGGCTTCGGTGATGGAGATGCAGAGAGAGGGATCGGATCGGTGACGGCGACGTGAAGGATATGCTGGGCGGTGGGTGCGGCGCCGGAAACTCAGAGAGAGGGAGAGACGAGCGGAGCTGGAGCGGCGCTGGAGGCAGTCCGAGAGAGAGAAGTGAGAGTCCGAGAGTGAGGGAGGGAGGGAGGGAGGGAATCGGGGGGGGGGGGGGCCGGGGGGTGGGAATGAAATAAACCCAGGCATGAAACGACGTCGTTTCATGCCTGGGTTTAAAAAAAAAAAATATCTACGCATGAAACGACGCCGTTTCATGCGTAGGTTTATATATATATATGTGCGGGGCGGGGCGGGGTATTTGCGGGGCGGGTGTCACCCCATCCCGCACCCGCCCCCGGTTAGAGTGCCAGATGCGGGGCGGGTGACCCCGGCCCCGCATCTGGCGGACGGGGTGGTCCGCCCCGCCGCACGGGTGCGGGGCGGAAGCGGGTCGGGGCAGCGGGGGCGGGGCCCCGCTGCCCACCCCTATTGTAGTTGTTCATCTTTGGTCAACTACTGTAACAAAAGTATAAATTATTTTAAATTTGCTCAATTCAATGTGGGATGTGTTTTACATCAATTATGTAAATTTTAGCCAACCTTATCATTTGACCAAGCCAATGAGGATGCTCTTATAAAAAATTCAATTTAATTAATCTCATATTAATTATTGATGAGATATGCTATATTTTAAATTTTTCATAAAAAAATTTAAATTAATCTCAACCTTATTTTATTTTAACTTAAAAAATTAAAGTCGTTTCAACTTAAAAAAGTTAAATCAATCTCAATAAGACTCACAAAATACTTACCATTCACAACTCAACCCAACATCTAAACTTTGCAAATATAATTTCAACCAATTAAAAAATAACTTAAGCAGACATATATACTTACAAAGAGAAATGATTTATGTAAGTCTTTAATTGAAAAATTTTGTGAAAGTATTTATAAAAAAGTAGACTCTTATTTAAAAAAATGAAAAAAAAATATTCTGTTTTAGTTGAATCCACTTTCTTATAAAAAATATATACGAGACTTATCTATTTGAAACGTATACTTGACATTACTCATATATAAAATATCTTATGAAATTTATTGATACTCTAATAAATATTTTGAATAGTGTTAAATAAAGAATAATTCTATTCATCATCCTTATACAACACACTTTTTTTTTTCTTAATAAATATGTAATATAAAGATGATGAGTAAAAAAATTCAATTAATTTAATAGAAATAAAAATAAAAATTAAAATATTAGTGATGTACAGTGTAGACAACTACGTAGCATTGCTCTTAAATAAATATTAAATAATATAAAATCTATTTGATGCACGTATTTCTTTTCAACTTGAGAGGACATTAATCCGATCCTTAGATATTTTTTAAAAAGGAATTTTTGTGGTATATATGAAATTCCAAAATATCTTTGTTAAATATATGATTAAAAAAATATCTACACAACATCTACCTATTACGCCAAGAATTCTTCTATTTATCATTTCTACACCATACATCTATTAAGAAAAAATAAAAAAAAAATAAAAAATAAAAGCACGTGTATAATATAGAAATAATAAATATAATTTTTCTAACACCAAATCAAATAGTGACATATATAAAAAAATGAGAATTATATCTTCTATGCAGAGTCCTGTAAAAATTATTTTACAGCGTTGATATATCAGTCAGTTTTCTTTTAAGTTAAAGTTTTTAGTTAACTTTTTATCGATTGAGCAAATATTTGCCACATTAGAGCGTCACTTGATTTTTATTATAAAAAAAAACTTGTGTAGATATAATATTTCTCATAAAAAATACACATTCAGTAAAATAAAAATACCTAATCAGCCAGTAACGAGCTCATGGGGGAGAGGGGGCCATGAGCAATTATGGTAACTAATTGTTTTTTCATAAGAAAATAAATTAGAAATAGATTATTTTTTTGAAGCTTTTACTTATATGGGCAAACATATTTAACAAAAACCTCCATGCTCAATGGATGGCTAGCTATGCAATATGTTAACGTCGTGTTTCATACATATTTGGATCGGGTTCCAGCAACTCGGATCTTGGACCTTTCACCTGCATACTTAAGAAAACACAGAGAGTGTGAGGTCCTGGTGGAGACTAGAGAGTCTCCAATGCTTAAGTCAGTATATATCATTTGTAGTTTGTACCTGAACTTAGAGGAATCAAAGAGAGTTCTTCGTACATGGGGGTCAGCTTTTATATTAGGTTTTTGGGCGGGGACAGCTCATACCTGGTCTCAAGGAGTTCATGTTGTTTCGACTGTTCACTTAGTCATAATCATTTAATGCAGCGTGGCTCTTGGGGTGGGTCATTAATGCAGTGTAGAGTCTAGGGAGTGGTGTCATTAATGCGGTGTGGCTCCCTGACTCACTTTTACCCTGTAGACATTCTTTGTTAAACCCTTTCATGCCTACTGTTAGAAGATCGAGTGTTCCCCGTATTTCCCGCCCACCTGCCTGTGTAGATTTCCGATGGTTGGGTGTCATCAAGGGGGTGTCAGGGCGGTGAGTCTCATCTGCCCCGTATCTCCAAATCTGATTTTCGCCAGAGGAAGCAGCCTCCTCCTCCTCCTTCTCCCTATGATTTCCTCCTTTTTTCATCAACTCACTTTGTCTATTAAGGTAGTTCTCTTTTATTAGTTTATTTTATTTCCTTCAAGGTCGAAAAATATATATCTACAGTTTTCCAATAACTTTCGAAAGACACATTCAGCAAAAGAAGACTCATAGGCCACAAATTGTTCGGAGGATAACGGTGGTCTTGTGAAAATCACCGCGCATGGTCCCCACATGCCACCCCTTCCGGCAGCTTTTCTCTCCGCATGCGCCAAATCATCATAATCGTTACCATCAGATCTTTCATATTTGATTTTTGTGGCTGAAAAGAGACAAGCGTGTTGCATTCACGCACCGTCACAAATTTCGAAGCCTACCGGAGTTGGTCCAAACTGTAATTCGTAATTTTTTGCATCTATCTTACTGTTTTCCTTATTGTTTTGTAAAAAATAAAAAATAAATAAAGAGGTCATCTGTTGGACGTTTATCTGGAGGTTGAGTCATCTATTTCCATGAAGGGTGAGATTGAGTCTCTGTTTAGGTAGAGTGTTGTCTCTTTGACGTTATTCTGTAGAGAGTATCAACAGTTGTGAACACCAGACCAATCACAGAAGGAAATAGTATACTGGTAGAGCTCCAAATGCATTAATTGGTTTATGAGGTAACGGTTGATATAGGGATATCCCTACATATGAATGTTTCTCTTAAAAAAAAAAAAAAATTGTTTGGCTTTAATAGGTTTGAATTTAAAAATATAATAATATTTATTAAAAAAATTATATAAAATTCTAAAATAGTTATATATGTATCATTTTTCTAAAACTATATATATATATATATATATATCTATAGTTATTATATAAGTGGGAATCGGCGTGCTACAGTTCGCTATAGTCATTTCCCATTCTGTTTTTTCCTTCCGTGTGTTTTTGTTTTGTCTTTTTTGCCCTTCCATTTATGCTCTTTGTTTCCGTGTATGGGGTTTTTTTTTTGTCTTTTCCTTGAGTAGATATTTAGGTGGGTTTGTTATACGGGTGTTTTTCATCTTCTCCATTCGGTCTTCTCTCTCTCTCTCGCCTTCTCCCTCTCTGTTGTGGGTTTATTTGGATGCTTGGGTGGCTTTTGATTTTGGCATTTCGTCCTTCCATTGTGTTTGGTCTTCTGTCTCTCTTTCTTTACGTTTTGTCTTCTCCTTCTCTGTTGTTCTTTCCGTGTGGTTCTTTGTGTGGGTTTGTTTGAGACCTTTGGCTTGCTCTCTGTGTGGGTTTGTTTGTTTCGGTGGGGATGTTATTGTGGGTTCAAAGTTGAGGTTTTTTTGTTGGTTTGGGTTCAAAGTTGAGGTTTTTTCCTGGTTTTGGAAGAGTTTGAAGGGTTTCGGATTTTTTTGGGTGTGTTGTGTGCCTTTTTTGGGGGGCTTTTTGGTGTTGCATTTTGGTCAGTTTGAAGGTGTTTGGAACGTTTCTCTTACTTCTCATTTTGCCTTTTCGTTTTCTACTCATGGATCTTGGTGCTATGTGGGTTTGTTTCGGACGTCTGGATTTTTTTTCATTTTGCCATTTTGGTGGTGCTTGTCGAAAAGTAAGGGTTTTTCCAAAAGTTTTGGTTTTTTTGGGGGTTGAAAGTTGTGTTTTTTTGTGGGTTCAAAGTTGCGGTTTCGTTTTGGTGGGGATGTTGTTGTGGGTTCAAAGTTGAGATTTTTTTGCTGGTTTGGGTTCAAAATTGAAGGGGTTTCGGATTTTTTTGGGTGTATCTTGTGTGTTTTTTTTGGATTTTGGGTGGTGCATTTTGGTCGTTTTGGAGGTGTTTGGAACGTTTACCTTGCTTTTCATTTTGCCTTTCCATTTTCTGCGTATGACTCTTGGTGCTATGTTGGTTTGTTTGGGACGTTTGGGTTGCCCTTTCGGTGGTGCTTGTCAAAGAGCAACGGTTTTTCCGAAAGTTAATTTTTTTGCAAGTTGAAAGTTGCGATTTTTTGTGGATTGAAAGTTGCGATTTTGTTTTGGTGGAGATGTTGTTGCGAGTTCAAAGTTGAGGTTTTTTTGCTGGTTTTGGAAGAGTTTGAAGGGTTTCGGGTTTTTTTGGGTGCGTCTTGTGTTTTTTTTTTTTTTGTGGTGCATTGAGGTTTTTTTACTGGTTTTGGAAGGGTTTGAAGTTTTTTTTTGCTTTGATCCCGTGGTCAATGATGCTCTTCGTTTGGTTTGTTTTAGTTTCATTAAATTTACATTTTTTGTTATTTTCGGTTTGATTTCGTGGTCGATGATGCACTTTCTTTTTGTGAAAAGCAGTATAAAGAAAGCGGATTGCCTTTCCGTGTTCTTCTTGTATTTTATCCATCGTATTATTGTGGTGGTGGTTGAATGTTGTTTGCGGATTTTAGGTAATTGTTTTAATTCTGGTTTTTCATTTTTTTATGGTTATATGTTTACCTATTACATATATACGGAGTGGGGGTTCTATTTTAAATGGATGTGACATCTTGTGGTCAGTGCATTAATGATGCTCTGAGTCCTCCGGTTACTGTTGGTGGTTTCGAGAATTGCATTTTTGAGATTTTTTCTCAATAATCATGTAGATATTTTTTATGCGGTTTTAAAGATTTGTTTTTTTTTTTTTATATTTAATTTGATAGCTTGTTAGTTTCTTGGTTCCTTTTGTTTTGTTTGTTCTGCTGTTCTTTTTTGGTTTCGTTGCTACATTCTGATTTTGAAGATTTTTTTTTTTTTTAATATTCGATTGGACAGCTTTTTAGTTTCTTGGTTGCTTTTGTTTTGTTGGTTCTACTGTTCTTTTTTCGTTTGGTTGGTGCATTCTTGTTTCATTTTTATATGTATGTGACATTCAGTTTCTAAATTTGAGTTCCCGAGAAAGCTTCTGAAATATCTTTTTGTTGTTAGTTTCTTGGTTCCTTTTGTTTTGTTGGTTCTGTTGTTCTTTTTTGGTTTTGTTGCTACATTCTGATTTTGAAGATTTGTTTTTTTTTAATATTCGATTTGACAGCTTTTTAGTTTTTTGGTTCTTTTTGTTTTGTTGGTTCTACTATTCTTTTTTATTTTGGTTGGTGCATTCTCGTTTCATTTTTATATGTATGTGACATTCAGTTTCTAAATTTGAGTTTTCGAGGAAGTTTCTGAAATATCTTTTTATCTTTTTCTAGATCTGTCTGAACTGTTTGTCAGGTTGAGAGGGTGGATTGAGTGTTTGGGTTTTTGTGTCGTCAGTGTATTGGGGATGGGAAAAGGAGATTTGAATCATTTTATTTGTATTTTCTGTGCAAAAGTCTTTTCTTGTTTTATTACTTTTGTTTTTGTGCGTCCTTCCTTCCAGATCCATACTTTATGTCCATACTTATATAAACTGTTATATATCCTTTATCAAACACTACCTCGCTTTCGATTCTCTCATGTTGTTTTCTTTTTGATCGCGTATACCAAATACTACCTCGCTTTTCTATTCTCTCAATGTTTTCTTTTTGGTCAAGGGTTTTGTATTAAAAAACCAAGATTGGATTTGGAGTTCTAAACTACAGTATCGCCACAGTAATTCCCCGCCCCCCTCCATTTTATCTTTCTGTGCATTTTGTGCTGTGTTTTTTTTTGCCCTTATTACGGTTTGTTTCTGTGCGTTGGGGATTGTATTTCTTACCGTTTGATATTTTTAGTTTCATTGTGAGGTCGATGATGCACCCCCTTTTCCTGAAAAATTGTATGTGAAATTGTCTTTCAGTGATATTGATGTATTTTTTTCGCGGTATTATTTTGGCATTCATTTTTGCAATACCTTCGGTTGTTAAATGTACCTCCATTTTGTTGTGATGTATATGTTGTGTAGAGTTTATTTGTAAATATTTACAGTTTTAAGAAGCAAGTTTTATTCATCTATTTTTTTTTTACTTTCCATTCTTTATATGTGAGACCACGGTTTATCTGTGTTCTTTTTTTATGTTTCTTTTGTCTGAGACCACTGGTGATTTGTGTTGTGTGTTTCTCCCTTCTGTCATTAAAGTTGTTCAATTATTTTTTGACATTTCTTTGTTGTGTAGAGTCTATTTGTAAATACTTGCAATTTTGAAAAACGAAGTTTTATCTTTTTTTTTTTTCATATCCTGTTGTTTGCTGAGATCACAATTTATCTCTTTTATTTTCTGATGTAGCTTCTGTTTGAGACCACGGGTTATTTTTGTAGTGTTTTTCATTTGTCATATTTTTGCATTTTGAATATTTTTTGGGTGGTTTAATGTCTGGTTATGTTGTTATGTTTGGATTTGTAGCTTTGGTTATTTGTAGTCTTGTGTTTGTACTTTCTGTTGTTCAAATTTCTCAATTTTTTGTTGTTTCTGTGTTGTGCAAAGTTGATTTATAAATAGTTGCAGTTTGGGAAAATGAAGTTTCATTCAGTTTTTTTGTCGCTTCTTTGTTGTGTAGAGTCAATTTCTAAATACTTGCAGTTTTCAAAAACGAAATTTTATTCATTTTTTTTTCTACATTCCATTTGTTGTCTGAGACCATGGTTTATCTCTTTTCTTTTATGATATAACTTCTGTCTGAGACCATGGGTAATTTTTGTTGTATTTTTCATTTGTTATATTTTTGCATTTGAATATTTTTTTTCTTGGTTTAATATTTGGTTATGTTGTTCTGTTCACATTTGTTGATCTGGTTATTTGTGTTATGTTTTTGTGCCTTCTGTTGTTAAAGTTCCTCAATATTTTTTGTTGTTTGTCTGTTGTGGAGAGTTCATTTTTAAATGCTTGCAGTTTTGAAAAATGAAATTTTATTGAGTTTTTTTTTTAAACATTTGTTTATTTATATCTGAGGCCACTTTTTATCTCTTCTTTTGTCAAACAATGTTTGAAACTTCCTGTCTTGTAGACAATAGAGGAGAATTATCTTGAAGAAATGTCTGTCAAATTGCTTGACTCTCAAAGTCTCTTCGGCTTTGAGAATTGTTAAGGTCGGGGAGTTTGTGACAGTTAAGTAATTAGGCTAAAATTTAGAGATTTATTCAAAATCATTCTCCCTTGTTATCTACTAACGATAGGAAAAAGTTATTTGTGTTGTGTGTGCACTTTCTGTTGTTAAAGTTCCTCAATATTTTTTGTTGTTTGTCTATTGTGCAGTGTTCATTTCTAAATACTTACAGTTTTGAAAATTTAAGTTTTATTCAGTTTTTTTTTAACATTCCATTATTTATATGTTAGGTCACGGTTTATCTCTTATTTTGTGATATAGCTTCTGTCTGAGACCACATGGTAGTTTTGTTGTGTTTTTCATTTCTTACATTTTTTTTTTATGTTTTAAACATTTAGTTATGTTGTTCCATTCAGATTTGTAACATCTTTCAACATTTCTTGACTTTTTTATGGTTGAAGATCTTTGTGGATGTTTCGATACATTTTTGTTGTTTGGCATCTTTGTGTTGTTGTTTTTGGCTTGTGCTGACTTGGTTCTGAAATTTGTTTCCTTTCTTATTTGCTTTTAATTGTTCTAATTTGTTTATCTTTGGTGCAGGCAAGATTGAAGTACTGTTTTCGTGGTCTGTTCATTTAAGGTTTGTGTTATATTATATGTTTCTTTAATTGAACTAAATTTTGGTTTGATATTTAAACATATTAGATGTTGTTGTTATGTTGATGTTGGTCTTTTTGATGTAGATGTTTTGATTTGAATATACTTCAGATCCTACAGTGGAATTATGTTTTCATTTTAAATGTATATATTGTAGTTATTCCTAATTTTATGTATTTTGTTTCTTAGTTTATGGTTTAATATTGAAATGATTTTTGTATTTGTATATATATTTAAGTTCCATTTGCTGGTGTTCTGAATTTAAGTTGTTCTTTTTGTCTAACATGGTTGGAAGTTTTGTTTTGCTGAATTTCAAGATTTTTATTTTTTTATACTCGATGTTCCCAAGATTGTATGTTGTTGGGTTTGTTAGTTCAGAACAAACCATTGCTTCCATCTTAAATACTTTCGAAATATTAAAATCTTTTATATTATTTTCTTTAATATTATATTTATAGTTATATGATGCAAATATGTTTTAACATATTATATAGTTTTTATTTGTTTTATGACCTTTTGTTATCAATGGTTACAAAAGATTACATTATCTAGAAAGCATTGCCTTTGCATAATTTTCTTTACTTTTGCATCTTTAACTTGCTAATATCCAGTCATGACTTTCCATGCCTTTATGTGCTTTTTCATTAAACTTGTATAAAAAGACAAGGTTATGGTTTAAGGTTTTGACTGGATTGTTTATAAAAATCATGATTATTTAAGTATGGCGAGAAATAAATGATGTCAAAAAAATCATATCTGCACAAGGATGCTGGGTTCAATGAGAGATTTTTATATAATAGCAGAAATTAATTGATCAACTTTCCTTTTTATTTTATCGTCTATACTGCTAAAAAACCATATCTTAAAATTTTTTTTACTTGTCCAAACGTTCAAAAAAGGCATGAAAGAAGTGACTACCAATTTTCGAGTTTTTGTGTATTTTGTTTTCCTATCATTGATCTCTTGCGTCCTATCGTCTAAATAGAAGAAATATCTATTTTATTATTTGTAAGATGGTTATATTAGTTATACATTATAATGCAAGAGCTAATGTTATAATGGAATTACTTAAACATTTGGGATGTTCCTCCATTGCAAGAATATGTCAAGTAAAATTCATTTGTTTATTCACTTGTGAACTCAAATTGACACTCATCTTACTGTTTAAAACTTTCACATAACGTAAACAAACGATTTTCGTTTAGAGGTTCATTTTCCTGCAATGGAGGAATGTTCTCAGTGTTTTCTGTAATGCATTCATAATGACCTTTAGCAATTATAACGATTTTCGTTGCAATGGAGCAATTGCTTCTTTTCTTCAATGCATATGTAATGTTATTTATTTGTATTCTTTTAATTTTCCATTTTTACAGCCCAATGTACCAGATGGTTTCATTTTTCTTAATTTCATTTGTATTGCTAAGTAGTCATCGGTAAACATCTTAAAAAAAATTAAAAAAATTATTTAATATTTAACTTTTTTCAATTTTGATTAAAATTCTTAATTTTTCAGGAGTATTTTTTTAATCATTTCTATGTGGAATCAACAATTTAAAAATTATCTCAAGTTAAATTTTTTTATTTAACAAAGATAAAATTTTGTTAATGTGAATTTCGTACAACTGGTTTGGAAAAGTGTGGTTAATGGTACACTAGGATGAAAAACTGATACTAAAACAAACTTTTGTCGAAAGTTAAAATGTAAGTTCCATTATGATTTTCGGGTAAATTTTAATGAAATATTTACAATTTTCTTTTTTATTTTTCACTTAAACATTTTTCTATAACCTGTCTGATTTTGGGTTTTGATATTAGTCCCACCATCAAATATTCATACCACTTAAACATTTCACAAATTGATTTTGTTTTTTGTTTTGGATGATTCTTTGAATTTACAAATTCTTCTTAACAAATTAAAATTAAAATTTGTAATATACTATTGACACTTTTATTTTATGAACTTTTTTATTCAGGACAAATTTCATTTTGTTGTAGATTGGAAAGTTTTATATGGCTTATTTTTAAGAGTGGATATTATGTATTTTTATGTTAAAAGTATTGTTAAAAGTGCTGTTTCTAAAGTTGTTTGTTTCAACAAAGAGTTTTTTTTTTCTTTTTTTCTTTTTAACTGGTTTATAATTTATCTTCTTGTTTAACTTTGTTTAACATTTCTCTGTATAAATTTCTATAAAACAATTAAAAAACCCAATTAGGCAAACGTGCATTGCAGGTTGTGCCTCCAATAGTATATATATATATATATATAAGCAATTTGGACTACAACAACATATTTTCATTATAATCTTGCCGTGTGCGTGATCTGATCGTGAAAAACAACCAAAAGATAGGTCCTGAGAGGCAATATATTGGCCAATGATTGGGGAAAAAATATTTATCTGGGGTTTTTATTCAAGTGGTTCATCATAAAAGTCTTAAATAGATAAATTTTATGGAAATTTTTATAAAAAAGTAAATTCTATTTTAAAAAATTGTAAATGAATTATTATTTATTAGTGGAGTACACTTTAACTCCATTTTAAAAAATTGTAAAAATGGGCAACTCCATTTAGATACAAGTTGTAAATAGGCAACTTTATTTTAAAAAATTTATATAAAATTTATCTATTTAAAACTTGTACCTATCATTACTTTTAACTAAAAATCTTATTCGACTTATAATAACACGTCCCCTTTAACATATCCTATTTATAATTTCTTATTGAAAAAAAGAAGAAGAAAACATTTCAAATCATTTGTCATCCCCATGCAAAACATAGGGTTAAATAACTTTATATATTTGTAGGCTTTTTCCTAATTATATTAAAATGACTAATATCTACTATTAGAGCATTGACGATGATCTCCTTCAAAATTTGACTAAAAGTTATGGTTTTAATTAAAGCTAAAAACAATTGAGAGGTTAATTCACATTTGACTATTATCCAAAAATTAAAATAATAATATAATATTATATATTTTAATAATAATTTATTTATTTATTTTTATTTTACAAATACACTCCATATATTAATTAATAGTTTAGTTTTTACTTGAAATTATTGTTTTCCAACTATTTTTTTCTCAACCTAATTATCTAATAGTAGATATTGAGAATATTTTTAGGATAAAATATTATTTTAGAGATGAATAATGGCTGGTCAAATTTGGAACAATGAATGAATTTATTGTATCTCAAAAGTGAAGTTTTGACTACTCCAATGCAGATCACTTTTAAGCTACTTAACCAAAATTTGACTAGGTACTGACATTTTCTTATACCATATAAACATACTTAAAATTCCCACTCAATTTCCACAGTCTTAAAATTCCTCAAAATCTATATTTCATTCAAATACTAAAGTTTTTTTAAAAAAACAATATTCATAATAAATTTGTCAAAAAAAAAAAAAAGAAGAAAAAAGACATACAGCCTAGGTAAGATTCACATAATTTTAAATATTATTTACTATATCGCATCTCAATTTTTTTTTTTTAAAAAATCACATCTAAATATTTGATATCCACGTCTAAAAATTCCATATCTAAATGTGGTGTGTGATGCGTAGAGATGATGAATATAATTTTTCATTTTATAATGGGACTCGCCACTTTTTAAAAAGAAATATTATACTTATCATTCACACACACCGGACACCACACATAATTATTTATTTATTTTTTATTTTTTTCTCTTACTAAATGTATGGTGTACGAATGACGAGTTGAATAATTAATTAGTTTATGAAGAATAAAATTAAAAAAAAATAAAAAAAATTAAATAAGTGTGGCGTGTGGGGATGATGAGTAGCAAATCCTATAAAATTGTTGTCTTAAAAAGATTTTATAAATTTTTTATATTATCCAATATTATTTATTAAGGGGATGTTTGGAAACATATCTCATCACATCTCATTTTCTTCTCAAACATTATTTAAACACAAATACTTTCAAATTAATAATTACAATTTTCTCAAACTAATCATTACAACTTTCACAATTTTTTAAATAAAAAATAAAAAATAATTCAACTTTTCAAATATCAAAAACAAAAATAATATTAAATTATATTCTAACAATATTTTAACTTTACAATATTTTGTATTCAACTTTTTATCTCTCATTTTTCAAAATACAATAAATACTTAACTCAAATTATCTTATTATTATTCACAAAATATTTAACTATTATTCACAAAATTATTATTTCATCTCATTCCCCAAACATCCCTTAAGGACAATAATGATTAATTTGAAAGTATTTGTGTTTAAGTGATGTTTGGGAAGAAAATGAGATGAGATGATAATACAATTTTGAGATTCGGCCTCGTTTGAATAGTAAGATGAGATGAACATACTTTAGATGAAAGTTGCAAAGTTGCTTAATTTTTAATATTATTATTATTTTCGGATTTAAAAAAATTAAAATATTTAGTATATTTTATGTGAAAATTTTAAAAAATTATAAAATAATATGAGATGAGATGAAACTATTTCTATATTGAAATAGGGCAAAATTATTTTACAAACAAATCCTTCATCTTATATACAAACAAACTCAATAACCTAACATCGGACAAAAAATAATAATAACGACCCTTCTTGACTTGAGGTGTTGCAATCACTCCTCACTTAATCTTAGCTATTCCAAAAGTCTCACCAAATCCCTATACTTCTTGCAAGTCCCACATCTCGAGATTCTAATACTTGAAGGTTGCACAAGCTTGGTTGAGCTTCACGAGTCCATTGGTCATCTAGACAGACTTGTTTCGTTGAATTTAGAAGGATGCAAGAACCTTCGGAGTCTTCCAAGAAGCATTTCTAACTTAAAATCTCTTGAAACTCTCAAGTTGTCCGGCCGCTTAAAACTCAATGAGTTACCTTGGATACCAAAAAGTTTAGATGCCATGAGTTTGGTACGAGCTTCTATTATTGGATTCTGTTCTTTGGGAAGACTAGTTCTCAGTAACTGTAATTTGTCTGAAGACGAGATTCCCATTGATCTTGGGAGTTTATCTTCACTCCAAAAACTGGATTTATCAGAAAACAATTTTCGCAACCTACCTCATTGCATTAGCCGTCTTCCTAAATTATACTCTTTGTTTTTAAGAAATTGTACATCTCTTCAATCAATCTTAGAACTCCCAGCAAATATCAAGTTCCTTATTGCAACTGGATGCTCATCAATGGAAAGGCTCTCAATTTTGTCGAGGTCAAAAGTTATTATTCTTTCTCTTCGTAACTGTTGCAAACTGGTTGAGATTCAAGGCTTGAGTTTGGAATCCTTTTCAATCATTGAAATGTTTGGGTGCTACAGTTTATCATCTGATTTTAAGACGAGTCTTCTACAGGTTCTCTCTCTCTCTCTCTCTCTCTCTCTCATTTAATAATGTTTAACTATTTTTTTTTTCAAATAGTGTCCATCGACCAAGTGTGCTGCTCAATTACGTCTACTTTCCCTCCCTGGTAGTGAGGTTCCGAATTGGTTCAGCCATCAGAGAACTGGATCTTCGATATCCTTTCATGTACCTTCTCCTTCTGAGGGCGAGATCCGTGTATTACTTATTTGTGCTGTTTATGCTAGCAAGAAAGAATCTCATCCGCGGTGGACTAAAAATCATGTGATAATCTACAACGAAACTAGAGGCTACCGACATGTTCTTTTGCCAGAAGAGTTCGACTTTCCTGTAAACAATTCAGATAATTTATTTTTATTCCAGACGCATCTTATAGGAAATAACCTGGAGATGGTACCAGCTCCAGAAAGAAAATTGGAGATGGTAAGTGGAGAGGAAATTGAGATATCCTTCCAACTTTGGAGCTCAATTGAAGTGAAGAAGTGTGGAGTTCATCTACTGGTTGACAAGCCAAATGTAATAGATAAAGTGATAAATATGAATTTTCTCTTGAAAGTTATATGATTTATCTTCCATTGAATTCATCTCCTACTTTTGCAGGCGCATAATCTTCCTATCTCAGACTTACAGGAGAAAATTGAGTTGGTGAAGCTGATGAATTCTGAATTGGTATGATAGCCATTACATTAAAAAGGCAGATATTTTAATATTTACCAGAAACTTCTTGGGCTAAAGGAATTCTTTTTTTCCTGCGAGTAATTTTTCCGTTACTGCTGTTGATTTCAGGAATCTCTGAGAAAGTTCTTAGCTTGAATATTGAGGTTAATCTCTTCCCTCCCTTCCTTGACCTCGACATTTATGTGAGTATATTAGATATTATTGATCTGACGTTATTTTTTACTTATTTTTTTAATGTCTTGAATATTTCATATTACTCATTTATAGAGTTTTACACTTCAAAATAGAATTCCTAAGTTGATACACACTTCTGAGTATTTGACCAAAATGTACAAACAGAAGCCTCATTTGCCAATTGCTTTATAAACGTATATCAAGCTTCTGATCAACTATGAGTGTTGATGAGGGAAAGAAGTGTTTGAATAAACTTACGTACTGTTAGCTTTATTGGCCTTTTGGGAACAATGTTTGAGAACGAATTAACAGAAATTTTGATTGAATTTTAATCCAACAAAGAAAAAAGGGAAAAAATTGTCTCCAGAGTTGTTGTTCAAAGTGCTAAAATCATGAGAAATGATAGTTGCAGTCGTGAGTGTGCAAGTGCCGTATAATCACTTTAAAAAAAAGTAAATAAATTCAGGACTCATATGAAAAAATAATAATTTTTTAACAGTAAATTTTATTATTTTTAAAAATGACAGCACAATGTTTGCGTACTTCACGCTTACATGTAGCATTAATCTAAAATCATATTGAGTTAGACTTTAAGCCTCAATAAGTTGTTACGTAATTCCATGATTTGATTCGGTAACAATTTCTAGGTGTAATCTGCAAAAATCAATGTTCTTATGCGATTAGTACCATTCTTATTAGAGGTCATGTCTAATGAACAATCGGCTTTCCACGCTGTAGGTACACGGCGTCATTGTTAATGATTTTATGAAGAAAATAATGCAGCCCCTGTTGTTTAGGCATGTCTTCTTCCCACGGGAGTTAATGAAGAAGCTGTTTAGACTGATTGATTATAAAATAATTTAAAGAATTGTAATAAAATTGTAATTGTATCATTACTTTTTAAGAAATGATACTTGCAGTCGTGAGTGTGTAAGTGTTGTGCAGTCGTTTTGAAAAAGTGAATAAATATGAGACCCACATAAAAAGAAATTAATTTTTTAATAGTGGACCTCACTATTTTTCAAAACGACTATACGGCGTTTACACATTCTATAATTGTATGTATCATTACTCTTATTTTTTTTTCAACTAACATTAAAGAACATGTAACTTTTGTACCCCCACTTTTTTAACATTCAAACATGTAACTTTTGTACCCCCACTTTTTTAACATTTTTTTTTTTCGATCTCCTTTGTAACTTTTTTACACTGCGTAGCACTTTTTTTTTTTAATGAAAAATATCATAAAAATGTGAGAAATGCTTTAATTATAAATTTTTTTTATAAAAATATGACGTGACTTGATATATTATAAAATAAATTTAAGATATTATATAAAATCATATCAATTTATTAATTTATTTAAATCATATCAATTTATTAATTTATTTTTTTCAAATCTTTTCATGATTCTAGTACTTTATAAAGGCTCACACTTTTATGACATTTCATCACATCCTCTTATATTCTTGTTTTTAATTCAATGTAATCTGAATCTAAAAAATCCCATGAATGAGCACGACGCAGCCAATCACTTGTTTGTAAAGTCATGTACATTTTCCCCCCAAGTAAACATATGAAAAGGGAATTCATATGTTCTCAAACAAAGAAGATCATCAACAGGCAGTGACTGCTTACAAAACCATAGACCAGAAGAAATATGAATCCCATTATCATGGGACTTCTTGGTATTATCATGGGACTTCTTGGTTGATCAAACAAGTGGATAAGTCTATCTATGAACTTGAGATTCCGATATTGTGAGTTGTTTAGGATCTAAAACTTCGAAAATAGACGTTACCTATGTGCGTTCAATTTATTACATGTCTAATGTTGATCGGAAGATACTTTAAGGTTTGGATCAACAAGTTTAAACGTACCGATCGAATTACAAAACAATGCAAATTCAATCATTAAACGAACTAGAACGTACGTATCATATTCTTCGCTTTGGACTATCCTTTTCTGCGAAATTTCATGGGGTCTTCTACTCAGTTCGCCAACAATGAACTCAACCAGTCAAAAGCGAGTCGGTGGGGAATGGTGATGACTGAAAAGTCTTCTCAAGTCAAGATAGCTCATTCTTTTCTTTTTTCTTCCTTTTCTTTTCACATGAATAACTTTCCCTTTTTACCTACTTTTACTTTGGTTTGGTTGTTTCAGAAACCTAATTCAAGTCGGTCTCGGCTATAAATCCCAGAAGGAACTGAGCGTTAAACCCATTTTCTTTCGGTTCTCTCGAGCACTTGAGCACCGACAGCGACTCCGTACTCGGGCCTGGCAGCAAAAGTGGCCAGAAGAGAATCCGAGGGTGGTGGTGCAGGCTCATGAAAGGCTTCCACACGATGCTTTGAAGATATTGACGTTGGGCGCTTTATCTACCCGGCCTACTGTTAATTTGCTGATTTGTCTCTTTTTCCCGGTCCAATCTAACTCGACCGCAACCAGCACCTCCTTTTCCATGGCTGATCAAACCTTTCCATCATCTTCCAAGCCTCATTCGAATCATTGGGATCGCGATGTCTTTCTGAGCTTCAGAGGCGAAGACACCCGCAAGAACTTCACCGATCATCTCTACTCTGCCTTGGTGCGTGCAGGAATTCACACTTTCCGAGATGACGATGAACTCCCACGAGGGGAGAACATCTCTACTGAACTGCTGAACGCCATTCGTGGATCAAGGATTTCTATTGTTGTTTTCTCTAAAGGTTATGCTTCTTCCAAGTGGTGCCTCGATGAACTTGCGGAGATCCTCAACTGTACGAAAACCAGAGGTCACACTCTTCTTCCCATATTTTATCATGTGAATCCCTCAGATATACGAAAACAGACGGGAACTTTTGCCAAAGCATTTGCTAAGCACGAAAAGCGCTTTCAAGCGGATATGGAGAGGGTGCAGAGGTGGAGAAAGGCCCTTACCGAAGCTACAGACTGTGCCGGTTGGGATCTCGACGGTATTGCAAATGGGTAAATGCTATAGTTTCCTGCGCCTTTTCATGCTATTTTTTTGTCCCTTTCTTTTCTTTTAAAATTTAGATGAAAATTGATGAAGATGAAGTTGAACGTTGATCTAAAATTGGTAGAGAAAGAATTAGTTCTTGAGTTAGATTAGTTGGTGGTTTTCTATTTCATGCCCACTTTACAGTTATATAAAGATCATGCCATTTAGAGCGATCTTTGGTTCTGAAGCTCTTTTTAAAAAGATTTCGTCATACACGCTGGGCATGCTTTTACACTTGGAATATCTTATAGATTTTGTGAAGGGAAATGCTTTCTGAACCGATGATTAGTATCCATTTTTTTTCTTAATGGATAGGAAAATGAATATTATTGAATTTATGTATTTTTTTTTATAAAAATATTTAAAGATGTTAAAAAAATAATTGAAAGAAAAAAACTGCAATTGTAGTGATCTGTTGGAAGCATGATCAGTTGGAACTCTCGGTTTCAGTAGCAGTCTCCTTTTGAATAGTAGTAAAATGATTTAAGTGAAGTTGTTTTATTGGATTTTGGAAAAAGAGAAAAAAAATTGAATAAAAATATTATAAAATTAAAAAAGTGTTTGAATATAATTTTTTAATATTTTTTTTTTTGTATTGAAGATTTTAAAATTTGTATTGATTTTTGTGTTTGAATAATGATTAGGTAATGATTAGATGAAAAAGTTAAAAATTTAAAATTGAAAAATATTTGTGATTGAGTGATGATTAGAAATGAAATTCTGAGAAATTTTGAAAATTTTGAGAATGATGAGAATTCTCATGGTGTCCAAACATGCCCTGAGACACTGGAAAGGGGGAAAATTGTTTATTTCGCGACTTTGGGATAAGATAAGAAATGATACAGAAGACGCATATCCTTCTTAGATGATAACATCCTTTTGGTGCTGATGACTCTTCTATTCTTCTTCTCCTTCTTCATTTCTTGGGCTTATTTTATTGTTTTACTTTTTTTGTTTTGACATAATGATTAGGTACGAATCAAACTTCATTGACCAAATTGTTGAAGAGGTTTTCTGTAAAGTAAAACCTGATGGTTTATGTGTTGCTGAAAAACCAGTGGGATTAGATTCTCGGGTTGAAGAGATGAAAGCTTTATTAAGTCTTGGAACAAAAGACATTCGCATTGTAGGCATCTACGGGATGGGTGGAATAGGTAAAACAACCCTCGCAAAAGCTGTCTATAACCAAATATTTACTAGATTTGAAGGAAGCAGTTGTCTTTTGAATATTAAAGAAAATTCAGAGCAGTCTAATGGTTTACTTCATTTGCTAGAACAACTGATTTTTGATATTTTGAAAATGAGGAATTTGAAGGTTAACAGTGTTGATAGAGCAATCAAATTGATTGAGGAAAAATGTTTTGGCAAAAGAGTTATTCTTGTTCTTGATGATGTGGATGACTTGAAACAAATACATTCATTAGCCTTACACTTCGAATGGCTTGGTCCGGGAAGTAGAGTCATTGTAACAACAAGAGATGAACATCTGCTGACTCAACTCGGAGTAAATGCCAAATATAAGGTTAAAGAATTAAATCAGTTCGAGTCTCTTTGCCTTTTGAGTTGGCATGCCTTTGGGATGGTCCATCCAAGAGAAGCTTATCAAGACCTTTCAAGAAGTGCAGTGGAGTATGCTGGAGGACTTCCATTAGCTCTTGAGGTTTTGGGTTCTTTTCTAAAAGGAAGAAGTATTACTGAATGGAAAAACGAATTGAAAATATTGCGAAGAAATCCTCACAACAAAGTTCAAAAAATACTCCGGAGAAGTTTTGATTCACTAGATTATAGTAGAAAGGTCATATTTCTTGATGTCGCGTGTTTTTTTATTGGTATGGACATAGAATATGTCATCAAAATACTCGATGGTTGTGATTTCTTTCCAGTTAGCGGTTTCAGTATTCTCATCCAAAGGTCCCTCCTGATGATTGATGAGCAAAATAAGTTGGAGATGCATGATCTGATTCGAGATATGGGAAGAGAGATTGTTTTTGAGAAGTCACCCAATAATCCTGGGAAACGTAATAGGCTGTGGTTTCATGAGGATGTCTTAAATGTACTGCATAAACATACGGTAAGAACTAAGAACTATATGCACTTTGTATATTTGAACACTTGCACATGCAGGGACACACAAAACATACATTATATATAGGCATGCCTGTGGATTTTTCGTTTTACAAAACGTGCATATATACTTTGTATAATGTAATCCTAAACGTGTCTAAATCAAGTAAACACCCAATATATCCCAAAAAATGTAAGCAAGTGTTACTTTGCAAGATTAAAAATGTATACAATCACGTTTTAAGCTATCCTAATCATGTCTAAATCATTTAGTATTTCCAGATTATAACGAGAATATCTAGGCCTAGTCTAGTTGAAAAGGTGTTCTAGCTCTACATAAGATGAGGATGTGCATTGCTAATCCGAAAATCTTTCTTGCCAGGGATTGGAAGAAGTGGAAGGTCTCTGCCTAAATTTGCCCATACTTGAAGATGTACAAACTAAAGCATTCGCAGGCATGAAGAATTTGAGGTTGCTCCAGATCAATAGTGTAAACCTCAAGGGATGCTTCACGCACTTTTCCAAGGAGCTAAAATGGCTTTGTTGGCATGAGTGTCCCCTAAAATGTCTACCACCAAATTTTCATCTCGAGAACCTTGTCGTTCTTGACATGCAGCAAGGTAATTTCAGACAAGTCTGGAAGGGAAACAAGGTAATGATCTTACAATATCTTTTATTTCATTATTTATATTAAATGTATAACTCACATGACCTTTTCTTATCTTGTATCTTTTTAATCATTTTTTTTTGCAGGTACTTGATAAGTTAAAAGTTCTTAATCTTAGTCATTCCAAATGTCTCACTAAATTACCAAACTTCTTACATGTCCCACATCTGGAGATTCTGATACTTGAAGGTTGCACAAGCTTGGTTGAGGTTCATGAGTCTATTGGACTTCTGAAAAGAGTTGTCTTGTTGAATTTGAAAGGATGCGAGAACCTTAAGAATCTTCCAAAAAGCATTTACAGCTTAAGGTCTCTTGAAAGTCTTGATTTATCTGGCTGCTTAAAACTTGACAAGTTATCAGAAGAATTGGGAAACATGATATCTTTGACAGAGCTGCGTGCGGAGGAAACCGGTATTAAGCAATTGCCATCTTCCTTTGGCCTTTTGAAGAATCTGAAAACTGTCCTTTTATCTGGAAGTACAGGACACTCGTCAAAATCTAGGTTGTCACATTTCTTGTCGTGGATGTCACCAGAAAGATCGAACCCCATAAGTTTGTTGCCTCCTTCTGTTTCTGGGCTGCGTTCTTTGACAGTACTAGTACTCTGTGATTGCAACTTGTCCGAAGATGGGATTCCCAATGATCTGGGGGATTTAATTTCACTCGAGGCTTTGGATCTTTCAAGAAACAACTTTCGGAACCTACCTCAGTGCATCGGTCGCCTTCCTAAATTAGATCGTTTGAGTTTGAGGGGGTGTACGGCTCTTCAATCTATTTCAAAACTCCCCGCAAGTTTACAAGACTTAAATGCAAATGGCTGCACATCAATGGAAAGACTCACAGACCTCACAGACCTAAAGGAACTAAGAAATTTACGTCTTGGTGAGTGCCACAAACTAGTTGAGATTAATGGCTTGGAGAGTTCGAAATATACGTTGTACATTCAAATGCAAGGATGCAACAATTTAGCTCGTGATTACAGGATGAGCTTTCTCCAGGTTCTCTCTCTCTCTCTCTCTCTCTCTCTCTCTCTCTCTCGCTCTCTCTCTCTTCTAGGACGTTAACATTTATTTTTTTTTGGAGCAGTCATTGACCATGGGTGCTTATTTGGGTGATCTTATCGTTCTCCTCCCTGGTAGTGAAGTTCCAAATTGGTTTAGGCATCGGATGACTGGATCTTCAGTATCTTTTCATGTACCTTCGCTTATAGAGGGTGAAGTCTGCATTTTACTTTTTTGTGCTGTTCTTGCATTCGATGAAGCAACCGAACTGTTTTTGAATAAACCTTTCGTGAGAATGATTAATAAAACTAGAGGCGAGATATACTATTATTACCCATCAATCTGTGTTCTTCCTGTAACCGTTGAAGATTATTTGTTGGTATTCAAGATACCGGTTCCAAGTAATCAAGCGAAGATGGAAAGTGGAGACGAAATCGAGGTGTCCGTTGCTCGGAGAAAGGTGGACATCGAACTTTGGAAACCCGTTGAAGTGAAAAGGTGTGGAATTCATCTGCTAGTTTATGATACAGGTGTAATCATACGTGAATTTGGAAGCCGGTTCCAATGTGTCGATTCTGAAGCTACAGATGATGATGCTCTTAGGTCTTCTCTGTCTTATTTCATCAGCAGATGTTCTATGTACTGACAAAAGTTGAAATCTATCCTCAAACTCTAGCACGATCCTCCCAAAATATTAGGTTGGGGGAGGCACTGATTCTCAGAACTTATGAGTCTTCTATCTTCTAAAGTCTATATTCATAACTTCATATACATACATTTTCATCAAAAAGTAAGGTTTGAAATGCTCTATAAATATTGGAGTTTAGCTGTATATAAGCTTCATATTCTGCACACCACTTAAGAATATGTGATTTTATTATTTTACTTTCATATTTAACTCTACACACTACTTAAAAAATATGTGATTTTACTCTTTTATCCTCGTTATGAAATATGAAACATGAAGATAAAAGAATAAAATTATATATTTTTTAAGTGGTATGCAGGAGTGTGAGATTTATGTATAAACTTTTTTATATTAAAGATGGATGATAAGTATTTCATTTCCCAAGTCCTAAATTTCTTTCATACTATATTTGGCTCACGAAATTTGTGGGATTCTTTTTTTTTTTTGGCAAAATATGTGAGCGTTTAGAAGATTAGCCCGGTTTGAATACACAAAATCATCTCATTTCATCTTATCATTATAATATTTTTAAACTCTCACATCAAATATAATAAACAATTTAATTTTTTCAAATCTCTAAATAAAATTATATTAAAAAATTATACTTTAATAATATAATCGGATTACCTTTTTAATGGATTTTTAATCTCAACTTTATCTCCTTAACTATCAAGCAATTTTAACGGGTCCTTTTTATTATTAAAAATATAACATTATTCCTAAAAGTTCTTAAATGCTAAATAGTCCTATTAAATTAAAAAAAGTATAAAAAAATAGAAATTTTAGAAAACTAATATACTAATTACTAATTAGTAAGAAACAGCTTCGAGAAAAAGAAGAAGCAAACAAACAAATTAAATTCGAAAAAGAGAAAAAAAAAAAAAAAAAAAAAAGACACATTTACACATTTTCAATTTTTTTTTAAAAATATCATGTCAAAATACTTTTTCTATAATTTTGAAAAAACTTAACGGAAATCTTCGACTAACCTAGTTACTTCCAATTTTCCTCGGCAAGCGTACACGGTACAACATCCGAAGAACAGCAAATCTCTGCGTTGCCGGCCCGCACTTATAAATCCGAAACCCCAAACTATTTTTTTCGTATTCTTTCCATATTTTCCTTGTTCAGATCTCGATCCTTAATACGAGTCTTTCTCTCTGTGCTTTTCTGGGTATACAAACCCAAGAAAAATAATTCTCGCTAGTTTCCAACTCTCTGAGATCTTTTATGGCGTCCTCCAGCAAAATAGATTCCGATACAGAAGACGAGGCTCCGGAAGAGGAGGCATGTCTTTCATTTCCACCGGCTTTAACTATTTATTATTAGTAGTATTAGAATTCCATCTACACTCTTGGCCATTCTAATTGTATTGTTTGATTTGCAAATTTTAGTTATTGTACTTAATTCTCTGCTTTTGATTTATCCAGTTGAGCTGAATTCCTGAGTTAATCTGATATCCAAAACCGAATTTGGCATTTTTTTTTTTTTTTTTGTCTTTTTCAATTGCATATTAGTGCAGGTTGAGCATTTTGATGATTTCACGCTCGCCTCTTCATGGGAAAGGTAATTTATACGAACTACTAACCACCTGAACTTGCTGTATTGTTGGATTTAGATACAAGTTGTAAATAGGCAACTCTATTTTAAAGAATTTATATAAAATTTATCTATTTAAAACTTGTAGCTATCATTACTTTTAACTAAAAATCTCATTCGAATTATAATAACACGAAATCTGTTCGAATTATAATAACACGTCGCCTTTAACATATCCTATTTATAATTTCTTATTGAAAAAAAGAAGAAGAAAACATTTCAAATCATTTGTCATCCCTACGCAAAACACAAGGTTAAATAACTTTATAAATTTGTAGGCTTTTTCATAATTATATTAAAATGACTAATATCTACGATTAGAGCATTGACAATGATCTAGTTCAAAATTTGACTAAAAGTTATGGTTTTAATTAAAACTAAAACCAATTGAGAGATTAATTCACATTTGACTATTATCCAAAAATTAAAATAATAATATAATATTATATATTTTAATAATAATTTTTTATTTTTTTTATTTTACAAATACACTCCATATATTAATTAATAGTTTAGTTTTTACTTGAAATTATTGTTTTCCAACTATTTTTTTCCTCAACCTAATTATCTAATAGTAGATATTGAGAATATTTTTAGATTAAAATATTATTTTAGAGATGAATAATGGTTGGTCAAATTTGGAAAAATGAATGAATTTATTGTATCTCAAAAGTGAAGTTTTGACTACTTCAATGCAGACTATTTTTAAGCTACTTAACCAAAATTTGACTAGGTACTGACATTTTCTTATAGCGTATAAACATACTTAAAATTCCCACTCAATTTCCACAGTCTTAAAATTCCTCAAAATCTATATTTCATTCAAATACTAAAATTTAAAAAAAAAACAATATTCATAATAAATTTGTCAAAAAAAAAGAAAAAGAAAAAAGACATACAGCCTAGGCAAGATTCACATAATTTTAAATATTATTTACTATATCACATCTCAAATTTTTTTTTAAAAAAATCACATCTAAATATTTGATATCCACGTCTAAAAATTCCATATCTAAATGTGGTGTGTGATGTGTAGAGATGATGAATATAATTTTTCATTTTATAATGGGACTCACCACTTTTTTTAAAAAAAAAATTATACTTATCATTCACACATACCGGACACCACACATAATTATTTATTTATTTATTTATTTATTTATTTTTCTCTTACTAAATGTATGGTGTACGAATGATGAGTAGAATAATTCAATTAGTTTATGAAGAATAAAACAAAATAAAAATAAAAAAAAATTAAATAAGTGTGGCGTGTGGGGATGATGAGTTGCAAATCCTATAAAATTGTTGTCTTAAAAAGATTTTATAAATTTTTATATTATCCAATATTATTTATTAAGGGGATGTTTGGAAACATATCTCATCACATCTCATTTTCTTCTCAAACATTATTTAAACACAAATACTTTCAAATTAATAATTACAATTTTCTCAAACTAATCATTACAACTTTCACAATTTTTTAAATAAAAAATAAAAAATAATTCAACTTTTCAAATATCAAAAACAAAAATAATATTAAATTATATTCTAACAATATTTTAACTTTACAATATTTTGTATTCAACTTTTTATCTCTCATTTTTCAAAATACAATAAATACTTAACTCAAATTATCTTATTATTATTCACAAAATATTTAACTATTATTCACAAAATTATTATTTCATCTCATTCCCCAAACATCCCTTAAGAACAATAATGATTAGTTTAAAAATATTTGTGTTTAAGTGATGTTTGGGAAGAAAATGAGATGAGATGATAATACAATTTTGAGATTCGGTCCCGTTTGAATTGTAAGATGAGATAAACATACTTTAGATGAAAGTTGCAAAGTTGCTTAATTTTTAATATTATTATTATTTTCAGATTTAAAAAAGTTAAAATATTTAGTATATTTTATGTGAAAATTTTAAAAAATTATAATAATGATATGAGATGAGATGAAATGAAACTGTTTCTATATTAAAATAGGGCAAAATTATTTTACAAACAAATCCTTCATCTTATATACAAACAAACTCAATAACCTAACATTGGACAAAAAATAATAATAATAATAATAAACGACCCTTCTTGACTTGAGGGGTTGCAATCACTCCTCACTTGTCACCATTCACCGTGGACTTACTTTTTGACTCGGCGAGTCACCGTTGACGAACTCAGTCGAAGATTCCGTGAAATTTCACAGGAGAAGGCTTCCAATATATTGTTTCCTCACGAAAATGATTGATACTTAAATATTTTCTTTTCCAACATTTGAGTATAATAGCAGATACCTTTTGTTTATAGTTTGATAATGATAGTAGAATTCAATTTATCTTTATTTTTTTATTTATTTATATATACAAAAACGATACACAACGATTTCCACAATTCTTTACACAATATATTTAAACGAGTGATATTTTTTTATAAGATTATTTATAAAAGTAATATAATTTTATAAAAAAACATTTTATTTAAAAAATAGTTGTATGAAAAATTATAGAAAAAAGTATATAAGTGTAAAAAGTGTGTTTCAAAATATTTTCAATACCTCGAATAAGGAGAGAGAAAATATTGCAAAAAAGGCTTAAAAGTAAGAAAAAACAATACACAAAGTAAAGGAAAAGGGAAAAAAAAAAAAAAAGCTTCCAACCAGAGCGGAATTTAAAATTAAAAAATCTAAAAATATTTATTATATTAAACAAAGTATTTCTTCTTTTTCTTTCATTATTTTTTAAAATATATTTATCAAAAGATGTTTATTATTCATCAAATATATCAAAACCTCATCTTAGAAATATTTTACAACTATTCACTAACGTTTCAGATATGAGATGAGATGAGATAAGTTGAGATTAAAGTTAAAAAGTTAAATAAAATATTGTTAGAATATATTTTTTAATATTATTTTTGTTTTAGGATTTGAAAAAGTTGAATTGTTTATTTTATTTTGTGTGGAGATTTAAAAAAGTTGTAATGATGAGATGAGATGAGATGAAATGTTTCCTGAAAACAAACAAGGCAGCCTTATTTTTTATATACTTGTTGATATAAAAACGTCTAACATCAACTACTTTAAAAAAGATCGATTTCTCGAGGATACAAATAGCACAATTTCAAATATAATTATTCATTGTCTTAAATATGTGTCTAACATCCATGTTATTAAAAACTCCCATCTCTTGTAAGAAGGATAAAGTTAAACTTTGATGGAGCTTTATTTCCTAGTACAAATACTGTCGGTATTGGTGTTGTTACGTGTGATCATAATAGTGTGGTTTTATTTGCTTTAAGTAAGAAGGATTTGGGTGTTTTTGATGTGAATGATATTCGAGTTTTTGCAGTATTGAGAGGACTACAGATGATATCCTACTCGAATATTTCTAATCTCATATTGAAAGGAGATTCGTTGACTGTAATTGAAGTCGTAAAGTTTAGGACACTTTTATGATTTTCTGCACAGGAACCTCTTATACAGAAAATTCATCTTCTTCTTACTTATTTTAAAAACTTTTTGAGTTTTTTTGTATTGGAAGACAAAGTAATGAAGCTGCACATTTGCTAACAAGATATGCCCACGAATTTGCAGATACAACACAATAGCGACATTCATGTCTCGGTGTTGTTTTGAATAGAGTGTTCGTGGCCATGCTGACAAGTAATATCCAGGTTTTATGCATTGTACTTATTATTATTTTCGGTACTGAGTGTTTGCATGTATATTTGACCTTGAACAACAAGTAAATGATATTTGTCTTTGTATTTAAAGAAGGAAAAAGAAAAAAAAATATCGATGCTTTAATTTTTTTGAAAATTTGAATGAATGTCATAATAATTAATATGTTAACCAAAAGAGTCAAAGACTTGCATGGAGCAAAATTCCTTACAATTCTCGATAAGGGACGTTTGGATATAGAGACGGTTTCGTCTCGCCTCATCTTATCTTATTATTATAATTTTTTTTTAAAATTTTTCACATAAAATATAATAAATAATTTTTTTTTTTCAAATTTCAAAATATTAATAATATTTTATTTAAATTTCAACTTTCATCTAAAATCATCTCATTTCATTTCATTGTCAAACGGGGCAAATCTTACATTCAAACATGTCATAATCAAATATGGATAATGATAAGTTTATTATCCTCCTACTATCATTTTACTATTCTATAGTATATTTGAAATTTTAATTTTTTTATTATTTTTCTTTTAAGTATTTTTTGACATCCTTAATCATTAAGAAAAAATTAAAAAATATACAACTTCACTAATAGTCACTTCCTTAACTATTAAATAATAAAAAAATAAAATAAAATAAAAGGAATAATAAATAGGTGGTAAGAGGGTAGTAAGTAGGGGTGTCAATATGTGACACGACCCGTTAACCCAATACGAACACAACACGATAATAACGAGTTTGCGTTTAGTCTTAACGGGTTTGGATCAAAATTGATTGACCCGTTATGACACGATTGCTTAACTGGTTGATAACAGGTCAACCCGTGAAGAAAGTTAAAGTTACAATTATACTCTTACACCTAAAAGTAAAATTGTTGAGATTTTAATTTCGATATTTGTGTTGTTTGAATTGTAATTTTGGACTTGTATTTAGTTTTATATTTTTTTTTATAGATATTCTGATTTTAATATTTATATAAAATTATACTAAACTTAATCAGGTCAAACGGATTAATTTCGGGTATATTCAACCCCTTTAAATAAACGAGTTGAAACGGGTCAGGTTAAACTATTTCATAGTATTCACTAACGGGTCAAAACGAATTGACACGACACGACCCATTATGTTAATGAACCGTGTTTGAGTTTGAGATTTTGATAATATTATAAGCTTAACAAGTCGTGTTCAGGTTGACTTATATAATATAATATAGATATCTTGACACAAATACTCTACTTAGTCTCATGTTAATACGATATAACCCTACTACCTATCAGTAACCCTAACATTATTCATCAAATATATCTGGAAAAAAGAAAGAAAACAAATACTCTCATTAGTCTCATGTTCCGAAGGATCCGCGTGAAGACCGACGAAGAATTTTCCCACTCACTTTCGCCTTGTCTCCTTTTCCGCGCATGGAATGAAAACCAAATCCAATCCCATAGACTTGGCGTCAAACATAAATTTACGTTAACGTTCCAAACTTGGCCACATTTCCTTACCTCACTACTTTCCCGAATTATCCAGCACTTCTAGCACCCATGGATCACCAAAGAGGTCCATACCACCACTGCGATACGAAGTTTCAAGCGGAAGCTGGAGCCTGAATTCGAACACCAAAACGAGCATCGCAAGCTTTTCGTTGTCCAAGACCAGGACAAACAACGTACGGTTTTCGCCGCACTCACATAAAATAGATTTCACTATCTGTATGTATGTCTTTGTGTATGTTATGACTGGATTCATTCCCCTGGAAAAAAAGTGACTGATAAACTATTTGATGAGTCGTTAATTTATGTTTTTCTTTTGAGATTTATATTTATATGATTCCTCTGATTTACGAAATTTAGTTGATTATTTATCTTTGAAAAGTGTTAGGAGCGATTAAGATGTATGCATGTGTGTTTGAGCAGGACTGTCCGTTTTGTTGCGGACATAGTTTTTGTAGCATGCGGGTTTGAACTAAGATGTACTCCGGACTATCCCGGTGTGATTTTCATATGTTGAGCTTGATTAATTTCAATTCAAGTTTCTAGTTTTAACTTTTCCCATTTTGTATTGCTTCAAATTCATAGTTCTGTTGTGCAAACTGAAAATTCATTTGTGTAAAATCAATATCAATATGCTTTTTCAATGATGTTGAGATTATTTTCTTTTGAAACCAAGCTGGATATAATATGAAGATCTCGGCAAGTATTTTACTATCCCTGTTCTCAAGATAGTTTAGAAACTCAGTAAATCTTGCTTTTGTGATCATAGAAAGCTTATTGTTTTTGTCTTGATAAATTTAAGAAGAATACAGATACATAGCCTATAAAAAAGAATTAGGATTTTAAATTATGTTTAACCAGTCTCTATCATCTTTGAATATGCTTTTCGAAATGAATATATCAACGTATTATCAGAACAGGAACCTTCCTATTTTAGTGGAGATTGATAGTATCATTTAGCACATAACATGGGTGGTATAGGCTCTGTCCCTCCTATAAACTCTCTTGATTTGTTTCAATTTTTTTGCTCTAATCAAACTCAACCACAGCGAGCACCTCCTTCTTCATGGCTGATCCAATCCTTCCATCATCTTCTAGACCTTGTTCGAACCATTGGGACCATGATGTCTTTCTGAGTTTTAGAGGTGAAGACACTCGCAAGAACTTCACTGATCATCTGTACTCTGCCTTGATACGGGCCGGAATTTGCACCTTCCGAGATGATCATGAGCTTGGAAGAGGAGAGATCATCTCTAAGGAACTAATCAATGCGATTCATGGATCAAGGATTTCCCTTGTGGTTTTCTCTAAAGGCTATGCTTCTTCCAGGTGGTGCCTTGATGAGCTTGTGGAGATCGTGCACTGTACAAAAACTAATGGCCACACTCTTCTTCCAATATTTTACCATGTGAAGCCCTCGGCTATCCGAAAACAGGAAGGAACTTTTGCTGAAGCATTCACTAGGCATGAAGAGCAGTTTTATGAGGAAATGGAGAGGGTACAGAGTTGGAGAGCAGCTCTTACTGAAGCTGCAGACTGTTCTGGCTGGGATCTCGAGATTGTTGCAAATGGGTATGATGCTATGGACTCTTTTTTCATTTTCATGTATATTTTTTTAACATTTTCTTTTCTTTCAACATTTAGATGAGACTTGATAGAACAATTAAAGTTGATAGAATTAATTAAAGTTGAGCTAAAATTAGTTTGAAAAAATACATGGAAAGTTTATTGACATTATTTTAGTATGTTAGAATCCCAAATTAATATAAAGTCTTCCCAGTCAAAAGAATTTCAAACTAATTTGGCATGCTTCACAATTCTATTTTTTTTTTCTGACTAACCTTAATGAACCCCAATTAATCACAAGTTGACCGTGATTGGAACAACTCCTTAATTATCAGTTCTATTTGAATTCATATCTACTAATGCACATTTATTCTAAAATGTAGAAACAAATGCATCAGAAATAGGATACAGAGGAATACTCAAGCAGAAAATGGATGATAAAAAAGAACATATTATTCGCTTCCATTTTGGCACCTGGAACCAGGTGCAACAAAATTATAGTATTATTAAGAAAGAAATATTATCTATAGTATTCTGTATTTTCCAAGTTTCAAGATGATCTCTTAAATCAAAGATTTTTAATTCGTATTGATTGCAAGAGTGCAAAAGATGTTTTATTAAAGGATGTTTAAACCTTGCCTCTAAACAGAGATTTTTGCAAGATGGCAAATGACATCCACTCCCTTTAGTCCCATGACCAAAAGAGCTCTATGCTCAACCTCCTTCTCCTGCTACAACTGTTTCTCTTCCTCACACCTATCCATCACACCCTCCAATCTTACCCTGCAAATGGTTATTATGCAGAGTTTCTTTGTTTGATGATGTAATCTCAATGAAATTATCCCATTTGATTCCCAGGCCGAGTTTTTAGGAGGGGAGAATTGTGCATCAATTGATTTCTTGTAAACTTGTCAAGACTCTAGTTTTTTTAGGATGGGTGAATTGATGTATCCAGTTGTCTATGGGTTTTAGGAGTTGAAAATTTTTATTTGAAATTTTATTTTGTTTAGGAATTAGGACATCAACTGTCTTATTTGGAAAAGAAGTCCTAATTTGATTAGAACGTCTATCTCTTAATTGATTTAAACATTAACAGGGAGATATGACACTGAAATTTTGATGTCAAACTTTTGTTGAGAGGAGCCACTCCGTTTTTAGTTTCTTTTCTTGGTGAGATGCCTTCTTTATAAAGGTGTGACTCCTTTGCCCAAAATCAACTATGGTGAGAGTCTATGGTTTGGTAAAATAGTTGTGAGACTCAACCTTCTTGCGTACTATTTTATTTGTTAAATGCTATTGCTGTTCTGTCCTGCATCACATAATTTCCTCTTCTTTTTATTTCCTTGTTTTTAATTGTTGTTCTATTCTCCATTTGAATTATAAGGACAGGTATGAAGCAAAACTCATCGAGAAGATTGTTGAAGAAGTTTTGTGTAAATTGAATCCTGCTCGCTTGAATGTTGCCAAACACCCTATAGGAATAGACTCTCGTGTTGAAGAGATTAAAACTTTGTTAAATCTTGGAACAAGTGATGTTTGCATTGTTGGCATATATGGTATGGGTGGGATAGGGAAGACAACCATAGCAAAAGCTGTTTATAACGAAATATGGGATGGATTTGAAGGAAGCAGTTGTCTTTTAAACATTAAAGAAACTTCAGAACAATCTAATGGTTTAGTTCAATTGCAAGAGCAGCTTCTTTTTGATATCTTGAAAAATAAGAATCTGATGATTGGCAATGTTGATAGAGGAATCAATTTGATCAAGACAAGACTTCATTGCAAAAGAGTTCTTATTGTTCTTGATGACGTGGATCACTTGGAACAATTTCATGCATTGGCTGGAAACTCAGAATGGTTTGCTCCTGGAAGTAGAGTCATTACAACTACTAGAGATGAACATTTGCTAGCTTTACTAGGAGCTTCTGAGAAGTACAAAGTTGAAGAATTGTGTCATATGGACTCTCTACAACTTTTTAGTTGGCATGCCTTCAAGTTGCCCTATCCAGTAGAAGGTTACCACGAGCTTTCCAATAGTGCAGTGAGTTATGCTGGAGGACTTCCATTAGCTCTTGAAGTTTTGGGTTCTTATTTATTCAGAAAAAGCATTATTGAATGGAAAAGTGCATTGGAAAAATTACAAAAAATTCCTCATCATCAGATTCAGAAAATACTTAGAACAAGCTTTGATTCATTAGATAATAAAACAATGGACATATTCCTTGATATTGCATGTTTCTTTATCGGCATGGATAAAGAATATATCAAGAAAATTCTTCATGCTTGTGGTCTTTTTCCAGATGTTGGTCTCAATATTCTCATTCAAAGGTCCCTCTTGACAGTTGATTATAGTAACAGGTTGAGGATGCATGATTTGATTCGAGACATGGGAAGGGAAATTGTACGTGAAAGGTCACCCAATGATCTTGGAAAATGTAGTAGGTTGTGGTTTCATGAGGATGTACTGAATGTCCTGGGCAAACATACGGTAAGAGGCATAGTATATGTCTTATGTAGGGTATTGCATTAGGGTAATTTTGTCTTTTTGATAAGCAGGGATCATGCCTTACACAATATCTTAAATTTTTTAATATGATCTTAATCCAAAACTTCTGTAAATCAAGTCAACCAATAAAGTAAAGCATCAGATAAGATCACAATCAAGACTTAAAGCAATTCTAATCATGTCTAAATCACATGGTTTTTTTCCTTTTTGCTGTGAAAATAGCTAGATCTAGTCTGATTCGAAGGTGCTGTTACTTTACACCAGATGGGGGAATGCGATGCTAATCTAATTGTCTCTTTTGACAGGGATCGGAAACAGTGGAGGGTCTCATCTTGAATTTGCCTATTCAAGAAGATATACATTTGAAGACTGAGGCATTCACAAAGATGAAGAATTTGAGATTACTCGAAATCAATGCTGTGTATCTCACAGGATGTTTCGTACATCTTTCAAAAGAGCTGAGATGGCTTTGTTGGCATAAGTGTCCTCTAAGATTTCTACCGCCAAAATTTCATCTGGAGAATCTTGTGGTGCTTGATATGCAATATAGCAATGTCAAACAAGTTTGGAAGGAGAACAGAGTATAATGACTCTTAGTACATGATTTGTTACTCTATTTATGTTAAATGTATAACTCACAAAATCTTTTCTTTTTGCTTTTTTTTTTTTTATATATATATTTTTTGGTTTTCCAGGTACTCAACAAGTTGAAAGTCATTAATCTTAGCTATTCCAAAAATCTCACCAAATCCCTATACTTCTTGCAAGTCCCACATCTCGAGATTCTAATACTTGAAGGTTGCACAAGCTTGGTTGAGCTTCACGAGTCCATTGGTCATCTAGACAGACTTGTTTCGTTGAATTTAGAGGGATGCAAGAACCTTCGGAGTCTTCCAAGAAGCATTTCTAACTTAAAATCTCTTGAAACTCTCAAGTTGTCCGGCTGCTTAAAACTCAATGAGTTACCTTGGATACCAAAAAGTTTAGATGCCATGAGTTTGGTACGAGCTTCTATTATTGGATTCTGTTCTTTGGGAAGACTAGTTCTCAGTAACTGTAATTTGTCTGAAGACGAGATTCCCATTGATCTTGGGAGTTTATCTTCACTCCAAAAACTGGATTTATCAGAAAACAATTTTCGCAACCTACCTCATTGCATTAGCCGTCTTCCTAAATTATACTCTTTGTTTTTAAGAAATTGTACATCTCTTCACTCAATCTTAGAACTCCCAGCAAATATCAAGTTCCTTATTGCAACTGGATGCTCATCAATGGAAAGGCTCTCAATTTTGTCGAGGTCAAAAGTTATTATTCTTTCTCTTCGTAACTGTTGCAAACTGGTTGAGATTCAAGGCTTGAGTTTGGAATCCTTTTCAATCATTGAAATGTTTGGGTGCTACAGTTTATCATCTGATTTTAAGACGAGTCTTCTACAGGTTCTCTCTCTCTCTCTCTCTCATTTAATAATGTTTAACTATTTTTTTTTTTTCAGATAGTGTCCATCGACCAAGTGTGCTGCTCAATTACGTCTACTTTCCCTCCCTGGTAGTGAGGTTCCGAATTGGTTCAGCCATCAGAGAACTGGATCTTCGATATCCTTTCATGTACCTTCTCCTTCTGAGGGCGAGATCCGTGTATTACTTATTTGTGCTGTTTATGCTAGCAAGAAAGAATCTCATCCGCGGTGGACTAAAAATCATGTGATAATCTACAACAAAACTAGAGGCTACCGACATGTTCTTTTGCCAGAAGAGTTCGACTTTCCTGTAAACAATTCGGATAATTTATTTTTATTCCAGACGCATCTTATAGGAAATAACCTGGAGATGGTACCAGCTCCAGAAAGAAAATTGGAGATGGTAAGTGGAGAGGAAATTGAGATATCCTTCCAACTTTGGAGCTCAATTGAAGTGAAGAAGTGTGGAGTTCATCTACTGGTTGACAAGCCAAATGTAATAGATAAAGTGATAAATATGAATTTTCTCTTGAAAGTTATATGATTTATCTTCCATTGAATTCATCTCCTACTTTTGCAGGCGCATAATCTTCCTATCTCAGACTTACAGGAGAAAATTGAGTTGGTGAAGCTGATGAATTCTGAATTGGTATGATAGCCATTACATTAAAAAGGCAGATATTTTAATATTTACCAGAAACTTCTTGGGCTAAAGGAATTCTTTTTTTCATGCGAGTAATTTTTCCGTTACTGCTGTTGATTTCAGGAATCTCTGAGAAAGTTCTTAGCTTGAATATTGAGGTTAATCTCTTCCCTCCCTTCCTTGACCTCGACATTTATGTGAGTATATTAGATATTATTGATCTGACGTTATTTTTTACTTATTTTTTTAATGTCTTGAATATTTCATATTACTCATTTATAGAGTTTTACACTTCAAAATAGAATTCCTAAGTTGATACACACTTCTCAGTATTTGACCAAAATGTTCAAACAGAAGCCTCATTTGCCAATTGCTTTATAAACGTATATCAAGCTTCTGATCAACTATGAGTGTTGATGAGGGAAAGAAGTGTTTGAATAAACTTACGTATTGTCAGCTTTATTGGCCTTTTGGGAACAATGTTTGAGAACGAATTAACAGAAATTTTGATTGAATTTTAATCCAACAAAGAAAAAAGGGAAAAAATTGTCTCCAGAGTTGTTGTTCAAAGTGCTAAAATCATGAGAAATGATAGTTGCAGTCGTGAGTGTGCAAGTGCCGTATAATCACTTTAAAAAAAAGTAAATAAATTCGGGACTCATATGAAAAAATAATAATTTTTTAATAGTAAATCTTATTATTTTTTAAAATGACAGCACAACATTTACGTACTCCACATTTACATGTAGCATTAATCTAAAATCATATTGAGTTGACTTTGCCTCGTTTGTTTTGGAAAAACATCTCATCTCATCTCATTCCATCTAATCATTACAATTTTTCCGACTTCCAATACAAAATAAAATAAACAATTCAACTTTTTCAAATTTCAAAACAAAAATAATATTAAAAAATATAATCTAACAATACTTTATTTAACTTTTTAACTTTAAGATAAGTTGTTACATAATTCCATGATTTGATTCGGTAACAATCTCTAGGTGTAATCTGCAAAAATCAATGTTCTTATGCGATTACTAGTTACTACCATTCTTATTAGAGGTCATGTCTAATGAACAATCTGGCTTTCCACGCTGTAGGTACACGGCGTCATTGTTAATGATTTTACGAAGAAAAGAATGCAGCCCCTGTTGTTTAGGCATGTCTTCTTCCCACGGGAGTTAATGAAGAAGCATGTTTAGACTGATTGATTATAAAATAATTTAAAGAATTGTAATAAAATTGTAGTTGTATCGTTACTTTTTAAGAAATGATATTTGCAGTTGTGAGTATGTAAGCGTTGTACAGTCATTTTGAAAAAAGTAAATAAATATGAGACTCACATGAAAAGAAATTAATTTTTTAATAGTGGACTCCACTCTTTTTCAAAGCGACTGTACAATTTTTACACATTCCATGATTGTATGTAACATTACTCTTACTTTTTTTTTTTTCTTTTTTCAACTAACATTAAGAAAGAGTAGTTCAAACATGTAACTTTTGTACCCCCACTTTTTTAACATTTTTTTTTTTATCGATCTCCTTTGCAACTTTTTTACACTGTGTAGCACTTTTTTTATTTAATGAAAAATATCATAAAAATGCGAGAAATGCTTTAATTATAAATGTTTTTTTATAAAAGTAAAGTTATAAATTAACGTGACTTGATTTACTATATTATATTATAAAATAAATTTAACGTATTATATAAAATCATATCAGTTTATTAATTTATTTTTTTCAAATCTTTTCATGATTCTAGTACTTTATAAAGGCTCACACTTTTATGACATTTCATCACATCCTCTTGTATTCTTGTTTTTAATTCAATGTAATCTGAATCTAAAAAATCCCATGAATGAGCACGACGCAGCCAATCACTTGTTTGTAAAGTCGTGTACATTTTCCCCCCAAGTAAACATATGAAAAGGGAATTCATATGTTCTCAAACAAAGAAGATCATCAACAGGCAGTGACTGCTTACAAAACAATAGACCAGAAGAAATATGATCAAACAAGTGGATAAGTCTATCTATGAACTTGAGATTCCGATATTGTGAGTTGTTTAGGATCTAAAACTTCGAAAATAGACGTTACCTATGTGCGTTCAATTTATTACATGTCTAATGTTGATCGGAAGATACTTTAAGGTTTGGATCAACAAGTTTAAACGTACCGATCGAATTACAAAACAATGCAAATTCAATCATTAAACGAACTGGAACGTACGTATCATATTCTTCGCTTTGGACTATCCTTTTCTGCGAAATTTCATGGGGTCTTCGACTCAGTTCGCCAACAATGAACTCAACCAGTCAAAAGCGAGTCGGTGGGGAATGGTGATGACTGATGAGTCTTCTCTAGTCAAGATAGCTCATTCTTTTCTTTTTTCTTCCTTTTCTTTTCACATGAATAACTTTCCCTTTTTACCTACTTTTACTTTGGTTTGGTTGTTTCAGAAACCTAATTCAAGTCTGTCTTGGCTATAAATCCCAGAAGGAACTGAGCGTTAAACCCATTTTCTTTCGGTTCTCTCGAGCACTTGAGCACTGACAGCGACTCCGTACTCGGGCCTGGCCGCCAGTGGCCAGAAGAGAATCCGAGGGTGGTGGTGCAGGCTCATGAAAGGCTTCCACACGATGCTTTGAAGATATTGACGTTGGGCGCTTTATCTACCCGGCCTACTGTTAATTTGCTGATTTGTCTCTTTTTCCCGATCCAATCTAACTCGACCGCAACCAGCACCTCCTTTTCCATGGCTGATCAAACCTTTCCATCATCTTCCAAGCCTCATTCGAATCATTGGGATCGCGATGTCTTTCTGAGCTTCAGAGGCGAAGACACCCGCAAGAACTTCACCGATCATCTCTACTCTGCCTTGGTGCGTGCAGGAATTCACACTTTCCGAGATGACGATGAACTCCCACGAGGGGAGAACATCTCTACTGAACTGCTGAACGCCATTCGTGGATCAAGGATTTCTATTGTTGTTTTCTCTAAAGGTTATGCTTCTTCCAAGTGGTGCCTCGATGAACTTGCGGAGATCCTCAACTGTACGAAAACCAGAGGTCACACTCTTCTTCCCATATTTTATCATGTGAATCCCTCAGATATACGAAAACAGACGGGAACTTTTGCCAAAGCATTTGCTAAGCACGAAAAGCGCTTTCAAGCGGATATGGAGAGGGTGCAGAGGTGGAGAAAGGCTCTTACCGAAGCTACAGACTGTGCCGGTTGGGATCTCGACGGTATTGCAAATGGGTAAATGCTATAGTTTCCTGCGCCTTTTCATGCTATTTTTTTGTCCCTTTCTTTTCTTTTAAAATTTAGATGAAAATTGATGAAGATGAAGATGAAGTTGAACGTTGATCTAAAATTGGTAGAGAAAGAATTAGTTCTTGAGTTAGATTAGTTGGTGGTTTTCTATTTCATGCCCACCTTACAGTTATATAAAGATCATGCCATTTAGAGCGATCTTTGGTTCTGAAGCTCTTTTTAAAAAGATTTCGTCATACACGCTGGGCATGCTTTTACGCTTGGAATATCTTATAGATTTTGTGAAGGGAAATGCTTTTTGAACCGATGATTAGTATCGATTTTTTTTCTTAATGGATAGGAAAATGAATATTATTGAATTTATGTATTTTTTTTTTATAAAAATATTTAAAGATGTTAAAAAAATATTTGAAAGAAAAAAACTGCAATTGTAGTGATCTGTTGGAAGCATGATCAGCTGGAACTCTCGGTTTCAATAGCAGTCTCATGTGAACAGTAATAAAATGATTTAAGTGAAGTTGTTTTATTGGATTTTGGAAAAAAAGAGAAAAAATTGAATAAAAATATTATAAAGTTAAAAAAGTGTTTGAATATAATTTTCTAATATAATTTTTGTATTAAAGATTTTAAAATTTGTATTGATTTTTGTGTTTGAATAATGATTAAGTAATAATTAGATGAAAAAGTTGAAAATTTGAAATTGAAAAGTATTTACAATTGAGTGATGATTGGAAATGAAATTCCGAGAAATTTTGAAAATTTTGAGAACTATGAGAATTCTCATGGTGTTCAAACATGCCCTGAGACACTGGAAAGGGGGGAAATTGTTTATTTCGCGACTTTGGGATAAGATGAGAAATGATATAGAAGACGCATATACATGATATTGTCAATGGACTTGATATAAACTTAATTGATTGTTGTGACATACTAGTCTCGGATGACTAAATTAGATGATAACATCCTTTTGGTGCTGATGACTCTTCTATTCTTCTTCTCCTTCTTCATTTCTTGGGCTTATTTTATTGTTTTACTTTTTTTGTTTTGACATAATGATTAGGTACGAATCAAACTTCATTGACCAAATTGTTGAAGAGGTTTTCTGTAAAGTAAAACCTGATGGTTTATGTGTTGCTGAAAAACCAGTGGGATTAGATTCTCGGGTTGAAGAGATGAAAGCTTTATTAAGTCTTGGAACAAAAGACATTCGCATTGTAGGCATCTACGGGATGGGTGGAATAGGTAAAACAACCCTCGCAAAAGCTGTCTATAACCAAATATTTACTAGATTTGAAGGAAGCAGTTGTCTTTTGAATATTAAAGAAAATTCAGAGCAGTCCAATGGTTTACTTCATTTGCTAGAACAACTGATTTTTGATATTTTGAAAAGGAGGAATTTGAAGGTTAACAGTGTTGATAGAGCAATCAAATTGATTGAGGAAAAATGTTTTGGCAAAAGAGTTATTCTTGTTCTTGATGACGTGGATGACTTGAAACAAATACATGCATTAGCCTTACACTTCAAATGGCTTGGTCCGGGAAGTAGAGTCATTGTAACAACAAGAGATGAACATCTGCTGACTCAACTTGGAGTAAATGCCAAATATAAGGTTAAAGAATTAAATCAGTTCGAGTCTCTTTACCTTTTGAGTTGGCATGCTTTTGGGATGGTCCATCCAAGAGAAGCTTACCAAGACCTTTCAAGAAGTGCAGTGGAGTATGCTGGAGGACTTCCATTAGCTCTTGAGGTTTTGGGTTCTTTTCTAAAAGGAAGAAGTATTATTGAATGGAAAAATGAATTGAAAATATTGCGAAGAAATCCTCACAACAAAGTTCAAAAAATACTCCGGAGAAGTTTTGATTCACTAGATTATAGAAGAAAGGACATATTTCTTGATGTCGCATGTTTTTTTATTGATATGGACAAAGAATATGTCATCAAAATACTCGATGGTTGTGGTTTCTTTCCAGCTAGCGGTTTCAGTATGCTCATCCAAAGGTCCCTGCTGACGATTGATGAGAAAAATAAGTTGAAGATGCATGATCTGATTCGAGATATGGGAAGAGAGATTGTTTTTGAGAAGTCGCCCAATAATCCTGGGAAACGTAATAGGTTGTGGTTTCATGAGGATGTCTTAAATGTACTGCATAAACATACGGTAAGAACTAAGAACTATATGCACTTTGTATATTTGAACACTTGCACATGCAGGGACACACAAAATATACATGATATATATATAGGCATGCCTGTGGATTTTTCGTTTTACCAAACGTGCATACTTTGTATAATGTAATCCTAAACGTGTCTAATTCAAGTAAACACCCAATATATCCCAAGCAGGTGTTAGTTTGCAACATTGAAAATGTATACAATCACGTTTTAAGCTATCCTAATCTTGTCTAAATCATTTAGTATTTCCAAATTAAAATGAGAATATCTAGGCCTAGTCTAGTTGAGAAGGTGTTCTAGCTCTACATAAGATGAGGATGTGCATTGCTAATCCGACAATCTTTCTTGCCAGGGGTCGGAAGAAGTGGAAGGTCTCAGCCTAAATTTGCCCATACTAGAAGATGTACAAACTAAAGCATTCGCAGGCATGAAGAATTTGAGGTTGCTCCAGATCAATAGTGTAAACCTCAAGGGATGCTTCACGCACTTTTCCAAGGACCTAAAATGGCTTTGTTGGCATGAGTGTCCCCTAAAATGTCTACCACCAAATTTTCATCTCGAGAACCTTGTCGTTCTTGACATGCAGCATAGTAATTTCAGACAAGTCTGGAAGGGAAACAAGGTAATGATCTTACAATATCTTTTATTTCATTATTTATATTGTATCTTTTCTTATCATTATTTATAAGGTAATTTCAGACAAGTTTGACAAGTCTGGACTCACATGACCTTTTCTTATCTTGTATCTTTTTAATCATTTTGTTTTTGCAGGTACTTGATAAGTTAAAAGTTCTTAATCTTAGTCATTCCAAATGTCTCACTAAATTACCAAACTTCTTACATGTCCCATATCTGGAGATTCTGATACTTGAAGGTTGCACATGCTTGGTTGAGGTTCATGAGTCTATTGGACTTCTGAAAAGAGTTGTCTTGTTGAATTTGAAAGGATGCGAGAACCTTAAGAATCTTCCAAAAAGCATTTACAGCTTAAGGTCTCTTGAAAGTCTTGATTTATCTGGCTGCTTAAAACTTGACAAGTTATCAGAAGAATTGGGAAACATGATATCTTTGACAGAGCTGCGTGCGGAGGAAACCGGTATTAAGCAATTACCATCTTCCTTTGGTCTTTTGAAGAATCTCAAAACTGTCTGTTTATCCGGAAGTACAGGACACTCATCAAAATCTAGGTTGTCACATTTCTTGCCGTGGATGTCACCAAAAAGATCGAACCCCATAAGTTTGTTGCCTCCTTCTGTTTCTGGACTGCGTTCTTTGACAGCACTAGGACTCCGTGATTGCAACTTGTCCGAAGATGGGATTCCCAATGATCTGGGGGATTTATTTTCACTCAAGGCTTTGGATCTTTCAGGAAACAACTTTCGGAACCTACCTCAGTGCATCGGTCGCCTTCCTAAATTACAGTATTTGTTTTTGAATGAGTGTACGAGTCTTCAATATGTTTCAGAACTCCCTGCAAGTTTACGAGACTTAAATGCAACTGGCTGCACATCAATGGAAAGACTCACAGACCTCTCAGACCTAAAGGAACTAAGAGATTTACGTCTTGGTAAGTGCCACAAATTGGTTGAGATTAATGGCTTGGAGAGTTCGAAATATACGTTATACATTCAAATGCAAGGATGCAACAATTTAGCTTGTGATTTCAGGATGAGCTTTCTCCAGGTTCTCTCTCTCTCTCTCTCTCTCTGTGTGTGTTCTTGGATGTTAACATTTTTTTTCTGGAGCAGTCATTGACCATGGGTGCTTATCTGGATGATCTAATCGTTGTCCTCCCTGGTAGTGAAGTTCCAAATTGGTTTAGCCATCGGTCAACCGGATCTTCAGTATCTTTTCATGTACCTTCGCTTACAGAGGGTGAAGTCTGCATTTTACTTGTTTGTGCTGTTCTTGCATTCGATGAAACAACCGAACTGTTTTTGGATAAACCTTTAGTGAGAGTGATTAATAAAACTAGAGGCGAGATATACGGGTATTACCCATCAATCTGTGTTCTTGCTGTAACCGTTGAAGATTGTTTGTTGGTATTCAAGATGCGGGTTCCAAGTATTCTAGTGAAAATGGAAAGTGGAGATGAAATCGAGGTGTCCATTGCTCGGAGAAAGGTGGACAACGAACTTTGGAAACCCGTTGAAGTGAAAAGGTGTGGAATTCATCTGCTAGTTTATGATACAGGTGTAATCAAACGCGAATTGGGAAGCCGGTTCCAATGTGTCAATTCTGATACAATTATAGATGAAGATGATGATGCTCTTCAGTCTTCTCTGTCTTATTTCATCCGCAGATGTTCTATGTACTAACAAAAGCTGAAATCTATCATCAAACTCTAGCACGATCCTCCCAAAATATCAGGTTGGGGGCGGCACTTGTTAGGGTTGGCACAGACAGGGATGCGTAGAAGACGACAGAAGAGAGAATCGGGCAACTGTAGCGTTATGATGCTTTTATATTAGGGTTCAAAGGTTATTTGTGTCTTTATTAAATTTGGCAAGGTTATGTTGATAATTAGGCTTTATTTCAATTGAGTCTGGTCTTATGGACCGAGTCTGTAGGAAATGTAATCGTGGATCAAGTGGACCACGTAGTGGGTCGTGTGATTGTGGAGTCGTGGGCTATCTCCAGTCCATATTTAAGTTTATTTACAATTCAATGAAAGATTATCAGATCAATTACAAATCAATTCTCTAGTGGAGGCAGTGGCTCCTCGAAAGCCATTTATCTGTTACAATTCACAAATTCTTTTCTGAATATCACTGTCCCTAACAGTGGTCTCAGAGCCGTGTTCCTGCGCAATGGCCGATGGTACCCGTCATGCCCAGCTTGCAGAAGCCGTGTCCAGTTTGAAAGGAGAGACAGAGCACCTACGAGAAGAGCAAGACAAACAGAAACACATGCTAGAAGCAGTTTTACAACAGCTCAACAACCTTGCATCCAGTTATGATCGGTTGGCTGTATGGGCTGGAAAACACAACTCTGGAGAAGGATCCTCTAATAATAAGGTCAGTAACAATCCTTTGTTTGAAGGGGGAGGGGGTATTCATGCTAGATCTATTAGGCTTGAATTTCCCAAATTTGATGGCACTGAACCTATGGAATGGATCCTTAAAACCCAACAATTTTTTGCCTATTTTAGTACCCCAAAAGACCAAAAATTACAGATTGCTTTTTTTCATATGGAGGGAAAAGCTTTGGCTTGGTATTGTTGGTTGATGGAGTCAGGACCAGTAAATAATCGGGAGGATTTTGTGACTGCTTTAAAAGTCAGGTTTGGACCCTCTAGTTATGAGGATCCAGTTAGGGCTTTTACTAAGTTAAGACAAACGGGGACAGTGGAAGATTACCAGACCTAATTCGAAGCTTTATCTAATAGAATTAAGGGTCTTACTAAAGAATTTAGAATCAGCACTTTCATTAGTGGTCTTAGAGATGACTTGAGAATTATGGTGACAATGTTTAAGCCTGTGACTCTCTCAGCTACTTTCGGGTTAGCTAAATTACAAGAATAAGAAGTGAATAGAAGGAGTCAGGGTACTACCACCAGAAGCATTCTGCCCAGCCCCATATACAACCCTAAACCAATTAGCTCATCACCTGTACTCAGATTACCTGCACCATTTCCCAAACCAGAACCAAGGCCTCAACCTAATCCCAACTATCCACCACGCAAAAACACTTTCCCCATTAAAAGAATTAGCCCAACCCAAATGGAGGATAGGAGGAGTAAGGGGTTATGTTATTATTGTGATGAAAAGTTCCATGTGGGACACAAATGCAGTAAACCAAAGTTGTTTCTACTGGAAGGGTTAGAAATTGAGGATGAGGAAAAGGGAGATGATGAAGTTAGTCTAGCAGTTATACAAACTGAGACCACGGTAGAAGAAGAAAAGGAGGTGGGGGAGCTGTTGGAAATTTCTTTACATGCATTAGCAAGCTCACTTGCTCCTAAAACTATGCGGGTGGAAGGGAGTATTAATCAACAAAAAGTGCTAATCTTGATTGATACATGAAGTACACATAGTTTTGTGGATCCATATATAGCAAGGAAGTCAAAACTACCAGTGGGAGACAGCCAGCTGGCAGTAAGGGTGGCTAATGGAGATAGCCTTCCTTGCCAAGGTTACTGTAGGGCCGTGCCCCTCCAAGTACAACATTTACATTTTATGGCTCAGCTTTATTTGTTAACTTTGGGGGGGTGTGATGTAGTGTTGGGGGTAGATTGGTTAAGACAATTGGGTCCAATTTTGTGAAATTTTTCTGATCTTACCATGCAGTTTACTCTTAATGGAGAGACTTCCAAGTTGCAGGGAATTCAGTCTTCTCGGGAAGTATTGGACGAAGAAGATCATGCTCTTAAATTGAAGAAGGGTACAGTCAAAGGAATATGGGTCCAGATGCTGGGAATAAACTCAAACACGGCAGTAGTGGAGGTGGAACCAGAATTACAGCAAGTACTACAAGATTATGAGTCAGTTTTTTCTGAACCCAATGGCTTGCCTCCACCTCGGAGTCATGACCATAGGATTCAGTTACAAGAGGGAGCAAAACCAGCAAGTCTTCGTCCCTACAGGTATCCTTACTACCAAAAAGCAGAAATTGAGAAACTAGTTTCTGAAATGCTCAAAAGTGGAGTTATAAGGAGCAGCCAAAGTCCATATTCCTCTCCAGTGCTGTTAGTAAGGAAGGCAGATGGTACTTGGAGGATGTGTGTCGATTACAGGGCGCTGAATAAGGATACTATCAAAGACAAATACCCAATTCCGAACATAGATGAACTATTGGATGAACTCTATGGGGCAGAAATTTTTTCTAAGTTGGATTTACGCTCGGGGTACCATCAAATCAGAATGCATCCAGGAGACATTCACAAAACAACTTTTCGGACACATGAAGGTCACTATGAGTTTTTAGTGATACCTTTTGGCCTCACTAATGCTCTCTCAACTTTCCAATGGTTAATAAATGAAGTATTCAGGCCCTACCTAAGGAAATTTGTTTTGGTGTTTTTTGATGACATTCTAATTTATAGCAAGACCTTGCAGGATCATTTGCAGCATTTAAGCATTGTTTTGGAAGTTTTGAAGTTCCACCAGTTTTATGCCAAGGTTTCTAAATGCATATTTGGAAGCAAAGAGGTGGAGTACTTGGGGCATCTCATTTCTAAGGCAGATCCACAAAAGATAGCGGCCATGCAAGGGTGGCCTATACCTACTAATCTAAAAGCCCTAAGAGGTTTTTTGGGCCTCATGGGGTACTATCGTAAATTTGTGCAGGGTTATGGCATGATTGCAGCACCACTTACAACACTGCTAAAGAATAACTCATTCTTGTGGACAGAGAAGGCATCACAGGCATTCACTCAATTGAAACAAGCAATGGTCAACCCACCAGTACTACGCGTCCCAGATTTTTCAAAGCAATTTATAGTGGAGTGTGATGAGTTGGGGGATGGATTAGGTGCCGTACTTATGCAGGAGGGACAACCCATAGCATATTTGAGTCAAGCTTTAAAAGGTAAAAGTTTAGCTTTATCTACTTACGAGAAGGAATTACTTGCTGTGGTGATGGCTGTACGGAAATGGAGGCATTATTTATTGGGGCAATTGTTCAAGGCCCGCACTGATCAGCAGGCCTTAAAGCATTTATTGGAACAGAGGATTGGCACCCCTGCTCAGCAGAAGTGGGTTTCTAAGTTACTGGGGTATGATTTCGTGGTGGAGTATAAGAGTGGGAAGACTAATGCTGTTGCAGATGCTCTATCTAGACTACCACCCACAAATGAGGCCAATCCTCCAACCCAACAAACAGCCAACAACCAACTATCATCAAATAATGCCAACCCGATCCAACAAAACCATAAACCAATTTTGCAAGCAATCGGCATGTTACAAGCCAAGTGGATATAGGAGTTGAATAAAACCTACCCCCAAGATCCCCAGTTGTAGGAACTATTGAGCAACTACCATCAGGGGACCTTGGACATTTCCCATTACCAGCTCCGAAATGACCTCCTCTTCTACAAGGGGAGACTTCATCTACGAACATTGGTACCCTTTCAGCAACAGATCCTGCAACAGTATCATAGTAGTCCATTAGGGGGCCACACAGGGGTATATAAAACATACTCAAGGATAAAAAAAGAGTTTTACTGGCCTGGTTTGCCGAAAGATGTCCGAGTCTTCATCAAGGAATGTGATACTTGCCAAAGAAACAAAGTAGAAACCATTCATCCAGCAGGGTTGCTTCAGCCCTTACCAATACCCGAGAGGAACTGGGTGGACATCAGTATGGATTTCGTGGAAGGGTTGCCACCCTCAGAGGGATACACAGTAGTAATGGTGGTAGTGGATAGACTGAGCAAATATGCTCATTTTATACCACTGCATCACCCTTACACTGCTCTGAAAGTGGCTCGGGTTTTTATGGAGAATGTGTTCAAGTTGCATGGACTGCCGCATACAATAGTAAGCGATAGAGACCCTGTGTTTACTAGCCAGTTTTGGACTAAGTTGTTCAGACTATGTGGGACTGACTTATTGCTAAGCTCAGCATACCATCCACAAATGGATGGACAGACCGAAGTGGTTAACAAGAGCATGGAGTGTTACCTTCAATGCTTCAGTAGTGACAGACCCAAGGATTGGAGGAAATGGCTTTCCCTCGCTGAGTATGTCTATAATACCTCAACTCATTGCTCTACCCAAATCTCTCCTTTTGAAACAGTATACGGTTTCCCCCCACCCAAACTCCTCCCATATGAGCCAGGGACTACTAAAGTACATGCAGTTGAAGAGGAAATTAAAGACCGTGACTTTATCAATAAGCTGGTAAAAGAAAATCTCCTGGAAGCACAGAATCGAATGAAAAAGCATGCAGATAGAAAGAGTACAGACCGGGAGTTCCAAGAAGGAGATTGGGTCTATTTACGATTGAGACCTTACAGACAGATGTCAGTGGCAATGCGGAGGAATCTGAAGCTTTCACCTCGGTATTTTGGGCCTTATCGCATCCTCCACCGAATCGGCACGGTTGCGTATCGCCTCGATCTACCTCAGGAGGCCCAGATTCACCCCACGTTTCATGTCTCATGTTTAAAGCCAAAACCTCAAGTGACGGCAGATGGTGCTCTGACGCCAGAACCTGAGACAATTATAGAGCGCAGATTGAAGAAAAAAGGAAGCCGTGCGGGAGTTGAAGTTCTTACCCACTGGAAGGGAACGATGGCAGAAGATGCGACATGGGAAGATCTAGAAACCTTGAAGAGACGATTCCCGGATCTTGTGGGCAAGATCCTTTGATGGAGGGGGTATTGTTAGGGTTGGCACAGACAGGGATGCGTAGAAGACGGCAGAAGAGAGAATCGGGCAACTGTAGCGTTAGGATGCTTTTATATTAGGGTTCAAAGGTTATTTGTGTCTTTATTAAATTTGGCAAGGTTATGTTGGTAATTAGGTTTTATTTCAGTTGAGTCTGGTCTTATGGACCGAGTCTGTAGGAAATGTAATCGTGGATCAAGTGGACCACGTAGTGGGTCGTGTGATTGTGGAGTCGTTGGCTATCTCCAGTCCATATTTAAGTTTATTTACAATTCAATGAAAGATTATCAGATTAATTACAAATCAATTCTCTAGTGGAGGCAGTGGCTCCTTGAAAGCCATTTATCTGTTACAATTTACAAATTCTTTTCTGAATATCACTGTCCCTAACAGCACTGATGCTCAGAACTTAGGAGTCTTCTATGTTCTAAAGTCCATATGATATATTCATAACTGCATATACATACATTGTTCACCAAAAAGTAAGGTTTGAAATGCTCTATAAATGTTAAAGGTGGATGATCAATTAAGAGCCAATTTGGATTGAGATCTCACTATTATTTATTACTATTCATAAATTCCAATTCATAAATCTCACTACTATTCATAAGCTATCTCAATTATTTCATCTCATCTCTCAATTCAAGCGAGACCTAAATATTTCATCTCGAAGTCCTAAATTTCTTCCATATTATATTTGGCTCACGAAATTTGTGGGATTTTTTTTGCAAAATATGTGAACGTTTAGAATATTACCTCGTTTGTTTTTATAGATTAGATGAAATTAGATGAGTTGAGATAAAAGTTTAAAGTTGAATAAAATATTATTAGAATATATTTTTTAATATTATTTTTGTTTTAAGATTCGAAAAAGTTAAATTATTTATTTTATTTTGTGAAAATTTAAAAAAGTTGTAATAATGAAATGAGATAAGATAAGATGAAAAATTTTGTGAAATTGAAAAGGGATCCAGTTTTTCCATTGCAATATTCATAGCCTGCACTTGGGTTTGCTGCTCCTCGATGCATACTACAGAGTCTCGGATAGTCGGATTACTCTTTTAATAGATTTTCAATATCAACTTTATCTAAGCAATTTTAACGGATCATTTTTATTATTAAAAATATAACATTATAATTTATTCCTAAAAGTTCTTAAATGCTAAATAGTCCTATTAAATTAAAAAAGGTAAAAAAAATAGAAATTTAAAAAACTAATATACTAATTACTAATTAGTAAGAAACAACATCGAGAAAATAAAAATAAAAAAAAAACAAATTAAATTTGAAAAAGAGAAAAAAAAAAAAGATACACACATTTACACATTTTCAATTTTTTTGTTTAAAAAAATATCATGTCAAAATACTTTTCTATAATTTTGAAAAACTTAACTGAAATAGAAGCGTTTTGCCGGCAATGGATGGCTGATGGTCCAAACAATTTGTTGGTATGCTTTCTTGGACTTGGAGTGCTCGACATATCCATTGTGGGAATTGGATCATAGACACAGAAGCAATTTCATTTTGATAAAATCTGTTTCTTTTGTTTTTTGCTACTTCATTTGCCTTTGTTACTGATCAAATCGTTGTTAGAAGTGAAGCACCATCCAATCTTGTCCTCTAACATGAATATGCTTATTACTTGGTTGTAGGAAAAGGGTGCTGTTCACCTGGAATTTTCAAAGAACTTATATAAAGTCAAATCTGAGTTGCAGTATGCCTCAAAAAGCTATTGCATGGAGTGCTACTTTGAGAAAACCAACAATGACAGTACGTCAATATTTTTCTTGGTGATTTATTTTGTTCATTCGGATTCGGATCCGGATATCTGGGAACATCCAGATCTGGATCTGACTTTTTAAAATTATGCAGATATCCACTGGATAAACCGGGTCAAAATCCGGGTGGATATCGGATTTGAATCCGGATACCCAGATTCTAACTGGATCCGGATTTCTTTCTTGAATTTTTTTAACACTTTTTAAATGGATTTTTTAAAAAACCTTTTTATCACTTTCTTAAAATAAAAAAATAAAAAGAAGCTTTCGGCACTTTTTTAAAAGGATTTTTTTTCTTAAAAAAAAAGAAAATTTTAAACACTTTTAAAGCCTTTAAAAGAAATTTTTTAACACTTTTTAAAAGGCTTTTTTTAATAGGTCATTATGTTTATTATTTTTTATAAGCATTTTTTTATATAATGAATATCTTTATAGGCATTTTAAACTTTTTATTGCCCATTCAAATTTTTATAAAAAAAAATAATTAATAATAGATATCAATACTCACAATACACTGCATATTACATTGTTTACATCATAATGCAAAACATCAACTTAACAAAGAACAAATTAGAAATGCCTCCCATAATTCAAAGCCATCATCCCGTAGATTTGGAGGTAGCTCCATTGTTTGAAGGATCTCTCTATAAGAACACAATTTTATATGGATTTAGATTGCAATTGAAGCTTCTAGGTAGAAGTGATTGTAGAAGAAGCTTGCTGGGTTGTCTGAAAGAACACATTTAAATTTATCTGTGACCAGGGGAATGAGTACAAGATTATGCCCTCTTTCGATTAAAAGCATATATATATATATATATATATATATATATATATATATATCCAAAACCATAAAACCAATTGAACTTTTAATAGTTCCTGAAGACGAAAGGTAGTATTTATTAAAGTTAGTGACTCAAATTCAATATGAAAACAAAATACAACATTCTATTTAAATATCAAAACATTATGCTGGAACTTTATTTTGCTCTCACTTGTCCAAAAAGCAATTAAGGGCTATAAATTATGCAACAATCTGACAGAAAGGCATCCAAAACAAGCACTTGGTAATCACTTGACATGGTTTAAGATATTATAAGAAGTTTGGTCTAATGTCAGCTTATGAATACCCAAATAGAATACCTAACAAGCAGTGATTATATAATATTACCTTGCTATATGCTTTCCATCTTCAATATTAGCATATTTCATTGTCCGATCTAGATCCTTAAGTACCATAGACAAGTCACTACAATATTAGCATGTTTCATTGTTTGAACATAACTCAGTGCAAGAAATTTATAGAAAAAAATACCCAAAGACATTTATCGAGAACTCAGATCTGGGCACACAAAACCCATATATGGGCAAACTACATCTAGAACCTAAAAGATTATCAAGAACCCAAATCTGAGCACACTAAACCCAGATCTGGGCAAACTACATCTAAGGTTAAAGAATTAAATCAGTTCGAGTCTCTTTGCCTTTTGAGTTGGCATGCCTTTGGGATGGTCCATCCAAGAGAAGCTTACCAAGACCTTTCAAGAAGTGCAGCGGAGTACGCTGGAGGACTTCCATTAGCTCTTGAGGTTTTGGGTTCTTTTCTAAAAGGAAGAAGTATCATTGAATGGAAACACGAATTGAAAATATTGCTAAGAAATCCTCACAACAAAGTTCAAAAAATACTCCGGAGAAGTTTTGATTCACTAGATTATAGTAGAAAGGACATATTTCTTGATGTCACATGTTTTTTTATTGATATGGACAAAGAATATGTCATCAAAATACTCGGTGGTTGTGGTTTCTTTCCAGCTAGCGGTTTCAGTATGCTCATCCAAAGGTCCCTGCTGACGATTGATGAGAAAAATAAGTTGAAGACGCATGATCTGATTCGAGATATGGGAAGAGAGATTGTTTTTGAGAAGTCACCCAATAATCCTGGGAAACGCAATAGGTTGTGGTTTCCTGAGGATGTCTTAAATGTACTGCATAAACATACGGTAAGAACTAAGAACTATATGCACTTTGTATATTTGAACACTTGCACATGCAGGGATACACAAAACATACATTATATATAGGCATGCCTGTGGATTTTTCGTTTTACCAAACGTGCATATATACTTTGTATAATGTAATCCTAAACGTGTCTAAATCAAGTAAACACCCAATATATCCCAAAAAATGTAAGCAAGTGTTACTTTGCAACATTAAAAATGTATACAATCACGTTTTAAGCTATCCTAATCATGTCTAAATCATTTAGTATTTCCAGATTATAATGAGAATATCTAGGCCTAGTCTAGTTGAGAAGGTGTTCTAGCTCTACATAAGATGAGGATGTGCATTGCTAATCTGCCAATCTTTCTTGCCAGGGATCGGAAGAAGTGGAAGGTCTCAGCCTAAATTTGCCCATACTTGAAGAAGTATAAACTAAAGCATTCGTAGGCATGAAGAATTTGAGGTTGCTCCAGATCAATAGTGTAAACCTCAAGGGATGCTTCACGCACTTTTTCAAGGACCTAAAATGGCTTTGTTGGCATGAGTGTCCCCTAAAATGTCTACCACCAAATTTTCATCTCGAGAACCTTGTCGTTTTTGACATGCAGCATGGTAATTTCAGACAAGTCTGGAAGGGAAACAAGGTAATGATCTTACAATATCTTTTATTTCATTATTTATATTAAATGTATAACTCACATGACCTTTTCTTATCTTGTATCTTTTTAATCATTTTGTTTTTGCAGGTACTTAATAAGTTAAAAGTTCTTAATCTTAGTCATTCCAAATGTCTCACTAAATTACCAAACTTCTTACATGTCGCACATCTGGAGATTATGATACTTGAAGGTTGCACAAGCTTGGTTGAGGTTCATGAGTCTATTGGACTTCTGAAAAGAGTTGTCTTGTTGAATTTGAATGGATGCGAGAACCTTAAGAATCTTCCAAAAAGCATTTACAGCTTAAGGTCTCTTGAAAGTCTTGATTTATCTGGCTGCTTAAAACTAGTCAAGTTATCAGAAGAATTGGGTATGATATCTTTGACAGAGCTGCGTGTGGAGGACACCGGTATTAAGCAATTACCATCTTCCTTTGGCCTTTTGAAGAATCTGAAAACTGTACTTTTATCGGGAAGTACAGGACACTCATCAAAATCTAGGTTGTTACATTTCTTGCCGTGGATTTCACCAAAAAGATCGAACCCCGTAAGTTTGTTGCCTCCTTCGGTTTCTGGGCTGCGTTCTTTGACAGTACTAGTACTCCGTGATTGCAACTTGTTCGAAGATGGGATTCCCAATGACCTGGGGGATTTATTTTCTCTCAAGAGTTTGAATCTTTCAAAAAACAACTTTCGGAACCTACCTCAGTGCATCGGTCGCCTTCCTAACTTACAACATTTGTTTTTGAGTGAGTGTACGAGTCTTCAATCTGTTTCAGAACTCCCCGCAAGTTTACATGACTTAAATGCAAGTGGTTGCACATCAATGGAAAGACTCACAGACCTCTTAGACCTAAAGGAACTAAGAAATTTACGTCTTGGTGAGTGCCACAAACTAGTTGAGATTAATGGCTTGGAGAGTTCGAAATATACGTTGTACATTCAAATGCAAGGATGCAACTATTTAGCTCGTGATTACATGATGAGCTTTCTCCAGGTTCTCTCTCTCTCTCTCTCTAGGACATTAACATTTTTTTTCTGGAGCAGTCATTGACCATGGGTGCTTATCTGGGTGATCTTATCGTTATCCTCCCTGGTAGTGAAGTTCCAAATTGGTTTAGCCATCGGACAACTGGATCTTCAATATCTTTTCATGTACCTTCGCTTACAGAGGGTGAAGTCTGCATTTTACTTGTCTGTGCTGTTCTTGCATTCGATATAGCAACCGAAAGGTTTGTGAATAAACCTTTCGTAAGAATGATTAACAAAACTAGAGGCGAGATATACGATTATTCCCCATCAATCTGTGTTGTTGCCTTAACCGTTGAAGATTATTTGTTGGTATTCAAGATACCGAGTAATCAAGCAAAGATGGAAAGTGGAGACGAAATCGAGGTGTCCATTGTTTGGAGAAAGCTGGACATCGAACTTACGAAACCCGTTGAAGTGAAAAGGTGTGGAATTCATCTGCTAGTTTATGATACAGGTGTAATCATACGCGAATTTGGAAGCCGGTTCCAATGTGTCGATTCTGATACAGCTATAGATGAAGATGATGATGTTCTTAAGTCTTCTGTGTCTTATTTCATCAGCAGATGTTCTAAGGATTGAAAAATGCTGAAATCTATCATCAAACTGTAGCACGACCCTCCCAAATATTAGTTTGGTGGCAGCACCTGATGCTTAGAAGGAGTCTTCTATGTTCTAAAGTCCATGTTCATAACTACATATACATGCATCGTTCATCAAAAAGTAAGGTTTGAATGCTGTATAAATGTTATAGATGGATAATCAATTCAAGTATTTCATTTCCTAAAGTCCTAAATTTCTTCCATCTTATATTTGCGTCAAGAAATTTGTGGGAACAAAAAATGCCATGATTGATGAAATGATTATGTTTTTGCAAAATATGCTAACGTTTTGAAGATGTGCGTGACACACATTATCAAAAGATATATATCTTTTTAGTAATACTAGGTAAACGCTCTAAATAGACAAATTTCATATATAGTCCTTTGTAAAAAAAAAAAGGATCTCGTTATAAAAAATAATTTTTTTTAAATGGGTTAACTTTTTCATAAGGACTTGTCTATTTGGAACTCATAAAAGTCATTTCTCTCGTTAAAATGATACACATTGGTAAAAGGAGAAGCTTGATCAAGCTTCATGTAGGATTGAATGTACTGATTTCAATTTGTTGGAGTGCTTAGTGTAACTTAAGAATTAAAAATTAAGTTAATTGCATGATATTGGACATGGTGAGAGATTGCAAATATTAAAATATACAAGGATATTATTGATAGTTAGAGAAAATATTTGAATAGTTAAATTGATGCATAAGATATTATAAAAGTTAGTATATAAATATAAAATAGAAAAAGTGAATTTTAATTATGTATTTTAAAGAATAAGATAAAAAGAATCATTTCGAAAATTCTTAATTTGACGCTCTTTTCAATGCATATTGCAGAGTTGAAAAAGAAAATTACTAGTTTTTTCGGATTAACTTCTTAATGGGTTTTCAATCTCAACTTTGTCTCCTAACCTATCAAGCAATTTTAACGGATCATTTTTATTATTAAAAATATAACATTATTCCTAAAAGTTCTTAAATGCTAAATAGTCCTATTAAATTAAAAAAAGGTTAAAAAAATTAGAAATTTAAAAAACTAATATACTAATTAAATTTTGTTTACATTTTCACCTTTATTTAAAAAAAAAAAATGTCAAAATACTTTCTCCATAGTTATAAAAAAAAAAATTTTACGGAAATCTTCGAATGTGGTTAGTGGTTACTTCCAATTTTCGTCGGCAAACGTAAACGGTACAACAGAAAATCTCTGCGTTGCCCGCTCTTCTAATTTTCTTCCAACTCCGAAACCCCAAACTATTTTTTTCGTGTTCTCTTTTTTTTTTCCCTTGTTTAGATCTCGATCCTAAATCCGAGTCTTTTCTCTGTGCTTTTCTGGGTATAAAAACCCAAGAAGAATACTTCCCCGCTAGTTTTCGACTCTCTGAGATCTTTCATGGCGTCCTCCAGCAAAATAGATTCCCATGCAGAAGACGAGGCTCCGCAAGAGGAGGCATGTCTTTCATTTCCACCGAGTTATAACTATTTATTATTAGTAGTATTAGAATTCCATCTACACTCTTGACCATTCTAATTGTATTGTTTGATTTGCAGATTTAATTATTGTACTTAATTCTCTGCTTTTGCTTTATCCAGTTGAGCTGAATTCCTGAGTTAATCTGATATCCAAAATCGAATTTGGCTTTTTTTTTTTTTTTTTTTTTTTGTGTTTTTCAATTGCATATTGGTGCAGGTTGAGCACTTTGATGATTTCACGCTCGCCTCTTCATGGGAAAGGTAATTTATATGAACTACCAACCACCTGAACTTGCTGTATTGTTGGAATGTAGCGGAAAAAATCTGATACTAGAAAATTTCACATTTCCAGGTTCATTTCTGAAATAGAGGCGGTTTGCCGGCAATGGATGGCTGATGGTCCAAAAAATTTGTTGGTATGCTTTCTTGGATTTGGAATGCTCGACATATACATTGTGGGAATTGGATCATAGACACAGAAGCAAATTCATTTTGATAAAATCCGTTTCTTTTGTTTTTGCTACTTCATTTACCTTTGTTACTGTACACGGGCTATGCCTATTTCATCCGTATCAATAAAATTTATCTCTTATAAAAAGAAGAAGAAGTGAAGCACCATCCAATCTTGTCTTCTAATATGAATATACATATTACTTGGTTATAGGAAAAGGGTGCTGTTCACCTGGAATTTTCAAAGAACTTATATAAAGTCAAATCTGAGTTGAAGTATGCCTCAAAAAGCTATTGCATCGAGTACTACTTTGAGAAAACCAACAATGACAGTACGTCAATATTTTTCTTGGTGATTTATTTTATTTTTTGCATATTGTGGATACTTATCTGAATTCTGGTTGACACAGGCAGAGTTTCAGACTGGAACTTCAACTTGCATGAGTTGCAGATGTGTTTTGGGGTTAACGATTTTTTGGTGTGTTTTGACTTGTCATCTTGGTTTTTGTATGACAAATTTTTAAGTGTTTTTTTTTTAACTTTACACAATGTGCTTGCACCACCAGGTGATTGCTCCTCAAAGTGCTAGTGGTGTAGTACTTGATGCACCAGAGGCTAGCAAGCTTTTAAGTGCAGTTGCAATTGCTTTGACAAATTGTTCAAGGTAGGGTTCTCAGTTGAAGATTTTTCCACATAACTATTGGTGAATTATGGCTCTCTATGTCCTGCACCATGGCTGGGTGAGTTGGCGCATTGCGAATTAACTTGGTGCTTCCAACCTGGTCATATGTTTTCTATATTTTTTGTCTGAGTGGCCATGCACTTTCCTAAGATTTAAAGAATAAATGTCTATCTCTAATATTTCCTTTTGGGACGTATTTAAAGCATAGCGACATATGCTTTAAAATTAACAAGAATGTTTCTTCCACTACCGGGGAACCTATTGAGGCTTTCTTTTTCTCATATCTACCTCTTCCTTCTCCAATAATTTTAGGAAAACCTTTTTCAGACTGGTATTGATGAACAGTTTACGATGCTGTTGGATACTGTATGATTAACTTATATTTGTATTTTACCTGTGGAAACTTATCCTGAATCATATCATTTACACACTTGGGACATGCAGTTTGTTGCCTGCACTTGTTCCAGTACATGATCCTTCTAGGAAAGCATATATTGGCATCCAAAATATGGGAACTGTTTTCACCAGAAGATTCGAGGCAGATCATATCGGTACACAGGTTCCAGTACAACTTATGCATTTGGAAGGATTGTACGAGTTGTTTATTTCAAAGTTTGTAAGTGTTCAAAGTACTTTACATTTAGGAAATGACGATATACCTTTAGCTGTGTTATGGAGTTGGCAAATTATGGATTCTATTGCAACTATATTATGCTTTGAAACTGATCAGCTTCACTAACCATTCTTGATCTTCCCTGGCTTGTATTAATCTCTTAATAGCTCTCTTATTTGATTAATTAACCATACATCAACTCTAGCAGCTAGGCCGAAGGTAAAAATTAATTGATGTAATCTATGTGACGATATTGTACTTCACGTACCTTGACGGCACAACTTTATTCTTTGATTTATCCTATTTGTATACAAAACTCTGAATGTTCTCCATTATGTTGTATGGACATCTTTTCATGCACTCTGTGCTTGCGTGATGCTGTCATGACCAAGTTTTTGCTTGAGTTTTCAGAATCAAAGGCCTTGCTCTTTTATGACTTTCATATTACATCATTGATTTATAATGATATTGCATTTGATGTTGAAGGCCTACTCCACAATGGACTTTTCTGTGCATCTTTTCAAAGTCAATTTTACGATGAAGCTAACGTACAGAACAATTCCCTATGATGATGACCATGATCTCCAAGGAACTGATGCTGAAATTACAGAACCTGGAGGAAACCCTGTTAGTGATACCCACAACAAAGTGCAATGGGATGACGATTGTCCTTGGAGTGAGTGGTATTCTGCAGAGGACCCGATTAAAGGTACATTGTGTCTAGGACTTTTCATCATGGACCTATTTACTTTCTGAAGCTGTCATGTTAGCATTAATTTCAGATGGTGTCCAGGATTTTTTTTTTTTACAAGAGATAAATATTATATATATGAATGAAATAGGCATAACCCGTGTACACATGAAGTATATAGAAGAACACCTAAATACATTCTACATGCGATAAATTAAAGACAAGAAATCATGGACATTGCTCCCCTACAATACAATAGTGGAAAGCCAAGACAATAAAGTGTGGAAGAAAAAATTCTTCAACTCAGCCAATGTGCATTCCTTATCTTCAAAGCAACGCACATTCATTTCCATCCAAATACACCACATGATGCACAATGAAATCATCTTCCATACCGCTATCACTTGATGATAGCCTTGCATCTTCCTCCAACAACCCAATAGATCCACCACCCTCATAGGCATAACCCAAGCAACATCAACCCTTTGAAAGATCTCATCCCACAAGACCCTTGTTACCTCACAATGTAGTAAGAGATGGTTCACCGATTCTCCATTCTTTTTATACATGTAGCACCAATTCATGACTTCACATCCTCTATTCCTCAAGTTGTCCGTGGTCAAGATCTTCCCAAGGGCGGCGCTCCAAACAAAAAAGACTACTTTAGAAGGCACACGAGACCTCCAAATAGTCTTCCAAGAAAACGGAGAATGATATTGTGTTGTCAAGATGCTACAATACGCCTTCACTGTGCATAGCTTGTGATCATTAGACTTACTTCAATCTATCTCGTTGTGCTATAGGGGTCCCCATAGAATATAGTGATGAACTAAAAAATTCTGCAACAATAGATAATTCCCAGTCTTGAAAATCCTACTAAAGAGAATGTTCCACTAATACGAGCCATAAGAAAATAACCACACATCCGCCACTGACGTCCGCCACCGACGCCTCCCTGTTAACTGCAATAGATATAGGGCTGGAAAAGCCCTTTCCAAAGCTTGATCTCCACACCACATGTCCCGCAAAAAACTTATTCGATTGCCCTCAACAACCACAAAACGGATTTGATTTGCAAAGCATAGCCACCCCTTCCTTATAAACTTCCATAAACCAACACCATACCCCCCCCCCCCCCCCCTCTCACTTCTTTGGAACACCAACTACCCCTAGCGACACCATATCTAGCGTCAATAATTTCCTTCCACAATGATCCCTCCTCCAAATGATATCTCCAAAGCCATTTTCCCAATAGAACTTTATTAAAAATTCTTAAGTTACACACTCCCAATCCCCCATTCACAACTGAGGCACAAACTGTTTTCTAGCTAACCAGATGAAATTTCTTCTCCTCCCTCATGCCTCCCCATAAGAACGCCCGAAATAGTTTTTCCATCCTATTCACCACCCCTGCAGGCATAGAAAACAAAGATAAAAAGTATGTGGGGAGGTTAGTGAGAGTACTCTTAATAAGAGTGAGACGGCCCCCTTTTGATAAATATACCCGTTTCCAACCAGCCAACCTTTTCTCTGTCTTCTCCACCACCCCATCCCAAATAGCTCTATTCCTAAAAGTTGCTCCCAACGGAAGGCCCAGATATTTCATCGGGAAAGAAGACACCTTACAATCCAGAAGGTTTGCTAAACTGAGGATATTGGGGACCGTACCCACAGGAACCATCTAAGACTTGCCAAGGTTCACCTTGAGCCCTGACACTGCTTCAAAACAAAGTAACAAAGCTCGTAGAGTTTGGATTTGGCTCTTATCAGCTTCGCAAAAGACAAGTATCATTTGCAAAATGACAAGATGTGAGGTGATAGTAGGGCCCCTAGCGCCATTGCCCACCTGAAAACCAGCTAAAAACTCTCCCCCAACAGCAGCCTGCACCATCCTACTTAGAACCTCCATCACTATAACAAATAAAAGTGGATATAGAGGATCTCCCTGTCGCAGTCCCCGTGAACTATAAAAAAAACCAGCAGGTGTGCCGTTGACTAGAACTGAGAACTGGGCCGTTGAAATACAATGACGCATCCATGAAATCCACCTAACCCCAAAGCCACACCTCTCAAGCAGGTATAAGAGGAATTCTCAGTTCACATGATCATACGCCTTCTCCATGCCAAGCTTGCAAAGAACCCCTGAGCCTCCCTCCCCGAAGTCTGTGGTCCAAGCACTCATTTGCAATGAGTACCGAATCAAGAATTTGTCTCCCTCGAATAAATGCATTCTGAGACTTGGAAATAATATGCTCCAACACCGGGCTAAGCCGGTTGGCAAGGACCTTCGCAATAATCTTATATATGCTGCTAACCAGGCTTATTGAGCGAAAGTCCTCAATAGTCGAAGCCCCGTGTTTCTTAGGAATGAGAGCAATAAAGGTCGCATTAAAGGATTTTTCAAACTTTTGGAAAGAGTGAAATTCACTAAACACCTGCATTACATCACCTTTCACAATGTCCCAACAAGTTTGAAAGAAACCCATTGAGAAACCATCCGGATCCAGTGCTTTATCCTTAGTCATACCAGAGATGACCTTGTAAATCTCTTCTTCAGTAAAAGGCCTCTCTAGAACACTCGCACTTTGCGAGTTAATTGCCTCGAAAGGTAAGGTATCAAGCTTCGGCCTCCAAGAAGTCGATTCTGTGAGAAGGGTCTCATAATAGTGTACTATGTGATTTTCTAACTCAGGAGGAGAAGAAATCACTTGAGAGCCTAATTGGAGTGACTCAATAGCATTGTTACGCCGATGTGAATTAGCCACTTTGTGAAAAAACTTAGTGCACCTATCTCCTTCTTTCAACTAAAGGGCCCTGGATTTTTGACGCCATAAAGTCTCCTCTAACAATAGAACTCTTTCCAAGTTTGCCATAACCATGCCCTTCCTCAAGACCACCTCCTCTGAGATATCTCCCAATAATTCTTTGCCCTGTAACTCTTGCAATTCCTCCAATAGTGTAGACTTCTGATTGTCAATGTGACCAAAAACTTCCAAGTTCCACTTTTTGAGGTCTTGTTTCAACTCCTTTAATTTGCCTGCAAGAATGAAACTTGGAGTACTAATGAACTGATATGATGACCACCAAGCACTCACCATCTCTACCAACCCATCGCTGATAGCCACATGTTTTCGAACTTGAAATACCAGCGACCCCTGTAAATACCCCCATAGTCTAAAAGAATAGGGAAGTGATCTGAGCTAACTCGAGCTAACCGTTTCTGGCTTACTTCCGGATAGTGGGCTTCCCACGAAGGAGAGATAATGAATCTATCCAATCTCAACCAAACCCTCCCATTCGACCAAGTGTACTCTCCCCCTACCAGGGGAAGATCTATGAGATCCAAATCAAAGATGAACTCGGAAAATTCCTCCCTAGCCACAAAATTTCGATAATGCCCTGATCTTTTGCTCGGGAAGCAAGTAATGTTAAAATCACCCCCTAAGCACCATGGCACTTCCCATAGTGAGTATAGGCCAGCCAACTCATCCCACAACCTTCTCCTGTCCCTGTCCACGTTAGGACCATAGGAACCTACAAAAGCCCATTCCCATCCATCAACCACATTTTTAAACAAAGTAGCCACCGAGAAATCTCCAATACACTCCTCAATTGCCTCTACCACTCTTTTATCCCACATTAGTAATACTCCACCTGAAGCTCCCAAAGAAGCCAAATAAGCCCAACCCACATACGAGCACCCCCATAAATTTCGCACAATTCTTCTATCAATGAATTGCAACTTTTTTTCTTGAAAACAAACCACATCCCCCTTCCACATCCGCAATAAAGATTTGATACGAAGACGTTTATTGCGATCATTGAGCTCCCGTACATTCCATGATAAAATCTTAGGCTTCATGAAAACCTAGATTGCCCCTCCCTTTCGATCTATCCCTTCCTTCACATCATAGTTAATGGAACAAGTTAGCCGTCTAAGTTCCCTATCCTTCTTTGAAGCTGATTTCGAGTGGCTAGCTTCAAGTGCTACAAGAAGGGCCTTGAATTGTTCTTCATAACCTCCAAAGGAAACCCCAATAACAGCTTGAATAAAAAATCCAATTAGACGGATAACTCCCATACTTAGAGCTGGGAGGGAGTGTACATAGAGGAGTTAGAAATGCCCCCTCCTCACTAGGACTATCAGGGGCAAATAAGGCCAATTCCGAGCTAGAAACTAAGTCTGGTTCACCACTGGGTTTGACCAAATTTAATAGCTTATTCCCATCAACACACTCCAGGATTGTATCCATTGGGTCCTTCAAAAACGTTGTAGTTTTCCTGCTAAAATGACTTGACATGATAGACGATTCTTTATTTTCTAATTTACCCGTTCTCTTTTTCTTGTTATTTGGGGTTTAAAAACTTAAAATTGCTAGAAGATTCTGTCTTGATGAAAGCTTCTAAAGATTCTCTATTGCTTTAAGCCTGCCTTTCCTAGAGGATAATCTGTTCCTTTTGTTTGATGGTTCACTGCCTACAGGATTTGAATTGATTGCCCTATGGTCAGAGAAGATGATTGAAAGCTCTCTGCAAATGGCCGAATTGGAAAATGATTCACCTCATGATGCTGAGAAGTGGATACTATTTCCCAAATTTTCTCAAAATTTGTAAGAATTCATTTTGTTAGATGTAATTCAATAATATCATGTTAAAATAATATACTTATAGCCAAGTATGCTTGTCATGGTTGTTAGGTGTGTGATATTGTAAATACTTGTTGCTGCTGGTTCTTACTATTCACCCTCTGATGGAAAAAATAATTATCCAGACAACCTGCCTATTAACTTTTTAGATTGTATTTCTTTTTTATAAGCTATTGTTAAAGTAGTTTTTGCAGTTTTTTTTTTTTATAAGTAGTTGTTGCAGGTAGTCTCCTATTAAACAGACTTTTTTGACGAAACTAAAATTTTATACAGCATTAACTTTTTTTTTTTTACAAGTAAAAGATTATAGTAATTAGAATAGGCATAGCCCAAAGTACACAGACGGTATACAGCATTAACTAAAATTTGATAAATGGTATTAATGTTGTCCAACTTGAGTCGGTGTTGAAAACTAAGTTTAATATATGTTAGTTTATAGCACATATATAAATTTTCTTCACATTGGTAATATATTTAAATTTGATGTATATTAAAATGTGTATTAGTTTTGGATGCATGTTATGCTCCTACACCGCACATACTTACCAAATTCCCCTCATGTAATTAAATAATTCAACAAGATCTCAATAATAACTGTTTAGAGTTTTATGTTTCGTAGTTTTGGTTAGTAGCAAAAGGTATCAATTTTGTCGTGGCATAACTTAGTTCTGACTTTTTCTGCCAGTATAATTTGGTTATTCTCTCCTGATAGTATATCCATTTCTCTTCTCATTCCTTTAAAATGATGTTTATCCGATTGAAATGTGTAACATCTTACAAGCTTTTTTTTTTTTGGTGTCAGAAGTGATGGTTCCAAAGGAAACCAAATTGGATTTTCTTCCCAATTGCACCTTTTGATTGATGCATTAGATATGTCATTTGAGGCTCAATTTATCGAAGATTTTGTTTCAGGTTTGAATCATTATTTTATTGTGGTTGTATCAGATTCCTTAGCTAAATATATTAGATTATTTGTAGCTTTTAGTCCTTTTCTTTACGTGATGTTATTTTTTTATTGCGTCATTTTTCAACTTCTTTTTCATCTTTATTTTGTATCAGTTGAAAACACGGGTCCTGATAATTTGAAGACCTCAATGATTATACCTCCACCTACAGTCATTGATCGTGTACTTAAAGAACTTTTCCATGAGGGTACTTTCGAAATTTTTTAGCTTCTGTTCATGTGGTTGATAACTGTTGCATGTTGCAAGCCTGGGTATAACATGATAAACTTCATTGCATCTTTGCCTACTTTGCATTGTCATTTGAGGAGAACATTCATCATGACTTGACTCATATGAAGGGCACGTGAGCTGGATTTGTGATTGGGCCATAAGTTCTGGTACTCCTGTACCAGTTGCACTGTACCTTATCACTAAATAATTTATCTTCATGGCGCATTCTCTGAAGTTATTTTCTCTTGTGATAAGGTGGTTTGTACATTGTAGTGGTTTCTTCTGATTATCTATGTTGGATCAGAAGAATCTACCTACCTATTAGCTTTGTTTTTGGTATTAGGGTTCTATTTCGTAGACTTGAAGCATGTGTATGTGCATGTGTTTACAACCTTTAAGTAGCTGTATTTTTGGACTTGCTGTCACTTTCCACTGAGTGTTGATTACGAGATAGTGATGTTTTCTTCTTCTGGTTCAGAGTCCAGTAACTTACAAAATAAAAATATATTTAATATATATTTCGATTCATTATTAGTCTAACAAACATGCAATTTTAATCCAGTGAGAGATAGCATACTGAATGAATTTTGAGGAAGCTGAGCTGAGATAGCCAGCTGGGAAGTAACTTCTTTTTTTTTTTTTATCGGTAAACAAATTTTTATTGATCAAAAGAGAGAGAGAGTGTCCAAGTATTCGGGACATATACATGAGCACGTTCACAATGTCTAGCTTAGAGATACAAGGAAATCATGAAAAGACCTGCCATGAAAATCAATTACAATCAACAGCAGAACTATGTCAAGCTTAGGGGGGCCCCCAAAACTTTTTTAAAATTCAAAATGTCCCCTAAGTTTTTCCCATAATTCTATATAAATAGAAAATGCCCCCCACCCCCCAGCTGAAAAAAAAAAAAATTATAATCCCCATATTATTTCCAAAGTTTTCTAAAATTTCTATATACATAGAATGCCACTCTCCAAATTTTTTCTATAGCCCCAAAATTTTGTATAATTTCTATATATTATCTATTTTCTATGATTTCGCCCCTCCAAGATTATATTAAAATTAAGTTTACGAGAAATAATAACTTTATTAATTTGGATCACAAAGTTTTTTTACTGTACAATATTAGGATTCTTAATATGGAATGCAAAGTGAATAAATAAAAGAAAAATCAGTTTAACGTTGATGATCTATATGAAAAATAGTTGAGAAGTTTTATCCTCTAGACTTCATTGAGCTAGAAAAAATTTATTTAAGGTCTCAATTGTAGCATTATGTGCTTAATATGTGACACCAAAATATCTAGATTTTATATCAAACTTAATAAACTAGCTTACCTACTAGAATGAAAGATCTGATTCAACATGATCATTGATAGTTTCTATGAAGAAACAAATTCTAAACATTTCACTACAAATATAATAATGGATAGATTTTTTTTTTTATCAGTAAAAAATATTATATATCAAAGGAGAAGCCAAGTACACTGAATGTATATAAGAAAACACCTTGCCCAAAATGACCCAAAAAGCCCGTGAAAAGAACAACCCTAAATACACCAGACCGATCCCCAACCCTTGTTTCTTGTAGAACTAAAACTCTACCCGAACACCCGACCCCAAAACCTTGATCCCCGTCTTCACAATATCCTCCCTTTAGACTTCTCTCTAGTTGAGCTACCACCCTTAGCGTCGTAGTTGATTGCCCAAAAAAGACGCTGTAACTCCCTGCTTTTCTCGAAACTTTTGGTTTCAAGAGCGTGGCTTGCCTCAATCGTAGTGATTTGTTCATTGAATTGGTCTTCACATCCTCTATGTGAAATTTCCACAAACTGTTGAATCTTGTTAACTTTAGGTAGAATCCAGTCTGAAATTCCCACAAATGGATAGATTTTATTCCATGAAACATTGTCGTTGGAAATTTGAAACATATGTTAAAGTTATATTTTAAGAAATTTATTTCTACATGTATATAGCAACTTATTGAGATCTGATTTTTATATATAATTATGTTTTTATGGTTTTTCGTGAAATTAAGATTAACATTTGTCTCTTTTTATTTGACATAAATGTGTCACAAGTTAGAACAGTTGCCCCCCCCCAATAATCACATAATGGGAAGAAAACTCGTGTTTATTACTCATACAAACAATAAGCCAATGAGTTTTAACTGAAGCAAAACTTCCTCGCCCGTAGTAACAGGTGGAGCCTAAGGTTGTGGGTTCAAGACCTAGTGGATGCACCAATGAGAGGATTCAGACTACCAATAAATGGAGAAATGAACCACCTTCCTTCCAATTTCTTTGATAATTTATATGAGTGAAAAATCTTTGATACTTTTAATGCAATGATATTATTGTTGCTACTCCTTGTACTCTGTGTAGGAGTGCGAGACCCAGATTTTGCCAAGGGCGGGCATAAGAGTTCTCGAGCTATTAAAGGCGCACCTCTTCAATCTCTGTTTGTACAGTTTTGTTTAAACTGTCTTTGGTTTGGCAGCTGCAACATACGTGGTACGTATAGTTGAGTGAATAAACATGTTAAAGAAAGTTATATTATTACCAGTGCCTACTCTTTTGATCAATAAAAATTCTTTTACCGATCAAAAAAATTCAGTTATGGTGCAGCTACCGAGAAATGTATCCCCAGGTTTAGAGCTATTTTCTTGACTGGATTTGGGTTTTGTTTACATGTTATCAGCTATTGCGGTGCTTTGGATAGAGTTTGTTCGAGAAGTTCGGTGGTGTTGGGAAGAGTCACAGCCATTGCCCAAAATGCCAGCTAATGGTTCAATTGACTTATCCACCTGTTTGATTAACCAGAAACTACAAATGGTAAAAGGATGCATATTTCTTCCGAGGGACTTTGGTGTGAACCATTCCTTTGCATAGGAATTAGGTTTTAAAAAGTACATTGCATCTCTATTTTCTGACACACTGGGGAGCCATATTCTATATAAGTTTACAATAAGTTTCTGCATTTCCTGACTATATAGAAAGTTATTGCTTTAGCACAATGCCTATGCTAAAATGGCAAAAACTTCCGTGTTTAAAACTTTAAGCCTTGAGAATTTGGAGATGGCATGATGCGAGCAATGAAAGATATGCACATTTTGCCATTGGTTTGGGAGTTCTGAGGGATTTTAGAGCTGAAAACGGTGAACTATTCATTGGGTCTACATGTAACATTTTCATAAACAGTATTGCTTCAAATATTACATTTTACATACATTATGCCAGTAATTTCTGGCAATTTATATTGAGATCCAGGCATACCAGATGGTTTGTAAGAGGTTTAGTGGCATCTCTTGTCTATTCTCTGAGCTAATTAATCATTTTAATATGTGTTTTCCCAGTCAGATTGTGAATGTAAACATTTTTCACTTTGTGTTGCCATTATCAATATTGGCTTGTTTATTATTCAGATTTGGTGATGGAATAGATGAGCTATATATTTTGCTGTCAAATAAGCTATAAACTGGCCACCATAGGTTATTTTGCAGCATTTGTCTTTTAAATTAAGTGATAAATGTTGTGTATGGACTGTAAGGACTTGAAGATCTGTTACCTTTCTTTTATCTGGAAATTGTCTTGTTCAGCTTGCAATATGCATTGAGAGGAAGCTTGAGCTGAATGAAGACTACGAAGATTGTATTGGAAGCATGGATCAAGCTTCTCCTCATACAAAGGTCATAACAGTGTTCTTGTATATCTTGTTGCTCCAGGGCTTACACTGATTACTCTATTTCATTGTTTGCATTTGGCATTAAGTGTTTTTTTTTTAACCTTTTGCAGGAGGAAGATTCAGTTGCAGAAGACTCAGACTCATCCATAATGCGAACACCTAGTGAAGATTTCGAGGGGAAACGTGACAGGTGAACTAAAGCAAGTGAGAACTAACATTATTTTCTTCATTACAATTGGCTGGCCTTAGATGGGGTTATTGAGTTGTTTTGACTTTCTTCTATTTCCTTGATTTTTTAGATTATAAACATCTATGTTTATTTCTTTGAGTGATTCCTTTTAAGTGCACTGAGATTGCATTCATCCTCCTCTTTGCCTTATGGCTAAAGATATGCACTTCCTTACTTCTTTCTTTTTTTCTTGCTAAATGATGCATACTGTGTCCATCCATTCTTGCTCTTTTATGTAGATAGACTTTGTTGATGTAGAAATTCTTTGTGATTAAAGTTTTCCAAGCTGTGAACTGTGACCATTGAAATATCATTTCTATTGCCCTGCTGCAGTTGTGTATCTTTTGCCTTAGGAGAATTCTTATTCAATATCTTTTAGACTTCTTGTGTGGGATTGGTTGGCTCAAGGACAGTGTCCAGTAATGCAGGTTATTCTAATTGTAACAACTGCTGTGGTTGCCCTGACTTGCAACCTTAAGGGTCATCATCTCTTAGAAGAGAAGGGGGCTAAGCTCAATGGCATAGCATTTTGCTTGAATTTTGATATATCACGATCTGTCTAAGTAATTAAAGAAATATTTGCCATGTGTCCCCAAGCAACGCAATACACATTCAAAACTTGGCATGTCTAAAATTTGACACGTCAACTTTAAAACACAAAAAATGCCACATTAGCTCAAAAGATCATTGGAAATAATAAAAATAATATAAGGAAACAAAACAAATACCCTCCCATGCAGATAGGGGTATTTTTTTCTAGAATTTAATTAGTTATTATTTTTATGTGACATTACTTTTTTTACACCTAACATCGTGCATTTTGTTGTAGAGCTAGACATCACACTTCTTGACAAATATTATGTTCATTTGAAAAAATATGGATGGAATGATTTAATTAAAAAAAAGACTTAATTACAAAAAAAATTGTTTGAACGTGCGGAGTAATAATATAATAAAATTTAAAATCCAATGAGGCTTTTAAAAAACGTGTAAAACCTAGGGATTATTTGACTTTTCCCGGTTTGTGTATTACCTTTGGAACGATAAATTTCTATGCTAGGCATGTAAATTTGTGCATAACCTCATTCTTTTGGAACGATAAATTTCTATGCTAGGCATGTAAATTTGTGTATAACCTTATTCTTCATGATATCACAGCCCCTTGACACCAGAGAATTTACATCATTCTGGAATAACCATGCTGAGATATAGTAGTGAGCCTGAAAAAGTGGTGTTGGCGGATCCTAAACCTTCAGACTGTATCAGGAGGGGTTCAGCTCGTGTGGTGGGGTCTATGATGCTTCTGAAGTCAAATCAAGAAATGCATGTCCCGTTCACTCAGGTTTCTCTAAATTTCATTAGGCTACTTATAATCTTTACTTTTTTAAGTTTTTGTTTTGTTTTTGTGATTTGTCAAAGAACACAACAGTTCATCATTTTCAGTTCATCATTGTAGGATGCACCACTTATGACAGAAGACATGCATGAAGAGCGGCTCCAGGCTGTTGAAGCCTTTGGCGATTCATTTGTAAGCTTGTATTCTTTCTATCCTATATATCAATGACTGAATTCATAGGATTGACTGAAGAAGCATTGTCCGTCTTTCCATCGCAGAACTTTTCTGCTCAGTTGGAGAGAGATATCTTATCTTCAGGTAATAATCTCCAATTTACTTGTATAAAAAAAATAATCTCCAATTTCCATTCTTTTGTGAGGGGGTTAGACTTGTACATGGACGATATTAATCATGTTTGTGCCTTTGCACAATGACATTCGACACAGTTCTTCCCGTTCTCAGGACTCAGACGAAGAGCCATTTACAGTCTTATTGGCCTCTATGACTGAAACCACTGGCATGTGGAACTAAAATAAAGACTAGTGGCATTACAAGAACTTGTTAGAATGCTTTACATCATGCCATTTCAAGCACCATCTTTGGTTTAAATGAGAAATTGCTGCCATCGGATCCTAAGTTCTTAGGATGCTTACTTCTTATGGTTGTAGATAGTAACAATATCCTTAGTTTTAAGTCAAAATTATATTTCTGATGAATCCAACTGCATATCTATTTATTTCTTACTTTTTTCAACCGAAGTTTTTCTCAGACAGCACATGTTCCTTTAAACAAAAATCAATCTTCTGTGTTCTCAGGTTGTCTGTGTTGCTTGAACTGTTTTACTTTGTTCGATTTTTTTTTTCTCATTTTTTTCATGTTCTTTTTTCTGCTGTTTAGGTAACATCCATGACATAAAAATGAAGTAATATGTCCATTGTGTCTCTCATCTCTGTCAGTCTCATGGCCATGGATTGTATGTTTTTCCTTTATAACAAACCTAGTACTTTTCAAAACATGTTCTGCTTGTTTTTCTAATGCACAGTATACTTGGTCATTGACAAGCTTGAATTTTTAATTAGACATGTCAGCATTTAAAGCAGCAAATCCAGATGCCGTTTTTGAAGATTTTATACGGTGGCATTCACCTGGAGATTGGGAGAATGATGATGCCCAAGAAAATGGATCAACTAACAAACTTGCTATGGTGAATCCAAATAATTTTTGGCCTCCTCAAGGACAACTTTCACAAAGAATGTCCGAGCATGGAAATTTATGGCGAAATATTTGGAATGATGCACCTGCTTTGCCTGCTTCGGAGCAGAAGCCTCTCCTGGATCCAAATAGAGAAGGTGAAAAGGCAAGTTTCTTTGGAGAAATCTATATTTTGCTTGTTTACCCTAAAAAATGTTCATTGCTGTGGTACTTTGGGAGGAGAATATTATACTGTCAAATTCCCTGCTGTATGCTCTTCATACTGCGATCTTCTTGTTTGACTAGGCCTAGAACAAGATGATTAGTTCAGATAAATAAAATCCGGTTGATGACTTGAGCAATACCTGACCAAAAGTGCTCATCTTCAACCTTTCATGAATTTAGCTGGCTGGCTTCATATGATTCTGAACACACTAGTTTTCTTAAAGCTTGTTGTCAGTTTATACGTCCTGAATGAGCGAAAGGTATCGGCATTACTCAAAAGTTCTCCTTTAACTCCTTACATTTATAGAGTGTAAGGTTTAACAAGTATATATCAAAATCAACTTCACAATTTCATGAGATGATACGTTAGTTCAGAGCATGATTCGTATGTGTAGTTTCACTCTCAACCCCTGTTTCCACATGCCCACCAGCGTTGGACGCCAAGAATGTACCTGGCTTGGCATTTCTTAGTGATGGCATATAAGTAATTACCATTATGAGTTGATCAGCAAAATAAATTTTCAGTCATAGGATGAACGATAAGTCACAAGACCAAATATATATGAGCAAATACAAAATCTTTGTAGAAAGAGCCAAACAAACCTTGATTACTTAAGAGAATGTTAGATCGTTGGGATGTTGGTTAATTGCATGGATATCAAGGGAGCGGTTCCCTACAATATCATGTTGTTGACAACCATTTATTCAGGTACAGAAAAAAAGGAAGAAGAATAAGAACATTTTAGGACATGACTGCATAAAAATTTTAAAAATGAGAGTAGATGCCAAAACAAACATGTTTGTGATATATGTACTATTTTTTGCCACAGCATTGTTCCCTTCTACCTGAATAAAAATGGCTGTCAATTATAATTGCATATCAGCAAACAGCGTGTTTATGCAAAACTAATTTTGCTTGAGATGTGTTGTGTTTTCATATTTCTCTAGTCTCGCCCATGCTTTTGTATTTTAATTGTTTATGGCACCCTTTTTTTATTTCGAAGGTCCTTCATTACCTTGAAACAATACGACCTCATCAGTTGCTTGAGCAAATGGTCTGCACTGCCTTCAGAGCTTCAGCGGACACTTTAAACCAGACTAGTTATGGAGGCTTCAAGCAGATGACAACCAAAATGGAGCAACTTTACCTTACTATGGCATCTGTGTTGAAACCTGTCCAAGGTATCCCTCATCTTTCTTCTTACATCCTTTTTCTTTTATGAGTATCTTTCTTCTGCCATCCTGCTTCCACTTCTTATTTCTGAGAAAGTGACTGAATGGGTTCGAAAGAATTAGTTCTGGGATCTACATTCACACTTTTAATGTTCATTGCAGCAAATCGTTTATCTGCTGGCAGTGAGATTTTTGAAGACCTAAGACGCCTATGTGGCATTCTCGAACATGTTGAGAAGTTGCTGACTGTTGCAGCTTCTCTTCATCGTAAATTCTTGCAAGCACCACGCCTCTCTGAAGCAATATTTAGTGACTACTACAACTTTTATCTTCCAAGAATGCGAACAGGCTCAGTAGAGGACAACGTTCAAATGGTAAAATGCCTTTAAACCATCACAACTCTTATTGTAGCAATCTAGCAGATAAATCCTTCAGCCCCTCTCATGTGTTTCTGGGTGTTGAAAAGGCACCATTAGTTGGGACACATCATGCGATAGGTGGCCTCTACCTAGAAGAATGATTTTTATTTCAATATGCGGCTGATCACAAGATCTGAGGACTGTTTACTTGATGCTGGCATAAACTCCAAATTTACTCTAGGTCATCCCTTCTGCAGGAACACCTTAACTTGGACTGATTTATTTTGCATCTAACATCTCAGGAGTTTGACAAGAAGCAACAAGTAAGGAACCATGAGAGACGAGTTATATCGAATATGTTTACTACTCCCACTGCAAACCAGTCATGGAGAAAAGTTCTGAGCATGGGTAATCTTCTCAATGGCCATGAACCAATCCTCAGAGAGATCATATTTTCCTTGCGCGATAGAGTCAGTGGCAATCACTATGCAGCCCATACTCCTATGGTTTATCAACAGGAAATAGAAACATACCGTATGTATACATGCGGAACCTCAAACGATCTTCGGGTAGCCCTTTCTGTTGTCTCGTGTGATTAGTCCCGTGAAATCCATGTAAAGAAATCATGTTTGTTGGTGAGAAATTCGTTTGATTCATTTCTTCAAAGTTTATTGGAGAGTATCAAAGAATGATCCTTATTTTTTATAGGACGACATGTAGAAATCCAATTGAATATGAAATTGGGTTATTCTGATTTACCCTGCTTTTGGAATGCCTATAATGTTATCTGTACCGCTTGATCTATGTTTGATATCTGCAGGGGGTTCAGTGTCCGGAGTTTTCACAGGTCACCATTGAATTGTGTATACAGCACTGGTTAGATACCAATGATCGAAACCTCTGTTCAAGGAGTGAATGGCTGTCATTTGATTTTGTGGACAACCTTCTTTAACGCACTATGGATGACAATGGGGAAACTTGGGAACTGTTTCGTCAATTACCCCTTTTTTTTTTTTTTGTTCATTTCAGCCCCATAAAATCGATATTTGCATCCTTATTTTTATGTTCTTTCAACTTTCAAGACGACTTATATTTATAAAACACACTTCACTTGTTAATTATATATTGTAAAATCATATGGGTCCTGATCAATCTATTTTGTCACAGGAGTTGCTATTTGCAAGACATTATTTATTATGGGACTCATTACAATTATAAAAAAAAAATATTAAAATATTACAATTTTTTTATACTGACTGATGTAGCAGAATTTAACATTGGAGTGTCAATAAATAAGTTCTTAGAATTTTTTTTTTTTTTTCCTTTTCCTTTTTCACGTGTAGGAATTGGGAATGAACTTTCTAATAGGTGGTTTTTTACTGTAACCTCACAGGCAGGTTTTCACAGGATATTCTGATGACCTTTCAATGAAGGTCTGTTGGTTCTTTTTAAAAACAAAAAAAAAACAAAAAACAAAATGCTTTGTTTCTTGTCAACGATGAAGCAGGAGAACCTGTTGTTCGGATGACTAGCTAGGACGGTGCCCGACCAGTCGAAGTGTGGGTCTAAATGCACCTTCTGGGGCCCTAAGCTTTCATCAATGGAAGTTTGGAGCCCAACATATATTTCTGATTAGAATGGTTAGTATGCACCTAAATTCTTCCGGAGGGAGGGAGAGAGAGATTCTCTTTATCCAGCTTTCCTTCCATAGTCAAGTGGGAGAAAGTAATGAACAAGATTAGGCTGTACCCAAATAAAATTTGTACTATTAGGGTATTATTTGTTATCTGGCTAACAAAAAAATAAATTCCCAAAAAAAAACAAAATTTCGTCTGTGAGCATGAATATATATCAGTTCTATTTATTATTCACGTGACGATTATTTAGTCATCAATTATGCGACTTTTTCCTGAAGATAATGTTTAAAATAAGATATGCTTGTATTTTTTCTATGTAAAAAGTTCAAAACTTTCTTGTGGGGTCTATCGGATTAGTCATTACTAATTAATACTATACTTTTTTTCCCCTTTCGTGGGGTTAATCCAATCAGTCATCCTAAGCTTTTTAAGGATTTTGGGTCAGCATCGTAAAGGAAATTGACCCTACATCCGAATGGGAACACAAGATATGAGAGTTGGGTGGGGGGTAATAAACAAAACAAGGACATGTGTACTACAATATGAGATACCCATTTATAACATCAATGCTTCGAAGAAAGATCATACAACACACCACCAACACTACCATATATATATATATATATATATATATAATCTATTATTTTATTTTCAAGTCAGTATTTAGAACATACCATCCACGTTACTTAAATGATAATATTTTATTTGTAAAATTCAAATTTTAAAATTTATTTTTTAAATTAAATTATATTACGTAAACAGTATGTGGTATAAAGACCTTATGAGAATTGCAGTACTCATATTCATATAATTAATATACAAATTTCTCTTGGTTTGGAACCACAGCAAAGAATTTTGTTAATATGTTGGCCGGTGACATTAGAAAACCAAACAAAAAAGGATAAGATCTTGAAAATTATTTTCTTTTTCTCCATATATAGTCCATTTCTCCATCCCCGGCATAAAGTATTTATTCGATGTTTGAAAGTGTGAGGACAACCATATGAAGTTTGTTGAAAAACCAACACTCCATGCAATGGCATGATTCCTCCTAGCTAGCTAGTTCTTGAATGAATTTAAAGGAAAACGTCATTAAAAAAAAAAAAAAAAGCTTTTTATTAAACGTAACTAGCAATAATAACAATAAAGTAAGCATATATTAGAAAATGAAAACTTCAGTGGCAATCTACTATTTATGGGGAGCCTTGGGCTGTTCTATCTAACGGTGGTGTCCGTTTCTTAGTATAGCTTTGATTGCAGCTTGTAGGTGATGAATGATTAAAGGGAATAGTTGGTGGTGGGGGCATGGCTTCCCTAAGAAATCACTTACTAATTGGTATAAAATAATGCTGAAAATCAATCGAAAAAATAAATAAATAAATTGTGGGGTCTTTGATATTGACATGCTTTTGTCTTGAATTTAGGGTTTAATTAAGAAGAAATTATTGCGACTAAGGGCATTTGATGCGTTTTCTTTTAGAAGATCAATTTGTTTTTTGTTTTTTTTTTTTTTTTTAAAAAAAAAGCAAAAGATTGCAAAGTCCTTACGACATAACCACCATCTTGATCTTCCCTTACGCTAACTTTGATAAATGATTGAGTTTTAATTGATTTAATTAAATAAAAAGATATAAAGGTTAATTGATAATGTCCCATTAGATCGATGCTTGTGTCCTCCTTAGCTAGGTTTTTTGTCATCTTCCTAACATCAGTAGCTTTTATTTGGGTGTGGCAGCCAAGTTGATTGAATATATGGAATGTATATATATCCATAGATCAAAATATGTGTATATATATATATATATATATATATATATATATGTAGGGGTGTAACCGGTCAGTTCAGTCTGGTTTTGGACAAAATTTAGGACTGAACCGGTATGTACCGGTTTTGTATTTTTCAAAACTGATTACGTCCCGATTACCCAACTAAACCGATACCTCCGGTTTTATCGGTTTCCGGTCCGGTCCAGTCAGGTTTTCCCATTTTTTTTAAATGTAAAAAACATATAATAAAGTGTTAATTCTTATTAAAAAATGTTATTAATAATTTAATATATATATTATGCTTAAAACATATAATCAATTAAATTTTCATCTATAGGATTAAACTTTTATTTTATAAATTATAACAACATTATCTTATATATAATTATATTAATAACATATGATCAAATAAATTACAAATGTTCATATTTAAGATTAACATTTTTTGTTATTATTTATAAATTATAATATGAAAATTTTTCATATATGATATATAATTATATATATTATATATATAAATTTAACATATAATTATATATTATATATATAAATATTTTGTATAATATATAAAATTAATTTTTATATTTTTTTTCCAACCGATCCAGTTCGGTTCGGTCCGGTCCCAAAAACTACGCAACCGGCCGATTTTCATAAAATAAGAACCGGTTCCGGACCGGAACGGTTTTCCATTTTAAATTTACACCCCTATATATATGCATGCGCCTGTATCAATAATACATCTATTCGTGTAACAATATATATAAATTTTGAATTTGACCTAATTAGTTAAAATTACGGGATATTGCTCTTTTTTTAAAAAGAACAAAAAAAGAAAAAACTTATCTCATTAGATATCCTGATGTCAAAATCCATTTGGTACAATTGAGGACGATTTATAGCATAAGCTTGGCTAAAATCTATGACACAAGTCACTTCTGTGTAGTATTTTTTTTTTTCCTTTTTTATTAAAAGAAAACTAATTCAAGATAAATGTGGGCCAGGCTGATTTGGCTGGCTTGATCTCTCCTTCACATGACGAAGATAGCTAAATTTGAACTTGAAGTTGGCTAGCTTGATTTTCTTGGTCTAAGAATGAGTTTCGAAGCATTTGTTTAAATTGCTTTTGCAATAATAATGGGGTCTTAGCATCGAGAGAAATTCACAGATAGCACTCCAGTAGCCATCCTGTTATCAATGATGAGTAGTTCTACATATAATCGTGAAGAGCGTAAACGTCGAATAACTATTTTGAAAAATAATAGAGTTCACTATTAAAAAATTAATTTTTTTCATATAAATTTCATGTTTTATTCACTTTTTTTAAAATGATTACACGGCAGTTATACAATTTACAATTACATATATATTTTCTCTTTCAAAATAGTGATTTAACTCTTCAGTTCAAACTAGACACATATATATGGATCCTATATATATCAAGCCATTTAAATCCCACCAAATCTCTCTCTCATTTCCATCGAAGACTTGAAAAGCCTTGGAATATTTCAAAATAAAAAAAAAAAATACAAAAGAGGCATAATAATTAGCAGGGCGGAACCAGAAAATATGGTTTGGGGGCCATGTTAAAAAAAAAAAAAAAAAAAAATTGGAAGGCCAAATACTAATTTTTATATACTCTATTTAATAAAAACATATTTTAAAATTTAATTTTCATCAAATTTTAAAAATTTTGAGATGGCCAAAGCCCCCAAGCTGAGCATCCTTGTTAGATTTAGCTAATCCATTGAATATTTAGCTATTAAAAAATAAAATATGCTCCGAATTGATTATTTAAATTCTAAAAGCTAGACATTCAACAAAAATTTCAAATTTAAAAATTCTTGTAGATATATTAAATATATTTTTTTATCAATTATTCCACCCTCCATTTCTTTCTCATCAACGGCCTTCTTCCTTCCCTCTCAAAAAACCAGAACGCTCTTCCCCACCAAGCCCGAGAGCTTCGTCTTCGATTAAATCAGCAAAATCCAGATTAAATCAGCTTCGGTCTGTATGCCCAGGAATTCCTCAAATCCCAAGCTCAATTCCAGGTCCCCCAGCAAGAAATTATTCTCTTCAGGATGTACGAACTCGAAAAAGAAAAATAGCAAACGCAAAGAAAGCAAGGGATAACGAAGAGGGGACATGGATTGGAAAAATACGCTTCGAGTAGTGGAACTTAGCACCAAGGAGAGTCCAACTGCCTTTTCTTGTTGTTCTTCTCCCTTTCTCTCTCTAAACTAATACGAAATCCAAGAGGTCAAAAATAAAATACAATTCAAAGGTCAATGTTGAAACGATTGAAAAATTACATATAAAATAAAATAAATTAATAATTAAAAAAATATTTGATTTTTTTAATTATTAATTATTATATAATAGATAAATAGATAATCTAATGTAGAAATTTAATGTGAATAATTAAAATTAAATTCATCTTATATTATTTTATTATTATATAATAATAAAATAACTATTTTAATATAAAGATTTATGTGAATAAAATATCTAAAAATTAAATTTATTTTACATTCATAAAAAATATCATTTAACTTTAACATTTATTGAAGATATTTTTAGGGTGAGTTTGGATGTTGAAGTGAGTTGAGTTGAGTTGAGTTGAGATGATAAAATATTGTTACAATATTATTTATTATTATTATTATTATTTTGGAATTTGAAAAAGTTGAATTGTTTATTATATCTTATATTGAAATTTGAAAAAGTTGTAATGATGAGTTGAAATGAGTTAGAAAGATTTTTGGTTCCAAACAAAGCCTTAGTAGTTCCGTCCCTGATAATAAGCATGCCCAACTTCTAATGATTGAACATGATGATTGGGAACAATGTTGATCACGCTCCACACCAACTATATTATATATTATTTATAAGATAATATTAATTTAAAATATACGTAATGATTTTCGAATAATATCATTCCTCTCTCTTCTCGTGAACACGTTGCATCACAAGACATCAAGTCGAGGCTTAGGTTGCATCAAAGAGCCTGTGTATAGTACGTACGTTATTTGTAAAATATATCTAATCTCATTTTATTTAATTATTATAATTTTTAATATAAAATAAAATAAAAAATTTAATTTTTAAAATTTTAAAATAAAAATAATATTAAAAAATATATTTTAATAATATTTTATTTAATTTTTTAATATCTCATCTCATAAAACAAATAACAAATGAGCCCGTGTAGCAGTACTAGATCTTGAGTGGTCATGGCCTCCCTCGTATTTCCTTTGGTTTTCTTCACTCAAAAAAATGAAAAACAGAGACACAGAGCCTAGCCTAGCTAGCTAGCTAGCTTTAATCAGGATTTCAGAATCACACGTAAAGCCGCATGGTTCCCAACCGTCACATTGACTTCTTCTCTTGCACTTAGCTTTAATTTCTTTTGCAATAACTTATTTAAATTTCTTCTAATTGGGCCCCCCACATTTTGAAATCACCACCCACTCCCAATCAATCACATCTTTATATATTCCCGACGGTGCTACTCGGCCATAACGGAGTCCACCGAACCAACTACCGAAACCTTTTTATCTTTTATCTTTTTTTATTTTCAAACATTTTTTAAATTCATTAAATATTTTAAAAAATAATAATAATAATACAAATTCATTCTAAAATAATTACTTAACAATTAAATAAATAAATAAATAAATAAAAATGCAACCGATGGCCATTGTCAGTAATCACTTTACGTGGAAGAAGCATTTCCCAATACTCTTAAAGAAATGATATTTACGTAATGATATTTATAGTTTTTAATGCAAATTATTTATTTATTTATTTAAATATGTGATCTGAAAAAATTAATTTTTAAATAATAAATTTTACAATTTTCAAAAGAACGCTGCTATATCCATTGAGATTTTCTACCGACAGCGACAGTGTAAATTACACTTTACTTTTTTTAGTTTTTTAAAATATTTTTTAAATTCCTTTAAACATTTAAAAAAATTATAAATTATTAAAAAATGCATCTTTAATTATTAAATTAAAAAAAACTTACAATTCGATAGATATCATCAAAAGAACTTCTCAGTAGACGTATAATTTTCATTTTAAAAACGAGTATACAAACCTTGCGACCTATAAGATTATATTTAACATTATTTTTTTACTAATTGTACCTCTTTTCTACAAATGTATAATGTACCCGCTAACATCATGGGATTTAAATTATCAGAAATGTTTTGGGTCTCTAATTTCGGTTTCGAATTTGAGTCTCGAATGAATTTTATTTATTTATTTAGTGATTAAAGAAGTATTTTTTTTAATAATATTGTGAATTTTTAATTTTTTTTAAATTTTTATGATGATTAAAAAAATACATGAAAAATAAAAAGTAAAATACATCATTTGAGACATCTCTTCGAGCCACTTTTTCGATCGCTGTATCATAGCTCTTAAATTATTAACCTTTTTTTCCTATTTATAAATTTGTGCGTAAATATATTGATTATCGAGTAAATGCATAAATTATTATGAGATTCATTATCGTTATAAAAAAAATATTAATTAATAAATTTTTAATATATCGTAAATAAGATTTTTTTTCCCATGGTGTCAAGAGTCAAACCCAACAAAATAGCAATAATTTACGCTCGTTTGTTAGATGAGATGAGATGAGATTAAAATTAAAAAGTTGAATAAAATATTATTAGAGTATATTTTTTAATATTATTTTTGTTTTGGGATTTGAAAAAGTTAAATTATTTATTTTATTTTGTATTGAAAATTGAAAAAGTTGTAATGATTAGATGAGATGAGATGAGAGTTTTTTCAAAACAAACAAGTAAATTTCTACAAATTGAGAGATGCACAAGAAATTTAAAAAATCTTTAGTGACAATGATGAGATGAGTGTGTGTACGTGTAATGGCTGTATCAGACATGGAAAAATATTTGTTGCAGCCTACATCCTCAACACACCAGTGTTGAGTTGAAGAAAAAAAAAATTTGTGAAGGGTGTGGTACGGATGTAGGCTGCTCCCCAGCATTCCTCTATCAGACATAGGTTACAGTGCATGTTTCGGATTGTCCTGAGAAATATAATTTATAATTGTAAGATTTAAATTTTATAATTTAAATCCTAAGTAATAAGTATACTAAAAAAGTTATTTATTGTTTAATAATTATATATTTAAAATACTTTCAAACATATTACATTTATTTAGAAATAAATTAAAAGTATTTTATCATCATGAAATGAAGATTATTCGATTTTTTAAAAATTATAACTATATTCTTAAAAGTTTTAATTATCTTAAAATTGTATAGATATTTTCGTCCTTTGACAGTCATTTTAACATTCAAATTACCTTTTTCATTATTTGAAAAAACATGTATGAGGAAAACATTATTTTTTCATCAAATGTAGTACTTTTTAGCTTATTTCAGATTAAAAAGTATTTTAATATGTAACACCTACATAATTTAATTTTTTTATTAAATACTTTTTTAAGGCTATTTAAAAAAATTTTAGTACTCCTAACGCAACTCCAAACATGCCCGTAGCCACTGATCTCATGATTCTAATTAAGTAGTATGTAGAAGGTGGCTCTCAATATTTTATAAGTGAATAATTCTATTTGAAAGTCTTTACATGACACACAATTTATGTGATATAATTTAATTTAAAAGATAAATTTAAACTTTTGAATAATAGAGTTCAGATTATGCCATATAGATGGTCTGTGGTATAAATGTCTTCAAATAACACTACTCTTTATAATTAACACAATTCCCACTAATTAGAAAAATGATATTTGCAGTTGTAGAATGCGTAAGCGTGCGCCGTGCAAACCTTTTAAAAAAAATGAGTAAATATGAGATCCACATGATAAAAAATTAATTTTTTAAATGTAGACTCCACTATTTTTCAAAAGGATTGTGTAGTACTTGTACACTTCATGACTATATCTATTACTCAACTAATTAATACTACTTCTCAATCGTTTGATCGAATTAATTGAGCAACTAATTAACGGCGTCATCTAGCGTTATCATCCCAATTTAAGGCATTTGATTGTCACAGTTGATCCCTAATTAATTTCCAAACTGCAGCTAATTGAAGGTCCAAGAATTCAACAAGAAGTCATGATCTTACAAAATGGTCATTTTACTCAGACATACAATGTCAAATTTTCCTTGCTTCTTATTGTTTGTACATTCTCGTCATTGTATACGAGGACATGGCTCTATTAACGGAGTTTTTTAGGGTTATATTCTTATCGTTACAAGAAAAGAACTTATTTATGATTAATTATTTACTATAAAAATAATAATTTTCTATTAAAATGAGTCTACGTTCTCGTCGCAAATTCTCTTTTTTGAAATACACACTTAGCTCTAGAGAAATAAGTATAAGTGTATATATATATATACATACATATATATTAGTGGTAACAAGTTAGATTGTATTATGAGAAGGGTAATGATATAGTTACTACTCGTTACTACCCATCTACTATCCCCACGCGTGACTTTCTTTTATTTTTTTTTCTTTTTCTCTGCCTTTTAACCTTCACCGAGTTGCCTGTTTGCATACTTTGCTGCTTAAATTCAAAAACCAAATTTTGCCCCATGCTTGTCCAACCAAAACTCATATAATCCCAACGCTTCACCGAGTTGAGGTGATGGACTGGGGGTAGCCTGGTCGTGCGGAGTCGACGAAATGGGCAAGCGAAGGATGGGGGACCACAAAGTATTTTACCTCGAATCCATTGCTTGATTCTGTTTATTTTCATCCTCTTTGCAAGGGAAATCAGTGTCACTCTTCATGCCTCTCCGAGTGTTGCTAATAGATAACTCCACGGCCCAGATATGGGTGCCAGTGTGCTTTTACTCCAGGGCTGAAACCTCAGGTGTTGTTGCTCCCGAAGTTGGGTTTGTGACATTGAATTAGAAGTTCAAAATGTTGAGGAAACTATATTGGGAGGCATTAATAGAGGATCAGCCTCTTTTGGAGCAAGTTGCTATTATATCAAAATGAGAACTCACAATTTTGACATGCTATTTAATTAAAGTTAGTTGTTTTATATATGGACGTTTATCCATTTTCTATCATTTGCCATTCTCCAAGTGTTGTACACATGTATGAATGTGTGAAACCCCCTAAAGAGTGGATAATTGGCCAGGGTTAATTTTTTGAGTTACTTAAACTCATGGACTAGCTTATGAATTGAAGCTAAAAGAAGTTTTGATGTTCGGTTTGGTACAAGGGAATATATGTTGAGAAATATGCTGAAAAGAACAATCTATTTACAAGGGAATGAATGAGGCTATAGCCTATAGTTACTCTTTTTCCTGCTTGTTTTTTATCTGTGTTAGGGGAAAGTTCGGTTTTTAATGATTTGTAGACATTTCGGGATTGATTTCCATCATTGTTATGCCATTTTCATACCTGATGGTTAACAGTTGGATGTGTGCGACTAAAATCGAAGTTGGAGGAGGGGAGAGGTGTGTTGAGCCTTGGCCGAAATCTGAGGGTTGAGGAGTGAGGAGGGGAGAGGTGCAGCAAAATTTGGTTTTTGAATTTCAGTATACAAACAAGAAACTCAGTGAAGGTTAAAGGCAGAGGAAAAGAAAAAGAATAAGAGAAAGTCACGTGTTGGGTAGTAGATGGGTAGTATAAGGTAGGAAAGGTATCATTACCCTTATGAGAATTAGGCTATATTTGGCTGTTGAGATTATCTGTAAATAATAATGATAAAAAAATAGTGAATACTACTAAAAAAAGTAATGAATAGTTTATGAATAGTAATGAAATGTTTATAAATAGTAACGAATATTAATAATAGTGAATAACATTCTAAATGATGGAGAAATGTGAGTGATCAAGTTGAGTTTGTGCGTGACATTATTGGCGACAATGCATCACGGGAATCAGTGACTCTACCTTAAGATATTATATATAATTTTGGTGATAATAGAATCACAGTCATACTTTATTAATTAAATACTACTACTAGCAGTAAACTGAGACCATAAACAAATTTAAGAATCCTAAATAGCCAACATTAATTAATCAACTTGGTACGTACTGAGGCGAAATGACACCACACATGTGACATGACTCGTGTGTGTATATAATATATATATAGATATAATGTAATATTAATTCTTGCCTAATGCCTGACTTAGAATTATAAGATCTGCGTGCAATTTCAAAACATGTGATATTGCTCATGAGAATCTTTTAACACAATCTCAAATTGATCACAGCCGCGTGAAAAATCGAGATACAAAAGTTTCATATAGTGCTATTGATCACGCTGAGAAAATCCATCAATAATTTGTAAAACGAAAATGCTATTTGCACTCGGGAGGTGTACCCCTCGCGTACTCGTGGTTATACGTGGGATTAGTGAAATCATGCGTTCGCACCATCGCTTTGTAGAGTCTAGAAGAATCTTCAGTCTTCACTCAATGTTTCTTCTCTGAATTTCTTAAGGAATGATTTCAGCTCTGTCATACCAGATAACGTTGGTGATTTCAGTAGCATACCTCCAAGTTCTAGATCTGTTTTATTTCATCCATTTTTTTTTCCAACCACATGCACATGGAAACACCCACATGAAACCGACAAATAGAGATGCACGGTTGTATCGAATCTCATATTTGTAGGATATTCTATTGTGATTTTCCTCTGTTTTCTCAGCAACCAAACAGACTTATGGAATATTGCAGACTATTGTATGATTTTCTTCTATTTTCTCGGCAACCAAACAGACTGTTATGGACTAGTGCAGACTATTGCATGATTTTCCTCTATTTTCTCAACAACCAAACACACTGTTATGGACTATTGCGTGATTTCCCTCTGTTTTCTCGGCAACCAAACACACTGTTACGGACTATTGCGTGATTTCTCTCTGTTTTCTTGGCAACCAAACACTGTTACAGGAACTTGTTCTTGTCCTGATGGAGAAGCAGCGCGAGCCTGCGGGAGTGTTTCTTGTCCATGGCTTTCTGTTGTTTCAAAAACTAGACCATAGAAGATATAAAAAAAAAAAAAAAAAAAAAAAAGGAAAAAAACAATAAAGCATACAAACGTGTAAGAGAAGTGATGGAGGATTTGCCTCTGAGACCCCATTTTTCTGGGATGGAGGATTTGGCTCTTAGACCCCATTTTGACGTTATCTAGAATGGTAAAGTTGAAATCTTTTTTTTTTTTTTAATAATATCAGCTGACGTGGTACTAACCACATTAGTCGATTCCCCAACAGGTACCCAATGTTGGGTACCAGTAGCAAAACAGTTTGTAAAAATGGTGAATGCAACCGGCTAGTACAACCGGTATGTAATTGCCACATCAGATAAATAAAACGGTGTGTTTCATTCTCAATTTTCTACACGGCGGGGAGATGAATGCAAATTTGCTTTGTTCTTCCCTCTATAAGCTTTCTTCCAAATTTTTTCTTAAGTTTTTTCCTTAAACTTCCTTTCCGTAAGCAAATTCTAAGTTTCTTCCTTCTGTAAGCTTTTTTCTAAGTTTTTTCCTTAACTTCCTTTTCGTAAGCTTTCCGTAAGCAAATTCTAAGTTTTTTTTCTTCTGTAAACTTTCTTCTTCCTTCCATTCATCCCTTCTCCCTAATCCTAAGTCCCCATTTCAATTACTCAATCCCCATTGATGTAATTGCCTCTAAAATTCATAAATTTAGAGCTGGTTCCATTGAAACTATTGCAAAAGAATTTGTCGAAGTGGTGTATCGAGCTTGTTGGAATTCCTGATTTGTTGGAATTCCAGCTTTGACCATAGTGCAATTATCTCTCTTTAACAAACGTTTGGTCCCTTCATTTAGACATTAAAAAAGCATTATTTTTCACAGCCTTGGCCCTTGGATTTTTGCAACTAAAAAATAGGTAATTGCACATATGTTCTAGATCACAGATTATGAAGAAGCTAAGCTAGTTGTTGTGCTCTTGGCTACAAGAAGTATAGAGAAGAAAGCAGTGTGTGATCAAGTTGATCTTCTTCCTTTCCGTCGAAATGGGTTTAGGCATTTTTCTTCTCAAATGGCTTCTCCCTTTCCGTCAAAAAACCCTCACGAACCAGGTTGCAAAGTTTCTTCTTGAAATGCCCAACCAAATGTTTCTTCTTCCTTTCCGCTGATGTTATGTTTCTTTTGCTTCTTCCTTTTAGTGCAAATGCGAAATGTGATGGCTTCTCAAATGCGAAAGGTTCCTTCAGCTTTCTTTTGCTTCTTCTCGGTTTTCTTCCGAGCAGTTCAAATATGAAATGCAAAATATCAAACTCCGAGTTTCAGTCAATGGCTTCTCTTTTTATTTTTCTATTTTTAATTTTTTGTTAGATGACATCAGCCGATTACATTGCGGTTGCACGCGCCGGTTGTATAAAGCAGGACAGTGCTATTGATCACTCCGAGAAAATCCATCAATAATTTGTACGATTGTGTTAATTTTTTTTTTTTTAAATAAATAACTAAATGACTAAAAAATAAGCAAACTCAAATACTAAAACAAACACATATAGGTATAAATTGATTTCTGAATGGCTCTATCATTTTTCATATATATTTATTTTGGGTGTCACGAAGTAGTACTATATATAAAGACAACATGATTTGCAGCAAACCTCCTCGATCAACCGGCTTAATTTGATCACGTACGAGATCATCTATATTTAAATCATCTCTTGAGAAGTAGAAAAATATGAACAAATCGTCAAACTTTCTCGCAGACACCTAATAAATATTAGAAGAAGCCTCGAATAACTCGTTTCTTTTTTATATCCCAAATTAATCATTAGAAATTAGCATATATACGTGATCGATTTCTTTTTTCTTTTTAATTTTCCGTGATTCTTTTTTGCTTATAAGTGATCAATTAATCATGATCATAAATTTCTACTTAAATTTGTTTTCTTTAATTTTCAGCCACAAATTAAAATAGGGCACGCACATACATGGAAGCTAGTACTGTACAAATAATATTTAACTGATTTATTGTTGTTATTATTATTATTATTTATTCCGAAATATAAGCAATATTGCCTACCTTGAAAATGACGTATATATATCCCGTTGATGGTGATTTAAATTTTAAAATGGGAAGAAACGTCAGTCCTGAAAGGGAATTAGCACCATCATGATCATGATGATCTTATATGGACCATTTCAAAAATATTAAGTGACTCATGACAACTTAATTTATCTTTTCTTTAAGATGAATATTATTATAAGCTCCAGCCCAAAAGCATTTAATTTGTAACAAAAATGGATATTAAGTTCATCTCTTACTGCTCCCATAATCCCATTTAGAGCTAGCATCAAACCTACATGCAACAGCCGATCGACTAGCTAATTAATATATAATTGTGGTTATATATGAATTATATATATATATATCCATAAGATCTCGTTTGTTTTCACAACTCATCTCAACTCATTTCATATCTCATCTAATCATTACAACTTTTTCAAATCTCAAAATAAAAATAAGATTAAAAAAATATATTTTAACAATATTTTATTCAACTTTTAATTTTAATTTTAACTCATCTCATCTCATCTGTAAAAAAAAAAAAACGAGGCTGTAAGCCTGTAACTAGAAAAAAAGAAATTAAAAGAAAATTCATCTCATTTGGCACAACTTTTTCTCCTTGAAATTATTATATCCTTATATCTAACATTGGCTCATGAGCAATTTTACAAAAATCACATTACAGTCTTACAGCTGTTGAATTTGTATTTGGTTTTGAAAATTAATGATCGGAAAGCTTAAGGTTTATTTTTTAAAAACGTACAAAGTTGTGAATAAAATATTACGATCCTATATAGAAGGAAATTAAATTACTTACATATTGGCCCGACACATAACATGCACATACTGCACGTAATGTTTATCCATGGAAGAAGAGATCAGGTACATGAATTTAAGAGAGTGTTTAGCACGCTTTACATACATACATGCATACATATATATACATACATGCATACATATATATATATATATATATATATAGGACAGACCTCTAGATCTGCGTGACGTTCACGAATAAATGTGAGAATAATATACATGATAGTGCTGCCGTAGGGTTTCCGCTTTGCTTTCCTATATTTGGATGGGGCACGCATTGAGAGAGAGATTCGATTGGACATTGATCATAATCTTCTCCTAAAGGGTCATTTCAATGGGTCATTTCTGTCAATCGGCAGGGGCCATTAGTTAGGAAAATTGAGTCCCAAAGCATGCAAGATTAGTTCCCTCTTATGGTATTGGCGCGCGCACAGAGAGAGAGAGAGAGAGAGAGAGCGCACTTGTATCTTTTGTGTGTTGGTAACAAATGGATTTCGTGGGGTTGCAGACTGCTTCATGTCTCGTGAGCAAGACATCAAAAAACACGAGGAATAAAGCATTTATTTTAGTTTTTGTTGGATGGAAATGCAGAAGGATGCTTTGGTTTTTTAATGTCTGTAAAAGGTTCTTTAATATTTACATGTTCATGTAGTCTGCTTCTGGGTTTAGTTAGAAAGATTGAGTTTTGCATGATATCACTTTATCACAGACTACTATTTTGGCATTATATATACATGATGACATGCATGCATATAATTTTCATGAATAAATTGATCCAATCCTTTATTAAAAAAAGTCGCAGCTCCTCATGATATTGACCCTCTCCTTTTTGCAAGTTTTACGAAGATCAGTACTAATATAAACGGTAGATATATAATCTTATATTATGTTATTTTCAGTTATATTTATTTAATCATATATAATTTAAGTAATTTTTTATATTTAACACTTAATAAAGAGCTATTTAAATTTCATGATTGAGAATAATAAAATTTAAAATGAATAATTATATATAATATTTCTATCCTTCAAAATAACTTTACAAGTTGAAAAACATGCAAATAACACTTTGCATGTCAGTTAACAAGTAGAAACATGTAGTGCTAATCTTCGTGATATTAGATTTTGTTATTTTCAACCAAATTTGTTAATATATATAATATATTTCAAGTGATTTATATATATATATATTTATATATATGTGTGTGTAATACTCAATAAACAACCACTTAAAATATGGCATATGACTGCCGCGTATTAATACATATATATGACACAGAATATATAATAGAACCTATACTACAATAAAACTGCTTATTTGCGATCAGTTAATTCCAGCAAAATGATTATTTGCAACTAAAATTGATTATAAATAATCTTTTAGTTGCAATAAATTAGTCACAAAAGTTCATTTTTCTTATAGTAGCTAGGACGAAAACTATATGATCTCTATGCCCTCCAAATAATAACTATACAAAGTTAAAAAACTACAAATAATACCTCGTACGTTCTATGGACCACAATCCTAACACCAATTTAATTAAGCCTATATATCATAGCAAAATGGCTCCCACCCTGAAAAATTGTCATATATATAGCTTTGTCACGAGGGCAACATTTTTTTTGCATGAACCATGTAATTGAACCATCCAATATTGGAGAGACCAGCTGTAGTACTTCATTCAGTACTACTGATCATTATTGCATGAAATACACAAATTGTAAAGGTCCAAAGTAACCATCTACATCAATTCACAAAGGGCAGTGCATTGGGCGCGCTAGCTAGCTTCACTACTCTAACATATATATATATATATAGCCGACATTCATAACACGATTCTCGTAGTCCACTTTTGTTTTTGTTTTTGTTTTTTTTAATAATATCTCGTACGTCCACTTGAAACTATATACGATTAATTAAAAAAAAAAGCATTTAGAAAATTTTATTCTTTGGTCAGTGGGTCAGTACCCTTGACCAAATAATTAACATTTTTCATCCATTTCTCGCATATCTCTAGATATATCTATATATAATGTGTATATATATATATATATATATATATATTATAAATACATATGTATGTACGTATAAATATCACACGTTGCGACTGCATGAATGATAGGGTTAATATAAAGAATCCTATTTTTAGTCATTATTTATCGTTTGAGAAAACCTATTTATAAATCTTATTTTTTAGAGAAGTACTATACAGAAGTCTCACACTCTACACATCATTTTAAAAACATGTAATTTTATTCATTTATCTTCATATTTTATATTTCATAAAAAAATGAAATATGAGGGTAAATGAATAAAATCACATTTTTTAAGTAATGTACAAAAATGTGAAGTTTATGTCTAAAATTTTTATATTTTTTATACACATCCTGCATGCTAAGTTTTCCACTTCAGCTACATTAATTATAAAATATTGGTGTATTATAATGGGTCCCACTAAAAGTTATAATAAGTATCGTTAAAAGTCGTGTGTTAAATTGTTAATACACCAACTTTATTATATATAGCAATTTTTTTAGAACTTCTAGAGATTTTGAAAAGTGAAGTCATATAGGTAGAACAATATCTAATTTTTGTAAAAGAATTTAATAAAATAATATTATTTTTTAATTCAAACCTTTGAAAGTTAAACAAAATTCAAATATATTAAAAATAATAACATTTTATTGTATATTTGGAAGAAAATTGAAAAATAATTGTGTCTTTATTTGTTTTGTTTCCAAATCAAGATAAATCAATCCTGTAGAGATTTTGGACGCAGGAAGGAAGTTTATTGTTGTCCAATCCCACTTTTCCGACAATTCTTTATTCTTATTAATCTTAAATCTAATTATTCTAATTTTTAAATTTTTAAATATTTATAATAGATATTTAATATATAACATATAATAAATAGAATTAAAATAATAAAATTAAAGAATGAGATGAACATTTGTATTCACTCGTTGGTTCTCAAAAATAGTATCCCTCCCATGCACTCACAAGTGTGAAACGAAGCCTTCAAATCAGAGGAAGACCGTATGATACTATGACTATGACATCCAGTATTCCTTTGGATAGGTAGATAAAATGAAAAAAATATTATTAAAATATTAATTTTTAATATTATTATTATTTTATAATTTGAAAAAATTAAATTATTTTTTATATTTTTTTATAAAAAATTAAAAAAATTACGATGATAAAATAAAAGAAGATAAATTTAGAGTGTTTTCCGTATTCAAACGACACTTGAATCCACGGCCATTATTCAAGCCCACGCTCCACCTCGGATGCGCCAAAAACACGCACTCGGATAGTGTATCGCTCGACGCTGGTTAGATACCCACGCTGCAAAAAGCAATGGTTTGGTCTCGGACGCTCCCAACAACGAGTGAACTACGTACTTATATTTAGGAGACAGTGGGAGGGCTCCGCCGGGTTGAATAGTAAACGTGTCGTGTCCGATGGGGCCACCACGTGAATTGTGAATTCTTCCACCATTCTCTCCCACTCTGCTCTCTACCCTTCTCTCTCTCACAAGCTGCAAAACTCTCTCTCTCTCTCTCTCTCTCTCTCTCTCTCTCTCAAACCCTCTCTTTCATATTCATTCATCTATACTTTTTACGTCCCATCACCGAGTTCTCTCTCTTTCTCATGAAAGAAGCAAGACCAACACAAGTTCTTTCCCGTGAAAAGATCAAGGACCAGCCCCTTCAAATTTCTGTATCACCACGATCATACACAGAAGAATGAAGAAAAGTGAGTGAGTGATCGTATTTGTCTGTGAGAGAGGGAGGGAGGGAGGGAGGGAGAGGGAAACCCCACCTATAGAGATTATGGTTTCAAACTAGTCAGAAGAGACAAAATTAAAATATTCCCAGTTTCTCAAAATAGGTAAATTTGGTGACCGATCAAGCACTGAAGCACGGACCCGGTTCTTGATTATGGATTCTGCGTCTGGTACCGGTGCATCTGCCCCGAACAGCGGAGAGGGTCCGTCGGCGACAGGTTCAGCAACGGCTGCTGAGCACTCATCACCGGCGCCCCCGAGCAGGTACGAGTCACAGAAGCGGCGAGACTGGAACACCTTCTTACAGTACCTGAAGAACCACAAGCCTCCCTTAACTCTAGCCCGGTGCAGTGGGGCTCACGTGATCGAGTTCTTGAAGTACTTGGACCAGTTTGGGAAGACCAAGGTCCATATCTCAGGGTGTCCTTACTTCGGGCACCCGAACCCTCCGGCTCCGTGTGCTTGCCCGCTAAAGCAGGCTTGGGGGAGCCTGGACGCGCTGATCGGACGGCTGAGAGCAGCTTACGAAGAGAACGGTGGACGACCGGAGGCGAACCCGTTCGGAGCGAAGGCGGTGAGAATTTACTTAAGGGAGGTGAGGGAAGGACAGGCTAAAGCCAGAGGGATCCCTTATGAGAAGAAGAAGCGGAAACGGCCCACAGTCACGTCCGCGACTGTGGTGGCTTCAGCGGCGGAGAATGTGTCGGTGGCGGCGAGTCAAGGAGGGGATGTTGGTGAGGGAAGTGGTAGTGGCGGCGTCGCTCAAGCGGCTACTACAGGAGCTACCGCCACCACCACCATATAGTTGGACTAATTTTTTCTCTGTTTCTTCTTTCTTTTGAAACTTTTTCACTTTCAAATTTCATCTGTTTTAACGTTTAATTGTCACTATTATGAGGTTAGATATAATTATATATATTTATATTTCTAGCGATCGAGTTTCTCGTAATTGAGAAATTCCTTTTTTTCTTATCTATATAAAACTTTTTATTGTTATTCTTCTCCTTATCTCTTTCTAATCGTACACACTTTCTAGCCGAGCAGGAGAGTTATCTATCCTTCATGGACCGGCTTGTGTCTGTCCTACTCTTATACGAAGCAGAGGAAGCTCCTGCCCTTTATTTTTTTTCCCACCACTTTCTTCTTTTTCTTCGTCGTGATTTCAAATTTCAATTTCAACATGAAACGGCATTTATATTAATATTCACTATTTCCAGCTTCTTTCTCGTTTTCTATTGACCTGGTCAAGTGTTGAGAAAATCTACAGAAAAGTAATTTTTTGTGCATTTCTCTCTCCACTATACACACATTGTAGGTCAGATTGTCACCTAAAGAATCCAATAAGCAACTGTTTTTTTGTATTATTGTATTTCTCTCTTTCTGCTTGTATTGTTGTTCCAAATCTGCAACTGTTGCTTGTGTTGGATTCTAGTACCAACTCAGAGTGCAGCTTGTTAAGAGTAACGAAGGGCGTCGAGCAGACTACCACTCAGTCTAGCCTAATGTTCAAAGTCACGATCGAGCAACTATTCATCTGGTCCCCGGCTTCTTGATCATCTGCTGGGCTCAATATCTGTTGTGATTCACATGCACGTGCGCCTCTGATTTACGCATTTTGCACTTTGAGTTTCAGATATGCATGTTCCCTTCATATCTTCTGCTTAGATTTTGTTCTCAGATTTTAAGGAGTACTTGAGGTTCTTGGCCTGGTACGTATTTGAAGATTGAAACCCGCCTCCCCCTTATCTTTCGGCCTGTGATAACAACAACTGCTAAAAGATATATAGGCTGCAGGCATCAATGAAAAGAAAATATACCCCTTCCGATTGCTGCTCTTATATATTTTATTAAGGTAACCTCCAGCTCTTTGTGAAAACGACTGGTAGCCAACCCTTTCTTCCATGCTACCGTATATCTTATTTTATCTCACAACTATAATATTCAACATTTGTTATGATAGCATAGACCCACCAAGCACTCCCAAACAAAACCCCATTTCTGGATTTCAATTTTCATATCCATACATCTGACAAAATGATTCAGCATTTTATGCCCCAGTACTCATGATGTGCTTAAACAATTCTTAGTATTACGTTTTTGTCTTTTTTTTTTTTTTTCAACCTAAACAATTGATCTATATTGATAATGGCAAAAGAGACAGAGGCTTTGCGGATCCAAACAAAATATCCATAGCAATTGCTACAAGAGTGCTGCTATTAAAATGAACAGAGGAGAAAAAAAAATTAGGGAGTAAAGACAGACTCTCAAGTCCCAATTTTCCTGGACTAATCTAGCGTCAACGAAAAGAACGCAATTCGGCTAACTGATTCAGCAGTCTAGGATTTCATGAATTTGTTTAGTTTGTCTATCACGGTATTTGGTTCATCTGTCACGTTGAGGTATCGCTGCACTTATGCAAGTTCTAGATAATTCACTAGAGAACTCTACTTTCTTTCGTCGCATGTAGTGACCGGAATATGTCAACTGCTAACTCTACGAAAAGCAGTAAAAGTTGCAGGTATGGCGATCAAATCGATTTTGTCGGCATCTTGAGCTCACTCATCGATGGGCGTGGAGTACTTTAATTAGATGGACAAATCTTAAAAACATAAGACCAACGGTATCGTATGTAGCTATAGGGAATTAGGGTCGGAGATGCGGCAACATGAGAGGACGTTGCTTCCATCGTTCGGAAGCGTTGCTAATTTGTTGGATTTGTGTAGTCTTGTAGATCGGCTTTCTGAAAAGTTTTTACGACGGATGACGTCTGTTTTAAGGAGATCATGAGCATAAGGCGAAGACTCGTACGACCGATCTCGACTCTAGGAGGAAAAACAAAAATGAAAACTCTTAAGAACATGACTTGTAAGTCTTGAAATAGGGAGGGAAAATGGAGAGCAGATGATCGGTACGAAAAAGGGGATCGAGTATTATATGGATCGCATGAGACATAAGTATATATAATATATGGCAGTACTACATGTAATTATATTTTTATTTATAAAATTTATTTTGTTAGTTTTCTTTTAAAATTTAATATTTAAATTTTAAATTTGATTTTCAACATATTAATAATGACATGCGAAGAATTAAATTTTTTGTAAATTTTTTTTAATTACATTTAACATTTTCCATATATATATATATATTCTTATGTTTTTATTAATTTGGTTCTTCGTTCTTAACTCCATTTTCTTAAAAATAAAATCGATGTAAATAAAAACTATCCTCCTGAGTGTTGCAGGAAGTTTCCTCCTCTTTCTACCTTTTTTTTTCCCTTTTAGATCACTTTTTGTTTTTTTTTTTTCCATTTATGTATTATTTTTTTTCTTTAACCATTTTGATCGATCCCTATAAAAAAAATAAATAAATAAAAAGACGGTTAAATTCCGTTTCTTGTCTTGAGCCCTAAAAAGTGTTCCTCTTTTTACTCCTCCTCTGTGGACGTAATGGACATCGCATCCTTTTGTTGACTCTAGCTCTTGCTCATTGGTTGTATATAGTAATCATAAAACTTGAAAAAAAAAAAAAAGGGTTCTTGTGGATTTTGTTTCTCTTGGGGAAGAATATAAAATGGCAGAAAGAAAGAGTTTATAAGCTTACTCTTCCAGGCAGTGAAACAAAGGAGATCGACGACTAGAGTGAAGTTTATATATATTTGTATGCAAAACTCAAAAATGTCTGTTGTGTTAGAGAGATCATCTCTGTATCTTGTATGCAGCAAACAGTACTAGTACGTGAGGCATGGAATTCTGAGCGGTAGCAAGTGAAAAAGAGCGAAGTTACAAGTTGCATGGATTGTACGAAGAGATATATATATATACTAGCAGTAGGTAACGTCCAAGGGACGTTTGCCTATTTTTTTTTTTTTAATTTTTTTTATCTAGTGATTGAAGAAGTGTTTTTTTAATAATTTTGTGAATTTTTTATTTTTTTAAAATGTTTATGATGATTAAAAAAATACATGACAAAAGAAAAATAAAAATAAAAAAATGAAATACACATTCAAGACATATTTTTAGGCTACTTCTTCATTAGTTGTAGCAGTTTTTTTTAGTTAATTAAGAATATTATCATATTTAAATTATGTTAAAACTCTAGTATTTTATAAATTGAAGTTAATTTTAAGTGTATGATATAATATTTAAAATTTAATTATCTATTTTATGTTAGTTTAAATCAATATTTAAACTTCTACCGTTAGATTAAATCTGAAAATCAAAGATGAAGGGTTGGAATTTAAAACTCAAAAACTAATATTTTTTCTACTTTTACAAAAAAAAAAAAAAAAAAAAAAAAAAAAAAAAAAAAATCATTACTGTTCATAAACAGTAGCAACGGCAAAACACTATGCGAAAAACAAAACTTTTTTACTATTCATTACTGTTCATCTCTATAGCCGCTTTTAAGTATAGGCCGTGATATATATATATAGTAGGTTGTGATCGAATATCTTCGCTCTTTTGTCGTTGCATTAGCATTCATATCATAGTCCTCATTCGGGCCATGGTGGGTGGAGAGAGAGAGAGAGAGACGGAAGATAGGAGATTGGCTTTGTTTGCTTGGGTTAGGGCTGGGGGTGGGGTTTTGCTAAAGCCTCTGCATTGAGTGGTCATGTCTGACGCCAGAGACAATTATTGATGTATGGGTTGAGCTTTGAAAGGAATATATGCTTAATTTATTTGCCACTCTTAAATGCTTTGGTATCCAAAGAAAGAAAGATAGAAGAATTCACATGACAAAATAAGCACAACACGTGAAAAGCATCTAGCATCCGTTTTAATTAATTTCGATCATCTGTTTACGTGACCAATAATAACTTCTTTTTTTTAAAAAAAAATTAAGTCCAAGATAAACCATATGGAATAAAGTAATAATGCTTATTATCATTTTTTTTTCATCGTTTCATAATGTAATATTAGATTATTGGTTTATAAATAAAATAAAATTTAATTATCTAATATCACATTATAATATGATAAGAAAATAATAAAAAATAAAATGATGAATAGATTTGTTGATAATAATTTTAGACCTTCAATCCATCCCTTCTTGCAGTCGCTGGGTCGGGGGGGCCATCTTTTGTAGTTAAGAGTTAAGACGCTGAGGAGTTGACATCTCATCTCATGTAGCTGTTTTTGCAGTTGTCGTACAGCATCCACAGACAGGCACGTGTTTTGGAATTAGATACAAAGATTGTCCAAGTTTTCAGTACTGGTGCAGTGGCGTGCTACGATGGAAAGCTGCAAGGTGAGTCAAGGGCAGGTGACTGTTGGGGTAATGTTTTGACAGAATTTACGAGTTGGGAGCAGTAAAGGAATCACACCTCTCCAAAATTTCTTTGGGACTAGAGGCTTGAGCCTTGAACTATACCAAAAACAGACCTCTAATATAACAGATTGATCCTTGACGGCCAATTCCACCATTAGAGTACAAGACAGTAAAATTTTATATTTTTATTTTTTAATAAATAGCAAAAATACATTTTTTATTTTTTAATTCTAAATATAATATAAAATGGGACATGTCCAAGTCGCAAGGCAATTGGTTTTAATTTGATACCCTATTTATATAATTTACATATTAAATAACTAAAACAATAAACTGTTTTTGGTTAATATAAAATACATCATTATAACATATTTATCATGAAATATATATATATATATTACAATATAATAAATAAAAAGCTTGGGATTCCTTTCAAAATCAAGGCAGAGAGAGGGTTTCCATTCTGCTAGATTATGCGTGGAATCAAGCGATAAGTGTCATCCCAACCACTGTGTCCCTCGTTATTAAATGCATGCGCAATGTGAGTCATTAAGTATGCGTTTGTAAGATTGCTCACCAATGATATGGCACTCATAAATTTGCCTCCCAAAGTCAATGAAAGAATTATATGTAGCAGCTTACAGCATGGGTAGGCACAGTGCATTGGATGTCTCAACAAGCTAGCCAGTAATTATTACATGTAAACTGCTATTTTATAAGAAAATAATACATACACATATCAATTTTTATAAAATAATTAATAAAAATAACATCAATTTATATAAATACTATCATTTTAAAAAAGAGAAATAATATTTCTAGAGTTTGCAAGCGACAGCTTAATTTTTTTTGAAAAAAAATGAGTAAATTCAAATTTATAAAAAAAAATTAATTTTTTAATAATAAAATATACTATTTTTTAATAAAAGTATTATGAGCCGTTTTTACACTTTATAACTATATTTAATATTATTTTTTAAAATATAATTATATAAAAAAAAATTATAGGTATCGTTATTCATTTTATAGTACTACTACTGTTATTATTGAAACACACAGACTCGTGGGAATCTTCTATGAGTAATTTTACATATAATTGTAAAATGCGTAAACGCTGCGTAATCGCTTTGAAAAAGAGTAGGGTCTATTATTAAAAAATTAATTTTTTTCCATATGTATCTTACGTTTTATTAACTTTTTTCAAAGCGATTATGCGACGATTGGACAATTTACAATTAAGAATATATTTTCTCGATCTTCTGTAGGTCCCGAAAGCCAGCAGAGAATCAACTTGACTTGAGAAATAATTGATTAGACACCACTTCCGTGACGGCAGGTAGCTTAATCCTACATAAAAGTGGCCACTGAAACCTTTGGTCTGAGATCATGACCAAACTCGTACGTAATCAACGGCTCAAATAACATATAATATCAATCATTGATGACTAAAATATATATTTTATATATATATATGTTGCGTACTGCGTGGGCTTTAAATTAATTTTTTCTGTGCTAGACTCCTAGTAGCTCCCTTTTACGGCAATTTATATATGTAGATACGTACACAAGAGCACGATGACGCTGCTTTACAGACGAAACAAGGGCGTTTACTTTAAAACTGGATAATGAGCAAAACTGCATGTCGTTTTTGTTGTGTGTAAAATAGCAAAGTGCCAAAAGATATAAATATGATGAAAAATGTAGATAGATGATTACATAGATTATTAAATGGGCATTAAGCTATAATGGAGAGTGAATGAGATGGCTGCTCCATCTACACTTTCGTAGTGCACACGGTGGGTTTTTATTAGACAGATCGATGGATGAGGATGATTGCCGACACATACAGTATCGATCCCAAGAGAATTTTGTCTCTTGATCTCCGCGCGCACTCCGCTCTCCAATAAATTGGGTATTAGGTAAGGTCTTGATCTTCTCCAATAAACATTATATTTTACCAGTAATTAAGCTGCATGCTCACGTATTAATAGACATTTTCTTTACCAGCTAGTTAGCAGGATCGGTGATGATTAGAGATGTAAATTTAAATCGAAAAATTGGTCCGGATTGAACTGGATCGGTTGGTCCGATTGGACCGAATCGGATTGGTTGGAAAAAATATATATATATATATAAGTTTTATATATTATACAAAATATTTATATATATAAGTTTTATATATAATATATAATTATATATTAAATTTTTATATATAATATATCATATATGAAATAATTTCATATTATAATTTATAAATTATAACATAAAATGTTAATCTTAAATATGAACATTTGTAATTTATTTGATCATATGTTATTAATATAATTATATATAAGATAATGTTATTATAATTTATAAAATAAAAATTTAATCTTAAAGATGAAAATTTAATTGATCATATGCTTTAAACATAATATATATATTAAATTATTAATAACATTTTATCATAAGAAGTAATACTTTATTATTATTTTTTACATTTAAAAAAAATAAGAAAACCGGCCTTGACCGGATTGAAAATTGGTAAAACTGGAGGTACCGGTTAATTAGGAGAATAACCGAGACGTAATCGGTTTTAAAAAATGTAAAACCGGTATATACCGATTCGGTCTTAAATTTTGTATAAAACGGGACCAGACCGGACTGGTTATACCCCTAATGATGATTAGAGAGCTACTTCATTATCCTCCCCACCAGTCCACCACCACTTAGCATATGTACTTGTCTCAATGCAGGTAAAAAAAAATGGTCAGTTTCTGATCGAAATTGATTCTCTACGTGTGTGTGCATATGTGGATTTAAGTTCGATAATGGCGTGTAATAAAATGCTTTCTGAGTTCTACCTGTTTTTGTAAATTGTGACAAAGGGGATGGATTTGAGTCGGTATATATATTCATTGTTGAAGACAGAAGTCACTTTAATTAATAGGCAAGGACTCCCCCACACTAGGGTTGTAGGAAACAGTCGGTGGCCCCTTTTGGCCCTAACGGATGAAAACTAAAGGGTGGCAAAGTCAATATCAGCCAAAGAGTAGTGATCGTATTATTGTGCAGCAGAGATATGATCATGACGTCCCACTGATACCGTATGGGTCGTCCCTAATATATGGTTTGACAAACTGTAGTTTCAGTCGCCGACAAGATATCTCAATCCCAAATTTTCCGACGGATCGGCAGTGCATATATAATGAATAGTGATGAATTTAAATGTGTTTGAATATTAAAATAAGTTTATATATATTTATGAAAAGTTGAAAAAGATTTTAGATCCCACATATAAATGTGTTTAGTTGAAAAAGATTATGGGTATCACGTGTAAATAAATTTTGAGTTGAGATGAATTTAATAATTTGAGAGTTGGATATTTGAATGTTAGATTCAGTTTAAAATTAATTCAATCCAAATTTCAAATGGAACTTAGTCTTTTAAAAAAGTGAATTTCACCTAAAAAAAAAAAAAAAACTAATTTTTTGATAATGAGATCCATTGTTTTACAAAAAAAAATTATATAAAATTTATCTATTTAAAACATATGCTTGATATTACTCATATTGCATTATATTCATCATCATATGCTAACATGCATCTTCCTCTTCGTTTCCTCTCTCTCTCCTAACACTACTTGGATTTCCTCGAAGATATATAAAAGTATAAAACCCATGAAAGATTTTCTCCGACCTCTGCTCTGCTCTGCTGCCGTACGTAGCTGTTTTGTTTTGCTCATGTTAACCCGAAGACAAAGATGTCGTGTGGCACTGTTAGGCTTGTGTCGCACGACTCGCACCTACTAAATGCTAAGGGTACGACTCAACATACAACCACACATATTAAAATAACACATTTTCCATCTTTTAAGAGACTGATCCACCTTTCGACGGGAAATCATGGAGATATTCAGTCGGCAAACGCAGTGAAAAATAAGTTATTGTTCTTGTCCAGATAGTGATGATCAATAGCTTTTTATCCTCTACCTTGCGTGCGCAAAGTGCCAAAGGTTTATTATGCATTGCGCTGGCTAAAGCGTACGAGATTCGGGTGAAGAAGAGGCTCAGATTTGCGGTCAAATCATCAATTCCGGGTTGGTCCAGCGGTCTATGTTGGGGAAGACATCCTCATCTTGAGTCACTACTATTATACTGCTGTCAATGTTTCTCAATAAATTATTACAAATGAAAAATACAAAATTAATTTAGAAATTATAATCATCGTTTTACAAATAAACAAGTGCTACCGTCATTAAAAAAAAATCTGTAAAAATAAATTTATAAATTGACATAATTTTAAGTTAAAATCTAAATTATTTAGGTTTGTACAAATCATATATATATAGGATTATCATGTAAAATCCATTGATTCAAATCCGTTATACAATTGGACCCACTTGTCTACGGTCAGGCCGAGCTTAAATGAGCTTGAAGTTTGGTGGGCTCAAAGTGGGCTCAAAGTGGGGCCGAAGGTTGGACTTTAAACATGTTGAACTCCCAAATTTGAAATCCATCCAAAACCTACCTTTAAAGGGCCCATAATCTGTCGCTAGATAGATCGGCGGAGTAAAATCTAGGCTCCCGAACGTGGAAGATGGCCATGGGTTATCCTTTGTGTCCCATTTGCTCGGGGCTTCTTAAAAATCTTAAAATCTGGTCTGCTTGCGAGTATCTCATTCTACTGACAATTGTCAAGTCTAAAATTTAACTAGAATATTAACTTTTAGTTATAGTATTAATTTGTGACTAAATAAGTCTATATTAGACTAGTTATCTTAAAGTTAAAATAATAATATAATATTTTATTTTTTTTACAAATACAATTCATATATTTTCTAAATTTTCATGTTTTGTAAAAATAATGTATCTACTCTATCAATATTTGCAATCAGTAGAATAAATAATGTACATGTCATGCATGTTTTACCATTCAAAGAGAGAGGGAAGTGATGAAATAATAAAATATTACTTTCCATTGTGAATAGTAGCTAGCCATGTTTAGAGAGTACTTAAGATTTACTGTAGCTAAAGTCTTAAGTTTTAGACTTTTGGCTAGTTCAATGTGGAAGTTTTTTCTCACATCTAGCTAAAGTTTAAACTTGCATTGGCATTTGGCTAGTTCATTGCCAATGCTCTCACAAGACAGAATGCGTATTAAAAAAAATAAAAAAAATACTAGATATAAGTTTTAAATAAATAGACTCAACGCAAATTTTTTGTAAATAAGTGGATTTTATTAAAAAACAGATTTTTTTATATTTTTTTATGGTGAGATTCAATTTGTTACAGAAGAATTTTACAAAACTTATCTATTTGAGATTTGTACAAATTATTATTATATTAAAAAAATTCAAAATTACCGTTTACATGATGTTTTCCATGATGTTCCTTGCAACATGACCTTTTACATTCAATGAGAGCAAACGATGGTGAGCTGTAGCCTCTAAGCCATTGGTTACGTGAAAGAAAAATCATACTCATCATCTCCCACACTCACATAGTTTTTTAATTTTTAATTTTTTTCCTTAAAATAAATTCAATTAATTTAAGTGGAGTAAAATAAAAATAAATATGGTGATAATGAATAACAAAGATGCAGAGAATTTAGAAAAAAATATATAAAAAGGTGTAAAACCCATTTTTTGTTTTTTGTTTTTTCAGTTACTTGACCAGTTCTGCGACAAATTACCGATCTAGAGTGAAGACAAGCAACCGCTGGTCACAAAACGTGGCACCAATCAACGATAAACAGTCACATCTCGTTGAGCCCGAGCTGATCGCGATTCGCGAATTTCGACAAACTTTGAGGACACATGCATTCTAGTTTCAGGATTTGATAGTTGTGAGCACTTCGAATAAATAAGCCTAGATAACAAAAATTTGTCTCTCAGCTTTTCTCCAATGGCTTTTCGTGCTTTAGCCACCACCTCTCTCCTCATCTTCTTCTTCTGCTTCGCCTCTTTCTCAACCACCTCTAATTCTTCCACGGCTTCCATAATTCTACCCTCTGATTCTCAGAAAGTTTCATTGGGTCTGTACTACGAATCACTGTGCCCCTATAGTGCCAATTTCATCATCAATTACCTGGTCAAGCTCTTCGAAACCGACCTCATCTCCGTCGTCGATCTCAACCTCGTCCCTTGGGGTAATGCCAAAATCAGAGGCAACGACACCTTCGATTGCCAGGTCGCCTTTTTTTTATTTTGTTCCTTTCTGGGTTATCTTTGATTAAAAAAAATTGAATGAATTTTATTCGTGTATACGATGTGTGCGTTCTCGCACGCGCATGGGTTTGTTTCCCTTTTGAGTTCTTTTTTTTTTTTTTAATTATTTCTGCCATAGGCATAAGAACTCGTTTGATTATGATGATGATTGCAGCATGGCCCGTATGAATGCTTACTCAACACTGTGGAAGCCTGTGCAATCCATATCTGGCCTGAATTGGTAATGTTAAATCAACACTTTGTTACAGAAATGTAAAAGATTGAATTCCATTGCCATTGGTGAAGTAATTGTTGCTAGGCGTATATTCAGATAATGGTGTGCACATCTTGATAGTGTGTATGGAAGCTCTGTATATAATTGTGAGGAAGATCACTAGATCAGTAAATTCATCTAATGATGTTGTAATTCCTTGTATTCATGAATAATCTGTCCTAGCTCGAGGTTAGAAGGATGAAAAACCTTAAGCTCGTGAATTGCTTTGTCAGTTTTCGTAAGATTTAGGTAACATGCAAATGGGAGGATGCTAAATTTTCATTCACCTCCACCTTGTTGCAGAGTGAGCATTTTCCTTTTATCAATTGCGTGGAGACTTTAGTCTATGAACGCAAGTACCCCCAGTGGGAATCATGCTTCGAAAAATTGGGTTTGGATCCAAAACCAATTACTGATTGCTATAGCAGCGGATATGGAAAAGAGGTTGGTCTTCTAACCATTCATGTTGTGTGAGTTATCTTTGTGAAAATGATTTCATGCCCTAGTTTAATATTAATGTCCTCTCAAGAATCAATCTTATCAAAATTATACTTGATTTTACTATTTGTACCAATTTGACTTGTAAACTGAATTATATGAATAGATTATCCTTCGATGAATGACTGAATATTGTTTACAAATATGAACTAAGATACTTTACTAAAATCATGTCGGGGGTACACCATTGAAGGCAGAATGGTTATTTTGGAATCATGCCAAACAAATTATCAGTCCTTTTCTTTTATATTTGAACTTGTAGCTAGTATACTGAACAAAAGAACTTTGAACAAGAGTTTCTGTCACGGAGGTACTGGAGTTTCAAGTACCTTGAACTGACTGAACTCTGAACACATTTCTGGCAATTTGGGGTGGGTACCTCATTTATGATTATTCTCTTGACTGGACACTAGGTGTACCATTTTGCTTTATTTTCTCGTTGCGGCTTATGCGCGAGTTTATTACAAGCCAAAGTTCTTATGCAGTCTGCAATTGGTTCGGCTTATAATGGGATTAATTTTTCTTTATGAAGCTTGAATTACAATATGCAGCCGAAACAAACGCCCTTGAGCCTCCTCATAAGTATGTGCCCTGGGTAGTTGTGGATGGAGAACCGCTCTATGAGGTTTGTTCTTTTGTCTATGTCAATATTGAAATGTCTACTGTTTTCTAATATTATCGATCACGGCTGTACAAGAGTATCTTCAAGGTTATTTATTTCTTATAATTTATAATATTGATGAGAAATGGATATTAAACAGTTACTATTTCTTTCTCTAAGAAACGATATAATATTTCCCTCGCAGGATTATGAAAACTTTATAAGCTATATCTGCAAGGCTTATAAAGGCATTGCTTTCCCCAATGCTTGTAGCAAATTGAATATCATACAAGGTGAGAAAACAAATCCTACCCATCCAGTTTGCTTCGGGACAATAATACTGGCATTAGCAGCAAGAATAAAATCAGCCATAACATCATTGATGCACCAGATGAACACAGTAGTCTCGATATAGATGTGTCTGTAGTTTCATTTACTTTTAGGTTGGTTCATCCCTGTTCTTATGTATTTTCTGGAGCTCTACCTTGTTTGTCTATATTTCCAGTGCCCACTTAAGGCAGGTAAGAAATGGAGACTTGGTACTAAACAGAGATATATGAATCATCTTTGTGGTGTATCGTATTTATAAAAAATAATTTCAAGTACGTTAATATGCCACCAAAAATTACGTCTCGAAAAGATCAAATTTGCAATGCACATGGCTACCACATTCTGGCTGTGTTAAACAGAAAGTCAATATGTTCTAAACTAGGATGCTATTACAACAACAAAATGAAGTTATTAGCTCCATAAAAGTCAAAACAAGAGAGTAGCCTTCAGAATCTCATATATAGGATGTCATTGTTGCTTATGGATTTCTCCTTAAGCAAGATAATGAATTGAAGAGCCATCAGAAACTTCGGTGATGACAGACCACCCTTGGCCCTTCTGCTGTTAAAATCGCAGTTAGCTTTCGCTTAAAGAGTGGGTGAGTGAATCGCTGTTGGTGCCAGCAGATTTGGACCAGAAGGTGCTCAACACTAGCAAATATATCCAAAAGATAGTACTTACTCTTCATTCTCAATCAAATGGGTAATATCCTATTCACCAGCCTAAATGAGATACACCTCGAATTTGTTGATAAGAAGTTGAGAGCTTTGAATTTTGGGTTGTACTGCACTGCACAGATAAGAGAGAAAATAGGCGTCTCTTTTATACAATTTTGGTAAAGGGTTGCATCAATTTTGCAAGACATGATGAGCATTACAGCAGAGGAATGCTTTAGAATTCGGAATCAAGGATGGCAGACAGGGCAAGGCCACTATTTGGCATATGATAAAGGCCACCCTTTTTATTTACAACTCAACATTACCGTTTACCCCCATTTGGTTGTCTGATTGCACTGAAATCAACTCAGTTCAGTCTAATTTTAAATTAAATCTAATATTTAAACACTCAACTCTCAAACTACTAAATTCATCTCAACTCAAAACCTCTTTACATACGGGACCTACAATCTTTTTCAACTCTACACCTCTTAAGTGGGCCCTACAAAACTTACTCCACCATTTCAACTCACTACTATTCATAAAGAATTCAACTCAACTCAACATCCAAGCGTAGGTTGCCTTGTAATACAAACCACTCCCATACTTCTCCCACTTTATAGAAGCAATCACTAAATTGTAAGGGTTTTTCATTCTATATACTACGAGTGTGTTGCTTTACAATTACAAAATACGATTGAGATGGAGTGGGAGATGGATTCATAAAACGGTAACCAAGTCATCCAATGGCGGGACTCACTCAGGCTCAAATTGCTCTATAAAATTTCCAAGACATTACCCAATTAAATTTCTTTTCACTGATTTATTTGAATGCCAACTCATAATGTATAGTATCTAACAGCCCACTGAACCTCCCTCAATATAGAAAAGAATACATCCGCAGATCGTAATTACTAACTAGCATACAAGGAATACACTTGGTGGTATAAAAACTTCGAATTGCATATTTCTTCAATAGCGTGGGTAATTGCTGATCAAAGTAGGGTTGAAAATAGGGTATCATCAATGACCATCACTTCTCTCAATTCTCTTGTAGCAACTCTCTAATACTTGCAAAACTGGGACAGGATAGCAATGGGGCACCAAATCAATCGTGCCTATCTAGAAACTTCTCGATCAGGACAGAAAACGCTGCAAAGCCAGCACAACCGGCGCATGCTGCTTTTGGACCACCTAGAACAATACATGGGAAGACTAGTAAGAATACATGGGAAGAAAAAAAGGCAGAACACAGAGACAATATAACAATGACACAGTAAAAAAACTAAGAACTTCAATCTGTTGGATGAGTGGAGGCAGTAAAGCCACGGCATATAGATATGATAGAATAGAGGATCTACTACAAAATACAGCCTCACTCTCAAACATCATACGTCGGCTGTAAAGTTTATAGCAAGACACAATGGAGAGCATAGAATGAACAAAGAGCTCCATACATGTCTACTCCAGAAATAGTAACCAAATAATTTGCCTACAATGACTAATACTAAACAAGTAAAATGTGGCATAAGCTGTAATTAGGTTGGCCTATAGAAAGTCAAAGGCAAGCATTTAGCTTCCCAAGGTTGATGTGAAAGCTTAATAATCAAGCAGTTCCACAATAATTTTAGGAAAGTCTAGGTAACCAGGTCCAGAAGTAGGCAAATGTGGCAAGGTATTAGTAACCTACATAACAACTTCAGGCTATTAAAGAGCATTTCCTTTCTATTCCCCATCTATACATAATATATCTGTATGATGACAAAGACAACCCTTTTATACACTTTTTTACAACTCTGTTTGAATTGAAGGCATTTTGCAAAATAGAGTTGTAAGAATATCAGTACTTTATAAAACTGTCCTCAAACAGTGTTGTGAAAAGGTTGTAGAAAGACTTTTATAATTTTGATTGGGGGGGGGGGGGCGTAAATTATTTTCTATGGCATTGTTCCATAACTACTTTTTTTGTTTCATTTCTAAAATCGTTAAGTAAATAGTACAAAGCAGACTATCTTGAGAAATGCAAAATAGCTCAATCCATATAATATAAACTTAATGTTAAAATGACATGATAGTAATCTGAAATAACTTTAAGCAAGACCGTGGACTTCATAAAACCCAACCGAAGTACGGGACTGTTATGATTTGGGGGTTAAATGCTTAACCAAATTAGTATCCAACAGTTATAGGGCTTTTGGATCAATGGTTGGGTCTTTAACAATTGGTATCAGAGAAGGGACTACGTCACGAGTTCAAGTCACAGAGGGGGCAACCTATAGGTTGGATTAAAATGCCTCGGTACTATGTATGGGCATGATGTTAAGTCATTGAATATTGATAAATGAGTGAAGCTGCTGAAAGGGAAAGGGCTACCACCGGGTCAGTGTCTATAGAGTGAGCCATCGTGGACGTCGAATTCGGAAGCGTGGTGGAATGTTATGATCCTGAGAGTTAAATGCTTAACTAAATTAGTATCCAACAGTCATAGGGCTTTGGGATCAATGGTTGGGTCTTTAACAGGGACCTATGATGGCATCTGCTGTAAAATCTTCTACAACTGCAATTCACAAGATGGTACGCACTGGTACATAGATAGAAGGCTCGAGTGAAGGAGAAAGATGCTACCTTTTGCAGATATTACACCTCCAGTTACACACCCAGCAACCACTGTATTTGTAGTGTCATGTTTTGCCCGTGCCTGAAAACACATAATCCATGATCATTTTTCATGCAAAAATATAGAGCGCAATAGATTGAACAGAATCATATTTCTTTAATTTTAGATTTGTGATCGTACCTTCTCAACAGCACATTCAGCTGCTGAAAAAACCAGGCCCATAACTGCAAATGCTTTGGCAGAACTCCAGCTCCTGCGCCCCATCTGCTTTGCTGTATAAATGAACTGCTGCCTACCAGTCATTTCCTCCTGCATTATAGGGTTGTCCAATGCCCCTAGAAACATACCCATGAACAGCCCAAGCCCACCTCCTAAAAATATTTCCACGGCACAATTTCAAAAACATATATAAATTACCGGTACCAAAGAACTATAAACCCTCAACAGTAGATGAATCCACAAAACCCAGAAAAACAGAGGACGACCCATCCGGTTGCCTACAGAGAATTTTTTTTTTAATAAGATGCTTACAAAGAACATAATTTGATTACATTCTCTTGGACATATAAGACTTGAATAAGGAAGTGAATTCAAGCTACAAGGCAAACATAAAACCAGCTTTTCAGAGAGCATTATCGACAAAAGCAAATTGCGAGTAAAATCCTCATTTCCAAAGTATAAATAATTTTGAACCCCGTAATATAACTAATAACACAAACCAAAATAGTTCTCGCAAAAAATGGAAGCTTTTCCTGCATTTTCTCCGCAACCAAAGGAGACCAAAAATGAAAATCGCAGGAAGAGAAATCAAACCCATCTCCGGAAATCAACAAAACTTAACGACCGAAGGGTGCGTGATCGTACCCATGACTCCGCTAACGATACTGCGCACAGCGCAGTTGTTCCAAATATCTTGGCCGCGTATTTCCTCGACCGTGGGCAATCTCATGGGCTCAATCGTAGGCCTCTCTGCCTCTTTTGAGCTCGAAGAACCGTTCGTAGATTCGTTTCCCGTACCGGAAGCCATAGACGTAGCTCGAGTCCGAATACAACAACTAGCATAACAATAAAAATACGTGCTTGCGAGAGGGAGAGAGAACGCGGAGCGGTGATGAAGATTGGCGAATCACGGAGGCTTTGTGGCGTCGCCGCCAGTGAAGTACGGACGCGGATCTACGAAGCTCTTTAAGAAGCTCAGTGTGCGTGGGTGGACGAAGATATACATTACCGAGGATTATGCGTGCGGTGCCCGCTGGATTATGCGTTGAAGGAAGCCATCGGCTGTGTACTGTAGTACAATAATTTTTCTAAAAATTAAAATTCTAATCTCATTCTCATTTTATTTAGGTAAATGTGACAATTTTATTATTTTTAAATTATTTTATGATTTTAAATATTAAATTAGAAATTTGATGGATATCACTTAATTATATTAGCATGAGAGTGAGATAACAATTTGGTTTATAAAATTTTTCTTAAATTCATCACCACACTCCAATAATTTTTTTGTAATTATTTTACAATCTATTTTAAATTTAACTAATATAATTTTGTCATTTATTTCAAATAATTTTAATCTTACACTATCATCTATTTAAAATATAACTTGATTTTTTTAAAAAAATTACATGTTATACATGAATAAAGAAAAGCAGTACATTCATTTATTTTATAAGATCAAATGGTAATTGCTGAGTGCACTATCATTGGATTAGTTAAAATTAAATTATATTTTTTATAAATATAAGATAAATTTAACTTTTGACTATTCCATTCACATAAATTTTCACATTGGAATAGCTATTTTTTCATTATATAACAATAAAATAATATAAGATTAATTTGGTTTTGATTATTCACATCAAATCTTCACATCAGATTATATATTTATTCATTATATAATAATGAAAAACTAATAATTTCAAAAATATTTAATTTTTTTAATTATTAATTTATTTTATTTTATCATATTTTACTATTCTACCTATTATATATTAATTAATAATCATATTCTTATTAAATTAAGATATCACTAACTCAAATTAATATACCAATTGTGATAAAATATGTGATAAAAAGAAAGTGAGAGATAAATAATTAATAAAATATGTATTTTATGTATGTACAGTAACCTTGAAATTTTTTTTGAAAGTCACTGTAGCTAATCCATTATGAGTATATTTTGCTCTCTAATAGCTAAATACTCATTGGATTTAGCTTTTAGCTAATCCAAAAGCTAAATCTAATGAGAGTGCTCTAAACAATTTTCTATAGTGATTCTTTTCTTTTATTTCCCCTGAGAATAAAATCATTTGTGGGGTTTGCTCTCAAATTAAATATGTTAGATAATTAAAGCACATAAACAAAATACCCCGAGGAAGCATTTACTTCAATGAGCAAATTAACTTGGCTGTAGTTGTTCCACCAGCATATAATGGTTGTTTTTTCTTCAGTTTTATCTTATTTGGTGATGAAGTGTGTTACGAATCCACAACTTAGAGCAGTGCCTAGTTAAATTTTGGCTAAATAATTAAAAAGTGATTTGTATTAGAGTAGTTAAAACTCTAATGCTCCATTTTTGAATTACAGTAAATTCATCTTTTTCTCTAAATTTAGTCCGTCACTATTCATCTCTAAAATAATATTTTACTCTAAAAATATTCTCAATGGCTACTATTAGATAATTAGGTTGAGGAAAAAAAATAGTTGGAAAACAATAATTTTAAGTAAAAATTAAATTATTAATTAATATATGGAGTGTATTTACAAAATTTTTAAAAATTATTATTAAAATATCTAATATTAGATTATTATTTTGACTTTAGTCAAAATTTTAACTTGTAATCAAATTTTAGACTTGACAATGACTAGACCATTGCCAATGCTCTCAAGAGCCACTTTAAAAAATAAATGGATGAGAAGAGGCTCTCTATTAGTCCCTTCACACATGCAAGGCTAAGGTATAAGGAGCAACGTCATACATGCAACGATGCAAGGCTAAGGTATGCTCTCACTATGAAAACCTGTCATTTACTCCAAAATTTGAAAAACAAATGCTTTATTGACATATTTTTACCTAATAAAAAAGCTCTCTTGAAATTGTTCATGTCAAGAGAACCACCATCTTATAAGATGCCTGTAAACATGCAAACATTTTCTATGTACAAAACACTTTGCACTTTGAAATGATACTCTTGACATCCATTTTTATGTGCCTTTTTTTAGATCAGTCATGTTTTTTAAAAAATAAAATGATTTGGCAAATGGTTTGACAAACTTTATTTATTTTTTAATTAAAATTTTGGAAGCTATATATGCAAAGGCAACATATCTTTTAGCTATATTTTTTAGTTTTGAGATTTAATCCTCAAATAAATATTTATGCCAAAAGCGATGATTCATTTTTAAGAAAATTTGGAAGTATCTCAAGAAATTTCCGTACATTAGAACTTGTTTATAACAAAAATACATATATATTAGGTCTTGAATAACGCTAGATATAATCATAAATTATATAAATACTGTACACTTCTTTTTAAAAAAGAATGAAATCAGCCATTAAAAAATGAGAAAATTATTTAGTGGTGAATAAAGATAAAAGGAAGGAAAAATATCATTTAAAAAAAAATAGTATTATAATTTTATATATATTTTTTTAAATATAAAAGCAATTATTATTTAAGAACAATACTAGAATAACTCTTAAAAAATACGCGAACTTTAAACAAGTGCAAATATAATTTCTATCTTCACTATTTAACGGCTCTCCCGTAATTATAACTTAAAATAAGCACCGCCTTGCACGTATATATACAGTGAGCTAGGGTTTCTGATCAACCCGAGCCACTGTATTTTGCCGGTTTTGCCGAGTGAGGACCAATTCCGCCGTCAGCCCTGAGATCCACAATCCGACCAGTCCAAGATGGTTCGTTTTCCACGCGCTCTATGTTAACCATGATTCTCATTGTGAACTTCAATATTTGGCTTTATTTGTTGGATATACACTTCAATTCGTTTCCTAATCTCTGCATTTGATTTTTCTTTGGGGTACGGGGGTTGTGTTGATGTTATTGTTCGATTACAATATCTGAATGAGACCATTCTGTATATCCCAATGATATTGTTGAAGAAAAATCTTACAAGCTTAGGCGTAAAGAAAAAATGCTTTGGATTTTGTAGTTGTCCTGCTTCTGAGTCTCTTGTTGAAGATTTGGTTGTAAATTGTAGTTTAGTGTGATACAATGCATGTAACACTTTATTTTGCATTCTGCTAGTTCTGAGTTCAAGTTTTCTATGTTATGGTACAGGCGAGGGGTTTGAAGAAACATCTGAAGAGGCTTAATGCTCCAAAACATTGGATGCTTGACAAACTTGGGGGTGCATTTGTGAGTGAGATTCTCTTCATAATCTTAAGGTTATTTGGAATTCGGTTTCCTTTCTGTTCGGTGTGTGATGTTTTTCTTGTTCTATAATGTAGGCTCCCAAACCATCATCTGGGCCACACAAGTCCAGAGAGTGCTTGCCTTTGATCCTTATTCTGCGGAACAGGTTGAAGTACGCACTCACATACCGTGAGGTTATTGCCATTCTGATGCAGCGACATGTTTTTGTTGATGCGAAGGTTCGGACTGATAAGACATACCCTGCGGGATTCATGGGTATGCACACTTGCTACTACTATTTTTTTTTTACAAGTATTGGTAATTATATCATTATGTGAAGTTTGACCCAACAGCTGTAGTAAGACGTTTTAATATATTCAGTTATGTAAACCATGTTACTCACTAAAAAATGTCATTTTTGTTTCAGATGTTGTATCAATTCCCAAAACAAATGAGAACTTCCGTCTCCTGTATGATACCAAGGGTCGGTTCCGTCTCCACTCAATTAGAGATGAAGAGGCAAAGGTTGGTCTAAACAAACTACTCGGTCGAATACTGAATCTATTGATACTTCTTTCTTTGATGGCTTGCTATTTATACTGTCCTGAATATTGCTTTTAAAACAATGGTCATTCCATAACTGTAAGTGCCCACGGTAATGGCATTCACTAGAAAAATCAATTTGATCCCTATTTGTTACTGTGTATGTTCTCTCGTGGAACATTTTTAGAGTGATTTACGATACATGCAAAAGAAATAATTCAAAAATGCCTATGGGGTGGAAAGTCTGAATGTGCACTGTAAGTACTAGTGAACCCATGGAGTTGAAATTTCAGTACATGAAAAAATCCATGGATAAAAGATCACCTTCGTTGAACGCCTGTCTTTAGAGTTTGAGCTTAAAACCCAATGGTGCTATAATTTGTGTTTGATAGCTGTTGTATTTTTGTCACCCTGCTAAGCAGTGGAGCCCATCACGAGACTAATTCATGTGCTTCATTTACTTGACCTTAGGTTTGGTTAGGTAATGTTTGTTGAGTTGTAGGATGCAGGTTTCAATTGAAAAAAGAGAAATTGATTCATTGCTGGTTCTGACCCTGTCTTCTTCTCTTGCAGTTTAAGCTCTGCAAGGTCCGGTCAGTGCAGTTTGGGCAGAAGGGAATTCCCTATCTCAACACCTTCGATGGGCGAACTATTCGCTACCCTGACCCACTTATCAAGGCCAATGACACCATCAAGCTAGATTTAGAGACTAACAAGATCGCCGAGTTTATCAAGTTTGATGTTGGAAATATTGTCATGGTGACCGGTGGAAGAAACAGGGGTCGTGTTGGAGTCATTAAGAACAGGGAGAAGCATAAGGGAACCTTTGAGACAGTTCACATCCAAGATGCCCTTGGTCATGAATTTGCAACCCGTCTTGGAAATGTTTTCACCATTGGCAAGGGTACTAAGCCATGGATCTCTCTCCCCAAGGGCAAGGGTATCAAGTTGTCCATAATTGAAGAGGCAAGAAAAAGGCTTCAAGGCCAACCGATCACTGCTGCATAATCAGTGTTGCGGATCGGTTATAGTTTTAGAGGATTCCCGAGATGAGACTTTTTGCAAGTTGGCCCATCTATGTGAGGTTCATGTTTTGGTTTAATGTTGCAGTACTGAGTTTTGGACAGTTTTGAGTTGTATCTGTTCAATTTTCTGTTTTGCAAATTTTGTTTATTAATTAATGTTTTATTAATCGAGAAAAGGGGAGCTGGATATTTTGGTTGCATCCAACTCTGCCTCGCAGAAGATAAGTAGTGTCCTGTCACGAACCACCCAGATCAGACGGACGGTTAGATCTCTGTGTTGCCGCCAAACAGCCCCAATTGTTGATCCACTGAAAATAACTAGGTTCAATTCTTACTATGTTTTAAAAAAGGAAATAAAGAAATTTTTGTAGATAGAACGATGATCTAATTGAAGCAGATTCAATAGAAAATGTGTTCACAAATTTTAGGAGTGACAAATGAATATGATTGTGTTCCTTTGACAGGATTTTAAGAGGTAGGTTGTTTGTTCACTTACCCTGAGCAAAACCTCCTCTCCTTTTTCCCTTCGTTTGCCACCAACTGGAGGGGTTTTTATTTTTAGGCATGAGATTGATTTTAAGGCTTAGTTTGGATGTTGAACTCAAGTGATATGAGTTGAGATGGAGTGAGTTTTGTGGGGTCCATTTAAGATGAGTTTAGATGTGTTTGAATGTTAAGATGAATTTAGATATATTTATGAAAATTGAAAAAAGTTAGAGGTCTCGCATATAAAGATGTGTTGAGTTGAAAAAGATTGTGGGTTCCACATGTAAAGAAGTTTTGAGTTGAGATGAGTTTAATAATTTGAGAATTGGGTATTTAAACATTAGACTTAGTTTAAAATTAGATTTAATTTAATTGATGTTAGTTCGGTCCAAATCTCAAACAGACCCGAATTGTGTGAATTTTCAGGTGAGTGCGATGTTTATTTTTTCTTTTTCAAAACTGTGCTTTCCATTGTTCCTGGGAACAATTCATTTCATGGATACGTTGTTACTCGTGCATGAAGCATTAGCAGCCTCGGCGAATTCATGGAGCTGTAGATTTTTTTAGATGCAGCTATCAAGTAGTGATTTTGATCGGTTGTTTAGAAGTCTAATAGCCAGTTGCGCCTACAACTTTTTTTTTTTTTTTAATCAAAATCATTTATATGGGTGTTTTAATTTATCGAATTCTTTTGAGTACCAAGTAATAACAAGTGGGGAAGTAGTAGAGTTATCTGAATTAATATTTCCCGATTGCCGCTGTGGGGAATGTTTGATGCCGGGAAGTCAAACGTTTAATAATAATCCGGAGAAAGTGCGTTCAGTAAGAGATTTACGGAATAAATTTACAAGCTAATATGATTTCAAGATTTATTTTGTTATAAAAATAATTTTATAATTTGACGTACTACATAAAATTATATTAGTTTATAAATTTATTTTTATAAAAAAATCTTGTACTAAAGCATTTCATGGAAAACCTAGAATTCTTACTGCTTTCTCGTGGCTTCTAATGGTCAATATTTTTTTATTTTAAGAAGATAGACGTTACTTCCAATTTTATTCATAATCTTAATAGTCAAAATTTAAGAGTTTTCCTACGTGCAAAAAGAAATGACATCGCGTGGACACAGAATATCACATTATTCCCTCAACATGGTCGTGACCATCTGCCAACCAAGTAAGCTCCTTTATTCTTCCGATGCCCAACTTTTGCGTCAAAATGAAAGAGTTTTCACGGCAAGCTGATGATATGTAAAGAGGAACTGAAAAAAGAAATACCGAGGAATAAGGTAATGTACAGAAGGTGCTCAACAAAAAGCTTCTTCCATAGAATTCCTTTTCACATATATATTTTACTGACACAGTTTTTCCTCAATGTAAATATATTCTGATTCCGAGTATTTATAGACTATTACAAAGATGAACAGAGAGTATTTCACACCCATGCACATTGAATCCAAGCCGTACAACTCAGCAATTCTGTTATGTAATATTCTTCCAGATCCTTCCATAATATTCCACATGTGCATTATGTTATGGTAGACATTCATCATCCTTTGAGGCTATACCTCTCGAATCTTCCTTTGAGGAGTGGATGTCTGAAGTAGAGAGATCGGGAGCCTTAATAGCCCCCCGCGATTCAAGTGGCACCGAAGAAATGGTAAGGTTTGAGCGTAGAAGAGTGAATCTGGTTGTAGAGAGTGGCATGGTGAGTATATTAGCAGCTTGATCTTTGTTGGAAACGAAGAAAACTTTGAGGGCTTTAGTCGCCACACGATCCCTCACAAAATAGTAATCAAGATTAACATGTTTAATTCTAGCGTGCAAAATAGGATTTACAGATAAGTAGGTGGCGCCAAGGTTATCACACCACAAAGTTGGAGGATCAGTAAGAAAGATGCCTAATTCTTTTATTAAGGATTGAATCCAGAGAACTTCACGTGTGGTATTAGTCACCGTTTTGTATTCAGCCTCAATAGAGGATCTGGCTATAGTAGGTTGCTTCTTATAGCCTCAAGAAATAAGATGTGAACCAAAATAGACACAAAAACTACTGGTAGATTTCCGGTCATCAGGGCAATCAGCCAAATCACTATCAGAAAAAACAGTGAGTTTTAGAGAAGATGAGGAAGAAAAATAAAGTCCAAAAGTGGTAGTTAAACGAAGATAGTGTAGAATTCTCTTGACAACTTGCCAATGAGGAATGTGAGGACAATGCATAAATTGGTAGACTTTATTTACGACAAAGGAGATATCGGGCCTAGTAAATGCAAGATACTGGAAGCTACCTACAACACTACGATAGAGTTGAGGATCCTTAAAAGAGGAGCTATCAAGAGCAGCGAGTTTGACTGAAGCAAACACGGGAGTAGACATTGTCTTGGACTTATGCATATTAGTTCGAATTAACAAGTTAGATATATAGCGAGTGTAACACCCCGCTCTCCAATAAAGATATTTTAAAATTTTTGGAGAGCCAGTGTGCTACTAAAATTGACTAAAAACTTTTCTTTTTAACAACGCGCCAGATGTGAAAGATTTCTATAAATAAAATAAATTTTAATAAATACTTAAAATCTAAAATAGAGTCTGCAAAAGCACTTATTTTAAAAATACGGAAGTCTCATGTACTTATCAAAATAATTTATTTAAACCTTAAACCATAAAACTAATCATAGCATAATTTGTCTAGGCCTCTGCCTTGCCTCCCTAGGTCAAGTCTTGGCCTGCAGTCTCATCCTCATAAATGTCATCACCTGGGGTGGTTCTAAAAAAATATAAAAATATACAAAAATGAGTCGAATACTCAATAAGCAACACATCATACAGTAAACATAATAAACATAATGTTTCTTGGAAAACGTGCATATTCATAAATACATACGTAAATAACATGAACATGAACTTATCTTTCACTTATCATAAGTCGATATCCACTGTTGACCCCATGAGTTAGGGTTAGCGAATCTAAGTAAATTCTGATTCTGCCCATGACCGTAGGTTGTGGAATTCATACATAAGGAAGACATACTGGGTGCACTACCAGCATATACGACTTGGTAATGTAATATGCCCAAAACATAGGTATCGTCTTCATATCATAACATAGACCGTTACATATCTTAATCATAATCATACTTGCATACTTATCATATCATAGATTTCAAAAGAAATCGCATACATACTTGTCATATCATATAATAAATTTCAAATAAAATCGCATTTTTTTATAAATGTCGTGATACATATTTTCTCATATAAAATCATGATTTTTCATAAATATTTTGATGCATAAATCTTCATATAAAATCATGGGTTTTCATAAATATATCATGACTGGGTACGTAAAAAGGGGCTTCCAATGAAGGGCATACATGTAAAATATTTTCATAAAAGACATGTCGTTTACCGTACATACGTATAAGGGTATGATCATGCTACTTATCTTGTAGTGCTGATTCAATATTTTCGGCGCGTAATCGGTCGCCTATAAAAATAAACGCGTAATTTGCATAAATTTCTAATTACACATGTGATTTTATTTAAAATCTAAACTACTAAAATAGTCTATATTTCCTAAACCTAAATTCTTCCTAACACTAAAATATTCTCACCCAACATCTATTTTTTCTTGGTTCTTACTATAGGAACTCATCATACTAATAAAGAGACCCTTCTATCAACACTAATTGAACGTGGGTACTCTTGTAATTTACCTTAACACATTACATAATATCTCATGGTACAAGATATATAAAACCTATACAGGAATGACCTTACTCGAAAGGTAGTGGCTGTGGGGCTTGGTCATGATCTTCTGGTGGGGATGAGCAGCGACTGGAAGTGGGAGGGAGTGTGGTGGTGCTTCACGGCGGCTCAAGACTGGGCAATAGAAACTGGTTAGTGACATAGAGTGAGAGAACCAAAAGCTTGAGAGTGAGTGTGTGTGTGTGTGTGTGTGAGTGAGAGAGAGAGAGAGAGATTATGGGTAGAGACGAAGAAACAGTGGGATCGTTCGGCGATGGCTCACCATGAGGGACAAGGCGGGTCTGAGGCGATGCTGGCATTGGGGTAGCACGACTAAGATGTAGCCGTGACGTGTGGCCGTTTTCGGCGAGATGTGGTGGCTAACGAGGGAGAATGCACACTCTATCTTTGGTGAGGAAAAACAGAAGCTTTTGGTGGTGGTGCAAGGAGGTTTGCAGTGTTGGTGTTGGGCAGTGCTAGGGCAGCATGAGGGTGGTTCCGTCTTCCTTGATGTGGCGTTGGAGTGTTCTGGGCAGTGGTGTCGCTGTGGGTGATGGTTGGTGCCATGTGTGTGCGTGGGTTTGGTTTCCGTGGTAGTTCATGGTGGAGGGAGGCTATGTGCTTGTGGGTTATAGGGTGTGGTGGTTCTGTCGAGGTAAGTGGTTTGGTGGACAGACTGAGCATTCGGTGAGTTCGTGAAAGGGTGCTCTGCATGTATGAGTGTATTTTGACGTTGGGCAGCAATGGACTATTCTTTTGATGCAGAAGGGCCAAACATACTTATAGACCTAGCTGTTTGAGAACCAAAAGGAAAACCCTAGAGGTAATAAACGTGCATGCGGAGGAAACGGTTACGATAAAGCCATGCATGTAGTGATAGACTAACAAGGAACGGGGTCTAAACCGTGTATACATCTATATATAAAGGTGATAGAGAACGTTTAAAAAATAAATCCTAGGAAAAGAGACATGTATGGTTGCAGTTAATAGAGGAAATCCATTAGGAGTTTTATTATGATAAGGAAAGCACAATGGTAATAGTGTTTGGAATCTAACACTCATGAGCTTGGAAAAAAAAAATAATAATGGAGCCTTAACTCTAGGTTCAATTTAAAAATAATCTATCCGATAAATTCTTTTATGGGCTTTAACTCATTTATTGAGCCTAATAAAATTATCTGTTATTTATCCCTAAAAATATAGGATCGGGTCGTTACAGCGAGATTGAGACATGATCAGATCAGTTGAATTACGAAAGATTTCTATGCCTAAAAAATAATGTAACATGCCAAGGTCCTTAACTGGAAAATCAAACCGAAGAGAAGAAATGAACTCCATAATAATAGAGGGATTAGAGACTGTCACAATAATATCATCCACATAAATGAGAACATAAATGGAATCAGATGCAGTAGAAAAAATAAGCAAAGATGAATCAGAAAAGGAACCGTGAAATCCCAAGGATAACAGTTTAGAACTTAATTTGGAAAACCAAGCCCTAAGGGCATGTTTCAGACCGTAAATAGACTTTCTTAATTTACAAATATGGTGAGGGAAGTCAGGATTTACAAACCCAATAGGTTGATGTATGAAGACGTCTTCCTCCATATTACTGTGCAAGAAGGCATTTTGAATATCAAACTGATGCAGAGGCCAGTTCCAAGTGACAGCAATGGAGATGAGAAGTCGAATGGTCACTAGTTTTACCACAGGGTTGAAAGTCTTTGTGTAGTCAAGACCAACTTGCTAATGGAACCCTTTGGTCACTAGTCGAACCTTGCGGTGCTCAAGGGTGCCATCAGCACGCCGTTTGGTCTTGATAACCCATTTGGAGCCGAGAGTATTGAGGTTGGGTGAAGGAGGGACTAGATCCCAAATGCGATTGTGGAGGAGAGCGTGACATTCACTGGCCATGGCAGCACGCCACTCAGGGTATTTGGAGGCTTCGGTGTATGATAAAGGTTCCTCAGGGATGGTGGATGGCTCGGAGATGGTAAGAGAAGTGGAAGGTTTGGGAGGTGGCCAGGGAATCATCCCATCAGATCTGAGTAGGGGTTGTCGGATGTTGGCTTTGGAGCAGGTGATCATGGGGTGGATAGTGGATGGTAGCATGTGAGGCTCAATAGGAGAGATCGAAGATGAAGATGGCGAGGAGGATTTTGTAGGGTTTGAGAAGGCTGAAGGCTACGATACGGGAGATGGAGAAGACGAAGTGCTAGTAGGGAAGTCTGGGTTCACAGGCTGCAAGGGTGGATTTGAAGTAGTGGGCTCCTGGAGTAATGTAGTCGTGGATCTGGGCCAATGAGATGGCAGGTCCAAGGAAATATCAAAAGAGGGTGGTCTGGGATTATGAATGGACTGGGGCAGAGTTAACGGGCCGTACATGGGAGCAAAGGGAAAGGAGTTTTCATTAAACCGCACATCCCAAAACATGTAAACTCAGCTCGTTGGGGGATGAAGACAAATATAGCCTTTATGGTTAGGCTATAGCCCATAAAGACACAGAGTTGTGAGCGCATGTCCATTTTATGACGATTAAAAGGTCATAAGTTGGTCCAACAAGCAAAGCCAAAAACACGCAAAAATGAATAGTCAGGAGGACGATGAAATAAGGCTTGAAATGGTGAAATATTTTTTAAAATTGGGGTGGGCATACAATTGATAAGAAAAGTAGCCGTTTGAAAGGCCTCTACCCAGTATTCATTTGGAACTAAAGAATGGGCTAAAAGTGACAATCATGTTTGGGCTAAAAGTGGCCAAAACTCTCCTCCCCAATCAGATTGAATTAAGACAACATTAGAGGAAAATGTATTGCTAACATAATGAAGAAAAAGAAAAAAAAATTAAATAAATAGTAACAACATCAGATTTAGCATGTAAAGGAAAAAACCATATAATTGGTAAATTCGTTTACAATTGACAGATAAAATCGAAAACTATTTGAGGACAACACATGAGCTACTCCCCAAACATCAAGAAATAAAAGTTGAAATGGATGTTGTGATCGGGAAGGGGAAATGGGGTGAGGGAGAGCATGAGACTTGGCTTGTAAACATGCTGAACAAAAAGAAGAAACAGAGTTAGTGATGACTGGAAGCTTAAACTGCTGAATAGTAAAAGAAATGGTACGGAGTGAAGGATGGCCTAGGCGTGAATGCCAAATATGAGAAGTGGTTCTTTCACCAAGCAGCGCCTGGTGTGGTGATTGTGCAGTAGAGGAGGAAGGTTGTATGGGAGGTGACACAGCCTCAGCATCAAATTGAAGCACATAAAGTCCATCTTTAACGGGTCCTTGGAGAAGCACATTCCGAGTATGCAGATCATTCACAAAGAAATCAGAGGAGTGAAATTCAAAAAATATAGAATTATCTAAATATAATTGACGAACAGATAATAAATTGCGAGTGATTAAAGGAACATGTAAAAGATTTCGAAGAAAGAATTTGCAAAGGGCGTAAGGATCTGAGCCGTGTCAGTGTTTTGAATGGAAAAGGTTGAGCCATTGACGATGCTGACTTGGTTAGTGCCTTGATAAGGAGTTGAGTCTAAATTGAGATTGGAGAAGTCAGCTGTGAAATGATTTGTTGCAGTTGTATCAGAAAACCAGTTATGAAAAAGAGCTATGGAGGGTGGGAGTGTTATGTAATTTGCAGTAAGGTATGGTGGAGGTGAGGATTGACAGGCCTAATTAAAATGGTGATAACACGATAAGGCCGTGTGGCCTACTTTATGGCAAACTTGACAAGTTGGTCTATGAGTGGGTTGACTGGAAAAGAAACTGGAACTGTGAGGGAAGCTAGCACGACCACCACCTCGTTCTCGTCTAAATCCACGTCCACGACCTCGATTAGATGGGGTGGATGAAGACGATGACTTAGTGATTGTAGTGTTAGCGACAAAAGGACTTCCCGAGAGGAGAGAGTGAGTTTGGTGAGCTAATCTTGATTCATGATTTAAAAGATAACTAAAGACTTGGGATGAAGAAAGTGGTTCTGGTCGAGTCGTGATAGAGGTAACTATGGATTCACAGTCTGAACCTAAACCGGCTAAAAGGTATATTGTGAACTCAGAGGAAGACAATGGGTGACCAGCGGCACTAAAGGAAGAGGCAAGAGATTTTGTTTTGTGAAAGTAATCGATGATGGATTCCGACCCTTTCTTTAGAGTAGCCAACTAATATTGAGTCCGCATAATATGAGGAAAGGATTGGGCAAAGAAAAGACTATTGAGAGCAGACCAAGCTTCACGTGAGGTGGTGCATTCAAGCACCTGGGCTAGAACAATATCGGTAAGAAAAGAATTAATGGCTGAAAGAATCAACTGGTCTTGAAGAACCCACGAATTCGTGTGTTCTGGGTTAATATTACAGTCAACTATAGGAGAAGGTATGGGAATTGAACCATCGACACAACCAAATAATTGGTGGCCTTTGAGAAATGGTAGAATCTGGGATTTTCAAAGTAGGTAGTTGTCAATGGTAAGTTTTACAGTGACGAAGTGGGTGGCCAAATTAGTGATGGAAGGGTTGACTGGTGATGAAGATTTTTCGAGTTCCATGATGTGCAGACAAAGGAGTGGACATGAGTCCTTTTTAGAGCTTTGATACCATAAAGAGGAAATGAAAAGAGAAATACAGAGGAATAAGATAATGCACAAAAGGTGCTCGACAAAATGCTTCTTTCATAGAATTCATTTTCACACATATATTTTACTGACTCAATTTTTCCTCAATGCAAATATATTCTGATTCCGAGTATTTCTAGACTATTACAAAGATCAACAAAGAGTATTTCACACATGCACATTGAATCCAAGCTGTACAACTCAGCAGTTCTATTATGTAATATTCTCCCAGATCCTTCCATAATATTCCACATGTGCATTCTATTATGGCAAACTTGATTCATCATCCTTTGAGGCTATACCTCTCGAATCTTCCTTTGAGGAGTGGATGTATGAGGCAGAGAGATCAGGAGCCTTAATAATATGAAAGGGAACATTCTTGGGCAGTTTTGCCAATCAATATCATATGGGTCGTGAGGGCTTTTCCGGGGCGAGCTTTTATGATTGACAACAGAGTAAATTGCAAGCAACAACCAGAGCAAAAGAGCAGAAAAAAGACTGAATGATCAAGATATAGTTTTTTGAAGTTAAAAATCTTTTAAAGTGATGATCTAGATATTAATTAACAATTTATGAAAGGAATGCAGCATACTATGTGATAAGAAACAATATAAACAACATCGACTAATGGAACAGAAACTTCCTTGTCAGAATTCGAGCCATCTAATTTCTTAATTGCAACAGAAAGGGGAAAATGCATAAATCCTGGTTATTCCAAAACTTTCTGAGACCCTATCTATGTACATGTGTTTGTTGCATGCCATAAGTACCATGTGGCACAACTCCGGATTCGTGATGAGAACCAGCACCAGCAGGGCCCTGAAACTAAATAGAGTACATAGTTTAAGAGCTATATGAATGACCTTAATTATCATTTAAAAGCTACAAAATTATGTAGTTCAAATACAAGTCATCAAATTATGCCTAACGAAGAGCAAGTTTATTACTGCATAGATTAATATGGTGGGAACAAATACTTTACCGACAATTTTTCTAGTTTCATATTATGAGAATCAGAGACGTCACAAAGAAGGTTGACCTACATAACCATGTAACTGACAATATAAACTCATCTATGTGGTGCAGTCTAACTTCCAATAGTTTCATGGGTGAGTGAAAATCTGAAAGTGAAAGAGGTTTCTACAGTACTGTCCAGGAGATATTGTTAAGAAAAGCAGCTTTCTACATCTTCCTTCATGCCTAACACATGTCGATTTAAAGCTCAATTGGCACTGATCCAACATAGTTCTCAGTTTCTTTCAACTAAGTTCCAGTTTCGCGATGCAATAAGCTCGAGGTGATGCACTGACCATGCGCTATCAGTTTGGTTTTTTTTTTACAAAAAAAAAGACTATCCTTTATGCATATTTTACAAGATAAGAGTTCATAAATGATCACTATTCTTGTGAATGAACAAAACCGCATTGCTGGTCCATTTATCAGTTTGTGAACTCAATCTACTATCCTCAGCTGTGTCAAATCTAAAACTGTTCCCGCACCCCCTCCCCTCTCTTACAAAGTACAGTCTCAGACCCTAAAACAGCATGCACCAAAGTTCCACTACTTTTAATCTAGAGGGAGGTAACATCAACAAAAAAATAAATAATCATCACTTCACTGGGACTGAAAATTTTCAGAATGCACTAGTGAGCACACTAGGGTACATACCTGATCCGTTCCATAAGGATCAGGGTATGAATTTCCTCCATATGCCATAGCATGATTGCTGTAGCTAGCAGCATATCCAGTACCTGAATATAAACCACTCCAAAACGTTAAAGCGTTGAACTTAATAGATTGCTTAATTTCTTAATTTCTGCAAATGCAATAAGCGGCAATAAATCATATCCCAAGAAAAACCAAATGAGTCAAAGATGAATTACTTGGGTTTGCTGCTATCGCTGCTGCAGCAGCAGCAGCCCTTGCTCTCTTCTCCGCATCAGCCAGTTCCGCACGTAGTTTCTCAATTTCACGAGTCATGGAAATCATATATCTATCCATTGCTTGCCTGTGCTCGAGGTTACTAGCACGTGTTTTCTTCTCGTTTTCGATAGCAGCCCTATTCATATCCCATAACAGAAGTGGTATCATTTGAAACTTTCGAAAAGATAACCATGTAATTTCTTATTACTTTCAATCAATTCCATCATAGAGCATCAAGTACTCGAACGAACAAAATAACTCCCTCTTGCCCCACCCTTCCAAAGTGGCTTTGCTATTCTCTACTTAAACTCCTTGCTTAACTCAATTCAAATTCTATGCACGGTTATTTTCAGATTATGCATCTTTAACAGGCTTCTCAACAATTTATCTGATACTTCCGCCACTAAATTTGCCTAGTTTCAATTAAATGCATAAAAATGAAAAGCAAATGGGAGTAAAATTGCATAAAAAAAATAAAATCAGGAAAAAATGACCTTCCTCTCTGAATCTCCTTGTGCACGCTCTCAATGTTGGCCTTAATAGACGGGATTTGCTGCGACTCCAAGCGTGCCCTGGCGAGATCGTCCTCGATAGCTTGGAGCTTCGCCGAAAGCTCCTGGCGTGCCCCGCCGAGTTTCTGCACATCGGACCGCACCTGAGCGAGCTCGGCGCTCATCTCATCGATCGCACGAACCTCGGCCTCCATCTTTAAGGACCTCTCATACAACTCACTAGCTTGAGCATCTCTCTCGGCTTTCACATCGGCGGCCTTCTCCGATAGGTGTCGGAGATCCACCTGAGCCGAGCGGAGGTTGTGCTTGAGGGCCACATGGGTGGAGGCGAGCCGTTGGTTTTCCTCGAGAAGGGATTGGATCTCGCGGTGCTGAATGGCGATTCTGTCTTCGAGGACAACGGAGCTCGGGTGGTGGTGGGACCTAACAGATGGCGAGGGGTGGTGGGGGCCACGATGGTGGCGAAGGAGGCGAGCGTCGGCTATTCGGACTTCTTCCCGGAGTTTCGAGGCACTGGGCGTACGGTGCTTTCGTCCGGCCATGTCCCAGATTTCCCAGCAGCAGAAGCCTGCCTTGCCAAAAAGAACAAAGAAAAACAGAACGACTGCTCTATCTCCGAAATTATACTGTTCACTTTTAGAATAAGTTTGATGGTAAGATAGAAAGAAAGGATTCTTATCTAAAATATTATTTTATTATTATTATTATATTTTAAAAAGTTAAATTTTTTATTATAAATTTATAATTTAAAAAAATTATAATAAAGAGATAAATTGAATTAAAAAATTATTTTATATCTAATCCTCCACCTAATCTCTCTCCTTAGATTTTCAAAAATATTTTATTTTGAATATATAATTTTTGAATAAGTTGTGACATCACAAACAAAATAAATGATATAGATTAAGAACATAATAGCATTACTGTTAATTTAGTCTATGATAGAAAGTCATAAATTTATAGTTTTAGTCTATGATAAAAAGTCATAAATTTATAGTTTATTGGGAATACATGATTTTCAATTTAATCTTATAGTTTCTTGACATAATCAAATAACTAACTATTAATAAGAATTCATGAAAATATAAAAATTTAGTACCACAATTTATTTTATTTAAATAATAACAATAATAATAATAATAAACTAATTCAAAAAATATTGAATAAATTTGAATATTTTTGAAAAATAAATATACTTGACTGTGAAGGGTTATAAATTCGAACACAACTCAACTTGTTTATAAACTTGTCTTTAAGCTCATGTTCGTTGGATTGTATCAAATCTTTGAACTTCGTAAATTCGGGACTGATATGAGTGAATTTGGGATTATATCATTCTATTTGATTGGTTATCCGGCCCCGCCTTCATTTTCGATCGTCCTGCAAGTAAACCCGCCCGTTACCCCAAGCGAGTCGGTGTATCTTTTAAAACATTTTAAGGCCTCTTTTGTTTTGTGTTACTCATGAGCATCACATCATTATACATCCATTTAAAAATATATCATTTTATTTTTTTATCATATTTTATTTATAAATATGTCTAAAATTATTTTCATTACATGGCTAAAAAAATAAAATGACATGTTTTTAAATGGATGTGCAAGGTGTGAGATTTATGTTTAGAATTTTTCTTTTAGAAAACATCTAATCTAATCTAATCTAATTATTACATTTTTTTCAACTTCCAATACAAAATAAAATAAACAATTTAATTTTTTTCAATTTCAAAATAAAAATAATATTAAAAAATATATTCTAACAATACTTTATTCAATATTTTAATTTTAATCTCAACTCATCTCATCTACGAAAATAAACAAGTTCCAAGTAAAATGGGCCAGGGGCAAATTCTAATCAAGATTCGCCCGTTTTATACCTTCCGCCCGTCCATACTAATTAATTAAAATTTTATTATAAAATTATAACTATACCCCAAGAAATCTAGTATCTTATTTATTTTGAGAAATGATACTTGCAGTCGTGAGCGTGCAGTCGCCGTGCAGTCGTTTTAAAAAAATGAATAAATATGGGACCTACATGAAAAAAAAATTAATTTTTTAATAGTAGACCCCACTCTTTTTCAAAGCGACTGCACGACGTTTACGCATTCCACGACTGTATGTAGCATTACTCATTTATTTTTGTTTCTCATTTCTTCCACGACTACCTCTTTCTCTTATTTATTCTCCCTTTCCTTGGTCTCTTTTGTTTTTTTTCCTCTTTCTTTATTTTTCTTCATTATAATCACATAAATTGGGTTCATCATAATCCTAACACCAAAAATTTATTCTCTTGTTCTTTCTTTCTTGTCTTCTTTGTGGTTTTCATGGCATTTTTGTGACAAAGCCCGCGTTTCGTGATTGGAGCATATGTTCTCTCCATCATCAATTTCTACATCGTTTTTGTGGACAAAACATCTTTATAGTTTGGACTCAGAGATGGGTAATGAGTTACCATGGTTGAACATCTTCGTAGTTTTTGTTGTGTTTATTATGAGTATCTCTGATAGTTGCAAGACAATCTTCATGAGTGTTAATTTTAGATGTTTTGATGTGATTGGATAAAGACGGTTTACAAGCGAAACGAGTAAACCGTTTAATGTATGTTAGGGTACTTACACTTAACATTTGAAGGAGATTTAAAAAATGCATGAAATAATTTGTGAAAATATAAATGATTTTTAATCTTATAAAAATACATTTATAAATAGACATGATTTGATATAAAAATTAATTATAAATATTCTTTTACTTTAACTTCGTGGGAAAAAAAAAAAAACCTTCCCTTATAAGGACAACGAGAGAGACTCATCAAGTGAGTTAACCTCTTTTTTTTTTGGTTAGAACAAAACAATGTCATTTATAATAATGGAATTTGTAACAAAATTAATACCCAACAATTATAAATTAGCATCTAGTAAGACTCTAGAATGAATAAAATATGGACATTGATACCATCACTAAATAATATTATCTACAAAACGAGCGTGCCTCGCAAGTAAGTGAGCTGCTTCATTTTCTTGCCTAACCACATGAATTACATCATAGTCCACAAAATAAGAAAGAAGACTTTGAGTTTCAGAGATCATATTCCCTTGCCTTGAGTAATTAGTTTCCTTAGATCCAATAGCTTCAATTATAGACAACGAATCTCCTTCCAATTGCAAACTGAAAAAATCTAAATCATCTGAAGTCTCCTAAAAGCAACCAAAACCTCAATGCCACCTACTTCAAATAGCCCAACTTCTTTCCGACTCAAAGTAAATAAAACATCACATTTATCATCTCTTAAAATAACTCCAATACTCGCAAAGTCAGAAAAATGAAATAATGCATTATCAAAATTAAGATTTGCTATACTTTGGTTGGGGAGGTTTCCAAGAGAATATAATTTCCTTAGGTACAATAAGTTGTTGCATTTTAAAAGTAGTGTACCTCTCAACATATACTAAGCAATAATAGGCCTGTTCATTTAGGCCAGGCTTTTTTTTCGACCCAGTCTGGAACCTGCTTATTTGGCTTTCAGTCTGGAACAAATCCGGGCTGGTACCTACATAAAAAAATTTGGATATACCCGGAACTTGGGTTTACAACCTAGTACCCGATTTTTTTTTTTTTTCGATTTGAATGTTTTTATGTTTTTTTTTGTTCATTTATAGCAACTAAATGGACAGAAACTTAAAAGGAAAATGCATATTATGTCTAATGAATCATCCATCTTATAATTTTTTTACTCTATTCTCCATGTGGCTTTTTATTGGTAGTCAATGAACATGTAGACTTTGATTTAAAAAACTGAATAAATAGAGTTTGAATGCTGCATTAATATTTTTTTATGAAAAAATATTTATAACATGTAGACTTTAATTTAAAAATAAAAATCAGGTGCAACCAGGACCCGGGTTCTAGGTTTTTAAAAATCGGTTTCAATCTGGTTCTGGCCTGGGTTTGACCAGGGCTAACTCGGTATGGGTTCCAGCCCGATTTTAAAACTCGGGTTCTGATCCAGGTATGCTCAGGTTCTCAGGCTGGAAACCCGATGAACAGTACTACTAAGCAATTATCAACAACATATTAAAGCACACAATTAATTATGAAATAACTTCAAATTCCTATACTTCCACAAGTGAACTAACTAAGAAGTTAAAAGTATTCTCATTGGCTTGGCCAAATGCAAATTCATATTTTAACTAATATCACATGAGTTTGCATTTGTATATTCCATTCATATTTAATCTTAACATTGAATTATATATTTACTCTTTATATAATAATAAAATATTATTGATTTAATATTTTTTTATTTAATTTATTTTTATCACATTTTATAGTTCTACCAATTAAATGTTAATAATAATTATATTTTAATTAACTTATAATTATAATTAACTTAATAATTAATATTAACTAATTAATTTATTTTTATCACATTTTATATTTAATAATAATAAATTGAACCAAATTTATTAATTACAAAAAATACTTACATATTTTGTGAGATGAGTGATAATTGAATATTTTAATGTTTGGCAAACCTACTGTTCACCTACAAATTTGGTGAATTACTGTAATTGAAATCCAAATTTACAGCTACATATCCAAATTTGGTTATACTGAGCATGCATTTGTTCTTTCAATGATGGTCCGATTCATTCTTTTGACTACACCATTGTGCTAAGGGGTATATGGGACCATCTTCTCATATCAAATACCGCGATTAGTACAGTATGCAGCGAACCTTTTAGAAATATATTCTCCTCCATTGTCCATTCGCAGACACTTCAACTTCTTTCTCTATTCTCTTTCCACTAGGGTGTGGAAATTTTTGAAGTGCTCGAAGACCTGATCATTTGATTTAAAAACATATACCCAGACCTTTTGTGAAGTATCATCAATGAATGTCACGAAATATATGTTACCTCCCAATGACTCTTCTTCTATGGGACCACATACATCAGAGTGTACCAGTCTCAACAACTCTGATCTTCTCTTAGTAGAGGAATTAAACGAGACTCTGCGTTGTTTGCCAAATAAACAATACTCATAAGGGCTTAACGTTGTTTCTTTGGCAACTTTGATGAGTGCCTTCTTTACAAGTGTATCCAACCATTTCTCACCCATGTGTTCGAGTCTCTTGTGCCACAGATTCGGTGAAACCTCGTCTTCCGCTGCATTGAGGCTATCAAAACAGATCTTCACATGGGTCTTGTATAATGTACCGCAAATATGTTCTCGGGCGACAACCATGACACCATATGATAACTTCCAAGTGCCATTGCTGAAGTAGCTGTCATACCCCTGTCGATTAAGGGTTGTTCCCAAAATCAGGTTGAGCCGAAAGTCAGGAATGTGTCGAACATCTTTCAACACTATGGTGCAACCAACGTTGGTTTTTATCTGCATTTCGCCAACTCTCACGACCTTCGAGGAACTGGCGTTCCACATCCTTACTGTACCAAAGTCTCCTACTTTATACGTAGTGAAAAATTCACGATGGGAAGTGGCGTGGTATGAAGCTGCTATGTCTACCACCCACTCAACATTGTGACTTGCAACGTGCAGACACGTCTCATCACTGGTGGAGAGTATTGCCACATCTCCCGAAAGAGTGACAAGGGTTTCACCATCTTCTTTCTTCAGCTTACTGCTTTGACCTTACTCCCTTAAAAACTTGCGGCAGTGTTTCCTCATGTGGCCTTCTTTGCCACAATGGTAACGCTTCATGTTACCCGTCTGCTGGTTCCTGCTACTGCTGGACCTTCCACGTGGTTGAGACTTCCCTCTGTTTCTATTATACCCCGTATCTTAGTGTATTTTTAATTAAAGAATTATTTTTATTAATTCAAAAAATTTGTTCTCTTGTTTTAAATTTGTTGAATTTTAGTTGGTTTATTTTATGATTTTTAATTTATGAAAATTAAATTGATATGTTTCCTTAATATTAATTACTGTTATGCATTTAAATTGCTTTTCATTTTAAATTAATTTATTGTTAGATTTAATTAATTTATTTTCATTTAATCACAACGTTTAAATTATTTTATTTAACTTGCTGTCTTGAAATCTTTTTTGTTGGATCATTTTTGTGACCCAAGATGTGAGGATCGGACCTCATTTCTTTCCTTCCATTTTTCTTTTTCCTCTTTTTCTTTTCTTTTCCTTCATTTTTCTTTTTCTCCCCCTACTTCCTCCTGTGCGCACGAGCCCCTCTCTCCCTCTCCCTGTGCATTTTCGTCGTCCTCCAGCCCGCCACCGTGCACCATCGTCCGGCGACACCGCCTAGCCCACAACCTTCCCCACCCTCCGGCTACCACCCCTACCCCACTTTCCCTTCCCCCCACTCACTCACTCACTCACTCACTCTCTCTCTCTCTCTCTCTCCGTTGGCCGTATGGAACCCATTCGGGTTGTGAGTCTTCTTTGCCGCCGTGCGTCGCCGTCGCCAATCATCATCCCCCACCAAACTCGGTCCCTAACTCGCTGTTGTTTGCTCCCACGAAGCTCACCAAGCCCCACGGTTTTCTCCCGTTTTCGCCGCCATCCGCCGTCACCTAGCCACCGCACCACCACCATAAGCTTCCCCTCTCCCCGGTGAGTCTCCCCTGGCCTCCCCACCCCCAACGGTGGCTCCACCTTTTCTCACTCTTCCACGACCTATTTTACTCAAGTTGGCCGATCTCCACCGTGCGCCGCCACCCACAGCCAACCACCACCACCATTAGTTTCACCGACATCCTTAAACTCTTCCCTTGTAATCTCAAGTCTTCATTTGTCCCCGTTCAAAAGTGAGTCTTTGAGATCACGGCCACAGTGCATTTTGCACTGTTCTGTTGCTGTGTTGCTACTTCTTGCAGCTCCGTGATCCTTCGAAAATTATAATATAGTACTGTAAGTATTTTTCCAATAAACTTTCGTGATTTAAATGTATTTTTGCTCTAACACATAATTACTGTGATTTGGTTGGTTGTGCCAGACAGAGTCTGAGGAATAAGGGGGTCGGATGGATTTGGGGATGGAGTTGTTTGAGTTATTGGACTATGTTGTGATTTTTCAGTTGTTGGATAAAGTGTTGTATCATGTACATTGCATATTTGCACGTGTTCATGTTTGTAATTGAAAACTGAGTTTTCGCATAATTGCATACATGTTCATGCGTATACTTGAAAAACTGGATTTTCATGTGAGAGAAAGGAAAGAGACTGTAGAGATGGTGGTAGAGTTCCGCCTGTGAATCCTGCCTACGGTGCACGCGGTAAGGATGGTGGTAAGCAGGGATGGTAGTGTAGTCCCGCTTGTGATTCCTGCCTACGGTGCATGCGGTAGGGATGGTGGTATAGTCTCGCCTGTGATTCCCGCCTACAGTGCTCTGATAGGTACTCATTGTGTGGAAAGGAACTGTAGGAATGGTGGTAAGCAAGGATGGTGGTAGAGTCCCGCATACGGTGCACGCGGTAGGGATGGTGGTAGCACCTGTGATTCCCGCCTACGGTGCACGCGATAGTGATGGTGATAAGCAGAGATGGTGGTATAGTCCCCCGCCTGTGATTCCCGCCTACAGTGTCCGATAAATGGTTGGATTTTGTGTGAATCATTTTCTGGAAAAAAAAATGATGGATTATATTTTTGGGCCAAAATGGGATTTTGACGTGCGTTGAAAAATAATCATTTTCGGGAAAAATGAGGTTTTTGGGTCACATTTGTACTTTGTCATGTACTCATATTTGTTGGCCGTATTAATGCATTTTTATCTCTTGGGTTGCTTGGTTGATTACTTACTGAGATTCATAATCTCACGGTATTCGATACCCTGTGATACCGTTTTATAGTACCGTAGATTTTGATGCAAATGAGGACGAAGAGCCTGAAGGATGGGCTTCGTGAATGGAGTGTCATGTGGTTGCTTTTGGATTATGGGATTTGTTTCCCTTTTATCTATGTATTCGATTTTTACTTTATTTTGCGGATAACTGTATAACATTTTAAAGGTAATTTATTTTAAATATTTGTATTAAAAAATTCTGGTATTTAGTCGAAGAATTTAAAATTATCCACTGCGTTTTGTTGTACACTTTTTGCATGTATACACACTTAGCACGTAACGTTGGGATGCATGACCCGTGTTGTCATAATCCCGATGTCACGATTCCCGCGTTGCCGTACGAGGGGATCGGGACGTCACAGTTTCTGCCTCCACTTCTCCCTATATCATTACCTTGTGGCCTTTCTGTACTCTCGGTGACAAGCGCATGAGATTGATTCATGCTCGTCTCCTTTCGTCTAGCCTCTTTATTGAATAGGGCATCCTTAACCATCGTTATGGTAAGTTTGCCATCTGGAGTAGAGTTATTTAGGGAGACCACCAGCGTCTCCCAACTGTCTAGTAATGAACTGAGAAGTAGCAGGGTTTGTTCTTTATCGCCAAGATTCAATTTGACGGATTTGAGCTGGTTAACTAGGTTTTGAAACTCGCTAGTGTGCTTTGCAACAGAGACGTCGCTCTTCAACTTCAAGTTAACAAGCTGTCTCATCAAAAGGGCCTTGTTTCGACAGTCTTAACTTGATACATATCCTCCAACTATTTTAAGAGGTTATATGCATCCATCTCTTGGGCCACGTGGTGAAAAACACTATGATCGATCCATTGCCAAATCTGACCGATAGTCTTTTTATGCATCTTTTTCCACAATTGATCCGTAACTTCATCTGGCTTATTCCCTTCGTTTTTCAAGGGGTCAGACAGATCTTTATAGTTCAAGAGATCTTTCATTCGAGGTCTTCAAAGACTGTAGTTTGAGACAGTCAGCTTTTATCATGGTATCTGATGCTAAATCCTCCATGGATATAGATTGATTCTAAATACAAAATGAAAGTACAGGATCTTTGAGGGGGAATATCATAAAAAGGACAGTACCATTGTGTCCGAAACGCCAGATTTTGTTGGAAACGAGTTTTGTTTCGTCAAAATCGGACTCAGATAGCACAAGGAATGAACAAAAGAACAAAACAAGGAACTCTGTTGCGCGTGCGACGCTAAAACGCATAGGCGCGTGGAATTCACGCGCAATATGATTCTCAGCGCGTGAGGAGCGTGTATTTCACGCGCAAAGGCTTCTCATGAGCGCGTGCGGTGCGTTCCGAGAGTGGGTGTCACGCGCTCCATCCTCTCCATGGCGCGTGCGGCGCGTTCCGAGAGTGTGTTTCACGCGCTCAATTCTCTACGTGGCGCGTGTACTGCGTGCAGCGAGTGTGGAGACTGGGTGTAACGCGCTCCATCCTCTGCATGGCGCGTGTAACGCGTTACGAGAGTTGGTGTCACGCGCTCTATCCTCTCCTTGGCGCGTGCGGAGCGTATGGAGAGTGGTATTCACGCGCTCCATCTCTCCTTGGCGCGTTTGGCGCGTGTCAAGAGATGGAGCGCACGCGCTCTATCCTCTTCCTGGAGCGTGCGGCGCGTGTCGAGAGTGGTTTTCACGCGCCCTGTCGCTCTCTGGCGCGTGTGGCGCGTGTCGGGAATGGGCTCACTCTCCGAGTCCTAAACTGCGCGTGGGAGCGCGTGGGGAGTTTATTTGGCCTCTGGTTTTGACATCTTTTCTGGTCTGGATGCTACGAACGCAGTGGCATGCTTAAATTTGCAAACTGTGTAATGCACTAAAAACGAATTTTCTTATAAAAATTCTTCCCAACAATCATTCTAATATCAATTGTTGGGAAAATCAACACTCTGAAAGGAATAAAAACAGAAACAAAAGAATATACTCATGCATTCAGTGATACCAAGAATTTAACGTGGTTCGACAACTGCTTACATTTATAGGAGAAAGCTTCACTAATAAATAGTAGAACACAAGAAAATATTATAGAGAAGGAAGATCACACTCTCCATTCAACTCAACTGTCTTTTTTCTCATAGCTTTTCCGACTCTCTCTTTTCTTATCTTCTTGGTGTGTTTGAAACTCTAGCAAGAAGCTTTAAAAGGCAAACGTATGTCGATTCACCGTATGAAAGCATTAAATTGTTACATTCAATGGTAACTGTAGACGCAGCTACCTGCTGAAGGTTGAGCAGCAAGGACTGCTTGCTTGGACAGGGACTTCAACAAGAGGACTTAGATGGCTACAAATTCTGTCATGGGCCAAGTTATAGGTATGGAATTGTTCATGAAATTTTGGTCTAAATTTTAACGAGGCAATATCACTACCGATGTTAAATAGGGTTGCACTTAGCCTTGTAGATCATATCAGAGTCAGGCTTAAGAGTCGTCGGATACGGCGATTAAGGAAGCTTAATGCATTAGAAGGAAAATTAATCTGGTTAGCTTTTGTAGCATTCCCAATGAAGCTATCCATCTTAATATTGAAGGAAATTTGATTTTGTTAACTTTCCTGATGGTCTCATGTGGGTTTTTTTTTTTAAGATACAGACATTTGTTTGCTCTGTTTTGGTGATAATTTATCACACCTCTGCTACATATTCAACATCATTCAAGAGGAGTGTATCTTCATGTTCTTACATCTCTATGTCAGAGGGATTTTAGTGTGTTTCTATTTTAGAAGAACTCTTTCCTTGTTTCGTTTTAAAGTCGATGTTTAGAATATGATCTCGTATCATCACTGCAATTTATATATAACTGGATCATCTGATTGGTATATTCGATGTATCTCGACCTTACTTTTGCCAGATCAAGCTGGCTTAGATATTCAGATCTTGGGACTTTTTTTTTTTTTTTTTTTTTTTTTCCCTACATAACAGCTGTTCTAATTTGAAATCAGAAAACGTAGTGATTGCTTATTCTAATCTCAGTCTTCACTATTGACTTTTTTCCTTATAGGCATGTGAAAACGCACTATTATGCCTTAAAAGGAACGATATTGCAAACCCCAAAATAGATGCATTCTTTGAAAATTTGCAACTTTTGGACAAAAAGCTCTTTTGAGGGGATAAAAAAGAGAGAGAAAGAGAACTTATGCTGCGATTGATTTGAAGGCCTGACCAGCTCCGAGAGCCTGTTCGGGCTGGTTGGATGTAGATCCTGCCAAGCTCATTAGGTTTAACTAATATTGTATTCCAAGTGCTATGTGCCCATATTGCATCAATAATGGTATCTGCCTTGGATGTTGAGATGCAGGGACACAATAACTAAGCCTAGTACATTTGATGCCTCTGCCTCATCAAGTGAAAATATGATAACTTGTCAATTTGTTGTTATTTTTTATTGATATTACGGAGTTATGATACTGATCATCTGGTCATGTTGCTATTCAGGCGAGTTTCTTTAGCAACTAGCAAGTGGGAATAAAAGGTTAAATATGAGGATCTAGAAAGAAGTGCTATAGGGTCTAACGAGGGTATGTGTTACGGTTCTTATTTCTCTTAGTTCCGATTTTTGGCGATCAAATGATTCAAATCATTCCCATTTTCCTCAAATAGGATTTAAGGGCCAGATGCTGTCAATTGATCACTGTAAATTCTGTCTCCATATCAGTTCAGACGCAGGCTGCAGAGTACTTGAGCATGAAGAGCGCTGAGAAAGGCAACAAACATCCTTCACTTTGCAAGGTGACACGATGTGCAGCAAGTAAAATAAAATGCCGAACAGTTCAATACATATGCCGATATACGTGTAGTACTCGAATGAATAAATTAAAGAGAAATGATATTTGCAGTCGTGAGTGTGCAAGTGCCGTGCAGTCGCTTTAAAAAATATGAATAAATATGGGACCTACATGAAAAGAAATTAATTTTTTAACAGTAGATTCCACTCTTATTCTTATTCAAAACGACTGTATAATATTTATGCATTTCATAATTGCATGTAGCATTATTGTTATTACGTATAGTGCCTCAAAATAATATTATGGAATTGTTGTGGCTCGACTTGACCTTGCCTTATCAGGAGTGAATTATATATTCCGTCACGGATTATATATTTATCATTGTCGCGGATTATATTTATCTTGTATAATCTTTTCTTCTTTTTTTTTTTTTTAATTTTTTTAATTTTTTTTATATTAAATTGTTGTGAGGGGTTTCCACAATCATGTATTATCAACGGTGGTTGGGAGTTGGGTCACTGAATTAGTACAAGATATCCGGCGTTTAGAGGTACTTTTTAATTCTAAGAAATATAATAAAAAAAAAGTATGGACAGGCCGCGGGGATTTATTAGTCACACTGTTGATTAAGGCCCACTTGCTCAACCCTGTTTTAGAGCACTAATAGTAAATTCAACAAAGTTAAATTTTAGCAAAAGAAATAGCTAAAGTGCAAATTAATAAAATGAACAGTAATTTTAACTTCAAATTATATCACTAGCCAAATTTATTGAGACAAATGAGCTAGCTAAATATTATTTTTAGACTAAAATATTATGTTTCTGCTGCTTGCTTTTCTCCCGCACAAGTAGAAATGCATTATTTTCTATTGCTTACTTCTCCCCCCAATCCCCATGCCACCGTGATGATGTTTTGAATATCAACTTTCAAGATAATTTTTCTATATTATATATATATATATATTAAAATCTTAACTACGATTCCCAATTTTGCAACACTTGTTAACCCAACGAATACAATAGAATATACGCCAGAGGTAAAATTCCTATTAGTTTTCCAAGTAACAAAAAATTATAAATAAAATAAATAAAGAATATCCACCAAAATTAAAATAAAAAATTACAAGAATAAATTACAATTAGAATTAAAATAAATTAACAGTTCAAAATCAATATTTTAATGGAATAATAAAAGATTTGTTGAGCCTGTTATTTGATGTTGTTGAAAAGTAACTAGTTAAATTGTAAAAGTGAATTTCTTAGTCAAATTTTAACCAAAGTTTGTTGAACCCACTATTAGTGCTCTAATTATGGGCCTGGATTCAAATCTTTGCTCATTTTTTTGGGATTTAAATCTCTGCTCATGCTTATATATCCTTCATTACAATATAGTTTAGAGAAAAGATATTTACAACTGTAAATTGTGCAACCGCAGCATAATTGTTTTGAAAAAAGTGAATAAAACATGAGATTCACATGAAAAAAATTAATTTTTTAATAGTAGATCTTACTTTTTTTCAAAACAATTATGTGGCGGTTGCATATTTTACGGTTATACGTAGAATTACTCGTGTAGTTTGATATCCAGACCATTTCTATTAGCATATGTCTTGTATGTAAAGTAAGTAATGGAAAACCTAACCCTGCTGGAAGAAATTAATTAGCACGGTCCAATGTCCGAATGGCATGTGGTTCAAACTAGTGAATCTTGATCCTATCCAAGTTTTATGTTTGCGCTGAGCAGATAATGTAGACTTTGATTCTGAAGAGTGGCATTGGAAATCCAAAAACACTCTGCTCAAGCAATTGAATTTCAGGTCAGCTGCCATGACTTGAACTTGAACACCCCCCCTCAACTTCAAACAACATTGCTAGCTATCTTGTAATAATCTCCACCCTTTGAGATTTGAGAACCGCATCTATGCACATCTCAAGAATCGAATCTTCCATATCACCAAGCGCGCCTTCAATGTTTACATTGGAGCTCGCATGTTTTTGTTTGTCTAAGACGGTGAGAGATGTCTGTTCTTTTCTTTACTTTATTCACAAGCTTTAAAGAAAAAACCCAAAACAAAGATTACTTGGCCGGGTTTCTCATCACCTTCTACTTTCTAGAGCCTGGAGGCCGTTTTTCTTCTTCCTAGAGCTTAAGTGTTTGAAACTTGAATGTGGAAGTTATAAACATAAGCGTTCTGTGAGGTAATTCAATAAATAAATTCAGCAGAGTGGTCCCATTTTTTTCTTTTTTTATAAAGTGAGATGAAAGTCTAAGAGAAGAAAACACACGTAGTTTATACGAAAAGATCGTATAGGAATAATATATATATAAATATTCCATGACAACTAGGGGAATGGTGCTGTTTTCCTCGGAACAAAAGATTAGAAGCTTGGAAGGGTCTTAGGGTTCAACAACTCTAAATTAATAGTTTTAGTTTAAAATTAATAATCATTAGATCTTAGCTAGCTTCATGTCGGATCTCATTAACTGGTTCACATTGATCATTTCTTGGTTGGCTTTTATTATTAATGTTGTATATAATAGATGAGATGAGAATTTAGAGTTCAAAATAAAAATAAAAATCAGATGATAGAAATTAAAAAAAAAAAAAAAAAAAAAAAGGTACTGCCACATTAATGCGGTTAATCGGTACGCGCATGCATGCAAAGTACTATTTGACTCGAAGTATATAGCTAGATTCATAATTGGAACAGCATTTTGTTTATAGTTATTACCATTCTTCTTGTTCTAATTGTCGATATATATATATATAATTAAATGTAGATTGCTAGCTATCTATCTATCTACATATAAGAAATAATGAATTCATGTGGCATATTCACGTCGAAACTGGCCATCTCTCTCGGGGTGTTGGTCCTAGTTATTCATTACTTCACCTCTCTCTTTTTACTATACATATTCTACCCTAATTATTAATGATTAGTACGTACTGATCTCTACATTTAATTTAACCTGCTTTTTCTCTCCCGGCCACTACTCCCTATCTAATAAATTAAATAATATATATATGTTTCTGAATAACAAACTTGATCTTATGAGGAATAGAAAACATCACGATCATGACTTATATATATATATATATATATAATGTACGTATGTATGCATGCATGTATATAGAAGGTCGAGTCAAAAGGAGAACGTGAAAACTACTTCACAACTAGTGCATGGATGGTTGGATTGCCAACCTATCACACGCCTAGGCGGTGGTCAACCCTCTCCAAATTTTTTAATAGTAGTTTATTCCACTGCTTGAAAACGACCCTTTATGCCCTTGATCATGTTATTTTACACATCTTTCATATTACTAGCTAGCTGGCTAAAACTGTCAAGTCGTAACTAATGTATGTATGAATTGATCAAGTAGTAGTACTGTGTCGTGTATGGATTAAATATTAATGGTTCCTTCTACGCTCAGGAATATTTCCTAGACTTTTAAATTATTTTCTTTGTTGTGGTAGGACTCTATCATTAATACAATTTCTTGTTTAATTAATTACGATTGTACATACTTTATTCGTATTTTAGAACAGAAGCATGTGGATGATCTATTCTACATTGATCAGATAGCACCTCCATAACCACTATAAATACATATATATTAAGCTCATTTTTCTTCAGCATCTTTCTTGGTCTGAAACGTCTCTTCCTCCATCCATCCCCTAGAAATTAAACATCTTCTTTTGATCTTGGCTTGTTTTTGATCGACCGTCTGTCTACATGGGGGGTTCTTCACCCTGTGGTTCATGCAAGTTGTTGAGACGCCGCTGCGCCAAGGACTGCATCTTTGCTCCTTACTTCCCACCTGATGACCCTCACAAGTTTGCCATTGTTCACAAGGTTTTTGGTGCCAGCAATGTCAGCAAAATGTTGCAGGTCTGATCTCTTTCTATTTTCTAATCTGCATGTACTTTCATTACTTTTGAGCTTGTTCTTAATTTACTTCCCTTCGATTTCTATAGCATGCAGCATGCTTTGGCCTTAAAAAGAAAGACTCGTTATAACAAGTGCTTTATTTTGACACTCCATTTATTTTTCTTTAAAATTTTGCAGGAGCTTCCTATTCATCAGAGGGTAGATGCCGTGAGTAGTTTAGTTTACGAAGCAAATGCAAGAGTAAGAGACCCTGTTTACGGATGTGTTGGGGCAATAGCTTACCTACAGAATCAAGTATCACAGTTGCAAATGCAGCTTGCAGTGGCTCAAGCAGAGATTCTTTGCATCCAGATGCAGCAAGAGCCTAACTTACCAACCCAGATAGACCAAGACGAGAAGTCGCATCTTTTATCAAGCAACTTCAATAACAATATTCCCCAGTACCTCGGCTTTGCTTCTTCTAGCACTCATGTAATCCAAGACCCTCTTAAGAGAGAGTCTCTTTGGACTTAATATTATCTCCTAATTGCCTCTAATGAAACTGCCAAACTGTTCCAAATTGTTTATTTTTCTTTTTTTTCTCCTCCCTCTTTCCCTTCTCTCCTTGGTTGTTGTGCCTGGATTATTTTGCTTGTCTTGTATGTATATGTATGTATGTATGAATGCACTTATGTAAGAGAAGCTAGTGGCTTAGTGATCCAATATTGCAAGAGGAAAATGTAGCCAAAACTAGATGCATAAGAAAACAAGGGGACCTGGATTTAGGGGTCAACCCTAGCATGCATGTGAGACATGGAGTAAAGTTGGGTTGACATAGTTTCCCTCCCTTGATTTAGAAGTTATATAAATGAAGAGTAATGTTGTACACCATACTTCCATCCTACTATATAAGATGTGACACATTTACCACAATTGGTGATTGTGAAATCATCATTTGTCCCAAATGTGTGGGTCAGACTCATTTTCAATAGGTGACTCAACACGTGAAATATTTAATTAAATATGATAAAGTGTAGAGTCAGAATTAGAACTTAGGACCTCTATTCTGATACCATATGAAATCACCTATTGTCCCAAAAATTTAAGCTAATGAGAAGAGGTAAATTTTATTATTTATTTTTATATCTTAACAGTGATAAAAAATCATCCAATAAATGATCATTCAATGATTATAAATGTGTCATATTTTATATAGTTGGATGATAGCATGATATATAGAATTTTTCATAAATGAACATGGGGAACAATTTGTATCTCTCTAATCACTACTGTGATCATGAAGACGCTCCTTAAAGGTGAGAAATGTACAATCTCTGACCCAATACCTTCACTGTGAGTACTTTTTGACTAAAGAAGACGTTGGCTCTATTATTTTCTTGATATGATGAACTCGATCATGTTATTCGGCAGCATAGATCCCTGCATTAAGTTGGAGGTGAAAACCTTGCTTCACATTGTTGGACGGATTTGCAGTACTACTACTGTCAGTTTGGAGAATATATATATATATATATATATATATATATATATATATATATATATATATAGGTTCAAAACTTTGATCAGAAATGGCTAAATTAGGTTAACTGGCTAAGGCTTATAACCAAATTTTTTGCTCAATGGACTGCATTTTTGCATTATTCCAAATCTCCCATGTCACAGGTCACTCATGATCACAAGAGCGGGTGATACCCATAGAAAATCATCACCGTCACATATATAGGGCGGAGGCAACAACGTACAACCAAATTAATCTGACATGATCTCTAGGATTGTAATAAATAGGCACGAACTAGTCTAATTAATTCATGATTACTTTCTTCTTACCAGTTTTGGATTAATGATTATTAATTATCACCGTCACATAAAAAATCATCACGGCCCCTAAATTACTTCTCTATCTATGAATGTATGTATATATTCAAACTTCAGACAATTTACAGCAAATCTTAAGAAGTACTAGCCAGCTAGCTCTAATCCCATCAAATTATCTTCTTTTTTGTTTGTAACTTAATTTGATCAGTATTACGTACGCTAGCTAGCTCTATCCAAAAGCCAGACAAAAAAAGCAATTGCAAATTAACTTGCACCCGCGGCCTTTTTGAACCAATTGCAATCATAATGAACCAATTAAACATCACCTTCATCTCAGGATCAAAACCTTGAACATTGATACACACTTGTAACTACAGTAAAATTAAGCTACCTCTTTTATCAATTTGATAAGTCAAATTTAGAATTATCATCCAACTGGATCATTACTGATCTTGAGTAGGGCTGAGCACCTACAAATGTCGGAGTCGGAGTCGTTGTCGGAGTGCCCTACCTTCGACTCCGGGCACTCCGACTCCAACTTTGTTGTAGGTTGAATCCGACCTCCAAATCCGACTCCGACTCCGACTTCGATTCACATAGCCTCCGATCAGACTCTGACTCCGACTTGTTGGAGCGGAGTCGGATTTGGACTTTTTTTCTTAGTCTATTTGAAATTTCAATTTGACAATCTTAGGCTCTCACTAATCGGATTTGAGCTTTCAGATTTCAGTTTTCTTTTTAAAATATTTTTCATTTTCAATTTTATTAAAACATAACCAAAACTGAAAAAATAAAATATTGTACAAATTAATGTCATTATACATTAGTATTATATGTTATTATATGTTAATGTTATATACATTAGTATTACATGCTATTATACATTGATTATTATACATTACTAGTACATGTTATTATACTTTAGTATTTATACATTAGTTGTTATTATTCATTAGTACTGTTACATGGTAGTAATAGTTAATAGTATGGTGTTTACATATACTAAATTATTATTAGTCAATTTATTATATTTATATTATATTATAAGCATATCATTTTATAATAATTTGTTCATGCTAGTATATTATTGAATTTAATTAATAATATAAGTTATAGTTATATAAAATATATATGATTAATATATAAAAAATACATATATTTTTATAAAATATGTACAATATCGAAGTAAAAGTTAGAACAGAGTCGGTACATCACCACCTCTAACTTCGACTTTGTTGATTAAAAAAACTCTGACTTCGACTTATCGGAGTCAGTGTGAATCGAATTGAATTTTCATATTTTCACTCAGCCATACTCTTGAGACAGCTATCATTGTTCTATAAAGATATCGCCTAACTTTTTGGCTTTCTACTTTTGAAGTCAAAATCTATTGAAATTTGAGCTAGATGTAATTATACGGTAGTATTGAATATATAATATATGAGAAATGATACTTGCAGTTGTGAGTGTGCAAGCGCCGTGTAGTCGCTTTGAAAAAAATGAATAAATATGAGATCCACATGAAAAAAAAAATTAATTTTTAATAGTGGACCCTACTCTTTTTCAAATTGATTGCATGACACTTGTATACTCAACAACTGTATGTAACATTACTCAATATATATATATATATATATGTGTGTGTATATAGATGATGAATGAAATATCAAATTGTTTGGGATGGGATCAAATTCTCGGCCCATGCATATAATGATTCCAAGAGGCTCTTATAAGAGTTTTTGAAATGTAAATCCAAATTTAATTTGAAAATGTTAATAAGAGGTTCAATTAATAGAGTGATATCGTTGCTTTTTAGAGTAATGCTACATACAGTCGTGGAATGCATAAACGTCGTGCAATCGTTTTGAAAAAGAGTAGGGTCCACTATTAAAAAATTAATTTATTTTCGTGTGGGTCCTATATTTATTCATTTTTTTTAAAATGACTACACGATACTTGCACACTCACGACTGTAAGTATCATTTCTCCTCCTTTTAACGGTGGATGTCTCGGTTGTGTCCTCTCATAAGCAGTGTGCGTTGGGATTCCCGAATAGGACAACACTATCATTTGCAAGCAGGAAAGCATAAAAACGAGGATACAAGTAAAACGGTAAAAAGGGCACAGGAGGTAGCTGCCCACGCCTTTATATTAATAAGAAAATGAGTTAGTCTACGTATAGTTGTCAAATAGAGACAGTTTATATAAGTACATACAATTATATTTAAAAAAATTTTAAAATTATAATAATATTTTTTTAAAAATACTATTTTTTTCCTTTTTATCTTTATTTATTAACGAGACTGTATTTATAATCTCCATTCAGGATTGCAAATAAGGAAGGGTGCAGCTTTTGTTTACCGGCCAGGAGATCAATGCGCACTGCATAGCCTAACCTGTGTATGAATATGGGCCACCCTTTTACCTGCTGGCTGCACGTAAAGCCCATTGAGCTGTGTTTATCAACATTCAACCCTTTTGGTCACGTGAATTCCGATAGAGAAATGATTCAAGCAGGTCCGGTGTTTTTTCTCCTTTTACACTGACCAATAAAATTTCAACACATATAGGGCTTATATGTGTTATGATGTGTGCGAGTTGGGTGAATTTTTTATTTCTCCCTTCATTCCATCTCTTCTTCTATTTTTCCATCTCCTCTTCACTTTGTCTATTCTCTCTTCTCCTCTCAACAACCCAACTCTCCTCTCCTCTCCTCTTTTTCATCTTCTCATTCTCCTCTTTCTCGCATTCCCGTTATCCTTTCTCCCTTCGTCCCATCTCCATCTAGAGATTCTGTGGAGAGTGATTTGGAAATAAGGAGTGAAAAAGTAACTAGCCAGCAGCAAAGAGATCTATATGAAGAGATGGGCGCACATCCTTTCACTGAAAAATGAAGAAATCAGAAACAAATACAAAGGGTCATTCAAATTAACCCAAGAGGTTGTAAACTTTCTATTATTAATTTAAAAAAATTGTGAATAATAGATTTTTCAAAAAATTATAAATTTTTTGTTGTAAATCTTTAGTTATTAATTTTTATCTCTGTTGTAATTTTTGAAAGGTACAATATTGCAATGTAAAAGATAGATTTTTTTAGAGAGATAGAGGAGGATGGAAGAGGGGAAGAGAGAGGAAAAGAGAGAAGGTTAGAACATTTCTCTTTCAAAAAAATAAAATAAAATGATTCCCTATATACCAACCTATTGTTTAGTTTTATACAAGTCAATTCCTCATTCGCAGGTTAAAAACAGAATTTCCCAACCATTCGGCTGGTAGCCACTCTCATTTCGATAACAAAATTACAGTACTAGTCTCGACAGGAATACGCGTCTTTGGTCCCAACTCCCAAGTCACCGCCACAGGCAGTGAAAAGGGCATTTGGGACCCACTACCTCCCTCCAAGCTGGAGTCTTTCAACCAATTACAAGAAAGTATGCCATGAACCAACCGATAGCAAAATGATAAGGTACCACGTAGGACAATAAAGCAAAAAAAGTGAAGAAATGAATAAAAATCTAGCTACCCTCATTTGGCTATATTCAGATTCGTATGCATACATAACACAAGAAGCAAAAGTACTAGACTGTCTGAGAGAGAGAGAGAGAGAGAGAGAGATAAGAAGAACAAAGATGGGTTACCATTCGTTCTTGAGAAGTCCAAAGAAAGAAGAACACGAAGTGCCAGATACTGTTCTAACCGAATTCTCCGACACAAAGGATGCTTCTTATGCCGATGAAGAACTCGACATCATGGATGAACTAGAGGGTATTTGGGGCATTGAAGCCGATGAAAAATTACCACAGAACAACAAGAAGTTTGGTCAACTCAACTGGGATTTCATGGATTGGGAAGAATTTCCATTTAGAGAAGGCCGTACTGAAGAACAAGATCATCAACAGAAAGTGTTTGAAGAAGAAAGCTACCGTACAACTGGCAAGGTTATAAAGAAGGAGAATCTTGGGCTTTTGGAGGATGATGATCATGATGATGAGAAGAAGGCATCATTGAATTTGAACTTGAATTATGAAGATGTCTTAGATGCTTGGTCCGACCGGGGATCTCTTTGGGCCGATGATTATTCTCCTTCCATGGCAAGCAATGGCTATTATGTTAGTACCATTTATTATATATATATATTAGCCTTTTTGAATTTCTTTCTTTCCCTATATTTTGAAGGAAATTATATATATCTTGATTATACAATCAAGTCACGAGCCTTTCAAGTATTTTCATTTGTACGTACGAGTTCATTACATATATATATATATATTATTCCAAAGCATAGAGGAAAGTTTAAATTTATTTCTGAATAATGAGATATTTTTTAATCTTTTTCAGACGAGAGAGGTGCCTGTGATGGAAGAGGAGAGAACAAGAAGGGAAGCAAGAGTTCTAAGGTACAAGGAGAAACGCCAGACCAGGTTGTTCTCAAAGAAGATAAGATACCAAGTTCGCAAACTCAATGCAGATAAAAGGCCTAGACTCAAGGTTATATATATAATTCATGTCCTGATCTAGCTCTGTATAATGATTATCTATCTTCCTCGTGACGCTGTGATTTTTTATATATATTTGCAACAAATTAAGTAGTATTTAATGCAATATTTTTGGTTGCAGGGTCGGTTTGTGAAGAGAGTTTCTTGACAATATAATTAGATGCTCGAACTTGGACGAAGAAATATCTCTATAAATATTGTATCTTTTCTAGAATATCCTTTTTGTATATAATTGCATCTGTTGAAAATATCTCCACTCAGCAGACTTTCTGTGCACATGTTATGGAACTTTATATGGTGGACTTGAAAGGCCCTATCATGCAAAATTGACAGACCCCATTAATTAATATCATGGTCTATCTCCATCCCAGCTCTCAGATCATGAACCGCATCAAAATATTTTGATCTTCAGCAATCCAACGGTCAGCATTCAGAGGGATATATATATATATTAATTTGTATATAAGGGGGTATAATATTGTATTCAGCGTCTTATACAGTACTGGTCCTCATCGATCCATCTCCATCACCATTTTTATCTTGTTCTTTTTTCCTGGTTTTTTCTTTGCTAGCTTTTGGCTGTCTTTCTGATCTATATGCAGCTGCAATAGTCTGCTACTGCCAGAATATGCATATCATCATGATCATGATCAGGAGGCTCCATTGGCAGTGGAAAGAAACCGTCTTACACAACCAATGAACCATTGTTAAGGTGCCAACGTCTAGAAAGGTGGTGCCTCATGATAGCAGTACGCGATGATTCCAATTGAAGAGTACTTCTACTGGTCATGTGGTAATTATGGACTTTCCGATGTGGCAGACATGTATCAATGTGTTGGAATAATCGAATATCTCACATTGGATATTGATGTATTTTTAGTCTTTAGTCCTTAATTTCCTTTTACTTTTCTTCAGTTTTTTTTTGTTAGCATTCGTTGTATGGATTGGATGGCACCTCCTTAATCTTAGGAGACTTTGAACTTTCGTTATATATTGACAACATGACTTTAGTGTTCATCACACACACTTGATGAAGTAATTGACATTTAAAAGTGATATAACATTTTAAGTCTTTCAAGGTGCTCACATGATCATTTGTTTTTTTCTTTCAAGCAAGATATTTATTTATTAAGAATTCTACTTACGCAAAATTTCTGGCTATAAACACACTATTTATCAATTATAAGATTAAAAAAATAAAAAATGGGAAAAAAATTTAAAAAATAAATAATTTTTTATTCTACTTGATGTGACATGTTTCTATATAGTGATTAAAGTTTCGTTTGATAACATAATTGTTTTAAAGTATTCTTCGATATTTTCTTTCTAAATATCACTCAAACATAAAATACTTTCAATTTTAAATCTTTAATTTTTTTTATCCAAAGCATTTTGACATCTGTTATTCCAAGTCTCACCCTGTGAAGCAAAGTCAGACAAGAGGGAGAAAGACATGGAATTGATAGGGAACCGTAGCCATGTGGCTAAGGCATGAGTCTACGCTTGCTTGATGCATCATTTCTTTCCTTTCAACCTTATTAGCGTTAGTAGTAGGATGAACCGGTAAATTTTCCCCTGTTGTTGTAATAACCAGATTATAACTTTTCCAAATTTCAAAATAAAACATAAAAAATAATACTACTCTCTCATCTCTCTGTGTGAGCTACAAAACTTTCGGTTGGTGAAAAGTGTAAGATATTTTGTATTTTTGTAAGGGAGTTTTCATGTTCAACTTGTTAATTTTGTGTCCTGTCCAACATTTTAGGTGGTCATATATGTATGAAAAATGCTGTGGACAACCGGTTCACGTCCTCACCGTGGCCTCGCATCCGACGTGGCAAAAAAACAAAACTGCGTCGTCTTCGTTTTGGGTCTTCTAAGGGGTCATCGTTTCCATCTTCATTTCATTTCCCTTTTCAAAACGCATTTCTCTTCTCTCCACACTTTCTCTTCTCTGAAATCACCCCACGATTACCTTTTATCTTCTCTAAATCACTCTATCTTCTTCTTCTCCATCCCTAGATTTCTTCTTCTCCAAGCTACAAACATACCTCTCTTCTCCGTTTGGAAATTGGTCGGAATGAGGATGTTTTCCTTTTATAGTTGCATATCTTGATCTTTCATTGGTTTTTGGAAATTCATGGTTTGTGGTTCGGCCAGAGCTAATAAAAATTTTAATTGAAATGTCAGATTTGACATCCACTCCATTTTGCAGAGAGGATATTCGCCCGTCTTGGTGCTCATCTCTCTCATAGTCTCACTTCAGCCTGAGAAAATATAAGAATAGACCACAAACTAAAACTCCAAGATGGTGAGATTCGCATGTATATAATTCGGTAGCTTAGAAACAATGGTTGCTCACCTAGTTCACTTAGTCATTGGATTTTTTAAATTTTCTTCGTTGATATGGAAATTAAAATAGCAGAAATGCAGAATTTAAGGTTTTACTTATTTCTTGCTTTCTCCGCAACCAAACATGTGGTATGTTAAAAATCTAGATCATCCAACTGTTTAGGATTATTTGAATTTTTGTGCAAACCAGTTGAAAGGATGGATGGTTTTGAAATTCAGTGACCTTTTTGTTTTGAAGCAGTGAATAATCATAAAAAATGCCTTCACAAAAGATGTTTTTGCCTCTTTTTTTTAATTAAAAAAAGCTGACGTGGCATATGCTACGTCAGGCAGGGATGAAACCTCGGTTGCCCCTAGAAGAACTGTATATATATATATATATATAAATGAGCTAGGGACTGATGGGCGGTGCTTGAAACTTTTGTGGGGTTTAGAAGAAATCGACTCGACGACTCATGATCGTGATCGAATCCATGACGGTCGAGAAGGGTAATATATATAAGGTTGCAAAAATACATCGTTTAATTACACATATGAGATGAGATAAAATGAGATGAAAGTTAAAAATTGAATAAAATATTATTAGAATATAATTTTTTAATATTAGTTTTGTTTTGAGATTTGAAAAAATTAAATTGTTTATTATATTTTGTGTGAGAATTTGCGAATGTTGTAATGATTAGAGGAGATTAGATAGTTTGTGTTGTGTAACCAAACGAGACAAAACACATCATAAAGTTTAAGATAATTTAAAATTACTACGCTAATTCACAAATTTTTAAGATCACTTCATGTGACACACTTTAATTCGTCACTATATATAACTATGGATGTGCAACCAGATCTGGATCCGGATATCTGGCCATAACTGGATCCAAATCCGGATCAGGATTCTAAAAACCAAGCGATTATCTGCCGGAATTAATCCGAAATTAATCCGGGCGGATAGTAGGATTCAATCCGGATATCCAGATTTTTTTTCCTTTTTTTGGCTATAAATCTAGATATCCAGGTTTAATCCGGATTTAGATATCCGGATTGTAACCGGATTTATTAATACTTTAAAAAAAGCTGTTTAAACTTTAAAAAATATTTTTATAGCAATTTAAAAAAAAAAAAAATTATAATATCATGTTTAAATTGCCCATATTTTTTTTAAAAAATAAATTAAACACTTTTTAAATTTTTTAAAAATAAAATAAATAACAAAATAAGTAACAATGCAAAATAAATAATATTGTTGTTATATCATAATGTAAAATATTAATTTATAAAGAACAAAATAAATAATAATACATCATAACTAATTAGACTAATACAATGCTACTACTCTTCACATCTTGAATCTGAAATTGGGGGAAAAATTGATTTATTTCATCTGCAACACAAGTTGAAGCAATATCAAATCAAGTGTACAATGCCAACACTAAAACTTTACAATCATAGACAGAATCCAGAGGTAAGCATTGGTGAAGTATAAAAATGCCAACCTAATAGAAATCTTGTGGACATCTATTTTCCTTCTTTAATGCTACTCATTATTATTTTTCCCCAAAGTCATATGCATACTTGGTATATGGATGGATGATCTTCTTTCAGGGCCCACAACTTATGGGAAGAATGGTAACTTGATAACTATATTTCAGCTTATTGGGACAAATGCAACTAGTGCATTAGCATGTGAGGGAGAGAGGTTGCTCAAAAGGGGTTGCATTTGCTGACCATACAATGAAATAAAGTGAGAGAAAGCTCTGCCTACTTCAGCCTTAGCTTCAGAAGTTTCTTCAGGGGAAACCACTACTTGAGCAAAAAGATTAACCAACTCTAGAACTAGAAAGAGGATTTGCTCGCATTAAAAGGGAAAAATAAAACAACAAAGACATAACTTCTTGGAAAAAACAAGAATTTAGACAACTAATCGGCCAATTTTACATTGCAGTTAGGAAATGAAACAAATACCTAAGGATTTAATCTTCTTTTAGAGGAAGAACTTTCAAGAAAACATGAAGGACCCGACAAGAGTAACCATAGGATAGACAGAGTCGAAAAGAAGAATTAGCAATAACGAGTAATATGTTAATTATTTTTTAAAAGAAGCATAAGAATACACCACAAGATAACTTGATTTAGTGGGACAGACTCAGGGTGCACCATTATCATCCTTGCCACTGTCCATTGTCTAGATGCATTCTTTTGAGTTCAACACAGTGAATTTCAAAGCTGCACTTAGTAGAGGGAGCGATAACATAGTACACAAAAATGCCCTCTGCATGTGGCACTGCAACAAAAAGATCTCTATATCGTTAAATAAAAGCTATCAAAGTACGTACCACCTTATGCTAAGAAATATGTGAATAAAAGGTATGTCTTATTTTACATATGCATACATGTTAAGAAGCAACAACAATCATTGTACCTTAAAATAAAAATACAAGCCATTTGTCATCTATCCTAAACAAATTAAAAATCATTGCCTTTAATTTTTCACGATTATATTGTCCTGACACTTGAACACTAGATTTTTTACCATCCATCCTAACTCCAGTGTGTGATAGTGATTTATCATTCTCAAGATTTTTATTCTGTCTAATGGGAAACTCCGGACAAGCAAATCTTAGGTGGTGTGACATTGCTGAAGTACCATTTTTATAATGGCATCCATAAATCTTGAGACAATAATTGCATCGAGCTTTAGGTGCAATGAGATCAACAGGTTCAACCCTTGTAAAATAATCTCATACATGAGATTGGTTGGTAGCCTTTTGGCTCTTTTTGGCTTTGGGAGGAGAGATGGTGCACGCTTGGGGTTTGGGGTATTCATGGAGGAAGGCACTAAATGACTAGTGTCTTCCTCCATGTCTAATGAAATATGAGCTGAACTAAAACCACCAACACTACCACAAAAACTACATTTCATCTATTTTAAATATAAGAAAAAAAAAGAAATATAATAAAAATCAAATCAACACCTAACATAGTCGACATGGTCAATACTAGCAAGCCATGAATCATTATCGCTAGAAACAAACAAGGCATATTACATGGCATGTTTGTTTGGCTGAATTGGTATATTACATAGAAATATATGAAAATGGTGAATACATCCAAGCTAAACAGGATATTTAGAAATGCCACACGAAATGAACTGTTTTAATGAACCAAGCTCTCTAATTTTAGGTTTGCCTTAAGATATTATGTAAAACCAAATAGAATCATTATTCTTTTATAAAGATTTAATATTTTAATACCCAAGCGTGTGTACCATGGATACATAAAATTGGTCTTAAAACCCAACAGTACGTAAAATTATCAATTCCTATCAACTTTGGTCCAAACATTCATGGAGTTCAAAGCTGCAGACACTCAACAAACAAATAAATTCAACAAATGTTAGTCCAGATCTAGAATGTAATAAGCACTCTTGTTGATATTTTAGACATAGACAAACTTGGATTAGTTGGTTTTTCTCTTCAACCTTTTGTCAAACACATTGTGAGCAACTCTGTTTATTCCTACAATATACCATAGTCATTGAATCTGCTTCCTGAATACAACCAAACCAGAATATTGAGCATCCTAACATAATAATTTATTGGTATAGAGAAAAGTCAGCTAAAAAAATCTCTATACAAAAAGGAATCCAACTAAAGCAACCCACAACATAAAAAGCACCCCTATTGGGACCCGTTAACAAGCCCATCTCCGTTGCTACTGTTGCCACTCTAATAGTAGCACTGTGTAACATCCAGACTCCAAAAGTGTGATTTTATTATTATTATTACTATTTTTATTGTTATTCTTATTGTTATTAGATATGTTTAGAGGTAGTAATTTGTTTTGAATAGAATTTCTCTACTGTTAAACTATACGCCTCTTTTATTTTCTGTTTGGTTTCCAGATTGAGTAGTTTCCTGATTTGAAACTAACTTTCAAACTCAAACACTTCAAAACTCTTATCCTCCCAATGTTTCTTTCCTTGTGGGAGTAGTTTCCCAAAGTCTAGTCGAATTCAAACCTCTCCAGATCACTCACGATATCTCCCTCCCCCTCATCTATAAAACTCACTCGAGACCCTTCAGAAAGAAAACCCAAGAAATCTCTCCTACACAGTGAAAGAAACCCACTCTCACAGCAAGCCCCTCGTCGGACCACCTCCTACACCACCACCTAAATCGCCGACCAACCCAACCCTGTTGAACCCACTCCCTTCAAGTAAGCCCACTGCCGTTGGCCACCATTTTCTCTCCCTAGTGCTTATTGGCTTGATAAATCCTCTCTCTCTCTCTCTCTCTCTCTCTCTCTCTCGCACCACCATAGGGACCCGCCAGTTGCGTCGCCGGTCACTCCCAACCACCCAGAGCTGCCATTGCACTTAGCCCTCTCTCGGTGAGCATCGCACATCTTCCTCTCCCGTATGTTTTCTCTTTATTTCTTTTGTTTCAGTTTTTCCAAAATACCCATTCTACTAGCTGAGTTTTATTGGGGCTGGACTTAGTTGTAACTTGACTGGTTTTTAAATCTAGTGGGCTTGTTTTATTTAAGAAACTTTAGTACTATGCTAAGTGGGTTGATGCGGGCTTAAGGTTTAAATTGGGCCGATTGTGGTTACAGAAACTATTTTAGTAATATTAAGTTGGTTGTTTTCTTTATTTGGGGTTAGGCTGATAATTAAGTAGGCCAAAGCTTTTTTACTTGAATAAATATATTAGTTATTGACTTATTTTTATAGAAAGTATTTAAGAGATTTTAAAGCATAATTTTAAAGTATTTTTCAAACTATTTTGAGTATTTTTTTAGTTAATATTCCAATTGGCTTTTAACAAGATTTTTATAAAATTATAAAGTTATATTTTTTTAAATAGAAGTTAAGGAACATGTTATGAGTTTTGAATAATATTATTATGTATTAATCTTAGTGTAATAAAATTATCTCCATATACGATTTTAAGTATTTAGAATGTTACGACACGTCTCTCTAGAAAAGTTAGTGACAATTAGTGACTCGTATAGGTCACGAGCTATGACGTGAGATTGTGGAAGCAACGTTAAGAGATAAATAGTATGATCATATAAATGCATGAGTACTGTGAATATTATTGTTATGTATGAAAATATGATGTGCTTATGATGGTTATCTACGCTACGCTAAGAGACATCAATATTCGATTTCCTTTCACGATCTTTGATGAATTATGAGATTATGCTTGAATGAATGAATTTGTTGTTTGATTGATTGAATGTTACTAAAATCATATGGTAGCCATGAAATGCTCATGTAGTAATTTAAGTCAAGTATGCCATGTAATAGAATAGCCAGATTATGCAAGTCATGTTCATGTAATACTTAAATTATGTATGCCATGTAATGTCATGTCATGTTATGCTATACCATGTACAAGAATATGCTATGTCATGTACAAGAGAATATGTCATGTCATGTCATGTCATGCTATGTCATGTACAAGAATATGTCATGTTATGCTATGTCATGTTATTCTATACCATGTACAAGAATATGCCATGTTATGCTATGTCATATACAAGAATATGTCATGTTATGTCATGTCATGTTATGCTATACCATATATAAGAATATGCCATGTTAGAAATGTTCATGAAGCCTAATAAATTTCCATGCATTAAGAAATATAAGAAGTTTTACGGTGCCACGGACTCAAGCGTGGTTAACCACAAATTAAGGAAACACGGATCCAAGCGTTTTTCACTCCATGTTATACAAGTTAAGTGAAACACGGACCCAAACGTGTTTCACTCCATGTTATGCAAGTTAATTGAAACACAGACTCAAGCGTGTTTCACTCCATGTTATGCCAGTTAAGTGAAACACGGATTCAAGCATGTTTCACTCCATGTTATGCAAGTTAAGTGAAACACGGACTCAAGCATGTTTCACTCCATGTTATGCCAGTTAGGTGAAACACGGACCCAAGCGTGTTTCACTCCATGTATGCAAGTTAAGTGAAACACGGACTCAAGCGTATTTTACTCCATGTTATGCCAGTTAAGTGAAACACGAACTCAAGCGCGTTTTACTTCATGTTATGCAAGTTAAGTGAAACACGGACTCAAGCGTGTTTCACTCCATGTTATGCCATTTAGGTGAAACACGAACCCACGCGTGTTTCACTCCACGTTAAGACAAGATAAACAAGTTATTATGTATTCACGTTACATGATTGTCATGATTATGTATGATTTTGCTCATGATTAATGATGAATAGATATGCTATGTGAATCAGTGACGATATGTATATGTATGTAAAGTTTTTCAGAAATTAAACCTATGTTAAATTAAGTTATGTGTACGGTACGATTGTTAATCTGTGATGATGTACGTATGTTATGAAGAGTCTTTCAGAAATTAAGTCTATGCTAGGCTAAGATGTATTTTACGGTATGATGTGCTATTTACTGAATATTCGACTCATTTTTTGTTTATTTCTCTATTTTCTTCTATGTTTAACTGTCACAGATTATGAGTATGTGGACGCAGAGCTGGAGGGCCAGGAATAGATCTAGTGTAAAGACTTAGAAGGAATAAGTGTTATTTACTCAAGAATTAGTTTAGTTATTTTTTTTAATTTTATGCTTACAGTTTCATGATTTGAAGACAGTTATGTTCAATTTAGTTGACTTTTTTTAATAAATGAGATATTTTTCATAGATACGAATCTCTTCACCAGGAATTATGTTATGAATATTAGTAACATCTCTAACCTACGAGAACAGGGTGTTACACACTGGCATCACCATCTATTTAGAATGCCATTTACTTTCGGGTTAGTGTGAACTCGTACCATTCAGAATAGAGGATTGTCCACAAAATAGACAGTAAAAAGACTTCACCATCTAAGAGAGAGAGAGGAACATACCGTAGGTTTCAGAGTTAAGAGAGAGAGAGATGGGGCAAACAGCGACAGACTCACAATGACAACTAGGGTTTCGGATTCGAGAGACTTGAGAAAGAAAAAGAGATTTTTTTTATTTATAAAAAAGCGACTCTTTACGAATAACAGGGTCATAAAACCAGCTTCGTAACCGGACCAGAAAAAAAATCCAGCCCGATTCTACACCCCTATATATAACAAACATGAACAAGTATTCATGATAACATGACCTTGATCATGATCTGCTCATGCATAGTAATTACTGGCCTATTAGAAAGTACTGTTACATTCACAAATGAATTATACAAAAACAATCTCACAAACTGAAGTGGCTTTATCTGATCCGTTAGATCTACTTATAAATTTGTATAAGTTGTAATGTAGTAGGGTGACCCTTTTATAGATTGCTTTCACAATACAAGTCTCACACTTAAGCAATGTGAGACTCTTGTATTGCCTTGACAATCTATAAAAGAGTCACTCTACTACACTACAACTTATACAAAGTATTAAGTAAAAGTTCTATTTAATACATATTACAATATTTATATATAATATAAATAATAAATATTTATAAATACATATAGTATAAATATATATAAATATTTATTTATATAATAAAATATACAAGTACAGGGTGGGGGAAATGCGGGGCAGGGTTGCCCGCCCTGCCATGAGGGGGCGAGGCAGAGGGGTGCAGGGTCTCGCTGCCCACCCCTAGAGTATATTGATATTCTATGCTAATTTAATATTCTTGCCAATAGCAAATTCAAAAAAATAAACAAAACATAAGATCTTATTTTTGTGCATTCTCCTTATAAGGGGTTTTTCACTTCTGTCTTAGTGGGCCTGAGAAGGGCAACTGAGTTAACAAGAAGCAAATGCTCAGCCCAGAACAAGTAGACTCTTCGGCCTGACCACGTGTAGAATCTCCTAGACGCAACTTCCACGAGGGTGCATACTGTGGGGGATGAGATTCACCGGCCTGGAGACCCCTCGAATAGTGTCTAGCCCTTGAGTACTTGTCCACGTAAACGGACAGGAAGTAAATGGGACCCTCGATCATCTGACAAACAGACATTGACGGACCACCAAGAACGCCAACAGAGTAAGGCAAATCAGAAACCATGTCGCATTAATGGTACCACTACTTGAGTTACACGGCACATCAACAAAGCCGTCGCAGTAGCACGCCGCATTAAAAGACTCTAACAAAAGGAACAATAAAAGGACACGGACTCCATGGGGTAGACAGGATCTATCCAGACTCCCGGTATAAATAACAACTCTCAGGTACGAGAAACCTTTCTCTGATCTCTAGACTCTTTCATTTATTTACAAACTTCCAAAAGATAATACTAACTTTAGCATTGGAGACTCCTAGACCTCATGGCCACCCTTTCTCAGTTGCTTTCTTCTATATTTTCACAGGCCCAATTATAAAGACCTGAGTTGTTGAAACGTGACCCAAATGCATACAAAACACGACGTTAACACTCATCACATATCTTAATGCTCAAGCTTAAACTTATAAGCATAATTATAAGAAGTTATACCAAATACATAAAATATAATGTCTTATGAGAGTAACCATATTTTGATGGGATAACCATTGTCCTTATTTGCGCACTACTACCATTTGAGTAAGTAAATTTCATCAAACATGGAAACAACTCCACGACATACGAAAGTAGCGCTATTATTTAATTTAAAAGATCAGAAATGATGATACATAGAATAGATTAATTATGTATTATTAATCCATAGTATTACGTAATTTTATATTGTTAATAACTATTGATTATTATATACTTAATGATAGAGAGCTAAAAGTGTGGACGCATCTTACTCTATTGAATTATTATTACCTCATGATGAGTAATTCTTAGGTAGTTTTCAACTATAAACATCTAGTATTTTCATATTATGGTCAATTAAGATCGACAATTTATTTAAATAATTTTGAAATTACTTATATAAAATATTAATTTTAATAAATTGGTTTCATCCCTAATTTCGAAAAAGTTCTTTGATAGATTAATGGAAGGAGACGTATGCTCCAACTTCCTTCACTCCTTTATTTAAAAATAACCAAAAACCAAACAGGTGAAAAACTCGAAATTATTATTAGGGCTCGTTTGAATACAGACACGACCTCATTTCATATCATCTCATTATTATAATTTATTAAATTATCACAAAAAATATAATAAACAATTCAACTTTTTCAAATTCTAAAACAATAATAATATTAAAAAATAATATTCTAATAATATTTTATTCAACTAATTAAAACCATCTCATTTCATCTCACTATCTCAACTCATCAGTCAGGTTTGAGGCATGAGATGAGACATAAAATTCTCTTCTAATCTCATTTTATATCATCTCATCTTATTCTCAAACATAATTCAAATATAAAATTTTCAAACTAATCATTACAATTTTTTCAAACTAATCAGTGCAATATTTTCAAATAAAAAATAAAAAACATTTCAAAATTTTTCAAATTCCTAAACAAAAATAATATTATAAAACTATATTCTTACAATATTTTAATTTTATAATATTTTTTATTTAACATTTTCTCTCTCATTTTCTAAAATTTAAAAAATACTCAATTCAAACTATCTCATTACTATTTACAAATTATTTTACTATTATTCACAAAACTATCTCATCTTTATCTGATTGCTTTTTTCCGGTGTCTTCAATTGGTAACTGTTGCTGCTGTCCAACTAGCCTTGTTGTGCTGTTGATTTTGGTATCATGGCTCGTGTGAAAGAAGTAGGCGTGCTCTTATTTTGTCATGCTGTTTTCAGTGACCGTACGTTGGCCAAATTCATTATTTACCTACCCCCAGTCATTTATTTGTGTGTTATTAATAAAAGAAAAAAAAATTATTTGAGGCTTCTAAACGTGAGTATATGATATAGATTTGTTTTTTTTTTTTAATAAAAAACGATATATCTGCATATAAATTTTATATAAAAAAAATTATACAATGACGTTATTTAATATAATATTTTAAATTTATTTTATAATACAACGTTTTATAATATAATATATTATTGATAAAGCATTATTATATAAGATTTATACGATGATTAAATATTTCCTATTTTATAAACTGAAGATAGACAATCTTTGAATGTAATGATAATAAATATTGTTCATAATTAGTGTGAATTTTATTATCGATAAATAATAATTAAAAAAAAAAAATCTTAGATCCGCGAGGAAGTGCGGGGATAACTTTGGATGCATGATCTTCACTGGTCAGAAGAAGTCTACCGCCAAGTCAACACCTGTCCGTCAACACGGCACTCACCAATACGTCAAGAGGCCAGTGCTATTACCAACTGCCACATCGAGATTAAGCAGTTAATCCCATGGAGGCTTGGGGCAGCTCGGTCATTTAAATTAAAATTTCGTAATGTTAGGTACAAACTATTAGTAGACAAATTTCATACGAATTCATTATAAAAACTATCAAGAAGACAAATTTCACACGAATTCATTATAAAAAAATAACCTCGGTTTAGATAATGAAAATGTTTCATCTCATTTAATTTTATTTTATCATGATAATTTTCTCAAATTTTTACATAAAATATAATAAATAATTCAATTTTTTTAATTTTTAAAATAATAATAATATTAAAAAATAATATTCTAACAATATTTTATTCAACTTTCAACTTTCGTATCAATTTATCTCATTTTAATTTCATCTTAATTTTATTATAAAAAAAATAATGTTTTTAACACTTATTTTAAAAGATATAGCCTACTTTTGATTTATTTGGCTTCTCATCTATTTAAGCCGCCACTGCCAAGCTTCTTGTATCAATTTCTTACCTCAGTGGCTCAGTGCCGTTTCCCGTCTTGCTCCGGAGTTTCTGCCTGCCATTGCCCGGAGCTTGCGTCGACCGTGAAGCTCAGCTCCCAGAAATGGATCCTACCAAAACGAGCTCATCCGCCGTCTGCCACGTGGTGGCGATGCCATATCCCGGTCGAGGCCATATCAACCCCATGATGAACCTTTGCAAGCAACTAGTTTTGAAAAGCCCATCCATCCTCGTCACCTTCGTCGTCACCGAGGAGTGGCTCGGCTTCATCGGCGAAGAACCTAAGCCGGCTAACATACGATACGCCACGATACCCAACGTCATACCCTCCGAGCATGGTCGTGCTAAAGATTTTCCCCGCTTCCTTCAGGCCGTCAATACGAAGATGGAAGCGCCCTTTGAGGAGCTGCTGGACCGGCTTGAGCATCCGGTGAGTGCCATAGTGGCCGATACTTATGTGATTTGGGTCGTCAGAGTGGGGAACCGGAGGAATATCCCGGTGGCGTCATTAATGACCATGTCCGCGACGGTGTTCTCGGTGCTTCACCATTTCGAGCTCCTAGTGCAGAACGGGCATTTCCCAGTTGAACTGTCAGGTGAGATGCTTCCAAAACCTCTTTCTCTATCAAATTTTGCCCTGCCTGCGTGCCTTGTGGATTAGAGAATGGACCACACACCGCTCACCAGTTGATAAGAAGCTTTAGTTAACGTTTGGATTTTGGACGGAACTAAAATCACTTTAGTACAATTTTAAACTGAATCTAATATTTAAATATCAAATTTTTAAATCACTTAGATCTCATTTATTTTTCTAGATAACATGAGATAAGTTAAGATTAAATTTAAAAGTTAAATAAAATATGAATATATTTTTTTAATATTATTTTTATTTTAAAATTTGAAAAAGTTGAATTATTTTTGTGTAAGAATTTGAAAAAATTGTAATAATTAGATGAGATGAGTTGAGAGAAATTATGAAAATAAACGAGGCCTAAATTCATCTCAACTCAAAACCTTTTTACACGTGAGATCTACAACTTTTTTTAACTCAACATCTCTTTATACGCGAGACTTATAACATTTTCTAACTTCCTATAAATATATCTAAATTAATCTTAACACTCAAATACATCTAAACTCATCTTGGATAAACTCTACAAAACTCAATTCATCATCTCAACTTACTATTATTTATAAAGAATTCAACTTATTTCAATCCAGATCAACATCCAAATACCGTCTTAAACTTTTCTCGTATAGATTATGCATTCTCGTTCTCCCTTGGATTCAAGGTAATTGAAAGGTTTTATTTTGGGTCAGTGGGAACGATTAATTTCGTTGAAATATACCACCAGGTTCAATCCATTGTCAATTTAGATAAAAAAAATTATACTCATTATCTTCACATTACATTATACACATAATTTTTTTTTCTTCTCACCAAATATATAGTGTACAGATGATAAGTAGAATAATTCAAGCCGTTTAAAAAACATAGAACAAAAGAAAATAAAAAAAATAAAAATAAGTGTAGTATCTACTATATATAGGTGAAAATGATGAGTAAGAAAGCTCAACATATGAAAGTATAGACTGATCTCAATTTACCTCCAAAGGGCTTAAAAGCTAACAGAGCATCTCTTGTTCAGCCTATTATAAAGGTCATCTGAGGAGTAATTAAATCTTGTACTTCATTCGACAGATGTGTCATATGTGAGAATTTATGTCACTCTGAACAGAGGGAAATGCAACAAGAAGAAGGTAATTGTAAATATGTTTTAGAAAAACAACAAATTCCGGCCAAATATAGTCAATGACTCAATTGTTATGGCCCGTTATCCAGTTGACACTTAAGATCTCCATTCCCTCAATATTTGTTATGGGTTTGATATGCATGCGCAATCATAAATTTCAATAAAACCTAGTTAGCATCATGCATCCTTAATAAAGAATCTCAAGTTGAATAAAGATCTTCTTGTTTCTATGGATTTTTTTTTTTAATTTTTCATTACAACATCTAGCTAATAGCTTTCTCTATGTTTATGTGATGTGTTTCATTAAGAACGGGGAGATGAGCTTGTTGATTACATCCCCGGAGTCCCTACAACACGCCTTGCAGATCTTCCTACTTTTTTCTCTGGAAATGGGCTGATAATCTTGCCTCTTACCCGGGATTGTATTTTGTCAGTGACCAAAGCGCAGTATTTACTATTCACTTCCGTCCATGAGCTTGAAGCTCAAGTCATTGATACTTTAAGAGCAAAACTTTCAATCCCCGTCTACCCAATTGGCCCTTCCATACCCTACTTAGAACTTCAAGACAATGCCTCCGGCTCCGATGGCAACATCAATGGTGTAAACTATTTCCATTGGCTGGATTCTCAACCTTTTCATTCAGTCTTGTACATCTCATTTGGAAGTTTCCACTCTATGTCAGAAGCTCAAATGGATGAAATTGTTGGTGGGGTGAGGGATAGTGGTATCAGGTGCTTGTGGGTGTCCAGGGGGAACACTGCTAGGTTTAAAGATGGTTGCGGTGATATGGGGTTCGTGGTACCCTGGTGTGACCAATTGAAGGTTTTGTGCCACTCCTCCATAGGAGGGTTTTGGACACACTGTGGATGGAATTCCACATTAGAGGGTGTTTTTGCTGGTCTTCCAATGCTTACTTCACCCATATTTTTTGATCAAGTCCCAAACTGTAAACGAATTGTGGAAGACTGGAAAATTGGATGGAGGATTAAGAAAGATGTGAAATCTAAAAATTTGGCGACAAGAGGAGAGATTTCAGATCTCCTGAAGAGGTTTATGAATCAAGAAAACAATGAGGGGTTCGAATTGAGGAAGCGAGCGAAAGAACTTCAAGATGCCTGTCACAAAGCAATTGCTGAAGGTGGATCAACTGAAAATAATCTTCAATCTTTTATCAGGGACATTACAAGAGGCCAATCTTGATTATTTGTATTACAAATTGTAATGTGTTGTATTTTGCAATTACTTGATTTGTAGCATATGTTTGTAGTTTGAATAACTACTTCATGTGCTGAATCTTCTATCTTTAGTAAGGATTATCAATAATTTTAAAAGGTACCAATCCCTTATTAAGTACAATTATGTTCATTTGAATCATGGAGACTCGTTATTCTTCCAGCGATCTTGAAAAGTAAAATTAAATCTATCACACAAAAAATGCATGAGAGAATATATACAATGAAATTGACTGTCTCACTAGAAATTTGTTCTGGCCGGTTTTGTTCTATACATACTAAGAAATTAAACCGAATTATTTATAATTGAATGTATGAAACTCATATTAGTTGGGATTCATCGATTGACTTATATATATATATATATATATATATATATATATATATATACACAATGAAACTCATATGCACGTATGTCCAGTAAAAAATATAAACCTATATTTGACAATGTTTTGTAATTTAGTTTAATTTAAATTAATTTAATATATATACCATAATCAATTTGAAAGATGCCGAGAAGTTTGTGTGAAAAAATGAGAAATGGTATAGATGAGAAGACGAGAAAGCGGAAGGAAAGTGTTTCTACAAAGTAGAGACCAAATAAGTACAAAAAAATGGATAAATTTTAAAAATGTAAAAAGACAACAAACTTTGGTGGTTTGGATATAAAGATAATTTTAATTCATCTCAACTAATCTCATTAAATCATTATAAATTTTTTAAATTCTCATACAAAATATAATAAACATTTCAATTTTTTAAATTTAAAAAAAATAATAATATTAAAAAATAATGTTCTAATAATATTTTATTAAACTTTTAACTTTCATCTCAATTAATCTCATCTTAATTTAGTATCCAACCTATCCAAAAAAAACAAACCACAGTATCCAAACTCACCTTAATCGGCAAAAGAGCCAAAACATGAGAGAACCGGATTTGATGAGAAAAATAGGAAAAAAGAAAAAAGAAAAAAAAGGAGTAATTGATAAGAACATTGTTCATACCTTACTTCATTTGAATCTATTTGAAACTAAATTTCAATTTAAAATTTTTATATCAACTCATCGTATGTATCTCACCTTATCTCGTTTTCAAATATAATTGATATATAAAATTTTTTTAAATTATTATTATAATTTTTTTCAAAATTTAAATAAAAAATAAAAAATAATTCGCTTTTTTAAATGTCAAAACAAAAATAATATTATAAAATTATATTCTAAAAATATTTTAATTTTATAATTTTTTTTTACTTTTTTTTCTTCCAATTATTTTTTATAAAATTTTATCTCATCTAACTCTCTCCTTACATATTTATATTCAACAAAGCAAATCCATTAAAAATTCTTATTTACATGCATCTTACATGCGAGTTCAAAAAATTTAAAGAGTACTGCTAGAGCCATAGCTGGTGGCACCCGCTAGTGGCTACCGCTGGCTCTAGCATATGTTTTTTTTCAGTTATTTTTTATAGAGATTTTTTTAATACTTTTAAATATTTTTAAAAAATAAAATAAATTTAGAACATTATTAAAAAACACTTCTTTAATCAGAAAGTAAAAAAAATTATTAAAAAACACTTTCTTCATCATGAAGTAAAATACAAAAATTATTGTTTTATTTACTTCCTGATTAAGAAAGTATTTTTTTAATAATATTATGATTTTTTTATTTTTTAAAATTTTTAAAATTATTAATAAAATCTATATAAAAAACACATAAAAAAACACACGCTAATGCAGGCGGTAGCTCCCAGCGAGCCCGCTGGGAGCGGGATGCTTAGCATTTTCCAAATTTAAAATCTTTGATTTGACTTGCTGTCCAATTCAGGTTCAAGTATCATTAAAGTATACCGTCAAAAAACAAATACTTTCACGTAGGATCAATACACTCTATCCCAGCAGAACATGCCCTCCTTTAGCCACGCGGCAAACTGACCTACAAGTGTACATTTACACGTCTCAAGATCCTTGAATTTCTAAACAGAATCATTTTTTCTCATTTCTAGAAGAAACGTCCCTCGCTGCAGTGGAGTGACAGCCTGACAGTGCGACGTATGACCCAAAACCATCTTTCCAAAATGCCCCTCGTCTTTGTCCGCTATTACTGGCTTCGACACACAACACGTGGCCTCAATCCATAGCCATAAGAAACAAAAACGTACCCTCATCATAACCATCCGAACTCAGAACCTCTTATGAAAGCAGATTAGAAGACCCATTTAGTAAACCTAAACCAACCCCCACCTTTGCAGCGTCAGAGAGAGACATAAGGTAAAAACTCTCTGTGTAAGGGTCCAGTACGTTTCCATTGCGAGACTGGAGGGTCCAGATCGTTTCCCTGCTCCTCTTCTACTCTCCCCAACCTCCAGCTTCCACAAACCGCACTGTTGGCCATCACATGGGTTCAAGCTCTCTAGCCGAGTTAGGAGGCTCATCGTCTGCCTCTCCACCCATCTCGTCCTCCATATACAAAGTGAAGTATTTGATTCCATTTTTATTCGTTATTCTCTTTGGTCAATCCCCTCTCTATTCGATTCTTGGAGCATGACGGCATCGTTGGGGGCTGCATGGCCCACTGTCAAGGTCTCCGGCCTAGCAGCAGAATAACACACTAGTTTCACAGAGCAGAGGGAGAAGATTATTCGGACTAAAAATATTTAACTGGCAAGAAGAAGTAGAAGAAAGCATACCACGCTATACATAGATTGACAAGCAGAGAACCAAATTTGGGGGAATTGAAGGATGACAATCACTTTTATACTAAGTCGCAAGCGGTGAGAGTGGTGAAAAACAGATTAAAAATAGAATCCGATAAGAGCTTCGAAAGCGGTGGAAAGCTTCGGAAGCGGTGGAAAACAAAAGGAAATTTGAATCTGAAGATCGAGGCTTTTATAGGAAGTGGCAAAAAACACTTGATTTTATTCTTAAATCCACTTGGTGCAGGCGGTGATAAAAAAAAATTACAGATAACATCTGGAATAGAAATCCACAGAAGCTGCAGAAACCAGTAAGCGATGGAAAAAAAAATTAAAAATAGAATCCGATAAGAGCTACGGAAGCGGTGGAAAACAAAAAGGAAATCACAATCTGATAAAATTGTCGTTTTTACACGAAGCGGCAAAAAAGAAATTGATTTTGTACTCTAAACATTCAGTGCAAGCGGTGGTGCAAAAAATAAGAATTTGAAACCACAAGGATCGACGTTTTTATAGGAAGCGGCAAAAGAAATTTGATTTTATACTTTAAAGCATTCAGTGCAAGCAAATGTCCAAGCGGTGATAAAAAAAAAAAAAAAAAAAAAAAAAAAAAAAAAGTGGAAAGCATAACGTAATTGAAGTGAAGGAAATGGCGGGAAAATGAATAGAAAATAGAGTGTAAAATGGGAAATAAATGTGACAACTCTTGCTTGCTTATTCGCACTTATATATATAGTAGATGAGTAATTTTACATATAACTGTGAAGTGCGCAACCGTCGCTTAATCGTTTTGAAAAAGAGTGGGGTCCACTATTAAAAAATTAATTTTTTCATGTGAGTCCTATGTTTTATTTATTTTTTCAAAGCGATTACGCAACGGTTACACAATTAACAATTATAAATATCTTTTTCTCATAGTAGATATATATATATTGAAAGTAATAAACTTGCATATCGAATTGAAAGCGGCTTGGCACGTAGCAGACATGCTACTTGATGGTTTTCGATAGTACTGCATTGCCATGTGTCATAAGATTTATTTGCTTGCATAGTTTTGGACATTTAAGGTACTGTACGTAATGTTCAAAATAGGATATAGTTCTAGCCGGCTCTAAATAACCTTCTCCCTAGAAATCCAAACTGAAAACCACCTCGGGTGAGGGCTTCGGCTCCTCCCTCCCTCCCTCCTCCCAGATGTAATTTTCTCCAAGTATTTAATTTTTCAGTTGGTGTTTTAGTTTTATTTTTGTTTTTTCCGGTCAAAGCATGGAGAAGCAAAGTTTGATGTTTACCGGTGGCCAATGACCACCACGCGCCCCACCGTAGGGTTTCTAAGCTACCGATCTTTCAGACTGCGTAAGGTTTCGCCAAAATGAGTGGTGCGTAATCCACACGTGCGGGTCAAAGTGCGCATGTTGCCTCCATGCGCCACCACACAGAGGGTTTTACTGCTGCCACGGGCGGCATTTCTGGGGTCAGCGATCTTGGTAGGTTTATGATCGACGGTCCGACACACTCCTAGCGTGGCGTGTGTCCTTAACGCGTCATTACAGCCTCCTTGCTCAGTATTTTTTCGGTTTTCAGTGTATTTTAAGTTTCTATTTTGTTGTATTTCTATTTTTTCAATTTTTTTCCTATGTTTTTCCGTTCTGCTGCTTGTGTTAGGTAAAAATAAAAAGAAATATGCTATTGTGTTGTCCATAGCAAGATAGCAGGATAACCCTCTCCTTCTTTGGAGGATGAGGGATGATTTTCCCGCTCCTCCTTTGAAGGATAGGGGGTGGTTTTCCTTCTCTTTCTTTGGAAGATGAAGATTGGTTATCTTATTGTTACATAGTGTTATATTCTCAGGCAAATCGGGATTGAAATCTTTGTTCTTACAGAGTTTCATATCTCCTAAAGTTTTGTCATTAGAGAGTTTGTAGAAGTTAAGACAATGTCCGTCACAAAGAAATTTGAGTTGGGAAGCTCCAAACAGATGAGTAATTTGTCTTGTAATCTGAATTTTTTTCTATATTTATCAATTACAACTGTAACTTTAATTTCATTAAATGAAATGAAATATATTTTCCATAAAAAAATAAATAGAATATAGTTCGAGTCTTTTTCCCTGTATTTTCGTGGTCGCAACCATGCATTGCTTTGTTATTCTCGAATAGTAGTTTCGTGTCCAACTATTCAGGTTCTAGAAGGCATATTGCAGCAATTCATATGAGCAGTCACATAAGTCTCGTGTCAAAATATTCTTATTACTCCATTTAAATTATCTCGCTCTCTTAATAATCAAAATTTTACCCTCAATAACTATATACCTTTACATAAAAATACAAAAAAATAAAAATAAAAAATAAATAGAGGTGTTAGATATACACATAAATTTTGTCATAAGAAAATTTTTATATTTACGTGATATAATATAATATATTAGATCAATTTTATAATAAAAAAATTAATAGATCATTAAACTAAGTCAACATATAAATTTTAGAGTAATGATTTATACAATTAGCCTCGTGCAGTTCTTTTTATACCATAAAAAAGTATAAAAGAAAAACTAATTTTAATAGGATCAATTTTTTTACATAGAAAACGTTCACACTTTAAATTTATCCCAAAATTCATCTAAATTTTACGCATAGACTAAACATTTGACAAAACCAAAAAGTTTAATTTAAATATTTTGTTTTATCCCGTAAATATTATAGCATGCTGAATTCGGACCCTGTGGTTGTACAGGTCGGGTCCACCATTCACCTACGAGGCTAGTACCACCTTATTCAATCGAGTAATAATACAGATATAATTTTTTTACAACTCTTTATATAATTATATTTTAAAAAAAGATATTTATATAAAATGATGTTACTCTTATAAGTTATTTTATAAAAATATCCATCATTTAAAATATAATTGTATAAAAAATTATAAAAAGAGTTACATGTCTATCATTTTCCTATTCAATATTTTTTGTCAATAGTGTAAGGAGATTTCCCCTCACTCATAAGCCCACTAGACGCTCGACCGAGAGTAATGAGTTTCGTCCCGATACCCGACCTCAAGGCTCAAACTTACCCATAAAACAACTCGTCTGCAAGGAAAAGTAAGTAATGATGGCTAATGGGATGGACAGGCCTGACGCCGCTTGGCCGCATCTTGCTCATGGGGACTTGTACAGGGCAGAACGTGAAAGACAAAAAACTTTTGATCTTCTAACAATGGAACATCAACGGACGACCAATAGAGTCTGCAAAATAAGACAAATCAAGGAACGACACTGCATTAATAGCACCACTACCCTAGCAACACGCCACATTAATGACGCCATCACAGAGGAACATCGCATTAAAAGACCCTGACAAGGGAACAATAGTGAGGACGTAGGTCTCACGGGGCAAGTGCGATCTGCCCACCAGATTCCTGGTATAAATAACAATTTTCAAGTACGAAAAAAATCTCGAGACTCTCTCGTTATTTATAAATTTTCAAAATACTCTATTGATTTTAGCATCGGAGACTCCCCGGCCCCAAGACTGCCTGTCCCAGCTTTTTTCTTTTTCGTTTTCGCAGGTCTAACTTTGAAGACTCAAGTTGTTGAAACCTAGCCTAAAAGTATATGAAACACGACGTTAACATTTTCTTAATCAATATCTTTTGTCAATAGCAAAAGCTTTTTTTTCAAGATAAATAAATACAACATCCGTATGAATTCTTGGCATCACTTTTGATGCCCGAGCTTACGCTTATAATGGTTCCGCCACATACATAAAATATAATGAAAATATTAGAGTTTTTAAAACAAGAAATGACGTTTTAAAAACAAGAGACAAGTTCTCAAACCTGGGGTTGCAAAGAATGCTCGCATGATCGCATCTCAAGGCCAACAAAACTACTCAAACCTAAGGGCGAGCAGGGAGTGATCAAACCCCGAGATGAGCAACAACAATTTCGACACAAATCTAGCAAAAGTACTCAGTCCCAATGGAAAACAAGGAGTGCTCGCATCCCATGTTTGCACCTTGGGTTAGCAACGACTGCTCAAACCCCGGGACAAGCAAAGAGAGCTCGAATGCCAGGATGAGCAACAACAACTCCATCAAAAGACAATCTCGTTTGTTTTTAAAACATATATCATCTTATCTAATTATTATAATTTTCTTAACTTCTAATATAAAATAAAATAAATAATTCAATTTTTTTTAATTTTAAAATAAAAATAATATTAAAAAATATATTCTAACAATACTTTATTTAACTTTTTAATTATCATCTCATCTCATCTCATCTAATCTATAAAAACAAACGATGATGATAAAAAAATTTGCTCATTCCTCATAGGGCTAGCAATGCACTTATCCAACCAAAGAGTGCACATACCAATGGGGCAACCAAAGAGTGCGCACCACTCATGTTGAATTATTGTAGTTGAAAGCTCACGTGACTATTGATTATTGAATGTTTAATTCAAGTTGGTAGAAGTCAAATTCAACACCTACCGTCGGCGAAAATGATCAAGTACTGTCGAATTATTTTTTAAAAAAATAAAATTTATTATTAAAAAATTAACTTTTTATATAAATCTCATATTTATTTATATTTTTCAAAAAAATTACACAATATTTATACAACAAACTACAAATATCATTTGTCTATTTCATAACATATTAGTTTATATTTATCATTTTCTTAAGCGTGCGTCGCACAAGTTTGACTGGATGTGCGACTAGTATAAATTGTATATTTTAATTTTTTTTTTATAAGTTTCAAGCATTTTTTAAAGTACACCAAAAATTTAAGTATTTGAGTGGTTGCAAACTCTGGGCATACTACCATTTTCCATTTCTACCGTTGCTCAGCACCGCCCTTGTTCCTGAGTTGCCCGGAGCTTGCTTCAACGGTGACGATTAGCTGCCAGAAATGGATTCTACCAAAACGGATTCATCCGCCGTCTGTCGCGTGGTGGCAATGCCCTATCCCGGTCGAGGCCACATCAACCCCATGATGAACCTTTGCAAGCAACTAGTTTTGAAAAGCCCATCCACCATCGTCACCTTCGTCGTCACCGAGGAGTGGCTCGGCATCATCGGCGAGGAACCTAAGCCGGCTAACATACGCTTCGCCACGATACCCAACGTCATTCCTTCCGAACATGGTCGTGGTAAAGATATTCTCGGCTTCGTTCAGGCCGTCAGCACGAAGATGGAAGCGCCCTTTGAGGAGCTACTCGACCGGCATGAACATCCGGTGACTGCCATAGTGGCCGATACTTATTTGGTATGGGCCGTCGGAGTGGGGAACCGGAGGAATATTCCGGTGGCGTCACTAATGACCATGTCCGCGACGGTGTTCTCGGTGCATCACCATCTTGAGCTCCTTGAGCAGAACGGGCATTTCCAGGTTGAACTGTCAGGTCAGTTTCTTCCAAAACCTCTTTCCCATGAATCAAATTTTGTCCTGTGTGCGTGCCTCCTAGATTACAGTTTGTTCCTGTAGATAAGACGCTTGCCAATTGTTTTTCCGATAGATACTCAGTTTTCTTCTTTTCCCTTGGATAAGGTCATTGAATGTTCTTATTTTGGGTCAGTGGAAAACGATATAATTAAGTTCATCGAAAGATCATAACCTGACCAGGTTCAATCAATTTGACATCATATATAGGAACAAGGTGGTAGTTGGTTAGTATTAGTGTTCTGTCATTAGCAAACAAAAGAAAAACCCATTTGAATGAAAGATGTTTTCAGGTGATTTTATAAGGGTCTGAACCAAGAAAAAACGTAACTGCAGTCTGCAAGAAGAAGATCATTCATAACATGTCTATGAAAAACGACATAACCCACTAGTATGGCCGGGCCCGTAATTCAATTACACCATAATTTCCATTCCTTCAGTGCATGACGTTTGTAGTGTTTGGTATATATGCGTGATCATAAATTTCTAAAAACCCTTGCATCGATCATCCATCGCTAGTAAAGAATCTTAAGCTTGCGGATATAGTACAGCTAAAAAGAAAATTTGTCTGTCCATATACCCATAGAGGCATAAACATGACCTTGTTTCTGTTGGAATTTCTAAATTTGTCATTACAACATCTAACAAGAAGGTTTCCCCTAGCAAAGTTTTCACTTACATTGCTTTCTCTACTTGTCTGTCTCGTGTTTGATTAAGAACGGGGAGACGAGCTTGTGGACTACATCCCTGGAGTCCCAACTATGCGTCTTGCAGATCTTCCTGCCTTTTCATTTAACTATGGATTAAAAGTCAAGCCTCTTAGCTGGGAATGTGTTTTGTTGGTGCCTAAAGCGCAGTATCTACTATTCACTTGTGTCAATGAGCTTGAACCTCATGTCTTTGACACTTTAAGAGCAAAACTTCCAATCCCCATCTACCCCATTGGCCCTTCCATACCCTACTTAGAACTTCGAGACAATGCCTCCGGCTCCCATGGTAACATCAATGGTGTGAACTATTTCCATTGGCTGGATTCTCAACCCATCCGTTCTGTCTTGTACATCTCATTTGGTAGTTTGCACTCAGTCCCAGATGCTCAAATGGATGAAATTGTTGGTGGTGTGCGAGATAGTGGTGTTAGGTGCTTGTGGGTGTCAAGGGGGAACGATGCTAGGTTTAAGGATGGTTGTGGGGATATGGGTTTGATGGTACCGTGGTGTGACCAATTGAAGGTTTTGTGCCACTCTTCCATAGGAGGGTTTTGGACACACTGTGGATGGAATTCCACATTAGAGGGTGTTTTTGCTGGTGTTCCAATGCTTACTTTTCCCATATTGTTTGATCAATTTCCAAACAGTAAACAAATTGTAGAAGATTGGAAAGTTGGATGGAGGATTAAGAAAGATGTGAGATCTAAAGATTTGGTGACAAGAGGAGAGATTTCAGATCTCTTAAAGAGGTTTATGGATCAAGAAAGCAACGAGGGGCTCGAACTGAGGATGCTAGCAAAAGAACTTCAAGAGACCTGTCACAGAGCAATTGCTGAAGGTGGATCAACTGCAAATAATCTTGAAGCTTTTATCAAAGACATTTCAAGAGGCCAATCTTGATGCTTTGTATAAAAAATTGTAATGTGCTGCATTTTACAATAACTTGATTTGTAGCATATCTTTGTAGTTTGAATAACTTCATCGTACCTGCTAATTAATCTTTTACCATATATAAGTAAGGGCAATCAAAAATATTAAAAGGTACCAATCCCCTTATATATTAAAGTAAAATGATATTCATTTGAATCGTGGAAACTCGTTATATATTTATATATTGAATGTATGAAACCCATATTGATTGGGATTAATCAATGAAAAAGGCAACTATGCTGCCTCAAACGTACCGTTCAAATGTACCGCTTGGTGAAATATTTTTTTACTTGATGATTAAGGAAGTGATTTTAAATGTATTGATATATTTTTTTATTTTTTAAAAATATTTAAATCTATTAAAAAAATGTGAATAAAAAAGAAAATTTAAAAAACAACTTGCGATCAAATAGAGCGGGCTACTCTGAGTGGCAGAGTACCGACTCTTAATCAATTGACTTGTATTTTTATATGTTGAGGGTAATAAATTCGCGTATCGAAATGAACACGGCTTGGCAGCAGACATGCATGTTACTCGATGGTTTTCGATAGTGCTGCATTGCCATATACTACTGTCAAAACCCATTTGTATTATAAGATTTAGAAAAACTCTTATCATTAGTTACTATTCATTACCCTAAACCTTACATCTTATGAAAAAAAAGTTATAGGTGTGAAGTGTGAAAGTGAATAGTGACTGATACATAGCATTTCTCAAAGATTTATTTTGCTTGCATAGTTTTAAGTATTTAAGATACTCACTACTCATGTAGTGTTCAAAATGGAAAATGGTTCGAGAGTCTCTTTCCCTTTTTTCCTGTTCGCAACCATGCACTGCTCTGTTCTTCTCAAATAGTAGTTTCGTGTCCAACTATTCCAGTTTCTAGAAGGCTTATTATTGCAGCAATAATTCATATGAGCAGATGAGATAAGTCTCGTGTCAAAATATGAGATAATTCATATGAGCACTCTTAATAATCAAAGTTTTATCCTCAATAACAATATATAGCTTTACATACAGAAGTGGCAGACATACACATGACAAATTTTACACAATAAAATTTACATATTTTCGTGACTTAATATAATATGTCATATCTACGAAATAATAAAAAAATATTTTATAATTTGATGGATCACATTTAATTATGTCAATGTATAAATTTTATGGCTTAAGATTTATTGGCAGACCAAACATTTATCATAATCAAAAAGTTTAATTTAAGGGCTTGTTTCGGAAGTGAGATGATCTCATCCCATCCCATTTCAAAACTTTCATAATTTCATTTCTAAATATCACTAAAACACAAATGCTTTTTAATTTCAAGTTTTCAACTTTTATCATTACCTAATCATTACAAAGTAGACCTCATATTAAAAAGATATTAAAAAAACCTATTTTTGGTGGGATCCACTTTTTTATAAAAAAACCTACACGAAACTTGTCTATTTAGGACTTATACTTAGCATTACTTTAATTTTAAAAAAATCTATTCATCATCTATTTTATCATATTCTCATGATGTAACATTAGAAGATAAGTTCTCAAGTAAAATATAATAAATAGTTTCCAATCATCTAATACTACATCATAGAAGGATAAGAAAAGAAAAGAAAATACTCTAGCCATAAAGGATTACACAAAAATAATCTCATAAACTGATATAGCTTAATATGATTCGTAAGATTATAAAATAACTTTTATTATAAAATAAATTTTACGAATCAGATAAAATTACATCAATTTATCAAATTACTTTTATGAAATTTATTTATGGATGTATCAGTAATCGAAAAGAAATGATTCTAATGTTACTCTTTTTAACTTTACCTAAGATAAAGGCACGAACAGCCGTCGGTTAAGACGACAATTAGCAATCACCAACTTCGGTTATTCCGCATATGGGTTAATTGGCTAATAATATTATATATAGTTGTAAAATACATAAATATCGTACAGTCATTTTGAAAAAGAATGAAATTCACTATTAAAAAATTAATTTCTTTTCATGTGAGTTTTATATTTATTTATTTATTTCAAAATAACGATATGACGATTGCACACTCACGACTGCAAATATCATTTCTCATTAGTTAATTCCATATCAGATTAAGTTACCTCTTTCATTCAATTTATGTTTATCAATTTTTTAAAAATAATGTTAGATATAATAATGGATTGTGCAACTATACGTAATCCATTTTAAAAAAAAATGAGACAACTCTTAAAAATTAATTTTTTTTATATAAATCTTATATTTACATTTTTTTTTTTCTTTTGAAGAGAGTGCGCGCACGGTTGTGCCCTGTGGTATTATTTCTTAATTTTTAATTGAAAAATTCTATTTGTAATTTTTAGAGAAGATCATTTATTAAATAAAAAAAAAAAATTATTTCAAAAGAGATATTTTTATAATTTTAAAAAATGTCCCAAATGAGGACGGTACTCATCACTCTTCTTAATTACCTTTTTCAGTGGCTCAGTACCGGCTTGTTCCCGAGTTGCCCGGAGCTTGCGTCAACGTTGACGATCAGCTGCCAGAAATGGATCCGACCAAAACATATTCATCCGCCGTCTGCCGCCTGGTGGCGATGCCCTATCCCGGTCGAGGCCACATCAACCCCATGATGAACCTTTGCAAGCAACTAGTTTTGAAAAGCCCATCCATCGTCGTCACCTTCGTCGTCACCGAGGAGTGGCTTGGCATCATCGGCGAACAAACCAAGCCGGCTAACATACGCTTCGCCACGATACCCAACGTCATACCTTCCGAGCGCGTTCGTGCTAAAGATTTTCCCGGATTCCTTGAGGCCATCAGCACGAAGATGGAAGCGCCCTTTGAGGAGCTACTGGACCGGCTTGAACATCCGGTGACTGCCATAGTGGCCGATACTTATTTGGTATGGGCCGTCGAAGTAGGGAACCGGAGGAATATTCCGGTGGCGTCACTAATGACCATGTCCGCGACGGTGTTCTCGGTGGTTCACCATCTTGAGCTCCTCGTGCAGAACGGGCATTTCCCGGTTGAACTGTCAGGTCAGTTTCTTCCAAACCCTCTTTATCGATCAAATTTTTTCATGCCTGCGTGACTGCTAGATTACAGATGGCCCTATAGGTAAGACGCTTGCCAATTGTTTTTCCGATATAGATACGCAGTATTTCTTTTCCCTTGGATAAGGTAATTGAAAGTTCTTATTTTGGGTCAGTGGAAAACGATATAAATTCATCGAAAGATCATAACATGACCAGGTTCAATCAATTCAAACATCAAAGGAACAAGGTGGTGGTAGTTTAGTATTAATGTTCTGTCATTAGCAGACAAAAGAAAACATCATTTGAATGAAAGATGTTTTCAGGTCATTTTATACCTCTCTGAACCAAGAAGAAACGTAACAAGATGAAGGAGATTCATTGATAATTACCAAAACTACGCTAAAAGACAAAGGAAAATGTTGCACTGTGAGTCCTCGACAAAAGGTGCCAGAGAATAAAGTTTACCAGCAGACTTTCTTCATGTATTGATTGCTACTTTTCATTACATCCCAGAGGTCTATTTATACAGAGTTCACACAAAGATGAAAAACAATCTCACGGCTCACATTAACTCATTCTGTTACAAAAGAATTTTCTAGAGCTAGACAGGCGTAGCTCTCTCATTAGTGGACTGAAGATTCCTTTCCTGAAGGCTGAAGATCTGAGGACCCTTGTGTGGAGTTTGTTGCAGCAGCCGTATTACCGTGAGCACTACTTGCCTTAATAATAATATGTCTATGAAAAACGACAAAACCCAATGGTATAACCGGGCCCGTTATACGATTACACCATAATTTCTGTTCCTTCAGTGCATGTTTGTAGTCTTTGGTATGCGTGATCATAAATTTCTAAAATGCATCATCCATCGCTAGTAAAGAATCTGAAGCTAAAAAGAAAATTTGTCTGTACATATCCCCATAGAGGCATAAACATGATCTTGTTTCCGTTGGAATTTTCTAAATTTGTCATTACAACATCTAACAAGAAGGTTTCCCCTAGCTAAGTTTTCACTAACATTGCTTTCTCTACGTGTCTTTGCCTCATGTCTGATTAAGAACGGGGAGACGAGCTTGTGCACTACATCCCTGGAATCCCAGCTATGCGTCTTGCAGATCTTCCTGCCTTTTCATCTGGGAATGGATTAAAAGTCAAGCCTCTTAGCTGGAAATGTATTTTGTTGGTGCCCAAAGCGCAGTGTCTGCTATTCACTTGTGTCCATGAGCTTGAACCTCAAGTCTTTGACACTTTAAAAGCAGAATTTCCAATCCCCATCTACCCCATTGGCCCTTCCATACCCTACTTAGAACTTCGAGACAATGCCTCCGGCTCTGATGGTAACGTCAATGGTGTAAACTATTTCCACTGGCTAGATTCTCAACCTATCCGTTCTGTCTTGTACATCTCATTTGGAAGTTTCTACTCAGTCTCAGATGCTCAAATGGATGAAATTGTTGGTGGTGTGCGAGATAGTGGTGTTAGGTGCTTGTAGGTGTCAAGGGGGAACAATGCTAGGTTTAAGGATGGTTGTGGGGATATGGGTTTGGTGGTACCTTGGTGTGACCAATTGAAGGTTTTGTGCCACTCTTCCGTAGGAGGGTTTTGGACACACTGTGGATGGAATTCCACATTAGAGGGTGTTTTTGCTGGTCTTCCAATGCTTACTTTTCCCATATTGTTTGATCAATTTCCAAACAGTAAACAAATTGTAGAAGATTGGAAAGTTGGATGGAGGATTAAGAATGATGTGAGATCTAAAGATTTGGTGACAAGAGGAGAGATTTCCGAGCTCTTGAAGAGGTTTATGGATCAAGAATGCAAGGAGGGGCTCAAACTGAGGATGCGAGCAAAAGAACTTCAAGAGGCCTGTCAAAGGGCAATTGCTGAAGGTGGATCAACTCAAAATTATCTTGATGCCTTCATCAAGGACATTTCAAGAAGCCAATCTTGACATGTTGATCACTTTGTAATATGTAATTGTGTTTTGTGATTGCTTGATTTAGAGCTTGTGTTTGTAGTTTGAGCTAATTCATATGCTTAATCTTTTGCCACAAGTATCAATAATATTGAAAGGTATACTATCGTCTTCTTAAAAAAAATTCATGTTTGTTTAAATTTAGGAGACTCATTATTCTTCATTGTGTTCCTTGCAAGTAAAATTGAATATATCACACAAAAAATGCATGAGAAAATATTTGCAATGAAACTGGCTGTCTCATTGGAAATTTGTTCTGTGTTCTGTTCTATACAAATATACTTATAAGAAACTGAATTTTGTATTTATATATTGAATGTATGAAACCCATATTGGTAGGAATTAATCAATTGACTTGTGTATTTGTTAAATGTATTAAATTTGCATATCGAAATGAACGTGTGGCACAGTAGCAGACATGCTACTTGTAATAACACAATACAACACAATCGCATCCATTTTCTGGAAGTTAAAAGAGCTCTTCGTCCCATACCACTTACCAGATACAACAGGGGAGGAGGGTTGGTCGTAGCTTAGATTGACAAGCAATTTCGGACTTCATAAATATCATAATTTTCATTTCCAACTAATATTTCTCTAAAGTAATAGTGCTATTATTTAATTTACATAATAAAACAGAAAAAAATGATAGGCTGATTAAATTAATTAATGATTCCTAATATTCCATTCTATTATAATATAATATTGTATAAATGACTATACAAATGCTGATAGAGTTAAAACTACTGCCGACTCATCCCACCTACCATTATACTATATTCACGTTTCGAGTATTTAATTAGTAGTGTAGCTCACATGCATGTTATTTCTATGCATTTAGTATCTTCGAGATCGATACTATTCATCTTATCCATAAATATATGACTCAAGGAGAAATCCTTAGAGGCCCAGGAGGAGGCTCAGGCCTGGGCTAAATATATGACTCAGGGAGAAATCCTTAGAGGCCCAGGAGGAGGCTCAGGCCTAAGCCCGAGCCCAGGCCCGTGCCCGAGAGTCTCGATGGGTTGGGATGGCACAGAAGGCCCAAGGAGAAGAAGGTAAAGTTAGGGTCCTGGGAAGAAAATTGAAGACCATACAATCTAACATACTGACCAGAGCGGCCGGTTCTACCATCAGGAACGCCCAAATTCTGACAAGTCAGCCCGAATGGCGCTAAAGGACAGGGGTACCCGCCCGAAGCCACGCCACATTTAATGAAAGCAGGAACGAGTCTGATCGAGGCCACGCCTCATTTAATGGCGCGGGACCAAGTGTGCATGGTAGGGCCACACCGCATTCAATGCATCCCGAAGGACGGCGCACAACACAGACGCCCTCCTGAGTGCTAGCAACAACTTTGGCCAGGTCAGACAAGACTGGTGGGAGGCAGGAGATGGGCATGGATGTGTGATCTTGGTACAGAGTCGTTTGCATGTCGTTATCACCTCAAGTCTCGTCTTGGCAGGTATAAATACCTAACACTCCGCCGAGAGGGGGTTACTCTCTCACACTTGAATATTGTTTGCTATCTTATTCTAGCCTCCATTCCTTCTTCTTTTTCCTCAACCTTAGACTAACTTGAGAAGGTTTCACGGCCCCCGAGCTCTCCCGTTCTCCTCTTTGCAGGGAAGAGCCCGAGCACTGCTAGCGTAGAGTGGCCTAGGCACGCGAAACACAACATCAACATTGGCGTCGTCTATGAGATACTTTTCCTGCAAGTAACGTGTCATTCACATGCTAGCAACAACGTGTTCCCAAGCCTTGTGGCGGGAAAAAGAACGACCTGAGGCGATGGAAGGAAGAATTAACGAACAAGCTGCAACAATATAGAGACTCATGGAAGAAATGGCGGCCCTCCACCGGGAAAACGCCGCCTTGAAGGGGGGACAAAGAACTAGAGGGAGACTAGCAAAGCCACAACTCTGAGACCCGACGCCCACCCGAGACGGAGGCAACAGAAGAAGAACGGCGCAAGACAGACCTCAAGTTCCAGAAACTCGAGAACAAGTACGACGAGGTAGACAAACGGGTAGGCCCACCTTTCACGATAGACCAATTGCTCATTAGCGTTGAGTTGCCATATAGCACCGATGTCATGGTAATTCCTCTACCCCCAAGGTTCAAAGTCCCGCCGATAGACGCATACGACGGGTCGAAGGATCCCCTGTAACACTTGGAAACCTTCAAAGGACACATGACCCTGCACGGGTTCCCGAGCGAAGTCGCATGCAGGGCATTCCCCCTCACGCTGAAGGGGGAGGTGAGAGCATGGTTTAGGGCCCTGCTACCTAGGATTGTCACTAGCTTCATCGAGTTGGCTCGGCTCTTCTTGACACAGTTCATAGTGAGCCGGAAGAGGAGACAACCTACTGCCTATCTCCTAACCGTGAAACAAAGTGATGACGAAAGCCTGAAGTCCTACCTCTCTAGTTTCAATAAGGAACACATGACGACAAATAACCAGGACGAGAAAATCACCCTAGCAACACTACTGGGAGGGATCTGGCCCCATAACCCCTTCATGGCGAAGATAGTAAGGAAAACCCCGACCTCGCTAAGGGAGTTCATGGACCGCGCCAACGACTTCATTAACACAGAGGACACACTCCAGGCCTTAACGGCCCCGCGCCAAACCAAACTGGACAGAGCAGACAGGAAAATAACTAGCCAAAAAGACGAGGGAAGCCGAGAGGATGGTAAGAAGAAGACACCCGACACAAAGCGCAAGGAAGAACAACCCACATGGGGGAAGGTCGGACAACGCATCCACACCAACCTGGTCGTGGAGACCAAAAGGGACTTGAGCCTGCATGACAAACGATGACGGGACTCTGGCCACCCTAAATATTGCACTTATCACAAAACCAGTAGCCATCGGACGGAGGATTACATCACAAGGAAGTGGAAGTTAGAGGAGATGGAAGTCCTAATAGACCAGTGGGGTGATGAAATGCACGGCCTGCGATACGATGACCGAAGGCAGCCACAGAGACGCGAAAGCAACGACAGGAGGAGGCCCAATGGGCGCAACAGGGCAAGCCCACGACGAAGGAGCCTGGACATAGTAGAAGGCGGCGAAATACGTACGATAGCAGGAGGATACGCAAGAGGTGGTATCACCTCGTCGACAAGAAGAACCCGTACTAGAAGAGCCAGATACGAGGAAGTGTTCACCACCTATAGGGCTTCCCCGAGCGCGAGGAGCCACGCGAGGGAACCTGTCATAACTTTCAGCAAGAAAGATGAAGAAGGAATTTTATGCCCCCATGATGATGCCCTCGTCGTGACCATGCAAATCACTAGCTACTTAACCAGGAGGGTTCTAATTAGGGGTGTAACCAGTCCGGTCCGATCCGATTCAATTTTGGATAAAATCTAGGACCGAACCGGTATGTACCGGTTTTACATTTTTCAAAACCGATTAAGCCCCGGTTACCCTTCTAAACCGGTACCTCCGGTTTCCGATTCGGTCTGGTCCAATTTTTCAATTTTTTTAAAATGTAAAAAACATATAATAAAGTGTTACTTCTTATGATAAAATGTTATTAATAATTTAATATATATATATATATATTATGTTTAAAGCATATGATCAATTAAATTTTTATTTTTAAGATTAAACTTTTATTTTATAAATTATAATCACATTATCTTATATATAATTATATTAATAACATATGATCAAACAAATTACAAATATTCATATTTAAAATTAACATTTTATGTTATAATTTATAAATTATAATATGAAATTATTTCATATATGATATATAATTATATATAAATATTTTGTATAATATATAAAATTAATTTATATATATATTTTTTCAACCGGTTCGGTTCGGTCCGGTCCGATCCCGAAAACTACGGAACCAAAACCGGACCGGATCCGGCCGGTTTTCATAATATAGGAATCGGTTCCGGACCAAACTTGTTCAAAATCGGACCAACCGGTCTGGTTCGATCCGGTCCAGACCACTTTTCCGGTTTGCCAGTTTAAATTTACACCCCTAGTTCTAATAGACAACGGTAGCTCAGCAGACATTTTGTATTGAGAAGCATTCATCCAGATGGGGACCATGCTCGACTGTTTGTGTCCAGCTCCATCCTTGCTCAAGGGTTTTACCAGGGATATGCTCCAACTAGTTGGAGCCATCACCTTATCCATTTTGGCAGGAACGACCCCAAGAACGACAGCGGCTATGGTGGACTTCCTCGTAGTAAAAGCCTCCTCTTCCTACAACGCAATCTTGGGGCGACCAACTTTGAACCGCCTGAGGGCGGTGACATCCACCTATCACCTCAAGAAAAAATTCTCGACCCCCATAGGAGTGGGAGAGATACACAACGAACAGAAGCTAGTAAGGGAGTGTTACGCTCGTGAGCTGAAGCTCGATGTGGCAAAAGTCTAAATCCTCAGAGAAGGACCCAAGGCAGTGGCTCTGCCCCAGGCCTAGGTAGAATAAGGGACCATGAGGGCCACGAGCAACCCCTATATGAGAGGGAACAATTTTTTAAGAAAAATATATGGGTCCACGACTCCACCCAATCATGTAACTTGCGATCGTTTAAATGAAAGTATGATTTCACCCATGTTCGCTCTTGTCGTTAGAATATCGGGGCCACAAGCCCAGTCCCTTGGCTGGCCGCGATGCATTGGCTATGGGCCAAAGCCTTCCAAGCTCCCTATTTTACAGTCAATCTGGCACGATTCACATAACTCGACGACATTCACGCAATGCATGGTCGTGATGCATTGGCTAAAGGGCAAAGTCTCCCGAGCTTACCCCTTTAAAGCCAGTTGGGCACGAGTCCATGGACTTATCAACCTTCGTGCACCACATGCCCAGTCCCTTGGCTGGCCGCAATACATTGGATAAGGGGCAAAGTCTCCTGAGCTTACCCCTTCACAACCAATCGGGCATAAGTCCATGGACTTGCCGACCTTCGTGCACCACAAGCCCAATCCCTCGGCTGGCCGTGATACATTGGCTAAGGGCCAAAACTTCCCAAGCTTACCCCTTCACAGCCAGTCGAGCACAAGTCCTTGGACTTGTCGACATGAATGCACCACAAGCCCAGTTCCACGGTTGGCGCGATGCATTGGCTAAGGGCCAGAGTCTCCCGATCTCCCCCCTTTACAGCTAGTCGACACGAGTCACATAATGGTCGCGATGCATTGGCTAAAAGGCAAAGTCTCCTGAGTTTACCCCTTCACAGTTAGTAGAGCACAAGTCCATGGACTTGCCGACCTTTGTGCACCACAAACCAAGTCCCTTGGCTGGCCGCGATGCATTGGCTAAGTATCAGAACCTCCCGAGCTCCCCTCTTTACAGCCAGTTGGGCACAAGTCACAAAACTTGCCGACCTTGCGCAATGCATGGTTGTGATGCATTGGCTAAGGTGCAAAGCCTCCCGAGCTTACCCCTTCACAGCCAGTCGGGCACAAGTCCATGGACTTGCCGACCTTCGGGCACCACAAGCCTAGTCCCTTGGCTGGCTGCGAAGTATTGACTAAAGGCCAGAGCCTCCCGAGCTCCCCTCTTTACAGTCAGTTGGGCACAAGTCACATAACTCGTCGACCTTCGCGCAATGCATGGTTGCGATGCATTGGCTAAGGGGCAAAGCCTCCGGAGATTACCCCTTCACATCCAGTCTGGCACAAGTCCATGGACTTGCCGACCATCTTGCATCACAAGCCGCTATGGGCTCGACCACCAGAATGACAGCGAGACAACAAAGAAGGAAAATACAAAGGAGATGCAAGCACGAACGCAAACACAGAAAGAAAGCCAGCCTTGATTATAATTTTACATAAACAGACCCAAATTACAAATGTCCAAGATACAAAGGCTTGTGGGATGATATATAGGAAAAAGAAAAGCCTAAGAAGATGGGCGCGGATCTCCTGAAAAGTATGGGGTTCTCCCTGGTTTCCCAAGCTCCTTGACAAAAGCAAAGGCGAGGAGGTCTAGTTCCAAGGACTTTAGATCTAGGGTATCAAGGTCTACGTCGAGATTCAGGCGTATGAGGTCTCAAAACCGCTCGAGACCCTCCTTGTAACCATATCCCTAGGCAGCACCGCAGATGGCCTGAGCATGCCGAACCTGAGTCCTGACTTACTCGATGACGCTACTCCAAAGATAAAAAATCGTTTCGTTCGCATGTTGCAGCTCGACTGTGGAGTTGGGCCTCCCTCCGCTGCACTTCGCTCTTCTGGCGCTGAACCTCTCGGACCAAGGAAAAGTGTTTGAACGTGAGTTGGGAGTGTGGCCTGACGATCGTCTCTAGCTCCCGGTCCATTTGGCGCCTCTCCCCCTGGAGTGTGTGAACAACCTTTGAGAGTTCATCCGTTCTCCTCTCGTATTCGCCCAACTCATCATGAAGGCGTCGAGCCTCCCTGGAAGCATGGGCGTAAGCTACTTTGAGCTTGGCAAGCTCGTCCTTCAACCCGAACTTCTTCCTCTTGACTTACTGGACCTTGTCCCACAGCTTTTGATGGCTCTCCTGTAACTTGTCCATATTCTCCTGAAGCACCTCACACTCAACCCAGAAGGCCTCCATCTCCCTTTGGGCCTTCTGGACCTCATGGCGGGCCAGTATGGAAAGGGATCGGAGTGCCCGGAGCTCATCCTCGAGCTCCCTACGCTCGTCGACGATAATGCTGGCCAACTAATCCGCGGCCTGCATGGAAGGAAGACATTAAAGGCTTCAACCAAAACTAGAAACTCCTCGTGGTAAAAGTTAAGTGAGGACAAGAGTTATACATGCACAAAAAGAGGCCTCAGCTTTTTGGCCTCACGTTCGATAGCCTCGGTCCGAGCTTGAACAAAGTCCGGGCCCGGAGACTGACTAGGCCATGGACCAGCCTGGGAAGAGGATGCGCCAGTACCTATTAGGGGCAGCACTGGGAGCGGAGCGTCACCTATGGACTCCGGTGAAGGACCGGCGCCAAAGGCTCCTTCAGAAACGGACGCGATGGGCAGGGAAACCCCTACCCCCAAGGAAGTCCCTTCATCATTAGGGGACCCCCCGTCAAGTAGAGGAGCCACCTCGGGAAGGCCAAATAAGAGTCCACCTCTGGCCCAGGGGAGGATGGCGAGGGCAGTGGCAAGATCGAAGCGAAGCTGTCACTGAGATCCACGACGAAGGGGGAGCTTGGGCCAGCTTCCTCCTCATTTTCAATGTTCAGACCCCTGACGTCTGGAAGGATTAGAGGAATGGCACCTTCCTGGTTAGGGACCTTCGGGAGAGAGGAGGACATCAGAGACTCGATCGGAGACCGCGCATCCGGTGCCATCTCCCGGGCAAAAGCCTCCTCAAAGCAAAGATGGGTGTCAGCAGCGACGCCCATGCGGGTTGCAAGGTCGACAAAAGCAACCAAGAAGACGACCCAGAAGACTTCGCCATCTCCCTCCTCTTCGACGACAAAGGTAGGGGTCCCGCCCTAGGAAGAACCTTCTCTACTCCTGGATCCCCCATCGGCTTCTCGAGAGTGCCTTTCCCACGAAGCTTCCCTTTCCTCGGTGTGCACCACCTTTGGACGCTTACCTTTACCATGAACTGTTAGGCGAGGGAGGGTCCAACAAGAAGTCCCGACCAAGAACATACGAGCGGTTGGGAGTGGTGAGAAAACTCCTTATGTTGACATCTGACAGCACGACGTCAGTTTCCATGTCATAAGGGTGGGTCGACACCCAAGACAGCACGATAGCTAGCCTAGCCTCTTCCCTCTGGGATAGGTTGATGACCAAGCTCTTGGCTAATGGAACATAAGACCAGACGGCTTGGACGGGAAACTCCTGGTAGTCTTGTTCCCCTTCTGGGTATTCCCATCCCTAGCTCGAAACAAAGAAGAACCTTCGGGAATAGTCTTTGATGTGAGAATGGCGTGACTCCAGATTGGTGATGCGCCTCCCGGGTGTGCGAGACTGGAAACTACACACACTCCCCTCTAATCGAAACGCCCGGTACACTACCAGGAACTCCCTGGCCATCAAGTCGGGATATTCCTCCGAGCCGGAACTGAGGACCCTCCGATAGGTGATGCAACTCGCCACCAATAAGCACTAGGCATTCGGGTGGTGCTGAGCAGGGGCCAACCCCAAGAAGTCAAGCACATTACGAACGGGGCAGCAAAAAGGTAGCCGGAGCCCATTTGCAAACATCAGGGGATAAAAGGTCATGCGGCCCGCCATCCCATGGGCATCGACAGGAGCTTCGCGACGGTCAGGAACCTCCAACTTTACCATCGAATGAATGTTGTACTTCACATGAAATGCCCGAAGGTTGTCGGCGATGACCGACGAAACCTAGTCCTTTTTTATGAGGTGCAACAACTTGGAGGACGAAGAACCTTTTAGGGCCATGGCAACGAGAAGGGTTGAAGCAGTGAGGGATAGTGGAGAATGGATGAGAAACCGTGGAGCGAGAACACTGGGATGGATGGAAGACAGGGAAGGCTTCGAAGCAAAAAGCAAGGAAACAGGAAGTAAACGAATAATAAAAGGAGGAGAGAAGGAACAAATGGCGAAAGAGATGGGCTTATATAAGCTTGCCCGCAAATCAAGGAACAGTTTGATGTTACAGGTTGGTGAGCTCGGGAACTCCAGGCGGCACAGAACGGCAAGGACGTGGGAACCTGGTAACGGACGCGTGTGCTACACCAACCAAGAGGGGCTCTAGGTGTAAGCAAATGTAACCTACACGCCGTAACCATCAAAGATGAGAGAGCATCGAGAGTCCAAACAGCAGGGAAACCAGGAGTTAATGATAGGGACAGGTGGCCTCGGGAAGCCCAAACAACAAGGGATGGTGCGGTACGGAGGAACCCTGAGCAAGCAACGTCAGCATTAATGATGACCCCAGTGCAACGACCGATGTCAACACCAATGATGGCCCCTGCGCACGTGATGGCCTTCTTGCTAAGTGCAAGGGAACCAAAGACTTCATCAAAGACCGAGAGGTAAGCACTGGGCAGGCAGCAGATGAGGCCATCCCGCTAAGTGCAGGGGACATAAGGTTTATAGGAAATTCCCACCACACTCGTGTGCTAGGAATTCGCAGAGTACTGTGAGGGGAGAAATCCCCAGATGCCCAGGAGGTGGCTTAGGCTGGGGCCCGGGCCCAGGCTCGAGAGTCACAATGGGTTGGGATGGCGCAGAAGGCCTAGGGAGAAGAAGGTAAAGTTGGGGTCCTGGGAAGAAAACTGAAGACCATACAATTTGACACACTGACCAAGGAGCCGCTGGTTCTGGCATGGCAGGGTGGGCAGACACGCGGAGTGGCTAACCATCAGGACGCCCAGATCCTGACAGGTCAGCCGAATGGCGCTAAAGGACAGGGGAACCCGTCTGAAGCCATGCCGCATTTAATGGAAGCAAGAACGGGTCTGACCAAGGCCACGCCGCATTTAATGACATTGGAGCAGGCATGCATGGTAGGACCACGCCGCATTCAATGCGTCCTAGAGGACGACACGAAACACAGAAGCCCTCCTGAGTGCTAGCAACAACTCTGGCCAGGCCAGGCAGGATTGGTGGGAGGCAGGAGATGGGCAGGGATGTGCGATCCTAGTACGGAACCATCCACATGTCATTATCACCTCAGGTCCCGTCTTGGCAGGTATAAATACCCCTCACTCCGCCGAGAGGGGGGTTATTCTCTCACACTTGAATATTGTTTGCTATCTCATTCTAGCCTCAATTTCTTCTTCTTCTTCCTCAACCTTAGACTAACTTGAGCGTCAAATGTATCACGGCCCCCGTTCTCCTCCTTGCAGGGAAGAGCTTGAGCGCTACTAGCATAGTGTGGCCTAGGCACGCGAAACACGATATATATATTTATTAAGAATTCTATTTAAACAAAAATTCTAACTATAAACACACTATTTATAATTATAAGATTAAAAAATGAAAAATGAAAAAAATTTTAAAAAAATAAATAATTTCTTATTTTACTTGATGTGACAAGTTTCTATATAGTGATTAACGTTGCGTTTAGGTAGTGAGGTGATCTCAGATATGCTATAAATAGTAGTGAAAAAGTAATGCTAGAATATTGAATAGTAGTGAATAATAGTGAAAAGTATGTAAAAAATAATAATAAAATAATGAAGAAATACTCCACTACCCAAACTAGCCCTAAAGTTCTGTTTGGTAACACAATTGTTCTAAAGTATTCTCAGATATTTTCTTTTCAACCATCACTCAAACACAAAATATATACTTTCGATTTCAAATCTATAATTTTTTCATCCAATAAGTATTATAATCTGATTATTACAACTTTTATAAACTCTAAAAAACATACAAAAAATAATACTTCTTTTTCAAATTTTAAAATAAAAATAATATTAAAAAAATATATTCAAATAATTTTATAACTTTATAACATTTTTATTCGATATTTTCTTTCTTCTTTTTCAAAAACTAATAAAACATCTTAATTCAAACAATTTTATTAGTATTCACATATATTCATATTGATCTAAATATCCAAATGGGTTCTAAGTGGGTTTGTACGAGGATTGTTAATGCTCCTAAGGGTGGTAGATGGACGAGTATTAACACTACAAGAAAACTATTTATTTGTGGCTAATTATTTCCTATGAAATAATTATTTTTTATTAAAATGAGTCTGTTTTTCTCACAAATAATTCGTCACAAATGTTCATTTTTCTTATAGTGATTTTGGACAAGAACAATACCCCAATTGATATAAAGTGCACATGTTCTCTTCTCTCTTTAGACATAAAGAGAAAGGAAGAGATTAGAGGTTGATACCCTCCATCATATAGAATTCAAATGTTTAAGATGGATTACTAAGCGACATATGAATGCATGCATGCCAAGTACTTGAATTAAAGCTAATCGAAGGCATAGTAGTATTGTCGTGGTAAAGGCCCGATCGATCGTTGCTAATCGTATTAACTCCTCTTATAATTAATTCATGCGTACGTGTATATATATATATATATATATATATATTTGCTGGTAACTACTTACCAGCAACGGAATTTGGCCCAAATGAACATGAGTTCCTTTTTTACAACTCCAAACTAGCTCTCTCTCTCTCTCTGAGGTACAAAACTTTCGGTTGGTGAAAAGTGTAAGATATTTTGTAAGGGAGTTTTCGTGTTCTTGAACTTGTTTTGTGTCCTGTCCAACGTTTTGGGTGGTCATATATATACTAGCAGTAGGTAACGTCTAAGGGACGTTTGCCTAATCTTTTTTTTAATTTTTTCTAGTGATTGATGAAGTGTTTTTTTAATAATTTTGTAAATTTTTTATTTTTTTTAAATGTTTATGATGATTAAAAAAATACATGACAAAAAGAAAATAAAAATAAAAAAATGAAATACACATTCAAGACATATTTTTAGGCTACTTCTTCATTAGTTGTAGCAGTTCTTTTTAGTTAATTAAGAATATTATCATATTTAAATTATGTTAAAACTCTAATTATTTATATTGTTATACTTTTTTAAAAATATTTAATAAAATTTCATCATTTATTTAATATTCAGTAAAACTTTATCTTTTATTTAATGATGAGAAATTAGTATTTTATAAATTGAAGTTAATTTTAAGTGTATGATATAATATTTAAAATTTAATTATCTATTTTATGTTAGTTTAAATCAATATTTAAACTTCTACCATTAGATTAAATATGAAGATTAAAGATGAGGGTTAGAATTTAAAACTCAAAAACTAATATTTTTTTCTACTTTTCTTTTTTTCCTCTCTCATTTCTACTGTTCATAATTACTGTTTATAAACAGTAGCAAACGGCAAAAAATTATGTCAAAAAAATTACTATTCATTCATCTATAAACAGTAAATACTGTTCATACTTACTGTTTATAATAAGTAGCAAACGAAAAAAACTTTTTTACTATTTATTACTGTTCATTTATGAACAGTAATAATTTATAAGCACTTTTAAGTATAGGCCGTGATATAAGCGCTTTTTAAGTATAGGCCGTGATATAGGGACTGATGGGCTGTGCTTGAAACTTTTGTGGGGTTTAGATCGAAGAAACCGACTCGACTACTGATCGTGATCATCGCATCCATGACGGTCGAGAATTATAACATGTAACATTGACAGTGTGTACGTGTACATGCAGGATCGTTGAGATTTCACATTCATCATGTTTAAGTACATGCATGCATGCTTAATTAGTGAGTAGAGTTTAATTCATGCATGCATGCAAACCATCTTCAGTACTTTTCTAATTCGTTTTCTCTATCTAAATCCAAAATGGTAACAGAAAATACCTCCTATGAGTATATATACGAGATGAGATCATGAGATAAGATGAAAGTTAAAAATTAAAAATTAAAAGTTGAATAAAATATTATTAGAATATAATTTGTTAATATTAGCTAATTTTGTTTTAAGATTTAAAAAAATTGAATTTTTTATTATATTTTGTTTGAAAATTTATAAAAATTGTAATGATTAGATGAAATAAAATAGTTTGTGTTGTGTAACCAAAACAAGGCAAAACACATCATAAAGTTTAAGATAATTTAAAATTACTGCGCTAATTCACAAATTTTTATGATCTCTTCATGTACGTGGCATATACTTTAATTTGTCTCTATATATAACAACATATATAAAACATATGAACAGGTATTTATGATAACATGACCAGCTTGATCATGATCTGCTCATGCATAATAATTCTTGGCCTATTACAAAAAGTGCTGCTATAGCCACAAATAAATTATATAAAAATAATCTTACAAACTGGCGTGGTTTCATCTGATCATTTAGATCTACTTTACAATTCAAATAATTTTATAATCTGACAAACCACATCAAGCCACGTCATTTGTAAAATTACTTTTGTATAATCCCTCTATGGCTAGAGTATATATTTTCCTTAACGTCCCTTAACGCAATTATTTGAGTTTTAAATGAAAAGTAGTGTCTTTTCTCTTCTTAATAACTTTAAATTAACATATATATATATATATATATATATATATAATATAGTTCAAAACTAATAATAAATGAGTAATGCTACATGTAGTCATGGAGTGCGCAAATGTCATGCAGTCGCTTTGAAAAAGAGTGGAGTCTACTATTAAAAAATTAATTTTTTTTCATGTAGATCCCATATTTATTCACTTATTTTAAAGTAATTGCACGACGTTTACGCACTCACGACTGCAACTATCATTTCTGATAATAAATATGCATACAAATTATTTTCGCTCTCAAACTTTCAAAAACTAATATTTTTCAGTACCCTCTCGTTAAATCCAACCGCCAAAATTATGCAACGTCTCATATATTTTATAATCCATCTTAACAATAGGAGTTGGATCATGAAGGTGCAGAGAATAAATTTTTCGAAATTGAAATGTGTATTAAGTTTTAGTAGTTTAGGGTGTAAAGTACAAAATCTTGATAGTTTGAGAATGCAAAGTGTATTTTTCCATAAACAGTACTATTATTATCTCGATTACTTATTTGAGGTTTTTTTTTTCTTTATTTCGTATCCTTATATCCTTATAAATTATATGATTAAGTTCACATTAATTTTTTAGAATATTATAAGTAATTTAACTCAAGCAAACCTGTCAAAATAATACTCCGGATTGAAAACATACTAAAGAAGAATATTTTATTACTCCATTGATATGATCACGCAATCTTAATAATGAAAAAGTCCTTATTATTCCATTGTCACTAAAGAAGTATTTAAGTTGTGTTTGGGTAGTGAGATGATCTCAGATATTCTGTGAATAGTAGTAAAAAAGTAATAAAAAAATAATTATAAAATATTAAATAGTAGTGAAAAATATATAAAAAAATAAAAAATAATAATGAATACTCCACTATCCAAATTAACCCTTAGGCCTTCGCTAAAACCAATGGTATATAAATAAAAGTGGATTTTATTTTTTAAAATAAGAAATTAACCCCAATAACTATATTTATTTTTATATAAAATAAATAAATAAGATTTGAAGGGTTAATTTCTAACTCAAGATGATCTTTTTATCTTTTTCATTTTCTTGACCCGTAAGTTTCTTATTTGTTATGGGTACCGGTTTGTATATTATTGATGGTCGAGAATGACTGTGGTCTTAGCAATGGGCCGCTAATTCGGATTCTGTGGCTGACAGCAGTGGTGGTCCAGGTCGGGCCCTGACACAAGCTCCACCAACTTTGGTTCGTCACTCAACTTAGAAGTGTGTATTGATATTCTTGCCAATAGCAAATTAAAAAAAATAAACAAAACATAAGATCTTATTTTTGTGCGTTCTTCTATCACGTATCTTAATGCTAAACCTTAAACTTATAAGCATAATTATAAGAAGTTATACCAAATACATAAAATATAATGTCTTGAGTAACCATATTTTGATGGGACACCATGGTTTTTTTTTCCTACTTCATTTTTCTAGTCATTGTCCTTAAATCTTTTTGAGTACTACCGAGGGGGTAAAATACTTAGGCCCAAAATCAGCCCAGCCCACAAGGCCACTACTAAGGAATAAGAGGGGAAGTAGAGAGATAAGGGAGAAAGGGGTGTCAGAGGACAGGAAGAGGGTGTCAGGAAAATGGGACAGTGTCAAGAGAAAGTGAAAAAGGAAGAGATGCTTAGACACACAAAGTAGACATCTCTCACCAATTATTGAGGCGCATGCGGGAAGAGAATAAAATAAAAGGGGAGGTCCAGACGACTTCAATGGGATTCTTCTTCGACTTCTTTTTCAACCACTGGAGGGAGAGCTCTAGAGAAAACATCTTTCCCAGCAAGTAGATCTTCAGCTCTTATGTACAATAAAAAATGAGAGGCTATAAGAGACTATAAATAATCATATTATAGTGGATCTTTTTCTCCCCAAACACCCATGGACGTAGGTAACATGTCGGACTGCGTAAATTTATGTGTTCATTTCTCTCTATTTACTCTGCACTTGTTTTATATCCACTGTCATGAATGTATGCACCGACACTGTATAGCCATACCGGACCACTACTAAGGGCTCTAAACAACACCGATCGAGACTCAAATCATCTTAACGGATCAGGGATGTCTCTTTCTCTCCTTTCGGCTTGTTGTGCGATTTTTCATGCATCAACAACTACCATTTTGAATAAGTAAATTTCATCAAACATGGAAACAACTCCACAACACTTGAAAGTAGTGCTATTATTTAATTTAAAAGATCAGAAAAGATGATACGTAGAAAAGATTAATTATGTATATATTATTCATCCAGAGTATTACATAATTTTATATTGTTAATAACTAATGATTATTATATACTTAAATGATAGAGAGCTAAAAGTGTGGAAGCATCTTACTTTAGAGTTAATATTACCTCATGATGAGTAATTCTTAGGTAGTTTTCAACTATAAACATCTAGTATTTTCATATTATCGTCAATTAAAATCGACATTTTAAAAGTGTTTAAACCTTAGGATGAAACGGCACCGTTTGGCTTAGGCCAAGCTGTGCCGTTTCATTTAGTTTTTTTTTTAAACTACAGACCCTAAACGACGTAGTTTCAATTATTTAAGTGAAACGGCGTCGTTTTAGATAAGTATAATTTAAAAAAATATATATACGTATGGGGTCGGCCGGTTCATCGGTTTAACACAGGATCAAATCAATGCTGAACCGACCCACGTTGGTTTTGAAGAAATTGTACCACTGGCCGATTGCCCTACCAACTGCAACATTCAAAAAATTGATACATAATATTGGAATGTAATGGCTCAAGGGTCTTTCATAATGAACAATTGAAGATTTATATATCTACGAGGGGAAGTCAATTATTATCTGAATTGTACTATTTTTCCTTCGCTAACGTTTTTCCCATAGGATTTTACTTTGCAAGGTTTTAATGAGACAATCCTAAAACATTCAAAGACACATTAGAATGTTGTACTCTTTTCTTTTGCCACAAGTTTTTTCTACTTTTTCTTTGGCAAGTTTTTAACGAGGCATATTCTTTGTGTATGGTCATCCAATAGGAAGTGTTATAAATTCATGGAATGTATTTGATGTATGACCATTAGAATTCTTCCATATTCATGTATCTTTATTTTTCATGTTTATGTATCTCTTTGATTTATGTATTGTTATTCTCTAAATTTATGTACTCATTTAATATTATATATCATCCATGCCTATAAAAATGTGTATTGAGGAGTATTTGTAGTAGACTTACAACAAAGAAGTTGAGAGAAATAATATTTAGTTCTTGAAGAATTAATTCTAGATATTGTGGTCTTTCAATTCTCTTACTACTTTTCTTTAGTTTTACGATAATTTTTTAATATTATTATTATTTTGAGATTTGAAAATGTTGAGTCTTTTATTATATTTTATATAAAAATTAAAAAAAATTATAATAATGAGATAAAATGAGATGAGATTGAAACATTTATCTATACCGAGAATTCAAACGAACTTTCCGGCGTCTTCAATTAGCAATTGTCGTGTTGCTGCTGTCCAACTAACCTTGTTGTGTTGTTGATTTTGGTATCATAACTCGTGCGAAAGAAGTAGGCATGCTCTTATTTTGTCATGCTTTCCAGTGACCCTACGTGGGCCGAATTCATTATTTACCTAACCCCAGCCCCAATCATTTATTTGAGTCAAGAAAAAAATATATATGTTAGTCTATGAGATAGATTTATTTTTTTTAATAAAAATCGAGACGTCTGCATATAAATTTATATATGAAAAAAAAAACTATACAATGACGTTATTTAATATAATATTTTAAATTTATTTTAAAATACAAGTTTTATAATATAATATATTATTGAGAAAACATTATTATATAAGATTTATGCGATGATTAAATATTTCCTATTTTATAAACTGAAGATAGACAATCTTTGAATGTAATGATAGTAAATATTGTTCATAAACAGTGTGAATTTTATTATCGATAAATAATAATTAAAAAAAAAAAAATCTTAGATCCGCGAGTGCGGGGATAACTTTGAATGCATAATCTGTACTGGCCAGAAGAACTCTATCGGCAAGTCAACATTCGTCGGTCAACACGGCACTCTCCAATTCGTCAAGAGGCCAGAGTTACTTTACCAACTGCCACATCGAGATGAAGCCATGCAATGATACAAACTATAAGTAGACAAATTTCATACGAATTCTTACTAAAAAAAAATAAGGTGTTTAATAATAAAAATATTTCATCTCATTTTATTTTATATTATTTTGATAATTTTTTTAAAATTTTACATAAAATATAATAACTAATTTAATTTTTTAAAATTTTAAAATAATAATAATATTTTATTTAATTTTTAACTTTATCTCAATTTCATTTTATTTTAATTTATTATCAAATCACACCTAAATCTTATTAGTAAAGAATAATTTTTTTTATAATTTTTTAAAAGAATAATTATTTCTCATCTATTAAGCCGCTACTGCCAAGCTTTCTCGGATCAATTTCTTACCTCAGTGGCACAGTGCCGTTTCCCGTCTTGTTCCGAAGTTGCTGCCTGCCATTGCCCGGAGCTTGCGTCGACCGTGAAGATCAGCTGCCAGAAATGGATCCAACCAAAAAGAGCTCATCCGCCGTCTGCCACGTGGTGGCGATGCCATATCCCGCTCGAGGCCATATCAACCCCATGATGAACCTTTGCAAGCAACTAGTTTTGAAAAGCCCATCCATCCTCGTCACCTTCGTCGTCACCGAGGAGTGGCTCGGCTTCATCGGCGAAGAACCTAAGCCGGCTAACATACGCTACGCCACGATACCCAACGTCATACCCTCCGAGCATGGTCGTGCTAAATATTTTCCCCGCTTCTTTCAGGCCATCAATACAAAGATGGAAGCTCCCTTTGAGGAGCTGCTGGACCGGCTTGAGCATCCGGTGAGTGCCATAGTGGCCGATACTTATTTGATTTGGGTCGTCAGACTGGGGAACCGGAGGAATATTCCGGTGGCTTCATTAATGACCATGTCCGCGACGGTGTTCTCGGTGCTTCACCACTTCGAGCTCATAGTGCAGAACGGCCATTTCCCGGTTGAACTGTCAGGTGAGATGCTTCCAAAACCTCTTTCTCTATCAAATTTTGCCCTGCCTGCGTGCCTTGTGGATTAGAGAATGGACCAGACACCGCTCACCGGTTGATACGAAGCTTTACACTCAGTTCAGAATTTGGACTACTTCAGTCTAATTTTAAGCTAAATCTAACATTCAAACACCTAACACTAAAATTATTAAACTCATTTCAACTCAAAAATTTTTTACACATAAGTTCCACAATATTTTTCAACTCAATATTTCTTTATACGCATGATCTATAATCTTTTTCAACTTCTTATAAATACATCTAAACTAATGTTAATATCTAAACTAATCTTAGATGAACCCTACAAAACTTACTCTCCAATATCAATTCACTATTATTCATAAAGAACTCAACTCATTTCAACATTCAAACGGCGCCTTAAACTTTTCCCATATAGATTATGCATTATCTTTTTCCCTTGGTTTAAAGGTAATTGAAAGTTTTATTTTGTGTCAATGGGAAAGATTAATTTCGTCAAAATATAACACCAGGTTCAATTCATTATCAATTTAGATAGAAAAATTGTACTCATCATCTTGGTGAATAACAGAGCATCTCTTGTTCTACCTATTATAAAGATCATATGGGAAGTAATTAAATCTTGTACTTCATGTGACACAGATGTGTCATATGTGAGAATTTATGTCACTCTGAACCGAGGGAAATGTAACAAGAAGAAGATAATTGTTAATATGTTTTTGAAAAATAACAAATTCCGGCCAAATATAGTCAATGACTCAATTGGTATGGCCCGTTATGGAGTTGACACTTAAGATTTCCATTCCTTCAATATTTGTTATGGGTTTGATATGCATGCGCAATCATAAATTTCAATAAAACCTAGTTAGCATCATGCATCCTCAATAAAGAATCTCAAACTTGTGGATTTCATACAGCTAGAACAAAAATTTGTCTGTACTTAACCCAATAGTTGAATAAAGATAATCTTCTTTCTATAGGTTTTTGAAATTTTTCATTACAACTTCTAGCTAATAGCTTTCTTTGTCTTTTTGTGATGTGTTTGATTAAGAACGGGGAGACGAGCTTGTTGACTACATCCCCGGAGTCCCTACAACACGCCTTGCAGATCTTCCTACCTTTTTCTCTGGAGATGGGCTTACAGTCTTGCCTCTTATTCGGGATTGTATTTTGTCTGTGCCAAAAGCACAATATCTACTATTCACTTCCGTCCACGAGCTTGAAACTCAAGTCATTGATACTTTAAGAGCAAAACTTTCAATTCCCGTCTACCCCATTGGCCCTTCCATACCCTACTTAGAACTTCAAGACAATGCCTCCGGCTTCGATGACAACATCAATGGTGTAAACTATTTCCACTGGCTAGATTCTCAACCTAATCGTTCTGTCTTGTACATCTCATTTGGAAGTTTCTACTCAGTCTCAGATGCTCAAATGGATGAGATTGTTGGTGGCGTGAGGGACAGTGGTATTAGGTGCTTGTGGGTGTCCAGGGGGAACACTGCTAGGTTTAAAGATGGTTGTAGTGATATGGGGTTTGTGGTACCCTGGTGTGACCAATTGAAGGTTTTGTGCCACTCCTCCATAGGAGGGTTTTGGACACACTGTGGATGGAATTCCACATTAGAGGGTGTTTTTGCTGGTCTTCCAATGCTTACTACACCCATATTTTTTGATCAAGTCCCAAACTGTAAAGGAATTGTGGAAGACTGGAAAATTGGATGGAGGATTAAGAAAGATGTGAAATCTGAAAATTTGGTGACAAGAGGAGAGATTTCAGATCTCGTGAAGAGGTTTATGAATCAAGAAAACAATGAGGAGCTCGAACTGAGGAAACGAGCGGAAGAACTTCAAGATGCATGTCACAAAGCAATTGCTGAAGGTGGATCAACTGAAAAAAATCTTCAAGCTTTTATCAGGGACATTACAAGAGGCCAATCTTGATGATTTGTATGACAAATTGTCATGTGTTGTATTTTGCAATTACTTGATTTTTGTAGCATATGTTTGTAGTTTGAATAACTACTTCATATGCTAAATCTTCTACCATTAGTAAGGACTATCAATAATTTAAAAAGGTACCAATCCCTTATTAAAGTACAATTATGTTAATTTGAATCATGGAGACTCCTTATTCTTCCTGAGATCTTGAAAAGTAAAATTGAATCTATCACACAAAAAATGCATGAGAAAATATATACAATGAAATAATTGACTGTCTCGCTGGAAATTTGTTCTGGCCAGTTTCGTTCTATACATACTAAGAAATTAAACTGAATTATTTATAATTGAATGTATGAAACCCATATTAGTTGGGATTCATCGATTGACTTATATATATATGTATATATATATATATATATATATATATATATATATATATTGAAAGTAATAAACTTGCATATCGAAATGAAAGCGGCTTGGCAAGTAGCAGACATGCTACTTGATGGTTTTCGATGGTGCTGCATTGCCAATGCGTCATAAGATTTTATTTGCTTGCATAGGTTTGGGCATTTAAGGTACTGTACGTACGTAGTGTTCAAAATAGAAAATAGTTTGAGAGTCTCTTTCCATGTTTTTTCGTGGTCGCAACCATGCATTGCTTTGTTATTCTCAAATAGTAGTTTCGTGTCCAACTATTCAGGTTCTAGAAGGCATATTGCAGCAATTCATATGAGCAGAGCCACATAAGTCTCGTGTCAAAATATTCTTATTACTCCATTTAAATTATCTCGCACTCTTAATAATCAAAATTTTACCCTCAATAACTATATACCTTTACATAAAAATACAAAAAAATAAAAACACAAAATAAATAGAGATGTTAGATATACACATAAATTTTATCTAAGAAAATTTATACATTTACGTGATATAATATAATATATCATATATATTTTATAATAAAAAAATTAATGAATCATATTAAACTAAGTCAACGTATAAATTTTAGAGTAATAATTTATCCATGTCTCAAATATACAAATCTCTTGCTAAAAAGAAAAATTGTACCATAAAAAAGTATAAAAAAATTATTTTTAATAAGATCCACTTTTTTACAAATAAAACGTGACATTTTAAATTTATATCTAGTATTCATCTAAATTTTACGCATAGACTAAACATTTGACAAAACCAAAAATTTTAATTTAAATATTTTGTTTTATCCCATAAATATTATAACATGCTGAATTCGGACCCTGTGGTTGTACAGGTCCATCGTAGGGCTGTGCAAACTTTCAAAAATTTCGATTCCGTCTGACCTCCGCTCCGACCTCCTCTCCGACTCCGCCTTTTTTTTATTTTTTAAAAGAAAAATTCAGACATCGTACATCTGGATTTAAAAAAGATCAAAAGGGGGGTCCAAAACTTAGGACCCCCTTTTTTAAAGTACCAAAGTTTTCATTTAAATTATGGAGTTTCTAGACAATAGACTTCTAAAATTTAGATCTTCATTTTCTTCAAATCTGAAATAAAATTTAATGACGGCAATGAAGTCTAAAATCAACAAAAATAAATAAAATTAGACTAAAGTTTAAAGTTAAGAAGTGATAAAATATATTAAATTTGCAAGTCATCAAGGACTGCGTAGACTGTAAATGTAATTTGTGTTTCAAATGACATTGAGATGTAACATTTCATTTGGGATATTAATGCAATATGATTCAGTTTTTATTTTTATCGTATTGTTTTTTTATAATACACACACACAAGATATGTCAACAGGTTTAGATCGGCTCACTCACACGAGCGATCGCCTCTAGCGCTTAAGTAGCGAGTAGAGATGAGACATTGTGTCCCTAGGTACTTGTCCAAAGGGATAAGTTGGTTGATACAAAACTAAGTCGCCTTAGTGGGAGCTAAGATGAGGTCCATTGATAGGACTATGCATGAGTTACCCCACCATCTATGTAGCCTGTAGTTAGCCAGATGCGAGTTCCTTTTTTACGCCTTGGAGGCGTGCAAATAGAGGAATTCGGGTTAGACACTTAAGGAGCGGCTAGACCAAGATCTGTACGGTGTTGATATAGACATATACTCTTTAAGAAAGAGAAATCTACCGTAGCATGTGTTTCATATTATATGTACTTATACGACCATATGAGTAAGTGAGTAAAATGTTTCCCTCTTTCTCACTGTGTGAGTCTCATTTTTTTTAAATGTTCTTTACTTTTAACTATGTCACGAAATGGAGGTTGTGATCTCTGCTACTTTGGCATACTGTCTATGGCCATAATTGATACGGTCTAAAGAGGCATTGTTGGGAAAGCGGTTCAACCTAAATTGAGTGATATGAGTGCAAAGGGAAGACTCTTCGATATTGTATCTTTGATAATATTTGCTGACGTCAAACAATGACGCTACATCTTGGTAGTGGCTAAAGGTGTGAACGCATTGAAATGATTTGGAGGTAGTCAATCATTGTTCTGAGTTTTTTAACTCAAGAGGGTTCGAAAATGCTTGATCTTGATGCGATCGAATGAGTCTAGGACATGACCAGACACTTTATGGATGTTACTATACTGGTCTTCTTTGTAAGAGATTTGGTATATGTACTCCCACCTTTCTACAGATGTTCTTGGTGGTTGCACGGCCTATTTATTTATATGAACAAGATTGAAAACATTAGAGAGATGCAGACCTGGGATCATGTCCACTGTGTGCGAGTGGGAGATGTTAGATGGAGGGGCGCCCACATGGGGCTGACCCCCTCCTTAACTGCAGTGTAAAGCATTAAGTCATGCGTTACTGACATTCAATATGACAATTGAAGGCTAGCCTTTAAGGCCAGCCGTGTGTAGGAGGACTATATATAGTCCTCCTCAATTAGTTTTTGGAACCATCTGAAATATGCAAAAACTCTCTTTTTATTCTCTCTTGATAAGATATTTAGGTTGTGGATTTGTTAAATGTTGCTCTAGTTTTATACTATATAGTACACTTCACTACTAAGAGGAAACGTTGAAGATTTCTCAATCTGGAGAAACTTGTGGAGCAATTTTATAAGCTGAGCTTGAGATATTTTTCTGCTATGTTTTCTAACAAGAAAGATGTGAGATTTCCAAGCTCTTAAAGAGGTTTATGGATCAAGAAAGCAACGAGGGACTCAAACTGAGGATGCGAGCAAAAGTACTTCAAGAGGCCTGTCAAAGTGCAATTGCCGAAGGTGGATCAACTCAAAATTATCTTGATATATGCCTTCATCACGGACATTTCAAGAAGACACTTTTTATCACTTTGTAATATGTAATTGTGTTTTGTGATTGCTTGATTTAGAGCTTGTGTTTGTTGTTTGAGCTAATTCATATATATGCTTAATCTTTTGCCACAAGTATCAATAATACTACCACTTATCAGATACAACAGGGGAGGAGGGTTGGTCGTAGCTTAGATTGGCAAGCAATTCCGGACACATCATAAATATCATAATTTTAATTTCCAACTAATATTTCTCTAAGAATCGGAGATAATTTGTAGCTCTCTTTCCAGGATCATACGAGCATATGCCTCTTTTTATATATATATATTGAGGTGATTAGATGAGTTATATTTATGAGAGGCTTTGATCTTTACTCAAGTAGCCTTACCATTGTCGTATTATTAAATTTACATTAAACGTGGAAACAACTACAACACACACTAAAATAATAGTGCTATTATTTAATTTAAACAAAAAACAGAAAAAAAATGATAGGCAGATTAAATTAATTAATGATACCTAATATTCCATTCTATTATATATATAATATGTATAAATGATGATAGAGTTAAAACTACTGCCGACTCATCCCACCTGCCATTATACCATATAATATATATTCAAGTTAATTACCTTGATCAGTGGCTCAGTACCGGCTTGTTCCTGAGTTGCCCGGAGCTTGCGTCAACGTTGACGATCAGCTGCCAGAAATGGATCCGACCAAAACATATTCATCCGCCGTCTGCCGCCTGGTGGCGATGCCCTATCCCGGTCGAGGCCACATCAACCCCATGATGAACCTTTGCAAGCAACTAGTTTTGAAAAGCCCATCCATCCTCGTCACCTTCGTCGTCACCGAGGAGTGGCTTGGCATCATCGGCGAACAAACCAAGCCAGCTAACATACGCTTCGCCACGATACCCAACGTCATACCTTCCGAGCGTGTTCGTGCTAAAGATTTTCCCGGATTCCTTGAGGCCATCAGCACGAAGATGGAAGCGCCCTTTGAGGAGCTACTGGACCGGCTTGAACATCCGGTGACTGCCATAGTGGCCGATACTTATTTGGTATGGGCCGTCGAAGTAGGGAACCGGAGGAATATTCCGGTGGCGTCACTAATGACCATGTCCGCGACGGTGTTCTCGGCGGTTCACCATCTTCAGCTCCTCGTGCAGAACGGGCATTTCCCGGTTGAACTGTCAGGTCAGTTTCTTCCTAAACCTCTTTCTCAATCAAATATTTTCATGCCTGCGTGACTGCTAGATTACAGATGGCCCTGTAGGTAAGACGCTTGCCAATTGTTTTTCCGATATAGATACGCAGTATTTCTTTTCCCTTGGATAAGGTAATTGAAAGTTCTTATTTTGGGTCAGTGAAAACGATATAAATTCATCGAAAGATCATAACATGACCAGGTTCAATCAATTCAAACATCAAAGGAACAAGGTGGTGGTAGTTTAGTACTAGTGTTCTGTCATTAGCAGACAAAAGAAAACACCATTTGAATGAAAGATGTTTTCAGGTCATTTTATACCTCTCTGAACCAAGAAGAAACGTAACAAGATGAAGGAGATTCATTGATAATGTCTATGAAAAACGACAAAACCCAATGGTATGACCGGGCCGTTATACAATTACACCATAATTTCCATTCCTTCAGTGCATGTTTGTAGTGTTTGGTATGCGTGATCATAAATTTCTAAAATGCATCATCCATCGCTGGTAAAGAATCTTAAGCTAAAAAGAAAATTTGTCTGTACATATCCCCATAGAGGCATAAACATGATCTTGTTTCCGTTGGAATTTTCTAAATTTGTCATTACAACATCTAACAAGAAGGTTTCCCCTAGCTAAGTTTTCACTAACATTGCTTTCTCTACGTGTCTTTGCCTCGTGTCTGATTGAGGACGGGGAGACGAGCTTGTGGACTACATCCCTGGAGTCCCAGCTATGGGTCTTGCAGATCTTCCTGCCTTTTCATCTGGAAATGGATTAAAAGTCAAGTCTCTTAGCTGGAAATGTATTTCGTTGGTGCCCAAAGCGCAGTGTCTGCTATTCACTTGTGTCCATGAGCTTGAACCTCAAGTCTTTGACACTTTAAGAGCAGAATTTCCAATCCCCATCTACCCCATTGGCCCTTCCATACCCTACTTAGAACTTCGAGACAATGCCTCCGGCTCCGATGGTAACGTCAATGGTGTAAACTATTTCCACTGGCTAGATTCTCAACCTATCCGTTCTGTCTTGTACATCTCATTTGGAAGTTTCTACTCAGTCTCAGATGCTCAAATGGATGAAATTGTTGGTGGTGTGCGAGATAGTGGTGTTAGGTGCTTGTGGGTATCAAGGGGGAACAATGCTAGGTTTAAGGATGGTTGTGGGGATATGGGTTTGGTGGTACCGTGGTGTGACCAATTGAAGGTTTTGTGCCACTCTTCCATAGGAGGGTTTTGGACACACTGTGGATGGAATTCCACATTAGAGGGTGTTTTTGCTGGTCTTCCAATGCTTACTTTTCCCATATTGTTTGATCAATTTCCAAACAGTAAACAAATTGTAGAAGATTGGAAAGTTGGATGGAGGATTAAGAAAGATGTGAGATCTGAAGATTTAGTGACAAGAGGAGAGATTTCTGAGCTCTTAAAGAGGTTTATGGATCAAGAAAGTAACGAGGGGCTCAAACTGAGGATGCGAGCAAAAGAACTTCAAGAGGCCTGTCAAAGGGCAATTGCTGAAGGTGGATCAACTCAAAATTATCTTGATGCCTTCATCGCGGACATTTCAAGAAGCCAATCTTGAAACGTTTATCACTTTGTAATATGTAATTGTGTTTTGTGATTGCTTGATTTATAGCTTGTGTTTGTAGACGTTTGAGCTAATTCATATGCTTAATCTTTTGCCACAAGTATCAATAATACAACCACTTACCAGATACAACAGGGGAGGATGGTTGGTCGTAGCTTAGATTGGCAAGCAATTCCGGACGTCATAAATAGAAAAATTCTATGCATAAACCTCACACTCATGCACACCACTTAAAAATATGTAAATTTATTATTTTACCTCATGTTTAATAAAATATGAAATATGAAACATGATGATAAAAAAATAAAATCACATATTTTTTAAGTGGTGTACAGAGTGTGGGGTTTCTCATGTATAGCATAACGCTCATAAATATCATAATTTTCATTTCCAACTAATATTTCTCTAAAATTCAGAGATAATTTGTAACTCTCTTTTCAGGATCATACCAATTTATATATATATATATATATATATATATTGACGTGATTTGATATAGTACATTAGTTATATTTACGAGAGGTTTTGATCATTACTCAATTAGCCTTGCCATTGTCGTATTATTAAATTTACATCAAACGTGGAAAAAACTACAACACACACTAAAATAATAGTGCTATTATTTAATTAAAATAAAAAACAGAAAAAAAATTGATAGGCAGATTAAATTAATTAATGATACCTAATATTCCATTCTATTATATAATATGTATAAATGATGATAGAGTTAAAACTACTGCCGACTCATCCCACCTACCATTATACCATATAATATATTCACGTTTCGAGTATTTAATTTGTAGTGTAGCTCATCACATACATGTTATTTCTATGCATTTAGTATCTTCGAGATCGATGCTATTCATTTTGAATTAAACGAAGAGATCTTATCCGTAAATATATTAGTTTACCACTCATCATTCTCATATATCATATATTATATATAATTATTTTTATTTTATTTTTATTTTTATTTTTTTAATTTTATTCTTCTTAAATTAATTGAATTCTTCTACTCATCATTTATCTCTATACATTTGATAAGAGAAAAAATTAAAAATAAATATAGTGTATGATATGCATTGTGCAGTGATGATGAGTAGTCATTTACTTGGCTTAGAGAATCTATAACGCTCACCATCAACTTGTTCTACATGCATTAAATCCTCCATCACTCGAAACAAGCTCTTATAGCAGTGCATGCCTGGTACTCTGTTTTCATAAACGGTTTTTCTCTCTCTTTCAATAACCTGTTTCTTCTAATTAAATGGCTATAAAAATCAGTTTTGTTTTCTGAATGAGGCACTTGTTTCTACTTATATTGGGGAAGGGAAAGGGGAAGCAGGAATGCAGATAAAAATTAAGAGTTGGTCAGAGATGATTTTGAATGAAATATAAAATAGTAATAAGATATTGTTATAATATTATTTTTTAATATTATTATTATTTTAAGATTTAAAAAAATTAAATTGTTTATTATATTTTATGTGAAAATTTAAAAAAAATTATAATGATATGATGAGATGAGATAAAAAACTTTCTAAATCTAAACGGGCCTTATAAGCTTGGTTTGAGAGGATAATGACTGTAGGAATGCAGAGGAAAAAGAGCTAGTTTGGACAGTGAGATGAGATGAGATAATTTTAAATTAAAATTAAAAGTTAAATAAAATATTGTTAGAATATTATTTTTTAATATTTTTATTATTTTAAGATTTAAAAAAATTAAATTGTTTATTATATTTTATGTAAAAATTTGAAAAAATTATAATAATAAGATGTGATGAGATGAGATAAAATAAAACATTTTTATTATCCAAGTGGGACCACTTATCCACGTGTGACATCGTGCATTTCGTGAGCCTCAGGGAGCTTCGCACGGCTCGGGGAGAAAAAGAAAGTCAACACAGCCAAGAAGCTGGGCCTATTCTTCTCCCAGACCCGGAGAATATTCATCAAACACCTAGTACAGTCTGTTTCCGTTCAGGCATTACATGGATCCCGCCGGCGTTGAACCAACCGCAGTTTTCCACGTCGTGGCCATGCCTTTTCCATGTCAAGGCCACGTCAACGCCATGATGAGCCTATGCAAGTTGTTGTCTTCAAGATCAGCAAACCCCCTTCTCATCACCTTCGTCGTCACCGAAGAGTGGCTCGACTGCATCGGGTCCGAGCCCAAGCCGGAAAACATCCGCTTCGCCTCCATTCCTAACGTCGTAGAGCGCTCAAATTCCGTTGACTTTGGCGGCTTCAACGGAGCAGTCAAGACCAAAATGGAAACTCCTTTCGAGCAGCTCCTGGATCGGCTTGAACCACCTGTGGCTAGAATCTTAGCTGACTTTGAGTTGCAGTGGGCACTCGACTTCGGGATTCGAAGGAATATTCCGGTGGCGTCGCTTTGGACCATGTCAGCTGCTTTTTTCTCGGTGCTCCATCATTTCTATGTTTTCACACAAGATCGTCACTTGTCGGTTCACATTTTACGTAAGCACTTCGTATGTCGCGCGACTGTGCTTCCATTCATTTTCTATACTTTTAGCAACCTTTTTTAATTTACTGAGACTTTTTTTCCTGTAATTCTTGGAAAAAAAAAATTAAACTCTTAATTTTAATTAGTCTTTTAATTATAAACTGCACTTCATCGAACTTGATCGATAATAAAACTGTCTCCTCGAAGTCTCAACGAATCCCATTAACTCTAGATCTAGCGATCATCATTTGAGTCATCTATATTAATCAATTTTTTATATCAGTAAAATCATCTACAAATATAATTCAATAATCAAAAATAAATATTCATGACAAGTTATTTGATACGAAAATGATTATTTATGATGAATAATAATCATAATCAATGAAAATAAACTGATTTTAATAAAAATAATTTTTATAATATATAAACATTTTTTTTATAGCGGGTAAAGATTTAATTGCTAATGTACAATGTCATCCTACTTGATTATTGCTGTCTATATAAACGTGAGTAGCTCAACCCGGTTCATGATTAGTTTTGCAATTGCTGTTGTGATTTGGGAAGACAGATGTCACAGATCATGGAGATGAGCATTTGGATCAGATACCCGGAATCTCTTCAAAACATCTAGAAGATCTACGAACAGTTTTTCATGAAAATGATCCACGGGGCATGGAATCACTTTTGGGAAGCATTTCAAACGTGCCGAAAGCAAAACATCTTCTAGTTTATTCTGTATACGAGCTTGAACCCCAAGCTTTTGACACTCTGAAAGCAGTACTTCCTTTCCCTGTGTACCCAGTTGGCCCTGTCATACCTTACTTGGATCTTGAAGATGCTTCCTTTAAGAATGGCGAACCTGACTATCTAAAATGGTTGGATGCCCAACCCCAAGATTCTGTGCTGTACATCTCTCTGGGAAGTTTCTTTGTGGTATCAAGCACCCAAATGGATGAATTTGCCATAGCACTGCGTAATAGTGGTGTTAGATTCTTGTGGGTGGCTCGTGGAGAAGCATCTCGGTTGAAAGATAGCTGTGGTGATAAGGGTTTTGTGGTGCCTTGGTGTGAGCAATTGAAGGTTTTGTGTCATCCTTCTGTAGGAGGGTTTTGGTCACATTGTGGGTGGAATTCCACTCAAGAAGCTGTCTATGGAGGCGTTCCAATGCTTGCTTTCCCTCTGTTCTTGGATCAAGTTCCTAATTGCAGGTAGATTGTAGAGGACTGGAAGAGTGGGTGGAGTGTGAAAAGAGCAGAGGTGGGAAGCGAGATTTTGGTGGCAAAAGAAGATATATCAGAGCTTGTACAAAAGTTTATGGATCTTAAAAGCTCTGAAGGGAATGAAGTTAGGAAAAGGGCAAGAGAACTGAAAAGCATCTGTCGTCAAGCAATTACAAAAAGTAGCTCATCTTCTGCTAACCTGGATGCATTTATCTGTGACTTTTTAGCAGGACATGGCCATTGAGAATTGTTATTGGTGCTTAGGCCATTTCTAGCCATTAACATATGGGTAATGGTTAGTTACAAGTTTTAAATAGACAAGTATTGCAAGTCTTTTATATAAAAAAATGAGTCCTACCGACTCTACACTTTACACGTTTAATCAAATATTATACACATTAGATCACCAACTTATTGAGGGGCCGAGATTTGATTCACACATAAAAAATAATAATAATAAAATTTTTAAAAAAAAAGTGTTAAGAATATAAATAATAAAATCTAACTCTTCTTAGGTCCCTTTTAGATAGGAGTGTAACTGGTCCGGTCCGGTTTTGGACAAAATCTAAGACCGAACTGGTATGTACCGGTTTTGTATTTTTCAAAACCGATTACGTACCGGTTACCCTCCTAAACCGGTACTTCCGGTTTTACCGGTTTTCGATCCGGTCCGGTCCGGTTTTTCGATTTTTTTAAAATGTAAATTTCATAGTTTATCACTAAAAATTTGTTTATAAAATAAAAAAACTGATTTAAAAAAATCTGTTTTAACTTTAAATAAAAAAATCTGCTTTACTAAAAATTACTTCAATAAAAAATCTGTTTTATTACAAAAAATCTGTTTTACTACAAAAAATCTGATTCACTCCAAAAAATTGCTTTACTAAAAGTCACAGTAGAGAAATTATATTACCCTAGAACAAGAACTTAACTTTATATTACATATATTAAATTATTAATATCATAACTAAGTAGTGTTGGTTATAAACACGGTAACGTTAGTATACTGTCTTTTGTATTACTTTTTATGTGCTTTGATTTGAAACTGTCTGCCACAAGAAATAACTGAACGAACTTTAGCATCTTAAAATAAATTATCCTTAACTTTTACATCCATTCTGTGAGATACCATTAAAATAAATTATCCTCAACTTAATCCTAATATCACAAAATTCAATCACAAAAACCCTAATATCACAAAATTGAAAACCCAATCAGTGCAATCACATATTCACAAAAATCTCAATATCACAAAATCTAATCACAAAAATCTTAATATCACAAAATCCAATCACATAAATCTTAATATGTAATTTCAAAAAAAAAAAAAAAAAACTTACCCAGGGGACTGAGAGACGAGAGTGGGAGAGAGTCAAAGACGAGACGAGTACTGGACTCGGGAGAGACGAGACTGAGAGACGAGAGAGTACTTGAGAGTCTGAGACTGAGAGCGAGAGAGACTGAGAGCAGGAGGGACTGAGATTTGAGCTGAAGCTTGAAACGGCGCTGCGTGAGAGACAAAGGCTGGAGCGCTGGAGCAGTCGAGCAAAAAAGTTTTTAGGGTTGAAGACTTGAAGTGTAAATTGTAATGAGTCAATGACTATTGACTAATGATTCAATGAGGCTGAACGCTGAAGCTTGCGGGACCCGTGTAATGAGTCATGACTCATTGACTATGTGTTTTATTCTTAAATGATATTATGAATTTAATATAAGTTATATAACTATATATAAATATTTGTAATACTTATACATTTAATATATTTTCAATGTAATATAATTAATAGACTATAGTAATTTAATATAACTATATATAAATATTTGTAATACATTTAATATTAGTATAGTTATATATATAAATATTTGTAATATACATTTAGCCTACTAGTATAGTTATATATGTTAAGAGGTGGCTTGAATTCAGATGGAACAGTGCATTTGTCGTATGTTCGCTCGAGCGGAAGTTTGCTCAGCTCGAGCGAGTTCAGGCAGAGAGCTTCGCTCAAGCATCGCTCGAGATTCAGCTCGAGCGATATGAAAACAGAGAGCTTCGCTCGACATTCGCTCGACACTCAGCTCGAGTGAATTCAGACAGAGAGCTTCGCTCAAGCATTGCTCGACATTCAGCTCGAGCAATATGAAGACAGAGAGCTTCGCTCAACCCTCGCTCGACACCCAGCTCGAGCGAGTTCAGGCAAAGAGCTTCGCTCGACCCTCGCTCAACTGTTGGCTTGAGCGAAGTGTACTAAACCTACGTTCGCTCGACACTCGCTCGAGTGTTCGCTCGAGCCAATGTTCACAGAAGTGAATTCTCACTGTTCCTATAAATACCAAACGGCGCCCACTTCTTCAAAAGACTTCAGAAATCACTTTTTTGTGTTGTTTTTTAGTATTTTCTTGAGAGAGAAGTTTAGAGTGAGTTTGAGAGATAACTTCCTTGTAAAGTTTTGTTGTATTTATCTATACTCCATCTTTGTTGATAGTGAAATCTCCGATATCAGACTATATAATAGTATTAATATAAGACTATTGGTATAGTTATAAGTTATATATTAGTATTAGTTATAAACTATATATTTAATATTAGTATTAGTTATAAACTTTTAGTAAAATCTTTTAGTATTAATTATAACTATAGTCTATACTCTATAGTCTATATTAGACTATTAGTATTATTTATAAACTTATATATTAGTATTAACATTTAATGTAATAATTTATAAATTATAATATGAAATTATTTCATTATTTCATATATATAATTATATATTAGTATAGCTATATAATATATTAGACTATATAATAGATTAATAGTATTAATATTAGTCTATTAGTATAGTTATATTATATATATTAGTATTAGTTAATAGTTATAGTGATTTAGTATAACTATATTAGTATAACTATAATTATAGTCTATATTAAACTATTAGTATTAGACTATTAATTAAATAGTTATAGACTTATATATTAGTAAAGCTAAATAATATATTAGACTATATAATAGTATTAATATTAGACTATTAGTATAGTTATAAGTTATATATTAGTATTAGTTATAAACTATATATTTAATATTAGTATTAGTTATAAACTTTTAATAAAATCTTTTAGTATTAATTATAACTATAGTCTATAGTTTATATTAGACTATTAGTATTATTTATAAACTTATATATTTAGTATTAACATTTAATGTAATAATTTATAAATTATAATATGAAATTATTTCATATATGAATTTATATAATTATATATATTATATATAAACATTTCACATATAAATTTATAATTTTATATATTAATATATATATATATAATATATTGTATAAAACTTAATAACTTATATATAAAAATTTTTTTTTTTTTTTGTATATTTTTTTATGGACCGATCCGGTCCCAAAAATCCTAAAACCGGAACCGGACCGGAACCGGCCGGTTTTAGGATTTTTGGAACCGGTCCCGGACCGGTTTTTCGGTTTAAAATTACACCCCTACTTTTAGATTCGGAAAGTATTTTATCTTATCTCATTATTACAACTTTCTCAAGTTATTATACAAAATATAATAAATAATTCAACTTTTTTAAATCTTAGAATTGTAATAAAATTAAAAAATAATATTATAATAATATTTTTCCAACTTTCATTTTTCATCTAAAATCATCCTATCTCATTTCTAAATTCAAACAAATCCTTATCAATTAAGTATTTTATACGAGAGAAATGATACTTGCAGTCGTGAATATGCCGTCGCCGTGCAGTCGCTTTGAAAAAAATGAATAAATATGGGACCCACATGAAAAGAAATTAATTTTTTAATAGTGGACCCTACTTTTTTTCAAAATGACTGTACGACATTTACGCATTCCACGACTGTATATAGCATTACTCTTTATACAAATGAGAGTTACACACAAAATAATCGGTATTTTCGCGTAAAAAAATTATTATTATTATTATTTTATAACGCTTGGAACACAGCGTTACCAAAACATATGTGATAACTGATAAGTTATAACGTCACTGATTCCTTTTTTTCTTTTTCTTTATTCCCCAAGCTATAACGTCACTGATTCATTCTCAGCTGAGCTTTAGCCCATCCTTCTGCCAAAACATTTATCAGAGCAAACCCCTCTCAATTTCATGGAACGTCCCTCCGGCGATGCTGAACCAAGCCCCGTCTGTCATGTGGTTGCGATGCCTTTTCCAGGTCGAGGGCACATCAATCCCATGATGAACCTCTGCAAGTTACTCTCTTCAAATCAACCTAACCTTCTTATCAGCTTCGTCGTCACCGAAGAGTGGCTTGGCTATATCGGCTCCGATACCAAGCCCGATAACATCCGCTTCATCTCGATCCCCGACGGCGTCGTCCCCCCAGAGCGTCTAAAGGCTGCCGACTTCCCCGGATTCTACGAGGCCACGATGACAAAGATGGAAGCCCCCTTTGAGGAGCTCCTTGATCGGCTTGAGCCACCGGTTGATACCATCTTGGGTGACGTTGAGCTACTGTGGGTGATCGGTGTTGGAAATCGGAGGAACATCGCAGTGGCGTCGCTTTGGACCATGCCGGCGACCTTTTTCTCAATGTTACATCATTATCAAGTTTTCGCACGAAACCGGAAATTACCGGTTGATTTTAGAGGTAAGCCGTAATACCCATTGCACACTTGCATAGGTTATTTGATTGAAAATGCTATTTACAGCACTAATTTTACAATGATTTATATAACTATATTATAAAAATATATTTTTATAAAATAATTTATAAAAATAACATTATTTTATATAAAAAGATTATTATTTATATTTATAATTTTATTATCATTTATATAAAAAAATATTATTTATATTTATAATTTTAGTTACATAATCATACATGATGTGCTAGCTATTACAAATTGTGAGAATTTTAAATTTTAAAATTCAAAATAAAAAATTACTGATAATATTTTATTTAATTTTTATCTCGTCTCATCTCTCTACTCTAAAATAAATTGACATGTATTTTACAAGGATTTGGCTTTTACACAATTCTTTAAATGAGCAGACTTGCCGTAGCATTTACCATAGGAGTACTGGATAGCTACGTCCTGAAAAAGACTTCCTGGAAACTTTTGATAAAAGTGCGAGCAACTGATTCACGTCCTTCTGGCTTCTATACTCTTAATTAATTGTTTTTGTAGCTCAATGTCTGCCCATTTGTGTGAATAGAACTTAGAGACGAGCATGTGGACATCCCCGGACTTTCTTCAACACAAGCAGCAGACCTTCAGACAGTCTTTCATGAAAACGACCAACGAGTACTGCAGCTTGCCGTGGAATGCATCTCCAGGATGCCGAAAGCACAGTACCTTCTATTTACTTCTGTCTACGATCTTGAACCCCAAGCCATTGACTCTTTAAATGCAGCATTCAATTTCCCTGTCTACCCCATTGGCCCTGCAATACCTTACATAGAATTTGAAGATAAATCCTCCATTACTAGCAGTCACAATGACCCCAAGTATTTACAGTGGCTAGATTCCCAACCTGCTGGTTCAGTCTTGTACATCTCATTGGGAAGTTTCCTTTCGGTTTCAGGCGCCCAAATGGATGAAATTGCTGCAGGGCTGCATGATAGTAATGTTCGGTTCTTGTGGGTGGCTCGTGGAGAAGCTTCTCGGTTGAACGGGAGTTGTGGTGATAAGGGGTCAGTAGTGCCATGGTGTGACCAAATGAAGGTGTTATGCCATTCTTCCATTGGAGGTTTCTGGACACATTGTGGGTGGAATTCTACTCTAGAAGCTGTTTATGCAGGCGTACCAATGCTTACTTTCCCTCTGTTTTTAGATCAAGTTCCGAATAGTAGGCTAATTGTAGAAGACTGGAAGATTGGGTGGAGGGTAAAGAGATCAGAAGTGGGAAGTGAAATTCTGGTAACCAGAGAAGAAATATCAGAGCTTGTACAAAGGTTTGTGAATCCCGAAAGTGGAGAGGGGAAGGAATTGAGGGCAAGAGCAAGAGAACTAAAAGATATTTGTCACAAAGCTATTATAAAAGGCGGATCTTCTCGTACAAACCTTGACTCATTTATGAAGAGCATTTCTCAAAGCCACGGCAAATGAGCAGTTTCTCCATCTTATGCTTAGCTATAATATTTAGACTCTGCCACACCATTTGGAGTGAAGGGCGGTTTGTTTCCTATCCCCGCTTTTTCTTCTCGCATTGTGGATGGAATTCTACTCTAGAAGCTGTTTATGTAGGCGTACCAATGACCAAATCGTAGAAGACTGGAAGATTGGGTGGAGGGTAAAGAGATGAGAGGTGGGAAGTGAAATTTTGGCGACCGGAGAAGAAATGTTAGAGCTTGTGCAAAAGGTTTTTGAATCCCAAAAGTGGAGAGCGGAAAGAAATGAGGACAAGAGCAAGTGAACTAAAAGATATTTGTCACAAAGGATTTTCTTGTACAACCCTTTGACGCATATATGAAGAGCATTTCACAAACTCACATCAATTGAATTGAGCAGTTTCTCTATCTTATGCCTAGTTATCAAGTTCAAGACTCCGCCACACCATTCGGGGTGAAGAAGGGTTGTTTCTCTGCACATTGTCGCCCCCTCTTTGTTTCCTACCAAGTCTATGGTTGTTTTTTTCTGTTTTATACTGTTTTTGAGGGTAGCTGTGTTCATCTTATGCTATAGTTTTTAGCATTTGGTGCAGAGTAATCTGCTGCGTTGTCTCAGCATTTGATTGATTTTTTGGTTTAGCTCGCATCTTTGAATCGGTTGGTATGGTAGGTATCCTTACTTTCTAATTGGCGTGTATGCCCAATTGATTAAAGAGAAATTATAGTAAGTTTTATATATTTATTTTTTAAAAATAGATAAATTTAAAAACTCACATAAATTTTTTTTTTTTTTTTTTTTTTTTTTAATAATAGATTTATTTGGAAATCTTAAAACATTCTAATTATAGCCTAAAGATTTGATTTGGAGAGGCCAGAGGGTTGTAGAAACGAAAGCAGCCTGAAGGACAATTTCGTCCATTAATATGTAAAGAAAATCTCTTTTTAGCTGGAGAGCTGACCAGACCAACGCCGAATTTAAAAACAAGACAAAATAAGACCTAAATCCTAATTCTTTGGAACCCTAATTACTGGAAGTGGAAGTCAAGCTTCATCCAAAGCGACAACCACTATTTCGACCTGTTATAACCTCAGGGCTCATCCTAATTTGGAAACCCCATGCTGCTCCATCTCTCCCGCAACCGCTTGGATCTTTCCGTGAGTGACAGCAAAACCCCCCAATTTTGAGTTCAATCCAAAATCCTAATTTTCTCAAACATTCTAAAATCAACTCAGCCGAAAAATCAAACCCACCTAAAAAAAATTCAAATCTTACCAAATAATATACGTACCCATTGCTCCCCCCGTCTCAATTCCACCGCTGTTTCGCTTCTAAAACCCAATCTCCATGGCCTCAGACGCCACGCCTAAGTTCCAAAACCCGGACTTTCGGCCTGTCCCACAGAGCCCAGACTTCCACCCTGAGCTCACTGTCTCGGACCACGACGGCCTACACTTTTGGCAGTTCATGATCGCCGGTTCGATCGCCGGCTCGGTCGAACACATGGCCATGTTCCCGGTCGACACCTTGAAGACCCACATGCAGGCCCTCGGGTCTTGCCCTATCAAGTCGGTCAGTGTCCGACAAGCCCTTCAATCGATTTTGAAATCGGAGGGCTACGCAGGGCTATACAGAGGCATCGCCGCAATGGGTCTCGGCGCGGGACCTGCCCACGCCGTTTACTTCTCGGTTTACGAGGTGTGCAAGAAGTTCTTCTCGCGTGGAAAACCGAACAACCCTGCAGCACACGCCGTCTCAGGCGTTTGCGCCACTGTTGCGAGCGACGCGGTGTTCACGCCGATGGATATGGTGAAGCAGAGGCTGCAGCTGAGCAATAGTCACTATGCGGGGGTCTGGGATTGCGTGAAGAGGGTGTTGAGGGAGGAAGGGTTTGGAGCTTTCTACGCATCGTATAGGACCACGGTGTTGATGAATGCCCCGTTTACAGCGGTACACTTCACGACCTATGAGTCTGCCAAGAGGGCCTTGATGGAGATTTCGCCGGAGAGCGCCAGCGATGATCGGTGGGTAGTTCATGCCACCGCAGGCGCCGCTGCTGGCGCCTTGGCTGCTGCTGTGACCACACCGCTCGATGTGGTCAAGACCCAATTGCAGTGTCAGGTATAACCCTTCTTTATTTTTTTGTGTGATTTAAGCTTTTTTTCTGATTTTGGACGTAAATTAGGCTGCGTAATATTATGGAAGCTTAGTATATCCCTCTTAGAGGAGTTTGGATTCTTAGGTAGTAACCAAAAAATTAAACACAAACAAGATTTTGGCTGCAAATATTGATCTTTGCTAGCAGACGCAAGCTACCCGTTGTACGTGATAGTTGTGTCTCTTTCCCACTGCAGACTCAACGGTAATCTTCATCTCCATTAGGATTGGATTCTACTTTTATTAGTGTCTGAATCTATCTTGTGCATGAATATCGCTATAATCTTATAGCTGACAAATTTAAAAGAAATTGGATGGCAATTGACTTGCCCTGAAAGAGCGATGCTATTCAATAGATTTTCACGGTGGTGTAATTTATTACATTGAGTTTCACTGCCTCAATGCCAAATGTCTAGAGTTATTATGTGCTTGGTGAAGTTTGATAGCAGAAATGGTGAAGTGAGAAATCTGCAATGTACGGTATGTACTTCCATTGGTGAGGGATCACACTGATCATTAATCCTCACTTCTTTTGGTGAAGTAGTATGGAACCAAAAGCGTTAAGAGTAATTAATCAAACAACTAGTTATCTGTGACAAATTCATTGGTTTGTATTTAACTGAGATTAGATAACATTAAGGTATGCTTAGCAAGTCATCCCATCTCATCATTACAACTTTTTCAAATTATCACACAAAATATAATAAACAATTCAACTTTTTCAAATATTAATTCAACTTTTTCAAATTCTAAAATAATAATAATATTAAAAAATAATATTTTAAACTTTCATCTAAAACCAAAAATTCTCATCTCACTATCCAAACCTACGATGGTAGATATCCAATTATATCCTTTAAATGGAAACTTTTAAGTATAAACTGCTAGCTTGCCAATTCGATCGGTACGATGGTAGTTTAAGTCCCATACACTTAATGCTGTTTCTACTGCACTTTACTGTTCCTAAACTTGGTTAGGGTGTGCCATGAATTAGTTCTTACTTGCTTTCTGTTTTTGGTGATCCTTCCTCAACCAACTGTTCTTATCTGTTTAAACCATCCAACAATATTATGAATAAAAGGATAATTGAACAATAGAATAGTGTTGAAAAGCAGCTGTGTAGTTATGTTCATTGGTAAATACTTAACTCCGGAATTTTTTAAGATGATCTGAATGGTGGTTAGTGACTAATCTTACAGGTAACGAAATGCTTAACATAATTTGTAACATTTAAATTATGTACAGGGTGTTTGTGGATGCGACAGGTTTCAAAGTGGCTCAATCAGGGATGTAATTCAAACAATAGTTAAAAAGGATGGATACAGAGGGCTTATGCGGGGATGGATTCCCCGGATGCTTTTCCATTCTCCTGCTGCTGCGATTTGCTGGTCTACATATGAAGCCTCAAAAGTTTTCTTCCAAGAACTCAATAGTCGCCGCAGTAAAGGTGGCATAATCACCTGAAAAAACCTTCAAGAAAAAGGGCATTCCTTATTTTGCATCTGCTTCACGGATACCTCTACACAATGATAAATAGAGTTTGCTTCATGGGAGGGATGGGCAAGCAAGACAAATAAGCATTTTTCCCACTGATCTGACCTCAGTTTAAGTGGTACCAATCGGAGTAGCTGTTGAGTTTTAGCTGTATAAGATGTCAGCTTTTATAATCCTATTGATATTTTTTTTCCTGGTGTTAATAAGCACCCCCCCCCCCCAAAAAAAAAAAAAAAAAAAAGAAGCAAAAATGAGAGAGTTCAAGGGAGGTTGAGGTTGCATGGCATCACAATTTTGTTGTTATTAGTAACCATTGTTGTTCCATAAGCAGGCGGATGTTATCTTATTGACATATTTCAGATATTTTGTTCTTGCTGTTTTATGTCATCTGAAATCCCCCCCCCCCCCCCCCCCCCCCTTTTTTCTTTTTATCTACTTCCATGTAGTTATTATGATTGATTTTTTTTTTCAGCATAATTTATTTTGTTTCCTTCATCTCTGCACGACCTTAGGAACACCAGGCTTTAAATATTTATGCATCATTTCTCCTACTATTTCAAAATCAAAATGGAATTTGGGTCTTGGTTAAAACCCTCTTAACTGTATCTGCATTTTATTTTCTCCTGAGTCAACGTATGTATCTCCCTTTGAGGGCTTAGTCTGGTATTGGCCCGGGTGATTTTTTTTTCTCAAAATAAATTGAGCAAATTGTAAGTGGATGAGTCTTTTTAAGGCTGATCACAACCTATATTTTCCCATTTAAGTATCTATTGCACATCTAACATATTACAATTTTGAGAGCGTCTTAAAAAGGAACTTCCATGGTTACATGAATTTTCCAACATATTAAAGCTATTTGTAAAAAGTAAATGGTGCAGTAGTTTCCGGGGCATCATCCTTCACTTAGAGCATCGGCATCCAATTACGTAATTTTTCTGGTTAAAATGATGCTAATTGTTTTAAGGAACACACGCATACCAGCATCAGCCACATCTATGTATCTTGCTATAGGCTAAACAACTTTGTGGTCGGAAGAATGATCTTAGATGTAGTTTTAGGATTGGCAAGTTCTCGCTTGTTCTTTTTGAAAAACATTATCAAACAGCCCATTAACTAGTTCCACACTGCTAACCTGTTGTTATTGATGCTATAATCATGATGATCGTGGGATACTGGATTTCTGAAATGCCATGTGAAGTACAAGATTTACCTTTCTTATTGAGTTGCAAAATAGTTTGTTTCATACATTAGGGTGACTAAATGCCTAAATAGCAGCCCATTTATGATAAAGAGAAATGATATTTACAGTCTTATAGTATACAAGTCTTGAACATTTCTTTTAAAAAAAAAAAGTAGATAAATCCGAGACCTCACATTTTTCTCAAAATGAGTACTTGAAACTTGCAAACGCTAGAACTATATCTAACATTATTATTATCATAAACAATATATTAAAAAAAAATGGTTTTAGTTCCCCCAGACTCCAAGTTAAATAATAATATCTAGGCAAATTCAACTAGAACAATAAGCACCAGTGGTCTAGTGGTAGAATAGTACCCTGCCACGGTACAGACCCGGGTTCGATTCCCGGCTGGTGCACTTCGATTTTACTTTTTGTTATTTTCACTCAAGTTTTTTTACTCCGTAATCTATCTAAATCAATCGTTCGTCTCTATTCAACACAATTCAACCACTACTTCTCTCTTTTTCCCATCTCATCGTTCCTCTCTATCCATCTGAAATCTGGATCTCAAAATATGAACGCTATTTCTAACTCTTCTACTGATGTTGTTGAAGGTATGTAAACCGATTATTCTCGCTATTATGGAAAGTAATTACGTCGAGTCTCTCTTCAATTACCTGACCTAAGCACTAATCTTTGCACCCAATTGTATCTCAATCACATTGCTTTGTTGCTATCTCCCCACAATTTGTACTACCAATGTGCATCGCATTCGCAGACGGCGCTCACGGAAGCGATTCCGACACGAATCCCGACGAGGCGCCGGAATACTATCAGCCTATCTCCGCCGTTGACGACGACGAAGTCAGCTCAGACGAAGATCACGCCTCTGGTTTACACCAACGCCTCACTAACGGCGGGTACCACACGCAATCCGTGGAAGCAGAGAACGGGATAGCGTCTCTTGAAATAAACGACGACCTTGAAGAGGAGGAGGAGGAGGAGAAGAGCAGCGAAGACGAGGAGGAAGAGAGGATGAGGTTGGGTTCGGATTCGGCAGTTGTGAGGGCTTTCAGAGAAGACGAGAGTCGAAGGAACGCTCCGCTAACGCCGGAGAATGCGACGCGAGTGATGGAGGCCATGCGTGGGGTTTCGTTCGGTGGAGTGGCTCCTGATTGGGTGGGCCGCGTCCCCGAGGCACAATGGATCGATCGCCTTCGGAGACTCAGATAACCACCGCATCACAACCCAAGTACAATTCAGAACTGAGACTTGGGAGAAAATCTTCTTTGTATCGGATTGGAGTTGCTTCTTTTTTCCCCCTTTTCTATCTCTGATTTTTGTCAAAGATTTGAAAGTACGTTGAATCGTAATCATTGTTTTCAATCAACTTGAGCAATATTTAGTTTTTGGGTGAATCGGTCTGAATTGATAAGCAAATGTGATAACAGTGCATGATTGTACGGCAGCTGTTCTTGATTTAGGAACAAGCTCATTGTAACATTGTGTATGCATCATATTTTACGCGTAGAAGTATGATCTTTGCCCTGCATGAGGCCATTGTAGAAAGGGTTCGGCAGCTGTGAGAGGTTCGTGCACATTTTCTGCTAAAATCTTTTTGCTTGTAGATTTTCTCTGGGAAGAACGTGACATAGATTTATCTGCTTAAACAAAAGCAAAGGAGAAACAGAAAGTTTCTGAGATAGAAGTCTGGAATCAATGAAGTGAAATCTTTTGATTCAAAAAATGGATCATGAAGCAAGAAACCTGCAACCTAATCAATTTGGAGAGAGAATTTTTTTTAACCAAACACTTCAGTAATCAGTCCGATCCGGTCCATATATACCTATAATAAATCCAGCTGCCAGGTCCCCGAGATGAGTTGTTGCGATTTGGTATGGCTGATGAACTCAAGACAATCTGCTGATCAGAGAACAAGATTAATGATGTCAATGGAGAGATTAGGCAAATCTGGCGACAGAATTAAGGAAAGTAGAAGAACCGTGCTGGAAACAGAGGAGCTTGGTGTTTCAGTTCCTCAACGCGAAAGTCTCTGTTGCATGTTCGTAACATGCTGCATTGGAGTTTTGACCGCCGTGTCAAGGAGAATGAGCAGGAATAAGTGGATAATTTGGCTCCATTAATGTTGCAGTTCTTGTCATCGCCATATTCATCTTGATCTTGTATTTTAAACTTCCTAAATAGAGATCACATTTTCTGCTGTTGGGTTTGTGGGTGGCTCCGTGTGGGACACCATTTTCCTTTTCCTTCTCCTTGTATTGTTGTTCTTGTTTCTTTTTGTGAGATTGCAATTGAATTGCCAACACAAAGATACTCTGCTGTGCAGCAACAGCAACATCAACATAAAGTGCTTTCTGTTCATTGCTGGATGGCATAATGTGTTCTCTAATTTTCGTCGTGTGGAATGTTAGTTCCTCTGTGATGATTAAATATCAAAGGGCTCTTATGATTAATCATAGTCACAACTGATGAAAGCCAATTGAATCACATAAGATAAAAATCAAACTGATGATTCCCTTCTATCTCGTTTGGATAGCGAGATAAGATGAGATGAGATGAGATGAGATAGTTTTAGATGAGTTGAATAAAATATTGTTAGAATATTATTTTTTTAATTATTTTTTTTTTATTTGAAAAAGTTGAATTGTTTATTATATTTTGTATGAGAATTTGAAAAAACTATAATGATGAGATGAGATAAGTTAAAAGTGTTTCTGTATCCAAACGCATCACAAACCCTCAAATGCACTACCATAATAAATAGATACCTTACAATACAGAACTGGATTGTTTATTTTTTTTTATCAGTCATGAACATCGATGAAAGTGAACTCTCAAACTGCAACGGTATGGAGCCAAAGAAAAATCTCATACCGGTCTATACTACCCAAAAAAATCCAACCTAATGTATTATCTGGCTAATTCTTGAATAAGGAGCATCTTCTCGAACTCCAAAAAGCTACGAATATGACCACCGCAAGATGCTGCTGAAGGAGCTACTTCCAATGACCTTCTCAAGCACCGATATTCTCAATGTCAGCACTCCTGTCCATTCTTTTCACAATGCCGGCAATAACCTGATACAAAAATTTACAAGGAACAGAAGAGAGAGCTCATTAAGAATTGACTTTAACGAGTTTGTGTCCCTGATTTTAGTAGATATCCCAAGGCTGGAAGTCTGAATATTATACCTTTCCAGGTCCCAATTCATAACTCTTCTTCAACCCCTTGGTCAGGAGAGTCTTCACCGTTGTTTCCCATTGAACAGGTGAAGTTACCTGTAGTTTTGCATTTATGATGCATTTATATTTCCAGCTGAAGCTTGATAAGTGCAAGTTATGATAAGCATACCTGGCATGCCAGTATCTTCTTAATTGTGTCAGGATCCGCATGTGGCTGTGCATCAACATTGGAGATAACTGGTATTTTTGGAGTTCTGATCTCAGTAGCAGCTAATGCAGCTTCCAATCTTGAGACCGCTGGTTCCATAAAACTGGTGTGGAAAGCACCAGCAACAGCTAGGCGCACCTGAGAAAAGAGGTAAGATGCAGCTTTATTGCAGGTGGAAAGATGGCACTAGACAGCGCTCAAATTTAAAGAGAGAAATACCGTCATTCGAGCCTTGAATGATTTGGCTTTGGCTTCTACTGCTTCCACTCCTTTCACACCTCCAGATACAGCATAATTTCCCTACCATGGTAAAATACATCCAATGAAAAGAATCAAATGTACATCACATTAGTGGAGAAGCAAATTACCCAGCTCGGCTAATCAAAATAAAAGGCAGATTTAAAAGAATCTTACAGGACATAGGTAATTTGCAATCTGAACTTTATTAGCTTCGTCAACTTCTTGATTGGCCGCATCACACAACTGCTGAACCTTTTCTGAATCCAGTCCTATTACACTGACCATGGCACTTTTAGCAGCATTGGCAGCTTCCTAGAGCCAGTCCAAAAAAAAAGAGCTAGAAGAAAGTACAATATATATCTGGAAGATAAGACTACAACAATTGTTACCAATTATGGGATGGGTACCTGCATAGCTTCTCCCCTTAATTTGACCAGCTTGAGTCCATCCTCAAAGCTTACAGATTAAAACAAATCCAGAAGAAGGATATGTCAATACAAGAATGAAAGGGAAGTAAAGGATTTCAGACATATGAATTAGAAAGGCAGGTAAGTCAGGAGTCTATGGATGTGATAATCTCCTATTCTATCGAGTCAATGATATGCTAAACATACACTAATAGAGGGGTGTGTCTATCTATTTGATTTCTTTGTGTTCATGTAGCACAATGTTACTTTCACATGGAAAAAGTGACACATGCAAGTAATTTTGTTGAGTTGCATGACTCACCTAAAAGCCCCAGCAAATGCCAGAGCTGTATATTCTCCCAGGCTAAGACCGCATGTGACATCAACAGAATCAATTATCTGCTGACCTCCATCACGGGCACGAAGTAACTCTACAGCAGCTAGACTCGTGACATAGATAGCTGGCTGCAGAAGTACAGTATCAGATGCTGACTAATAACTGTCAATTGGAAATCTTCTTCCATAATAAAAATGGATAAGATAGTCGAAATTCGATAGCATTAGCAATTCAATGTAGCATTATAAAAAGTGAAGTTCCATCAGAAATAATTAGCAAATACCAAAGCAGAGAAGGGACAAAAGAGAAGAGATCTTAGAAGTTCAAAAAAGGACTAAAATAATGTTTTTCAGTTGTGAAATGGAGTCTATGCGGTTATATAAATAATACAGAGCAGCTTGTCAAAAAAATATATATATATATAAATAATACAGAGCAGCTTGTCGTTCTCTATACTAATTATAATTGTAATAAAACGTTGTGAAAGAAACCAGTAAAAGTGTTCAGGTGGAATACCTGGCTAATAACAGTTGAATCTAGCTTCTCTTTTGGTCCATTGACGCAAATATCCAGAAGGTCAAACCTGCTTGCAAGAGAAATGTCATGTCGCACATATACCATTTTTTTTAATCATGAGAAAATGATCAGAATATGGACTGAAATACAGTTTCCCAGGCTTAAAACAAAAAGCTTGAAATCACAGAAAATAGTACAAAGTTAGTTAATTAATTCTACCCTAATAGATCATTTGCTTTCTTGTACAAGTCTGCAGCAGCAGGCACATTCTGTGCTTCCTTTCCCATACCAACTGCTTGGGCACCCTGAGATTAAAAACAATAAAACACAGAAACAAGAAGCACAATTTCAGATGATGTATTTTCCGAGGAAAAGATGAGTTTTATGCCCATTAAATAACAAAAATCAATTTAAACAAAGATAAATTCCTCAATGAAATTAATATATTATGCTCTACAATGCGGTATAAACTTATTTCTCTCTAAACTTCATTGGTCTTCACCCTGAACTGTGTGATTCAGAAACTTGTCTTGTGTACGTTTTGGTATTTCACTCTAGGCCAAACCAGAAAGTAAACAGCCACTTTCATACTTGATTGCAACTAGGATGAATTGCTACAAAACTGAGCTGAAAGGGCAGGCACAAAGACTGCTCTAGCAATTGAAAACAAGTGGATTAATGGTTAACTTGATTTCCATAATAGTCGAGGCTTCAACTCCCTCACAATTGTCCACAATACACGGCCAATGGGCCAACCATTCAAATAATATACACAATTGGGCCAAAACCAACCTAGAGTCTTAAGCTAAGAGGATGAAGTGGTATTTCAACATGCATATGGATGGTTTATTGGTGGGCTCCCAGGCGCCTCTCTCCCCCAGCATAGAAGAAGCCCTTTCTACTGTTCTTATCGTCCTCTCCTCCAAACCTCGTATGATTTCATAACACCATTTCTTTTTCCGCCGTATTTCCAATAGTTACTTCCTTCTATACAATCTTTATTCAGTCTCGTTGAAACCGCATTATCATTGAAATTAGAAACTACAAGGGCATTCTGTTTCTATTCAAAGCATATGGTCAATTTCAAGAATCTACTAAATTAAACCATTTCATTCTGCACAAACATATAGTTATGAGATAATATTATCGTAATAATTCAACAGTAATGGAAGGATAGTGTATAGTACTTTATGAAGCTACAAATAGAAGGATTACTTATTCACTTTACTAATTAAAGAAAAAGGATTAACTATTCAATTCAGTGGAGTGTCCAATGTATACTCACCGCCTTATACTACCCGAATGAACTCTTTACCTCAACAATTCTAATTGGCAATTTGTTATCAAATTAATCCCAAAACCAGAACTTTTCGTCTCAATTACTCATTGATTTGATATTTTTTTTAAAATAATTGATAGCGGTTTTATAGAATTTCGTAAATAAATGTACATCCGTGCCGATATATAACAAAAGCAAAACGAAACGTCAAACTACCTGACCAGGAAACAGGAAAGCAGAGCTGGGCTTATAATCCGAGAACAAGGCATCGTCGACAATGGCCTGGGATCCAACCGAAGCACTCATAAAAACCCTAGATCGGTCAAGGTTTCGATCTCTAGCACTCCGAAGAGTCACATTCCTGAACCAAAAAGAGGAATTGGAGCTCTTGAATGAATGGGAGGCATTGAAAGAAGGAAGCTTCTGGAGAGAAATGGAAGGGAGAGTTAGGGAGGAAGAAGAAGTAGCCATGGTGGAGGGCGAAAGAGCAGCGAGGCGTGAAGAGGACGAGGAAGAAGAAGAGGGTGTGCGCAAGATAAGAGGATGATGGTGAAGTCGAAGAGAGTGCATATATAAAGACTGCGTCTGCGTGTGTAAAGGGTTGGCGATATAATGCGCAGGGGGTGTTTAGGTTAGCGGAGTTTACGAAGGTGGACGTTGGAGATGGGCATGAAAACCAAGGAAACCGGCCAACTGTCGGAGGCTTCTACCACTGACGGATTAACGTTGGTAGGAGTAGACAAAAAAATTGTTGTCTAGGTACATACTTTCCGTACAACTGCTTTTTTATTTGAGAAATACTTCTTGCAACCTGCCTGTGCAACCGGTGGGGAATCTCCACGTCATTAATGAAACGCAGTGTTTCATTTTTACGTAGGAAGAAGAAATCTAGCTAACACTTGCGGAATTTCATCTTCTTCTCCGCGAAGCCATAGACAGCCACTCCCCCTTCGTCTTCTCCATGAAGCCACAGCCACTCCCCAAGAGGCACTTCCACTAGTCGACTAAAGTTGGCAATGAAGAAGATAATGAAACTTCATTGGCGTCTATGACCCAGATGAGACTATCCCTGGCTTTTTGTGAATGCTTCTTTTTTATTCGTACACTTGGCCTTCACGTGCAAAAAAAAAAAAAAAAGAGAAAGAAAGACGAAGAAAGGAGAAAAAGCGTCTGAGGGAGAGTGAGTGACGTCGCGTGTTGTGGGTAGGAGAACCGGATCTGTAGCGGTGATCAGGTGAACCAGCTAGTGGGTTGCATCTGTGTTGGGTATCGAATCTGTGTTGGGTATTCAAGATCACACACACTACCATGTTGGGTACCGAATCTGCATATGTGTTTGTCGCCGTGGGTTGCATCTGTGTTTGTAACCGTGGGTTGAAGCCTGGTTCACCTGAGATTTTGTGCTCTTACGAATATTTTGGGGGTTGCCGTGGGTTGCATTTGTGCTTGTCGTCGCGTGTTTGTCGCTGTGGGTTGATTTATTTTTCCGGATATTTTGGGGGTCTAGGCATATACCCATTTAATGGAGGACTTAATTTTTGTTAGGAGCTTGAGGAAGAAGATAAGAAGAAGAAGAAGATGAGAAGGAGAACTTGCAAACAAGGAAGCTGCGACCACATCTTCATCTGTTTGGGAGGAAGGCTTCGTGTTCTTTTGTGGGAAGATGAAGGGAACAGTATACCCATTTAATGGAGGACTTAATTCTTGTTAGGGGCTTGAGGAAGAAGATGAGAAGAAGAACTTGCAAACGAGGAAGCTACGACCATGTCTTCGTCTGTTTGGGGAGGAAGGCTTCGTGTTCTTCTGTGGGAAGACGAAGGGAACAGTTCTTCAAGAGGGAGGTCAAAAATGATGGAACGCGGTCGTTTGGTATATACGAAACACACAGTTTCATTTTTCACGTGCGCCGGTTACGCAGCGGTTCTCCCAGGCTGTTGCAAGTAGAATTCCTCTTTTTATTTTAATCTTTTCCAGCAATTTTACTTTCCATCCACAATTTTATATCAATTGTTTAAATAAACAATCATTTTATTTAAATTACGTTGCACTAAGAATTATGATTAGAACGATAATATATGTGACATTCGGGGAGCGAGATGAGAATTTTTTATTTTAGATAAAAGTTTAAAATATTATTATTGTTTTAAGATTTGAAAAAATTGAATTCTTTATTATATTTTATGTGGGAGTTTAGGAAAGTTATAATGATGAGATGGGATAAGATGAGATGAGAATTCTGTCTCATCCCATGCCCCAAACATATCGTGTCTATATGTTAAGGACGTGTTTCATTGTTCCGCACTTTCGATCTCTTGTGACCAAATAGTAAGGTGGCTTGGGGGGTTGATGGGGTGCCTCAGATGCCTAAGTCAGTAATGATAGGAGTATTCTTAGAGCCAAATCACTCAGAGATCTTGGATTCTTTAAATAGAGCTTTTATCGGCCTAAAAGGGTTTGAGCCTCGAGTAGAGAGATTTGTTGGGCCACCATGACCTAGGCCCATGGTAGCGCATCCCGCGAGCCCTTATGGTGGTATTAAAGCCCTTCCAGGATAAATGGGCGGGCGTTCATATCCTTAATTAACTAGCACGAGCCCTATCGGCCTAGAGGAATTTGAGCCTTAAGTGGAGTAATTTGTTGGGCCACCATGACCAAGGCCCATGGTAGCACCACACTAGTCCTTATGGTGGTATTAAAGTTCTTCCACTCTCTTGCCTATAAATATGTCAAATTTAACATGTATTGATGCAATATTTTATATAAAATATATCTAATATATCATATGCGCGTAACGCTTGAGTCTACACAAAGCAGAACGTCTTGCATTCGCTAAAAAATTGTCCTAGAAAACTCGTGACTGGGTTTGAAAATTTTCACATTAGATATTGTAAAAGAAACAACATAATGTATCAAAGAGTTCGCACAACATATGAACAAAAGTTCTTAGAATTATATCTTCTCTTGATCTCATTTATACTCAAAAATCTAATTACAACTTTTCATTGATGGCATGAATGAATTTTACATCCAGTGTAAGCAATTCCATTTACATCAAAGCCAGGCCAAAGAATAATTATTCACTTTTCAGCATCGAATATGCTTTGCTTTGCCTCTTCTTGTGCCCTCTAAATCATCACCACCTACTCTGCTTCTCTGCCACCATTCGACTTATTGACAGAATACAAGGTAAATCATAACTGTATCGGAGTCAAAGAGTATCGACAGTATTTACTGCAAACGCATACAACAAAAATTAGTAAAATTTACATTTGATTGTTCTTACACCTAGAATCTTGCTAATTTGCCATCAAAGACGGTACAGTGTCGATATTCAATTGTCTACAGTCCTTAAAACATCAAAAATTTCGAGATGCCTTGAGTTTTATACCCAAGTTGGTAGTGTGACATTTTTAAGGTCTTTAATTAGAAACCACTACTAATCTCTATATTTTATCTGTTGAAATGGGCATCCTAAACTCTTATCAAATGAATCTCATCAATCAATTGCTAAAAGAGAAACTTATCAACAACAAAAAGGTACTGGCAAATACAGTAGTTTAGGGCCTGCTCAAAAATCACATGTATTAGAGAAAGCATTATGGCATGGGCTTCCAAGCTCTCAGAACGAAGAAACAAAATAGAGGTTCTCAACGTGCAATAAGTGCAGTACCGAGTTGTGTGTCCTTGCACAAACCAATGTCTAGTTCAGACTGTAATAGAACATAAGATTTAAGAGGGGAAAAAAAACTACTTGTTTTTTCATCATACCTCGTCTTTCATTTTGATTGATTATTTGTATAATCAGCAATTTGGAGTTGACTATATGTGTCCCTTCTGCTCCTCACAACTCTTGCCATATTATCTCTTATTTCTAGAACCTGGTAAACAGATATCAAACAGTTATTTCCCAATTCCTTTTTACAATATAAATGTACTATCAAGCAGAAACTGAAGCTTGTAAGAAATAAATGGAAATGAATTCCAGCTTTAGAGATGGACTTATCATAAAATCCAATCAGATCAGCTCACAAATGACAAAAAGAATTCACTTCGCTCAAATCAAGATACATGTTTGGAGAAAGACCTATGCCTCCCGCAAATATCAAACCCCAGAAACTCTAGCCCCAAGGCTCGGCTGTGTTTGGTTGTTGAACTCATCTCAGTTCATCTCAACCCAATCATTAATAGTACCCACTACTTTTTCAACTTCCCATAAAAAAGTTATATTCATCTCAACCTACTTTATACATCTAAACACATATCTCAACCTATTTACATTCAAACACATCTCAATGGGACCCACAAAACATTACTATTCATAGATCAACTCAGATCATCTCAACGTCCAAACGCAACCGATAAACCATGATCACCCAAAAAATTGAAGACAAGGGACTAAAAGTAAATGCCCTTATTGCTTTACACTTAAACCCATTCCCCTCGGGTGGCCAGTGGGGTTGTTATAGAACACACCAGTAATGTACGGAAGAGGTAAGCGCTCTACGCAGAGTGATGCCAGAGAAGTGTCATAGAGTGGCTCAATTGAGTCAGATCTTTAATGTTTTGACACAATAATCTCGGGTGACAGTGATTTTAAGTTTACCTCTGGCCTTGAATTAAGAACTCCGCTGGACATTCCCACATCAATGCGCCATATGCTAGAGTCGTATTTACTGCAGAATTTGGAAAGTATGGTCAGACTTTGAAGATATCAAAATAACTTTGTAGTAATATACCCATAATGAAGTGTATTGCCATACCAATTCACCCCAACAGTTTGAGGAGTGTGCCCCACCACCATTGCTTTCGCACCAACTGCTTGCAATGTCTCCTCAAGAATAGCATGTATCTGAGAAGCATATACTTTTAGTACCAAGATGTTGTGAACGATAACGTCGATAAGAGAAAAAAGTAAAGCAAAAACAAAATCAATCACACAAGATTTTCGTGATTCGGCAATGTGCCTATGTCCACAATGAACCCTAATTAGGGGTCGGGTCAGACCGGTTTAGGCTCTAAAATCGGGTAAAAAAACCCAAAAATCCACCGAAAAACTTCAACGAATCCTTATCGAGTTGCATCATCAAATCGGGCCACCACAAAACAAAACTAAGCTCCACACAAAAAGCCCAACACAAGAGTCACAGAATATGAATATCACAACAGGACAAAATTAACGTTGTTCTTTGTAGTCCACCTTCATCACTTTTCAACAAAAGTTTAAAAAAATAGAAAGCAACTCAGGTTCATGATAACAAACGGCCAAATCAACAAACAGACACCCTAGATTGCCCACGTCCTCAATTCGCTGTTAGAGCTAGTGCCTTTTCCAGGTGAAAATCAATTTATGTTATTCAAGTATCAGCAGATTTCTTGAATAAGAAAGGGAAAATATGCAGTGTCGTTTAAAAAGACTTGCCTGCTTAATCTGATAATCCTCCAAATCTGAAATATCTGACGAGTATAGGCGGTTCCATACAACACTGTCATAACCCCTGGTAGCAATGAAAGGAACCTGAGGACTATTTTCACCCTCACTGAGACCTCTCATCCAATGAGATACTTCCCTGTTCATCCTTTCAATGCCATACGCAACTGCAGAATGATCAACACTCCTATCAGGCATATCAAAGAATAAGAAAAAAGATTGCTTTTCTAGGTTTGAACAGGCAATGATTTTACAATAAAATCACTTCATCCAAATGGCAGTATTATATTACCATGATGAGGAAGAAGGCCACCATGACAGAAGACCCAGTCATTAACCTTAAGTATAACAGCATGCTGCGCCAACTCACATGCCAATAGACCACCTGGTCTCAGGAGCATAGATCTGGCAATCACCCCCTTTTGCCTCTGTCTTAATATTTTAATAATGTTATTACAATAATATTGGGAAATCACTGATGAGGAAAAAAGAAACTAGTCATTTTTAAGAGATGCTGGATGGCTAATATCTTATTTAAGCAATTAAACATGACAACAAGTTTTCATATGGAAAACAAACACTCATTGCTCTTTCCACCATATTGTTTCCTTTACAAGCCTTTCATCAGGAAATACGATACTAAAATAAGTACATAATAGCCAACACATTCAGTTATTTGATGATAAAAAGAAGAGGTATTTTGAAGCTTATGTTTCATGCCTGGACACTAGAAGCTTTGCCATTTAATTGTAAGCAGTATATATGAAGAGAGAACATGAGCAATTATGAAGTTTAACTTGTCACTCAGCTAAATTTGGGAAATAAAATTCTAAGCCTCTCCACGTCAAAAAAGCATTGGTTTGAAGAAAGTCACCTCAAGCTGCCCCACGTAAGGTCTACTCATCTAAACTTCAACCTATGTTCATACGCTTCCAATTTTATGAGTGGAAGTGAGCCAGACAATGTGGCTGCCAACAGGAACTGTTTTCTCATAGTCTAATATCAACAAAGTAATAGTAAAAAGAATAACAGAAACCATTTATCAACAGTTGTTCCTGACTATTGAGAAGAAAACAAGATAAAAACTATAAGTTCCAAAAGTTAATTAATAGAAAGAGAATTTTAGTACCTTCACCAAGTTCAATGGACCCCAATAATTTTGGGACATTTTCCTATCTTCTTTACATCTTTCGGACACACCAATCCAACTAACAAAAGCTTCTTCCCAGTCACTTCTGCATTCATCCAAGTATTCCAGGAAATCAATACACTCATGAAATGCCCCCGATTCAACATATCTGAAATCCCCTTCAACATTCATGGTCTCATGATTCCCATTGACCTAAAACCAGATGAAGAATGTTAACAGCATATAAATTGAGATGAGAAGATTTAGAAATGCAATTCTAAAAGTTTCAGAAACAATTTTTCAAGTCAACTAGAATGAAGTACAACAACTCAGAAATTTGAAAGAGGGAATCCAAATGAATTAGTGACACTTTCTTGGAGTTAATAGCTATCTTAAGATGTCAAATAGAAACATCATCCTTCCCTTACACATGATTAGAAAATCATTACAAGAGAGTGACTTGAGCATCACATGCATTTTTGCAAGAGTGTTCAGAGCTGTTCACTTTTAGCAGCACAAACCTGAAAAACTGCTCCACCTTTGGCTTTTGCCTGTATATCCAATGATCTTAACAAGGATAAAATAGCTATCTCATCTTCACCTCGATCTAGTATATCTCCAAGCTGAACTAATACCTGAGTCAGCAAAGAAAGAACCAATAAAAGCTGTAGGAACTTACCTGCTTTCAGCAGAAGAATAACACAATAAGCTCCCTACATAGGCAATTCATCTAGAGAACTGCACATCAAGTCCTTTCATGCTCAGAATGGACCAATAAGAAGATAGTATATTTTTTCAAAGTGTATTTCACAAACCAACCCACTCAACGTGGCAAGTAATTGCTCCTTGGCTCTATAAATTTATATATCCCCCAATTTCCTGAATTGAATCTCTTCTCATTTACTTAATTGTATACTATTTCATTACTCTGCCATGAAACAAATCGCAATTGCAAATTCACATATAGCAATTTTAGAGCAGCAGCAGAACTTAATTAGAATTGACTTCCTCACGAAACTCAACACTAACTGTTCTTCTCGTGCAAGTAAGGAGCATACCGTCTCTCCACCTGTCCATAAGTCTTGACCATCAGAACTCAACAAGCCAGCCATCTCAAGTGCACATCTTGCTTTGTCAAGGTCTCCATGAAGATCCCCAACTATACATGCATGTCAAATAAGAAGACAGGATATCTAAATACAAAATACAAATATTTGGTGAAACAACTTATGGCAGCTAAATCTTTTGGTTAGTACATAAAAAAGGAGTTCCACATACAGAATTTGCAATTTAATCAAACGGGTGGACTCAGGTTCTTTCAGTAGACAGCTTAATATTGCCTAGAAAATGCTAAATTTAATTGGACTTTCTGTGCCATTCATTTCCAAAGCCATGACAAAAGTAAAACACAGGAACTAGCCATCCAAAATATATTCTACTATCAGTAACTGAATGTCTGCAACCCAACTTCTACAATTCAAGGGCAAAAAACAATCCAAATATACCATCAAAGATAACATGGGCAATTGAGCATACTTTGAAAAGCCAAAAAATACCAAAAAAAGACAAAGAAGAAGAACAAGGACGTGCGGTGAAAACAAACCGGCAACAATTCGGCGCCCAGGAGCGGAAACAAAAGTGGGTGGGTTTCCATTAACGACTATGGGCTTTAAAGCTCCTCCTGCGATAGAATGATAACTATTCAAAGACAAAGAAGAAGAAGAAGATTCGAAGAGTTTGCGAGGGTGGGTAGGTGGTGTTGAAGGTGGCAAAGGAGTTAGGCAAAGCGAAACCATATCTTGGGCATATACTAGTGGCCATTTGTCTCCATTGCTCTTATTCTGAAGAGAGCAAAACAAAAGAGAGAAAGCATGGCCAATAGTCGCGAGAAAGACACAGGTCCTCAGCCAAGTATTTGGTATCGTCTTTTTTTTCCTTTCGTTCTCCTTTTCTTTTCCTAGATCTTTCCGGTCGGAAATTGGAATATCCTTTCGCACTGGCAATTTCAACTGATGATAAATGATAAATGATAAATAAATAAGGAAGACGTGGAATTAGAAGCGTCAGGAGAACAGGCCGATGATAAGTAAAAGAATTTGTTTTAGAAAATAAAAATAAAAAATAGAAATAATCATATAAAATGTATTAAGTATTTAAAATTTATCAGTGCACTTATATCTACACAAAAAATTGGAGGGCAAACACTTCCAAATAAATGATACACCGGAAATTCTTTTACATGTTTTAAAATGAATATATTTATATAAAAAAAATTATATTCTTAAGTCGATATGTAAAACATACTTAATAAAATTTTTATTTGACATAATTTGATTTAAAAGATAAATTTTAATAAATAAATTTTACAAATCAAATTTTACTATTTAAATTATGTGAGTGGCCCCGTTTGGATAGTGAGAGTGTTTCATCTCATCTCATCATTACAACTTTTTTAAATTTACACACAAAATATAATAAACAATTCAACTTTTTCAAATCTCAAAACAATAATAATATTAAAAAATAATATTCTAACAGTATTTTATTCAACTTTTAACTTTCATCTGAAACCATCTCATCTTACTATCCAAACTGCACTTAATAGTGTTATTTTTATAAATTATTTTACAAAAATAACCCTCATTTAAATTATGATTATATAAAATATTGTAAAAAAAAATTAGTGTATATCATTTTCTTTTTCGTAAAAGATTTTTTTTATAACAATAATTCTATTAATCAGCAAAAAAGCATTATAAACTTTGTTTGTCAATCCAAGAAACAGAACTAATAAACTCAGGAAAAGATCTTTCCCACACATTTCTATCATCAATACTCGAAGCAAACTTTGCCGATTTGTGTGCTCCTTCATTGCCCAAACGTCCCACATGCTGAATATTGCAACGGTTAAAAATTCCCATCAATTCTTGAATCTCCTTAATCACATTACCAAGCATAGACATAAAGGATGAATCATTTCTCTTAATAGTATTAACCATAACAAGAGAATCTGTTTCAATAATCATATTTGGAATGCCCCTATGTAGACAGAATTGTTGACCTCTTAGGATAGCCACACAACTCAATTTCTAGAGGATCATTCACTGCAAACTCTTTCTTACTAGCTGCCAACAGAACTTCACCCATGTCATCCCTAAGCAAAACTCTCACCCCTGCTCTTTGTTGATCAAAAAAGATGGCCCCATCAACATTTAGTTTTAAAGATCCTTGTGGAGGAGGAATCCAAGTACCCTTACTCTTCTGTCCAACACCCCTTACCTGCTTCAGATCATACCGTAAAGCTAGAGCATTGTGTACTGCTGTAGCAAAGTTTAGGTCAATATCCTCAAACATCTTCTTATTGCGCCTATACCAAAAACCTCATGCAGTGAGAAAAAAACTTTTCCAACTGCTCTTGACTTCCTCTAGCTCTGACTTGTCTAGCCAAATCAGCAAATTCCACAAAATTATCCTCAGTTTGCCAACAAAGGCCTTGATCATCCCAACTTTGATTAAGTATGTTTCATTTAAAAACAGCATGCAACACATCTTCTACACTATCCTTACAAAAAACACAAGTATCTTCCAGCAACGTTTTTCTTTTCTTGAAGTTTAATTTTATTGGGAGACCATTTATGCAGGCTCTCCAAGCAAAAACTTTCACCTTGTTTGGAATTTGAAACCTCCACAGCCCTTTCCATATCTGCTTCTGGTCTGCAGCATTTGATGATTCTGGTCTGCTTCTGATCTCTCTACCTATGGAACTAAAGAACTTATAAGCACTTTTCATGGTAAAAACTCCATTATGTTCAGTCTCCCATACTAACTTATCTGCATTCTCCCTTGAGCTCTAAAACAAAAGACAATTAATGGTATATGGCTCTCTGCCACTGTACGTTCAGAGAGAGTTGATTTATATAGGAAATAATTACAAGAGGAATACCAGGCAGGCAAGGCTGCCGTTACGGAAACTAAGGAAACTCATTCCTAATATACTGCTATAGCAGATTCCTATAATCAAGCCTACATAAATCATTTGACTATTTGACCCTATGAATGAGAGGATTACGGCTGTGCACTATCCCTTTGAATCAGGAGAATCTTGAGCAATATCCTTAATACACCCCTGCGAACTCAACGGGTATGGAAGGACGTTGAGTTTGGATCGTAAAAAGGAAAACCGTGTGGACACGAGGGGTTTGGTGAATCCGTCTGCGAGCCGGTCCTTGCTAGAGATGAAGCGGACTTCCAGGGACTTTTGTTACACTTTTTTCCGAACAAAGTGATAGTCTATTTCAACATGTTTAGTACGAGCATGAAAGACAGGATTCGCAGCGAGATAAGTGGCACCGATATTGTCACACCATACAATGGGGCGCTGCTGGAGGAAGATTCCAAGATCCCATAATAAGGACTGAAGCCCGAGAGATTCAGCAGTGGCATGGGCAACGGCTCGATATTCAGCCTCGGTGCTTGATCTAGCAACGGTCGGTTACTTTTTAGAACTCCAAGAAATGAGATTATCACCAAAATAGACGCAGTAACCGGATGTTGATTTCCGATCGTCAGGACAGCCTGCCCAATCGGCATCGGAAAAGATGGAGAGCTGCGTGGATGAGGAAGGCCGAATCAATAAGCCAAAGTCAATGGAAAATTTCAAGTAACGCAAAATACGCTTCACGGCAGTCCAATGAACTTGTGTGGGCTGATGCATAAATTGACATACTTTATTGACAGCAAAAGCAATATCTGGACGTGTCAATGATAAATATTGTAGAGCTCCCACTACACTGCGGTAAAATGATGGATCATCACAAGATGGACCGGTAAAAAGTGAGAGTTGTTGAGAAGAAGACATGGGCGACGACACTGGCTTGGCTTCAGTCATTTTTGTGCGTTTAAGTAAGTCCAAAATATATTGTCTTAAAAAACATTGTAAACGTCAGATTTTGAGGGGATCGGATAAAGCCAAGTATATTTGCTAAAGTGATCCACAAAGGCAACATAATATTTATTTCCATTTGTTGACAAAATAGGAGAAGGTCCCCAAGCATCAGAGAAAATTAAATCGAGTGGACCATTGGACTTTGACTGAGACTCAAAAAATGGTAAGCGATGGCTTTTTCCTTGTTGACATGCGGAACAAATGCCAGGAATTTTATTAGACGAACATGGTAAGGAAAACTTTGAAACAAGACGTTGAACAATTTGATAAGATGGATGTCCCAAGCGATGATGCCAAACTTCGAGAGGGACACGTTGGCATAGGAAGGATTGAGATGAGTTGGAGGTTGGCAGAAAGGTGTAGAGTCCATCCTTAGACTTGCCGCGCAGCAAGACTTTCCCCGACGCTTCGTCCTTCACCAAAAAATAAGAAGCATGAAACTCAATAAAAACCTTATTTTCTTTAGTAAATTGACTCACAGAAATAAGATTCTTTTGAATAGATGGAACATGCAATAAATGGGATAAAGTAAAGATATGAGAAGGTGTAGAGATGTTGCATGATCCAATATTTTGAATGGGCAAACCTGTCCCGTCACCGACTTGGATTTGATCATTGCCGGTATAAGGTTCTGAATGTAGATTCAGATTTTGCAACTCGTGTGTAAGATGATTGGTTGATCCAGTATCAGGATCCCAGTTGCTGTCCGGAATAGAATTTTGAGAGGTCAAGTAGGGCGCCATGGTGGGTTGTGCGTTTTGATATGCCTGGTCAAAACGGTGATAGCATTGGATCGCTGTATGGCCTCCCTTCCCACACACTTGACAAGTGGGACGTGAGTTATTGTTGGAAAAAGGGTGACCACTTCTTCCACGATTGCCTCTTCCGCGTCCTCGGAAATAATTATTTTGATACGGAGGCTGTTGTGAAGAGCGTTGAAAAGGCGTTTTCCCTCCTCGGGGTCGATCGCCTCCATTACGTGTGGCTACGTTGACGGTGCCCACAGTGGCCTCAAGGACCGAATTATGCTGCTCAAGTTTCAACTCAAAGTTGAGAAGATGGACAAATAAATCCTCTGTTGACATAGGATCTTCACGAGTGGAAATGGATGTTACTATAGCATCATATGTTGAATCGAGGCCACCAAGTACATATGATTGGAACTCATCACGTCGGAGAGGCTGTCCAACAGAAGCCAAGATATCGGCTTGTGTTTTGATGTTTTGAAAATATTTTGAAATGGACTTATTTCCTTTTGTTTGAGTACAGAGAGACCGACGTGTTTGCATAACTCGTGCGTTAGAGTGACATGAAAACATCTTCTCTAAGGCTGACCATACTTCAGAGGATGTGGATATCCCCACCATTTGAGCCAAAATGTCTTCAGACAAGGAAGACACCAAGACACTAAGAACAATCTGATCTTGAATAAACTACTTGGTGAATGCAGGGTTGATGATTTCTGCAGAGGACGTAGTTGTGTCTGGATTTCTGATATGAGTGGGGGGACGAGAGATAGTTCCATCTACAAAACCATACAATTTTTGCCCACGTAAATAAGGAACAACTTGGGCTTTCCACAATAAGTAATTGTCCTTGGTTAGTTTAATGGTGACCATGTTTTGTAAGTTAACTGGTGAGAATGTGGTAGGAAAGGCCATTTGGGAAGAAAAAGACGACAAGGGTCACGGTATGCTCTGATATCATAAAACAAAAGATAATTAATGGTATATGGCTCTCTGCCACTGTACGTTCAGAGAGAGTTGATTTATATAGGAAACAATTACAAGAGGAATACCAGGCAGGCAAGGCTGCCGTTACGGAAACTAAGGAAACTCATTCCTAATATACTGCTATAGCAGATTCCTATAATCAAGCCTACATAAATCATTTGACTATTTGACCCTATGAATAAGGAGAGGATTACGGCTGTGCACTATCCCTTTGAATCAGGAGGATCTTGAGCAATATCCTTAATAAGCTCAATAGAATTTTGAAAATCTTTGTTGCTACTGAGGCTAGAAAACACAGATTCACTTTTTCAACATCCCGCCAGAGTGTATCTTTATCGATAAGATCTTCTACTTTTTGTTAGCATCCAGCAGCAACTCAGGAACACATTGTTGGAGCTGTCTGTGATTTGGAACCCACTAATCTATCCAAAGTTTAATATCAGACCCATTACCCTTTCCATCGACAGTCATGCTTCAAACTGTGTTTTAGTTCCCAAATACCCCTCTAAGCATATGATGGTGTGGAACCCAACTTTGAATCCAAAAAATCAGTGTTAGGAAAATATCTTGCTTTATAGATCTTATGCAAAAGGGTAGACTCCTCACACATAATTCTCCACCCTTGTTTTGCAAAAATGGCCACATTAAAAACTTTTGAGATCTTTAAATCCCAAACCTCCATCTTTCTTGGGTTCACACATCTTCCTCCAACTAACCCAATGAATCTTATTTTCTTATTTTCTTCATTCTTCTGTCCCCACCAAAACTTTGTCATCATGCTTTCCAACTCCTTAAAAAAATCATTTGGTAGTTTAAAGCAGCTCATTGTAGAGGTTGGTATAGACATAGCTACAACCTTAATTAGGATCTTTTTCCTGCCTTTGATAGCAACTTTTCTTTCCAACATTTCAATTTCTGCCAAACTTTGTGTTTTAGAGTTGAGAAAACTTGATGTTTGGCACGCCCCACTACTGGATGCAACCCCAGGTATTTGTCATATTGCTGAAAGTGTTGAACTCCCCACAAAGACAGTAGATCCTCTTGTAGTGAAGTTGAAACATTTCTGCTAAAAACCACAACTGTTTTTTCTCTATTCACTTGTTGACCAGATTCCTGCTCATACACTTGTAACAGATATTGAATCTTTAAAATTTCCTACATATCAGCCTTGCAAAAAAAGACACAATCAACAGCAAATGATTGATTCTGGGTGCACCTCTGCAAATCTAAATGTCTTTTATCTGGTTCTCAGCTGCAGCTCTTTGTAGTAAGCAAATAAGTCCCCTAGTGCATAACAATAACAAATATGGAGATAAAGGATCTCCTTGTCTAAAAACCTCTAGAAGGAAAAATGTGTCATTTAGGCTCACCATTAATATGGACAGAAAATGAAACAGTCCTCACACAAAATATAATCAACTCAACCCACTTTTTTATCAAAACCCATAGTAAGCATAGCATTTTCAAGAAAAAACCAATCAACTCAATCATATATTTTACTCATATCAAGTTTAAGGGACATAAAACCATCTCTCTCAACCCTCTTTCTTCTAAAAAATTGTATAAGTTCATAAGCCACAAGCAAATTATCAATCATAAGACGACCAGGCACAAAAACACTTTTAAGTTATAGAAATCACATGAAGAAGAACACCCTTAAGCCTATTTGCAAGAACCTTAAAAATCAGCTTATAGATCACATTACAGAGGCTAATAGGTTTATAATTCGCAACATACTCAGGGTTCTTTTCTTTGGGATCAAAGTGATGAAAGTATGATTAAGGGCTTGAGGAAACTAACCAGTATTGAGGGCCTTTAGAACACTTGCAGTCACTGACCTTCCAACAATATGCCAGTATTTTAAAAAAAAAAAAAAAAAAAAGGAGCCATTCCAACACTAGCAACTGCCAAACACCCTCGAAGTGAACTTCTTTTTTATAACTTCCATTTTTTGGATAAACAGCTTTGTTTCTATAAGAAACAGTATATGAGGAACTTCACTCTTGAGTACATTCTCACCTCAACTCATCTCATCTCATCATTACAATTTTTTTAAATTCTCACACAAAATATAATAAATTATTCAACTTTTATTCGATTCTTCACAAATCATCTCAACTCATCTCTGAATCCAAAGACTCTTTAAGTGAACGAATTCCCTGTAGATTTCCAAACTCACGGAAATTCTAACTTAAGATTACGTATGATTAAAATTTAATCGTTTGTTTGGGGACGCTAATATGTAATAGGATTGATTGGTGAGTTATATATGTTTAAAGAGTAATACTACATACAGTCGTGGAATACGTAAACGCCGTGCAGTCACTTTAAAAAAGAATATGGTCTACTATTAAAAAATTAATTTATTGTCATGTGGATCTCATATTTATTTACTTTTTTCAAAACGACTGTACGGCACTTGCACACTCACGACTGCAAGTATCATTTCTCTTGTTTAAATAAAGGAAGCTACTACAACTATCCATGATACCGACTGAGCAGATAATTTTTATTTTCAAATTTTTTTAAATTCTTTTAAATATTTTAAAAAATAAAAATCATAAATTTATTAAAAAATATTTCTTTAATCATTAAGTAAAACAAATTAATCCGTCAGATCTTCGGTGGTCCAAGCATTATTCTTAAATAAATACATTAAATCAAATTCGAATATAAATTATTTAAATAAATAAATAAATAAGTATTCTATATATCTGGTGCATCATTTATGACTATTCGAAACCCTGCTTGCCATCCCATATTTTTCATCGATTTTCCTCTATTTTTTATTTACTTTTGGTCATTTCTATCTTTTTCCTCTGTGTTATCATATCAGAAAACTGCCGAAGCAATTGACAGTTGGAGATGAGTAGTCCCGGTCAAAAAGCGACGCCGTTCACGGGTGGCCACACTTGGGAACAAGATATTAAAGAACAAAAATAAAAGAAAAGGAAATATCGACTGCACCGTGATTTCCAATACAGGCTTGCAGCCGATTACAGAGACAGATTCCGTAATCAACAAACAAAACAAAAGATTCTTTACCCTGATTGACATCGCAGAGGCAAGAAAATACAGATTGGGAAAAAAATAGGGCTCATAATTACAGCACTCAAACAACATTATCATAAAATGATTTTATAAAATAATCTGTACATCAAATTGTAGAGTTATTTTTATAAAATCACGTCAATTTATGAATTTATTTTTATAAAATCTCTTTAAGACGATGCTACGTCTACCACTCCTAGTGGGACTTTTTTGTTTTGTTGTTTTTTTTTACATGTATTTTTTAACATTTTTAAATATTTTTTTATATAATTAAAAAATATTTCCTTAATCACAAAGTAAAAATAAAAATAAAAAATTCCAACAATAACAACGAGCGGTAAAAACCAGTGGTGAGAGTATCATTTTCCTTAAAAGATTACAGAAAAACAAGGCACTATAGCCACCGTTGGTAGCGTCCTGGGAGCTACCAATAGTTATTTTGGTTTTTTTTTTTTTTGCTTTTTTATATTTTTTTTAACACTTTTATTATAACCGTGAATTATGCAATCGTGGCGTAATCGCTTTAAAAAAAGTGAATAAAATATGAAACACACATGAAAAAAATTAATTTTTTAATAGTGGACCTCACTATCTTTCAAAGCGATTACGTGACGTTTACATATTTCTCGATTGTATCTAGAATTACTCTTTTTAAAGAGGGTATTGCAATTTGATGTAAATGTTGAGTTTAATTTTGTCGAGATAGTACTTGAAGAACTACAATTACAAGAAAATCTTATAAAAGTAAACTTACAGATTGAAATGATTAGATACGATATGTTAAATTTATTTTATAAAAAAAATAATTTTATAAATTAAAAATATTAATTTATAAATTTATTTTTATAAAAAATTTTATAGGAATAGTATTTGTCTTTGCAGTTTGCATTACATTATAAACCAAGGTAGAAAAGCGAAAACCACTTCGAGAAGTAGAACGAAAGTGGGGCAACTTTGCCTAGACAATGGGCTTAGAAAGTCACGCATGGTGAGCAATGGGGAAAGGCACGTTGCATTGCGTTGCCGACTGAGACTGAAAAACAAAAAATGCTAAAATATAAAGTGGGGGAGAAGATAGGGCCCAAAGCATTGTCAGTCTAGTGCTTTAACATCAAGCACATAGCCCACTTACAGTCTCCATTTGCACTGCCTCTGACCCAAAATAAAACAAAACAAAAACCCAGTCCTACCCATGAAAGGCCTTAGTAACAACTCTGACATGTATTAATGAAGACTTTAAAGACTTGGCAACCTTAATTTAAAGTGCCGCAAACAACTGGGTACAATGGGTGGGGGCTCTCCAGGCATGCATTCAATGGACAAAACCCCAAGCATATCTGATCTAAATCCCCCCCAATCCAGAAAAAACAATTCCTTTCTAGTTAAGCCCCCAAAAAATTCAAGTACCCACTAGATAATCCAGTCACATCCATAGTCTGTCTGAGATCGTTTAAGGACCAAATTCTTGATTTTACAATATTCTCGTATCAAATCGATTTAACACCATACCTAAACGTAGGGTCTCGTTCATCCTCAGTCAAGCTTTCCCACACAAGTTGGGAAAAGGAAAAGAGTCGGGTTATTCTACCGTGTAATCCGCTCAAAGCTACCGACCCTCCATTTTTAGATTTTTTTTTTTTATTTTTTTAATGTATTCAAAAAAATTTTAAAAAATAAAAAATATATTAATACACTTAAAATCACTTTCTTACTATTTAAATAAAAATAATAATAATAACAAACGGTCAAATAGAACGGTACAAAGGAGACGGCAGATTAATCTTTTTCAAGAAAAAATAAAAAATTTCCATCCCCATTTTCCCTCCAATTTGATGGATTTTCTCCCTCTAAGCACTTATTCCTCCCCCCAACCCCTTTCGGCCTCCCTCTATTTATAATATTTTTTTTCTTCAATACTAATACTTACGTCTACGGTTTTTTATAATTGGTTATTTTAAAATTTCTCATAGCTCAAATATCACTCAATAGAAGAACTTAAAAGAGATCAGTTGGAGTCATTATACGTGGTGAAATTTGACATAAAGAGCTTCTATGGAAAGAGTTTGCAGAATGTCCATTCGTTTTGTGGGTATCTCTTCGTGTGTATGTATATATATATACACTTTATGAAACCTTTTCTTTTTAGAAATTTGAATTTCTTTTTTTTTAGGATTCTGTATATCTTTTTTATTAAGAACATCCTCATTGGCTTGGCTAAAGTTGAAAGATAGTTAAAATTTAAATAATCTGTATTAAAAAGACCCCACATTAAATTGGACATGTCTAAAACAATTTGAATTTCAGTTACAGTACTTCATCTAATATAACTAACCACAATTACTTCATCAAATATTAAAATATTAGTTTATCACTCTAAACAAACAAATTAAATTAATTAGAATATAATTAACATTTAACATTTAATAATATTTTTTTAATATTAATTTAATTAGAGTATAATTATTATTATTAACATTTAATAATAATTTTTTTAATATTAATTTAATTAGAGTATAATTATTATTGGGTAGAATTATAAAATGTGATAAAAATAAAAATAATTAATTAATTATTAAAATAATAATATTTTATTATTATATAGAGAATAAATAGATAATTTAATGTGAAAATTGAATATAGATAAAATAGATAAATATAAATTTACGTGATATTAACTAAAATTTAAAATTTAAAGATGTATTTCATCAATACAATGAGAATGCTATAAGAATACGGATGTCTTTGATATTAGAAGAATGAGTCAGCTTATCCTATCGCTTTATTTCTTAACTTAATTTTGGACCTGATTTGACCCTTACACAGACAGTGGTCAGGCTACGGGAGAGCTAGCCATGCTCATTCAGCTCAAAGCCATGAAAGGACCAAGTACCTGCCACTTTAATGAATTGAAAAGAAGAAAGAACACTGAACCCGCAAAGATATAAACGTTAAAAAGTGGCTGCCACCACGGGTCTAGTCTCTTATCTCCTTAGAATATAAACATATATATATATATATATATATATATTTAAATGATTTGCACCAATTTTAATAGACAAATTTGTTGGAAGTTATTTCATCATAAAAAAGTATAAAACAAATTTAGGGAGATTTATATTTTTACAAATAATTTGAATGAAATTTATTTATTTGAAAACCGTAACTAACATTACTTATATATATATATATATACTCACGTAGAGTTGTGCTATCTTTTAGACTTCGATATTTAGAGATAAGCCATCTGGATTAGATCATGTCAGTCATAATAGTGTACTGAAATTCTACTAACGTTTGTAATTGACTTGTTATTTGAAATCAAAGTTATATATCATCTTAAATGAATGGAATGAGATCCTTTTTATAAAAAATATATATATATATATATATATATATATACACGTTCGTTGACGCAATAATAATATGATAAAAGAGTAATGTTAAAAAGAAGTCATTGTAATAATACACATTTTACACTCACTATATAACTACTTCTAATTTTCTATTTTTTTAAAATTAAAAAGATATATGATTTATATGATGCTATATTATATATATATACAAAATAATTATTTTTAATAGTAATTTCTATCTATATTTATTCATGATAAAATTGGGGGAGATGGGTCATCTTTGTTGCCAAACATAGGTTGGCGTATGATGAAGAAGGACGGGTGAAATATTGCAGAGCCGCTACGCAACTCATGTGTGGTTGCCAAACATGTGTCGTTACTCTTGCATTAATGCCTACTGTGCCTCCATCATCCTTTCCAATCAGTCGCTTTCACTCCCATTTTATTCATTATATATAATAGTCTAGGTTTCAGGGTACGTCTATGATGCAGAATCCTCTCTCTCTCTCTCCTTTTTCTACCTTTTAGCTAAGTTCATTTTTCGAAGAAAATGGCTGAATGTAGTACGTACCCACCCATGCCACCCCTATCGGCTAACTGTGCTAATGGCAACGATCATTGATCTTTATTATTGATGTACTGTAATTTGTTCTTTGCTGAAAAGAATAGCTCCGTTTGAAAGTTAACGTGATCTTAATTTATCTCAACTCATTATTATAATTTTTTTAAATTTTAATATAAAATATAATAAATAATTTAACTTTTTCGAATCCTAAAATAATAATAATAATAAACAATAATATTATAACAATATTTTATTATCTCAACTCAACTCAACTCAACTCACTTCAACATCTAAAGCCACTCTAAAATAAAACTATTGTCTAGGGAAGTCTACAAACTTAAGATAGAAAACTGAAAGCAAAAGAAGACAAAAAACAGGAAGACGTGGGGGTGGCATCATGTCTACTCCCTACACATCTATTGTATTCTCTCATATTACTATATCTGAGATATGGTGGGATTCACTTTGGATCAAGTTTATGTCATATATGATGGCAAGGAAGAATGTCAGTACTATTCTTAACAGACCATTATCATTATCTATTAAAAACTATTAGGTTCAAATCCTCTGAAACCTAAATAATTTTTAAGAGTCGTGAAATGATAAATTTTTGTCGAGAGTATGTGCACATTCAAAATTAGTTGAAATTTTATTCTTGAACATGCGTGCGAATAAAAAAAAGTTCCATATACAACATTGTAAAGGATTTTTTTTTTCCCCTTTTAGTGAGCATGTGAGGAGCAATTAAGAAAATGAGAAAAGAATGCACAACCCAGAGCAAATAAGCCCCCCCGGTCGAGTCCACAGGTAGACTTTTCTAGACACAACCTCTATATGGGAGTAGACTGCAGGGGACATGGGACTCACTGTCCTGGAGATAGCTCGAACAACGTCCAACCCTTAAGTACATGCCCACATGAATGAGTGGCAAAGCAAGGGGGACCATCGATCATCTGACAATGTGACATTGACGAACTATCGAAAACACCAGCAAAGTAAGGCATATCAGGAAATCACGCCGTATTAATGGCACCACTACCCGAGAAACACGTTACACGCTACATTAATGACACCATTGTAGAGGCACGTCATATTAAAAGACCCTAACAAAGGGAATAGTAGTGAGGACGTAGGTCCCACGGAGGCAGGCACGATCTGTCCCCCAGACTCTCGGTATAAATAGTAATTTTCAGGTACAAAAACACTCTAAACTCTCTCATTATTTACAAACTTTCAAAATACTCTACTGACTTTAGCATCAAAGACTCCCCGGCCCCAAGGTCGCCCTCTCCCAGCTTCTTTCCTCTTCGTTTTCGCATACCCAGATTTGAAAGCCCAAGTTGCTGGAACCTAGCCCAAAGGCGTATGAAACATGACGTTAACAATGGTGCCGTCTATGAGATCTTCGTAGATCTTACGTGTATTTCATATGTCTATGACAACCCATTCCAGAAAACTCAAGAGGGACACAGAGGAAGTTGTCATGGAGGTGAGACTAAAAGCTATGGAGGACAAATGATGACAATATAAGCAGAGAGCTGTAGGTCAGCGGAGTCGTCAGGAATATGTTAGGCACTGGCGGGGTGGACCGTAAAATTCTGAATGACGGCAATCCCTCCACCTAACGCAAACCCCATAATTTCCTGCGTCAAAACCCTCAGACCAGCCGTAAGAAAGGGGGAAGAAGAAGAGCAAAGTAAAACAACGGCAACAGCACAAAGGAGCTAGGGCGTAAGAGCATCGACATCATGCTTAGAGACCTCGACATCGGGAGCGTCGACCTCAGGGACATCAAGCTCGGGGTCGTTGTGTTCGGGAACAACGGACTTGGACATGGTTGGGACGGCGGGACCCGTAATGGCTACAGGGATCACGTCCATCCTTAGCTTGCAGCCAAACTCGAAGGCTTCACTGTCAACGACAACTTTGGAAAGGTCAAGGTCCAACAAATACTTCTCAAAGGCTCGCAGAAATGGTTACGGACTCTCCAAAATGTGGTCCCGCAACAACCTAAGGCCCTTAGCACACGTGTGCGCCCACGCGGCATTGCAAACACCCATGGCCAACTTCAACTTGCTGTCTAGGAGGGAAGCGATGTCCTGCACTTGAAAAATACCTCCTAGAAGAAGTCAGATAAGCACTTGATGACCTAACTGATGGCTTCCGCGCGACAACCCCCATTTCAAGCCGGGCCAAAGGGGGGATGACCTCCACCGAACTCTCTCCACCAAGCCCATCTGTGGTCGCCTAAATTCGACGGGCTTTGTCAGCAACCTCCCCAGTCGTGGGGGTCAGAGACTAGGCCTCAACGCCTTTTACACGAGTCGGACTCTTCAGCAATCGTTCTCGCCTGAACCTGCAAATCTTAGATTTGCACAGACCCTTTAAACCCTCCCTGACTATAACATTAGAGAAAAGTTTGGATTTAAAGATGAGTTGAGATGATTTGTGAATAGTAGAATAAATGTTGAATTATTTATTATATTTAGTATGAGAATTTAGAAAAATTATTTTGAGATTTGAAAAAGTTGAATTTTTTATTATATTTTATGTAAAGATTTAATAAAATTATAACAATAAGATAAAATGAATTAAGATGAATTGATATGAATTTTAAATTCAAATATCTAAAGTGCTCACGTTTCGGTTGGTGCTCCACCTTTACTAGAAGCAACCGCGAGCTCCCTCTTAAATCTTAATGACATCATCTCCAATTAGTCGCTCTCACTCCCATATTAATCGTTATATCTATATATATATAGAGTCTAGGTTTCAGGCTAGGTCTATGATGCAGAATCCTCTCTCTCTCGGTTTTCACCCTTTTAGCTATGTTCATTTTTCGAAGAAAATGGCCGAATGTAGTACGTACCCATGCACCCCTATCGGCTAGCTGTGCTAATGGCAACGATCATTGATCTTTATTGATGCACTGTAATTTGTTCCTTTTTAAAAAGAATAAAAGAAGAAGAATGTTATTATACTTCGTTTTAATCGTTTATATATACAGGAGAGGGTGGGATTTAACCTCATTTCATTTCATATCATCTCATCATTATAATATTTTTAAATTTTTATACAAAATATAATAAACAATTTAATTTTTTTAAATCTCAAAACAATTTTTCTAAATTTTCACACAAAATATTATAAATAATTTAACTTTTATTATATTATTCACAAACCATCTCAATCCATCTCAAAATCCAAACATTTTCTTAATTTTTTTATTTTTTAATTACAGATAAAAAAAAATTATTAGTATATTAATATATATTTTTTAAAAATATTTAAAAATGTTAAAAAATATAAAATAAAATAAAAAGTTAAATTTATAATAGTGGGACGCCAGTGGGGCGGCACACTAGCCCTACCCTTGAAAGAAAGCAAATGTCTAGGGAAGTCTAAAAACTTGAGATAGAAAACTGAAAGCAAAAGAAGACAAATAACAGGAAGACGTGGGGGTGGCATCATGTCTACTCCCTACACCTCTGTTGTATTCTCTCATATTACTATATCTGAGATATGGTGGGATTCACTTTGGATCAAGTTTATATAATATATGATGCTAAGGAAGAATGTCAAAACCGTAGACAAATACTATTCTTAACAGACCATTTTCATCATTATCTATTAAAAACTATTAGGTTCAAATCCTCTTAAACCTAAATAATTTTTTAAGAGTCATGAAATGGATAAATTCTTGTTGAGAGTCTGCGCATATTTAAAATTAGTTGAAATTTTATTCTTGAACATGCGTGTTAATAATAATAATAATAATAAAAGAAATTATATATACGCATTGTAAGAGATTTTTTCCTTTTTAGTGGGCTTGTGAGGATCAATTAAGAGATTGAGAAAAGAAGGCTAAGCCTACAACAAATAAGCACCTCAGCCCGGCTTGTAGGTAAACTCTCCTGGACGCAACCATATGGGAGCAGATTGTAGGGGATGGGATTTGCCATTCTTGAGATCCCTCAAATAGCGTCTAATCCTTGAGTACCTAACTGCAGCCTCAAGGCCACTTTTAAAATATTCTATTGACTTTAATATTGGAGATTCTTCAATTTCAAGATTGTCCTCTCCTAGCTTCTTTTTTCTTCATTTTCATAGATCTAACTTTAAAGACCCAAGTTACTGGAACTGATCTAAAAACGTACGAAACACGACGTAATCACACATATTCACTATAAAAGCGAATTACATATATATTGCATGACACTGTCTATCTCATATTTGAAGTACTCTTATCTATATACTAAGCAACATTTATGATGAGGTTTATGTTGCATCTCCCGTCTCTATTTGGATAAAAAGAGTTTTAGATGATTAGCAAGTTGGCAAAAGGACGTACGTACTAAAGTTGGTTTTCAGCTGGCGCATTTCAATTTTCTTCCACGTCGAAGCACCCTCAGTCCGGCCAACCAGCTCTCCATTCTCCTGGAAGGTTCTGCTAAAAATACAGATTTCATGGAGTCCGAGGGAGCTTGACTAATTAAAGGGTATGGTTAAAAAGTCACGAGGCTCCCAAACCCCCAACCATGCATTAAAATGAGGAGGGTGGGGGTGGGAGCCACCAGCAGGGGGCCTGATCCGGCTCTGGCGTTTGGTGTATTGCTAATACGCGGACAAGTGGGAGAACCAATATGAATAGATTGTCGGTGTGGGACCTCCCTCAATCTTATACAATATCCGACTTTTGGATACGGATGTATCCATGTTTACCCAAATCCCCATGCCTTTCTTTTCTTTCTTCTTCCCTTTTCATTTCCCCAAGTCTTGACCTTTTCATCCAAACTTTGGGATTGGCTTCTCCACCTACTTCAAACTTTGGAACTTATTTCATTACTGTTGCATTTATTTACACTACTTTGACTTTCCTTAAGTATACATATAATGTAGAATGACTTTCAATTAATCCCCCAATAATTTAGCTACTCTCATTGATATCTTAATCCTTATCCTTGCTACGGTAATTATATAGAATAATTATATATATAAGTTTCAAATATACAAGTTTCATACAGTATTATATAAAAAAAATAGATCTGATTATGAAAAAAATATTTAAAAAATCCATTTTTATTGATGGAGCCCACTTTTTTATAAAAAAATTTGAGAAAACAAAAATTTATCTGTATTATTATGAATAAGAATATTTAAACAATTTTATTTATCAATTTCATTATTGTTCAAAATATATTAATTAACAAATGGAATGGCACGATGAGGAGGAAGTCTGAAATTTGAATGTGCTAGAAAAAAATAATGAATCTGATGGTTTTTTATATAATTAAGAAGGATAAATGCTTTATTTCTAATAACTTATATAATTCAAATATAGTTTTAGACATAAGAAAATTTTAAAAAAAAAAATGTTGAAGAGTTTGCTACAAAATGCCCTTTGGTCTTCCTCTTCGGAAAGAGATGGATGGAATAACGTGAAAGAGTAATATTAGAAAGAAAAACTACATTTGTAGTTATGGTGTGGTAAGCCATTGTGTATTATTTTTAAAATAACTAAGTAAATATGAGATTTACATAAAAATAAAAATTAATAATAGAATCTATTATTTTTAAAAAGAATATATGATGTTTGTATAATTCATAATTGTATTTAATATTATTCCATAAAAAATAAGTAATGTTAGATACAGTCGTGAAGTATATAAACGACGTGTAATATTTTTAAAAAATAGTGAGTACATTATTAAAAACTGAATTTTTTAATAAAAGAATATGAATTAAAGACAGAGATAATTTTTATAAGATAGAAGACATTTCTTTCTCTCAAAATTTTTTCTTTTTTTTTTTCAATAAAGAAAAAAAACCGTCTCAATATCTGTAAGAGCATTAGCATTGGTTTATGCATATGCAAAATCACCTCTTTTGCATATCCACTTTGACATTCAAGCAAAATTCTCACTTTGGCTTATGTATATTTGAGACAAAATAATAATAAAATATTATTATTAATTTTTTGCTAAAATCAATTTTTTTATATATATTTTACAATTAGCATCCACTACATACATTTGACATTAATAATACAAATGTAATAATAAAAAATATAATTTTTTTTATATATTATATTAAAAATATAATAAAATGAAAAAATAATAATATATTATAATAATAAAATGAATGTGCAAGTGAATGTTTGTTGTGTTGTTGAATAAGAGAGAAAAAGAAATGATTGTGAGAGAGAGTGCGAGGAGAGAGAAATAATTATTAAAATATGATTTGTAGAGTGAATAGTAATTATCTAAATTTGGATAAATATTATTCATAAGTAGCTAAATATTTAGATATATATAAGTTAATATAGAGAATTTTAAAATCATATTATGTAAATATAACTCTACATTTATATATATATAGACCAATACTAGTCCCCAAAGCGATTTGGTGCGCTTATTACCTAGCAGCGTTTTTCCACTCAATAAGGTGGAAAGAAAGAGGGCCAGTAGGGGTTGGAATCCCTGGAGTCCCCACGTGGCAAAACTATTGACCGGGGGATTTCTGTTACCGAACGTATTTGACGTGACACAAACACACCTACATGCACTACCTGGGGTCTGCCGACTCTGGTTTTTCGCCTCCAACTCCGCAGCTATCTCACTTTCTCTTCACTCGCGCGCGGCTGCTGCTGCTTTTCTTACCAATTTATATTTATATGTTTTTTTTCCACAAAACAATCCAACTCTTTCAGAAAAAAGTTGCCACTCGTTGGGCATGATCACATATGTTGATTATTAAGTGTTGAAAGATAAAAATAATTTTATAATTTCACTAATAGTATCAAATAATATTATTTTATAAAATTTATTTGCAGTGAGAATATTTTTCTTAAGTGTATTATAAAAGAGTCGCAGTATTGTAAGTGTATATTACCCTCTTTCTTGTACCATCAATTATCATACACAAAACATGTCTCAAAGGAAGCACACAAACACATAGCAGCGAGTATGGTTACAATGGATCTAAGAGCATTAATATTGGCCTAGTTAAAGTTTGGCTAAAATCTCATTAAGAAATTCATTTTTATAAATTTAGCTAGTCACTTTTCAACAATATCAAATAATAAATTCTTTAAATCTATTATTATTCTATTAAAATATTAATTTTGACCTAAAAAGGAATCGAGACAGAGAAATAAGAAAATACAAAAGAGAGGTTCGAACGCAGTGAATACAAGGAGGAATAGCAGTTTTTTATGCCTAAAACAAGATTTAGCTAGCAATTTGGGCTGGCCAAATTTAGCAAGTGAAAATAAATTTGGTTAAAAATACTGTACATATGTTGTAGTCAATTTTTATGCATGTCAAAATTTAGCTAAGTTCCCACTAGTAGTGCTCTAACCCAATTAATGGAGAGTGCATCCAACCAACAATTCTGCAGAAGTCGAGCTCTTGACCCATCATTGACACGTCCATGCATGGAATGATAGGAATCAACTTGAAAGAAATGTCTTGTGCCCACAAAGTCCATACTAAACAAAAGACAGAGATTTTATAGTCAATTCCATGAAAGTAAGGCCAACATAAAATGCCACCTCGAGCTAGCATATTGATAACATTGGTTGTTGTTATATCACAGTTCCTAATGCAAAAGCATGTAACAAAAGAAGCACCCAAACACGTAGACTCAACTATCACGAGACCAGCCAAAAGTATTAATTGAGAGATCATCAGCCGAGTATCACTATATACTATCAACAGAACAGTAAAGATTGTTGTTAATATATCATATAAATGATTAAATATATTTATTTTATCAATCTAAAATTTTGAAATAAATTATGAACTCAAATAAAAATTATATTTGAGTGATTTTACAAACTTAGAGATAATATCCTCACAACATCGAGTCCAAAAGCGTAGTCATGATTGGAGTGAATCGAAGACTCTGTTTTCCCGATCCGAGTAGATGGAGTATATATAAAATGGTCGTATTGTAAAGAGTAATGCCAGATACAAATTTTAAATAGACAAGTTTCATATAAGTATTTTTTAAAATAATAGATCTTATTAATAAAAAATAATTTTTTTTATATTTTTTTAAGATGGGGTCTATTTTTTTACAAGAACTTATATGAGATTTGTCTATTTGAAATTTGTATAAATAATTGTTTTATTGTAAATATTTCAAAGTAAATATTGCAGTAATTATAGTAAATAACCCTTCGTTTGTTTTTATAATTATTTATATTTTATTTAATTTAATTATTATAATTATTTAAAATTTTTATATAAAATAAAATATTAAAAGATTATATTTTAATAATATATTTTTTTTTAACTTAGAAGACAAAGAAACTAATACGCCGAAAAAAAAGACAAAAGAAGGGATTTTTCCTTCGAGTTCAAGGAAAGTAACAAATTGGCAAAAATGCCCACATTTTGGTTTTTCCCAAAATGAGAAATTCATACAATTTCCAATTTCCAATTTCCATCACCAATCGAGGTTGGTAAGAGGCTCTGAGGCCATTAATGTCCTTGTAAAGAGAGTAACAGAATGCAATAAATGAAACGGAGCAAGATGATTGAATAAATATAGATAAAAATTACTATTAAAAGTATTATTTTGTATATATAATGTGATATCATCTAGATCATATATCTCTCTAAATAAATATTGAAAATAATCAATTAAAAACAACTATATATAATAAGTATATAATATACACTACTATAATAACTTCTCTATAACGTTACTTTATTTATTTAGAAAGAAAGGAAGAAAGCCAAAGAATCTCGGTTCCCGAGAGAGACAGAGTATTTAGAGGGGAGAAGGGTATGGTGGGGGAGGTTCTGGGAACCTCAGTCTCTCTCAGTCTCTCTGCTGTACTGAAAGAAGGGAAATCAATCAGAAAGAGAGGGTGGGAAAGCGTCTAAAAAGAAGTGTAGATGGCTAGAGCCTAAAGCCTACCTACTTCTCTATTTTCTTTCTTTCTCGCTCTCAAGAGTAGTACTCTGTGTGTGCGCGGTGCATGTGCCGAGTAAGAGAGAACAGTAACGTAACATACAGTTATGAAATAACTATACGATATACACTCAATCACGACTGTAAATACTATTTTTCTAATAAAAAAGGATGGCATGGAATGACCCCAGGGTCCGAGCCACCTTTCCTCCTACTCCTCCACGTCATTGCCTCCATAATACACCACCAATTTAACCACAACCCCCCGCCTTCTCTGCCTGCACGAGAAAGATCCATTGAGATTGTCTTGTCTCTAGATTTTTTTTATTGGAGTAAATAAATTGTTTATGGTTGGCTAATAATTTATAGCATTTTTAATTCGATGCAACTCCAGTAAAATCTGGATGATGTTCAGTTCAGTTTTCTAAAATGGACCTCGACAAGTCAACATCGGGATGGTCATTTTTTTTTTTAGCCCTCTACGCTGCCATGGTGTTTTCTGTGCCCATATTATAACATATGAAACAAGAGTTGCCTTTTGAGGGGATATCACTTTGCAATCAGGTCATCTCACTCATCTTATTAGTTTGAATTACCGTCAGAAAGATATATATTTTAGTCATATATAAATTTATAGAATGATATAATTTAAGATAATATAAATTATAAAATTATTTTTATTATAAAATAGATATAATAAATTACATGAATCCGAATTAATTTATAAATTTGTTTTTATATAAGGAATCACATAGACTGACTATTCTGTTTGTTAAAAACATTGAACATTTTTATATTTTTTTTTAAATAGATTTCATTTCATTTCATAAACCGAAGTTACAGTTGTGATTTATTAATACAGGAAAAACAAATACTACAAGTTAAACTAAGCATCTGTTCTGGAGCACCCCCGCACACAAATTCATTTATGGTGGATATTATCTTAACTTCTATAAAATTCTCTCATAATAGAAGCGCGTCTTGTAAAAACAGAACTAAACAATTCCTCTTTCAAAGAAGAGAAGTACTAGCCTCCTTCGTCCTCCCATACAGGAGGAATACAGACTCTGCTACTATGGAAACCAAGTCCAAAATAACCTATTTCTTTTTTATTAAAAAACTAAAAAACATAAAACAACAAACCAAAAACACATTAAAAAATACAAAAACACAAAAAATATCAAGTGGGTCAGCCGCCCCCTTCTACTCTTCTACTTTCCTTTTTTCTTTTCTTTATGTTTCTTCTGCTGCCTTCTACTACCTTCTTCTTCTTCTTCTACGTAATACGTAGCCCGACACCCCCCTTCGCCGCTATCTCCCAAGCCCATCTCCCTCTCTGCTACTACCACCCTCCACAAGCACCGGCTTGAGTCCAGTACAGCGCGCCCACCGCAAGCATCGGCAACCCGAGCCCAGACAGCACGAGCACCCAACTCACACGAACACCATCCTCCCACTGAATGACCAATCGGCCATAGCTTCGCCCACCCCTCTCGACTAACTCTTGTCCCAGCTGCGATCGTTCTAGGCAACTCAACCACCACACACAGGTCTGAAAAAAAAATGAAAGATGAGATTTCGGAACTTTGAAATGAAGATCTTGGAGTATAATCATAAACACAGATCTTAGAAAGAAGATGAACAAAACATATTCTAAAAAATTAATCACCCGAAAGAGCACTCCTTAATAGGGCTAAAACTAAGAATTAAAACACATCAAAATAAAACAAACTGAACAGAAAGAAAGGCAAGAGGGAGGGGAGAGGGAGGAGCCAAAGCACCTCACCTCAAAGCTAGTTCCGGATTTAGAAAAGTTTCGTAGAGAGAAGATGGAGTTTCTCTCAATATAACGCTACTTCTCGTATTCTAATTCGTTATTTGAACATTTTTACTGTTCGTGGTCTATTTCAAAAATAAATTTATGCTATGGATGGATGTCTACAATTAATTTTTAGCCATTTTGTTTGTTTTCAAAAGTATTTTCGATATATTACATATTTTAGCACACAAAGTTAATTACAAAGCGATGTAAATATTTTGAATTATATTGCTCACTATTTTGTATTGTATTTATTGGAACATTTTTCGATAAATACAATACACATTAAGGTCCGGTTTGGATAATAAGATTAAATAAAATAATTTTATATGAAAATTGAATAAAATATTATTTTTTAATATTATTATTATTTAAAAATTTTAAAAAATTAAATTATTTATCATATTTTGTGTATAAACTTAAAAAACTTATAATGATAAGATGAAATAAAACAGTTTTTATATCTAAATTAGGCTTAAATTATCCAAAGTTAAAAGATGCATTCCAGCCTGAAACATCAAATATGTTATCGGTATCGCAAATTCAATAGAACAACGCATACAACGTTTCTCGCATCTAATCACAGGAAACAGAAAAAGGTTAATGGAAAAGAAGGAGAAACATTGAAAAAGGTGTTCATGTTTCGGGCACAAGATAAAATATAAAATTTTCATCTCATCTCATCTCATCATTACACTTTTTTCAAATCTTCATATAAAATATAATAAATAATTCAACTTTTTCAAATCTCAATACACATTTTTCAAATCTCAAAACAATAATAATATTAAAACATAATATTTTAAACATAAAACAAAACATAAAATTCTTATCTCATCTCCAAACCTACCCCGATCGAGATATTTGTCAGATCGGATATATGATGTCACAATAACAAAATGTCCTAGGACTGCATGATCAGCACAATTACTATTCAGCACTTAAATTGGAGGTTACTGCGTATTACAGAACTAATCCATAGGAATCCCTAATATTCTCTCCTAAAACTCTACCCTCATTGGCTTTCATACTCCTCTATATTTTCTTTTATTTTTTAAACTAAAATAGATTTAACACATTATATTTATTTATAAATTTTATTTTTATATAATCTCCAAATCTAAATAAAGTGACCTATATATATTCATCCTATTATTTATACTAATCTTGTCTCTAGCCTTCCATTATTTAATGATAAGTGTTATAAGCTCAACAAAATTTCACAAACATAAACTTACAAACCGATATTATTTTATTTGATACTTTAAATTTATTTTACAAAAAAAAGTTATATAAACTAACATATATGTGTTTATTTTATGTGATCTCTTTATAAATAAATCATTTATGTAAATAAAATGGAATTAATTATTGAAAACGGGAATTTAATAATTTTATAATCATAAAATATTCAGGGTGAAAAAAAAAAGAGAGAATGATAATTCATAATAGGGATTATGTATGTTGCCGACTGTAATGGAGATTAGTAACCATGATGATTACATTTTTGACAAAAAATAGGCTACAATTGTCAATAGTATTGCCCACAAGTGATGTTGGATGGTGAAGAGCATTTGATTGACCATTGATGTAATGATAGTTGACCCACCCAAAATAGTTGTTAAGACTTAAGTAAACAAGTTCATAATTTTTATTCTAATACAAAGGAGAAAAAATAAAAATCTCCAATGTGACATCCCCTTTGTAAGGATCATGCACCTCTTTTCTTGAGGCCTTCGAATCAACACACGAGATCACAAACAAGTTTATTTGCACCTGCCATGAAATTAAATGGCATTAGAAGATCGATGCCATTGCTAATTCATATAATTCGTCAATAACAAAGGTGTTAATCTTTAGGAAATGTGGATTGTAAAAGGCTAAAAGTCCCAAAAGTGCATAGAGAATATGTATATGGTGTAGGATTTGTTTTAGGTGCCGTTTGGATAGTAAATTCAGATGAGTTAAAATGAAAGTTAAATAAAATATTATTAGAATATTATTATTCTTTTAGATTTGAAAAAGTTTAATTATTTATTTTATTTTTTGTAAGAATTTGAGAAAGTTATAATGATGAGATGAAATGAGATTAAACACTTATTGTATCCAGACGGGGCCTTATACCTATGAATTGTGACATTTTTTTTAGTTAGTCTATATACAGTTTCCAAATGGGGACTGCTCATACAAGCTTATATAGTTATGTTTAAAAAAAATTTAAAATTATAATAATATCATTTTTAAAATTATATTTTTTCTCATTTTACCCTCATTCATCAACATATGCAGTCCCCCACTCAGGACTGCAAATAAAATTTATCTCTCTCTTATTTCTTTCTGCAATGTGATGCCTAAAATATCACTTCTAAAACATTATACTCTCAAATTAATGAACAGTTGTAATGTGATATTTGATTATATGACTTCTCAAGTGTGGTAGTTTGGATATCAAATTATAAAATGAGTCACAATTTCCGAGCCAACAAATATAATTTTCATTGATACAATGATATTTATCTGTCTTTTAGTATCATGAAAATCAAATTACATTATCTTATTATTTGGAATTAATCAATGGTCTGTCTTTGTTTGACTTCACCACTATTTTCAAAGGCCAAAATGTGTTTATAAAGCCCCAAATAAAAGATCCTGACTAAACTTTCATATTTTAGATGTGGTCCTATCTAGATAGTAAAAGTATTTCATCTCATCTCATCTTATAATTACAATTTTATCAAATTTTCATATAAAATATAATAAATAATTTAATATTTTCAAATCTAAAAAAATAATAATATTAAAAATTAATTACAAGAAAATTACTTATTTGCAACCAATTATTTCTAACGAAATGACTATTTTCAATTAAAATTAGTTTATTTTCATCACAAATAGTCTTTTTCGTCGTGAAAAAATGTCACAAATACTCGTTTTTTTTGTAGGATTAAATAATACTATAATAATGTAAAATCTAAACTGCACCTAAACTGCACCTAAACATTCTCAATTTGTTTTATTTTTTGTGGAAACATACATGCTCCAGGATTTTCAATTATTTTTTCTGTTGAATGCGTGAAAAAACAAGGAAAAAATATTCTAAAAAAATAAAAAAATGGATCTTAATTTAACTCCTATTTCCCACTTTTAAAAAATGGTCTTCCTTATAATCAGTAAAATCTAATGAAAATATTGAGTCCAATTAAAAGCAGATAAGAAATTAATGAAAAATTTGTAAGAAAGTAAAGTGAAATAATCCCACCAGTTGTCCTTTTCAAGCAAAATAATTTAGAAAATAAGGGTTTGCCCCCCGGCAAAGCTGCAAAACAGGAGAAAATTAAGGCCAATTATGTGCAGAAAAACCATACTCCATTGAATTCCTCCGTGCCGTATCCCAAGATGGTGAACGGGTCAGAGTATCATCGTAGTCGGCAGCGTACAAAGTAAGGAAACACAATTCATATTAAACAATCGGATATAATTTTTTAGATGAAATGAAATAAGTTGAGATAAAAATTAAAAATTAAATAAAATATTATTAAAATATATATTTTTAATATTATTTTTATTTTAATATTTGAAAAAATTAAATTATTTATTTTATTTTATATGAAAATTTAGAAAAATTATAATGATTAGATGATATGATATGAGTTGAAAATAATTATAAAAACAAATTAGATTTCGTTTCATTTTATTTCATCATTATAATTTTCTTAAATTTTTATATAAAATATAATAAATAATTTAATTTTTTTAAATCTTAAAATAATAATAATATTAAAAAAATAATATTTTATTTAAATTTATTATTTTATTTCAATTCAATTCACAATACAAACGACACGTTATAGATAAAACCAAAATGATAAATTAAATGAAAATAAAAATAAAAAAAACCGTCCCTCCACACAAACCCCCTAATCTTTACTTGGTCTTAGGGTCCTTCATGTTCCAATAAAGTGACTCATGTCCTACGTCCCTTCCTCTTATAAATACAGCGCCTCGCCCTCTTCCTCATTGCCCACCCTTTGAGGTACAGAGCCCAGTTCTTCTTTAGCGTTTTGTACAGGATATTTCCTAGTCCTGCTCCGATTATTACTTTTAACAGTACAGGAGAATCCGTAAAGCTCAGGAGGGATAGCGCCATGAATTACTGTGATCATGATCATCATGTTTGTGTGATTACTGGCGCTATCTATCCTGAGTTTCATGGGTTATTCTTACTTTCTCTGGACTGTGGTCTCAGCTCCGACCGAGAAGGATATGTTAGTCTCTTCTGGATATTATGTAATATTACTTTTCCTTTCTTTTCTGCTGTGTTTTCTTGTGTTAAAAATTATGCAGTACTTATTCTCATGAAAGATACAAACTTGGTTCTCTTTTCAAATATATGACTGTTTTCTCCCGTGTTCGTGCTGCTGGAAAATGGGTTTTTTCTCACTTCTCATATAGTCGTGCTATATATTTTGAAGTCTTCGTTAGGTATGGATTTTGTGACCTGCACATCATTGAGGAGGGCACTCTTACGGACTCTTACCACTCCAAATATCTTTAGTTTGGAACATCTGAAAATCTTCTGAATCACTGTTGTGTTGTTTGTGGGTTACACTTACATCTATGATTATTTTTGGTCGGAAAAGAAGCAGGTGAAGTGCCATGCACTTGTTCTCGGCATAATTTTTGCAGAAACATTATGGCAACATAAATGATCTGGTCCTTGTATCCACTTCATGTCCAACCACCGCACTTTACGTTGTTTGATTCCGTTGGATCTTTCAATTTTGCTGCTGGATTTCCTTCCTCATACCTTTTAACTTTTACTTGGGTCTTTTGGATATGCATTATTTGTGATTTGGCTTCGAATGGCTTCTTTTCTGGGTTTCCCTTTACATATTTACGGGCAAAAGTCTGAAGTATTCTCTAGAAGATCAAACTAACAGTGAAACCAGTTTCTTTTGCCTCGGTTTTTAAGCCTTGCAGATCTCTCTCTGAACCAAATTTTGGAACTTATTTAGGTCTGATAGTACTTCTGTATTGTTGCAGCTGGGATTTATTTTGGGCGAGTCCGAAACCCTAGGGAGAGAGCCTTTTTGAAGTAGTGGGAACTGAGCTAGGGTTTCATATTTGATCGAGATTTTTGCAGGCTTTGTAGTAAAGAGGGTCTTCGTAACTCTGGATGTTGACTCCCTTCCCAACTTTGTTCGGGTCGCCGTCCATTCACTTTAATTTCTATATTTATTCACCCTCATCATCATAATTATTGCTCTTTAAAAAGTGAAATTGATGTAAAATCTAAAACTATTTACGACTTTGATGGATTATTCTAATCCCTGATTTAAACTAAAACAGCTGTTTAATTTTGCATTCTGGGTTGAAGATCATCATGTCTGTCTGTTTGAATATTTTTATGTTAGTTTTTTTATCCATTCCCTGTTTCGGATTCAATGTGGATCATCTGGTTGGCCATTATAGACCCACATCTACGGTTGGGAGTGATGATTTTTGGGCCAATTTGCAAGTGTCGATAAGCCTGACCTAACTTTAGGGTACATGGTGTGTCTAATTGTTTGGGGACAGAGAAACCAACGCACCTGTTATGTTATTAAAGTTTAAACCCTTTGATGTTGTGATTATATACATATATATATATATATATATATATATATATATAAGATAATTATCTTCACAAGGTAATGTTCTTGAACAGGGACCCCACTTCTTTAGAGTTTCTTAATTTAGGAGTTCCACCCTGAACTTTTAACTTCAAAAGCTCACGATCATTCAGGATGCTAATCCTTCTGAAAGGAAACTTAAGCTCATGTTGTTTGGACTTTACATGATGACCAACCAGTTCCTGTGAAATCTAGATACTACGATACTTGTTTTCCTGTCCATTGCGGTCCAAAAACACTTGGATTTGTGAGATCTCATGATGGCAGGATAACCAACCCAGATTAATTGAATGAGAAAAGGTAGAAAAATAGAAATTCTATTGGCTCTCACAGTGCATGTATCCATTTGTTGCTGCCACCCAAAACCTGAGTCTGGTAACATATGCAACAAGCCTAAGGTGGAACGAGGAAGACAAGCTACATACACCCTCAAATTGCACAAGAATTTTGAGCGAGCTGCAAATGGTATCTTTTAATGCATGAGTTGTTATGGTATATATAGCCAGGCACATCGCCTTCTATTTGTAATAATACAACTAGTTAATATGATTTCCAATAAGATTTCTGTCTACAAATGTACCATTTCCAAACTGAATGTATCATAATCTTAACCTATGTGAATGTTTATTTGGTAAAAATATTTAGAGGATATGAAAGCCCCAACTCTGATCCTATGCTCGGAACGGCACTTGAGAAGTTATGGTACTTAATGTGGTTGGAGTAATGGAATTCCTGCAGGGCTCTGCCAGTACTATCACTGGCAAGCTAGCTTATGATGCCCACTCAAAAATAGAGAAAGGCTACCTCAAGAGATTTCAAAGTAAATTTACTGCTTGATGTTGTACATATGTACTTTTATCATATCAAGTCGATGAAATTGTTTTGAAATTGAGGAAACAATGCCCATATCTACTTTTGTTCAGATGGATTGAGTTTAATTACAATGATGATACTTGGCATCGGAAACCATTTGCAGTGAAACTACATTTTATGGTAGTAATTTATGCAAGTCAGTGATGCTATGATGGTCCTTGGTGTTGAATTTACATGCCTTCCCTAGCACCTGGTTGTTTACCGAGAAAATTGCTATATTTTATGGATAAAGTATGGCAATAAATGGAGAACTTGGGATTTTTTTCAAAACCCGTTTTTAGTTTTGCAGCATGACAAACTACACACGAGCAATTATTTCTTTCTTTTCAAAACCTGCTATATTTCCTTTACATCTTCATCATTTTCAAAGCTGAAAGCCTGATCAATTTCCACCGTAACAGGGAAGGTTAAGAGCTGCTAAAACTTTCTGTAAAAAGATTTGAAAACAAAAGCAAAAATATATTTGGGTTAATCTCAGATAAGTTACTTTTTGTCTCACATAATTCCTTTTGTTTTCTGTGCTTTTTAAAAGATGTTTTCCATTTTGTTGTAGAGATAGTGGGATCGATTCATATCTCTTTCTTTAATAACGTTTTCATAGGTATTCAAACTTTAGATCAAAAGGTTCAATATGTCAAGCAAGAGATTGTGTGCAAATCTACGGTTTTTGACAATAAAAATGACTGGAAATCAACTGAAACTCAACAAAATTCACCTGCCCAGATATTCACTTGACAAGGTTACTCATATTAAAGATGGATAGAGGTGGTCCAATCCTAAAAGGGCAGAAAGCCGACTGAAACAAACAATGAGAGAGGATGGGCTGAAGGGGTTGCAGGTTCTCCAGGCTCTGTGCATCCATCATCATCCTTCTTTCTTCTTTTAATTAATTTTGTACCCCTGACACTCACAGATGGTGGCCATTATAAGAGAGCTCTGCACAGAAATAAATTCTCTCCACTTGCAGGAACGAAAAAGCCGCCTTCTTTTTAGGCAAACAATCATGTCCGCTCTAATGGCAGTGTGGCTGGCCGGTGATGGTGATGCTCTGGGCCCTCTTAAATATCATCTTTGTGACAATTAATTTTCTATAGAATGGGCCGTGGCCCGTCTTTCAGTGGTCCCTCTCGGTTCAATCTGTATGTTTTATAGTTTTTAAAATAATTTTAAATGCTTAATGGGCCATGTTGGTCTGCTATATCTTTATGACAATTCTACATTCAGGCAGGCAATACATTATACCATGTATGTTTACGCAAAGCTCCTTTCCGCTTTAACTTTTTTTTTTTTTTTTTTAAAATCTCAAATTAATTAAAATTAAAAGTACAATAAATACCCAAAACAATACATGAAATAGAAAAATAACTGTTCCAGTCCCATGTTTCTCGACGAAGAAAGGAAAGAGGGCGCATTAAAAATTATCATTTTTAAAGATAATTACTCGGCCCGTTTGGATATAGAAATACTCCCAATATATTTTATCTAATCTCCATTATTAGAATTTTCTTAAATTTTTATACAAAATATAATAAACAGTTCTATTTTTTCAAATCTCAAAATAAAAATAATATTAAAAAAAATAATATTTTATTCAACTTATCTCATTATCTCATCTTATTAATGTTAACTTATAAAAAATGATTTATATCAGCCTACATCCTCAATACACTTTGTGTTGAGTTCAAAAAAAAAAAAAAATCTACCGAAGGGTGTGTGTAGAGTGCCAGCTTATGTATAGCCGGACTCATAACTTATATAATGAGAAAAATCAGTTGGACAACACCAGGATGTTCTGAACTTTTATAAGGTTAATTACAAGGTTATATTCCTTTAAACCCTAATATTTAAAAAGTTAAATAGCATAACATTTACCATGCTTTGAAGATCTTTAATTTTCCTTCAGTTTTCTTTGTTTTTTCTTTTGGCTGGATTTTCCTTTAGCCAATTATATATGATGGACATTGATTTCTTTTTTAGAAATGATGAACACTGAGTTGAACTAGAAGTACTACAACTATAAAGAGATTTTTATAAAAATAAATTTATAAATTAACATGGCTTCATGTGATACATTAGATCTACTTTACAATAAAATAACTTTACAATCGGATGTATTACATTAAATTATGTCAATTTGTGAATTTATTTTTATAAAATCTATTTACAACTAAGCATTTCTATTTTCTTTAACCCAAACATCATTATTTATCATATTCCTTACCATTTTGTTTCTATAAGTCGGAGTCCCCCATGGCCATGGACATTGATTTTCTATTTTTTATTCATAAATATTAAACATTTATTTAACAAAAGATTGTTTTATATTAACAAAAAATCATATTTTTAATGGATTATTATAAGCAAACCTTATAATCCTCGTGTGTTTTTTTTCCTATGCAACCAATTATAATCCTTGCTGGTACGGAAATTGTGGTTTACTGTGTGTGAGAGAGAAGTTTTGCCCAAAACGTTTCGTTCACAACGTCACCGTTTTGCTTCTCTCTCTGGTTCCGACTACAGATTTCTGAACGACAACGAAGTAGCCCCGCACCACCGTCCTCCTGCCCCTCCGTTCCTTGTCCTCGACGTGTTTCCAGGTTAGTTCCTCTCTTCCCCATGTTCATGGTGCTTTTTGGTTTTCTTTTTCTTCGCTTTGATTTTTATCTAATTCATATTTGGATGAATTTTGAAGTTCTGCTTTCTTTGTTGGATTAATCTCCGCTTTCTCGTTTTCTTTTTCGGGCTCGCTTTTAAATCTCAAATAATCAGTAGGTCTGAATTGGATCTAAGACGTGATCTGATCTTGTGGAAAAGTGGAGACTCAGAGCTTTGCTCTCCAAGTCTTCCTATTCATGTCTGTATCAATTTTTTGTTTGCGTATCTCTCAGCCGTTTTGGAGACTACCCATATTTTCGCTTCAATATGAGAGACACTGAATTAAAATCTCCAAGTGATTGTGCCTTTGATTTTGGAGTCAAGTGGCAACTCCTTCAAGCAAGGTTTTTTTTACCTAATGCTAGTGCTGATAAGTTCAAAAGTGGGTTACCCAATAGAAAAATTTTACTTATTCAAGGCTTACATACAGCATACATAGTGTATAATGTCATCAATGATTGCTTTATCTTAATTAACTATACATTTGCAGCAATGGATGAAGACAATTCCAGCCCATTTCGACGCATGTCAAGCCGAACACGTAAGGTTGCTCCTAGAATGGTTGCTGCCCTAGCGAATAGTGACAATCGCACTCAGGTATGCCCAATCCGTTTATTTGACAATCAGTTTTTGGTTTTGTGGTTTCTTTACTTGGCACTGTTGATGAAATAGTAGATTTGTTAGCTTCCTTCAATGTGGATTGTGAAGTCTTAGAAATTCTTTCTTAGGCTGCTCTTGCTCGCCTTGAAGCACTAGAAAATGACAATGCGGGAATGGAGACGGTTGAAATTAACGAAGATGATGATACTTCTCTTGATGATGAAGATCAAGGTCTAATTCATATTGGCTCTTCAATTTTTTTTTCTTTCTTCCTTTCTGTTCATTTTCTCTTTTCAATGCTCTTTAACTTTAATTGGGGGAGTGAATAGGTTTCCATTTCTCTATATGCTACATAGAGCATATACCTACATCCATGAAACAGAAGTCCTGTATGGAAACCATCTAGATTCCAAAAAAGTAGAAGAATAAGATACCACCCACCCTCTCTCGTCATTGAAGTTGATCCTCACATGTACTCAATTATGGAGGATTGGTCTGTGGGATTTAATGGTCGCATTTGGTATATCTTTATAAGGGAGGGTGCTCGTTGCTAGGGTGGCACTGGAAGATACTTCTGTAAAGTTACCTCCCCATTTTTTAGCTGAAATGATTCTCTCTCTCTCTGTGTCTCTTTTTTTTTGGGGACTGATTCTCACAGTATATATGCACAAGAGGCAGTCCAAGGGCACAAAACGTAAAACCAGACAGGCAAAAGCACTTGAGAATGCTAGGAAAGCCCCAAGAACATTTGCTGAGCTTTTACATGAGGTAACAAGGTAAATGCTGCTTGTACTGTTTTTATTTTTACTTTCTTTAGTCACTAATTATTTCAACAACTACAGGCAAGCCTAGAAACATTGCCTTCGCATGTTCCCTCCTATTTGAAGGCAGCTGTGGGACCTCCTAGCTCTACCTCTCGCCGCCATTTCTGTACTGTTTGTGGATATGCTGCCAGCTATACATGTGTGAAGTGTGGGATGCGCTTCTGTTCATGCCGTTGCCAGAATATACATAATGATACCCGTTGTCTGAAATTTGTTGCCTGAATGATTTGGAGATTTTAACTTGCCAAATTTTGTAAATGTTTCTTGATGCCAACTGGCCGTTATATGCCAGAGCTGTTGTCTACTGTTGTTCTATTGATATTATCACTTTTGATTTTCCCTTTCTTACTGGCCCTAGAAACAAGGTTTTTCTTTTTCTTTTTTGTAATCATATTGCCTGTACATTTTATGTTTCTGCTGTTGGTTCAAAAATTATATATATATATATATATATATATATAAACTTCCATGGAAGTATTGGTGTTGACTGATTTCTCTTCAAATATTGGAAATCACACCTTACACATGCCACATGCTTGGTGTATGTTTTCAGGTTGATGGCACCCTGTTTGGGAGTGTCTTGGCAATTTTCACCTGGTTTTCAAATGTCTACAGCCAATCAGAATAAGGTCCACTCAATTAAGATGGTTATAGTCTTGTGTTAGGGGGCAAAGTCGCCTTCATGAGTTATTCAAGTGGATTTACTGGATGGCTACCAGCTGTGTCTGCACTGCCTTGCCACAAGTGGGCTAATTGGGAACTTACATCTGTTTCGCTTGTGGTATGTCTTATAAACTTATCGTCAGAAAGTTTGGAATGAAACAGATATAACTAACTTGTTATAAAATCTGAAATCCAATCTGATTTTTAAAACAATACACGCAATCAAGAAACTTGAGAAATCAGCTGCTCAGTGGAGCATTGACCGGTTCTTGGCCTACTACCATACTAGAAACCCATGGCAAAAGATTCAGCCAAACCTTTATATAAATTTCTAACAATACTAGAGGACAGCAAATATTTGACTTGAAAATTAGACGAAATGACTGGTGAATGATGATACTCTGTTGACGGTCTTAACATGCGGGCAGATCTGCTGGTGGAGGTATTACAGACTGAGATTCCCCAACTCCATTTTCAACTAGGAAAGCCATTGCCAAACCAGTACTGAAATGTGCGTCTATGTGACAGTGCACCAGCCAAACTCCTGTTTTGCAACAAGAAAGCACATGAAAAAAAATCAGATCAATGGATCTATGCGAGTGTATTTAAATTTTTGAGATTTAGTGCATCACCTGGATTATCAGCCACAAATCGGATGGCTACCCATCCACCAGGGTTTGTTCCAATGGTATTCCTCAGTGGTGGGTCGACGAGGTTGAAGTTGGCTGGGTCTGTTCTTGGGTTGAAGTTGCCAAAACCTGATCCAACAACATAGAAATGGTATCCATGAATATGCATAGGATGGTCCTCTGTTGTGACAATACTTGTATCCTGCAACACAATCTGTACTCTGGAACCATACTTCAACTTGTAGAGCTTAGTTCCTGGAATAGGTTGCCAGAGTCCCCTGCTCACGTTGCCGGTATAATCAAATTGTACAGGGGGGACAGGTGGAAAGTCTGTGGTGAAGACACCAGGCACACCTTGATAATATGCTTGCATAATGGAGTTTGTTCTAGGGAGGACAAAAGAAACGTTGTTCATGCTGGCGGTGATGCGGGTTCCATTTGGTCCTTGACAACGGGGGCTGTTAGGACGTGTGCAATTGTTTAGTCCTAATCCCGCTGTGAAAAATAGGTTCTCATCAATGTGATCGGTAGGGACCTTGACCTGAGAAGGGCTCTTAATCCCGGCAGTGAAAGCAGTTGCTGTGGCTGTATCATTGTAGCCTGGTAGTTGAGGGAAGACTGGTCTTGAGGATTGCCCCTTCTTGCAGGGAGCAGATTTGTATTCAAGGATGGCTGTAGTAGTGGTGTTATCAAAGGGTGCATTCGCGGTGTTATAGGCATGTGCAGCCATGTAGTAGTGAGCTGGGGGCTGATCAGCGGTGAGGAGGACATTGGTTGTCTGACCTGGTCCTATCATGACAACATTGGTTGTGAAAGGCTTGGTGTATGCAGCATCAACACCAACAACAGTCATTTTGTGGTTGGCAATGGCAAAGAAGAGTTCTTGATTGAGTGAAGAGCCGATGATTCGTAGGAGAACTGTCTCGCCCGATTCTATTGCAAATCTTTTGGTTTCTGCATTGTGATTTTAGTTATAGTAACCGTTTTATGGTACCATATAATAAAAACAAGATACCAAGATCTTTTCATGATCAAACAAGCACTGTTAGTTTATCATTCTTCCCGCTAGACCTAAATTAAACTAGTAAGTTTACTCCTTACCTTGGCTGGAGCATCTATACAGATCACCAGGCTGACCATTGATGGTAAATGCATCTGAAACATTAGGAGCTGCTCCTGTGAACTGAGCCAGCTTTAAAACATCCATGGGATTTCTGTCGAACCATTCTCCTGTTTATTGCCATCATCATAAGCCGTCAGAGTTCTATCACTTTCTCATAATCCCAGATTGATTGGTGGTAAGAATAACATGTGTTGAGTTGTTACCAAGAAGAATTGTGTATTCTCGCTTGGGCGTTGAGAATGGGTATGGAGAACCCAATTTAGGATGGATGATGAGAGCTCCATAAACAGTGGCTCTGAGCCAATTGGTATGAGCATGCCACCACAACGTACCCTCTTGGTTTATGATTGTGAAACGGTATGTGTATGTCCCTCCCGGTTGAATGGGACACTGAGTCACATAACTCGGCCCATCTGCCCATGGATTTCTGAGCTGTCGAATTCCATGCCTGATATATAACATGCAGTACTTATAGACATCAAATTACAAGAATCATGAATTTTAGTTGCGTAGTATTTGCTACTAGGTTTGCAAGTCTTTTGGCAGGTTTATTCAGGCTAGCTCTCTATATATTTGAGTGCCCAACCATGCATGCCCTGGGGCCTGGGGTCAAGTGCGTGCATGCATGCATGCATGCACTTGTCTGCAAATCAACCTTTGGTCATGTTATGTGCGATTATGATCATGTATATATGAGTTCTAAGGATTTTACCAATGGAGGCTGATGTTGTATTGAGCACTGTTCACCACTCTGATCACTAGGGAATCCCCATCTCTCACTTCCAAGGTTGGTCCTGGGAATTGTCCATTTACTGTAATTGTGTTGTGGGTTCTGCACAGCCTCTTCACTGGTTTTGCTTGAATCTATATCAGTTAAGAAAATTATGGTAAAACTAATAATTAGTAACAGAACTACACTCCATTATTCGAAATCACCAAGAGCAGGGGTTTAAGATCAGTTGGTGCCTGGTGGTGATATTCAGTTCAGAAAATGAAGAAAGGACTTACAACAAATTGATGGTAGTGAGTTTCTGCATCTGCAGACAAAGAAAGGAGAGCGAGCATGGCAAATAAGCCAAGAAAGAAGTGACTGCACCATGCAGGCTTGACAATGAGATTGTAAGTCTCCATTGATTTCTCAGCCTCTGTTGAATTAATTAAACTCGTACTGCTTCTCTGTGTCTTACAACCATAAGAGGGCAACTATTATTTATACTGTCACAAAGAAATATAAAAGCTCTATCCTTTTTTAACTGTAAGAGAGAAATTGGTTTGGAAAAATTAGGTTTTGAGTCAACAGTACTGACTCTGAATAGAGATTTTGGGACGTACAATTAGTCCAACCATAAAGAGAATTTGGTGCACCCACTAGCCTCATCACCTTGTTAAAAAGGGTACGTACTCTTTCCACCCTTAAAAGTTATCGATACCTTAATGCATGTCCTCCAATAAGTCTTCATTATCTAAATGTATTATGGAATGATCAGAATGTCTTTTAGGGATATATACATGATTTAGTGCATGCAGTTAAGTCCCACATATGAAATAAAGAGCGAGAGTAGTCAAGTGATATACATGATTAATATAATTTGGCTTAATCTATACTCTTAAGGCCTCGTTTGGTTACGAAATTCATAAGATGTCTTGTTGAAAGTTAAATAAAATATTGTTATAGTATTATTTTTGTTTTAGGATTTGAAAAAATTGAATTCTTTATTATATTTTGTATGAGAGTTTGAAAAAATTGTAATGATTAAATGAGATGAGATAGTTTGGTTTTGTATAACCAAACCAGCCCTAAATCTTTAAAATATAGTAGCGTCACTACAAAAAAACGATTATTTGTGAAAAGTTATTTACGATGAGAATGAATTCATTTTGGTAGGAAATTATGGTCATTTTTATAACAAATAACTGGTCACAAATAAGTATTTTTGTTGTAGTGCATATGTACTTCTTAGTTAAGCAGTACTTATATATATGAAAATAATGTTCACTTTCTATTTTTTTTGTGGATTAATTGTTGTAGTATTTTCTTAATGTGATTTAAAATCCATGCAGCTAGCAGCTAGCAGCTAGCAGCTAGGCATCATTATCAAAGAACGGTTAGGTTGAATTTTGGTTTGGTTTGGTGTATAGGAGGACGAAGAAGTGTTTCTTTTGTGTTAGCTGACTACTTTTCGGTCATTTGATTGAGTAATTAATATGTTCCACTCCAAAGTCTATGGTCTTGACAAAGGGAAGCAAAGTGGAAGTTGTTTAATTCAGACATGATTTTTCCTAGGCAGGTGGCCGTAATGTCATGTAAACATCAAGCCATGCACTGATTATTATGACTACTCCTTTCTCAAAGAGGATTTGTGCTGTTCAAGGTATCTCGTATATATTTGTTAAGAATATAAATAATTAAATCTATCTCTATCCATCAACTTAAATTTTTGAGATAAATAGTAATTTCACATGATACTAGAGTAAAGATTCCGAATTTGAACTCTGACTCTATACTGCATCCAATTTAATTAAAAATTTTACGCATTGACCGTCCACTCATTGAGAAGCCAGAGAGTTTAATTCACACGTAAGAGAGAGTGTTAAGAATACAAATAATTAAATATACAGCTAATTTGGCCTAATTTGATTCGATGAAAACGGAAAAAAGTTGATAAATAAAAAAAAAAAAAAAAAGAAGAAGAAGAAGAAATCTTGATTTGGCTCAATAAGATGAGTTATGTTTTAAAAAGTTGCTATTTATTTGGTATAGTGGAGTAGCATGGAATGTTGAAATAAACAGCCGCAACAAACACGATCAATATTCAGTGAAGTGATCAATATTATAATAGAAGAAGTAGTTAAGTCTGCTGCATTTGGTGTAAAATATAGGAAAATGAAGGTGGTTTGATGAGGATAGGTACTACTCGAAATGTCTTTGGAAGTATGAGATCATGATGAGTGGTACTTTGAGATCGACCTAGCTGCTACCATTTTAATGCAGAAGATGAATTAGGTAGCCACCCAACTGACTTATTCGGGATCAAAGCCTCATGCATCCTACGTACGTCATGATCATCATTTTACTATATATATATATATATATATATATATATATTATGCAAAAAAGTCTGAACCCAAGCTAGCTAATATGGAAATTAATTAAGTTGTTGAATTAATACTACGTACGTGTTTGTGCTCTAATACACGCCGTACGTACACTTGTTGCATGGGGGCCGTTAACGTTGTTGGTCACTTGTGTCCAATGTCACTTCGTTCTGCTGGCATGCAGCCCCGTACGTGGCCGGTGACTAATATATAAGAATAATAGTACTACTCTTACCAATGAGTTTTATCAATAGTTTTTACCGCTCTATTTTTTTTTATTTTTTTTTACTTAATGATTAAGTAAGTAATTTTTAATAATATTATGAATTTTTTATTTTTTTAAAAATATTTAAATGTATTAAAAAAATACATAAAAGAAAATATAAAAAAAAAAAAATTCACAATATCACTAACGGTAGCTCCCAGCGGTAGCTGGGAGCGGTGGCTCTAGCGCCACTCAATATATAATCTATTGGAAAATGCTACATGCCCCGCTGGGGACTGTAGCATTTTTATATATATATATATTTTAAATTTATTTTTATATAGATATTTTTAATAATTTTTAATATTTTAAAAAATAAAATAAAAATTATAATATTATTTAAAAATATTTTTTTAATTATGAAGTAGAATAAAAATTAATATTTAATGATTTGTATTTTACTTTCTGATTAAGGAAGTGTTTTTTAATGATTTTTTTTTTTTTACTTTATGATTAAGGAAGTGTTTTTTAATAATTTTTTTTTACTTTCTGATTAAGGAAGTGTTTTTTGTTTTTTACTTTCTGATTAAGGAAGTGTTTTTTAATGATTTTTTTTTTAACTTTCTGATTAAGAAAGTGTTTTTTAATGATATTTTAAATTTATTTTATTTTTTTAAAATATTTATAAGTGTAAAAAAAATCTATATAAAAAATAAATTAAAAAATTACACATAAAAAAGTACATGTTAAGCTCAACGGGAGCCCCCCAATGGGGGTTGTAATATGACTATTTTAAATATTTTTTAAAAAAATCATAATATTATTAAAAAATATTTTCTTAATCATGAAGAAAAATAAAAAATTATAAAAAAATATTTTTTTATAATTTTTTATTTTACTTCGTGATTAAGAAAGTATTTTTTAATATATATTTTTTACTTTTGGATTAAAAAAATATTTTCTTAATAATATTTTTATTTTATTTTATTTTTTTAAAATATTTTAAAATATTAAAAAATCTATATAAAAATTATTTAAATAAAATATATATTAAATAATACTACAGCCCCAGCGGGGGCTGTAGCACCACCCTAATCTATTTCGTATCTTTTTTTATTAATAATATAAGAGCAACATTTCAAATTTTTATATTTTTGGTACTCTTAATTATATTTTTTTAATATATAACAAGAATGACACTTATTTATGATCAATTATTTGTTATGAAAATGATAATTTTTTTTTTAATAAAAATGATCGAGTTCATTTTCATCACAAATAATTTGTTACGTATATTTATTTTTCTTGTAATGTATGTTTGTCTAAAAATTAATGTTTGTTAACTTGGAATTAGCTATGTTTGGTCCCAATTACAAGTGATTAATTAACTGATCTATAATATAGAAGCTCTTATATATAAATAATCGAAAGAGGTAACAACAACTAATTAAATGAGTTAATATTAATTATATAATATCATGTTTGAATACATTGAGATCGTGATTTTTGTTTTCTTTTTCACTCCGTGATGGATATCTTTAAGAGAATTTATGAAACTCGATGATTATTTTATTATAGAACTCAAGGTATATTTGAATTGTTGACTTCGAAAAGTAAATAATTATCTTTAAAACTTTAGTATTTTCTATCAATAATTCATTTAAAATAGACGAGTTTTTGTCTGATTCTTTGATCATGTTGTATATCTTATTGGAGCAGCATGCATCACCTTCTTCCACTACCTTGGAGCTGCAGGATCAGAATAATTCCCTCACTCGTGGTAACAACCTTGCACCAGATTTGCTGCAGCACGCACCACATTCTGCACCAACAAGTGAAGATTCTTTTGTAAATAAATTACTAGAAAGTCCTCCAAATGGATGAGTTGTCATGTACTTTTCTGTATTTACAAAATTAGTCAGTAAATTGTACAAATATTTCTATTTCTAGTCTGTTAGATTACTTGCTATATATAGATAGCAGTACCTTGTAAAGAATACACGGAATGAATGAAAGATAGTTGCATTTTTCATCAACTTTTCACTCTTGGCAATCCTTCCTTCCATTCTTCCTCTTCTTCTATTTTTTGCTTTTCTTTTTATTCTTACATGGTACCAGAGCCATAAGAGTGAATTTTTTTTCCCATGGCTGAAGACTCAAACACCTTATTTACAGACTTCACCAACATCATCAACCCTTACAGATTTGACCATGGGGACAACCCCTCTATTCCTTTGGTTACTGACCACCTCACCACAGAAAACTACACCACCTGGTCCAGAGCTATATGCAGAGCTCTTCGAGCCAAAAATAAACTTGGTTTTATCAATGGCACTTTGTTAAAACCACAAGACCTCACTGATCCTCTACATGAAGCATGGGAGCATTGTAATGCTCTTGTTGTTTCTTGGCTTCAAAACTCAATCAGCTCCTCTCTGAAATCTAGCATTGCACTTGTTGATGATGCTAGACAGATTTGGGTTGAGCTCAAGGATAGATTTACTCAACAAAATGGCCATCGTATTTTTCAATTGAAAAAGGCCTTGACAGGTTTGAACCAAGAAAATGATTCTGTGAGTATTTATTTTGGCAAACTTAAGACATTATGGGATGAACTCCACATATATGATCCTTTGCCTGATTGCACTTGTGGAAAGCTCACTGTTCTCCTTGACAGATATCAAAGGGATTGTGTCATACAATTCCTCATGGGTCTTAATGAGTCTTTTCATGCCACTCGTGACCAAATCATGTTGTTAGACCCTTTGCCTCCCATCAACAAAATTTTCTCCATGATTCAGCAACAGGAAATGCAGAATCACATGCTTCATGTTTTGCCTTCCCCTGACTCTATGGCACTTGCTGTTAGACAGCCATATATCCCATCCAAAACACCTTTCAAACCACCCAACTCATACAAACGTGATAGACCATTTTGCACACATTGCAAAATACAAGGCCATAACCTTGAAAATTGTTTCAAAGCAGGCAATGCACAACCTCCTCTTTGCACTTATTGTCACTTAACAGGTCATGTGGCTGATAAATGCTATAAACTTCATGGGTATCCACCTGGGCATAAATTTCATGCTAAAAATAACTCTCCCAATTTTTCATCTGCTCATCTCACCTCAGTTGAACCAATAGCATCTGCAGATGAGAAACTGGCATTTACAAAGGACCAATATCAGCAACTATTGTCTTTATTGCAGTCAAAGGAGGCCTCCATTGCCAACCACTCAGTTAGCACTGTCCAAACAGATTGTTCTTCTCCATCTCTCATGAATGGTACTCATTTTTGTCTCACTTCATCTACTCAAGCACACAACAAAGCACATCAAACACCATGGATAATTGACACTGGTGCTACAGACCACATGGTCTGTAACACATCTTTTCTCTCAGCCATTACTTCCAATGTCTCTTTTGTGGTCAAACTTCCCAATGGTAACACAGCACCTGTTTCTCACATAGGCACTGTCAAACTCACCAACACCTTGGTATTACAAAATGTGCTATGTGTTCCATCTTTCAATTTTAACTTGATTTCAGCAAAACAATTGACTAACTCTCTCTCTTGTTGCTTCCTATTTTTCTCACATTTTTGCTTTATTCAGGACCTTTTATCATGGACCACGATTGGCATGGGTGAGATAAAGAATGGTCTATATCATTTGGTCACTGCTGCAGTTCCACCAACAGCTCTCCTTCATCATTTTCCTGTTCCTTTATCTTCAAGTTTTTCTGTTTCCACTACTTTCAACAATGTTGATTCCATTTCAGATATTTGGCATTGTAGAATGGGCCACACACCCATTTCAAAATTACATGTAATTTCGGATTCTTCTATCAAAAATCACTTATCTTCTATTTCTGGTGATAAACCTTGTCTTATATGTCCCATTGCTAAGCATCATAGACTTCCTTTTCCCATTAGCACCCATAAAAGCAAAAAAATATTTGAGCTCATACACTGTGACATTTGGGGACCCAACTCAATTACAGCTCATGATGGTTCCAATTACTTCCTAACCATTGTAGATGATTTTTCTAGAAGTACTTGGATCTATTTACTCAAAACCAAGTCACATACTAGGCCTTGTATAGAAGCTTTCTGCCACTTAGTAGAAACTCAGTTTTCTACCAAAGTTCAAATTTTAAGAAGTGATAATGGACTTGAATTTCAAATGACAGATTTCTTCAATAAAAAAGGAATTATACACCATAAAACCTGTGTGGAGACTCCTCAGCAAAATGGCATTCCAGAAAGAAAGCACCAACATCTCTTAAATATTGCTCGAGCCATAAAAATACAGTCCAATCTCCCACAAAAATATTGGAGTGACTGCATTCTTACTGCAGCCTACATTATTAATAGGGTTCCTAGTCCACTGCTGTCCAATAAAACACCATTCGAGCTCTTGTTTAATTTCCCTCCCACTTATTCACACATGATAATTTTTGGTTGTTTATGTTTTGCCTCAACCCTATCCCAAAACAGAAAAAAGTTTGATCCTCGAGGCAGGAAATGCATTTTCCTTGGCTATCCTTTTGGAGTTAAAGGATATAAACTCCTTGATCTTGACACCAATGCAATTTTTCTTTCTAGAGATGTCACCTTTTATGAGAATATTTTTCCTTTTCATCATCAAAATTCTGCCTCACCCACTTCCCAGCTACCAGTTTTTAATGATCCTTCATTTTCTCCTTCATATTCTTCTAATCCTATCCCTTCACCTTCTCTGACTTCTCCTCAAACAACCATCAATTCTATACCATCACTCCCTCCATCTTCTCCATTATCACCTTCATCCCCTGCCCCTAACTCTCCCTCTCCACCTGCTCTCAGAAGATCAACAAGAACCAGAAGAGCTCCTCAATATCTTCAAGATTTCCACTGTCAGCAGATTTCTTCTATCTCACCTATTCAATCACTGGTTTCATCACCTCCTTCCTCAGGTATTTCATTCCCTATATCTGCATCCCTTTCTTATGATAAATTATCACCTACTTTTTCATTCTTTTCTGCCACAATCTCTTCACACACTGATCCCACAACTTATAAACAAGCTGTTAAAGACTCTGACTGGTGTAAGGCAATGGAGACTGAGATTGAGGCTTTAGAATTAAACAAAACCTGGGTCCTCACTGATTTACCCCTTGGAAAAATTCCCATTGACTGTAAATATGTCTACAAAACTAAATACCACTCAAATGGTACTGTTGAGAGAAAAAAGGCAAGGTTAGTTGCAAGAGGTTTCACTCAACAAGAAGGTATAGACTACCATGAGACTTTTTCACCCGTTGTGAAAATGGTTACTGTCAGAACCCTTCTTGCATTAGCAGCAATCAAAGGATGGCACCTTCAACAGTTTGATGTAAACAATGCTTTCCTCCATGGTGACCTCCAAGAAGAAATCTATATGAAAAGACCCCCTGGCTATCACAAAGGCTCTCCAAATCAAGTATGCAAACTGCTCAAAAGCCTTTATGGCCTCAAACAAGCTTCACGCCAATGGTATGACAAGTTTTCTCATTCCCTCATTCAGTTTGGCTTCATTCAATCTAAGGCAGATTATAGCCTTTTTACTTATAGTAATGGTGACATTTTCACAGCCCTTCTAGTCTATGTGGATGACATAGTCGTGGCTAGTAATTCCCTTCATTCTATTTCTGTTCTAAAAGCTTTTCTCAATCACCATTTTAAAATCAAAGACCTTGGGCCCTTAAGATATTTTCTTGGCATTGAGGTTGCAAGATCACCATCTGGTATCCACCTTTGTCAAAGAAAATATACCTTAGACATCCTTGCAGATTCTGGTCATTTAGCCTCCAAACCTTTAAAAATCCCAATGGATCAAAATCACAAACTTAGCAAGTCCTCTGGTCTTCCTATACCTGATCCCACTGTTTATAGGCGCCTCATAGGCAGATTGCTATACCTAACATTAACTAGACCAGATATCTGCTATCCTACTCATGTTCTTAGTCAATTTTTAGATCATCCCACTTCCACTCACCTTGCAGCAGCCTACAAAATTCTGAGATATATAAAAAATGCTCCTGGCCAAGGCATTTTTTTATCTTCAACATCTTCAATCCACCTTAAAGGATATTGTGACTCAGACTGGGCATCTTGCCCTGACACAAGAAAATCTATCACTGGTTATTGCATCTTCTTAGGCCACTCCCTCATTTCTTGGAAATCAAAAAAACAAACTGTTGTATCTAGATCTTCTGCTGAGGCAGAATATCGTTCTATGGCCTCCATCTCCACAGAATTTACTTGGCTTAGACAACTTTTTTCTGATCTCTCTATACTTCATCCACAAGCTGCTGACCTATATTGTGACAACCAAGCTGCAATTCATATAGCAGCCAATCCTGTTTTCCATGAGAGAACCAAACATATCGAAGTAGACTGTCACCTTATCAGAGACAAAATTCTTGAAGGCAGCATCAAGACTGCTCATGTTTCAACAAATTCTCAACTTGCTGACATATTCACAAAATCCTTACCCTCTTATCTTCTCTACTTACACCTTTCCAAGATGGGAATAGTAAATTTATATTCTCCATCTTGCGGGGGGGTATTGGAGCAGCATGCATCACCTTCTTCCACTACCTTGGAGCTGCAGGATCAGAATAATTCCCTCACTCGTGGTAACAACCTTGCACCAGATTTGCTGCAGCACGCACCACATTCTGCACCAACAAGTGAAGATTCTTTTGTAAATAAATTACTAGAAAGTCCTCCAAATGGATGAGTTGTCATGTACTTTTCTGTATTTACAAAATTAGTCAGTAAATTGTACAAATATTTCTATTTCTAGTCTGTTAGATTACTTGCTATATATAGATAGCAGTACCTTGTAAAGAATACACGGAATGAATGAAAGATAGTTGCATTTTTCATCAACTTTTCACTCTTGGCAATCCTTCCTTCCATTCTTCCTCTTCTTCTATTTTTTGCTTTTCTTTTTATTCTTACATATCTAGTGAAGACTAGCTAGAGGGGCAAGCCAGCGTGGGCCATGGCTCAGTTTTACTCCTTTTTTTAAAAAAAACAAAAAGAAAAAAAGAAATATTTTTAATATATATAAGAACATATTTCACATATATTCTAATATTTAATTTATATTTCATTGTACAAATAAACATACACGCCCTCTTAAAAAAATGTATATACATATATACCTATATGCCTAAAAATAAAGCATGCCCCAATCAAAATTAGATTTGGAACCAAACAATCAATCCAAGTTTATGTGTTTCTAAACTCACAATTGATCATTTAAATAATTAAAAAATGTAATAATAATTAACAATGAGATGATGTTTTGAATTTTTGTTTTTGTTTTTATTTTTTGTTTTTTCATTTAGGCATGAGTTATGCTTAATAGATGTGGGCGTCTTTAATAGGGGTGTGAGTCTTTAATAAAACGACGTTGTTTTAATATAGGGTTTCGTATAAATTGAGAAATCTCCACCCTGGGCCCAACCATTCCCCTCCTTGTGCCTCTCTCTCTCTCTCTCTCTCTCTCTCTCTCAGTGCCTCTATTTTAGTGTTTTATGGGGTCGTCATCGACTCTAGCCGGTCGCCGTCGTGGTGGTGGTCTCTTTCTCCCTCTTGCTGTCGCCCCCAGCTGGTCTCTCTCTCTCTCTCTCTAGTTGGTGGTTCATTGGTTGGTATATGGTAACTTGGAATGGTGGTTCACTGGTTGGTTGGTACTCTTCACTGGGTGAGTTTTGGTTTTTTCAGTGGTCGTGGGTGGGCGAATGGACCAGGGGGTCAATTTGCTCCCCGACAACTGTATTGGGGGCCTCGCCCATCGGGAGCAAGGCAAGAGCCCAGGGACCCAAACCTCCCCCCCCCTTCCTCCCATGCGGGGGTGGGGGCAGGACAATGGCACACCCTTTCTGGGGGTGCGAGTAACACCCATATTCTGCTACATATGTTTCATCTGTTGAAGCATAAGCCTTTAGACAGCCTCTAATGTGGCTTGTACGTGCTACTCTGATATATACAAAAGAGAAATGTTATAGCAAAAAAAGTATTTCACAAAAGTAAACTCACAAACTTACGTGATTTGATAATGTAATAAGTCAGATTCTAAAGTTATTTTTATTGTAAAGTAATTAGGGGTGTAAATCGGTCCAGTTCGGTTCGAGGGGGTGATTTTTGGTCCATCATTTTCTCTGGATTGGACCGGACTGAACATCCATAGGGAGCGGACCGGTAGCTATCGGTCCAGTCTGGTCCATTCAGTCCGGCCCAATTATTTTTTATTTTAATTTTTTAAATAAATTAATAAAAAATTATTTAAATCACTAAATTAAAATTATGTGAATTATGTAACTAATTCATTAAGAAAAATATTTTATATGGTCAATGATAATAAATTAAATAAAAATTACATCATTAACTTATACAATTACTATATAAAAATAAAATATTAAATTATTAAAAATATTTTTTAAATATTATAGGAGTCCGGTCCGGTCTAGTCCAAAATTTATAGACCCTGGGACCGGACTGAATTTTCTCGGTCCACAATTTATGGGATCGAGACTGATTGGTTTGGAGTTCAGTCTAGTCTGATCCGGACCGAATGGTTCTGTCAGGTCGGTCTTTTTAGTCCGGGCCGAACTCCTTACACCCTTAAAAGTAGATCTAACGAATTATATGAAGCGACGTCAGATTGTGAGTTTATTTTTATGAAATTTATTTGTAACTGTAACTCTTATATATATAAGACAAAACTATATATATAGTTTGGTTTATGTTTTGGGGTCGTTTTGAGTTTGTGATGGTTTTATTGTATTATAATTTTTCATAAGTTGGGTGTTATTGTAATCACGGTTTCTCTCCGCCACAAGTGAGGTTTCTTTAATAAAGTGTCGTACGTGCCGCCCTCCTTTTGGCCAATATATATATATATATATATATAGATAAGACAAATATGAGCAGTAAATTTATAGATAAACACTATTCATGTGTCTTCCACTAATACCATAGAGAGAGAGATTAGAGAATATTGTTAGGAACTTGAAACTGGAGAAAAGATAAAGGAAATTGGAAGAAAGCGACTTTACTTCATTGAATAACAAACTTGGCTATATATTATATAGCCTTACAGAGCAAACTGAAATAAGTAAACTGAAACAAATGGAAAAATAGCCCACTTATAACAACTCCTACAACGTGTAAGAAGACCAAATCAACAGATAACAAATTACATCCCAAAATAAAAGGTACTGACGTAGTGGTAACTAACCATGCACTTAACCAGTAAGCTAAAACAAACCTAACAAATATATAATGAAATAATCGTCTATTTTGCGTTTCTTTTTATATATAAATGTATTTTCAAGATATGAACTTGTCTCAAATTTTAATATATCTTCACTTTTATGTTTTGGCCTCTCCGGTCAATCGTAAGAAAATCTTTGCAAAGTTTAGTAAAAAATAAATCATAGATGATTTATCGGAGAATTGTTTGAGTGCAAAGCTAAGGCGCAGATAATTTTAAACTACTTTGGGGATATTATGGTTAATTATTAATCGCGGACCACGTCAGATCATGCCCCCATGTTTGTTCAACTCTTGCGAGATCAGGTTTCTATCATTCGGCCATTCAGATTTCTTCGGATGTGGGGTTCTCATGAGGGGGTTCTTCCTCTAGTTCAGGAGGTTTGGAATAAACGTGTGGATAGATGTGCAATGGTTCGGATTAGCAAAAAATTAAAAGCTTCTTAAAGTGCTTTGCAAGGTTAGAATAAGGAAGTATTTGGTCGTGTAGAGGGGGAGTTAAAAACCTTGGAAGACCGAATTATTGGGCTGGAAATTGAGCTTTCTAGTGCGTACTCGGCACAGGTTGAAGCAGAGCTGCTGAACTGTAAGCAGGAACATTTGAAGTGGGTCCATCGTGAAGAGATGTTGGCATGTCAAAAGTCTCGGATAAAATGGCTTGAGGAAGGTGGCTCTAATACCAGTTTCTTTCATGCATCCATGAGAATGAAGAAAAAAAATAAAAGGATTGATCGAATGCAACTTGAGGATGGGCGTATGTTGACTATGGGGGAAGAGATTGTTGAGGGGGCGGTCTCTTATTTTCAGGAATTGCTTTCGGCATCACCTACCAAAATGACGCAGGGGGACTTGGAGCTGGTAACGCCGGTGGTCTCTATAGGGGACAATGAGAATTTGTGTGTTGTTCCCTCTATGGTGGAGGTAAAGAATTCTCTGTGGTCGATTCCTGCGGATAGTAGTCCAAGTTCGGATGGGTTTTCTACTAGTTTTTTCATCCAGGCCTGGGATATTGTTAAAGATGATCTTTTAGAAATGGCTAAAGAATTTTTTGAAGGGAAGCCGCTAACTACTTACTTTGGGGCTACAAATTTGGTCTTGATTCCAAAGGTAGATGAGCCTTTGGGTTTTGGTCAATTTCGCCCGATAAGTCTTTGTTTGGTGGTGTATAAAATTGTGTAAAAAATAATGATTTTTCTTTTGGCACCGGTGTTGGAAAAAATCATTTCTCCTGAGCAGGTTGCATTCATTCGGGGTCGGAGTATTTTTGAGAATATATCTCTAGCTCAGGAATTGGTACAAGGCATGAACATGAAGGTAAGAGGTGGGAATGTGATGTTGAAACTTGATATGTCCAAAGCTTATGATCGAGTGAATTGAAGTTTTTTGTTAGAGATGTTACGGCGATTGGGTTTTTTAGATAATTGGAGGAATATTATTTTTAATGATATATCTTCACCTTTTTTCTCAGTGATGTTGAATGGGAGTATTAAAGGATTCTTTAGAGCTTCGTGTGGCTTACGGCAGGGTGATTCACTTTCCCCCTATTTATTTATTTTGTCTGAGGAGATTCTTTCTTGAATGCTAAAGTGTGAGTTTAGTTTGGGGCAAATTAAGTCTTTTCACCCGGGTGGAGGAACTCTTATTACTCACTTGCTTTATGTGGATGATATTATGATTTTTGCCAATGGTGGGAAGCATTCTGTTCGGAACCTTATGGCAGTGTTGCGAAGGTATTAAGTATTGTCTGGGCAGCTAATTAATCCTAGTAAGTCTTCCATATTTTTCTCCTCATCTATGTCGATTGAGTGTAAGATTGGACTGAAAATGATTTCGGGTTTTGAGGAAGGTAGATGGTCATGTACGTATTTGGGCTTCCCTCTCTTTGTGGGGCGATTGAAAATTTGTATGTTTGATTCCCTATTGGCTAAAGTCCAAAGCTTATTGGATGGAAGAGTAAGCTCCTATCTTTCGGGAAAAAAATTGTTTTACTGAAACATGTCTTGAATGGTATACCTATACACATGCTTTCGGTCTTAAATTTGCCAAAAGGAGTACACTCGGCTATCAAGAATTTTTTTTTCAGATTTTCGTTGGGGCTCTTCGAGGGGGACTAAAAAAAGGAAGTTGATTTTTTGGAGGAAAATTTGCTTGCCGGTAGAAGAGGGAGGACTCGGAATTCGGGATCTTCATGAGGTTCAAGAGTCATTGCTTATGAAATTTGCTTGGAAGATTATAAAAAGGGGATCGATGTGGTTGGAGTTTTTTTATCAAAAATATGTTGGTAACTCTCATCTCTTCTCAGTGTTGCCTAGAAAGGAACCAGATTCTGGAAGGGACTAATGGATATCATGCCACAGGTCTTAAGGAATACGAAGTGGTTGATACAGGGGGGCCAATCAAAGTTTCGGGTAGACAACTGGTTAGGAGATGGGCCATTGTGTGATTCATTGCCCATCATTGGGAGTGTTGATTTGTGTTTGGCAGAAGTATTCACGAATTCGGGCCCCAACGTTGAGTTAGTGTAGCAGTTGGTTCCGGAGGATTTTGTGTGGAAAATATGTGCAGCTGGCATGCGATTGAGGCATGGTGAAGATGTTTGTGTATGGAAGCCCTCTATTGACGGTGAGTTTACGACTAAATCAGCATGGCAGTTGGTTCGCCAACGAGGGGATTTATGTATATGGAAGAAGTGGCTGTGGAAGAATTGGCTACCAAAGAAGATGTCGTTCTTTGTGTGGAGGGCAAAAAGAAAGGCTATCCCATCTGATGATATTGTCCAGAATTTAGGAATTCCTTTAGTTTCTAAATGTGAATGTTGTGTGCAACCTCGCATGGAAACTTTCAACCATATTTTATGTGAGGGAGATGGAGCACAAACAATATGGAATTATTTTGCTGATGCTTGTTATTTTAGACTGTCTCAGATCCGGAATTGGGAGGGGATGATGAGTTTCTGGTGGCAAAGAGCTACAATGAATTCTTAGGTTGGATGGCTTTGGGGATTTCTTCCCATTGTAATTTCTTGGGCATTATGGAGAGCTTGATGTGCGGCACGAATGGAAGGGGCAAAATTCAATACTGAAGATGTTATTCATTCGGTTAAAATATGCATTCGAGAGGTCTCGGGTAAGATTAAAAATTTTCGAGTCTTGGGCAAGCACTATAGGGCGGTAATGGAGGTTTTATCTTGTCCAATTATTCCCATGGTTTCAAAGAAAATGAATTTAATTGTTTGGAGGCTGTTGGAAAGAGGAAGATTTAAATTGAATGTCAATGGAGGATCTTGTGGTAACCCGGGAGAGTCAGGGGGAGGTGGTATTATTTGAAATCATAAAGGTGAGGTTGTGGCGGGTTTTGCTCCCTCATATGGGCATGCTACGAATACCATTGCTGAATGCTGTGCTCTTCTTGATGGATTTCGAATGTGTAAGCAACTGGGTTTGCGGGTTTAGTGGTCGAGTCTGATTCAAAGGTGATAGTTGGATGGTTGGCTTCGATGGTTTGTAAATATTGGTTTCTATGAGATTTTTTGGAGAAAGTTAATGTAAGGTTTTGGCATATTTTTATAGAAGCTAATATGGGCGCATATTTTCTAGCAAAGCAAGGGACTCAAGGGCGTAACGATGACTTTTATGGCGCGAGTTGTGTACAAGGAGCTCTTCGGGGAATTATTCAGCTTACAAAATTGGGATGCCTTATATTAGGCAGTGATGGTTTGGTTTTGTTGGTGGGATGTCTGGTCTGGGTCGGGGTCTATTGTAGGCACCTGAGTGTTTTTTTGACTTTTGTATTTATTGATACTACATTAAGTGCATGTGGTCATTTTTTACACAGTACTCATCCGTCAAGTGAGGGTTTTTTTGAATAAAAATGGAAATAGATCACTCATGGGCAGGTGATCTCAACTCTTTCAAAAAAAATAAAAAATAAAAAAAAATTTAACAGTACTGATGATGATAATTATGGAGATGAACACAGGAAGATTGTGAACGATCCATCAATACTCATGAGATATGCATAAAGATATATAGGACATGTAACATGGAAACGTCTATATATCCAGTCCGCAATCAGGGAAAATGGTCAACCAGCTATGAATAAATACCCGCCTCTTTTAACGCAGGTCCACATCCCTAGCTACTGACTCTGTCTCTGATCTCTCCCTCGATCTCTCTCTCTCTCTCTCTCTCTCTCTCTGTCTCTGGTTCTGTCTCTGTCTCTCTCTCTACCTGTCTCTGCATGCATGGTTAGGGTTTTCCCGGTGCAGCAATATTCCTTAGGTACGGCATGAAGGCCATGATCATGGCCGGGGGTGAGACTCACACATTTAGCCATGTGAGCTCTAGACCAACTGCTCCGATGATCTGCCGACGAACTCACAAGGCTCACCCTTTTAGCGTTTTTTATGGAGCAAACCCTTTGGATTACTCCTTCACCCTAGTGTTGTTAGAGATCGTTTGTGTCATCCTGCTCAGTCGTCTCGTTCGCTTTCTTCTCAAGCCTCTCAAACAGCCTAGGGTTGTTTCAGATTTAATCGTAAGTTTTTCTTTAACCCCTATGTTACATATTTGAAACCTCTCCACACCCGACCAAACTAATCAATTAGATGCATGATTCTACACACACAAACACACATTACATGACGTACGCTGAATTAAAATTCATTTCCGATGATGCATTAATAGTTAACGTTAATTATGGTACACATTTAATGATTCCAGGGCGGTATAATCATTGGACCCTCCGTTCTGGGACGCAACAAGAAGTTCGCCGCATATATGTTCCCCGAAAATTCCCTATACGTGTTGGAAAATGTCGGATTGATAGGTTTCATGTATTTCCTTTTTGTTTGCGGCGTGAAAATGGATCCCTCGCTAATAAAGAAGGCAGGAAAAAAACATATGTTTATTGCATTGGTAGGAGTGACCGTTCCTACGCTGATAGTTTTAGCGGTTGCACTCATTCTACGTAGTCAAATGGATAAAGAGCTTGCGTTGTTTTCTTCGATTGGAGCAGTTTCTGCATCTATGGGTATAATAGCATTTCCTTCCCTGTATCCAACTCTTCAAGAACTAAACCTCCTAAGCTCAGAGATTGGACAGATGGCATTATCCATATGCTTGATAGGCGATGCAATTGGGATTAATGCCATTATTGCATTTGAGGCAGCAAAACAAGGGGAAGGAGAAGCCATAGATGCGTTGTGGTATTTGATATCTGTGGTGGTTTTGGTGACTTTCATTGTAACTGGGGCTCGGAGAGTATTTCTGTGGATAATTAGAAAAACCCCAGAAGGGAAACCTGTTGATCAAGGTTATGTGGTTGCGATTCTGTTGGGGGTTTGCGTGATGGCATTTCTGACGGATATGTTGGGCATTGCCATTCTAAATGGACCTATGTGGCTGGGACTGGTAATACCAGATGGCCCTCCCCTGGGAGTCACGCTCGTGGAAAAGAGCGAAACAATCATAATGGATCTTCTTTTGCCATTTTCATTTGCATTTCTAGGACTTTTCACGGATGTTTCTGTAATGTTTGCTGCTGGGTGGTCAAGCTTGGCCCCCTTATTTTTCATGGTTGTAATTGGGTTTACGTCCAGACTGCTTGGGACGCTGTTGCCTTGTGTCTTCTTCAATATACCCATCAGAGATAGTCTCGCTCTCAGCTTCATTCTGAGCATAAGAGGCCACGTTGAGCTTGTGATGTATCTCCATTGGATGGACAAATTGGTATGTTAATTAAGGCGTTCGCTGGAGCTAATTGTTTGGCTTGTTATTACTACCTAATTAATGGTGTCAATCTTCATGAACAACTAAATTACTGAAAGCTTTTCAAATTCTTTCCTTTATTAATTGTTGGTTGTTTTCAATCAATGCATACTACTGCATGCAGATTATAAAGCAGCCACAGTTCACAATGCTGGTGCTATTAATGATAATGGTGACTGGCATAGCTACACCTATGGTCCGCATCCTCTATGATCCGACAAAGCCGTACATGGTCACTAAAAGGAGAACCATTCAACACACTCCACAAGACAAGGAACTTGGCGTGGTACTTTGCATACATAACAAGGAAAGCGTGGCTGGTTTCATCAATCTTCTTGAGGTCTCCAATCCAAGTTCTAGCCGCCCATTTTCAATCTTTGCACTCCACCTCATTGAGCTTGTTGGCCGTGCTGCCCCCTTGTTTTTTGACCATGAGCATAAGAAAGTGCCTGCCAAATATGCAGCATATGACGCCATCCACAAAGCCTTAACGCTCTATCAGCAAAGTCGCAGTGATTTCGTCAGGCTCCATTCATTCACAGCTGTGTCGCCAAAGCTATCCATGTACCAAGACATTTGTAAGCTTGCTCTTGAAAACAAAGCCGTTCTTATCATCTTGCCCTTCCACAAGGAACGCTGGGAAGAGTTTGGAGGGATGGAGCTAGTGCGAGCAGGAGCAGTTCGGTCTGTGAACTTCAGTGTCTTAAACCACGCACCTTGTTCTGTTGCAATTCTTGTTGACAAAGGAGGATTTCGAAAGCCGTTAATTCCCACCCTTGCCTCCAATCATTCTCTCCACTTTGCTGTGGTATTTTTGGGAGGAGCAGATGCTCGGGAGGCCCTTGTTTATGCAGATAGGATGGCTGAGAACAAGAACGTGTCTCTCACTGCAGTAAGGTTCCTTTCCCACCGACCTGAAAACTATAATGAGATGGAGAAAAAGCTAGATGATGGACTAGTTACATGGTTTTATGTAAGAAATGAGAAAAATAATAGGGTGAGTTACAGAGAGGTGGTGGTGACGAGCGGTAATGAAACAATGGCCGCAATTAAGGCCATGGATGTTGTTGATTCCTTTGACCTTTGGATAGTAGGAAGAAAAAAGGGCATCGCTCCAGTCCTCATCGAGGGAATAGGAGATTGGAGTGAGAATCAGGAATTGGGAGTGATTGGGGACTTTCTTGCCTCAGCAGATTTTGGTAGTTCTGCCTCTGTGCTTGTGGTACAACAGCAAATTATGAGAGGGAGCTAATTAATTAAGCAGGCTGGCCGCTGGGTACTTCACACCAGGGACAAGATGCGTTTTATGTTGCCGAATTTTGCATGTTGTGTTTCTTAGATGCACTTGGCCTAGTGTTGCTTGTCAGGATGCTGGTTTCTACAAAATGCTGCTACTTATATATGTTCTGCTAGCCTATACCAAAGTGCTGGTGGTTTCTTGTGTTGTTATCATGTGCAAATTGGCTTGCTTTTGCACTGTTGGCAATGCTATGCATTCTGTTGTAAATTAACCATCTGTTTAGTGAATTCATTGAGACACACTGTAGCATTGAGACTACCCAGAAAGCTTCCCTTTATATGCTGCTGCTACACTTTGTACAGGATTTAGATAATGTTGCTGCACAGAATTTGGTCGGATGGTCCCTGATATGATTATTTCCCTCCCCCTCCAATATCCCTGGAGAGCATAATTGAACTCAAATAGCATTACACTGTATTGTTTTATACTTTTACCCCTCGCCTTTCTCATGTCATTTTACGGTAATATTTAGCTTCATCCTTCCCCTCTTGTATAAAAGGAATTCTAAATGCAATAAGCTGTCCTGTCCAGACTTCAACTTGAGCCTGTTAGTTTTCAACATTGTCATACACCAAACTGTTCAAGAACAGTTAGGTGTTGATTAGGGCATGACATTGTTGAATTTCAATCTTTATTCCAAAAAGAACCATGTACAACAATCGGAATCCAACAGAAACCCTACTACATAACATCGATATTTCTACAGTACAAACTCTGGCAGCACTATCAATCATGTTACAACCAACCGCACCCATTCTATCTTGTATCTAGACAGACATCATGTTATCTCTGAGCGTGCAGCACCCCCAACCGGCATCACATGAAGCACTCAACAACCAATCTCCTCATCATTACACACTTCTATAAACCCTAACTAATAATTCTGTTATATTATGAAAGTATATTACAATAATATGCAATATTTTTCATCGAAAAACAAATCCGCGATGTGAAGTACCATTAAAAATGGATGATACACTGCCAAAAAATTAGGTTTAGAAATACAAAACAAAATCTGCTACAGATTTGAAAGATTGTGAAAGGAAAAAAGGAAAAAGAATTGCTAGTTTATTCCGTGTACACTCATACCAGTTCAACCACTACCATCACACACCAACCTCGCGGTAGGACGACATTGAAATGTTGGAGATGATGAAGGCACCCAAGATAGAAGCAAAGTGCCAATGATCAAAGGCAAACCCATGAAACGGCAGTACCACCAGTCCCTTAATCAAACTTCAGACTTGAGCAATCTGCTGTTTTAATGCCTGTAGTAACTTCATTTTTGATTCACACATTTGGAGAAACTCTGATAGCACTGTACACTTCCCAGTTACTATTTTCCTTGCAACATCAACAGGACTCCAGCACTTTACTGCTTGGGAGATCCGGTCGCCAAGCTCTGTGTCATTTATGGATGCTGCAAAAGTTTCTACGACCTTAAAAACCTGACCAGGGCCCTCATTCTGTCCTTTACCCTGAAGAAAGGAGAGTGTAGTTTCCAAATTTTCATCCTCTGGCCTGTTTATCTGTTCTCTTAACCATTTCATAACATCTTCTATTGTATCACATGAAGATTGGATTGATTCTCGAGTTGCATGGAATGGGGGAGAGGTAGAATCTGGACCACCTTTCTTCTTCCTCTTTCCAGATGGAAGAGAAGACCGGACACAAGACTGGAGTACAAGACCATGCCAAGCCAATGGCTCTGAAACCAATTGCACCAAAATTGGAAGATCAACCCAAGGAGAGCAGATTAGAGGATCCATAGATCTGACCTTCTCTGAAATATACTTCTCCAGCAGGGAATCCACGATGTGCCAACTACCAGCCTTATATCCATCTAAATTTGGCTGTGCTAGTTCATGGGAACTCAAGTTCCATGCATTTAAAAAAACGGCAAAATTCAACCAGTCGATCAAATCCGAATCAATAGTCTGCAGAAGGTGCAGAATTTTAGTTTTGATGAAATGCTAAACCAAGTTGTGCAGTGCTTGAGCTGTGTATATGGTGACTTGACAAACTTATTCTAGTTGACGAGCTTCAACTCAGGGAGGAGAACTATTTTGTTGTTAGGTAAATTAACAATAAACCAATTAATCTGGATAGAACCTTGCCTCTGAGCAGTCCATGTAAATCCAGTTCATAAAAACCGCAAATATTGGGACAAGATAACAAGTAAAAATTTAATAATCCCATTTCTATTATGAAAACTACAAAATATGAAATGGTTTTTGAGAAATTGTGGTCATAAGTTTGGCAAAGGAAAAAGGCACAACTTCTCAAATTTTGAACAAGACGCCCATGCCCATTGAAACTAAAAGACTAGAGAACAATTTATTTGTTTTTTGACAGGTGAAAATAATATAATGTCTAAAAACAATATTGATAACAAAATATGAATTTATGTTAGACAGTAGATAAAATCTTACCGAAGAAGGTTTTACGCCACTAGACACCCCCAGAACTACTTCTATTGAGTCACTTAAAGAAAATCCCAACAGTTTAGCATAGCGTTCAAGCAGAAACTTCAGTTCTGAGGAAATTTTAGGGTCAGATAGAGAACCATTCACTTCAATATTCTCCTTTAGTAATGCAGAAGCACTTCGAATAGACAGATAAATCATTCGAGGAAGAAGAGATTTCCTCTCAATAACTCTCCGTACATTTGCTTCACGTTCTTTTGTCTAGTTTCCATGCCAGCAGATAGAAGAAATATCAAAATTAAAGCAGGCATAGGAAGAAAGTCAAACAACTATTTCCAACATGAGAAATACTTCTTCTACACAAAAATCTTACAAAAATAAAAGCTTAGAAACTGATGTGACCTGATATGGTGCGTTCGATTGTAAAACACTTTTTGTTGAAAAGTAGATTTGAAGTATCACATTATGTCAAATCGGTTTGTATACTTTCGTAAAATCTCTTTGTAGACCTAGCACTTCTCTTTGGACATTAGTGCTATAAACAAAAGTGGATTGTACACAAGTTCTATTGAGTATGAAACATATATGCAAATTAAGTCATTAAGGACAGAAATTCCATACCATGTTTTCTCTAGGAAAGAAAGATATTCCTTCAAATGGACCTGATAACAACAACCATCAATTTAATTCAAGAAAGTTTTGTTGCATTGGATGCAAGAACAGGAAGGAAATCTGTATATAGCCAAAATTCCCATGCCTAAGAATTGTAACCTTAAATACAACTGAAAACAAGATCCATGTTACACTGACCTAAAAGATAATTTTTTTCTGAAGTTGGCGTCCACCAAGGCCGTGACTGCAAGTCTTCATTGAAGGTTAAAGACTTGGATCCAATCTCATTGGAGAGCTCCATGAATTGGATCCCGCATTTCAAGCTTTCAAGAACACGCTAGAGAAGATATCATCAGACGTGTTAGCAGAGAATATGCAATTACATGCTCAAGTAAATTTTTTTATTTTTTAACATACTCAAGTTGTAAAATTAAACATTAACCCTTTTTTTATAGGTAAAATTAAACATTAACCCTTCCTTCTCTCAATGTTAAAAAAGTTGCAAAAATAACAATTACCTCTTCCTCTTCAATGTTATCAGCATTCTGCTTTAAATGCAGGATGGGTGCTTCAACCCTTGCCACTAAATACTGATTAGAGTGTTGCAATTGTTCTTTAAACTGCACAAATTCGATTACCTGAAATATGATACATTCGAGTATAAATACTTCCATTTTATAAAGTCAAAACCATAAAATGCACAGTGCCAACAAAATAGAGATGACATGGTAAAGCAACAAGAAAGGTATAGAGCAAGGCATAATGGATTTAATGTGTCACAAATTAAAATAAGTTCCTCATGAGAGAGAGAGAGAGAGAGAGAGAGAGAGAGAGAGAGAGATGACCTAACTGAGGCAAGTGGCCTTACAAAATTAGATTGTTTGAAAGTAATGAAGCAGTTAACTCATAACGCATTAATATGTCCTAGGGGATCCCAAATTCATGGAAAGTATTTTTTAACCCTTTCACTTTTATTTTTCTCCATTTTGAGTCTAATATTTTTGATTGGTAAAAAATATTGACAAGCTAAACTCTCAAAGCTAGCATAAAAGCCTGTGGTGCACACAAACAGCATATATTAGAGAGAAAGAGAGAGAGAGAGAGAGAGAGAGAGAGAGAGTTAACAGTCCTACAAACATTGTAAGTTGAGCAATAGTGAAAAGAAGAAAACCATACAGATCAACAAACCAACCTTCTCTAGCATGTTAAGCAATGAAAAGGGTATAAAATGAAAACATATTGCTTCTAGTAAATCTTGGAACCATGTAACACATTTGCTGTCACATACATCAGAATAAATGAAAATAAGCAAAGTAAGAAATATGCACGTACTTTTGAGTAATTTCTATGGCGATATGCAAGAAATGTAAGATCAGCAGATTCTCTGAAGTGGTCATCCATAAACTTGAGATAATCTGTTAGCAAATTATTTAAATCCGCCCAAAGGGGAGATACCAACATCTGAGGTAAAATGTGGTGTGAAACAGTTTCCATCAAGATATTCTTTGCATCCAGAGATTTATAACTAAAACAAGAGAAAAGCAGCCATTAGTCTTAAAGAAGAGGAAAAGGCACTGCATAAGAGTGGTTTAATGCTCATAAAATAGTAAGTCCAACCATATAGCCCCTAAATCAGCATGAGTGGCATCATTTCGTTGAAAATGTCTACCATCAATTAATACGTAAAGTCACAACAAATTAAATAACTTTACCATTCATATGCTGATGAAAGGGCACCCATGAGAGAATATAAGTGCAACAGTAAGACCTTGTACTGCCATACATATCTGCCACATATGAAAATATACAAATGTTATCTTGTCATAGAGAACCCCCTAACATAGAATATAATGAATAGCTTTCAGACTGAAAGTGATGGCACACCTAAAAAAATATATACAAAGATGGTGTTATCTTATTATTATTATTTAAAAAAACGTGGTAAAGAAATCATAGTAGTTTAATGTCCATAATACATAGATTTTGAATAAATGACTCATTTATTAATACCAATTTAATCAGAAACAATAGCTCCTGACCTTCGGATGGTCAAGCCAAACTCCAAAATCATAATTGCCTCTACAAAATAGCCAAGATGCCTAGTACGCCAGAATAACTAAACCAAAAAAGACCTGTCAGTATGAGCATTAACCAAATTGAAGGAAAAAAATGGAACTTGCACATTGAGAATCATAATAAGCTGACGAGAGAGTTCAAGTAAAACATAGTACATGAATGCATGATAAAAGAGATGTATATACATGATACAACATATACACAAAATTTTATAAAACAGCTCTAATACAAGTTTGACACACAACACAACAATAACTTTCTAGATGTAACATGAGATACCTGAACCAACACATTGCACGCCATAGATAGCAACTCTTCCCCATGCATGCTCTCTTGTGGATCCAAGTCCTTTGACAGTGGAAGGTTTCTACAATACAACTCCACCATCTGAACAGCAGAGCCCTCGAGTTCTGAGGAGGAAGAGTTCTAGGTTTAGCTGAAAACTGAATGGCAGAGCTCACAGAGTGACACATATTTTGTTTTTGATAGGTAAGAAAATTTTTATTGAGACAAGTAAATAGGCATAGCCCAAGCACACAGGAAGAAGCAATGAGATACATTTTTTTTATAAGTGAGAAGCAATGAGATACATATAAAAGAAATTAAAGGTAACTCGTTGCTATTTCAAAATATTATATTTTATTTATGAATATTGACCTTTATTTTTACTGAAATGAGAAACATCTTCAAATTTTATATGTGACTCATTGCTTCTGGCATACAATGTGTTTCACTGCCATGAGAACCTCCTAGTGGGAGTGATATATGAACAAAAGAATTAGAAGTCAGAACAAGGATACTGATAAAATAATGATAATATACCACAATCCACACCAGCAACATGGTTTAACAATGTTGAAGTAAAAAATATGGGGTCCTATCAAAGTAAAATCTTAGCTGGCACTAGCCCCCCTTCCCCCCAAAACATGAAAAAAAAATCAGAGAAATGAAAACTTGGGTGTTCAAGGGTATTTTCCAAGGAAATGAAATTTCAGAGGTTTAAGAATGAAAGGCAAGAGACCTACCACTCTTCGAGAGCTTGTACATCTTGCCAACTACTTCTTGAACCTTTAAGATAGTAATCGACTGCCCAAGCACTTTAGTTGGCACTGTTGAAAGGGACTCGGAGCCTTTCTTTAACTTCTCCAAGAACTCTGTTTTCTTATCAGGAGTCCAGACTTCAAGAAACACCTCTACATCAGAAGTGAAGCAGGCCAAGTGACCAAACCTGTGTTTGACAAGCAAAAACACTCCAAAGATAGAATCAGAACTGCATCATCATGAATATTGCTTGTAAAAAAAACGTTCATAAAATGTAACACAAGCTTGTAGCTTGAAACAAATTAACCAGAGATTCCTAGACTTAACAACATCGTCACATCAAATTAATCCACTAAAACGCATCAACACAGCAAGGTAGATGGATGAATTAAAAGATTGACTCTTACAACGTACAAGAAAACTTATAATCATGGCAAAGAGGAAAGCAACCCATAACCAGCTAGAAATGTCATATAAACAGACCACGAGATAGTATAACCCAACTCATGGCTTTATAAACTTATAAGGCCTTATAAGTTCACGCTAAATAATAAAGAAAATTATATAAAACAATAATCATAAGTTTGCAGAAAATAGACATAGGTTGTAATGTACCTGAAAAAATATTGCATCAAAGCATCCATTAGCTTGTCATCATCCCCCTTTCCATATAGGTGCTTCCTCCTTTCAACTTCAAGGTTAGCCAAGTACGGACACCTTAAAGTATTGTCACTGGTGCCTGCCTGTAACTTTTGTACAAATTCTGATGCATCTGACATACGAGAATCAAACTGCATAACCAATTTGGGGAAATCAAATTCTGCACAACAGGTCAAAGCAAAGTGCTACTTGAAATATGAAAAAATGACCAAACATATAGAGAAAAAGCACAGAATTCTAGTGTAAACACACACCACTTCTTCTTTTAAGTGTGAAAGCTTGCAATCCATGTGTTTTGATGGAAGAATTGGATCATTGGGGACCCCATTACACCAGTTGGTATCATCCTCCAGCAAACAGCCTAAATAATGTAGGAAACACTCCCAATCATCAGGGCTGCAAGAGGAAAGAAACAATATCAACTATCAAGTGTTGAAGAAAGGAAAGGGCAAAAAGTACAATGTCTCACAAACAGCATGTCAAAATTGCAATCTATGTTCCTGGATATAGACAGGAGAAAGTTATTTAAAAAAAAAAATGTTGAACACGAAATATACTAGAGGTCTCAATGAAACAGAAAAAGGAACAAATTGACGAAGACCATTGTTAATGGTAGGATGACTGAACACCACAAACTTTTTTTTTTCCCTTTTGATAAGTCAAATCTCATTGATAATGCAGAGTGCAACCTATGTACAAAAGAAGTCTACAAGAGACAGGAAGTATACAAGATGGCATACCCAAACAACTAGTAGAGGAAAAAGAACAAGAGTCCGTAAAATCTAAAAAACTAGTAAATGAGAGTTATTGTGGGCAACCATCCAACTATGAAAGGTTTTTTAGGGTAATGGCTTTGAACTCAAACGCCATCCTCTTGCCATCTTTAATATTTTAGCATTGCATTACTGCCAAATGAACCGCATTAAGCCTCACCATCCTCCAACGTCCATCACCCACTCTTGATCCTCAAAATTTCAATCATTCCATTCCTTTAGGAAGCTTCTGTGGATTAAAATGGGCCGCTTCATTTTCTTGTTAACTTTTTCTATTTGTAATTAGGTGCTCTTCTTCTATACTTAGTTCCTTCAGGTAGCAACCCACCAGCTGCTTTGAACCTAGAGAGGAAAACAAAACCTCCCCTACCATTCACGCCAGAGGACACGGAGGGGAAAATTTGCTACTCCCTTCCCTCCATCCCTCTCTAATCTTTCTTCTCTAAGCTTTAAAATATCGCTCTCCTTGGTAGAGACAAATTCGGGGAGAGATGGTGTCAATGGATAAAATATTGCATTACGACCGTCAGATTCTTAGTCTTGGCAAACGGCACTCCTGAAGGCTTTTTCAACAGCTCTTGGGGTTTGCAACAAGGGGACCCTTTGTCCCCTTTCCTGTTTGTTTTAGTAATGGATGTGATGAGAAGAATGTTGAATGCGGTGGCGGATGGGAATATAATCTCGGGTTTCTCGGTCGGCGGCTCCTTGAATGGTTGTTTACAGGTATCTCACCTCCTTTTTGCAGATGACAACTTGATTCATTGCGAGCCTGATCCCGACCAGATCTGCTCCTTGAGGGCACTATTGCTTTCCCTCGAAGCGGTCTCTGTCCTTAAGGTGAATTTATCTAAATCCGAAATGGTTTATGTTGGCTTGGTTCATAACTTAGGTGAATTGGCTGCCATCTTGGGCTGCACAGTGTCATCCTTGCCTATGAAGTATCTCGGTCTTCCTTTGGGGGCTCCTCATAAATCCAAGGCAATGTGGGATGGGATTGTCGAAAAGATTGAATGTAAATTGGCTAGTTGGAAACGGATTTATTTGTCCAAAGGTGGTAAAATCACCCTAATTAAGAGCACGCTATCCAATCTCCCAACATATTTCCTATCTTTATTTCCCTTGCCTACAGGGGTGTCTAATAGATTGGAGAAGATTTTTCGTGATTTCTTGTAAGGAGGCCTAGAAGATGAGAAAAAATTCCACTTAATCAAGTGGGAGAAAATTCCACTTAGAAAGTTGAGAATCTTCAATTTTGCACTATTAGGGAAATGGCTATGGCGGTACCATCAGGAAGGGGACGCTCTTTGGAGAAATGTCATTGAAGTAAAATATGGGAGTATTTGGGGAGGATGGTGCTCTAATGAAGTAAGAGGAACATATGGGGTGGGAGTTTGTAAATGAATCAGGAATGGATGGGGAGATCTCTCCAACAATTTCAGAATTGAGGTGGGAAGGGGAACTCGAACCAGATTCTGGTCCGGCAAATGGTGTGGTGATATAGCCTTGAAAAACGCTTTCCCTTCCCTCTATAGGATTGCGTTGGACAAGGACGCTTCAGTGGTTGATAACATGGTCACTTCTGTTGGCTCCTTCCAATGGTTGGTGAGGATTACTAGAGCTGTCCAGGATTGGGAGGTGGGTGACATTACATAACTTTACAGGGCACTTTATGTGCTGAACCTAAAAGCTGAAGAGGACAGGTTGCGTTGGAAGCATACCGGGAACAACAACTTCTCGGTCAGATCCTTCTACAAGGTTTTGTCGCTGCATTCTTCTATTGCTTTCCCTTGGAAGAGTATTTGGAGGAGTTATGTTTCAGTTAAGGTTGCTTTTTTTAGCTAGCTGGCCTCTTATGGGAAAATATTGACTATTGATAAGCTAAGAAAGTGAGGATTCCTAATAATGGATTTGTGCTTTATGTGTAAAAGCAATGGAGAAACAGCAGATCGTCTTCTTTTACACTGTGAAGTGGTCAAGGCCTTATGGGAGAATATCTTCTCTAGGCTTGGCATTGCTTAGGTCATGCACAAGCACCACCTCATTAGACTCGCAGCCCTCGGATCCATTTTACCTCACAGCCAAGGTCACCATCCCTGCAGCACATGGCCGTCACACGCTGCCACCTCCAGCAGCCCATTCGTGTCTCCATGGCTCCAGATCACACTTGTTCCAATCTTTTATATGAGCAGTCCTAATTCATAAATCCCTCATGTTTATTCCACAAAACAGCCATAGACAGTCCTGATCAAAGTCTTATTAAAAGACTACAACATACAATAATAAAAAGGCCATACACAAGGAGAACCAAAACAAATTCTCGAATACTTATTTAGCAAATTACGAACTAAAAAAACATAATTCCTAAGTATCTTTCGCACTATCATATCATAAAGAAAATCCCAGCAAGCCATGCAGAGGGCTCTTTCTGATCTTTTATTTCTAGCTTCCCCAAACATTAATTGTGCCACTAAATCACAAACTTTGTTACTTTAAAAAAATAATAAAAAAAAAGCTAGGCTAAGACCCTTTTGTCTAATACCATGAACAGCTTAGACTATTACTTTGGGGATTATGCAACTTTACACAAGCATACCTCAATTCTAGGATTTTCTGAAATATAGTGGCAGCATCAGAGTAGTCACCTGCCCGAGCAAGAAGCCTCCCCTGTCAACTTAGAGTGAAATTGCACTAGTTGATTAAGGAAAGCAAAAAGGAACTACACAAATTTAAAAAATCCACATAAACCCAAAATCACATTAACATATTTGAAATTTTGCATGGTGAAGAAGTGCCGCTAAACCAATGAATTCCACTCAACTCGTTTCATCTAATTCAATTCACGAAAGGGCGGCAGCATAATGAAATAAAACTAGAAAAAATGGAAGTAGTCCATTCATCTTTTTTATTTTATTTGAAGTAGTCAATTCACAGGAAGTAGTCCATGCAAAACTATGACTATTTGCATTATGTGAAACACCAAACATTTTTTTATTTAGGATGTTGGAAGCTTGACCTCATTTATCTGAGATGATAGCTTTTGATTAGTGATTGAGACGATAGTTCATTAGGAGAAAATGTAACTAATGCATAAATTTATCCATAACCGTTAAAATTTCTCTTCTATTTTGTCATGGCTCCAAGCAAATTCCATTACAAAAAAGAACTCCTAAAAGAATAAAAAATATTCATTTCGGTTGGAAAAAACATCAATTCATTAGCATGTGTCCTATTCTTAAGTAACAGTGCAAAGAAAAAAAGTCCCCCTTTATTGTCACGACCATAAAGAGAACAAATTTGGGTGTTACGCAGATCAATGGAGTTCGTTCACAAGGATGACATCTCACATTATCTTCCTAAAATCATTGGGCGTCTAGAAGGGTGCATATTCCCTTATAGACTTTGTATTTAATAGTTTTTTTAACATATTTTTCGGTTTCCTAATTTTCTTCTCATGTAGCCATCCTTAAAGACACCCCGTGCCCATACAAGTTCAAATTTTGTTTACCTATTTTCTTGATGAAGTTCTGTTTCTTACCCTGTGATACCTCATTCTGATAAGTGATAAGGATATGTAGTATATGGGATCTCACATTACTTGGGAATGAGAAATTCTTGCTCTTTCTAATGTTCCAATGGCTCCAATTGTATCGACTAGTCCTTTTGGACTATAGGCCCATATGTGGTTTGGGCCTCCCTTGGGGAGTTAGTAAGTTGTTAAAAATGGTATTAGAGTCTATCCCAACCAAAAATGTAGAACTTGAAGCGAGCCACCTACGACGAACTAGCCCGACAAGGACGTTGGGAATATAAGGGGAGGAGATTGTGATAGCTCATTCTGATAAGTGATAAGGGTAGGTGGTATATGGGATCTCATATTGCTTGGGAAAGAGAAGTCCTTGCTCTTTATAATGCTTCAACGGGAATCCAATTGTATCATTCACTAGTCCTTTTGGAGTATAAGCCCATATGTGGCTTGGGCCTCCCTTGGGGCGTTACACACCCTCATTCCCAAAAGAAGAAAAACACAAACATGGAGAAAAAACACAAGTACATACACATAAACATTTAATGTATAGATAGACTACTTATATAAAAAAAAAAATGTATAGATAGACATGATATTATCAATGAATGTTAATACTAAGAAGTTAAAGCTTAAGAAAGTACCTGTATGCGCAGCCTATCAACCTCAATCACAAAAAGTGATCCTAATTTTCCAGAGAGAATTTCTAAAGCATCACCATACTTAGCTTGCTGCTCAAGTACAGAAATGTAGACAATAAGAGCTGCAATAGATTCCAAACATTTGGTAAGGATACCAACCATTCTTATCACATGAGGCCTATTGATTGTTGTCCAAGATGGATATGACAGGAAAAATTTTAAGTGCACCTTCAGGTTCATGCAAGCTATGGGAGGCAACATGCTTCTTGAGTAAACCTTCAGCTAAGAGTAATAACTTCTCTCCACCGTTACCACAAAACACCTACCAGAAGTTTAGACCCCACGGATCAATAAATAGAAAAAAATGACTGATTTAGAAACGCAACATACAATTAATATAAAACCTAGTAGATTAATTGTGCTCTTGCCAGAACTTTTTATTTTTTTTGGCAATGGGGGAGGGGTGGATATTGTATGGTACAAGTATCAATGGCCAATTTTTGAAATGATTGCCAGCATAACATCGAAATGTACCCATCAATTGACAAAAAACAAAAGAGAAAACTGGTAGAACCTGTAATTGAATGCTACAAACAGCCCAGAGCAAAAATCTTTCTTCACCAACAAGCTTATACATTTTGATAGCTGTCTGCCAGAAGACAAAGTTATCTAATTGTCCCCCAAACAAACCAAATGGAACAGTATAACAATGTATATGTAAATATAATGTAAACATTACAAAAAAACCAACCTGTTGCTGCTTCACGAATGAGTATTCACGGACATAGCAGTTGAAAAGCCCCATCATTAGTTCCAAATTGTTTGGGAATTTCCCACAAGCATATTCATAACAGCTTCTAGCCAAGTCCACTGATTATACAGGAATTATGAGACATGTCTGACAGTGATATACATATAAATAGATTACTTCCAAGCATCAAAAGAAACACTGACAGTGATCAAGTCGTTGGAAAACAATCTGCAGCGTGCTTAGAGTGAGATCATCCATCAAAAAGGCATCGTTCTTATACAACAGCTCTTTGGCACTTACGCAAACAGTTAGTGCTTCCTCAGGTTTCCCCATCCTCTCCAAAATGAGAGCTTTAAGTGCCTGTAGAACATGCCAAAGAAAATAAGATTTCTACAAACCACCTTCAAACATTGTTATTTTATATGAAGATAATATTAATCAAAACAGCTTCAAAAGATATATAGACTAACGGCATACTATAAATTTAGCTCTTTGCATCCTATATATATATATATATATATTTTTTTTTTTTTTATGTCAGGGAACCTCTCCAAGGAAGGGCTCTTCGGACCCACCCCTGAAGAGTAAACCCCAGTCCCAAGCACCGCACCCTCGGAAGTTTCCCTACACGGAACTGGTTAAATCGCTAGCTTTTCACCAGAGGTGTGGTCCTATATTCATTGGTCTTTCTATTAGAACACACTGGGGAATATAGATAGTTTTTACCATGTTATCACCTCAGCCCATGCGACCATCATTTGCTAAAAATATTTCCAACTATTTGATGTCGAATAAGGAAGCCATTTATCAAAAGAGGCAGTGCCTACAATATTGAAATCCAGAGTTGAGCTTAACAAGAAGAGAAATAAGGGCATAAATGGAATCAGGGACGGCACCACGGGGAGGGGGACTAGGGTCTCCCAGAAGTCTGAAGAACATGAAAAAAATATGGGATTTTTGGTATTTTTCACCCATCTTCCTCCAAAAATTACCTTCCACCCCGAGAAAATAAAACAATGCTAACCCCCCCCCCCCCCCCCCAAAAAAAAAAAAAAAAACAGATAATTTTTCTGTCGCCGTCTCAGGATGGAAAATAATGAACTGCGATAAATTCAAGCATTAATACTCCCAAACGAAAAGCAGAAAGGAATGAATTCAAACTACAAGCCATTGAGAGCATAATTAACTCAAAAAAATACACATTACTAATCAATCCAGCCCTTTAAGTATAAGTTGTAACATTGAAACAAGCGTAAACATACATAAATAGATATATGTGCATTTATCCATATTATACAGTAGCTTTTACACTTCAAGACGCTCTATTTGGTTCTTGAGAGAAATGCTCGAGAAAGGAAAATGCAAGCAAATTCTGAAAGATGATACAACAATGATAGTACAAGGAAAAAAGATAATGATAGCTGTGAAAATGATCTTACAAGAGCGTAGGGTGAGTTGGGGTATTTGGCAAGCAGCGAGGCGGAGAGCTTGAGAGCGTTCTTGAACTGCCGCGAATCGATAGCGTCCCAAATGGGCCGGACCCGTCGCTCCGGTATTCCACCGGCCAAGCCAAACTTGGACGCCATTAGAGGTCGGTGTCAGGGTTCGAGATCAAGGAAGAAACGATACTCTCTCTTCGGCTTTTGTAACACTTGGTGGCTCTTCTGTGACGAAGGATGAGAGTTACAGAACGGGGGATGTTAGAAGGGTTTGGACTTTGGACAAAAAGAAAAATGAAAACAAACCTAATCTTGGGTTGCTTTCGGGGGTAAAAAAAAGAAGAAAAAACGAGTGTTTGTAAACAGTTGGAGTGTGTCTGTGCAGTGTGTACACCTGACCCGTATTGAAAACATTCCCTTCTCCATTGTTTTTACAAAGCATATTATTACGATTTTTAAAAATTTTAATATTAAATATAATAATTATTTTAATTTTTTCAAATCTTAAAACAAAAATTATATTAAAAAATTATATTCTAACAATATTTTATTCAACTTTCATCTCATTTCATCTCATATAATCTGTGTAAACAAACGAACGAAGTAATTACTATTCTTTTTAAACAAGATAAATATTATTTATTATCTCCACACCTCAAACTAATATGAAATTTATCATTTTTATAATTCTATTTAAAAATAACTGAGACTAGAGCCCGTAAGTGGCAGATTTTTTTTGGGTGGCAGATTCTAATAGAGTTTAAAAAGTTTATAAATTAAGGGCAGATTTGGTAACCAAAACAAAATATAAAATTCTCATCTCATCTCATCTGATCATTATACTTTTTTCAAATCTCCATATAAAATATAATAAACAATTTAACTTTTTCAAATCTCAATTCAATTTTTTCAAATCTCAATACAATAATAATACTAAAACATAATATTTTAAACACTAAAATAAAACACAAAATTCTCATCTCATCCCAAACCTACCCTTAATGGAATATCTTAAAAAACAAAAGGAATAAATGAAATTATTATTGTTGCATATTTCTATTTAAAAAAAATGAACACATATGTATTAAATAAAGCTATTTTCCTTGTTTTTTTTATAAGATGACCAAATTTTTATTATATTTTTGCTCAAAATAACTTTAATTCATTTGAATTAATGTCAATCATCATAATACATATAGGTTGACTTGTAGTTTATTAAGTATATCTTCTGTCTATAATGATTCATCTATGTGCTGAAGATTAATTTCCATAGATAGAGTTTATATTCTATATATAAAAAAAGAATTAGAAATAAGAGGAATGTACATTGTTAGTATTTTACCACAAGATTTGAATGTCATTTGGCAAATCTAGAAAAAAAATCATTTAAAGACATGTCTCACTAGGGGTGCTACCCGCATGGTGCGAGGCGGGGCACCCCCTCCCCGCCCCCCGCCCCGCACCATGCGGGTGATGGGGGTTTTTCTCCCGCCCCCCGGCACCGGGGCGGCGGACCATAAGTCCCACATTACTTAAGGATGACTATTGTATTGCCTTGGCCTCCTATATAAAGATTGGCCTAGGAGGCCAAAACAATCCAATGACTTGAATATAATTTTAAGTCTTTTATAAATTGTGTATATCTATATACAATATATTTATTTTATATATATAAATAAATTTTTTTTTTAATGTGGGGCGGGGGCGGGGCCCCGTTGGGGTCATCCCGCCCCCCGCCCCCGCTATGCCCTCTCTATGCGGGGCGGGGCGGAAGCCGGGCGGGACAGCGGGGGTGGGGCCCCGCTGCCCACCCCTACGTCTCACTATCTTAAAATGAGTCAGTTCAATGATTAATATAACCATTATTAAATTATAAACAACATATTATTTAATTCATAGAAGTAAAGAAAGAGTCGTGAAAAATATTAATATTTATTTTTTCGTATATTAAGAACATTTTTAATATATTAGCCAAAGTTAAGTAACATTTTTAGTTAAGATGAATTTAACTTTGGTTATTCCAATCCCCACATTGAAATAACTATTTTTTATTATACAACAATAAAATAATACGAGATGAATTTGACTTTAGCTATTCCATTTACATCAAATTCTCACATTAGATTGTTCATTTATTCATTATACAGTAATAAAATAATATTATTTTAAAAATTATTTAATTATTAATTTTATCATATTTTATATTTCTACCTATTATATGTGAGTTAGTAATCGTATTCTAATTAAATTAATATTGTTCCATATGAAGTAGATAAGAAAGAGGAAAGAGAAATAATTGATAAAATATGTATTTGGTCTATCTACAGTAATCTTTAAATTTAGAAAATATTTTGAAAATCATTGTAGTTAAAGTATAATTATTTAGAACTTAACTAATCTATTGTGATCATATTTTATTCTCTAATAGCTAAATCCTCAATGGATGATGCTCTAAAAATATTCAATTATATGATTTCATATTTTAAAGGAATAAGTTATATATTTTATTTTTATCTAATTTTATTTTATTACAGTGATCTATAATTATTCATGGCTTTAAATTTGTTATTATAAAAAAAAAAACTCTATCGTATATTCTTAATATACAACCTCATTAAAGTGAGATAAATATTAAAATAAAATTATAGTTGGTAGAATTTAAATATATATATATATATTATCTACTTTGTTGTGCTTGTAGTTTTATTTTATTTTATTTTATAATAAATTACGTATCACATGAAGAAGGTAATTTGAACTCATATACTATATTCCGATAAAATTTTTCAGAATAGATAAGTGGTGCCAACTCAGCTCAGTGAGCTGAGAACTCCGCACCAAAACGAAAACGGGGGCTTTCAAAGATCTTAAGAACTACCTATATATCTAATTTTTTTATCCCAACGAGACAACAAAAAGCGACCAAAGAACCTTCAGACTTCAGAGCTCCCAACTAAAAATCCACAGTGCCAATCCCACCCATCATTTTCTTGTTCGGCTCTTCGGTCTCTTCCTCTCACTGCTATGCATCTCAAGCCACGTGCTGGGCGCTCTTTCTCCATCATCATCTCCCAGCTTGGCTAGGTCTTGGTGAACTTCTTACACCGTAAAAGCTTCAGTTTTAGAATTTTTTTTTTTTGGGCGACGAAATGATGGGCTCGGAGAACGAAGGGTTCGAAGAAGCCCATCTTTACGCCTCCAAGGAGGAAATGGAAAATCTCGTCCTCGACAATCCGTTGAACGACAGCAATTCATACTCAAACTACCGAAGCGCTATGTCGTCGGCGATCTCCGATACATCCCACCCTCTTGCGCCGTCGATCCTCGTCACCCCTGCCGATTCGGATCCTATCCTCTCGCCACCACCCTACTTCGATCACCTATACCATAACTCCCCGACGGAGAGCTCTTACATCGAGCCTCCCCCGTTTGGGGTTAATGTCGGCGACGTCAACGGAGTCGAAAACCATAGCCTGAATTTGGATAATTTCGGGAGATTTTCAAGATCCGCATCATGGTCTACGTCTTCGAGTTCGGACTCGGAATATGTGAAAATCACGGTGTCGAATCCGCAGAAAGAGCAGGAAGCTTCGAATTCGATCGTGCCGGGCGGTGGAACTTACGTGACGTATTTGATTACGACGAGAACGAACGTCCCGGAGTTCGGAGGAGTCGAATTCAGCGTCCGGAGACGGTTCCGAGACGTGGTCACGTTATCAGATCGGTTGGCAGAGTCGTACAGAGGGCTCTTCATACCGCCTCGGCCAGACAAGAGCGTGGTAGAGAGTCAGGTGATGCATAAGCAGGAGTTCGTGGAGCTGAGAAGGGTGGCCCTGGAGAAGTACCTGCGGAGATTGGCGGCGCACCCGGTGATCAAGCGGAGCGATGAGCTCAAGGTGTTCTTACAGGTTCAAGGGAAGCTGCCGCTGGCGACTACGACGGACGTGGCTTCAAGGATGCTCGACGGGGCGGTGAAGTTGCCCAAGCAGTTGCTGGGGGATAGCAGCGTGGTGGTGGCACCGCATGAGGTGGTGCAGCCTGCAAAAGGAGGGAGAGACTTGTTGAGGCTGTTCAAGGAGTTGAAGCAGTCGGTTGCCAATGATTGGGGAGGGTCGAGACCTCTCGTTGTAGAGGAAGATAAGGAGTTTTTGGAAAAGAAAGAGAAAATTAATGATCTCGAGCAACAACTCAGCAATGTTTCTAAGCAGGTTATATGTTAAGTTCATTCTTGGTGTTTTTTTAGCAATCTTATTCTGCGAATCTTAATGTATATTTGTATGTACTATGGTATAAGAATAGAGTTGATTTATGTGGTGGTATGGATATCTTTTGGGAGAACATATACGAAGGTATGTGCCATTGATGTACCATGGTATCTACATGTTTTGAAAATATGCAAGTAAATATGCTTGCAGTGATCTATTTCTCTACAAGTGATTTTTCGATTGTTTCTCATGTTCTGAATGGTATGTTAGGCTGAATCACTTGTCAAGGCTCAGCAAGATATGGGAGATACAATGGGTGAATTAGGGCTGGCATTTATTAAACTGACAAAATTTGAGAACGAGGAGGCCACGTTTAACTCTCAGAGAGCACGGGCCCATGACATGAAAGGTTTTGCAACTGCTGCTGTCAAAGCAAGTAGATTCTATCGGGAGTTAAATGCTCAGACTGTCGAGCATTTGGTAAATCACCGAACCTTTGTGGTAGACTATGCTTTGAAATATAATAAATAATATATATATATATATGTATATATTAAAGTCTACGTGGATGTTCCTCCGATGGAAAGCTTGCCAATTGTGTGAGGAGGTGGTTGTGCTTGCACAAGCTTAACTCATTCATGACTTTACGAGCATACCTAAAAACATTTTTGTTTAAAGTCATTTCACTCCTTAGAAAGTCTTCCACTTTCCTAATGATATTTATTTTGTATGTATTGCAGGATACAATTCACGAATATCTTGGGCTAATGTTAGTTGTCCACAGTGCATTCTCGGATCGCTCAAGTGCTCTGCTGACAGTGCAGACACTTCTATCAGAATTGAGTTCATTGGAATCAAGGGCTGAGAAACTCGAGGCTACATCATCTAAAGTATTTGGTGCTGGAAAATCAAGGAATCGCAAGATTGAGGACTTGAAAGAGACAATAAGAGCCACAGAGGATGCCAAAAATATTGCAATTAGAGAATATCAGCGGATCAAGGTATCAGCAGACCTAAACCTTTCTCGCATCACGAAAGATTTTCAACATATCTAGATTGTGGTTTATCTCTTCAAGTTTGTGGAAATTAAGAATATGTTCATTTTGACTCCAATTCTGTACGTTCCATTCATCATGGCTTAGATTTTCAGACCAGACCTTTTGAATTCTAATGCATCCATCAACAATTTTAATTTACTATTTCCTGTTGTGATCAAGGGGAAACTAAACTTGCGATGACATTTGCTGCACTTGGTAAATCCAATACTAAACTAGTGGAAAGTGAAAGCACATCTTAAAAAATAGGGGTTTAATGTAATAACTTAGTAAACACATCTTAGAAGATAGGGTTTGACTTGGTGACTTAGTAGCTTCTTTTTTATCCTATTTTTAGTGGCTGTAGAAAAATATGATAGCATGAATTCTCTTTCATTGAAGTATGTTTCAGGGTGCTGGTTGATGAGTAGTTGAGCCTAACCTTAAAAATTGTGGAGACAATCCTTGAAAAAATGCTAGAAATTAATTGGATAAGATGGTCAGGATTGATGTGTAGGTCCTAGGAGGACATTTATGCTTTCTTGGCCGGATGATCTATCTGGTGCTTTAAATTGGTTGGAGCTTGGTGGTCGGTGCAAAAGAATACGTGCATCCTCAGTTTCATGTGACCATCACTTTTCAGGCAGTAGGATGAATGGTGTCCAGCATTTTGTGTCACTTAGGGTTTACTGGTGGGGCACATATGTTTGGCAATGCTTGTGGTTAGTTATTTGTGTTACTAATATCTTTTTTTAACCTATCAAAAAAGAAATTGACAATGGAGAAACGAGGGGAATGGAAGAATCCTTGGATCTTTTTTTAGTTCCTGAAACTGCCAACATTTGATCCAATATGGTTGATCAGAGCCGTCTGCCCATCTGGCCCTTTACTTATTGGGTAGGGTTTATCTGAATTATGGTGTCTCTGTACTCATGTTTTGCCTTGATTTCCATAGTTATTATCCAGTTCTTGTTACTGATTAGAAATTAGTAGTTACCTTTTCCCATCTTCTGTACTTGACCAATTTGGGCAAATTGTATTCGCATAAGTAGCCTTAGTCTTGTAAATTACACCCAATAAAATTCTCAAGCGTTGACAGGAAAACAAGACATCCAAGCCTTATGGCTAGCTATCTCACAATCTGTTTTTCAAACTTCTAGCTACGTGTGAGTGGTGCAGAGACTGATTTTTTGAACACTTGTTTTTGGAAGCTTGGAGTTCTTTGTGACTCATTGAGAGCTCTAGCAAACATTTTATTGCATTTATCATGATTTGTAGTGTGGATAATGTGGAAGATAAAATACCCGGCCTGTTTAAGGCTAGACCCAGCCCACCAAGTCACACTAGAGGACAAAATGGAGAGGAATGGAGTATGAGACAAGAAGTGACCATAGGTGTAGGAGGTGTAAGATGAGGGTGTCAGAAGGAAGTGAGAAAAGGAAGGGATGCTCAGACATGCCAAGGGTCAGACCTCACCTCCGCTGACAGACATGCAAAGGGACCGGTTACATCATGGCAGGCAGGCACGTGCAAGGGGGGGTGAGATAAAAGCAAGGGACCAAGTGACCAACTGGGCTCTCTTCTTCTTCAACCTCTCGAGGGAGACATCTTCTCCAACAAGAAGATCTCCAGCTTTCTTTGTACAGTGAGAAATGAGAGTAAACAAGTATATTATAGTGGATTTTCCCTTCCCAAACGCCTGTGGACATAGGCAACATACCGAACCTTGTAAATTTGTGTCTCTTTCTCTTATTTTCTTTGCACTTGTTTTCCATTCACCTCCATGGATGTACGCATCAACACCGTACAACCGCACTGGAACATTACCGGGGGCTCCAAACAACACCGATCAAGGCCCAAGTCAACCAGTGGGCCGGGAATAACTCTCTCTCTCTCCTTTCAGTTTGTTGTGCGATTTTTTCCGCATCAATAGTGGCGTCGTCTGTGTGATCTGATTTACTCTCTACGTCGGAGGTGAGAGAATGATAATTTTCCGGCACGCTGAATAATTACAAGACAAGCAAACAACATTCTCCCAGATAAGTGTCCTTAATTTTTCAACTTTTATATTTATGAAAAACACTGCTGCAAAAAATGCGCGAGTGATCTTTTTCTCTCCCAGGCAGGAACCCAAGCTCCTCGCCATTGCACTCTGTACACTTTGGATGCACCGTGCAAAGAGGGGGTACATGGTGAGCACTATTCACATAAGAGGCACTCTACCCAGGCACATATACTTCTCGAGCTATTAGCACATTGCATTGCGCAGGCCACGATACTGTACACTCAAGTGCATAGGGGCACCATGCACGTACTAGCCATGCACGACAGTGCACCCGAGACCCACCACGGGCACACACCGTGAGCCCACCGGAGAAAGCTCCCGGCCACCATGGAGGCCGTTGACATTGTCTACCGTGGCTATGGTGGTCACTGGAGTGGATGCCTGTGCACGGTGGGCAATTGCTAAGCATTAACCCGCGTGCACTCGAGAGGCTCATGGCAGTTGGGCCGTGAGCCCCCCTCTCCAGCGGCCACCACTTGGGCTGCCGGAAGTTTCTATTTCCAGTCGGCCACCTCCCGTGAACGGGGAGCGAGCCAAGCCTAGCGCTGTGCCTTGCTCGCCGTGGCACGAGATGTGAGGCATGCAGAGAGCAACTGCGGGTCCAGCGAACCTGCCGGTGGCCACCACGTGGTCCGTCGGTAGTTTCTGTCTCAGATCGGCTCATCCTCGCCACCGGGGACTGAGCATGGTGCGCCTAACGGGTGCACATTGCCATGCACTCGAGAGGCTCACGACTCTCCTTGGCCAGCCCATGGCGGGCAACCACCTCAACCGCATGGGGCTCTTCTTTTTGGGACTCAACTGCACGAGGCCCTACTCTGCTCACGGCCCTTTTCGGCCACCCCATGACGGGCAACACGTCAACCAGCACGGGGCTCTCCTTTGCTTGGGACTCAACCGCACGGGGCCTTCCTCTGCTCACGGCCCTCCTCAGCCACCCCATGGTGGGCAACGCGTCAACCTGCGTGGGGCTCTCCTCTGCTCGGGACTCAACTTCATGGGGCCTTCCTTTGCTCACAACCCTCCTCTGCTCGGGACTCAACCGCTCGGGACCCTCCTCTGCTCACGGCCCTCCTCGGCCACCACATGGTGGGCAACACGTCAACTTGCACGGGGCTCTCTGCTCAGGACTCAACCGCACAAGACTCATCTGATCAGGTGTAGTACCTTAACTGCAAGGGATCTCTTCTGCTTGGGACTCAACTGTACGAGCTCTCCTCTGCATGGGATCTCCTTTGCTCGGGACCCATTTATGCGGGACTCACTTGCTAGAAGCAATTCCTCAGATGCACAGGACCCATCTGATCAGGCGCAGTACCTCGGTTGCACGGGACTCATCAGGCAATTGCACAGTCACCCATGTGGCCAAGGTTTGTAGCGCAAGAAAGTTATACCGCGCTGCACGGGTTCTAAAAAGAGAGAGAGAGAGAGAGAAGGTGAAGAAATTGCAACTAGCCGCGGGCAATTTTCGGTCAAGCAAAAATTGACTACAGCGACTAAAAACTCCCCGGTTTGTCTCTCTCAAAATTTGTGTGAATTTATTTCTATTGACAAAACTGCTTCTTGTGATGTGGAACATCGGCCACGTAGCCCAGCACGGATGCAGCTCAGACGTCCCAATATAACTCTATTGAGACAAATTGTTTGGCACTAACGCGCATGCGGGTACGATCACTTCACTTGGTAGGCAACCTCCCGATAGCTAACAACCAGTGTTTTAAGCATATGCCACGCATGTGGAATGTGCACCATGCATGAGCCATGCATGGTACACGTAGTGGAGAATAAGGAACAATCCTGCCCCCAGCACATGTTGCATGGGCCATGCAACGTGCTCCACCAATTTGCTTGCCCAAGTTTGTTCAAACAATTTCAGTCAAATAATAATCGACTACAACAACCTTTACCCTTTGAACAAGTTGCCTGGCATCGCAAGCACCCGAATCTTCTTCATCACCGAAACATGACAACCCGCAAGCCTCAACAATGGCACATCTCCAACCTTCGCCGCGTTTCGGCAGAACAATTCAGGTTTGCCACTCCACTTTGTGATTTGGGTCATTTACGCTGACTGATTTGATTTCTTCTAGCACGGACAAGCGCCTCGCGCCAGCAAGGCCGAGTCTCTAGACTCGCCACGACACAAAGGTCAAACACAAATTCCTAGATTTGTCGACCCTCGCGCCAGCAAAGTCGAGTTCCTAGACTTGTCGTGACACAACGGTTGAACACAAGTCCCTAGATTTGTTGACCCTCGCCACGATGCATTGGTCGAGCTAGAGCCCCAAGGCTCACCCACATGACCAGTCGGACACAAGTCTCTAGACTTGTCGACTTTCGTGCCGTCATGCCAAGTGTCACACTCGAGCCATAACAACTGCTAGTGGGTTACCTTCGGGAACGAGCCTTCAGAGTTAACGGGCCTCCGAGTTCCACAACCGCTTTGCGCGAGTTACCTTCGAGAACGAGCCGACAAGCTCGGCAACCACCTAAGGTGGACCCAGGGTGTTGATGGGCCCTCTGACCACTTTGTGTGAATTACTTCACACAAACTCCAACACTAACAGTAAATCGAAAACAAAAACATCGAACGAACATACATTTCTTAATAACGAGAAACATCCGAGCTTCGCGCTCGCATCACACGCGGTTGAGTCCACCACCCGCCATATTCGAGCTCCCTTGCATCATACGTGGTCGAGTATACCTTCCGCCACATCCGAGCTCCGCGCTCACATCTCACGCGATCAAGTCCACCTCCCGCCACGTCTGAGCTCCGCACTCGCATCATACGCAGTGGGGTATATCTCCCGCCACATCTGCACTTGCATTGTAGGCAACTGCACGCACCTCCTGCCTAAATTCGCCCCAGTAGGCATTTATCGTTTAACATAAGCAGAATGGAGAACGAAGAACTCGTTTCTAAAATTTGTTTTCTTACTAACGACCTCTTTTGCATATTTTATCTTAAGGATTGTCAAGGTCTTTGTTGGATCGAGTTGCCCTTAAAAATCGCGGGCATTTGTGGAGGATAAAATACTTGGCCTGTTGAAGGTTAGACCCAGCCCACCAAGCCACACTAGAGGACAAAATGGAGAGGAATGGAGTAGGAGACAAGAAGTGACCATAGGAGTAGGAGGTGTAAGAGAAGGGTGTCAGAAGGAAGCGGAAAAATGAATGGATGCTCATACACGCCAAGGGTCAGACCTCACCTCCGCTAACAGACACGCAAAGGGACCGATCACATCATGACAGATAGGCACGTGCAAGAAGGGGGGGTGAGATAAAAGCAAGGGACCAGATGACCAACCAGACTCTCTTCTTCTTCAACCTCTCGAGGGAGACATCTTCTCTAACGAGAAGATCTCCAGCTTTTTTTTGTACAGTGAGAAATGAGAGACTGTAAACAAATATATTATAGTGGATTTTCCCTCCTCAAACGCCTGTGGACATAGACAACATGCCGAACCACGTAAATTTGTGTCACTTTCTCTTATTTTCTCTGCACTTGTTTTCTCCTCACCGCCATGGACGTATGCATCGACACCGTACAGCCACACCAGACCACTGCTGGGGGCTCCAAACAACAGCGATCAAGGCGTGAGTTGACTAGTGGGTCGGGAATGACTCTTTCTCTCATTCGGCCTGTTGTGTGATTTTTCCCGCATCAACAGATAAGTACTTGACTATATCTTGTAGCTATTATTTCTCATGGTCATAGAATTCCAAATTGTGGATGTCTTGAAAGTTGTATGATTAAGAGATCATTCCAAAGGTCCTAAAATTTCTTTTTATTTTCGTTTATGTTGCATATCCTTCTTGGCAAATGTGTTCGAGATGTCTGTGTTTAGTTGCCTTACCGTTTTAAGTGACATGATATTTAAATTTTGTGAATTCATGTTTTCCATTGTTGATAAGTGCATTAACTACTACTTCTAAAAAAAAAAAGATAAGTGCATTAACTACTTATCATGGTTTAATGCTTAAATAAATGCAGGAAAACAACAGGAGTGAGCTTGAAAGGCTTGACAAAGAGAGAGAAGCTGACTTATTGAACATGTTAAAAGGTTTTGTGCATAATCAGGTAAAATGAATCTTCTTTTGTCAATATTGGAGGATTGAGCCAGGAACATATTGTCTCCTTTACCATAGCCTTTTTTCAAATTATTTTCTTTCTTTCTTTCTTTCCTCCTTTATGCTTCACTATGTGATCTAGTGCTGTTCTTACTTGAGTTCGTCTGGGTTGCATATTTAGGGGGATGAAATCAATGGTTGAGAGAAATTCAAGCCAGTTTTTGGGAAATTGTTGTCTTTTTCTCTTCCCTGTTCGTATGACCCTTTTTTTAGATGTTGATTAGATAACTATACTATGAACTGGTGACATGTAATCATAGAATCCTTTTTTTTTTCTTTTTTTTCCAACAAGTATGTTAATCATAGACTCCTTGATACAATTAGCTTGTCATTAGAGATTTTTGAGCTTCATTAAATCACAAGAGCATGTTCGTTGTAAAGGGATGTTCTGCTTGGTCAAGAGGTGCCTTTTTTTTGGGGGGGGGGGGGGGGGGGGGGGTGAAGCAAGTGCATTACTTGATAGCTGGGTATTATGGTATTTTGAGTGTAATCATTATAGCCTCTATGATATTGTGAAATGTCACGCTTCAAGTGAGAAGGCATATTGAGTAACGGAATATAAAACCGATTGAATGTTTGTGTTTCAAATTGAGCAACAAGATAGCATCAAGTTGATATTCTTAAAATCATTTTGGGGTGTTTGACTCTTTTGACTGGAGCAATTCTTGAACTATTTCTGTTACTCTGGATTTGCTGCTCTAAATCTGATCAGTCTCTTATATAGCATCAACTCGACCTGCAGATTTCTTTGAACTGAAAAAAAATGAATTAACCAAACTGCTGCACTTGTAAAAACTCAAGCCAGTGAAACCATTGTCTGTTGAGAAGGTGGATCGTAAAGTTACTCCTTCTAACTTATGTGTAATCTGCTGGCTCAAATTATGTGTATTCTCTAATGGCTTCTCAAGTGCAATTCTGTCAATCAAGATTTAGCTATTTCTCTTTAAGACCTTTGCTCCTTACAGCTCCTTATGTTTTAGGCTCTATTGTCAATTGATAGGTGGGATATATGGACAAAATTGCCAACGTGTGGACAAAGGTTGTGGAGGAGACTAGCTGTTATGCGAAAGAGAATTCTTGAACCAAGCGGCTGTAAATTTGAATCTTTGGCTTTTTTGTTCTCGTTTCTCCATATTTGATTGGTTTCCACTTACCAAAAAATCAAATATTGATTTTCAATTTTCAGGAAATAGCATTAACATTCATAACAATGAAGGAAAGGGAGCACTAGTAGGTTCTGAAAAATTGACTTCCCCCAAGTTGTATCTATGATAAAGGTTGTTTACAGGCCTTAAAAGCCAGATTTCATGTTGTGCATTGATTGTTACCTATTTTATTCTGGGCAACTCTTGAGTTGGTGATGTTGGGTCACACCCCGAGTCAATCAGGACTAAGGGGGCGATTTTCTTATAAACACGAGATAGCGAATAAGTAATTGCAGTAGAATTTCCAAAAGAAATCAGAAACTTTTGTTAGAACAATGTTCTTCTTGATTTTAAATTTTGTCATCCTCAATCACACTTATATTATGTCATATTTTAAATAGTTGTCATTTAAGTGGCTGCAGGTAGAAGCAGCAATTTGAAATATACTACATCAACATGTGTGAAATAATTGTGATTTAATACCATTTATCTATCTTTTAAAGGTGAGTGATTGAATGTAGAGTTGAACAAAAATTTGAAAATCCGACTTTGCCTCCGACTCCACACCGACTCTGTTGGAGTTGGAGTGTTTTTAATAAAAAAAAAGTTGGAGTCGAAGTCGGAGGTGGCAATGTAGTGACTCCGCTCCGACTCTGACTTTGATATTATACATATTATATAAAAATATATATATTTTTTATATATTAATCATATATATTTTATATAACTATAACTTATAATAGTTAATTAAATTTAATAATATACTAATATGAGCAAATTATTATAAAATAATATGCTTATACTATAATATTAATAGACTAAATTCATTAATAATAGTCTAGTATATGTAAACACAATACTATTAACTATTACTATCATGTAACACTGATGTATAATAACAAATAATATATAAACACTAATGTATAATAATGTGTAATACTAATTATATCATAACTAATATATAATAACTTTTAATATTAATGTATTGTGTATAAACATAAATTTATAATAACATATAATACTAATATATAATAACTAAAGTATAATAACATCTACTAGTAATGTATAATAATCAATGTATAATAACATGTAATACTAATGTATAAACATTAACATAATAACATGTGCAATGACAATAATTTGTACAGTGGTTTATTTTTTTAATTTTGGTTATATTTTAATAAAATTGAAATTGAAAAAACATTTTATAAAAAAACTGAAATCTAAAAGCTCAAATTGTGAGAGATCAAGATTATTAAATTGAAATTTAAAATAAGTTAAGAGTCGGAGCCATGTTCAGCCTTAATTGAATGTGTACTTTGTGAAGAGGTGTAGAAAAGAACTTTGTGTGTATAGATGTAAAATCTGGTGTAACTAATGGGTAGGGGATCCAATTCGAAGCGTTCCAAGGCCTGCGAAGGAAGGCCCAAATAGGTGAGGAACAACGGGACTGTAAGGCAAGGAGCCAGGGAAGAGGAAGAACAAAGCAAGTTTGCTTTTGTTGGGAGGAAGAAAAAATGAGCACAAATTATGGACAGAAGCCCGTAATATTCGTCGTCTTCCCCCTCCTAGAAGAATTGCTACAGCACTTGGCACTTGCATTTGATCAATAAGCCCCCCTCACCTCTTCACTCTCTCCGTTCAACTTGAACTCATTCGGAAAATAAAAAAGGCTACCTTAAACTTTTGAATAAATATAGATAGAAGTCACTATTAAGAACATTCATTTTATACACATGATGTAGTTTCATCTAGGCTATATATTTTTCTAAGTGAGTGTTGGAAACAATCAACTAGAAGCAGCCACGCAGTGAATGTAAAGTATGCACTGTTATAATAACTTCTCTCTAACATTATTCTAAACTTTTATTTGCATCTCAACTTAGGAAATAGAATATATGCTTCGGTCATTTAATAGGACAAAAATTCATTTATAAAATAAGTTCTTTTTTTTTAACGGTAGAATTAGGCGAGACATGTGACTCACAAAGAAATCTTAAAAAATAAAATTGTTTTCACATGACATGAATGTAAAGGGTTAAAAAGAAGAAAAAAAAGAGAAAATAATATTAATATTTTTATCTTAAATTTTGTAGTATCTTAGATAATTTAATAAGTTAACTTTTAAATATTTATTCAAAATATGCCATACTAATAATTGTGATTTGAAAATTATAATTTTATATATTATATCGCGGTTTTATTCTTATTATTTTACGACGGTGATAGTGATACTATTCATTACGTTTTGAATTATTTTTCTTAAATAATTAGTGCAGGAAAAAAAAAGATGATACATTTACGATTGCTTAGGAAAAAAGAAATTTGAATAACAATAAATTTGTTTAGAAAAAAAAAAAACAAATATATATTTAATTAGAAAGAAAAGCCGCTCGCTAAGCCCGCTTAAGCTTTTTCCACGTTGTCCTGTCCTTGTCAAAGACTGAATCCACACCGGTTAAGCTTTAGTCAGTCATGTCTTTAGTCTTTAACACGACGACCGCTGACTTTATCTTCCTTTTGTTTGTCTGCTCTGCTGCATCTTCTTCCTTCTCCCTCCCTTCCTCCCACGTCCCCTCTTCTGCTTTTCCTTTTTTTTTTTTTTTCTTTTTTTTCCTCCTTTATTCACCCCACAAACCGCGTTTCCCGAGGGACTTTTCCGTAATATCCCTTTCAAAAACTGTCCACTCAATTGAATTCCTCGCTCCTCTTCTTTCTTCCTCTTCATCCCCTCGTATGGTCTATTATTATTATTGCTTCATTTCCCCAGCCCTAATCTGTCTACCCTACCTTTCCTCGAATTCACGAAACCTTGATTTTAAGTACTGGTAATCATTAATCCAACCTCGACACCATGGAGGATAATGGTGAGGAAAAATTATTGGCTGTGGCGCGGCACATCGCCAAGACGCTGGGCCACAACGAAACCATGGCAGATGATATCTTGCAGATCTTCTCCAACTTCGACGGCAGGTTTTCTCGCGAGAAGCTTTCCGATAATATTGTGGACGACCACGATCACCACGACGACCATCCCAGGGGCTCCGTCGCCACGCTCGAGCTCACTCTCAAGTCCCTCGACCGTCAGATCTCCCGTTACGTGGAGGCTGACCACCCGATCTGGGCCGACTCCGCTGATTCCGCGGCTTTTCTCGACACCATCGACGAGTTGATCGCCACCATCAGGGAGTGGACCCTTGTCTCCAGGCAGAAGGCCGTCGGCGCGTGCCTGGTACGCGCCCAGGACCTGATGCAGCAAGCCATGTTTCGTGCGGAGGACGAGTTCAGGTCCTTGATGGAAAGCGGCGGCGAGTCCTTTGAACTGAGTCGCGATTACCGAAACGGCGAGTCCACTGGAAACCTGTCCTTTGATTCAGAAGACGACGACGAAGGAGATATCGGAAACGGTGTGGACAACGAAATCCCTGTAGCGCACCCAATCACCGACTATGAAATAGTCATTGACGCTCTCCCCTCCGGTACGATCAAGGATCTCCACGAGATAGCGAAGCGTATGGTGGCAGCAGGGTTCGGCAAGGAGTGCTCGCACGTGTACAGTAACTGCAGGCGCGAGTTCCTGGAGGAAAGCCTGTCCAGGTTAGGGTTGCAAAAGCTGAGCACCGAGGAAGTTCACAAGATGCCATGGCCAGACCTCGAGGACGAGATCGAACGGTGGATCAAGGCCGTTAATGTCTCGCTCCGTATCCTCTTCCCCAGCGAGCGACGGCTCTGCGACCGTGTCTTTGTTGGGCTCTCCTCCGCCTCCGACCTCTCCTTCATGGAGGTATGCCGAGGATCAACGATTCAGCTGCTGAATTTCGCCGACGCTGTCGCCATCCGGAGTCGATCGCCGGAGCGCTTGTTCAGAGTTCTCGACGTGTTCGAGAATTTGAAAGACCTAATGCCCGAGTTCGAGTCGGTGTTTTCGGATCAGTACTGTCTGGTTCTTCGGAACGAAGCCATAACGATTTGGAAGAGATTAGGAGAAGCAATCAGAGCTATTTTAATGGAATTGGAGAATTTGATCCGTCGGGACCCGGCAAAGGCACCAGTTCCCGGCGGCGGGCTCCATCCAATAACTCGGTACGTGATGAATTATCTTCGAGCTGCCTGTCGATCGCGCCGATCTCTCGAGCAAATTTTCGACGAGAATGTGGTTCCACCTCCACCGCCTTCGAAGCTTAACAACAATCGAGGAGGATCTTCATCGTCTTCATTGTCGGTTCAGATGGCATGGATTATGGAGCTACTGGAGAGCAATTTGGAGGCCAAGTCGAAGATTTACAAGGACTCTGCTTTGTCCTATTTATTCATGATGAACAATGGGAGGTATATAGTTCATAAGGTCAAGGATAGTGAGCTCGGCTTGCTGTTAGGCGATGATTGGATTCGGAAACACACGGCCAAAATCCGGCAATGCCACGCCAATTACCAGAGAAGCTCGTGGAATAAGGTTCTTGGAGTGCTGAAGCTAGAAAATGGCTCGCAAGCTGCCAATGTTGCTGCAAGCACAATGAAAGATAGAATTAAGTTGTTCAACACCTCCTTTGAGGAGATATGTGATGTTCAATCTGGCTGGGTAGTTTACGATGATCAGATGAGGGAAGAGTTAAGGATCTCGGTGGTGAAGCTCTTGTTGCCAGCATATGGTAGCTTTATCGGAAGGCTCCGGAATGTACCCGAGGTACGGAAGCATGTGGAGAGGCATATTAAGTTTGGCGCAGAGGAAATTGAGGCTCGCATTAACGGCCTGTTTCAGGGAAACACTGGATCAGCAGGTCGCCGGAAGTGAAGGTAAGCCACCACCAAAAGTTGTTTATGTAGCATCTTTGTGTTGGTGTCTACGAATGCTTATGTTGTATGATTGGTGATCGAATTATTTGTCTTCCCTATACCAGAAGTTTGTACCATATGTTAATGAAAATCATTGATGCTTGCCACATTGATCTGAGTTGTTCTGAAATTAGGCTGTAAGTTTGTGTTCTAAATAGGTGTTTATATTAGTATGTTGGGAATTAATCTGATTTCTTGATTTGTAAGATGGTTAAAATCATATAAGATCTTATCCGCGAGGAAATTAATATGTTTATTGTGAGAAATTTTAGGCCTAAGGGTGTGGTCCAAATGGTATCTACATTTATAAGTTTTACTAGATGATCATGTTAGAGTAGGAACTTAAATGGTAGTCGGAGGAATATAGGTTACAGAGTCTCATATTACCAGCTAAGATTTTAACGAAGTATGTTGCGTGCTCATTAATTTGAAGCAGATATAATAAGGTTTTGTTGCCCATTTTAAGTCAAATTTGATAGACTGCGATCGGTTTCGTATTATAGATCTTGGTTTGTGCTTTATGGCATTTAACAATTAAAGAAAGAGATAAGGCAAAGCCGAAAGGATTTGCAATTTAAAAGTTATTGAAGGTTGAAGGAGATTGCTTACTTCTTTCTATTGGTACATCCTACATTCAATAGAGAGGAATCTCCGCCAAGAAGAAAGTTACTTATTAAACTAAATTTTTTGGGAAAGGAATGAGCTCTCTATATTTTCCCCTTTAAAATCTGTTTGACACCGAAGAAACGAAATTAAGGTTTTCCATGAAATGAGTGATTTGATTTGTATCATTGATTAGATCAAGGGCTCTGATAATTTGTTAGGCCGGGAAGGACTGTCTCCTCTAGGTACTTTTGGATATACTGGTACGCCGCCTGGCTCGGATGAATGCAGTCCCAAAACAAGAATTGGGAATCATTTGCACACATTAGAGATTTGTGATTACATAGTGGACCCGCTTCCACAAACCCAGTTCCACAGCACCCTCTGTTTGTTTCCACAAAGCCTGTTACACCACGACAACAGAATTATTAGTTTCCCCCAAATTGCACTTCCAGAAAACCTAGTGAAAACCCTACGAGGGGGGCCTTACCATATTTTTGTGGATTGTTGATCATGTCGATCAGCGGCTTATATATGTCTGCGTAGACGATTCTGCTTCCCGGAAGTGATTCCTGCAACTTAGGTAACAGTTTTGCGAGCTTCTGATTGTAAGATTGAGCATCTGAATTCTGTTCTTGCAAGCATGTTCTATCATGGGGATTCCCAAATTTTGCAGTTATTTGAATGGGCAGACAACCAATTGGAGGAAGCCCAGCTATAACCATTATACGTAATCCCAGCTGGTACAGTTCCTATAGATTTAAGTACAAAGATTTCGTTGTTAGCATCAGTATAATATTCATCTGCAAAACACGTGTTCCTTGGTTACATAGATGAAGAGGAGGATGCATGTTTTACCTGCACAAACTTTTGAATTCTTTGCTGCAGAAAATCCTGGTACTGACTGATGCTGAACTGGTGCCTCCTTGTGGGTATATCATAGAAGTTGAAACCAAAGTCATTAGTTCCCGCACTAATCATGACTAAAGAACCACTAATTATCTTCATAGCTTCGACTTCCCCTGCAAACCCTTTAAGTCTTTCAATATAATTTCTGAAGTAATCAATCTGCTTTGACACTGGGATGACCCCAGATGCAGCACTTGTCAGATCATCGTACCCTGATCCGGCAGATGCAAAACAAACACCGGTGCGGAGTTCATCATTCGATAGGTTTGGATCTAGATAGGGAGGAACAATCTCCTTGATCCCTAGGAAGCTTGCCACGGAGTCAGGAATGAGTTTTCCATTAGAAAACCTCCCTGTGGGAACATGATTGGGAAAGTCTTGACCATATGGGTAATGGTTCCCCCTGAAAAGGGTGACAACATAGTTGTTATTACCCGTATCCACCGTTGAATCACCAAAGATTAGAATGGCTGGGAATTTTGGTGGGGTTGAGGCTCTGCATGTGTTGCCGATGATGGTTAGAACCTCTAGGAATATGATGAAGAGAGAAGAAGCTGACAAGAGTTTCATTTTTAATGGGTATGAATAACCTTGGTAGATAGCTTAGCATATATATGCTTTAAAAAGAATAGAACACTAAATTTTTTACCATTTTTAGTTTGGAGGACATATCTTTGAGTACTGTGAGATTTGACCTATATATGTCAAGTTATTTAATCTTATTCTTATATTTAAGAGAAGCAATGTCATTTGTGAGGTGCAGCATTGAATTTGTACAGCATTGTTTCTGAGTTGTACTTCTAATTGGGTCTTTAAATCCAAGTTATGGCAGTCGAAATTTTAAGCTATTGTTATTGGGAGTGGAGGGGTTGCTTGTTTTTCAATTAATAATATGAGCATAATAGCCCAAAACCACTCGATCCCATTGACCCACTTGGGCCTTTAAACTTGGGCCACCTCTCTCTCTGTTTCTCTCTCAGAGCATTGTTCTGGTCTCTGGAGGATAATAGGATAGATTCTCCGTTCCAGTTGCAGAGCTTCGAATCTTGAAGCGATTGTACTACCAATACACAAACCCGAGGCTTCCATGAATGACTCGCTGAATGCCATGCTTGATATTTCTTTAATTTAAGAAATAAGAAGGTGCACAATTTATGGGAAACCATTTTTTCATACTCAAAATTCAAATACAATCAGAACTTCTGCATTTAATTGATCTTTTTATACTATTGCCAAAAAAATAACCTTGAGAAGATGGAATACACATTTGGAGCATATACCGTGAAGACTAAAAGGAGGCGGAAACCGAGCTTTCCCGGTCAATAAAGACTAGACTCCTAAGTCCTCTTTTGTTGTTGTTGCACCACCAAAACAGAAGCTTTACTGTCGACATCTGTGGAGGTGAGCAAGTCTCCGATTATCCCCAACTCTGGGAACTCACTCCATTCCACAAGCCCTGAAGTTTGAGGGGAGTTAATGTTGTATCGTCTACCAACTATAATAAGGTCGTAGTCCTCCACCATAGAACGAACCATCAAAGCCGTCTGAGGCCCATCTTTCACAACCTCCTCCATGAATATCACATATTCTTTGCCTACATTGTTAAGTTTGACATCCCTCAGCACTTCAGAATCAGCCATTTCGTCCCAAGCATGAGGAGCAGAAGCACCACTCTCCTCGTTGCTTTGGGCAACAAAGTTAATCACAGTGAGGCTGATGCTGGAGTTGTTGGCCATGCGTTTGGCAAAAGTTAATGCCTCTCGATCATCATTGCCTCCGAGGAAGATCATGCCAACAGAAAAAGATGGCGACAACTCTGCTGAAACCACTAAGCTCTCGCCTAAATGGCCGCAATCGACCAGGATCCCGATGGAGCAGGGAGCCAGTTCAAGGACACTGCAATTGAAGGTCCTTATGGCACTGTCCTCCGATTCCAAAGACCCGTCAATGTTCCATTTTCTGTGGAAGGGAAGTATTATGAAGGATGTGAGTCTTTCCAATGCAAAGCTGCATATGTCTTCGTGCATGAACTTGGGTGGAGTGATTGCTGTGAAAACGTCTACCGATAGAGCACAAGGCTTGTACTGATGTTCGAATTTATTGAAAGCAAGAATAACATTCTCTGAGTAGGAAGCTTTGGGAAGACTCTTTTTCTGCATTTGGTGGGAGAAAAATATTGGGAAAGCTCGACCAATCAGTTCGATGAGGTGAAGCACATCAATGTTAATGGGCCTTTCTGAAGATGGGCTTGAGGCTTCTAGTAGTTTGATTATGGCAGCAACATTATCAGGTCTGTGAATGCATACTAGGATTCGAAGAACCTCATCGTTTCTGCAATGTATAATATCTCGATCTTGGTAACTTGCATATTTCCTTGAAGGATCGTAGATGTGTTTCACCAAAATTGGCACAATAATTACATTCAATAGGATCGAAATAGTCGACATAGAGAATTCTCGGTCTGACACGGTTTCCACCTAAAATAAAATAAAAATAAAATCATCGGCTTTGCTTTTTTGAAGAGAACATGCATGCATGCGAGTCTAGTCTACTGCTAAATATGATCGATCATGTCCTACGAGCATCTACTGTGCAATATCAATATACTACGTCCATCATGTTTCTATAGGATCGATGTTTCGTTTGAGTAGTACAACTAGTTCTTCCCCTATATCTTAAAATTAAGAGTAATACATGAGTCATACGATATATATATATAATCCTGTATACTTTTTTTTTTTAAAAAAAATAGAGTCCACTATTAAAAAAATAAATTTTTTCGTACAAATCTTAGATTTTACAATTTTTTAAAAATGAAATGAGAAAGACTTGCACACTTTAAAACTGTACAAATAATTTCTCTATATTTAATACGCTCCTAATTACCCATGATAAAAATCGATCAAATCATCATCATATTGGCCAGAAAAAAGAAAAAAGCAAAGTTGAAATACGGCAATGCTGTGGTTGTATACTTCATAAATATTGGAAGAAATACACTTTTTATTTTTTATTTTTGCAATTGCGCCTCTAATTAATTTGGTTTTTACACTTAATTTGCTTCACATGAAACTATCAAAACTACTGTCATAATGTTACACATTCAAACTATCTAAACTACTACTGTATATAATATTTTTGATTAGTCATAAATTAATTGCATAGATATATTGGAGGTATATATCTACACAAGAAATTCTATTTGCAGTCTTAAGTGGGGGACTGTGTGTGTAGTCTCATTAATAAATAAGGATAAAAGGAAAAAACACCATTTTAAAAAAGATATTATTATAATTTTAATTATTTTAAAATATAACTAATTTACAATAACGGTCTTCAAATAAAAACTGTTCGTAGACTAACTTGTATCTACACTGAATTCAATTAGAAGAGAGGGGGAATTTCCAAATTTTCTAGGAAAAAAACAACGGAGAAAATTAATAAAGATTGGAAATGCAGTAAATAATAATTACCTGCAGGTTATCTCTGAATGCAGCATAAAAGGACAGCTGGACAACACCTTTGGAACACATAACGAGAGTGAGTGCAAGAGCATCCTTTAGGGGCATTTTATAGCAGACGTGAGGAACAAAACACACCACCATTTTGCCCACAAAAGTAGCAACAATTATGGCAACATTGGGTGACATGAAGTTGTCAATGGAATTGGTGATTAAACGAAGATCCGTCCTCATCCCGCACGTAGTCACAAAGAGTGGATGCAACACATTTTCAGTGAAGCTGTGGAATTTGTGAACAAGAGCTGATCCCAAAGGAGGTCCATCTGGAATTGCCAAACCCATAACAAAAGGTCCAAAGAAGAAGGACATCTGATATAAATGAGAAAGCAATCCGGATCCAAACATTATCAGCACGATGACGAGAATGTATATGCCTTTGACAGGCCTACCTTTCGGTGTCTGGCGCACAACCCAAAACATTGCTGGTCTTAAGGCATAAGTAACGATCAAAATATAGAGAATGCTCGATCCAATATCGATAAAAGCGAGATAGATACCCTTCTCCTTGCTAGCAGATGACACTGTGGAAACAGCAATAAGAAACATGCTAAACAGGTCGCTGACCAATGCTGAAGATAGGGCTAATTGACCAAGCTCAGAATTTAGGATCTTGAGGTGCTCCAGAAGGTAAGCAACAACCGGAAATGGAGTCATACAATGTACTGTTGTTAGAAATGGAAGGGTGAACGCTTCTTCATCTGTTAGCCATGATCTACTGAATCTCATTTGCATTGACGAGCCAATTAGCAAAGGCACCAACATGCTAGCAATACCGATCCACAACGCTTTTCTTCCCATTCTATTTATCACTCTCATATCCATTTTCACCCCACTTAGGAAAAAAAAGAGTGTGTGACCAAAGAAAGCCAGCACGCCAAGTGCTTCTTGACTTCTAATGGAAAACAAAGCCTCGAATATTTTGAAGCGCCCCAGGAGGGATGGACCGAGGATTATGCCAGCCTGCAGATCATTAATTCACATTATATATATATATATTCACTTCAATTGGATCAAACATATAAATATTATAAATACGGAGATGATCAGGAAGTGGAAGATCAAAATACTTACAATAAGTTGTGAGGTGAATGGAGGGACTCCAAGAGGCTTGAGAATGTAATGGGAGGATTGCGTGATGGCAAAAATAAGAATAATCTGCAGCTCAAGCTGTGGCAATGAAAATGGCATTGTCCCGAAAGAAAAGTCGGTCCTGAAACCTGCTGAATTCACCTTGCAGGGAATCTCAACGCATTCTTTTAAGGTAATAGGGCTGCTTATATTAAAAGATAATGAGGACGATCCAAAGCTGGACGGCGGTGGAGCTAATATTTGTCCTGCCATGCATGCGGCCGGGGGCAAGTGCAGGTTATGATCTATTACTCTATGATCTATTACTCCATGCATGCATGCATGCACTATGAATATCAATAAACTCGACCCCCGAAAGGCAGGCCTAGCTATTTTTGGGGCAAGTACAGGTTATGGCCAACTAACCTCCAGGCACATATATAATTGGCCGTTGAAAATAGTCAAACAGACAGTCAAGATCATCTGCATACAAGATCTGTACGTACGTATATCACTTAGTCCATGGGTTAGCTAGCTGTTTGCGCGCAGGAACATTCCATGCATATATATATATATATATATATGTATGTATATGTCTAGCTATTTCATGACTTGGAATTAAATCTTTGAAAACTAATATATATTTAGTTGCAAACCCTCAATATTATTGACGATATATGACGGGTCAATCGGTTCTAGAACGAGGTTTTTTTATCGTGATATATATATATATATATATATATATATATATATATACACTTCTTTGAACGATCATTAAATATTAGATCATTAGATTGAATTCTTTTCCCCTTTAGTTGATCAATTTGTTAAGATATAAATTTAATCATATATAAAATTTATCTTTTTCCATCAACTCAAATTTTTAGATATATATGTGATGATTTCACATGATACATATAAATCAAAGTAGAAATGTTCAAGCTGCCGGCCGGCTTGACTTTACATTAATGATTTGGAAGATGAGTGCATGTTAACATATAAAATTAAGTTATTTTTTTAGACAAGTAGTGGCAATATTTTCACATCAACATGCTTTAACTTTTTTGTATTAGCTAGGCATATTGCTTTCCCTCGAAGTAGTATACCCACCCTTTGCTTATTTATGGTTCAAACTTCAAATATAGAAATTCAAACCTTTTCCCTTCTAGATTTTGTATCGAAAGAATTTCCGAAATGAGTGCGCACATAGAAAATTCAAACCCTTTTCTTTCTAGATTTTGTACTGAAAGAATTTCCAAAATGATTGAAAAAAAATCTGCTCATAAATCCAGCTGTCAAATGGCCTCACCGATATATATATATATATATATCTCTGTGTGCGCGCGCGCGCGCTTTGCGAATTAAGCTACTGATCATCAAATTTAGTAATTAATTCTTGGAATAAATTGAAAAATATAAGAAATTACATACATACATATTTAAATTAAGGGGTGAGCTAAAATGACTCTAATATTTTTTTGACCCAAATCATGCCATATCTCTCTCTCAAATCTTGCTACAAAATACGAGATTATTTAAATTTTCACCTACGTATGTAGATAAAGCTGAGATCCAATGTACAGATAAGTATAAGTAACTAATTAGGAACATGAGAAAAGATATTTACAACCGTAAATTATATAATCGTCACGTAATCACTTCTAAAAAAGTGAATAAAGTATGAGATATACATGAAAAAAATTAATTTTTTACTAGTGGACCTCACTATTTTTCAAAGCGATTACGCGGCGTTTTCGCACTTCATGGTTGTATGTAGAATTACTCTCTGATTTTCTGATTTTTGCCCGGAGGGGGAGGAGGCATCAGCTTCCTCCTCCTCCCTCTCATTCATTCCTTCCTCCATTCACCTCCACCTTGTCTATTAAGGTTTCTTATGCTTAGTTTTATTTTACTTTCTTCAATATTGAAAAAGATAGATCAACAGTTTTCCGCCAACTCCCGAGAGGCATGCATGGTACAAGCAGATTCACAGGTCGAAAATCATTTGGAAGAAAGTGGTGGTTTTGCAAAAATCACCGCGCGTGGTCCTCACGCGCCACACCTTCTGGTAGCTCTTCTTGATACACGTACCAAATCACCAGACTCGCCATCACTAGACCTTTCAGATATGACATTTGTGGCTGAAAAGAGACAAGTGTGTTGCCTTCATGGGTCATCACAAATTTCAAAGTCTACCGGAGTTGGTCCAAACTATAATCCGTTCTTTTCGCATCTACCTTACTCATTCATTTTTGGTTTCCTTATTATTAATTAAAAAAAAAAGTTCATCTCTCAGACGTTTGTTTGTAGAGGTTGAGTCCTTTTTTTCTATAAAAGGTGAGGTTGAGTCTTTATTTAGACAAATAGTATTGTCTCTTGGACGTTTATTTGTAGAGAGTATCAGCAATAGTGAAAACTAGACAAGTCACAAAATTAAATAGTGTACTGGTGGAATTCCAAATGTATTATTTTGGTTTATGATGTCATGTTTAATATGGAGACATCCTAGAATATATTCGATCATGAATGTAAGTTTCTCTAATGAATGAGTAATGATAGTTTCCCTTAAAAAAAAAAATTAGGAACATATATAACAAAATTCATCCCAATGTACAAATAATTAGGAGCATGTAGATTTTAATCAAACCATAAGATCATCTCGTTTGGTTATACAAACCACACCATCTTATCTCATATAATCATCATAACTTTCTCAAACTACTATACAAAATATAATAAACAATTCAACTTTTTCAAATCTCAAAATAAAAATAATATTAAAAAATTATATTCTAACAATATTTTATTTAACTTTTAATTTTATTCCATCCCATCTCATCTGTGTAACCAATGGCCGAAATTTAGAATATACCATGTGATGACCACGCTCATTATATTTAGTCTGAAAGATACTCAAAAATTACAAATTAGAACTGGGATGGGTTGGGTGGGATTTTGAAGCTCGATCACTTCCATTGTTGCTGCTCCCAACTCATATGAGTTGGTGATATTGCTTAGTGTGTAACGCTCCAATGAAAGGCCTAAATCACATGTCCTATACTCCAAAAGGACTATTCAATGATACAATTGGAACTTCATTGGAATCTTATAAAGAGCAATAACTTCTCATTCCCAAGCAATGTGAGATTCTATACACTACCTACCCTTATCTTTATCATATGAAGTATCACAATCTCTCCCTCTTAAATTTACGACGTCCTCGTCGGGTCCGTCTGTTTTAGGTAGCACGGCTCAAGTTCCACATTTCTGGTTAGGATAGGCTTTGATACTATTTGTAACGCTCCAATAGAAGGCCCAAACCACATGACCTATACTCTAAAATGACTAGTCCATAATATAATTGGAGCGCCACTGAAATCTTATAAAGAGGAAAAACTTCTCATTTTCAAGCAATGTGAGATCTCATACACCATCTACCCTTATCCTTATCATATGAGGTATCACACACAATGAGTGTATGAGAGACAAATTCTCACTCACTTGGGGCTATTAGATATCTTTCATGGATGAGTTTGCCTTCACCAATAGTGGGAGATATTTAAGTCGTTTATGTGGATGAAGAAAGAGCAAGAGTAAGAGACTATATACAAACCTAGACAAAAGGAGAATAAATTTGACTATTAATTTTGTTGACCTACATTGCTTAATTGTGTTTAATTTCTAATTTCGTTTAAGCAGGACAAATATTTTGTATATCTAACAAAATGGGAAATTTGGACATAACCTCTTTGTGCTTATTCCCATTAGGCGGTTTTTTCTTCCCTATGTGGTATTAAATAATTTGGATAAGATCGACCTTCCGTCACATTTGTCGTCCATTTTAATTAACAAATGACACGTGTCATCCCGTGAGTCTTCTATGTGTCAAATTATTTTTCTTATTTTCAAAATTCAAAATAAAAAAAAAATCTTTAAAAATTTTTTTATTAAAAAAATTAAAAAATAGAAAAAAATAATTGACATGTGTCGAGCTCATATAGAATGACCGTGTCACCCGTTAATTAAGATAAACTGAAAATGTGATGGTGGGATCTTATCCAAATTAAATTATTTAATACCGCATGGACTTAATCCTAGAAAAACACACACACGAAGTCAATAGCAAATGGTCATGAGCACAAGCTATGTCACAAAAAAATTGATATAAAATCTTATATATCAATGTACATAAATATTGAGTACAATACTTAAATGTCACTTCACACTGGCAACCCCTGATCTTTAAAAAATAAAGTAAAAAAGATTTATTTAATTTGTAAGCTGGAATGTAAATACACGACCCTCCATGTCAACATGACAAAATTTTATTTATAAAACATTTATTTTATTTGTAAATCAAATTTTGTAATGTAAACGACATGGAAGGTATTTGTTTTATACACCGACTTATAAATAAATTTTTTAAAAATAAAAAAACAAAGTGAGAGTCTAGAGTTTGTTTAGAAAAAGTTTCTGCCTTAAAATTCTCATCCTATCTCTATCTCAAACATCACTCAATTAACACAAATACTTTCAAACTAATCATAACAAATTTTTTAAACTAATCACTATAATTTTCCTAAACTTTTAAACAAAAAATAAAAAATAATTCAAATTTTTTAAATATAAAAATAAAAATTATATTAAAAAATTATATTCTAATAATATTTTAACTTTATAATATTTTTATTCAATTTTTTTTTCTCTTCTTTATCAAAATTCCATAAAACATTAAATAACTACTATTCACGAACTATTTTATTATTATTTATAAAATTTTCATTTTATCTTATCTCAATCTTCAAACTTTTCCAGACACCGCAGCCACCTCCATAAGATCGGACCCTATTTATGCGACCACTCTCGTAGAGATCCGTCGTCAGACACCAACCTGGCCTTAATGTCTTAAATTATGGTAATACAGCTCGAGTCACGGGTACACTTTTTTTTTTTTTTTCTTTTAAATATAGTTGCTAGCTAACAAATTTTAGCGTGGAAAAATCTCTTGGGAGATCCTATTTGATGTCCGGAAACATGAAGTTAAATATAAAATTATAATTTAAAACCCTATATAAATATATATGTATATATATATATCTCACCTACCATAGATTTCGCGATTGAAAAATCTTATAAAAATTTGCTACAAATCTGAAAAAAAATAATGACAAGTTTTGTTGTCTATGCTCATACGAATAGAAATGGCTTGTAAAAAGCTTGAATTAACAAAACAGATCATATATATGTGCTGGCCCAAAAAGTTCTGGTTGAAGATTTAGTGCTATTAATTCTCACCTATATATTATTAGAAGGATCATAAAAACTTTGGCTAGCTAGCTAAGCTAGGAGGAAAAACTGTGGTGTATTTCATTGCATTGCTGGTGTAGAATTAATTACTTTCTATCATCTCCTGATTTATTTATTTACCTGTCTCCCATTTTTCTCACTTTGTCTTCATTTCGTCCCAAAAAACTCCATTTTCATTTCAAAAAGTTTTTTGAGACAAAAACAATTCGTCTCTAAGTTGTCTCAAAAAGTCGTCACAAAAAATCTTTTGGAATGAAATTTGATTTTCATCTCAAAAAAATACTTTTAAGAATGAAATTGGACGGAACTAGTCGAATTAGTTCGAACGTGAATTTTTTTTGAGACGAAACATTTTCATCCCCAAAACCCATTCGAATGAACAGAGTGTTTGAACACAATTAATATGAACGATTGCTGCCAGTTTGAATATAAAACGTCTGTTTGAACGGGAGTCCATTTGAACTCTAGGTTTTGCAGTTCAAACGGACTGGATTTTTCTCAAGTTGTTCGAATGATTTTGTTTTCCAGTTCGAACGCAAGGTAAAAAGATTTACCGTTCAAACGGTACTCATTATAAAGAATTGATTTTAATTAAAAATACGATGCTAATATTAAATATTATAATTTAAACATCACATTTGTTCAAATGTTCTGGGACATAATAATAAAAAAGATAATTAAAGAAAAATAAGTTCTAGGATTGTGGTGGTGACATAGAGTTTTTGGACATCATTGATTGCCACTGTTCAAACATTTTCTGGGATTGAATCTCTAGCTTCTTCTGCATATTTTCTTATAATCTCGGCTCTAAATCCGCTGCTTGATCTAATCGGGTCAGCAACTCTTTTTCCTTGGATCTCAAATGTTCTATCTCAAGCCTTACTTCCTATAATTCTTGAGTTTTGTCATTCAATCTGACTTGAGAAGATGATGATGATGTTGAGGATGGCTTCACACAAAGTCCTAAGCTCCTCAAATATCTAGAACGTGATTCAAGAATTTGAGAAAAGATCTGAGCATCGTTAACAGATGATTCATCAGATGAATCTGCAATAATTTACTTAAATGATATCATCTTGTCCTAATTTTTTTTTAAAATTAGTATAAGTAACAAAAATAGTATTAGACAATTGAATTAAAAAAAATTAAACTTATATAATTTGCTTCTTCTTTGGAACTGGTCCAAACACCATCACAATTCTTATGTGTTTTATTATACAATTGGGTCAGATTATAGTCAGTAGGACTTTCTTCTTGCTGCAAAAGGGAAATCTATATTATAACTTAAATAAAAAAAATATATATGTTAATATTTAACGGGGACTAGTATAATGTTACTATTTTTTTAGATAAACGATGAAAAGATCGAGAACCTGCATGATGGTGTATCATTAAATTTGATCTATTTGCTTTGTTTGCAATACTCCGTTTCTAAAAAAGAAGAAAAAACATTATGTCTATATGTTTAATACATATATCAAATAATATGAAAAATATAGCAGGAAAATTACATGATAAGTATGATCTTCAAACATATCACAAACATTTTTCCATTCGTTTGGTGGCATTGCTTGGAATGGATTTTGACGTGCCTCTGTTGCAGTACTGAATTTCTGATAGTGTGCATGACATTGACTTTTGTACCTTTGGAATGCATTGGACATCAGCTCCTCAATCGTTAGTCGATCCTCTCGCCAACCAAAATTAAGTTCAAACTCGTCTTTAAAAAAATTATAAACAATTAATATAAATTCAAATTAATTATAAATTAACATGTTATACTTAAAATTTTTGCTAAGTAACTTATTACTAAGTAACGATTTTTGATGTGGTCTTTCACATATTGGGGAACTTTAGTCCAGGAGGATGTAGCTATCGGTGCATATGTTTGCTGCACATGTTCAAGTTAACTATTAATTTGTATCAAGTTATATTATATTATATTCCATGAACTTAAATTTTTTATATCGATATGGAGATTCATCACTAACCTAAAGACCCAATGTGAGTATTTAGGAATATCGATTCCATTTATATATAAATGCTCATCCACTACCACCAAGTTATAAGAATTAAAGTTTTTGCACTTCTTGCACGGATATCTTATAAATCCTCGATCGTCAACACTCCTGCGAGTAAATTCTATAAAAAACTTCACCCATTGTGCATATTTATTATAGTTTCGACCAAGTCTATCTCCCAACAGTATCCAACTCTTATCCATTGTATTTCCATTACTCGTTGACTGTCTCTTAAAAAAACCTAATTCATGGATAAACACTATCAAGGGTCTTTTCATATTCATTACTTCTATTTTGATAAGGTAGTTGGTCCTATCCCATTCGAGAGACTATCATCTGTATCACATATATACTCAATCCAAAGCTCTCATATTAGTCGAAATTTCGACAACATTTCCCTACAATTCTTTTAAGTATGCTAGTTGCGAAAAGTCCTCGACCCTATCCATGGACTGAGCAACTTACATACCACACACCCAAAGAATGTAAGGAAATACTGAACCAAAATTTTCACAACTAATACAAGAGTTTAGACTGAATATATTTGTCATATAGATGATAGAATCTCAAACTGTCCACTTTGGACAATTCAAGAGCTGTACCCAAACATACAAGAATGTTTGGCCACAACTCTCAAATGAGTCTAAGGTTCACTCGCATATGAAAATAATACTAACATTACCGTCCTAACTAGTAAACCAAACCACTATTATATAAAACATAATCGTCTGTAATAATTCAAACATAAACTATTTTATGGAAATATTAAAATAATATTTGGGTGTTTAATTTAAATGTAATTGGTTTGTTGGCTTATATTATTTTAATTTTGATATTTTATGAAAATAATCGTTTTTTTTTTCTTTTGGGTATTTTATGGAAATAATTCATATAATTTGGGTGTTTAATTTATAGGTAATTGGTTTGTATTTTTTTAATTTGGGTATTTTATGAAAATAATCGTATTTTTTTTTTCTTTTGGGTATTTTTTAAAAATAATTCATATTATTTGGGTGTTTAATTTATAGGTAATTGGTTTGTTGGTTTATATTTTTTTAAATTTGAGTATTTTATGGAAATACCCAAATATTATTTTAATTTGGGTATTTTATGAAAAAACCATATTTTTTTCTTTTGGGTATTTTATGAAAATAATTCATATTATTTGAATGTTTAACAAATCAATATCACAAATTAACAAATTCATTTCACAGACAAACAATATCACAAATCACCATATTATTCATCCCAAATCACAATAACACACTAACAACTAACAATATTACACTAATTCATTCACAAATCACACATTAATTATTTTCACAAATCACACAATATATATAAATACATCAATACCCAAGTACATTGCACTAATTGTTGTCACAAATACCAAATTATTCATCTCCAAATCACACTAACATACTAAAAACATTAACAATATTCTTTCCCAAATCACACTAACATACTAAAAACATTAACAATATTCATCCCCAAATCACACTAACACACAAAAAATCGTAGACAATATTACATTAACATTAACATAACAAACTTTCTTACTAAAATTCACCATAACTTTCTTACACTAATTTAGAAACCTTACCTCAAATTTATGCAATCCAATAAATCTCCACAAATTACCAATACCTACATGTACATAAATCTTTATTAGAAAATAATAAATCAAATCCAATAAACAACTAAATTTGAAATACAAAACAAAACCACAAAAAACAATCCTTACCTCAACTACAAAGCAACTCCTCTCTCTCTTGGACCTCTCCTCTCAATCTTTCGTCGCTGCCCTCTCTTTGTGAAGTACTCCACGGCCGAATGAAGAAATGAGGAGAATCCGCATGAAATATGATTGAAAGTATAGGTTTTTAAGTCTGTAATGTATCGTTCGATGGTGAGGGTGATAGTGAGGACAAAGCTCCAGTAGATGACGGTCTCACAGACGTTGAGGTTCGTCAGATGATGCTGGACGCTTTGACTCCTTCATTTGATGACAGCAAGGTCATCAGGCAGGTAGATTGTACAACATTTCTTAGAATGCTAAATTTAATTTTTTCCACTAATGTAGATCCGAGGAAACATAAGACAGATTTCTGCATTGAGTGAGCTAGATTTATGCTACGAATATCTCGGGGAGAGCCGATTGATCTGCCATTATATTTCTTCCTCATTCGATCTGAGTCACGCTATTATAGTAGAGACAGTTTACCATTTGCACTGATGATCTCTAACCTCCTAGTCTGATTGGGGGTTAATGTGCAAATGACCGAAAGGAGGCAGCCACAGATTGTGCCCCTTAACAAGATGACATTTAGCAGGAGCGAGGGCCACTTGTGGAAGACTCGAGCTAATATTCCAGCAGCACAGGATAGTAGCACGACGAGTGATCTAGCTTATACTTCTGTCGGTGTTCAGAGACAACCTGCTAGGGCTACTTTGGGTGAGGCACGATCTCTGCTCGAGGAGCATTGTCGACTTTTGATCAAGGAGATCTTTGAGCCCATCATGGGGAAGCTTCAGGAGATGGAGGAACACATATCTTCTTTACAGGAGGGTTTTGAACTACTTATGAGATAAATAGTTTTAGTTTTTATTTCACTTTTTTATGTTGTATCGAATATTATATTTTTAGGATGTAATTAGTGTATGATTTTTTTATTTTTGGTGTTTGCTAGCTTGTTTGTTGTCAAAAATATTTTTTCTTATTTTGCTAACGTAATATTTATTTAACTAAAAATCTTATTTAACATAAAAGAACTTATTAAAATATTTTTAAATTAATTACATAAAATTAATTTATGAATATGAAATATTTTAATTCACCATAAATAATACTATATAATATATCTATTTTTTTATATTTTGAAAATGATAGCTAATAAATTAAAAAAAATATTTATTTTTAAGGTAGTTTGGATGCCTTTCAATAAATTATTATAATTAAACAATCCCGTTTGAACGTTTATTTTGGGTTCGAACTAAGTTCATATCGTTCGAACCGAACACTTCCGTTTGAACATTATTGAATTAAATCCCCGCCAATTTTTTTTATAATTTCCCACCAAACAAGTCATTCGAATGAATAAATGTGGTATTTGAATTAGTTCAAACCCAATTTCTTTGAGTTCGAACTGTTTTGCAACCATCTCGCCAGATTCTTCCACCAAAAAAGGCCTGTTCGAACATAAAATTTCAGATCGAACGGTTTTGAACTTTCCTCGAAAATATTATATGTACTTTCTCGCCAAGATTATTATTTGAACAGAGACTAAACCATTCGAACAGACTTAACTCTCTATACGAACATATTTTTACCCGTTCGAACATATTTCTAATTTTGAGATGATATATTTCATCACAGAAGATCTAGTTCGAACGAATATTTATCCATTCGAACGCCTTGAGAACCTCATCTATATTTTGAAATAAAATTTAAATTTTGTCCCAAAAGTATTTTTAGGGATGAAATTAAATTCGTCCCTAAAATGAAATTTGTTGTAGTATTACAAGCTTACAACAATGTGGTTGATATTGCGAGAATACTTCCTTTTAGAGAACCAAAAATAATAGGAAAATAATTTAGCCGCAATGAGGTTATACAAAAATAATTTCACAAACTGATATATCTTGATGTGATTCACCAGATTGTAAAGTAAATCTAATAGATCATATGAAGCCAAGTCAGTTTATGAGATTATTTTATGTAATTATTTTGTGGATGTAGTCACGTAGTTTGATGTGGTAAGGCTAGCTGGTTGATCAGCGGATGAGAAGTCGTTTAACCATAAAGAAATTCTATAAAAATAAATATACAAATTGACGTGGTTTGATGTGGCACATTAGATTGTAAAGTTAATTTTATTGTAAAATAGATCTAACATACTACATCAGGTCACGTCAGTTTATAGATTTATTTTTATGAAATCTCTTTATAGCTATAACCCTTCTCTAAATTGATAAGAAAAACAATTTTCATCATTCAAGTAATAGACCTACGTTTTACCAATTATATCATATTTTTCTGTAATCATGCATGACGGCCTATTATTGGATGAGTAATACTAAGTACAACTTTCAAATAGACAAATCACACACAAGTTCTTTGTAAAAAAGTAAGTTTCACTAATAAAGAATATGCTTTTTTCTTACATCTTTTTAAGGTGGAGTTCACTTTTTTATAAGGATTTGCATGCAGAATGTACAAATCATTTCTCATATTGGATTGTTTATTGAAATATCACATGTTGAATGTTTTGTAGGCATATAAAGTGATCGATCTTTTGAATTTCATTTTTTTTTTAAAGTTTCTAATTGATTCTTTTGGAGAATATATAATAGTGCATTAACTGGAGTAATTTTAAACCAGTACTAAGCATGCAATTAAGGAAATGTTAATTTGGACATGTTACTCGTTAATGACTAATTAATTGATCAGAATATTCTATTTACTGGTTATTGGACAGCATATAATATTGGTGTTCAGTTGAAGCTCCTAATTAATTGAATATGAGTTGTATCATCATGTATATCAAATTAATTAGCTTTGAGCAGCGATTTCACGGTACTGACAACTATATATAATTAGGACAAATCTTATAAAGCTCTAAGACCAAGTAGTCATGTACGTGACATGATGATCTCCTAGATTAGTACTGTACCTAGAGATAATAACCACTTTCTTTTGTCGTTTATAACCTAGAGATAATAACCAATCAAAACTATGATCCGGCCATTAATTTAATCATGGAGATAAATACTCCTTAACTTCTTTTTTCTTTTTAAATTTTTAGAAGATTAGGTAGATCTAGTACTCATGATATAAGTACCAGTACGGTAGGTACGTAGACACTACTAGAAAATTGTTTATTATTGATTAATTATTTCTTGTAAAAAGACTATTTTATGATAAATGTAATCTGTTTTCATCGTAAATAGTCATTATCGTCGCAAATAATTCATCACAAATGCTTATTTTTCTTTTAGCTAGAAATTACATATATGCATGTATATATAAATATATACAGTTTCCCTCATCAATAGTACTAGTCTAATGCATGTAATTAAGAGATGATATTTTATGAGCTTAATTATCGAAATATTTTACGTTATAATCGAGTTTAACGAAGTAATTCTAAAGAGAGATAGACATATATATCATCATGTAGTCTTTATATATATTTAATATTTGTCTGTATAAGTTTTTGATCAGACATGCATGCAGTACTATAGATTCTATATGAAAATTTAATATTAAGTATGTTTATAAGATATAATTGGATAATTTAATTCGATGAATAAATTAGACTTAATTAGTACTACATGATCAATTGCATGCTATGAACTATACATAAACTAATCATGCAAGCTGCTTCCACCTTTGCCGTAGTGTTAAGACATGCAGACTCAGCCCACGTTGTTCAATTATATAATATGTATATATGGATATATATACAGTTTCAATCTGCTAGCTGTTTAGTATAGGAATCTTAATTTGTGGGACGAACGACGTTTCCTTTGCCATAATTGTTATTTTGTGTCTTAATTAAAACTTAGTTTGAGCTTTCCTCTGCTGCGGTCGGTGCCCGAAACCACCTTCCTCACGCAGCCACGAAGCTTCGTCTCCAAATTTGTACGGTTGTACGTATTACATAGCATATATACAGTCAAGCACACGTGTAGATCAATGAGTTTTCTGTTGATCCATTGTCACATACTATTTTACCTGCAGATCATGATATATCATGATGAACTCACTACAAGAAAAACGAGTTTTTACGATTAATTTATTGCGATTAAAAGACTTTTCGCAATTAATTTTAGTTACAAATAGTCATTTCGCTGGAATTAACTAGCCGCAAATAAGTAGTTTTCTTGTAGTGACTATTTTATTGGCTTTAAGTATATATATATATATCCTAGCTAATAATCAACCTTTATATATATATATATATATACACACACACCCATACACATAATATACATATATTTAGAGAAGTTTTAATAAGTCTACATATAAATTAAAAGAAAAAAAAAGTCTACATATAATAAATTTTACATAAGGAATTGGTTTAATATAACTGACGTGGCTTGATGTAATCTATTTGATTTACTTTATAATAATTTTTTTTATTTTTATATTTTGATGGATCACATTAAAATACATAGTGTAAATTTTTTTATGTAAAATTATTTATGTATAGACCAAACATTTCTATTTTTAACGCCAAGCTGGAGCTATATATATCTCAATTGCTATACGGCTCTGGTTTGGTAATGGATGTCTCTAATCATTTCTAAATATTAATCTTTATGTACATTAATTTTCATGAATTATTCCAGCTTATTTTTTCCATAATTTATTTTTAAAAAAGCGAAAGTTGTGCTCAATGATTGAATATACATATATAAACAACTCTATCTTTTATTTTTCCAGTAATATATGACCTTTAATTTGGTCATGTCGTAATTGATATATGATCATGATGTGCGATCTATTACGGTACCATGCACTGCTTAATTAGATCGATGTGTTCTTTTGGCTAGATTAAAGCACACTAACACACACTAACACAAATATATATATACAAACATATATATATATATAATATGTTTGCAGTGTACTCTCATGGTAGCTTGACCGGCTGAACATATATATGGTACTTCTCCATGCAATATATACTTAATTACATTAATTCAGTTCCCTTGGCAACATTTGGATTCACTTCATAATAATAATAATAATAATAATAATAATAATGTGTCAGTGTATGGGAAATGTTATTTTGTATATATATTGGCCGAATGATTTAATGTAATATATACTAACATATATATATATATATATATGAATATTATAAATTCGGATACCAAAACAAATTAAATGTCACCTAAATCGACATCATGTGTTGTATATATAGTACTACTACGTTACGTACCTTAATCCTAGAAATTTGTTCCACACGTACGTACGTTAGTAACATGCATGAGTACGTACAGCCCATCTAGATCTAGTAGAGTACTTAATTATCATGAGCTGCCATATATAGCTAGCCATGCCTGGAATTTGATGTCCTAATTGATTTGTAAATACAAAAGAAAATAACCCCACTTGAATGAAAAAGGTATTATAATTTAGAGAAATGATATCATGCATACAACACCATTACCAGGCGGCTTAAGCTAGCTAGCTACCTTATAATTACATATAGAAGAAGGAAGCAGGGCGCCATTATATATATTCGAAATACCAAACCCTGAATAATTAATAAACTTTGAAAATCACCAGATAAGCCGACTACACTGTCGTCATTTTCAACCAATAATAATAATAATAATAATACGTTCTGCTAATTTGTTCGTATGTGTACGGCTGTTCCTATATAATACATTTTCCATCCCCTAGCTTTTGTCACACTCATGATTTATTTGTATAGTACCAGGAGTCCAGGAGATCATCCAATACTCAGAAATAGTTCCAAAACCTTTATACAAATTAGAGAATTCAATCCATATCTCTCTCTATACATATATAGCTAGGCTGATCAGAAATGGGTAACAGTCTAAGGTGTTGCTTGGCTTGTTTTCTTCCCTGTGGAGCCTTAGACTTGATCCGTATCGTCCATTTGAACGGCAACGTCGAAGAGATTGCTGGACCAATCACGGCCGGTGAGATCCTTCGGGCTAACCCAAATCACATCCTGACCAAACCCTGCTCTCAAGGCGTTGTACGTAAAATCTTGATCGTCTCGCCGGATTCTGAGCTCAAGAGAGGAAGCATATACTTCTTGATCCTGGTTTCCTCCCTGCCCGAGAAGAAACAAAGTGGTAACAACCCCAACAAAGCCTCCAAGAGGAGCAAAAAGTACTGCAGCACTGATGTCTCAGGTGGCTTTGTTCGTTATCCAGAGCCGGATTTCATTTCCGAAAAGGAATCCTCACGTCGGAATCGTAGGACTAGTACTACTGGCCGAGTTGGAGTATGGCGGCCACATCTTGGGAGCATCTCCGAGGACTAACAACTTCTTCTGTGTTTTACTAGTGCCGGGATCCGATTGCAATACCGCCGGTGACGATCAAGGTTGTTTTTTCAATCATATGCGTGGGGTTATTAGTTTTGTGTATATTGTTTTTCTTTACCATTTTGTTCTTCCGGTCTGCGCCTAATAATGGCAGATCGGGATTCCACTGTTTATGAGGCGGTAATTATACGTCCATTTAATTCTCAAGAAAAACTAGGCCAGATAAATATTTCATGTACCGAAATCATGAATTTGTAATATTTTTTAATCCTCAAGTTTTAAGATAGTTGAGATCATGGGAAAACTGATCTCTGAACTTCCTAATGATCAAAGAGAATACATGCAAGGCGGCCATTGGATTTCACACAATGATCAATTTGCAAGTAAAATATCATGTCAATTTCCTAAAATATGTTTTTTCTAATTCCCTTTCAATTAAGAGAGTTGGGATCATGTAGAAATTAGTCAATGATCTTCGATCCGATCGATATTTCTTGACATGTCAATTTCCGAATGAAAATGCTTCCTTAATAATTATTATATATATATATATATATTATTAAATTCTAGTCATATATAATTTCATGCCACAAAAATTTATGCGTCTGTTGGCATTTAAAATTCTATATAATTTAAAAATTAAGGCCAGTGAAAGTCGCTTCAAGTACGTTAACGGTACCTATTAGTTAGGCATGGATAAGTAATGACGTTGGATATAAGTTTTAAATAGACAAGTCTCGTGTAGTCTTTTGTAAAAATATGGATTTCACTCAAAAAGTAAAAGTTTTTTGTTTTTGTTTTTGATTTTTTTTCTTTTTTTTTTTTATACATTTTTTCATAGTGGAGTCTACATAGATTTACCCGAGACTTGTGATCTAGTGTAAGGACTTGTACAAATCATTTCTCTTATATATACATGAAGAATGTTAAAGTCCAATTAATGTGATCAATACCCATACGTACATTAACAAGATGATCATGAAATTAATGATTCCATTCATGATCAAAATGATCATCGAAGCTTTAATTAATGCGCTCTCTAGCAATTTCGACGTTGATCGATTCACTAGTACTACTGTTAGACACAAATTAATTAGGTAAAATTCACATTTTTCTTTTGGAATTGCTATATATATATATATTGATGATGGCCGTTAATTACCGAAAGCTGATATAATATTGGTGTTGTCATTGTTTTGGATTTGGATTGAGTTGATCTTAATTCCATAATTCGATTTATTAATTTACTTAAATATTGAATCAGATTCATTGATAACACTAACTTGTTAATTTTGTATTGGATTCGTATTGAGTTCAAAAATTAAAAAAAAAAAAAACTACCAGTTTTAAATGCTATATATATATATATATATAATGAGTTTGAGTTTTGTCATATTAAATTTAGAACTTATATCGATCGATCGATGGATCAAGTACCATAACGATCAGAAGCCTAGAACCCATTTGATTAAATGAATTATTTGATCCATGCATGCATCAACGTCCATAGTTCGTCAATTTTATATAGGGTTCGTATCCAAATTGTGATCAATATATGGCACTGTAAAAAAAAATTGTTATCTTTGATTAATTTACAAGAGAGCTCTCTCCAAGCTATATTTGTCATTATTCACTGGATATTTTAATTAGCATAAATCCAAGTCCTCAATTAAATAGCGACATCTCGAGAGCCAGCCCTAGTTTAAAGAGAGAGACTCATCATTTTCTCTAGAAATCACCACTAAATAAAAACTTGCGCAATGGAGAGAGCTTTGGCTCCTACCTCCCTCTTCTCTCCTTCATCTCTACTCTCTTTCCTCTCCAGTTTTTCTTATTTTCCTTGCTTTTTTAGTTGTTTTTTCAGGGCTAAGTACGGCGGAAGGCTAATCTGCTACTCTCCAGCGTCCGGCAACCATCACGCGCCCTACCTCAAGTTTCTCAAGACGCCTATCCTTCAGATGGGCGAAGTATTTCCCCGAACGGAGCTGCTTAATTTGATCCACACGCTAAGGGTACTCTTTAGCTGCCACTTGCAACTCTTCTAGGTCTAGGGCCACTGATTACTTCATACCTTACTGACCACCATACTCCTAGGGTGGAGCGTGGCTCTCACGCGCTATCACATTCACTTTATTTGTAATTTTTCCTCCAAGGTTAAAAATGTAGAGCTATATTTTTTCAAGATGTAATTCGTTTTTTTCCCGTGTATCTTTAATTTTTGTTACGTCTTTTGTTTTTGAAAAATAAAAACAAAAAAGCATATCATCTCTTGGACTTTTGTCTATAGAGTGTGTCTCTTGGACTTTTGTTCATAGAGTATGTCCTCTACTCCGTCTTAGACAGAGTATGGGGTTTGTTAACTCTGTCTTGGACAGAGTTGTGTTGTCTCTCAGGTGGTCTGGGAGAGATTTGCAGCATAGACTAGATTATGTCAATCACAATTGTGTACTAGCTCGGGAGCCATTAATGTTGTATTTTGCTTATAATAAATGTTTCATGTCAAAATTGTAATGTTCGTTATTAATAAATGCAGTTAGTTTTATATATAACCAAAAAAAATAGCAACATCTCCGCCCAACATATATATAAAATAAGCGAATGCAAGCTGGCAAATCCTGTTGAACATATTTCGTTTTGTGTAACTTCGGTCTTCACATGTATTCCCTCGTTTCTCTCTCCCACATATATTATACTAACTTAATTATAATTACACCCCCAACAATTTTTTAATATTCGGACCACAACCCTCCTTTTGTTTCAAGTTATGGTTGGATACTTAGGTCTCGATTGGAAACACATTTTATTTTGTCTGATCATTTCGAAATTTTTCAGGATTTTCACTCAAATACAAACATTTTTCATTTTCAAAATTTTAGCTTTTTTATTTAATCATTACAACTTTTCCAAACTTTCAAACAAAATAAAAAAAATTCAAGAATTTCAAATTTCAAAATAAAAATAATATTAAAAAATAATATTCTAACAAAATTTTAATTTTATAATATGTTTATTTAACTATTTTATCTCATTTTTTAAAATCTAATAAAACATCTTAACTCAAACGCTTTTATTACTATTCACAAACCATTTTACTATTCGTAAAATTTTCATTTTATCTCATTACCCAATTAATGTACCAGCTGATTTGTCATTGAGATATAATTATGTTTCTCGAATTGATTTTTGATTATTTATTAGAGTAACAATATTACTGAAGCATTAAGCATAAATTTTGAATAAAAGATAAGAGTTGTGTTGTTACTTTCACTACTATTCACAATCTATTTCACTAATATTTACAAAATTCTCATATAATCTTATTACCCAAATATACCAATTTTGTCAATGAGATATACTTACGTTTCTCGAACTGATTTTTTATTATTTATTAGAGTAACAATTTAATTACTGGAAGCATTACGAATAAATTTTGAATAAAAGATTAGAGGTTTTTTTTTTTATATAGGGGGTGGGGGCTTTGAACCTGTTTTCCATTTGGAGACGAAACCTTATACCATTTGGTGTAAAGGACTTTGGTAAATAAAAGATGAGCGGTGCTAATCCACTGCTTAGAGTGCACCCACTACAAGGAATGAGCCATTTACCAGCGATTATTTATCGCTGGCTATACCGTATACCTATACGGTAGTTCCCTTCCCTGGAGCCGCCAACGATTATGCTGATCTCTTGGCAAATCTTCAACTTGGGAAATGAAATGGAGGCAGAGAACTCATATTGTAAGGGAAGGAAACGTAGGGATTCGGCTTGTTACTAGTGGAAATGAAGGGGAGTGGATTTTTTGATTTTACTAGTTGAAAATCAAGAACCAACAACGGAAGGGAGAAAATTGCCGGAAAATGGGACAGTGAAAACCCGCATTCGGTGAACGCGGAGGAGGTGACGCCGTGGGCAAACACTGGTTAGGGTTGCGCAAAGCAGGTGCAATAGTCGCCGGGTTCGTCGAAGTGCAGAGGTTCGTCGAAGTGTTGGGGGTCGAAGTGTTTGGGGGGAAAATAATTAAGACTCGAAACCTGGATGCCGGTTTGGCGCCCAGAAAATGTATTGCGGCGAAGTTTGCCGCGTTGCAAATTTAATTATTTCTAGCAGCGACTTTAATTGCCCCTATAGACCATAAAGTCGTTGCAATAGCCATCTTCTATGGACCCACTATACGATTGGTCGTATTTCATTTAAAAACAACCGGCGGTTTTTAACTCGCCGCTAAATAATACTTTTCCCAACGAATTATTATGCGGCGACTAATAACTCGCCGGTAAAGACCAACTTTCTTGTAGTGACCATTCCATCTTACAGCTAGTTCAAAATTTTCTTTTATTTTTCTTCAGTTTTTTTATTCATAATTTTTTTTATCATTCTTTTAAAAAATATATAAAAAAATTATCAATATACTAATAGTTAGTTCCTTAACAATTAAGTAAAGAAAAAATTAAAAAATAATTAAAATACATGAAGTGTTAAAATGAGAGAATAAATGAAATGAACAAAGTAGTATTTTTCATAACAGATTAGAGTTGTGCAGTTGTTAGTGGAACCCACAATGCAAGTACTCCATTGTATGGAGAATAATATATGGCTCTAAATTAACTATTATAAAGAGAAAAATATTGGCTTCAAACTCGAGTATTTATGAGCTACAATCGTATCAATTAACCCTGTTTGGAACTTGGACTAGTCTAATTTTAAGATGAATCAAACATCTAAATACCCAACTCTCAAATTACTAAACTCATTTCAACTCAAAACCTCTTTACACGTAGGACCTAAACCATTTTTCAACTCAACATCTCTTTACACACGAGACCCACAACCTTTTTCAACTTCCCAGAAATATATCTAAACTCATTTTAACATCCAAACACATCTAAACTCATCTTAACATTCAAACACATCTAAACTCATCTTAGGTAAGCTTCTATACAAAACTCACTCTACTATCTCAACTCACATCTATTTATAAAAAACTCAACTCACTATAAGAAAAAAGATTTTTTCCGGCGCCACATTTCGTTGCTAATACTATGAAATATCGCGGGAAAGACCCATTATTGTCAATTTTTCAATTGTCACATGTTTGTTAGAATTATTATTATTATTTTTTTACGTAAAATAAGAGAATCAGAAAAATCATCGCAAATAGTATATTATTTCCAGAGGTTAAGTTTAGTCGCAAATAGTTAAAAATTCGCTGGAAATTTGTATTCCATTATCATAGGAAATCGTTGGGAAAAAGTTTTTGCGGTGAAATATGATTTTCCAAAGAATGTGCTTTTTTTTTTTTTTGATAAAAAGGATCTCATTCCATTCATTTAAGATGACATACAACTTTGACTTCAGACAACAAGTCAATTACAAACGTTAGTAGAATCTCAGTACACTATTGTGACTGATATGGTCTAGTCCAGACGGCTTATCTCTAAAGACCGAAGTCTAAGAGATAGCACAACTCTGTTCCCAACAGAGTACACAGTAACCAAACATAAAATTCCATATCCAACTAAGTTGAGTATGGAGAAACCAAACCCCAACACTACCGACTAAGCGGAGGGGGGACAACACCCTTTGGACCAAAGTCCGAAGGGACAAATGTTTTTGGGTTTTTTTGTTTTCTTGAAAATAAAGACAATGCATAAATAAATTACATAGAGAAAACACTGTAAAAAGGGAAAAACAGTACACAAAAAATGCCTCGGAAGGGAAAACCGAATGTCGGTCTTGGGAGATCCAGAGTCGACGGTTCGGGAGCTGCCGCGCGTTGCAACGGCAAAGAGCTCCTTGGTGGCGCGTGAGGGCCATGCTCCGACGAGCTTCGGAATTTTCGTCCCGCGCGTGCGGGCTACGCTCCACTCCGGTTGGGGCCGTGTTCGGTGGACGTGTAGATCGGCGGTTGGGCAACCTCCTGGTGGGGCGCGTGTTGGCTATAGGGACCTCGAAGACCACTAACGGCGATTCTCCCTCTATTTGGCCTGAAAAACGAAAAAGAAAAAAAACACAATACAAAAACACAATCCAAAGAATGTGTTTCAATGCTAAAAGCTAATGGAAACCATAAAGATCTTTTGCAACGAACAATATTCGTTGCAATTATATATTTCCATCGATCACAGAATCGTCGCAAAAGGATTCATAGAGCATTACATTGTTGTGAAAAGATATTTACGGCGGCCATTGTTCGTCAAAAAAGTGTAAAATTCGCCGCAAATAATCACCATCAGCGATATGTTGTTGCGATGCTAATAACTTATTTGCGACATACATTACACGTCACAAAAAAGTTGTTTCGACGAGAAATATTTTGCGGAGATTTTATGTCGCCGCAAATAATCTTTTACAAAAATAAAAAAATTACTAGTGAAACGTTTCACTAGTTGTTTCGAGCGAGGCATTATTATCCGTATGATATCTTTTAATAGTATCATCAATGTGGATTAACTTCATTAAAGAAGTTAAAGAACTTCTATTTAGACCTATCGGTTTCAGCTAACCAGAAAATGGAGTCAGAGCACCAACATTGACTAAAACAGGGGGCTATCTTCGAATGATGCCCAGCATCTCAAAACAGAACCAACTGGCAATGATCAAAACAATCCATTATTGTCAAAAATAAAAAAACATGGAGTGACCTGGAAATTATAATAAAAACAGTTGACCAAAGTATAAAATCTGGTAAGAAAGTGCCAAACTTTAAACCATTAACATGAAAAAGAAAAAGAAAAAGAAAAACCCATTGACTAGTTCAAAAGAAAACCAAAATGGAATTATATGCACCTCTTTGCACATTAGAGTCCTCGGGATGATCCTATAAACCAAAATAAAATAAAATAACAAAGAAGAAAGCTATGTGAAAAGGAACAATAAAAATTAACTTCAAACATCCAACACCAAATTGTGAAGATATGGTAAAGTGATTGTGCCCAAGAACTTTGCACCTCTTTGCACTTTTCCATAACCACGATGCACAGCTTGTGAAACCAGAATATTGGGATTATTCTGAGATTGCCTAATGTCAAGACAAAGAGTGTCTAAACCGTAGCCTCTTCATGTTACAGTGGGAGCATCATCAACTCTAGTCAAAAACAGTTTGTCTAAACAGTTTCACTAGCATTTTTTTTTTTTATGCTAAAACAAAAACAGTCACTACTAAAATTACCCCATTTCAAGTCAGTCACTAACAATTGCTTGACAAGTCAGTCACTAACAATTGCTTGACAACACTGTAAATATATAAAAGTTTCACTTAAGCAAAATTATCAATTTTGGTAAAACCAAAAGGGGAAAAACATCAGTCTGATGCATTTATTAAGTCACAAACCAAATTGGCCCACAGGTTAATACCCACAAAAACATCAGTCTGACGCATTTCAAGCACATGTTTGTAGTATATAGAGGAGATAATCGCATGCCATTCAAACATGAAGATGGAAATCTTATAATTCAAGAAAAATGAGTCCACAAAGGGTCATTTTCAAGTTAGAGAAATTAATAGCTATCAATGACTAGTAATGGCCAATGAAACTCTCCATGGCAAGGCAAATGGCATGGTACACACAATGGGGCCATAGAATTTGAAACAACAAACAAAAAGTTCATATTTTTAAGTATATTTGAGCTGAACAGAGGAAGAGAAAAAAATCAATTGCTACTTGTCCTAACCAAATTCTTCCTTCAATTTCTTTATGAGATTGTGAGATCGTGGTTTCTATGAAGGTTTTTCTACCTCTTGACGTGGCCTAAAACAAGGGAATGGTGGAGAGGATGAGAGCAGTTTGCTGTTTGAGGTTGAGTTAATGAGATGAGATAAAGGCAAACTAAGGGGCAAGAACTTAAGAGGAATCAGATCAACTAAAGTTGCTAAATTTTCTGCACCAGCTTGTACAGCCAATAAGTTAGTTGTATACCTGTTTCAAAATGCAGGGGATGTGCTCAGCAGAGGTGGGATGTAATCAGTTTTAATTTACATTTGACACATTTCAGCCAAAGATGCCCTCATGTACATTAGCATGTTATCATTCCAAATACAAAGTTCAAGCTAGCACGGCTACCGCATCATCGATAACAAATATACATTTTCAGGGATGATGGAAAGGAAGGGAAAAGAAAGACAGAACAGGAGAGTAAGTGAGGCCTAGAAAGAAGGGCAGGAAAAGTGCCAAAATAGAGAGTACCAATCTATATATATATAATCAATGCTTTTCAGGATGAAGCTATAAATTATGCCACAGGGGGGGGGGGGGGGGGGGGGGGGGTGCATGATTACTATCTCTTGGGTAAGTTTGAAATCCGCCTTAATTCCCTAGATAAGAGAAAAAGAGATCTAGTACTAAAATATGAGTACTTCATGTTGTGCCAAGGAATTTTATCATTTCTTGAATTAGATTGAAATGATCATACTAAAATTTTTAAGAAGTTTAGGCCTTGTTTGTTTTTAGAGATGAGATTAAATGAGATGAGTTGATATTAAAGTTAAAAAGTTGAATAAAATATTATTAGAATATATTTTTTAATATTATTTTTGTTTTGGGATTTGAAAAAGTTGAATTATTTATTTTATTTTGTGTGGGGATTCGGGAAAGTTGTAATAATGAGATGAGAGGTTTTCAAAGTTTTCAAAGTTTTGGATTTTAGTTTTAATTTTAGTGTGCAAATTAAAGAGAGAAATACACAACCTGAATTTATAATAATTTATTAGTACTTCTGGTGTGAATCTCTTAAACAGTATTAAATGCTTATAATCATAAGCTTTATTTATACAATTATGCAAAATAGATACACAAATAATGTTGATGATGAGGCATTCATAACTTTACACACACACATGAGAATGATTAGATATTGTATGCCTCCAGCTTAGAGCAGATAGATTGATTAGGTTCTTTAACTCATGATACATGCATGCATAAAAAATGCGTAGTACTCATCTTGGAGAACAACATGATCATGAGGTAAGATATGCTAATTAATGTACTTTCATTCTTTACAGCAAGCTGCCTAGCTATAATTATATATATATATATATATATATATCATATATATCATGCATTATATATATATATATGCTCTCTTTTAATATATTTTTTGGAAATATATGTTAAACTTTTTATCATAAACAGATGATCATATATATATATATATATATATATATATATATATTTGCAGGTGCTCCAAATTCTTCTAAAAATTAAAAAAAAAAAAAAGGAAGAAGAAAAACAAAAGATTAAATGGGCAAAAATGATCTGATTTCCCATAACTTTTGGGAGATAATTTTTTTTTTTGATAAGTACTTTTTGGGGATAATTAATGCAAGCTGCTGTTAAATTAAAATATATAAATCCCTATTGATCTAATACCCAACGCCAAAATCTAATTATAACATATAAATCCCTATTCCACGACAATATGCAAATTTTCGAAACCCAATACACTAAACTAAAGAAAAACTGAATAGGACAATTGTAAAGTAAAATCTTCTCAAACCCAAAACAAATCCATAAGCAAACAAAACCCTAGAGCTGCCAGATCCATAAGTAACACCAACATCATTCACACAAAAATTGAAACAAAATCCTAACTTCATGTTCCTAACCCAGATCCATTAAAGTAGCAATCCAGTTCTAATTACCTCCATCACAAAGCACCTCACAACTCTAAGCCACCAACACAGACAACAAAGACACAATAATCTTGTTTATTAAGCACTCTTGCAGCACAAAATAGAGAGATGAGAGAGAGAGAGATAGACGGTGGAGGAGAGATGACCTACCGACGAGGATGAAGAGCATGGTGGTTGTGGTGGCGGAGTAGGACCGAGGAGGCGTAGAGGTGGCGGAGCAGAACCACTCCAGCCCGTCGGCGTTGTGTACTCACACCGAGACTTTAGAGGCTCCATGGCGCCGAGCACAGAGGAAAGATGTAGCAGAGAGAGGGAAAGGCACAGAGGAAAGATGCGGCCATCGTGAGAGAGAGAGAGAGAGAGAGAGAGAGAGAGAGAGAGAGCGAAGAGGAAGACAAAGTGGAAGAGAGCCGTCGGGGGGGAGGGGGGTTGCGAAACAGAGTGGAAATGAGAGAAAGGGAGATATCGGGCAGAGGGGAGGGAAAAATGAATTCGAAGGAGACTGTGCCCTATATGCCCCTTTTAATTTTTTAATGTCGCCTATTAAAAAGGGAATGCCGGTCTTTCACCTTTTCGGCGATTTTTAGAAAGAGAAATTCTATTTGCAGTCTTCAAGTGGGGACTGCATGTGCAGGCACATTATGAAATGAGAGAAAACATAATTTTAGGAGGGATAATTTTGTAATTTTAAAAAATTTTAAAGTTAAAATAACCTAGGTTTGCATTGCAATCCCCATTTGGGGACTGTACCTAGCATTGCTCTTTTAAAAAATCACTGCAAAAAATCACTTTTGCAATTCCATTGAACAATGAATTGTTGCAACAAGTTTTCGTAATATTGTGATGAATTTTTTTTGTCACAAAAAGTTAAAAATTGCTGCAAAAGACTAAATTAGTATTTCCAGTGAATTTATTTGTTGCAAAAAGTGAAAAAATCGCCGCAAAATACCAGTTTCGAAATTTGATGAAAAAATATAGTGACGATGTACAAATCGCTGCAATTAAAGGCTTTTTGTGACGATTTTATTTCTAACAAACATAAAATCGTCGCAAAAAGCCTTATTCTTATAGTGACTCATCTCAATTTAACTCAACATCCAAATGGGGCCTAAGTCTCATTCTTTTAACATATTCAGATGGGGCCTAAGTCTCATTCTTTTAAGATATTCATATTCAGGTAATTTCACATATTCAAAAATAGATTCAGAACATCTTTGCATCACATGCACAATTTTTCATAAATTTCATATTCGCTCTTTTTGCATAGTTCAGAAATAAAATGTCAAAAATTTACTCATGTCTACGTCAGTCATGACAGAAAACACTTCATTCTTATACAAATTTCATGAGTATGCAGAACACTTATTTGAGGTTGTTTTCAGGTTTCTTTTTAAAACAAACATGCATATTTTCATATCAACCTTAGACATTTTCTTTAATGCAAAGACTAGTATAAGAACCTCGTTTATCTGAACTTTTTAATTTTTCTGAATTTTCTTACAATAGTGTCAAGGGAATATCAATTGTCACCTATAAAAATAATCACGTAATGTATGTAAATTTCCCAATTGCACACATACTTCGTAATTAAAAGCTGAGATATAAAATTCAATATTTTTCTTATAGTCTAAACATCATCGGAACCCTAAAATATCAACTCTCCCCAAAATGCTTTGATTTTCACAAACATTTCTCCAAACGAATACACGATTAAATTCTGACATCATATTACTCCATAAATTGGTCTTATAATATTGTCCATGCAAACACGTGGTCTTGACATCAAACTATACACATTACCCAATATATCCAACCGTGGCCCAAAATTCGTGCAACCCATAATGTGACAAACCCATAAACACTATCGTTGAGCCCATGGGCATTTGGAAAAGCATGGCCCATTGTCCTTATAAATATACTAACCAGCCCGTAATGAGGGAACAACTAGTTACTTGAGAGAGAGAGAGAGAGAGAGAGCTCACTGAGAGGTAGATAGGGGGTGTGGGTGAGAGAAATTGTAAGAGCTCACACGAAGGAGCCGCGGCAGGAACTGGCCGACATGAGAGAGGCTTGATTTATGTCAAGTGATAGCTACGGTGGCAACGTCGTGGAGGGGCTATCAACGTTGCTAGACTTCATCGTGCCGTGGCTGGTGGCTGAAATGTTCGTTCGGAATGTCTATGGATGGCTTTGGAATGATCTGTTTTTGTGTGGTGAAACAAAATAGGAGTGTTGGGGTGCAGGTCGTGAATGGAGGCTTGCGGGTTGGTAGTGGGCAGTGCTGGGGTGGCGTGGGTTTACGGTGGTGTAAGGCAAAGGTAGCAATGCAACTGAGCTTAAGTTTGGGCGTGGGCGACGGTTGGATAGAGGGGTTCGAGTGGTTTTTCGACGTGCTTGGCTCTCGGTGATGGTGGTTTGCGGGTTGGGTTGTTTCCATGGTGAAAAGGAGGGCTACGGTTGCTTCCTGGACGTGGACTGACCAGGTGCTGCGGTGTGGTCTTCATGGGGATGGGGAGCAACCAAGACTGTGTTGGACAAGGGGGGCATGCGACGCTGAGTTGGTTGTGTGTGGAGGCATGGGATTGAGACGTGCAGATAAAGGTGGTTGTGCGTGCAGTGCAGTAGGGTCTAGAGGATGAAGATGAAAGCTTGCCATGTGATTCTGTGGTTGGGAGGAAGGGAGAGTGTGCATGAAAGTGTATAAGGTGTATAAATATGGTGCTGTTGTGAACCCTAGTGGGAGGAAAACGTGCATGGTGTGGAGACATGCCTGGATTCTGGACCTGGTTTATGGGCTTGGGTTTTGGGTCAATTTTGAAAAACTTGGGCTCACGTTTTGAGTGGTGTAAAGACTTAATAAATGGGTTGGGCAAGTTAGCGTAATCCAAATAATCTCTTGAGGTTTACAGTATTTTCATGAGTTGAGTATTTAACCAACACTAATGGGCCTCGACTCACATCTAAAATAATCCACTTGTCCCATAAATCTCTCGGGTCAATTCCCACTTGGCCCATTAGAAGATTTTAACTTAATTATTAAGCCCAATAAAATTCATACTCTACCAAAATAAATTTTTGATCCGTAACCTACTCTAAAATTACTTGTTAAAACTCAATAGGCTTTTCATACACATTAACCCAAAATAAAAGTTTTTATAGCACTCGTGCTTGGCTTGGGCTTGGTGCGCTAGGCCTGGGTGTTACATTATAAGTATTAGTACTCTATATCTTATAAATTAATATATATGGTGAATTTTCAGCAAGAAAGAAGTTAAAGATTTATGCTATAATCATGAGTAATTAGTTTCATGCATGACAGGTACGTAGACATGCATGATCTCTTAATTAGACAGGCAAGGAATTTAGTCATGTCATGGGGATCTCCCAGGTTACTTTTTTAACCCAGCGGTAATTAGGGCTGAGCAAAAATTTGACAATCCGACTCTGAATCCGACTCCGCTCTGGGCCCGTTCCGACTCCGACTTGTCGGAGTCGGAGTCATTGAAGAACTGACTCCGACTTCGCTCTGATCCGCCTCCGACACTCCACCTCTGACTCCACCTACGCCTCCGACTTGGCCCTCCGACTCCGCCTCCGATTTTATACATATTTTATAAAAATATATGTGTTTTTCTATATATTAATCATTTAAATTTTATACAACTATATTTTATATAGTTAGTTAAACTCAATAATATACTAGTTAAATAATATATTTATACTATAATATATAGACTAAATTGACTAATAAATAATAATAGTTTAGTATATGACTATATGTAAATATTATACTATAACAAATTTACAATATTACTACTATGTTACATGTAAGTTGTAACACTAAATTACTAATGTATAAATATAATAACATGTAATACTAACGTATATATAATATACTATAAACACTAAGATGCATAATAACATCAACATGTAATACTAATGGATAAACACTAATCTATAAATTTAGAATAACATATAATACTAATGTATAATAATTATTCATATAAATTTTATATAACAATATCTTGTATTAATTATATTTTTTGACTTAATAAATTCTCAACATATTCCTTTTGATAAATATATTAGTAATACTAATATACATTAGTATATTAATTAGATTTATGGTCTAATACTAATACTATTAGTAATCCACTTTAAGTCTATATATAAATTACTATATAAATCACTATAGTATTAATTACTAATACTATATTACCATATGATACTATTAACTATAGTGATATACTAGTATTAGTATACTAATACTACCAGTGATATAGTTAGTATAGTGATTTATTCTAATAGTATTATATAGTTATACTAAATTAAAATCACTATATAGCAAATACTAATATATAGTTATGCTAATCACTATAACTAATATTAATACTAATATAGACTATAGTTATAACTTATAGTATTATACCTATACTAAATCACTATAACTAATACTAATATTTATACTAATACTATTATAGACTATAGTTATAACTTATAGTATTATACCTATACTAAATTACTATAACTTATACTAATATATTATATAGTTATACTAAATCACTATAACTTATACTAATATAGTTACGCTAAATCACTATAACTAATACTAATGTAGTTATACTAATCACTATAACTATATATAGTATTAATATCATTATTAGTATAATATATAGTATTAATAATAACTAATACTAATATAACTATTAGTATAACTAATTTCACTACTAGTATAACTAATACTAATACTAATATACTAATACTATTAGTGTATTACTAACATTTATATATATTAATATATATATCAAGTATAAGAGATTAAAGATTTAATATATATATATATATATAATATTAAATCACTAACATACTAATAGTATGATACTATAGTATTAGTAATTATACTATAAGATATAGTAATAGACTAATAGTATATTATAGTAATAGTATATTATATATAAAATAGTAATACTATTTTTTGAATCTTCATTTCCTATATGGTGCCTTTTTTTTAATATTCATATATAATAATATATATATATATATCATATAATCTTCATTTCGTATACGGTGCATTTGTTTATTATAGTTATTAGTTGGATGTGGATATGGAATCATGGATGATGGGAATACATGTAAAAATATGACTTTCTTTTTATTTTTAATTTTTGAATGTATGTTAGTATGTTACTTGTTTTATTTAGTTGTATTTTTTATTATAATCAAAAGTTTAATAAGTTTGGAATGTAATTTTGAGAAAATTGAAAATTGAAAGCCCAATTTTTTTTATTTTTATTTTTATTTTTATTAAAGTGGGTCAAATATGAAGTTAAAAAAAAAAAAATCCAAAAATCTGACTCCACTCCGACAATTCATAGTCGGAGGCGAAGCGGATTCTCTACATCTCGGAGTCAGAGGTCGGATTCGATCTCCTACAAAGTCGGAGTCGGAGTCAGAGGTTGGGCCCTCCGACTCCGAAACGGTCGGTGCTCAGCCCTAACGGTAATATTGGATCATCTATCTGGTAATAAGTTCGTATATTAATTATAATATTTATATGGAAACTCTCTAATTAACTTAATCATATTTAAAACTCAATCTCTATAAACTATTATTGAAATCATAACTTAATAATACTAACATATAATGCACTAGAAAATGGTAAATTTCTTAAATAATAGTAATTCATAAAATATCCTTAATAATACTTTAACTTTAAAATAAAATCCCCGTAAACTTATAATAAATAGTCTAGTCAAAATTTAGCACTTAGTTATACAATTAAAACCATAATTTCTTTTTTTGTAAACCATCGCTTATGGGCTAATATAATTGCCCATGTAAAAATATGGATAGTTTAAAATATTAAACACAACCTAACTTTAAATAATATAATAGTATTTTAATTACATTAAAAAGAGGCCCAATATAGAAAATTGGTATCTCTTGAACATAACCCACTTTAAATAATACATTAATTTATTAATACAAAAAAAATAAAAATAAAACCCATTTAAAATTGTTAATATAATATCTATAAAACACAACAAACCTAATTTAAATATCAAACAATTCAACTGATTTAAAACTAAACATCCTAAAGTATGAAGAATTTAAAATAAACCCATGAAAGCCCATACTACTAAAATTATAAAAGCACACTGATAATGTCATGAGACCACCTGGGCTTGTGGCCCACGACCCACCCATCTCAGGTGTAGGAGTTCTGCTATCTAACTTGCATCAAAGAGTGCTTACCGCACGGGAGAAGGTAGTGCAACAGTGGCTGAGTTACACTCGACGGGTCAAGCGCGACGGCCAGGGTAGATGTCGACAGTGGCATGGCTGGGAATGCTGGCAGGTCACGGGAGACTGAGACGGTGTGCAATGGACCGAAGGTGACGGGAAGCTCTTGGCGGCGACTTCTGTGGGGTCCCGACGTGTTGGGCTCTTGGTGAGGGAGGTGTGCAGTGGGTCATGGAGGAAGAGTTTGTCCTCTGTTTTCAGCGACTAAAACAGGGAACGGTTGGGGACGATGGCTGGCTTTTTTCATGGTGTTTCTGACATGAGGCAACTCCTTGCAATGTGGTGGAGTGGTCGTGCTTGAAAGGATTCACGCGCAATGGTCGCTGGGTGTGAAACGTGCATGGCTGAAGACGGTGGTGGTTTGCTACACGCGGATGCAGTTGTTACATTCGGCTTGCTAGTCGAGGGGGCGTGGTTTCCGTCTATGGCAGGGGCTAGGTTGTGCAGGGTCAGCAACAGTTTGCGACTGTGTTGAGGGTGCAGGAAGACGTGCAGCGGTGAAGGTTTTCTCTCGGTGGCATTTTACTTGGCGTTGGCCGTGGTCCTCACTCTGCACAGCAGTGGTCTGGTGTAGCGGATGCTGCTACGGTGGAGAAGCAGGGAGATCTGCGGTGGTTTTGTGCTGGATGTGGAGGCATCCGTTGTGCAGAAGCAGTGGCTGGACATGGCAGTTGCTCTCGGTGTTGCATAGGCTGGGCAGTGGGCTGCCTAAAGGTGGAGGTGGTGCACAACAGGGAGGGAGGGTGATGCTGCTATGCAATTAAAGGCTTTGTGAGGGTGGATTACTAAATGTAATGAAGAGAGGAAAGAATAAAAAAAGAAAACAAAGAAGAGTAATGGAAAGAGGGATTTGAGTAATGGGAGGAAAGGAAAAATTTAAAATTGCATGGACGTGGGGAAGATGGAGATCTGGGTGGGGTTTTTTTTAGTTTGGAGAAACTGATAGAGGGAGAAATGGGCATGGGGAGGGAAAAATCGTGAGGAGTTTTCAGGTAGAAGAAGAAGAAGAAAAACAAGAGGGGAATGCACTTGCCTAGAAGGACAACGTCTTAGGTTCAAGGCTGAGTGATCTTGAGTCAGGGCTTGGCCTTAAGGCCGGTTGTTACATATCTTCTTTCTTTAAGATCATGAATCTAATAATCGCCAACAGTATTGACCCTCGGCAACACAAGACCGAGGTTGGCATGGATCGAGCGAAATTCATGATATGTATCACTCGTGGCTTTCCTATCGACCTTGTGGAGTATATATTTGATAGGATTCGATCAAAGTCCCAATACATTACGACGGATATACTGCCTTTCGGGATCAGGATCACCCGATTTCTTCTATATGCCAGGGTTTTTCCAGATGTTGCCAAGCGTAAATGGGAGCCGGTCAGACTGATCAACAGCATCACCCTATCACGGAGTATGGGACACTCGAGACTTCGTTTTTGTGGACTTGTTCCAGATGGGGTTGATATTTAGAGAGATGCACAGTCGGGAGATCCTGAAGTATCGGCTGGTGAGGCATCCACACAGGCCGAGGCATCACACACATCTACTCGCGAGGGAATGCTTGACATACTGCATGCAGAGATCGGTGGACACACATCAATAGTGATCGATGAAGTGCGTACGGAAGTCCGTACTACCATGTTTGAGTTGCGTACATAGATTAATGTTAGCATCTCTGAGTTACGTACATAGATTAATGCTAGCAAATCTGAGTTATGTACAGAGATTACTGCGACTCAGGTCACAATCACTACTCGATTGACACAGATAGAGACACGCTTAGCTACAATCGATGATGTGTAGAGATAGTTAGGATCATAGTAGTTTCTATCTTTACTTATATATATTTTTTTGTTTTTGGTATGAACAATATCTCAAGTTTCATAAATTTAATTTAATTATGATTTTTTTTTTGTCTTTTGGAATTGATAATAATAGAGCAATACACATTCCCGTGTGGCTACTTTCATTCTCAACCAAAATGAGTAATGCATATTAAGTTTAAGAGCTACGTGCAGATTTTTTGAAAACCAAAAATGAATCTATTAAAAAAGAGATTTTCTTTTTTAAATGGATCTCATGACTTTTTCTAACTGTTTGACAGAACGCCTGAGAGAATAATATTTCCTCATTGTATTGAATGATAATTGCAGAGTTAATATATAGACCTTTACAAAGAATAAAACAAATGTGTGCCTAACGATTTACAATAGAGAATAACAAAAAACTATAGCAAAGAATAACTAACAATTGTACCTACAGTACAATCTAGAAAGAAGAATAAATCTAGTGCTATGAGGCATCGTGTATCTGCTGTGAGGATGATTTGGAATCCATGATATTATCATTAAGGCTAATACGCCCCCTCGAATCCAATGGGGTATCAACCACATTCAGAGTCGACTTGAAGTGTAGAAATTTATTGGCAACCAAGGGCTTTGTTAGAACATCTGCAATCTGATCCTTGGAACTGATGAATGATACACGAAGTATTTTGGTAGCAGCATAATCTCGGACAAAATGGTAATCTATGTCCATGTGTTTGATCTTTGAATAATAGACAAGATTAGCTGAAAGATATATTGCTCCAAGGTTGTCACACCAAAGAATTGGAGATTGAGGAAGAGAAACACCAAGCTCTCGAATAAGTGTTTGTATCTAGATAAGTTCAACAGCTAAGGCAGCAACAACTTTGTATTCGGCCTCTATTGAGGACCTAGCCACAGTCTTTTGCTTCTTTGAGCTCCATGAAAGTAGATGCTTGCCAAGTATGCAGTAGCCTCCTATTGATCTACGATCGTCTGGACATCCACCCCAATCAGCATCAGAGTATGCTTGAAGGGTTAAGGTGGATTGAGGTTGAAAGAGTAGCCCGTGATTGATAGTGGCTTTAAGACATCGAAGAATTTTCTTGACAATACTCCAATATTGTGTAGCTTTTGGGGCATGAAGAAACTGACATATGTTATTGACAGAGAAGGATATGTCAGGTTGAGTTAATGACAGATACTGGAAACCACCACCAAGCTTCTATATAAAGTGATATCTTCAAAATCAGGAGCATCAAATTTTGATAACTTTAAGGAAGCAGCCATGGGTGACATCATTGACTTGGCATGAAGCATGTTGCTTTGAGTTAGAAGGTTCTTAATATACTTGCGTTGTGTCAACAGAAGTCCTTGCTTAGTGTATTCAACCACAATTCCAAGAAAGAAGGACAAGTTTCCAAATCCTTCACAGGGAAGGCATTGTCGAGAGCATGAATTAGAGTAGTTATAGCTGATGTATGAGAAGCCGTATATCATCGACGTAGACCAACAGAAATATTGTAGCATGATCATGATGAAATATAAACAATGATGGGTCAACTCTAGATGCAATGAAGCCATAATTAAGAAGCAAGAACTGAGTTCGGCAAACCAGGATCTTGTGGCCTGTTTGAGGCCATACAGGGCCTTATAGAGCTTGCATACATAGTTGAGATGAATGGGATCTATGAAACCTTGAGATTGTTGCATATAGACTTCATCAGTGAGTGTGCCGTGCAGGAAGGCATTCTGGATGTCCAATTAGCGCAGTGGCCATTTCCTAGTAACATCAATGGACAAGACGAGACGTATGGTGGTCGGCTTGACCACAGGACTGAAGGTCTCGTTGTAATCGATTCCAGGTTGCTGGTGGAATCCTTTTGCAACTAACCGTGCCTTTCTCCTCTCAAACGAGCCATCAACGTTGGTTTTGGTTCTGTAAACCCACCTGCAACCAAGCACGTAAGAAATATTGACAAGGGTACAAGACTCCATGTATTGTTCTTCATGAGGGTAGTGTACTCTTGATCCATAGCTTCACTCCATTCCGAGAACTTAGAAGTTGTAGAGTAACTAGAAGGATCATTAGGCACAGTAGAAATGGTGATAAAACAATGTCGAGAAGGATACAAAATGGTTCCATTAGTGGCAATACGTGGTCGGAGAGAGAGTTTGTGGTAGAGCGAGTTATGATAGGGGAGCGTGGAGGGACATGAATTGAGGAAGAGGAAACTTGATCTTGAGACACAGTGGGGGAATCGTGGTTGGGAGAAACAGGGGTTTCAAAGGTTGAAGATGAATGTATTATTGGATTGGGAAGGTTAGAAGGTATGCTGGGCTGTGATGGGCCAGGGCCGAGTAAGGAAGGTGATGTGGGTTTGGATGTAGGTGGACCAGGAGGTGAGGAACTAAGAAATGGGCCTAGAATAGAGGTCGGGAAAATGGGTAAGGGAATGTGAGTTGAAGAAACATGAGTTGTTGAAGTGGGCCGTGTGATATGTTTGTGGGGGAGGCTGTTTCATGGAAGCGAACATCACACGAAATGTAAAGTTGGTTTGTAGTGAGATCAAGGCACTTGTACCTTATGTGGGTATTTCTATATCCTAAGAATAAACAGGAGGTTGAACGAAAATTTAGTTTATTTGGTAAATATGGGCATAAATTTGGCCAACATTCACAACCAAATACCTTCAAGAAATTATAGTCGGGTTCTTTTTTATGGACCATGAAATAAGGTGATTGATTATTAAGAGTGGGAGAAGGTAGAAGATTGATAAGATATACCGTTGTTTCAAAGGCTTGGGCCCAGAACGTAAAAGGTAAGGAGGCTTGGGCCAAAAGAGCAAGTTCGGTTTCCACTATGTGACGATATTTTCTTTTGACAAGCCCATTTTGTTGATGAGTGTGCGGGGGCAAGAAAAACGGTGCTTAATTCCAAGTTTTTGGCACATGGAGGTGATGGGTTTGAATTCACCACTTCCATCAGTTTGCAATGTTATTAACTTGGTTTTAGACATGTGTTCAACAAGAGGTAAAAAAAGTAGAGAAAATATTAATGGCATCAGATATGAGTTTTAGAGGAAAAATCCATGTAAATCTTGTAAAGTGATCAACAAAGGATAGATAATATTTAAAGCCCATACGAGAAACATAAGGAGTAAGGCCCCATAAGTTTGAACAAACTAATTCTAAAGGCCCATTAGAGGAAGCCCGATTGGAATTAAAAGGAAGTTGACAAGCCTTTGCAAGAGGACATTCAAGACATTAAAAAACAACATCGGTGGGGAAAACAGGCAAACACCTTGTGCGTAGGATTCTGGAGACTTGATCTAAAGAGGGGTGACCCATCCTTCGATGCCACTGGGCAATAGAAGCATGCTCACCAACATGAATAGAGGGAGAGGGGTAGCTGGATGAACTGGGCGCTGGTGATGGAAAGATATAGAGCCCGTTACGGGTTGGCCCTGTGAGGAGGATTTTCCCGCTCCGAGAGTCCTTCACAGAGAAGTGAGAGGAGTGAAATTCAAAGAAACAACAATTATCAACACAAAATTTGAGTACAGAGACAAGATTCTTAGTAATGAAGGGAACATGTAATAAATTTCGGAGAAGGAAAGAAGAAGACGAAGTGGACAAAGAAGAGTCACCGTAAGCACTGATAGGGAGACCATTACTGTCACCGACATGAATGGTTTCATCACCATTGTACTGTTTTGAGGACAAGTTCAAGTTGCTCATTTCATTGGTGATGTGGTGGGTAGCTGCCGAATCTAGGTACCAGGAGTTGTCAGGAGGACCATTCTGAGCAGTGTAGTTGGCAGAGAAATTCGAAGGAGCCTCATACTGGAAAGCATTGTTAAATCGATTTCAACATTGAAGAGCAACATGCCCAACCCTGTTGCATACTTGACAAGTAGGGCGTGTTGAGTTGTACTGGGGAGCAGTGTTGTCGAAGGACGAACGGCCACAACCATTGTTGTAATGACGTCCCCTGCCACGGCCATTACGACCACCACTGAAGGTGGTGTATTAGAGCTATAATTAGCAGACATTTCTCTAGAGGAAATGAGAGTTTTAGCATTGTGAGAGATACAAGTCTCATGAATGAGTAGCAGTTGATATAACTCATGAGAATTAAGAGGATCAATTCTCGTAGTAATAGAAGTGACAAAGTGCTCATAAGAAGGACCTAACCCATTTAAAAGGTAGGTAACAAGTTATTTGTCAAATAAATGGCTTCTAGTAGCAGCCAAGGAATCAGCAAGCAAACGTACCTTGCCAAAGTATTCAGAAATGGTTTGCTCTCCGCGTGAGAGATTGGTGAGTTGAAAACGCACCTGAAACTCCTTAGCTTGGGAGTGGGAGGAGAACATTGAGGCAAGCTTGTTCCAGAGGTCATATGCTGAAGTGGAGGAAAGAACATGACTGAGAATGGACTCAGACAGAGAAGGGAAAAGGATGATGAGAACTAATTGGTTTGTGTGTAGCCAGGAGAGAAAGGCAGGATTAGGTTTGCGTGCAGAATTAGTTTCAATGAGAAACTTAAGGGGTGAGGTAGAGGTGTCGTTGACATAGGAGTATAAGTCTTGGCCCCTTAGGTAGGTAGAGGTTTGAACCTTCCATAGATGGTAGTTTTCTGTGGTTAATTTGGTAGAGATAAGATGAGAGAAGGAGGATGGTAAGGAAGGAGGAGGGTTGGGTGAAGAAGACGAGGCCATGGATCAATGTGGACAGTTTTTCAAATGGCTCTGGATACCTTGTTTGACAAAATGCCTGAGAGAATAATATTTCCTCATTGTATTGAATGATAATTACAGAGTCTATATATAGACATTTACAAAGAATAAAACAAATGTGTGCCTAACAATTTACAGCAGAGAATAACTAACAATTGTACCTACAGTACATTCTAGAAGGAAGAATAAATCTAGTGCCATGAGGCATCGTGTATCTGTTGTGAGGATGATCTGGAATCCATGATATTATCATTACGGCTAATACTAACCATGACTAGGATATTGCCCGTCGTCGACGTTGTTGTTGCTGCTGTTGCTGCACCACCAAAACGGAAGTCCTGGTGTTGTTATCTGTGGAGGCAAGAAGATCTCCGATGATACCTAGCTCTGGTAATTCACTCCATTCTGCAAGCCCTGATGTTTGAGGGGACACTACATTGTGCCGCCTCCCAACTATAATAAGGTCGTACTCGTCTATCATAGAATGAATTATCAATGCCGTTTGAGGTCCATCTTCCACCATCTCCTCTATATACGTCACATATCCACCACTCACATTGTTAAGTTTAACATCCTTGATCACCTCATGGTCCAGCAAATTATCGTCCCAATCTCTAATCTCTTCACTCCCAGATGCAACAAAGTGAACCACAGTCAAATTGATGTTCATCTTATCATTGGCCATGAGTTTCGCCAATGTTAATGCCTCTTGATCGTCACTCCCTCCTAAGAAGATCATTGCAACAGAATAAGATGAATCTGCTGGAATAGTTGAACGGCCACGATCAACAAGGATCCCCACGGAGCAAGGTGCTAGTTCAAGGACACCGCAGTTCAGAGTCCTTATAGCACAGTCCTCCGATTCAACAAACCCATCAAGGGACCATTTCCGGTGGAATGGGAGTACTATGAGGGACGCGAGCTTGTCAAGTGCAAGAGTGCATACGTCTTCGTGCATGTACTTTGGTGGAGAGATGGCAGTGAAAACATGCAACAGTGATATGCCATCCAGATTGTCTTGTTTGAAGCGATTAAATGCGATAATCACATTCTCTGAATAGGAAGTTTTGGAGAGAGTCTTTTTCTGCATTTGGTGGGAGATAAAAACGGGGGAGGCTCGGCCAATCAGTTTGATAAGGTGAAGAACATAAACGGTAAGGGGTCTTTTACTTGTCGGGCCTGAAGCTTCCAGTAGTTTGATGACCGTAGGAATGTTGTCGGGTTTGTGAATGCACACCAAGATGCGAAGCTCTGCATTGCGTCTGTTATGCATGATATCCCTTTTCTTGTAACCTGCATATTTCCTTGAAGGATCGTACAGGTGCTTCACCAAGATTGGTGCAATAGTTGCATTAATTAGGATCGCAACTATCCATAAAGAATGCGCCTGGTCTGGTATAAGTTGGACCTAGTTTTGTTTATTGTTGTTTGGTTAGAAAAAGAATCCATTTTAATTTCTATTATAAAAGTAGAGGAGAAAATAAAGATATAGTCACCTGGTCATCTCCGAAATATGAATATAACTTGAGCTGAACTTGACCTTTGAAACTCAAAATGAGAGCAAGTGCTAGAGCATCATTCATGGGCATTTTGCAGTACAAGAGAGGAATCAAACAGGCCACCATTTTAGCAGCAAAAGTAGCGATAAGGTGGATTATATCGAAGGCCAGCAAGTTGCTACCGAGGTTGATTAAACCTAGATCTGCCTTCATAGCACATATAGTTACAAAGAGTGGAAGAAGCACATGTTCAGTGAAGCAGTTGAACTTGTTGACAATGGCAGATCCTAAGGGCGGTCCATCTGGTACCGCCAAACCGAGACAATAAGGTCCGAAGACAGCAGTAAAATTCAACAAATGAGAAACCATGCCAGACACAAGCATCAGCAGCATGATCATGTGAATGTATACGGTTTTGACAGGTCTTCCTTCGGGTGTTTGCTTGACTATCCAAACCATTGCGGGTCGAAAAACAAATACAACGATTAAGATATAGATAATGGCTGATCCTCCAACAAAAATAACATGAAAATTACCCTTCTCCCTGGCAACCATACTGAATGTGGCAAGAACAACAAGAGACAAGCTAATCGTTTCGGAAACCAATGCTGTAGATAGGCCTAATTGACCAAGTTCAGAGTTCAAGATCTTGAGTTTCTCAAGAAGGTAAACGACCACCGGAAATGGAGTTAAACTATGAAATGCTGTCAGAAATGGAAGACAGTATGCTTCTTCTTTGGTAAGCCAAGATCTTTTAAGGGACAGTCCAAGTGACAAGCCAATTATCAAAGGGAACAATATGCAGGCAATACCAGTATATAAGGCTTTTCTTCCCGTCCTTTTTAACACTTTCATATCCATTTTCACTCCGCTCAAAAACAAAAACAGTCCGTAACCAAAGGCCGCCAGTACACCAATTATTTCTTGACTTCTAACGTCAAACAAGATCTTGAATGGTTCAAAGCGCCCAAGTAGTGATGGACCGAGGATTATGCCCGCCTGATTCACACGAAGAATCTTCAATTCATTAATCTCGTACGTACGTAGTCTCACACACACACACACACACACACACACTTATATATTAAGTACTGTGAGTGTATTTGGATATAGAAAACATCATATTATAAACATGTTCAAGTAAGATAAATATTGAAGTGGATGAAGAGATTAGCAGTACTACATACAATAATTTGGGAGGTGAATTGAGGGACTCCATATGGCTTAAGAATGTAATGGGAGGCATGCGTGATTGCAAAAATAATCATCATCTGCAGCTCAAGCTGTGGCAATGAAAACATATTAATCCCAGAATGTAGGTAGTTCCATAGGCCTGGCGAATGGACCTTATAGGGAAGATCAACACATTTGCTTATGGTGATGATGCTTGAATTATGAAATGAAGTTGCAAGATCTAGCGACAGTATCATGCTGGTGTCTTAGTGTTTACTTTCTTCGCACAGAGAAAAATGGGGTAGAAAGAAAGAAATGTAAAAAGTGGATTGACAAGGAAATTCAGGCCGATTCTTTTCTTAATTCTTTCTTTCTTTCTATTTCTTTTCCCAGAAAGTCCGTGTTTTTAACGCACAAACTAAGAATAAACCAGATCTAGCTATTGCCTATTAAGGGGTAGGTACCTGCAGTTATATGAAACTAAATTCCTAGCCTTGGGGACAAAAATTAGCTCATTATGTCAATATGTATTGAATCAGTTCCCGATAATCGCGTAGAAGACCAACTCAAATATTCTGCAGCAACTAAAAGAGAAGACCAAGTCAAATATTCTGCAGCAACTAAAAATCAGGTCAAACCTCAAGCAGCGGAGAAGACATAGCAAAAATCGTGGACCTTGATCTTCGTTTCTGTTACATGGCTTTGTAGAGAGATTTTAAATTTTGAATATAACTTCTAGTGGAGCCCGTTACTCACAGCTATAGTATATATTCATTAGGCCTGCACATTGGCCCTCCCAAGAGAGTTTTGGCCCGACCCGACTTGGTCCGTAGGCATGCCCCAGAGAACAATAACCCAATCCGATCCGAACCATTCGGGTCGAGTAAAACCTATCGGTTTTTTTTTTTAATTTATTTTTTATTTATATATATATTTTTAACTTCTCCTTACCTGTTCTTGAGGAGGATTCGCAGCACGTATAATTTGTTTCCTCAAGTTCCTCATATACCAACCAGACGTATAAAACCCTCTTACCCACTTCAAAATCAAAGCAATACACAATCGATAATGAAACAAAACCCAATGAGAAGTCAGCAACAAGCTGGGTCCCACTCCCTTCCATAGTAAAACAACCTACCCTAAAATATTAGAGTTGGTCGGATAGAACATGGGCAAGTATAGAAACTTGGACAAACCCTTCTGCATATTGATGGATACGTCGTGTATATCTCCTTCGGTAGCGTCGTCTACTTGACTCAAGCCCAGGTGGACGAAATAGCCCACGAGATCTTGAACTCTGGGGTCTCGTTCTTATGGGTCATGAAGCCGCCACACAAAGACGCTGGCTACGAACTGCTTGTTCTTCTAGAAGGATTCCTTTCTTCCACTGGGACTGTGTAGAAGGTTTTCTTTTTATGCCTCCACTTGTATTTGTGTTGGGTAAGACGGAAAGGATGGTAGGAGAAAGTTTTTTCGAGAAATAGGAAGAGGCAGATCTGTTAATACTCAGACTCGAGTCGCTTAATCGTGGGTGAATAAGTGATGTTTGGCTTGTGGGGCTACTCGACACTTGGCCGGTGACGACGAACTGCGACGATGAATGGTGAGGTGGAATGGCGAGGTGGCTAGGGTTTTGAGGAGAAGAGCTTGGACCTCAAAATGATATAGTTGATCTGTTTCAACCGACATGAGAATTATCGAACCCGTTAGATGATCTGGACCCGATGAATCCGACTATTGTCGGGTGAATCCAATTGGGTCATGCGGGTTGATCGGCCCATCGGGCTTCTTGCACAGGCCTAATATTCATACACTCTGTACACAGTTCAAACAATGAAAATAAGAAATTCTTCCAGCCTATCTGTGTGTTAAATCCTACATGGTATCAGCCAGAACGACATACGTCCTTGCCTAAATTCTTCTTCTCTGCTCACGCCCATAACCACTCTTCCCTAAAACTCTTTTCTCATCTAAAGTGTGATAAGATCATCACCTATCTACTCGCTGGTCTAAGACCCGAGTATGATTCTCTTTTTACCACGGTCTCTGTTAAAGACAATGTCACCTTAGAAGATGTGTACTCTATGCTACTCACTTGTAAGGCACGCGTGTAGCATCATCAACAAGCTCTCTTGTCTACTACTCAGTCGGCTAATGTTGCTACCAAACAACAACCTTTTTTTGAATCCCGTGGCCATGGCAACAACTCCAACTTTCGAGGCAGGGGGCGTGGCTAGTTTGCCGCTTGTGGACATCGGCGTGCTGCAAGGTTTCAATTTATCTAAATTAACTTTTCGTAACAAGTCAATGACATACTTCCGCTTAGTCAAAATTATATCGCCACCATCACGCAAAGTTTCAACTCCCAGAAAATAGGATAACGGGCCCAGATCTTTTGCAGGAAAAGCACGACCAAGATACGCAATTAGTTTGGCGACTTCCTCAAAGTGAGAACCCATGATTTCCTCCTCCTGTGGTAGAGGTAATTTTCAAACGGCCTTTCGTCGTGTCAACTATGTGATAAGCCTGGCCATACTGCGGCTCGGTGCATCAAGAGATTTGATAGTTAGTTTCTTCCACAACCTCGACAAAATCATCAAGCCAATATTGCCTCCAACCAACCCATCCAGCACTCAATGGAGCAAGAATGGCATGCTGAGAATGGAGCTACGCACAACTTGATTAACAACTTCAACAATCTTAATGTTCGTAGTGAAGAGTATGCTGGAAATGATCAGATTCAATTCGGAGATGGCACAAGTTTGCATGCACATAACTCACCTAGGCAAAGCATCTTTATCCACACAATCTCAATCCTTTATTCTTGATCAAATATTAGTTGTCTCTCAAATTACCAAAAATTTGATCTCTATCAAGAAATTCATAGAAAATAATCCTGTTTATTTTGAATTTCATGCTTCTTTTTTCTTGATCAAAGATTACTCGGGAAACATCCTGCATTAGGGTGTAGTCAAAGATGGCCTCTACTGTTTTTCGTAGCCTCTTCAGCATTTATATCCAAAAGCTCTTGTTGGCGTTCGTGTCTCAGTCTCTAATTGGCATTGTCATCTTTGGGCATGCCTCTTACAACACTGTCAATCATGTTATCCGCACAAATAATATTCCTTTTAGTTCCAATAAAAGACACCGAATATGTCCTGAATGTTAGTTGGCAAAAAGCCATAATTTACCATTTTCTGATTCTATACCTCATATTACGAAGCCCCTAGAACTTCTTTATTCAAATGTGTAGGGGCCTAGTTCTGTGTTTTGAGCTACGGCTCTCGGTATTATGTTTGTTTCTTGGATGCTTTTACAAAATTTATTTGGTTATTTCCTCTTAAGCAAAAATCTGATGTCGAGCTTATTTTCTTACAATTTCAATCGTATGTTGAACGCCACTTTAACACCAAAATTAAGGCTATTCAAATTGACTGGGGAGGAGAGTATCATTGACTAAATACATATTTTTTAAAATGTGGAATTCAACATCGTCTGGCTTGTTCGTACACGCATGAGCAAATGGGATTCATTGAAAGATGACATCGCCAAATTATTGAAATTGGTTTAGCTTCACTGGCCTATGCTAATCTTCCAAAACCATATTGGGAAGATGCATTTTTAACTGCTACATATATAATTAATTGTTTTCCCAGTAAAATTTTGAATAATTGCTTTCCCTTTGAAAAAGCTTACAACCAAAAGCTAAATTATAGCTTTATGCGTGTTTGCGGCTGTGCTTGCTGGCCTAATTTACATCCTTATAACAGACATAAATTTGATTACAAATCAAAAACGTATATTTTTATCGACTACAGTCTCTCACATCAGGGCTATGAGTGTCTAGATTTGTCTACTGGTAAAATTTTTGTCTCCCGACATGTCATATTCGATAAATCCTTTTTTCCTTACAAATCTCACACCTCTGCATCTTTCACCACTGAGTCCACAACTATCACCTTACCATCTAAATTAAGTCCAAGTGTCTCGAACCCTCTAACTCTTCGTGCAGGTGATGTTACTAGTGCCAATCACGTCTCTCCACCTGAATCTGATTTTATGCCAGTTGCTATTCCTACATATGTTGTTTCAAATGAGGTACCAGCTCCAGCTATGCATGTTGTTCATCCCTCTGTTGCTAATGCATCTGCTCCATCCACCATACCAAAAAAGATGACTACCAGATCTTAGACAAATTCCCTCAAACCGAAGCACCCATATGTCTGGTTCATCAAATATCCACTGCCTCATGCTCTTATTGCGCAATCCAGCCAAGCTTTGGTTGAACCAACATGTTTCACTGAAGCCTCGAAGGATCAGAAGTGAAGGGAAGCTATGAACATGAAGTTCAACGCTCTCTTATGAAACAATACCAGGGATCTTGTACCAGCTAAATCCAATGCTAACCTCGTTGGAAATAAGTGGGTTTACCGCATCAAGACCCATGCTGATGGGACTATGGAGAGGTACAAGGCGCGATTGGTCGCTAAAGGTTATCATCAACAACATGGTGTTGATTTTCTGGAAACCTTTAACCTAGTCGTAAAACAGAGTACAATTTGGTTGGTGTTGTCTATTGCTATCTCGCAGGGTTGGTGTATTAGGCAACTGGATATTCAGAATGCCTTCCTCCAGGGGCTGTTGGATGAAGAGGTATATATGTGTCAACCTTAAGGGTTCGTTCATTCGGATTTTCTCACGCATATATGTCGTTTGAAGAAAAGCCTATATGGCCTTCGTCAGGCTCCCTGCTCTTGGTTCGCTCGATTGACAGAACATTTGCATCAATATGCTTCTGTTGGTCAAAATCAGATACCGCTCTTTACATCCTGCAGACTGCAAAATTCCAACTGCTCATACTTATATGTTGACTATATAATCGTCACGGGTTCTCACTTTGAGGAAGTCACCAAACTAATTGCTTATCTTGGTCATGTTTTTCTTGTAAAAGATCCTGGGCCTGTTATCTTATTTTTTGGGAGTTGAAACTTTGCGTGATGGTGGTGATATAATTTTGACTCAGCGAAAATATGTCATTGACTTGTTACGAAAAGTTAATTTAGATAAAGTGAAACCTTGTAGCACGCCGATGTCCACAAGTTGCAAACTGTCAAAATTTGAGGGTGTTGATTTTGACGATCCACAATTATATCGAAGTACAGTTGATGCCTTACACTATCTCGGTTTTACACGACCTGATATTGCATTTACAGTTCATAAGATGAGCAAGTTCATACATTAGCCCAAAGATGTTCATTGGTAGGTAGTGAAACGAATACTTCGTTATCTCAAACACACAGAAAACTACAGTTTACATATTACTAGTCAATCCACTCATACTTTACAAGGTTTTAGTGATGCAGATTGAGCTGGTGACAATGATGATAGACGAAGTGTGTAGGCATACTGTATTTTTCATGGTGCCAATTTAATTAGCTGGAGTTGCAAATAATAGCAAACAGTGGCACGCAACAACACTGAATTAGAATATAAGTCTCTAGCCAACACCGCAACAGAATTACAGTGACTCCAATCGCTATTGAAAGAACTCAAGATGCCTCTCCAACGCTGTCCAACTCGTTGGTGCGATAATATTGGAGCCACTTATCTCTCCTCCAATCCAGTGTTTCACGCTTGTACGAAACACATTGAAATTGACTTTCATTTCGTACGAGATCAAGTTGTGTAGCATACACTTCAAGTTTCTTTTTTGTCTACGCGTGATCAACTCGCGGATTTATTGACTAAACCTTTGGCTACAGCACGATTTAATCTTTTAAGAGCCACCTTCATGTGCAGGAGCTGCCCATTTAGTTGAGGGGGCGTATTGAATCAGGTCCCGATCATCGCGTAGAAGACCAACTCAAATATTCTGTAGCAACTAAAAGAGAAGACCAAGTCAAATATTCTGCAGCAACTAAAAATCGGCCAAACCTCAAGCAGCGGAGAAGACATAGCAAAAATCCTGGACCTTGATCTTCGTTTCTGTTACATGGCTTTGTAGAGAGATTTTAAATTTTGAATATCACTTCTAATGGAGCCTGTTACTCACAGCTATAGTATATATTCATACACTCTGTACACAGTTCAAACAAAGAAAATAAGAAATTCTTCCAGCCTATATGTGTGTTAAATCCTACAATATGCATCATCTCATGGCTGTGCATACGATTCACATTCACTATCCAGTAACAGAATTGCTCTTGCTGTACCAAATTTAGAAGTTGTTTGGGATAATCAAACGGTACGGTACCCTCGAACCGCTAGCCATAAAAACGAGATGATCATTTAATTGAAACGGAAATATTGATGATGTTCGGATAATTATCCTGAAATGGGTAGTTTTAGTTCTCAGCGTGACACATACATACATGACATAAAGATTTTGAAACCTTCTAACCCCAAAATGCGTCAATAAAACAGCAGCATTATGGCATCTATCTATTTATGACACATTATTTATTTTCGTCATGTTAAATAACTATAAATTTATTTATTTATTTATTTTTATATGGAAAGAAACGAAAGTTACCATGTACTCGATAAAAATTTCAAAAGTTTGGAACACTTCATGTATCTTCTATTGATCTCTATAATTCTTTGACATTCTTTATTTTAATAAGTGAAGAAGGATGTTATATATGTTAAGACCATAAAAATATTACCTATTTAGGAGTTTATAAATTTTTACCTGTGCTTGAATGGTACGTACCGCACGGAAATGGAAAACATTTGTTAATGCTAATTACCAGTACGTGATACTAATTCCTCAAAAAACACTTCAAATAATCTTCTCCTGCGTACAGCTGAAAGCCTTGCATGCATGCCTGTTATGAACTGATAAAACTGATCTCATTTGTCTCTTCCAATTCTCACTTCTATGTCAAACATTTGCAGTAGTACTTTTCCAGCCCAACTCAACTTTCTGAATCCGATGCTAAGCATGCAGGACCCAAGAATAATTGTGTTGTGTACTCACACCGAGACTGTAGAGGCTCCATGGCGCCGAGCACCTCCTGGTCTCTCTCTCATCTCTATGCTTCCTCAATCCTGCTCCGCCACCACAACCGCCATGCTCTTCGTCCTCGCCAATAGACATCTCTCTCTCTCTCTCTCTCATCTCTCTGTTTTGTGCTGCAAGAGTGCGTAATAAAGAAGATTATTGTGTGTCTTTGTTGTCTGTGTTGGTGGCTTAGAGTTGTGAGGTGCTTTGTGATGGAGGTAATTAAAACTGGATTGCTACTTTAATGGATCTGGGTTATGAACATGAAGTTAGGATTTTGTTTCAATTTTTGTGTGACTGATGTTGGTGCTCTACTGGCATCTATAGGATTTTGTTTGCTTATGGATTTCTTTAGGTTTGAGTAGGATTTTATGTTGCAATTGTCCTATTAAGTTTTTCTTTTGTTTAGCGTATTGGGTTTGGAAAACATGCATATTGCCGTAGAATATAATGTGGGTTTGGTTCCAATTCTGGGAACATCTTTCTCTATGTTTTAGGAGAATATATTATGTAACGCCCCTTATCCAGAAGGGGTTGGAAAATTACTACCTGTCACTTACAAACATGTCTCCCCAAGCATCTAAAAACTCCAAAGATTTCATAAATAGTACACAATCTCATATTTTCCAAATAACCATAATACAAACTCCATAAGTCATAATTACAAAATAAAATAAACCAAGAGGGGGTCCACAATCTCCAATAATCTCAACATAATTAAACGATACATCTTAAAGTCTCAATAAATCCAAATAACATAAAGTACTTCAAATACTCAAGCTAAACCCTTCTACTAACAATGGTACCCTTAGGTACATGACCTTCTATCCATATCTAGATAAGCTCCAATTTCTATTCCTGACCCCCAGCTGGGTCATCAATATCATCTAAAAAATATTGAAGATAAGGGAGGAGTTATCGATAACTCAGTAAGCAGAAAATATATACTAGTATGTAAACATGAGCCATTATTAGAAAGTTTGGCATGTAGAAACAAACATTTCATTTTCATATGCACATCTCAAAATGTATTATCAGAAAAATCAGAGCGACTTTTCAATCTTTTCATATTCAAAAACCATTTTCATATTCAAAACGCTTTGGTATAACATAACTGAACATCTTCATCTTATCATATCATATCGTATCATGTCATATCATATACCATGTTTAACCCCCGTGGTAGGATTGTGCTATCCTCGATAGCCAAATCAGGCAGTATCATATTGTGAAACTTTCCATTTTTCAATTTCGGAGCCTTGAGTGTGCACACAGGAAAGAACACATAAAAGACTACTTTGTTTCCAAAGTGGGTGCATTCATATCATATCATGTTGGTATCAACCATATCACGTGAACCAATATCATCATATCAGAACCATATTCAGAATCATAATCAAAACAGATAAGTATGCCAAAGGTTTTCATATCCATATCATATCAAACCACGTGCTGAATACATTCATATAATTTTCAGATGATCAATAACAGATCCAAAATATTTCATATCACATGTATAAAAACCTCAATTTTTATGTTCGCTCTTTTGCACATTTAAGAAACATGTCAAATATTGTTCATGTCTACACTATTCATGTCAAAAATATTTCTTTTATCTTTCATACATATTTCATGAGTGAATGCAAATATATACTGAGGTTTTTTTTCACCTTTTGTTTTTAAGACAACATGCACATTTTTACAAACTAATCTTAGTTCATTTCTTTTTATGCAAATCTAGCATAAGAATCCCGCTTACTTGGACTTCTTAACTTTTCAAAAAAAATTTCAAAAATGCCGAACAAATATTAATCTTCACCTATAACATAATCATGTAATTTTCATAAATTTCCAATCGAACACGTATTTCAATATTTAAGCCTAAGATACTAAAATAACTTATTTTAATTCCTCAGAAACCTAAATTCATGAAATCCTAAAATGTTAATACTTCCCAAATTCCAACTAAACCTCTGACTAAAGTATTAAACTCTAACTTATTTACTATTGAAAATCAAACTATCAGATTTAATACTACATAACATAATTATACCAAAATTTCTTTTATTTTTTTTAAAGTTATACTTGAAAATTATTTAACAAACTAGATCATAATAAAATTACAACATTATCACTTACTTTTGAAATAAGCTTTACTTAAAATAAATTTAGTTTACCAAAATCATTTATGTAACCATGGAAAACTTAGAGTTTACAAATACATATTAAAGGTTTAAAGCACAATAATGCAACTTGTAACTCAAAGGTAATAATATAATTTTATTTATTTATTAGACCGACTATGCAATAACTTTTGTAATACTTCATCATTTGAAAACATGTTCAAAGGGCATAACGGTAATAACTCCTATTCTATTAGGTTACAGACTTACCTATATATATATATTATGTATATATACAACTCTATAAGTCAGAAACATGAAAAACAAAAGAAGTGAAGTGTAGCGGCATGAACTTACGACTAAAATCGAGAATATGCATGGAGGGGCAAGGCGCGACGGGCTGGGCTAGAGGAACTATGGTGGCGCAACTGGAGTGCAGAGGAGGGCGTGCGGCGGCGAGGCTACCTACGCTAGGCGGCGTGAGCAAGAGAGGTAGAGAGAGCACGGATAGTGAGAGATGAGAGAGAGAATGTAGAACCCAAGCCCAGACTAGTTCTCACCAAAGGAGCATTACGACGTCGTTTTCAGGTAAGGGCTTTAAGGCTTTGTCTTTCTTTCTTCTTCTTCTTTTTTTTTTCCCCTCCAACGGTTTCTTCCTCTCTCCCTCTCTGATTTTCAGTTTTGCTTGTTCTGAATCTCACTCTCACATTTTCATCAACTTCTCAACCGCATTTCTTTTTCTTCACTTTCAGAAGTTTCACTCTCATCAGACTCTCTCCCTCTCCCTCACATTAGTTTCTCACCCTCACCTCCAAAGCCCACGATCCCAAACCATAAGGCAACGCCACTGCCGCGAACCACCTAGCACTGAAGCCTAGCCTCCTGCCAACCAGTCGCCTCTCAACATCCCACTAGACCACCGCTGGAAGCCACCAGTCGTGCCTGGCTGCAGCAAGATGGGACATCCCCACAGCCCATCGCCTTCGTGTCCTCAAACGAAAACCACCCCATGGACTTGCACACCCAGCCACTGCCTTGTACATACCACCACCTTGCAAGCCACCCACGTTCTCTCGGTTCAAGCCACCACTTCATGAAGGGAGCTCCACATTGTCGCCACCCTTCACGTTGAAACCAAGCCACCATTGCACGCTAAGAGGCCTCTATTTTCACATGCCAAAAATAGAGTATGCTTTCCTTCAAACTTCGCCTCCATGCAAGCCGCCTAGTCACTTGCCGTCCTTGCACCGTAGCCCAGCCGTGAATCCACAAGTGGAGCCACCGTAGATCACTAAGCAAGATTCCATGGTCGGACTGCAGCCCCCGTTGCATGGTCCGTAACTCCCTCTTCCTCTTTCTCTCGGTGTCCAGACTTTATCGCACGGTTTGTATTTCTCATGTATTTCGTTTGCATTTTCGTTAGTATTCCATTTCTAGTTTTTCGTCCCTACCTACAGATTTGTTGAATAGTATAAATAAGCCATTTTTAAAACTTTATCGTATAGCATTTGTAAGCATAGTAAAGAAATTGTTTTAAATATATTTATATTACTACATCTAGTTTTTAAGTCAGTATGCTTTCTTGCCATTTGATGTTTATTTTGATATTGAGTTTGATTTATTTGAGATGTTTCATGTGGGTAATGCTTAGCGTGAAATCATAATTTCATATAGATAGTATTTAAAGATCTAAAATTTTAGTTATATAGTAATAATAGTTATAACTATTTTTCAGTAGTAAATAATAAGATCTTAGCATTTTATTCAAAATGCTTTAAAATCGATTTAAGTATATTTTACTAAATGAGTTTTTCATTGTTTATATTATTTGGATTCGAATATTTTATGAATTAATATTGTTTAAGAAATTTATGACTTCCTACTAGATTATATGTTGGCAGTATTAAATTAGTGTTCTAATAATAGTTTATAGAGATATGAGTTTTTATTATGATTATGCTAATTTTCGAAATGAGTTTTAAGTTGTTTTGCCATATTTGATAAAATTATATTATAATAAGTTAAGATTATTTTTTAATGATAATATATCTATTAGATTTTAGATAACTATACAGTTATCAAAGCCATTTCCGTAGTATGAATTTAAGTAGATGGAGAGTTTTAGCAGTTCTTTTAGAAGTTTAGTAACGTTTAGTATTCCGTATAGGTGACGATTGATATTCATTTGGCACGATTGTGGAAAGATTAAAAAAAACTAAAAAGTCTAGGTAAGTGAGGTTCCTATGCTAGGCTTTATACGAGTTATTGAGACTAAGGTTGACTTTCTGAAAACTTTGCATATTTTGTGATGAAATGAGAACTTGAGAAAAACCAACCTCGGTTGCTTATTTGCATTACTCATGAAATCTGTACGAAAAATGAAAAATATTTTCTGACATGCATTGTGTAGATATGAGCTAAATTTTGTCATGTTGTCTTTAAAATTTGAAAAAGGAGTGATATTGAGAATCTGAAAAATTGTGCATTGATTTAGAAGGATGCTCCGACTTTTATTTTTCAGTAAGTGAGAATGATCTGGTTATGTTTTGGTACTCTGTTTTGTTTTGATATGGCATCTGAAAACCTTTGGTACATTGTACTGATGTTGTATCTGACTCTGCTCTGCCTCTGCTCTGCTCTGCTCTGTTTGAGTTGGTATCAACTTCTCTGTCTCTGAGTGCACCCACTTTGGAAACAAAGTGGTTTTTATGTGGTCTTTCCTGTGTGCACACTCGGGGCTCCGAGAGTAATAAGGAAAAGATTCCACCTGCATCTCTGTCCGGTTTGGCTATCGGGGTTAGCACAATCCTACCACGAGGGTGAAACATGGTCTCTGCTATGTGAGATGCTCTGTTTTGATGTGATGATTATGCTCAGGTTATGTAATGCCAATGTACTCTGGGTTTTATATGTCTTAAAACCATCGCTCTGTTACGTTTCAAAACATGTATAGTTCTATATGATAACTCTGGAAAATATTTTGTTTTATATACTGTACTCTGTAAATCCTCATGTTTGCACGTTAGTATATGTCCTCTGCTTATTGAGTTGTTGATAACTCACCCCTTATCTCCACAACATTTGTGAAATATTTTGGATACTTCAACGAAGGTTCAAGAATAGGAAGTATGGGTAAGGCTTTGTGAGCATAGTCTATTAAATACAAAGAGGGTACTTGTTATTGGAGGATTTTTATTGAATAGTTTTGTTTTGCGTTGTTGACTTAATACTTCGGGAAGTTGTCATTTATTCTGAGACTTCGTCGTATTCTTAGTTATTTATTTTGGAGTAGATGGTTTAAAGTAATGAGGTCTATGAGTAATTGAGGAATTTGAGTTTATATTTGTGCAGTGAGATATGATTTTAAGTGTTAAGAAGTAACTCTCCGACCCATTCGTGACCAGGGCATTACAATTGTGATACCTCATATGATATAGATAAGAGTAGGTGGTGTATAAGATCTCACATTGCTTGTGAATGAGAAGTTCTTGCTCTTTATAAGGTTCCAATGAGGCTCCAATTGTACATTGACTAGTCCTTTCGGAGTATAGGCCATGTGGTTTGGGCCTTCCATTGGGGCGTTACTAATGGTATCAGAGCCTACCCAACCAGAAATGTGGGACTTGAGCCATGCCACCTACAATGGACAGGCCCAACGAGGACGTCGAGAATTTAAAGAGGGTAGATTGTGATACCCCATATGATAAGGATAAGGGTAGGTGGTGAATGAGATCCCACATTACTTGGGAAGGAAAAGTTCTTTCTCTTTATAAGGTTCCAATGGGGCTCCAATTGTATCATTGACTAGTCCTTTTGGAGTATAGGCTATGTGGTTTGGGTCTTCAATTGGTGCGTTACAGAGAGAGCAACCGTGAGGAGACGAATACTGAGGAGAGTCTGTGGGCTCACCGATCGGCACAAGGTGACAGGGAGATCAGTAGGTGCTTAGTTTTACAGTGCTTTTCGGTGTGAAAGGTGGTGGTTTTGCAATGGCTTACGGTGGAGATCAATAGGTGCTCTGTTCTTTTGTGCTGGAAACATAGGCTTCCGTGATGAGGGGTGGCTCTTTGTTTCGTGTGGCTGAGTAGCGGCTAAGCAAATGTGTTATGGCGCAAATGTTGGATGTGGGTGAGCCGAGGCAGGTGGCACCGAGGAGTTGGGGTGGCTGCAAGTATGGCTCTGCTGCGGGTGTCTAAAATAGAGGAGTTTGAGGCTTGCAACGGAGGCTACGGGGGCGTTGGGTGGCAGCTTCATGTGGCTGGGCACGGTGGTGAGGCCTGGACTGAGGTTTACAATGGAGGGTGGATGCTTAGAAGAGTTTGGATGGCTGAGGGCGTGAAGAGAGGGCAGTGGCACTGAATCTAGGGTTGAGAATGCTTAACATATATATAAGCTATAAGTAGTAAACATATCAAACCTAAAGAAAAGGGAAGGAGGGACATGCATGAAAATGGAAAAATAGCATGAACCTGTGCGACGTGGATTCTGGAAACGCTTCCACGGGCCTGGGCCTGGGCCTGGCAACGAGCTGGGTCTTACATATTATGCTGCGAGGTGATTTGAAGTCAGTTAATGATGTGTTGAATTTCCCAATAGTTTTGGATGCTTAGCTTTTGACCATTACATTCTAGGGGACATTTATTCTTTTTTGGATTTTGATATGCTGGAGAAGTAGTGACTTGAATGGTTCTCTTGGCTCGTTTCCACCACTAAAGGATTTAACAAAGTTGAAAACACTGTGAGTTACTAATTCAGTGACATGATTTTCTACTATAATGGGATCCTTATGGCTACTTAGTCTTATATACCTATTTAATCCAAACAATATTTCCATGATTTTCTTTATTTATCAGAATGGTTGTGCATCCATAGTTATTCATATTATATCTTAATCATATATCATTAATGTTTTTAATTGCTTAAAAATATCAATGGAATTCTTTTCTTATAGTAAAAAGCTGATCATGAGCGTTCCAAAATGGTATTGAGGCATTCTGGCTTTTGTTTATAGGTAACAATTAGTGAAGCCATACTATATGTTTCTGCTCACTTATCATGTAATTTTATATCTTTGCTTTTCCCCTTCACCTGGTTTGTGGAAATCTGTGGTGTGTGCATGTGTGTCATTTGGCTTATATGGCTGATTGAGGTGCTCTATCTATTTTATTTTGTGTGTAGCTAATTCCAGAACTCCGTAGGAACACCAATAATCCACCAAAACCTTAGTTTTCTTGCACCCAAAGTAGAACTATAGCCAACATCCGCTTAGCTTTACACTGCACCACTAAGAGTAGGTTCCCTTTCTTTCCCTTAAGTTTCCCTCTTGTTATGTGTAAGCTTCGACCTTTCCTCTTCAAGTATATATAATTTTTTTGTTTTATGCATTTATTTAGTGTAAAATTATCTTAGAAAACATTTTCGGAATTTTTCAGTGTTGTGCTAAATTTGGAGATTTTACTTGGATTCATGTAAATTTGTGGATTGGAAATGTGGCATGGTGCAGGTTTTAGGAAGTTATTGGCTGAGAGTTCAGCTGTTTCCAGTTTTAATTTGGATTGTTTTAGGAAAGGCGGTGGACGAGATGTGATACTTTTTAGGAGAGTGAGTCTTTGCCTATAATTTTTTTTTGAATTAAAGGTTTTGAACAGGAAAGAAAAAACATATTTTTGAATGTTTTCTGCAGTTGAATTTTATACAATGTAATGGACTAAGCTCAGTAGTAGGATATCAGCAAACCATGGTCTTATGCTATATATATATATATATATATATATATATATATATATATATATATATATATATATATATATTTGTTTTAAATTGCTTGGCAGCTTCTGTTGGCTATTAAACTAGTACCTAGTATTGTTGAGGTATGAAATGCCCAAATCTGTATGGCTTGTATCACTTTTCCCTTGATGGCATTGAGCAGCTAATAGCTTGTCAAGCGTGCAGCTGGAACAAAAGCTTGCTTACTGGGGAAACCTGTAACCTACAAACATGTCAAATAAGACAACTTTCTAGAGGTAAGACTTCCATTCTTGGAAACTTGGGGTTTGGTAATATCTTATTTCTTACTTAGGTTAGGTTTGAGGGTGGGTGTGAATGCGTTGGGATCGCCCATCTTAGGGTACTTAGAAATTTGTATCTTTTTGTGTTAGTTTATAAATATCAAACCTCAAAAGATTCAGCTATTTTTCTTTGATAGAAAAAAAATTATATCTTTTTGTGTTAGACTTATAATTAGTCTTTTAGTAGATGCTGAATAATAAAAAAAATACTCCTGAGCTTACCAAGCAAAACGTTCTGCTTCTCTTTGTTATGACAAGTTTGGATGAGATGTCTGATCTTGGCACTTGATAATTGAGATTCTTACATGCTATATACTGATGATACTTGGATATATATATATATATATATATATATATGGTAACCTTATATGTGATGCTAGATATATAACTATAGTAACCTTGTATGTGATGCTACGCTGCCTTTCTCTTGCTTTCCACTGATATCTATGTAGTGACCTTGTATGTGATGCTACACTCTGTATTTCCATAATGGGTTTGGAAACAGGAGGATTTTTTCTTTGACCATTTGACTTGCATTTTCTGCCCCTAACATCACCAAAAAGTATGAATAGCATTGTTGGAAGATTTATCGATAACATGAGCCTCTTTTTGACATTATTTAATGTGCTGGAAGGTCTTCAATCAACCCTCTTTAAATATTTCCTCAGCCTATTTGATGCATAAAAATATCATAGTCTGCACGTGAGCAAGGACTTTAGTCATCCTTTTCCAAGGTTTCAATACCTTTGGGAGTTTGTCATTGTTTCTCCAAAATGGTTATAAGATGGAATTGGATTGAGGCGATTGTTACCACTGAGAGATATCTGACATTCAATAGATAGGCATACCCTTTGTAATGTAATTTATTTATGAGATGAGTGAGTACCATTGGACTTTCATTTCTTCCCTTTGGCTTTATAGAGATGATGTCTATTAAAATGTGGCCTGAATTGTTTTTGAATGTCTTTGTCATTTCAGTATCAGCTGCAATGTCTTAATCCAATTATTATTTGGCAGCACTTATTTGCATCTTTTCTGTCCCGTGATGGATGGTTGAATCATTGTAAAGGTGCCAAAGGAGCTACAGAACAGCAGGTGTTGAATGATAACTTTGTTTATTATGATGACTAATGTCAGTTTGTGAAGTTCCTTTTGGTTTGATATGGAAATGTATTTTTTTATCCTTTCAAAAAGCTTTATTAGAAACTACATACGTTGTGCTTCTCAGCTTCTTTTCCAGTCGTGGACGCCTCTATGAGTACTCGAACACAAGTAAAAAATTAATTTCCTCTTTATTTTTAGTTTTGGTTGCTCAACATATTACTGATGATCTGCTAGTATGGTGTGCAATCTATATATAGATTTCTTGTTCAACTTCTTTACTTAGCTAAGACATTATTGGTGTGCAATCTATCATTGCTACCCCAGAAGATTACGGTGGATCTATATATCTTGTTAGCTTTACTCATATATATTGTCCATATATATATAAAGATTTTAATAGCGCTAGATTTAGTTATTTCAATGATTATTATATATCCTACAAGGGGAATACAACAAACCCTTGCTACTGCATGTGTGTCGTTATTTTAAGTATTATATTTTGTTATGTATTCTGTTTTAGTGCAATTTTTTTTTATATTTTTTGAAAAACCTTTTCCGACGAGTAAAATTCACCAAAAATATTTTGTTCGTCCAGTAAAATATTTGTGGCGATTAGTGATCGCCGCAAAATATGTTTTTCAGCAATTTTACCTCGCCGGTAATGACTTCAAGTAGAACAATATTTGCGGCGAACTTGATAGTATTTGTGACGCTACCGTGCCGCTACAATATGTTTTTCCCAACGATTTTGATGGAATCCGAATGCAATATTGCTGCGATTTTAACCACTTGTTGCGACGAAAAGTGCCGCTGCAAAAGGGCCATTTTCTTGTATTGAACTGAGCATCATGGCTACTATCAACATAGGTTTGAACGTGGAGGATTGCAGGGCATTAACGACGTAAGCGAGAAAGAATGCAATACACCAACCACACACATCACTGACCATGGAAGTTGAGGAAGCCATGCGGCCAATTTTTGAGTTGAGGATGTTGAGCTCATTAAGCAAGGTGGTGGTGACAATGAAAGAAGTTACGGAATTCATGGCCACCATGACTAAAACGTTAGGTCCTACTTCCTGCTTAAAAGGTGTAATAAGTTGTATCAGAATATTTACGCTCGAATGGGGAACTCCTGACGTGAAACCTCGTCCGTCAGAAACAAAGAAAAACTTTAGTATGAGAATATTTACGCTCAAGCTGAACCAGTTTGTTACGAGATCTAAAGCTACATAAGTTCCCATCTAAACGCCTAAACCCATGAAGAGAAAGGAATTCCTGAGCGGAGATCAGGATAATCATCACCGATGGGCTCTAGTACTCGCTGCCACAAAACACAGAAGGCCATCAAAATATGTCATGCATTGGGCACCAGTTGGGCTGGAACAAGACCCAAGACGTCACGGACAGGCAGCTCGAAGGGCAGGCGAAGCCCCATTGAAAACATAGCCAAGTAAAGGACAATAAAAACAACCATACCTCTAATGTCCACCACTCCCTTCCACTGGCCAGGCAATGACAACCCTACCGAGTTGGGGATGTTGAAATGATCCCTCGCACCATCCAGTTTGTGACGCGAGAGAGAGAGAGAGAGAGAGGAAACCCAGCAGCGACCCTCGAAAATAGAACAAGAAACACCCCCTTCAATGTTAGGGTTAGCAGTGGCATCGTCACTGGGGGCAGAAGGCTCGCGGGGTTGCAAAGGACCACCACCTCGAGAAGAGCCTACAACTTGGTTTTTGTTGGAAGCCAAGAAAACATGAATACGGAATAGTGCGACAGAAGGAGAAGAAGCAGAAAATTAGAGAGCGCAAAAGCACGGAGGCAAGGGAAACCAAGAAACGTGAGCAAGAAGACAGGAAGAAAATAAAAAAAAGCAACGCTTTGCAATAAATATTGATGACAGTTGATAAGAGGGAAGACATATCGACTTCTAACAGGCATCGTGGGGGAATCACGAAGCAAAACCCCAAACGTCGCCCCAAAAACTCTCTGCGCATGGTTAAGGACTCGCAGGGTAGTCAAAAGGGGCATTGGGCCCAAATGACAAAGCCTAGCTCCTCATGGACAGAAATAATCACAAAGCCCAGTGCCCCGTGGCTTTAAAAGCCTTGTTGTATGACACAGTAAGGGTTCGTGGGTTAACTAGAAAGGAACAAAGTCATTCAACTGAGGGAACCTAAAGGCACCTGACGTAAAAGTCTCATTGCACAATATGCAATGAGACTTCGTGCTACAAAAAAACCAAGCATTAATGGCGTTCGATAAGCGCCAGCACTTGTCCAAGAAAACACTGCTACTTAATTAACAGCGATTTTTTGCCGGCATAACCATCCGTCGGTAGTGGGTGGTCGCTATTTTCACATAATGACATTTTTTAAAATGCTGATACTTGAAAATCTCATTCGCGGCGTTTATATACAATTTAGCAACATTTCTTGAAACATCGCCAGCTTTCCTAAATTAACGGCTTTTATCAAAATGCCACCATTAGTTCGCTGTCATCTCATTGCATAAAATAGCGGCGTTACAATAAATGCCACTGTTAGTAAATTGTCAGCGTATCATATAAATTGGTAGCATTTATTTAAATGCCACCAATAATACGTTGGCGACACATTGAATATATTAACGACAGTTATCTAAACGCCGCCACTAATTAAAATAGCGACGTTTATGTGGCCTTATCATAAACGCTACTGCTATTACATTGCCACATCATATAAATTGGTGGCATTTATTTAAATGTCACTAATAGTACGTTGGCAACATATTAAATAAATTAACAACATTTATCAAAACACTGCCACAAGTATGTTGCCACCACATTGCATACATTAATGGCGTAATGTAAAATCCACCCCTAGTTTGTTGCTGGCACATTTTTTAAATTATCGACATTAATATAAACGCCGCTACGAATATGTTGCCGACACATTGTATTAATTAACGACGTTTAGAACGCACCAATAATATGATATACCACAATAAAAAAAATATAATATAAAAATTAATAATAAATATGATATAATGGGCCATTATTCATATAATAATAAAAAAATTCAAATCAAATCACATGAAAGTTCTTCTTCATGGATAATTCTTCTTTTTCTTCGCATTGTGTTTGTCATTAGCTTTAGGACCATTTCATTCATGGGTAGTTCTTCTTCTTCATATTTATCCAATACTTCTTTGAAATTGTTATGCAATCGTTGAGACTGGAAAAGATCAGAAAAGTCATACGATAACATAGAGTTCACCAAATGATCAAACTTAATTGTTCCCTGCTTTATGTCAGGTATTAACTATAGACTTAGAATAAACTAATAAGAGAAGCGCAATATGATGGCGAAGTAGCTAAAGACAAAAAGAAAGAAAAAGGAAGTGACATAGATCAACAGATCACACTGGAGTTGCTGAATTATGCATATAATGGCAAAATTATTGACAATAAGGATCACACAAACTATATACCATGTCCACACGTGCACTAAAATCGAGTATTTCCAGAATATGCAAGTACTTGGTCCAATTGATCTTTTCTGCAAAGAGATTTCCTCATAGGCCATTAAGGGGCTGGCTACTAGATAAGCACATAATTAGAGTACTGTACTTCGTGGCAAACATAGGCCAGGTGGATAATGGTTTACATAGGCCAGAATAATGATTTATATAGGCAAAATGAATTCTTGTTGTCATGCTAGCTATAAGAAAATTGCTTATTTACGACCAGTTAATTCTAGCAAAATGACTATTTTTATTGTAAATAGTCTTTTGGTTGCAATAAATTAGTCACAAAAATCCATTTTTCTTGTAGTAGCTTAAGTAACATTTGCTTCAAACCTAATAAATGATCAACTATATTCAAATAGGTCTTTAAAAAAAATAAACTACTGCCCGAACTGTTCACAAGCAAGAAAGTCTAATCCAGAATCTTGAGAGAAAAGATCATTTGAGGTATTTTTGTTTCATTTGATGGATCGATCTATAACAACAAAACGATTAAACAAGTCAACGACCAACACAACCAAATAATATCTGAACCAAAATTTAAGTATAAGAATAGCGAGATCTGATCTAATCACTAAAAGACTAAAAGTAACTTCTGTTCCATTTCCGTGATCTGATCTATCAACAAAAGTTTTAACTTTTTATATTTCAAGTTTCAACTACCCCAAGCGAAATGCAATGTCGAGCAGAAAAACACCCAAAGAACTCATGAATCAAAATTATAAACTTAATACCTCGAAACGCCTGGGAGGTAGGTGCTAGGAGGCAGGCGGTGGCGTTTGGGAGGCGGCACAGTGGCCTACGATGGCAGATCTGGCCACGAGGTGGAGGAGAAGCCGTGGGAGAGTGAGGGAGCGTGTGGGGGCTAGGGGGCTCGGCTGGGCATGGGGAGGCTAGGGGGAGGTCATGGGTGGTCAGGGGAGGCTCGTGGTGGCGGTTGGAGGCCGTGGGTGGCAGAGCTTGGCCGTGGGTCTTGGAGGACTCGTGTGAGAAGAGCTACGTGCGTGGGGCTAGGGAAGAGCTACGAGTGGCTGGGTTCCATGGAAGTGGTCGATGGCGAGGTTGGTGGCTGCTGGAGATGACTGCTGCGGTGGCGTTGGGTTGTGGTGAGAAAGAGTGCGTGTGAGAGGAGCTTGGTTTCGGGAAGGAGAGGGGGAGAAGGGGGCTGCGCCGTAGGGCCTGGGTCCGGTCAGAGGGTGCTCGGCTGAGCTGCCGTGGTGGTCGGTAGCCAGAGGTGGAGCACGGCGAGGCAAGGCTGGGCTGAGAGAGGGAGACCAAATGGGGGAGGGGCTGTCGCACGGGCTGAAGGGAGAGGGAGGAGAGAGGAAAAGTGGCAAAAGTGAGGGAAAAAGAGAGGGAGTTATCCAAACCCTTTATCTTGGGTATTAAATGATTTATCGATGAGTTTTAAATATTGATTTGAAAATATATAAACACTAACTTAAACATTAAGATGAATGAAGATAGATTATAATTTAAACTAAATTTTAGCTTATAAAATATAATCTTTCATAATTAGATGAATTATCTTAAATGAAGAAGTTTTACTCATACTTTTAAGAGAATAAAACCATCTAATTAATTAGAATTTTCAACATAATTTCAATTTCATAATATTTTAAATAACTTAAATTATTTAGATAAAATAATTTTCCACAATTATAATATTTTTGGAGTTCTTAAAAAATATTACAATTGTCTTTCTTAAAATCAAGCTCGGTTCAATAACACTAAAAATACCTCATATAAATATTTCTAAGATATTTAAAATACTCGAAGGCTTTAAAACACTAGGCATACTTTAAAAATCAATTGCTAACATTATAAACATGCCTTCGAGATTTGGCATGAAGGAAGAGACTCGCGATTGCTAGAGATAAGGAGCGGGATGTTACATCATTTTCTCTTTATAGTGATATTACTATGGGGTGTGTGTGTGTGTATATATATATATATATATATATATATATATATATATTATAGTGATACCACTATAATATTATATCACTATAGTATCATCTAGTGATATAGCATTAGTATAATTACTAATTCTGTAATGATTTATATAGCATTAGTATCATATAGTATAATCATCTATGGGATGGGTATGTAATGATCTACTCGTGATCCATCCTTAGGCTGAGCATCTCTTGTAGTCGATGTCTCCGCTACACGACGTATCCCTAGAAGCTTGGCAATGACATTCGTCGAGACCTCTAACTGAACACCGTGTACAATCACGGTGTGACAAGATGCATCCTGAGGCATATAGTACATGCCCATATAAAACTCTCGAACCATTGAGAGGTATATGTTACCCGTCAATGTGCAAATACCCATCCAACCTCTAGTAATGAACACGTTTTGAACGCTCTTTTGCTCCCATATGAGTTTGTGGAACTGGTTGATCATGACTTCTCATTCGGACATCATTGTTCAAGCCTCTATTCGAGACGTGTCCTGGCTTGTTCCTTCCCTCCCCCTTTTAGAGTCGTCAAAAGATGAGCCATATCCTAAAAGAAAGAAAAAAATTTGAACAATATTAGTACTATAATGCATATTATGTACTATAATCTAAATTATTTCTGGAACAAGTTCGAACGTAAATTATCACGTCGTTAAGCTAATACGTGTGAATGTTTTCATTTTTATGCTCGCACGTTAATTTGCTCTAGAATAAGCATTCCAATGTAAGATGAGTTACGTTCGAACGTGATGGCTAAAATACACGTTCAAATTAAACCAAATATATGTTCGCACTATATTAATAAAATAAACAGAAAATTATTACATTCGAACATACAAAAAAAATATGTTCGCATGTGAGAAAGCTCTTGAACTTATTTATTAATACGAATGTACATAACTATTAGTTTGAATGTTTCTGACCTTTCTGGCAACTGAAAGGTTTTACATTCTAACGAGTTCCAAATAACATTCACACGTAATACTAACATTCGCACGTATGTGCCGCTCGAGAATATTAAAGATCATACCTGCGAACGTTATAAACATACGTTCGAATGTAAAATATACATTCGCACACACTCTCCATACGCTCGCACGTACTGTAGAACATTCGCACGTTATTTAATTAACGTGGACATTTATGTCGTCTTCCTCATTTGAAATGTACAACGTTCGAACGTGAAAAACTAACGTTCGAATGTGACGAGACAGAAATGGCTGAGTCGACTTAGTCATTCCCTAATACCTCAAACACAATGAAAGTGGCCAAAAGCCACCGTAGAAATGAAGTATACACTTCAAAAAAACTTTTTACGATGGCCGTTTGGCCATTGGCAACCCGTGGTGGCTGGAAAATCAAGATGAAAGTCCAGCCACCATTGAGTTTTCTGAACCTTCGAAACCTCCATTAAACATAAAAAAAAATCTACCCAAACACACTCGAACGGCCAAAAAAATGTTCGAACAATATGTCTGTTCGAACAGGTACTTTATGGTCGGTCGATCGATACCAATCTATTCGACCAAATACACATGAAGAAATGTTCAAACAAACAAATTGATGATCGAACATAAATTAAGGTGTTCGAACGTGTTTGGGACGGAAAGAGTGACTTGCCTGTTCGAACGTGTTCGAACGGGACGCAACGTTTTTTTACCGTTCGAACTCTAACGTTTTAGGTTTGAATGATTGTGTCCGATGTATATATATTCGAACGTTTGATTATCGTTCGAATGGTTAGTATTTTCATGGAGATCAATACTCCTTTAAAACCAAATAGATATTTATATTTCAAAAATACAATACAAATTGTTCAATATAAATAAAACTAATCTAATAAGTCAAAACTAAATAACTAAAATAGTAACAATACTAATAATGTTATTAGTACATAATTGTTCAATATGCAAAACACAAAAATCAATTGCTTGGAGGGCTGAATTGTTGCATAAGCATTTGCATTTGGAGTTGCATCTCTCTTTGTTGATCTTGCGTTTGGAGTTACATCTCTCTTTATTGATCTTTTTGTTGTTTTATGTGCATCTTCATGTCTGCTTATTTCGTCAATTGAGCCTTTAACTCATACTGTTTTACAGTCAATTCTTAGATCCTAAAATTTGCATTCTCTAACGCAATGACAGTAGTAATGACAGTAGTACTTGAGGTTGATGAAATTGTTGTAGTACTGTCAATTAAAATCTTCGGTTGAAGTATTGGTTCTTGTAGCACTACCCGTCAAGATAATGTCAATCCACTAAAAGCTAGCTTACTTTTGTGGTGATCCTCATGTCCCAGTTTCGTAATTAACAAAATCTCTAAGTTTATACCCCATTGCTCTGCATGGAAGGACCGCATGCAATTCTATGTCTGTAGATGAGATCGATAATTGGAGAAGAGAAGCTAGCTTTTGGACAGCAAAGATGGTGCTTGCGTAGTGGTCTAATACACGTACATTTCTTAATTTAAAATGAAATTTATTTTGAATCTAAGAACTAGAATATAAATTCACAAAATATGATGTTTGATGCCTCGATATATATTTGGAATTGATAATAATAGGTCACTAAACAATCCGTGTGGCTTCCTTCATTTTCAACCAAAATGAGTAATTATAAGTTTTAAGAGCTACGAGCAGAATTTTTGAAAACAAAAAATGAATCTATTAAAAAAGAGATTTTCTTTTTTTAAAATGGATCTCATTACTTTTCTAACCTGCATGACTAGGATATTGCCCGTCGTCGACGTTGTTGCTGCTGCACCACCAAAACGGATGTCCTGGTGTTGTTTTCTGTGGAGGCAAGAAGATCTCCGATGATACCCAGCTCTGGGAATTCACTCCATTCTGCAAGCCCTGATGTTTGAGGGGACACTACATTGTGCCGCCTCCCAACTATAATAAGGTCGTACTCGTCTATCATAGAATGAATTATCAATGCCGTCTGAGGTCCATCTTCCACCATCTCCTCTATATACGTCACATATCCACCACTCACATTGTTAAGTTTAACATCCTTGAGCACCTCATGGTCCAGCAAATCGCCCCAATCTCTAATATTCTCTTCACTCCCAGATGCAACAAAGTGAACCACAGTCAAATTGATGTCCATTATATCATTGGCCATGCGTTTCGCCAATGTTAACGCCTCTTGATCGTCACTCCCTCCTAAGAAGATCATTGCAACAGAATAAGATGAATCTGCTGGAATAGTTGAACGGCCACGATCAACAAGGATCCCCACGGAGCAAGGCGCTAGTTCAAGGACACCGCAGTTCAGAGTCCTTATAGCACAGTCCTCCGATTCAACAAACCCATCAAGGGACCATTTCCGGTGGAATGGGAGTACTATGAGGGAAGCGAGCTTGTCCAGTGCAAGAGTGCATACGTCTTCGTGCATGTACTTTGGTGGAGAGATGGCAGTGAAAACATGCAACAGTGATATGCCATCCAGATTGTCTTGTTTGAAGCGATTAAATGCGATAATCACATTCTCTGAATAGCAAGTTTTGGAGAGAGTCTTTTTCTGCATTTGGTGGGAGATAAAAACGGGGGAGGCTCGGCCAATCAGTTTGATAAGGTGAAGAACATAAACAGTAAGGGGTCTTTGTCTTGACGGGCCAGAAGCTTCCAGTAGTTTGATAACCGTAGGAATGTTGTCGGGTTTGTGAATGCACACCAAGATGCGAAGCTCTGCATTGTGTCTGTTATGCATGATATCCCTTTCCTTGTAACCTGCATATTTCCTTGAAGGATCGTACAGATACTTCACCAAGATTGGTGCAATAGTTGCATTAATTAGGATCGCAACTATCGATAAAGAAAGCGCCTTGTCTAGTATAAGTTGGACCTAGTTTTGTTTATTATTGTTTGGTTAGAAAAAGAATCCATTTTTCTAGTATAACAGCAGAGGAGAAAATAAAGATATAGTCACCTGGTCATCTCCGTAGTATGAATATAAGCTGAGCTGAACTCCACCTTTGAAACTCAAAATGAGAGCAAGTGCTAGAGCATCATTTATGGGCATTTTGGAGTACAAGAGGGGAATCAAACAGGCCACCATTTTGGCAGCTGAAGTCGCAATAAGGAGGATTATATAGAAGGCCAGCAAGTTGCTACCGAGGCTGATTAAACCTAGATCTGCTTTCATAGCACATACAGTTACAAAGAGTGGAAGAAGCACATGTTCAGTGAAGCAGTTGAACTTGTTGACAATGGCAGATCCTAAAGGCGGTCCATCTGGTACCCCCAAACCGAGAAAAAAGGGTCCAGTGACAAAATTAAAATTAAGCGAATGAGAAAGCAAGCCAGACACAAGCATCAGCAGCATGATCATGTGAATGTATACGGTTTTGACAGGCCTTCCTTTGGGTGTTTGTTTGACTATCCAAAACATTGCGGGTCGAAAAACAAATACAATGGTTAAAAGATAGATAATGGTTGAAGCTCCAACAAAAATAACATGAAAATTACCCTTCTCCCTGGCAACCCTACTCCATGTGGCAAGAACAAGAAGAAACAAGCCAATCGAGTCGGAAACCAATGCTGCAGATAGGCCTAATTGACCAAGTTCAGAGTTCAAGATCTTGAGTTTCTCGAGAAGGTAAACGACCACCGGAAATGGAGTTAAACTATGAAATGCTGTCAGAAATGGAAGACTATATGCTTCTTCTTTGGTGAGCCAAGATCTTTTAAGGGACAGTCCAAGTGACAAGCCAATTATCAAAGGGAACAATATGCAGGCAATACCAGTATATAAGGCTTTTCTTCCCGTTCTTTTTAACACTTTCATATCCATTTTCACTCCGCTCAAAAACAAAAACACTGCGTAACCAAAGGCAGCCAGTATACCAATTATTTCTTGACTTCTAAGGTCAAACAAGATCTTGAATGGTTCAAAGCGCCCAAGTAGTGATGGACCGAGGATTATGCCCGCCTGATTTACACGAAGAATCTTCGATTCATTAGTCTCGTACGTACGTAGTCTCACACACACACACACACTTATATATTAAGTACTGTGAGTGAAAACATGTTCAAGTAAGACAAATATTGATGTGGATCAAGAGATCAGCAGTACTACATACAATAATTTGGGAGGTGAATTGAGGGACTCCATATGGCTTAAGAATGTAATGGGAGGCATGCGTGATTGCAAAAATAATCATCATCTGCAGCTCAAGCTGTGGCAATGAAGACATATTCCCAGAATGAAGGTAGTTCCATAGGCCTTGCGAATCGACCCTATAGGGAGGATCAACGCATTCGCTTATGGTGATGTTGCTTGAATTATGAAATGAAGTTGCAAGATCTATCGACAGTATCATGCTGGTGTCTTAGTCTTTACTTTCTTCACTCACAAAAAAATGGGGTAGAAAAAAAGAAATGTAAAAGGCGGATTGACAAGGAAATTCAGGCCGATTCTTTTCTTAATTCTTTCTTAATTTCTCTCTAATTTTTTTTTTCCCAGAATCTGTTTTCTAGTTATTGCCTGTTTAGGGGTAAGTACCTGCAGTTATATATGAAACTAAATTCCTAGCCTTGGGGACAAAAATTAGTTCATTATATCAATATGCATCATGATCTAATGGCTTTTCATACGATTCACATTCACTATCCAGTAACAGAATTGCTCTTGTTGTACCAAATTCAGAAGCTGTTTGGGGTAATCAAACGGTACGGTACTCTCGAACCACTAGCCATAAAAACGAGATGATCATATATAGGAAACGGAAATATTGATGATGTTCGTATAATTATCCTGAAATGGGTAGTTTTAGTTCTCAGCGTGACACATACATATATACATGACAGAAAGATTTTGAAACCCCCTAACCCCAAAATGCGTTAATAAAACAACAGCGTCAGGCATCTATCTATTTATGACACGTTATTTATTTTCGTCATGTTAAATAACTTTAAATTTATTTGTTTATTTATTTATTTATTATTATTATTTTTTTTTTTTTTTTATGGAAAGAAATGTAAGTTATCATGTACTCAATAAATTAAATTTCAAAAGTTTGGAACACTAATTCATGCATCTTCTATTGATCTCTATAAATTTATAATTCTTCGACATTCTTTATTTTAATAAGCGAAGAAGGATGTTATATATATATATGTTAAGACAATAAAAATATTTCCTATTTAGGAGTTTATATGTATCTTCTATTGATTTGTTGGTCTGCCTGAACTTTGAGACTCTGCTTCGATTTGTTCATTATGGCTTGGTGCGCCCGAACCGGCACTTCTTCGTTTTCGAGCCTCTTTCTCGCATTCGAGGCTCTCCATCCCCAAAGCCATTTTCCTCAGCCGTTCCTCAATTTCTGCAAATAATATTCCCTCCATGCAGCTATCGTTCATTCTTTTTTATCCCAGGTTGTTTGAGAATGCATTGTTGCAGGCATATAAAAAGCAGTTGGGTGAGATGACTTAAGAATAGTGAGTTAAGAATAGAAAGTTTTCGATGAGTATTAGTGAATTTTGTTAATTATATTGTTGAAATGTGAGTTTAAGTGAGATGTTGAGAGATTGATATTTTTTGTGGGTTACTCTATTGAGGATTTGATATATGAGTATGTGTGGTTAATTAAATTTGAAGTGTTTACGTTTGTTTTGAAGCTTTTGAAAATATATTAGCAGTGTTGGAGTTAATTATCAGGTAATATGAGTTAACTCTCTGGACTTTCGAGGACGGGGTGTTACAGAGCCTCTTTGTGTTTTCATAATAGGAAGTTTTGTTTTTTTTTTATCACACACGTAAAGCCTGTTAAGTAGGTAGTAGAATAAGATCTTGAGAGGATATTATAGTTTTGCCTTGAGTTATAAGCCAAAACTGTATTATTATTATTTTTTGGACGTAAATTGTAGTTTGGGCCTCAACTGGTTTGCTCTTAATTTGTAAAATGTTTTAATCGGGCCTAGTCTCGTTTTATTATAGTACAAGAATTATATTTTTATAGAAATATTTTAGAATTAATGTGTTAGTCGGAGGAGTTACTTGATATCGATGAAATTTAGGAAATAGTGATATTTTAGAGTTAAGAAAAATTTTAGGTTTTGAGATATTAAAATAAGTATTTCAGATGTACTTACGAAATAACTGTTCAATTAGAAATTTATGGGAGTATGTAATTATTTTATAGGTGATGATTGATTATTATTCAGTAATGTTGTAAAGAAAATTCAGAAAAAGTTAAGAGGTCCTGGTAAGCGGAATTCCTATGCTAGACTTTGTATAAAAATAGATAAAATGGGTTGAGGTTGATTTTTGGAAAAATATGCATTTTTGTTATGAAAAAAAAAATTGAAACGATCTTAGTTATTTGTTTTGCATGACTTATGAAATTATGTATAAGAATAAAGTACTTTATGTCATGACTAGTGTAGATATGAGCAAAATTTTGGCATTCTGGTGCTAAACTATGCAAAAGAGCGAATATGAAAAATTGTGCATAAATTATATTTTTGTGATCTGATTATGTTCTAAAAAAGTTCTATACTCTGATATGATATGATGCGATTTCTAAAACTTTTGGCATGACATTTTGTTTCTATACCATTCTGACCTTACCAGGAGTGTAAAACTGTGGCCTCTGTTTGGGTTGGTACCAACTTTTCTATTTTTGGTGCACCCACTTTGGAAATAAAGTGGTTTTGCATGGTATTTCCTATTTGCACACTCGGGGCTCCAAGAATAAAAAGGGAAAGATTCAAATTTTGTTCTACTCAGTTGGTCGTCGGGGTTTGCACAACCCTACCACGGGGATTAAACATGGAATTCTATTCTGATATGATGTTTCAATTATGCTGTGCCAAATAAGTTTTGAATAAGAATATTTCTTAACTTTCGCTCTGATATTTTTGATAACACGTTATGATTCTGCATTCTGAAAATAAAAATATTTTGTTCTGCATTATAAACTCTGTAAATACTCATGTTTGCATACTAGTATATGTTCTCTGCTTACTGAGTTGTTAATAACTCACCCCTTATCTCTACAATATTTTTCAGATAATTTGAATATTTTAGCTCTTGTAACCTAATATTATCTTCCATAACAGATTTATATACTCTAATATTCCATCTATATACAAAATCCATTTATTCAAACCAGAAATATATGTCCCTCCATCATGACACTGTTAACCACCTAAAAGGAATAATTTAGAATTCTGCATAGTCTCGAAATTTTCACCACTTACAGTACCAAAAATAATATAAAATCATAAATCGACTGAAGAGACTCCCAAAATAAATACTTGTACCCTCGGGTACTTCTTCTTCTACGAACTTCATAACTTTTCTAACACAGCCTACTCTTACTCGCCAGCAGAACCATCATAATCATCTTAAAAATATTACGGAGATAAGAGGTGAGTTATCAACAACTCAATAAGCAGAGAACATATACTAGTATGTAAACATGAACATTTTTCAGAATTCAGAATGCAGAACAGAATATTTAATTCAGAACGCAAAATCAGAAACATTTACTTTTAGAATACAAAAACACAGAAACATTTACTTTTAGAATGCAAAATCAAATCATGTTACCAAAACTTTCAAAGCGAAGCTTTCAGGAAACTTTCTTATTCAAAATCCTTCGGCATATCAAATTTTGAGACCTCATCTTCATCATATCGGAGTATCATATCGGGACAGATACAATGTTTAACCCTCGTGGTACGGTTATAAACCACCATTATACCCGTGGCTGGGCAGTATATCATGTTTAACTCCCGTGGTAGGATTATAAACATCCATTATACTCATGGCTGAGCCTTATCCACTATTATAACTCGTGGTTAGGCTGTATCCACTATTATTACCCGTGATTGGGCCGTATCCACTATTATAACCCGTGGTTGGACAGTAAAGGAAATCGAGCAGAACATCATAATCAGAATACAGAATCAGAATCTCATGCCAAGGTTTCCAGATGTCACAACATATCCAAAACAAAGTACTGAACAAATTCATATCTTTTCACATATTCAAAAACAATTTCATAACATTTTTCACATCACATGTACAAATTTTCATAAATTTCATATTCGCTCATTTTGCATAGTTCAGAAACAGAATGTACAAAATTAGCTTATATATACATACACTAGTCATGACAGAAAATATTTTATCTTATACAACTTTCATATATATGCGGAAACACATAACTGAGGTTGTTTCCAAATTTCTTTTCAAAACAAACATGCATATTTTCAAATCAATCTCGTTTCATTTTCTTTTTATGTAAAGTCTAGTATAGGAACTCCGTTTACCTAGACTTCTTAGCCGTTCCTCAATAATGTCGAACAAAAATTACTCGTCACCTATAATCATGTGAGTTTCATAAATCTCCAGTTGGACACGTATTTCGATAATTACAAATGCAAATGTTAAATTAACCTATTTTAATTCATCAATACCTAAAATTCTCATAACCTTAAAATACCATCATTTTTCCAAATCCATCAATATCCACTTAATTGCTCCAACCAAAATATTAAATTCTAACTTATTACTATTGTAATCAAACTATAAATTTAATACTAGATAATATAATTATACTAAAATATTTTAAACTACTTTTATTTAATAAACTAGATCATATCTAAAGTGTAAAATAGAATTACACCATTATCGGTTACTTTTAAAAGAAATCTTTACTTAATAACAAATTAAATTACTTAAAATGATTTCTGTAAATATAAATAAAATAGAGTCCACTAATACATATTAAAAGTTTAAAACACACTAACACAGCTTGTAACTCAAAGGGTAATAATGTAATTTCATTCTATTAATAAATGCATTACCAACTTTACGGAAAGATTCAGTACTAGAATATTTGTTATTAGAAAACAAGTTCATAGTACGTGAAGTACGTTTACGCGGCAGAGGCTCACTGTGAGGGAAAAGAACGTGCGATGGCACAAGGAGTTGACTAAGGTCGGTGGTGGTGATGGCAGTGGCAGGGCACTGAGTGAGAGAGAAAATGATGAGAGAGAGAGAGGGAGATAATGTGAGAGAAGAAGAGACGAGGGAAGAGTAAGCCGAAAGAGGGAGATACGGAGAAGGGGTGATGGTGGCTTACCATGAGACTGAGGTGGCGTGCGATAGACCGGGGTGACGGGAAGTTTTCGCCGGCAGTTTCTATGGGGTCTCAACGTGATGGAGTTTTTAGTTGTGGTGGTTGTAGTGACTCACGAGGGGAACGTAGATGCACTGTTTTGTTGAAGAAAAACAGAGGTGCAAACCACTTCTTAAAGCTGCCTCGGCAGCATTGGATGGTGGTGCAGGGTGGTGCACGACCAAGTGGCTTCTCTGTGATGGTGGGGCTTGGCAATGACTACACTTTGATGGTGCTAGTTTTCACGTGACGATGGAGTCAATAAGGGTCTCAGTGATGGTGGTTGATGGTTATGGTAGGGGTGTGCCGGGGTGTACCTAGGTGGGAGTGGAAAATGTCTGTGAGATAGAGGGGTTGTAGTGGCCTTATCAAGTGTTACAAATATAGATGTGCAGGTGTTGGTTTACAGTTAACTAGTCTTCCGCGTGGGTGGTGGCGCACAGTGATGTAGGGCAAAGGCCTAAGTTCTCGTTGAGGAGGGGGTGGTGGCGCAAGGCCAGGTGGGCTTCCTTTTTGCAGCAACGTGAGGCTTGGGTGACGGTGGTACAGGAGCCGTGCAGTGGATGGGCAACTGCACATAGAGAGAGAGAAAGAGACGAGCGAGAGCAGTCCTGCTACGTACAACTGGCGGTGGGGAACCACCGAGTAACCGAGTTGCCACGTCAACAGAAGTAAAAAAAAATTTAAAAATTGAGAAGACGACATAAGAGAGAAATTCCCAAACCCATTTCTTGGAATGGTTTGGCCATAAATGTACTACCAGACCTTTGGAGTTCGAATGCGTAGGTCAAAATTTTCAATTCCTCTCTTGTATTAATTTTTGGTTAATTTCAATTGTGGTTCAAGTTTTCGAGCCCTACAAAAGCCAAAGATTTAAGAAGGAAATAGAAATATATTTTTGGTAGTGGGTTTTGTTTCGTACTCGAAATCCCAATATGGATATGGTGAAGTCTAAATGAATCTCTGTTTTCTTCTTTTCTTTTTACTATTTTTTTCAGTTTTGGTACATTTCAAGGTTCTCTACCCTTTGTGTTGGTTCGCATTGCCTGGGCCATAAATATTGGTCAATGGGAGTCATTTTTCTTGGTGGTATGAATGGAATGTGTTCATATTTTTCCTTTTTCTTGGGTGATGAGGGAGGTAGTAATGATTCAGTTTTGCTTAATTAAGAACTTCTAAGCTTTTGTGTTGGTGAAGATCATTTCTAAAGTGGGCCTACTGGTTTAGATATTTTGAACTGGGATGTTATAATACCAATGTTGGGATCAAACGAAGACGCTCAACGCCACTCTTTGGTTTCGTTTTCATGAAGATAAAGATGAAGACGAAGACGCCTTCCGCGATGACCACTCTGTTTCAAAAACACAACAACGATGGCAGACCCAGATCAGGAAATAGATTCTTTTCTCAGTGTTTTTCTGAAAACTTCATATGGGCTTAAATTTGAGCAACGCAGATGGTTTACAGAGGTAGAAGGAGAAACATTTGCAGATGGTTTACTCAGAATGAGGCAAAAGAAGAAGGAAGAGAAAAATCAAAACGGTGTGTTTTGCCTTTTCTTTATATCTCACCTGCTACCTAAATGAAACACAGTCGTTTCATTTACTGACGTGGAGCCGGTTGCGCGGCGTTTATATGGGGTGGTTGCCTTTAGCATTTTTCATAAAAATAACAAAGTAATCAAGTGAAAAGTAGAAAGCCCCCAAATGGTACGTCTGTAATTATATTGATGTTCCACCGAAAGATGAAACAAATAATAGGGCAATAGCAAAGTGAAAAGGGGGAAAACGGTGTGGTCATGCACATGGAAAAAGGAGAAAAAAAAATAATCATGCATGTTTGTGGGTGCATGCTAGTGAGGCCCTAGCACATGGGCATAGAGAAAAGAAAATAGGATCACGAGATGCATGAAGGGGAAGAAACTAGCTGAGCAGGAGGTCTACCCAAAGGATAAATTTATGTATATAAAAAGAAATTTAAAAGCGACTAGGCCATGGACACGGGTGTTACAGCTATGATGATGTGATATGTTGGAAGGTTAATATTTATATTAAGACTTTGTGTTGTCTTAGAATAATTATATTGGAGTAATTGATGTGAATTAATGAGTATTTTGTGTGATAGAGAAAATTAGAATATGTATTATATGGTTGGAAAATGATTTTTAGGTGACATGAGTTAACTCTTCGGACTCCTTGGGGATGGCTTCGGTCGACAAGAACTCCTACAGAGCAAGGGGACTTTCGAATGACTTGTCTATTTATGATCCTAATGAAAGGAAAGGCAGCTTCAACTGTGCCATCCATTTCCCATTTTTTGTGGAACAGAACGATTATAATCCTTGTTTTCTCCTCCAGTGCAAGAGCGCAAATGTCATCATGCATGCTTGAATATGGTGTGATTGCAGTGAAGTGTTGTACAACTACACGACCATGGTTGTATTGCTCATATTGATTGAAGGCATTGGCAATGTGTTCCGAACAAGCTAGTTTAGAAGATGAGTGGTTGGGTTGCTCCCTGTGTCGTACAAGGACGGATGCCGCCCTGCCAGTAAGCTCCATGAGCTGGAGGACGGAGACGGAAATGATGTTATCTTTTGTGGGGTTGGAAGCTTCAATAAGGTAGATAATTGGGAATACGTTGTCTTCATTATGGATACAGACAAGTACTCGGAGACATTGATGTTGCCTGGAGTTTGACATTGTTATCCTTTTCTGGCCCATGTATCTCTTCAAAGGGTCATAAAGATAACGGATTATGGGTGTGGCAAAACCCGTCATGATCATCATGGTGATAATTAACCACCTTTCATGTTAATTTGTACTATAAAGTTAGGGATCGAGAACATTTCGGCTGAATTACAAGTCAAATGATATCTTTTATGGTCAATATTAACATATGCTTTTGATGAAGATAAAATGGTTCCATATTAATTTGTTGACGATATTGATCGGTATGCTGGCCTTATAAATATTATTAAATATTGTAATATTAATTTACAATCATGTATGTATATATATTATATTATAATCTTTCTCAAAATCTAATCTCTAGAATTCGAACAAATTAAACTCTAAGATCAGTTTCTTAATGCGGATTAATTAATATATATAATTATGTTGGCTATATATATATATTACGTTAATGCTGGAGGATATATGATGAGGGTGCCAACTGCGCCAAACGGGTATTAGTACATGCCCTGAATTAGATCGAAGTGTTTAATTAATTTGTCTTGTACAGGAAATTAACGCGCTAACGCCTCCTAAAATTATATAAAAAAGAACACGCGGCATTATATACCACTTGCCTTATCATTTATAATTGCATTCATTGAGCAAAACCCCATTACTTTAATGAATAATAATAATCATCATGATCATCATGATATATATATATATATATATATATATATATATATATATATATAATAGTAAATTCTGCCTTTCGTCGTATGAATGAGTACGCGGGCTGTTGATCCTTTATAACCCATTTTCGTTAATGACCTTTTGGTCACATTCATATTGAACCAAGAGAGTCGGAAAAGAGTTCCAAAACTTTTATACATGAGAGAGAATTCGATCCATATATACATATTGGCCGATGGGTAACAGTCTAAGGTGTTGCTTGGCTTGTGTGCTTCCCTGTGGAGCCCTAGACTTGATCCGCATCATCCATTTAAACGACCACGTAGAAGAGATTATAGGATCAGTCACGGCCGGTGAGATCCTTCAGGCCAACCCAAATCACGCGCGTCCTGAGCAAACCCTGCTCTCAAGGCGTTGTACGTAAAGCCTTGATACTCTTCCCGCATTCTGAGCTCAAGAAAGGAAGCATATACACTTCTTGATCCCAGCCTCCTCGCTGCCCAAGAAGAGAAAAAGCGGTAACAACCTCAACAACAACTCTTCCAAGAAGAGCAAAATGTGTAGCACCGATGTTTTGGCCGATTTCATCTCCGAAAATAAATCCTCACGTCGGGCTTGTGGGAGAACTGGCCCAGTTCGAGTATGGCGGCCTCATCTTGTGAGCATCTCCGATCGAGGACCAGTAGTACTAATTCTTTTTTCCGTTCCCAGAATCATGTCACACGCTCCGCCTGGGACGACCAAAGTGGCTTTTCTTTTTTGAGTATTTGCCTTTTTGTTGCTTTCGTCTACGTCTAATAATATTGTTGGTAGATCTGGATTCAGGTGATAATATTCCGTTTGCTTCCCAAGAAAAATTTATGACAGAGAGAAATATCTGTACGCAAATTGATCTGTATTTTACGCCCTCAAGTTGTATGTACATGTTTCTGTTTTTTAATCTTTCTAAAAGATTAATCTTATTGATCACAGAAGAAAAATTACTGGGCCACTATGGCCCAAAATTGATGTCATGAGGTTTTGGTTCGTGAGATTCTTGCCTCAATTAATGCGTGTCATGTTTATATATGGGAAAATATGAAGCTGTAAATTAAGATCATACGTATACGTGGTTGTATTAATTAGTCGCTAGTACTAGCGACTGCTAGCTCGAGATGCGGTGATGACATCAAGGGTCCGAAGTCCCCGTCTCTCTCTCTAGGAAAGATGGGGTTTAACTCTATGTTTCTTATGGAGCATAGAGATTTAGTCTCTTAGATCTTAACTGAAGAGCCTTTAGTCCTTAGTTCCAATCTACCATGGAGGAGGAACTTTCTAAATTGTGTAATGGCCTACGTCTGAACAACAATCTGTGAGTCTCTCGGAGGAAGATGTTCTGATCTCTAACGAGAAAAGCAAGAAATGTCTGCTTGCTCAAATAGTCCCGAAAAGAAATCAACAAGGGTGCTTTCAAGGCCACCATACGCATGTCCAAAATCTAGAAAGCTGAAGGATCATTAACCTTCAAGGAGATTGGAAGGAACAGGTTGTTGATTGAGTTTCAAGGTCCAGAAGAGAAGCATAGGGTGATGATGGGGCGTCCGTGATCCTTTGATAGAAATCTTATCTACTTACAAGATTGTGTTGGCAATCTGAATCCTAAAGACATCAACTTCACACTGGAACCTTTCTGGATTCAGTTCCATACTCTGCCTTTTGCGAGCATGAATAAGAACATGGGCAAAAAATTGGGTGCAACCATAGGTCGTGTCTTGTTAGTTGATATAGATAGTGAAGGGATGGGTTGGGGCTAGATCTTGCGAGTCAAAGTTCTAGTTGACACTTCCAAGCCACTGGCTCGAGGACGATTCCTTACCATGGGGGATAGTCAAGTTTGGATCTCCTTCAAGTATGAAAGACTGCCAAGTTTTTGTTTCCAATGTGGTTCTATCCAACATGCTAAATAAAGATGTTCAAAGGCTGCATGGGATGGAAGATCACATATAGATAACCAATCCCAGTATGGAGCCTGGCTCAGAGCTAGCCCTCTGGTGAAATTTGTTCATGTTCAATCTAGTAAAAGGGAAGAGATGGAGGATTCAGATGACCTCAAACACAGCAACCCCGACGGCAAGAGCTCTAATTCTGGCAGGGAAGGGCTTGGTCCACTACCAGCAAAAAAGCTAGGAACAGAGGCTAGTAACCTTGGAATTCCAACACACGTACAGCTGTGTGCTACCACTTTTGGTAATAATGAGGTAGTAAAGAATAAAGGAGAGAATATCTTGCTTAATGGGGAAATGTCTTCAAACTTCGAGACTCCATCCAATGCAGCAGACACTTTTGTTGAGAATACTTAACCACTTGCTTCCCACTTTTGATCCAACTGGACAAGCTACAACTCCTGCACAAGATGACTATTAGGTTAGTCCTTCTTGCATCATTTTTAACTCTAGGATGACTAGACAAACCAAATCACCCCTCGAAAAAAGAAGATTTTATGTAATGGTAGAGGCTGTGCAACAGCCCTGCCAATCACCATGAAAACCATCTGTTGGAACTGCCAAGAGTTTGAAAACTCTCGGACAGTTCGTGAACTCCACCTTTTGGTGAGAGAAAAGGACCCAGATATGGTTTTCCTTTGTGAAACCAATGTAAAAGAGATAGACTTGAAAACATCAAAAATAAAATTGGTTTTTATTTCAGTTTCATAGTTGACTACATTGGTCGAAGTGGGGGCTTAGCAATTTTTTGGAAAAAAGCCTTGATAGCAGAATTACACTCATACTCTCTCAGCCACATTTCCCTTCATGTTTTCTCAAAATCTTTAAACAAAAACTGGCTGCTGGCTGGCTTCTATGGACAACCTGTTGTGAGTAAAAGAAAAGAAAGCTAGAACTTATTGAGGTTATTGAAACCTGCTCCTAGGATACTTTTGGATTTGCATGGGGGACTTTAATGAAATTGTGTCCCAAGATGAGAAGTGTGGTGCTTCCTTTAGGCCCTATAATAATATGGAGAATTTCAGACAAGCCATCATGGACTGTGATCTAAGGGATCTCGGATAGGAGGGGTCAAAATTTACTTGGTGTAATAATCGAGATGGCCAAGCCTTTATCAAAGAAAGGCTGGATAGAACACTTGTGAATTGTGATTGGCAACATCTTTATGATAATAATATGGTTCATGTCCTGCCTGTCCAGTGCTCTGACCACAGCCCCTTCTTTATCAATTGTTATAATGAAGAACCTGATCTCACTCCTGCTAGAATAATTTTCAGATATGAAGGCCAAGAAAGAGGGTTGTGAGGAAGTTGTTAAGAAAGCATGGAGTGGTGCTTTCAGATCTGGTTCAAAAGCAGAATTTACCAGAAGAGGCCTTGAGAGGTGTAAGTTTCAGTTAAAGGAATGGCATAGAACAACACAAAGTCATAAAAAAATCTGCATTTCACAAAAAAGGAACTTGCTCAAACCCTTGCAAGACTCTAACTCGGGCCATCTGAATGAGCAAGTTAAACTCCTCCAGAAAGAAGTAGATGAAGGCCTTGAAGGGGAGGTTATGAAGTGGCGCCAAAGGGCCAAACAAAAATGGCTACAAGAAGGTGACAAAAACACAAAAAGATTTCACAAGTGTGCTACTCACAGACAACAAAGGAATATCATTAATATACTCTACTCTGAGAATGGCACTCTATTGGCTGGCCAAAAAGAGGTTGGAAGATTGTCCCAAGCATACGACCTGAACCTATTCTCATCCTCAAATCCTGAGGGCATTGCAGAAACTCTGGACGATTTTGAAACTATTGTTACAGCTGATATGAACATGGCCCTAAGAAGGGATTACTCAAGGCAGGAAATAGAGAAAGCAATCTTTGAAACGAACCCACTAGGGTCCCCTGGACCTGATGGCTTCCCTGCAGTATTCTTTCAGAATCACTGGCAAGTTGTGGGCTCTGATACAATTGCTGCTGTGATGGAATTTCTCAGCAAGGTTTCCAAGCAATAAACCACACATATATCACCCTTATCCCCAAAAAAAAGTCTCCCACCCTTGTCACAGATTTCAAACCAATTAGTCTCTGCAATGTCTTCTACAAAATCATTGCAAAGGTCCTTGCCAATTGATTAAAGCTTATCCTGCCAAACCTCATCTCTGACACACAAAGTGCCTTTGTACCTGGAAGGATGATCTCTGATAATATCATTGTGGCCTATGAACTGATGCATTCTATGCAAACTAGGATGAGGGGGAGAAAGGAAGGTTTCATGGCCCTAAAACTTGATATGAGTAAGGCATATGATAGGGTAGAGTGGTCTTTCCTAAGAGCTGTGTTGGAAAAAATTGGGTTTGATGGCACTTGGATCGAGCTTGTTATGCAATGTGTGACCATAGTCTCTTACTCTCTTCTGGTAAATGGCATTCCTTAAGAAATCTTTCTACCTACAAGGGGGATTAGGCAAGGGGATCCTCTATCCCCCTACCTATTTATTTTGTGCTCAGAAATTCTAAGCTTCTCTCTTAATAAGGCAGAACAGCAAGGTCTCATTTCGAGTATTCCTATTGCTCGAAGCTCCCTCAAGATCAATCATCTATTCTTTTACAGATGATAGTCTCATCTTCTGTAAGGCTCTCTTCTGAATGGACCAGATTGTACTCTATAATTGCAGCCTATGAAAAATCCTCTAGTCAGAGAGTTAACCTTGATAAAACATCAATCTTTTTCAGTAAGAACACCAAGCTGGATATACAACACAACATCCTGAGTACTGCAGGTATTAAAGCCTTGGGCCCTTTTGATAAATACCTGGGGTTGCCATCCTATGTTGGCAGGTACAAAGTAAGGGCTTTCAACTCAATTTTAGATAGGATCAAGACTCGATTAGGGAGTTGGAAAACTAATTTGCTATCTCAAGCAGGTAAGGAGATATTCCTTAAATCTGTGGTTCAATCTATCCCCACTTTCAGCATGGGTTTATTCAAGATCCCCAAAGCATCCTTAAGGGTATTAATAAATTGATGCAAACTTTCTAGTGGGGCCAAAAGGATAACAAAAGCAAACTGCATTGGATGACTTGGAAGGAACTTGGCAAGTCTAAGAAGGAGGGGGTTTAGGATTCAGGGATTGTGAACATTTCAATCTGGCATTATTGGCTAAACAAGGTTGGAGGGTCCTCCAAAGCCCTCACTCTTTGGCTACTCGAGTTTTACAAGCCAAGTATTATCCCTCAACTGACTTCTATTCTGCTATGGTTAAACAAAATGACTCCTTTGTTTGGAGGAGTATGATTTCTACCAGGCCACTCTAACTTGAAGGTTTGATGTGGAAAATAGGAAATGGGGAAAGGGTGAATATTTGGCAAGATCAGTGGATCCCTATCCCTACCACATTCAAGATCCAATCCAGACCAAAAATCCTTGATGCGGGAGCTAAAGTAGTTCAGTTGATAGACGAAGACACGCTGCAGTGGAAATCAAATTTGATCCAGGAAATTTTTAGTGAAACTTTCAAAAGGTGCAATCTCCCATGTGCCCTATCTACCTATGCCATCCTGAAACTGTTGCTCATGCTCTATGGTGGTGCAAATCTGCCCAAGATGTATGGAGCCTCAGCTCAAGGAGGATTCAGAAATGCAGTATCTCTGATGCCCCCTTCAAGGATGTCCTAGACCATCTATCCTCCACCATGTCTGAAGAGGAACTCACTGAGATTGCCATAACAGCAAAAAACATTTGGCACAGAAGAAACACTTGGGTGTTCAAATCAAAATTCAATTCTCTCCAGCAAGTGAACAATCTAATCTCCATGAACCTCCTTGATTTCAACCTGTGTGGTGGTCAACAAAAATAGAAATCCCCCTCTGCTCCAAAACCCATGCAATGGTGTGTGCCTCCTCCTAACCAATTCAAGGCCAATTGGGAAGCTATCATTGACAAGGTAAGGTGCAGAGTTGGAGTTGGTGTGGTAATAAGAAACTGGAATGGCACAGTAACTGCTACCCTTATGTCTTCTCATGATCTATTTCCCGAACCACTACTGGGTGAATCTTTCGCGGCATTGAAAGCTGCAATTTTCTGCTCTATATTGAAGCTTCCCAATATTGTACTAGAAGATGTTTCTCTAACCGTGATCCAGGCCATCAATGGAGCAGAAAACAAATGCATTTCGATGGATCTACTAGTGAGAGACATTAAGAAAATTCTAACTTGCTTTCAAAGCTGTTCCGCATGCCATATGTAACACCTGCGGTCCAGCCAAACTACTTTACAGAATGTTTTAGGTTTATCGTTCGGGATTACGAGTAAAAAAAATTTTTTAGAAGAGATTTTAGGCCTAAGATTTTTTTTTAGTGGTATAAAATTTTTTTATAGGTTGATAATTAGGTTTTAAAGTCTTTAATAGATCAAGTGGATGTTCATCAAAAAAAAAATTAAGGGATAAGTGTTTTTATTTTAAGTTGAGTAGAGATCCAAAACTTTAGATAAAAGCCGTGCAATAATTTTGTTAAGAGCCTAGCCGTGAGATCGGGTCCAGATTTCATCGCACGGTGTCAAGCCATTGTTATTTCATGCACGTTCATCCCTCCCTTTTTAATTAGGTTTGTTCTACTTTCTACTTATAGCTAATATATAAGTTTAAGTTTTCTCAACCCTAGACTAGTGCCGCTTATATATAAGTTTAAGTTTTCTCAACCCTAGACTAGTGCCGCTCCTTTCCCTCTTCACAGAAGACCTTTGTTTCTCTGCAAAAACACCGAATCGAAGCCTCGTTTAGCAGCCCAGCCACCCCACAGCCAAGCCAACGCGTCATTCTCTGCCCAACTCAGTCCACGCAGCGGAACCTCAGCCACACAAAGCCCACCACTCAAGCCGTGCACCACCACCCTCTCTGTGTAAACACCGCCTCTGTTGCACCACCGAAAAGTAGAGGACCAGCCAAGCCATCCCGCCTCTGTTGCACCACCAAAAAACAGAGGACCAGCCAAGCCATCAGGTCGCTACTCACCGGACCCAGTCCACGCGGAACCTCAGCCATTGCACAGTAACACCTTTGCTCGGCCGCTGCTCAGCCTCACGAAACCGTGAGCCACCCCCATCTCACGGAAGACCCAACGGTTTGTCCCCTGTCTTAGCCACCCGAAACAGAGTTTCACCACTGAACCGCTGCACTTCACCGCACCACACTAGCTCCTCCAGTCAGCCCCGTCGCCTCTTACCCCTCCACGCTGCCTCAGTTTTCCCTCGGTAAGCTCGTGCCACTTTCGGTTGAGGATCCTTCCCTTTCGGTCTCTCCCTCGTTCTCTCACCGTCCCACTCTCTCTCTCTCGGTTTCAGGTCTCTCTCCCTCTCTTCCCGTGCGACGCCGTCGAGGACATCACCACCGCCTCAGCCCAACCTTCGTCGCACTCCCACGGTGCCACTGCCTCAGTTGGTCGTGGGTGAGTCCTGTCGCAACTTCCGCTTAAGCCCTGCAAGTTGTTTTTTTTGTAGTTGTGATTAGTGTCTAAAATAGAAACATATGGTATATTTATAAATATATCGGAGGATACAGTAGGAAGAATTGTGTGTTTCGGGTTTGACTTTTCTACCTCTTTTTTTTTAAAAAGGCATACTTTAATTTCTGGAGAGGCTTTCAATGAACTACAAGACTTATACTCATAGACTTAGTTTTATTTGATTAGTGTTTAAAGCTAGTGAATTATTTTTTTAAGTGAGTAAGACTTGAGATTAATTAGTTATACGTCATTTTGGTAAGCCCGTCTAATTTTTATTAGACGTGATCTTTTATGTTTGATAAACTGTTTTAGTAATTTTATTGGACTGGGATTTTTTTTTTAGCAAGCTAAAATTCACTGTTATATATATGGGTAGTTAGACTCGAATTCTTTTTATAATTATATTATCTAGTAGGAAATTTTAAAGTTACACTTCAAGGGTAAGTAAGTAAGAATTTTTTTTTTATGTTTAGTCGAAGTATTAAGGGACATCGATGATTTTAGAAAGTAATGATAAATATTTTGAGGTTATGAGAATTTTAAGTATTGAGGAATTAAAATAGGTTATTTTAGAAGCTTAGGCTTAAATATCGAAATCCATGAATGATTGAAAACTTACGGAAATTACATGAATATTTTTATAGGTGACGATTTATAGTCGACTCGACATTTTTAGGAAAATTCTGAAAAGCTAAGTTGTCCAGGTAAGCGGGATCCCTATGCTAGATTTGCATAAAAATAAAATGGACTGAGGTTGATTTTTGAAAATATGCATGTTTTGTTATGAAAAGAGATTTGAACTACCTCAGTCATTTGTTTTGCATTACTCATGAGATTATGTTTAAGAATAAAATATTTTCTGGCATGACTGGTGTAGACATGAGCTATTTTACATTTTACTTCTGAATTGCGTAAAAGAAAGCGAATACGAAAGTTTGTGCATAAAATTATGTTTTGTGATTTCTGAAAACTTTGTTCTGTTCTGAAGATATTCTGTACTCTGATATGATGTGATTTCTGAAAACTCTGTTCTGTTCTGAAGATGTACTGTATTCTGATATGATGTAATTTCTGAAAACTTTTGGCATGACATTCTGAATCGGGATGTGGTTTGTGGATGGTGACCTATTTGACCTACCACGGGTGCTAATAGTGGCTTCTGTTTGGGTTGGTACCAACTGTTCTGTTTCTGGTGCACCCACTTTGAAAACAAAGTGGTTTTCTGGTGATCTTTCATGTGTGCACACTCGGGGCTCCGAGAATAAATAAGGGGAAGATTCACATTCTGTTTCTGCTCGGTTAGCTACCGAGGTTTGCACAACCCTACCACGGGGGTTAAACATAGTCTCTGATGCGATATGATGCTTTGGTACGATGGTGGTCAGTTATGCTATGCCAAAAGAATTTGAATAAGAATATTTTTGAACTTTCGCTCTGATATTTTTATAACATGTTCTGACTCTGCATTCTGAAAATAAAGTGTTTTGTTCTGCATTCTGAAATCTGTAAATGCTCATATTTGCATACTAGTATATGTTTTCTGCTTACTGAGTTGTTGATAACTCACTCATATCTCCACAATATGTTTCAGATAATTTTGATGCAACAGCTGGAAATCAGGAATAGGGAGTATTTGCAAGTTTTGTGGATCATAGAAGACTAAGTGCCTTAGGGTGCAATGACTTTTGGAGAGTAATTTTTTTGGTAGTATTGATATTTTATGTGACTTTGGTATGTTGAGTAATTAATATTTCTAGTCTTCGTGGAAAAGTTATGTATAACGACGAGACACCATTGATGTGCCCTTACGTAGGAACATGGATATTTGTGTTGAACAAATAGCTTAATATGTTATGGAGACTCTGGTTTATTTTAAACGCATTATTTGGAGTTGATTGTAGGTGATATGAGTTAACTCTCTGGACCCTCTGGGACGGAGCGTTACACCATATTTCTAGGAACATCAATAATGTAGTGGCACATTGCCTAGCTAAGAAGGCTTTGAGTCATTATTGTAGGGGACTAGTACCCCTTGTATTCAAAATCTTCTCTAATTGAGTTATATATGAAAGAGTTCATATTTAAAAAAAAAAAGCTACTGCTAGCTCCATGTGCTTTTTTTAGAAGTCCAGCCTCTTTGAAAATAGAGTGGTAGGTACCCCACCCAACAGTCATTTATATTTGGTCGTAATTGGTAATTATATATGGTAAAAAGTGTCGTGTTGCTAAATAATTAAGAGCAATGATTAATGGTCCCAACGTCATTGCATGCTATTATAATTTAAGAAGAGTGATTTTATATACAACTGTAAAGTATGCAACCGCCGCACCCTAATATTCAGAACATGATATGCCATCTCAGATTCTCAAGATAATGTCAATCCACTAAAAACTAGCTTACTTCTGTGGTGATCCTCATGTCCCTACCGTGAGTTTCGTAATTAACAAAATCTCTAAGTGTATATCCCATTGCTCTACATGGAAGGACCGCATGCCATTGTATGTCTGTAGATGAGATCGATAATTGGAGAAGAGAAGCTGGCTTTTGAACAACAAAGATGGTGCTTGCGTAGTGGTCTAATACACGTACATTTCTTAATTTAAAATGAAATTTATTTTGAATCTAAGAACTAGAATATAAATTCACAAAATATGATGTTTGATGCCTCGAATTGATAATAATAGGTCACTACACAATCCCGTGTGGCTTCTTTCATTTTCAACCAAAATGAGTAATGCTAATTATAAGTTTAAGAACTACGTGCAGTTTTTTTTAAAATAAAAAATGAATCTATTAAAAAAGAGATTTTCTTTTTTAAAATGGATCTCACTTTTCTAACCATGACTAGGATATTGCCCGTCGTCGTTGTTGCTACTGCTGCTGCTGCTGCTGCTGCACCACCAAAACGGATGTCCTGGTGTTGTTATCTGAGGAGGCAAGAAGATCTCCGATGATACCCAGCTCTGGGAATTCAATCCATTCTGCAAGCCCTGATGTTTGAGGGGACACTATATTGTGCCGCCTCCCAACTATAATAAGGTCGTACTCGTCTATCATAGAATGAATTATCAATGCCGTCTGAGGTCCATCTTCCACCATCTCCTCTATATACGTCACATATCCACCACTCACATTGTTAAGTTTAACATCCTTGAGCACCTCATGGTCCAGCAAATCGCCCCAATCTCTAATATTCTCTTCACTCCCAGATGCAACAAAGTGAACCACAGTCAAATTGATGTCCATTATATCATTGGCCATGCGTTTCGCCAATGTTAATGCCTCTTGATCGTCGCTCCCTCCTAAGAAGATCATTGCAACAGAATAAGATGAATCTGCTGGAATAGTTGAACGGCCACGATCAACAAGGATCCCCACGGAGCAAGCTGCTAGTTCAAGAACACCGCAGTTCAGAGTCCTTATAGCACAGTCCTCCGATTCAACAAACCCATCAAGGGACCATTTCCGGTGGAATGGGAGTACTATGAGGGACGCGAGCTTGTCCAGTGCAAGAGTGCATACGTCTTCGTGCATGTACTTTGGTGGAGAGATGGCAGTGAAAACATGCAACAGTGATATGCCATCCAGATTGTCTTGTTTGAAGCGATTAAATGCGATAATCACATTCTCTGAATAGGAAGTTTTGGAGAGAATCTTTTTCTGCATTTGGTGGGAGATAAAAACGGGGGAGGCTCGGCCAATCAGTTTGATAAGGTGAAGAACATAAACAGTAAGGGGTCTTTGTCTTGTCGGGCCAGAAGCTTCCAGTAGTTTGATAACCGTAGGAATGTTGTCGGGTTTGTGAATGCACACCAAGATGCGAAGCTCTGCATTGCATCTGTTATGCATGATATCCCTTTCCTTGTAACCTGCATATTTCCTTGAAGGATCGTACAGGTACTTCACCAAGATTGGTGCAATAGTTGCATTAATTAGGATCGCAACTATCGATAAAGAAACCGTCTTGCCTAGTATAAGTTGGACCTAGTTTTGTTTATTGTTGTTCGGTTAGAAAAAGAATCCATTTTTCTAGTATAAAAGCAGAGGAGAAAATAAAGATATAGTCACCTGGTCATCTCCGAAGTAAGAATATAAGCTGAGCTGAACTTCACCTTTGAAACTCAAAATGAGAGCAAGTGCTAGAGCATCATTTATGGGCATTTTGGAGTACAAGAGAGGAATCAAACAGGCCACCACTTTAGCAGCAAAAGTCGCGATAAGGAGGATTATATCGAAGGCCAACAAGTTGCTACCGAGGCTGATTAAACCTAGATCAGCCTTCATAGCACATGTAGTTACAAAGAGTGGAAGAAGCACATGTTCAGTGAAGCAGTTGAACTTGTTGACAATGGCAGATCCTAAAGGCGGTCCATCAGGTACCGCCAAACCGAGAAAAAAAGGTCCAATGACACAAGTAAAATTAATCGAATGAGAAAGCAAGCCAGTCACAAGCATCAGCAGCATGATCATGTGAATGTATACGGTTTTGACAGGCCTTCCTTTGGGTGTTTGCTTGACTATCCAAACCATTGCGGGTCGAAAAACAAATACAACGGTTAAGAGATAGATAATGGTTGACGCTCCAACAAAAATAACATCAATATAACCCTTCTCCCTGGCAACCATACTCCATGTGGCAAGAACAAGAAGAAACAAGCCAATCGCGTCGGAAACCAATGCTGCAGATAGGCCTAATTGACCAAGTTCAGAGTTCAAGATCTTGAGTTTCTCAAGAAGGTAAACGACCACCGGAAATGGAGTTAAACTATGAAATGCTGTCAGAAATGGAAGACTATATGCTTCTTCTTTGGTCATGAGCCAAGATCTTTTAAGGGACACTGCTAGTGACAAGCCAATTATCAAAGGGAACAATATGCAGGCAATACCAGTATATAAGGCTTTTCTTCCCGTCCTTTTTAACACTTTCATATCCATTTTCACTCCGCTCAAAAACAAAAACAGTCCGTAACCAAAGGCCGCCAGTACACCAATTATTTCTTGACTTCTAAAGTCAAACAAGATCTTGAATGGTTCAAAGCGTCCAAGTAGTGATGGACCGAGGATTATGCCCGCCTGATTCACACGAAGAATATTCAATTCATTAGTCTCGTACGTATTAACCTAAATCAAAATGATGCTCACTCAAAGAATAAAGAGCTGCAATAAATAGACCTCAGCAGCTCTAGAAGTTTCAAGATCTCTACTCTCTTGTTTATGTTATAACAAACTTTTATTCCTTTTTAGTCCTTACTTGTTGTACCGTATGCCTATATAAGATTTCTAAGGCATTATGTAATCGTTGCATTCAATGAAAGGAATATTTGGAAAACATTGTATCCCTTTCTGTTATGGTATTAGAGCTGATAGACTAGCAGTCTCTCTGATCCTCCTTTTTTTTTCTCTCTTCACCATGGCAGACAACCCCGACCCAGCAGCCTCCCCATCACCTCCTACCTCTATTCCTTTTTCCTTCTCACATTTAGTAACCATAAAACTTAACTCTGAAAATTACTTATTGTGGAAAGTTCAGCTCACATCCTATTTACGAGGAGGACAAGTATCTTTTTTCGTATGTTGATGGAACACAATACCTCCACCAAAAATGCTCACTACTGAAACCAATACCAGTCCCAAAATAAACCCAGCTTACCTCTCTTAGCAACGTACAGATCAACTCCTTCTGAGTATTCTATTTTCTTCACTAACCAAGTCTATGATTGGTAATGTCATTTCTGTAGGTACCTCACGCGAGCTATGGGTTGCACTTGAATCTATGTTCAGCTCACACTCTCAAGCAAAGGAGTTTCAAATCAGAATTCAACTCACAAATCTGGCTCGTGGAGAACAATACATTTCGGATTATTTCAACAAGGTGAAAATGCTAGCTGATACACTTGCTGCAACTGGAAATCCCCTTCCCGACAAAGAGTTTGTAACCTATCTTCACAATGGTCTGGGCTCAACCTACGAATCCTTCATAACCTCAATTGCCACCAGAACTGAACCCATAACCTCCCATGAGCTCAATTACCTTCTTATTCATGAAAGCAAGGTGACACATACTTCTAGCAGTACCATAACCTCTCCTTTCGAGCCATCTGCTAACCTCAGTACAGACAACCAACAGGATCAGCAAGGAAGAGGTTCTTTTCGTAGAGGCCGAAATCCACAAGGCAGTGGAAGGTTCTTCTCCAACAGAGGACGTTCATCCTCAACTTCCCACTCAAATTTCTTTTTCCAAAACAGCAACCAACATAGACGTATTTGTCAAGTCTGCAACAAAGCTAACATGTCGCTCCACAATGTCATTTTCGGTTTGATCATGCTTATCAATATGACCCACCCCGATCCTTTTCTGCCAACTATACCTCCCCATCAGCCATCACAGACTCCACCTGGTACCCAAACAGTGCTGCCACCCACCACATCACCCATGATCTTTCCAATCTTAACATCTCATCCGAACCATACAGTGGCAATGAACAAATTCGAGTTGGAAATGGCATTGGTCTTCCCATTCACAATATCGGTGACTTCTCCTTCTCTCTTAATTCTTCATCTTTCAAGCTTCATAATCTTCTTCATGTTCCCTCTATCACAAAAAATATGGTATCTGTCTTACAATTTTGCACTGACAATTCTTGTTTCTTTGAATTCCATTCAACCCATTTCTCCGTGAAGGACAACCTGACAGAGAGGCTCCTCATCAGCGGACCAACCCGTAATGGCCTCTTATCAATTTCCTTCCTCCCTCCTGTTGCCTTCCCCTTCCGTTAATCTTGGTGAAAAAGCTTCCGTAAGCTGCTGGCATCGAAGGCTCGGTCACCCATCTCTCAATGTCGTCTCCAGAGTCTTGCACACCAACTGCTTGCCTTATTTCCCCAACAGTTCCTCTTTTGTTTGTTTTGAATGCCCCTTAGCCGAGGCCCATCAATTGCCTTTTTCATTAAGTTCTACTACTTCTGTAAAGCCCTTGGATCTATTATGGGCTGATGTATGGGTCCAGCCCCTTTTTGTCTCAATAAATGGTTTTAAATACTATCTTTAAATAGTTGATCACTTCACAAGGTTCACTTGGTGTTTTCCTCTCAAAAATAAATCCAATGTGTTAACTGTTTTTACATCATTCATTAAATTTGCCAACAATTTTTTAACACCAAAATTATCTCCTTACAAACTGATGCCGGAGGGGAATTTCTCTCCCTCACATCCATTTCTCTCCCTCATCATTTTTCTTGTCTCCACACACATCAACAAAATAACCTTGTTGAACGCAAACATCGACACATTATTGAAACCGGGCTTACTATCCCACCCCAAGCCTCTCTTCCTTTTTCCTTTTGGGCTGATGCCTTTGAAATCACTGCCTACCTCATCAATTTACTTCCCACACTTGTGTTACAAAATCAATCTCTCTATTTCATGGTTTATCACAAATCTCCCAATTACTCCTTTCTCAAAATCTTTGGATGTAAATGTTGGCCTAATCTCCAACCCTATAATCGTCACAAATTAAGTTTTTGGTCCATTCATGTTTATTTCTTGGATATAGTCCCTCTCAAAAAGGGTAGAAATGTCTTCATTATCACAAAAATCATCTCTATATTTCTCTTGATGTCACTTTTAACGAATCAATTTTTTCATACAAAAATTCCATTTCTGATGCTTCAGTCCCTCAACTCACTACACGTATTGTTTCTCTTCCATGCTTTCCTAACTCCATTATCGACCCAGTTCCCTTGGCCCAAACTTAGTCCTACACACACCTTACCATAAACCCCACTCTACACACGTCTGCCCCAATTCCTCTTCTACATTCCTCTGGCCCAACCGCAACTATACCCACAACTGGCCCATCACATCTATCTTCTGATCCGCCCACTCTCACACAAACCCAACCCATAATCCCTTCATCCTCCTCTGAAACACCTCCTTCGTCTTCCCCAAACTCTCAATCTGAAATCCCTAATCTCTCTCAACACTCATCATCTCCTTCGGATCTTCCTCCTCCGCCACCTCAAAACTCTCCTCTCTTAATCCCCCCACGCTCTCCCATCATCACTCGTTCCCTCACAAATTCCTCTCGACCTCGAATCCTCACCGACGGCACCGTTCCATATCCCTCTCGCCACTGTTTTATTTCCACTACCATGGTTCCCGATGAGCCGTCCTCCTTCACTATAGCCTATAAATTTCTCTAATGGCAAACTGCCATGGCCAACGAATACCAAGCCCTTGTGAACACCAACACCTGGACCCTAGTCCCTCCTTCCTCTGTTTCTAATATCGTTGGTTGCAGGTGGGTATTTCGAACAAAATTGCGGCCTGATGGCTCAATTGAAAGGCGAAAAGCAAGGCTCGTGGCCAAGGGCTTTCACCAACAGATCGGTATAGATTATAACGAAACTTTCAGTCCAGTGATTAAACCCTCAACCATTGGGTTAGTCCTCTCAATTGCAGTTGCCCATGGCCGGTGCCTTGGACAAATCGACATCCAAAATGCTTTTCTTCCTGATAAGCTTTCTGATACAACCTAAATCAAAATGATGCTCACTCAAAGAATAAGGAGCAGCAATAAATAGACCTCAGCAGCTCTAGAAGTTTCAAGATCTCTACTCTCTTGTTTCTATTATAACAAACTTTTATTCCTTTCTAGTCATTACCGGCTGTATCATATGCCTATATAAGATTTCTAAGGCATTATGTAATCGTTGCATTCAATGAAATGAATATTTGGAAAACATTGTATCCCTTTCTATTAGTACGTACACAGTTATATATTAAGTACCATGTGAGTGTATATGGATATATAGAAAAGACCATATTATAAACATGTTCAAGTAAGATAAACATTGAAGTGGATGAAGAGATTAGCAATACTACATACAATAATTTGGGAGGTGAATTGAGGGACTCCATATGGCTTAAGAATGTAATGGGAGGCATGCGTGATTGCAAAAATAATCGTCATCTGCAGCTCAAGCTGTGGCAATGAAAACATATTCCCAGAATGAAGGTAGTTCCATAGGCCTGGCGAATGGACCCTATAGGGAAGATCAACACATTCGCTTATGGTGATGATGCTTGAATTATGAAATGAAGTTGCAAGATTTAGCGACAGTATCATGCTGGTGTCTTAGTCTTTACTTTCTTCAAACACAGAAAAATGGGGTAGAAAGAAAGAAATGTAAAAGGTGGATTGACAAGGAAATTCAGGCCGATTCTTTTCTTAATTCTTTCTTTCTTTCTAATTTTTTCCCCAGAAAGTCTGTTTTCTAACGCACAAACTAAGAATAAACCAGATTCTAGCTATTGCCTATTTAGGGGTAAGTACGTGCAGTTATATCAATATGCATCATCTCATGACGGCCCTTTGCATACGAGCGATTCACATTCACTATATATCCAGTAACAGAATTGCTCTTGTTGTACCAAATTCATAAGTTGTTTGGGGTAATCAGTTTAACGGTACGATACTGTCGAACCGCTAGCCATAAAAACGAGATGATCATATATAGGAAACGGAAATGTTGATGATGTTCATATAATTATCCTGAAATGGGTAGTTTTAGTTCTCAGCGTGACACATGATACATACATGATAGAAAGATTTTGAAACCTCCTAACCCCAAAATGCGTCAATAAAACGACAGCGTTATGGCACCTATCTATTTATGACACATTATTTATTTTCGTCATATGTTAAATTTTTTTGTTTAAATTTTTTTTATGGAAAGATGCGAAAGTTATGATGTACTCAATAAAAAATTCAAAAGTTTGGAAAACTTAATGTATCTTGATCTATTGATCTCTATAATTCTTTGACATTCTTTATTTTAATATATGTTAAGAAAATAAAAATATTATCTATTTAGGAGTTTATAAATTTTTACGAAAATGGAAAACATTCGTTGCTAATTACCACGTGATACTAATTCCTCAAAAAACACTCAAATCATGATTTTCGATCTCCTGCGTACAGAAAGCCATGCATGCCTGTTATGAATTGATAAAACTGATGTCATTTGTCTCTTCTATGTCACGTCTATGTCAAACATTTGCACTACTTTTCCAGCCAACTTTCTGCATCCGATGCTAAACATGCAGAACCCAATAATAATTTATCTCAGGGTGCAAACGAACAGAAATGCTCCTGAATAGCTTGCACTCCACTCGTATAAATTCGATTCGTATTCCATTTATTTGATAAATGAATTATTCGTGATCACTAATACTTGTTTGAATATTAAATAAACTAAACTCATGTAATCTCTACTCGACTCGATATAGATTCGTGAACAAAATTCGTATAAATTCGATTTGATTCGTTATAGGTTCGTCACAATATTCATAATATTTCTATATATATTATTTTATTTATTTAATTGCTAAGGTTATGGTGTATTTTATTTTAATCGTGTCTTTTGTTTATTTTATTTTAGTCTTTTGAGTTTGAATTTTTTGTAATGGATTATAGTGTTTTATTTCTTTTGGACCGTGTGTGTGTGAAGTTGATGCCCAGCCCATTTCAAGTAAGGGCCCAACCCCTTTTGATTAAGCTATGCATTTTGACCATGATAGAAATCCTAGAGCCCCTTCTTATTTCTCATTCTTCTATGCGTCGTCCCCCCCCACCTCCCTCTCCCGTTTTCTTCTTTCTTTCTTCTTCTGTCAATCTTTTGTCTTCTTTTTCTTTTTTCTTTTTTCTTTCTTCTTTCTTCTTTCTTTACAGAGAATCTGAATGCTACCGCACCTCCTCTGCATCGTCGTCCACCTCGCGCCACTACCGCTACGCCTCGTCCTCTTTCATCTCCCCACAACTCTCTCTCTCTCTCCTCTTCATCCGTGTGTTGATGTTGATGTCTCCCTCCACCATTGAACCCATGAAGGGCTATAAATGAACTAGTCTGTTTGATAACCCGCTCGGTACTCGCTCGGTTAAATTCAAATCGAACTCGACTCGTGAAAACAAAAGCTCATTCGTGAAAGCAGATACCCGATCGAATTGTAAATGACACATACCCGACAAAACTCAACTCGACTCGGCTAAGACTCACTCGTTTATGCCCAAGTCGACTCGTTAGCTCGACTCCATTAAAACTCATTTATATATTGACAAATATATACATACACCTATGTATACACACACACGTACATATATATATATGTAGTAACTAATAATATAAGCATACCACTTTTATAATTAAATATATAATATGTAATCTAATTACTTATGAAGTATATTCACTACTTCATAAATATATTTTATAATTTGTATAATAATTAGTCAATAAAGTTTAATAATTTCATATACTAATATGTGAGAACCATATATGAAATAGATATATGCTATCATATTAAGTGTATGTATTAATAATATATGTAAGCATATAATATATTGTTATTTTGGATAAATATCAACTAGTTAGACATTAATTATTTATAAATTTTTTAAAATTTTATAATTCAATAAAGCTTCTACTTGTTAGTTGTATAAATTTAATATTAGGTTTTTTATTTATTTATTTATTTTATTAATAATTAAATCTTATTAAAAAAAAAGTTCGAGCTCGAGCTCGAGCTCAGCTCAACTCGAACTTGTTTGTGGGACGAACTCGAGTTGAGAGTTTAGCTTATCGAGTCGAGCTCGAACAAATAAAAAAAAATCTCGAGCTTGATTATTTTGAGTCGAGACGAACTCAGCAAGCCAAAGACCGACTCAATTACAGCCCTAAACCCATGTCATGAAACTTGAAACAAGTATTCAAGTCACGAAGTCCAGACAGAGTCGAGTAGCTCGAGCTCATATCAGCTCGTTTAGTTTTGGTATTCGAGTTCGATCCGAGCTCGATCTTAATATATATTAGGTGAGCTGAGCTAAATTAGAAATCCCTAATGCTTTTCGAGCTCGAGTCGAGTTCGAGCATATATATATATATGTTAATCAAGCTTGCGATCTCTAGTTCGAATTCGAATCGACTCGATTCGTTTACAGCCCTAATTGTTCTGTTAAATTCTTGTTTTGCCTAACTTCTTAGATCCAAATTTTCACCCTTTTATTTGGCTAGTCTCCCGGCCCATTAAAGAATTAATGTAAGACACAAGTAAGAAAAGCAAAAAAGGGATTTTTTTTCATAATAATTTTTTGATATAGAATATTTCAGTTTTTAGGGGAAGTCATTAGAAAAAATTATATATATATATATACATGACTTAAATTTCTCAAATTTAAAGTTTTGTGGACGTGTTACGTACTTCCACAAAGGGTCTCTGACAACTTACAATAAAAAAGCTAAGTGAGGCTCTGTGTGGTGAGGGACACATCCGATACCTAAGTCAGTGAGAATCGAGTATATAGAGTACTTTAGTTTTCGGATCGCCCAGTTCCGTCATGAAGGAGTATTTGTGTCAAACGCCTCCCAAAAGTGCTGCTAGTGGAATCTTTTCGTCCCGATCATATGCCATCATGCTCTCCTTATTGCATTTGGCTAGGTATGCTTTTAAGCTCTCATCTTCTCGTTGTTTGACGGTGAGGAGGTATGCAGGTGGTCGCCTCCTTCTTCTATTGGCCTTGAATTGGATCATGATCTGTCTACCCAATTCCTCGAAACTGTCAATTGAACTCAGTTGTAGAGCTCCAAACCACCCTCTCACTAACATGCAAGTTTCCCTGAAAAATCATAGAGTGTCACGTGAGCCTTAAATGTCTCTAAATGCTTGAATGGATCCTTAGATTTGTCGTACATTTCAACTTGTAGGGCTTTGAGCTTTGGTAGGAGTGGTACTGTCATTATTTCCATGCTATAAGGCAAATATATGCTATTGATCATGTACTTGATCAACGGATGAGGTTGCATCTATCCTCTTAGTCATCTCCTCGTATTTATCCATGAGATTGTGTAAGTCCTAGTGTATCTTTTTCTTTTCTTCATTATTGAAGGTTGGTCTGCTTGAGCTTTGAGACTCTTCTTTGGTTTGTTCATTATGGCTTGGTGCAGTGTCCTCTCCTGAATCGGCACTTCTTCGTTTTTTAGCCTCTTTCTCGCTTTGGAGGCTCTCCATCCCCAAAGCCATTTTCCTTAGCCGTTCCTCAATTTTTGCAAATAATATTCCCTCCATGCTATCGTTCGTTCATTCACTTGTTGAAGTGGCTTCTTGATCACAAGTTGTTTGAGAACACATTGTTGTAGGCATACAAAAAGCACGTTGAACTTTCAGAAAGATCCCACAAACGATACCAACTATTGCGGAAGTACGAAACACGTCCATAACATGAAGCATGCACATTAATGTTCTCCAAAGATTTTGTATATAATTTAAATCATATTTTTAATGGTATATTTGCTTGAGTTGAATCTATGAACTTTTTGTTCTTGTGACTATTTCATGAGATGCCTCTTAGTTTCTTAATTAGGCAATGAACTTATTTTTTCTCACTCACATTTTTATCACTTTGCTAATGGTGCTCTTATAAAGTCTCAACTGAATAATTTAATCCAGCCAAAAATACTCACCCCCGGCCCCCCAAGAATATATAATCGTGGCTTCGTCCTTTGGTTTTGTGAACGGTATCTTTTTGAGCCATAAATACACAAATAATACAAAAATCAACACATAATAAAGTATATTTTGAACTTTCAAAATATCAAGGGTTTTGGTAATTTGCATCCAAAACTATCAAAACTAACAACTAGTACAAGGCCTGTGCAAATTAAATACCCGCTGAGCCGCACAACCCGCACAACCCGCACAACCCGATTGTCTCGAACCCGCTAAAGTCAGGTTGGTATTTTTCTGCCCTCTCATCTTATGGTATATTCCCCATGTGTGACTTAAGTGATATTAGGACATAATATAGGAAATAATAGACTTACAAGGCTTGGATACAGCTACTGTTTGCAAACAAGAATATTGTATGTGTCTAAGCAGTAAATTTTAAAATGACGCTAGTATATGTTATAAATGTTCTGTTGTGTCTAAGCAGTATAGACTCCCAAAAGTGCTGTTCTACTGTAAATGTTATGTTGTTTGAGATGGGTGTAGTAGTTTATAAATGTTCTGTTGTATACTGATGCTCAATTGTTACTTTCTTGAAGAAACCAGAATTGGGGCCAACTGCAGTACGAATCGATCTTTTAGAAAACTCAGCCAAACCTACAGGTATTTCCCTATGTAGGTGTAATATACATAGAAAAAAATACAGATTTCTATTTATTGATTTCAAACGCATATCACGTTATTTATTATATTTGGAGTTAAATACACTAATATTTGCAATTTCCTGCTTAGGTTGATAGAGATTGACCATACACTAATATTTGACATTGGTGTTTCCAATTTTGCAGGTCAGTTAAATAGAATAGTTTTCATCTAAAGTTACAATTGGTAACGACATATATCTCACTTACAGCTACAGTAATGGAGCAAGTCTCCATTCATGCATGCAGCTTTTATTGCAAGAATGCTCCATCCTGGAAGGTGTTTTAGAATTACCAAACTAGATGTATTTGCTTACAAGTTGTTTTAATTAACTTCTGGGAACTCTTTTTGTCCATGTAAATGCTCTACAACTTGGGCTATGAACTTTCTGTATGTATATACATGTTGTTGAATATAATGATACCGTTAATATCAATATGTATGTTGGTTGAAGTAAACTTGGTCTGGACGTTAGGGATATGAGGTGATTGCAGGCTATAAGAGATGAGAAGTTCTATATAGAAGCTGTTACATGGCATAATGATTGGCATACAAGTCTAAAGCTATTTGTACATTACGTATTCACAACAAATACTTTCTTCCCAAGACTATTTGTACATGCCTAATAACTAATCTCGGCAACATTAGGTGTTCCCAGAAATACTTTTTTATGGCTTCTTTACCATGTAGAAAAAAATATTTGTACTAACCATATATGTACATATATGGTAAAATAAAATTTCCCACCATAATGAGTGTAAGAAAAACTTTTTCTGGCTTCTTTAGTATGTAGGAAAAAGTACTTTTACTAACCATGTATGTAAATGACAAAAAAAGAATTTCCCACCATAATGAGTGTCAGAAATGATTTTTTCTAAAATTGTGTTTCTCGAAATAAAGTATTTCCGTCGGAATATATATGTAGCAAGTAATTAATTCTTGTGATTTTCAAGCGAGAAAAAAGTTTTACCCACGGAAATAGTTTCCTAGAAAAGCTTTTCCGATACATAAGGAGGAGATAATTTCCTACCAACATTACGCGTCAGAAATAATTATAATAGTTTAGTTAGAATACTTTTTATGTGGGCCAAAGGTACCTTGAATCAATATTTTTTCCTACGGAAAATATATGTATTTCTCACGATCACCTACTGCCAGAAATAATAGTAATTCTTACGAGAAGTAAGCTCACGGCTGAAAGCACTATCTGTTGCCAGGTTATTCCGGAGAGTCAGCTACGGGAAGATGTGGCAAGAAAATGTTAATTTCGGCACAAATTGATACTAATTGCAACGAAATCTCTCGCAGGAAAAAGCACTATTTGTTATAGTGCTTTTTTCGACTAATATCGGACGACATTTGAACCTGAAACCCATTGTAGTGAAAAGGAGAAGTCTTCTCTCCACTGTGAAAACCCTAAAGGTGCTTTCTCTCTCTCTCTCTCTCTCTCTCAACAATTTCAATGGTAATAATAATGGATTTTCTTTCTGCTTCTACTTCTGTTCCTACTCATCTTTTTGTTGCTTCCTCTAGGCGTGCGCTAGCTAGGGTGTCCGCTTGTTCTTCTTCCATGAAGCTTCCTCCTCTCTCTCATCTCGTCTTCTGTAGTTTTACCCCAACAAAAGTAGTATTTAAAATCCTCTCCAACAGCCATACCTCTCTCTTCCTTTCTCTCCTTCAAATCTCAAACACATTGACCAGTCTCAATCTCCTTTTGAAAATGCTGAAGCTTTTGGAGAGAGATGAAGACAGATTCAGGACACTTGGTTTTTTTATGATGGTTTCTGAAGTGAGTTCTGGATCTTGCAGGTAAGCAGTTACGGCCATTTGGTCACTCCTCTTCTCCTCTTTCTTAGACATTATTTCTCGTTCCATTGACGGGCCCAACGCCGACAAAGCTCACTTCAAAGAAACAACGTGTTCAAGAAACAGAGAATGAGTATTCTCGCAGCGATTTCTCCATTCCATACATCTTTGCGATGTGTACAACAACGATTTTGAAATCAGAGGAAAACATATTATTTAAATAGAAAACAAAGAGGAGAGGAACAGGGGAGGAACAAAGGACTGAGAAAGGAGAGGAAAAGACTAAGGTATTATTTTATGTCTTGCTGGGAGATTGTACAGGAGGATGTGGTGGCGGCTGCAGGGGAATTCTTTTCTGGAAAGGAGCTACCCAGATTTTATTCTTCGTCTTTTATTGTGCTAATCCCTAAAGTGCAGGAGCCGACGACCTTTGATAAATTTCGACCTATCAGTTTATGTTCCATGGTTTATGAGATTTTTTCTAAAATTTTAGTCAGGCGGATGGCGTCACTTCTCCATCGGCTTATCTCTCATAAACAAGGTGCTTTCGTTCCGGGAAGGAGTATCTTCGAAAATATTACTCTGGCTCAGGAGATGGTGAAATCAATCAATAAGAAGGCTATGGGTGGAACTGTCTTGTTGAAGATTGATATGGCTAAAGCCTATGATCGGGTGGACTGGAATTTCTTATTAGCTGTTTTGACGAGCTTTGGATTCTCAGAAAAATTTTGTGGTTTGATTAAGGTTTGCATTTAGTCTCCGTGGTTTTCTATTATGATGACTGGGACTTATAAGGGTTTTTTTCAGCCCGTGCGAGGTTTGAGGCAAGGAGACCCCTTATCACTGTATTTGTTTATTATTATGGAGGAGGTGCTTTCTCATTCATTGAAGAAGGAGTTTGAGCAGGGCAGAATTGGGAGCTTTTCCCATCCTCGGGGGGCTCCATTAATTTCATATTTATTATATGCTGATGATTTATTTATTTTCACTAATGGTGAGAAAAAGTCTTTGAAGGTGCTCTTGGAAACATTAAACAAATACGAGTCATGGTCGGGGCAAAAAATAAGCAAAGAGAAGTCGGCGTTACTGTTTTTAGAAAAAATCTCAATATCTAGAAGGCTATCCCTTCTTCGATTCACAAGTTTTGTTGAAGGAAAATTTCCAACTTGTTATCTTGGTACACCTCTAGTTGTTGGAGATTGAATGCGGGGATGGTCGAGCCATTAGTCATAAAGTTTCAGCACAAAGTTGCTAGTTGGAAATTCAAGTTGCTCTCTCAGGATGGGAGGTTGGTCCTTATTAAACATGTTTTAGCAAGCTTGCCTACTCATTTGCTTGCAGTGGTACATAAGCCGAAGCTTGTCTTGAAGAAATTGAATTCGATTTTAGCTTCCTTTTTTGGGGGGGAACAACATGGCAGGAATAGGAGGAAATGGAGGTCGTGGTCGAAATTGTGCAAGCCAACGGTGGAAGGGGGGATTGGTGAGAGAGATTTTATGGAGGTTCAACGGGCGTTGCATATGAAGTTTGCTTGACAGTTACTATCATTAGATAATTTGTGGACTCTATTTTTTAAACCTAAGTATTTAAAAGGGAAGCATTTTCTGGAAACAAACGTGAGGAATTCGGATTCGATGTTTTGGAAATCCATTTGTAGGGAGATGCCAGAGGTGATGGAAAATATGTCGATCAAAGTAAGAGAGGGAGCTGTTTCCTTTTGGTTTGATCGTTGGTTGGCGAGGGGGGTTCTTGCGGCCTGCGTGCCTAATATTACTCAACCAAGGTTGGAGGTGAAAGAGTGTTGGGTGGATGGTCAGTGGGATCGGGAGCTGTTGGATTCACTGGTGGCCTCTAGTGTGGTAGATGACATTATGAGAGAAATTCCAGGGAGAAGATTGGGGAATGATATTATGGTTTGGCACCCTTGTGTGGATGGGAGTTTCTCGACAAAAACAGCTTGGGAGGTTACGAGGATTAAGCAGTCACAGGTGGAAGGCTTGGAGTGGATAAGGTGTAATCTTATTCCACAGAATATGTCAATGTGTCTGTGGAAGGCAAGATTTAATTGTCTACCTGTTGAAGAGAGGGTACGTACAATCGGTGGGTGTTTCGTTGGCCTCAAGGTGTGTTTGTTGTCCCAGCGGATGGGTGGAGGATCGAGAACACGTTTTATGTAAGGGGACTATGGCGTTTGAAGTGTGGCATCGTCTGGCTTGCTTGCTAGGTGTTCCGTGCATGGCTTTCGAAAACTGGTGGTCAAGATGCAGATGTTGGTTCCGTTGTGCAAAGAAGTCGACGCAGCGTGGTGTTCTAATTGGGATCATGCCGACGCTGATTTTTTGGAGACTCTGGAAGTGGAGGTGTGACGCGCGTATGCAGGGACGACATGATTCTTTGGAGACGATTTGGTCTTCAATCAAATTTTGGTTCCAGGTCATTTCGTCCAAGCTGCTGAAGATAAGAGCTTGATCTAATATAGATCGTAGTATTCTTTCTAAGTTAGGAATTTCGATGAGGGAGGTGGTAGTAAAGAGGCCGAAAATAGTTTCGTGGTGTAACCCACAGGAAGGGTGGGTGAAATTAAATGTGGATGGATTGTGTAGGGGAAATCCAGGTAGTTGTGAAGGGGGTGGGGTTATAAGGGATGATAGAGGAAGATTTTTGGCACCCTTCTCTACTAAATTTGGCTATGGAACAAATAACGAAGCGGAGTTAAGGTCACTCAATTGTGGTTTAGTCCTTTGTAAGGAGTTGGGATTCCAGAATATTGTGATTAAAAGTGATTCAGCTTTGGTGGTTAATTGGCTTAGGAAAAATGAGTGCACAGTGTGATATCTATGGGACTTTGGGGATGAAGTTATGTAGGGGCTGAATGGTATTCAATACAAGGTGACACACCAATTTAGGGAGGGGAATAAAGTTGCTGATTTCCTCGCTAGGCAGGGCAAGGAGGGGATGGATTGTATTTATATGGATTCTGTTAAATTGCCTCGTCGTGCTCGAGGTTTACTTCGGTTGGATTTTCTGGAATTACCTAGTCTTAGGCTGTGAGTAGTTTGTAGTTGTTTATGGGTTATTGTTGGTGTCCTGGTGTATTGGTTTATATGTTGGTTTGTTATTCATTGGCCATAATGTTGAGTTTGGTTGGACTTGTAACCACAGTTTCCCTCCACCATAAGCGACGATTTATTAATAAATGCGGGGAATGGTCACTCTTGAACATGTGACCTAGACTCTTAACTAAAAATTAAAAAAAAAAAAAAAAAAGACTGAGGTATTAGTTTAGTTTAAGGTGTCTGAGTTCTTGCTTAGATTAACTCAATCTTGAAACCATGGAATTTTTTCTGCAATTACTTCTACATTTGCTTATGGGGGTTTCTCGGTTCTAATCATCATTGAAGCCGTCATTTTTTTAGTTTTTAATGGTAAATTGATGGGATTCAATGAGATGAATGTTTGAACTTTTCCTTTGGTATCTTTTTTATGGATTTTTTTTTTTTTATCATCAAATCAATATTATGCTGATGTTGATTGTGATGTTGATGAAGTTTTTTAGTGTAATGAGAGTTCGGTGGCGGCAATATTGGTGTCTGTTGAATCTTTGATCTTTTTTATTTGCTAAAACAAATATGAAAAAAAAAAACTGACAATTTTAAAATTTTTAACCTAACCCAATCCAGGTCAATTTCATACTGGCTAGCCACAGGGTCAGGTCGGGTCGGGTTGAACCCAAAATAGCCTTGGGCGGGCCAGGCTGCAGGCCTACCTAGTACTACTTTGTTTAAGAAGAACTTAATTTTATTAGAAGTTCCTTTAATTACTACTAAATATTGAAGGAAAACATGAATGGAAACATGACATAAATAATCCTTATGGATATCCAAGCTCTATACAGATAGCCGGTGCATGTATTCTGAAGCTAATACATGTGGGACTCGTACATATATGCTTCTTGGATTGATCATCATCTATGATGAGTAGCTCTGTCTCTAAGTACTGGGATTTAACATATGTGTAAACTCTAGACTACTGTACGTGTTCTAGCCCTCTTGATAATGCTGCACCACCAAAACTGAAAACTGAAAATCTGAAGTGGCAAGCATGTCTCCAAGTATTCCAAGCTCAGGGCACTCACTCCATTCTGTAAGCCCTAATGTTGCTGCACACTCTGGTACATGGTGGCTGCCAAGTATAACTAAATCGAAAGAGTCCTCCATCACCCGGATAATATGCGTTGTATCTGCACCATCTTTCACCCTCACCTCTTTATAAGTAATTTTCTCCACGCCCACTATCCTAGCCCTCAAGTCGCTCATCATCCGAGTAGTACTGTCCGGATTCGTCCTACTTCCGTATGGGTGGAATTTCTCTGGTCTGAACCAAACCACCGTGAGGCTGACATTGGGGTGCTGAGCCATGCGCATGCTATACTCTAGTGCCTCTCCGTCGTCGGCACCGCCTAAGAAGAGCATTGCAATTCGATATGATGACGTAACTGTTAGAACTGATCGCCCGCCATGGCTTCGGTCAACAAGAACTCCCACAGAGCAAGGGGACTTTTGAATGACTTGTCTATTTATGATCCTAATGGAAGGAAAGGTAGCTTCAACCGTGCCATCCAATTCCCATTTTTTGTGGAACGGAACGATTATAATGCTTGTTTTCTCCTCCAGTGCAAGAGTGCAGATGTCATCATGAATGCTTGAATATGGTGCGATTGCAGTGAAGTGTTGTACGGCTACATGACCATGGCTGTACCGCTCATATTGATTGAAGGCATTGACAATGTGTTCCGAACAAGCTAGTTTAGAAGATGAGTGGTTGGGTTGCTCCCTGTGTCGTATAAGGACGGATGCCGCCCTGCCGGTAAGCTCCATGAGCTGGAGGACAGAGACGGAAATGATGTTATCTTTTGTGGGGTTAGAAGCTTCAATAAGGTTGATAATTGGGAATACGTTGTCTTCGTTATGGATACAGACAAGTACTCTGAGACATTGATGTTGCCTGGAGTTTGACATTATTGTTATCCGTTTCTGGCCCATGTATCTCTTCGAAGGGTCATAAAGATAACGGATTATGGGTGTGGCAAAACCCGTCATGATCACCATGATGATTATTAAAGTCGTAAATGTTTGGCGGTCCACGAACTGTAAACAAACAAACAAACAGGAATATGATTATCGCAATTAAATCTGATCGAAAACCAAGCAAATTAATTGACCTTCAGTCATCGTTTTTTCTTTCCCATGCAGGATGCATTTATCATATATATAGGATTGTGATTAACTGAACGCCGCCTTTTTTAAGAGAAAAATTAATTGTCTTTTAGTTCGATGATTTTGAAAAGCAATCTTTCTATTTGCAAGTTGGTGTGGAGGATAGATGGGGAGAGTGTGTGTCTTGACATCGTCTTGTAAATATAATTTTTCTTTTGGAAAAGTAAGAATATAAAGAGATCACGTATGTACTCAAATTAATTAATAGACTCTATAGCTAGTGTTACCTTGGTGTCCTTCCATAGAGAATATATAGCGAGCTCTATAACGCCTTTACAACACATGATGAGAGCCAGAGATAATGAATCCTGGAAGGGGATCTCAAAGTAAATGGATGACAAAATGGTGCCAGTGAACTTTCCAATATAACCAGCAAGAATGATGATCACCATGCCTGCTGAGGATCTATCTAAGGCACTGATCTCTGTCCTAAACCCACTAATAGTACAGTAGACTGGAAGCAGTGTGCCAGAACAGATAGTACCAAGCTTTTGTAATAAAAGTGCACCTAATGGTGGCTCTCCAGGTAAAGACAACCCAAACAAGAACGAACCAAAGCCAGCATGTTGCCCAACATACTCTGCAATGAACCCATTCCCCAGAAGTATACAAAGGATCGCTACAAAATGACTTTCCTTAATGGGTCTTCCAGATGGGGTTAGATTGACAATCCATATCACCAGAGGTCGCAGTAGGAAGATAAGGATACAGTAATAACCGAGCATCATGGCTATTGTCAACATAGGTTTGAACGTGGAGGATTGCAAGGCATTAACGATGTAAGCGAGAAAGAATGCAGTACACCAACCACACACATCGCTGACCATGGAAGTTGAGGAAGCCAAGCGTCCAATTTCTGAGTTGAGAATGTTGAGCTCATTAAGCAAGCTGGTGGTGACAATGAAAGAAGTCACGGAATTCATGGCCACCATGATTGAAACGTCCGGTCCTACTTCCTGCTTAAAGGACGTAATAAGTTGTACGAGCTTGATGGCCAACCCTCCAAATGCCAAGGCAGCCAAAAAACCTGTAATACCTATTGCCATGGCCTTTTTTCCAATTCTCTTCAGAAGGCAGATATCTATCTGCACTCCTAATACAAAAAGGTGAAGCATGAATCCCAACTCTGCAAATGTTGAAAGTAGCAATCTGCATCCCGGAGGAAACATTGTCTCTGCATATGTCGAGGATCGAGCTAGTAATGAGGGACCCATGATTATTCCACCCTGGTGATCATGATTTTTGTTTTTTTATCAGTATCTGTATAACATATAATAAGTTGCTCCAGCCCTAACATTGAAATAAAATCATTATCTGGTGTAAATGAGGGGATGGTAATTCTCTTTTGGACTCAGATGGAAGTTCCTTTTATACAAATTAATGTACATAAATGCAACAAAACCATTTAGGAAAATGCTAATACCAGAACCAAAGAAAGGGAAAAGAAAAGAAAGAAAATCGTTTGAATAAGGATGCCCAAACTCATGATCCTCCTAGAGGGCTAGCTACTATAGATAACATCAAGTAGAAATGGAGTTCCAACATAGTATATACCAGATTTGAGCATGGGAAAGATCCTGATGATCATATAGACGTGTAATATTATATATATATATATATATATGTGAAGGAGCTTACTACAATTTGCGAGATGATCGTAGTTTGGCGAAGAGGTCTCAGCAAGAGGTAGGTGGACCAGGTGATGATGAAGATGAGAGCGAACTGGATCAACAGAAGCGGAGTGGAGTAGTTGAAAGGATTATTCCCGAGCAATAAGCCCCTGGAGTCAACCATGTGGGTGTGTTGACACACCAGTGTCTCGCCCAGGACTACTCCGAAGGTCCTCTCTGGGCCATTTGAATTCGACATAGCCACCTGAAACAAGATCTTGAGCGATCGTACGTAGTAGTTCAATACAAGGACGTACAAATTATATTAGCTGAGCAAAGGAAGATATTAGATCAGAAACCTATTGACGAGAGAGGGGGGGGGGGGGGGGGGGGGGGGGGGAGGGAGGAGGGGGAGGAGAGAGAGAGAGAGAGAGAGAGAGAGAGAGAGAGAGAGAGAGAAGAGAGGGAGGGGGAGATGGACGAGAAACTTGGAAGTTTAACGGTTGACGAACGATAAATTCGTTAACCATTGTCCGTTGAGTTGGTCTTTGAGAAGGAAGTAGTTAGGTCAGGGTCTTGGAGAGATTAGTAAGCCACGTGTCTGGTTTGCATTAGCTATGAAATTAAGAAGGAATAACCAGCCAGCATGCATGTTATTTTTTTAGAAAAGAGTCGTAGCTTACAAATTTTACCATGCATGCTTGCTAGTATCAATCAAGAGATTAAATTAGAAAACTCATGTGCCTAACATATATTTATTAGGGTAATAGCACTGACAGCTGGGAGGCAAAACCCATCCTTCTTTTTTCTTTTCATATTTTTTTTTAATATCTTTAAATATTTTTTAAAAATATATATATATCAATACACTAATAATCACTTTCTTAATCAGTAAGTAAAAAAAAATTAAATACATAAACGATCAAAATGAATGAACAATTAAGAGGACAAAATAACATTATTCTATTTATTATATCAGTGATGGTGCAATCTCAATCTAAAGTTGGTCGTCACATGATGTCTTGAATTATAATAAACTTGTCATTTAAACTTGTACGTAATATTATTCTTAGACAAAATATTCTTTTTTCGTCTTTAGAGAAGGTCATATACAATTTTCAAGGATGTATTCTTTCCATGCATATCGATTTGAGATTATAGTACTAATTAAATAATTGAATATACTAATCTCTTATCCCATGTGGCCTCTCTTCTCTTTCTCCCTAGCTAGGACCCTATCCTTTTAAAAGCCATCAAAACATGAGATGTCAATGACTGGCCTGATAAGGAACATATATATGAGAGGTATATAGTCTTTGTTCGTTTTGTTCAACTTTGAGACCATGGGACATTGTTGTAATACTTGCTCCCCCTCTCTCAGTTTCAAGATTCCAAGGTTGCAGTCAGCTGCATTGCAACAAAAGAACCTGATTAAGTTAACATCTTTACTACCTCACATGCAATCTAATCATCTAAAAAACCGTTTAGTGCCACTGTTTTCTTGCATTCTATCATGTTTACACATCAAAACAACCCACTAAACTATATATGTATAAAATTTGCAAATCTAGAAGAAGACATCATGATGACAAGAAATGGGTAAAAAAATGAATGAATCTTCCTCAATGGACATTCCTATTTGCAGGTGTAACAAATTATAAAAAGAAAGCAGAAAATAACACCCAGTAAAATTTAGAGAAAATTGCAGCCAAAGCCAGATTGTTATCCATCACCAGTACCATTGATGACAAGAAACTCCAGTCCATTCTCTCTTAGTGATGTGAACTGGTTCAGACGTTAAGCAAAGAGTAATGCTACTCATTATTTCAATTATTATCATCCTTTTATCATCTCATGATGTGGCATTAGATGATTAGAGACTATCGCTGTGGCATTAGATGCTATCGCTGTTATAACTTATGTTACTTCACACTTCTCTGACCCGGGCAACACCTCTGCCACCTATATATTGTAATGACACTTAGAAAGGTTATCTCGTCGATCAAACAAGTTGCTTCAGTTTCAATCAATTTCAGAGTCAAATGAAACTCGATCGGCCCCTTCCACATCCATCTTCATCGCCACAACACCAATCTCCAAACCGTTCTCTTCAGCCAATCCACATTGCCCATGCATGTAAGAGCACTGGTCATCAAAACTTTGATCTACAATATAATAGTTTAAAATGGTTTAACATCTTTAACATGTACAGCAACAAAGTCATCCTATTTAAAGATTTTTCATTCCAGCTGATCGATATACACCCTCTTTCCTTCTCGATTTATTGAATAATAATTTAATTAGAATAAATAAAATAACTGTTATTAAATATAAAATTATTATAAAAAGGCAATTTTTAAATTTTTTTAATGGATTAAAAATTAAAATATAACCAGTAAATTTATAAAATATCATGAAAGTAAATTAGATTAAAAAAAATCAAACATAAATAATATTTTATTATATTTATAATTTAGATAAATAAATTAGAAAAATTCTATTCCTAAATCTCATACACCACACACCATCATTTTTATGATTTTTTTTAATTTTATTCTCTTATCAAATGTGTGGTATATGGATTATGAGTAGAATAATTCAATTATTTTAAGAATAATAAAACCAAAAAAAATTTTAAAAAAATTTTAAAAAAATAAAAAAATTTTGGTGTATAGTATATGTGCTTATGAATAGCAATACTCAATAAGTTAACGCCGTTCGTGAATTGTAAATATATTTTCTATTAAGTTAATATGGAATTAATTATAGTAAGAGAAATTCTACATATCTACCTACACTCTCCACACACCATGCATTCAAAATTTTTTTTTTATTTATTTTTTAAACTCAATACACTAAGTGTGTTGAGTGTGTGATAAATAGTAGAGTGTGTTTAAGATTTTTTCTTATAGTAATGCTCTGACTCGTCGAGCTCTGCACCGATCGGATCCTCCCCTCTCCTCTCCCACGTTTTTCTACAAATCTAAAAGTGATCTAGAAGAACATTGTCTCGTTTCTCATCCAAGCCGCGTAAGGCAACAGAGTCACCGCTCTTCTTCCCTATACTCCTCGTGAAATGCCTTATCAGCCACGATTACATAAGCCTCAAAGTTATTGTTCCGCTTCGGAACGAGGATACGAGTTCGTGGCGGTTCCGACCGAAATGAGGATGCCAATCTCTCTCAAGGCGAGAACGGCCTGACCGGCTTGGGTTCCGACGCAGAGAGCTTTGGATTTGGGAGAGAGAGAGCCATTAGAAATCAAATCTCGTATGATGGAAGAGTAAGCAAATCAGATGTCATCTTCCGCAGACGGTATACGGACTCCGGACACGGCGGTGGAGGGATGGACAGGCACTGCGGTGGTGGCATGGGTTCTTCGGAGCTTGAAGCAAAAGTCGCAGGATCCGCCTTTATAACCATGACTAAGTAAGCGAATCAGACGGTCAGGAGCAGGACGGTGAAGAAGAGGACTCGAATGAGAATGTTCTTCGGGAGGTTAGGCTTCAGCGTTGGCGGGTCCATGAATCGTTATAATGAGCGTTGAGTGTACTGTGAAAACCAAAATAAATTTGGAAAAAAAGGAAAAACAAAATAAAATAAAATGGAGATCAAAATTAATGGTTGGCGCTGTGGCCCAAAACCAACGAATTTGGTGCGAGTTTGGTCCAAAATCGACACCGCACGGACGGTATTTGGAGAGCTTCAAAATCGGTTGAATCGGCTAATTAGGGGGAGAAAATCATCGTCCTTGGTATCGGCGTGAGTTAGTGCGGTTGGTCGGTCTATCGTCAGTGTCGTCGTGAAGGAGGAGGGGAGTAACATTCTATATTTTAATATATTTTTAATTAAATGATGACTTTTATTAATGTAATATTGGTTCTCTTGTTTTAAATTTATCGAATTTTTAATTGGTTTATTTTTATGATTTTTAATTTGTAAAAATTATTTTGATGTGCTTTTTTAATATTAATTATTATTATGCATTTAAATTTCTCTTTATTTTAAATTAGCTTATTATTGGATTTAATTATTTTATTTTCATTTAATCACTACGTTTAAATTATTTTAAATAACTTGTTGTTTTGAAATCTTTTTCGTTTGATCATTTTTGTGACCAAAGATGTGAGAATTATACCTCATTTCTTTCCTTCACTTTTTCTTTTTCCTTTTTCTTTTCCTCTTTTTCTTTTCTTCTTCTTTTCTTTTTCTCCTCTCTCTCTTCTCTCCCACACGCGACACATTCCCCCTCCCCCTCCCCCGTCCATTTCGTCGTCCTCCAGCCACTGCCGTCGTGCGCTGTCGTGGTCGTCACCGCCCCTCTCATTCTCTTCCTCACCGGCCAGCGACCACCCCCTTCATTTCCAACCCCTCTCGCGCCACTGTTAACCTCCACGCACGGCTTCAAGCCGCGGCCACCATTTGTTCCAGCACCGCCGTCGCACCACTTTCGGCCACCATCTCTTCACCACACCATCCTTGACCTCCTAACAACCTAAATCACCCAACCTCAGCCCCGATCCGCCACCTTTGAAGCTCCTCTAACTCATTTTCCGTTTTGGGCTTTTTGGGCTTCAACCGCCCTCTACGCCGCCACATACGGCCAACTACCACTACCATTAGCTACACCGACATCCCTAAGTCATTCCCTTGTAATCTCAAGTCTTCGTTTGTCTCCGTTTGTCTCCGTTCAAAAACTAGCATTTTGAGACCCACGGCCATAGTGCATTTTGCACTATTCCATTGCTATGCCGCCACTTCTTGGACCTTCGTGATCCTTCGAAAAGTATATTATAGCACTATAAGTATTTTTCCAAAAAACTTTCGTGATTTAAATGTATTTTTGCACTAACCTATTTTTATTGTGATCTGGTTGGTTGTGTCAGACTGAATCCGAGGAGTAAGGGGGTCGGATAGATTGGAGAATGGAGTTGTTGTGTGTTGTGATTTGCTGGTTGTTGGATATTGTGTCGTTTCATGTACATGGCATATTTGCAAGCATGATCATGTTTGTAAATAAAAATTGGATTTTCGTGTAATTGCATTCATGTTCATGTGTTTATTGAAAACTGGGTTTTCATGTGAGAAATTATTTTTGGGTGCGTGTGTATCACGACCCCAAGACAAGATGGGGCATTATCTTGGTGGAGTTCCTCTGGTCACTTGGGAGCGGAATATACTGAGTGATGTCCCTTGGGTTGTCGCTGGGAGACAACGAGATCGGACAGGATAGTAATGCTCTCGTGCCGACTTCGTGGCCCCTCTACTGGCGGGGGCTAGACGATACTTGGCCACGCACGCGCTAGGTGCAAAACTAGGCATCGCTCGTTACAAAGTCACATGCCCGGTCGTTAGCCGTGGTGTGACAATGGGAGCCAGGCTGTGCGGATGGTCCCTAGCGGAGATCATGATGCATACAGTTAAAATGAATAATTGGCTATTTTCTGGGAAAATAGCTTGTGTTGGATAAAAGGATTTTATGTTAATCATTTTATGGAAAAATGATGGATTAATGTTTTGGGTCATTTTCTAGAAAAATGGTGAGAAAATGTTTTATGGATATGTTTTGGGCCAAAATGAGATTTTGGCGTGCGTTGAAAAATATTCATTTTCGAAGAAAATGATGTTTTGGGCATAATGCATTTTTCATCATATGCATGCATTATTGTTGGTTGCATTAATGCATTTCTATTATTGATGATTGTTTGGATTATACTTATCTGCGGTACCGTTTTATGATAATGCAGATTTTGATGCAGATGATGTTGAGGGCAAGCCTGAGAATTCGGCTCTGCCGAAGGAGTGATATGGGATCAGTCGTAATTGTATTTGGATTTGTATTATATTTTTTTGGGATAAATGTACAACTCGTTTTAAACATTTTACTTATGTAAATTTGTATTAAACAATTATGGTACTTATTTGACTTACTTAAATTATCCGTTGTGTTGTTCATTGTACACTGTTGCATGTACACACACTTGGCACTATCGTTGGGATGCGTGATCATATTGTCATCATCCGGGCATCTCGATTCACATGTTTCCGTACATGGGGGTCGGGGGCGCCACAGGCATGTTGTGCCATCGGTGGAAAGAAGTTGCAAATGCAAAAGGAAGAAGCGAGCGAAGAAGAAGAAATGGGGTTTATTAAAATTAGGTGAAACGGCACCGTTTCACCTAGTTTTTTTTTATTTATAAACTCATAATTAAAATGATGTCGTTTGAATTATTTAAGAGAAACGACGTCGTTTTATATACATATAATATAAATATATATGTAAATATAATCGACCGGTTCAACAATTTAGGTTTGGTTTAGATCGAAACTGAATCGGCCAGCATCGGTTTCCTTAATTTTATACCGACAGCCGACCAGTTCTTTGTTGCTTCGGTTGATTCCAAACTTCGGTGGTCGGTCTGCGTCGACAACGGTCGGTCCCATCGGCTTTTGTAAAGCTCTAGTTGGCGCAGTGTGGAAGGAAGAGTGTGAGAAAAGAGTTTTGATATTCATCATTCTTATACATTACACTTTTTTATTTATTTATATTTTATTTTTAATTTATTAATCTTATTCTTCCTTAATTAATTGAATTATTATATTCATCATCTATATATTACACATTTGATAAGAAAAAAAATTAAAAAATTATGTGTAATATATAATGTGAAGACAATGAATATAATTCTTGGTGGAAAAATTATTAGGATTTGGGAATATGATGTTTTTGGAGGGTAAGATGGGTAGGGGTGTAACTGGTCTGGTCTGATATGGTTTTGGACAAAATTGAAGATTGAACCGGATGCACTGGTTTTATATTTTCGAAAATCGATTACACACCGGTTACCCTCCTAAACCGGTACCTCTGGTTTTACCGATTACAGTCCGGTTTGGTCCTGTTTTTCAGTTTTAATAAAATGCTAATTTATCATAAAAAAATTGTTTAAAAAAAAACTTCTTTAAAAAAATCTGTTACTATTTACAAAAATTTGTTAATAAAAAACTACTATAAAAAAACTGATATAAAACAAATAAATCTTTCATATTTAAGATTAAAATTTTATGTTATAAATTATAATAGTATTATCTTATATATAATTATAATCTATACTATAATATATATTATATATAATTTTATATAATATAAAAAATATTATATATAATATTAAGAAAATTAAGTTAAAATATGTAATATAGTAAACCGATCCGGTCCTAAAAAGCATAGAATCGGAACTAGATCGGTACTGGCCGGTTTTGGAATTAAGGAAACCGGTCTCAGACCGGACCGGTTCCACCGATTCGGCCTGGTCCAGTTCAATTTTTTTATTTTTCGATTAATTTTTACACCCCTAAAGATAGATATAAAGTTTTTCCATTTGGTTGGGCCGAGGGCTAGAATTGACAATTTTGATGTGCTGGTGGGCCATGCAGTAAAGTTGAAATGAAGCCCATGGACCTAGATAAATGCAGTTATAAGGCCTGTGCAGACATTACATTACTACAAGAGCACTCTCAATTAGGGTGGTACACAAACCGACCGAACCAACTGCCGCCGACTCAGACCGACCAAAATTGGCAGAGAACTGGTCGGTCGGCGATAGAAAATTAATGAAACCGACGCCGGCCGATTCGGTCTGCGGTTCAATCCCAGTCTAAACCGATGAACCGGCCGACGTCTTATATATATATATATATTTCTTATATAAAACGATACCGTTTTATTTAAATAAGTAAAACGGCATCGTTTTTTCCTTGGAACTTAAAAATATATATATATATCTTCCTATTACTTAAAAGCGTGTATAAGATGAACAGTAGTGAATAGTGCAGTCCACCAACTTCGTCTTTGTCTCTGGTTAGCACCCAGCAAAATCACTTCTTCTCGGAAGGGCAATCGTAGTGTGCGACGTGCGAGAGAGAAACGGAATACATATAACAGATGCAAAATCGAAGTAAAATCACAACAAAACAATCACAAAATACACGATAAAACCACAAAATCATCAGCAAATCGCATCTCGTCCCTCTCTGCATCCTCGAAGCAAATCAACAGATGCAAAACCACAGCAAAACCATCACAAAAATACACGGTAAAACCACAAATTCATCATAAAATCTTCACAAAAATACCACAAATTAACAAAATCACCACAAAATCACAACAAAAATACCATAAAATAAAAAAAATACCACAAATTACGGTGGAGGTGGCCGAAGGGGAAGTGGGCGTCCGTGAGGGAAGGTGAGCATCCATGGTGGCTCGGCTGGGCGTGAGGACGGCTACGAGAGATGGTCGGTGGCGAAATGAGGTCCCGGTGGTGGTGCGGTGGCCAGAGGAGGTGGATCTCCGCCGTGGGTGTGGAGAACCCATGCAAGAGAGAGGTAGATTTCGTGGGAGCAAACGGCAAGGAGATGGAGGCTGAGCTCGCTGGAGGGGGATGGCCGGTGGGAGAGGAGGCTACCGTGGAGGTGGTGGCGCCGGAGGATGGCGTACGGCGGCGCAGCAACATCAAACTCATTCGGGGCTGCGCACAACCGAGAGAGAGGAAGAGAGAGCGTGAGAGAGGGAGACCGGTGTGGGGGGACTCGCCGGAGTGAGGTGGTGCCGGTGGAAGAAGCGGTGAGGCTCACCGACGCACGGCGGCGTCGGGCTGGGCAGAGGAAGATTCGGCTGGGAGTCACGCGTACCGCGTACGGGGGGAGAGAGAGAGGGGGGGAAAGTGGGGAAAGCGTGAAAAGGGGGGGAAAGTGACGAAAGTGTGAAAAGAAAAGAAAGTAAAACGTATTAATGGCAGGAGTATTTCGTCCACACAAAAAAAAATATAATGTGTGAAAATGATGAAGAGAACTGCTACATATAAACACAAAAATAAATCTAAAAACGGATGTGCATGGTTTTATTGGATCTGTTATATTTACTTTATAATAAAAGAAATTTTACAATTTGGCCTACCTAATTAAATCCCATCAACTTGTGAGTTTACTTTTATCTAATTTATTTGTGTCTAATTAATTAAGTATTTCCCTATTATATTATATGCAAAAGTTACTTTTTAACCTACATACAGCGACACATTAATAACCATTAAAATCTTAGCTATTGTTTTGGAATCTTCAAAATGATTTAACAATAAAAGATTAAAATACTAATTTATATATAAATAAATATTAATTTAATTAAAAATATTGAAATAAATTAAATAAATGATAAAATTTTATTAAATATTTTTTAAAAAAATAATCTCAATCCTTCATTTTAAATTCTTAGATTTGATCTAATAATAGAAATTTAAACATTATTTTAAACTAATTTAAAATTTAAATAATTAATATATAAATATTAAATATTAATCTTCCATTATTAAATAAATGATAAAATTTTACTAAATATTTATAAGAAATTAAAATCATATAAATAATTAGAGTTTTAACATAATTTAAATATGATAATATTCTTAATTAATTAAATTAGGCAACGTGCATGGGGAATGAGAGAGTGAGAAAAGAAAAGTAGGGGATAATGTTAGTTTTTAGGTTTTAAATTTCAACCCATCATCTTTAATATTCAGATTTAATCTAACAATAGAAATTTAAATATTGATTTAAACTAATATAAAAAAAATAATTAAAATATAAAAATTCTACCATAAACTTAAAATTAACTTTAATTTATAAAATATTAATTTATTATTATTAAGTAAAAGATAAAGTTTTACTGAATATTTTTAAAAGAATAATATTATATCATACACTTAAAATCAACTTTAATTTATAAAATATTATTTTATCATCATTAAATAAATGATGAAGTTTTACTGAATATTTTTAATAGAAAAAAACTATCTAATTAATTTAAATTTTGAATATAATTTAAATTCTATAATAAATAATAAATATGAATAAATAATTATTTTAATTATTTTAATATTAGAAATTATTATTTATTAATTTTTTCAATTAAGCAGACATGGCAAACGTGCTTTGCACGTTAGTCACCGCTAGTATATATATATATATATATATATATATATATATATATATATATATTGAACGGCGCTGCCGTTTCAAAATGGATTTAATATGCCCCTGGCTCCTCTTCTTCATCTTCCCCGCGTCTTCTTCCTCCCTCCATTTCATCTGCAACTCTCTTATACTCTCTCATGGTAAACGGCGGCACATCCCTCCTCCGTCACAGAGACACCGATGGCAGACCAAGGAACCGAACCACACTGCGCCGAGACCGATAATATCGGTTTTCTCTCCCCTAATCGATCGGTTTCGGCCGATTTTTCATCTCATGGCAGATTATATAACAATAAAATAGTATGAAATGAATTTGATTTAGGCTATTATATTCACATCAAATCTCCACATTAAATTATTTATTTATTCATTATATAGTAATAAAATAATATTAATTTAAAAAAATAATTAATTTTTTTAATTATTAATTTTTTAATTTTATCATATTTTACCATTCTACTTATCATATGATTATATGTTAATTAGTAGTCATATTTTAATTTATTTAATTGGTTAATGGACCTGTACTACATAGTTCATCAAAATATGGGCACTTGACGCAGGATAGCGTGCACACACAAAAAGGATAGCGTGCACACACAAAAGCAATAATAAAATAAAATAAACACAAAAGTAAAAAAGAATTAAAGCATGCACAAAAACAACGGCAAATGGATGTACCCAAAAGAGGGAGAGTTATAAAAGAAATAATTAAATAAAGATTTGGTGGTTCTATACTATACATCAAATTTGGTTTTAGTTTTATAATTACTGTAGCTAAAAGTTACTATAGTTACCCTTTGCCTAATCGAATGTGGACGGTTTAGTTGTCCTATACTCCTATTAGCTAAAAAGTATATTTATTTTACATTTAACTATTCCATTGAGAATGCTTTCTTGCATCTTGCTAACCTATTTTTACGTAAAATAATTTAATCACAAAGAAATGTTACAAAAATAAACTTACACATATAGCTTGATGCTATATATTATATTTTTATTATAAAATAAATATAACATATCATATGAGATTATATCAATTTGTAAATTTATTTTTATATAATTTCTTTATGATTATAGATTTTCTTTTTCTATGTATAATAACAGGGGGTTTGATTGTATCATACATGTCACTTAAGTTCTTGTTCAGCTCGTAGGGTGTTATTACGAAGGAAAATATTAATATATCGCCTGAATTTGTCTTCTTACTTTGACCGTACATATATTTAATTTTTTTTTAATGATTAAAGAAGTGGCTTTTAGTATATTAATATATTTTTTTATTTTTTAAAAATATTTAAATATGTTAAATAAATATGAAAAGAAAAAAAAAATATAAATTTATGGCACGCCCAACATTCATTGTTGAGGGGCATCCTAGCATGACTCTGTTATGAATACATCCAGGTAGGGAAGGCACCCCCACACATCCCTTACCATTTTTAACTCCCAAAAAAAATTATCTTTTCATATAATGTTATTCATTAAAATAGTTCTTATGCGAGTATTTTATTAGTGATACGAACTTTATCTCGTTTGCATGTCACAATCAATTGTAGCATCATATCTCAATACAACACGACATCGAACATCTGTAAACAACATAGTAATATAACATGTTAACATATTATCTTAGTCTAAAATCTTAATTCTAGGAACTTACATCTAGTACTTAAGTATCGATCATTTCGATTTTGCAATTATTATCCGAGGTCAAACATAACCAAATCATATTCGTAAAGTGTCTACTCTGCAATGTGTGAGTGAGCATAGAAACATTCCATCATTGGATTGATGTTTTGGAGTTAAAACAAGTTCATTCCCCCAAAAGAAAGGGGAAATCCTAACAATAAACAAAACGAGTAATGGTAAATACAATATTTTTCATAATACATTATGTAAAATTAGGATATTTTTATAAAGTTGTGTTACTTTTATATGATATTTTACAATAATATTTCTTATTTTAAAATATGACTGTGAAATATATTGTGAAAAATATGTGTGTTTATCATTTTTCTAAACAAAAATAAAAACAAAAATGGATAAAAGAAAAACAAAAAGGAAACCCAAAATTTGAGATAGGATAGTGCTACTGGGACCGATGGTCTTATCCGATATGGTGAATCGATGCAGTGCATTTTCAGTATTTTTTTCTTTTTCTTTGAATTATTTTTTTACATTTTTAAATACACTTTTTACTAAAAAAACAAAAATTAAATAATATTCACTCTTTTAATCACTAAAAAAAATCACTAAGGAAAAAAAAAAGCATCGGTCAAAGTTCAAACCATCGGTACATCATCGGTTCAATAAACATTTTCCAAAAATAACAAATAATGGAAGTTGTATCATGTATGGAAGAATGAGGACACAAAATAAACTAATAAAAAAAAAAACCAACAGTTTGCCAGTTGCCTTGAATTGAGGTAGGTCGGTTGGTGGGTGAGTCGGCCGGCCGCGCGGAGCCATTGGCTCGCCTTCCTTTTTGATCGTTTTTTTTTTTTTAAAATTAAATGCGGCGTGACCAACACGTAAATGTCTCGCTCTTATCGTTACTGCTACTCTAATAATACTTTTATTTATTAAAGTATTGTTTTCGAACTACCTAACACTATTGTTGGGTGTACGAATCCACCCTATATTCAATGTTGGTACAATGAACATCGACAAAGGGTGACGTCGTAATTTACGTTTGGATGATAGCCTCCACTCAATTTTTTATTATAATTTTTTCAAATTTTAATATAAAATATAATAAATAATTTAACTTTTTTAAATTTTAAAATAATAATAATATTTTATTATCTTAAATTAAATATTAAATCTTTTCAATTTAACATCTAAATTAAATATTAAATCTTTCGGACCCACTCGGGCGGGCGAAGCAATTACCCGGAAGTTTCTATCTGTTGCTACATAGAAGTTGACCTTGACCAAACTTGTGCCCTAAGCAAGCCACCAGGGCAATCCCCCAGCTGCACATCTTTGACCATTCAAACCTCTATTCGCCATCCTTGGCGTCCCCACACGTTTAATGTATTCAGGTGGGACCACCCATCACAACGTTTCCATTTTCTTGAGAAAGGAGGGAGAAAACAAAAAAAAAACAAAACAAGGTAAATAAAACAGAAATAACATGTTTTTGATTGATTTGTCTTTTGCCCTACCAACATGAACACCAACTTTTCTTTGCTTAACTAGGTACAAAGAGAAAAAAATATCACTACCATGTGTGATACAAAAAGTGTATTTGAGGCTGTTCGATTCTATGCCAAGAAGGGGCCTCAAAACAATCGAAAAAATCAAAAAGTTGGGAATCTTATCTATAAAAGTGGCATATACAAAACCAACATCCTTGTAGGAATATACAACAACAAAACAAAGAAACAAACAAATTGCAATAAATAAATTATTTTGATCTTCTTTTTTTCCTTCTTGTTTTGATCCTACTCCTCCCAAAGTCCAACGCCTTCCCAATAAATCCTATGCGAGCAATGATTCCAAGAACATGTCATCCCTTGGTTCGTCTTTGGCTCTAGAATACACATGGTCTGTGTCTTGTGGCTGGTTCATGTAAGTACCGATTGAGTTCTCGAAACCTGAAAATCCGAAACTCCCAGGGCTCTGAAACATCTCTAGGGTGAAGGGTGATTGCCCCTCAGATGTCGGCAGTCTCAGATTGTGAAGATGATTGTTCACAGAATTATTGTTAGTGTGGTGGTTGGTGATCGCCAAAGGCCTTATTGCTGTAGTGGCAGCAATGTTGCTGTTATTGTTGCTTGACAAAGGCCTGCTGACAGAATGGCTGCCACTGCCACGGGCTGCGGGAACATCATGGTTGTGCTTTCCCTCATATGTTGTGATCACCGCCCTTAGATCATGAGAGGCTCGCTCAACATGCTTTCTCACTGGACATCCCGTATGCGTGCACTTGTAGTAGCTCCTACAAGTCATACAGACGTAGATCAGAAATATTTGAAACACTCCCAACTTAAATTTAGGCTAACTGGATATCTAATTCTAACCAAAAAAACAAGCCCAAAACAGAAAAGTTTTGGTTCCAAACTTTGGCAAAGTGCAGCATAAAACTTGGGATCCATTCTTTGAAACCTTTCCTATCAAAGAATGGATCGCTTTTGGGTAAAAGCCAGAATCTACGAAAAACAGCAGAATGGAATTTTAAGGTGAGCGTATTCTAAAGTCGTTAAAGTGGCTGAAAGATGAATATTGGGTACCTATATGAGTTAGAGACGCGAGTGTATGTGCAGTGGAATAATAATTGTAGAACTTTGAATGCAGAAAACCTATTAAAAGTTTGATAAAGAATTGGAAGTAAATGAAAAAACTAGGCATTACCTTGGATTTGGATTTCCCTTGACCACTTTCTGCCCATATTTTCTCCATCTGTATCCATCATCTAGAATATCTATATCACTAGTTGTCTGGACTACAACTCTAGGTTCTCTCACTGTTCTGCTCCCAGGTGCTGAAAGACCTTCATTTTCACCCTCTTTCTTCCTGGAAATTTAACGTAAAAACGAACATTAATCGACCAAACGCACCAAACCATAAACAAATACTTTTACACAAACTAAGCTATAAAACTAACCATCTTTTGGAATTAGGCTCATCTTCATCAAATTCATCCCCTCCGGACTTGCTCTTCTGAGAAGTCTGATCAAAATCCTCATCTCCCATGGATATCGAAGAGTTCTCTGGGGTGGCAACCGAATCCGTATGTCCATTACCATGTGTGGCAAATGACTGATCATGAATATCAGTGAGGGCAGAATTGGAAGCCTGAATTACATAAGAAGAAGCTGAAGATGATGACGAAGATCTCCTGGTGGACTGAGGCTTGGCATGGTTATGACTCCCCTTGTAAACTATCTCAGTAATATGCCCATCTATGGACCTCTCAACTTTCTTCTTTGTTGGGCAATTGGGATGTGTGCACTTGTAATAACTCCTTGGATTCTCGCTTCCTTTCACTTGTTTTTGGCCGTATTTTCTCCAATTGTATCCGTCATCAGATCTTCTGCTGACTGACTGGGCCTGCTGGCCGTGGTAATTGCCACCGTCTGATTGGAACCCGCCATTGCCGTTGCTCTGAGTGTTGGTCTGTATGGTGGCAATCTCAGGGGAATAGCTCTGCATAGAACTGAGTTCGGGTTTTACCATCTTTGCTGAGGAAAAATCATCCTGCTTGGTGGGTTCATGGAAACTCCATGCTTCTTGTTGTGACTGAAAATTCTTTTGACAGATGAAAAGATTGTTAATTTAGGACCAAAGTGAAAATGATACACGTAGTACTTGATTATGATGAGATTTTGTTACATACAGTTTGAATTGTGGCACTTGAAGACTGAAAATTTGTGGTTGATGATGTTAAAGGAGGCCTTTGTTGGGTTTGGAAAGAGAAATCGTAGTTCTTGTCTTCCTGTTTAACATTCTGCCTGTTACCAGAATTGCTTTTCCACGCGAAGGTCTGAGCAGGGAATGTTCCTGTAGTTGGAGATGGCAGAATCTGCGTACAAAAGCAGAACAGAGAAAAACCCATCAAACAAAATTAGAAATGAATGAATTAATCCTCCTCCACCATAAGTGAATTCTATCAATAAAATTGGATACCGTACTCTTCTTAAAAAAAAAATTAATAATAATCCATTCAGATAACATGAAAAAAGTGCCAATTAATATACTTGGGGCAGATATAATAGAAAACTGGAACATGAATTTTGAGGGGGATAACCCCGATTGCGAATAACAACGAATAATTTTTCAAAATGCTTTGGACCCCAAGAAAACGAAAAAAGAAACACTCAAATTCAGTCAAGTCATGCAAAATAATTTGACTGATCAGTTTAGTGGTGTTGAATTGAACAGCATAAAAGCTCAGTTTCAGACATAATTCCCCAATTTTTCTCAACAACCAAATACGTTCTCTACCGAATAAAAAAAAGAGCAAAAGAACGAAACTTTCTGGCTGAAACACTTACGTTACGAGTGTTGAGAAGAACAGGGGAGTCCAAGAGCTCAGCTGGGCTCAACCCATCGGGGATAGCAAAGTAGGAAGAGGGGGACACAGCAGGAGGAGAAATGGGCAGCGAAGGAGGTGGAATCGACTTGAACTTAGGCACACCCGAACCAGTTCTCTGCGCAACCCGATCCGAAAGCCCACGATGCTTATTCTCTATTCCTATGGTGGTGGTGTTTTGGTGTTCACCATCGTAGGCAGAGGCAAGGAGGTCAGAGAAGGAGGTGGTCATGAATGGATGCGTCGTCGAGAAAGTAAAGCTTGTTGGGTGCGAGTTAGCCGAGGTCTCCAAGCTCCCAGAGGAGAAGGCCATAAAAAGGAAGAGAGAGAGAGAAAGGTCTAATGGGGCTGAAGAAAAGCTGATCAGATATTAAAAAAGAGAGGAGGTGAAGAAGATGATCACGTATTGTGCAAGTTTGTTGTGGTTTTGTCCTTTGTCGGAGCTTTCTAAGAAACTGAGGATGAGTATTGACCGTGGAAAACTTTATTTATTTATTTTACTTTTACAGTCTTACAAAAATAATTTGTGGTTTTTGTTTTTTTGGTCAAAACTAGTTGGTTTGACTGGATGGCGGCTGACACTGAGATATTTTCCTCCATTGCTACGTACAAGCCATTGTTTTCTGCAGTCGGGGATGGGATGATGCTGCGTGTGTATGTATCAGTACCAAGATTAGCCACTTTTTATGGTAATTTGTACTTCAGATATTAGGGTTTTTTTTCCCAATGAATTCCTGGCGTCTTGGGCATCTACGGGGCGAATGATGTTTAGTATACGGAAACATATATGCTCTTTTTTTTTTCTTTTTTTTTTCCAGAAATGCTAAATCTTTGGAAAGTATGTCTCGAAAGTGTATTTTGAATTTTTTTTTATTTAATGATTAAAAAATACTTTTTTAATGATGTTGTGAATTTTTTTATTTTTTTTAAATATTTATGATGATTAAAAAAATACATAAAAAAATAAATAAATAAATGAAATGTACTTTTCATATCACGTTGGAGACAAATTTTTGGTAGATATAATGTTGATCTTGAGAGAAAGACATGCGCTTAATTGTTTATTGGTGGAGTGAATTTAGTAAATAAATAAGAACACCTTCTAGAATATTATCATGTCGAAATTTCATATACAGTGCAAAAGACGTATTTACATTCATATGATGGCCGGGATAGAGATCTCTGGTTTTAATATATAAATATTTAGTAAAATAAGAGGACCATCAAATCATGGTCAGTAGATCATTTATGGTCATGAGGAAATGGATGATGAAGTTTTTAAAGAACATGATGAGCATATACGTTTAATTATCTCTAATATCTTGCAGAGTTTTTGGTTAACTAGTACTGGTGATGAGCATGTGGTAGCTAGGCTAGCTGTGTTGTTCATAATTAATATTATGATGGTTTATGAAGTTTATATATATATATATGTCACTGTCATTTTCGGCCTTAACCAGCTTGAAGTAATCTAGAAGATCTGTCAGCCCCATATATAACGTGTGAAAAGGGACATAGAGGACCCAGATGGGCCAGATCAACTCTGGCAAATTTGGATTTTCGTCGAGAAAAAAAGAAGAAGCTAGCAAGTAGTGGGAAAAAAAGCTATGAAGTGGGGGAGACTTCACCATTCATGAGTGAATGAGACTTGGCCGGGGGGTCTCGGTCGCTGGTCGCCGGCAATGCGTCCAAAGTGACTTTTTGAGATATTTCTTTCCAAAAAATATTGGCACAAAAAATCTGCACAAAGAAAAAAACAAAACAATTTATTAACCGCTTCCAGCATGCAGTACTCGTATACCGAGGAATCTAGAAGGAATTAAAGCATTTCTTTCTCCTAGTTATAAACCCATGCATTTATATATATGTAAAGCTAGCTAGCCATATTAAGCCTTCGTTAAATAAAGTCTTCGTCGTTTTAGTTTTTACATGTATATTTTTATAAGGTACGTAGGTGCACTTTTAGCTTTCAACTATCTCTTGGGTCACAGATGTCAGAAGCAAACAAGTTCTTTTCAGAAAACATGTGCCTGAGTAATGTATGTAATAAATATTGTGGGTGTAGTTTGATTATTCAAATTTATTACCATCTCATCTTATATTGTGAGTAATGTATGTAATAAATAATTATTTTGTAAATAAAAAATATTTTTATTTGATATTTTATAAAAATAATTTAATTTTATAAAAATATTATCATCTTATAATATTATTATGAAATCAAAAATTCTATATGCAATCATTTTTTTGTACTTTTTGTATATCCCACTAATGTGATTGGCTGCATAATATTTTTTAATATAAAATAACTATTTTGGCCAATCACGTCAGTAGAGTACGCAAAAGTGATTGTATGTAGTAAAACAATTATGAAAAATATTATATAAAATGAAATTTGGGTAGGTAATTTATAAAGAGTTAGTCCACGTACCGTCTCTAAATAGGGACTGCTTATGCAAGCCCATACAGTACTTATGTTTTAAAAAAAATTAAAATTACAATAATATCCTTTTTAAAATGATGTTTTTTTTTTCTTTTATCATCATTCATCAATACGACTGCACACACATTTCTCAACTTAGGAATGAAAATAGAATTTCTCATTTATAAATTACTATTAATAAATATATTTATAAATAAAATAAAATCATTGCAAATACTGTATAATAATTGATAGGATTCACATCTATCAAATTTTTAAAAAATTAAAACCACCTCATCTCACTTCCAAATCCAAACATACAAAATATTTAAAAATTATCTTATCTCATTATCCAAACATGGCCTAAATCTATCTTTATCTATTGAGTACGGATTGTTAATAAGTCTCATGTTTATCTCTAGTTATGTTTATCCGTTTTGTTACGTATTGAACTGATAAGAAAGCTACATGTGTTATTTAAGTGGCATGACCGCCATGAATAGAGACATGAATAAAGTTTATCTGCAAACTAATATGTGTGAATGATGACTAAGTTACTTTAATAATTTACGGATTTATTGAATGAAATAAAGTTTATTTTTATAAAAAAAAAATTACATCATCATGAAATACGCCGTTATTACACGTAATTTTCTCCAAAGGGCTCGATGGTACAATGATATCCATTATGCAGGTGATGCACGTAATGGACCACAAGTACTTGAAAGCGCGTTGTCTCATTTATAGAGCACGAATGAGTACGTAGTACTGCACTATATATAACCCGGCCAATGCAAAGTCAATCGGTTGATAAAAATTAGAGTAGACTTTTGAGGCAACCAAGTTAAAAGATAGATACGTGCTTTTCACATGCATTTCAAAATTTGTTTGTGTGGAGAATCTTCTGACATCAAACCCTCCAATAATATTCACACATGCAAAGCTAGCATGCCAACTCGTACGTGTCCATATATTCATGCAAGCAGACTCAGAACCACTTCGACACAGATCATGAGCTCTTATATATAATATTGAGAAGAGTAATATTAGAAAGAAGTCATTATAGCAGTGTATACTTTATACTTATTACGTGGCTGTTTTTAGTTGATTGTTCTCAACACTCACTTAGACAGATGTATAGTTTAGATGATGTCACATCATATGTGTAAAATGAATGCTCATAATAATAGCTTCTATTTATATTTATTATATTGAGAAAGATGAATGATATATAGATAATATATTTTATAATAATATTATAAGATGAGAGTATTTTTATAATATATTTTATTTAAAATATAATTATATAACATATTATAAAAGATAGGGTGTACAAATCATTTTCCAAGAAATTAAGGTATATGTTCTCCGATCGGTTTCCATCAATGTAGGGATCGGAACAATAAAAATGACATCACGATCTGACATTTTGATTGCACCGAATTATACAGGGAATAAGATTTCAAATCCCTGTTGGTTTAGAAACAAGGATATTACTTTCTTGCATGGCCTGGATTCGGGGAATTAATAACAGTACTGACTTTTGCTGGCTGGAGTGAAGATCGAGGAGAGTCTATTATGACTATTAGTGCCATTACTGTTGGGACTTTTTGAATAATGGAATGGAAAATGGGACTTTTAGCCTTTTAGGGCCAATCATGATTCTTGTAGACTACGTATTTTTTTTTTTTCTTTCTAATTTATTTTCATCATTAACTATTTATCACCTCCACAATCTACAACATATAAAAAATATTTATATATCTTATAAAAAAACACTTCATATTTTATAAAAAAATTATAAATATGAGGTATGAGAATAAATAATGGTTGATGTATAGTAAATTTTTTTTAACAATGCTACATGATCTCTTCAACCTCTACACACTACATTTTTTAAAATTTTATAATACTTGTTTATAATTTTTTTTGAATTTATTCTTTTTAAATTAATTTAATTTTTCTATTCATTATTCATATATAAAATATTTGATAAAAGAAAAAAATAATAAAAATTAAAAAAAGTATGGTGTGCAGAAGTTGTGTGGATTTTTTTTTTTATTGCATTTTTTATCATCTTATTCACGGATTCCTACGTAATTTAAGTAATATTTTCCGTTTAATTTAATATGTTTATAAATTTACTCTGCAGGGCTTTTAGGAGATCATGTGAAGTGAGCATTTTGCTCTGCAGCCTGTATTTCGGTTTTGGAAAAACTATCCTCTCCAATTATAACCCTACATTGTAATATCATTCATAAATTAGCATCTGGATTAAATTATGCCCGACAGAACTAAAATTTATTATTCTAGCGTCTAGAAATTAAAATTGAGATTGAAAATTAAATACACCGATTGTAAAATTAAAATTGAGATTGAAAATTAAATTAAAATTACGTAACTCCCAAAGCTCTTACACCGATTATAAAAGGTATTCTTTCGTTATAAGAGATGGGTATTAATAAAATTAAGGGTACCGTCCATCTTCTAAAAAAAAGATTGAAAATTAAATAAATTGTAAAATTGAGATTGAAAATAGATGTAAAAATAGAAAAAGAAATCTAAAAAGAGATTCTATTCATAAAATTCGAAACCAAGTTTTAAAACTTACAAGTCGGGTTCAAATAACTAAAAGAATCCAAAATTATGATAATTTTACTCGAAAATCCAAAAACTTAATTATTGCTTAAAAAATCAATGATAAATAAGAATCTTACAAAAAATCTAATCAAAACCAAAATCAAATTCATCTCTAAAAGCTAAAATGAATCATTCCCTTAAAAGGTACAAAATAATATAAATTGACGATTTTATGGGAAAAACAACCGATTTTGAGGTCGAAATGTAGACCACTAGGCCGCATAGTTAGTGACCACGATGTGTGTGGCGGGATTTTTTTTTTCGAAATTGGAGTCTTATACATGATTTTGATACCACAATGAGAGTTATATTCAAAAGACTTGACATGTGGGCAACAATGCACTATTTTGAAAAATTTTCACCATTGCTTGTTATATTTATGTTGATCTATATTTTCAAGATAGTCTAGCACTATCAACATAGAATCTAACAGTTCTACATTATCATAGAATTCTTGAAATAGCGCTCTAGCACAACATGATTATTATGTTAAAGTTGTTTTTGGTCCCCCAAAAAAGAATTAAAAATGTGATTTAACCCTTCCAAATTTAAGACACACCCAATACTACTTCACCTTCTTTCTCTTTTAAGTATGAAAGATAAAAGAAAATAATATTAAAAAATTAACATTTATCTTAATGCGATCATTGTAGCAATTTATTTATTTAGTAAAACTTCAAACGAGTGGGGTATAGAAGAATGACCCACAACCGGGAACTAAAGGATGTAGAGGAGCTCTCCTAGGGGCCCTACACAAACATGTGACCTGGAGCATATGATCCACCAAGATCAATGATATTTCTACAGAACAAATGTTATTTATCATCTTCACACTATATATTAATATATAATTTATCATTTTTTATTATTTAAATACATATATTTATACATTAATATGATGTAGAGAAAGATGCTAAGTAGAATTTTTCTTTGACGGTAATATATTATTACAACCCGGGGATAACACAGAGCACAGAAATTTTATCGTACGTTAATGCATTGTAATTGAGTGAGCAGTGAAATTTCCTATGTCTCTTGGTGTACGTGTTATGTTCCTGTAATATCCCGGGTCTATACATTAATTCGAATCATAGTCTCAATCCCATTATGTACATAATAAGTACTGACAGTCGTGGGGAGGAATATCCTGCACAAGTCACGGCATTGATCATCCAAGCAGATAGTAAACACCTAATTAGTTCTCAATCTTCACCATAAAATGGTCAAATTTGGTTGATTGAAACATACACGTACGTACAGATTTCTGAGTAACATGATTACTAACAGCCATTTCAATTGCGACCAACATCTTCTTCATTCTTTTTGTTTTTGTTTTGTTTTTTTTTTTTTTGTTTTTCATGTCAATCAGACAACGACTTTTGTGACTCAGCGTGTGACACAGTTGGTTTTAATATTTTTGGGGATGAGATGGGATGGGATGCATTTCTGATCTGATGTTGTTTTAATATTTCACTCATTTCTTCTCTCTTCACAACTGGAATTCCACTATACATTTTTCAAACATAGGTGCTTGATATTTTTCCATACATTTCTGAGTTCATCGATATGATTAATGGATGTAACATCAGCTAACATTAATGTGGGTAGGTCAGCAAGTTACCTATCTTATGTTCTTCATTACCGTAGCATTGGACCCCCAATTAAAGTTATTCTAATGTTTTCGATAATGAGTGTTGCTAGGGTGCCGTCCAATAATGACCGTTGGGCCGGTTTGGGCGTGTCTCCTAGGCAAAATTCACTTTTTTAATTTTTCTTATTCATATTTTTTAACATTTTTTAAAAATATAAAAAAAATATTAATATACTAATAGTCACTTCCTTAATCAGTAAGTAAAATAAAAAAATTTAAAAACAATGCTACTATGCCCCTCTATTTTGTCTCCTCATTTTGACTGTTCATGCAATTAATTTTTTTTATTTTACTTACTAATTAAAAAAGTAACTATTAATGTATACATGCATCAGAGAAAACAAAATTGCTTATCAGTCTTTAATTGTATTTAATTAATGGCCGGATCGAAACTTTCACCAATCTTATCCGAAATTTAAAGTGACAAAAATATGAAATAAGTCTTATAATATTTATTTAAGAGGTAATATCATCTAAGAAACTCAATCGAATAATAATAACAAAATCTTTGAAGGATCTTGAACTGCTTGAATAACACAAAATTCCAGGACGTCCTAGGCTTTAATGCCAAAAATAACTTTTGCCAGCCCCATAGTGTTTTCTAGATCAAGGCGTCCAACCTGCACGAGTGCCATCGACGGGAAGAAAAAATAATTATATTTGAAGTCAAAATGTTTTGAATGGGAATGGGATTTAAGGCCAGTCATGGTGGTTGAAGAATAGATACTTGCCAATTTTTTATTGCATTATGTCCTGATTCCTTCCCGTATGCATGGGGTCCAAGAGATTATTTTATCTCTTATTATTTGGTCACTTAATTAATTTATTCCCCAGGGCTATCAGAAGATGAGATCTAGTGAATATTTGACTCAGTTCATATCTCATATCTAGCAAGTATTATAATTTCTTCACACCTGGACTCAGCTGAAGCCTTCCCCAAAGTGACTAACTAGTCTAGGCTATTTAAATCCATCCAAGGTCTACCTTTGTAATATTATTTAACACAAGACAGAAACTGACAAGGCCAACAAAATGGTCAAATATGCATGGTTGATTCAAACATTGAGTGGATAGTCTCAGCATCCAAATATCCATTGTAATAAAATTCCAGACTCCACTCTTCAGGCACCAATTAAGTAGAGGTCAAATACAGAGAAAACAAGTCTATCCCTCCCCCCCTCCTTTTCTCTCTTTCTATGGAGCTCCAGGACTCCTACCATAATGCAGCTCCCATCCTTTCGGATCTATTTCCACCTGCCAACCACACGTACAGAATTTGAGTGACATGACAAGTTTATAACAGCCATTCCAATTGTAATCCAAGTCTATGTTCAGATTTTTATAAATTAGTTCTTTTATATACAGTCGTTAGATACAACCGGCGTTCAGTCGTCCATGCCATGTCGGACGCATATTATTTATTATTTTTTCCTTTCTCTAAACGCACATGTTCTCTCTCATCAGCGCTCTCTCTCTCTCATCAACTCTCTCTATCTCTCGCTCCTCGGGTCGGTCTCTCTCTCATCAGCTCTCTCTCACATTCTGGTAGTATTTTGAATTCGGGGGGTTTGGGATGAGTGGTTTCCATGTCAGCCCTGTTTGCACCAGGCGCTTGCAACAAGCGTTTTTCTTTATTTATTCAGGACAGGGATTCGACATGTACTGGCAGTTCCGTTTAAGATCTTAGGGATGGTATCCATTTCTCTGATGGTTTCTTAATAGGATTGCATTTGGTACAAAGTTTGTGGTGTATTCTTGAGTTGACAACTGAAATTCACATGCATTTTATAAGCATACATATAGTTGAACTGTACTGAAACGGTGATGCGAATAAGTACCTGGAATGCTTTGTCCCTCCAGTGAAACATACAGCCACGGGCTTCCATGAATTGAAAAATAGATTGAGGAAGCAAAGGTTTAAAGGATTTATGGAGCTTCACTTTTGTTAGCCCTCGGCAGGCCAACAAGCCAGCAGCTAGACCGTTAGGGGTCAAACCCGCCAAGTGTAAGATAGTCATGTTCTGTACCTGGTTTATGCTGGCAAGGGCTAAGAGCCCTACATCTGTAACTGAACAATATGACAAGTTTATCTGCAGCAAAAGAAACGAACCCCTAATATTATGTTAATATGTAGCCATCAACGTTCAATTTCCCTCTGTCCCTGACAACTAGAGAAAGGAAACGGAGAGTACCTCTTTGAGGTTTTGAGAAAATTGAGCAAGTGGAATCATTCCATTATCGTTAATGTTAACACATTTCTTTATGTCCAGCACCATAAGTTGCCTACATCCCATAGCAATGGCTGATAGACCCACTGATGAGACAGAATGACATCCTCGAATTTCAAGGGCTTTCAACATCAGACATTTTGACAAGGATATTAATGACCTATCCGTTATTTTATCATTATAAGCAATATTAATCATCTCCAGTGTAGGACATCCATGAGCAATTGCTGCTATGCCAGCATCGGTTATTCCAGAGGATCTACAAGAGAAAGAAAACAAAGATTACTAAAGAATGCAGGCCTTCTTAATATAACTCAATCTAACATTATGATGAAACCAGGTCTGAGAAATGCACTTGAAATTTCAAACAGTTAAATAACATAATTGTCTGAACAAATAAATTTCTTTTGGTGCAGCTCCCCAACACTTTACAAGACATACTAAAATTTCCAGTATTGAATTAAAAACTAATTGTGTAAATTCCCAATTCTGCATGTAGGTGGAATTGCCAGTGTACAGAAGTTATGTTTTTATAATATGCCGTATGAGAAAGAAGATCTAGGTTATTCTTCATTTATCAAAGCACTGATCGATGCATCCCCTATACCCCGCTTTTTCAGACAGGGTTGGGCACCCCTCCTCACCAGATCATAACTTGTTGGTTCATTGTCATTTTCAAGTTGAATTCGAACAATGGAGGGTCAATGCCCCTAATTTCAGAAAACTACAGAGAATCACATTATTTGGAGTCTTACAGAGTTGAAAAGTCACAAACCTGTACAAATCTAGCTCTTTGAGCTTAGGACAACCATTTGCAACATGAGTAAGACCATCGTCAGTTATGTTCAAGCAAATCCCAAGCTTTAAGGTAAGAAGTTTGGAACATCTCGAGATGGACTTCAACCCTGCAGAAATAAAAGTACATACATCATCTGTGCATATATTATAAATCATGCAAAGTATGGCCCAAGTCAAAACCTTCATCATCAATTTCATTATCTGTGACATCCAATTCCTCCAAGAATTGGCAGCATCGTCCAATCAACATAAAAGCATCCTTTGAAATGAAACTACAAGACTCCATCCTCAGAGAGGTAAGGGAGGTGCATGAATTCGTGACGCTGTCTATAGAGGCATATGTTATCTTGCGGCAGCATGTGATGTCTAACTTCCTCAGTTCCTTGTGTGTTTGAACAAGGAAGGATAGGCTTTCATCAGACACTCCTGAGCACTTACTTAAGCTCAGCTCCTCCAGTGAGGCAAGCCAACTTCCAATGGCTTTTATCCCAGAAGTTGTAACTGAACAACCATCTAATTTAATGGATTGCAACCCCGAACTATAATGCAGACATTTTGCCATATCAGCAGTGACCTGAACAACCATTAGGGATATAAAGAATAAGTCAAATGAAAACTTTTGGTAGGCAAATTGCCTGAATATTTTACAGACTCACCGCAGGACCATATGCTAGAATAAGCTGCTGTAGGTGCTCAGCCCCATTTGTCAGATAAGACAACCCCACATGACTGACATTCTGACACTTGGACAAATTAAGCATCTGTGGAAAATGTAAATATGATAAATGTCAATCCTAATAACATTAAATCGAAGGAAGATAAACATAAAGTCTAATACATCAGTTGAGATGGAATGTAGCTCTCATCATTAATCAGAACCTTACAATTAAAACACACTTATGCTGGGCAAAGTTATACGAAACATACAGCCATGCCAGAAAGATATCACAAATTGTCAAAGTGGTAAAAAAAAGCAATAGGATTTTGAAAAAAATAAAATATGGTGTACCTTTATCGAATTGCAACTGTGTTTGAGGGTTGCAAGGCCATCATCATCAATACCAGGGCATCCCTCAAGAACCAGATCTTCGAGATGTTCTAGCTGCAGTATTGGTGAAAGACATTTCTCGGTGATCTGCAGGCAAAAGCATAGAAAGTTTTTACCTTTAAGGGGGAAAATAGAAATAAAAACGGAAAGAAAATGCTAAAACTGCCTAACGAATAATTACAGCATGTGAATGGTAAAAAAATTATTGCTTAACGATGGCAAGCATATTATTGTATAGGAGACTTTGAATTTATGAAACCACTAAGCGATGACTGCATTATCGTATATCATGATTGAATGACTCCATTATGTCAAATTGCGGCAGGAACTTCACTTTAGAAAAAAAATAAATCAGTCCAGTTCGAATAACCTTGGAACAATCATAGAAATTGCCAAGTTCTGAGCACTTAGGTGGCTTATCGATTACGATTTTTATCACCTGCAACTTTCTGACCAATTACACCCCCCCCCCCCCCCCCCCCCCCAAAGAAAGAAAACAATCACCCACGATCTAATATCATTACAGAGAGAACTTTAATAATCACAGTATTTTGCATAATCATCCACAGAAAGAAAATCTCATTGCAATCAAAGCTGCCGTATATTAGATTACATGAATCATCAACGACAACTTCTAGAGAAACCCAACGACAACTTCTAGAGAAACCCATATTTCGAATCCGATTCTGGACGACCAATCTCAAATAACAAAGAAACCCATAAAATGAGTTACAGAAAATTCGATAGATTGGAAATAGTTGAGGCATCCAACAACAAAAATAACAACACCAGCACACCCAAGAAGAACGCGGTCCCAATCCTAACACAAGTACAAGACATAATTTTAAAATCGCAAATCTCCTCACCTTTGCAAATGGAGCAATTAACACAGAAACAACGTCCCAGAAGCAAAGAAAACTCAGATAACAACCAGTGCAAACCAACTCAACAAAGTAAAAGGTAAACACCCCAAAATGAAGCGCATCAAATAAAGCAGCCAACCAACAATTACATTAAAACTAAAAAAAAAACCCAGACCATTTCCCTCTGTTTTCTGAGAAAACACAGGTTTAAATTTTTTTAAAAAAAAAAGTTTCAACTACTGAAGTGTACACATTATTATTATTAATTTCATCGGCTTTCTTATACCGAACAGGCGGAGGAAAAAAAAAGAACAAAAAGAAGTAATATGAATTACCGGTAGGTAAGAAAGATCCAAACTCCGAATCTCCTTGCATTTCATAGCAATCAATCCCACTCCAAGATCACTCACACGCAGGCACCACTTCAAGCAAACCAACCTCAACTTTCTGCACCCTACAGCCACGCAACCAATCCCCATGTCCGTGATCATCTTGCACCGCGCCAACCGAAGCCTCTCAAGATTCTTCGCCTGCGCCAATACCGCAGCAGCCGAGTCGCTCAGCTCCGTCCGGTTCGACAGGTCGATCTCCACCAATCCCGCACACATCGCCACGAGGCTGGATAGGCCTGCGTGCGTAAAGAACCTCGACTTAGATAAATCGATCGAGCGAAGACGAGACTGAGTCTCGGCGGCTACCCGAAACAGCGTGCCGTCCTCGACGCAAGGGCACAAGGAGAGGTCGAGGTGGGAGATAAAACGGTAACGTTTGAGGAGCCGCGTAACCAGTTCGGAGCGGAGAGGCCTCAAGGCTCTGCGATGGAGGGACTCGATGGTATAGAAGCTCTTGCAGGCGAGTGAAAAGGACTTCTTCGCCAATGCGTCGTCGTTCAGGCGGTCGAGGATGGCAAAGACGATCTCGTCGGTGAGGAGGTCGAAGGGGCTGACGATAACGTCGCGGTGCTTTTTCATGGGTAAGTTTTGGGAGAGTGCAGTGGTATACAGTTAGAGTGGGTTTCCGAGAAAGTCTCTGAGGTTTTAAACCGTTAAACTAAAACGGTGGTTATGGCTGAAAAGTCAAAAACGAAGTCACAGGTGGTTCAGTAGCTGGGGAGTACGGTTTAAGGAAGGAAATAAGGGGAGAGGAGGAAGATGGGAGGTGGGGGATGTGAAATTACAGTACTGGGCTTTTCGAGGAATTAAAGTTGTTTTTTTGAGAATAAAAAAACAGTAATATTTGTAATTTTTTTAAAAAGTGAACCTTATCTTCTTTTAATATAAAAAAAAAATCCAGTTTTTTTTTGTAGTAATTTTATATATAACTGTTAATTACGTAAATGCCGTGTAATTGATTTGAAAAAAAGTGAAATTTAATATTAAAAAATTAATTTTTTTCATGTAAATTTTATATTTTATTTATTTTTTTCAAAACGATTACGTGACGATTATATATTTTACGGTTGTAAATATTTTTTTTCTTTTCATGAGACCCATCTATTTATAAAAGATTTGTACATAAAAAATCTGCACTTAACATTATTTATATAAAAAATTATTTGTACAAATCTCAAATAAACAAGCTACATACAAATCCTTGTAAAAAAATAGATCCCACCTTAAAAAAATAGACAAGTCTTTGTAAAAAAATAAACTCTATATATTTGAAATTTGTATCTAGCATTACTCTATTTATATATAAATAAATTTTCACAACCTCCTCATACTCCACACTTCATATTTTTTTTAATTTTTTTCTTTTATCAAAATGTTCAAAAGGAAAAAGAAAACAGTTCAAAAAAAAAAAAAGGAAAAAGAAGAAAACGAAAATACTGCTTCAAAGATGTATTCTTCAGTTGGAATTTTGATATAAAAGATATTTGTAATTGTGAATTATGTAATCGTTGCGTAATTATTTTGAAAAAAATAAATAAAATATGAGATTTACATAAAAAAAAATAATTTTTTATATAATGAATTTTACTCTTTTTTAAAATAATTATATAAAATTATTTTTTATTTATAATGTGTATATATATAAATAAAACAATGAAAGAAATATTTAAACAACTATGATCCAGTACTTTCCGTAGAATACGAGAAAGAGAACGTCGAAACCTTATTATTTTTGAAAACATTGATGTGACGTGTTCTCAAATTGGTAAATCACGACAACCTGAGAGATAATAGCAAGGTGCTTTGAACACATCAAAATAAGAATAATATTATATATCACAATCTCTTCATATTTTAATTATATTAAATGATATGTGATATATTTGTTATTATTAAATAATAAAGAAACATATAATTAATTATTATTTAATGATAATAAATGTGTTATATTATATTTAGTAAGATAAAAGTGAAATGATAATATGGTGTATAAAAATTTTTTAAAAATAATTCAAAATTAAAAAAGGTTTATTTATTTTTTAAAACAGAAATTGTAGCTTTTAGAGGTGGGCATTTTTGAACATTGAGGAAAGGAATACGTATGTCCACCGGCACTAGAAGAATCAAGATGTGATCTGGGGGTGGGGTGGGGTGGGGTCCAGCCGGGAGGGATCACATTCGGGGCAGGAACATATGAGGAAGGACAGATCCAAGTGCACATGGTACGGCTTTTTTCACAAAAAAAAATATTATACGTACTATATCCTTTACGGACTCAAATTCACGCGCTTATTTCTACGTGATTCTTCGGTTCTCCGACCATGTAGCAATATTTCTGGGTATTGTTCCCCACGCGCGGATTCAGGGATGTGTTTCGGGAGGGGTGTTGTTGCTGGGTGCGGCCCACCTGTGAATTGACCGGCCACGCAATTGACAAGCCAACTCCTAGTGCTGGATCGTTCTTTAGTGTTTTCCTTTTTAAATGGTTTCCACTTGTTTGTTTTGGGCTCATCTTTTGAATCTTCGTCAGTTTTCGGTCACCTCATGTCTCATTTAAATTACAGAACATAACCTGGGTTACGTGGGAGGTGGGACCACCCTCTCACCATCTCACACTTTACACAGCATATTTTATAAAATAAGAATATTTTTATAAAATAATGTTAATTTTATAGGATATTTTATAAAAATATTTTTCATTTTAAACATTATTATATAAAATATTATGAGTTTATCATTTCATCTCACAATGGTTGTTTAATTTATGTTTTATTATTTTTTTTTTTAGGAGTTAATGGGTTGTCAAACCAACAAGATAACGTTTTTTTTTTTTTTTTTTTGAAAGAATTGTTGCTTCAACGTTCAGCCCATCTTATAATTAATGGAAGAATAGACAATGCTAGAAGCCTAGAATTAGATGGATGCATTCCGTATTATCTTTATATACGGAAGCAACGAATTGAATAGCATCATTTCATAAGATAGTTTAAGGTTGGTCAAGGCAATAATTGAGTTCCATGTTCTCACATAATCCCTATTTAACTAAGTTCTACTTCTTACAAGTTGATGCATAAAACTCATACAAACTATTTAAAAAAAAACAAAAACAAAACACAATGATTTTGCACATTAGTTTAATGTTATAGACATCCACATCCGTAGTACGTTTTCGTTATCCCTCTCAACTCTATTACATAGCGCAGGATAACACCGCCACAAAATAACATAATTACCATATAAGAGTTTCTTGCTTTCATCTAAATCAGATGTAGCGAAAATCAGTAGCTGGACTTTGGTTTCTTGAAGATCTAACGAGACTGCAGCACGCATAAATCTCTTCAACAACTAAACATTCCCACAAAAATTCAAGGACTTAAATTGCTATGAAAATAATATTGGTCACTACTTCTTGGCAAAAGTGATGGTCATGGGGTTCTGAGGTGTGATTTTGAAGCCCTGAAGGGCCTGCATTGCCATAGAGGACTGCTGGTCATCTTCAAATTCTACAAAAGCGATACCTGGCTTTGCTTCAATCATCCGGACTTCCCTAAATCCAGGATATTGTTGGAAAAGCATTTCCAACATCATACTAGTGGCTTCGTAGGGCAAATTCTCTATGAAGAGTATATTGTTTGGTGCTACTGTTTCTTTTACGCTTGGTTTTCCTTGGCGGAATGGGGCCTGCATATAACACAGAAAATTTAATCCAAATTAAATCAATCAACAAGGCATAGTGGACTCCATTTCAATTTTTTTTTTTTTTTTTCTGAACAGAGAAAAATCAGTGTAGGCATGGGAGATTAAAGAAATGCAAAAGCTTGTAACCGATGGTATATGTGGTCCAAAATTCCACCCCTGATATCTATACGTTAATGGTCAACCTAGAGGATCATTCCCTAGCCCACCATCAAATATCACTATCTGCAACCTTATTGTGGCGCACAATTTATTTTTTAGGGAATGATCCTCTGGGCCCGCTCCCTAGCCCAGAGAGAGACAGAGACAGACAAAAAAAAAAAAAAAATGCAAACACAAACACTTGTAACAAAAGGAGAGGAAAATAAGAAGGGGGAAAAAGTTACCGCTGAGCCTCCATTTTCAGCAGTTGCACCATTAGCCCTGGAAGACTGCTGCGCTTCTTCAGCACGCTGCTTTCTTTCAGCTGGACATGCAAGTTTAGGTAAGAAAATGTGAGAGAGAGAGACAGAGGGGTCACTTGGAATTAAGAAAGTGGTTAACCCATAACTGGATTTATAAAGGTGGAATTACGATCCCTTTCAAGAATATTAAAAATCTGATTCCTTGTCCCAGAACTTTGCTTTCCAACCTTCACCCCCCCCCCCCCCCAATAAAAAAAAAAAAAAAGAACTGCTTTAAAAAAATCTACAGATTCAAGCTTCTGCTACCAGAAGATTGTCACATATAAAAACAGCAACCGGGATAATAATTCTTTTTACAAGCAAGATAACTTTATTAATGAGAGAAGGCAAAACACATACGTAGAAAGATCAAGCATGCAAACCATAATTAATAATCAATCAATGGCAATATAAATTTCCCTTATGAAAAAGACGATGGAACAGGCTTGCATAATATTGTCATGAATCATGATGTTGCAATTCCAGCAAGCAGCGGAAGCCTCCTCACTGTAGCCTAGCAAAAAGTGCTAGTAACTTAGTTCTTTCATATCGCAAAAGCAGATATTTGGCCGTTATTATTGTTCTCGGTCTTTTCAGAGGCAATATAGCTCATCCACCCATATAGAATTGAACAGCAACCTCACCCTGGCACGCCTTATCTATGGGATGCCATAAGTTTTAAGGTCATTGTTATTATTAGCTGATTTCCATGTCTTGTGTGTCTTCATTCCTATAACCCCTCATCTCAAGTAGCCCTATCATTCGTTTGTTGTAACCAGAATGCTTATATGCTTGAATTCGCAATGATTCGGTCATCTCAAAGTTATATAACTATTTCCAACAAAACATTCTTATCTAAAACTTCAACATTATGTAAGATATGGTAACAAGAAGTGAAGAAGAGAAGCAATATTTTACAGCAAAAGAATTTCTCTCACCTTTTTCTTCTAGCTTCTTTTTCTTGTCATAGCTTCCATCTTCTTTAGCAACACAGTCTGACTTTGTTTTTGCATATTGGATCCTCTGCACCAAATTAATAATTCAGAGTCTTTAAACTTCATTGTAGACAACTGAATAAATGATAATACAGCAAGCGATTTCTAATTTGAAAGAAAAAATAAGTTAAAAACAACAGCATTTTGTAGAATTTGAATCAATTTGAATCAAAGGCAACATTAGCGGCTATATTTAAGAAATTATTCAATATTTCTTCACATATTAGTGGGTATAGAAATTCCACTGTATACAAAATTTCATAGCACAAAGTTTCTATCTTAGCTTATTATAAAAAAATAAATTAAATGCAACAAGTGTAGGTGGTCTATCTATCTACCTATCTACACACACACACAGAGGCTTATTTTTATATTGGCAAGTTAAACACCTTTCAACAAAGCAAACAGGGCTTACAACTGGCTAAAAGAGAGAAATGAGATATTAATCACATAGGTAAAAAATTTCACCAGGTGAAAATGTTCAACCTCCTTAAACATGTATCATGCAAATTCAAACAATTTCAACTTCCAAACGTAAGATGAGGACTGAGCATATGAGTACATCAATTTCTTCCCTTGACCTTACAAGAAATGCAATGCCTACAGAGTAGAAGATCTGTAAACCCAGGAATAGGGATACAACCATATGGGTAGACATGGTTTAAGTTTGACAAAAGCATCAAAAACTACAAATAATCTCGTGTGATAGAAGTCAAGATCTAAGGCAACAGCATTAGATTTACATGCAAATGGACCTGGTTTCAAGAATTGAAGTTTTAACGCAAATCCACAGGGGACACACAAGCATATGTGCCCTATATGCAACAAAGTACCAATTGGTTCTTTTTTTTATAAGTAATAATCTTTATTGATGTGAATGAAACTAGGCAATGCCCAAGTACACAGGAAGTATACATAAAATTGGTTCTTAAGACCCACCATAGGTTTATCATAAAATGGAAAATTCTGCATTTGCCGCACTGCATTACTGGCAGCTGTTACTTCCATAAACACAACCCATGCTTGTCCACGAAGCTTGGGCGTCTTCAAGGCAACAACATCCATGATCCTTCCATATTGCGAGAATAAGGCATATAGAGATCTTTTCAATTCTGTTAAAGGGGAAAAAAGTAGAGTAATGCATCAATCCCATGATAAGCTCAGCACTAAGGTACAGTATGAAAATATAACCAAGTTGCAACCATTAAATACAAGAATATTATTCAAGACATCCTAAGCCCAAACTTTAAGGAAACAATTAGGTGAATATCATACAAGACTCTAATATTTTCTTTACTTGTTCAAAATCAATGAATTTAAGACCTTTCCACGTCATATTGTCCCATGAATAATGCCTCTTCTGGCCTTCCACACATTTTCCGTGCTAATAGAACAATTCACCATAGTGTTTATAATTTAATTCTTCGTCCCTTCTTGCCCCCCCCCCCCCCCCCCCAAAAAAAAAAAATAGGGGTGTTCCAATTTCAACATGAAATACTGATTTTTTAGAAGAAAGCAAAGGAATACAGTTTTTTTTTTTTGTGCCCCGGGGAGGGGGGGGGGGGGGGGGGGGTCAAATACTGAAATTGAACCATCAAATTATGTAGCTGAAATCCACATGACCTCTATGAACTAAGCAGATATGTCTCCATATCTTCACTCCACCAGCCACTTGGCATGGTTATTAACTAGTCACATATATTACAACAAATTGGCAGCACTGTAACTGGATGTCTGAGTTTCCTCTTACATGCCAAATGCACTACCATATACCAGTGTATTACCTTCAATGTTTTTTTCAATTCTGATTTCCCCCTACATTAGGCGTTGATGTGACACTTAAACCCTTCAGCTTCACCATAGCCATCGAAATATCCACAAATCACGCATGCTCATACAAGGACCAATTAAAGCATACATGAACAGTAATCGTGCATTGAATACGAATATTTTCCTTATATTCCCTCACCATAAGATTCACAGCTTTTCTACAAAATAAAGCCTAACGCACATGATCTCTTTTACCTATATGATTAACCTCCACCACAAAGGCATTCTTTTAGTTTCACTTCAAACATTTTATTTCTGAACTCAAGAAATTAATCACTACTTACAACTTACCTTCGATAAGTCACTACTTCAAACGTATTATCTATTAATCGCTACTTGCCAGTTCTATAACTATAACTACATCACTTTGTCTCAACCAGAGCCCGAGCCCTCTCTATAGCTGGGAAGACATAGTTAAAGCAAAAGAAAACAAGCTCCCATTTGTACCTTTTATTCAGCAATCAGACCTTTGAAGGCAAAAATAGGGTATTGGCACCACCAAAATCCAATACCATGGAAATCACTTCAGCAACTAATCCTCTATTTTGTTTGTCCCGAAAGTGCATAAAAATACAAAATACACTTATATGTATGCAGTTATCCAACCGGCACGGAAATTGGTGCTGCACTATCGCCGCTCTAGCCAAAAAGTAGTAAAACGGAACCGCTCAACTTAACTGGAAACCTAACTGATGCGGCTGATGTGAGTTAAAAAAAAATAGTTTTTTTCGCCTAATTCTAATAGTTTCCTCGGGTTTCTCGGGAAGCAAACAGAGAGTAAGACGTTTACCTTCTTTCTTGACCTTTTCGTTGAGATTCTTTATGTATATGGTCTGATTAGGAGGTATATCCCCGGTCAGCATGGTCGCTCAGAAGTGTGAGAATACTCTTCAGCCCGAGAGAGAGAGAGAGAGACAGAGAGAGAGAGATGAAGCGAATCGGACTGAGCCCTAGATTTGAAATTTAATCCAACAGCCTGGTTGTGGGCCTTCGATTATATTCAGCCCAATTCTCCCATGCATTACTGAGCCTATCTGTTAGGGCTAAAATACCCGCCTTAACATTGTGAAATGTCGCGGTTACTTCTTCTACATAGAACACAAAATATTCCCATTTCCCAAGCCTTATGTACCTAAAACCAATTATTTAATATTAAATAATAGTTATTCACCTTAAATTAAAGATCTTAAAACCCTTAAACCTGAATTTAAGTATACAACCATTTTCAGTGGTGACACCCCTTTAGTCAAAGCCCATTGAATCTTATAATCTTCTACAAATGAAGGTTGTAAAGCATGGAATAAGCTTTAATTAAACAAATTTCTTATTTTTATATATCTTTTTAGGCAAATATGGTTGGATGCAATAACACTAGTCACAAACTAGGATGCATGGCTCAAGGGACAAGTGATACACTACAAGAAAATATGTCATTTTCAGCGATTTTAAGATCGTCGCAAAAGAAATTGCTGCAAATAATCTTTAATTGCGACATTTTCCATTTCACTGTTGAATTCTAGGACGAAATTGGCATTTTTTGCGATGAATTATGGCACTAGAAATGGCCTATTTTCTTCCATATATATGGGAATTAATGCTTCAAGTGGCCACCACAAATAGGGCACATTTTTGTTTTGCTCTTTAGAATTATAAGCATTAATTACAAGGATCAATTCCCTCGTCTTTTCAGGCAATCTATTGCTTTGACGGTAAATAAATTGCCATAACATTAATTTGATCCGGCAATTAACCTTTGACTATAGAGTTACTAATTGTTTGCTTCTTTCATATCATGCATTGTTACTTGGTGGTTGTCTTTGTAATAATTTAGAGCATTCTCCTTAACTTGGCCAAATGAGAAGGATAGGCAAAATTTAGATAATTTGTGCTAAAAACTAAAAAGACCTCACATTGGGTAGGACATATCTAAAATAATTTGAATTTCAACTACAGTGCTTGGCCAAATATAGAAGACTACTATTAGTTCATCAAATATTAAAATACTAGTTTCTTACTCCAAACAAAATACTATTTAGTTTGTAATTAAGAAATTTAGATAAAAATTCATATGAGTTTAATCAAATATTTTTTGTTATTAGCATTAAATGACTTTTGAAAATATAATTTTTTAATATTAATTTAATTAGAATATAATTATTATTAATATTTAATTGGTAGAACTATAAAATGTGATAAAAATAAATTAAATAAAAAAAATGATTAAATTAATAATATTTTATTATTATATAGATAATCTAATGTAGAGATTAAATTTAAATGGAATAGGCAAATAAAAAGTGTGATATTAGCTAAATTTTAAAGATGAATTTAACCAAACCAATGAGAATGCTAACCAGACAAGTGCATGTGCATGAAGACCTTACTTAATTTGGGCCAAATAATAATTAGGTTTGGCCACTAATTATAAAAGGTTTTCTGCACGTACTGCAGCCAAAATACCATTAAAAAAAAAAAAAAAAAGAAACGTTAGATACAATTATATATTATATATGAGTAATGCTAGATACAGTCCTTATTTGGGGACTGCAATGCAAGCTTAAGCTATTTTAACTTTAAAATTTTTTAAAATTACAAAATTATCCCTCCTAAAATTATGTTTTCTCTCATTTAATAATGTGTCTGCATATGCAGTCCCTACTTGAGGACTGCAAATAGAATTTCTCATTATATAAATGCCGCGTATATTTTTTGAAAAAAAATGGGGTCTAACATTAAAAATCTAGTTTTTTGATCATGTGACCGGTCTCATATTTATTCATTTTTTTTCAAAAAGAGTATAGCGCTTGTGCATTCTATAATTGCAAATATCATTTCTCTTTAAAAAAATGTAGAGATATTTTATATTACTGTTTTTTTAAAAGAATATTACTGTTAATAATTAATGTTTATGTTCCAAATTAAACGTGAAACTGTCACATTAATCTAGTACGTATGGAGTTTCTTACTAAAAAAAAATAAAAGTACTCAATTGCAGTCCAGAAAGTCAGCCATGGATTTACGAATTCTTCCTTTGAAGCCGGCCGAGTAATAATAATATTATAAGAATTTGTTTTTTTTTTTAAATTACGTACATAAATAATTGTTTATTACATTAAAGTCTTAGAAATTAAAAAAAATACGTACACGTATTACGGCCTGGCCTCTCAAACTGTCAATATCCAACAAATTTTCTTGTAATGAAAATATCCAATAATTGATTAAATCAAATGCATGGTAGCATGAAAAACAAATTAAGTACTATAATAATTTCCGAAATGACGTCTTTTATGCATGTCTTGAGTACTACAAATCTACAATTGCTTTTAGAAAACAAAAACTTAATTATTTACCAGCAACATATATATATATATATAATATAATATATACTAGCTAATTACATCATCCAAATAAATATTTATGATCAAAAAATATTTAAACCAGCATGGAGATCACGAGACTTTGAGATGAAATTTCCTAGATTATAATGTTTTGGAACATAAAGATACACACATATATATATATAGACTGCAAATTTATTAACGACTTTTCATGATCATGATAATTTACAAGCTGTTTGAATAATGCTATTATGTTGCCTTAATTATACACATACTGTTCACTTTGTCTCATTGACGTAGCACCACCACATGCTGCCACGTGTGGTGGTACCACGTGATTTATGAAAAAGATAAATATATATATTCAAAATAAAATTACATTTGAAAACATAGAATGAATAATATTAAAACTATTGAATTTCCTCTGCTTTTTTATGTTTATATATGTTTTTGTGTTTTTTTTTTATCAAACTACGTGACAGTACCACCATATAATGTCACACCAAGTGACAAAATAAACGGTACAACTAAGACGGCATAATAATATTTACAATATACAAAGCATTAATTTATGTACGATATATTCTTGATCATTTTAAGTAATTAACACCTGTGATCGATCCCTTGATGATCTTTCACGTGCGACAATAACCATGAAAACTTATAATTAATTTGTTCCTAGAAATAATAGCGTAAATTAAAAACAACAACGACAATATAGCAAGTATTTTCCTCGATCTAGATCTCCATAAATGTGAATCGTGTCGCGAGCTCTCAAAAGCTGGATTAACCATGCATGCATGCATGCATAAACATTATCGATTAACCATGCATGTCTGACAACAATTTTAATAGAATAAATCTATTTTATAATTTTCTAACGTAATGTGTATTGTCATGTGGAAAGTTGGGGGCATGCATGATCGTAACGTCAAAATTAATTGGTATCACATGTGTTCACCCATGCCATTCGAATAATAAAAGTATTAATCTGCCCGGAAATGACAGTGATATTTGATTTGACGATCTACACAATATTCAAATTATATATATATATATATATATATATATATATATAAAATACTCCTTTATAGTTTTAAAGTTTTAGGTTAGTATTGCTAGTGAGGTACTGATTTCAAAAGATTTGTAAATAATAATAATAATAAATATATTAAATAATAGTAAATAATAATTAAAAGTAATGAAATGTAAGTAAAAAATAATAATAAATAATAGTGTGATCACTCCTCTTCCCAAACATAGACTTAAACACACACGGTTTGTTGTCTTTAGGGAGTACGTAACACCATAAATATATTTTATTGCAACAATAGACATCAAATGACTTAGGCGTGGTTTGGATAGCAAAAACTTATCATCTCATTATCTCATTTTATTTCATTTCATTCCATCTTATTTTAATATCAAAATACTATAAATATAAATATTTTTTAATTTTAAATTATCAACTTTTTCATCTAATTATTACTTAATTATTATAATTTTCCAAACTTTTAAATAAAACACAAAAAATAATTCAATATTTTCAAATCTTAAAATAAAAATTACATTAAAAAAATCATATTCTAACAATATTTTAACTTTATAATATTTTTATTTAATTTTTTCTCTATCATTTTTCAAAATCCTATAAAAACATATCAACTCAAATGATTTCACTACTATTCATAAACCATCTTATTAATATCGTGTTTCACACACCTTTGGGCCAAGTTCCGACAATTCAAATCTTCGGTAACGGGCCTGCAAAGATGGAGAGAAGTGCAACTTGAAGAGAGCGGCCTAGGGGCCGAGTAACCTCTGATGCCAAAGTTAGTAAATATTTTTGGAAGTTTGTAAATAAGTAAATGAGTCTAGGATCAAAGAGCTTTTTGGTACCTGAAACTGGCTATTTATATCGTGGTTTGGGGGAGGGTGCAAACAGTCTTTTTCTTCACAAAGTCTGTGCTTTCTTCTCTGTATTTACTGTCAAACCTTCTATAATACGGTGTGGCTCTACGTCACCTCCATAAATGTAGCATGTAACTTAGTAGCAGTGCTATTAATGTGGCGTGGTTCCCTAACCATGCGCCTGGTATATACAAGTTGTAGATGATTTGATGCTGACAGATCGAGAGCCCTCTGCATTTCCCGCTGCGCTCTGTGTAGGCCCCTGGATTCTATAGGCGACCGCAGAATGTCAGGCTGACCTGTCTTATCGACTATCCGACGCTCCTTCCTAGTAGACGCTGTCCCCTACGCGGATATGGGAGCCGTCGGGCCGAGTACAGGGCCGAAGCCCAGTGGGCCTTAAGCAGTGAGGAAAATCCCATTACACATCTAATCATCTCATACCATCTCACTATCCAAACGAGGCCTAGAGAAGTTGTTGTAGAAAAAAAAGATAATGTAAAAATAAACCCACGAATTGACATGAGTTCATTTGATACGTTAGATCTACTTTATAATAAAAGTAATTTTACAATCTTATACCGCATCAAATTACATCAATTTGTGAGTTTATTTTTGTGTATCTCTTTGTGACTAAAGTATTTCTCAAAGACAACAACATCACTTGTTGTGTTTCAGTTTATAATTTTTTAAATTCTAAAAAACATTACAACATATAAATCTAACCTCATCAGACAATTAGATAATATGATCATAACAAAACTACTCAACAGGGCATAAATTTATTTGAGATTTTTAAGATTTGCAAACAAGGGAGCTGGTAATTGGTGCATACAGACGGCGCTAGTTCCTTTTTTTAACTTATTCACTAATTATATATATGAAGATAGCTTTTTTATTTTATTTATGGAACTACATTTTATTCATTTCAAATAGATATTTATCTATATACATATGTGTTAAAAATTCAATTATTGATTCAAAAAGTCTAAAACTGTTGGATATGAACCTTTTATCTCTCAGAATGATCGTAATATTTCACCGTAATTCCGAATCCGAATCTCGAATCTGACATCCACGACATCCAGTAGCAGTACTCTGTCTAATCCCATGACAGTACGTCCTTTCTCTTTTGGCGTTACAAACACCAGCCTTACATATTTGGTCCCAATAGTATAACAATTGGACAAACCGTGTTGAAACATCATGATCATGGTCCGTTGGATCAGATTTCAATATATTCATGTCAAGAAAATAAGATATGATCACGACCCTTAATACATAGTTAATTATTTCCTTTAATTAATTAGTATGATGGGTCCAAATCAATACTTCTTCGATTTGTATTTTTCTTTGTCCTCCAATGTCTATATAAATAGATCGACGTCCCATGCATGTTAACGCAATCATATACACTAGAATAACAATAACTAAGAGCCTTCCCCAGTTCCTACCAAACCCAACCTTATTTCTCAACAACATGGGACTCAACCACAATATTGATCAGCTGCTCATGCCGGAATCAATCTCTCCGAAATCAAAGCCTGAGAAAGGAAACAAGAAGATCGTGAAAATGCTGTACAAGGCCCTGGCACGAGGTGACGCCGACACCATTGCTAGGGTTGTGGGCCCCGACCTTGAATGGTGGTTCCATGGACCTCCGCAATGCCAACACATGATGAAGATACTCACCGGAGAGTCGATGCACTCGGAGTTCAAGTTCAGGCCTCGGAGCATCGTGGCCGTCGGCGACCGCGTGATCATGGAGGGATGGGATGGATTTAAGGTGTATTGGGTGCACGTGTGGACGCTTAAGGAAGACATGATTGTGCAATTCCGTGAGTATTTCAACACGTTGCTGACGGTGTTGCTTAGGATTCCCGAAACCGGAGATGAGAGTACTCTGGTGTGGCGAAGTGACCCCAGGGAGATTTCAAAGCGCTCGCTGCCGGACCTTGTGCTGGCTATCTAGCGGAGGTTGATCATGATCAGGTTCTAGGAGCAGCAATCTAGTGTTCATGGCTTTTGATGACTACAAGTTTGAACAACTAAATATATATACGAAAAAATTGATGATATTTTGGTATAGAGTTAGCTTGTTGAACTTGGACTAGTAAAAGATCTACCATGATCTCCTCGATCGTGTGTTTACGCCAATTTCTCCGAGGAATATAAAGCTGGCCGGCCGGTGCATGCCATTTTTTATTTTTTGCTTTTTAGTTTTTTGTTTGGACACTTTGATCAGTTTGTTTGATAATAAGCCAGAATTGGACGCTAGCTAGCTTGACCTTGTTTGATATTACGGTTTCACACCATTTCTCATTTTTGTCCAAGTTCAAGGAAAATATCACTCGCATCGGTGCATGGTCACTTAATTAATATAATGATTTACCTAGCCAGGAATTGATTGTCACTATATACTTTAAAAAAAAAAAACAAATTACCTAGCTAGCTTGTAAGTGTTCTAGTGATGTGTAGCCCTTTTCTTCGTAGTCAGCTTTTGAGATCTAGATCATCAAGTTACCACGTGCTTCTCATATATATACGTCCCTATATATATTCAGGAAAGAATTAAAATTTTTATACTTTGGTCAAGATCAGCCCATACATGCACTGCGCTCATCTTTAAATATAATATAAGTACTCATTATATCGGTCGTTTGAACCGTACGTGCTGCATATTAACTATCAATTGTTTTTTTTTTTTTCCTTTTTGATGAGAATCAAGATGTGTCTAGTCTTAAAGATCATTTGCAACTTTCAGATAGGCCAAGAAGATCAAGAAGACAATGCAAGGATTGATGCAATCTACTTGGGACAAGTTTAGCAAGAGCTCAACATTCTTTTTGTTAGGACTAATAGATCAAGATATATAGTTCGATTTTAATTCGCAAGTATTCAAAGAAATTAATTCAATACGTTTCTTAGGACCGCCGGCTAGCTTGACTGATGATTCTATAGCTAGCCCACAAGTATCTCAAAATGCCATAATTATATATGTTTGAGAGCTCGATCCTTCAACAGCTTAAAGAACTGGAAGACGTCACGAAACTGCACGAGGAGAATAAAGACAAGATCTGAGCGAAGACACAGCACAACCGGCCGGCCAGCGCGCCAAACTGTACGTTGATCCTTCATGTTTAATTAATTATTAACTTTCTAGTTTATTTCTATATATAATTTATTATATGCGTGTCTCGGGTACCAATTACCAGCTCCATTAACAGATCAAGAAATTAAAAAAAAAATCATTTATATATACATTAATTCATGTGTGCATGGGCGACAATTTTCAATTGTATATCACAACATGCAGGACGATCGAGTCATAATTTTAATTTATACTTAATTTTGTGTGCATGACATATGGCAGGTGTTGGCTTTTGTACGTAAGATAAGTTTGAAACTTTGAATGATAAATTTTCTTTTTCAATTTAAGATGCGCATCTTTCTTACCGACTTATAAGTTGAATTTTTCTATTTTAGGTAGAAAATAACTTTCTTTTTAGCCTGATGAATTGTGACCAGATCTACCTTCTTTAATTAACTTGGTGTGAATTATTTGACATCAATGGCTGCGGTTGAAGTGCTATGTCGTGGTCTCGTCTCGTCTCATCTCATCCTAACTATCTCATTTCATTCCTAAACATCATTCAAACACAAATACTTCCAAATTAATCATTACAACTTTTTCAAACTAACCATTACAACTTTCCCAAACTTCTAAATAAATAAAAAAAAAAATTCAAAATTTTCAAATCTCAAAACAAAAATAATATTAAAAAATAATATTCCAAAAATATTTTCATTTTATAATATTTTTTATTCAAATTTTTCTCTCTACTCTTCCAAAACTTAATAAATACTTAACTCAAACTATCTCACTATGATTTACAAACTATCTTATTACTATTCACAAAATTATCATCTCATCTCATTTCTCAAGCATCTCCAGCTTATACTAAACAAGTTTGGCTTTTTGCAACCATTATTTGCAACACTATTTTTTTTCCTTGCTAATGTATACCTTTTTTACAACAAAATTCCATTTCTTGTTGCAAATGGATCCAATTGCGACGAAAAAATTTCCTTGCAAAATAATCATTGCAATTAATATCATGTTTGGAATGCCAAGTCAAATAGCAATGATTTCGAGACATTTGCAACGACAATTTCCCGTTGCAAAAAAATTTGTACCCTTTAGCAATGACTAGGGGTGGCAAATTGGATTTTCGGATAGTGTTCGTGTCATGTCGTGTCAAGTCATGAACATTCGACTTTATAGGTCAATTCGAACTCAACTTATTAAGCTAAACGTGTCAAACTTCCAAATCTTAACCCAACTCATTTAGATAACGGATCGTGTTGTGTTACATGTTTTGACCCGTTTAATAATTCATCGTAAATATGTTAACACGACACGACTCATTTAAACCTGTTTGTTTCATGTAAATGAGTTAAACTAAAATGCATAACTAATTTGACCTAATTACATAATTCACATAAAATTTAAAATCAATATTTATTAATAACCACAATATTTTAAAATATATATATCAATATTTTTCAAATTTTAACAATATTACAAACCATACAATAACAAATATGAGCATAGGTCTAAAATTATAATAAAATCAATAAAAATATAAGCATATTGAGAAATACCAATATTACAACTTAACAATAATAAAATTTTAATTTTGAAATAAATTCTAAACAATTCAAAATGGGTTAATTTTGTGTTAAGCAGGTTGACTCATTATTGACATGTTTATAAATCGTGTCTTAACGGGTCAACCCGTTTTGATCCAACCCATTAATATCAAACTCAAACCCGCTAATTTCATGTCGTATTTGTGTTGAGTTCACGAGTCGTGTCATTTACAACGAAATAATTTCCTTGCAAAACACATGTTAGCAACGATTTTAATTTACTTGCTAATGTATGCAAACTTTTGTGCAACGAAACATAGTTACCTTGCAAGGATATTATTTCCTTGCAAAAACATTTTAGTAACGATTTCAATCTCCTTGCAAATAGGAGACAAAATTGTGCAAACTTGTTAGCAATGAAACATAATTTCCTTGCAAATTATCATTTGAAAGGATATCAAGTTTCCTTGCAAAAAAATGTTACGAATGATTTTAATTTCAATAGGAGTTCAAAATTGTGCAAATTTTTTAGCAACGAAACATAATTTCCATGCAAATTGTACATTTGCAATGATATAATTTCCTTCCAAAAAGACAATAGCAACGATTATACATTTCCCTGCTATTACGAGCTGAAAACTGTGCAAATATTTTTTACAAGGAAGAAATTTCCTTGCAAGTATACATTTGCAACGAAATATTTTGCTTGCAAAAAACATGTTAGTAACGATTTCAATTCTTTAAAATTATAAATCAGAATTATATAGCTCCCTTCTTCCCCTCCCGATCCCTCTCTTCCCCTCTACTTCTCACCCCCGTAGCTCTCTCTCCCTTCTCCTCCGGCCTCTCTTCTCATGGCACAATGCCACCAGCCGCGCTGCAATGTGCAACCACCCTAGCCACCACGAGTATGTCGTTGTCGGCCGTCAAACCCCTCATCTCTCTGACTGACTCCCTCTCTCCTCCTCCTGAATCTCACTCCCTTTATTTCTCTTTGTCTCTCTCGCGGTAGCCACCGTGCGCCGCTGGAACCCCCAGCCATTGGTATCCTCTCCACCTTGCAAAAGCTCCCTCACCTTCACACTCTCGGTTTCTCCCTCTCCCAACCCCGACACCCCTCGGTTTCTCCCTCTCCCAACCCCGACACCCCTCGGTTTCCCTCCTTGCAGAAGCTATCTCGGCCTCTCCCTTCCCCCCTCACGACCATGCCGTCACCACCCATGGTAGCATTGCTGCCAGACGCAAACCCCCGGCCTTTGCCACCACCTACAAAGCACCTTCCCTTCACCATAACAACCCTAAACCACCACCGCGAGTCTCCCAATCACTGGTTACCTCCTCCACCCACACCCCAAGCTAAAGCCCTCCTCCAGTTCCCCCAAAGTGCACGATAAGCCCAACAACCCGAAAACATAACACCTTTTTCTCTCCCCACCGTGAGTCACCCTTCACCACCGCCAGCTTCAATGTTCAGCCCTAGATATATAATTTTGTTCTCCACACTGTAGCAACATGTAAAGCCACCATGAATCTCCATTTCAGCCCCTTAAATTGGTATACTCCTAATTCAGTTATCTCATGGATTATTGTCTATGTAGTGGAGTTGGTCTTGTGAAATGTGCTCTGTTATTGATGATTGTGAATTGCGAAATGTGAGATGATATGTTGGTGTTTTGTTAGTTGGGAAAAAGTGGTGTAGTTTTTGTTGCAATTGCGCTAAAACGTTGGGGTGACTGTGCAGTTTGTGAAGTGGTCGAATGCTATGTGAAGTGATGGGATGGTTGTGTAGTTGTGAAATGTGTTATGTTGTTTTGAACTAGAAATGTGGAGTTGGTGTTGTGGTTATGTGTCATATGAGGTGGATTGTTTAAAGTGACCTTTCTTGCATTTTATGATTGTGTGAAGTATATATGATGTATAGTTGTAAGATGGTAACATTTTGGAGATGTATGAATGCTATTGAATAGATTAAAATTTGTATAAGATGCTCTTGAAAATTGGATAGATTTTGTATATCAATATGTTGATTACAATAAATTATATGGAAGTGTTGTATGGAATGGGAATTGGTTATGGAGTATGCGTGTTTGTGTGGATAAAGCTTATTGATTGAATATAGTAATTGTGAAGGTTGGGTTGTGTGGAGCCATGAATGAAACTCATTAATCTTTGTGAATTGTAATTGTGTTGGATTGATTTACATGGGCAGTGAATATGTTAGTATGTTTTATAAATTTAAGTTGTGTATATAAAAGATTGGAGTGGGATGATGTGAATTAGTTCAAATTATTGAAGTGATATATGGTTGTGGTTTTATAGAGCAATAAATGGTAACTTACAAAGCTTTGTGATTGTGTTGTGTAGATGTATAAATGATATGAACATATTTTTTGCATTGAATGTGTAGATTTCAATAAACTATGAAGAATTGATGTGGTGAGTCATGGAGGATGTGTGTTTGTGTTGGATGGTAATTTGGGAATATGTATGTATTACCAAGAGCCTTATAAATTGAGTAAAGTGTTTATAAAGGTTGAATGCATTGATTTTTTTATGCATATTGAATGTAATATGAAGTTTGTATGACTATTTGGTTGTGTAATGGATTTCTCATGTGGAGCTCCTCAAGTGTTAGATGGACAAAATATGTATATTTAGGTTGGGTTGGACTAATTGGGTAGCAAACATGTTGGTATGCTTTATAACTTGAGTTGTGTATATGGAAGGGTGAAGTGAAATGATACGAATTTGATACTAAATATTGAAGTGATGTTGGTTGGGATTGTTGTTGGTGTGTATGAAACTTGTAAAGCTTTGTGAATGTGTGGTGTAGGTGTATAAATTGTATGGGCAGATTTCATGTATTGGATGTGTTAGGTTGGATTGCAATGGAATGGATGGTATGCACTTGGACAAATTTAATATTTAATTTTTGGCTTCACTTGTGTTGATGTTTGAGCATGGAATGAGTTGTAATTACGTGATTATGCTTGAGTTTAGATTTTGCTACATGATTGAAGAATTATGTAATAGATTGTGATAAAAGTAGTAACCATTTATTATTTTTCTCATTTTATTGATAGGTTGGGAAAAATCACCATGTTTTAAGTTAGATAGAGGGTGTGGACCTTTAAAAGATTATACAGCGAAGAAGAAGAAAGAAGCTAAGGCACATGAGGTGCTTGAGAAAATGCCACATAGGTGAGTAAACTTTCATTTGTATTCTTTCATTCTTCTATCTCTTTTTACATTGAATCAATGACTATATTTGTACAGATTTCTCAAAGTAAGATGGAAAACCAATTCTTGATCAAACGGTGCATGATGATACATTCTGTTATGGAAGAATATTCTAGAGATGGGACACGTGGTGCTCTGCCATTTGTTGGAGAAATATTCTACTTCTGAAGACTACGGATTAGGTAGTGCTGCTGTACTTTGCTCCTGCAGGCATGAGGAAGTTGTTGCTGCAGTTGCTGCTGTGTCCACCATGATTTGCGAATGTCCTGAATTCGTTGTTGTGGCCTTGCATGGTGAATTTTCTGTCTTAATATGCCCCCGTGAGTCAAGAATATTCTTAATATGTAGATAACAATATCCCTTGTGATTGAGACTATATCCCATGAAAACATAGGATTTAGAGCAAAAATCTAATTTATGACAGTTGAAAGGACGTAAACGGGGCCAACATTGACAACCAAAAGTGCGTAAAAATTTATAATCTGGGTTTTGATTAAAGAGAATTTGAAAATGAGATTTGTGAATTAAAATTGGAGTGGGCATTCGATTTATAGAAAAACTGCAGTTAAGAAAGTTTCGGCCCAAAATTTTTGAGGGACGAAGGCATGGGCTAGGAGTGAAAGCCTGGTTTCCACACTGTGACGGTGTCTACGTTCGACAGTGCCATTTTTGGCATGTGAATAGGGAGCAACCATGCACTCGAGTTGGGAGCAACCGAAGGGGCAGTGGTATAGTGAGCAGCTAAGGAGGCTGGTGCAGAGGCTTGATATGCATGATCAAACCTGTAATAACAGGTGATAGAGTGTGGCCAGGTTTGTGGCAAACCTAGCACATGGGTCGACCACCAGAGGACCGATTGTTAAAAGGAGATGGACTGCCACGATGACCTCCACAACCCCTACGACCATGAAAATAGTTCCCCCTGCCTCGGTTTGAACTAGGACTCGAATTGGGTTGCCAAGAGGTGTTGTTAGCTGCAAGAGATGTTCTTGAAATGAGAGAGTTAGTTTGATGGGCAAGCCGTGATTCATGATTCAACAAATAACTGAAAACTTGAGGGGTAGTAAGGGGCTCTGGCCGAGTAGTTAAAGAGGTAATAATGGACTCATAGTCACTCCCAAGGCCGACGAGCAAGTAGATGACAAAATTAGTGGAAGAAATGGGTTGTCTAGCTGCGTCTAAAGTGGCCGAGAGGGAGATAGCTTTGTTGAAATACTCAGTAATGGAATCAGAGCCTTTTTTTTTAAGGTGACTAGTTGAAATTTGGTTTGCATTACGTGAGCAGAGGATTGAGCAGAAAACATGGTTTGTAGTGTGTTCCATACATCATAAGAGGTGGAACATCTAAGAACTTGGGCAAGGACAGTGTCCAAAAGGAAGGCATTAATGGTGGAGATTATCAGTTGGTCTTGCAAGACCCAAGAGGAATATTCGGGATGGACTGACCATTGATGGTGGAAGAGAGTGGGGGATTGGAGTCATCAATGAAGCCATAAAGACGATGGCCCTTGAGGAATGGGACGATCTGTGCCTTCCAAATAAGGTAGTTTTCGATTGAGCTTGATGGTGACGAAGTGCATGGAGGAGGTGATGATGGTGGGATTGGCAGTAGGTGGGAGGGAAGAAGACGAGATATCAAAAGTATCTGGGTCGGCCATGAGTGTGTGAGAGTTGATTTACTGAAGGGAAGAAAGTGGACGTGAGTCCTTGTACAGCTCTGGTACCATAAAAGATTATATGCAGCGAAGAAGAAGAAAGAAGCTAAGGCACATAAGGTGCTTGAGAAAATGCCACACAGGTGAGTAAACTTTCATTCTTCTATCTCTCTATACATTGAATCAATGACTATATTTGTACAGATTTCTTAAAGTAAGATGGAAAACTAATTCTTGTTAAAATGGTGCATAATCATACATTCTTTTATGGAAGAATATTCTAGAGATGGGACACGTGGTGCTCTGCCATTTGTTGGAGAAATATTCTGCTTCTGGAGACTACGGATTAGGTAGTGATGATGTGCTCTGCTCCTGTAGGCATGAGGAAGTTGCATGTTGCTGTAGCTGCTGCTGTGTCCATGATTTGTAAATGTCCTAATTTCGTTATTATGGCCTTGCATGGTGAGTTTTTTGTCTTAATAGACCTCAAAATGTACAAAGATACTGCAAATAGTTTTTTTTTTTTTTTTTGTTGCAAATAACTATTTGTTATATCATTACCAACGAATACAATTCGTTGGTGTAGTAGATTTGCAACGGATGCATTCGTTGCTTCAGTACCTTTGTAACGAATGCATTTCGTGGTTGAAGTGTATTTGTTACGAATGCACATGGTTGCAAATGTACATTTCCTAGGAATGCAAAATTTGTTGCGATTGAGTTACATTGCACAAAATCGTTGCAACTGTAGATTTGCAACAAAGTGAAATCATTGCAACTGAATATTTGCAACAAAAAAAAAATCGTTGCAATGTATTTGCAACGCATTTGCAAGAAATTCTTTGCAAAAATGAAAATTTTCGTGGGTAGAAGACTAATTGCAACAGTTGCCCATGTCCCTATATGGACAAATAGCCATGATCAATAGCTATACCTAGCTGCTTAGTACCATGCATACGCGAATTATTCAAACAATAGTCATGGCCACTACTTGATAATTTAAAGAAAATTAGATCGATTACAGTAAAAAACACTTAAATCTATATCATTATGTTAATTTAACTTAAAAGTATACCATTCGCAGGAGCACGCCTTATGCATGACGTTGTTAGACATAATACCAAACCCAAACACCAAACAAAACATGATTATACACAATTAACATGCATGAACGCCTTATAATTCATACATTTCTTGCTAATATCACAGAAAATAACATACATGACGTCCTTTCAGATTTTAATATTGATCATGTAGGGGTTCCGCGCGTCTACGTACTAATTAGAGTGCCAAAACGAGCCCCGGCGCAGAGTCACCGGAGAGCTGGCTCTGCCAAACATTCTGAGACCTATGATTGGCTGACCCTGACTTGTCGACGGCCGGGGATGATAAAGGCTGTGACCCGAATCGGGCTACGGTGACGGAAGTATTAGAATACTCTCTCACCTTAGTGAGTATCCCTTCAGTGACGGTCCATGCGTGCACCCACGAGATCGAGTGTTCCTCGTCGTAGCCTTCGACGAGGACAATCGGTCCGAAGGCGACGATATTGGGTTGAGGAACGAAGACGAATGAGGTGTTGTTTGGAGGTGACGAGCCAGTGAGCAAAAGCATCAAATGCTGGTGGTTTGGTGGGCCATGAAACCACCACTCGACGTTTGGTGCTAGTAGGCGTTGCACCTCATCGAAGTCCTTGGAGCTTAGAGCACTGTAGAGGGCAGTGACAACCTTTTTGCCGTTTTCTTCTTCCTTGTCCTCCATGTTTGTTTGAGAGCTTGGCACCAGCTCTGGAACCACGAATGCTAATTTCAAACAAATTGCTTTGAACCGGCCTGAAGTTTGGACCTGTTGCTAATTTGGTTCATCATGGAGTAGTACTGGAGGATTTCTACATTATATAGAGCCAGCTAGGTACGTAGTGAAGTGGGGTTAATTTGGACGATTCGATTGCATGGGAGGGCGGAAGGCCGTCAGCAGGACCCACAAAATCAAAGCCAGCTAAATTAATTATGTTATTCCCAGTACTTATTAATATATATAAGTTGTCTGCTAAGTGGGTTTAATTATTTGTTAATAAATAATGACCATGGTCTCAATTTGTAATGGAACTGATTGTTAAATATTACATAATGGGAATGTTAGGTACGTGCATATTATCAAGGAAAAGTACTTAATTAACTGATCAGCCAATATATAAGATTACCACAAAACTTTTGAAACCGTGCATGCATGTTTTCGAGATAAAAAGTCTTAAACAAAAAGATTACAAAAAAGAAAAATCACAAGTTGATATAATTTCATGTACGTGATTCGTTAGATCTACTTTACAATAAAAATAACTTTACAATCTGATGTATTTTATCAAGCCACATCATTTTGTGAGTTTACTTTTGTGTATATAATTACATCTCTTTGTAGCTAAAGTATTAGATTATCGTCAAATTATCTCTAACATTGCTTCCCTGCCCGGGTTGTGGCCTCTGTCGCTGTTAATATAAAATTACGTACCTAATTAAACAAGTATGGAACAACTTTCGGTGGTCTGATCTTTGTTGTTAATTTAAAATTAGGTACCTAATTAAACATGTTTGGAACAACTTTCGGTAGGCTGATGTTCTTTGTTACGTACCTTAATTAATTATGATCATGTCCCACGAACATGACTAATTAATGTTTATTCACATGATTCTCAAATTACGGCATATATATATATATAAATGATTTGTACAAATTCTAAATAGACAAGTTCCAAGTCTTTGTAAAAAAGTAGACCTCACTTCAAAAAAGTGTAAAAAAAACTATAATTTTTAGTGGGATCCATTATTTTACAAAAAACTTATATGAGGCTTGTCTATTTGGGACTTGTAGCTAGCATTACATATATATATATATATATATATTTAACTAATTTGCCGATCTATGTCAACTTATTAAGTGGTGGCACCGCCAAGAAGAAAGCCACCTTTGAATAAGATTTATCATTTGCGCGCGCGCGCCGCCGATCGATCAACAAATTGGAAAATGAGGTTCCCTTTTAATTTATGGTGTCATATTGTTATAATGGTGTGCTATATATATATATATATAGCTAGCTTAGTAGTAGTCATCATGTACTTGCTGCGCCGATCAACAACGCGTTGTGATGCTAGCTGATCTTTACGTTGCATGCTTTTATTTTTTGGTCACAAATAATTCTATCCTTATAAATTCGTTAGTATTATAATAAGCAAAACCGGCCATGCATGCACACAAAATCTCAGGTTGATTGCACGCCGAATATATAGCTGCATGCATGGGTATTAAGTGATTTGCGATCGAGCCATGCAGGATAGATAGTGATCATTATCTATATTATATATTGGGTCCTAGCTAGCTAGGATCTTCTTAAATTAATTCATTTGCTAGCTTAGTTGTAATTAATCACCAACCGCGCGCCCACGCACACAACGAAAGAAAATAAGCATAGAATCGTGATCTGTGCGCATATAGGTCGTATCTGGGGAGTCCCGGTGGGCTAGCTCGCTTTTGATGCGAATCGCGTAGATTTAGGAGATGTTTGGATTTAAAGATAAGTTGAGATGGTTTGTGAATAGTAGAATAAAAGTTGAATTATTTATTATATTTGATGTGGAAATTTGAGAAAGTTGTTTTGAGATTTGAAAAAATTAAATTGTTTATTATATTTTGTGTGGGAATTTGAGAAAATTGTAATGATGAGATGAAATGAGTTGAGGTGGAGTTTGAATCCAAATCTCTCATTAACTGGCCAGGCAGTACTTGGCAGCTGGCAGTACGCATGCACACGTCCTTTAGGTCAACATACAAATAGAGCTGCCTACCATATATTCATGATCACTAAAATCATGAATACTATTATCTTGGGATATATAACCACGTGAAAAGTATTAATTAAATACATTTCTACATTTTTTTAAGGAAAGAGTAACCTATAATATTTCTAAAATCAATCGAATCAATTGGGATTAAAAAATGAGATCATCCCACCACACATAACAAGAAAAAGGTTCTTTTCCAATCCCTGATTTCATCACTAAAAGTTCTCAAAATAGCCGCTTTTAGGCTTTTCTGTCCTTTTTTTATATCGTCGCACATTGGATGCCATTGTTTGCAATGAAGTGAACAAAAACATCGTAAAAAGACTTTATTTTCTACCATTTTTGTCCACCACAATTAACCAATTTTGTGTCGTAAATGGGCATCCTAGATTCCGTTAGGTATCGCTGGGAAAACTTTACTGTAACGTATAAATTTCATCGCAAATGCTTCATTAATCGCTGCAAATGCTCAGATCCTTTTCCAACGGGCAAACATTGTGTACACAATGTATGGTGCTAATTAACATATCAAATATATCATAGATATGCAAATTTGTTACATTAGTTAGAATAAAAAACTATTTATTTATTTATTTTAATTTTTTCAATAATTATAATGAGTCTGATCATTGTATTTATAAATTGACTTGTAAGTAATAGAATTCTTTGAAAAAAACCATCTGAAAATAAATGGTTGGATTTCTCTCGAGTTGGGTTGGGTGCATAAGAGAGGAGAGAAAATTAGAAATAGCGGACTTCTGGCCGAAATGAACACCGTTCACAGTTACATCTGGGCCTGGCTGCTAACCCCAAATGATGGCCTTATTAATCAATTATCTTAATCATTTCTAAATGAATAATGCTACATGTAGAGTAGGTAATTAAGTGTCGCATAATTTTAAAAAAACTATTAGTGAAAATTATATATATATATATATTCCTTATACTTAAAAGCACATATAACGTGAACAGTAATAAATAGTGATAGTGAATAGTAATAAATGATTTCGTGCATGTGAATGCCACTGTATTTCTCTATGAGCCGAGAATGGGTTCGTGCGTGTGAATGCTAGTGTGTGATGGAGAGGGAAGGGAGGTTCGTGGTGGCTGGGTCTGCGAGAGGTGGTGGAGGTGCGGTGGTCTGGGTGGCTGTGTACGGCTACGAAACTGGACACCGCAGGGGAGAGAGAGGGCTGCGCGTGGGGGAGATCGGTGATAACTGGGTTGGTCACCGGCATGAGGGGGACTCGCCGGTGGTGGCGGTGAGGCTGGGTGGCCGCGTAAGGCGGCGCAACTAGAAAGAAATGGGAAAAACTCATTTCGGTTGGATTACCGCAGGGAAGAGAGAGGGCTATGCGTGGAGGAGATCGGTGGTAGTTGGATTGGTCGCCGGCGTGAGGGGGACCCGCCGGTGGTGGCGGTGAGGCTTGCCGGCGCACAGCGGTGCCGGGCTGGGCTGAAGGAGGATGGGGCATGGGGGAAGAATCAAGCCAGAAGAGAGAGAAAGAAAGTGAGGAAAAAAAAATAAAATCATTATAATATTTATTACTATTATATATAAATAAAAAATAACATCACTATAATATTTATCACTATATATAAAAATAAAATAAAATCATTAAAATATTTATCACTATTATATAAAAAGTAGATTCTTTAAAGTAGATATCAAATATACCAAATTTTTTTAAAGATATTGTGCAGATTTTACACACTCTAAAATTATATAAATAATTTTTCTTATTAAAATTTAGAGATACAATTATAAGACTGTAATATTTATCACTATAATAAATAATTTCTCTTGTTAAAATTTATATATAAATAATTTCTCTTATTAAAACACTGATTTAAACTAATTTAAAATTTAAATAATTAAAATATAAATAACATATCATACATAAACTATCAAATATAATTTATAAAATACTAATCTTTCATCATTAAATAAATGATGAAATTTTATTAAATATTTTTAAGAAATTAATCTCAACCCTTCATTTTAAGTCCTTAGATTTGATATAACAATAGAAATTTAAACATTGATTTAAACTAATTTAAAATTTAAATCATTAATATATAAATAGCATATCATACATAAACTATCAAATTTAATTTATAAAATACTAACCTTTCATCATTAAAGAAATGATGAAATTTTATTAAATATTTTTAAGAAATTAAACCATATAAATAATTAGAGTAATAACATAATTTAAGTATGATAATATCCTTAATTAACTAAATAAATAGCATATCATACATAAACTATCAAATTTAATTTATAAAATACTAATCTTCCATCATTAAATAAATGATGAAATTTTACTAAATATTTTTAAGAAATTAAAACCATATAAATAATTAGAGTTTTAACATAATTTAAATATGATAATATTCTTAATTAACTAAATTAGGCAAACGTGCGTAGGGAATGAGAGAGGGGGAGAAAGGAAAAGTGGGAAAAAATGTTGGTTTTTGGGTTTTAAATCTCAACCCTTCATCTTGAATCTTTAGATTTAATCTAACGGTAGAAGTTTAAATATTGATTTAAACTAACATAAAATAGATAATTAAAATATAAATATTATATCATACACTTAAAATTAACTTTAATTTATAAAATACTAATTTTTCATCATTAAATAAAAGATAAAGTTTTACTGAACATTTTTAAGAGAATAATATTATATTATACACTTAAAATCAACTTTAATTTATAAAATACTAATTTTTCATCATTAAATAAATAATGAAGTTTTACTGAACATTTTTAAGAGAAAAAAACTATATAATTAATTTGAATTTTTAATATAATTTAAATTTCATAATAAATGATGAACATAAATAAATAGTAATCTCACTCTTATACATTAGGCTATTTTAATATTTGAGGTCACACTTTATTTTTTTCTTCAATTTAGACTATTTCAATTTTAGGTCATATTGCTTTGCACGTTTACCACTGCTAGTATGTATATATATATATAAACCCCACTACCAACACAAAGGAATTTTGGATCCACGTACTAAGCAGTATGCCACTTGAGATTTTTTTCTTTTCCCTTAGCATGAAATTTGTCAGTTCCTTTTCCTTTCAATGCTTCTACGTACAGTCGCTTGACGCAAGCGGTGGGGAATCGCTGATACCTGGTCAGCCCAAAAAATAAAAAAAGACCAAAGGCGCAAAAGAAGAAAGAAGAAAGGAAAAACAACTTTCAGATTTCGTCCAACTTTCTTTTAAGTGTTTGATTGTCTGTACCCCATCGACCCATGCAACCCTACTTTCCCCTCCTTTACGTCCCAACCAAAATCTACTTGATTTGCATCAAACTTTTTGAGGTTCCAGATTCCATGGCTCTCCATCGTCGTTACAGTTCGTCGTAATGGCCATGGGAAGAAGCAAATACAAAGAAAGCATGTACATATTGGATCTTAAAGCTTTTAACTTTACTTTCATTGATTAGCCAAACAAATAGTGAAGATTAAAAGCAAGCTAGAGAGCAGAGATCCTCCTAAAAGCAAAAGTTGTAGAGACTGAACAAGGGAGGTAGAAAAATGGGGTTCACCATGAGTCTGAATCTGCAACTTCACGTAGCCATGGTGGCCACCAACATCCTCTCCCTTTACCATCTCTCATCCACAATTCAAGCCTCTGAGAAACCCCCAACTCCGCCTCCTGTCCCGGACCGACTTCTTCACCAGCTCAACACCATACGCGCCACCATCAACCGCCTCACCTGCCTCCAACCCACTCCCAATCCAGCCACCAAAGTTGCTATCGCCGCTGCCACCATACCATCGGATCTCCTCCTCTACTCCCTCCTCTCTCCCATCGCCACCTCCTGCCACTACCACCCAGACCTCCTCCACTGATTTAAGAATTATACCCCATTCTCTCTCTTCCCTCAGGACTCCGACGGGGTGGTCGAGTCCCTCATCCTGCGTGGCTACCATCCATTCCCTCGTCGCCGATGCTTCTCCAAAACCCCACCAAAACCCACCTCGTCTCTTTCCCACCAAACCGCCTCACCGTGCCTTCGAGGTTTCTTCGACGCTTCAAGGGGATGGACTCGCCGTCTTCGACGGGATGTGCTTTGTGGAAGGATAGAGAGAAGGAGTTCTTAAGGAGCGGGAATGAGGAAGAGAGGAAACACAGAGAGGGAAGGGGGCTGAAGGAAACATAGAGAGGGGGACTGAGGAAGAGAGGAAACGATGCGTTTTGTTTTTTCCACGTAAGCACCGTTTACGCACTGACTGTATGGGTCGACTGTATTCAACAATTTTCTTTTCTTTAATCCTCCCAAGTCCAACCTTTGAGCATCATCGGCCCTTTTTTTCCTAGTATTTTCCCAGTTCCTTTGAGCTTCGTTCCGTTTTTCTCTTCCTCCTCCTCTTTTTCTTCTTCTTCTTTTCCCTTCTTCATCAGGCACTTAATTTTCCCCGTTCATTTCCACTTGGCATTTGCTGTCTTTGTTATTTTTGCTATTTGTAGTCGTCGCCGGCATCATCCCTAACTTGTCACTTTCTACCATAACCCTCAAATCTCAATCATATCTTGCTATTGAATAATTATTCTCATAAACTACTATTCACCCCCACACTTTATGAAGAAAAAAAAAATTTGTTACTATGGGGGTGTGATTGGCCACGACGGTCAGCAAGGCCCCTTAAGCCAAAACCCAAATACCTGGGATAACGTTGGACGTAACAAGCTCATTGCATACGGCATGCAGACAGGAAGGTGGGACGTAATGGAAGAGGTTATGGGCACGTGAAGAATGAAGAGTACACTGGATGGACTAGGTCGCGTGCAGCTACGAGCTTTACATTACTTTTATTCCCATAGTTATGCTCTGTTTTACGTACGTGTGCATGTTCTGTTTTTAATGTCATGTTCTGTTTTTAAGGTTTTGTTTTTACGTGTAAGTTGGTTTCAATTGTTAACTACCAGTTTTCCTTTTAGTTCGGATTTCTTGTAAGTGGCTTTGCTTATTTAAGCAGCCAACGATTATCAATGAGAAGGCAAGAAATCAATTGTTATCCAAATCGTGCGGTACTTTCTCATCCGAAGAGAAACAATTCATTTTAGCATTTATACTCTATGAGTTTGGGACCTATCACTCAATCCTAGACGGAAGCCAAAACCAACAAGCCAAACCTACAGAGAAGCTCCAGAGCCTTAACTCCCTCAACTCTCTCCTTCTCAAAGAAACCTTTAAGTGCATACAACAGATCAAGTCTTTGGAACAAGCCAATGAGTCCTTGGAGCCGTGAGAGAGAAGGGCAAGATTGATGGGTTGGTGAGAGAGAAGAGCGAGATTGTGTGGTATGTATTTTTTCGGAGACCCAGTTGGGTGAAATGGATGTTGGGCATGACGGGTTGGTGAGAGAGAAGGGCGAGATTGAGAAAATGAGCCGTGATAGAGAGAGTGAGATTGGGTTTTTGAAGAAAGAGGGCTGTCGGCAACAAAACTGGGCGACGGGAACTGCTACAATTAAACCGAATTAAAAGGAATCATTTCAATCTAATTTTAAATTAAATTTAATATTTAAATATTTAACTCTTAAATTTTTAAATTCATTACAATTTAAAATTTTTTTACATATGAGACTTATAATTTTTTCAATTCAACAGTTCTTTATATGCGAGACTAATAATTTTTTTCAACTTCTCATAAATATATTTAAATTCATCTTAACATCTAAATACATCTAAAATGGATCCTACAAAATTCATTCAATTATCTTAATTCACTATTATTTATAAAGAATTTAACTCATTTCAACTTAACTTCCCTTAATCTCGAACTCTGGGAAGGAGAGGGAGAGAGGGATTGATATGAGGAAGAGAAAACAAAATTAACTAACGTGACACAGTATAAACGTGTCACTCGTTTGTTTTCAGAGATGAGTTGAGATGAGATGAGATGAGTTGAGATTAAAATTAAAAAGTTGAATAAAATATTGTTATAATATATTTTTTAATATTATTGTTATTTTAGGATTTGAAAAAGTTGAATTGTTTATTTTATTTTGTATAGAAATATAAAAAAATTGTAATGATGAGGTGAGATGAGATAAAATGTTTGTAGGATTTCGGAACTTTTATGTCTTCAGTATTTTCCATGGCAATTTAGAAAGAGAGATGATAGTGTTGCAAGCGAAAAAAATTAAGTCAATATGGGATATAATATATCAGACGTAATCCATTTATAATTAAAGTATTTTTTTTTTTAAAAAATTAAATTTATTTGTAATTAAAATATTTCTAATTAACATAAGAAAATGCTAATTCAATCTATGAAAGTGATTGATTGAATTTTTAATTTTTAATTTTTTATTTAATGATTAAAGAAATAAGTATTAATAAATTGATATATTTTTTAAAAAATATTTAAATCTGTGTAAAAAATAATTAAAAATAATAATAATAAGAACGTACTCATCGGTACACTTCGTTCGGTTAAATATCGGTACCGGTAGCACTGTCAATTAACATATGATCCCCCACCTAGTTTCCGTTGCAAAACCCACTCACGAGTCGCTTTCTCGCAGACGCCACTGCTTGTTGCTCCGGTCCTTTGTCCATTTCCCCCCAAAACCTTGGAAAACCCCAATTTCGTAGCGAAGATGTTGCGGTGTGTTCTGAGGGCCTCGGCAGCAGCTACGAGTTCAACCAAATCATCTCCAATCCAAATCTCAGCTCCTCACACCTATAAATCAGCCAGAAATTACTCGTCCAAGAACACCAAGTCCGGCCTCGCTACGTCCAAGAAGACTAACGCGAAGAAGTCCGTCTCCGACCCCCACGCATCGGCCGCGGATATCAAAGTCGACGCCGCGCTCTCCGATGCCCAAGCCCGCGCTCGCCGCCTCGCCGCCGACGATAAGGACCAGTCCCTCGATGTCGGCCCCAACGGTCGGCCCCTCTTCACCACCACCCCCTCCCTCTACCTCCTCTCTCGCAAAGACACCTGCTCCTATCTCAAATTTAGGTATTCGGATGCTAATACGTGTAATCTGCGTTTATTTGCCCTGTCAAAGTAATATACCTCTAATTAACTGTAAATATGTATGTAAAGGTTTTTTTCTTGCTTGTGATCGGAAAATTGGTCGTGTTTTTGGATTTTGAAGTATAGAGGGCTTGAAAACGGTGTTGCCGGAGGGTTTGCCGACGGGGATGATGAAGGAGTTCGACGATTCGCTGAGACCGGCTTTGCTTGTTCGGCAGAGTTTTTTGGATCTTCGCGATAATTTTAGGCGTATCGTTGATCCTCCATTGCTCTTCTCTGATGCTAATGGTGTGTGCGGATTTCATTTCAATTTTAGCGATTCTTGTTCTCGCATTTTGTTTTGGTTAAAATTCAACTGCAATGGCAAAATTCAAATAATCTTTCAACTTGAAGGTCCAGAAACGACATTATTCTGATATGGCCGTGGGCTACTAAAATATTAACCATTATTTTAATTAAAATCTCACATCTTCTCATCTCCACATTGACAATATCTAGTGAATTGTTTGTTTTCTTAATCAATTGTTCTCACAAAGTCGTTCTAGTTTTTCACCGATAAAAAAAAAAGTTGTATAACGAGATGGCAAAATCTGAACCGGTAACGTTATGGATTTTAAGATCTCACTCTGGAGTTACAAAATTTAGAGGATCTTGATCCTCATTTAAAACTTGTATGAGATATGATGTGTCCTTTTTTTTTTTTTTGTCATTTACAATCATCTTCTTTTCTCACAACCTCCTAACATTAATGCTATTCTTGCTTTTATATGAATCACAAGGTATGACTTATGAGTATGTGAAGTTTATGATAGCTGACGTTCTCATGCAACTTATGCTGGTAATTAATCATTTTAGGTCCCAAACTTAAAAAGCAGATTGTCTTGGATGGTCCTGCAAGCTGTGGGAAGAGTATTGCACTTGCGATGCTCGTTCATTGGGCTCGTGATGAAGGTTGGCTGGTTTTTTATGTTCCCAGGGGCCGAGAATGGACTCATGGTGGATTTTTCTCCAAGAACCAACAAACAGGTCTTTGGGACACACCTCTTCAAGCTGCAAATGTACTCAAGGCAAGAGTGTTAAAACTTTTTTGTTTTCACGCATCCTGCAGCAATATGCATATATGTTCCAATTTCCAGAACTAATTCTTTTGTTAAGAAAAATTAAGATAAACATAAACATGACGATTCCATTTCTTACATCTTCAACTTTAGTGATTAGTTCTATCTTTCAGTACGAAAGTTTTTGAATATTTGCAATATGAAGTGGAACATGACCTTGGTCCATGAGCTCATATAGTTTTTACTCATTTATTATAGTAATATTTACCGTGAAATGGGCTTTCAGATTAAACATTCTAGATTCATAGCATGAAGAGCACACTTCGAAAATGTTCGTAGCATCCTTCCATCCAAAAAAAGAAAAAGAAAAAACAAAAGAAGCCCCTCATCCTAATTCTTCTTCTGTAATGGCTCCTTAAGAGTACATTAGAGGTTCTCGTTATTTGTTTCTAAGTTTGTTTCTTAACTGTGTCATTCAGTGGGTGTGTCATTCCTAATGAGTTATTTGTCTCCAGGATTTTCTAAAATGGAATGAATCTCACTTAAAACAATTGCCATGCCAAATCGATGATCCGATTCCACTAGGAGAGGGTGCTGGTGTTGGATGGTTGAAAGATGTTGATAACATGGCAATGCCTGAAGGTTCAACGCTCTGTGACCTGGTCAACACGGGAATCAGGCACACACATGCAGCTGTTGGAGTGGTTGTTCGTTTGAGGAGAGAGCTATCACTTGTGAAAAATATCCCTGTGCTTATTGCAATTGATCAAGTGAGAAACAGTTTCTTGTGTTACTTCAAGTGCTGTTTATTGTCCAATTCTTTGGTTTAATATATTATATACATATACATATACTTTCATATATATTCTCTGTAACTTGTATATTTTTTAAAACTATTCTTGCTGTAATTTGTCTCCAGTATAACAGCTGGTTTACATTCAGTGAGTATGAGGAAGCAGTAACCATTCGTTCTAGTCGACCAGTACATGCCAGAGAACTTGCAATGGTTAGTGGCAACTGTTCATTTCAAATACGCTGTCACAACTGCAAATATTAGTGTAGAAATTTCAGCAATTCCTTTTTCTGTTGGAGTGAATACTTGCATAGCTTATGGATTATCATTTATAGTGCACTACACCTTCTACTCCTTAGCATGTTGGTCATACTTGGTGATAATTGCACTCACTCTCAGATATATGTGCATTATGCGAGAAAATTCTTCTGTAATTTGCAGGTGAATGCTTTTAGGTCTATGGTGCATGATGACATGATGGTGGGTGCTTTCTCTCATTCTACAGCAGTTGGAAAACTACGTAAAGATTTGCCAGATGTTCCGGTAGATGCTCGTGTTAATTTTCCTCGTTACAGCTTAGATGAAGCAGCAACTGTTTGCCATTATTACCTTAGGTATGCTAAAGAAATCTATATGCTTGCTATGGTTGTGCTGTTGCTAATATTATTAAGGTGCCGATCTCCAATTTACTTCAGACAATTGTATCGTGTGGGTCTACAATTTAATTATATAATTAAACTTGGGAAAAATCCCACTTTCACCAACAAACTATTATATATTTTTCACTTTACACTCCTAACTCCAAAACTTTAAGATGAAATTGGCGACAATCTTTTTTGATAAGTCTTGGCGACAACGATTAAATCTTAATTGAGGGTGAGTATTAGAAAAAATATTGGTTGTTTAGGGTGCAAATTGAAGCTTTTGGTAGGCAAAGTGAGAAACAGAGTAATTTGTGGGTGAAATGCGTAAATCCCTCTTAAACTTGTTTACCAGCTTCTGCTAGTGTAAAGGTTGAGGCTTTGTTCTTAAAAGGTTTTGTAATTGAAAAATATAATTTGGTTCGTTATATTTTGCTCTTCATTTGGCAAGACATGTTATTATAAAAATAAGGAAAATGATTTTCAAGAAAGCAGAATTATTTCTGCCCTTCTTGTACCTGCCTAAACAGTAGAATGCTTCTGAAGTTCCTTTCCCCTACTACTCGTATCTCAGGTTCTTAGCTTGTTTATTTGTTTTGTCTGGCAGGCAAAGACTAGTAGGTCATGAAGTATTCTCAGAAGAAAACTGGAAGAAGGTATACTACCTATCCAACGGAAATGGAACAGAAATGAGGTGGCTGGTTCCTTTCATGCGGCAATCTGCATAGGATACTTATCTTCTGACCCTTTTTCTTATAGATGTGCATAAGCAGAGGTGCTCATTTTGCTCTCATTGCCTCTGGCTTTTTTGATCTCCTTAATGAAAGTTCATGCAATACTACTCATTGGATATTGGATTTTGGCCCAATGCTTCCAGTGAGATGGGGATTTCCGTTGCATTTGTTTGGTCGGGATCATCTTTTCTTGCCTACGGGATTAGAGCCCAATGACCATGTTCCATATAAAGATCAGTTAGTATTTTCTAGTTTTGTTCTTTGAAATTGATCCTTCTGTTAGAAATTCCTTTTTTGCTAATCCAGTTACTTCAGCATTTATATGTTAAATTCTATGCTAATCATGTGTAGTACAGATTTTACGTATTTTTCTATATTTTAAAATATGCAAAGTTCTGCCTGCTATGGTGATAAATTTGACCGGGATGCCTAAGGGCTACATATTTTTTACAGTGGTTTTACCTACTTTTTTCTGCAATGTAAATTATGTATGACTTTCAAATTTGTTCGCCAGCTTATGCGATGGTTGAACAATCTACAGTTGATGATCATGTTTGTAATTTTATAGAAGTTATGCCCATTATAAGATTTAATTAATTTTAAGAAAAAATATATTTGCAATCGTGAATTGTGCAATCGTCGCGTAATTGTTTTGAAAAAGTGGATAAAACATAAGATTCACATGAAAAAAAATTAATTTTTTAATAGTAAATTTTATTCTTTTTTAAAATGATTACATGACATTTACACATTTTACAGTTATATATAAAATTATTCTATTTTTACGACAAGGAATCTCTGAAATTGCTACATGACCCATTAGACATGTTTTAATTGCTAATATAGTCAATTAAGTGGTAAACGCCTTAAGTTCGGAGATATATTCCTCGTAAGTCTAATGTTCAAATTCTCTTTAGTGTAAACAATTTCTAGGAGCCATGAAAATGAGAGATTCTCTCTTTGAATTATCTAAAGTGTACTTGTAAGAAATTTCATGTCAAGAACCTGTGCACCTCTGAGATTAGTTGGTTAGTTAGGACGTTGTTTATGGACACATGGTGCCAATCAAAATAAAAAAATTGCTAATATAGTCAATTGTTTTCCACAAAAAGTTGAGTAGGAAGTAAATTGACAAGGAGAAGTTACTGAGTACAGGACCTGGGGAAAAAAAATCTTTGAAAGAAAAACAAACTGAGAACTCTATAATTTATTGTGATGAGATAGATGTTCAGCTTTACAATACTTGCAGGGACCTTTTGTTCTATTTTCTGACATGGTTACAGCCTTCGACAGAATATCATTGTGAAACTTACATTTCCATCTGCATGAAATCTATATCACTAATTGTCTTATCGATATATGTTCTGTCATTGCAAGAAAAAAGCAGCAGGAGTTGGGCATCGAAGCTCAGATGACGGCGGATCGATCCGTTTATCAAATGACCATCTGCAAAAATTTAGATGAGTGTTAACAACAAAAGCTGGGACGCAGGCAACGTGTTGGTCACATCCAAAGCTAGCCTTTTAAATTTGATTCTTTTTCAAAATTTAATAAAATATCTTAACTCAAATAATTTTATTCCCATTCCCATGTAACAAAATCAATTTCAAACAAACTGGAAATAGAGTTCCGTAAAACCAATCAACCTCGCAGTGAAGCAAGAGATTATGAACCGTTGACTAGGATCAGTTCAAATATCGGAGTTTGAGAGAGAGCTTACAATTTTGCCCCTACATCCATGCTGTCCTTTTTATCCACTCCGTTTGCACTTTATTGAATAAGAGTTATTTTCTCTCAATGTATGCTTCCTTCAAGTACTCTACCATCAACCGCTACTTTTCCCCAAATGTGTATTTTTTCATGGAAATCAGAGCAGCGAAACTCGTGCGCACGACTCTATGTTTGATGGTCTAGGTCAGAATGGAGACTGGCACAGGGGGCAAGATGATTTGTGAGAAGTTGAGAACCACTTATAGAGACAGGCTGAATGGAACTTGTGCTTGCAGGTCTTGCAAGCCAGCCGTGGAAGGCTATGGTTGGTAGTGTGGATGACGCTGTAGCAGATAGGGCACTCCTCAACACCTTCGAATTCTTTGTCAAAGTTGCGCTTCCATATTCCAATAGCTTCTGCTAAAGCTCCATTCTGCATCACAAATGAAAGGAAGTATTATCCAATGCCCTCTTACCAATCATGTCAATTCTTATAGCCACCCAATTTAGTGGAACCCTACTTCATCCGATTCCTTTTTTTCAAAGGGCACTACCCAATGAGAGAGTATTTATCCAAAGAACGCTGTTAGGTTGATATATAGTCCCATCATGAAATCTTTTTTTGATGAGACTTTCCTCTATCAGTAGAGAAATGAAAAAGAAACAAACTGGAATTGATGCATAACAAATACCTGATTGCGGACAAATGACATCATAGACATTAACCATTTTCTCTGCTTCACTTCACTAATCCCTAGGCTCTTGGTGCAATCAACATCCACAGGGCGTAAGGGGTAAGATGCAGGAAGACGGATAACTAGATCCATTCCCGTTTCATCCTTTGTATAGGTTGCAACAACCTCATTCGCTGATTTACTTACACTAACTGAAAAATTCTCATCAGCAAATTTGGCTTTCTTAATCTGCATTTGGAAAGCAATAATGTCAGCCATACGGTAGGTCTCTAATTATCAACAATCCGTTCAAAGAAGCATTTTTTTTTTTTTTTTTTGGGCACAATATGAGAGTTATAAACACCCTATAATAGAACAATAATTGGGAGGAAGCCTTAAACAATTACTTTCCATCATGTCCAGCAGAATGGAGCCTCACTGAAGTGGAGAAATTAAATTGAAATCAGTTCTTTACATATAATTTTGGGAGAGAAGGGTGGGGGGGGCATTCAAAGCTTAGACCTTTAATTTGTGTACATGTAAACTTCCATTTTAGAAGGTTAAATCTTTTAAAATTATCTTGTAAACATTTTTTATCCATGGAAACGAATCAGCTATGTTGAACTACACACACCTGAGATAACTCATTTGCAATGAGAGGAGGGCTGCACCATGCTCGTGTAAAGGATTCAATTGCAGACGATACAGACCGATCACGCAAATCACTAAACCACCCTCGAACATAAGCAGGAAGAACACAAAGCATCACACCAAATATTGCTCCACCAAGTGAAGCTACTTTCACTTCTTCAACAGGCCAAAGAGATTCCATAGAGCACAACAATGAACCCATCGTAATGGCACGCGTTGCTGCACTTGCAACTTCTGATATCCCAGCAGGAAGCTCTGTATCTTTCTTCTTCAGACTATGTGTCATACACAATTCGACCGGTATATTCTGGAAAATGCAATCTAAAATAACTGAACTCACAGAATCTTGTATATACTGGACCAGTCTATCCCTCCCAGGTGATGATGATGGTAATGACCATAAATGCGATAACAACAAAGACCAAGCAAGGAATACATTTACCTGAAAATTTGATAAAGATACAAGTGTATTACTACAATAATCATGCTCTGGCGTTTATCCCATGAAAAAATAAATTAAAAAAAAAAAAGAAGTGAAAAGACACAGTAGACATCAAAATGATATGCAATCAAGCAAATTTACCCGTTTTTGTGCCACCAAATCCATCTCAAGAACCTCATAAGGTAACTTCTCAATCATGCAAGAAATTTCCTCCCTCAAATGAATATTCTGTTTTGATGACAAATCTGGATTGTGAGGATCCTGGTCAACTGTAGAATCACTATCCAGGCACATTGCAGTGCCTTCTCCAGTGATAGCTAAATTTGAAACGGGTTCAGTTGAAAGCATGAAATAAGCAGCAAACTGCAATGAATAAACTGGGTTGGACGAAAAAAGGATGGCATACAAAGAGCTAATAGGCCCTTTGCTTAGCCCCCATAACTCAACTGACTTCACTGCTTTATCTCTAACATGAGGTGAAGAATTAGCAACACTTGAAGCTATCAACTCCCAAAAGTAGGGATGTTCAAGTCGGTGAGATGCTACTATAGATGCAGCCTGATGACAACAGCAACTTGCAATGGCCTCAGCAATTCCCGTGCAAAAAAATAAGCGAAGAATACCTTCCAAAATCCGATCTTTGATGGGGTCCCATCTTTCTGTTCTCAAGGGATTTATATTTTTCAAGTCTTCAGCTTGTTGATGCAGAAGATAACCAGAAAACAGAGAAAACGATAAGAGGGCATTTGTAGCAATATCTAAACGTAAAGGATCTGAAACCAAAACAATTTGCTCCAGTTTTTTCAATTTAATATCCAAGTTATCAGAAGTTGACATGTCAACGAAAGCATCATTCAGATTTTCAGCAACTTCCTCCATCACTACAACTGCTGATTGAATCCAACGCCTTAAATTAGATAACAAAAACTCCCAATCTTCCTCATCAAATTCCTTCCAGCAATAACCAACTGAAATAACCATTAGCTTTGATAGCAACATCTGCACCACCGGCTGCTGATTAGCTGCAGTTGATGCACTGGCACCATGTCTCTGCTTTCGAAATAATTCAAGCAAGAGGGTTCTTTCCACAGTGCTGATGTTTCTCTCCTGCTTCAGTGCTTGTATACCCCCGCTGGCACTCAAAGGATAACAAGATATAACCAACTGAAACCAATCTTCCATATCTACAAAAAGACAGTATCGCAGCATGCAAAAGTAAATACCATAATCACTAAAATGAACTGGCAAGCACAACCACCGAGGGAGGTGGGACCTGCAACTTGATGGTCCCAACTCCCAAGTAGAGTATTTTCATTAACAAAAAGTCTTAGATATATATATTTTTTCATTAAACGATTGTATTGATGATAGGCATAGCCCCAAGTACACAAGAAAGTATACAAAAAGTCATAGATATAACTTTTTCAATTGTCGATCTGCCCCAACATTCCCTACCCCGCCCACCCCACATGCACGCACAAAAGAAAAAAAAAAGGAAATAATTAAAAACAATTAAAGAGAATGAATGTATGTGCAGAATTATGCTTAAATTCTTGTGTGGGCATCATTATTTGTCATTGAACGTGATTCATATCCATCAAGAAACGTGAGAAGCACCACAATGACGACTTAGAGTTATTAATTAAAAAGAAAAAAAGAGGTTTGAATTACCTTCTTCTATTTTCCATGAAACCAAAGGTGGGAACAATAGAGTTCTTTGCAGCCAGCCTTCAAGGGCATCCTGCATATGATTCTCCTTTGGTGAATCAAGTCTAACATCCGTACTAGATTCACCAGATCCAATGCTATTTTGACATAGTGCTCGTACAAGAATATTCATAAGAGGTGGAAGAATTCTCAAACAGTTTATACTAATTGCTTCGCCAATAAAGAGCTTATTTACAAGAAATTCAAATAGTGTCTTAACTTTCTGTGTTTCCCATATATCATCTTTGAACAAAGTATAAAGAAAAGATACAAGAGCTCTCAAGAAGGGTTCTTTAATATCCTTGACATCGTCACCTGAAGCAGGCCACACATATGAAAAACTATGTGCACTTCTTCCTCCATGAACAAGAGCACCATCAAGTAATATGTTGAAAACAGAATCCAATAAGCTTTCCTGGAAACCATAACTTCTACTCTTGGCATATGAACTCAGTAAAGGTAAGAAAGAAGCAACGGCACTGCCACCCGGCCACTTCCATGTGCACAATATTTCAGCAACAAGCCAAGGTCGAGAAGTAACTTGTTCATAGGCTGCTTCCTTGGGCGATGGAGTATGTTTACCCAAACCAATAACTCTGTCTATACCAATTTTTAAGATAAGTTTGTTGACAAAAGAAACAAACTTGTCACTCCCAGAGGCCTGAAATTGTCATATATTTGCATTTAGTAGGTCACCAAGTACTTATATCTGATTGAAAGATGGCATAAACTACAATAACCAACTGAATTTTCATAAAACTTGAAGATTAGCCTAATATTGTAACCTTTTCCCAATGGCTACAGGGACTAGTATCACAATTGTGTTAAGTATAAACAATTTCAAAAGCCGTGTTTACTGGCTGCACTATCTCTCTTCTGAATCAAGCTAAAAAAAACAAAAAAAAAACTCCAACCATTGGCTTTTGTCCATGGCAAAGCATCTGGAAAAGAATTCAAGATACATGCACATCATCTGGCAAGTACGAGAAATTTACCCATCAACTATACATAGATATATAGGAATTGATTGAGGCACAAAAATGGATAAATGCTCAAAATACACATAGCCAGCAATGGTGACATATCAGGCCATGCAAAGAGATAACATGTTTTTACCAGGGAGTATATACTAAATCAGTGAGACATCTGCAAGTGTGAGCCAAAATTTGCGCTCGGTTCTGTGTCATGGCTACACAAACTTCTAAAGAGGCCTACTTTTGAAGAGATTAGGGTAAGTTTCCATCTGTACTAGGTCGAATCGCATTAAGTTAAGTATTATGCTTCTAGCGATAGCAGCAGCAGTGCAAGAGGTTATGTAATAAGTAACGATAATTGTAATAAAATGATATCCATGTACTACATTAGACCGCATTAAGTTCTAGAAGCATTATGCATCTAGCGATAGCAGCAGCAGTGCAAGTGGTTATGTAATAAGCAACGATTATGGTAATAAAAAACTATATCCATGCTAGAGCCGTCAATGTGGTCTCACTGGTTTGTCCAACAGCCTCCTAAGATTCTACATATGCCATAGAGTTCATACATAAGGATTCCCCTTGGAACTAATTAAGGACTATGATATATACATTTGACCAAAAAACTTCTGGTAGAAAAAATATTAAAGAAATAAGTAGATGAATAAAATATTGTAAGGAGACAAAAGAATGCTATCATGTTCCAAACCAACACCACCAAAAATCTTAAGTACAAGTTTATCCTAGATCTACTTGCAAGAACAAACTGATGAAGCAGATAGGTGTCTGATGGCTTGGTAGGACAGTCTCAATAGATTGGGAACTCAAGTGAACATGTAGTACTTCTCAAGTGAACTCAAGATAGAGGCAATGTGTTAAATAACCTTCTACATAAAATGAAAAAATAAAAATAAAAAAAGAGCATAAGAAGGAATCCATAACACCACTGTCCTAACATATTGAGTAAGCAGAAAAAGCCATTTGAAAATTACACTCACATGAATGCCAGAGGGCACATTTTCAATTTCCAACACAGCTGCTCCCTTTGGGGTATTAAAATCTGGACGGATCCACAATGGCCAGATATCACCCTTGCTCAGAAGCTGATCCAAGAGATTTTGTTCCTCATCTTGATCTTGACAAAAACATTCAAGAACCTCAAGTATCCACAAGCAACACAAAGATGTGATATTATCAGCATCTAGTCTATCTTCACTGAAGATGGCAGAACGAATACACTGAATCAAGATACTCCCCAATCTCCCCCTAATGTGTATGCTGAGGCTTTTCCAGAACTGATTACTTCTCTTACAATGAAAAGCATGCACCGATTCACCAAAATTCAATCTGGCCTCAATATTTTTGTTCAATTTTTCATCAATTGCATCGTCTATTGCTGTTCTTATGCTAAACTCCCAGTCAATTATAAATATTGCAGCTGAAATACACTGAAGTAGCCCATTTTCTTCATCAAGTGTCTTTAAGCAAAAGAAGCTACCATCAAGTACTTCAAGAGCAAATTGGCCCATCTCATACATATTAGAAGAGCTTTCTAGTTCCATCCCAAAATTCATTTCCCTGGCAGCTAGGAGAAAACCAGCATCCCTTACCCAAGTCAAAGAGGACTCTAGAATGAAAGAGAGCAACTTTCGGAAAACCTCCTCAAATATCAAGATCAATGTATTTCTCGACACGAAGGGAGTTGCATCACCTTCTTTCGAACCACCAAGAACAGCACTGCAGATAAGGCAGATTATTAAGGAGAAAATATGCAGTAATAAAATCAAACACTCAAATCATCACTCTTAAGCCTTTCTAGTTTACAGGTAAAAAACTATAATTAAGAAAGCTACTTCCATTTGATGAAAATCAGTGGCCCTCAAGAAATTTTAACCATACCAGCCCGAAACATCTTTTATTCAATAACCATTGAAACTATCAAAATGAACTCAAATCTTCAATTGAATGCAGGGCAGCCAAATCTTTCCTACAAATGGAACATTTGTCAACTCCAGGGAAAGGGCGACTATAAAACAGAGAAGCAATTTTGTTGCAAAAGCATTATGAGGATAACTGATGGTATTCAGTCTTTGGCTAGAGGCTCTTTAGAAGCAATCCCAAAGTAGTGCTTGCATGATTGTACGTATTCGAACCAAAGTACTAGACAGGGAACCAATGCACCACAGTAGGAGCATCAAAGTACTTAACTTGAAAGGGTTAAGATAAGCACAGGTTGATGCGGTATGTGCAAGTAAAAGAGTTAACTCAATAATATGGAAACCTAAAAAATAAGCAAACCATGCAAATCAAAGACAATACAGCATGTTCTGAAGATGATGCATTATGAATGGTATATACTTTTTTTTGTGGGCATGAACAGTATATACATGATTGTAATTACTTTTTTTTACATGCTTACGATGAATACAGTATCAGATTAATCATCTACAGTTCATTTACTTCTGCATAAGTCATGGTGTCAGTTCTTAATTCAGAGTTGGACAAGTTTGAAACCCGCCATGTCAAAAATCTTGATCTACCTACCGCACAAACTGAGCATCAGAAGTTCTGAAGGGAGGAAGTGAGCTGGCAATGGTAACAGCAGCTATCTCTAAATCGTCATGATGCCACTGATCCATTTTGGCACCTTTCTGAGAATAGGAATCTTCTCCCACTTTCCTTGTAATTTTATCTCTTGCTTTCTCTAACAGCATTGCTAACATTGCTATGCGGTTGGAACCTCGGTAAGCAGGCACAGTTCCAGAATGTTCTAAGTTAGTTACATGTGTTATAACAGTACCCCACTGTTCAGAGAAACATTCATCATCGAGCAAGGCAAGCAATAGATCAAGTCGAGCACTGGTAGAGCTATTATCTTCATGCATGCACCAAGGAACAAAAATCTCCCTGAACATTTGAATAAATTGCTCTTCATTCAATTGTCTACCCCTATCACCAGACAAACTAGAGGAGTGACCTTTATTGTGAATAAAAAGTTCTTGGAGGATCTTGCGTGGTCCAAATACAGAAACAGAAACCGATAGAAGTCTCACACACTCTGGTGAATCCTGGCAACAAAATAATAATAATAAGAAAATTGAAGAGGGAATATCTAAAGTAAGAGGACGAATAAAAGGCACATCAAAGATTCTGAAAGCACTACTTAATACCATAAGACCTCGATAATTTCAATTTCTAATATAACTCTTTCAAAGACAACTTTCTAGGACTAATGGATAATTTACAAAAATAAGCTTCTGTTTTCCTTGCACAGCTGTATGTCACATAGAAATGCTCAAACTATGGTTTATGTAAAAAGCAAGAAATCACCATTTTAAGGCCTTCCCTGGCATCAAATGGTATATCTCCTTTACACTTCTTAAAACATCAGAGTAAAAACAGTATAATAAAGTGCAACTTCAGAGCCCTCACAAACAGAACTTTATATTCGTTTCACACGACTGGTCTTCATTTTCCTCTTCTCGTCTTTTCCTTCTGATGGCCTGGTGGCCACCTACCTATTATATCGACCATCCCAAGACAGAAACCACCAAAACAACCTCTTCATGCCACTATTAGTTAAAGATTCCAAAAAAACCCACATAAATGGAATAAATAAACAGTATATTAACTCTTACTCCATCAAAAGATTTATTCAATGGTAACTTACTAGTGATGTTATCAATGGGAAAGATTGTGCCAACATTGGTCCCACTAAATCAACCAAAGGCCAATTTTCATCTCTATGAACTGCATGTTCCTCCAGTAATAAGATAAAATGAATGATCTGTTCAACACTTTCAGTGCTTCTTTCTGTGTTCTCTGTTTGCTGCAGCATACCCAGGCAATTTTCCTTAAATTCTACAGTGAAAGTAGAGAGCAGATCATGCTCCATTAAACTTATTCCTGAAAGAATTTCAATAATACATTTTCCCAAGTCTCGAAGATAGCTCACTGGATACTTAATATTCGATGTTTCCGCTGTCTTCTTATTGGAAGGTAAATTACTTTTCTCAGATGAAGCTGCAGATGTTCCAGATAAGACTCCTTCCGGGGTTTTTAAGCTCACCAAAAACATGTAGTCTTGCCACAAAAGCTTTACAAGTATATTTTCAATAAGATTGACTTGAAAATGATGGATGGAATCAACTCCCTCACGGTATCTAAGATAGAAAAGAAGACAACAGTAAAAAAAAAAAAGGAAAAATAAATGAATGAACATGACAGCAAAAGAAGAATGCAATAATAGTAAGAAACCAAGCTCCATCAAACACACAAGCAACCAGTTATGAATAATAGGATGCCCTACGAAAAATTGGAAATAGAAACCTCGAACCTTGATGCATTACGTAATCCCCAAAGAAAACATTCTTTAAATGCCTGGAAGAATGCTACTCTATTGGCATTTGAGGACTGGAATGGATTTCTTCCTGCCCATAGGTTCTGGAAAAAGTCAAGAAAAAAGTTCTCTCCCTCTATTGCTTTAGGTGGTATAGTGTCTAAGAATGGAACCAGAGCTGGATAAGAAACCTGATAAGATCCAAAGCACCCATTTCTGAGAAAATACCATAACCGGCTGCATACAACTTTCTGAACATTCAAGGAAGTCCAACTGTCAGGGAATCTTCTAGAAAATAGTAACACTGCATCCCACATTGAAGAATGACACACAGGATCCTTCTCTTGGAAAGCACCAAGTATCATGCCAGATATAGTTTTTATATTTACTTCATTAAAAGCCTGAGGAATGCTTTTTATAAAACTCCTTAACACTGAAAATGTAGCTGACCGGATAGCAGGGCTTTGAGACTTCAGGAAGTCCACAAAATATTTATGAGCAGTGAACAAATTTTCGGCAGAAGAAATAGCAGTTGCCCGAGCCTTTGAAGCATGTTTTGGTTCAACAGTTAAGTTTTCAAAACCAGGTCTTTCTAATTGCACACAAACCAACACATCAAGTAGTGTGGCCAGTGCAAGTAATGATGCATATATCACCTGCAACTCGAGAAAATAGGAGAATACATTTAAGACAAGAAAATATAATGACAAAACAGCATATGGGCAAATATTAAATACTAAGCCATAAACAGCAGTGTAGAGACAATTGTACATGTACACATTGAACTAGGTTTCAATAATAACAGCGAAGGAAGGGTAAGAAATGTATTCCTACATCCACCCAATTAAGCCACATTAGTGAACAGTTACCATCCAGCAGGATTTAATAAAAGCTTTCTGAACTAGGTGGGGGTCTCCCGTAATTGATAGATACCAAGCCCAGGACTCCGACCATTGGCTACACCTCTTTCTTGGGGTAAAATATACTAACCTCCCCTACGTTTTATTGATTACACAGACTGACCATGTATTTTCAAAAATTACAGCTCAGTCCATTTCAGAACATTCTGTAACAAAAACAATCGTTCTTAATAAATAATCATTATTCCATAGATTGAACAAATTCCTTTCATCCTACACTTGCCCTAAAATTTCCATGTCTCTAGCATGAATTTTTGGTCAAATATCCAAATTTCCAAATATGGTACCGAAAATCTGATCTTGATGCTTGAAGTGATGACCCAGTTGGAAATCCCTCATGGAAATGAAACTTTTGAGTACAAAGTAAAGAGTGGCGTGAGATTTGATGGGTTCGAGGTGGTTCAAGAGAAGGGATTGTTTGGTGATAGTAATGTTGTTTGTTACGGAGATAATTTACGATATTATGGGATTTGATTATAATTTACGGAAATATGATTTGGGAAATATTTATTGTATTTTTTGTGATAATTTCCATTCTAGCTAGATTAGATATTGCTGTAAATTAGGCTGTAAATACTTACCTTGTATAGCATATTAGACGCATAGAATATGGCAACAATCTTGTACATTCTCTTCTATATAATGAAAGCAAACCCTCAGTAAAGGGTATTCAGACCAATTTGACATGGTACCAGAGCCCCTACTCTGATATTCATCTCTGTGGTCTTAATCCTTCGTGTGCGACGGGAAGAATTTATTTTCTTCCTCTGTTTCTGCAAGTTCCGTCTTGCTCTTGGTGTGTCGGTCTTTTCTGTGGTGAAACACGTTGTGGGTTTACTGTTCTGTGGCAGTCGACCTCCTTTGTGGTGGTGTTCGGCTTTTTCTGTGGTGGTTAAGTGGTGTTCAACCTTCTCTGTGGAAGTCGTGCTCTGTTTCTGGGCAGTTTTCTCTCTCTCGGTGATTGCTTTGTGGTGGCTGGGTTGTTGTGGGCACGTCAGCTCTCTCTATGGCAGACGGCTAGTTCTGTGGTGGTTGTGAGGTGGTCGGCGACTTCTGTTGCCGTCTGTGCTGGGTAGGTATCCATTTGCCAACCATTGAAGTACTTTGGTCTTCCATTGGGGGCTTCTTTCAAAGCTAAGACAATTTGGGAGGTGGTGCTGGAAAAAATTGAGCGTAGGTTGGCTGGGTGAAAAAGGTTGTATCTTTCTACAGGGGGCGGATCACACTTATCAAGAGTACCTTATCCAATCTCCCTAAATATTACTTATCTTTATTTCCCCTCCCCGCTAGCATTGCATTTAGAATAGAGAAGCTCCAACGTGATTTTTTGTGGAGTGGGCTAGGAGATGAGTTTAAATTTCACTTAGTGGGATGGGAAAATGTATGTTCTCCTTTGAGAGATGGCGGATTGGGGGTCCGGAATGTGAGGGCTTTCAATAAGGCATTATTAGGAAAATGGTTGTTGCGTTATAACCACGAGAGGGGAGCTTTATGGAAAGGGGTGATTGACATGAAGTATGGAAGTGATAGGGGGGTTGGTGTTCTAAAGAGGGTAGGGGGACATATAGAGTGGGGCTATGAAAGTATATACGGAAAGGTTGGGGCTCTTTTGCAAGTAATTTTAGGTTGCGTTTGGGGGATGGTAGTAGGCTCAGCTTTTGGCAAGATGTGTGGGTGGGAGACACGGGTTTGAAGGATGCTTATCCCATGATTTTCAGAATTGCACAGGAAAAAGAAGCTATGGTGGTTGACTTGCAGGTAATTAATCAAGGCTCACAGGAGTGGAACATCAGCCTTACTCGGGATGCACATGATTGGGAAGTGACTGTTCTGGTGGAATTTCTAAACTTGTTGTACAACACTTCTACTGCTACCACAATGGAAGATATGATGGAATGGCAACCCTTTAGGAAAGGGAAATTCTTGGTATGCTCTTTTTATGACTCTATTACTATGCATCAAATGAATAATTTCCCTTGGACAAACATATGGAAGACTAAAGCACCTACAAAGGCCGCATTTTTTGTCTGGACAGTAGCTCTAAGGAAAATTACAACCATTGATAATCTTAGAAGACGTGGCCTTATTATTATAGGCTGGTGCAGTTTGTGCAAAAATAGTGGTGAAACGGTGGACCATCCACTTTTACATTGTGAGTTTGCCGGATATCTGGAGAGGGATCACAGGAATACCACAGATTGCAGCCGTGTGGAAGATGACCCCTATATGTATTCTTTCGTGTATTTGGAATGAAAGAAACGAGAGACTTTTTGAGGATCATGAACGCTCCTTGGAAGAGTTTAGAAGTTTTTTCTAGAAGACTTTGTTTTTTGGGTCATTGCTCTTGATTTGAATGGTCTCAGCTTCCATGATTTCCTTGTAACTGTTTCTAGTTCTTGAATAGGTGTATTCACATGTTACTTCCAGTGTACCTGGACTATGTCTACCTTTATATCAATAAAAAAACTTATTTCTTATCAAAAAAAAAAAGGTATCCATTTGCCGACTATTTTTCTGTGTCCGTGGGCCTAATTACTTGGGTATCATTATCTGGGCACTCTGTTACTTGGGCTTAATTATTCTGTGTATGTGGGCTTCCCTTCTTTGTATTGCGTGTTTGGGCCTCAATTTCACTTGGAGTTGAAACTGATTTGATTTGGGCTTGCTGTTATTTCTTTTTGATTGCTTGGGATGATTTTTTTTAGTAGGCTTTCATCATGTCTATTGAAAATACTATTATACGATTTACTGGAAATAATTTTTCTACGTGGGAATTTCAATTTAAAATGTTATTGAAAGGGAAAGAATTATCAAATCATATGTTCTTGAAAGGGAAAGAATTATCAAATCATATTGATAGTTTTGTTCGAGTTCCCACTGATGAAAATGAATTTGTCCAATGGGAGGTCAAGGATGCTAAGGTGATCTCCTGTCTATTGGAGATGATTGAGCCCCATCTTGTCACAAATCTTCGATGTTTTACTATGGCTCAGGCTATGTGGGACTACTTGCATCATATTTATCACCAAGATCACAGTGCTCGAAAATTCCAATTGGTGTTGGAAATTAGCAATAGCAATCAAGGTAATTTGATCATTGAGCAATTTTATTCTGGTTTTATTAATCTTTGGAGCGAGTATTCTATTATTGTTCATGCTAAGGTTCCCCCTGCAGCACTCGTGGCTCTTCAAGCGGTTCATGCTGAGAGTCTATGTGATCAGTTTTTTATGAAGCTTCGACCTGAATTTGAGCATGTTCGAGCCGGTTTATTGAACCGTAATCTGGTTCCTTCTTTGGATATTTGTTTGGAAGATTTATTGTGAGAAGAAGAACGGTTATCCACTCAAATGGGTATGACTTCTGAGAATGTCTTTTCTGAGATTGTGAATGTAGCCTATGCAGCACAAGGGAGAGGGAGGAACAAGTTGTAGTAATTCAGTTGCAAGGAGTTTAGTCATATTGCTCGGAACTGTCCTAAGAAAGTTTGTAACTATTGCAAGAAAGAGGGTCATATCATCAAAAACTGTCAAGTGCGGCCTCAAAATCGCCAATCCCAAGCCTTTCAAGCTGCTGTTCAGTCCTCGTCTTCTCCTACACCCCTACTGTAAACTCTGATTCATCTGTTCTCACACCAGCAATGGACCAACAGATGATTGTGTCTACTTTTATGGCCTTAGGTCTGCAAGGTATGGGTACTAACTCAACTTCTTGGATTGTTGATTCAGGTGCTTCTAATCATATGACTGGTAATACGAAGAGTCTCCATGGTGTTCGTAAGTATAGAGGCACACAAAATATTCAGATTGTTGATGGCAGTACACTTCCTATTACTGTTGTTGGTAATTAGGGCTCTTCATTTCGCGATGTTTTTGTCCCTCCTAGCTTGTCTACCAATTTGATTTCTATTGAACAATTGGTAGATAATAACTGTGATGTTCATTTTTCTCGTGGTGGTTGTCTTATACAGGACCAGGTGTTGGGGACAGTGATCACGAAGGGGCCTAAAGTGGGACGTTTATTTCCTTTACAGTTTTATATTCCTAATTTTTTTTCTCTTGCTTGTACGGCTACTGCCAATATTATGAAACATAATTTTTTGGGCAATAAAGATTCATTTTCTTCTTCTCTTGTATCTTTTGATTGTGCTACTTGTCGTTTTAGTAAAAGTAAAACCTTACCTTTTCCTACGCATGGTAGTCGTGCCTCTAATTGCTTTGAGATTGAGCATACTGATGTTTGGGGTGTGAGTCCTATTATTTCTCATGATCAGTATCGTTATTTTGTGACGTTTATTGATGATTACAGTCGATTCACTTGGATATATTTTCTCCGTTCTAAAGCTGAAGTGTTTTTTGTCTTTTAAAAATTTGTTGCGATTGTCGAGACAGTTCAATACTTGTATCAAAACTTTACGCTCCAACTCGGGGGGAGTACATGTCTCATTATTTTCAAACTTTTCTTCAGCAAAAGGGGTTCATTTCCCAGCGTTTTTGTCCTTATAACCCTCAACAAAATAGAGTCGCTGAGTGTAAGAATCGTCATCTCTTAGATGTCGTTCGTACTTTGTTAATTGATTCTTCTGTACCTTCTAAGTTCTGGATAGAAATTTTATCTATTGCTGTCTATTTGATCAATCGTTCGCCTACTGCCACTCTAAATTATGATTCTCCCTATTTTCAATTATTTGGCATATTCCTGTGTATCAATCATTTCATACTTTTGGGTGTGTTTATTTTGTACATCTGCCACCTGTTGAGCATCACAAGCTTGCTGCCTAGTCTGTCATTTGTGCCTTTATGGATATAGTCCTACTCAGAAAGGATTTGTTTATTATGATACTCATGCAAACAAATTTCGAATCTCCCAGAATGTGATTTTTTTCGAAAATCAATATTTCTTTCAGTCTCAAGTTATTTCTAATCCTCCTATTACTCGTCTACCCGCTTTTGATGATATGTCTTCTTCTATTGAGCAATTTAAACCAGGTGTGGTGTATCATCGACGTCCTCCTTCAACGCCCCTTCCAAACACTAATCCATCATCTGATTCTGCAGTTCCTATACCTCGGCGCTCCACCAGGATTACACATCCACCGGATAGGTATAGTTTTTTTATACCTCGCTTACTGCCACTCTCGACACTGTTTCTATTCCTCACTCTTATACCCAGGTAGCCACCCAAGCATGTTGGCAGCAGGCCATGCAAGAAGAAATCCAAGCTCTTCAAAACAATCATACTTGGAATCTTGTGACTTGTCCCTCTGGTGTCAAACCTATTGGCTGTAAATGGGTGTACTCGGTCAAGTTTCGGTCTGAAGGCTCACTAGACAGATATAAGGACTGTCTCGTGGTTCTTGGGAATCGACAGGAGTATAGTATTGATTATGAAGAGACATTTGCACCTGTTGCCAAAATGACTATTGTACGGACTATCTTGGCACTTGTTGTGTCGCAGGGGTGGTCTCTCCACCAGATGGATGTGAAGAATGATTTTCTACATGGGGATCTAAAGGAAGAAATCTGTCTCCATCTCCCAGCATGTTTGCTACACCTTCCTCAGAGGTTTGTCGACTACGCCGATCCTTGTATGGACTGAAACAGGCTCCACGTACATGGTTTGATAAATCTCGCTCTACCCTGCTTGCTTTTCATTTTACTCAGAGTCAGTTTGATTCCTCTCTTTCTTCGCAAGACTTCTACAGGAATTGTATTGCTTCTGGTATATGTTGATGACATTGTGATTACTGGCTCTAATACTGAGTTAATTAAGCAATTACAACAGCATCTCAAGGCCTCTTTTCACATGAAAGATCTTGGTCCCCTGCACTACTTTCTTGGTCTTGAGGTGTAGATTACTCCGACTGGTACATTGTTACACCAGCACAAATACACGCAGGAAGTGATTTCATTGACTGGTCTCCAATCGGGTAACTTTGTTCTTACTCCCTTGGGAGGTAAATCTTAAGCTTCATCAGGAGAAAGACGAACTTCTATCAGATCCATCCTTGTATCGACAGCTTGTTGGGAGTTTGAACTACTTGACGATTACTCGTCCTGACATTTCTTTTGTTGTGCAGCAAGTCAGTCAATTTATACAGGCCCCCCGACATCTTCACTTAGCCGCTGTCCGCCACATTATCCGATACCTGAAGGACACCTCTACACGTGGATCTTTCTTTCCTAAGGAATCTTCCTTATAGTTGGTGGGGTATAGTGATGCTGATTGGGTCGGATGTGCGGATTCTCGTCACTCTATTACTGGCTAGTGCATGTTTTTAGGCAACGCACTCATTTCTTGGAAGAGTAAGAAACAAGACAGAGTTTCCAAATCTTTCACTGAGTCTGAGTATCGTGCTATGTCTTCCGCATGCTCTAAGATCACATGGCTTCGTGAGTTATTGGGTGAACTTGGTTTTCCTCAACTCCATTCCACTCATCTTCATGTTGATAATACCAGTGCTATTCAGATCGTCGCTAATCCTATTTTCCATGAGCGTACAAAACATATCGAAGTCGATTGCCATTCAATACGTGAATCCTTTGACAAACATGTGATTACTCTTCCTCACATTTCCACTGAACATCAAATTGCAGACATATTCACTAAAGCTCTTTCTTGGCACCGGCATCAATTCTTGGTTGAAAAATTGATGCTTCTTGATCTACCAGCATCAATTTGAGGGGGATGTTACGGAGATAATTTAGGATATTATGGGATTTGATTATAATTTACGGAGATATGATTTGGAAAATATTTATTGTATTTTTGGTGATAATTTCCTTTCTAGGTTAGATTAGATATTGCTGTAAATTAGGATGTAAATACTTACCTTGTATAGCATATTAGACGCATAGAATCTGGCAACAATCTTGTATATTTTCTTCTATATAATGAAAGCAAACCCTCATTAAAGGGTATTCATACCAATTTGACACTGTTGGCCAATGGTGTGCGAAATTACCTGTTGATGCATCTCTTTCAACTCGTCCAAAGCCACTGCTTTATCAGACATATTTTGTGGCGTGAGCTTTAGATTTTCTTCCAGATACATAAAGATCTCATTTGTGCATAGCATTAAAGCATCTAGTCTCTTCTCCTGTGCTTGAAAGGCGGCCTGTTGTTCATAATTCAGGTAATATTAAAACTTAAACTGAAGGCAGTAATACAATTACCCACTAAATTGAACAACTGAGGAGAAACTAGAAATGCATATACTTTTCTTGACAGGAGAAATGAGGTACATTTACCCTATACCAACTTTGGATCTTTGAAAAAAGAAATGCTCTGAAATGCATGGAAGAAAAAGTTCATGTAAATGTAATGTTATCAGATAGTGAGACCTTTAAATGTACCACTGTCTTTAACAAATAAGTTAACAAATAAAAATTGTGATAAACATACCAAATATTCAACAAATTAAGCGTTGACCACAAGCATCGTATGCAGTATAAATTCCAATGCCAATGCATGCACCACTCACAGGCTCATAGCCAGCCCAATGATGAAAAGAAAAATCTTGAAAAATGTCAGCAAATATGATGTGTTGAAACTGGAAGGCATTCAAGCCCTACATGTACGATGGTAGTCTAGGTCAAAAGGTCCAAGCTGTAGCCATGGCCAATTTTAACATCCATGGCTGGTATACCACTACATAAAATTTTTTCCAAACATGAACAGGAAACCAATAAGTCAGTTTTCTTTCATTTGTGTCTGACAAGTTGACCCAGTAATTTTGAGGAAATTGCTATAAAAAGGCAGGAAACATATTGCTACAGCAAACATTGTCGAAGGATTAGACAAGTTGAAGATTTTCCTTTAACATAGTGGTCCAAGACAATGATAATTATAGCACTGCATAATCAGGAAGGCGAGACAGCATAGATTCAATATTGACCACTTTCTCAATTTGCAGATCTATGTCGTACCCCTAGATGACCTAGCATCAATAATTGAGAGAGAGAGAGAGAGTCATATGATGCCATCAGAAACCTGTAATGATCGTTTTGCAGCTTGAGAAACTTCAGAAACAGGATCAAATTGAGAAAACCACCATGGTCCCATCAAAGACTTCAGGTGCGGGGCTAAATCTCTCCTGAGAAATAAAAAAACAAGAGTTCCACAAGCAAGTTCTCAATGCACTTGGGACTTATAAAAAACTTCTCAATGTACATGGGCAAAATCAGGGGAATCACATGCAAGTGAAGAACTGATGAAGATTCTGCAAAAATTAATTCTAAGGGAAATTATATTATATCATCCAAAAACTCTCACATGTTTTCCACATGGTACCGTGAACTACTAAAATTTGTATACTAACTACCTCTATTTTTCAATTTGCACCATCTGTTTCGATTTGACTGTTGCAATGAATGAGAAATTGGCAACGTGATACAATCCTTTTTTACATCAGTAAATGGTCAGATCTTTAAAAAGCTGCAAATTAAAAAAAAATATACAGGTATTTTAAGATGCAAATTGAAACTTTTGTAGTTTTGGGTGCAAAGTAAAGAACACATGATAGTTTGTCGGTGAGAAGTGTAATGCCCCATTAAATCAATCAAAACTGCAAGCATTAACAGCTATGTGTAAACATTCACAAGATTAAAGAAAAAATAAATCGAGAAGTTGAAGACAACACATCCTTTGCTAAAAACAATAAAATCTACTTGCCGCATTGATCAGATCAGAGCACCATTAGCAGTAGAAAAAGGTGACAAGGAGATATTCACCCATGTTACAGGTCATGTAGTTTACTTCTAAAAAAATTAGATTACATATAAAAGAAAACAAAAACAGATTGTAATAGTAACAAACTAGCTGGAACAAAGTTTAAAGCACCATAAAAATGAAGATACAATTAGCATCTACAAAGCTTCTTTTTTTTTCCCTTCAGTCGTCTGCCTCCACTGTAAATTAGAGATAGTAATATATAAGCTTAAACATGCACAAGAGCAACCAAAATCATAGCCCAAGCTTCACAGTCATAAAAGCGTAATACAAAAGGCACGAGTCTGTAACAAGGTAAGTTCAAACCCGACAGCAACGACAAGATTAGTCATGGTGTCATGAGTGGCTCGTCGAACCTCCCTATTATAGTCTTGCAACAGCCTCTTGTATTCAAACGCCTATAAAGAAAAATAAGGATACTCAACACTCTCGAATAAAAAAATGGCAAGCAGAACCAGATTATATAAGTATTAAGTAGGCATAAAGCATAACAAACTACAGAGCGATGTGAATTAAAATAGCAACTGTTGTTAAAAGATAATAACTTCAAACAGGTTAATCCGTTGTTTAGAGAACAACGGCAACCAACGAATGTGGGCCACGTAGGAGTTGTATCTTTAAGTTGGGTGCGCTGCAGAGGAAAAACAAATTATCAGGGGATTGTCGAGACCGAACCCCCCCTCCCCACCCCCCACCCCCTCTCTCTCTCTCCCCTTCCCTCTCCTTCACGAACCCTAACCCCTCTCTCTCTCTCTCTCTCTCTCTGATTTGAAGAACCGAAACACGATTTGAAGACTACATCGATTTTCTCAAGATTTGAAAATCGAAACACAATTTTTTGTGGACTACGTCGAAACACGATCTCTCTCTCTCTCTCTCTCTCTCTCTCTCTCTCTCCATCCTCGATTTTCTCAGGATTTGATTATATCTACAAGTTGCCTGAATATTCTTTTAAGATCAATTATAAGTGAAAACACAGTGAGATACTCTTTGGAAAGCCTTGAGATCTGGATAACCCACCATCAATTCAATTTACTTCAAAATTTGAAAACTCATATACGTTTTAGACAACTGCTAGGGAAAATGATCAACTTGCAATTCTATCAAGAGTTGTTGTTATGGGGAATGAAAAACTTTGGTCGCAAGGTTTTTTTCCCCTGCAAGCGATACGTATCATTAACTTCCATCTGCACCGATCAAAAAAATGAAAACTACAAGTTTCTGTGACAATGCTTCAGTTTATATAAGACTGTGTGGTTGATTAAGATTTTTGCTTCAAATTCTATTGTCTATATGAAAGATTATATCTTAGATTACAAGGGGTGTGACTTCAGACGCTAGTATGCGAACTGTGGGTGCGCCGGTCTGCGTTAGCCGGAAGTGTTGCTCCTCCACTGGTACGGCGTGCGGCTGGGTTTATGTAAAGGGGAAGAGATGAATCTGTTCCGCGCGGCTGGGTTTTCTGAAAAGGGGATAGGCAGTTCTATGGTGTGGCCAGCTTTAGTCTAGTCCCATGTACTCAGCTGATGTGTCATTCTATTAGTGGTTTCCAATAAAATCCCCTTATAGGATTCACCTGTCTAAAGTGGTTCTGTTATTAAAATGTCCAGGTTTGAAAACAAAATTTAACTTTGATGGAGGAGATTTCATGGAGACAGAAATCAAGGGTGCTCTGGCTTAAGGAGGGGGATAAATGCACGAAATTCTTCTATAGGATGGCCAACTCTCATAGGAGGAACAATGCTATTGATATATTGATGGTGGATGGGGTAGCTTCTTCGAATAAGTTGGTAATAAATAATCACATTCAACAATACTATCAACAACTCTTATCTGAAGAGCACAACTGGAGACCGAAAGTGGATGGTTTGTCTTTTTCCACACTAGACCAGCTGAGTGCAAGGTGGTTAGAGAGGTCTTTTACAGATGAGGAAGTGTGCAAGGTTATCAGAGGTATGGCAAGCGATAAGGCTCCTGGTCCGGAAGGTTTTACTATGGGATTTTTTCAAGCTTGTTGGGAGGTGGTCAAGGAAGATATAATGAAAGTTTTTCATGAATTCCATACTAATGCTAGCTTTGAAAAGAGTCTCAATGCCACCTTCTTAGCCCTTATCCCTAAAAATGTGGGGTCAATGGAAGTGAGAGATTATCGCCCCATAAGTCTTGTAAATGGGGTGTACAAGATTCTTTCCAAAGTGTTAGCAAATAGATTGAACTCAGTGGTAGAAAAACTAATCTCAAAGCCACAAAATGCATTTGTCAAAGGTAGACAAATTCTTGATTCGGTACTTATCGCAAATGAAGTTTTGGATGGTCGATTGAAGTCTAGAGTACTCGGGCTACTTTGCAAGTTAAATATGGAGAAAGCGTATAATCATGTCAACTGGAAGTTCTTACTTTACTTACTTGGTAGATGTGGTTTTGGGGGGGGAAATGGCAAAAATGGGTAGAATTTTGCATCTCTTCAGTTCGTTTCTCTATCTTGGTAAATGGCACACCGGTGGGTTTCTTCAACTCATCTCGTGGCCTGAGACAGGGAGATCCACTTTCTCCTCTACTTTTCTTATTTGTCATGGAAGCACTCAGTAAGATGATTGAGGGTCTGGTGGAAGGGGTTTACTCCATGGCTTTGCAGTGGGGAATGGTGACCTCAACATTTCCCATTTGCTATTTGCTGACGACACGCTTATCTTTTGTGGTGCACACCTTGGCCAGGTTCAAGCCTTGAGAGCGTTACTCCTTTGTTTTGCTGTTGTATACAGTTTGAGCATCAACCTTGCAAAGTCAGAATTAGAGCCAATAAAGGGTGGAGAGCAGATTGGCCGCTTGGAAGAGGCTATATTTGTCGAAAGGTGGTAGGTTAATTTTGATCAAAAGCACTCTTTCAAACTTACCCACCTACTTTTTGTCTATATTTCCACTTCCTACAAAGGTGGCTAACCGCATTGAGAAGCTACAAAGGGACTTCTTATGGAGGGGATTGGGGGAAGAGTTCAAATTCCACCTAGTTAATTGGCCAACAGTTTGTACCCCAATGTCTGGAGGAGGTTTGGGGATTCGCCACTAGTTGAAATTCAATCAAGCTCTGTTGAGTAAGTGGTTTTGGAAGTACCAAACCGAACGAGAGGCCTTATGGAAGTCCGTTATAGATTCACAGTTCGGGGAAGCTTGGGGAGGATGGTGCTCGAATGAGGCTCGCGGCACTCATGGAGTGGGGTTGTGGAAAAACATTCGGAGTATTTGGGAGACCTTTCGAGGACATGAACATGTTGTTGTGGGTGAGGGTTCGCGGGTCCGCTTTTGGTCTGATAACTAGTGCGGTAACTATTGCCTACGAGATACCTTCCCTACTATCTTTGTGCTCGCTAGAGAAAAGGAGACATCGATCGCCGATCTTCTGGTTTTTTCAAATGGCACCCCGCAATGGAATATTGACTTCACTAGGGCAGCCCAAGATTGGGAGTTGGAGCCTATTACAGAGTTCTTTGCGATATTATATTCTGCAAGCATATCAGGGGGCACCGGAGACAAGATGCTTTGGAATCATTCTAAGAAAGGTATTTTCTCTGTCAGATGACCAAAAGCTTACGAACCCTGAAAAGCCTATGTATCCATGGAAGAGCATTTGGCAGACGAAAGCCCCGTCAAAAGTAGCCTTTTTTGTTTAGACAGCATTGTTGGACAAGATTATTACTACAGATAATTTGAGGAAACGACGGGTTATTGTCCTAGATTGGTGTTGTATGTGTAAGAAGCATGGGGAGTCCGTTGATCATCTGTTTTTACACTGTGAGGTGGCCAAGGGCATGTGAGATGATTTTTTCTCAAGAGTTAGATTGTCTTAGGTTATGCCATGTAGATTGGTGGATTTTCTCGCAAACTGGAGAGGACTATACGGCAATTCTCAGATAGCGGCAATTTGGAGGTTGGTACCAATATGTATGTGTTGGTGTATTTGGAGGGAGAGAAACGCAAGAAGTTTCGAAGACCAGGAGAGAACATTGGAAGAGCTAAAAGTTGTCTTTTTTAAATTATTGTTCTCATGGGTGGGGGCCATAGTTTGTAACGGACTTAGTATCCATGATCTTCTTCTTTCTTTTGTAACTTCTAACTAGGCATTTCTTCATGTATACTTCCCATGTATTTGGGCTTTGCCTATTTCTATGAATATAATATCTTTGATTACTTATCAAAAAAAATTAAAATGTCCAAGTAACTGGTAACCAAGAGATGCTGATGCTGCATCTAAAGCAGGGTTAGATGTGAAGCATCCACTTTAAGAGACTAAGTCTCCGAAAACTCCAATTTTTATCTTATTCTTTTCCTCCTTAGTAATTCTTCTTTACCAATAAAACAAACTCCAATTTTTATTAATTTCAACCTCTTTCTTCCTAAGTTTCTTTTACCTGATCCTTGCCTTTTGAGCCTATTTTTGCTACTCAATGATTGATAAAGACCTTAAAACCCTTGTTTTCAGTGGCCACAAAGCACTACTAAACTCATCCATATAATGGCCACTTCAATGGGTCAATTGGTATGACAATGTCATTGCTAAAACATCACACTCTTGATTCCAGAGAAAACCATGTCCTAGAATTTATTTTTGAGAGAGAACTTATTCATTCCTAAAATGGGGCAAAAAGGAGCAAACAAAGTGAACTGTAAGTTACACATGTTGACTGGCATCTATATGAAGGAAAGGATGAAAGAACTATACCCATTGCGGAATGATTGATACTATGTCCTTCCCAGGCTTCTCCTTGAACAGCACAGATAGAGATGCCAAAGCTTTAAGCTGTAGAATAAGCAGAAGCCAATGAGTTCTTACTTCTTACCATTTTTTTTATAGGTTTACTTCTTACCATATAAAAAGGAATCACATAAATTTAAATGTCTGTGAACAACAAAAGGTTGCAGCATAATTATAGCAGTCTAAGTATAATGCAACAGCCATTTTAATAATTAGCAATTTACTCATTTAAGAGTAATTTTAGATAAACTTTGAAGAGTTGGAAATAATCACCAACAAGAAGTTACCTTCGTGACGGGATCCTTTCTTCCGAGCCTCTTCAAGTGTTGTGCCACTTCACCGTCCATATCCTGAAAACGCAAAAATGATAAGATAGGCAATCAAAGTGTTATGTAGGTGGGAAGAGTAACGGTAAGGAGGAAATTTTTTTTTTTTTATAAGTAAACGATTATATTGATATAAATAGGCATAACCCAAGTACACAAGATGGTATACAAAATGTCACATCTAATTAGAGAGAAGTAATAGATACAAGAAAATCATGGAAATCAAGGCCACGACAATCTACAGCTGTGGTTGTAACGCCCTAATGGAAAGCCCAAACCACATGGCATATGCTCTAAAATGACTAGTCAATGATACAATTGGAGCCCCATTAGAACCTTATAAAGAGCAAGAATTTCTCATTCCCAAGCAATGTGGGATCCCATACACCACCTACCCTTACTCATATCATATGGGGTATCACAATCTACCCATCTTAAATTCCCGACGTCCTCGTTGGACCTGTCTATTATAGGTGGCACGGCTCAAGTCCCACATTTCTGGTTGGGATAGGCTCTGATACCATTTGTAACGCCCCAATGGAAAGCCCAAACCACATGGCCTATGCTCTAAAAGGACTAGTCAATGATACAATTGGAGCTCCATTATAACCTTATAAAGAGCAAGAACTTCTCCTTCACAAGCAATGTGGAATCCCATACACCACCTACCCTTACTCATATCATATGGGGTATCACAGTGGCCTAAAGAAAAAGAGTGCTAACAAAAAATAATCTAAGTTCTTCTAGTGAGCGCTTCTTGTCTTCAAATGTCCAGTCATTTTGCTCCTTCCATAGGCACCACATGATACAAATCAGGACCATTTTTCACACCGCTGAGATTTGTGGGAAACCTGTAGATTTATCTAGTTGGCCATGAGCTTTGTCACTGTGGCAGGCATAACTCAAGCAAACTTCATTCTATTAAAACCCTTCATAACATTCCAGCCACCTCACAATGCAACAATAAGTGATCCACATTTTCACCATTTTTCCTACACATACAACACCAATCTACTATGATCACCTTACGTCTCCATAGATTATTTGTTGTCAAGATCTAACCTAATGTTGTTGTCCATACAAAAAATGCCGCTTTGGGAGGCGCCTTATTTCTCCAAGGGAATTGTATATTCCGCAGTTGTGTAAGCGTCTTATAGAAAGAACGGGCCGAGAATTTACCTTTACCTGTGCGTATCCACCACATCTTATCTGCTCCTTGGGTTCTCTGCCTCATGGTGTATAGAAGAGCAAAAAACTCCTCAAAGCTACCAACTTCCCAATCTTGGGTGGCTCTAGTGAAATTCACGTTCCATTGGACTAGTTCCCCCAATGACTCCATGCAATTATCCACCGAGGCATCTTTCTCACCTGCAATCCTAAAAACTAATGGGAATAAATCCTTTAGGGCTTGATCTCCACACCATAGGTCAGTCCAGAATTTTATTCTAGATCCATCGCCCAACACCAGTCTAGTATGCCAATTAAAGGGCCCCCACCCTCAAAAATGGAATTTTTGAAAAGGAACGCAGCGTTTAGAGGACTAATGAAACGATACGTTTTGTTGGTGTAGTGAGTTGTATGTTGTAGATTGTACAAAACGATGCGTTTAGTTAATGTTGTCTATATAATTCAAACGTAATGTGTTTTGTTCATTAAGTGTAAATAGAACTAGAGTATAAACAGAAAGATCGAAGGAAGGAGAATGCATCATTAAGTGTAAACAGAACTGGAGTATAAATAGAAAGATCGACAGAAGGAGAAGGCATCTAAGATCATTGTGAACAATAAAAGGGAGGTTGAATTTGCTCGAATAAATCCGTTCATTCTCCAAGATTCCAATTCTTGTTCTTTATCTTTCATTCTTTCCATTCTTTCATTACTTTGTGTCTCAAGAACACATGTAACAGTTGGTATCAGAGAGGTCAATTCTCTCATGGTGGAAGGGGCACGGATGACAGCTTTGAAGGTGTAGCAGGAGAGTACACACAGGCAGCAAAAGGCAATGCAAAGACAGCTTGATGGCCAACAACAATCAATTCAGATTCTCACGGAAAGGTTTGATCAAAACATGCTTAGAACTTTAATTGAACACCATCGCACCCCTTGTCCTGGAAAAATAATGAAAGAACCCCATTTGATAATTCAAGAAGATAGGGGCTGCTTACCCAGAGGAGTCTTTCCCCATTTCGATGGGACTAATCCAGTGGGGTGGGTCTTCAAGGTGACCCAATATTTTGATTTCATCAAACACCTCCAGCTCAGAGGTTGTTGATGGTCTCATGTCATATGGAAGGTGAGGCCCTTATCTAGTATCAAGATGCAGTGGATGGGAGCCAACTCAATGGGTGGGATTCTTTTGTGAAGGCTTTGCAGTTCAAGTTGGGACCGACTGCATATGACGATCCCATGGAGGCCTTGACCAGACTCAAGCAGACAACCACGGTTGTTGCTTACAAGGCGCAATTTGGAAGCCTTTCCAATAGATTGAAAGATCTCTCTGAGAAGCACAAGTTGAGTTGCTTCTTGAGTAGCCTCAAGGATGAAATCCGATTGCCCATCAAGATGCTCAATCCCATCAACTTAAGTGCAACCTTTGGGTTAGCCAGGATTCAAGAGGAGTATGTCTGGAACTCAAGAAGGGCCTTAAGGGCAGCAATAGATAGTGGAGATGGGCAACATTGTGGGGTTGGTGAGGATGCTGGTAAGAAGTTACAAAAGAATTTTTTTTTTTATAAGTAAACATATATTAATATCAATAGGCATAACCAAGTACACTAAGTGTATACAAGAGAGAACACCTAGCCCATAATAGAGAGCCCCTAAATGAACATCGCCCAAAGAGGTAGAAATTAGAAACCTATCCAATATAACACCAAGTCCTATTGGGACAAAACACGCCTTCCCAAAGCAAAGCAAGTCACTGTAACCACCCCAACCCTTTGTCTCCCACACATTTAATACTCCACCCAAATTATCCTATTAGGACTGGGGAAGGCTTTCTGCCTTCCCTCTAGTCCTCCCTCGGCTTGTACTACCTCCCTTTGTGTCGTAGCTGATTACCCAAGTAAGACACTTTAACTCTCTGCTCTTCTTAAATCTTGATTTTGTTCCAAGTAAGTGACCCGCCTCAATTGCAGTGAGTAGTGCTGCAAATTGATCGTCAAACCCTCCACAAGTAATCCCCACACACTGTTGTATCTCATTAACCTTTTGCAAAACCCAATCCGATGATGATCAAGCTATATTGTTTAACGCAGGAAGAGATAACAAGGGGACAACATCTTCCCCAGACACAGTTCCCAACTAAACACCAGGTCCTAAACATTCATCCTCGCAAGGCACCAATGACAAACCCATATTCAAATCTCGTACCTCCTCAACAACTCCATTGGTTCTCTCCAATGGTAAGGTCATGGTCACCATTGGAGATTCTGGGCTGACAGCAAGTTCCTTCACCTCTGGCGATGTAACGCCCCAATGGAAGGCCCAAATCACATGGCCTATACTCCAAAAGGACTAGTCAATGATACAATTGGAGCCCCATTAGAACCTTATAAAGAGCAAGAACTTCTCCTTCCCAAGCAATGTGGGATCCCATACACCACCCACCCTTATCCATATCATATGTAACGCCCCAATGGAAAACCCAAACCACATGGCTTATACTCCAAATGGACTAATCAATGATACAATTGGAGCCCCACTAGAATCTTATAAAGAGCAAGAACTACTCCTTCCCAAGCAATGTGGGATCCCATACACCACCTACCCTTATCCATATCATATGGGGTATCAGAATATACCCCCCTTAAATTCCCGACGTCCTCGTCGGGCCTATCCATTGTAGGTAGCACGACTCAAGTCCCACATTTCTGGTTGGGATAGGCTCTGATACCATTTGTAACGCCCCAATGGAAGGCCCAAACCACATGGCCTATACTCCAAAAGGACTAGTCAATGATACAATTAGAGCCCCATTAGAACCTTATAAAGAGCAAGAACTTCTCCTTCTCAAGCAATGTGGGATCCCATACACCACCCACCCACCCTTAACCATATCATATGGGATATCACAGGCAACCCTTTATGTGCAACTTCAACGTGGCATACATCTCCTTTAGACCTCGGCGTTACACCATTTTCCTTCAACTTCGACGTGGGAGCCATGGTGTTTCGGGGAGAACACTGACCAAGGGTGTAACACAGACTATCGATCTTTCCTGTGTCACTTGTGGCGAAGGGCATTCCATTACGGATGTCTCTACGTTGATACCTGACGTAGAACCCACTTCAAATAACCCGGTTTTCCTTTTGACCCGCCACACTCTCCTGGATCTAGTTATAGGGGCAAGGCCAAATCCAATTTTCCGTTTTCCTTTTTCTGAGTTTAAAGGATTCGGGCCTATCTCAGGCTTGTTTCTTACGACCCTGTTGCCTGCAGCTGAAAGCAAGTCTATTTTCATAAACAAAAAAGCAATCGCTACCTTCAACTCGACAAGCTGGGTTTCCATCTCTTTTAATGAATTATGCATCACAACAAGCTGGTTTTAAGCTTGTGTAATCTGCATGCCACTTTCACAGTTCCCCTCACTCTGAGTCACCGAAGCATGACCCGTCTTCAAAGCTGCCGCATATGATCACCTCGCCACCGTGGTTGTGCTTGGGTCTTTTTTGTTTCAACTCCAACTTGATGTTCTCTTGATCGGATGTCCTCTTCTAGCTTTCCTTCCTTGACCCATCAGCATAAAAATAGAAAAACATGTCCGCAGCTCTGCGTAATTCAACAGCAAACTTCTCTCAACCCAGACCTTCATACCCTTCGGGAATGACTAAGGGTGTGCCTTCAAATTTCGTATTCAAATCTCGTACCTCCTCAACAACTCCATTGGTTCTCTCCAATGGAAAGGTCATGGTCACCATTGGAGATTCTGGGCTGGCAGCAAGTTCCTTCACCTCTGGCGACCCTTTATGTGCACTTCAACGTACCCTACATCTCTTTCAAACCTCAGCGTTACACACCATTTTCCTTCAACTTCGACGTGGGAGCCATAGTTTTTTGGGGAGAACACTGACCAAGGGTGTAACACCGACTATCGATCTTTCTTGTGTCACTTGTGGCGAAGGGCATTCCATTACGGATGTCTCTACGTTGATACCTGACGTAGAACCCACTTCAAATAACCCGGTTTTCCTTTTGACCCGCCACACTCTCCTGGATCTAGTTATAGGGGCAAGGCCAAATCCAATTTTCCGTTTTCCTTTTTCTGAGTTTAAAGGATTCGGGCCTATCTCAGGCTTGTTTCTTACGACCCTGTTGCCTGCAGCTGAAAGCAAGTCTATTTTCATAAACAAAAAAGCGATCGCTACCTTCAACTCGACAAGCTGGGTTTCCATCTCTTTTAATGAATTATGCATCACGACAAGCTGGTTTTCAGCTTGTGTAATCTGCATGCCACTTTCACAGTTCCCCTCACTCTGAGTCACCGAAGCATGACCCGTCTTCAAAGCTGCCGCATATGATCACCTCGCCACCGTGGTTGTGCTTGGGTCTTTTTTGTTTCAACTCCAACTTGATGTTCTCTTGATCGGATGTCCTCTTCTAGCTTTCCTTCCTTGACCCATCAGCATAAAAATAGAAAAACATGTCCGCAGCTCTGCGTAATTCAACAACAAACTTCTCTCAACCCAGACCTTCATACCCTTCGGGAATGACTAAGGGTGTGCCTTCAAATTTCGTATTCAAATCTCGTACCTCCTCAACAACTCCATTGGTTCTCTCCAATGGAAAGGTCATGGTCACCATTGGAGATTCTGGGCTGGCAGCAAGTTCCTTCACCTCTGGCGACCCTTTATACCCTACATCTCTTTCAAACCTCAGCGTTACACACCATTTTCCTTCAACTTCGACGTGGGAGCCATAGTTTTTTGGGGAGAACACTGACCAAGGGTGTAACACCGACTATCGATCTTTCTTGTGTCACTTGTGGCGAAGGGCATTCCATTACGGATGTCTCTACGTTGATACCTGACGTAGAACCCACTTCAAATAACCCGGTTTTCCTTTTGACCCGCCACACTCTCCTGGATCTAGTTATAGGGGCAAGGCCAAATCCAATTTTCCGTTTTCCTTTTTCTGAGTTTAAAGGATTCGGGCCTATCTTAGGCTTGTTTCTTATGACCCTGTTGCCTGCAGCTGAAAGCAAGTCTATTTTCATAAACAAAAAAGCAATCATTACCTTCAACTCGACAAGCTAGGTTTCCATCTCTTTTAATGAATTATGCATCACGACAAGCTGGTTTTAAGCTTGTGTGATCTGCAGGCCACTTTCACAGTTCCCCTCACTCTGAGTCACCGAAGCATGACCCATCTTCAAAGCTGCCGCATATGATCACCTCACCACTGGTTGTGCTTGGGTCTTTTCTGTTTCAACTCCAAGTTGATGTTCTCTTGATCGAATGTCCTCTTCTGACTTTCCTTCCTTGACCCATCAACATGAAAATAGAAAAACATGTCCGCGGCTTTGCGTAATTCAACAACAAACTTCTCTCAACCCAAACCTTCATACCCTTCGGCTACAACACTCCGCCGGCCTCCTCCACCATATTCGGTGACAATTAGATACCTACCAATTACCATGCACGTTGGAGCATGTTGAGCCACGAATGCTCTGTTTCCTTCGTGCAAATGTTTTGTGAATTCTGAATTTCACCCTACCTGTAATACTGCTTCCACCGTAGCCACCAGCCATCCTATACCACTACAACCCATAGCTACAGACCTCCAAACCCTTCTGCTCCTCTCCACAATTTTTAATGAGGACCTCCATGCTTCTGGTAAAAACTCAAAAGCCTTTGATTCCACCCAAAAACGCACCAACTGAACCATATTAAGTTCAAATCTTCGAATTCAGATGTAGGGGCTTCCCAAGCTTCATTCTTGTCGAAAGTTTATGCAAAGATACGAGCACAAGCTATGGTGCAGATCTGAGGTAGATCTAAAGAAAGATATGCAACAGAGACACGGCTGAAGAACTACAAAGCCCGACTACGAATAGGGCTCACGGGATAGACAGATCTTGACGTCGGAGTACTCCTAGCAGACTCGCCAGAAGCCGGCGACTCTGTGTCGACGGCATGGCCAACGGAGCCGTCAGTGGTAAGCGCCACTACGCACAGGCTCACTCTGAAAAACGACAAAGAGAGAACATTGCAAGAGTCCAAGTTGCTGAAGGGAGGACCGACACATGACGATCCTCAGCGAAGTCGCCGGGGCCTGTCGGCCTTGTCTATGACGGTGGTGAGGTGTCACTCACCAGCTAGGGTGGGTGAAGGGTGGCGGAGGGTCTAGGTACCTTAGGGTTTTCTCTCTCCAGTTAATAACACTAACTTCAACCACGATATTTAATCAAGCCACAACTACAGTACTTGAGAAAGTTGTTAAGCACTTCTTCAAGTTTAAACATTTTATACTTTCTTCCTCATCTCGTACTTACCAACAGCCAGAAGTTTATGTATTTACAATATTTTCCAAACCCTACTGCCACAAAGATTGAAAATTCGAAAGTGGTTTTTCCTAGACAAGAAACTTAAACATGTCAATAAACTCAGAAAAAAAAAATACAAAAGAATATGATTCCAGGAAGGAAGACATATTCCTCACAGATGGATGAGAAGAAAAGAAAAGGCTTACGTTACCACTCTGAGGAGAAGTGGAACCCGAGCCATGTGTGCAAGAATTCAAAAGTATATCTCTTGCAAGTGGAGGACAATGGAGTTGGGGAGGACATAGGTCAAGACAATGGAGTAGATGAAGCAATGGTGGGGGAAGAATAGGTAGAAGCAGAGGAGGAGAATTTGCAAATTTCCATCCATGCAATTTATGGCTCACCTAGTGCTAACACTATGAGAGTGATGGGGGTTATTGGGATGCAACTAGTAGTTATCTTGGTGGACTCAAGAAGCACACACAACTTCCTGGATCCTGGAGTGGCACAATTGACAAGGTTAAAGATTTAAGAGGCTACTAGTTTGCAAGTGAAGGTTGCAAATGGAGAGAAGTTGCTGAGTAGAGGGAGATGTGAGAATACTATGGTTAAGATCCAGGGTAATAATTTCCCTGTTTCTTTTCATGTGTTAACTTTGGGTGGATGTGATGTGGTACTCGGGGTCCAGTGGTTGAGGACTCTTGGACCCATTATTTGGGATTTCCTCAAGATGACCATGGAATTGCAAATGATGGGCACAAGAATAATTTTGCAAGGGTTATGTGCTGTGGAAAAGAAAGGCTGGTTATTGCAACTAATGCCAACTGAGGAAGTGGAAAGCAAGTGACTTGTCAGTAGGAGATTAATGAAGTGTTGAAGGAATATCAGGAGATTTTTTAGAAGCCTAGTGGATTGCCTCCCTCAAGAGAGTGTGATCATCAAATCATTCTCAAAGAGGGAACACAACCTATCGTAGTAAGGCCTTGCAAGTATCCTTACTATCAGAAAATTGAGATAGAAAAGATAATCAAGGATTTGTTGCAAACTAGTGTCATCAGGCCAGGTCAGAGCCCATTCTCATTACATGTGCTACTGGTTAGGAAGGCACATGGCAGCTGGAGTATGTGTGTAGATTATAGTGTTGATGAATGAGATATTCAAACCCTTTTTGAGAAAAATTTTTAGTCTTTTTTTATGATATTTTGATGTAGAGCAGAAACTTCAATGAGTATATGAAGCACTTGAGAGGAGTGTTGGGCATCTTGAAGCAACATAACCTTGTTGCTAAGAAGTCAAAGTGCAAATTTGGGGTCACTGAGATAGACTATCTGGGCCACTTAATCTCAAAGGAGAGAAGGGGGGGGGGGGGGGGGGGGGGGGGGGGGGGGGGGTCAAAACAGATCCAACAAAGATATCAGCAATGTAAGAGTGGCCAACCCCAATGTCCTTAAAATCCTTGAGAGGGTTTTTAGGTCTCACTAGTTACTACAAAAAATTCATTAGAGGCTATGGGTCTATTGTAGCTCCCTTAATTGCATTATTGAAGAAAAGTTCCTTTGATTGGACTGAGGAGGCCATTGCAACTTTTATAGAGCTTAAAAGGGCTGTTACACAGCCACCTGTTCTCAATCTTCCTGATTTTTCAAGAAGTTTTGCAATCAAGTATGATGCAAATGGGTGGAGCTAGGAGCAGTCTTGATGCAAGATGGGCAGCCATTTGCTTATTACAACAAGGCACTCAAAGGCAAGGCCTTATCACTATCAACTTATAAAAAATAATTGTTAGCATTGGTAAGAGCATTGGCATTGGACTCATCAAATGAGCCTCATCTTCAAAATTTAATGAATTTTTGTTTAAAATCACTGCATTGAATTCGGCATACACTAAAATCTTCAACTTTAAGCTACAGTACATTTAAGTTCATCTCCAAATTTGAAGACTAACTATTCACACACTATAACCATTATTTTATTTACCTAAATTATTGTTTCCCAATTTTGAGCCACAATATATTTAAGTTGAGAAACAATAATTTTAAGTATAAAATTAAATTATTACTTAACATATAGTTAGTGTAATTATAAAATATGGAAAAAATGAATTAAAAATATTATTATTAAAAAAATAACATTATATTATTATTTTGACTAATCCAATGGTTAATCCAATGTGGGGTTATGGCTAGAGAGGTTTTAGATTTATGGAAAACATGTATTTTTCATCAAATTTTAGAGATAAATTTGATGAAACTAATACCAATGCTCTAAGTGCAGTTCAGAAGTGGAAACCATACTCACTTGGTCAATCATTCAAAGTAAAAATTGGCCAACAAGCATTAAAATTTTTACTTGAGCAAAAAGGGGAGACTGAGGCCCAACAGAAGTGGATTACTAAACTCATGGATTATGGCTTCTCTATTGAATACAAAAAGGGAAAAGAAAATAAGGTAGCTAATGCATTATCAAGGAAACATGAAGAAGTTGGGGCCTTGGCAGTCATTTCATTCCCCACACCAACACGGATTGAGGAGTTGAAGCATAGCTATTCCATGTCTCCTAGAATTCAGGAGATTTACTAGAGGCTACAACAAGGAAAAAATATGGACAAGCATTATGCCATTCAGCAATGACTTTTGCTCAAGAAAGGGAAAGATGTTGATAGTGCCAAGGTCTAACTTTCAGGCTAAGGTCCTACAATATATCCAACATAGCCCACAGGCTAGTCATATGGGGTATCATAAAACTTTGAAGAGAGCAAAGATGGACTTCTATTGGGAAGGAATGAGAGGGGATATCAAGAAGTTGGTGAAGGAGTGTGATGTGTGTCTAGTTAACAAGTATGACGCAATACACCCTATTGAACTGTTGCAGCCACTACCTATACCAGTCACTCCATGGACAGACATTTCCATGGTCTTTGTGGAATGGTTGCCTCTATCGCATGGGTTTAGTGTTGTCTTTTCAGTCATTGATAGACTCATTAAGCATGCCCATTTTTTTCCTTTAGCCCATCCTTATACAACCATTAAGGTGGCTTAGATTTAGGGGTGCTACCCGCACCATACGGTGTGGGGTAGCCCCCTCCCCGCCCTCCACCCCCGCATGATAGGCTGCGGGGCCCCACTACCCACCCCTACTTAGATTTTCTTCTCAGGAGCGTTTAAGTTGCACGGAATGCCCAAGTTTGTGGTTTCAGATAGGGATGCAACCTTTACTAGCTCTTTTTGGGGAAAAACTTTTTCAACTTCAAGGTACAACTTTAGCTTTCAATTCTGCCTATCACCTACAAACAGATGGGCAGACAAAAAGTCTAAATAAGTGCTTAGAAGCTTACTTGAGATGCTACACTAGTACTAAGCCTAAGAATTGGAGCTCATGGCTTCCTTTGGCAGAGTGGGCTATAATACCACAGCCCATTCCTCCTCTCGATTGACTCCATTTGAGGCACTTTATGGTTATTCCCCTCCCAAGCTCTATCTTATGTTCCAAGAACTACAATGAATGTTATTGTTGATCATCAGTTAAAGTCAAGGGCACAGGTGATGGCCCTACTGAAGGAAAGTTTGAGTAAGGCTCATTCCTTGTTGACTAGAAGAGAACCGAGAGAAGCTTTGAAGTGGGAGACTGGGTATTCTTAAGGCTGCAGCCTTATAGATAGAAATCAATATATTTGAGACACGATCTTAAGTTGGCTCCACGATATTATGGACCTTTTAAGATAGTGGCCAAGGTGGGTGCAGTAGCATACGAGTTGGACTTACCAACTTCATCTCGAATCCATCATGTTTTACATGTGTCTTGTCTCAAGAAGAAGTTGGTCAGCAGATTACACCATTACTAACATTGCTACCAGTGGATCAGGAAGGCATTATCCAACCTAAACCTGAAGCAATTTTGGATAGGAGAATGAAGAAGTTGGGTAACCAAGCAATGATTGAAGTGCTTGTCAAGTGGGTTGGGGTACTACTAGATGACAGTTCATGGGAATCTTAGTGGGAATTGAGGAACCTTTATCCACACCATGTGGGTAAGGTTCTTTGAGGAGGGAGGTAGGCTTTGAGTGAGGACGTGAATTGAAGAAGGAAGAAGTCAGCAACTGCAGCCATGTGGTAGAAGTCAGCAACTGCAGCCATGTGGTCAAGGCTCTTTCAAGTAGGGGTGAATGTTATGTACGCAACAAGAGTAACAGTAAGATTTTTTTTTATTGACACTGTCCGGCAACAGCGTCCCGACTAATCTTGGGAGTGCACAAGCCCTCAGCAAGGAGTTTACCGCAAGTACACATCGGGTAATTCAAGGAGAAAATCCCCCAAGCGCAAGGCCTTTGCCACTTAAGCCAACGATAGGATTTTGAAATGGAACGCAGCGTTTAGAGGACTTTAATGAAACGATACGTTTTGCTGGTGTAGTGAGTTGTATGTTGTAGATTGTACAAAATGATGTGTTTAGTTAATGTTGTCTGTATAGTTTGAACGTTGGACATACAGTGTGTTTTGTTCATTAAGTGTAAACAGAGTGTAGACAGAACTGAGTATAAATAGAAAGATCGAAGGAAGGAGAAGGCATCTGAGATCATTGTGAACATTATAAAGATTTGCCTAGAATAAACATTATAAAGATTTGCCTAAAAGGGAGGATGGATTTGCCTAGAATAAATCCGTTCATTTCTTGTTCTTTATCTTTCATTCTTTATATTCTTTCATTACTTTCTCTGTCTCAAGAACACAGGTAACACAGAGATTAATCCATAATAAAAATATTCAAAAGGATTGTCCTCTAACGCTAATATCTCCAGTTTTCGATTAGAATTGAAAAATTCAACTCCCTATTTTTAAAAATTTCTTTTAGGATATTGAAATTGTTGTATTGAACAACACCTAAACCATAAAGAAAAAGAACTCAAACTTGAAGGAAACATACAACGAAGGAACTTGCTTCGTCGCTAGCAAGAGAAGAATCGAGACGAGAGCCGCCGACATAACCACCGAATCCAACGGTGGCCGTAGAACCCGCCGGCAAAAGCGACGCGGCCAGACTGAAACGAAAATAAATAAATAAATGACTAAATTGGATCGAAGTTTAACGTAAACTAGCGGGAAAATAAAACAACTACAAGCATGATTCAAAGGAAAAATTACCTGCTGCTTGAAGCTCGACCCTTGCCCTTACCTCCTTCTCCTTTCTGTCTCCCCATTCCGTATCCCTCTCAAAAAAGACGTCGTACGGGAGAACGAGTTGCGGAGAGAGGCCGAGACGGAGAAGGAAGAAGGAGACGGAGAGACTTCGAGTCGAGAAAACACTTGTGTGCTTAAACCCGTTGTTTCAACGGAGAAAGGAGAGCTTGGTGTGAAGAGTGTACGGCTTATGTATAGATTTTTCCATGGGATATACTAAAACAAAATGTAAGCCCTCTTTATGCAGCGGCGACTTCTAACGTCGTTAAAGCTAGAGAACTCGACTCGACCTAGTAGTCTCCTTGTCTGGTTATCATATCGGATGTCCCCTAGATGCATCGTTAATTCGTTGTCAAGTTGTTATGTTACGGCGAACATTTCAGTTGTTAAAGCGAAACTTGCCAAGAAATTTTGAAAATTTTCTTTCGAAATTATGATCGGAATCAGATGTTATGAGAATTTTATAAATAATAATAAGATAGTTTGAGTTGAGTATTTTTTTAATTTTGAAAAAGAGATAAAAAGTTGAATAAAAAATATTATAAAGTTAAAATATTATTATAATATAGTTTTATAATATTATTTTTGTTTAGAGATTTGAAAAAATTGTGTTGTTTTTTATTTTTTATTTGAAAGTTTGAGAAAGTTGTAATGATTAATTTGAAAATGTTTGTATTTGAATTATGTTTGGAAAGGAGATGAGATGAGATCTATTTCCAAACAAGCCCGCCCCGTTTGAATATAAGAAATGTTTCATCTCATCTCATCATTACAACTTTTTCAAATTCTCATACACAATATTACAAATAAATTCAACTTTTTCAAATCTCAAAACAATAATAATATTAAAAAATAATATTTTAACAATATTTTATTTAACTCTCAACTTTCATCTCTACTCATGTCATCTTAACTCATTATCCAAACGGCACCATTCGTTTGTTTTTACATATGAGAAGATATGAGTTGAAATAAAAGTTGAAAGTTAAATAAAATATTGTTAAAAAATATTTTTTAATATTATTTTTATTTTGGAATTTGAAAAAATTAAATTGTTTATTTTATTTTGTGTGAAAATTTAAAAAAATTGTAATGATTAAATGAGATGAGATAAGATAAGAATGGTTAGGACAACATATTAACATTATTTTTTTAATTTTCTCTTTCAAACCATAATTAAATAGAAATGGAATGAGAATGCAAGTCAACAACATTTTTCTTTGTGTTCTCAAAAAAAAAACATTTTTCTTTGGGAAATACTCTAGCCATAAAGTGATTACACAAAAATAATCCTACAAACTGACATGGTTTGATGTGGTTCGTCAGATTGTAAAGTTATTTTTATTATAAAGTATATTTAAAGAGTCAAATGAAGTCACATCAGTTTGTAAGATTATTTTTGTGTAATTTATTTGTAGATATAGCAGTCCTCTTTTTCTTTTCCATTTGTTTATCTTTTTAATAACTTATGGATTTGTAGTGAATAAAAGAAATCCCATAAAATGACCTCATTTTTTTTTTCTTCGAATTTTATTTAGACGAAAGTTGTCCCTTTCCCGCTTCAAACCCAACCCGTCATCCAAGCCATCCTTTGAGCTTCGTTGCAATGTTTTGAATACCGTACCGATCAAGGCACTGGAACGAAATATTTTGATACCGATACCGTTTTGTGTACCGTTTCAGAATAGTCGATATATGAATAAATTATATATAAATATATATATATAAGTTATATTCCAAAAAACTAGTTTATATATGAATAAATTATATATAAATACATATATATAAATTATAAATAGTTTAGTCTGAATTGGAGGTCAAAAAATGAGCTTGTAATTTAAAAAATGAAAAAATTAAATAAATAAAGGTCGAAATATCGGCCGGTACAGGCCGAAATACAGGCCAATATAAGCCGGTACAGCCGGTATTTGGGCCGGTACGAAATATATACAATACTTGTACCGGACCAGTGGCCGGTACTGTACGGTATTTGAAACACTGCTTCGTTGTCCCTGTTCCTTTCAGCATCATCATGCTAAAAACTCCAAAAGCCTTCTCTCGCTCGCCTAAAACTAAAAGGAAATTTCTTACAAAACATTGACATACATCTTTGAAGACAAAAACAAAAACAAAAGAAGATGAAAAATACACGAACATTTCCACACAAAAATAATCTCAAAGACCAAACAGTATTATTTTGCCCAAAAAATTTAGAAAGGGAATGGCTGGAAAAGAAAAAAAGGCCTACTTGGATTATTATTTGAGCGGTGCTACACAGAAAAAAAGGCCTACTTGGATTATTATTTGAGCAGTGCTACTCTTCCGCCCGAGTAGCACCGCTCATTTTGACCGCTAGTTGAAAATGTTGTTTTTATTTTTTATTTTTTCTTATTCATATTTTTTTATCATTTTAAAATATTTTTAATAAATATAAAAAAATATCAGTACACTAATAGTCACTTCTTTAAATATTAAGTAAAAAAAATTAAAATATTTAAAATATCAAAATTAGGAATAAATGAAATGGATAAAGTAACATTTTTCTTATTATTTTGTGCCCAAAAAATTTACAAACTGTCATGTCAGTTAAGTGATGAGGGTCTGACAATAGTATCCAAACGGGCCAAAGAAAACGAGAAAAGGCTTGGTTGGGCCCGGGGCTCCTCCTCCTCAGACTTCAGAGGCTTAGCCTGTTGGACGGATCATATCTTTATGGAATGGATAATGCTACTCACCCCGCTCAATCATCCCATTTTCTCTTCCTGTTTGACGTGTTCCCTACACGTTTGACAGCTTTTAAATTTTTTTTATCCCACGTTGCAAAGCTGAAACACATCCCCGATACGAACCTTGGTCTCCTTCTCTCTAGCCCCATTGCCCATCGACTTCGCCCCCTAGTCCCACGTTTTTTCTCCTCCCCAACCCCATCGAGTTCGCCCCCCAGTCCAACGTTTTTTTTTTCCTCCCCAGCCCCTTTGAAGATGAGGAGGGATGGGTTTACGACTGATAAAACTGCGTGTTAAGGTCGTTCATTATTATTGATGTCGCTACTGTTTCTGAGTATTTACGGATATTCGTAGCTGAAGGAGAAAGCAAAAATGAAGATCTAGGAGTCCTTGCAAAACTTTTACATTAGTTTTAACGTCTATTGGGTACAACAGAGGCCAAAATGGGCTATTGTTTGCACAAGGGAACAGTACATTTACCATTGTAATTAACAACTTTGACAGAAAGGGAAGGGGTTCCAGACAAATAAAGATCAAGGTGTATTAAGTTTTTCCTTTATGCTTGGCCCCTTTTTATGCTATTAGCCATTCCGTTGATTCTTCTCCAAGCAAGAATCATCAAATTTAGGAAAAAATCATTAACCGTTCACGGCAGTAAGAGTCGTGCAGGACTGCTCTGTTTTGAGGAGCAAGAACAGGGGCCGGAGCAAGAACATGGGCCTAACCGAGTGGTTTACGGTGGTCTATAGGCGGTGCTTGCAAAGGGTGGTGCAGCAGATTGGGTCTTCACATCCTCGGGGAGCAGTTGGTGTGACGGTTAAGCGGATATTCTTTTTGCCTGCGAAGTCGAGGGAGGGAATGGAGTCGAACTCGTGGGGTTGGGGACGGCGAACTGGATGGGGATGTGCTTAAAAAAAATTAAATAAAGTGTTTAATGGGAAGGGAAGGAGACGGGATGGGCTGGGAAGCAACGTGGGATTAAAAAATTTAAAAACGTCAAACGTGTAGGCCACGTCTAACAGAAAGGGAAAACGGGATGATTGAACGAGATGAGTAGCATTATCCTTATGGAATAGATTGATGTAAGATTTCTTTTTAAAACTAATTAAGATTTTTTAAAATTTCTAAAGATTGTTTGTGTGGAGTTTTTTGTTAAAGTACTGAGATCCATTAAAATTGAATTTGGATGGGAAAGCCTTTTAGAGATGCTTTTATTGGATTTGAAAAAGTGGTGGGATTCATTGAAAAATATTTGGAAAAAAATTGTCGTGAGAGATTTGTTTTCAAATTTTGTGAAAGTTGTTCTAATCTTTGTCTGTTATAAAAACCGAGATAAGATTTTTTATAATTGAGATTTGGTAAAATGTTTGGATTGAGGGTAAGAGAATTTTGAAACCATTTGTTCCCAAACACTACCTAGTTTACGAGTATAAAATAAAAAAAGAGATAGATACATGTAATTTATTGTACAATATTTTATCTCTTTAGAAAATCAAACTTGAGTTCAAAGTTATTTAGGCTCCGTTTGGATACAGAAACGGTTTCATCTCATCTTATCACTACAACTTTCTCAAATTCTCATACAAAATATAATAAACAATTCAACTTTTTCAAATCCTAAAACAATAATAATATTAAAAAATAATATTCTAACAATATTTTATTCAACTTTCAACTTTCATATAAAACCATCTCATCTCATCTCACTATCCAAATGGAGCATTATAACAGGGACGCAACAATTTTCCCTTCAAATTCTAAATTGGGAGAATTCATTTATTTGTTTTTCCATCATTTTATTTTTCTGTAGTAAATTTGGAAGTTTGTGCAGAGGTGAGAAAGAAAAAGAAGAGAAAATAAATACTTTCTATTCCATTATGAAAATGTTTCATTAGATAGATAATACAGTAGATACCCTCAAACCATTTCATCCACTTTTGCTTGAGAGAAGAAGTAAATGAAGTTACTAAACGCACCCAATCTCAATAATTGCCTAATGTTCAATGTTCATGGACAGGGATATTATGAAAGCACGAGTCAAGACTTACATATTTATGAAAAATTTACCGTGCATATACTGCTAAAAACGAACCCATTAAAATTACTTAATTATTTATTTATCACAGTTAATCTCATCTGTTTATTTGCTCAACATTTTTCTTGAATGAATAACCGAGCAATATATATATATATATAAGAAAAAGTAGATTCTTTAAACAGTAATCCTACATCGTCATGGGCACTACCCAACAGTTCCTGTAAGTTATAACCAGGCATCTAAAAAGCAAGCCTACCAATAAACGAATCTCCATTTTCACACAACTATGAGCCTTTCAAGCGAATATATAGAAGTAGAGGAAGAGTGACATAGAGTTACATTCTTACTACCAAAGACTAATACATGAGCTCACGGCTGAAGACATATATATGAACCTTGTTCGATGCTCTAAGTACAAAAATCACATAAAAAGGATCTGTGAGAGGGAAACTCATGAAAATTGTACATGTTCAATCCATTTCCTTCTCCTATTTTCTTCGTCGTTCAAAAAAGATTACGATCAGCGCCGCAACCACAGCATGATCAACAGATCCAGGAAATATGGTTAGTCGAAATTTACGCTTACTAACATACAGCTGACAAAGCTTGTACATTAGACTAGTCTGCATCCAAGCATAACAGAAGACCAAAACATCATCATACACTAAAACTGAAGTTCAATTGATCTATGGAGAGATGGATGCAGCACAAGATAAGAATGCACGAGCAGTTAGATGGATCTAAGGACATATGCGGGATTCAGATTCCGCAGCACAAATGACATAAATTGTATAACTTTCCTGGCAAGAGTACTGCGGTTGAGTACTTGGGAGGTTCAACAAGATGCATAGAAAAGGCCACAAGTAAATCAGAACAACAAAGAAAATGTGTAGCTTGTCCAAAACCTAACCATGGTTCCTTGAGCAGAGGTATTAAAGTTTTAGGAGTTTTAAGCAAGGTATTGCTTTTGACTTGACCAGTCATCTTGTGCACGCAGTTGTTACAAATATCCATATGATTTCAGTCTTTACAAAAATAAGATACCCACTATCTACTTAAAAACAGCATTGAACGCACTGTTGCTGCTCCTCGCAGAACAAAAATAAACATGGAAACAAAAATAGAAAAATAAAAATATATTTGGAAGAACATGAACGTAAAATATTCTATTAATTAAGGGGTATGGCTAATCTCAGTCAATTGCTCAGTCTTGTGAGTATGTTAACTGATATGGACGGTTTAGCCGATGAAATAAGATGATTTTAAATGAAAGTTTATTATTACTTTATTATTTTTTAATAATATTATACCTGAGCCACAATGTCATTGCCTTTATAGATGGTGCAGGATTTCTTTGAAGGCTGGCCTTTCACCTTCAATTCGGAGGCCGAGTTAACAAGAGACACCAGCAACTCGGTTTTATCCGTTTCAACTGTGAAAATGGAGTCCTTCTGATCGTCGTCCCCCTTGTAGCCTTTCCACGACCCATTCTACAACCGCATCCATAATACGATAATGTCTACCAAATAAACCTTTTTAAAAAAAATATATATATTTTCCTTCTCAAGAAAGACTCTCTGTGGAAACGAGAGAGGGAAAGAGACTCACATCGCTACGGTGCAAGGAAATTACAGGTTTTCCCGTGGCGTCAACGATTACTAGCTTATTAGCCGAGGATTTGGAAGACTGACGGTTGACCTTAAAAACGATGCGACCGGAGGTGTCGGCGAACCCGAGATCGCCACGCGTAAGGCCCGTATGTATCTTGGACACGAAGAGGTCGACCGGGATCGGCAAATTCGTCGGGTACTCCGCAGCGGAGTAGGCCATGGGTAGGCGGTAAGATGATTTCTAACCTTATTGGGTCTTCCAGCAGGAATTGGGTGGGATTCAATAATTACCTGACTCTGTTAGTAGGAAGTTGGCGATTTAAAAACGAAGAATAAAGAGAGTCAGAGAGAGTGGAATAAATAATTATAAAAAACGAATTGAGTTTACTTTCTTCCTTGAATAGAATCAGATGCAGCAACCGAATTTATTTTGAAATGTCGGGGTGTGAACAAAGAAGGTAGAAAGGTGTGTAGGCTGAGAATACTTGTGCCGAATTCTGTCCAACCAAAACAAAGTTCTTTTATATTTTAAAGTCTCAACACACAACACATTGGGTGCAAAAATAAAAAATAAAAAAATATGTAAGGTGTGTTGCTGCTTCCTGTTGATGCCTGACAAACCTCTTTTCTTTATTTTTTCGTAAGTTGTGGAATGTGTACAGTAAAAAATTATTCTTGTTTAATTTATATTCCCTATTTCTTTTCTGGCCGGTTAATGGAAAATAAAATCGGTTCTTGTGCACAGTGATATTTGTTTAATTTACTTCAATATCAAGAGAAGGTACTTATTCACAGCATGAAGCATTTATGTGCTAGTGACAGATTTTCAATAAGTGCTACAGAGAAATCTTATAAAAATAAATTTAATAATTGACATAATTTTGTATGATACGTTAAATATATTTTATAATAAAACTAGCATTACAATTAATCTATCGTATCACATAAAATCACATCAATTTATAAATTTATTTTTATGAGATCTCTTGCTAAAGAATTTGTCTTCCCTCTCTTAGCTCTCACCAATGATCTCCACAAGAGCATTTTCCATTACTGAAATGATGAAATCGGCTTGAATCTCTGGCAACAATCTCCCTCCCTTCAATCTTTGAAATCAATGCGGTAACTAAATGGCAATCTGCACATACTCTAAGATTCTTAACTATCATGAGACGGGTTCCCGGGGGCGAGCAAATGAGCCCAAGCGTGATGGCCAATTTCTCGCTGTGACCAAGAACTATCTCTTCCTTTGTGTGCTCATCCACATTTTGCATAACGATGCTTGTGTTTGGTACATACCCATTATTCTTCAGCTTCTGAACAAGGTTTTGCAAGTACTTGTATATCTCTTTGCTACGGGGATGAGACCTATCCCCCGACTCAAAAGTATGAACTTTTCGATCTATCTCAATCCATGTACATGCCTTCTCTTTTCTTATTCCCTTCTTTAACATCGATCTCCTTACATTTGCCACACCTTCAAAGTCCCCAACAAGTCCATAAAAGTTGGACAGCAACATATAGGTCCCTGCTTGTTCGGGTTCCAATTCAAGTAATCTCTGTCCAACGGTCTTTGCTAGCTCTACATTCATGTGGGAGCAACATGAACTGAAAAATGCTGTTAGAAGCTTTGCCTCCGGCTTTATTGGCATCCTTTCTATGAAATTATAAGCCTCCATGAGATGGCCAGCTCGTGCAAGTAAATCAACCAAGCAAGTATAGTGCTCCATCATGGGTGTGATGGAGTATTTGTGTATCATCGTGTTAAAACTCCTCCACCCTTCTTGAACTAATCCTGCATGACTGCATGCATATAAGGCTCCCAAGAAAGTGATCTTGTTTGGTACAACACCCTCCGTTTCCATGGCATCAAATGCCTCAAGAGCTTCCAATCCCAGGCCATGTTTTCCGTAACCTACAATCAAAGAAGTCCATGAAACTACATTCTTGGCAGGCATGTTCTTGAAAAATTGGCACGCATCATCCATGCATCCACATTTAGCATACATGTCAATAATAGCATTTCCAACAGGTATGTGTAGGTCAAACCCATATCTAATCACCAGCCCATGGACTTGTTTACCGTTAACCAAACCTGCAAGATCAGCACAAACTGAAAGAACACTAGACATTGTCATAACGTCAACTTCAACTCCCTCCACTCTCATTTTCCCAAACAAAAGCAACGCCGTCCTTTCTTCCGAGTTCTGTGCAAGCCCAGAAATCAGAGAATTCCATGACCCCGTGTCGCGTTCACACATATTATTAAACAAATTGATCGCCTCCACTATTAACTGACACCGGCATAACCCAAAAATCATGTTATTGTTCACGACAACATCTCTTGAAGGCATTTCATCGTACACGCGGCGAGCGTCATTGATGTCTCTACATTTAAAGTACATATCAAGAAGGGAAGTCATTAGAATCATATCTCTGTCGAACCCATGTTTGAACACCATACAATGAGCTTGCTTTCCTTCTTCTATGGCACCAACCCTCCCACAGACTCTTGCAACCGCTGACAGAACCAACTCCGTGATCTTGGACCCAGTTTTCTGAAGCTGATGGAACAAAAGTATAGCTTGATGGCTTTGCCCATGCGTTACATATGAAGTGATCCTCTTAGAATATGATAAATTTTTCCAGAGCATATTCTAGTAAGGACGTTTTAGGGATCAAAACAGCAACAAAATCTTATCGGCGTGTACTCTAATCTCTTGTTATTGACAAAAGCTCGAGTGGCACCACGGGACTCTTGTACGCCGCCCCGAAGAATTACTGTGTACTTTCTTTTCCCTTTTTCAGCAAAACCCCAAATCGGGAATTGTATTTTATTTTATTTTATTTTACTTAATGATTAAAGTAATAAAAGAAGTATTTTTAAATAAATTTATGATTTTTTATATTTTTAAAAAATATTTAAAGTGTTCAAAAAAATGATTGAAAAAAAGCAATAAAAAAAAAGGCATTTGCCTTTCGGCAGAAGATGTAGAAATCTTCCGTGAGTGTAGCAGTTTCTATCGGGAATATATTTCTTTTCTTTTTTTATTTTTAAATTTTTTTTTATAAGATTTACTAACCCCTCCCATCCGTTAATTACTCTTTTGAAGTTTCTTTATTTTCAGTCGCATCACTCCTCCAGTCCTATGCACTCATCCGCTCTAAGTATTTTAATTTTTTTTTATTTAATAGTTATAAAAGTGATTATTAATAAAATTATCTATTTTTTTAATTTTTTCTCAATAATTAAAAATGTTAAAAAAATATTTAAAAGAGAATAATAAAAAAATAAAAGTTCCAAATACATTATGGGGGCACGTTGGACATGAGAAGTAGAGGAGTGCAGAGCTGAGCGTAAAAGAAAGAAGAGGAATGCTGGGGAGCACACCTTCACAAATTTTTTTTTTTTTTTCTTCTCCTCAACACACCAAGGATGTGAGCTGCAACACATCTTTTTCCAAGAAAGAAACTAAAAAAAATAATGTGAGTAGTAAACAAGTGATAGAAAATTGTAAGCCTATCATTATCCTTCTTTTTCCATCTTCTAAAAATTGTTAGATGCGCACAAACAAAGAAGTGTTGTACACAGTTTTCTCTTCTTAATATAAGCTTTTATCCCTTGTATACTATCTAACTCTAAGTCAACTTTTTTTTAAAGTAAAATAATTCAGTAATTAATTAATGATATGTAATGCAGTCATAAAAGATTTTATAAAAGTAAATTCATAAACTAACTTAGTTTCATGTGATACAATAGATTTAATTTACAATAAAAGTAATTTTATAATTTGACATACCACATTAAACTACATCAATATGTAAGTTTACTTTTGTAAAATCATTTTTTGAATAAAATATTTCTCTTAATAAATATCACATCAACATAGTGGAATGAAAAAAAAATATAAATATGAGTTCTGCTACTCGGAGCCACTGCCGGGGTGGGGGGCGGGGTTGAAACCGCTTCCCCCGCATGGTGCGGGGCGGGGGGCGGGGAGGGAGTGTCCCCACCCTGCACCATGCGGGTAGCACCCCTACCCTTACGCTCAAAAAGGTAAAACATACTACTTTACTTGGCTCAAGTGGATGGGGAAGAGTTTCTATGAGAGACAGAGAACAGAGCGGAATGCGATTTTCGTTTGAGACAGATCTAAGAACCATGATGTGGCACCTAGACCGGAGTGCTCGAACCAATAAATTTTGTTCGAATGACTTTTGTTCGAATATAAATTATGTTCATTCGAACAAACATTTTATTTTGTGAAATTATGTCCATTCGAACGATGTTTTGAAAATTAATGTTGTTCGAATAAATATTTTATTGTTCGAGCGTCCGTATGGACTATATTTCTCGTTTATCGTTCGAATTGGTTATTTTCTGTTCGAATGGGTCATTTTTTGTTCGAATAGATTTGTAAATGGTAATTTACTGTTTGAACGGTATTAATCATACATAACAGAATTTAATTAATTGAAAATACTTTACTAGTATTACACAAATTTCAAACATGAATTATTCAAATATTTTGGAACATAATAATAGAAAAGATAATAAAAGAAAAAATGAATTTTAAGATTGTGGTGGTGGTATAGAGTTTTGGGACATAATTGACTGCAACTGTTCAAGCAAAGCTTTTTGTACCTCCGTCCCCAATCTCCTCTGCATGTTCTCTTCTAATCTCATCTCAAGATCTGCTGCTTGATTTAATCGAGTCAGCAACTCTTTTTCCTTGGACCTCAATCATTATATCCCAAGTGTTGCTTCATCCAATTCCTTAGTCTTGTCGTCATTCAATCTAGCTCGAGAAGAGGATGATGATGTTGAGGATGACTTCACGCAACGTCCTAAGCCCCTCAAATATCCAAAACATGATCCAAGAACTTAAAAAAGATCTGAGCATCGTTGACAGATGATGCATCAGATGGATCCACAACAGTTTCCTTAAGAGATATCATATCGTCTTACAAAAATAAAAACATTAAAGTTAGTATTAGTAACAAAAATATTAAAGTTAAACATTAATTTAAGTATTAATAATTGCTATGTTATATTATATTTTAAGTTTCCATTTTAATTTAAGTGTAAAATATTTTGTAATTATACTATATAGTTTTTTAATTAAATATTTTATCAGTATTAAACATTAATTTAAGTATTAATAATTGCTATGTTATATTATATTTTAAATTTCCATTTTAATTTAAGTGTAAAATATTTTTAATAATTCTTAAGTATTTTATATTTTAAGTATAATTTTTATATATCTTATTAGTCTTTTAAGTAAAATCTTGCACTTAAAATCTCATTACTCTGTTTAAACAGGATTCTGTTCCAACAAAATTCTGTTCAGACAGGATCCCGTTTGAACGAATATTATATTGTTCGAACGGGACAAGCCCAGATTCAAGACACGAAAAGAGACAAAACATTTGCCACAAAACACAATTTTGACAAAGACAATATCATAAGATGCATATTGGTTGACGACCCATTTTAAACGGGATTGCACAAACACAAATATATAAAAAATCTTAACATAATTAATTAAAAACTATAAATTCTCAAAAATCTAAAAATTATAAATATTACATCAAATTTAAGCAATCCAAATAAAATATGAATCCACAATACCTACACAAGTATAAAACACATTATGAGAAAACCCTAAATCATGTGCAATAAACTAACATTAATGAAACTCGAAATACAAAAAAAATAAAAAGAAAAAAAAGTAATACCTCTTATAAGCCTCTCCTCTCTCTCAAGAATCACTTTTCTCTCACTAAGTCTATTCATCTCTCTCTCCACAACACTCTCTTACACACAAAATCGCATGTCGTGCTCAGCCTCCAAAGAAATCCAACTTCATTGTGAAAATGAACTAGAGGTTGAGGTATTTGAATCTGTGAAGTCTCATTCGAACTGGACATTTTCACATTCGAACACAAAAATTTCGAATAGGAGCCGAATCTGCCACGATTTAATTCACGTTCGAACGTGTAATATTGTCATTTGAACTAACAAATCAGAATATTCTTTGGCATATTCTTCAAATGTAGAGAAGCTCAAAGGTTATTTTCGTAACACAATTCGACCAGTGTGTTCAAATGAGGAATTTTCACATTCGAATAAACTAACATTCAGAGTATTTGGCACGAAGTTTCCCTCCAAATACATTTCACGAGATAACTCCGTTTGAACAAGACGTTATTGGGTTCGAACTAATAATAGTATTATTATACTTATAAGTAATTTCCTAAAATTTTAATAATCTATTGTATAAAATATTTTAATATTATATAGAATATAATATATATATATATATATACTATAGCAACTATTTTATATTAAAATTGGTAATATATAATATACTTTTGGTCTAATAGTTAATATAATACTTATGCTATATATACTAGTTATTAATATATAGTACTTATTAATATATAGTACTTATAACATAGTTAGTATTATATTATTATATAACTTATATGAGTATAATTATCATAACTTATTAATATATATATATATTAGATTATAAAATATTATATATATATATATATATATATATATATATACTATAGCAACTATTATATATATACTATAATTCTATTTTTGCAATATATATTATATAACTTGTTACTTATTATATAAAATATAATAAGTATGGTTATCATAACTTATAATAGCTATAGCTATATAGTAACTATATAATACTTATATTATAGTAGCTATATAACTAATAAGTACTATATATATTAATTATATTAACTTGTATAGTTATCATAACTAACCTATATATTAACTTCCGATCGAGGGTTACAGTGTCTGTGATTGAGCGGAAGTTGCCACAGATGGGCCCCTTAACAAGATCACATTTAGCAAGAGCAAGGGGCACTTGTGGAAGACTGTACCAGAACAGCTTAGTGCCACGCCGACAGATCTAGCTTCTAGTAGTACTGCCGCTGTAAAGAGACAGCGTCCTGGGGCTATTTTGGATCAGATAAGAGTTCTGTTTGTAGAGTTCATTGAGCCCATCATGTAGAAGCTTAAGGATCTGGAATGACACATTAAATGTTACAAGAGGATGTTGATTTACTTAGCAAATATTGATCGTTTTAGTTATTATTGTACTTTTTTATGTTGTATTGAACATTATATATTTGGGATGTAATTAATGTATGGTTTTTATTTTTCGTGTTTGCTACCTTGTTCATTTTTTTCATTTTATTTTTCATTCATGATAATATAAAAAATGATACTATATTTAAAGTTATATTTATATAAATTTAACATAAAAGAAATCACTATAAAGTTTTGAAATTAATTACATAAAATTAATTTATAAATTTATAAATATTTTAACACACCGCAAATCATAATATATAATATATACACATTTTTATATTTTGAAAATGATAACAAATTAATGGAAAAAATATATGCACAGATTAATGATGATAAACAAATTAATAGAAAAAATGTCCGTTCGAACAAAGAAATTTAAGCTCGAATGGTTATTAACTTTTCCCGGAAAAAATAAATTAATTTACCGCCAATATTATTATTCAAACAGATTATATACTGTTCGAACATACATTAATTCCATGTTCGAATCTATTTTGTTCCATTCGAACTGTTTTCCTTTTTTTAGACAATTTTGTTCGTTACAAAATATCTTGTTCGAATGGATATTTATCCGTTCGAACAAATTTAGTAGCTCAAACATTTTTTGAGGGCGAAATTTAATTCATCCCTAAAAGTCAAATCTCTTGTAGTGGTATGTGCCGTTGTACGTGGTTGTGTGAGTGTTAGCCTGGAGAAAAGACATCATGACCACTTGTTGGCAATAATCGATCGGAATGGTGCAATTGCGATCGCGTATATATACACTCCGATGCATGAATTCTAACCTACCACTGCACCAACAATGTCACAGATGAAGGGGAACCAACAATTAAGGACCATTTCCTACTCATCATGTAAAGAATGAATCACGGAACGGGGAGATGATTGCAATACAGCAGGACGAGCCATTACAGAACCGACTTGCTTTTGCCAAAATTGTTAAAGTGATCAATGCCATTTTATTTATATATCATCCTTAGCTGCTGGTCCAGCAGTATATATGGTCATCATGACAAACTTAAGTGGAATTGGAAAGACGCATAGACCAGTGTTAGTTGTCAAGGTTGTTGGGGTATATATGGAGACTGGTTTTGGAGCTGAAAAAGGTGTTTGCTGAAAGTTGGCTCGAGCCAAAGATCGCTCTACATACCGCTTGAGTGAGGCTCAAGTCCAAGAGTTCACTCGAGACCCGTTCAACACCCTACTCGAGCCAATGTTCATTTGGTTGTTCACTCGAGGTGCGCTCGACATGCCGCTCGAGCGAAGTACACAATTTTGCCAAATTAGGGTTTCCACGTCGTGTGCTATATATATATATATATATCATATTTTGACATGTCTTGAACGGCCTCAAGCACAGGAAGAGAAATAACAATTTTCTAATGAGTGCATATTGTGTGAGAGAGCAAAAAGCCCTAGAAAATGTGAGTTGAGATAGAGTAATTAGGGGTGTAACCGGTCCGGTCCGGTCCGGTTTTGGACAAAATCTAGGACCGAACCGGTATGTACCGGTTTTGTATTTTTCAAAACCGATTACGCACCGGTTACCCTCCTAAACCGGTACTTCCGGTTTTACCGGTTTCTGGTCCGGTCCGGTCCGGTTTTTCGATTTTTTTAAAATGTAAATTTCACAATTTATCATCATAAATTTGTTTATAAAAAAAAACTAATTTAAAAAATATTGTTTTATACTTTTATTATAAGTTATATATTAGTATTAGTTATAAACTATATATTTAATATTAGTACTAGTTATAAACTTTTAGTGATTTAGTATTAACATTTTATGTAATAATTTATAAATTATAATAAGAAATTATTTCATATAGAAATATATATAATTATATATAAAACTTTCACATAAAAAATTATAATTATACATAAAATAAAAAACTTATATATATTAATATATATATATAATAATTTGTATAAAACTTATATATACAATAATATAAGTATTTTTTTATATTTTTTTTTATCAACCGGTCCGGTCCGGTTCGGTCCGGTCCGAAAAATCTTAAAACCGGAACCGGACCGGAACCGGCCGGTTTTCACTTTCTAAGAACCGGTCCCGGACCGGACCGGTAAAACCGGTCCGGTCCGGTCCGGTTCGGACCGGTTTTCCGGTTTACCAGTTTCAACTTACACCCCTAAGAGTAATTGTAATCTCTTCTGGTTAGTAAGATTTCTACAGCTTTGTGGACATAGGCAATTTGCCGAACCACGCATATTGTGTGTCGTGTGCTTAATTGTGTTGTTTTTATTTTATTTGGCATCATTGGTGTGTGTGTGTTTTGTATAACATTTCACAACAACTGGTTTCAAGAGCCAATGTTTAGGTCTAATGAGAACGATGGCGGGAGATCAAATACACAGGATCGTGAAGTTCAACGGCACTGATTTTGGATACTTGAAGATGTAGATTGAGAACTATCTCTATGGGATGAGGCTCCATCTTCTACTATTGGGAAAAAAAAGTCGAAGAGCATGAATGATGCTGATTGGAACCTGTTGGATCGATAGGTTGTAAGGGTTATTCGGCTGACCTTGTCTAGAACAGTGGCATACAATGTCAATAAGGAGAGAACCACGACGGATCTCATGGCGACTTTGTCAGGTATATATGAAAAGCCGTCTGTGAACAATAAGGTGCACTTGATGAAGAAATTGTTCAATTTGAAAATGTCGGAAGGTATGTCTGTAGCCCAACACTTAAATGAATTCAATACGATCACAAATCAACTATCTTCTGTAAAGATTGAGTTTGATGATGAGATCAGAGCGTTGATTATGTTGGCATCGTTGCCAAATAATTGGGAGGCCATGAAGATGGCTATGAGTAATTCAGCTGGTAAGACAAAACTGAACTACGATAGCATATGTGAAATGGTGCTTGCTAAAGAGGTACGTAGAAGTGACTTAGATGAGTCATCGAGTTATAGATCGGCCCTAATTGTTGACAATAGGGGCAGAGGACATGACAGATCAAACTCCAAAAGCAGAGGGAAGAGCAAGACGAGATCTAAGCAGCAGATCACGTGCTGGAGTTGTGGCAAGCCGGGCCATGTCAAGATAAACTGCAAGAATCAAGAAAGTGCTGAGGATGATGCTGTGAACATAGTGGCAGAAGAAATTCCTGATGCCTTACTTCTTGCAGTGCATAGTCCGATTGATGATTGGGTGTTGGATTCAGGGTCTTCGTTCCATAGCACCTCACATCGAGAAATCATGTAGAATTATGTTGCTGGTGATTTTGGGAAGATGTATACGGCTAATGGAGAGGCATTGGATGTAATGTGAGTGGGTGATGTGCACATCACACTTCCAAACAGGAGCGTGTGGACTTTACAGCAAGTCAGACATGTTCCGAATTTGAAGAAAAAACCTAATCTCAGTGGGACAACTTGATGATAGTGATTTTGCAGTAGCATTCTCTGGAGGACTTTGGAAGATCACTAAGGGTGCGCTGGTCCTAGCGCATGGTAAGAGATCTAATTCTTTGTATTTGACATCAAGGTCCAGTGATATGCATGAAAATAAAGAGTGCAAAAGGGCAGACTTGATCGCGCCAAACATGTGAGGAAGCCAAAGAAAGTCAGCTTTTTCGTTCCTCATGAAAGCCTTGAAAAGTTGGCTAAGGTTACCAAGATCGGTTCGAGACCGGATACTCCTAGTGCAGTGGGAGTTGTGAGTCGTCCTGTGGATGTGTTGACTAAGGACGATGTATGTGGAAGACTGAAGTTGGGTTTGACTTCAATGCGTCTTCTGGCTTGAAGACGGGAGCTTTGAGCTACAGAGATGATCGAGCTTGACTGGAAACAATGGCTGGCATGTGGAGACTCAGTCTCAAAGTGAGAGGTTGTTAGGATATATGTGGAGACTGGTTTTAGAGCTGAAAAAAGCATTTGCTAAAAGTTGGCTCGAGCCAAAGTTCGCTCGTGCGAATCTCAAGTCCAAGAGTTCGCTCGAGGCCCGCTCAACACTTCGCTCGAGTGAGACGCAAACCCTAGTGTTCGCTCAAGTCCCGCTTGAGCCAATGTTCATTTGGTTGTTCGCTCGAGGCGCACTCGACACACCGCTCAAGCGAAGTACGCAATTTTGCCAGATTAGGGTTTCCATGCTGTGTGCTATATATATGTCATATTTTGACATGTCTTGAACAACCTCAAGCACAGAAAGAGAGAACAATTGTCTAGTAAGTACATATTGTTTGAGAGAGCAAAAAGCCTTAGAGAGTGTTCATTGAGATAGAGTGATTGTAATATCCTCTGGTTAGTAAGATTTCTGCAGCTCTGTTGACATAGACAATTTGCTGAACCACGTATATTATGCATCGTGTGCTTGATTGTGTTGCTTTTATTTATTTGTTATCATTGGTGTGTGTGTTTTGCACAACATTTCACAATAAAGGTCTGGGCAAGAGTATGGTGCTTGTGTATTTTACTTCTCAATTGTTCAAACCAAAAGAAAAAAAAAAAAAGAGATAATGATAAGGCTTACACCTTCTTACCATCATTTTACTCTATAGTGTATTTGAGATTATTAATTTTTTAAGTATTTTTTTAACATCCTCAATTATTAAGAAAAAATTAAAAAAATATATAATTTTATTAATAGTCACTTATTTAACCATTAAGTAAAAAAAAAATTAAAAAAATAAAAGGAATAGTAAATGGGTGCAAGGTACAAAGTAGTAAATCTATTATTATCCATGAGACTAATTGTCACGATATGATCAATCATGCATGAATAATGATATACTTACAATTCTTTTTTATAACTTTTATACATGAGCCATATGTTAAATTGAAGATATTTATGTAAATTGATATTATTTTTATAAGTTATTTTATAGAAATATCCCTATTTAACACACGATCGTATAAAAATTGTAGAAAAAAGTTATAATTATATATTTTCCATCATTTGTACAGAAACGTATCACAAATGCACAACCCGTACACTTTTTAGTGTTTTTGAAAAAATGACTACAGAATTGTAATACGCGTCCTTGATCATCATGATATGACAAGGGAATACTATGTCAACAACTTCCGTCGACTAATCAAATAAAAGAACTTTGAAACTCAGATGGAAAGATCACTTTGATTCGCGGATAAGATCACATTCAACAACTTCATGGGTAGGATAGACTCCAGTCGAACTAGGCTCTCGACCCATGCAACATTATTATTTATTTTAATGTCCGGAACCTCTCCGGCTCTTTGAGACTCATTCCAGCAGATTAAATCTCAATCTCGTGAACCATATTTTCAAAAATTTTACTATATGAAATTAATTAAATCACTAACTTTTCATTAGAGAGTGTAGCTCCAAAAGATTGTTTATACCCATAAAATGTTAAATTTTAGACCTTAAAAAGGAGTGATACTCCAATACCAAAATCAAGAACTTCACCCTTACCGAGAAAGGAACCGGAAAGCAATAGCAAAATTTAAGAACTTTACTACACAACCTTTACCGTACTCCACACTCCACATTTTTTTAAATTTTTTAAATTTTTAATATTTTTTTTAAATTTTTTTTTTTGAGTTTATTCTTTTTAAATTATTTCAAATCTTTTATTCATTATTCATATAATAAATATTTAATAAAAAAATAATAAAAATTAAAAATAATATAGAGTAGTAGGATGTTTTGAAGATTTTTTAAAATTAAAATATGGTCGGGTCTCAGTGTGCTCGGTTTGTCCGCATACAGGTGAGAACTTCCTTTAATCGAAACAATTGTTGCGTGGGTTGAGCGTTGCTCTTACTGAACTGAAATTTGACACTTGATTTTGAATGGTGAGAAAAGTCCCGGCAGCAAAAGAAGAGAGACAACGAGGTGGTGTCTCATCCTCTTCCAGCAACACTAGCCTTTATTTCATTGAAACCAGTAAATGCATGAACAACTTATTTCCAGAAGACGTAGATATACTAAAAACAAACCATTACACTTGTGGTCAACCGAGAGTTGGAACCAATGCATAATCGCCCTAGCCGCTTGATTGTTGTTTGCCTCATATCTTTGACATAGTGTAGTCCATTGCACCCACAAGAAAATCTACATTCATAGAGAGACAAATGCTTGAATTAGAAAAAAGGGGTAAATGAAAGAAGAAGACGAAGATAGAGTCAATTAGTTGGAATGGAAAAACTGGGAAATTGAAAGAAGAAGAAGACCTACCAGCATCTTCCTTGGTGAAGCAGAGAGGGGGTGTAATCCTAAAAACATTTCCATGAAAGCCACCCTTTCCTATAAGCACTCCCAATTCTGAAACATCCATGTAAAAATTCATTAGGTACAAATTATGTGTGCATATATAGACAAAGCATACGGGCGGGCATGCGCACACAAACCTCTCATTTGGTCCATAATATGCAAGATTTCAGCCTTAGCTGGAGTTTTTAACTGGCGATCGGTTACAAGTTCAACTCCAAGCATCAAACCTCTTCCCCTCACATCCCCAATAACTGCAGACACAAAAGTAAACAGGTCTTATTAATTGTACCATGGGTTTTCCAATCTCAAACATATTTTTGAGTCCTATTTTAGGCCCCATAACTACCAACTCTTTTGCCATGTGCATTTTAAATAAGATCTGGCTGTAAAGATCATGCAGTAAAGAATTTTTGAGAAAGCATTTCAAAAAAATGGAGGAGAACCATACTTTCATGCTTTTCCTTAAGGGAAGTAAGACACTCTTTAAGATATGACCCCACAACAAATGCATTCTCCTGGAGCTTTTCCTTATCAATTACTTTCAGAACAGCTAGAGCACCAGCAGTACAGGCAGGGTTTCCCCCAAAAGTGTTGAAATAAGTGCGGCTCGTCAAGACCTTTGCAATCTCTGGAGTTGTCACCACTGCACCAATGGGAATGCCATTTCCAATTCCCTGGAGAAACCATAAAAGGAGAGGACTCAATTTCTGAAACCAATCCACATTGCACACCCATAATTTACAGTGCATATAATTGTCCGCAACCAAAAATGCTATTTAAACTAATAAGCACTGCACCAGTGGCGATGCCATTTCCAATTCCATAATAGGTGGAGGCTCAACTTCTAAAACCAATAAGAATTGCACACCCAGCATTTGAAGTGCATAAAATTTTCATAGGGAATCACAAATAGCTCATCTAAAGAAAGTCCAAGAATGTGATGTGCAATTCTAAAATATTTGACAGTAGATGAAAGCAGTGTGAAGTTGGTTTTTAAGTTACATTATTGTTTCTATACCTTTTTTTTTATAAGTAATTTATTGTTTATTGTTTCTATACTTTGTGCAAACAAACAATTGGCCCTATGCAAGAAGAACAATGGGGAAGAAGTAAACAAGCGATGTGATCATGTGACACAAAACTGGGTTTATTTTCTCCCATCCCATGTTTAATAGATCTTTACTTTGAGCAATTGCATGATTGGCTAATAATTGCATGTAGCAGAATCAGGCGGTATAATATGTTGATAATGGCGACGAGTCACACACATTCTTTAATCATGATCTGAACCGTATGAATGGTACAATTTGCCCAAGATAAGCTTAGGTTTCCTTAGGCATCTCTCTCCCACATTACTATAATGAAGTATCTCACAACATAGCAATTTTTATCTGGTACTCATTCGTATATGCAGCGTAAATACTTTCTACATCATAAAATTGTCAGGCAATATCACAAGAAACATGCTATACTTGGGGGCTTCCATTTACTCCCAAAGCACTGGGGAGGGAGGAAATGCAAATGGTGGTAAGGAGGAACTACCTTTGCCATGGTCACAATATCGGGCACAACATCATGAGCTTCGAAACCCCAGAAATGACTGCCTATACGAGCAAACCCTGACTGAACCTCATCAGCTATACAAAGGCCCCCTGCTTTTCTAATGCAATTATAGACGGCTGGCAGATAACCTGGAGCCAACTCCATAATTCCACCTACTCCCTGTCAAGCATGGAAACGTCACTTAGAAATGAACAATCATCTATCACTTAGAATCCCACTTTTTTTTTTGCTCAAAATTGGAGGTGGGGGCGACTAGCGTAGCTACCCTCCCTAGGCGTGACCATAGGAGCCCCTCCCCGCTGTGGAATGTCCAATTTGAGCCATAGCTACTGCCCAATGGGCGAGCCCGTCACCACAACCCCACCAAGATGTCAGCCGGTCCAACACCCATCCCATAGACTCTTGGTTAGGCACTACTCCCGCAAGCGGTTTCGACTTACGCCGGACTCGAACTCCTGACCTCAAGACTATGGAATACCAGCTCGTACCAACTAAACTACCACCTTGGTGGTACTTAGAATCCCACTTAAGCATGTTTATGTCTGTATGTGTGTTTATTGCATCTGGTATTGGTTTATCTGCACCATTACCTGTATGGCTTCGGCAATAAAGCCAGCCACGCGACCACAAGTTCCATAGTCAATGATGTCTTGAACATCTCTAGCATATTTCACTCCATCTGAACCAAAGACACCTCGATACTGGTCAGGATTCAGGGCGTGATGAACTCCAGTCTGTTGGCATAAACATAATGGAGTCTTAATGATTGTGAAAATCAGGTTTATAGGCTACAACGTACATTTTACACCAATATAACAAGAGAAATCAGTAAAAATCAGGACTCGTCCAATTGTGAAAATATACCTGAACAACATTATACTTGAAATTAGATTGAGCAGTGACCCCCATTGTCCCAGCCGCATTCCCATGATACCCATTTCTGAGCGAAATGATATCATGGAAGCCCGTATACAACCGTGCCATCATCAAAGCCAGCTCATTCGCTTCAGTCCCAGAATTTGTGAAGAAAACAACCTGAATGGTCATCCAAACTCCAAAGTGCATATCAAACCACAGCGCAAATAAGAACAGCATAAAAATTGGACCAACTAGTTACCTTGAGATCTCCGGGCAGCTTAGCCGCCAGAGCCTCCGCAAAGTCTGTAATGGCATGATGTACGTACAGAACTGTAGAGTGCTGCAAGCGCCTTGTCTGGTTAAGAATTGCTTCCAACACATCTGGGTGACAGTGCCCGCAACAGACAGTGGCTATCCCACCGAAGGCATCCAAATATCTACGGCCATTTTCGTCATACAAATACTGCATTTTCCCATCTACCAAATTTAACTGTAAAACAAGATACAAACTTTGTCACTACCAAATATCATTCGCACTCAAGATCACCCATTTGTTTAAGACTCGAAAAAAGGTAAGATTTTGCATTGGTTTCTACATATCCGATAAAGATAAAAGAATAGAAATGAATGAATGAGGTGTCGAGATATTTGTCTATATAAAAAAACTTGCCGGGTTCTTGTATAAGTGCAATATAGAAGGGCTGAGGTACTCCTTGCGCTTCTCCAAGATCTCAGATGCAGATGGGCCCGTGTAAGGGGGAGGAATGTAGTCGAAATGGGGTATTTTGGGCACGAGAAAATCTTCTTCTTCTTCGAGTGTGTTTTGGGTATGGTTATGGGCTAGCTGAGAGAGGCAGCGAGGCCGCCGCAGCCAGAAATTTCTTTGAGATAGTGTGCTTTGGAAGATCCTCTGCATCTTCTTCTTCTTCAGTGCTACTGCAAAAGAGGAGACAGAGAGCGTCTGAGATGAACAAGTCGTGCACGTTGCTAGGATATATCAGTGACTGATCACGTGGATTGTAACAGATACTACTGCTGCTAGGTGTTTTCCATTTGGCTTCTTCTGCTGCTTACAAAATAACGTGTCAGAGCACTAGCATTTTACTAATCAAATTCATCTTTAAATTTTGACGAAAAATATATGTTTTACATATATGTAAATCTCCTTTATCCATCACTCCACGTTGAATTAACTATTGAATTTATTAAAATAATAATATAATATTATTTTTTTAATAATAATATTTTATTTTATTTTTCATATTTTATAATTATATTAATCATATATTAATTAATAATTTAATTGATTCTTACATTATTATTACAAGACGGTTGGAGATTAAACGTAAATAAAAAATACCATTGAAGATTAAAAGTGAATAAAAAATAGATTTGATGAGTAAACAGTAGCACTTTAAATTTGAAGAAACATATACATTTACTGTAACTCAAAGTTTCACACTTATCTCTTTGACTAATCCAATACAGTTCTTTTTTAATGAAATTCATCATATTTTACATTTGGTTAGACTTTTGTGATGCCAATGCCAATGCCAATGCTCTCACAGTGACATTTGCACGATTTTTTAGTTCTGTTTAAATACAAAATCTATTGTTGTAATTTACGTTATGTTTTATTCAATTAATGATATTAAATCATCTCAATTTATCGTTATAATTTTTTTAAATTTTAATATAAAATGTAATAAACAATTTAACTTTTTTAAATATTAAAATAATAATATTAAAAAATAATATTCTAACAATATTTTATTATCTCAACTCAACTCAGTTCAACATATAAACGCAGCCTGTTATTAAAATTTTATGTTATTTACAAGTGGCATGACCGAATTTAATCGTAAGGATTCGCCACCTACTATCTATTTATTATTCTTTTTGTATCTATTTTTGTATTTTTTTTTTTTTACTTAATTGTTAAGGATGTGACTATAAATAAAATTATATATATTTTTTAATTTTTTCTTAATAATTAAAGATGTTAAAAAAATACTTAAAAAGAAAATGATAAAAAATTAAAAAACTATAAATACACTATAAGTAATAAATGAGTAGTAATCCTATCATTACTCGGATGACACAATGACCAATCCGAATATTTATTAAAAAAATAAACTTTATTTCGAAAATTTAAATTTGTTACATTTTTCAATGAGAGGTGCAGAACTTCGTGTTATAAAATTATATAAATCATTTTTTTTTTTGTAATTACAGAAAATAACAACTTTACTTAAAAGACAGATGAAACAAACAAACTTCAAAACAAGCCAACCAACCAAATTTATATTTAATCCCTTTTCAAATGAATGAAGTTGGCATCTCGTTCGTATAAAAATCACGTGCGCACGAGCTACCAACCACTCCAACTATAATATACTCCAAAAACATCTATTTTCAGTCCTTTAGAACACAATCTCATAGATTAGACATCAAAGATGTATAATTAGAGACATATTAGGAGTTTTTTATACTCTAAATTCTGAAAAGTTTGATAGAAAACACAATGATTCGTGGGGAGGACGAAAATTCTTTAATGAACAAATTGGACGATACCCATAATACCACTGATATTAGTAGGCGCATGTTAAAAGTATACTACAAAAAGCTAATATGTTCATAAACCTAACAATTCATTATACTACCTTCCTAACAACTGTGTGCTAATACTTCAGGATTGGGTATTCATAAAAGCTGGTGTGCAATGCTCATCGATATGACCATCTCCAATCTTCACCATCATGACCATCCTCATTATCCTCATTATCATCATCATTGCCATCACATTCAACATCATCGCATTCCAAATCATCGCGATCGTAAATCTCCTTGTCGTATAATAGTTCTACATCATCTGATATGCCACGGTGGTCTAATTCATCAGACTCCAAAGAAGTAGTACTTCCACTCTCACTTCCACATTCTTCTGACTCATTCTCGGAGGCTTCACTCTCCGCTTCTACTTCCTCCTCCTCTTCAGATATCTCATCCGGATAATCATTTAAAGGATTATCTTCAGCTGTGAATAACCAATAAGAACAACGGAAGAGTAAATTAAAGCATTTTGAATTCTAGGAGAAAGATAAGGAAGGAAGAAAATTTTGACTTACCATTTGAATCGTCTGTCTCGTAATCTGATTCGTCGGGCCCATCGTAAAAATCCTCTTCATCAACTTGCACACTGGAACAAAGATATATATCAACCTTGGAAGAAGGAAAATAAGTGCAACTAACAAATCAAGAATATTTGATACTTACAGAGGAAATGGGTTTGAAGCATCTTCCTTAATTATGTCCATGTCATCCCTTACTGTGTAAAAGTCATATTCGTAATCATCTGTAGATTATGTGTAACACAGAGTAAGGATTCATTAAAGTGCAATAACCAAATAATAACAATTACAAATTTACAAGTGGCACAAGGATTAAGAAAAAGGAAATAATAATCATTCTTTCAGAAGGTAGAGAGGCATGTATGGTGAAATGATAACAACTCATTTTATTTTTTTCATCAACTTGAAAATCAGATTAAAACCAAAGTCTGAAATTAATGCTGAAGGTAGAGAATAGAGAGGCATCTATAAAGTGCATGATATTGTTGATGAAACGACCTTGTTTTGACATGCAAGCATGCAAGTCAGATTCAATCTGTGAAGCGGCAGATGGAATGAACTCCCTTAGGAGGGGCAGATAACTAGACAAAAGCTTACGATCCTCCAAAGACATATCCCTGAAAGAAGATTAAAGGATAATCATATCATGAACTGCAAAGATTTTGCAAATGTGACGTGAAAAAGGAATTTTGTGATCATGAAACTTACTCCTCCAGTTCCACCTTATTGGATCTTTCCTCACCATCAACACGGACAACATCATAAAACTGACACATTCCATCTAATGCTTTATCATGCATTGCCTCTTTGTTTCCTCTTCTGCTTCTCCATACTTGTTCAAAGCGAGCATTTTTTGCCAAGACCTAAAAGAAGAAATAGTTTAAAAGACAGTTGTGCTAGAAAAGGAATTGAACAAGAGTAAGTTCACAGAACACACATAAGATTACAATTTTTTACCAAATTGAGCCATATAAAAAAATCTTTTTTTATAAGTAAATAAAATTTTATAGAATCAAGTAAATAGGCGTAGCCCAAGTACACAGGAAGAATACGAAAGAGAACACCTAGTTACAAGTCAGGAGCTAGAAATGGACACAAGAAAAACATTATGATGAAGGACACAAGTACAAATTAACGTAGCAGCTGCTTGTGGTTATTCACTAGAAAATTTTACGAAGCGGTGGAAGATTTGGTCTCCAGCAAGGCACCAGCGAAACTATCTCCCTCATTGCTACTCTTCCATTATTAGCACCATTTTGATTGCTGAATTATAGGGACAGCAGACCATTTCATTTATTTCCTGTTTTGCAAACCATTTGATTTATTTCCTGTTTTGCCGATATCTTTCCTTTCTATGATCAATAATTTTCCTGCTATATATTGATCATCATTGTAATAGAAGGATTATCTTTGTTTTTCTAATAAGAGAAAAGATGTGATAATTTACATTTGGTATTAGTTGTGAAGGACACAGCTCTTTCCTGTGCAACACTCTGTTTCCGCTATGCCAATTTGGCATCAAAGCAAGATTCTGCCTGGCTCAATGGCAAGGGACGACGGCAACCACTCCCAAGGTGAAGATCGTGGAGTACAGGCCATATGGGCAGCCGTCCATTCACAAAATCATCAAAACCAGCCCCAATTTGAAGGGATTGAACGCATGCTGCAGGAAATCCAAAGAGCCATCACTGATGTCCATGTTGGTGGTAACAGGAATCGAGATAATGGAGGAGATTGAGACCGCCCAGGTGGAGGTCGTGGTTTCATACCATGGCAAAGAAACCAAACACATGATGGTTCATCCAGTGATGAAGAACTTGAAGGCTACATTGGAGAAGACCAAGGTAACAAGAGGGCCCCAGACAACAATAACAACTTTAGAAATAAAATTGATCTACCGTGTTTTAACGGCCACCTCCATGTCGAGAGTTTTCTCGATTGGCTACTAGAAGTGGAAAATCTCTTCGATTATATGCAAATCCCAGAGGAGAGCAACAAGTGAAACTAGTGGCTTATAAATTACGTGGGGGCGCATCAGCTTGGTGGGAGCAGATGCAGAACAATAGAAGGAGACAAGGCAAAAACCAGTACGTGCATGGCCGAAAATGAAACAATTGATGAGGGCTAGATTTCTCCCTTCAGATTACGAACAAATCATGTACCAGCAATATCAGAATTGTAGACAGGGGACGAGGACTGTCAATGAGTACACAGAATAATTCTATTGATTGAATTCTCGATATAACCTCTCCGAGACCGAGAGTTAGAAAATTGTAAGCTACATGGGAGGCTTATGCCTTGCCATCTAGGACAAGGTCCCGTTGCATACCGTTTGGACTCTGTCTGAGGTTATCAACTTAGCCATGAAAATTGAGGTGTAACTGGCTCAACCACCACCAAGAACATCAACTTTTACCCAACAAACCAAGGTGGTCAGCACTCACAGCCCAATAATTCGCAACCACCCTCATCTAACGCTATAAAATGGAAGTACAAGTAATCAAAACCTGAAGGCACCAACTATTTCAACGTCGCAATCGGGGGAGTGGTAGCAATAACCCATACACTAGATCCATGTCAAGGAAGTGTTTTTTCAGTGCAATCAACCGGGGCATCGCTCCAATGAGTGTCTCACTCATCGGTCAGTCCATGTAATTGAAGGAGAAGAAGAGGGCCCGAAAGAGGAGGAAGACAGTGAGGATGAAGAGGCTGAGGAACTTGTAGAGGGTGATGAAGGGGAACTAGTAAACTATGTCATCCAACGAGTGCTGCTTGCACCAAAGCTCGAGGACAAGACCCAAAGGCACTCTATGTTCAAGACCCGCTACACTATCAGCAATAAGAATAATTCTACTTGTAGTGTTTGAATGATGAGTAGAACAACTCAATTAGTTCAGTAAGAATAAAATAAAATAATTTTTTTTTTTAATATGTAAGGTGTGTGGTATGAGATAATAAGTAACATCCCTCCAACAATAAAGTGTGTAATCTAATAATAGATAGCGGCAGTTGCGAGAATATTGTATCAAGAGCCCTTGTGGCTGCATTAGAGATAAAGACAAAGAGACACCCACGTCCCTACAAGATCAGTTGGATTCGAAAGGGGGTTGAGACACAGATAACTAGCCTATGTTGTGTTCCTTTCTCTATTGGGAAGTTCTACAGAAATGAAGCAACATGCCATGTCGTCGAGATGGATGCTTGCCATATACCGCTCATGCGATCGTGGCAGTTCAATGTAGATGCCACTTACAAGGGACGTGACAATGTTTATTCATTTTGGTGGCATGGACGAAAAAGAGTGCTGGTACCATAAGGGACAAGACCCCCAAACCTATGTATGCAGAAGAGAACACCTTTCTAACCGTAAACGAGGATCAATTCATGGAGGATGCAAAAGAAGCTGGGAAAGTATGGAAACTAGCGGTGAAAGAGGACGAAATTGCTGAAGTACCCGACATACCTCCACAAGTGCAGTACCTCATAACTGAATTTGAGGAACTCATCCCACAAGAATTACCAAATGGGCTACCGCCCATGCAAGATGTCTAGCACCACATAGACTTGATCCCAGGAGCGAGCCTACTGAACCTTCCACATTATCGCACGAGTCCCAATGAGCACCAGATTCTACAAAACCAAGCGGGAGAACTCATACGTAAGGGTTTAATCAGGGAAAGCATGAGCCCATGTGTTGTGCCATCATTACTCACCAAAGAAGATGGTAGTTGGAGGATGTGCGTGGACAGCCACGCCATCAACAAATCACAGTAAAATACTGATTTCCCATTCCTCAACTGACTGATAAGTTGGATATGATTATAGGGTCCAACATCTTTTCAAAAATTGATTTGTGAAGTGAATATCACCAAATTAGAATTCGACCTGGAGACGAGTGGAAAACGACATTCAAAACTAAGGAAGGCTTATACTAGTGGTTACTGATGTTGTTTGGCCTCTCAAACACACCAAACACTTTCATGTGCGTCATGCACCAGATTCTTAAGCCTTTCATTGGAAAATTTGTTGTGGTCTATTTCGACAATATTCTTCTTTAGAGCCAAAATGAGATTGATGACTTGGGTCACACCTAGGGGAGGTTCTACCGGTTTTGCTTGCTAACAAATTGTATGTTAACTTAAAGAATTGCACCTTTCTAAGCAGCAAGTTGTTATTTCTCGGTTTGGGGTGAGTGCTGAAGGTATATATGTAGACGAGGAGAAGGTTCGTGCCATTCAAGAGTGGCTGAGACCCACCACCGTTAGTCAAGCCCGTAGCTTTCATGGTTTGGCCACTTTCTATCGTAGGTTCATCAGAAACTTCAATTCCATTGCAACGCCAATTACAAAGTGTATGAAGAAGGGAAAGTTTAGTTGGGGAGAGGAGCAAGAGATTAGTTTTACTATCACTTAAGAAAAGTTGTCCATAGCGCCAGTCCTTGCTCTACCCAGTTTCAAGAAATTTTTTGAGGTCGAGTGCGATGCTTCCATAATCAACATTGGTGCTGTCCTTTCTCAGGAGGGGTCGGCCTATCAAGTTTTTCAGTGAAAAATTTAATGACTCCTGACAAAAATGGACTACATATGAACTGGAGTTTTATGCGGTCATCAGATCTCTAAAACATTGGGAAAAGTACTTGATCCAAAGTGAGTTTGCCCTCTATAGTGACCACCATGCCTTGAAGTTCATAAACACACAGAGCAATTTAAGTCGGATGCATGCAAGCTAGGTCGGATTTATGCAAAAATTCACCATGATACTCAAGCATAAATCGGGACAGGAGAACAAGGGGGTCGACGCCCTTAGCTGGCATACATCATTGCTCATGGCATTGTGAGCAAAAAACATTGGGTTTGAACAGCTTAAGGACTTATACACTGACCACTTGGACTTTCCTGAAAGTTGGAACAAGTGTTCGACAGGGCAACCAGTTTCCGACTTCCATATCCAAGAGGGCTGGATACCTTTTTCGTGGGAACCAACTTTGCATTCCCGAAACATCCTTACAAGAACAAATCCTACGTGAGCTACATGAGGGAGGGTTAGGAGGTCGTGTGAGACAAGATAAAACCATATCATTGGCTACTGAACGTTACTTTTGGCCCCAACTAAAGCTTAATGTGGGTAAGTTTGTGCAAAGGTGCCCTGTGTGTCAGGTAGGGAGGGTCAATTGCAGAACACCAGGTTGTATACCCCATTACCAGAACCTAAGAACATCTGGGAAGATTTGAGTATGGATTTTGTGCTTGGACTACCACAAACTCAACGAGGTGCGGATTCTATCTTCATAGTTGTTGATCGATTTTCTAAAATGACCTATTTCATTCCATGTCAGAAGGCGTCAGATGCCTCAAATGTGGCTAATCTTTTTTTTAAAGTGGTTGTTCGTTTACATAGTGTTCCCATGTCCATTACCTATGTGGAAAAAGTTTGGGACCTTTCTCAAGTACAGTAGCACTTGCCACCCACAAACCGATGGTCAAACCGAGGTGACCAACCGAACATTAGGCAATATGCTTCGGTGTGTTTCAGGTGATAAACCGAAGCAGTGGGATTTAGCCCTTGTTTGGGAACACAAACCATCTCATCTCAAAATTTCTCATCATTTCTTTCCCAAACATCACTCAAATACAGTGACTTTTCAATTTCAAATTTTTAACTTTTTCATCTTACAACTTTCTCAAACTTCCAAACAAAACACAAAAAACAATACAAGTTTTTCAAATTCCAAAACAAAAATAATATTCTAACAACATTTTAACTTTATAATATTTTTTTCAACTTTTTCTCTCTCATTTTCCAAAACCCGATAAAGCATCTTAACTCAAAGCATTTCACTACTATTCACAAATCATTTCACTATTATTCACAGAATTCTCATCTCATTCCCAAGACATCCCTTAAACCTTCCACATGTGGAGTTTGCCTTCAACAACATGTGTAACCGTTCAACAGGAAAGGCACCTTTTGAAATTGTCAACACCCAACCTCTCAGGCATGCCCTTGACTTGGTTCCCCTCCCAAAACTTCCTGGACTAAGCACAACAACTAAAAACATGGCCGAAAGGATCCAGAAGGTACAATCAAAAGTACGCAACAACCTAGAGCAAGCTAATGAAAAATACAAGATCACCACAGACAAACACAAGCGAGTCAAAATATTTCAAAAGGGCGACTTGGTGATGGTCTATCTATGCAAGGGTAGTTTTCCAACTGGCACTTACAGAAAATTGCAGAACAAGAAATATGGCCCTTTCCAGATCCTGAAAAAAATTAATGATATTAATGATAATGCCTATGTAGTTGGCTCCCTAAAACATGTCCATCCACTTTTAACGTTGCAAACATGTTCGAATATCGTCCCTCGAATGAACCTATGTACGCCAACAATAACTCGAAGACGAGTTCCCTTTTAAGTGGGGGAGAATTGATGAAGGACACGAGTACAAATTAACGTAGCAACTGCAAAGGCTTAACGAAGCGGTGGAAGATTTGGTCTCCAGCAAGGCACCAGCAAAACTATCTCCCTCATTGCTACTCTTCCTCATTAGCACCATTTTGATTGCTGAATTATAGGGACAGCAGACCATTTCATTTATTTCCTGTTTTGCAAACCATTTGATTTATGTCCTGCTTTGCCGATATCTTTCCTTTCCATGATCAATAGTTTTCCTGCTATATATTGAGCATCATTGTAATAGAAGGATTATCTTTGTTTTTCTAATGAGAGAAAAGGTGTGATAATTTACATTTGGTATTAGTTGTGGAAGGACACAGCTCTTTCCTGTGCAACACTCTGTTTCTGCTACACCACATTAAAACTAGCCAAATTGAAGACGGTAGCAGAAGCCCATATGAGAAAAATTCAAAAAGCTGATCTCTATACATTCAGAGCCAACTTGTTTTGTATTATTTGAATTATATTTTTACTTAAAAAAAACTTGTTTTGTATTAAAACTAAAACCAAAAAGGCTAGTGAGATGCTGAGAGTTGACTTTAGAAAACAATACGACTCAAAACCGAATAGAACTTGTCTTATTTCTCACAAAATCAATTTCCAAAAAGACCTCATTTACAATGAGCACAATCTGACCATTTAGCTTGGTAATTTTTATGCACTGAGGAGCCAAACAGGTCAACAAATTATCCGCCAGTGCTTGGCTTGAGAAATTAACAAGATCTAAACAGAATTCAGTTTATGACATGATTTTGTAAATAATCTGAACAAGCCTCCACCGAGTGAATCTCAAGCCAAGCCAAAAACATTGAGAATTTTATATTCTATCTAATGAAAATTATATGGTTCAAGAAGGCTGCATATGCATCATCTTTTCTGACTTTCAATGAGGAAAACTGGATGCTCTACAGTTTCAAATGGAACTCAACATAGTTCTAGTCTCATCAGCTTATGTTCAGCACAACAATCTATTTTTAGCATTAAGAAAATAATAACACGAACTTTGCAAGAGGAAAGAATGTAGCATCAGAACAAAAAGCCACTAGAAATTCTTGTCAAAATAGGTCTTATCACTATTTTGTGTCCTAGGCATCTCTGACTCTAAGCAAGTTGTGATAAGAATCAAATTGATAAAGATCCACAAATAAAATATCAAAGCAGTTAAAATGCACGGTTTTGACATGAAAGAGCAACAAGATTCATAGTAAAATTTAACATGAAGAGAAATAAAAAGAAAGATATCATTTATAGTACTCAGAGATGTGATACAGAAAATAAAAACTTAAAAAACAAAAAGACATGTGATACATAGTTCTAGAATCAAGTGTCGTTCAGATTTTATTTGACAAACATGAAGGGACTTTATGCAAGTAAATCGTGAAAAATTATATTTTTCTAATGAAAAAAATACCTCCTGTTCATGTCTGGCTTTAGACAACAGCCGGTCTTGTCTTTCCTGACCAATAGATTGGAAGTAAAATGCGTTACAATATAATGAGAAAAAAAAAAAAAAAACAAGCAACTTCTATCTTCAATCATATTTGAGTGAGCTAAAAGTGTGGTTCAGAACAGCCATGCAAAATGTGTTGTGTCCGAGGGAGAGAGAGCATACATGTTCCTTCTTAAAAGTGTGCCGTCGTTGCTCACCCTTTGTGTTACCTACAGATGCATCAGCAGAACTAGGCTCCTAAAGAAACAGTCGATTATCAGGACACCCATTATCATTTTCAAAAGTTAATGAAACAATGAGAATTACACGACCTATTGCACTGCCAAATGCATAAATGAACAGAATAGCAGAAGAAGAGAACTAGAAACCAACACAGGAATTGCCAGACTGACCACAAATGACTGGACAACATCAATGATCGCCTCAGAGCTGCTTATTGTCTCCACATGCTGTAGCAGAACCTTCCGAGTCTTTAATTCCTCTGACACAAAATAAAATAAAATTCTCAGACTTGCGGCATATATGCGCGCGCGCGGGGGTACGAACATATAAGATCAAGAAAAATTATGTCTTATTGTAAAGTTTGATTTGATCGAATTAGAAAATTCTCCTCACTAGTGTCCAAATATTTGCAGTTTCCACACTCCGTTTGGAACCATTGCTTCAAAAAGAAAAATACTGAATTCGAAAATAAATATGCATCGGGAAATACATAGTTTTCTTTATCCCGAACAAAAACAAGTTGAAGGGAAACGGAATGCAAGCGGTAAATGAGTTTAGGAAGCACCTTTCCCAGATGAATCGGAGATTGATAGATTCTCAAAATCCAATAGTGGACGCTTCAGCGGCCTCTCATTGATTTCTAGCCCTATATTACACAAGCATCCACATTATACATAAACCCTAGTTTCAATTGTTATCGGCAAGTTTATAAAGAGATGAACCAAATTTCAGGGCCACAGAGATTGAAATTGAGAATTCGAAGGGAAACCCTAACTCACAGAAAGCGTCGAGGGGAGACTGAGAAGCTTTGCGCTTAACCCTAACGATGACCGGCTTGTCGTCCGTGGAGTTTGGCGGAGCACAGGAGCTTTCTCCGATGCTCGCCATGTTCAGACTTCAGAGACCTACTTCCGACTCTCCGAACATTTGAATGGGCTTTTGTGCAACGAGCTAAATGAAACAAACGGTTGTCGCTCTTCCCATACAAAACGGCATCGTTTGTCTGACGGGACGTCGCTTTTAAATTATTACACGACTCGCACTGATTCACGACGATTGAGGTCGATAGTGATTTGATGGGATGATTTGGTAAAATTAGTGAATAGTAATCAAATTAAAAATATTTGAGTTAAGATTAGATAAATTATAAATAATTTAATTTAAAATATTTTATGAGATTTAGAGAAAAAAGTAAATAAAATTATTATAAAATTAAAATATTGTTTGAATATAATTTTTTTAATATAATTTTTATTTAGTTAAATTATTTTTTGTGTTTTGTTTGAAAGTTTGTACAAGTTGTAATAATTAGATAATGATTAAATGAAAAAATTTAAAATTTAAAAATATTTATGTTTGTGATGTTTGCATATTGAAATGAGATAAAATTAGATATGATGAGATGAAAGCATCTCTCTATCAAAATCAGTCCTTAATGCGACCCGAATTGACTCATCAGGAACCACGATAGGGGTGATACCCGATCCCTACGGGGCGGGGCCACCCCTCCCCCACCCCCCGCCCCCGCATATGTGGGGATGGGAGATTTTTTCCGGGACCGAGTCCCCCGTCCGCTGCCCAGGGGAAAATATACTTGGTTCAAGTCTTTGCGTAATTAACTCGATTAGATGGATTGAGTATAGTGAGGTTTGGATAATGAGATGAGATTATTTTAAATTAAAATTGAAAGTTGAATAAAATATTATTATTATTTTAAGATTTTTAAAAGTTGAATTGTTTATTATATTTTTATATAAAAATTTGAAAAAACTATAATGACGAAATAAAATGAGATGAGATGAGTTGGAGTAATAATTGAATCCAAACCGAGCCGAGCATCCACGTTCGATGAAAGCTTCCAATTCTAAGTTTTAGTAAAAAAAAAAAAAACTACTTTTTGACAAAAAATTCTCTCAATCCAGCTGCCTATTTTAGGGAAAGGTTTTGCGATTTGCTCTCTAAATATGGAGAGCTACTCTTCATCCTAAATTATTTTTTACAAATATTTTATTCAAACTAATAAAATAAATTATTATTCCAATCATCTGCATTTTCTCTCCTGCCCTATATTTGTTTTAGTTGAAATTTGAAAAAAATGTCATCATTGAGATGATCCAATCTTTTTTTTTTTTAAACAAATTGACCATATATGAAAATATGATTGTTTTAAAACATTATTGCTATGAAAACACTGATTTTAAAAATATTATTGTTTAGGAGAGATAAGTAGTTTTAAAAAAAAATCGTTAAAGATGAAAAATTGAAAACATGGGTACAAAAAATAATTAAATAATTATGAAAATGTGAAAAATAAATAAGTTAAAAAAATTTCTTCCACTCTTTCTACAAAAGATAAAAAATAAAAAAAAAATAAAAAAAAGTAGTTAAAGATGTACAAATAAATGATTAGAAAAATCAATAAAGAGATAATAGATAAAGATTATTTTAACATAATAGAGAAATGATAGGGAGTGAGATGTAAAAAGTTTTGAAAAGATTAGTAAAATTTTAAAAAATAAAATTAGAAAAAAATGAGTTGTTAAACTCTAAAGAAAATTTTGTTCATCCGAATGTGAACGCTCTTAACTCATGTAACCAAGAAAATCCAAGAGAGAATTTCTTGAAGGACAGTTTTGGGTTTGTCTTCTTTATTTCCTTGTCATTATTAAGAGAGGAGATATGTGAGAGAATTTAGATCATAATCGGAACACTGCCCGGTTTTTGGGCATGTTTGAGTTGCGCTAAAGTCTTAAAAAAATATTTAAATAATTTTAAAAGTATTTTAACATAAAAAAAAAAAGTTAAAAAGTACGTTTTAAAAATATCAAATTAAAATTAAAAATGATATTTTTTTCTCGACTGTACTTTTTAAATTTTGCATAACGTAATTACATTTAAAAAAAAATTGTTAATAGATAAAAATATTCATATTGATATAACTTTAAAATAATTACACACTACAAAATAATATAGAATTTGCTGTTATTTTTATTTCCGGCAACGTATATATCGCCGCTTATGTCCCGTTTTACTGTTATGGTAAATTCTTTGTGTCGATCAGAAGAATCGTCAGTATTATCTTATTCAGTGACAGTCCCATTTTATCAGTATTTCATATTTCGAATTTTAAAATTTTATCACTTTCAATAGTTGACAGATCAACATGCATGATTATGTAAATAAAATTATAAGTATAGATATTATATTACCTCTATAAATAGTTAAATGGCCTTTTTATTTCTACTTCAAAAATATTGTTTTTAAAATTTATTTCAAAACAAATATAACATATATTGTTGGTTGCGTTTGTACAGGTTCTAAGTGTCTGTTTAGTATTTTGGTGGAAAATATAGTGGCTTATAGTTTAAATAATAACTTATACTATTAAAAAATTATTTAGGCTGTGTTTAGATGTTGAACTGAATTGAGTTGAGATGATAAAATATTATTATTATTTTGTGATTTGAAAAAGTTGAATTATTTATTATATTTTGTGATGGAATTTAAAAAAATTGTAATAATGAGTTGAGATGAGTTTAAGAACCAAACGAAGCCTTGTTTGGTAACCATATGTCTAAAACACTTTCACAAACATATTACATTTATTTGGAAACAAACTAAAAAAGTACTTTCTGAAATAGAAATGATGATTATTTGATTTTTTTTAAATTAAGAACATATCCTTAAAAGTTTAAAAATTGTAATTATTTAAAAGTTGTATGGATATTTTCGCTCATTGATAATCTTTTTAAAATTTAAATTATTTTTCGCATTATTCAGAAAAATACGTTTAAGGACAAATATCAAAATGATGATTTTATTTAAATGTACTTTTTAATTAATTTGATATTAAAAAATATTTTAATATATAATATTTAAACGACCTAATTTTTTTCATTAAAAAACTTTTAAATCTTTTTAAATATTTTTTAAGACTTCTAGCACATCCCCAAACAAGCCCTAACCCATGCAGCTCTAGCAACTTCATCACGATTTCTTAGAGATGAAAATGCTATATGTTCGTGAGCCCCAGAAGAGAGCACCTTCTCCACTATCTGCTAACTGTTGACAAAAGGCATGCACGTGATTGAGGGGGCGTGACGCCTTCTGCATTATATTTTAAAAAAATTATACTTATCATTCCACATCATACATTATATTTATTTTTATTATTTTTTCTTATTAAATATATAGTATATAGATGATGAATAAAATAATTAAATTAGTTTAAAAAAAATAAAATAAAATATATATATATATATATATATATATATGATATGTGGAAATCACGAGTAACAAAACTCTTTATTTTTTCTTTCAAAGTCGACGCAAGGGAAAACGTTTCCAATACTTCTTCTCGAGAGCGATAAAATTTATGTCGAAACTCACATTTTTAAGGCTACAAGATCGCCTTTAGAACCTCCAAAGTTGGCCAAGAGTGACAGAAACACTACGGACTGATGTCTCTCTTCAACAAAATAAAAAAATATCAAATGTAATTATTACCAATATCAGTTTTCTTGCAACAGTTATGTATCCACCATCTGAAATACAGAAATAGTTGATCCGTGTTTTCTTTGCAAATCCTAGAATTCACACTAATGCGGGTGACTTCCACATGGCCATCATTTGAGAACCAACAATTGTTTTATTAAGAGAAACAATTCTACTCATCATTCTCATTCTTGTATTATATACCACACAAGATTTTATTATTATTTTTATTTTCTCTTATCAAATATATAGTATATAGACGATGAGTAGATTAAGAATTCATTTTATTTAGTAAGAATAAAGTAAAAATAAAAAAATAAAATTTAATGTATAGTGTAGGATGATAAGTAAAAGAGCTATATTATAAAGGATAGCTGTTAAATCTATAAGTATTTATTGGGACCAGGTAAATACAAAAGTACGTAAATTCACGCGATCTTCCTTTATACGGATATATGCGCAATATTAAATATATATTAAAAAACATTTGAGTCAAAAAGTATTACTAAAGATATATTCAAGAATTTTAATAACAAATCAAACAATATTATACAAATCCATCACATTAATCATGCACAAACGAAGATAAAAATTAAGAGAACAAAAAATAAGTTTTTTGGTTGAATGTTGAGATTGAATGTTATAAGCCTATATAATTTATAGGAAATAGTCATATTAGCTTCTAGAGATTATGATACTTGGAGAATGAGATGAGATGAAAATTTTGTAAAAATTAGTAAGATGGTTTGGAAATAGTAGTGAGATAGTTTGAGTTAAGTATTTTTTGAATTTTAGAAAATGAGAGAGAAAAAGTTGAATAAAAAATATTATAAAATTAAAATATTGTTAGAATATAAATTCTTAATATTATTTTTGTTTTTAGATTTAAAAAGTTGAATTATTTTTTGCTTGAAAGTTTAGGAAAGTTGTAATAATTAATTTGAATTTATTTGTGTTTGAGTGATATTTGAAAAGGAAATGAGATAAGATGAGATGAGAATTGTTACAAAACATTCATTGTTAACTTAATGGTGATCTAGATGTAATTAACAAGAAGATTTGAAAGGGAAAGTGTAATCAAATTTGGTAAAATTAGACCTGGGCAACGGGGGCCAGTATCCCAACCCATCGATGTGTCTCGCCCGACCCGCATGGTACGTATTGGGTGGGTAGAAATATTTAAAAAAAATGGACGGGATGCGAGTGGATATCCTACCCATATGAATATCCACCTGCTCGCTTGTCCACCTATAAAACAAGAAAATACCTTAAAATTCGATCAATTCATTTTGAATCTCTTCTTCAGCTACCTCTCCTCTACTTTCACTTTTTCTTATTATTCTCCTCCTCCCCCCACTGCTAACCACTTTCTCCATATGTGAATCTAGATTAACGGTAGTGCTTAAGGATAGAGTTATAGATGGTGGGCTGAGCAACCCGTTTGCCTGTCTAATGGACGAGGCTAAAGATTACTATATTGTGGAGGGGACGGAGTGTGTGTGTGTGAGACTGACTCTAAGCCAAGCGGGGGTAGGGTGTGGGAGGGGTAGCTGTCCCCATATAGGACGGGTAGCACCCCTAGGAGAAATGATATTGTCAATTTACTAGGTAGATAGTTTTTTTTTCTTGAGAATGTATCTTATTGCATGGGTACCAAAGAAAAAGACTAAAAAAAAGTCGTAAAAAGAGACCATGAAATCTTCTTGTATATTGAGATGTGAAAAAAAATTTAATCAGAACTTGAAACTTTATTAATAACGAAAAAAAAAGTGCAAGTATGAAAAAATAATTGAAAAAACAAAAGAAACTTTAGAAATATGAAAAATAAATGATACTAAAAACAAAAGAAAAGGACATTAAAAAAAAAAAAACTTCTTAACAAACAAAAAGTAATTCAAAATGAGATTACTGCTAGCTGCTCTTCCATGCATGAACTAGTGCACTGTTTATAGTTAATTCCTGCAACTACGTACCAGTACAAGTGGTCCCTTTAATTTGATAGCTGTCCCAACCCAAACAATACGGAGAATTAATTAATGAGATCAGCAGTGATCTGCATGTGCTCATGTCTATAAATAAATAAACTAGGAGAAAAGACGACGGGTTGTATTATATATATCACGGTCATTAATCATGATGTAGAGTAATATAATGGACCTACATGTGTGGTTAATTTAATATGTACTGTCATTATATATTTACTAAGCTAGTACGATAATCTCAGTAAGCGCCACCGATGATCTGCATTTGTTGCAGTTAGCAAGCCTGCCTGCAAGATCATTAATAAATAACCGATTGAGATATTACAAGCGAGAAAAATAAACACATAAACTGAATATTATAACATATCATTGTGTCGGTTTTTCAAGACAACGTTAGATGTTTAATGAATGTAAAACTAATTTCACGTATCTAATTACTTCTCTGTTATTTGAGGTCGTTAAATTTAGATAAAAACTTCGAGAAAATCTTATGTTTTTTTTTTTTTTTTTTTTTTTTTTTAGGAGAAAAAATCTTATGTTTAAGATGGATATTATATATTGAGTAATGCTAGAGTTACCGCTTGTGGTTCCCGCTGGAAGCCACCGTTGACTCTAGCCTGTGTATTTTAATGTGTTTTTTTTATAATTATTTTTTATAGAAATTTTTTTAATACTTTTTAATATTTTAAAAAATAAAATAAATTTATAATATTATTAAAAAATACTTCTTTAATCATGAAGTAAAAAAAATTATTAAAAAATACTTCCTTAATCACGAAGTAAAATAATTTTTTTTACTTCATGATTAAGAAATTATTTTTTAATAATATTATAATTTTTTTTATTTTTTTTAAATATTTAAAATTGTTAAAAAATATATATATAAAAATAATTGTAAAAAAAAACACATTAAAAAACATATGATAGAGACAGCGATGATTCCAACAGTAGCCGCAAGCAGTTGCTCTATCATTTTCTTGTATATTATATGTTGAAATGAGGAACAGCTAGCTAGCTAGCTACTTGCTACATTAATGAAGATCAATGGCACCGATTTTAATTAGGACAAGCTATTGCCTTTAATTAATTGGGTAGGGTGGCCGGGAAGTGTCAATTAATTGACAATAATTAGCTGCATTTCGTGTGGAAAGATCTGCATCGTTAATTTGCTTTCCACATTATCTGTTTGATGGTTGGTTAGAGTGATAGAGTCACTGCGTACGTATGTACAAGGTTAGTTTATGTCATTAAGCCTAGTTTATTTCTACAAAATTTTCAATTCATTTCATTTAATCATTATAAATTTTTAAAATTTTTATATAAAATAAAATAAATAATTTAATTTTTTTAAATCTTAAAATAAAAATAATATTCAAAAATAATATTTTAATAATATTTTATTTTATTTTTAATTTTTAATTTTTATTTCAATTCATCTTATCTTACCCGTAAAAATAAACTAAACCTTATTGGATGGAAGTAATTCGTACTAACGTTCACATGATATGGTACGTTAATGATCAGTGACTCTTAAGAAAAATAGGTATATTCAATATTGAAATACTAATTAATGCAGGAACAGCTTCCATGGACGAGCTGTATGCTGTTACAAACTTTATTATACAATAATTATTTTGATAAAGAAAAATGTTATTAGCTATTTTATATTTTATTATCTTCAATTATATATATTGACTGATGTTCAATATAAAGATCTGAGTAGAAAAGTCCGGATGAATATTGTTTAATATTGTTTTTACTTAAGAATTAATTATTAGTATATTAATATTTTTTTATATCTTTTAAAAATATTTAAATATGATAAAAAATTTAAATAAAAATTTTTAAAAAAATAATAAAATAAATTTATATTAGGCGCGGCAGAAACCTAACAGTATTACTCAAAAAAGAATAAATATAGATAGAAGTCACTGTTAGGAGTAACCATTTTGTAGATGTGGCATCATATAGACTACACATCTTCTAAATTAAAAAAAAAAAAAAGTAGAGAATTAGAAGTAGCCATGTAGTAAGTATAAAGTATGTACTGCTACAGTGACTTCTCTCATTATTCTAGTTAATGAAATAATTATAAATGTTTATATTTTTTTATATTCTTTAAAAATGTTTAGATATGATAAAAAAATATATGAATAAAAAAAATAAAATTGTGTTAACTAGCGGCAGCCTAGCTAGCACTACTAATAAAGATCTGAGTAGAAAAGTCTGGATGAATGACTGCAGGCACGTGATCCATCCTTATCCGATGAGATGCTTTCTGGTAAGTTTGGGGCATGCGCATCCATGCCTGTCTTAGCTATGTATTCTTATTTTGGCCTACTTTTCTTTTCAAAACATTATTAATTCTGATGATTTCACGCCATCGTAACCGTGTGGTGTAAAACGTTCAATTACCACAATAACAGGTGAATGGACCGGATAATCATGTCATGCTCCTCGTAATTTTTGTATTTTCTGATTCAAATTCTAGTAAAAGAAAATAAAAAGTGTATACAGGCCAGATAATTCTATATATACACACAAATGGGTCACTTTGAAAAGACGTCTATATTTATTGAAAAATGTTAGATGTAATTTATGCAAGTGTTATGTATTTTTTTTAAAAAAAAATAGTAGAATTTATTATTAAAAAATTAATTTTTTTGATATGAATTTTAAATTTATTTTTTATTTTTCAAAAAGAAAAAGCTCGAAAAATATCATTTCATCCCATTTCTTAATTTTTATTTATTTTTATATCAAAATTCATTGGTCAGGGCATTCACGTAAAATATATTAGATCCTTACTGACCAAATAGTACTCGAGGATCAATTTTGGCCTTGCGAGGAAGGCTAGCTACGTAAATCCACACATTCTCGCGAAAGACCAGAGGCATCAACTTTAGCCAAACATGAACCAGCAACCTGATTTATAATTCCCTGAAAATATGCCCAACCTTCACCTGTAAACAACATCTCACAACTAGTAAAAACTCTTACCAAATCTCAAACGCTTTTCAAACATGAACAACCAATGATCCAACAACCAATTAACTACATCAGACTCATGATGATCTCCTCTTGATCTCGTACGTACGGATTGTGTAATTATTTTGTTCAGTTAAACGATATGGAAATATTGAGTGCTATATAAGTTCAAAGGTAATATTGTTCGATCGATCTCTCACACAAGATCACTTTTCTTTTCTCTTTGTTCATAAGAATCGTAGGCAATAAATCATCCGAGACAATGACATATCGAAGGAATTGCAGAGCAGTATTCTGCATATGTATAGAAATGAAGCAAAAGTCAAAGGAATTTGATTCCGTAAGTCATCATTCATGATGTATTTCTCTTCATACGTACTCGTAATTGCTTTCTGTTCCGGTATTTACAGACTGTATATAGATTATATACTGGTAAATCTTTCGTAACACACAGTGCACACGTACGGCAAGGTTTTGAGGGAAACACATACATTTTGTTTCAGAGTACGGCCACCGCCTAAACCCCCACTAGCTACTCTCTTGTCTCTCGCTTAATTCCAAGCCATCCCATTAATGGTTTAGGTGGTGGTCGATAGAAGACCACGTACATTTTACGTGCACAGCCACATTGTGTCGTGTTCAGCTTTCCCCCCTTTCACACAACACATGTCCCTTTCACAATTCCTAACAATCAGGCGAGTTCAAATCTTATAAATTATAGCGGTGCGGCTCAAACGATCCCGGCAAGTAGTAGTTCAAAGTCCCCTCGATCGATATTCCTTGCCATGTCTTTGAAAACTCTTCAATGGCTGAGCCTTGTTGGCATCATATGGCTTCAGTCCATCAATGGAACAAACTCCAACTTCCCTGCTTATTCATCCCAGCTCAAGCATCTCCTTTCCATGTCACAGCTGCAACTTAACAACCTTGCCTTCGCCTCAGATGCAGGAAAACTCCTGGGTTGGTTTTCTGGCGTTGCAACTATTTATCTCCCCCTTTGGCTTGTTCTCATTATTGGATCTTCTCTCGGGTTGCTTGGTTATGGGTTGCAGTATCTTTTCTTGACGGATCGAATTTCTTCTCTGTCATATGGGCATATTTTTGTGCTGACTGTTGTGGCAGGAAATAGTATTTGCTGGATCAACACCGTTTGTTACGTTGTTGCCATTCGGAATTTCCCATCTGATTATCGCCAGGTTGCGGTGGGATTAACGACTAGCTACCTAGGACTAAGTGCAAAGATTTACACAGATATTGTAGATGCTGCCTTTTCATCTTCCCCCATTGAAAGAGCTAAAGCCTATCTCCTTCTGAATTCCATCTTACCTATGATAGTTTGTGTTATAGCTGCACCACTAGCCAGAGAACTTGATGTTGGAAGGCCAAGAAACATGGGAGTTGGGATCATAACAATGTTTGTGATAACAATGGCAACTGGGGTCTATGCTGTAATCAGTAGTTTGCAGTCGATATCAGGTAAATTATCGCCATCCAGCCATGCCATTGGTATCGGTGTGTTCTTATTGGCCCCACTAGTAGTTCCAATTGCCGAGAAAATTATAGAATCAGTAAGAAAAATCGATGTAAACGCAGAAAGGAAAAAAAGAAAGGTGTATCATTTTACTATAGAGGAGAGTGAAGGTGAAGAACGAGTGGATCAGGATTGGGTAAAAGACAGAAAGGAAGTTGGTGAAGTTCGTGACGAGAGTGATGATGCAGGAAAAATGGAGACTGGGTTAAAAGAGATCAGAGAGGAAGCGGGTGAAGTTCTTGAGGTTGGTGTTAAAGAGGAGATTGGAGTGAAGGAGATGCTGAAAAGATTGAATTTCTGGTTATATTTCTTGGTTTATTTCTTCGGTGCAACGTTGGGGCTGGTGTTTCTGAACAACTTGGGACAAATAGCCGAGTCCCGTGGGTATTCTGGGACGTCTTCTTTGGTTTCTTTATCATCTTCGTTTGGGTTTTTCGGCCGTCTCTTACCATCCTTTGTGGACTACTACTTCTCAAGGTAACCCACTTTTCATCTAGATCTGAGATCTTGTACAGTAACAACGTAGGCCCTTTGGCCTAATAGCATATATGCATCAGAAACTTTACTTTTCACCAATTAATTAGGTATTTTTTCCAACCGCCCAAAGTATGATATGGCATGCATGCATGCATGGGATATGCAGATCAACTAGGTTGGATGCAGGTCTTAATCCCCGTCTAGGGAAAAAAAAAAAAAAAAACATTACTTTAAGCATTTGGTGGTGCACCTCCTGCATGTACTTAATACAATAGTACTACAATGTGCATAAATGTGTGTTGGCCGGTTGATATATTCAAGTGCGAACCTGGCCTTGATCAACATTAACTTTGATATCCGCGTACCATATATGGTTGTAAATTTTGATTAGTTTGATTTGATTTGTACAGGACTAAGTATACGATGTCAAGACAAGCCTCAATTGTAGCATTAATGGTGCCAACAGCAGGAGCTTTCTTCCTACTTGTCAACAATTCCAACCTGTCACTCCACATGAGCACTGCCACCATAGGAGTGTGTTGCGGAGCAATTACTTCCATTGCCGTATCCACAACCACCGAACTTTTCGGGACAAAAAATTTCTCAGTAAATCATAATGTGGTGGTTGCAAATATACCAATAGGATCCTTTCTCTTTGGTTGCATGGCAGCCATGCTTTACCACAAGGAAGGAAATGAAGATGGGAAATGCATGGGGATGGAATGCTACAGAATCACTTTCATCACCTGGGGTTCTTTTTGTTTGCTTGGAACTTTTCTTGCGTTAATTCTATACGCTCGAACTAGAAAGTTTTATTCGCAAAAAGTATAGGTTTTGTTTTTATTAATGTTCTATATATATATATATATATATATAATATAGCATCTAATGACAAAATGCTCATATATATATATATGCTAAATGCCGTACAAGAAAGACATTGATATATATATATATATTAATGGTAATAGATCATCAGCATGGGGACGCCATGCACATCGATCGATTTAACCGATCGATTGTAAAGCTACATACTAGTATAGCTACTAGATATATAGGACATGACAAGCATTTGTTAGATAATATATTTCGAAGTTGATCGAAGCTGGGTGAGTTGAATTAGTTTTAATTACTCTGATTTGAGAGTTTTTATTTCCTTTGGTTCTTCTAGATCTAGCTAGCTAGCTAGGGTCTGTGGAATATAGTGCGTGCCAGCAGTACTACAATAATATTGTGAGAATCGGTTGTCGTCATGTGTTGCATGGCGTTCTTATATGAAAATGCCTTCAAGAACTGCTGACGTTGATTTTCAAATCGATCGGCTTTCATACGTTTAGCTGCTGTGGTGGCTAGGATATTAAATAATAATGAAATTTAGGAAAAATCTTCTTGTAAAAAATTTTGTGTACCACATTATGTATCAATATTAAACGTAAGATATTTTTTTAATTTATTTTTATAATAAAAAAATTATGTGAGTGTTGGTACGCAGTTTGGTAAACTGGTAAACTGTTTGTACCTAACAAATCTCATGAATTTAATAAAAAATAAGTTAAAAATAATAATAAAATAATACATACTAAAAATCTAAACATAAGTCGACGAATTTGCGTGTTTTACGTATCACTTAAATGGTACATGCACCTCACGCACAGCTGAACTTTGAGCTTTATTTAAATGCATTGCTTCGTCATATTTTTTAGAAAAAAGATATTTATTACAATAGTCCCATAATCGTTTTGAAATAAATAAATAAAATATAAGATTTACAATAAAAAAATTATTTTTTTAATAATAAATTTTATTTTTTTTTTAATTGATTACGTGGCAGTTGTACACTTCACGATTGTATGTAAATTTTTTAACCTGAATACTTTTCTTTTGATGTATATATCTTTTCATTACTATTCAATTCTTGGATCATGATGTGAATGTTCTGGAACCGCATCTTCCATATAGTATAGACGTACGAAGTTCACCATAATAAATGCCACATGCAGTCCCACAGGGCCATGAACCTAAATGAGGCGGCTAATTAAGAGCAAATTTTATTGGTGTAGCTGGGATCATACCAACCAACTATTCCCGGCCAATCTGCATGCAACTCCAAATTAATTAATTAATTAATGATGTAAGAATGATGGTCTGATTATATCATGCATGCATCCAGCTAAAATAGATTAATTACGTAAAAGTAATCTGATCATAAATTAAATTGATGTGATTTATTTGATCGGTTAAATTTATTTTATAATAAAAATAATTTTATAATTTAACGAGTTATATCAAATCATATCAATTTGTGAGATTATTTTGTATAATTCTTTTATGACTAGAGTATTTTTCCTCAATTAATCACTTATATTAATAACATGTCACGTTTGGCAAAGTACTGATCATGATCATCACACCACATCTCGCCTACAATATTTAGTTGTTTTGTTCCTACACGAAACCTTGACCTATCATGACATTCATGAAGATTTTCTTGCATATCACTCGAATTATAATGGAATTTCCGGCCCGATGATCATTATCAGTTTAATTAATTAAATTACATATTTGTGCAATGTTTTCGGGGTTTTCTTTAATTTGTTTTATCAATTTTGAATAGTAGGTTTGTGTTAGACACTAATAAATTATAATGTAGTGTATGAATGATGAATATAATAATTCAATTAATCTAAAAAGAATAAAATAAAACAAATAATAAAATTTAAATAATAAAAATAAAAATAATGTGTAGTGTGTGAGAATGATAAATAGTAAATTTCATTAATTATTAATTGGGCGGGATTATATATCTATTCTATTATAATAATTGGTTATCTAACTGTGAATAATAATTTTTATCGATTTTCTGTTAATTTTTCTTGTTTTTCAGTTAAGTCCGTTAAGTCCTGTTTTATCAAAAACCCTTAAAATTATTGACTATTTGACATGTAACTCCCTTGTAGAATTTAATGAAGGATTTTGTTTTACTAAAAGGTCATTAAGATCCTTGATCATTTGATATGTAGCTCCCTTGTAGAATTTAATGAATGATTATATTTTACTAAAAGATCCTTAAGGTTTCGTTTGGAACATTAAATACTATCAACTCATCTCAACTCATCATTACAACTTTTTCAAATCCCAACACAAAATATAATAAATAATTCAACTTTTTCAAATCTCAAAATAATAATAATATTAAAAAATAATATTCTAACAATATTTTATCATCTTAACTCAACTCAACTCACTTCAACATCCAAACTCACCCTAATAGTCTCGCGGTTAGATATTTTATTGAAATTTTAATTTTTTTTAATCTTATATTTAAAAAAAAAAATTTACTAAATTTTTTTATTTAAATTATTATATCATGTCTATCCCGAAACTAACGCAGTCACCATTCTGATCGGATGTGGATGTCTCTTTCTTTTCTTTTCGATCTGGAGTAATTTAAACGTCATAATTACGTCAGGTACTGCTAATTAAATGTTTTTTTCATTATTATTATCATTAACTACTTTTTGAGGTGTAGTTATTGTCTGCCACTAAACTTAATTGATATTTACAATCAGGAAGCTGATCTCAATTAATACTTAAGACCCCAATCTGATGCTGATATGCTATGCTAACGCCACTACCAACTTGGTTTTAATCAGTTCAATTTCCTGCTAGAATAAATAGAGATAAAAGTTATTATTAAGAGCATCTATTTTACGTACATATATGGTATTATCTAGACCATATATCTCTTCAAATAAGTGTTAGAAATAATTAATTAGAAGCAACCACACAGTAAATATAAAGTATACATTATTATATATAATAGCTTCTCTCTAACATTACTATTGTTATATGCCACGAATAATAATGATTTGGATGACTACCAAGTACAGTACCTGATGTTGTGAAGTGAAAAGTGAAAGTGAAAGCTGGGAAGTGAAGTGGATTGGATTTATATCCCCCAACTTGTCTAAATTGAATAAAACTAATTTGTTATCTCATTTTTACCACTCTATTTGACTATTGATAAAAAAATTATTTAATTTTTTTATTTAATGATTAAGAAAGTGATTTTAAGTGTATTGATATATATTTTTTATTTTTTAAAAATATTAAAATGTATTAAAAAAATATGAAAAGAAAAAAGAGATAAAAAAAAAAAAAAGAAATCCACTAGACAAAAGCCCAGCAGTAAGAGTGGGATGGCAGAGTAGCCTCACTTTGACTAAATTATTACTTAATTATTAACTTTTTCATGGTACGTACCAGATAATGATAGGAATTGATTTACTTATTATTATTATTTTCTTTTTTTTTTCTTGTTCTTCATATTTTTTTAACATATTTAAATATTTTTAAAAAATAAAAAATAAATATCAATACATTAAAAGTCACTTCTTTAATCATTAAATAAAAAAATTAAATAAAAATTAAATATACAAGCGATCAAAGTGAATGGATAAAGTGAGGTGGCAAACTAATATTTTCCAACGAGTAATGCTAAATATAATAGTACGCATGAGTCATAATTATTTTTAAAAAAATTGAGTCTATTATTAAACAATTATTTTTTATGTGAATTTCGTATTTATTCAATTTTTTTTTTTAAAAAGTTGTGCAACATTTAGAACATTAGCATTGGTTTCATCAAAAGTAAATGCATTTTCAAAATTTAAAGAAATATAAATAAAATCATCTATATTGACTTCATCAAAATGCAAAAGTTTAAACTTTGAGCTACAGTGATTTTAAGTACATCTTCAAATTTGAAGATGTACTGTTCATCATCAAAAGTAATATTTTATTATAAAAACTAAAACTAACTTCTTTCCTGTTTAAACAGTGTATAGTAATATAATAATCTGTTCTTTAAATAATAACCCAATTAAATTCGTATAGGGTTAATACTATAGGGTTATAGCTACAGTCATTTTATTTATTATAATAATATAATATAATATTATTAGCTAAAAATTCCGATGCTCTCATATAATTCCAGGCCAACAAAAAAGTTACCGATACCATCTGGGATGCCTTCCGTTTAATTTTTTATTATTAATCGTTAGGCTTTCTTTAGATAGTGTAATTGTAACATATGAAAAAAATCTTATTATTAAAAAAATAATATTATATAATTATTTTGATGAATCTAATGGTTAATTCAATATAGGGTTATGGATAGAGAAGTTTTAGAATTATGAAAAATATGTATTTTTCATCAAAATTTGAAGATGACTTTAATGAAGCCAATATCAATACTCTTACACACTTTCACAACTACAAATATCATTTTATTTCATAAACATCGTGCTTATTAACAGCCGTGCGCTTTGGAGATCAATGCTTTATAATGAATTGCTTTCGTTTGGCTGATTTCTCATGACATACAAACATATATACAAATATATATATATATATAGATTTTGCCTGATGGTATGCATATATACTCATATTTTGTTTTTTTGAGAGATGTATACTAGAAATACAAAAAGATCGTACAAGCTGACGTTGCACACTATCATTAACATGTTACATCAGTTTTTTTTTTTTTTCCTTTTTCCCTCATCCCTTCTCCCCCATGCCCCTCCTCTCATCTGCCTTTCTCGCTCCCTTTCCCAAACCCTTGAGTCTAGCCTAATCACCGATGTCGGAAAGTCGTTATCGTCACTCCTCACCAGCAAGTATGCGATCTCTCTCTCGATCTCAATCTCTCTTTGGACTAGAGGGTGGGGATCGGGGGCTGGAGAGTGAAAAGAATAAAAAATAAAAAAAGCCGCACGTCGTGTTGATGGTGTGCAAAGTTAGTTTGTGAGATCCATTTAAATCTATAATGTTTTTCTTATTTTTTCAAGTCACATGTATACAGAGTACTATTGCTATGCTTAGGAGTTCGTGAGTAAGATCATACTCTTTTGCCACAAATGAAAATTTTGAATAAAATATATTGGATGCCGGCCATTAAAAAGGAAAGAATTAGCCAATAGGAAAAATTGGAGGGATGATTGGTTTGATTATAAAAAGTTTTTATTTATTAGTTTATTTGGTATTGTTACACCATGCAAATATATTATCGATAGATGTGCAAATTTGTCAGATTAACATAAAGAAAATGAAAATTTATACTTATCATTTCCATATTACATTTTAAATTTTTATTTTTTTTTCCTTTACCAAATGGATGATATATGAATGATAAATAGAAAAATTCAATTATTTTAAGAAGAATAAAATAAAAAAATTAAAAATAATTGCAATGTGTAGTGTGCATACATATCAATTTGTAAACAGCATAAATTCCTTTTTGTACGTTGATTAAGTTTTCATAAATGCATGGAAATGAAGAGATCATAAGGGTACTGTTGGCCTAGTGTATATATGGTAAGTGGCATGATGAATGAAAAATGAGATTTGTACAATTTATCCATCATATATATATATATATATATATGTAGACATGTCTACCGGATTCATAAAAGTGCATAGCCAGCAAACATGACACGAATAGCAAATGACGAGGAAGACAGCCAAGTATTGCAAAGGAAAGCTCCTTATCGATCTTCTTTTATTTTCATTGCACTTTAACTCGGTCAGAATTCGGACACAACATATATATAATTCAAATCTGAATTTGGATTAGAAGCTTTTGTATATTTGGCTACATATTGAGTAAATCTATTCATTATTTATTTTTTTATCATCCTCTCATCAGCTCATGATGTGACATTAAATGATAGGTTCATAAGTGAAATATAATAAATTGTTTCTAATCATCTAATACTACATCATGAGATGATAAGAGGATAATGAGAATTGAGATAATGAGTAGTATTACTCTATTTCAATCAATCAAACATTTATCAGAGCGGATTTCCTTTCTTTTTTCAATGCGTTTCCATCCTGGAGTACGTTTTCCTTCTTTAGCAATATGACGTGTTCTTCCTTCTTTTCTAGCAATACAAATGACATTAACTCTTCATTTTTTACTACAAATGGATGAACAATACCCTTGAGATTAGAAGTACCCTTAACAAATGTATTAAATTCGAAGCCAATTAATGTCTACCAAAGTATATATAAAATGGTCCCCAAAGAAATTTTTTGTCCTACATATTGATCAGTACCTGATCAAATCTAGCTTATACCATGAACGTCTCATCTCTTGTTGACCCCTCCAATATATGAGCAGGAAATTAAAACCGATGAAAAAGCATTAAAAAGTGTTTGAAATTAGCTTGGCTACCTTGTGACCATAATTAAAGGGAACTGAAATGAAAAAGAGAAAAATATCACTTTCAATGCAGGGCTTAACGCGCAGAAGCCCGATTTCTAAAAACGGGCTGTACATAGACTGATGCAGCGAAGTCCTAACCCGATGGGGATCCGTGGCTTTTGTAAAAGTAGAATTGCCTTAGGCCCAATGATAGCAGCCCGAAATAGGTGGTGGGCTGGAAAAGCCTAGCACTCATTTATGCGTGGAAACAATTTGGAAAGAGTGAACAAAAAAAGACCAAATCGATTCCAAAAGACACCGTAACAATACTAAAATGATAAAAAGATAAGGGTATGCGAGACTTTCGAATTAGAACGAAGAAAAAGTATGTAATTTGGAATTATACTACATGAAGAAAAAGACAAAGGGATCTGTCTGGATTTAAGGCAACTATGCATGCATGATGCATGGGTGGCCATTCTCTCAGCAAGGTTCTCTGGAAGAAGTGAAAATGACCACCACCTTTGAGGATACAATCCTAAAATGCAGAACAACAAAAACTAGGTTGTATATATGCCGGGGCGGAACTAGGATTTGGTGCTTGGGGGGTGATTAACAAAGTGTGTCGTATGTAGAGGTGAACAGTAACTGACGTTTAAAGTAACAAAGTGTGTTACCGACATTTAACATTAACCATATAAGGTTCTTATCTAGGGACAAACTAAATTATTAAAGCCACCCATTTAAACCTCTCACTTGAACTTTATCGGACTCAACTGAACGATAAAAATTAAGATAGAAATAGTTATGTAATATTTTTTTAAAGCAAATGATAAAAATTAAGTAAACAAAGATAAACTTTTTTGTTGAATTTAAGATTGAATATTGTAAAGTCTCTATAATATAGATAGAAATAGCTAGCTATGTGAAATTTGTTACTTTCATTCCTAATTGTTAACTCGATGGTATAGTATATATGTACTTACTAACAAAACTAATCCAAATTATAAGCTAGCTAGTGGAAGTCTTGAAATAAAAAATGTAAATAAATAGGAAAAATGAGGTTGTAAATTTACCAAATAACTTATAAAAATGGACCAATATATTTTCTTGCCTCTTATGAGATGTGAAAACAAAATGAGGATGTGAGATTTTATTAACGACAAAAAATAGGTGTAAGTATGAAAAAATTGTTAAAAAATTAAAAGAAACCTAGAGAACTAAGTGAGATTTTTTTTTGATACATTTGGGGAGGGGGGCCATCTTAATATGCCAATGAGGCTATAGGTCTTTGGCGTACTAAGTGAGACTTTTGAAAATGCTTATTAGGACCAATAAGCATATATATTCCGCCCCTGCATGTGTGCAGTGTGTGTCATATAGCGTGCATACAGTGTATATATATAATTCCCACTTGAAAATATGCTTATTGGTCGGATAGAATTAGTTTAACCAGAGAATTACGCGCGAGCGTGCTAGCTGCTGATCGATCACGATCGATCGGCTAGCCAGGGCTGCATTTCAGCATGTGATCATCACGCCTTGATTTTGTTCTTAGAGCATCGATTCTCCATTTACCTTTTAAATATATAAAACTCATGAGTCGGTCTTGTTATATATCGAATCATATGATCGCGAAGGATATATAATTTCATAGAATTATTCACATTCGATCAAATTGTATATAATGACATGCTTGACTGGTTTATGGCCCCATATGAGGTGGATGATTTTATCTTCTAGCAATGAAAACAACTCTCGTATTACCCCATTGCACGTGCTTCAATTCTCTTTATTTTGTACAAATGCGTGCAGCATGGTGTGAATCTACTTTTATGCATCTAGATTCCAATTAGAAAAATCCATCGATTGTTGTGATCGATATTAAGATATATTATGATGAGAATGAAGAAATTTTTTTTCTAAAGAAACCAACATTTTATTAACACCACATGATATTATATATATATATAGGAAAATTCTATACACCATACTACCATCCTATTTTTATCCCATTAAGTATGACGTGACACATTTTTCACTATTAAATGATCATTTATTATATGCTTCTTTATCATCTAAGAGTGATAAATGTGCCACATACCACTAATTAGTATGATCAAAATAGGATGAGAGTGTAGTGTATAATATTACTCATATATATGTGTACACACACATACATGATACACTGCAAAATCTACTTCAGACAGTAGTCTTAAATTAATTAGTGCTTGCTTTGAATAAGGTAGAATGTATGTATCCCATCTATCAGGAATGCAATGCGGTTGCTGATATTCTGGCTAAAACTGGAGTTAAGGGGAGTAATCTTACTTATTCTTCTACTTTGGAGCTTCCATGGATGACGTACAAGAGGTTTCTTAAGACTTGATAAGGAAGGTTTGCCATATTTGAGAAGGAAATAACTGCTGAGTCCTTTTTTCTTCTTGTCAGCATAATTTAATGTTAGTCTTTAGCTTATTGTTAGTGTATTTTGCATACTTGGGTTTTTGTCTCAAGTATTGGATTGTTACCACGGATTTTTTCCGTCATAAGTAAGAATTTTTTTTAATAAAATTAGGAGGAGGTCTTGTGGACATGCGATATTTTTCTCTTAAAAAAAAAGAAAAAAGGTAGAATGTACGTATGTACCTACAACCGCACCTGAAGACAAGAATGTAATATTGTAATTTGAGATCAATTCCAGCTGAAGAATCATGACTAGACTTCTAGGTAGCTAGCATGTGAGATCATAAGAAATTAGAATTATTCTAGCATGCATCAAGCTAGCTAGGGACCCCCAATGCGCGATTGATCACAATTATTAGACGATCACGTAAAGTTATTATCTATATATATATATATATGTAGAGAGAGAGAGAGAGAGAGAGAGAGAGAGAGAGAGAGAGAGAGAGAGAGAGAGAGCATTAATATACATATATATATATATAATATTGATGAAATTAATGTCATGGCTAGGTAGTAATTATTTCGGGATTTTCTGGGGTTGATATTATTTGATATATATGAAACTAAGTGATCAAACTGGAACTTTTGGGTGTAGCACTACTGCAGGAATCAACACAAAATTAAATAATTTAATCTGAACTAAATCATCGATTTATGGCAACGAAATAAACTCAAATTTAATAGCTAGTGTATATACATATTATATAATATAATATGATCATAAGGATATTGTAAGAATATATTATATATATATATATATATAATATGATCTTGTTTAATCAATATGTGATCAAGAGAATATATATATATATATATATATATATACACAAACTTGTTCAACATGCATTTGTTGGCCGGGTTTGTGGAGCCTAGTTTTATTTGTGTGTTGGCTCGATTTGATGACTCAATTCAATAAGGATGCGTTATGATTTTTTGGCAGATTTTCAAGAGGGCTTAGGCCATTGCCCTGGGGAAAATTTTTGGTATTGTTTGCAGTTAGAAAAAGCGCTAGGCAGAAAATTCGGCCGACGTTCGTGTGATAGGTGGCTCTAGCAAAGCTCAGACAGAGAGTTTGCTCGAGTTTCGCTTGATAGGTGGGTCGAGTGAGAATCTAACAGAGATATTGCTCGAGGTGCGCTCGACACTCCGCTCGAGCGAATAAAGCATAAAATTGAAAATTAAGATTTTCGCAGTGTGACACTATAAATATATACTTAATAGACTGTTTAGTACGCCCTAAGTGTTCTGAACAATGAGATTTTACTCCAAAGTATATTTTGTGATTCCTCAATATAATAAAATTATTTATAGCTCTGTGAAAGCGCGTTGTCGAATCACGTTATTTTGTGTTGTGTGATTGATTTGCTTATGTTTGCTTTCACTTGTTTGTCGTCGTTTGTTTTCATAACAACATCAAAATTAGTAAATTAAAGAACTACAAAACTTAACTTGGGGGAACAATAATTATATATTGTTGGAAACTAATTCCTTAATTTCCACAATGTTTCCTTAACGGTACTGTTAAGTCTGAGATCCCTCCCGGATCACTTATCTAGCTAGGTTAGCTGTTTGGGAACAAGATGATCTATATATATAACAACCGGCCTAAGAATATATATATATATATATATATATATATATATATATAAACAAATATTAGTGATCACGTTAGATCAGAAAATGATCAAGATTTTGCTGTTTATGATAGAGACATTAATATAATTGGAGATATCTTACAAAGGCTAGCTAGGTAATTAACTAGCCGATAGGATCGAAAGTTTGACTAAAATGTAGACCTTATACCCTAATTAATCCGTGCAGAAAAGAGTTGCATATATACATGCAATTGAGAAGAGGACAAGGTGGAGCAGGATAATGTTTCAAGGGATATATTGTTTGGTTGTGATGATTAAATAGTGAGCGCTCATGTGAACGGATGGTTACTGGATTTGTCCATGCGCTGAAGGCAGACAGCTTTCAAAGCAAGCCAAGTACTCCCAGTCCCATTAATGTCACTTGACTAATGATATTAATATATAAATCACGAACCAAAACCGTACAAAAGGAAACTGTTAAAATTATAATATATATATATATATATATATATATATATATATATATATATATATATATATATATAAGATGGAGTGATCAAGAGAATGAGAAATAGTGATGATCTGCTAATCCCTAAAAACTTAAAAAAAAAAAAAAAAACTATGAGACCATTAAGGAATCATCAAAATAGTGAATGAAGGTATATATAATATTATAGTAGTACTAGAGTATTCATCTAAAAGTCTCCCTGTTTTTTTCCCATTTTTAATTAATAATGAGCGAGTGGACTAGGACATATATATGGTAATTTTCAAAAGTACTACTGTCCATTAATCATAAGAGAAGAGGAAAAAATTTTCATTTTGTTATGCAGTTCAGATGATATCAGATGTGATATTTTGTTGAAATTTAAATAAAATATTATTATAATATAATTTCTTAATATAATTTTTATTTTATGATTTGAAAAAATTGAATTATTTATTATATTTTATATAGGAGTTTAAAAAAATTATAATGATTATATTAGATGAGATAATTTAGTTTTGTGTAACCAAACTAGCCCAAATTATCATCAATGTATATATATTTTCTGCTCATGTTCCCACATAACATTTAACAAAATCACATTAAAAATTAAAAAAGTGGCAAGCAACACAATTGATCTTCTTCGTGCTAGCTACAAGCCAAATGGCTAAAAATGAATTCGAGTAGATCATCAATAGCGTGGGGATTTCTCTGGACGTCTTAGCTAGAGTCCAATAATATAATTCATGCATGCTGCAAAGTCGACGTTCCTTCCGGCCAGGGCATTCCAGCGAGTGCAGATCGAGTTGCCATTTGCTTTGGCAGCATTCAATTGTCATGGGCGGTGATCAACCGCCTGTGGCTCTTGCTTTAGGCAGTATATGTTTCGATCGAGCTGCTTCTGTTCTGAACGAGCGCACAGGCCAAGATGCATGACAGACGTCATGACCACTAATTCCAAGCATTGCTACTTGTCCTTAAAACGCAGAAAATGCATGAAACAATAATATAAGAGAGTAGGATATATGGATTCTGATATTAAACAAGAGGCTAGCTAGCTAGCTTGAAATATTTTAAAACAAAACGATATTGAATTGGACATCATATTATATATTATGCATTCTATATAAATCTCTGATCTATATATCATTTCCAATCAATATGTGCCACAAACGGGTAATGTCTTAGTCTGGATGATCATCTGAAATAGATCACACTGTAGCTACACCTGTCACTGTACTGCCTAGCTTGAAGGAAATAAATACCATTTGTCTCATCTTTTCTCATTACAATTATGGAGCCCTTACTGACTCTAATAGCTCCACATTCACTGGTGTACTGGAAACCCAAAGAATCAAGAGTGTTCAAAGAAATAAAATTCTTCTTTAAATTTGGGATGTGTCAGACGTTAGACAATGTCCTGACAATCCCATCAAACATCTTAATCCTAATTGAACCAACCCCAACAATTTTACACGCCATATCATTTCCCATCAAAATGGAACCATTGTTGACTGACTCATAGGTAGTGAACCAATCCCTGGGATACATATGAAAAATACAAGCTGAGTCCATGATCCACTTGTCACCAAAGCGACCATTTGAGCCGCTAATTGCTAAGACAATATCTAAGCCGTTAGATTTTTCATCAGCAACACTAACAACATTAGATGAACTAGTGTCTTCCTCTTTATTTTTTAGTTTAGAACACTCATTTTTATAATGACTAAATTTATGACAGTAATATTGATATTTAATATTTTTCTTGTTAAACTTCAACTGTGAACTGTCCCTGGATTTACCCTTGTTCTTTTCTGAATCTCTCTCATTAGATCTACCCCTGCTAGAGGAACCTTTAATAAACAAACCACTGGGTTGATTATCCGTCCCCTTCAAATTCAATTTAGTTATCAATTCCTTATAATTCAAAGCAAATTTTACATTTGCTAAGGAAATAGTATCCCTACCAAATAACATTGAATTCACAAAGTTATCAAATGATATAGGCAACGAACACAGAATAATTAAGGCTTGATCATCTTCTTCAAGCTTAATATCAATATTCATCAGATTCATAATAATTTTATTAAATTCATCTAAGTATTCAGAGATATGAGTACATTTCATCATTTTGAGCGTGTATAACCGTTGCTTCAGATACAAACAGTTGGTGAGAAATTTCTTCATATACAGACTATCAAGTTTAGCCCAAAGACTAGCAGCGGTCTTCTCATTAGCAACCTCTCTCAAAACCCCATCTGATAATGACAATAGAATAGCACTGTGTGCCTTCTCCTTATCTTTTCTTGTCGGTGCAGGAGAATCATCAGATACCTTCCCATCCAACACCTTTGACAAACTTTGTTGTCGCAATAAAGCCTTTATCTTGATGTGCCATAAACAGAAGCTGTTATGACCGTCGAATTTCTCTACTTCCAACTTTACCATAGCTATCCCTTAAGATCTCGCACAGAGCCTGGTGCTCTGATACCAGTTTGTTGGGATAAATCGATTATCAAAGATTGATTTGAAATATAATAGCGGAAGCAAACAAAAGAAATAACAACATTCACACACAGAACACCGATATTTAAGTGGTTTGGCTCAATGTGAGCCTACGTCCACTGGTGGGGTCGGTTTCAATGAATTCACTATCAACAAAGATGGAATACAAGAGATTAATTACAAAATCCTCTTTCCAAAGTACCAATATACTCTTGGAAATATCACAAGAGGACCACTCTTTCTCTCTTTGTAAATTCTCGACAACTTCAAAGGTGAAAAGTGAAAACAAAATGTAAAATATTCATATTTATACTGAAACGGCATGGACCCTGGAATACGAACATTCACTTGAGCGAAGTGTCGAGCGGTGCTCGAGCAAACGTTATGGTTGTCATCCCGCTCAAGCTGAGTGTCGAGCGAGTGTTGAGTGAACTCATAGGTTGCTATCCCGCTCGAGTTGAGTGTCGAGCGAACCCATGGGTTGTGTCCAGCTCGAGCTAACTATCGAGCAACTGATGACCGAACTCTCGGGTTGCCTTCCCGCTCGAGCTGAGTGTCGAGCGGGTGTCGAGTGAACTCATGGGTTGTGTCCAGCTTGAGCTAACTGTCGAGCAACTAATGAGCGAATTCTTGGGTTGAAGCTTTGCTTGAGCGGCAGAGACACTGCTCAAGCAAACAATTTGTAGAGGCATTTTTTCAACTGGATTCAAGCCACCTCTCAACACTCTCTCTAAAAAAAAAAAAAAATCCAAACCCTATTCCCAATATAGCAAAAGTTCTCTTTAATTATCTTCCAACTCAAGCATATTCTGCTAATTAAAACCCGGTCGGTTTCCCAGAGAGATTCTTATGAATTAGGTTAAGTTACAAATAATTAGGTCCTAGAACTGGTTGGCTTCAAGAAAACCAACAAAACATGAAGTTTCGAAACACTTTTCTATATTTTGCATAATTCAATATTATATATATATATACATATAGTTGCTTGTGGAACTATATATGGGGATTAGAATTAATATTGGACGTGGTACCATGTATATATATATAGGCGCATAAACAATTTGGATGGACTTCTTGAAAGAGTGTCAAAGTTTAAGCACTTTTAGTCATTAATTTGTTGTTAAATATTACTCTAAACGTACGTACGGTACTACTTGTTCTTCAATATTACTCTCTTGGGATTATTTAATTAGAATTATTAATGGATCGATACGTGTTAACCTTGCTTGTATGGGATAACCAAAATGGTCTCTATATTAATTGGATGGGATTCTTGCGAGAATCTTCAATATTACTCTAAACGGTAGATCATCATCCTCTCCGCAGCTTGAAAAAAAGAAAACTATTTATCTTGTTTTCATTTTATGACCTGTAAGGCAGAAGAAAACACAAAGATACGACACACTTAATTCTGAGAAGTTTTTGCTGTCTCCATTTTGATTTTATTTTTTTAAAAAAAGAAGACATTTCCATAAGTTTATCAATTATTTAATAGGTAGCCCAACTAAACCGAATGGCTCTTTCTGGGAAAGATAGGAAACCAAGGGTGGAGAGAGAGAGCTTTAATTCCTTCCCGTGAGGAAGGCTTGGAGGCATTCAAAAAACACAAACTGATCATTCTTTGACGCTTCCTTTGCAACTTTCGATGGTGTCCCAATCACGAGTAGATTCCTTCCCCTCAACTTAACCCCACCACTACTACTACCCGCGCGGCCCTTCACTCTCCCATGCAAAATGTCTGTTTCATTATTTCCACCGTGTCTCTAACATGTCCCCACCACACCTTATTTTCTTCCACAACCCATATAATTTCTTTTTCCTATATAGTTGCTTTCCATCTCCGTCATGCATTATTCTGTTTTCTTTTGACATATATTGAGGTACTATCCCATGGGTCCTTTATACGATCAGAAGGGAAATTGAGATGAAAACTCCCATTTGGATCGACCCTAGCTCGCTCTCATATTAACCTGTACAACACTTCAAATTATTATTCCTAGTTAGTGTTACATGAAGTCATGTAGTTATCTCAATCGATCCATTTAAAAATAGTACTATATATAGTCACATGCAATACTACTAATTTAACGAATAATTTTATTTTAAGATCTTTACACCACATAACATCCATGTATGACGTAATTTGATTTGAAAGATAAATTTTACAATTTGAATTTTAGAGCACTCCCAACATGAGGTTATGTAAAACCCCCATTTCTGTATAATTTGAAGAAAATCATCTAAAAGTTGCATCCAATGGATTATCTATTTCATTTGTAATTTACAGTTAACTACAGTGTTACCGCTACATCTAGCGGTAACTGTTCATAGTTGTAAATTATTTTTTAATCATTTCTCTCTCATCTACTCTTCTCCCACGCACTGATCTACAGTACCTCCAATTAATATGAAATATACTTCCGTGTCTCCTATACTCTCCTCACCAACGCAACATTAATTTTAATATCAAATATATATATATATTTTAAAATTGCTAGCTACAGATTATATAAAAACATTAAATATATATATACTCTCATCTGGAAAGAAAGGACCCTATAATTTGGATTAATTTTATTATATAATCTCTTCTTTTTATTTTTTGAATTAATTTATATTTTAGTTTAGCTTATAAATTTGGATTAATTTAAAATAGAATATAAATATTATATGACATTGTATATGAGAAGATATTACAAATATCAAAAGATATGAGGATATCATTGATAGTTTAGAGAAAATATTTGAAATGAATAAAAAAGATTAAAAAATATAATATTTAAATGATATGAAGAAAAAATAGATAAGCTGATGTATGATATATTGTAAAAGTCATTATGTAAAATAGAAAAAATAAGTTTTGATAATGTATTTTAAATGATATGATGAAGAATCTATTAAGAGTGTTCTTACAAATCAAATTATACTATGTTGATGGTACGTGGTGTAGAGGTTAATTTAGAATAACATTCTCTAATTTAAGACGGTAAAAGAACAAGTACTCGACGTGGAAGGGTTCGAGCTAATGTTCCGTGAATTTAATAGGATCGTCTGTAATTCGTCTTAGACAGAGCAGATTTATTAATTTAGAAAAAATATGATTATTCTCGCGGCCCCCTTTCCTAAATGATATGCCAGCCAGAGGAATTTTATTCTTGTTGGTTGTGGATTATAAAAACAAAAATGAAAACGTTAAATTAAATGTATTAATGTAAGACAGCAACACACACACACACACATATATATATATATATACCTCGAAACAAAGAACGATGCCGACTCTAGCTAACATGCATGCTGACAAAGGTCTAGGGTCATGGGTGATAGGGCTACACCTTGCAAAAAACAGACCCAATAAGATAATAAGAAAAAAAGAACAATATCTGGTGTGAGTAACTAATTTGAAAGTGAATGGTGTTTTGGTAATATATTCTAGGGATCCACATAATGCTCTGTTGCGACAAAACTGAGTTCTCATATCCCCATTTAAGAAGCTGCTATCAGGTCTTCTAATATTAATGTTCAGAGAGAGAGAGAGAGAGAGAGAGAGAGAGAGAGAGAGAGAGAGAGAGTAATGGTTTCTAGGAAGCACAAGCGAGCAGCCATGTACAAGAAACTGCAACTGCTTCGTTCAATCACCAACTCCCATGCGGTAACTTCTCTAAAACGTCTAAAACATATATATATATATATATATATATATAATATATATATACACACACACACATATATATTTATGTTCATGAATATTTTATTCCATCTTAATATTGCATCTTCTAGCTTTATCAACCATATTATACATAATATACACAGAAACTGGCCTCTTTCAATGGAGAATTATGTGGGAGGAAACTGCAGATTGGTGATCATATCGCATTATTTTTCATTGTCATCACAAACATCGATCATCGATCATCACCAGACCTGTTTGAAAATTTAACTTAGTTTTATCTATCGCATGATCTCCTCTTTCAAATACCCAGATCAACTTAGGTATATATATATATATACACTATCATACACAAGCCTTGGTACTTTTGCTTGTGAGGAAGTTATCATCCTTGCGCGTGATCGATCTCTTTTCTTAAATTTCTAATCCCTTCTCCAAGCATATAGTATAGACCATTCGAGTATCGTGATAATTAAGTTACATAATATTTCCTGTGTTTTTATGTGCTCTCTATTCTTTACATACAGCAGAGTAAAACCTCGGTTATATTAGATGCATCGAAGTACATAGAAGATCTAAAGCGGAAGATAGATGAAATGAATCGAGATATTGTTGTGGAAACTGTCCAAGCTTCGTTGCCCCTGGTAGAATCTAATTAAGGCATCGAGCTTGCATTCTTCAATCTATTATATTTAATTAATTGCATGAATATTATATATACATATCCTGTTAATTACTAACTACATATAGCTAATGATCTGTACCTCAGCACCTTAAGGTAGAAGCCCAAGAAAAGGGTTTTGTGATTGAGGTGTTCACGGAAAGGAGTTGTTGTGGTTTGCTTGTGTTCATTTTGGAAGCCTTTGAAGAGCTGGGCCTTGACGTGCGCCAAGCTAGGGTTTCTTGTTCAGACAGATTTCATTTAGAAGCCGTCGGAGCCAAAGTAAGCAAGAAATATTTAAAGTGGATGAATGTTGTTGTTGGGTCATATATACATATACATATATATATATATATATATTAACACACGTACTACTGATCATTCACATACATCTCTCTCTCTCTCTCTCAACATATTTTATGCAAACGCACAAGGCACACATACATGCATGATATATAGACGATCGACTACATCGACGGTATATGCTGATCTATATATTTTGCATGTGCATGAGCTTCCACGCACTTTGGTGTGATGGAGATTCTAGGGTACTCGATCAGGCGCCTGTTGAACCTGAACTCGATATATATATATATGTATAAACCTGCAGGATAATCAAGGAGATCAGGAGGACCAGATAGATGCTCAAGTGGTCAAAGAAGCAGTTTTGCAAGCTATTCAATGCTGGAGTGAAACAAGCGAGCAAAAATAAGAAAGCCAAATCGATCTTATAATTGTTTTGAACTACATAATTTTCTTCTAATTTCTAGCTTCGTTTTCCCTTTATTTTTTCATTTTAATTTCCAATTAACTATCTAGATCGGAGTTTAATTTCTAGCTAGCGGTACGTGTCTCTTTCCGTATATATATGGTTCTCGTGAATTGATGGTTGCCAATGCATGCTCCAGAGAATCCAAAAGGTCCATGAATTCTCCAGAGAAATCCAAAGAGTAGATATACAATATCGATCACGTCAACATGTGAGTGAATTTGTTTTCATCTGCTCAGTGCAAATTCTGTTAGCTAGAATAATGCGATACCTATATATTTAGATATTAATAATTAGAGTAACTTTAAGGCACTGATAATTAATTTTAGTACAACTCATGTTGGAGTACTGTTATATATTATCATGGAGGCCTGCAGGTCCCATGCATTCACATATATTTATATATATTATGCACTAATAAATATGAATTTCAGTTACATTATTAGCCACATTTTGTTTTAAAATAATTTTTCATAAGTAGAAAGCAGAAACAATATATAAAATGTTGGATGGGAACTAGAAAAACAGACTTCTTATTTGACTAGCTAGCAATATGAAAGAAGAATTAAGAAAGACATCTTAATTTATTTTGTGAAAGAAACTACTGTTTTAGCTTTTCCTTTCATGATTTTTGGGACAACATCAGTTTTAGCTCACTTCTTACCTTGATTCTGAAAATTTGTTGTGTATTAATCATTACGCTTGACATGACAACATTAATGTAAATGTGTGCGTAGACAATTCATCAATATTCCATTCGTACAATTTGTCAGCAAAAATAGAAAATTAAGTTTGATAAAATATTTATTCAAAATGTAAATCAAGAGGAGTGGATCTAAAATACCAAATTTTTGTAATACTCGTGGGATTAGATTTTTTTGAATAAAATCGTTTTGTCCCAAGTTTTTCAAATTCAATTTTTTCGAATTTGTTTTCAAGTAAAACAATATTTTCATTGGTAGATGAATCAGAGTCAGATAATTCTTTTGAAGAAAGATCAGAAATAACTTATTTACCTTTGCTATTCAAAGCACTGGTAGATGGTTCCTTTTTTAAGTCAAAAAGCATTTGATTAATTTTCAAGAGTTTTGACTTGTTTAGTCTTAGGAATTAAACCTTACATTTTCTCTAGTAAAATAATCAAAGGTTTTTTAGGCTTAGTAGTCGGTGTAGAAACTGGGCTAATTGGGCTTTCAATTTTTTTCTTCAATACGATCTACCTGTTGTCCAATAAAATGAAGAGACTTATTGATAAAATTATTTTGTTCAATAATTTTCTTTGTTTCAATAAAAATAGTAGCACCAGAATCAGCATTAGGTCTTTTAAAAGGGGATCAAGCTTTTACTTCTCTTTTATGAGAAATAATAATTGTCTCCAAAGGTGGATGACTAGATCTAACCACAGTTTTCCCTTCTTCTTTGACAAAAATTTATTTTAACCATATTTAAACTATTTTTAGAAACATAATAATTTTTAACGAAGTCAATGAATAATATATGCTTTTTGTAAGGCATATATCTTTTCTTTCCATTTTTGCTTATTAGGTAACTTTTGTTGATCAGAAAAAGTAGCATGATAAGATTTTTCTTATCACGATTTCTAACATAACTATATTCATTATACAAAACAATCAAATCAATTTCAAAAGCTCTATTGATCACAAATAATTGGTTGTGATTAATAGGAGTGACCATATCTGAAGCCGTTGGGGATAAAGACTTCTTCCTTAACGACTTCTTTCTTTATGGATTTGCCTTTAGATACTTTCGTATCTTTGGTAGTATAATAAGTTGAAGTAACTTGAAAAGAGGTAGAAACACCTTTTAATTTTAAATCAAACTTAACAATTTTGACTGAATTTTCTAGAAAGTTTATGAGATTTTGGTCTTTTCTTTTTTGATTGTCAACAATAAAACCAACAAAGGAACTTATGGATCCAGCAAAAGAATTTCTTCTTTTGTTGATTACCAGAAGTTGGTTATCAAAACTAATTTTAATGGTACCATCCAAATACTGTTGAATATAATTAAGATTAAGTTCATCAGAAATGACTTTTGCACCTGAGACTTCATATTCCAAAGTCCATTCATTGGGAAGGGTAATATCCTTCCAATAAATCATTTTTGGAACTTGAATATTAGTATCAGGAGTGGAACTTTGGATTAACAAAGTTTTATTACCTGAAGTTTTTAAAATAGTTTTAGGATTTAAATTAGTTTTTAGCACATGATAATAAATAGGGTAAACTATGGCAAGAGGTTTACTACCTTCTTCCATGTCATAACCAGATGTCAAAATATTCAAAATTAAAGCTTTAAGAACATTAGAATCATCTAAAGCAAGAGTTAAGTCAGAGAAACAATTAAAATGAACTGGACCACTAAACAAAGATGATTAAATCATTCCAAGTATGCTAGTTTCAAATTTTTTGAATCTAGCATATCTTAAACAAAGGAGTATAGAAGCATTGATGCATTTCCTTGTGAGGTACTTAACAAAAATTTGAACAGAACCAATATGTAAAAACTAGTTACATTTTATCAAGAAATTTTCAATAGATTTTCTGTTAAATAGGCAATCTATTTCATAAGTTTTTGAGATAACATAGGTATTCAACAGTTTTAACATTGAACTCAGGTTTGAAAACAAATTGAGTCCAACTAGTTTTGTAAATAGATTTAGCAACAATTTTTGGAATACTCCATTTGTTGAAATCAATATTATCAATTTCTTCAACAAAAAAGTCTTTTTCGTTAATAATATTAAGAGGTATACTAGATCTGGAACTAACAGTTGAATTAAATCTAAACATTCTATTCATCTTGAAATCACCCAAAAATCTAGACTTAACACTTACTAGTCATGTCTTCTCTCTAGTTCCTATTGCATTTCGTAACACATACCCTAACCAATCGTCTATCGGTCACGCCCTAACGCTCTCCTGGCAAAGGGGGCCTTACAAAAAGGTTCTTGAGATTCTCTTTACGACTGGGGTGGCGCCAATAGAGATAAGATTTGGACACAACCAGATTAAGTAAAACCAGATAAGTCTGGTAAAACAATCTGTTTCAGAATGTCACCATAACTAATATTAGAGGCATCTGTTTCAACAATTTTAAAAGAAGTAGTAGTAGGAATACCTAGAGACGGTAGAGGTTTAACATGTGTCTTGATTGCTTAACAATAGAAGTATGAATATCAGTCCATGGAGGGTGTTTGGACTATAATCACTCAAAAAGTAGTTAAGGAATTCAATTCAAGTGATAATGATTATCACTCAAAAAATGAACTGTTTGATTCTTCCAATATTAAGTTTGGATGCAATGTTTCTTGTTGTAAACATTTAGGTAAAACAATCAATGTTTTAACCAAAATTGAAGAATAAAAAAATCTTTTGTTAACCTTGATTAGCAAAATTACTGATCCCAAACTCAAAGAAGAATACCTTCAAAAGCTTAAGAAAACTATGGTTCGACAAGAACTTGAGAATTTTATATCTAAAATCAGTTTTCAAGAAATTTTGGGGAGATTTAATAAGAAAAAGCCCAAAGAGATTTCTGTTAATGATTTATAGCGCGAAATTGTTTTTATTAAAAAAGAGATTGTTGATCTCAAAACTGAGATAAACAATATAAAATTTTAAAAATTATTATATTTAAAAATCGATAAAGAATTTGATCAAAATATTCCTTCCGATAATGATGAGCAACAAAATGACGATTCTGATTCTAGTCAAAAGGAAACTTCCTTCTAACAACAATCAGATTTGTTTAATCCATCATACTATTCCTCTCGAATGGTTTTCTAAAATTATTATTATTGTTTGTCATAAGTTTGAATTTACTGTGATTGTATAATTGATTCTGGATCGGATATGAACTGTATTCAAGAATGAATAATTTTTACTAAGTATTATGAAAAATCTACTGAAAAATTATTTTCTACTAATGGGTCTTAGATGAAGATCGAGTATGAGATTAATAATGTACATGTTTGCCAAGATAATATCTGCTTTAAAATTCCTTCTATACTTGTTAAAAGTATGACTGATAAAGTCATATTAGGAATTCCTTTTATCTCTTATTTTTATATCCATTATTTTAAGAACATGATAGCATTACTATTGACCCTTTTCGGTTAGAAAGTGAAGTTCAAATTTGCTTCAAAACTCGATATTGATACTAATGATTGTTTGAAATCTTTGGTTTCTACTAAAATAAAGCATTGGAATTTCCTATAACAGGAAATAAGATATAAAAAATTGCTAAACAATAATCTGGTAAATTGTTACAGTCAAGAATCAATGATTTTAATAAACGATTAGTCAATGATGTTTGTTTTGATCTTCCAATTGCCTTTTGGCATGGAAAAAAGCATGTTGTTTATTTGTCTTATATTAAAAAATTTTCTAAAAAAAATATTTCTACTAAAGCTCGACCTATTCAAATGAATAGTGAGACTTTAGAATTTTGTAAACTAGAAATTCAATATTTGCTTTCCAATAACATTATTAAGAATAGTAAATCTCCTTGGATTAGGTATAGTGAGACTCTAGTTATTAATTACAAACTATTGAACAAAGTCTTATATATATATATATATATATATATATATATTGTACACACACCACTATATGGATATTAAATATACATGGAATTCTTAGATAGTTTTAGAATATTCAGTTCATTCAAAATATGACATGCAATCATTAAAATTAGTAATTATGTAATAATTTTAATGGCACGACATCTTGTGATCGATAAGAAGACAGGGTATCATCATCAATATTTTGAAGTATCTAGTAATTTTCCATTTACACACAAATATTATTATCACAAATCTAGTAATAATTTGTTTCCATGTTTTGTTTTTTAGTTTGGTGGCAAAGCAAGATTTGTTATTAACAAGTTTTCCATGAAAAATAAATTATGATAATGTTTTACCGAAGGGGTGATAGGGAAATGAATAGAATTAATATAAAAACCGGCCGTCACACACTACTCTCATCTCAGTATATTGACATGACATATAATAATACTGCCCATCAACCATTAGATCAGTTCTGTTTTTTTTATAAATAATAAATTCAAAATTCAATAGATAATGCCACACTAATATAGAATAAGGTTGCGTTTGGTTTCCAAACTCAGTTGAGTTCAGTCTAATTTTAAGCTGAATTTAATATCAAAACACCAAACTCTCAAATTACTAAACTTATCCCAACTCAAAACCTTTTTACACGTGAGATTTACAACATTTTTTAACTTAAAACATCTTTATACGTGAGACCCATAACCTTTTTCAATTTCTCATAAAAGTACTAAACTTATTTTAACATCCAAACACATTTTAAACTCAGTTTAAATGAACCTCACATAACTCGATCCATCTACTACTCAATTCACTACTATTTATAAAGAACTCAACTCACCATCCAAACGCAGCCTAAGAATTTGATGAGGGTGTTGTAAATAACATTTTCCTATCTCAAATTGGAATATCTAGGGATGTAATAAAGTATTGAACAATCAAGCTTGGATTATTTTATTTTGTTTCACATTCAACTTGAGTTCGAGCACATTGTCAAAAGAGCATCTAAACTCTATCCAAAGGGCATCAAGACCTGAAAGTATTACTTCCATTAGTTCCCTCTCTTTTTCAAAAAAGTTAAACGATACCTGTAATAGAGAGCGGTTCAAGAATTGGCAATGGAAGCAATTGAAGTATAATTCTGAAGTAGTCAATGGGCCGTGTTACATGGTCAAAAGCCCACAACCCAAACTAGATTGTAGCACATCCCGATTGTGGGTGTATAATTGGACTGCAATGTTCTACCCGTCCGAGGTTCGACCTGTTGGACGGGCAGGTCTAGATCGGTTTTAGAACCATGGGAATGTTAGCCCTGGTAGAGGGCAAACAATATATCATATATATCTATTATATTATAACATAAAAGTGGCTATCCTTAAGTGAACATGAATGTACAATATTTTTTGTTTGACACTTTTTCATTGCTGCCCCTATGTAGCCAATTATTATTACTACAGTTTTGTCCTGACTCTTGTATTTTACTTTCTGCTTGTGCCCTTCTGTGAGTGATCTTTATTACGATTTTACCCTTGGTTCTTGTGTTATTTGATTTTTTTGTTTCGTTGATGCCCCTGTTACGTTTTTGCCCCTGATTGATGAACAATATTTTTTTGACCACCATTTTCTTTTCTAATTTTGCCCCGTGTTTTCTCAAGAAATTCCCTTCCCTTTTGTGTTTTCTTCATTTCAACTTATCTCTTTGCTTTCCAATTTTGTCCCTCATGCGGTGTCGCCTCTTTCATAGATTAGTCTGAAAGTTCTGTTTCTGTCTCTGTCTTTGTCTCTCTCTCTCTCTCTCCCCTACCGATTTTTTTTTCACAATTTTTTGCTCTGGTTTGTTTTACATCAACCCCATTTTTTTATAAGAACTTTCTTAGTAGAAATCTAAGCAACGCCAACGTACACAGGTCGTATACAAGAGAATTAACTCCCAAACTAATAAAACGACACTTAAATCGGATAGCTAATTAACTAAAAAAAAAATCAAAATTCTATCTCACTAAAAAGTTGTAGAATAAACAAGAGGGTGGGGAGATCTAAGAGATCAACAATAGAAACCATGTCGGTGGGCTATAACCGTAGGCATCTTGCGTCATTTCTATTGATAGTACACACTGTTTTGTTTGATTTTTAGATGGAGCAAAAGAAGATGTCATTCGTTTGATTTTCAGATGGACCAGAAAACCATTAAAGACTAATAGACTGATAGAAAAACGTAAACTTTTTCAGAAATGGTAGAAAAATGCAAACTTTCCAAACTTCTCATTTTTGGTGTTCGATTCGAAATGCCTCCTCCCAAACATCCAACACAAGACGCACAATTTTTTCAAAGATTTCCTCACATAGCTTAGATCTAAAAACATAGAAAGAGAGAGATATAGAATAAAAGGGATGAAATTTTGTGGAGAAAAAAGTGGGAGAACAAATAAAGGAAAATGCTTACTGTTGCAAAGTCATCGTCGGTAATGGTGGAGGATGCGATGAGCTTTCGTGGTGGGGAAAGGAGGGGGGGGAGAAGGAAAAAAAACTTGAGCTTGAAAACATAGACGACGGCGACTCACAAAGGGAAGAGAGTTTCGATGTGGGAGGGGAAAAAGGGGAAGAGGAGGGGAGAGAGAGAGAGAGAGAGAGAGAGAGAGAGAGAGAGAGAGAGAGAGAGAGAGAGAGAGAGAGAGTAGAAAAGAAGAAAAAAAATTGGTTTGCAGCTGTCCACGTGTCCTCTCTTCGAGCGATGAAGTAAAATAAATGTTTGGGGTACCCATTTTGGATCCAAGCATTTCTACCGATTAACTTTTTTTGTTTATTATGTTTTTAATAATGATTAGGTAAGTATTTTTTAATGATATTGTAATTTTAAAAAAATGTTTAAGAGTATAAAAAAAATGTTTAAAAAAATTAAGAAAAAGAAAAGTTCATTTGGCCTTATTGATCAGATATCTCGTGCTACACGACTGAAGTAATGATCAATGTTTTGAAGGATACAACATCGAAAGTTAACAGTTTTATAATATTAATTTTAATAAAAATCTTATATATCATATCCTACACCACACACCACATCTCTTTTAATTTTGTTTTCTTTTTCTCATAACAAATATATGTGATATATAGATGATGGATAGAACAACTCAATTAGTTTAACAAGAATAAAATAAGATAAAAATAAACTAAAATAAAATCATTTAAACAAAATAAAAATTTTAAACTATATTATTTTCGTGTTCTAAAATTTAAAGAGTCCTACTTGAAAAATATGTTTGGTTCATTAACACTACAAGTATCCCATTTAGTTTGGACTTTTAAAATATTTGAAAGATTTTCAAACATTTGGCTTAATTTAAAAGTCATCCGCTAGATTTAAAATAAATACTTGAGATAGCAATATTTTTCTCCAAGATTTTCTAAAATTTTAAATTTATTTCATGTAAGAACATTTACTGTATTTGTAAAAATTATTGCAATGCATGCTATATATAATTTCATGTAGGAACAACGACATAAGAGATTTAACGTTCTGTCCATTCATCTAATGACTTAATAAACAACATAAGTTTTAAGTATATATTTTCCTCAAACTACAACAAAACCGTTTTGTTAACTTAAAAAAACTTTTAACTTATATATACATGTTGTTCACAATCTGTCTTTGAAGAGCTTTTTTAACACTTTTTGATACATGTTTTTATGAGATGATGTTTAATTATTTAAAATTTTTTTCTTAATTTTTACACTTTTTTAGATGAATTATTACTGTAATCTACTTATGTAAAAATATTTTACTTTTTTATGTCTTTTTTTTTTTTCTACCAACCAGGCGCTTCGTGCTAGGGGCATACGTGCCTTGCACGTACCACCCTTACTAGTGTGTGTGTATATATATATATATATATATATGTATGTATGTATAAATATATATAATATAATATTGATTTAGTCAAGGGAGATGAGAATAAAACCCAACTTTTGAACTCAGTTTTACACAATCTGTGAGTTTTGTACTGTTATGGGCACTGTGACAAGTTCATCTGTTAGGACAAGGAAAACTGTAACTTGCTTTGAACTTTTGCATTTGCTGGCAACAAGTCACAAGGAAACAACACCTTGCCGATCCGAAGGCTATTTTCCTCTTAAACTTCTTTCCAAGTCTTCTTATATGCCTTGATTTGCAATAGTAAAACTTCCATGCTCTGGACACATCCAATCATCAGCCAATACAAGTATAGCATAAATAGCGGGTACAAGCATAGCTATATCTCAAAAGATCATGGCTGCATTTAGACATGCCTATGGTATCAATACTCACTCAATTCATGAAAGTGTTTCATCCTATATCTAAGAAATAATTGCCATGGTACTTTGACCCAATCACACAAGAACTGGAACAGACGACGGAACATGAGGATTATGCGCCCAATCATTGAGTTTTGCAAATGACATAAGCAAACTTCAAGATGTGATGTGGGTAACTGGTGAGAAGTTTAGCCCAATTATTTATAATTAAAGAAGATAACCAAATTCTACGAAAAACTAATTTTACAATTAAATCATCCGAGTAAAAACTTACCTTAGTCTCATTGGTTTATGACTGATGCAACTGTGGCATTACTCCGAAACTTTTCCTTCCACAATTTCCAAGCTTCCCTGACTTCATCCAATTCTGCATCAGGGATGCTTGTATGCTCATCCAATTTTTCAACCCATTCTTTCCAAGGAGAACCCAAAGGATCCAGTAAGTTGGAAACTTCAGGCAACATTATAGAGGTGTAGAAATCATCAACTGCCTTCAAAATTTCTTCTGATTCAACTATCGCTAGCATTTCAGGCCTCCTTGCGTCTCCTGGTCTTTTTCTCAGAGAAAAACTATTTCCTCTCAAGATCAACACTTCAGATGGGGCAAGGGGTAGAATGATCCGTGAGAACTTGGAAAGCGACAAAGTTAGAATATCTCTAGGAAGTAAGTTGCGCTTTACAGCCACAGCAGTCCCAACCATTTTGCGGATCTATTGAAATAAGTAGAAACTGATGTTAAAGGATTGTGGAATAAATTAGTAAAACACCGGGAATACACTAGCTTGCTTGACTGTAATTTCTTTAGCAAGTACAAGGCAACCAAAGGAGGTTAATTAAAGCAGATCAACCCCATAGAAGTCGCCATAACCTTAAGTTGCACCCACAGGTAATTAAAGCAAGTTTTGTGCATACACTTCCCCATGTGTGTGCTTCCACATCTAGATTCTTTTAGTACGTGAAATAAAGATGAAAGGCGTGTACAAAAAATGGGATAGAAAAAAAGAAGGTTGTTGAGTTACATTGAGAAAACTTACTTGATGTAACATGAATGATTCTCCCCATATAGAAAGCTCGACAAAAGGAAATCCAAGTGATTTCTCCAGCTTTCCACAAGAACAGTGAAAGATCTTTCTAAAGTGGGAAGCACCTATCCTGTCCATCTCATCAGGTTCATGTAGCCATCTTGCATGGACAACTAAATTGGTGGTGCGGGACTTCAGACCATTTTCGTGCTTATTGCAAGTGTCAGCTAGAAGTTCATGGGAAACACTGGATTCTAAAGAGTTTTTGCTCATCGTCTCAACATCTAATGCAATCGCTCCATCACTCCGAAAATCATCTTCTCCATCACTTCCCTCGATCTCAGAGGCTGCCTCACCAGATGCTTTTGCTCTTCTGGGAACACTGCCATTTCTGTGTGATTGTTTAGTAGGAAACCGTTTTCTGTACTTGGACCGTACTGTATAATTGTGGAAGGGATGTTCTCCCTACAAATGGCATTCTCAAATTAAAAATTGGTGTACAGGTGACCTCTTCTATATGGAAAATAGACAGTTTCTATGGACCATAATCACAATGGACTACTCTGCATAGAGGCAAGATCAGCAAGGTCATAATAAGTCTTACACACCAGCCTTCTCTGAGACTGTGATGATCCTAAAAGAAGGCTTAAAGAATTCTTATAAGAGAAAAAAATACCTAGTGTTAATAATATGAGCAATGCTACTCTTCATACTAAGCCTTTTTGTCTCCATTACACATGGTGATGTGCCATATCATTGAGTGTGACTGGGGATGATAAGGATTGGGATGACGAAGATTATTACTCTAATAGTATAAAAGCAATGGCATTTTATTCCTCCAATTCATCTCATAGCTTCTTTTCACCATCCAAAAGTATGAACACCAGATCAATCATATGAGCAGTTCTGAAACTAAGTTAAAAGCATGTTAGCGTGCCTTTAAGCAAAATGTAGAGTGTAGGAATAAATTTGGAGGCTGACACAGGATTTAATCAATAAAAGGTTATGCAAAATTAACATTCACTTCACAACCAGAGAAGAAATGGAAATTTACATTTATAGAGGGAATAAAAGAAAAATGTATCCCACCTCAAAAGTATTCAATATATTGTTGAAGTCCAACAGATGATGATCAACTTCAGTTGTGCTAAAGTAACTTTTAATTCCAATGATTTCAGCAGGAAGAAGATAAGAATACTTCCGGAGATTACATTCCCTCCTAGGATCAAATCTCCTATAACATAGAAGCAGGTGAACATAATTGAATGATTAGAAGACGAAATGGGAGAGCAGCACAAACTTGTGAAACAGAACTTCATGTAAATGGTCAGCTTGTTGTATTCTTTCAACAAACAATGAGAAAATGCGATTCTAAGTTCTAACAGTACAGAAAACACTTCAAGGCCTGAACAATCAGAAGTCAACTATGTGGTCTTCATCTTATAATGTAGTATAATTATATTTGAGAAAACCTTTATTTGGTTTTGCTAAACGATCTCTCTTTCTACAGTTTTAAGTAAGGCATAAGAGAATCACAGGAGAAAGTAACAAGATATGACAAGAAGGCTTGCAATCATGGAAACGGTTTGCAATTTTCTTGTGTCAGTCTAATGAGGAAGTAATTAATTAACTTACTAGATACTCTTACCCCAATTCATATATGAAACAAGTGAAACAGAGCCTTTTTTCAGCAACAAAAAAAAAAAAAAAACACACATATTCATGTCTTTACTCTATCACCATGGTATTTCCTAAGAAACAAAAGGCAAAAAAATCAGGGTCTCACCTCTGTGAGGGTAAAATGCTAAAGACTTTAATATTTTTGGGAAGATAATAGTTTATGTGATTTGCAAGAGCCATGCCATAAGGGTCTTCTTTCCATGCATTTTCAGGGATTTCCATTTTCAAGGATATTGTCGTTGCCATCGAGTGAACCTAAAACATATGGTTGGCCACAAAGTATCCACCAAAAAAAAAAAAAAAAAAAATCAGCAACCTCATGTTGTACACAGGCAAATATACTGAAAATTGAATACAAAACAAACTAATCAGCAGAACTAATTTAAATAAATTACTCCTTTATCAGTACGGCTACTTCTCGCCCATGCAATTTTGTGGAGATTCCCAAAATTACTATCACGAATCCCACCGGCCTTAAAAATGGCCGTCTCCAATTCTGCTTCAATAGCTACATATAAAAGATTGTAACGTTTTTTTAGCAAGAACCCCTCCCCTCTAGCTGGAGCTGATTAAATTAGTATAGGTAGTAAAAGGTCAAAGTCTTCAAAATGAATAAAATACCAAGCATAGCATGATTACATAAAATCCACTCATAAACCATCACAAGAAAAAGATTGTTTCCTATTATCCTTGACAATGTATGCAGATATTGCTCACCGGAGTATCAAGCAACAAAAGGGAAAGTAGAATCTTACTGGATAATGAGTGTTCATCTCGTTGCATTTGCAGACCTGGAAGATATAAAATACAAACTATAAAAATATAAATAAAATCAACATATCATACGGGAAAATCAAGGGAAAATCAATAAACATGGTGAAAGGAGGATAAAGAAAGTGACCTCTGTAATCGGTCCCGACATACCCAACCCGCAAGACGACCTTCTTTTTGTGGATAGATTCCCATGTGTGAGCGGAGGATGGAGACGCGGAATAGGAAGACGAAGACGAAGAAGAGCAGTATGGTCTGAAGGGTGATGTTGGGATTCCGAAAAGTCTGAAGCTTGGGGTTGGGTTTTTAATTAGGAATGGACAGAGCGGGAAACGAAGTGAAGAGACGGCCATGGGAGAGTGTACCACGTGCTGATGGTGATGAGCGTGTGTGAAGGGGTGGTAGCTTTGGCTTTGGAGTCCGGTGGGGACGAAACGACCAAATTATACGTGGTGTTCTTTGTAATGTGGAAACGACCATCGTTTAGTATATTTCTTAGTATAAATACTGTTTTAACGCGGAGGCCCACTCAAGACAAAAAATTCAACCCAACCAGGAAAAATATTTTAACGAAAAGGCCCATTCAAGAAGCCCATTTGTAATGCTATAGGCGATAGCATTACCATGCGGTGAACGCATAAAATAACCGTCTCCATATAATTTATACTTTATACCCATTTTGTCTTGCGCTTGGACAACTCCCTATCTACTCTTCTCCCTATCTTCTTCTTCTTCACTTTCAGTGCCTTCGTTAAACCCTAAAGAAAAACAATCCATTTCTCCTCGCACGCTCCGCCTACGACGTCGTCCCAGAGCCACCTTTCTCAGAGGGAGCCATGAATCCCTCTACTCTTGTGAACCCTCCTTCAGCTACTACTCAACGGTCAGTTCTCTACTCCCCGTTCCTTAACCCTCTCCCCCTCCGTACCGCCGCGAGCTCCGGGAAATTCACCCTCCAACGACGCCGTTTCCGAGTGTCCGTCCCTCGCAACTCTTCCTCCTCCGACGGCGACCAACCTGTCCCCTCCACGTCGTCGCCTCCTCCCAATGTTTTCGGAGATAAAAGGGAGCTCACCGGTATTCAGCCTCTGGTGGCCAACATGTCGCCACCGGTGAGATTGGTGAGCTCGGCTTTATTTATCGGAGCGGCAATAGCTGCGGGATACGGATTGGGTTCTCGTTTCGGCAAGTCTCAGACTGTGGCGCTGGGTGGAGCTGCTGTACTTGGAGTGGCCGGCGGGGCCGCCGCATATGCTCTTATTTCCTGTGCGCCGGAGGTCGCCGCTGCCGAATTGCACAACTACGTGGCTGGCCACGGCGATCCTCGGGCTGTAAACAAGGATGATATAGAAAGGATCGCAAAAAAGTCAGTCTAATTAATTCTTATCTGGTTGGTTATGATAAACTACTAGTAAAATTAAGTTTTTGGTGGAGGTTTTGGTCATTGTTAGTGAATCCATATTCATTGGTTTAACAATTTCAATCTATAATTGATCAATTAAGTTTATTGTAATTCTGAGTTCCCTCATTTTATAACAGATATGGTGTTAGCAAGCAAGATGAGGCATTCAATGCTGAGCTTTGTGATATATATTGCCGGTGAGTCCAAAATAGTTTCTTTTTTATTACGTTGTCCATGTATTGGGAGTGAACTGAATGGTGTTAATTTTGTGTCAGAGGTGCTATGATAGGTGGTTTGAGAGTTTAAACGTGAATTTGGATTCTTCATTTGAATTTCTTTGGTTTTAATTTTCTATTTCGATTTACGTCCCAGGTTTGTATCTTCCGTTCTCCCTCCAGGAGGGGAAGAACTCAAAGGCGACGAAGCTGATATGATAATCAACTTTAAAAAAGCTTTGGGCATGGATGACCCAGATGCAGCCGCCATGCATATGGAGGTACATCTTACGATTGTTGTTTATGTGTAATGTGAAAGGTCGAGAATGCTTAAGGTTATGTAAGGCGAAAGGTTGAAAATGCTTAATATGTATGTAAAACAAATTTCAAATCTTACTGGAGTTAATTCTTGGTGGCGTCCAGATTGGTAGGCGACTCTTTAGGCAAAGGCTTGAAACTGGAGATCGTGATGGGGACATAGAGCAGCGCCGGGTAGGTCATATGTGCTAGGTTTCTTGATTATTATCCATTAGCATCAAGTATTTGAGTTGAAGATATGGAGCTTGACCATTCTTAGCGAGTCTCCAGTGCAGGCATTTCAGAAGCTCATTTATGTTTCAACTCTTGTGTTTGGAGAAGCATCGGCTTTCCTTTTACCTTGGAAACGTGTTTTCAAGGTTACTGATTCCCAGGTAATTAATCATCAATCTTTGGCTCTAGTATGTTTTCAAGTAACTTGCAATCGTGGTCTGTATGGTTCAAATATATTTTTAATCAAAGTAACTTGCATATATTACGTATCAATGAAAAACCTTGCATTTATAAGAATAATTTTCTGCCATTACATCTTATCATACTTTGGCATTGATCAAATTTCTTGCTTGCATTATCTGTTACTTTTTATTGTAGCAGTTTTTCTGTCATTACCAAGTGGGCAATCATTTTTTTTTTCTTGCCAGGTTGAGATTGCTATCCGTGATAATGCCCAGCGATTGTACACTTCTAAGCTAAAATCAGTTGGCCGAGGTATATACTTTATGAACCTTGTCTTTGCTGGAGACTGTGAAATTGCTGTGTTGCCCTAGCTAGTCTTTGTGTCATGCATGATTGCAAACACTGGGCTGTTCATACAGGGTTGTGCCTGACCATCAACTTTGTAGGGTGTTCTATGCTGGATATCAAGTGGGAATATTTGTTCCATTTTTGCATTGCATGCTTTATTTGTTGTAACGCCAGCAGGGAATGATGGGGTTGCACATGTATTTGATATAGGTCTGGTTTTCTTGAGCATTAAAGATAGGTTTTTTTACCAATTATAGGCTGGATAGTTATTCCATATAATTAATTGGTTTGATACCATATGTTTAGAGTTGAAAAACTGTGCTTAAAGATTTCATTTATGGCTGTATTTTTGTGATCTTGTAATGGCTATATTTGTGTTATACTCTGAATGCTGCCAAATCATCTCTTATTGCTTTTAGATATTGATGCGGAGTTTCTTGTTAGCCTTAGAGAATCACAACGTTCTTGTCGGCTTTCTGACGAGGTAACTTCTCAAATATTTTTTTTGTTTGTTTTTGAGAACTTATTTTAACACTCCTGATTGAGTATAAAAGGGTGATAAATGGGGTTTGCATAGGAAGGAGGGTTCCAATTGTAACTTTGTCTAGTCCTTTTGGAGCGTAAGCCTAGATGTGGCTTTGGTTTTCTTTCGATTGTTGCACAGTATCAAATCCAAGCCCCAACCAGAAGTATGGATTTTGAATTATGCCAACTACAATAGAATGCTCTTATAGATTTAAGGAGGGGCATGTTGTGACATCCCAAATTTGGTATGGGAGGGTGGTGAATAGGACCCTGCATTGCCTTGGTGGAAGAGTGTCTTGCGGTTTATATTGATTTCAAGAAGCTCCAATTGTAACCTTGACCAGTCCTTTTGGGTATAAGTCGAGATATGACTTAAACTTTGCTTGGGTTGTCATGATGATGTTGCTGTTTCATAATTCTTCTCTATGTGATATATCCTTTATATTGCAGCTTGCCATGGACTTATTTAAGGAGCGTGCAAGAAAACTGGTTGAGGAAAATATTTCATCAGCACTTAATAAACTCAAGTCCAGGACAAGATCAGCGTATGGTCACTACTGTTCAGTCTAAATGCAGCTTAGTGATGTTTTAATCTGTCACAAACTCCTACATGTTATTATCACACATCTAATTACATGTTATTATCACATCTAATTAGATTATGTCTGAAAGCATTGTCTTTTATTTCACAATTTACTCATATATACTCTTCCTTAATCAGTGAACCACTCTTTATACACCTGTATGCCGGGGCCATGCTCCTTCCATACTTTTGTTTCTTTTGAGAAATTCATTTACTTGTCAAATTTGTTTTCTATTTCGATGATTTGATCTAAGAGTGTGGTTGCCTTCCTGTACATGCTTTCTGTTGTGAATTTTATGGTAGAAGGGTCTTTTGCTCATTTCATTTGTGTATTTTTGGAGATTTCTCTATGCGATGTTGTTTATAGTTTGTAATCTTTAACATTTATGTCATCTAACAAAAATAGGGTTCCAGCAGGGGTATCACAGAAGTTGTGGAAGAGATTGACCAGATACTTGCTTTTAATAATTTGCTTATCTCATTGAAGAACCATCCAAATGCAGAAAACTTTGCCCCTGGGGTTGGCCCAGTTTCTTTACTAGGTAACTAGCCAAACTGAGCTGTTGCTTTCATGTTTAGCACAGCAGCCAAAACTGGGTTTTGGACATTCCAAATCTATGAGCTGGTATTGAGGTGTTCTGTTTCTTTGACTAGGTGGTGATTATGATGGTGACAGAAAGATGGATGACTTGAAGCTCCTTTACAGAGCATATGCTACAGATTCTTTATCGAAAGGTCGCTTGGAAGAAAATAAGGTAAACAGACACTGGCTTGCACTTTTTATGTTTCCAGTCAAGTTCACCCCTATTTTCTTTAATTCTTCACAAACTAGAAACCGAATGTCAATGTTGCAACGACGACGGAAAGCTTGTTGGGACAAGAATTCTAAGAAGATTCTCATTTTTCCAATATAATTTTTTTTTTTTTAAGTGATTGTGGAGATTATTTTCTTGTTCTTTCTTAGCTGCGTTAACCATGATCTTTTTCAGCTAAGAGTGCCTTTTAAACAATCAGAACATCCCTCAAACTCCAAAATGTTATGCTTAACTCTGTTCTTAATCCTATAATCGCATATAAACCAGTCTGTCGTGAACCCGCAATGGTTCTTTTTTCTTTTCTTTTTTCCTTTTTTATGATAAGTGACCTAAGGTTTTATTGAAAAGTGCAAAAGGATTAGTGCTAATTCTTTCTTATGGTGCTGGAAGTTTGTTTTTTAAGCCAAGTCATAGGTGGTTCTTTCAATTCACGTTTCTATTGCTGCTAACAGCTTTGATGTTGACTTATCATTTCATGATGGACTCAGCTCCATTTCTCTTAGTTAAGATCCATGCTGTCATATAAAGTTGGAATCTACCTTTATTTATATCACATTTTACTTATAAAAAAGTAAAGTTGGAATCCACATGACAAAGGGTCTATCTCTGTATCTCGTGCTAAATTGTCCTTCTCCATGTTGTTTATATTTATATGCACACATTTATATGGAGCAAACTTTGACAATTAATAAAATGATTAGAAAACTAGAAGGGTGAGGGAAACTCATTACTTGGCAGAGAGACTTTTCTTTGATAAGGTAAATAATAATGTAGTTCTAATTACCAATATAAATCCATTTCTTTTGGGTGCATGTCTGATGCTTGGTTTGCTTTTGCTCAGCTCTGTTCTTTGTTAGACACTCGTTCTTAATACTATAGAATCCTCCTGTTTCTAATTATTTGCATAATTCTTCAATTTAGCTTGCTGGATTGCATCAGTTGAGGAACATATTTGGTTTAGGCAAAAGGGAAGCAGAAGCCATCACACTAGATGTAACCTCAAAGGTATATCGTAAGCGGCTTGCACAGGCTGTTACTAGTGGTGATTTAGAAATGGCAGATAGCAAAGCAGCCTTCCTTCAAAACCTCTGTGATGAGTTGCACTTTGATCCGCAAAAGGCTAGTGCGATTCATGAAGGTAAGAGATTTGTCATACCGGTATTCACAAACTTGCTTTTAGAAGGTATATATTTGCAAAAATATGCCATTAGGGTTTGTGATATGTAGTCATTCAAACTTGATTACGTTGTTAAATTTTCTCTGTTTTTTTAATTGCTAAGACATGCTTTTTATGCTTATATTTTTGGGGGAAATAGTACCTGAAACCTTTTTTCTTTTTGTCTTAAGAAATTTACAGGCAAAAACTTGAGCAATGTGTTGCTGATGGAGAACTGGATGAGCATGATGTTTCTGCCTTGCTGAGGTTGCGGGTCATGCTCTGTATACCTCAGCAGACTGTTGAAGCAGCCCACTCAGATATCTGTGGCAGTTTGTTTGAAAAGGTAACCTTTTTCTTGGTTCCCTTTATCTTCTAAAGTCATCTAAGGTATCTGGTTGTCAGAGCAGAAGTATAGGTTCCCTTAGGAATACGGTTTTATGGTTTTCTGTTGTGTTATGACAATGGAATCCATTGGTTTCCCCTGTTCACTGTGCACCTTCATCCCAAGTCATATACTTTTACTTGAGACAGAATTATAGAGTCTAATTGGTGTGCTAGGCTGTTGAGTTATGCTAAGCTTTGCGAATCCTAGGGGTTGGCTCAAATGGTAAGGGCCGTGGTCCTGGTGGTATGCTCTTTCTAGGTATAAGGTCCGAGCCTTTGTGTGCAAACAAATGTTAGGGGCCACATACCATCAGTGAAAAGCCGATGATTTACTTGATCCTTATAATGAGAACGTGTTACATGGATCCAAGGTTTAACCGGGTAAAAGACCTTTTGCGTTTGCATAGTCTCAGGATTCCTCCTCGTCAGAAAATTTATGCCAAGTTTTGTTTTATTTTCCAGGCCGTGAAGGAGGCAATCGCAGCTGGTGTTGATGGTTATGATGCTGATGTGAAGAAATCTGTGCAAAAGGCAGCACATGGCTTAAGGCTGACAAGGGAAGTTGCCATGTCTATTGCTAGCAAGGCAGTGAGTATTTTACTTTTGAGTGTTTTGCATTGATAGTTTACAGAGAAAGTTTTGAATCCAAATCTCATATGTTCTCCTTTCCCTCAAATCGAATGTAAGGTCCGAAAAATTTTCATCAACTACATAAAACGAGCACGTGCTGCTGCCAACCGAACTGAGGCTGCAAAAGAACTCAAGAAGATGATAGCTTTCAACACTTTGGTTGTAACTGAATTAGTGGCTGATATAAAAGGGAAGTCGTCTGACACCTCATCTGAAGAACCTGTAAAGGAGGAGGCCAAAGAAGTTGAGGAAAAACAAGTTGAAGAGGAGGATGAGGAATGGGAATCAATTCAGACACTTAGGAAAATAAGACCTGGCAAGGAGCTTTCTGCAAAGTTGGGGAAGCCAGGCCAGACAGAGATAACTCTCAAAGATGACCTTCCAGAAAGAGATAGGACTGACCTCTACAAGACATATCTGCTCTTTTGTCTAACTGGTGAAGTGACCAAGATTCCATTTGGTGCTCAGATCACTACAAAAAAGGATGATTCAGAGTTTGTTCTCCTAAATCAGCTTGGTGGGATCCTGGGTTTGAGTTCTAAGGAGACCGTGGAAGTACATAGGAGCCTCGCGGAGCAGGCTTTTAGGCAACAAGCTGAGGTGATTTTAGCTGACGGACAGTTGACAAAAGCCAGAATAGAGCAGCTTGATGAGTTGCAGAAGCAAGTTGGCTTGCCTGCACAATATGCACAGAAGATAATAAAGAGTATAACCACTACAAAAATGGCAGCTGCCATAGAAACCGCTGTTGGTCAGGGAAGGCTAACCATAAAGCAAATAAGAGAACTTAAGGAAGCAGGTGTTGAATTAGATAACATGATATCTGAGAGCTTGCGAGAGAATCTCTTCAAAAAAACTGTAGATGACATTTTCTCATCGGGCACAGGAGAGTTCAATGATGAAGAAGTTTATGAAAAAATCCCAACAGATCTCAGCATTAATGCCGATAAGGCAAGGAGTGTTGTTATTGAGCTTGCACGAAGTAGATTATCAAATTCGTTGATTCAGGCTGTGGCACTGCTAAGACAGAGAAATCAACAAGGAGTGGTATGGATTTTTTGAAACTTTTTATTCCTGTTATTTGTTGATTGGTTTTGGAAAGGCAATTCGGTTATTGATTTGAATGTTTGGACGGATAGGTTGAAGGCTTCTTTTTGTTGTTGCAGGTTTCCTCTCTGAATGATTTGTTGGCTTGTGACAAGGCTGTACCTTCGAAGCCACTGTCATGGGAAGTGGCGGAGGAGCTATCTGACTTGTATGCTATATATCTCAAGAGTGAGCCTGCACCAGAGAAACTGTCTCGTGTGCAGTATCTCTTGGGGATAGATGACTCCACGGCAGCTGCTCTCCGGGAGATGGGAGATAGAACTATTTCTGTCGGGGCTGAAGAAGAGAACTTTGTATTTTGAGTGCGGTAAGATGATAGCAAATTAGTTCTGTTAGGCACATTGAAGAGCCAACAAGTTCCTGCCAGATTGGCTCATTTTTTGTGCTCTTTTTTTTTTTTTTTTGACGAAGGAAGAGAAAATAATGATGTGGTTGTAATTTGTGAAGACAAGTTTTTGGCATGACCTTAGATGATAATCGGGAGAGTTTTTTTTAATGTTATATCAAGTGAAATCTGGACAGCTGTAGAAAAATTAATATATCTTCAAAGTATATTTTGATAATTCTGTCCAAGCAAGTGCAAGTCGAGTTTGGAGACATGTAATGTGCTAAACATTGTTTGCCTAAGAATACTTGCATAACGTCAATACTTGAAAAACAAGTAGATATATAAAATAGATTTTATAGTCTTTATAGTTGCTCGAGAGAATTTTGACAGTATTAAATATTTAGTAGATATTGCAAAAGAGCAGTGCTACTCTGTTGCTTGACAAAATTGACCTCTAGGCAAAATTTGCCCTTTTTTATTTCAATTTTTTTATTCATATCTTTTTATCATTTTAAAATATTTTTAAAAAATAAAAAAAATATTAATACACTAATAGTTATTTCATTAACTATTAAGTAAAAAATAAAATAAAATAAAATAAAGGAGGTGTCAAATTTAAGTGTCAAAGTAGCATTTTACATTGCAAAATTCATTTTATATATTTATTTCTCTCTTTAAATTACCTTAAAAATGAAGTTAACCTCAGTGCGTGAGCTCTTCATTCTCACTAGAAAGAGAAGCTCTTCATTCTCTCTAGAAAGCCCAAATCACTCCGAGTGCCTCCGACGGAGAAGGTGAGAGCTGTGTGAATATGCTTTCCACCCTCATTTCCATTTCCATTTCCTTTCCACTACTACTGTGTGAATATGCTTTTATGGTAATGTTTTTTTTTCTCTCCTCCCCTCCACCAGTTCAGTTTTCATCAGGTCTACTACACTTTGGCCACCATCAGTTGACACGTGCCCCACCACACAACCCTACTGCCGTAGATCTACTGGGACGACATGGAACCGCGCCAAAAATCTCGTCGCGTGACCCTCATGCGCTTGGTCTCCACGCGCCGTTGCCCCCTGACGACTCTACCGGCTATACACGCCGTACTAGCAAATTCTCCACCTCACGATCTTTTAGATATGCTCCATCTCACCTTCCAACTATCGGCGCGTGGCCTCCACTCGCCACCACAGAGGCACTAGAAGATAGATGATTTATCGCAGAGTAGTCCATTTGATGCCGGTCTTTCTATTATATTATCGCTTTCTCTAACTGATGATCTTGAAAAAAGGACTACGGATTTTTTTTAAAAATATTCCAAGACAACAAACTGCAGTACACTCACAACTTACACCGCCTCTAGCGATGACTTACTTAAAAACCATCTTTTAAGATGGCACCTTCTTTGTAAGGCATGAGTGGGGATCAAGAAATTGGTGCCACAACCCGTTTTATTTCCTTTTTTTATCACTCCTACATTGTGGTTAATTGTATTTGGGTGTTTGTTGGGACCCCACCCCTCCTCATGTATCTTATTTTCATTTTCTAATGAAATTTGCTTACTTAAAAAAAAAAAAAAAAAAAAAAAAAAAAACTTCGCATTCACTGTTCAAGCTTCGTCCATATTCCAAAAGCTCCCCGTCTATTTATTATTTTGTAAATTGTCAACTCACTTGTATCAAAGAAAAAGAGTACATATGTCAAATTAGTTTCTCACATTCAACGACGTCGATGAATTCCCAATTCTAGAAGTTAGAACTACTTCTTAAATCATTATAATAATAAAAGTTTGAAAAATTCTAGCCCTGGACAACACCTTGTTAGTCAATACGATGTGTAGACGAGTACAAAACCATCACATGAAACTAGGGGCGTAACGGTTGTATTTTAAGACTTTTTTTTTGACAGTTGTGTTTTAAATTAAGAGTATTTTTATAAATTAAGTTATAAAATAGTTCATTATTTTACAAAAAAAAAAAAAAACAATATTATTATAAAAAGATTGTGTCTATATACATTATTTCAAAATTTAATGTAAAATTTAGCACGATGTTATATCTTTATATGGTTAAGAAATGGAAGGAGAGAACAATATCAAAAGTTGATAGACAATGCCGAGCATGTCGGGAACTCACATGATTCGTTCCCTCTAGATGGGTCGAGCCACAATCTGACCTTAATTAGTGCAATATCTTCGAGCTGGCTAATTTGAGTGATCTCAGCCTATACATATGGATAACGAGCATGAACGAGTCTTGCACCCCATAATATCACTGTCCCATGGAAACTCAAAACCTCTCATTTACCAAACCTTATGGTAGGAGTGAGAGTTTCAACTTTCAACATTGAACAAACACCTTTCGGTGGTATTTGCTGCAATAATTCTTAAAGTTTAGTAGAAGTTGGCACTTAGTAGTCCTGCCAAATAAGAAACGACCAAGTAAAAATCGCCGTAAGAATTGAGTGAGGTTCTAGTTCCCATATATGGTCTAAGCGTGACATCCTCATTCCCCAACCTTATAATAATTGCTCATGCTACCTTGCTTAGTCCTAAATTCAGAATCAATTTAATATGCCCAATTGTCAAATTTGCAGTCTCCAAAGAGGAAAATTTTGAACAGATCTTTCGTCAGACATCTTCATTACTCCAATATGGCAAGCCTAATATGAACCTTTTAGACTTTGTTGCCGTTTAGTTTTCAGAGATAATCATTAGTCTATAACGACCCTTTTGAAGCTGTTATAAATAATCTCCATCCTCCGACAACGGTTGGAAGTTTCTAAAGTTTGGGGGATTCGCAAAATAGATGGCTTCCAAATCAAGATATCTCGGTTCGGCTCAAAGAATAAAGAGGGTATGAACCTTTGTTTTGGTTGACTAATTAGATTCCTATTACAAATATGTTCACACACTTTTCACCAACCCCAACATTTGTCAAACCAGCCTGCAGTTGGCTCGATGAGATAAGAATTTTGTAAATAATAGAAAGATAGTTTGTAAATAATAGTGAGATAGTTTCAGTTAAGTATTTTTTGAGTTTTAGAAAAAGAGAGAGAAAAAGTTAAATAAAAAATATTTTAAAGTTAAAATATTGTAAAATAATATTATTTTTGTTTGGTATTTGAAAAAAGTTGGAATTGTTTTTTCTTAAATTGTAATGATTAGTTTGAAAAAGTTATTATGATTAATTAAAAATTTTGTATTTAAATTATGTTTGGAAATAAATAGAATGAGATAAAATGCGATTAGATGAGAATTTTATGTCTCATCCCATGTATTTAAATTATGTTTGAGAATCAGATAAAATAAGTTTTTCTTAGTTCGCAGACATTTGTGTGACAAAAAATAAAATAAATAAATAAACATGACAAAATTAATCTGCATTTTATTGTCTAAAAATAAGGGTTGAGTTGCCTTCTTTAGAACAATATAGTAGTCTTAAAAGTTAAAACCCTGATCCAATGAGGCCTAAACGCAAGCACTGCTTTTGGAAAAGAGTTGGCTACAAGTTGGTGCATGGCAAGTTAGGAGCTTAGGAATTTGGATCCCCTAGAGTTTGGGGGATTTGAATCCAAGGCTTTGGTATATAATTAAGTTTTATTTGAAGTTGTTTTTCTCTTTTTTTTTTACGATAGGATTGGAGCCTGACCATTCCATAACCTCAATAACCATCATAAGGCCAATGCATCATCATGTATATATGCATGGTAGGTTTGGATAAAATATAACAAAGTTCCTTTTGCATATTTAGTGGAGGCGTAACACACATTCCTTCCCTCTTTATTATTATTATTTTTTTTCAATTTTTTTTAAAGGATCTTTGACCTAGGACCATGAGCAGATTGAGAGTCTAAGTAACGTTCCCCTATAAATACAGCTTCATGCATTCAAGGCCAAATCACGAATCAAAAGCTCTAACTTCTCTGTGGTCTCTCAGCTTCTTTGAACCATGGAATTTCACTTGCACTCTAACATGTTCTGCTTCTTTGCATTCTTCCTATTGTTTGGTGGAGGAGCCTTTGGGCAATTATCCTCGAATTACTATGCAAAAACATGCCCGAGAGCCCTATCTACCATTAAAACTGCTGTGAATAATGCAGTCTCCAAGGAGTATCGCATGGGGGCCTCTTTGCTTCGCCTCCATTTCCACGACTGTTTTATCAATGCATGTTCTCTAGCGCCCTCTGTTTTTCCCTCCCTTTCTTGCACACACATATACACAGAACCGTACATGCACATGCACTCTGCCATGCACTATCTGATGAAGTTACACACACACATGCATGCATACAACCTTACATAGTACTCCAACACACTATATTCCATGATACTTTACATGAAAAACATGCAATTCTTGCTTGTATGTCCAATATATTTAAGGATAAATGCATAGATCATACTTTGTTTTCATTGGGACTGAAATAATCACTCCTGCTTATAATTGTTTTTACAGTAGATTTCGTCTTGCAACTATGACTGATGAATTTTCTTGTGGCTTAAACAGGGATGTGATGCGTCTGTTCTATTAGATGACACCGCAAATTTTACCGGGGAGAAGACAGCCGGCCCAAACGCAAATTCTTTGAGGGGCTATGAAGAAATAGATACCATAAAGTCTCAAGTGGAAAGTATTTGCCCTGGAGTTGTTTCCTGTGCAGATATCCTAGCTGTTGCAGCCCGTGATTCTGTTGTTGCGGTAAGTAAAATTAAAATGCATAGAGGGAAAGTATGAATTATTAGAATTGTTAAGGATTAACAGTATCATCGCTTCCTACATCTATAACACAGCATGATAGCAAAACCATCAGTGGAGTTTATTTATTGTAACACACTGAAAATCATACAAGAAGGTTATATCTTTATTGCTAAGTGTACTAATCTCAAATGGTCTCTATTTCTCCAGTTAGGGGGGACTTCATGGACAGTTCAATTAGGCAGAAGAGACTCGACCACGGCAGGTTTTGAAGCAGCAAACAGTGAAATGCCCTCTCCGGGGATGGACCTCAGTGACCTTATATCTGGCTTCTCCAATAAAGGATTTACTGAAAAAGAAATGGTAGCTCTTTCAGGTAAAACATAGCAAAACAATTTGCTTATACACTAATAAGCATAAAAAATTCAATTTTCCTTTGCCCTGAATTATTTCAGAGTACGTTTAGGATGGAGACAGATGCTTACTTTAAACAACCATTCAACAGGCATCATATCTGTCATTTGACCATTTTCAAAGTAGCTGAGATCTGCATTATGTCACTAAAAGCAGTACTAATTTTCGAGTCAAATAACAAAGTTTCTCTCAGTTTCATGGAACTTGAAAAAAAGATTAATTCTTACATCTTTTTCTCATCTTTTTTTTTTTTTCCATAAATAGGAGCTCATACAATAGGCGAAGTCAGGTGCTTGATTTTCCGGGAACGTATCTATAACGAGACAAACATCGATTCAACATATGCAACATCATTAAAATCAAACTGTTCAAGCACCGGTGGAGATGACAACCTTGCCCCCTTAGATGTCACTACCCCTGTCGCCTTTGATAATGCTTATTTCAAGAACTTGGTGAATAGTAAGGGACTCATGCACTCGGACCAACAGCTCTTCAATGGAGGCTCCACAGACTCTCAGGTCACCACTTACAGCAACAACCCCACAACTTTCAAAGCTGATTTTGCCAACGCCATGGTGAAGATGGGGAACCTTAGCCCCCTCACAGGAAGCAGTGGCCAAATACGTACCAATTGCAGGAAAATTAACTGAAGCTTACCACTAAACTAAGTTACTTAAATAGAGTGTAGCGTTTCCTGTTTTCTGAGTTTTGTCTGATGCAGTCACTACATGAATGAAGTGATTGGATCAAAATATCTTCATAAATCCTGTTTGTGTGATTTACTGTTTTAGTTCCTTTTCTTCCCAAGTGTTGCCATGAATTGTGAAACATAAAGCTTTGCTTTGAATTCTATTCTCAAAACACAAATTTAGAAATTACTGTAATAGTTTGTTTGTTTTTGTATGGAACAATTGAGAATCCCAACAAAATTTAACTGATCTTTCTTTATCTTTTTATTTATTTTAATAGAACGATCTTTCTTGATCAGAAATCGTCTATAATGCGTTTTTATGGATAAGACACAAGTTAAAACTGGACTAATGGGCCCTTTATCTAGAGGCTTGTGTCCCTTCACGTAGCCTATAGATCACCTCGTGGGCCTCTTATGGGCCTAGCAAGAAAATGTGAGACCCATAATAAAGCTAGTGGATGGCACAAACTCTCTTCGATTTTAATTTCAGAGGCCACAACTTTCAAATGAGATCTGGGAATACATCAAAACTTTTAAAAATCATATTTTTTGTACAAAAACTTTGCGGTATTTTAAATAATAACAAGGTGCTTTACCACGCTATTTTGATATGGTGAAGTCTTTTAAGTTAGTTTTTTTTAAAAGATACTACAAGCTTTCTGATCAACAACAACTTGTGAATATCACTAGTTATTGGTTTGCTTTAACAATAAATAAATAAAAATCACCTACTGAATTCTTTCAAAAGAATCACTAAGATTGCATTTGGGTAGTGATGTGATCTCAGATATTCTGTAAATAGTAGTGAAAAAGTAATGATAAAATATTGAATAGTTGTGAATAGTAATAAAAAGTAGATGAAAAGTAATAATAAAATAATAAATAGTAATCCACTACTAGTAATAAAATAATAAATAAACAGACTAACGGAGCCGGCCCCGTTTGGTTGCAATACTCAGCTGAGATCAACTCAGTTTAGTCTAATTTCAAATTGAATCTAACATCCAAACACCCAACTCTCAAATTGCTAAACTCATCTCAACTCAAAATCTCCTTACTCGTGGAACCCACAACCCTTTTCAACTAAACACATCTTTATACATGAGACTCACAACTTTTTTTAATTTCTCATAAATAGTACTATTAAACTCATTTTAACATCTAAACACATCTAAACTCATTTTAGAAGGGTTCTATATAACTCAATCTACCTACTCAACTCACTACTATTCATAAAAAAATTCAACTTAACTCAATTCGACATCCAAACACAGCCTAAATCGATCACCCCCAAATTCTGAAGACTTATATGTTTAATTGGTTATTTAAAAGTCAAATAATTGACTCATGCCTGGCGCTGGCTAATTAATTACCTATTATACATGTATAGTAAAGACAATATTATTCAGGAAAGCAACTCGTTAGAAAAGAGATCGGTCTTAGATTGTGTACCCTTCAATTCATCTCGCAGCCAGTACGTCCAAGTCAACAAAACAGCATGCATGTTGTACACTTGGTAATTGTTTTAGAGTACATATATAGTTATTTTTATGTATTATGATTGGCCAAATCAATTATTTTATATTAAAAAAAATGACGCAATCAATTAAATTAGTAGAATGCATTAAAAGTATGTAAAAGTGACTGTACATAAAATTTTTTATTATTTTATGTGCCTGCCGGTGGCATATTTTTCACCAATCAAACCGGATTGTAATTGTTTATGGCCGTTTACTTCTATTTTGTTGTTATTATTCCATGTGAGATTCTATCTCTCATAGAATTAATACTCCAACAAAAGATGCTGCTAATTCATTCATTTTGTTAAAATTTTCCATTGGTTTTGTGACCTAATTAGGTCATTGATCAATAGTCTTTGGTACTGCAGATCTAGAAAGCCTCATTCATGTTTATATATCTATAAATCAAATCACTTCCATTGACCCAATTATTATAAAAATGCGGTTTTTTCATGTTCCCTCCATTGTTATTTTTGTGTAATATTCCTTTGATGCCAAGACAAGATTGCTGGACTTTCTGTATCGAGAATCTCAAGGCCGGGCCACCGGATTCTCCCAAACTTCGGCAAAAGTGCGCGCGGTGATTTTTATAAGTAGTCAATTAATTTAGAGCTAGCTTAATATATAATAATAGAGTAATAGGACAAACTCCAAATGTACAAACTTTGCGCAAATGTTTTATAAAAAAGTAGAATCCATCGTAAAAAGGTAAAGTTTTCATATTTTTTCATAATAAGATCTATTTTTTTTATAAAAGACGCGATCGAGGTTGGTACATGTTGGATTTATATATATATATATATGTCATTATTCATAATATTATTAATAATAAAGCTGAAAAACCTACGTTTGAAAGGAACTTTCTGGGTAATTATAGACTGCTCAACCCCCTAAATAGGCTTGTTCTTTGTAGTATATGTCAACGATTAGCATGTTCTTTTTTACACCCATAAATAATATATATACAAACTTCATCCAGAAGGCAATTCCAGAAATGCAGGCGAGGCTAATGATAATTAAGCGACCCTTAGTACAGCTCTGTGACAGCTGATAAAATGCGTGCAAAGGTCATCCGACTGATCAATCCATTGACATGCTAACAGCATATATGCATATCTCGATAGATATGGATTTGGGTGGACTTAATAGTTGACTAATTCCTTAAGTTTGTCTAATTAAAAAGATTAACACGAGAGAAAAATACGTACATCGTCATGAAGTGATCATATATATCCTATAAGGATTCATTATTATAAATATTAATATTACTTGTTTATTTATTTTATGATTATTTACATTGAATTTTCTCCGGCAGGGCGCGCGGATTTCATGCAAGTTTAGGTATACAAAGAATTATTTGTGTTACTCACATGCATTCTATTGGATTGACGTGCGTGCATGACAATATTTAAGACTAGGTCATGTAAATTATATTCTAAATTGTTGTGCAAACAACTGATCTAATTAAGAGGCATATGCATGTGTTTGTATAGAGGAATTCAGCATACAGTACCATTAATTATTAGGTTGCTTGTTCCCATCATTTTCCTAATATTTTAGCAAACATATTGATGATATATATTGACTCTTAACATATAGAAATTATTCTGATCTTGGTTGTATATGGAGGGGGTTGCTTAGTTGAAGGGAGATAGATATATATTACGTCCGTGCTCCCCATTAAGTGCCAGCCAGTACTGCATTTTGAATCATTCTTTGTGAGAATATCCGCGGGGCCGATCGCTATTTGTCCGGCCAAAAGCTTAAAGCTAATAGCTAAGAAGAAATATATTTAATTATTTATGTTATATTCTTAATATATCAACATAAATAATCATTTCTTTTTTCTTTATCTTTGTAGTTTTTTATGAATTAGATAATAAGTTTAATTTCCTTTCTTCCTAATTTCTTGGATTGCATTCCCCGTTAACCCTGGACTTTGAAGGCAGTATATATATTAGCTAGTACTGGCGCCTATTAAAAAATTGTGAGTGGATGGAGGAATGTGAGAAAGGAGAGGGAGGCCTCCACCGAATGAGATAATTATATATTACTTATTTTTTCATGTTCATTCAAGGGATCTAGCTGTTATCTTCTATTAGGGGTGTACACCGTTGGTTTCGGCATCGGTTTCAGTGCAAAACTGAGACCCTGCCAACATTTGTCATGAGAGCTCAGCACCGGCCGAAACTGCTCAATTGGAGAGAGAAAACTAATATTATCGGTCTTGAAGCGACGCGGTTCTGTTCTTCGGTCTGTCGTCAGCGTCTCTGTAACGGAGGAGAGATGCCGCGTCTATTATCAAGTGAGAGTAGAAGCTTAGGGTTTAGGGTTACAGAGGAATGAGAATACGCGGGAGGAAGAAGAAGTCGTGAGAGGAAGAAGAAGTCGTGAGGAAGAAGAAAAAGAGGGGGGAGGTTTAATGAAACCTAATTCAAAAAGGCGTCGTTTAGTTTAAAGACAAACGACGCCGTTCTATTTGTTTTTTTTTTTTTTAAGTTCCACTTTTAAAAACGACGCCGTTTCACTCATTTAGTGAAACGGCACCGTTTAATATACATATATTAAAAAAAAAAAAAAAGGTCGGCTGGTTCAGCGGTTTCTCAGGGGCTCAAATCGGCGTTGAACCGCCGACATCGGTTTTCCCTCAAATCCTCTCGCCCGCCAACCGGTTCTTCATCGGTTTCGATCGATTCCTGAATCCAGTGGCCGATCCGCGTCGGAGACGGTCGGTCCAACTAGTTCCTGTACAACCCTATCTTCTATAGTACTTAGAATTTGATAGGTGGCAAAGGACTTCTACTTGTCCCCTATCAAATTCTAAGTATAAACCAATTGCATGGAAAATAAGATTGAACTTATAATTAGTAGGGGTGCTACTTGCCTTCTACGGGGCGGGGGCACCCTTTCTAGCACCCCGCCCCGCATGGGGCGAGGGTTGGGGTTTCCACCCCCGTCCCCCGCCTCGGTGGGCGGGGTGCAGGGTGGATTTCCAATCCGCCCGCCTCCTTCTACTTAAAAAAAAAATACTACATTTTATTTTATTTAAAAATTATTTATAAGTGTAAAAGTAATTAAAAATACATTTTTAGAGCCAAATTATAAATTTAAAATTTGTAAATATAACTATAATTTAAAAATTATGTAATTTTTAAATTTACTAGTACATATTTTATGTAAATTGTAGTGTATTAATTTTTAAACTATGTAGTTTTTAAATTTGCCAATGCATATTTTGTGAACAAGTCTAACAAATTGTAATATATATTTATATATACACAATTTGTAAAATGTAAATATATATTTATGTTTATATATATGTATATAATATATATATATATACATATAAATGTAAGTGGGGGCGGGTCGGGGTTGGGCCCTCCCCGCCACCCGCCACCCGCCCCCGCATGGGCGTACCCCTAATAATTAGTAAAGATATAGCTGTACCTTTAATAAACTTGTCAGTTTCTGGCACTGTTTTCCTCCGTTTTGATTTTGTTAACGGTACAATAAATTGATTTCATCTAAATAATAAATATCATACGAATTTTAGTAAATTTGCCAAAAACAAAAGAAAAAAAAAAGAAAAAGAAAGAAAAAACATTTTCTTTTCAATGGTAATTTCTAAGCAGAAACCTAGAAATCACGCTATATAATATAATTCTATTATTAATATCTGTTGGCATATGAAATGAAATAGAGATTTTTTTATATAAGAAAAACTTTGTCTAACATATGGAAAATGCACTTTCATTTAAAGAAGAGTGAAAAACCTCCAAAACATAGATTCTTGTATTTGGGTAGTGAGATCACTCCACTAATACTATTCAATATTTTATTATTATTTTTCACATATTTTTTATAACTACTATTCACTATTATTTAATATTTTATCATTATTTTTTTTAAATAATAGATTATCTAATATCACTTTACTACCAGACGGAGAATGGGAATTTCGTGGGTTTCCCCTTTAGCCCACCTAGAATCTTTCATTCTTAATGTTTTACATTAATTCGTACTTATAAAAATGATTCCATAACAAAATCACACTTATCCGAAATTAACCCAATTACATAAACATGCACGAAAATTATTAAAATACACACAATAGACATTAATTTATTTTAACAATTCCAATACGTTACAAGATAAATATAGTATAATATTTTTTTGTTGGTTGTAAACAAAATTTCGCTTTCCTTTTTTATTCTTTTATCCTGGGAAGGAAAATTAAGCTAGTTGACTTTCCTGCAATTCAGCCTAATCTCTCCTTCATCACCAGTGAGAGGTTTCATATTACTCATCTTGATCATGGAAGCACGAAAGTCTTTGGCAAAATCAGATGGGTTTGTACTGTAGTGCTTGACCAGATTATCACTTTCACTGCCAGTAATATTCTTGAAGAGCTCCTGATCAGAGTGGAAGAGACCCTTCGATTCCAGCAAAGACTTGAAGTACACATTGTCCAATAGCTTTGGAGTTGCATCGAGTGGAGCTGTGTTGTTATCTCCTCCACTTAGGGGGCACCCTTTCTGTAAGGAGGATGCAAAAGTGGGGTTAATGTCGGTGTCATTATAAATCCTTCCCCGGAAGGTGATGCACCGAGCGAGTCCAATGCTGTGGCCTCCTGAGAGTGCAACGAGGTCTTTCAAATCTAGTCCATGAGATTGGAAGTTGGAGAGAAGTTGAGAAAAGTTAAAAACTGGGGGAGGAAGATTGGTATTTGCGTCGTCCCGGCTTGCAGTTTTTGCATCCTTTCTCCCTAATGATACATTGTAGGAAAATGAAGTACCTCCCAACTGAAATACAAGCACAGAATCTAATTTTGAGTTTAGAATTGAGAAGTAAATTATATATAATCTGGATAAAAGAATAATTACTAGCACTCACGATTGCGACAGAGTCACGAGCTGCAACAGCCAAGATGTCTGCACAAGATACTATATTGCGAGGGCAAGCTCTGTTGACAGCATCTTTTATTTCATCGACCACCTCAAAACCCCTAAGTGAGTTGAGATTCGGAAATGCTGTCTTCTCCCCTGTAAAGTTGGCGGTGTCATCTAGCAGAACTGATCCATCGCAACCCTGTCAATATTTCAGCCATGAGCATTTCTGGAATCAGGGACAGGAATATTACTAACAAGAGTGGCGCTACAGCCACTGCCACCGCCACCGCTCCCAGCTACCACCGGGAACTACCGTTAGTTATAATACTTTTTTTTATTTTTTTATACATGTAGTTTTTAACACTTTTAAATATTTTTTTAAAAAATAAAAAAATCACAATATTATTATAAAAACTTACTTAATCACTAAGTAAAAAATAAATAAAAAATCACAGCGATAGAATAGAGTGGTAGATATGAGCAGTAAAAGTAGTTTTTTCCTACTAACAATAATGGATGGACTCTCATATCCTAGTGCCTAATGTTCACTCCGACTTCCGAGTCATAGTTTTGCCACTTGTGTCTATTATTGTCGAAAAATGCTTTAGTTACAAAGAGATTCAATAAAAGTAAATATACAAATCGACCTAACTTGATATAATACGTTAGATTGTAAAGTTATTTTTATTATAAAGTAGATCTAACGCATCATATGAAATCATGTCAGTTTGCATGTTTACTTTTGTAATATCTTTTTGTGGTCGTAGCTCTTCTCATTTCTATCAAATCAAAATTAGAGTGACATTAATGAAATGACTAATTAATATGGAAGCATCAAGATCACCAACTTCATTGTTCTAATTTAAAGATTAATGTCGTTGACCTTGACCTCAGACATGAACGTGTCAAACACAAAATCTTGGAAAAAAGAAAAAGAGAACATATAATTTACCTTGTAAAGCCCTGATCAAATGTCACGAATAATCACGTTTTATCTCGTTTAGGATACGACCAATATTACCCTAAACACTCATCAGTACCGAAGAGCGTTAGTACTAAATGATCAGTGTGGTTAGAGCTCTATTCCAGAGTAGGAGTTTATTATGACAAAGGAAAAAGATAAATACTTTAATCATAATGAGATTCCATAAAAGTAAATTTACAAGTTGACGTGGGTTGATATAACACATTAAATTATAAAACTACTTAATTTATTCTAAGGTAAATTTAAAATATCATACAAAGCCATGTTAGTTTGTATGTGTAGTTTTATAGGATCTTTTTATAAGTATAGCACTTCTCAAGAACAAAAGACTAACAGCCAGCAGTAAATATACACTGGCACGTACGTAATACACAAACATGCATTTCAAATGGATTATATATAACTAGAAACACTTTTGCTAAAAAAACACCCCATGCACGAAAGTTACGTTAACAAAGCAGTCGTGGAAATGCATGCGTAGCAGTGATGCGCCCATGCGTGGCTCTCGATCAATAGCCTTCTTGACAACCGATTTGATTGTAGACAATGCCCGAGGGCATTCTGCCGTATAGAAAGACTCGGGACTCAGACGGCCTGCAGACGTTGGGATCACAATGACAAGTATAAAACACAGTACAAAAGAGTAAAAAGCAGCCATGCATGCCGCGTGCTATTGTTAGCTCAATCAGGTACTTGTAAATATTTTAAGTTGCTGTACTGCAAAAAAACTCTAAGAGGCATGTGTTTATATAGAGGAATTCTCACACACCATTAGTTTGCTAGATTGTTCCCATCATTTTCCTAATATTTTATTTCACATGAATGATGATTGATCTATATATATATATATATATATATATATATATATATATATTATTCTGATATTCTTGGTTGTATATGGAGGAGGCTCGTGTTTTAGTTGAAGGGAGATATTACGACCGTGCTGATCCCAAAGTGCCGGCCAGTGGTGCAGTTTGAATTATTCTTCCTGAGGAAACCGGCGATTCATGGGACTAAGCACTCGGAATCGTTGACCCAACATAGATAATGATTTCTTTATTTTGTTTTTTTATCTTTCTTATTTATTATGAATTAGAAAATTTATCCTTTCTTCCTAATATCTCGCGTTGCTGTCCCCGTAATCCTTTTTATGTGTGTATAAATATATGGTCAAATATATATTTATAATTAACATATATATAGTACTACATGCATACACAAGTCCCAATTCAAGTTTTTTTTAAAAAAACATAAATGACGAATAAGCATATATACGTGCTACATGGTCAACAACAGCTAGGCATATTGATGATCATGGAAATACCATAGTATATTAATCAAAATGATCTTTTGGAAGGTTTCGGTGATTAAAAAAAGATTAATTCGAATTGACATGATCATACTAAAAAGTATGGACGACGCGTCCTATTTATAAATTACTATTTAGAAGAGTAATGCTAGGTATACATCTTCATGCAGCAAGTTTTTGGTAAAAATATATATAAGACTCACAAAAAAATGAATTTTTCATCCTTTTTCATGGTGGAGTTTTTTTTTTTTTTTTTTAATAAAATACCCGCACGAGATTTATATATTTAGGACTTCTATATATTATTTCTCTTTGCTATATATCCACGGTCTTTGCCATATGTTAACGTCATTGCTGTTTATGTTGTAGTTGTGCTAGTGCGTACGTAGTAGTTTTGCCGAATTTGTGTACAAAAATGAGTACGTAGTTAGTCTAGATCATTATTAGGTTTTTCCCCAAAATTAATTATTAGTGATGATCAGTACTACATGACTAAATTAGAACCCCATCTTAATTAAGTTCTCAAAAAATAACATATATTACAGTAGGATCATGTGTGTGTATATATATATATTTAGCATTGAATATGGATTCCTCGAATTGATCTTAAGGAAGACGATCGACGGCCTTTTTTCAAGAAAGAGACGGCCGACACATGAATATTTTGGAAGTCATATAAACATTTAATATTAATAAATTAATATAACCTGCAAATGTTTAGAACTCAAATGTTGTTTAATTTATATATATACTTTCCTGAATTTCTTTTAAGAACTCCAATGGATCCATGTATACCGGCACCTAACCTTGAGGCAATGAAGTAGTACGTACGCCAAGTACCCCAACCAACGTCCAATTAGGCTACATATATATAGAGGTACGTACATGAATATTTTACGCCCAACATTTGATCATACGATACATGCATGTTAAAATGGTATTTGGTACGTATGACTTGTATTTCTTCCAATATTCTGTATAGGCAAAAGAAACTAATTCAAACCTCATAAAGGGAGGCAATTTTCTTTTTCAGAGAACCGATTGAGCTGGCTCTATTGGACAAAATCGAATCTACAATTTTTCTGGGACTGGTTTTAAAGAGGACGGTACTCCAATTTTTCTAGCCCTCACTTATGGTTGAGGAAAACCTTGGTTACATGCATATTGATAGCCATTATTTCTGGGACTGGTTGAAAGCTTCAAATCCATATTATATATCTTCTAATTACTTTCAATTAAATACCCTTTTTAATTTGAGCCTTGCATGTATAGATGGAGCCATGGAGGTCAATTTCGAGTAATTGGTTTGAGATGGATCATTCTTTGAGGGCTAATTTTGGTTTACTTTTATTTGGAGATATATTGTCAATTAACTTAATTTATAATATATGATCTATTTCTTTCATTTTAGATCACCTCGATCAAAGCCGAACAGACATTAATAGGCCATCTTGTTATATCCGTTTCATATAATTAATGTGTCATATGCATGCTATGGAGTGATCAATGTGCTTCTGTACTGATCATCTTCTTAAAAAAACGACGACAACAAAATATTAAGGCTTATATATATTTTGTTGTAATTTCTAAACAGAAACATTAAATATGGTTAGTCCCATTATTATTTTCCAAGACACAAATTAAAGGTATAATATGGTAGAATCACAGTTGCCATTTCCTTTATCCCCCCCAAGAAGGAACAGTGCTTCTAGCTAGACGTTGACTTTCCTGCAATTCAGCCTGATCTCTCCTTCTGCACCGGTGAGAGGTTTCATATTACCCATCTTGATCATGGAAGCACCGAAGTCTTGAGCAAAACTATATGGGTTTTCACTGTATTGCCTCACCAGTTTGTCACTTTGACTACCATCACCCTTGAAGAGCTGCTGATCAGAATGGAGGAGACCCTTCGATTCCATCAAAGCCTTGAAGTACACCGTGTCAAATCCCTTTGGAGTTGCATCGAGTGGCGCTCTGTTGTTATCTCCTCCACTTACAGGGCACCCTTTCTTTAGGGAGGCTGCAAATCTGGGGTTAATGTTTGTCTCATTGTAAAGCCTTCCCCGGAAGGTGATGCACCGAGCAATTCCAATGCTGTGGCCTCCTGAAAGGGCAACAAGGTCTTTCAAGTCTAGTCCATGAGATTGGAAGTTGGAGAGAAGCTGAGAGAAGTTGAAAACCGGGGGAGGAAGATTTGTATTTGCGTCATTCCTGCTTGCAGTTCTTGCATCTCTTCTCCCTAATGGTACTTTGTAGGAAAATAAACGACCTCCCAGCTAGAATACAAGCAAAGAAGCTCATTAGTTTTGAGTTATGCAGTAAACATACGTACTAATTATCCGCAGGATAAAAGATTTTCTAATACAGTACTCACTATTTCGACAGAGTCACGAGCTGCAACAGCCAAGATATCTGCACATGAAACCACATTGCAGCCGCATTTTTCATTGACAGCATCTTTTATTTGATCGACCACTTCAAAACCCCTAACCGAGTTGAAATTTGGTAAGGCCGTCTTCTCACCAGTAAAGTTGGCTGTGTCGTCTAGCAGAATTGATCCATCGCAACCCTGTCAATATTCCAACCATCAGTATTTCAGGAACATAGATCATTAATTAATGACGGTACACACACACATATATATAGCAAGGAGTAAATTAATCCTTCTTGTTGGTTGGCTCCACTTGAAATATTACACCATGCATGAGACTCATGAAAAAGGTTATGCTTGATCCGGATGTTGTGTGTGATCTTACCCCAAACAGTTACCGGAGAGTGCTGCTCACAGGAGCATTTAGGTTATTCTTGATATAGATTTGGCTTATTAACGTCTACGTTGAAAAGCAACTATCGTAATGGCTATGTGTGCGTGTGCGCGTGTGCATGTGTATACCTGACTTAATGGATAAAGAAACACGTTTGCAATGAAAACGATGATCAAAGCCGGCGTCACATGCATGGAACTTACATTGACAAAGCAGTCATGGAAATGCAGGCGAAGTAGTGATGCGCCCATGCGTGGCTCCTTAGCAATAGCGTCCTTGACAACTGATTTGATGACTTCCAATGCCCGAGGGCATTTTTTCTTATAGAAAGTATGAGAACTTAGTTGTGCAGACGTAGGGTTCAAAATAGCAGCAAGAGAGAATAGTACTGCAAGTACACACAGTACAACAGATTGAAAAGCAGCCATGCTAGCGTATTAATTAGCTCAGGCTGTGTATCAAATTGATGTGAAAACAAGGAAGAGGGTATGTGTTTATATAGAGGAACTCGTATCGAAAGCTTACTAATTAATGTTGCCTAATTCCTTATATTGCGTACTGTTCCTTGTATTGCGACCATAATATATATATATAATTATGGTCGATGTATATTATAATTAACATACTACAGACAGACTAGTCAAATTACACAACCGCCCCAACCCCCTCCCATCCCCCCCCCCCCCCCCCCCCCCCCCCCAAAAAAAAAAAAAACCCCAAAATAACACGGTTTTAGGAAAAAGAAATGATAAAGGCTGGATATGATCATCATCAATACATGATAGGAAACGGTCAACAACAATATAAAGACCATCGTAGTACATGAATTAGAAATTATTCTCGTTAGTCACTATTTATAACTCTATATTCTATGAAAAACACTCCTATACCTTATGAAAAACTCCCTCACACTCTATGAAAAAATTATAGATGTGGAGTGTGAAAATAAATAATAATTGATGCATAATATTTCTCATAAATAAAACATCATGTAAACCTACGTACGTGTCCGCGCGTGCTTAAGTGGTTTTGGATTGAAGACATGAAAATTTACGAGTACTTTTATAATTTCAAAGAGAAGCTCTTGACATTGCACGCAAATGGATCGATCATTTTTCTAGTGTCAAAGCTAGCCTTGCCAATTGTTATAAATGCTATCCATGAATAGCAAATTAAACGTACGATCCAATGGGCATAAAATGGATTTAGTATTTATTTTAGTGCTTTTGTAAAATGTTCCAGTTTTTTATTTTTAATATTGGAAGGAAGAGAAATGGTTGGAATTTGAATTGATCGACTTGGCCGACGGAATTATATAATACTTGTGAGTAAAACTAAAATGCATGCATATATAGCTGGTTCTGATCACTGATCAGATCTGATCGGTACTGGGATCATTTTTTAAGATTTTCTAGCTAGTTCATGAAACGACCCCAACATTTTTAAAATGCATGTAAACAAAAAGTCAATCATGTGATGGATCATAATATTATTTTTTTTTTTGCCACTAGTTTGGTACGTAGTAGGAACCCTTGGTCCAGTGCTTACCCTAGAACTTGCTTGGAAATTCCAGAGTTGCAGTAAAATACATCTAATTGCAAGTTCAACAAATATATATTGTACGTTGCACACCTACCTTTACTGTGATTGGTTAATGTACGCGCGGGTTCAACAGTAACATGATTTAATATGTTGTTCTTTATTGCACGTAATGAGCATGTTTCTAAGTTACCACAGATAGATATATATACACTTGCACACCGGCCCCCCAAGTACTGTTTTTTGACCGTTCTCTTAATAGTCAATATCTAATTAAGCTTAGTTGAGGGCAATTAATCAAAGAATTCGAAGTATGATATTAATCCTCCCCCTCGGCCCCCAGTTTTTCTCAAATCGCGGGCATTACTTTTGCAAAATGCAAAATCAGTTAGCATATGGACCTCATCATCATCTGCAACATTTATAGGCAGATCGACTATATATGCTACAAAACTTAGGGAAAATATATACTAGAGGAGTTTTACACGTAAGTATGAGTAATAATTAACAATAGAAATGAGTGATTAATCTGTAAATGGAGGAGCAGGTCAAATTTACATGAGTAATTAGTAGTGTAGCATTATTGAACTTAAGGCCTCGTTTGCTTTCCGCAGATGAGACGAGATGAGATGAAAGTTGAAAATGAAATAAAATTTTATTAGAATATATATTTTTTTAATATTATTTTTGTTCAGAGATTTGAAAAAGTTCATGAATTATTTATTTTATTTTGTATGAGAATTTGAAAAAATTGTAATGATTAAATGAGAATTGTTTAATTCCCAAGATTAGCGAGGGGTATATAAATTATGAGAACCCCATCTAAATCGAACTCTCAAAAGCAGCAGATCATCATGTGGGCACCTAGCTATTAGAATCACTTATTTATAAGCTTCTCACCTTTAACCACAACCCCACGTACATTTTCATCTAACATTTAATCAAGGAATAGATATTGGGGAATAGATATATTGGATATATTGGGTACTTAGGACTTGTATTTTCATATGTCATCAATAGATCAACAAATTCAAATATCTATCTCTATTATCTATTATACCTATCTAACTACTACAGTACTTTTTCTTATTATCCCGTTGAATTTTCCGTTAACTCTGTTAATTTATGCGCTACCTTGCACATCTTTCCGACCTCTTCTTCATCGCCAAGTACTTCTGGGAAAACCATCTGTGTCTATCTTACTGTAGCAGCTCGATAGCCGCTTATGGGTCGGCTGTAAGGGCACTTGATTTTGCAATGACCATGTATCCGCCTGCCTGTGAATGTTTTGTGGATGTTCTGGGCCTAAAGACTGTGTTTGCTACTTTTATGGGTAAGGTAAAGCATTCTTACAACTATTTAGTTTTTATATTTTTTACCCCTTTTCTCAATGCTCAGCGAAGGAGAAGGCAGAGGAAAGAAAAAGAAAGAAAGAAGGGGCAGCGCCGGTTGTGCGCCAGTTTATCTTTTATAGACATCTGAGCACCTACATCTAAGCATCACCACAGCTTCTCTCTGAGAATCTCTGGTAGATTTCATTTTCTCTCCCTCTCTCTCCTAACCCATCTTTGCCGCGAATCAGGAGCTACCCTGCAAGGGAGAGAAAGTAAGTCATTGTTCGGAATCTGAATTTCCAATTGAGAAGGAAAGCAAGGAGCAAAAATGGCAAAGAATGTGGGAATTCTCGTCGTGGAGATCTACTTCCCTCCCACCTGTATTCAATAGGTGACCTCTCTGTCTCTGTGCCTCATTATTTCAGTTTCTGTTTGGATGTTGAGAAACGTGGGAAATGAAAAGAAAGTCTAATTTGTAGATATTTTTTTTTTCGGCAATCTTTTTTTTAAGAAATTGGTGATTTACTTTGGTTGTTTTTTTATTAAAGAAAAAAATAGGTAAAGTTGGATTCAACTATTTGGATAGTTCAATTTAAGTTCGGTGAAGTGGAGGTGGAGATTTTTTTTTTGCCAAATCTTGGACTTAATAATTGGAGATTCATGTATTGACATTTTAATATGTGCAGCTTTATATTTTTCGCTCTCTCTGTTTTGGTCATTGAAACGGACGTAAAAAGGAGGAAACTCATGTAGTTTACATGATCAAGGTGTTTTGATCATTGAGCTATTCTTCAAGGTGTTATTCCTATAATTTCTCGAGAATCAAACAGAACCTTCTTTTTCCCCTTAACTTCCCTGCACGTAAATGAATGAATTGTAAAAACAATAACAAAATATGCTTACGTTTTATGTATAGTGGTTTTAGGCGGCTCAGATGGGGGTATTTATACCTATATTATGATCCAAATTTGGTGGAATTGATTTTAAAATCTCTCATATGTATATCCATATGGAATTGGTAATTTAAGCCTCGTTTGTTTTTAGAGATGAGATTAGATTTTTTGATATATGTGTGAATAGTATTGAGATATGTTGAGTATAGATGAGATAAGATAAAATTGTATTTGTTTATAAAGATGAGATGATATTAGTTTGACTTTTTTGTGAAGTATTTATGGTTGTGGGACCCACAACCGTTTTGTTTTGTTTTTTTTTTTCCTTTTTCCTGGACTGTGTTGAGTTGCGTTTTGTTTTTGTTTTTTTTTCCTAACATTTTGGCGTTTGCCTTTTTTTTTTTTTTTTTGGCTTTTTCTTGGACTGCGTTGAGTTGCTTTTTTTTTTTTCCTAACATTTCGGCATTTTCCGTTTACCACTTGCATTTTACTTTTTTTTTCCACACATTTCAGCATTATTGCCACTGGGACCGACTAATATTTACCGCTTGGACACACTCATAAAAGCTATTTGCTACCTAAAGAAAGAAAGGATAGGTCCCACTTGACAGTTTTTTCTGTGTATAGTACAATTGATGAATAGTGATAAAATAATGAGAGATGAAATGAGATGAGATAAAAAATGAGTGTTTGTTTTCAGAGAGTGTCTAACCGTACAAAACTTAAAAAAGTTTGTAAAATTTTGTGTTTCATCTCTCAAACAAACGAAGCTTTAAGTCAAAACTCTGATCCTATGGGGGTGGTCAACCACCACCGATAGACTCTAAAGGCAGTGTTAAATTAGACTTAATTGCAGAATGATGATGTTTTAAATTATGATCGTTTTGTTGAACAAATTGATGGGTACAATTATTCAAGATAAGAATTGAGACTGGTAGATTTGTGATGTGAACAGCTTCTTAAAAGAAAACATTTGTGAAATTTAATTCTTCTTTATCTGTGTTTCTTAAAAGATAAACGGATATGAATAACCAACAGTAATTAAATGTACCAAACCAAGTTGTCTTCTTCCTTTTCTTCGTGTGGGTCCGCGTGCATTTCTTTTTCTTTATTTCGTTTTAGTCTGGCCAAAAGACATCGCCGAGCATGAGTTTTTTTTTTTTGGTTCCCCACAGGTCCGTCCAAACGAAAATCTCTATGTTTGGCCAAGCTTTGCAATATTGGATATTGTCATAATTTGAGATCTTCAATGACAAAGACATTAAAAATGGTAAAATTTAAACAAGTTTCAAGAAGATATATAATATCTGACAAAAAAATGATATATTATTAGGAGGGGTTGGGTGGTTTCAATGGCAGTATTTTTAATCTCGTACGGTATCGATTGGTACGGCCGATATTTATCGTACCAGTCACTGGGCCGGTACAGGTATTATATATGTTTTGTACCGGTTTAATTACAGGCCGTATCGGCCTATATTTCTGCATTTATTTTTTTTTTCAAACTATAAGTTTATTTTTTGACCATCATTCAGACTAGACTATTTATAATTTTTATATATATATGTATTTATATATAATTTATTTATATATAGACTATTATTTTGGAATATAATTTTTATATATATAATTTATTTATACATCGATTATCTTAGAACGGTACCGGTATCAAAATATTTGGTTCTAATATCTTGACCGGTACGACATCCGATATGGTATTCAAAACATTAGTATGCGGTGGGTCTATGTAAGAGAGAACCCATTAATAATAATAAAAAAAAAAAGAAAAAAAAAAAGATGCATTATTGGGAGGGAAGGGATAATGGAGTACTACCAGAGCGTGAATATCACTATCAGACTTTCATACTATAATATTTTTGACCTTTTGACCACTTTGAATAATGAAAAGAATGATGGTACAAAGCATGGGGCCGGGCCGCCGGGACGCAATATTGATATATGATGCCATTACCTTATAGTACGGAATTAAACTTATTTTATTAATGGATGTAATTTGCATGGTTGTACTAAACGAAGGTGATATCAAATGATTTTTTATATGTGAACAATAGTGTGTTTTAAATCTTATTGAGATATATTTGAATGTAATCTTTTCTATATTTTCGTCAACTCTAAAAATGGTAGCATTGATCAGTATTGATCTATTGGTCCTTCTCTTTAATTATTATACTTTTTATTCCTATATTTGCTCAAAATTTTTTAATTCATTAAATTATTCATTAATCATTTTTTTGAAACCATATTATTTTTGTAAAAAAAAAAAATTGTTTCACTCAATTAGAAAAGCACGTTGCTCCCGACCTAATATATATATATGAGAAATGATAGTTGCAGTCGTAAGTGAACAAATATCGTGCAATCACTTAAAAAAAAAAAAGTGAATAAATACAAAATCCACTTAAAAAGAAATTAATTTTTTAATAGTAGATCTTACTTTTTTTCAAAGCGATTGCATGGTGCTTGCGCACTTCACGACTATACGTGGCATTATTATATATATATATATGCACCTTAACTAGTTTGCGAACCGGCTAAAACTAATCTTAGAAGAGAGGCCAGACTCTTTAGTCTGATTTTACACGTACAACTCTTAAATGAACAAAAAGGAGGCACGCACCACGATTTCATGCAACATAGAGAACATTTTAATAGTCCAAGGGTGGCATGCAGTATCTCCAGAGAATCAATTAATGCTGGTTCCATGGCAGCATCGAACCCATAACACAAGGAGGTGGGGTTATTCCTAAGCCCAAATCCTGCCTTCTAGATTACCACAATTATCAAAAGCGACTCTAGGCTCAAAAGCTAGAAAGAACTCATGTTCTAATTTGATCGATGGAGAATAGAAGCGTGTACGTAAAAGAAACAGGGGAAAGCGATTGGGGGCTTATTACTAAGCCTAAAATTAAATCCTGCTTCTAGGTTAATACCACAATAATAAGAAGTGATTCAGCGACTTGAGACTCAAAAGCTAGAAAGGACTCGTGTTCTAGTTTTGATCAAAAAGTCCGGACTCGAACGCATATTATTCAGAAAATATTATGTGTCGTGGTTATATAATCCTGCAATTTGATGATTAAAGTGACATTGAGTGGACGATGAATAAGGTAACGACTTGTTATTGTGGATGTCATCATCTGCTTCTCCTAGCTAGATTTCTCGATGCTTTACGAAAGTAACGAATATGATTGGCTTATCTTATTTTACTTCTAAAATCTTAGGCACCATGAAAAAGAACTGAAGTAGGGGGTTTCTCATTGAAAGGCTCTATTAAATTGGCCTGTTGAATGCACAAGGTTAGATTTGACTCACTTGTAGGGACCAAACAGAGTTTTGCTACACATAAATCGATGTGTTAACTGTTAAGATATAAAATAATAAAATCTACCTCTTCCCATCAGCTTAAGCTTTTGGGACAAGTGGTAATTTCACATGGTATCAGAGCAGAGGTCATGAGTTCAAACCCTGACTCTACACTCCATCTCATTTAATTAAATATTTCACTTGTTGGGCCTACTCATTGAGAAAAAGTATGGCCCACAAGTGAGGGGGAGTGTTAAGATATAAAATAATAAAATCTACCTCTTCCCATCAGCTTAAGCTTTTAGGACAAGTGGTAATTTCACATTAACACACCACTTATAGCGAGACCCATTATAATTTAAAAAAAATATCAAAATACCAATCATTTTTTAACATAGCTGATGCGGAAAGCTTCTCCATCAACGGTGTCCTAGGTGTGTTAAAAAATAAAGCTTCTAAATAGATTTTCCCGAACAAGAAAGGAAGAAAGAAAAGGGGCACTCACAAATTACAAATGGTAAAACTAAATAACTTTGCAGTTAGATCATGCTTGGTGAATGTTGTGGATCGCCGCAGTGACACTTTTACAATCAAACTCCATGGTCTTCATCCAGTTCTCAAAGTCTCCAATTTCCTATCAAACAAACAAATGCCGCACCGAAACTCAGTATAACCACAACTGAAAGACAAGCTCAAGATGCACACAAAAAATAATAAAACCACATCTGAAAGACAGGCACAGGGACATAACCATTTAAAAGAAAAATAACTTACTCCGGAATTCTTAAAAGCCTAACAATTATTTATCATACAAATTATTCAAATTCTTTTTTTTTCTTTTTGTTTCAATATCTACCGCAACATAGTTATTCCTTACTTCAACATTTAAAATAATTTTTTTGGGTAAGTGAGATTATACTCATTAGAGGAAACCTATACCCTTCATCCACAGCATAACAAGCTCATAAAAAGTGGATTAGAGAAACAAAAAATACCCACCAAAGCAAACACAGCACCTGCTTAACACAAGCTCAAGAGAGACTATAACCATGCCATTGTGACTCACAAACTGCCTCACGCATACACAACCAGCCCGCAAAACCATAACACAAGAAATAAGAACAACGGTCCCAACAATATCCAACACATTCCGACAGCTTCTCATTCTTCACAGCAGAAGACAACGGTCCAAGTAGCAAACCTCAAAACCAACACAAAACAGGAACCAAGAAGAACCAAGGCCCATCAAAAACAAAAGGCCTCGGCCCTCCACACTCGTAAGCTAAGCACCTCAAAAAATCAGGCAACCTTAACATCTCAAAATACTTTATAATCCTGAACCCTACAACAATTTAAAATGCTCCAAGTTTTAGGGAAGGCAGAAAACCATGGAGATGGTTAATGCTAGCCCTAACAAGATGCAATATATTCCAATAGACAATGATTAAGCTGTTAGAAGAGTTCCTCATACATCTTGAGATTTCTCTCCTTCCAGATGAGTACTCAGAGGCAGCTAATGATAATCTTAAGGCCGGGATGCTTCAATCTCATCCTATCTCATCTCATATCATCTTAATATCCAAACACCACAAACACAAACACTTTTCAATTTCAAATCTTCAACTTTTTCATCTAATCATTACCTAATTATTAGAACTTTCCCAAATTTCCAAACATAACACAAAAAACAATTCAACTTTTTCAAATCTCAAAACAAAAATAATATTTTAACAATATTTTAATTTTATACTATTTTTATTCAATTTTTTCTCTCATTTCCCAACTCACTATCCAAACCAGGCCTAACTGTTAGAGGACTTTCCTTAAATCGATTGGACATCCAAGAGCAAGAGACTGCCGAAAATGACAATCAAAATAGAACTATCGTAGACTTACCAATATATGACATTTTTTATGAAAGGAAACAGATGCAGATACCAATTGTTGGAGATAATATCAAATTAAGGGGAGGTTTGGATAGTGAGTTGAAAGATGAGATGAAAGTTGAAAGTTAAATAAAATATCGTTAGAAAATTATTTTTTAATAGTATTTTTGTTTTTGGATTTGAAAAAGTTGAATTGTTTATTGTATTTTGTGTGGGAGTTTGAGAAAGTTGTAATGATTAGATGAGATGAGATGAGATGAGATGAGATGAGTTGAAAGACTCTCTCAATCCAAACAAGGCCTATGACTCTTGATTAAAATTATGTTTATCTTGATTTGATTAGTATTAATCAAATCAAAGTTGATTAGAATACTACCTAGATTAAGTTGATGTATATTACTTTGATTTGAACACTCTTATTTCTCTTGGCCTCTTTCTCTATAAATAGGGGTCTATGCCTTGTATTTATGAACACTTGAGAATAGAAAAATATGTAGCCCTCAAAGTTTCTCTCTCCCCCTTCTCTTCTCCTTCCCCATCGCCTTTCCTAGTATCTATTTTATTATTTTATTTTCACCATGGTATGAGAGCCACAAGTTCCCTGTGGACTATTTCCGTAATTTTTTCAGCATTTGTTTTCCCCAACAAGCCTGTCAATGCTAGGGTAATTTTTCCCATCGTTTTTTTTTTGACAAGCATGTCGCTGCTCGATGCTATCCAACCTTCAACGCTGCTCCTTCTGAAACCCAAATTTCAGAATTAAGTCCGCATGGTACATATCATCCGATCTATAAAAGACCCAATCCCATACGCTGTCACATGCGCCGCCATGGTCCACCACAACATTCGACACTCAACACCACAGTCAGCCATCAGTATTTTCTTTTCCAAATTTTAACAATATATTCTAATAGAACAACCACCGACGGGTTGAACGAGCCAAAAATAGACACTAGTAGACGCCCGCCAACCAAAGGTTCTGTACAGCCATCAACACGCTGGCCAAATTCCCACTCGTAGGGCCATAGTACGTGACACGTGTCGGCATTACAATGTGTCACATCAGCAATGGCTCCTGCATTAGCACCACATTAGCCTTGACCGTTGACTTTGATCGGGGTTCTTCCTACTCGATTTTTTGGGCTGGTTTTATATTTTCGGTCTATGTTTTGCATTCGACTTCTCCCAATGGCTAAAATTTCTTCTAATTTAAACAATTATGCCTAGTCTTATATCCATTCATCTAGAGTATCCTTAATGGTTGTGAGTCTTTTTCTTTTTACTAGATTTCGGCCTTCTAATATTGGTCTTATAGTTGACCATGGTCGCATACAGCCCATTGTTGGCCATAGCTTCAAAATTGATGTTTCAGTTGCCAGTCACTTCATCACCAACACCATTTTCATCATCTCATCGGCAATCAATCAATGGATACGAAGACTACACTCAAATTTCAAACTCAAGATTTCAAACTTTTCCATCTTAAGTTTGAGGGGATGTTGGAAATAATATCAAATTAAGGGTGGGTTTGGATAGATAGTTTAGATGAGATGAAATTAGATTAGATGTTTTGTAAAAAGTTGAATAAAATATTGTTAAATATAAATTTTTTTTGTATTATTTTTAATTTTGGATTTGAAAAAGTTGAATTGTTTATTATATTTTTGTATGAAAATTTGAGAAAGTTGTAATAATGATATAAGATGAGATCTTTTGTGTATCCAAACCCACCCAGTTATTAGAATACAAAAATATCAAATAGTTTATATTGAAATTATCTTGATATGATCATCTTGATTTGATTAGTATTTAATCAAATAGTTATTAGAATACTACCTAAATTAAGTTGATGTATATTATTTTGATTAGAACATTTAATACAGAATTTGTTTCTATCAATAAGGGTCTACACCTAGTATTTATGAACACTTCAAATAGAAAAGATTTTCACAAAAATATCAAATGGTTTATATTGAAATTATCTTGATATGATCATCTTGATTTTATTAGTATTAATCAAATAGTTATTAGAATACTACCTAAATTAAGTTGATGTATATTATTTTGATTAGAACATTTAATACAGAATTTGTTTCTATCAATAGGAGTCTACACCTAGTATTTATGAACACTTCAAATAGAAAATATTTCTTTGACTAGTTTGGATAGTAGAGTATTCTAAGAATACTCTATTACTATTCATTATTTTATTATTACTTTTCATATAATTTTAACCACTATTCACTGTCATTCAATATTCTATCATTTCTTTTTCACTACTATTCACTTAATATATGAAATTAACTCTCATCTCTCTCCCCCCCTCCCCTCTCTTCTCCTTCACCATCTCCTTTTCTATTTCTATTTTATTATTTTATTTGTTTCATCATCAATAATAGTAAGAAAGGGAACAAACAAAAAAAAAATGGTACCCAACCTTGATAGCGGTGTTGATAGCATGAGTGGCGTTAAGCCAGTGATCGGTCTGCTTCATGAAGCGGGCAATCGTCGCAGCCAGAGCTCGGATTTCGAGCTCAATTCGCTTCTGGTTGACGAATGCCTCTTGTACCCCACCGTTCACGGCGTCCACCAACAGATCCGAAACTCGCGCAGCGTTGCGAATCGCATCTTTCTTCGCTCTCTCTGTCCCGATTAGATTACAAACAAAATGAAAAAGAAAAAATGTGGCGTTTGGGGGAAATCGTAAATTCCATCACAGATTTTCAGATTCAGGAACTGACCGGTGTGGTCGCGGAGTCCGAGAGAGGCTTCATGATGATGGTGGATAAACTGGAGCAGAGAAGCTTCCAGGCCTCCTGGATCTGCGTTTGGCGTCTCGGAGGATGAGGAAGAATACGGCACGCGCGTACGCGCCAGGGGAAGCTGGGGTGAATACATGTGTGTTGCTCCGAACGCCTGACGGGAATAAAACACTGTAAAAAAATGGCATATACGATCTACGATAGGATTCCAATAACTAGCAAGTAGCAACCGCTTGCCCCGTTTCATAGAGTTAAAAAATATAGTTTTAAATTAGTAGAATAAAAATATTCTTAAAATATTATTTTTTCATATTATTATTATTTTAAAATTTAAAAAAATAAAATTATTTATTATATTTTATATAAAAATTTAAAAAAATTATAATGATGAAATGAGATTATATGAGTTTCTAATCTAAATTGGAGCTTAATTAATCAAAATTTAATCTTATATTAGATTATTTATCTATTATTTATATTTTTTTTATCTATTTTTCTTTATAGTATTTTACAAATCTAAAGGTCATACTTTATTTATTAATAAATTAAATATATTTTTCACCTAATTTTCCAATAATCTTATTTTTCAATATCTAACAATTATATTTTAAATTTTATCTAATACAATAAAATAACATAAAAAACTAAAAGAAAAATGAAAACATGTTCGGTTATTTTTTTTAGTAGAGTGAGAAAATAAGAATATATTTTGGTTGTCCATTCCAATGCACTCCAAACTACCATAGATTAGCTAATATATGACTAACTAGATGAAATGCTTAGGCCAGATCTAAGGACTTCTACTCTTTTATCATTAGCACGTTATATATTTCTGTTGCACGTCATGTGTTTCATTCTATTAATACTTAAAAAGAGTGCAACAAGCCGGAACGAGAGAAACAATCATTCTTGATTTATGGAAACTATTTGTGTCTCGATCAGTGTAGTGTGGAACCCCTGCCAGTGGTTCGATGCGGCTATACAATATCAATATGTGCATACATGGCTGTAGGCAGTAAATAAATACAAAGAAAATAAAGAGATAATGACACAGATTTATGTGTTTCGGCGTAATGCCTATATCTACGGAAGTTTAGAGAGTGGAGGATCCACTATAATATGTTTATTTAAGTCTCTCATGGTATCTCTTTCTCTTTGTAAATGGAGATCTAGTCGCTGGAGTCCTTGCCGAGAGATTGAAGAAGCCCAAGAAGTTAAAGTCAGTCCCACCCTAAAAGTCATCTAGAAGCCCCCTTCATCCTCTGCTCTTCTCTTACTTTATGTCTCATCTTCTCTCATTTATGTCACATTTCCACTTTGCCTCTTGACACCATTTTCTTCATTAGCTCTTTATTTCCTCATTCCTTATCTATTTCTTCCTTCTTGATAAGTCCCCTCATATTGAGCTAGGTTTGGAAACCCAATATGGACCTGAGATATTTTATCCCCTCCACATTCATTGTTATTATATCAACAACTTCTCCTTTGATACTTACTATAAATGAAGAACATCGTGAAAAAATTATTCAATTTGAAAAGTTTAGAAAGTTATAAAATCAAATTAAAAGCATAAAAATCAATTTATTTTTAATTGATAGTTCATAGACTGATTAAGCATTTCATAAATTTAATCATCATCGGGACTATTTTGTTGCGATTGTTATGATATATGTGTAAAAGTATATTTGAATTTCATGTTAAGTATTGTTAAACTCAAGGTTACAGCCATTATATAACTATATCTCTACTTACGAGTTTTGATGATAACAAACGAGTTCAAATATAAAAGAGTCTCAAGTCATCCACATAATTATGAGGACATCAACAAGCATGAATACGAAAGGGAACAAACTTGCAAATGAAGCTCTAAGAATATTTTTATACATCTCTTTCAAATTCGAAAAAGGGTTAAGGCTCAAAAATATTTTTAATATACTCATGAAAAGTTATTTTGCATTTTTCACACGTGTATGAAATGATTAATAGTTTAAAATTTAAAAATTTCAACATATGCATGATATGATTAAAAGTTTAAAATTTAAAATTTGAAATATGATTGATTAAGATTTTTCACATGTGCATGATATGTTTGAAATTTGAAAATTGAAGTATGATTGATTGTCATTTTTACATGTACATGATATGTTTGAAAGTTTGAAATTTGAAAATTTAAAAGATAATTAATTGTCATTTTTGTGCATTATATGTTTGAAATTTAAATATGAAGTCTCATATGTCTATAAATAGCTCATTTGAGATCTTCAAAATCAACACATCACTACAAGTTTTACAACATTCATTTATCAAAAAGCTTTAAATCTCTCATTTCTAAGTTTTAAGCCTTAACAATTGTTCATTTTGAGAGAGATATAGTTTGCATTGGACTTTTTTCATTTCACTCATTGAGGAGTGTACTATGATAACTTACATACTATCAGTTGTTATATAAACAAAAAAACGGTGTGTGTAACCCTAATCAGTGTAATAGGAGTTCTACAAGGGGAATAGATGAATCACCACTCAGAAGATGATTGTAAGTATAGAATGTGTTCTATACGAATTCTTTAAAGTAGTGTTGCTCAAAGGTATAATAGGTTTTTATCTCCACCTAAAAGAAATTGAATAGTGAATTTGTAAATTCTCAAGAGGTAGTTTGAGGCGAAAACGTAGGCAGTAAGGCTAAATTTTGTTAATATATTGAATTTACATATCTCTTACCTTTAATCTTTATATTTACCAGTGCTTAGTATTTTATTTATTTATATTGTGTATTTGATTAATAATTATTAATTTTTTAAAAAAATCATTAATCTCTTATAAGCAAATCTTCATCGACTCCGTCATCAAAGTAGAACTTAAAACCGTTTTTTGCTTGCATCTTCATTTTTGTCAAGAACAACAAATCTCACAATGTTGGATCCTTAGGCAGTCACATAAGCTGCCTATCCATTATCCCTAATCTACTCACCCCTTTCCAATCGCATAATCCACGGTAGTGAAGGAATAACTGTTGCAGCTCGGCTTCGGTTGGTGGGCGACCTTCTTTCGAGACAAGCTTCAAAGTCCTCTACAACTTGTCGGGGGGAAAAAAAGGAGATCTGACCCGGTCCGAATGGTCCGGTTTGGTTCGGATTGGTGTGTTCCTAGTAAGCGGGTGGGTCTGGTTGGGTCCAAGCCTGACTTGATCTGGTCGGATTGCAGGCCTAGGTAATTGGAGAACAAAAAGTTGCAAGGGCCCATATTCATTCATAAAATCAAATCACGACCTAGTAGTCGATGGATCTCCAATAAGGCAAGACTTGAGTGATTGCTGAATTGGGTGGGTGGGGATCTTCGAGAAATTTTAAATAATCCACCTATTGCCTAAAAAAAATCTATAATTCGCATAATTCTTTTTCTAAATACATGTATTTAGATTTTCGCGAAACTCAAAATATAGCCCAAACTTTTGCATGTTATATTAAATTTTCAAGTTTTGGAAATAAAAATTTTCTGAAAGCTGGAAAATACTTTTCTCATGAAAGCACTGATATTTGCAAGGCATGACTTTTCTCAATCGCCCCTTCAAAGTTCAAACATTGCTTATATTAATTTCTTCTGTTGAAAAGGACAACCGCTATCTTAAACGAATGTTTTTTTATTATAATAGACGTGTGTCACATGTCGTTATTAGATCGATTAACAATTCAACATGTTAATAATAGTTTATTTTTTATTTTTTGGAATTTATTTATATTATCATTTTAATATTATACTTTATAATAATATGCACAAAAGGTCAAATAATTTAATTATTATAATATCAATTCACTCCTCCCTAAAGTATAGATAATCGTTTTGGCTCTAAGCAAAGATCTTTTAAAAAATTATCTTCTAACATCCCCATCTCATGAGTATCTCTCTTTTAAAAAAATATCTACAAGTTTGTCCCCCAAAATATAATTTCCATATATATATATATTCTACTTAGCAGTTTTATACTATACGCCTGTTTTTTATTTTTTATATTTGTATTTTTTTTCAACAGGTGTATGGTGTAATATTACTGAATAAAATAACTATATATATAGAGAAATAGGCCTTAAAAAACTCGAATATCTAGCCCCAATATTTTTTTAAAAATTGAATATCACTACAAGGGAAGTGGGAAAAATCCTATAAATCACCGCCATTGACTTTTCCTAGTGATTTACTCATCACTGCATGTTCGCCGATATTATTCCTTCCCTTCTAATCTACTCTAACAGAAGTAAAAAATCGGTGTTAAAAAGTTATCTTTACCAACGATTTTATTTGTTGCAAAAAGTACAAACTATCGCCGCAGTTAGGATCTACAATTCAATTTATAATCGTTGGGAAATACTCATTCCGACGACTTTTTATCATCTCTAAAAGGACTAAAATTGTTGCAAATACACATTTTGAACGTTTTCAAAACATCTCTACAACTGACTAATCGGTTTTGAAAACTCAATTGTGGCGATTATAAAATTGTCATAAATGTATATTCCCAGCGATTCTAGAATCGCTGCAATTGAGTTTTTAGTTTTGAATACCCAAATGCAGCGATTGATAAATTGTTGCTTTTGATCCATTCCCAGAAATTTCAGATTGCTGCAATTGCATATTCAAAACTGAAAATTCAATTACGGCGATTATAAAATCGTTGGAAATGTATATTTCTCTACGATTTTGAGGTATCGTCACAATTACTGATTTCTAGCGGGTAAGTTTCACTGGAAAAAACTTATTGTGGTGATATTATATCGATGCAAATACATTTATGCCATGAAGAAAATTATTTCCGGCGAATTTTACTCGTCGAAAAATGTGTTTCAGAAAATAAATAAAAAATGCACAAAACAAAATACAAAAAAAATATAATACACATTCAAATTATATGTTGTTGCTCAAATAAACAATTGCACAAGTGGGAAGCACAAAGCCAGACTAACAAATAATCTGGTTGATTTGTAAATACACTAAGTAGAAAAGATTAAAAAGAGAAGATTTTCTCAATATTAAAAAGAGTATAAATAAGTATCAATATTCAGTGCGCCTACATTTATTTTCTTAATTGACTCCTTTAAACTTAATGCATATCACTTGCCATAATATTTCTTGTTTTTCATGTGTACTTTTTTAACATGACAACAACCGATTGCTCCATGGACATCAATACGAATGTATGAATGTATGCTCTTCCCAACTCACACCCAAAAAGGTCATTATGATCCAAAGAAGGCATGCAGTACCTCTTCAACTGAGAAAGAATGAAAATCGAATAAAATGTCACAATTTATCAAATGAGTCTCACAATCTCACAATCCAGAAAACAAAAATTCAAAAAAAAAAAGTAATAGCAGCAAGAAATCCACCAGTGTATAGAAAATTTCACAGCCAAATGAAATGAAGATACTCAGCTTAAAGTAGACTCACAAGTTCTTGTTACTGTCCAATACCCACTAAGTTACTTCCCCACTTAATGAGTTATTGGTTAAGAACCTGCATCCATAAAATACATGTCATCTCATTTCTTGCCAAGTGAATAGTCATTGTTGCATAGGAGACAATTTGAGAACCAAATTAAACATGAAATATTTGCATAAATAAACTAATATTTAGTTCATGTGATTATCATCTTACAATTTTTGCATTCACACTTCAATAATGAGAGATAAATTGAAGTGATTATATAATTGCAATAATATTGGCTTGTATAAAATCTTTGTATTCACACTTCTACACAATCCTAGTAAATGCAGAGACAGAGCCATTTTATTCCCAAATTTTGAGCACGAGACTTTATGAAGCTGTATGGCTTCTAACCAAAAGAGGTGGAGAAAAGGAAAAAAAAAAGTTATAGCAGAGTATTATGTGATTGAAACACATTTTCCACTAAAAATTGCAAATTACCTAAATAACATTCGCATAAAGCTAAAAAGTTCACTAATTTGCCACTTGGCCTTTCATAAGTTAAAAGAACTATAAACCTATCAACTAGAAGAGAAAAGAAGAAACAATACCACCTAATAATTATGGAGAGCCGTAGATAGAGAAAATGAAGACATATCAGTTGCTCTAACACTGCCTCATCAAAGCTTACATGGAAGATATAAATAGCATGCATTTGCAATCAACTATAGTGCATGTTCATATTCTAATCCACTTACAACTTTTTAAAGATAGAAATGACTAATTTAAATGCCATGGTTTTGGATTAACTAGTGAGGTTAGCAAACAATCCAATGTTTTTCTTATTAAAAATTTGATGATTTAAGCATTGGATTTTCAATATTGGGTCTGTTTGACATATGTAAGCATCCACATCAATAAAAGGTGTTACCTGGCACAGAGTCATAGAATATTCTTTTTATAGAATTTAGGTATCTCATTAGATAAGCAGCTTGGCCCCTATAAGCAAGAAGAAGACAGGGAAATACCATACAAGTAAAGACAATCTAGATAAATAGTATGAATTATTTATAAGGAGCCTCTTGTAAAGCAAATACATAAATTTATTCTCCAAGAAAAAAATAATTTGATGTAGAGTAAAAGCCACTTATTTTTATGTATTTTATCTCCCACTTCAAAACTTAAGAATTTTAGAAGATCTCATGAATTCTGCAAGTAAATCACCAAGATAGAGTGATTAACAATTTCACAACAAAATGAATCCATTTTAATATTTGACAAGAAGTAGTGTAAGTTTGATAACTATAAAAAAATCTTGTAGTCTACTTAACCTATATATTTGCACTCCGATTTATAAGAAGTAAAATCTTCGTCAAAATGCAAGAGCTCTCTGTTACACTGAACCAATATTCGAACTCCCAACATTTCAAATCACAAAAGGTCAGGTTTTATGAGTTATTGAATAAAAGCATTGGAAAAATAACTTGGAAGTACTGAACAATACCCTTCAATTAGAGTTAGGCAACTTCTTACAACTCCACGAAAAAAGTAATATTCTTCCAACATTCTTAGAAGCTGTAAATGTTACCTTTAGAGAAAAGTACTGACATCAAACAACAACTTTGACTCAAAATCCAAGAGCTAAAGCCTTGGCTAGCATTTGCTGGTTAAGTAAAAAAAGAATTTGACTCAGAATTTTTAGTTATTATTAGTTGTTATCATCCTTTCTATTATAATTGCAATTTTCTAACTAAGTTCATGAAACTAAAACTTGCTCTGTTCTACCCCTTAGTAAACCAAGCCTCTTAGGAGATAATAAGTTTGGAGATGAGAGTTCTTATATTGAGATATGTAAAACTCTTATTTTGATATATATATATATATGCAAGGATATAAGTGTATGATGACTTATATATATATATATATATATATAGAGAGAGAGAGAGAGAGAGAGAGAGAGATAAAAACCTCACCTTTGTATAGCTAAAAATATAGTTCTTTAGGGAGTCCTGAGGTTGGTTTGACAAAAATGAAAAAAAAAAAAGGAATAACGTTAGCGTTCAGAAACTTCAATCAACATTATTTAAGTACTTGTATTATTTATAGCTACTATTCACTAGAGTAGCTAAAATATAATGGGACAGCTTAGTTAATGTCTCAAAGCAATCATTAAGATTTAGATGAAGAAATTATGGTGATAAGAAACTTGAAGAAAAGAGCCCTGACAAATATTGTATCCAATTTCTTTAATATCTTAATTTGCAAGTAAGAAGAACACAGACAATGAAAACACCTAATGTACCTGATCGCACTCTTGAGCTGCTCAATAGAATATTAGCCACCGAAGAGATCCTCGTGATAGCTGCATGAGTAGGACTTAGCCATGGCCGTAAACATATACTTAGCCATGGTCTAAACATACATGCCAGAATTTGATCTACTAGGTCGACACCAGCAACCTACAACAAAAATAGCCAAGATTTTAAATCAATACTAACTTTCTGTCACAGCGGCATAAACATGAAAATACTTTCAATACAAGAAAGTAGTGCAACACTTGAATATAAGTTCTATCATCCATCATGCCCAAACTATCCACGAATATGAGCACTCTTTGTAATAAACTCCAACATGAGGAACTAGAGAAAATAGCTATAGCAGCAAGGTTAATATAGTCGAGAAGAAACTCTTTGTGCATGGAAAACATCTCAGACATCCTAAATATATATATATATAGCTCCAAAAGGAAAAAAATTACAAACTCCAAAGAAATAATACTATAGTTTGAACTATATGCACGTATGATCACCACCACTGTTGCCTACATGCCACAGACAGTAAAAACACACACAAACACACATGTATATGTATGTATATAGAAGGGTAAAATATCCAATATTACTATTTTGGTTCTTACGATTAACCTTTTTAAATTTGTAATATTTTTAATTACATCCCCAAGCAGTACAAATATGATCCATCCATAGGCAATTATCTACATTATAGCCTAACATATATATTTTTTGCACATTAAGTAAAAAATGAATAGTGAAGAGTAATCAAGAATCTAAATAATCAAGTTATGTACTTTAGAATAAGATGAGTAGTATCATCATGTCTGTAAAAGCATCTGCAATAATCTAAATATAAATTTAATATAAATTACTAATTAGGACTTCCATAGTTCTTCAACAACACTAGTAGCTCCCACAATAATTCGAAACTTCCCTAGAAATTATCATCATAGATTAGGCAAGTAGACGAGTACAAGCCATCTTCCACAACAAACCTAATGTCCAGTCAAAGCAACACAAGAATAAATCCTAAAGCAACTTCCACCACAATACACCGATGGAAAAATTAAAGTAAAATGTTCATTCGCTGGAAAAGTGGTGGCTTATATTATAGGAGACTCACTCGCTCAAAAACTTTCTGACTTTGTTTCTATAATTGGTTTATATAGCTTCTTTCATCTGTGGGAAGCTGTTAAAAGATGTTACAGATTCTAAGGTATAATATATCTCTTTTTGATAAGTAATACTAATTGCACATAACCCAAGTGCATACTAATTTTCCTAAGGAGCAGCCTCAGTATTTTCCCCACCTTTATGATATAGCCTATGCATCACTTGTGTACAGTTAGAGACATCAAACTACCATGAGTAGAATAGAATAGCATTTAGAGAGAATTTCCAATACATGCCTGATTACAACAGGATCAACAAATGAAACCCTACCAATTTGACACTACTAGTTATTGGCAATAGACAAAACATAACAAAACAAGAATATTTAGCTGTACCATAACTATGATGAAATTGGTTAAAAATTAAAAGTAGCACAAGAAGCATAATAAAGATATTCATACATAAGCTTGCAAGTGGAACAAACAAAAGCAGATCAATGAAACTAGGGTTCCTTGAGCAAGAGATAATTATCCATAGGACTTGCAGCCACCAATCTACATATATATAGATTAAGCAAAAACACAAAGCATTACGAGACTAAAAATCCAGGATTTCCAAACTTATATCAAAAGATCTATAGAGGATTAAAAACAATTATTTATATATGGTGTACAATTGAAACCGAATAGAATATAGCTCGGCATTTGAGAGCCACATTCTCCAATAATAAGAAGCAAAGAAAAACTTGATCCCATAACCAACTATAAATGGTCACATTTATGTTAACCACCAGGCCGCTGGCACTAAACCAAAGAAAGTCGCAACATTCAACTTGATATGCAAATCTTTTTTCATGAATCAAAAGAAGTCCAAAAAATTCTTCATTTAAAAAACCCAGACTCTGTTTCTAACAACAATAACTTTAAAAGCTTCCATAGGACAAGGCTAAACACGAATAAGCGAATGACAACAACCCAAAATATAAACTTGGGAAAAATAAAGAGAGTGCAGAGAATGGTGACAGTTTCTTTCAAGAAGAGAGAGAGAGAGAGAGAGAGAGTCCGCTCATCCAGGGTGTATTTGTATCGCTTGACCTTACATGGAGAAAAAGGGGCTCCGACGGAGGACTGGCGACGGCGTCAAGGTGTGGGTGGTGGCGAACAGCGCCCCTAGCGATGATGATGGTAGAGAAATCTGTGTGTGTGTATGTGTGTGTGTGAGAGAGAGAGAGAGAGAGAGAGAGAGAGAGAGAGGTGAGGCTAGATTCGTGGGGAAAATGAAAGAGATCGGCGGGGGACTGGGGGAGAAGAAGGGGGTGGTCGTCAAGGTGAGGTGGTGGTGGCATGGTGGGGTTGTGCGCGGCGGAGGCTTGAGGGAGAAGAGGGATTGCAAGGGGGGAGGTGTGGGGGAGACGGGAGGGAAATGACTAAGGGAAAACGCGCGGGTCAATTAAATTTTATTAGTTTTTTGCGAGGACATCATATCACTGAAATAAATCAAAAAGTTCCCGCAAAATATGAAAATCTCATTTTCAGTGAAGCAAAAATTGTTGGCACTACTCATTTGCAGCAACAAAAATTCGCCACAAATAGTCTTGTACAATGTCTCATAAATTTGTAAAAGGCTATTTCCGGCTCTTCACATATCGCCACTAATAAACATTAATTGGTTGCATAATACCTCCAATTTTCGCCGCAATAGATACTTTTTGTGGTGATTTTTCTATTCGATGGAAATAAATGACGCTACAGTGACAAAAGTTTTTGCGGCAGAAAAAAGTCTACACAAAAGGTAAAAAAGTCACCGCAAAAACTTAACAGTGAATTCTCCCTTAGCATTTTCCAAATTCGTGCTAGAATTCAGCAGTAAATTTAAAATTCGCCGCAAATAGTCATTATTTGTGGCGATTTTTTTTTGCAGCGATCTAAAAATCGTTAGAAAATACCTATATTTTTCTTGTAGTGTATGTAATTTTTTTTAAATGGAAAACCATTTACAACTATAAATAATATATATATATATATATATATATATTATATACACACATAGACGCAGGCACATAATCATCATGTTGATTTGGCATCTAAAATAAAAATTCTAACTCCAGGACGATTTCCTCTTCTCAACGGCCAACGCCTTCGATCAAGCAAGAAAGAGACGTACGATTTTCTTTTATGCATACGATCGAGTTTGGGCGTAGGCATGCGTACCTAAGAGTCATGACTTATGTTAGTCATGAACACTATTCACCCTGTGCATAATGCGACTAGTTACGTACGTTAGCAAGAACTTTTTGCATGTTCAACATGCATAGCTAGCCTCTCTTTTCAAGTAATTCTACGTGCTATGTGCCTACGTATTAATTAGGGAACGTGCATGATTAACCTGGAGTACGTACGTGCTCTTTTTTCCGCTCCTCAATTTATCTCATCTAATTATTATAATATTCTTAAATTTTTTATACGAAAAAAATAATTTTTTTTAAATTTTAAAATAAAAATAATATTAAAGAAATATATTTTAATAATATTTTATTTAATTTTTAATTTTAATTTCATACATTTCATTTCATCTGTAAAAACAAACGAAGCATTAGAATTATTAACTTTAGACCCCACGGATCAACAATAGAAAAATGGTACAATACTTGTATAGGTCTTCAAAATAGATTAATAACTCATAATTACATTTTAATGATTGTTTTATCCCAAATAACTTGATCAAAATCAAAATTTTCAAAGATCGAAATTTCTAAAAGTTTTAAAGAATATCCTTAATTCCCGATATTGATATGTTATCGAATACTACAAAAGAGTAGTCAAAATCCATCCTAGTTAGTAGTACTGCATGCCTCCATCCATTCAAAATAATGTCCTAGTTGCACTTGGTAGCAGCAGCCTCGCCAGTCGTCTCCCGTTATCGAGGTCAATATTTGTTTTGAAAACCATGCATTGGCTTCTACTTTAAGACCAAAGCTGTCGACCATTTGATTCTTCCAGACCGTTGAGATTACATGTCACATACATATTCTTTCTTCCTTGATCACAGTACTAAGGGATAAACCCTTTTTAAATTATATTGGCAACCAAAAGAAACAAAAAACAAGGGCAAAAGTTAAAAGGAGAACAAAAGAGGCAAAATAACCCTATATATACTATATAGAAGGAATAATGACTTGTCTATAATTATTTATAGTTTTATGGTTTACAAGTCTAGCATACTTATTTTAAAATAGAAAAAAATCTACCATTAAGTAAATAATTTTTCTTTTTACGTGGATCTCAGATTTACTTATTTTTTTAAGAAAATGCCCGAGACTTATATATTTTAAAACTATAAATATAAAATTATTTTTATTTAGAATTTCAAACCATATATATATATATATATATAAGTGCTAACGTGCCATCCAGCTTTAACCGTTGGGCATACCCGCTAGCACAAATCTTCCTTTTCATTTTTTAACATATTTAAATATTTTTAAAAATAAAAAAATATATCAATATATTAAAAATTACTACCTTAATCATTAAGTAAAAAAAAATTAATACATGAAGGGTCAAAATAACAGATAAAATACGCAACATAGTAACATTTTTGTATATAAAATGGATATTAATCATTACTACTCGTTAATATTTTATATATCTACCCTTTAGATCTATAAATTGGAAGAAGATGGTAGAAAGGTGTCCACTGTACAAAAAAAAAAAAGAGTGAAGAGGCAAAGGCAAAATCGATATGAACTACTTCGAGCAGCTGACGAAAAGGAGAACACAATAATGCAGTCCATGTTGTCGACACCTTCGTGGTAAACTTTGTCCTGCTAGCTCACCAATAATTTTAACTACTGGCCCAGTACTAAAATAATTAATATATACAGCAGCCTATATATTAATTATTAATTGTAGTACTCCACTAGCCTTTTCCGTCACTCAGAAGCCATCTATATGCATGCATGCATTAATTAAGCTCCAATTATATATAATATTTAAGATTATCTTTTCAAAAAGCTCTTTTTGGCAACATCGTTATTATCAATGTTAATTTCTAAGCAATACTCCATCATTAATGCTCAAAGTGGTTTTCTTTCTTTTTTTTTTTTTTCTTTCTCAAAAGCAAATTTTCATCTTTATACGGATGAATAATCGAATATTTAGAGACAACATATCGATAGTCCATATAAATGAATAGTTTTTGTTTTTTTTTTTTAATGTTTTCACATGATGCGTTTAATTGTGGCTAGTAAAGTGGAAAGTAAAGTCTAACATAATAACCTTAAATTAATATAAGAATAATATTATTATACCGTTTCATTTTATTCTTTTTTTTTTTAATTTTTTTATTATTAAAAATTTGACTATTAATATATTTTTTATAAATATTTAAATATGTTAAAAAAAAAGAGAAAACAATTAAAAGGAAAATGTGTACCTAGTGGGCGGCACACTAGCAATTAATGTAATGTGACTGCCATCTAGAAAATGGTCCGACATGGATATTAATAATATATTGAAGTGACAGTCATATATTAATTGTCATATCGTTAAGCACAATGATTAGATGTGATTAATTTTCTTCGTTTAGACCACGTACGCTATCTTTGTCGACGACCATTCAACGTCTATTATCACCCACAACCACTCTTGCGGTTTGGCCATTACAGAAGTTTGCCTATGCTCTATCTGATGGTTGAGAATATATTCTTCTTAATAAAAAAAGAAAGCAAATAAATAAATAAACTATTCTAATCTCACTTCCTCAAATTCAATTAAAATCTGCTGGAAAATATATCTTTTACAATATTCACTAATGTAGGCTCAAAAAAATACGTACAAACCTCACCTATCTTAAGGAGTTATTTTGATAATGAGTCGATCTTAATTCATCTCATTTCATCTAATTATTATAATATTTTAAAATAAAATATAATAAACAATTTAATTTTTTTAAATCTCCAAATAAAAATAATATTAAAAAACTATACCTAACGATATTTTATTCAACTTTCATCTCTATGTCTTCTAATCTCAATTCAACTTAATTCACTATCCAAATTTCTCTATCTTATTAAAATAAGAATGAAAATGTGATATATCTATACTTATAATTATGTGCATATAATCATACTGCATGCTGCGTGTCAACTATTAAAATGATAAGAAATTTGAAATTTGAGATTCGTATTAAAAAAGAAAAAATTGATAAAAAAAGGAAATTGAAATTCAATATATATAATGTTGTGCGTATCTATAGCACTACCTAAATAAGAAATAATGGGAGATTTTTTGTTTAGAAAATAAGGGCATGCAACTAACCACTCTTGAAAATGATATGATGTACATGTCATGTTCTTTCTAGGTATAGGGTGATGTCAAGAAAAATAATACAATATTAAATAACTAATCCAACAGCTTAAATCAGAAAGCTGAAATGATCAATTATAAATATCTTGACCATTATTCCTATACATTTGCTTAATTTCTAAGAGTAATAATTAGTTTTTCCGATAAGGACGATAATATAGTATTATACATCATTAATGTCCAATTACTACAACAGAAAAGAAAACAATTGATTAACCTTTTCCGCCTTAAATTTACATCAACGTGGCCCTATATATGACTTTTATTATTAGACATATAATATATTACATATCTGACCACTTTTTCTTGAATTAGGAGCCGTCCTTACCTGAAAAAAATAGGTTTTTTTTTTCAACCATACACACACACACACACATATATATATATATATATATATATATATAATGATAGACATACTACTTTATACCACTCATTTACTATTCCTTTTATTTTTTTAATTTTTTTCTATTTAATGTTTAAGGAAGTGACTATTAATAAAGTTATATATTTAATAAAGTTATATATTTTTTTAATTTTTTTCTTAATAATTAAAGATGTTAAAAAATACTTAAAAAATAATAAAGGAAATAAAAATTTTAAATACAGTTCTATATAATAATAAAAAAGTGATAGAAAGATAGTAATCCAAAGTAAAGTATGAGTACTATTGACTATTGAGGTTAAAGTGGCTTTCAATTCGTATTGGTTGATAACTATTCAAGAATTGTTATATTCCTGAATCGATAAAAGCATATAAGACTTTGTTCATAAAATCCGATTGGATTATTTTTCTTTTGTTAGTTAAGCTTGTCTCGTACTTTCTCTTTGTTTGAAAAATTCGCCACACGTCCTTTTTGACAATACGCATTGGCGTTAGGTCAAGTACTTAATTGTACACTTTTCTTTTATGTGTTTAATGAATTTGGCGAATCTCTCACTTTCCATTGAAAAATATGTCTAACAAATAATTTTTTTTCTCCGACTACTATTTACTAGATGAGAAATATTATAATTACAGAAATTACTAAAAATAAATTCATAAATTGACATTATTTTATGTTATACGTTAGATTTATTTTATAATCTAATATATATATATCACATCAAACTATACATATGAATTTGTAAGTTTAGTTTTGTAATATGTTTTTGAGTATAACATTTCTTATGTTATAATTTATATAAATAATTTTAATAACGTGATATTACTTGATAATCATTGAGAATAAACATCATTTGTAGTTCAGACTATGGAAAATTTTCTATTTAGAAGTGCATGTCAAGGAATAATAATAAGAAATTGCTTTCTCCCACAGAAGGTGGTCACCGAGAAGAGTCGACGTTGTAACATGCATGCACTTTCACGCTGATAATGTCTGTCACAAGGGTTCCTTAATTGGTAATTAATAGTACTGTATACGTGCTCCAATTGTCAATGATCGATGGAGATCAGTCAAAGCAATGCAACTGCCCATGTTGAATCGTCAACGTGTAACTTTTGAATTGTCAAAGAATAACCTCGAGGTTGGCTACCTCCAAAGGAAAAAAACAAAACGAAAAGCAAATTACAGATCAAACCTTGAGATGGCTGGCTGCACAAGCTAGCTTTTCTGATGGCGTCTATCTCCACCAAACAACCCGGCCCCTACGAACATTAATTGATAGATAATTTCAAGGACCCCACGTTTCTTTGACAAACTTGACGCATTCTGTAGCGATTATGATGATCAATTTACGCAAACGTGTTTCTGGCCTCTGAGCATTACTTTATCATTTATCAGAGATTATTTAATTTAGACCAAACACCCCTGTCCCTGCTGCGTAACTTTTTTTTTTTTTAATTTCTAGAGGCAGATCATATATACCATGCAATACTCAGTCTTAAAGATTAGGTCGAGACCTGCCTCTTTTTCGCATCTGCCTCCCTCTATATAACACTCACCCCTCCACATGTTCTCGCACACCATTTCCACCACTTCCTAGCTAGTTTTTCAAAGGAAATGGCCTTCTTCACTGCTTCTCACTACTCTTCTTTCACAATCATAGCCACGTTTGCTGTTCTTGCGCTCTTCACGGGGAGCTCCTCTGCTCAACTCTCTACAGACTTCTATTCTAAAAGTTGTCCCAAGGTCTTCAGCACCGTTCAGTCTGTTGTTAAGAATGCCATTTCTGTAGAACGCCGCCTGGGTGCTTCTCTCCTTCGCCTCCACTTCCATGACTGTTTTGTCAACGTAAATTTATTCTTCTTTGTCTCTTTATATTTACGAAATGATGTTTTTTCAGTAACGTTAGATATAGTACTTATGGTTGAATAAATCTTGGATACTCATTTAAAAAAAAATACCCAGAATCAACTATTAAAAATTGCGTTTTTTTTTTAATCTCGGACTCATCGATTTTTTTTTTTAAAGTGCTATAATTGCACGTTTTAAAACTGTATAAATCATTTTTTTAATAGTAAATTTGGTCGAACTAAAGTTCCTAAGCCATAGTTGTTAACATATATATTGTAATTAGCAAGTTAATTGAATCTGAAATCAATGGTGCAGTATTTAAGAAAAATGAAGGTAGAATATGACGTGTCTCTGTGCTTTTCATCCTGAAAAATAAAGAGCACAGAATTAAAAGGGAAGGTTCGTGTGGATGATTATCTAATATATTGATGCAGTACGGAACTTCAGCACATGCAAATGGCATGCAAAAGTTAAGCGAATGATGGAGTACACAGTCAAAAAAGACACCCACTTTGGAGACATGGTCAACTTTATTTGGTAGGGCCTGGGGCCATCGAATCCAGTTTGTTTTAGTGGTGAAATCTAGTGTTAAAAAAAAGCACAGAAAAAGACAAAAACGTTATTGGATTGTGTTTTTTACTTTTCAGCAAGAAAACTTGGAAGCTTGTGTGTCGGAGAGAGAGAGAGAGAGACAGAGACGATATATATAGGTGGAATTATCTTCATTGTATTTTACAGTGTCGGCAGCTTGTCTCGTCATGATCATACGTATTGCTTCTTAACACGTGCAGGGTTGTGACGGGTCGGTACTCTTGGATGACACAGACTCCTTCACAGGTGAGAAGACAGCAGGCCCCAACAACAGGTCCATCAGGGGCTTCAAGGTTGTAGATGACATCAAGGCCGCTGTGGAGAAAGCATGCCCTGGAGTGGTTTCTTGTGCTGATATCTTAGCCATTGCTTCCCGCGACTCTGTTGTAGCTGTGAGTTTCTTTTTTTCTTTTCCTTTTTTGTTCTTTTTGTCTGGGAATTCAAGATATGATTAAGCCCCGTTTTTATACCGTGAGATTAAATGAAATGAGATAATTTTAGATAAAAATTAAAAATTAAATAAAATATTATTAAAATATTATCTTTTAATATTATTATTAGTTTAGAATTTGAAAAAGTTGAATTGAAATTTAAAAAAATTAAATTTTTATTATATTTTGTGTAAAAATTAAAAAAAAAAATATAATAATGAAATGAGATGAGATGATTTTTTAATCTAAACTGAGCCTTTTTGCACTATTTATAATATTGAACTAAAATTAGTTAATCTTATAGATTTATAATTTATTTAATATTACAGAAAATATTAACATGATCAATATCTTACAATTTCTTCCCCTTTCATAATTTCATTTATCTTTATTAATAATAAAAATGATAAGTTAATTTTTAATTATCTTAAAACTTATCATTTTTAATTACATGTATCGCATTATAAGTAGTCGAGATTTTTCATTCGAGACGTAAAATTTATCACATCAATGGGTGAGAATCTAAGATGAAGATCATTAGCATTTCTCTATTTGAAACTATATATGTATTTAAAACAAATTTCTAACTCATTGTATCTGTACTGAATCTAGACGCAAATCTCTGCATATTATATATTCTATATATGATGCCATTCTAATTAATCTTTATCATTGGAAACATATAATTAAACTTTGTGAAGCTTGGAGGGCCTGATTGGGATGTTAAAGTCGGAAGAAGAGACTCCAAGACAGCCAGCTTTTCTGATGCCGACAGTGGCGTAATCCCTTCTCCCAATTCCACCCTCAGTAACCTCATCAATAGATTCCAAGCTAAAGGTCTCTCTGCCAAGGATATGGTTGCCTTGTCTGGTATATATACCTCTCTCTCTCTCTCTCTCTCTCTCTCTCTCTCTATATATATATATATATATATTATATATATTTACAATCAAATACATTTCTCATCATATTCTGGGTAATTCAGGAGCTCACACAATCGGGCAAGCAAGGTGTATAACTTTCAGAGACCGCATATACAACGAGACAAACATTGACAGTTCATTTGCCAAAACCAGGCAGAGTCAGTGCCCAAGGAACACCGGTGGCCGCAAGAATCTTGCTCCTCTTGATCTCCAAACTCCTACCGCTTTTGACAACAAGTATTTCAGTAACCTCCTCGACCAAAAGGGTCTTCTCCACTCCGATCAGATTTTGTACGATGGTGGGTCTACCGATTCACTGGTTGAAACCTACAGCAAAAATGACAAGACCTTCGATGAGGACTTTGTGACCGCAATTATCAAGATGGGAGACAACGATCCCCTCACTGGATCCAGCGGTGAGATTAGGAAGAACTGTAGGAGGCCCAACTAATTAAGGGAGATGATGAAATTCAGGAAAAAAATTACTTATATACTTTGAATTGAGTTAGATCGAGGAAGGTTGTTTGTTTGTACACCCAAGTTTTTTTCTCGTGTCTTGTCTCGCCTTACAAGAGAGGCGATTTGTTTGTTTGTTTGTATTAAGGTACTTGATCGGTTGCAAATTCTGTTGGAACTTGGAAGTGTCCTATTATTTATTTGTAGAAAGCTGTTTTTGGATCATTGGAGTAAAAATTCCACCGGTGGGAGCTCCCGGGCACTTTTATGTATTTTTTTTTTCTTTTTTTACATTGATTTTTTTAATACTTTTTAATATTTTTAAAAAATAAAAAAATTCATAGCATTATTAAAAAATATTTCCTTAATCACGAAGTAAAAAAAATATATATATATTAGTCTTCCCAAGAGTGCTAATACAAAAATATTAATGATTAAAAAACACTTTGTGATTAATGAAGTATTTTTTAATGATGTTGTGAATTTTTTTATTTTTTAAAAATATTTAAAAGTGTTAAAAAATCTATATAAAAAAAACACATAAAAAATCCAGCGGGAGCTCTCAGCGGTGGCTCTAGCATTATACATTTTTTTCAAGTATTTCAATCTTTTATTCACATTTTATGTAAATTTAATGAAAAATTATATTCTGTTGGTGTGTAAAACATATTTAATAAAATACTTATAATGTGGCATAATTTGATTTGAAATATAAATTTTAAATTAAATTTGAGTCTTACAATTTAAGTTATGTGAATGATGTGGTCCACTAGCTCGAGAATAAAATAATTCAAATATAATTAATTAACTTTGCAACCATTTTATTATTTCTACACAGTTTTTCAATAAAACTTTAATTAAAAAAAAACTCTAACTCACTAAAGTCAAATAAATTTTATAAAATTAATATTTGAATAACGTTAGATACAATCCTAATCGAAGTGTATAAGTCTTGTGTACTCTATTCTAAAAAAATGAGACTCATTATTAAAAAGTGAGTTTTTTTATGTGGATGACTAATTTGTCTATATTTTTAAAGGGAGTGTGCGAGATTTGGGCACGTTAATGTTAACAGAGAAGACCAAGTCAGCAAAGAAGACTTTCAAAATTCAAATTCTACTCCTAGATAACAACTCTTGTAACAGCTCTGATTTTATTGTTTGATTTTATTCTTTTACTTTGACCGAATCTTGTGTAGTAAATCTTGGTATACATTCTGAAATTAGTTATTAGAATACTTGATAAATACAAGGATCCACCTACTTTGCGAGGTGTGGTGAGAATTCAATAGCCATCATTTCTCTGTTTTCTACTTGGTATCAGAGAGCCAAAAATGTCTTCCGCATCTTCTTTGAGTGTTAGCAATTTTGTGACACTTCGTCTTAAACCCAAAAACTATCCACTTTGGAGAGAACAAAGACTTGCTTTAGCCGAAAGTCAAGATTTGTTAGATTACTTAATTGGTGACATATTAGCCCCCAACTCTACTCCTTGCCACTGGCAATTCTACTGATCCAACTCCTAATCCAGAATTCAAAACATGGAAGACCACGGATCGTCTTCTTCGTGGCTTGATTATTGGAACACTAGGAGAGGAAGCACTTGGTCAAGTGATCGGCGTAGACACTTCCAAAGAAGTCTGGGCAGCACTGAAGGAAGCCTATGCCCAAGCTTCACAGGAGCGTCAATTTCAATTCACTCAACAATTAACTTATCTATAAATTAACAATATTTTATATATATCTTCATCTAATCTATCACTATTAACAATATAAAATTTTAAATAAGTTATTAACACTTGCTAATATTCTATAAATTAACTGATATATAATATCGATTAGTTAATTATATAGTAATTATATAAATTAATAATGTAATTTTCATCTAATTTATTATTATTGACCATATAAAATATTTTTTATTAAGTTTGTTACATAATCCACATTAATAAGTCACTCAGTTTAATTTAGTATTTTAAATATTTTTTTTATTAATTGATTTAAAAAAAATTAGGTCGGACCAAATGGACCGACCAGATTGGACTGGACCAATAGCTACCGGAGGACCGGACCGACCGATTTCCACCCCTACGTGTGATAACCCGAGCTTGACTAAGCATGGTTTATGTTTTTACTTTTTGTTGCCATAGTATTTTAAGGGCCTTAGTATTTTTAGTTAAAGGAAAGACCTTAAAATCTTTGATTGAACAACTTGAGCCCAAGTAAGGAGAAACCCTAGAATGCCTTGTATAAATTCGGCCCTATAAAGAAACCCAAGCCCAATGGCTCTAAGCCCATAACCCAAACCCTAGTCACTAGTGCCATGTGTCATACATATGTTGCACTATGAATCTAGTCATGATAGTGGACTAAGGGGGGAGGGAGAGAGAGAAGTGTAGGAAAAACCAAGGGATGGCTTACACAGCTACCCTAGAGGAATTGCCACTTGTCAAGAATGCTAAAAACCTTCTAAAAGAGATAAGAGACAAGATGACCTAGGGAGACTAAAGGATTTTCGGCCAACCCTTTCTCGCATAGACCCATTGTTTTGGCCCAATTTCGAGTTCCAAAGTAGATATTCTTGGAAATGGGAGCCTAGGAAAGAGAAAATTGGATTTTCTAGGAGATTTGCATGGGAAATCGAAGGGACACAAGGTGATTTTGAAATTTGGCTTACATCTTCAAATTTTGCCAAGTGTCATTCATGCAAAGAGTTTCTAGAATAGTAGATGAAGAAACAATTGCATGAAAGGACTAATCTACCCTTAAGATTTCGACCACTATACTCACAAGCACCTTTTCATTTGCCACTTGTCACTTAGTTTGCAATTTGAATCAATGGCACATGAGGAGTCATCTTGGGAAGGAGCAAATGGAAGATGAAGCAACAAAGAGGGAAAAAGAGGAGAAGAGTAGGCGGCAAAGGGACATACCTATGCCACTTGTCACTCATGCCAAGGGTTGTTTGTTGGGAAAAGGAAGAGGCACGAAGTGTTTTACACAAGTACCCTTGAGAAAATATTCACTTGCTTAAGAAAAGGGAAGGGCATAAAAGGAAAGAGGTGAATTTTCAGCCAAGAAAGAAGCCCTACATGCCACCCAAGTTGTCCCTTTCCCATGCAATCCAAAGTGGGAATTCTAAGAGACTTTCCGACATTGGAGAGGAGGGGAGAAGACACCCATTCCACTTGTCACTCATGCAAGAGTTTTGAAGGCAACCAAATAGGGAAGTGAAGAGACCGCTATAAAAAGGAGGGAGTACACGCTTATGGGTTTTTCCTTTGCCATTTTTCAGAATCTGCATGAACCATCACCCTCTCCACACAACTTTCACATACTCACTTGAAGATTCTCATACTTTCTTACATTTTCTTTCCAACCAAACAAAAAAGATTTCATTTCAAGAGAAAATTTCGCCACCTTCAAAGAGAGACAAGGTAAGGCTTGGTTTTCTCTTAATTTCTACACACACATATCACTTTTCCAACTCAAAATGAGATTCAAATCTCAAGGGAATTCGAGAGTGGTGAAACACACATTTTCTACACGTTTTCATGAAAAACGAATTAGGGTTTTCTAGAAACCCTTGAAACCGAATGGTGGGACGTGTTCATCCTCCATGTATTTGACCACCATGTGTTCTTACCCTACTTTGAGTTTTGTATAAAAACACAAATGAAATGAAGGGGGTTTTGACCTAAAAACCCTAAAGGCCGAATGGTTTAAGATCAAGTGAAGCCTTAGAAACCCTCACACACTCAAGAACATGAACTAAGGTTTTTACACTCTTTCTATTTCGGATTACAGCTTGCTTATATTTCATTTCATGGATTTTTATAAGTACACACTCAACTTACTCTTGGTTAATACTTGTATATATTTGTGTAAATCATTTTATTGTTATGGTTGTTTTGATTGCTATTTCTTGTTTGATTGCTCGTATATGCTTATATGATCTTGGAATATGAATATAACATGAATGACATGTTTCAATTTGTGATAAAAATGGCAAGAATGTCCTTTGCATGCTTCGGTTTTAAGGAAAATATTGATGTTATTTTGTGACGCTTGATGATTCGCCATGTCTTAGAGGGTATGTATCTTAGCCTAATCTAAGTAACACTTAGCCTAATCTAAGTAACATGTTTGAAGTTTGAAGCATGTTTAAGTGATGATTTTTCATGTTTTCGCACTTATATTTTTCGGCCAAGGTTTTTTCATAGTTCCATATATGTATTTTGATATTTCATGTGATCTATGTTATCATGCCATGAATCAAACATGTTATGCTTAGTTATCTCATGCACAGCATTTCATATGCCATATGTCAAGTATAAGAACGTAAGTCTGAAGTCTCATGTCACATGCATTTGGGAGAAATGTTTTCAAAAATGTTTTCAAAGAAAAAATTCTGAAATTTTTATCATGACCCCAAGTGTTAGGGTGGGGGAATATTCTAGTGGAATTCCTCTATCCACTATGAAGTACTTAAGAATGGAGTGGTAACCCCTAGATCGACAAATAATTGTCGACGAGTCTCCAATGAATTCTTTTTAAACAATGCCGGACCAAAGAAGCCCCTAACGCTAGTGGGTGCATAAGGCATGTAACCCGAAAAAGTATTGTCGAGTTAATATGAAATGGCTCTGTTTATAACGTATTCATCACGGTGTACAGATTGTTGATGGTGCGGTAACTAGCAGGAACATGCAGTGCAAAGGGGAACCATGATGTGTCCACCCTCTAAACAAGAATAAATGCTCATATATTATGGATCACTTGATGAAAATCTTAGGATATGATAAGGATCACTCGATGAAAATCTTGTGATATGTTCTGATAAAGCAAGTTCTGATTAAGATCAACATAAAAATGAACGTTAAAGATGTTTTCTGAAAATGTCAATGCCTCCGTTACAAGTCTTTTGAAAATGGTTAAATGCATAAGTCAAGTTTCGGTTAAGTTATATGTCAAGTACATGTTCATGTACGCATTTCATACCTTTTGTATGCTTGTGTTAACTATTGTGTGTTGTGTGTTTACTTGCTGAGATTTCTCGAAATCTCATTGTGGTAGTTTCCACTACCATTCCCCAACCAGAATGGTAGAAGTTGTGACAGGTACCCCAGATTTTCGAGAACTATGAACCTAGACGGTTCCATGATAGAGGACGAGTATATTGTACAGGCTCGTTACAACTATATTGTAGATGCATTAAAACACACGGCCTCGCTTCTCAGGAAAATTCTAGCTAGTATTAGTGAGACCGAGATCGATGCTACAATCTCTCGACCATCCACAAATTAGAAATTTTGGTGGAATATGGACTAGTTGTCTACTTTTCTTGAGCGAGCCTCAAAGGTCTCGGCTGACGTAAAGGCAACAACGAAAGATTTAGGACTGTTACCACCCGAGCCTTAGCAATCCCATGGGATCGTTTGGTGTTTGACTCCTGATGAGATAGTAGTGATAAAGAGAACGAGAACCTAAGATATTTTGTGAGAAAACTTATGACTTAAGATCTCAACTTTTTTGGAAACAATATTTTGAGAAGGTCCAGTGTTTCGGGAGTTAAAAATTACTTTATGCTTTTGGGATACTATATCTTTACATGGTGCATGTTTATGGGAAATTAAAAATGTTGGGATATTTTGTTAGTAATGGTACCATGTGCCTTGCAATTGCTTATCGCATTGCTTAGATTATCCGACTTCTGTTAGTTTTTGCTACGATTTTATTACATAATGCTAGTGTACTTAGGTGCATTGTATATTATTTGTCATATACGAGGGGTGTGTAACCACGTGTTACATGTCTCGCCATTTCAGTCATCGTCCAATCCCAAGCAGGGGTTGGGGCTGCCACATACCGGCTCCTTCTCTTCCAAAGGGAAAGGTTTTGTTCCTACCAATACGTCTACCAACAAGTCCTCTGGCCAAAACATCAATCCTAACCCTTTCTCCCATGACAACAATCGAGATAACCTCTGCCAAATTTGTGGTAAACGTGGGCATTCTGCTCTACATTGCTGGCACCGATTCAATCACTCCATACAGTCGAATAATCTTCCTCAAGCATTTGTTGCTCACAGTATAGAAGTAGAACCCTCAATTGAGTAATGGACTTCGGATACGGGTGCCTTAGCTCATATGACTTCTCACGTAGGTAGTTTGACTAATCTTTGTGTTTATGATGGTGTTTATCACGTCTTGATTGGTAATGGCGACTTGTTACGCATCACGCATACTGGTGACACAACTATTGATTCTGGTCCCACTCAACTTATTTTACATCATGTTCTTTTAGTTCCTGATTTAGAAAGGAGTCTATTATCTAGTGGCCAACTTACTACTGACTATCCCGTTAATTATGCATTTTCTAATCGTGACTTTGTGATCAAGGACTGGGTGACACAACAGGTGTTGATGAGGGGAATAAAATAGGGTAACTACTACTCAATCCAAACGTCTCCAGTGGCTCTCTTTTCTACCAGATTTCGAGTGGCTTCTGCTGAGACTTGGCATCGTCAGCTTTGTCATCCTCAGGCTGTTGTGGTGGACAAACTTCGACAGTTGGGTTTCATTAAAGTTCATGGCAAAGATACGACAACTATTTGTGAGAGTTGTCAATTATCAAAAAGTTCTAGACTTCCTTTTGTACCTTCATCAAATAAGACTAGTGCTGCTTTTGAAAAAAATCATGTATACAAAATTTATTTTATTATTTGCAATAATTAAACTTTAATTATACTTATTAATCTAAAATGTAGTTTCATAAGTCAAATACTTCAATCAAATATCACTTAAAATACTGCATATTGAGTAATGTTTAATTTTGGAATACATGCAAATACAGAGGAAAGATGGCCTTTATAATTTGGCATGCATTTTGTTTTCCAAGAGGTCAAGAGACTCAAAACCAATATAGAGCATAGACACACACCCTTATACATATCCTAACAGCAGCATAATACCAATGACATAAGTTGCAAAATCCGCAGCATAAGAGCACATGTCTGAACAACATAGTATAAATACATAAGAGCAGCATAATCGAAAACCTACTCTAAAACCAAGAACAGAAAATTGAAACCTAATCTAGATTAAGCAAAACCAGAGGACAAAGAAATAAAATATACATGTTTACAAAAATCAGAAGACCCATTTATAAAGATCAAAAAATTAAAACCCTAAATTCATCCCTAAAATCAGTTCAGAAATCAAAACCCTAATCTAGATTAAGCAAAGCATCCAAACAACAATTAGAACAAGCTTAAATCTATGTAATAAAAATCCTTAGGCAAAGCAGAGAGATCGATGTTTCATTTACCCTAGCTAGTCGATACAGAAAACACAATCCTAGTGCAGCGGCAGTGGTGATTTCCAAGTCTAAGCGATGGAGGAAGTGCACCGTTCTTGTGGGAGATCGAATCCCTAGAAATTATCACATGATCAATAATTCTGGGAGGGAGAAATGTTCACTCGGCCAAAGAGAGAGAATGGAAATAGAGAATAGAGGGAGAAAATCTTACTTGATTGACACGAGATCCGTCCAGAGCCATCATGAGAGAGAGTTGCGAGGGTTTTTTATTCCAAAAAGGCTTCTATTCGAGTCGAGGGAGGGAGAAGATGAAATATGTGTGGGGAGCTCTCGGGATATCAAAATAATCCTGTTGGTGGAGGGAGAGAGAGAGAGAGAGAATATTTTTTTTTAATAAAATAGCATTTGTAGGGTGAATAGTGCATCTACAAAGATGTTGAAGCACTGCTCATAGCTAGGGGTGTAACTGGTTTGGTTCAATATAGTTTTGGAGAAATTTTGAAACCGAATCGGTGTATACCGATTTTGAAAATTTTATAACCGATACGGATTGATTCATCACCAAAACCGAAACTTTTAGTTTTTTCGGTTTCAGTCCGGTTTTCCGGTTTACCATTTACACGTCTGACACTATATATGTTTAATATTATAATTTTTTTAATACTAAACTTAATTGTGAGAATTTTGTATTTATTATTAACAATTACTAATTCTTTAATGTTCAATTATATGTATAATATAAATAGTGTCTAACTTATTAGTAAGATTATTAAATTTGAATAATAAGATTAAAATAATATAACTAGTGTCTAATTATACTAGTATATTAATTTTATGTTATAAGTTTAATAGACTTGAATAATGAGAATAGAATTTCATGTTATATTAATTAGAAATGTAGTATATAATATATATAATAATAATATAACAAATTATATATAATATAACAAATTAAAAATATATATGTACCGGTCCGGTTCTGTTTAAACTGATTTTCAAAATATGAAAATCGATATTGTGCCGGTTTTCGTTTTTAAGAACCGGTACCGCACCGGACCGGTCCGGTTCAACCGATTTTCCAATTTTTTCTTAAACCCCTACTCATAGCTATGGAAATATTTAGATATACATAATCTAATGCAGTCAATTTAATTGTCTAGTTATGTAAAGATGTGTTTGCATTTGCATTCAGATAAACCAATGCCAATGTTCTTATTTAGGCTTATGACTTTATGAGAGGTCTTGGACCTTGGTTCAACAAACAAACAGTCTTAAACCTTAATGGGCTTATGGGCCTGGATTTTTTACAGGCTGCTAGAGAATATCCTCGTGGCCACCAAGATTGGACATTGTTAGTTTAAGCTTCCACTGGCTTTTGCATCACAGGAATTTACTCGTCAAAACCCCCTAAAGAACCGGAAATATTTGAAAAAAAAAATATAAAAGACAAGAAAACTTGGAATTACTTTCTATTTCTCTAGAAAAATCACAAAATCTGTGATTAATGAAATATTGATTGTATTAAGAACAAGAAAAAAATTAGTATATATATAAATCCCTGATTCCCTGGGGTTTAAATTTTCGAACTCATCAATTGATCGAAAAAGTTTCAGAGATATACTTGAACTTAGGTTCATATTATAGTATTAATGATCCTTTCGTCCATACTTTATTAGTTTATTAATGAAAAACGCTACCATGGTATATATCTGCTGCCATATTATAACCAATTGAACACTTTAAACTTTGACATTAATAAGAAATAGATAAAAATTCATAATTTCTTTTTTTAAAAAAAGAAATATTTAAAATTATAGAAAAAAATAGAAAAAATATTAAATAAACTAAATAAAAAGATTAAATTACTATTAAATAAAAAATTAATGTTATATATAGTTTTAAAGTGTACAAGCCTTGTATAGTCCATTTTAAAAAAATATACGGCGTACCATGAAAAAGTGGGTTTCTTCATGTAGGTTTTAAGTGTATTTTTTTTCTTTTTCTTTTTTTCCAAAATAACTGCATAAGATCACTTACGCATACTAAAACTATTATATAAAACAAAACTTTTAGGTAGGAAAACTTGGGTACACCGATGTAGGCGGCCTCCCAAATTAAGGATAGGTCACGATCGTACCCTGGCCCATTGTGTATTCCAGAGTGAAAGGCGTTTGATTGTGAAAATGACAATATATTCATCATAAAAAAATAAAAAAATATATTCCAGAGTGAAAGGCAATTATATATATATATATATATATATATATATAATTAGCATTCTAATCATCATTTTTCCACAGGCAATAGAGATTTTCTAATCCTTTGTTTCTTCTTTTCCCAATGATTATGATCTGCAGCATGTCCCGATCATGATCTGAATCTTAGCAAACTTGAACAAGCCGATGTCAAGACCGAACCCATGATTATAAATTTATTCCACAAGTCGAATGAGTGCATGTGGACACCTAAATGAAGGTTTAGAGAGAACTGTTTTCTAACCATTTTTGTATATTTGAGTAGTACTATGGTCTAAGCTCAGGAAGTCTCAATACAAAATAACTCAACTTATTTCTTGATTGAAAGGAGGCATTAATGGGCCAGGAGAGGAGGAGGAGGACATATTGCTAGATCAAGAATTAAGCTAGTCAGTCATGTGGATATCATACATAGTAATGTAGATAGCGTACTCCACGCATCGACTTGAAAACAGAATCTTTGTTACGGACTGTAATCTTCTATTAATAACATTTGCTTTGGATACGCAAATATATATAGAGTAATTCTACATACAATCGTGAAGTGTACAACTGCCGCATAATCGCTTTGAAAAAGAGTGGGGTCTACTATTAAAAAATTAATTTTTTTTCATGTGGATCTCATGTTTTCTTCATTTTTTTCAAAACGATTACGCGGCGATTGTAAAATTCACGATTGTAAATATATTTTCTCATACATTATATAGGTCAAGTACTTTTCCGATTTGACCACAGAATCCAAGTAATTGGTTAATTCGATACTAAACCTTCTTGTCTGTTGTCTTATATATTACCATGATGATGTTGATCTCTCCCATTTGAAAATCAAGCCCATTAGAAAACCTGTTTCATCTTCGGATTTAAGAATAAAAAATAGCTAGCTCGCTAGAAGTTAGAACTTGATGATGCAGGCCGTTTCTAATTTCATTAGATCTAGGAATCCTCATAATCAAGCAATGAAAATACTTATAATTGACATTAATTTGTAATATGATTTACTAGTAAGTCTCATCATGTCAGCACTTCACAAATATTGATAAATGCAACATCGATCATGAATAGGAAGTAATATCATATATGCTGACCCTTTTAGAGGTAATATTAGAAGTCAGTCTGTATTCATTGTATATATATAATTACATGATGAATTTGTCAACAAGCAAGAATATATATATATAATGGCGTCTTTCAAAATCATTTCACGGAAGTACTACTGTATTGTTGGGAGATCAGGCTGCAGAAAGGTGCATCATGATGAGGAGCATCCTCACACTCCACACTCCATATTTTTTTCTTTTATCAAATGTTTATTATATGAATAAAAATAAAAAGTTTGAAATAATTTAAAAAGAATAAACTCAAAAAAATATTTAAAAATTTAAAAAAATATAAAGTGTAGAGTATGGTGGAAGTTGTGTAGCAAAACTTCAATTCTATACCACACATACGTTTTTATTCTTTATTTTATTTATTTATTTTTCGTACGTTGTATAGGACTGTAAGAACTCATTATATATATATATATATATATAAATATATATATATATATATATATATATACATATAGATAATGATAAGCTTACTATCTCCTACCATCCATTTATTTTTTTATAGTGTATTTGAAACTTTTATTTTTTTTATTTTAAGTATTTTTTTAACATCCTTAATCATTAAAAAAATATATACATCTTCACTAATAGTCACTTTATTAACCATTAAATAAAAAAATAAAGAGAACAATAAATAGGTAGTAAGGCTATTATTATCTTATATATATATATATATATATATATATATATATGAAAAATGTTAGTGAAAATCCGATCAAAGTTACCACTACCTCAAAGTTACTGTTCAATTATTTAAAATTTAAAATTTTTTTATTTAACTAAGGAAGTTACTATAAATGAAATCGTGTATTTTTTTTTATTATTTTTTTAATGTTTAAAGATATTAAAAATTGTTGAAAAAATAAAAATAAGAAAAGCCTAGCGGTACGCGCGCGGCCCGCTAGCACTGTCCATATGCATGTGTGTGTGTTTTGTGCTGTTTAAGATGAGGAAATTCAGAAAGGACAAGCTAAGATGCGGCTTTTTCAAGCAATTGCGACGTGAAACCAAAATCCTTCCCAATGCAATCTGCCCTCTGGTGATTATTATGTGCACGCAATTGCATGTATATTCAGTCTTTTCTTGGGTATTATTTATAATATATTTAACTTAGAACATAATTGGTTTTCTGCATCACTCGATCGAGATCCACACGCCAAGGAAACTTAAATACATCTTAGACTTGGAATATAAAACTTGCCCTAGCTGCCATTATATATATATATATATATATATATATCATTGATACCGGACAACGAAATCCATTATAACTTTGTTAATTTCCTCTCTGGATATAATAATTTATATATAAATGTAGAATAATTCAGAAAACTTAATTTAAATAGTTCGAAGTATGTCAATATTCAAATATCTATACATGATAAATGTCAAACTTGCTCACTGAGCTACTAGCTCCATTCAAGGCTTTTATTTTCTCTACTTTTTAGTCTTCCGATTTGTCATTTGCTTTTCCCACACGATAATATATATATATATATATATATATATATATATTTATTATGTTTAGGCTGTGACGTTTGGTACAAACACTAATGCACATTGACCATGCTATGTGATCTGGTCAATGATGTTTAAACTCATGCAAATTGGGGTAATCAAGAAAATTAATTGTCAATGAGAAAGAAAAGGGGGTTGGGGGGAGGGGGGCGGCTGGAGTAACTACGTAATAGTTCTTTAATTAATAAAAGATGAGTGCTACAACTATAAAAAGATGTTATAAAAGTATTAAATCTACAAACTGAAATGAATTTATATATATATATATGATAAGTACTTAGATCTAGTACTTTATAATAAAAATAATTTTACAATCTAACGAATGACATAATCAAAATGATCAAGTTAACTTGTGAATTTATTTAGATCAGATCTATGAGGCTAAAGCATTTCTCTTGATAAAAATGCTTTGATTAGGTCCTTCAATTCTCCGAGATGGCACAGACTGGCACATGATCTACATGGACTTAAAAGTTCAAGCAGCAAGTCTAGATATTCCTCACACGTGCAATGACTATTTGTGTAAGAGATTGGCGTTTGTGCATGCATGTCAACCCCTACCGAAAACTACAGCTTTAATTTGTATATGTCACAGTACCTTTTATTAACCATATATATATATATGGTTAATGTAGTCGCAATATATGGTCCCTTCATGATCAGACGTTGGTATAACCTTAATTACACGAAGAAACAACAACAAAAATTATTGAAAGGTCAAGCTAGAAACACTAAAAATTTTACTGCATATATGGTTCTACTAGTACGAAGTAAAATGTTGGGTACAGATAAAATGGAAAGTCAAAACTATTTTTGTTTTAGTATATACTAATAATGTGACAACATCGATCATATAATTATAAACTGGACTCAAACATGTAAGTTTCTTGTTGTAAAACTTGCAATATATATCTTCGACATTTTCGAATAAAAAAGAGATCGATCAGCTGGAAAAATGAATGAGAAATGAAAAATTCTTCCAACCGCACCCCTTCGAAAAAAAACAAAAAACAAAAGGAATCTCATGATAACTGGTGGAGATTAGAGTCATGGCCATTGTCAGGCTCCAAGTTCTCTTTTATCTCTTTCAATAACTTCCCAACCACAAGGATTAATTATTATAAGCGTGAAACAAATGGATCAATTCTACTATATCAAATGGCCATTCCTACTGATCTATTGAGCATGGCCAATATCCTTCAAGAAAAACGAAGAAAAAGGAGTAGATGCAGTGAATTCAGTCAAAATATGGGATATTAGCATTCAAAATAATGGAGCTGTAACCTGTTGCGCTTGAAGGTGCTGTATACAGAGAAGTAGAGGATGAAGAAGAGAAAGAAGTGACAGCTGAAGGCAGAGGTGGCAATTCAGGTGGATCAGGAGGAGGTGGTGGTGGTGGTGGTCTAGAAAGAGTTGTGTGAGGTGCGGCATGAGAAATTGAAACAGGCGCCGCCCCAGAAGAAACCAACGCAGAAGGACTTGAAGGAATGATGTTACTAAATTTGTGTCGCAACATCTCGGCCCTTACTGCATTAAGTTCTGCTTGCAAAGTTTGAATCTGTTGTTGCAAAGCTGAAATTGCACCCATGCACCCATATACCGGGTCTCTCAGCCTCATGTTTGCTTCATAAACCAGACTATTTGCTGCATCGGCTCTTTGACTCTCTGGCACCTCCTAGATAAACCATAGATTGAAGAAAAGTCGGGAAATATTTCATCAAGAGCAATAAGCAGATCATTTGAAAAAGTAAAATATTTGATCAGGTAGTGTATAATACCATTAGCATCTTGGAGACGTTACTTGCACCAAAGACTCTGTGAACAGCCGCAAATTTCTGGGGTTCATGTGGAGAGAAATATGGGGAGAAAGGGCATTCTTCAGCACACCTTCTTCTCAAGAGCTTACATGCAGCACATGGTGTGAGAGTGTTCAAGGTCCCAGAAGGACCAAATAAATGTCTCCTTCCCATTTGAGAAGATGCATCTGTCTCTCTTTTGATCTTTTTTCCTATGTCGTAAAATCTCTCCCTAAAATAAACAACAAGATGATCAAGTTAAAAGACGGAAGAAGAGCAATAAAGAAAAATATGTCTACCAAATTAATTTACCGCTCTGTGGACATTCAAGCATGCCAGATCAACTGGTTGCATATATGGATCAAATTTGCAAGATGGGTTCGGAGGAGAAAGCTCGTTGGAAGGACGCGAAGCATAGATGTCTACCAATATATATAAGTGATCAAGCAAAGAAATATACAACTAAATTAAGGAAAGATCAGTGCTTAAAAGGCAAGGTTATTGAAGGGGGAAGTAGGTTAAAGTACCTTATACATGAAGAATAACTTAATATAAAAAATAAGAGTTAAGAGATTAAAAAAAGGGGGGGATGACAGAATTGGAATTTTTTTTTATCAAGTGGTGATGATATATATATCTCCTAGATAGTGTTGAAGGATTCGGCTGAGTGAGATACAGAATAGTTTGCGTTTGTCCTTTAGCAAGAGACAGAGAGAGAGTGCCAGCTCTACAATAGCATGCCCGCGTCTGCAGCCTTGGAGAATTTGACTTTTGATAGCAAGCACCTGACCTAAATGGCCGAGTTTGCCTAAGATGGATGATTGCTATGGGCTAGCTAGCTGCATTGGATGCCTCATATTAATTATGTGTTTCTCTTCGTTTCATTATGACGGTTGATGGACATAAGTGTCCTATTTCTTGAAAATAGAAGCAATTAAAAGAGGAAGAGAAATGATATTTTTAATTTTAATTGTGTAAATACCGTACAATTATTTTGAATAAAATAAATAAATATAAGACTTATATAAAAAAAATTAATTTTTTAACCGTGGATCCTACTCTTTTTCAAAACAACTGTATAATACTTACACACTTCACGATTGTACGTAACATTACACAAACATGAGCAACGATAATACATTTATAATATATTTCTTAATATATATATATATATTATAAAATAAAAATATTTTTATAAAACGATTTTAGGTTTATAAGATATTTTTATAAAAAAAATTATTATCCATCAATGATTCTTTATTCTCGTAACTTATATATATAATTATTGAGTAATATTATATATCATACTTTCATTTTATTTTAATCATATTAAATAATATATGATACATTTATCATTATTAGATGATAAAGAAATATGTAATAAATAATTATATCATACTTAGTGAGATAAAGTAAGATGATAATATAGTATATAGAATTTTTTTTTTAAGATATAAAATATAAGATGATGAATAATAAATATAAAAAGAATTTTTCTTTATAAAAATATTATTCTTTTAAAATATTACTTTATAAAATATTATGAAAAATGACGTTTGTTTAGATTTTTGGCCATAGGCTTAGGCTTTGGTTTCTGAACAGTTCTTAGTTCCTCTGTCAATATCAATCGTACTTCCCTGTAATTATTCAGTGTCATATATATGGATCCTCTCACAAGTTAAAACGTTACAATACTGAATAGCTGCACATCAATAAAATTAGGATGGTGGTAGCGGGCCGCCAGCGTTTACTCTGCGCCTACCGCCTACCGGTAAACATTCTTTTACCGCTGATCCTCTCGTTAGGATGTTATTTTTCTTTTGATTTTTTTAAATTTTTAATTATTAAAAAAAGAAAAATATATAAATAATTTTATTAATAATCACTTCTTTAATTATGAAATAAAAAATTAAAAAATTTAAATTGTTTGAACAATAAGATTGAACGTTAATTTTGAGAGAGACGGCCACTAACCTTTTCCATAAAATTAAACAAGAAAGATCAGTATCAAGTTATCAACCTTAGCCTGACATGATTATGCAAAAAAGAATGGTCCATGTTTGCATATATATATAAATTTTAGAGGAGAAATCGAATCGAAGGAAAAACGTGTTTGGTGTTTTTTTTACTGACACCTCCAAATTTGATCGACCCAACATGGCGACAACCTGAAATTATGATATTGGAAAAACATATTACTGGTCAAAGTAAAGAAACCATGTATGTCAACAAATGCAGCTGGAGACAGATGAAAATTTAACATAAGTTATCGTATTGATCTCTCTAACTGATCTCGCGCGCGCACGTCATGGACACTTGTTATACATAGAATGTCCCAATGAAATATATAAATCAAACAGAATGAGGCCAGCTGGTTTGGACATTGAGATGTTTATATCATATTATATCTCAATATTCAAATACTATATGTAACGCTCTAATAGAAGGTCTAAACTATATGATATATATTTTAAAAATACTAGTTAATAATACAATTGGAGTCTTATTAGAATCTTATAAAAAGCAAGAACTTCTCATTCTCAAGTAATATGGGATCTCATACACCACATATCCTTATTTTTATTATATGGGGTGTCAAAATCACCCCCATTAAATTCTCAACGTTCTCGTCGAGCCAATCCATTGTAGGTGGTACGGCTCAAGTCTCTTATTTCTGATTGGGATAGGTTTTGATATCATTTATAACATCCCAATGGAAGACCTAAACCACATGACCTATACTCCAAAATGATTAATCAATGATACAATTTGAACCACATTGGAATCTTATAAAGAGTAAGAACTTCTCATTCCCAAGCAATGTGAGATATCATTCACCACCTACCCTTACCCTTATCCTTATCATTGGAACATATCTCTAATACCATTTGTAACGCCCCAATGAAAGGTCCAAATCACATGACCTATACTCCAAAATGACTAGTCAATGATACAATTAGAATCTCATTGAAACCTTATAAAGAGCAATAAATTCTTATTCCCAAACAATGTGGGATTCCCATACACCACCTATAAACATACGAGCTTTGCTACTCATCATCCTCACATACTACACATGCACCACACTTTCTTTTATTTTTATTTTTTTTTAAATTTTTTTATTGTTGTATTCTTCATAAACTAATTGATTTCACCTACTCATCATCCATAGATAAGACATTTGGTAAGAGAAAAAATAAAAATAAATAAAAAATTTATGTGTGGTGTATGATATGTGGTGTGAAGATCATGAATAGAATTTTTTCGAATATAAACACTTTCCATTTCAAATCTTCAACTTTTTCATCTCATCATTACCTAATTATTATAATTTTTCCAAACTTTTAAACAAAACAGAAAAAACAATTCAACTTTTTAAAATTGTAGAATAAATATAATATTAAAAAATTATATTTTAACAATATTTTTATTTACTTTTTTTCTCTCATTTCTCAAAACCTCATAAAATATCAAACTATTTCTAACTCATCTCATCTCAACTCAAATATCTCAATATTATTCATAAACCATCTTAACTCATTATTTCGTGGCCCTCGTTTGTTTTCACATCTAATCTTATCTAATCATTATTATTTTCTAAACTTTCATACAAAATACAATAAATAATTTAATTTTTTTAAAATTTTAAAATAAAAATTATATTAAAATATTTTATTCTAATAATATTTTATTCCAATTTTATCTTTTATCTCATTTAACTCATACCATCCATCTATCTATCTAAAGAAGCGAGTGTAGGAGAGGAAAAGGAAAAAGGCTGTACTCATGTGGAAGTACTTCAATTAATCTAAAGAATGCTAATTAATGAGGTTACATCATATTATATTACAAATGTCAGGAGATCGTCAATATTCATGCAGGATGTGGTACGTAGATTCTTGTTTTTCTGACTATTATTTCGCGGACATATTTATGTAGCAATTAATTAATACTCTCACATGCATATATATTTTATCCTCAATTATTCATTAGTATAATTTTTGCTCAAACAATTTTGTTAGGTTTTGTTAATCAACTTCCACCACACTCCACATTCTATATTTTTTTTAATTTTTACATTTAATTTTTAATATTTTTTTAATATTTTTTTTAAATTTTGTTGAGTTTATTCTTTTTAAATTATTTCAAATTTTCTATTCATTATTCATATAATAAATATTTGATAAAAGAAAAAAATAATAAAAATTAAAAAAAATATAGAGTGTGGAGTATAAGGAGGTTGTGAAGATTTATTCATTTTGTTATGCTTGGTCTGTTTTAAAGCAATATTCAAAAGTTCGGCCTTTTCGCCGTTTGATTGCTAGAGTATTGGAAATTTCACCGTGATCTAGACCTGATCTCATGTCATGTTGACGGTGTTGCCTGATCTTTAATTCAAATGCATGTGTCGAAAGAAACAGCTCTGAAATGTGCTATCCAGTGCGCGCGGCCTAAGTTTTTTTTTTGAGAAACAAAAGATACTTCATCTATATGAAGAAACAAAGTGTAACACAATACATGAATACAGACACCCATAATAAATATATTAAGCTTCAAAATGCCGGTATAGTTTCACTACAAGAAAAAAAGGTTTTGCCGGCGATTTTTCTAGTGTTGCAAAACAGAACGCCACATTAGAGTAGTTTTTGCGGCGATTTTTTAATCGCCGCTTAATTCCGTTGAGAAAACTGATTCATCAAGTTACTTATCGAGTTGCAGCGAAAATAGTCTTTTTAACAGCGATTTATTTCGCCGGTAAAAGAAAAAACATGTGGCAACGCTCGATTTCGCCGTAATATAGTAAGTGGCGCCATTCCCCTAAAGATATTTTGTTTTTCCCCCCGATTTCTTTCCCCCTCCACTTCTCTCTGTTCTTCCGCAATATTCCATCTCCATTTGCCTTTCCGAGAGATCAGCTGCTACTCCACGCACGTCCCCCCAACGATTTCATCTCCACTTTCGCCCGACCACCCAAAGTTTGCTCCTTTACCACATTTTCCTCCCGCAAAAGCTACGGTCGAGATAGTATCCCTGAAGCTGATTAGGAGCCGTGCGATTCGTCGCTTTGAATCTGTGGGATTTGGGTCAGCTGCTTCCAACTAAGGTTGGTCGAGATTCAATTGAGGGATAGCGTGGGTCCTTCTGTCACCACAGGTATGGCTGCAACTCAGTTGGAGTTTGGTAATGAATCGATTTGAAGCGCGGGTTTCTTTACAAAATTAGGAGTTTTTGGTTGCTAGACTAATTTCTATCTGTGCAGTTGTGAAATGTACCAGTAATTAGGGTTTCTTTTCACGAAATTTGCGTTCAATATCTGCATTTTGTGTTTCACAGAACTCATGTCCGTGGCTCGAACATTGAATGACCTAGTAAAAAATTGCTAATTTGCCAATACATCTTATACTAACTAGTCAAAACGCATTATAGATAATCTCAAGTTTATAGTCCTACTTGTTTTTGGAGTGTACCTGTTCTCATAACAGAATGTACAGATATTAATTGATTAGTGTTTTGGTAATTAGTAGGAAATATGTATTCTTCTGGGACTATTCCCTGGTGCAGTCACCAAGAGAGTGACATTACCGAAAAAAATTTCCAGCCCTTCTGAAGAGAACAGGGAACAATTTGTACATCCACAATATGGATTGGCATATATGTGTGTGTGCGTGTGTCTTTTCGTGGGGCTAACACAACAAGACTTTTTTAAGGATAAGTGACAAGGCTTGAGGAAATTTTTCAGAAGTATGATCCCCAAGCATGACCCTGTATGAATTTGGTTCTTTTTTGAGCAAGTTTCCAATTCTCATGAACCGATAAAAATGCTTTCTTCATAGACTGAACGTATTCTCATTTTTCTGTGCTCTTGAAATTGGATTTGTGCTAGCTAGGGCCTTTTTTCTTTAATCCTCTCCTAAACCAGCAATGTACAAATCGCTACTAGATATCAATACCGGCGACTAAATATTCGCCGCAAATAAATTTATATAGCAGAATGTATTTGCCAGCGATCTTGGAAACTCGCTGCCTCTAAATATATGGCGGCGATAAATTAAATCGCCGCCATATAATTACCGATTTGAAAACCAATTCGCAGCGAGTGAAACCTCGCCGTATAATAGTATTTAGCAGCGAATATTATATCGCTGCGAAATACTATGAATAATATGGCGGCGATAAAAAAATCGCCGTTTATGAATAAAACCAGCGAGAATTAATCGCTGCTATATGGTAATATTATACGGCGATTTTCTCATTGCGGCGATTTTGTGGAGTGGCTGGCAAATCATTTTTAGCAGCGAATAGTAAACGCTGCTAGTAATCTATCGCAGCGTTTAACGACAAAATCCTATATTGAATTAGCGGCGATTAATTTGTAATCAGCAGCGAAAAAAAATTCGCCAGGATATTAATATATGGTAGCGAGTTTTGGTTTCCGTTGCAGTAGATCTAAAGTGGGGCGTTAATACCGGCGATTTGCCAGCGATTTAAAAATCGCTGGGGTAGATATATGCCAGCAATTTGTTGTGTATAGCCAGCGATACATAATCGCTGGCAAAATTGTTGAACCTTGTAGTGTTTGTTGTAACTCTCAGTCTTGGTAGGTGAAGAAAAGGAGGGAAACTGGCCTATAGAAAGCGTATTTTTGGAGGGATTCTTTAAATTACTACCAATAAACTTGCTTAAATTGCAAGAAAATAGACCCATCAATCTCCAATGCTAGCTTCGAAAACTTTCTGGCATGTACACACACATATATGATAGCTAGTGGAGTCTTTAAACTTATCGTTCAATCTTATTGTTCATACATTTTAATTTTTTTAATTTTTTATTTAATAGTTAAGGAAGTGATTATTAATGAAATTATATATATATTTTTTCTTAATGATTAATAATGTTAAGAAAATAATTGAAAGAAAATCAAAAGAAAAATAACAACAAATTTATAACTAGTTGTACTAATGCTGGGCAGATCGCTAGCACCATCCATATGATATATCGATCGAGCGGGGTACGCACTGAGGTGAAATGAGATATAGAGTGGTTCAGTTTCTAGAGGTTCCTCGGAATTCCAATTTTATGGCTTAAATATTGATATATGTATCATGTGTCGTAGACTTGCTACTGCTCAGGAATTTATAGACACCTGGAAATGGATAATCATGTCCTTAATCGGTCACGTCGTGTTCTTTGCAATTCTTATAAGGTGCAGAAAGTTGTGATCATCTATTCTTCGATCGCTTAATATTGTCCATTTTGTGAGCGGATGATCTGGTTCCATCTTTCTTTGGGATAAAATTAATTTAACCCGAACGAGCCTTTCCTAGGAAGGGTACGTACGGTAGAATACACACACATGACACACATAGATCATCCCCGACAATCTCGTATAACGTTAGAATTTGCTTTACAGAGCTATCAAGCATCAAGAACTGCATTTGAAGCGAGAGGACGTGTTTCATGCCTATGGCTATATTGATCAACTACGTATGCGCAGATTCATTTGTACAATAAGGATTCTTGTTTGACCCGTATTTCAGGGCTAATTAGTCGCGGTACCCTTGATTTTGTTAACTTAAGCATGCATGCAGAGATCATTGAGATCAAGACCAATATATATAATCTCAAAGCCCAAGGTAAATTCATGCATGTCTAGTGATATGCAAGCGCGCATGTGATTGGCCGGCCAGCTAAAGAACCTTTGGAGTTAATATCATATATATATATATATATAGTAATCATACATGAAAGACTTCTGGAAAAAGGAAAATTTCTTTTGTTTTTATAGATCAGGCCGCCGGGGTGATACGTATGCTAGCTGTAAGCACGGATGGGTAATTAAAGAACTTTTATCAATTAATCAAGGAAGTCAGCCGTCATGAATGGCATGTTGAGACTCTGAGAGCGAAGTAATTGAGATCATGATGAGTACCTCATGTGAGGCTATATGTGAGCGATATAATTAGATCATTATATTCGAACTCACACTCCCAATAGTCATACGCGCGTACATTTAATATCGTCAACGTGAATTAATAGAGAAAAATAGCGATCATGATATTAGCTGCATGCATGTTTCCCGAGCAAAAGGAAGGAATTTCGTATCCAGACCAGAAATAAATCCTATGTTCAGAACTTGTAAAGAAACCATTCATGAGATGCTAAGAATTCCGTCTGTACGTAGTAGTACTGATCCGACTTTTTTGAGGTCATAAATCTTAGTATTTTATGAAGATTACAGACATTCATTTTGATTAGCAAGAGAATTACTGATCATAAATCCTGCAGGTGTTCCATGTGAAGTGTTGTTAATTTTATACGATAAAATTAGCAAGAGTCCCTTCAAAAAATCGAAGAGCCAATACCCGGCCGTTGTTGAAGATGACCGCTAGCTAGCTTAGGCGATAAATTGCAGTCCTTTGAGGTGATACGCGCGCGTACGTCCATTTGCAACTTACAAGGTTCATGTAGGGAGATAAGCAAACAAGAGGCTTTGTCTAATGTTCCTAGCTAGCTATGACGAGTACATACTTCTGTTAGTGTGGAAGTAGAACATGATGGTGATTTTGGTCGGATCAATGCAAGATCATGCTCCAGATATTTTAGGGTACGTACGTAATCTATTGATCAATGGATTTCTTAAGTAAGTCCTAATCGTTGCTTCAAAATTCCATGGTAGGGTAGTACTTTTGGCACATTAGCCATGTATCACTTTAATTTCAAATTAAAATATTTATATATATCGTCTTATTACTTATATATTATTTAGAGTAATGCTAGATACAATCATGAGTTGTGTAAGTGATGTATACTCATTTTAAAAAATAGTGGAGTCTACTATTAAAAAATTAATTTTTTCATGTGGATTCCATATTTACTCATTTTTTTTTAAAAAATTGTGCAACATTTGTGCACCGACTGCAAATATAACTTTTCTATTATTTATATGGCATTAAATGTTTGTGCTTTTGTTTAATAGTGTGTTATCGACACGTGTTTTGTTATGGAATAAGATCTAATTTTGATATGAGCAATCGAAGTAATAAATGGTGGGATATGAGTCTTTAATGTATTTGAAGTCAAATAATTTCCATGTAAAGCATGTGGATATCTATATATATAAGGAGCCATTTGCTTTGGAATAAAGCATTCCCATAATTATCTATCTAATATTTCATGTACGTTTATGAAATTAGAAAATTAAAGTATCGGGTACCTCAAAGCAGCCACCCTTTTCTTCTTCTTTCTAATTCGTTTTCTTCTTCATCAATATGGTCAAACATAAGTCCGAAGTAAAAGTGCACTGTTGGGACCTAGTATCAGAGATAAGCTATGGAGGGTTGAGCTCGACATGAATAAGATCAGCATGACCAATAGCAGTTGATGGACCATCTCACTAAAATCTTTCAGTTATTCATCTCATTTCATCTAATCATTATAATTTTTTTAACTTCCAAACAAAATATAAAAAATAATTCAATTTTTTAAAAATTTTAAAAATTTAAAATAAAATAAAATTAATATAATATTTTATTTAATTTTCATCTCATCTCATCTCATATGTGTAACAAAACGAGACCTAATTAGGGTACCTTGATCTCAGCTTCAAATCTTCCCGCCTTGACTATATATATAACTGAGAATATATACAACCCCGGCCCACATGTCACTACTCTTTCGATATATGTATAAGGAGCCCTCTTATGGAATAAAATATATAGACATTTATCTATTTCCTATTAATTTCATCTGATATCAAATTGATCATCGGCCGACTCCCTCGAAGTAATCACCATTTCCTTGTTTCGCAATATAGTTACTAATTAATCAACACTGGTACGTACCATAAATATTGAGAAATTATATACTTGATTACGGGCCTAAATAGCGAAGTTGACGGCCCACTAGCTAATTAATTAATTTGTCATCCCGAGCGGAACCGATCGGCCTGATTTAACTTACATATATATATATTTAAAGCAAATAAAAATGCGGAAAAATGAATTTATGAAAGTCTTCGATCGTGACACTAATATATTGAAGATTATAAAACAATAATAATGGATCACAGCTGCCCTCAATTCTATTATTAATATAATTTATATAAATAATTTAACATATTAATATACAAGTCAACCTGAATCTTTCCAATTTAAATTATAGAGAACGGTATCCAAACTTTTCAAAATTGCATGCAGCCCCAGGCCGACAGGTCTCACATAATTAAAAATATAAAAATTGGAGCCTGCATGCCGACAATTTCATAAACTATATTATCTTATATATGGATCTGTTGGAATATATATAAATATATATATATATATATATATATATATATTTAGCTAGTAGATCGAATTGTTGAAGAAAAATGGCTATCTTAATTATTTTTTGTTTTTTTTTTTAATGGAGCTAGATTCTTAATTATTAATGCTTATGCCTTTTAATTTACAAGAAGGTTTTTTTTTTAATATCAATTTACAAGAAGCTGTTTTGAATGGGATTTTGATTGGTGAATCATGTTTCATATATAGTAGTTTTCTAGCTGAACAGTACTGCATGCCCGATAATTCGATCCGGTTCAGATGCCATGTGGTCACATGAGCCCGGGTTTTTTTTTTTTTTTAAACCAATTAATTAGGAATATACTTCTAATATTCTAATCATCATGATGAATGCTTGACAAAGTAAAAGAGAAGAAGATGGAGGTACCATTGGAGAGATAGATATTATCATATTAATGTCATCATCACGTAAACATTAATATTTTTTTATGTAATTAGTTACATTTTTTATCGGAGATCCGAACTCTGCTCCAGTTTTGCCCTTTAAAATTGTATTTGGGATTATTTATGCATAAACAAGAAAGGGTACTCATGTTCCTTGCAATTAAGCGAGCATGCATATATGCATGTACTAATTTCTTATTTCTCTGTCTTCTTTAACTAAAAAGGAAAAGAGTACTAATGTTAGATACAGTCATAGATTGTACAAGTATTATGCACTTCTTTAGAAAAAGAGTTGAATTTATTATTAAAAAATTAATTTTTTCATATAGATCTCATTTCTACTTTTTTTTTTTAAAAGAGTGTGTGGTGCTTGCGCACTCCATGACTACAAATATCATTAATTCTAAAAAAAATGGGCACTTTTAAATCTTCAATCAGATAGGTTTGAGGAAATTAACTTGTGTAGCTAAATTTATGGTACTATATCTATAAAGTTGACAATTAATAAGAAGCTAATTAGCAAAGAAAAGAAAAAAGAAAAAACAAAACAAAAGCATAGGATGAAAGAGAAGCAATTGAGAATTAAGACGCACCTTCCTGGCAGTATTATTTTTAAGATCATCATCATCCTATACGTATATATTATCAGAAATTCATAACATATAGCAGCTCGATTATAACATGCATATATTTCGATGATCAGATTAAGAATCGATCAGTACAGGGACAAGCTAAGATCCGTACGTTGTACAATCTGCATGAGCTGCTTGTTGGAAAGAAATAACCAAGAGCGCTTGATCAATAACAGATGCTGCATAAACCCCATTTTATTCATTCATATTCTCTAAGCAATACCTTGATAATGGATGAATAGCCAGCTCTGGACCTATCATTCACTGATCCAAGATTAAAGCACAAAGTTGAAATGGGCACCCGATGATCATATTCGTGCTGATTTTTCTCGTCGATCCTCAAATCAAATGACAGTCTTGGGCTACTTGCATTCGATCACCCCGTCGATGAGAGTTCAGTGCTGGAGAAGATGGCACTGAGTAGAAGGATTGCGACAATGGCGAAGATGTAAATGATGAAGAAGACGATGATGATGAAGAAGCCAGCGACAATGGAAGATCTCGTGATTTCCTTGAAGGGAAGATGCTACGAAAAAGATTACTAGGCCTCGAGTTCTTTTTAATGGGTCTTTTCGTGGCAGTACTAGAATAGTAGGAAGGAGGAGGTGTGAGATCGGGAGGGAGATCAGTAGCAGTACTAGCTTGGCGGAACTGGAGCTTTGGAGTTCCTGGTTGAGATTCCCATGTGAAGGGAACAGAAGCAGATGCCCCTCCTTGATAATCTTCGAAAGATTTTTGTCTGGAGAACTCCCTGGAATGGTTCTTGGAGAAGAACCTACAATCTTTCTGCTTGGTTTGGAGGGATTTTGGAGGAAAATCCGAGCTAGTTGTAGGCATTTCTGCGCTGAGTGCAGCTTGAGGCTGAGAGACCCTAAATATAAAGAAGACTTTTTAGCTGATTCTTAGTTGAGATCGTATCTAGGTAGCTCTGCATGATGTAGATCGATGATCTCTATTATTAACATGCGCGTATGACTTTGTTTTTTCATGTAAATTGTCAAGCATCGAAAATATAGGGTATTCTGGGGCGAAGGTAGAATTTGGTACGTTGGAGCCGATTAGCAAAGTGTGTCGTATGTAAGGGACAACGGTAACCGATATTTAGTGTAGTAAAATGTATCATCGACATTTAACATTAACCATATAAGGTTGTTATTTAGAGATAAACTAAATTATTAAAGTCACCCATCTAAACTTCTTACTTGAGCTCCATCGTACTCAAATGAAAGATAAAAATTAAGATAGATATAGTCATGTAAGATTTTTTGAAGTAAATGATAAAAATTAAGTAAACAAAGATAAACTTTTTTTGTTGAATCTAAGATTGAATATTGTAAAGTCTCTATAATATAGATAGAAATAGTTATACGAGATTTGTTGCATTCACTCCTAATTATTAACTTGATGGTAGTATGTATGTACTTATGAATAAAACTAATCCAAACAAACTAGCTAGTGAAAGACTTAAGAAGAAAAGTATAAATAAATAGGAAAAATGATGTTGTAAATTTACCAAATAGCTTATAAAAAGAGACCAAGATATTTTATTACATCTTATGAGATGTAAAAATGAGATCCACATAAAAAAATTAATTTTTGAATAATGGACCACACTCTTTTTTAAAACGATTACGCACCTCACGGTTGTACGTAGAATTATTCTTTCGTTATTCCTTTATTGTATATATAGATTACCTATATAAAATTAAACTCTCACACATTTTTTGGTTATGCGTGATAACTGTGTCATTAAAAAGGTTAATTAGAGACTAATGAAATGACCGTGTGTCTAGTTATTAATTTGTTGAAAATTATGATATTTAAAATTAAAAATTAAAATTAAAAAAAGTTAATAAAATAGATTTTATACATAAAACTATAAATAAATTTTTTTAATAGAAGAAAAAATTCTGATTTTATATTTAAGCCTTTTAAAGTAGTCGATAAAATCATAAATCAACCACTAGCTGACAGCTGTGAGCCTCACCGTGACGCAAGCGCTTGAGATCAAGGTAATAATATATAAGAATATTAAAAACAAGGAATTAAAGAAGCTCGTGGATCTCCGAATGGGCGCGCCTACATCGGAGTATCTTCAATTGCCCTAAATTAGCATGTAATGAAAAACCTCTCAAAATTTAAGGCATTTCAAAATCCTCTCTTTATCGTGTCTTTCTGGTGGTTTTCTCGGATCTCAGGGAGCGCTTCTCTTCTCAAACTAAAAGGTAATTCACTTCCCTCCTCTTTAGTTTGGATTTTCGTCTTGTATCAAAATTTAATGTTTGTTTTTTTTCAATTTTTCAATTTTTAATTTTTTTTTTCAAGTACGTTCTGTTTAAATGATCGATTTTCATTCAAATATATGTTCGTTCCTGCTTAGTCCGACGGATTTGTTTGTTGAAATATCTTTTTTATTTATATTGGTCGCAACCTGTGTTTAGAAATCGTCGTCGCCGTCGTCGCTGTTGTTTTGTGGAATTTGTGGTTAAGAGTTGTAGCCGACTACATCGCAATGTTTTCTTATCTGGATTTGTAGTTTTTTGTTTAAGGATAATGGGATTCTTCATCTTCTTCCATAGGTATCAGTCTCTCCAAAATCTTCTCTGCTAATAAGTATGAACTTTGAAGCAGCTTTCTCAGAATTTTTGTGGTATCTTGTTCTTTCATTATTAAGTTATATGGTAAATTTTTAGACTAGGTTTATTTGTTAGTTTGGGTTTAGAGTATTTGGGGTTCAGCGTGTTAGTGATGTCTATTATCTTCTTTGAAGAGTGTCTGAAGGTTGTTGTTCTTGTTCCTGTTTCTGCATTTTTTTTCTCTCTTGGTCGTGAGTTTGAAGTTGACTGACGTTGATTTTGTGCTGAATTTTTCAGTTTTCTACTGAAGGTCCTGCAAGTACGCTTTCAGCATCCTCTAGATGATCTTGTGTGTAAAGAGAGAACCTGGGGAATGCTGAAAGATGTGCCTGACGATTTTGAATTCTGTCTCTGAAGTCAAGGAGATTGTCAAATTACTAGAGAAATCCTTCTTTGTTCTTGGTGAGACGGGATGTGGAATTAAAAGTTCATATGCTCGGTGTTCCCAAAAGCAAGATGGGCCTACTCGCCATGGTAGAATGCCTGTTGTTGATCTTTGTGAAGATGGTTGAGCACTACTAATATACTTCCTGCCCTGTACTTTAGATTACTTGTGTTGGCAGGAGTAAATATTGTGGTTTTGTTTTGCATTAGTAAAGTTTTCGATGGAAAATAACTCAAAGGTGTTGATGCAAAGATATGAATTAGGGAGATTACTAGGCCAAGGCACTTTTGCGAAGGTTTATTATGCGAGAAGTATAAGAAATAATCAGAGCGTGGCCATTAAGGTAATAGACAAAGAAAAGGTGTTGAAGGTTGGGCTCATTGAGCAGATCAAGCGAGAAATATCTGTTATGAGACTGGTTAGACATCCCTATATCATACAGCTCTATGAGGTCATGGCCACCAAGACCAAGATTTACTTTGTCATGGAATATGCCAAAGGGGGTGAACTGTTTAACAAGGTGGCTAAAGGAAGGCTAAAGGAGGATGTTGCACGAAAATATTTTAGGCAGCTAATTGATGCCGTTGATTTCTGTCACAGTCGGGGTGTTTATCATCGGGATATAAAGCCGGAGAATCTATTACTGGATGAAAACGAGGATCTAAAAGTCTCTGATTTTGGGTTAAGTGCCCTTGCTGAATCCAAGCGCCAAGATGGGCTACTCCATACCACCTGTGGCACTCCTGCTTATGTCGCTCCTGAGGTCATTAACAGGAAAGGCTACGATGGGGCCAAAGCTGATATTTGGTCTTGTGGAGTGGTTCTCTATGTCCTTTTGGCTGGTTATCTCCCGTTTCATGATTCAAATTTGATGGAGATGTATCGGAAGATTGGAAAAGCTGAATATAGGTGCCCTAATTGGTTCCCACCAGAAGTGCGCAGGCTGCTGTTGAAGATGTTGGATCCAAACCCCAGTACTAGGGCTTCCATAGAAAAGATCAAGGAAAGTTCATGGCTCAGAAAAGGACTGAACTCTAAACATATTAAATCTGTAACTCCTTCAGATCTGAATGCTTCTGGTCCCTGTGAGAATGGCAGTATGACTGCTGACTCAAAGCAAGAGTTAGCTAGACCTTCAAGCTTGAATGCTTTTGATATCATTTCCCTATCAGCTGGGTTTGATCTTTCTGGCTTATTTGAAGTAGATTGTCAAAGGAGAGAAGAAAGGTTTACTTCCAGAAAACCTGCCTCAGTCATCATCTCTAAGCTGGAAGAAATTGCCAAGCATCTGAGGATGAAAGTGATGAAGAAGGAGGCAGGTTTGTTAAAGTTGGAGGGAATGAAGGAAGGTAGGAAAGGGATATTGTCCATTGATGCAGAGATCTTTGAGGTCGCTCCATCTTTTCATTTGGTGGAGGTTAAGAAAGCAAATGGAGATACCATAGAATATCAGCAAATGGTGAAAGAGAATATAAAGCCTGCTCTAAGAGATATTGTTTGGGTATGGCAAGGTGAGCAACAGCAGCAACTGCTAGAGCTGCAGCAGCCACAGCAGCAGCAGCAACAGCAGGAGCAGCATCAGCAACAAGAACAATGAAAACACATTGCCAGATTTCCCATGGCATCTTATGCTTGATTTTTTTTTTATTGATAATCTGCCTTTTTTTGCTGTTGTATGTGTCCTTGTAAGTGTCGTTCTCCCTAACTCTATATATTTGCTGTGTTTGTTGTATATGCTTGATCACTTTTTTTTTCCCCACACAAAAACATCAAATACAATTTTCTGGTATTGTTTTACATGTTCTTCTCTGATTGTTTTACTCACAATCATGTTTTATTGATTTGTTCCAGTTCGGTTTTCTATGGTTTTAAACCTGGTGATATCAAGATACCTTGAAAGGATCACGACCATATTCGAAGGTCTTGATATGAGCCAACGTATATCTTCATTGGATTTTCTTATTAATTAAGGCGTCTTCGAAAATTAGATAGATGAATAGCGGGTTTATTAGAGGTGTCATTGATCATATATCACCATGAGTAATTCTACGTACAATCGTGAAGTGTACAACTGCCGCGTAATCGCTTTAAAAAAGAATGGGATCTACTATTAAAAAAATAATTTTTTTCATGTGGGTCTTATGTTTTATTCACTTTTTTCAAAGTGATTACGCGGCTATTGCATACTTCACAATTGCAAAATATATTTTTTCTATCACCATATACTCATCCTGGTTTAGGCACAAACAGGTTGTAGAGAGTGTGATATTGCTCACAATGATGCAAGTAGAACAACATGGAAAGTTATGATCTGATTTTGAACATTATCCTATTTAATTGCTATTTTTGTATTAGTTATTGGCCCTATCTTGACAGCAAGTAATGATACAACTACAACTTTTTTTTAGCCCATTTTGAATCAACCAACGCAATCATTGAACTTCATTAAAAATGAATTTCAATTTTGCAAAGTTATCCTCCATTTCCTATAGGGTCGTAAAATGGTTGCAAGTTGATCATTTTCCTTTTGACAGGCTGAATCTTTGATCTCTAGCTCACTGCTCTCAACCAGATTCTTAGTTCTTTCATCCCCATTTTTGTCCATTCCCTAGATTAGAGGGATGCTTCTAGTAGCTTGTGATGAACACCAATCTCCTTGATGTGTCACACTCATTTTTTTTGTACTCAGTCCTAGTGATGGATGCCGTTCAAACTTAACTTTTTGTGCATGGTTTAAAATATTTGTGGTCTTGCTTTATTGATAGTGGTGAATCCCTAACGGACACAAGGGCAAATAACCCACCTGGCTTTTCAAAGAATTTTCTCCAAAGGTGGGCGAAGTAGCATTAACGGGGGGACCCTCATTTATTCTTATGGTCGAGAAATAAAGCAAGGCAATAGTGCGATGTAATCATGTGATATATGAGACTGACCCCATGTTTTCAATTAAGCAACTCCTCCAAATGGTTCCATCTGGACAACCCAGATATCCATCATATCCCTGTTTGACAGTGTCGGTTTGGTTGCTTTTAGAAGGAAAGGAAGGGTGTTTTGGTTTGGTTGGTCATCTTTTTTACGTGGCATGTTATTTTCAACCACATGTATCGAAAGAGATCATGTGGAGTTTCTATACTCTGATCTTTCAAGCTACTATTTTTCTTTTTTCTTTGTAATAATTTTTGCAATGAGAGGCAAAAAAATAAAAAAAATTTGCAAGTCCAATGGTGAGGGGACAAGTGTTTATATTTTGTTCAAACCGTAGTATGAAACCTATGTTGTCTAGGACTATACAGAAACTGACAGCGCCGGCCGCCACCGACGCGAACCGACCGGCCGTGTCAGGAACCGGCCGGAACCGGTGGAGAACCGGTCAGCGTGCGGTAGAAATTTCAAGAAACCGACGTTCAGCGGTTCGGTCTCGATTTGAAGCTGAACCGACCGATATAATAAAATCTTTTTTTTTAATATACCCTTATCAAAACGGCACCGTTCCACTTAAGTTTTAAGTGGAACGGCGCCGTTTTAGTTAATAAGTATTATAACAGATACTGGAAACGACGCCATTTGACATTAAACCAAACGTCGTCGTTTTATTAAGGACGTAAGAAAAAAATAATAAGTCTGAAACGACGCCATTCCACTTAAACTTAAGTGAAACGGCGTCGTTTCCTTAAGAGTATTCTTCTTCCCGAACTCTCCTCTGTAACTCTCTCTCTCTCCTCTGTAACTCTCTCTCTGTAACTCTCTCTCTCTCTCTCTCTCTCTCTCTCTCTCTCTCTCTCTCTCTCTCTCTCCCTCTCTCATTCTCTCTCATAATTATCTCAGTAGAACTGCCAAAGAATCGACGCCGATCAAGAACCGGCAGAGAACCGCCTCGATCGGTGTCCTCCTCGCCATCGACCGGTTACGGTCGGCGCCTCACCCATTTTTTTAGACGTTGGTCAGCATTGGTTTTGCCCAAAAACCATGCCGACGACGTCGGTTTTCACCCCTAATGTTGTCCACTCGATGATGAACACACATTGTTTTCATTGAGATGTCCAACTTTTCCTTTTTATAATACTTGGACAAAAGTGGAAGATTTTTAATTTGAATCTTGAGGGGTTAGAAATTAGAAATTGAGAGGAAAGCAAACTGTGGCCTTTGTGGCGTGGGCCGGGGGAGATCAATAGAAAACATGGAAAAGCCCTTTCCTTTCTTTTTGCCTACGTTTCCATCACCACTCTCAGTCTCTCTAACAGAGGAAAAACCGTAAAAGGCACAAAAAATTTCAAAAAAAAAAAAAAAGAAATAAATTTATTTTTAATTCATTATCAATGTCCATTTAGCTTTCTTTCTTTTCTAACAAAATTCATGACTTCAAACATTTCGATATCGTGGAATGAAAAAACTGTGTTATTGCTCTACATCTGTTCTGTCTGTCTCCTATTGACAATTGTTACAACAGCTCAATAAATGAAAAACAACAGTGAATTCCAGAGTTTTTCCATTATGTAACTATGTTTTCACCTTTACACTTTCTTAATTAATTCACCTGTAAATTCCTTCCTTCCAAGTGACCCCATAAAGAGAGGGCTCTAATGTTTTAACTGTTTCCGAAACACTCAACGTAAACTACATTCAGTTCAATAAGCAGGATTAGAGGCCCCCAAAATGCTTTAACTCCAGCAGTCATCATCACTCGACGTGTTCGTAAAAATCCGTGACATGTACCTAACAAACCTTCTTTTTTCTTTTTTTTTTTTTTTGATAAATGGAGCTAATTTGTTTTTAAAAACGGACATTACAAAATTGACATGAAACAAACAGTACAAAGGAAATACTATTCGACATCGTATCTTCAATGGTGTTTGCCGATGTCGAACTAAGACGCTACACATTGGTAGCGACTAAAATTGTGAACACATTGAAATGATTTGTAGGAAGTTAAGCATTGTTCTGAATTTTTTAAACTTGCGAGGGTTCGAAAATGTTTGATCTGATGCGATCGAATGAGTCTAGGACATGACAAGACACATAAGGGATATAACCATGCTGGTCTTTTCAGGAAGAGATTTGGTATAGTACTTCTACCTTTCTTTTATAAATGTGATTGGTGGTCACACGGCCTATTTACTTGTATGAACAAGATTAAGAATATTAGAGAGATGCAAACTTGGGATCATGCCCATTGTAGGCGAGAGATGTTGGTAAGTGAGGTGGATACCACTTATCAGTGGTCTGTCCACTTCACATAAGTGGCCTTCCCCCACATGTAGAATTTCTCTACAAAAAATATTCCCATTCCAAACGATACACTTAATGTAAATTGAGTGCTGCCGAAATCCCTCAATGGAATTGAAAAGGATATAATACTAGTTAGGTTGCAAGTTCACTTCAATGCCACCATCCGAACTCATTCATCTGTTTTCTTGTCAACCAAATCAAGCACTACATGAATGCACACATCAAGAATGCTCAGATCAGTCATGCCATACGAGGAAAGTTTCTGCAAAGAAGCGTTACAAAGGAACTAACTTTTCATACTGCTGCTTTTAACCACTCTAATTCTAACCGTCAATATATTTGACACCCACAAGCAATGAGCTTGATAAGAATAAAGAACACGCACAATACCAATCCATTCTTCAACTACTGAGTCAAAGGAAGGTGCTTATTTCCATGGAAAATTTCTATGCAGATAAGCTTCTATCACGACACAGCACCAAGAAGCTTGGGTTGCTAAGGTACGCTGTCGGTATGCAGGAACAATTGTCACTAAAGTTCTACATAAGATGCCACAACCCTTCTGAACTTGAATCTATGCAATGAGAATCTTTTTTTGATAAATAATACAATGAGAATCTTTAAGGAATGGTGCCGTGCCAAAGAGTATAAAAGGAAATCGTTCACATCTCAGTGAGCTGTGAGAGGTGCAATGTTAACGATCAAAGAATTCAAAATATCAAATTGCACATAGCTTGAAGATGCCCCGCATAGAAGATTTCATCTTATTGGGGTTGATCATATTCAATCAGATGGGAGATTAGACTTTTTCCTATAAAAAAACAGACGCTCATGTTACCTATAAAAAAAAAAAAAAGACCCATGCTCATGCAACCACATACGCACAGAGAGAGAGAGTAGCAAGGAACAGGAGCCAGTCCAAGGCTTTGGAGATATTCAACCACTTCTGGTGGATTACACAACACAATGAAGGGCCAACATAAGCATTCTGGCATACCAAAACACCAGTCAAAGGCCAAAATGGGCCAAGAATGACAGATATACAGGCTCCTAGAAACCAAATCTAAACACTTCAATTATTCTCTGACATATTCCAAGTCTCGTTGAGGCATAGGATGTGTCGATTCATTGTGTTCCACACAAATCGATATAATTTGAAAGCTAATGCTACAAACAATCCTACAAAGAAGCTTCATGTTTCCAAGTAGCCTTCACGTAGATGAGTTCCCATTCTAAATGCCTTGGACATATTCATTGTTGTTAAAAGCCCCAAGTGTACTTGAGTGCAAAGGCCTTGTGAAGCCTATGCATCAAGGGAAAAACAAGTGCAAGCCTAACTGTAGTAAAGCATTAACAATATACAATTATTTCCAAGAGAAAAACTTTTCATATACAATCAATAAAAATTCAAAAAGATATTTATTTGGCTCAAACAGTTCAAGCATTGGGCAAATGTAAAAGAATTGTGGGTACAAAATTCCAAATTCTGCATAGGCTATCTAATTTCTTAAAATTTATACATAATAACCTGGAATGAAATTATCAATAGGAAACAAAACAATCATTCGCTTGTATTGTATTCTAAAATATAGAATTACGTGCTACTATCTTGGGCTTTACATTTTCTGTAGTTGACATTACACATGTACCCAGCCATTGTATCAGAGATCAAAGTAAAAAACATGCTTTTACAAAATATAACCAAAAGCACGTGTAACAGAGTGAATATCACTAATCCACGGGCAGGCCGGGGGGGGGGGGGGGGGGGGGGGGATGTCATTCTTAGTTTTTTTTGGATCGAAGGTAATTTTCAATGTAATCACAGATATATTAATGGAATATGAAGAAGACATTATTTGTTCCTAGTGCTTTCACAGGAGGCACCCACTTTTGCGCTTTAAGTTCACTTCATTAGATGCACTTTACTGTAAGATTAAGAAGCACTTTCCCTTGGTGCCTTGTGCTTGCATGTAAGCAAGCATGCATCTGCAACATAGGACATATTGTCTCTGCTCAAAATGAAACTTTTAGACCCCAGAACAGCAAGCTTACAAAGTTAATTTTGCATATGGGACACAACACCCACTTAACAACTTTTAACTACATAAATTGGAAGCACACGCACCAGAAAACGTTTTATAAGCCCCGCCCCAAATAACCGCTCAGTGTCAAAAAACATTATTCAATCTATTTCTCCCTTGTTCCACAATCAAGGCACGACACTCAACTTTGGAACTCGATGCCAAGATCGCATGAAGATGAAAAAAACCAAGACTACTCTCTCAAGATCCTGCTGCACATTGCATAAAAATTACTCTAGTTGCTAACACCAAAGCAAAAATGTTGTGTCCATAGTCCTATGCTTTCTCTATCACTTGAGAGAATGAAGAATCAAGATTCAGTTCCATGAAAACCTGAATTAATCAGTTACAGGCTTGATTTCAGCCCCACAACACGTACCAATTCTACTCGGCCAGCAATTCAAGTTTCTTAATTTCACACACAATACATTAGAAAAATCAAATTCTTGATAAACAGAACCGAATCACAATCTCTACAAGGGTACAGTTCCGTGTAATTCCAGGTATACGTAAATTTTGATAACAGCTTTACCAACAACAACAAACAAGAATATAGGGGTGTTCAAACGACTCTAAAGATTACAACACCATAGAGATAAATGATAGTTCAGCCATGTACCTACAAAGGAGTACACAGTAGCAGTGCCATGGACGCAGATCAATCGGAGCTCTTAGAGGACGCAGAGACCAAATGCCTCCACAGGTATCGACCACTAGCCATGTCCACACAGGTCCAGAACGCCGAACGGACCTGCAAATCCCAAATTCAGAACTAAATAAACAAATATGAAAAGAAATTGAAGTCTTTGGGGGGAGAGGGAAGGAAAAGAGAGAATTTGAAACAAGAACCAAAAAAAAGCCCTATAAAATGGTGGAGACCTTGGATGACTGGAGGTTGGGATCTTTAACGACGTTGTCTTCGGCGCCGGCGACTTCTTCTTGGAGCGGCTCGTGGGATTTGAGGTTTCGGAGGACGAAGAAGCCGGCGAGAGTGGCGGAGAGGAATATTAAAATAAGCCTCAGCGGACACATTTTCCCAATCCGATTAGAAGAGGGGGGAGGGATTGAGAAATGAATGTTTCAGCACAGAAAATTTGCGATGAACGAAGAAAAAGTGGAAAAAGCTGGGGATGGGTGCAGTTGAAGTTTTGTCAAATTCGGTTGGCAACGTGTGAGATTTTTGCCACTTTTCTTTTTTTATTTTATTCTTTATTAAATTTCCACAACTTTGATTTTAACAGATAACATCATTCATGTGTTTACCTTTGAGAGATGCTGAAGAGCAGCCGGAAGCAGCACCACACCACAGGTAAATTTTATTTTATTTTTTTCCACCCAATACATTAGGTGTGATGCGGATGTTATGCACAATAAGATTGTATTTATATTCATGTGTTTACCCTTTTCATTCGAATCTGGATATTGGAGAGTTTTTGTCCAAATTTTATAAAATAATATTTAAATAATGTAGCCATAAAAAAAATCTATAAATTAATGTGACTTGATATGTACTACTTTTATTATAAAGTAGATCTAACGTATCATATGAAACCATATCATATACTTTTGTGATATTTTTGCTATAATACTAAAGTTGAGACAAAAATTCCAGCATCAGATTATGTTATTGTTTTAATAGAGGTATTAGAGTATTGCGTTTGATAAGTTTTATTATTATTAGTCCATTTGGAATGAGCACACGCACAAATTCTGGAAGTGTTTGAGTAATGGAGCAGGCAGAAGGAAAAGTCCACCACTGTTTTGCAGAAGAAAAGGTCCACCATTTGCTGGATCCTGAGTTGGATCCCACTTGACCACTTTCTCCATTAGCTCATTTTCAAATTAATATAAAAAAAACGTGTAATCAATAAATAATTTGTCGTCGGTTACAAGGACATGCGACCACGTCTGTTCAAATGTATTTGTATTCTTGTGGGTGATCATTTTGGATGGAATCCAAGTCAAACCATAACCTAACCTAATTTATATATTGAGATAACAAAATAAATATCATTTTTACAAGAAAAATAATGCTCAAATTTTAACAACTTTTTCCTAAAATTAGCTCAAAATACCATATTTCAAATCTAACACATGAAATTCCACTTCTTTTTTTTTTTTGAGATTTTGGGAAGAATTGCTACGTCAAAGAGCATCATACAATAAAAAAAATGTAAATTGTAGTAAATTATTGTCTATCAGGAGTTTGGGAGGATGATTCACCATGTGACCAAAGTTAAAACGGTTCGAATTGCATCATTTTCAATTTTATGAACTTGGTTGATACAAAACTATAGATAGTACCCATGATTTGTCATCCATATTTAGATACTTTCATTAAGATGAGATGAGATAAAATGTTTAGTTACGCACTTCATATGAAATGAGATGAGATGAGATGAGATGAGGTGTTTTGTTAAAAGTTGAATAAAATATTGTTATAATATTATTTTTATTTTAGAATTTAAAAAAATTGAATTGTTTATGATATTTTATGTGGGAGTTTGAGATAATTATAATGATTATATGAGATGAGCTAAGATGAAATAGTTTAATTTTGTGTAACCAAACCAACATTACTTGAGATTATATTATTCTAACATTTATGAAAGGTTTCATATAAAGAAAAACTTGCGATGAACACCTACCTACCTAGGCATCCAAACATGTGGAGAAGCAGAAGCTGAACATAAGCTTAGATCCAGATATTCTTGTATATGAAAACCTTTCGAACTGCTATTGAATCCATTGATAAACATCCAAGCAACCATGGAAAAATAAACAAAACAAAACACATTTTCGGGCTAGGGACAAGCGAAATGGGAGCAACCTATCTAGTCCATTTCGCCAATTCAATTCAAGTGCAACTTCATATAAATCAGAGCTTTCATTAAAAAAATGACAATAAAAAAGTTTCTAATCGCACTATCAATTTCTTCAAAAAGAATAAAAACTTATTTTCCGAAGCATCACAATCTACAAGAAAACACATCTTGCTGTAACACCTATCAACACCATCCATATCGTCCTGCAGAGTGGAATTGGCAGGCAACTCTATCAAAAGAAGGTAAAGACACCCGTCTTGTCAGTAAGCTGCCCACAAACAGCAAAATCTGCACATTGATTGTTTTAATGGATTGGAGGCTTTCAGTTTTGCAAGGAAATTTGGAGCCAGAAAAGTTCCCATCAGCCTGCAAGGAAGCAATATGCACCACTTAATGATTTATATTAAGCGCTAAACAGTACAACCGAGTACTTGGTCTGAGTCATCCTAAGCTCATTCTGAGTAGTTTGTTTGCATGTATAGGGGCTGGAATCGCCAATCGATTTCACTATACCCAAATATATAATCTCATGGGACTGACTAAATGTACTTGAAAATGTTAATAAGCAATGCTGAACTATATAGTATATACGACATGAACTTACCTAAATGAAACAAGTTCTGAGTAGGATTAGAGCTTGGCAAACCGTGCAATCTTAGAAAGCACTGTCCTTAAACTTCGGATACCAGCTCCAGATTTTGAGCTTACCATCATCTGAAGTTCAAACCATTTTCAAAGTACTTAGCTCTCTTCGAACAAAGATAAAAATTTATTAAGTGTATAATATTGAGTGATTCAATCAATCAAATGAAGTTGTGCTTTCATACCAAAGGTTGAACTACAGACTTATTTGCCTTGAGACTCTGCATAAAACCAAATCGTATTATGAGACATGTTAGTCTTACTGGAGGCAGAGGTACATTTTGATAAAAATGTCACCAAACTTGTGCAACACTCACCTCTTCAATTTGCATCGCATGGCGTGCCACATCAATAGGGAAAACCATATCCGTCTTGGTTAATACAATCTGGTATTTAGTCTGGGATCTGTAAAGAGAGATATTGAAGAGCATAAAAGTTAAGTACATGCCACTTCTAGCAGGACTATTGTTTGCTATATATGTACTTTTTTCTTATAGGTAATTTCCTGTACATATACATACACAGAAAAATGAAGATGCAGAAGACTAATGTGGAAATAGCATACCACCTCAAGTGGTTTTAGGCTGGATCAGATCACTATTCGCCAACCCATAGCATCAACTTGAGGTGGTTAGCTATATACGTTTCTCCAAACCCAATACTGTAATATTGGTGACCTTCGTGCACTAGTATGATGATAATGCACATTAACAAATGGGCACCACAGGTATGGGTACTAAAAGACATTTTAAATAGACTCAAAACATATATGTGGAAAACAGACTGCCACAACCCAAGTGGGAACATTAAAAAAAAGGTATTACTTGTGTATGTGCCTTGAATATCCTGTTAACAGAACAGGTCGGTTTCTTATTTTAATATGGGTCTCCAATTTACATGCCTCGACCATAGCATATGAGTATATATTCCAAAAATTTCTTGTTTGGATTGAGAAACCATCTCAACTCATCTCATCTCATCATTACAACTTTCTCAAATTCCCATAGAAAATATAATAAACAATTCAACTTTTTTAAATATCAAAATAATAATAATATTAAAAAATAATATTCTAACAATATTTTATTCAACTTTTAACTTTTATTTAAAAACATCTCATCTCATCTCACTATTCAAACGGGGGACTAACTCTTAAGGGAAATGAATTGCAAAGTACCAATATTACAAATGAGTACGTGCACCTTTCCATCAAATTGATGAGTTCATGATCCCTTGGCTTCATACCCCATTTTGTATCAACAAGTAGGCATACCTGTTTCAGACCAACTCTCGTGGAAACATACTCCTTTACCTACAGATTAAAAGATTTTGAGCAAGCAGTTCATAGGTACATGTAATAATAAGAACCCACTTTTTTATACATCAAAAGAATGCAGGACTTATACAGAAGTAATCCAGACCACTAACCCAATTTGTCACTTCTCACACCGACAACTACCTAAACTTCCGATTATAAGACTCACAAAAAATTAATACAATTATCAGGTTGATCGAATTGCATCCATTAATTGTAACGCCCCAATGGAATGCCCAAACCACATGGTCTATACTCCAAAAGGATTAGTCAATAATACAATTGGAGCTTCATTGGAACCTTATATAAAGCAAGAACTTCTCCTTCCCAAGCAATGTCGGATCCCATACACCACCTACCCTTATCCTTATCATATGGAATATCACATTAATGGAGCTATAACTACTCTCCATGCTTCCCAAAATTGCTTCAAAATAGCAACTTAAATTCTTTAATAGTTGTCCCAACATTACCAAAATAAACTTTCTCCAGATCTTACCCGGGTGACCCAGCAAAAAGAAATTGGCATGTTTTTTAGTATTTTGAGAACCCAAACTGATCATAGGTGAATTACAGATGAATTGCATGCACAGGACATGGTACCATGTGGCATCAGCATCTTGGGGAATGCCAATGTCATGGTCTCAGTTGTTTATTTCCAGAATAGGCTAAAAAGCAGCTACACAAGAAAAGGTGCATTTCTGTATGCATACTCACAAGCTCCTCCCAAGCGTCCTTAACTTCTTCTTTTGCATAAGCAAAGCCATATCCAGGCAAATCAACCAAGCAGAGCTTTGAACCCAAATTGAAGAAATTAATAGTCTGCAGAAGAACCATTGTCATTAATAAACAAGTCCAACAGATACTGAAACTCGGAGTTCTAAGAAAATTATAGCACCTGAGTAAGGCCAGGCTTGTCGGATGTCCGAACAACACCCCATTGTCTAGTTAGGGCATTAAGTAGCGACGACTTCCCAACATTTGACCTTCCTAGTAAGGGCAATAAAACGTATTTGATGTCTTTCATTGCCTCATTCTCAAAATGTTCAAATCTACGAAAATATAAAAGAACTAAACCCTCTTAAGCATATATATCTATCGGTAAGCACCAAAGAAAGCAATCTAAAAAAATCATTTCAGAAATTAATATGAGAACCGAATCACACTGTCTATGCCTATTCATATTAATATTAATATTAATATAATCGTTTACTTATAAAAAATAAATAAATAAAGAGTTTGAGAACAATGTACAACAAGGAAAATCTCTTCCACAAAAGAAATCAATCAATTTGTTTAGGCTAACTAGTAAGTAGACCAAAAAGGGTATCCTTCCTTTTGCCAAAAGGCTGTAATTTCAGACTGTAACAAAAATATGCCCTCGGTTTAATGAGGGCATAATGTGCTACTACATTTACATTACATTCTGGCCAATGTATGGCTTAAATTGAAACCATTAATTTATGCATTCACCTTCGAATAATGGAAAATTGAACAGATTGCAGATTATGAAATCTTTAACCAAGTTGAAAGAAGAATAGCTACTGAGTGATAGCAATAAAGGAACGCAGCTGTAATTAAAATAACAAGCATAGAAGGAGGGTGAGAATTCAGAATATTTACCAGCAAATGCAATCTCTGGGAGTTCAGGAGGAGGAAATGACGATGAGCTCTTCGCAGCGGCAAAAAATGTCAATTTATTCCTAAATGGCTGCACAAAAATGTTAGAACCATCATAGGTAAAAAAATGTACAGAAAGAGAAGCCCACAGTAAATGGAATCTATCTTCTTATTGAACCAATCACAAGACTGATATGGAATGAAGTATACAGCACTACACACTATTTCACTGCACAATTTATAAACATACAGAATCTTCAATACGCTCTCTTTCAGAGCTGGTAGAAAACGGAATATTATCTAATGGGGCAGAAAGCTCAATGTTATAGCCCGCCCTCCGCAGCTCAATCAAACGTCGACGGCCCAACAACTGTGAATGAAATTAAAAGGAATCATAATGCAGGAAATTATAATTAAAGAAACAGAATTACCCAAAACAATATAGCTCTAACATCATGAGTCCCTGCTCATGCAAATTACATTATCTTCCACATAGGTAAGGATTGAGGGACTTGGTTGTATTGCCCGGAATTGTGCATTCCTCGACATTTCATTTTTCTTCTCCAAATCTTTTTCCTTCTCTTTGGTGCTTTCTGCAAAGCAATTAAGAAAATATTTTTCAGAGAAATAAATTCAATTATCCATTTTATTTAACAATAAATGAGAAGAAACTAATTGCAAACCCTGATCACTTTAAAGCTGGTAAGTTCAAGGTCAGCTTAGAAAACAGTAAATAAATTTTAAAAAATTGAAGTTAGAAACAAAGAGCACTGCATTACAAACAGAATACACTGATAAATGCTTACCATTAATAACAATGCCATCATCTAGCCGTTTATTTGAGGTATCATGCCGATCTATTCGAATTACTCGCTTCTTCTTCTTTGGCTGATCATCTAGTACTTTCGAATCATCATCCAATGCATGCTTTCCGCGAACATTTTTCTTGGCAGATTTTGAAATAGATACATATGGGGATTTCTCCTGACACTGATCCAGGCGCTTAATTTTATCAGATTTGATTTTGGAATGTTTCTTCAATGAACCGGTCCCACCAACATCCATTTCATCAACGCCCTTTGTTTTGGTTCTATTAGAAGCCCAGGCATTGTCCACTGTATCCTTCAGTTTACCTTTAGAACGTTTCTTCATTAAACCAGTACCACCAACATCCATTTCATCAACCTCCTTTGCATTGGTTCTATTAGATGCCTGCGCTCTTTCTGCTGCATCTTTAAGTTTACGATAAGATTGTTTGGTTTCAGTAGTAGAATTCTCTATTTTACTTGAAACCCATATGGAGCGAGGAGATTTCTTCTTGTTTGTTTGTACCTTACCATCACCTTTCACCTGATTCTGTCCTTCTTTAAAGGAAATCTTTCTATTGGGTGCCTTTGCATTTCCAGAAGAAGTTACCTCCTCATCTGTATCATGCTCAGCATAGACTCTCTTTGTTTTCCTATCATAACTCATAGGTTTAAGCTTTCCCTTCCCATCATTACTGAGTGTACTTTCAACCTTTCTATTTCCATCCTTAGAATTCTTAGATCGCCCACTTGCAAGTTTGAGTCTCTTATTGAGCCTATACCTTAAGTTTGACTCTCCAGACATTCTCTATCACAGTCTAATACCCCAATACCACACCCCCAGAGCCCTGGAAACAAAAAAAAAAAAAAGTTCTAAAAACCACATATGTCAGAAGGAAGATTTCCTTCCAGTGTGAACTTTAGAACTCCACCTGAAAAATTGGAAAACAAATGTTAACCTTGTTATTATTCAACTTTTTGGAACCTGAGGAAGCAGAAAACCTCAGCTCAACTAAGCATAAGGCAACCATTTGACCAACCAGACTTTAAATACCAAAATAATATTAACGTTTGTTTATGATTGTTTAATTGCAATGAAAAACCATTTGCATTTACATCCAAACTAGGTTACTGAATCACCATTTGATTAGGGCCAAGCTCCAACTCCAACAGAGTCAGAATGGAATCAGAGTTGCTTTTCCACTCCAGCACAGTTTGACTCGAGCTCCATTTAGCCTCTTCAGAATCGGAGCAAAATCAAACCAAAAAACAAAAGAAAAAAAGAATCGACGCGAATCAAAGTTCAACCTTCACCTTACAATCTTGATTAAATTTAATCCCCAATTACCAAATCAACCATAAACCTCAAAATTCTGACAATCTCAAATAGGCCCAGTACCACAAATGAAATAGAATTAACATTATCACGACAAAAAGCAAAAGTCTCATAAACCAAATTGAACCAAGTGATCAAAACAAAAGCCAACAACGAGGAACATTGATGACATTAAAATAAAAATAAGAAAGGAAAAAAAACTAGCGCTGAGTATTGCGCTCAAACCCTAGCAATGTTCAGGGCTGCTCCATTGGCAGGAGAACCTGTTTGAGACTCAGACGGGCAGCGTGCCAAAAGCCGAACGAGGTGGTAGGAACCAGAGGCGAGAAGCTCGAAGCTAGCAGGAGGGATTGTTGCGGGAGGGAAGTGAAATGGAGATTCTGCGGAGAGAAGAGAAGAGAAGACCGGGAGAGAAGGCATTCGGTTGACAGGGGGCTGAGTTTGTGACTTTGTCTGTGGCCTTTTAGAACGGAGACTGGAATGTAGTCGGATTGCGGAGTTTTTACAACTTTCCCAGCAAACAAACAGCCAGAAACATAACGAATAAGAAGTTAAAACAAAATACATGCATACAAATGAAAACGCAAGAGATTGTCTCAAACTCCCAAAGCCATTTTCTGCAACCTAACAAGCAAGTTTCATACAGTTCGAAGAAGAGCAGAAAACCTAAAAATTACAATAAGCATACCTTACCCAATAAAAAAAAGAATCAAATGCTACGTTTGCCGCCCTCCATTTGTGTCCGCAGTGCTTGCCCTACTCTTCTGCAACTCTCAAACTCAAAAGAAAACGTACAGCTATTCATCGCGAGTGGAACTTGGGCCGATATCAGCCGAATGGACCATTGGATCCGGCTTCGTCGTGAAAGCATCGGTTAATCAAATACGCTCGGCCCATAAAGCCTCACCGTCTGCTTTGTTTTGGGCCTTCTTTGTATGGGTCCTGGCCGTAATTGGTCAGGTAATAATCACGTGCCGATTAATTTAATTTTAAAAAAAAATTTAAAATTTGAATTTAACAAATCAAATCTTATTATTTAAGTAATGTAGATAATATGCTCTACACACCGATTTAGTTAATAACAGAATAACTCTAAAATATATATATATATGGAGTACTGTACTTTGAAAGGTGAAAAGTGTAATTCCGAAGAAAAAATATTATAATTAGATGATGGTAAAACTTTACGTAAAAGAAAAAATTACACCATGTTTAACTCAAAGTTGATCTATAATTATTGATGATTTATAAATGAATGAGAAGTCTACTTCACAATTGCTTTCGTGTGGGGTACAAAGTTGTCACGTTGATGTTAATTTTGTCCCACATATATTATACTTGCCATAATTGAATCATGGAAAAAATAATGCTTGCCATGATTGATCTTTTCATCCACAGATCCAGCCACCCACCGGCCTCCACCCTCTTTTTTTTTCCCTGCATCCAACCGAGCTAGGCTATATAAAAGTCAAAAAAATAAAAACCTGCTGATCATGTATAAGATGGCCAATATAAAAGGAGAAATGATAGTTGCAGTCGTGAATGCGTAAGCGTCATACAATTATTTTGAAAAAAGTGAATAAATATGAGGCCCACATGAAAATAAATTAATTTTTTTAATGATAAACTCCATACTTTTTCAAAATGATTGTACGACGCTTGTATACTTTACGACTGTATATAGCAGTACCCATATAAAAATTATGGGAAAGAATGATAAAAACAGACGATAAAGAAGAAGAACTTTTGCTAGATCAGCTTTTTCTCGATCCGTCATTTTCGTGTGTGAATGTCATTAGTAAATACGAGACAAAATGCCTGTTACTACTAAAAGGAGAGAAAAACAAAAGATACTGACCATCAAGCTGAGGTGTGAATGGAATGATCAGATCATTGTACGTCCCAACAGGCAACAGGATGATTTTCATATATCGTGTGCTTAGAGCATTCCGGATTATGTAAAATCTATGCATGTTTTTGTAAAATTTGAAGGAATTGACAGCTGATCTTTCCAGAAAATGTATCGGTCATTTTCATGCATGAATATCGTTTTTCTTCCTAGGTTTTTTGTGTTCGTTTTTTGGCTTTTGTCTTTTGTTTGTATTGGCTCTTTTATCAAGTAAAATTAACACAACATGTCTTATACACGAAGGAAACCAAATTAGTAGTCTATGGATCGAGTTGTCCCCACTGTAACAAGTGATTATATATATATACCTCTTGTTAATGACAAACCATTCTAAAAATTAGGGTTTATAAAGATCATAGACGGTACGTAGTTGAAGATAAAGATAATAGAATTTCAAATCTTTAGGTGTGTTTGGTTAGTGAAGTGATCTGAGATCATTACAGACTACCTCACTACTATTTATTACTATTCACAATTTTTTTTTTTTTTTACTATTATTTATAGATTATCTGATATCAATTCACCATATATGTCTCTGGAGCTAATCCCAACTTTTGGAATGAAAAACTGAATAATAAGTACACATATAATGAAGAATTCTGTGGGGGAATCCATTTTCGTCGTCCATAGGATATACAAAAAGGGAAAAAAAACACAGAAATGGAGAAGAAGAAGAAGCAAAAAAACCCTAGAACTATTTGGATACAATTTACATTGAAGATGGATAGCAAAACCAACAATTTTAAGTAAAGGAAACGCCCTTCAACCTTGGCCATCTTTATTCCAAAGCACAAATACACGAGCAAACAAGAAACAAACACCACATAGACCATAATAATAAGCATTCCTCTGGTATTATAATTATGTTTAACAACAACAGCACACCACCAACTGAATTCTTTTTTTCAACCGCTTTTGCATTTTTGGTTTTTTTTTTTTTTTTTCAATTTTCAATTTTCAATTTTGAGTTCATGGTTGAGACGTTTGGCCACTGATTAGCAGAGGCCTGAGCTTGTTCTTCCACATGTCTTTGTAGGAACCGGCGTCCCCACCTTTCCTCTTAGCCTCCACCACTACCAGACCGTCCGTTAATTGGTAAACATCCACCCCGATAACGACGTTACCGTTCCGCCCTTCCAGTTCCACGCCCCATTCCTTCTTCCACCTCACCCTCGAGTTATTCTCGTTGGCTTTAGCGAATTCCTCGACTTTCTCGACGATCTTCTCCGGCGGCTCGGCCGATATGAATCTCTCTCCGTCGTCCGCCGGGTTGCACGAGTCCTTGAACAAGCCGGACAGGTTCAAGCCGGACGAGAAGGATATGAGATCGAAGGCATTCAACTGTTTAACCGTGGGCTCCTCCTCTTTCTCGACCTTGTATTCTTCCTCGTAGAAATTCACCTCCTTGTAACCCTTCCTGAACCAGGGGTCTCTCAGGATTTCATCAACGGTGATCCTCGTCTCTGGGTTCGTGTCGAGAAGCCGAGACAAGAACCGTTTGAGTTCAGGAGAAAACCACTTCGGGCACCGATACTCTCCCTTGTAAATCTTCTTGTACATGGACATGAGGTTCGGGTCGTTGAATGGCAAGTAACCAGCGTTTAGAACGTAAAGTACCACGCCGCATGACCATACGTCCACCTTGGCACCGTCATAGCCTTTCTTCGTTAGGATCTCCGGCGCCACGTATGCCGGTGTACCGCACAGAGTGTGCAACAGCCCGTCGTGTCGGATCTGGTCTGTCACGGCGCTGAGCCCGAAGTCCGAGACTTTGAGGTTACCGTTCTCGTCGACAAGGAGATTCTCTGGCTTCAGGTCGCGGTGGAAGACCCCGCGTGAATGGCAGTACCCGACAGCGGAGATAAGTTGTTGGAAGTACCTGCGGCTGAGATCTTCGCTGAATCGGGCCTTGGCGACCTTGGCGAAGAGCTCGCCGCCCTTGACGAACTCCATGACGAAGTAGATCTTGGTCTTGGTGGCGAGGACTTCGTGGAGCTTCACGATGTGGCGGTGGTTGAGCCTGCGCATAATGGAGATCTCGCGCTTGATGTTGGACATCAGGTTGCCGGTGCCGGAGGCAGAGATCTTCTTCTTGCTGATGACCTTGACGGCCACGCTCTGCCCGGTCTGGACATTGCGCGCGTGGTAGACTTTGGCGAATGCTCCGCACCCGAGGAGCTTGCCCACCTCGTATTTTCCGAACAGGGCATTTTTGTGGGTGGTCTCGGTAACATTCTCGATCTCTGGCATGAGAAAAGGGCCAGAGATCGAATCTAAAATTCGATCAGAATATTATCAACAAGCAAACGTAGCGCTCTTGGGGTCGAGCGAGTAATTGCCAAACAGAAAAACAAAACAAAAAGACAGGACCTAGCTTGGACTATGATTTACAGAGAATGTTTGTTGCTTTTTTGTTGTTTTGATCGGAGAAGATTAGAGAGAGATAGAGATAGAGAGATTGAAATCCGAATTTGGCGGTGGAGGTTTTTAAGAGTGAGTTGTAATTAGGAAACTTTCAAAGGGAACGCGTCGTCAAGGAGTATAATAAAGGGCATCTTTCTCAACTCCTGATGAGAATAAAGTATAAACTGTACAAACTACCCCTATTTCGGCCGTTTCTCTCCTTTTCTTTTTAATTGTTCCCCAAAAAATAATTGAACGGCTGCGATTCTCTCAACGTGTCCGATTATAAGTGGAAAAGTGAGGCCGACAACAGCCTGTGATTGCACGTGTCATTATCGCTGGGGACATGGGGTGTTTTGCACGGCAACCACGGTGCCGTCCGCGGTTCTACGCTGACTTTGTGCAGTGCCGATGCCGATTACGAGTGAAACAAACGTGTTTCTTGGTTGTTATTTCCTAAGCATGGCTCAAAACATTCAAAATTATGAGTTGGCAGGCATGCATGCATGACGGGTATATATTCTTCTATATATATATATATATATATAGCAACACTTTTTAAGAAATTTTTTTTATATAAATGTATAATTAATCGATGCAAAAAAGTCAAAAACATTATATTTATAAGCTTAATAATGTCACGTCAGAATTTGGGTTCAAAAAATTACTTACCTTAATTTGATTCGGAACATATATATAAGCTTATTATATTTAGGGAAATCCTTACAATCGGTCGAGCTGTTTTTTTCCAAAAAAAAAAGTCTACCAATTACATAATAACATGTAAGCCTTACACCACAATTCTCTTGAAGCAACACTACACCAAAAAAAGAAAATTCAAATCCTTGTCTTCGTCTTCATCTTCGGAACCCCCAATCCCTATTGTCTTTTCCACAGTCACGATTTTGATATAATTTTTGCTAGCATTCTCTCCAACCAAATAGCAGAGAGAAGTAGAATTTTAATCTTGAAAGTGTCGTGTAAATTAATTTTCAAAAAATGAAACAAAGGGTCTCTTGTATTGTCGATACAATACCCATTGCATGAATTTGATAAATTAATTGATTTACAATGAATAGAAATAGAGAGACTATTTCAATGAGTCTCATAAAGCACCTAAAGAAGCTTCTCAAAAAGCCCCATTTCACCTCCAAATTTTATTTTTTCTTTTTTCCAAACCATCATGAGCTTTGTTTTATTCTTGTCGAGCACCAGTTTGGGTGTTTTTCTGTCACTTGAAATCTTCTGCCAAAATGGATTTGGGCGTTTTCAACCACTCGAAATGCTATGCAGAAAAGGGTTAGTACTTCCTTCTTTCTTTAATCCAATCCTTTCTTCTTTCTTTAGTCCATTTTCTTCAAATGCTGGTTCTTGTTGTAATGTGGATAAGGGTGGCTACTACGTAAAGGGAGTATGACAATTTGGAAAGGAGGGGCAGAGAGGGGCGGTGTGAGGAAGATAGCGTCAACGTCGGCTTCAGACTGAGATGCTCGCGTCGGTGTCAGACTGAGGGCGGTACAAAGGGATGCAGCGAGGAAGAGAGAGGCAGAGACGAGCAGGCAATGCAAATGAGAAGACAAAAGGACTAGCATGCGACCGTGATTTTCTGTGGTGGATTATATTTCTCTTACAATGTATTTGCTTACGTGGAGTTAGCTGAATATAGGGCTGTTTTTGTGGATTTTTCAGCCAGACCGCTGGGAAGCGTTTCTATTATATTTATAAGCTTAATAATATTACGTCTGAATTCGGGTTTAAAAATCTGGATTCAAAAACTATATATATAATTTAATTCGGAAAATAAATTTTAAATTTTATATAAAAATTAAATTATATCATTTAAGTGATGTGAACATTGACTCTTTTAAAAATGAGAAATTATACTCATCAGTCACTATTCATTCTCACACTCCACACTTATAATTTTTTTATAATGTGTGAGAATATTTTTAGTATACAAATATTTTTCATAAAGTGTAAGATGTAAAATATAAAATGATAAATAGTAAATGATGAGAAAAATTTCTTAGAAGGGCAGGTCTACACCCACTGCTGGGAGCTCCCGCTAGGCCATTTCAAATATATATTTTTTTCATATCATTTTTTAATACTTAAAAATATTTTTTAAAAAAGGAAAAAGTTTATAATATTATTAAAAAACTATTTCTTAATCATTGAGCAAAAAATATAAAATATAAAAAATAGAAAAAGGCAGCGGTAACTTACAGCAGGATCCCCCAGCGGGATCCCTAACTTTTTCCTTCTTAGAAATATGGATGATCCTAGAGCTACCGTTGGGGCTCCCGCTGGCTCTAACATAGTGTTTTTTCATGTGTTTTTTTAAGTTATTTTTTATATAGATGTTTTTAATACTTTTTAATATTTTTAAAAAATAAAATAAATTTAAAAAATTATTAAAAAACACTTTCTTAGTCAGAAAGTAAAAAAACAAATTATTAAAAAATATTTCCTTAATCACGAAGTAAAATAAAAAATATTAAATTACTTCGTGATTAAGGAAGTATTTTTTAATGATTTAATAACTTTTTTATTTTTTTAAAACTTTTAAAATTATTTAAAAAATCTATATAAAAAAATACATGTTAGAACCAGCCCAGCTGGGCTCTAGCATTATTCTAAAATAGTGCTACAGCCCCCGCTGGGGCTCAGCTCCTGTTGGGGGCTGTAGCAGAAATTGTATGTGTTTTTTTTAAGTTATTTTTTATATAATTTTTTTTTTTATTTTTTAATATTTTTTTAAAAATAAAATAAATTTAAAATATCATTAAAAACACTTTCTTAATTAAGAAGTAAAAAAAAAATTATTTAAAAATACTTCCTTAATTACGAAATAAAATAAAAAATTATAAAAAAATATTTTATATTTTACTTCGTGATTAAGTAAGTATTATTTAATAATATTATAAATTTTTTTATTTTTTAAAAATATTTAAAATCATTAAAAATATTTATATAAAAAAAATTAAAAAATACACATCATAAAATAAACTGGCTCATTTTCCATTCTAGAAATATATACAGCTTGTTGAGCCTATTATTGTCTAACAACCTTGGATCCGCACGAATATCCCAACTTCCCAAGACACGTAGGCCTTTCATCCTACAGGGTTGCCAAGTTTGAAGTACTGCTACAACGTCGGCTGTGTGATAAACGTTGTAATTAATTAGTACAGCTACGTACGTTACTTGGTCAGGAATAAAGCACGTCAAGAATCTCCGATTTATGATTTGACATGTATTTATTGCTTTTAATATGAATAAAAGCACTGTATTAATAAAAGTTAAAAGACATTTTATTTTATTTTATTAACGTAAGAGAAATTTAATTTTTAATTATTTCATTCACGTAAATATTTATATTAAAATAATTATTATTTTATTATATAATAATAAAATAATATAAGATGAATTTAATTTTAATTATTTACATCAAATTTTTATATTAGATTATAAATTTATTCATTATATAGTAATGAATAACTAATAATTTTAAAAATATTTAATTTTTTAAATATTAATTTATTTAATTTTATCATATTTTACTATTCTACCTATTATATATTAATTAATAATCATATTCTTATTAAATTAATATATTACTACCTCAACTTAATATATTAATTGTGATAGAAAGAAATTGAGAGATAAATAATTAATAAAATATGTATTTGATATATGTATAGTAATCTTCAAATTTAAAAAAACTTTTAAAAGTTTCTGTAGCTAAATTCTAAATATTTAAAACTTAGCTAATCTATTATGAGCATATTTTGCTCTCTAATAACTAAATATTCAATAAATTTAACTTTTAACTAATCTAATGAGAATGTTCAACACTACTAATTATTGAGAAATTGGGGATGTTGATATGAATTAAGAAAACCTGATAGGGCTCCAGGGAAAAATATTTATATATTGAATATTTTAGTTTTAGGTTTGACATTAGGGTTACCTAAATATGTAATTTTATATACAACTGTGAAATGTGTAAATGTCGCGTAATCATTTTGAAAAAAAGTGATGTCTACTATTAAAAATTAATTATTTTCATATAGATCTCATATTTTATTAACTTTTTTCAAAACGATTGTGCATCAATTACATAATTCACAATTATAAATATATTTTCAGTACCTAAAGATTTGGACCATCTCTTACTCGAGTTTACCAGTAGATTGCAATTGAGCAGTGATGCACCCTGCAGCACGGTGCCGGATAAAAAAGTTTTTTTTTTTTTTTTTTTTTTTTTTTTTTTACTTTTAAATATTTAAAAAATTTTATAATATTATTAAAAAATATTTTATTAATTATCAAATCTAGTTTATTTTCAGAAATGAGATAAAATAAAATAAGTTAAGATTAAAGTTAAAAATTGAATAAAATATAATTAGAATATATATTTTTCATATTATTTTTATTTTAAGATTTGAAAAAATTAAATTATTTATTTTATTTTGTGTGAAAATTTATAATAATTAATTGAGATAAGATAAATTGTGAAATAAAATGAAATTTAGTAAAAAAAAAAAAATTATCACGAGCCAACTGTCGTTGAGAGTTGCATTTTTCATTGCAATTTACTTGGGTCGGTTAATTCACTCTCGATCTGCACGTAAGCCATGCACGTAAGAACTTTGCAGTACTAATTAAGAGAATGAGATGAGAAATATATGAATAATAGTGGAATAGTTTGTAAATAGTAGTGAAAAATTTGAGTTATGATACTTTATGATTTTTTTTTTTTTAAAAAAGGTTGAATAAAAATATTATAAAGTTAAAATATTATGTAAATATAATTTTAATATCATATTTTTTTAAAATTTGAAAAAATTGAATTTTTTTTGTGTTTTGTTTTGAAGTTTGAAAAAGTTGTAATGATTAGATGAAAAAATTAAAAATTTGAAAATTAAAAATTAAAAAGTGTTTATATGTAAATGATATGTGCATGTTGGGATAGGTTGAGATATGTAAAACTAAACTAGGCCTAAAATTATAAGAAAAATGGTCATTACTTTTCACGATATTTTACATAATAATATTTTAAGAATAGGGATATTATTTTATAAAATAATATTATTTTATAAAAATATCTTTATTTTAAAACATATATTATGAGATATATTATAAAATATGTTACGTTGATATGATTACCCAAAATATAAATATCATGTCTCTAAAACCTCTGACGGACGAGTGATCACGAGGAAGAGAACGAAAGTAATGGTAAGAAATAACTTGTAAAGTCTTTGTAAAGTCTTGAACGGTACTTTCATCCAACTTTCTTTAGCTACCATTCGCATGGATGGAAAACAATCACGGGTCCAGATATCAATGTACGTCTTCATGAAAAGATGCAATGAGTTGGTCCCATGCACGAGTTTATTAAATGCATACATATTATATATATATATATATATGGCTGATATTTTGAATTTCAGATGGGTTTCTGACCTTTTGAATTTCGGATATTGAGTTTCAGACCTTTTGAATTTCAAATTGTAAATGCATGGGAAACAAACGCATGGCTGGGTTTGAACCAGGCATGGTTCGTGGAAATTCACCCACCCACCCAGTATGTGGCCAAAAAAGGGAGGAAATCCCTATCTTTCTCAATCTGTCTGTGTGGAAGACTGGAAGCGACACAGGCACCAAAGTCCAAAGAAATAAATTGGATTGTGGACTTCAAGAGAACATGACTGTCACGATATATATATATATATAGTCAATGATCATATATATAATATGAGTACGGGCCGGTAATCCACTACTAAATGATAAGCTCCCAATTAAGTACTTGTTCCGCATAACGTTCTTTTCATCTTTTTGGCGTTCCCCCCCCCCGAACTACTCTTTTCAATATTTTCGTACTTCAAAAGTAGTAAAAAGTTCATGCCAAAATCGCTGTGTTCTTGGATGGAAAATGGTAAGAGATTGAGATCTAAGATAAATATTTTGGGTCTCGAATTTGGGATCTAAATTTATGTTCCGAATGGTATTTTTTATTTTATTTAGTAATTAAAAAATTATTTTTTAATGATATTATGAATTTTTTATTTTTTTTTAAATATTTATGATTATTAAAAAAATACATAAAAAAATAAAAAATACTATTCGAAACCCAAATTCGAAACACTTTTCGATAGCCGTAGCGAACTCGAGATCTAATGATCAAACAAATATATACCAGTCAAAGTAATTAATATTACATTTGTTTTGGCAACGGTAGATCAGTAGTTCAATGATCATTTCATTTAGATGAAATGATATTTGTAATTCTAGAGTTTGGAAGTTTAGTACATTCATTTCGAAAAAAAAAAAAAATTATATAAAAAATTATTTTTTTATTAATAAAGTCTACTTTTTTTTTTCAAATATAATACACAAGACTTATACATGTTAATTATATTATATCTAACATTAATACTCTATATATATTACCCTTCCTACAACCAACACAGCACAACCTTTCTCGGTCTCCTTTTCATTTTTTTGTTGTTTTGTTTATTTGACCAACCTAGCTATTTGATAATTCTCGTGGTTCAAATTAAAAGCAAAACATGACATGCATGACAATATCGGTATCTACTGGTTTCGAACTTATCTTGCAAAAGGAAAAAAGATTGAGACGATCTTATAAAGCCACGCATGCATCCCAACCAAAGCAAACAAATACAATCTTTTTCTTTTATGACAACGACAAAAGAACGTGAGTTTTGTACCACAAGTTTTCAATTCGCAAGTGAGTTAAGTACATATCGAAATAAAATCAGAAAACATTTATAATTAACTTCTCTACATATCTTCAATTTAACCATAAAACCATCAAGAACTCCTAAATTCTTAAGTACTGCCTATATCAAAGTTCCCGACATCAAACTCAAACCAAACTAACCTTCGTAGGGCATGTCCTTTGTTAAGTCTCGTAGGTTAATATATTTGTCAGTAAGTTCTTAATTAGTGTGGTTTGTTAAGTACCTAGAGACTACATATTTAAGACTGCGGTGAGAAATATAGCTTATAACTTTAGGATTTATGGTTTATAGCTTCAGTACGTAATAAATTTTACTATTAAAAAGTTATTTACTATTTGGTAACCATATGTTTAAAACACTTTCAAACATGTTACATTTGTTTAGAAACAAATTAAAAAAATATTTTTAAGGTATCAATGACATAAACGATAATTTGATTAATTTTTTAAAATTATGATCATATTTTTAAAAGTTTGAAAGTTATAATTATCAGGTTTTATAAGTATTTTCGCCTTTAACAGTCTTTTTAAAATTGAAACTACATGATTATGCACTATCCGAAAAAATATGTTGAGTTTTTTCTTAAACGTACTTTTTCACTTATTTGAGATTGAAAATTACTTTAATATGTAACACCCAAACAACATAATTTTTTCATTAAAGAGTTTTCAAGGAGTGGTCTTGTTTGGATGTTGAGATAAGATGAGAAATATGTGAATAGTAGTTGAATAATTTGTGAATAGTAGTGAAATAGTTTGAATTAATATGTTTTATAGGGTTTTAGGAAAATAGATAAAAAAAAGTTGAATAAAAATATTATAAAGTTAAGATATTATTAGAATATTTTTTTAATATTATTTTTATTTTGAGATTTGAAAATTTTGAATTATTTTTTGTATTTTGTTTGAAAGTTTAGAAAATTTGTAATAATTATATGTAAAAGTTAATATTTGAAATTAAAAAATATTTGTATTTGAGTAGTGTTTGGAAATTGAGATGATATGAAAAGAAATAAGATAGATGATGAGATGAGATGATCATCCAATCAGGATTTTAAATACTTTTTAAGACTCCTAACACAAACCCCAATAGGCCTTACAACATACAGATCATATCCCTGCAAAAACTAAATGAAGAATTAAAAACATAATCTCTTTCCCACTTATAAATATAGAAGCTTTGTATTATCGTATATAAGAATTGCTACGTAATTTTAAGTCAATAATTTTGCTACTTACAAGTTTATGCGTAAACACACCAGTTATAATAGATTTAGGATTGATTTAGATTTAGATATGAGATGAGATAGTTTTAGATAAAAGATGAAAGTTGAAAAAAATATTATTTTTTAATATTATTATTGGTTTGAGATTTGAAAAAGTTGAATTGTTTGTTATATTTTGTATCAAAATTTGAAAAAATTATAATGATAATATGAGATGAGATGAGATAGAACATTTTTTGAATCAAAACGGGACTATTACTAGTTATAACGAAATTCAAAACAAAATACTTTTTCATAGCTAATATTATGACAGATGTTCACATCATAATAACTTTGGAATATCATTAAATAGATTTACAAATATTTTTGTTTTTCTCAAGAGAAGGAGATGAAATTGTACAACGTGGCTCAATTAAGGCTGAGCACCAACCAAGTTGGCAACGGGATTCAACCTTTTTTATTCTACATTGGATTTGGATATTGAGTTGAAATGGTGGAGTGGGTTTTGTAGAGCTCACCTAAGATGAGTTTAGATGTGTTTAGATATTAAAATAAATTTAGATGTATTTATAAGAAGTTGAAAAAAGTTGTGTATCTTATGTGTAAAGAAATGTTAAGTTAAAAAAGTTTGTAAAATCTACGTATAAAGAGGAATTAAGTTAAATTGAATTTAATGATTTGAGAGTTGTGTATTTAAACGTTAAATTCAGTTTAAAATTAAACAGGACTGAGCTCTAAACGGGCCCTAACTCTTACTCGAATTCAATTGGAATCTAATACCGACCTCCGACTCCATTACCACTTCCCTAGGCTGAATACTGAGATCTAACATCGAAGTAGCCCAAGTAGTTTACCACCCCCGTACTGCAGACCAGCATTATCTTGGCAAACATAGCAATTCTTGATTGGGCTTTTCTATCTAAAAGACGGGCTTTAAGTTTCTTTCGATTGCTGTTGAAATAATTTCCTTACATTTCCTTAAGTTTCTCGTCACAACTAATCATTAAAATTTTTTTAAATTTCCTTACAAAATAAAATAAATAATTTAACTTTTTCAAATTTTAAAACAAAAATAATATTAAAAAATATATTCTAATAATATTTTATTCAACTTTCAACTTTTATCTCAACTCATCTTATTTGAGGCTGTATTTGGTTGTTGAACTAAATTCAACTCATCTCAAACCAATCATTTATAAGACCTACTACTTTTTCAACTTCTCATAAAAATGTTTAACTGATATCAAGATACTTCATATATTTTAATTTAAAAAGTTAAATTCATCTCAACCTAAAAAATTTAAACTTATCTATCTCAATAGGACCTACAAATATTATTATTCACAACTAAACTCATCTCAACATCCAAACTTAGCTTAAGAAAACAAATGAGGCCATTTCATTCCCATTATATTAATTAATATATAAGATTCTTTGCATAGTTAAAGTTCTCTCTCTATATATATAGGTCTCGTTTAGATTCGAAAAACGTTTTATCTCATCTCATCATTACAACTTTTCTAAATTTCCACACAAAATATAATAAACAATTCAACTTTTTCAAATCCCAAAACAATAACAATAATTATAACAATAATAAATAATATTATAATAATATTTTATTCAACTTTCATCATTCATCTAAAACCATTTAATCTCATCTCTTCTAAACCCACCCATATATGCAGCATGCAGGCAAATAAAACAAAGCATGTAATACCAATTCATGGCATGTACAGCTTGTTGCCACATTTGCACCTCCAAGCTTCGGGATAATACTCAGTGGTCACCGGCGTTCCGGGTGGCACGGGCACATGAACCGGCGTGCAGGGCATGCACCTGCCGCACTTTGAAGTGCATTGTGGGGGCGATGACCCGGGCCCACCCAAAAGCCTCCTTGCCATGCTCATTGAAATTCCCGATCTTCCAGCTCCCTCCTCCAGAGACACCAATATGCTCTCTCGCTCATCATCTCTTCTCTCAAGTTCCTGTCCAAAGTCATTATCAGACTCATAATCGTAATTAGTCATGCTTACGATATTTATGGAACAACTTTCTGAAACAATTCTCAAACGTGCAGTACTGGATGGAGAAGTGAATGTATGTCAATTTTCTATGGCATGGATTCTGGACCTCTCTTTAAAGCGCTGAAAGCAGGAGGCGAAAGTTACCAAGACTTTAGTGAGAAGCTAGACAAACACAGTTTTTCTTTTGCTGGTGCTAATGTGCGCGGATCGTGATGTACGCTTAGCCGAACCTAATAGGGCAATGGCATCTCTCTGGGCTGGGTCATGGTTAAGGGACCGCAGCGGTGAGAGAGAGAGAGAGAGAGAGAGAGAGAGAGAGAGAGAGAGAGAGAGAGAGAGAGAGAGAGAGAGATTTTCTACCCGTCTCGATTCTTTTGGTTGGAAGAAACAAACAAAAAAGGTGTACGTACATTGTCAATTCTAGCATTATACAAGAATGGACTATAGTTTGATTGGACAAACAATAATGATAAAACATGAACCATGCATGTTCTTGAATCTAATTAAGAAGCAGAGTTTAAGGAAAAGATATCATGAACCGACCTACCTGAAAATGCATATCAGCCTTATCAGACAAAGAACATGTGCTAGCTGCGTTGGCAAATGAAAGAAGAAATTGAGAGTCACATAAATGAGATCGACTTAGCTAAAACGTTGAGTGAAAACTTATAAACTTGGGATTATTATCAATATAGGTATAAGATTTATCAGATTCAAGAAGTGGGAATTTATGAAGATGATCAGATAATTAATCTCATTCCAAAAGAGAAAATGGGTGACTTAAGAGATCAATGGATTTTGGTTACCTTGAGATGTAGGTACGGAGCAGATGCTGCTGAACAGTACGCAAAATGAGAGGAAGAAGATGGAGAGAAGGTAGGAAAGAGGTGGTTTTTTTATGGACCTCGGTCTGCTACTTCTCTTAAACTCCATGAACAAGCTAGAAAGAGAGAACTGATCAGTAACACCTTGATCAAGAAGAAGAGAACCAGTACTCGTTTGGGTTTTTGTCTTTGATCTGCTACGTATGTGCCTGCCTCTTTTTGATTCTCTCTGATAATATTGGACTTTACAAGCTAGCTAGGGACTAATAGTTATATTGGACTTGCATTTCCGACGTTCCATGCAACGGTCATCCCTATCTTTCTCAATCTGTCTTTTCATCTTTTTGGCGTTCCCCCCCCCACCGGAACTACTCTTTTCAATATTTTCGTACTTCAAAAGTAGTAAAAAGTTCATGCCAAAATCGCTGTGTTCTTGGATGGAAAATGGTAAGAGGTTGAGATCTAAGATAAATATTTTGGGTCTCGAATTTGGGATCTAAATTTATGTTCCAAATGGTATTTTTTATTTTATTTAGTAATTAAGAAATTATTTTTTAATGATATTATGAATTTTTTATTTTTTTTAAATATTTATGATTATTAAAAAAATACATAAAAAAATAAAAAATACTATTCGAAACCCAAATTCGAAACACTTTTCGATAGCCGTAGCGAACTCGAGATCTAATGATCAAACAAATATATACCAGTCAAAGTAATTAATATTACATTTGTTTTGGCAACGGTAGATCAGTAGTTCAATGATCATTTCATTTAGATGAAATGATATTTGTAATTCTAGAGTTTGGAAGTTTAGTACATTCATTTCGAAAAAAAAAAAAATTATATAAAAAATTATTTTTTTATTAATAAAGTCTACTTTTTTTTTTCAAATATAATACACAAGACTTATACATGTTAATTATATTATATCTAACATTAATACTCTATATATATTACCCTTCCTACAACCAACACAGCACAACCTTTCTCGGTCTCCTTTTCATTTTTTTGTTGTTTTGTTTATTTGACCAACCTAGCTATTTGATAATTCTCGTGGTTCAAATTAAAAGCAAAACATGACATGCATGACAATATCGGTATCTACTGGTTTCGAACTTATCTTGCAAAAGGAAAAAAGATTGAGACGATCTTATAAAGCCACGCATGCATCCCAACCAAAGCAAACAAATACAATCTTTTTCTTTTATGACAACGACAAAAGAACGTGAGTTTTGTACCACAAGTTTTCAATTCGCAAGTGAGTTAAGTACATATCGAAATAAAATCAGAAAACATTTATAATTAACTTCTCTACATATCTTCAATTTAACCATAAAACCATCAAGAACTCCTAAATTCTTAAGTACTGCCTATATCAAAGTTCCCGACATCAAACTCAAACCAAACTAACCTTCGTAGGGCATGTCCTTTGTTAAGTCTCGTAGGTTATATTTGTCAGTAAGTTCTTAATTAGTGTGGTTTGTTAAGTACCTAGAGACTACATATTTAAGACTGCGGTGAGAAATATAGCTTATAACTTTAGGATTTATGGTTTATAGCTTCAGTACGTAATAAATTTTACTATTAAAAAGTTATTTACTATTTGGTAACCATATGTTTAAAGCACTTTCAAACATATTACATTTGTTTAGAAACAAATTAAAAAATATTTTTAAGGTATAAATGACATAAAAGATCATTTGATTTCTCTTTTTAAAATTATGATCATATTTTTAAAAGTTTGAAAGTTATAATTATCAGGTTTTATAAGTATTTTCGCCTTTGATAGTCTTTTTAAAATTGAAACTACATGATTCTGCATTATCCGGAAAATCATGTTTTAGCTTTTTCTCAAACGTACTTTTTAACTTATTTAAGATTAAAAAGTACTTTAATATGTAATGCCTAAACAACATAATTTTTTCATTAAAGAGCTTTCAAGGAGCGGTCTTGTTTGGATGTTGAGATAAGATGAGAAATCTGTGAATAGTAGTTGAATAATTTGTGAATAGTAGTAAAATAGTTTGAATTTAATATGTTTTATAGGGTTTTAGGAAAATAGATAAAAAAAAATTGAATAAAAATATTATAAAGTTAAGATATTATTAGAATATTTTTTTTAATATCATTTTTATTTTGAGATTTAAAAATTTTGAATTATTTTTTGTGTTTTTTTTTAAAGTTTGGGAAAGTTATAATAATTATGTAATAATTATATGTAAAAGTTAAGATTTGAAACTAAAAAATATTTGAATTTGAGTAGTATTTGGATATTGAGATGATATGAGAAGAAATGAGTTAGGATGAGATGAGATGATCATTCAAACAGGGTTTTAAATACCTTTTAAGACTCCTAACACAAACCCAAAAAGACCTTACACAGATCATATCCCTGCAAAAACATAATCTCTTTCCCACTTATAGATATAGAAGCTTTGTATTATTGTATATAAGAATTGCTACGTAAATTTAAGTGAATAATTTTGCTACTTACAAGTTTATGTGTAAACACACCAGTTATCGTAGATTTAGGATTGATTTAGATTCAGATATGAGATGAGATAATTTTAGATAAAAGATGAAAGTTAAAAAAAATATTGTTAAAATATTATTTTTTAATATTATTATTAGTTTGAGATTTGAAAAAGTTGAATTGTTTATTATATTTTGTTTGAAAATTTAAAAAAATTGTAATGATAAGATGAAATGAGATGAGATGAGATGAGATAGAACACTTTTTAAATCAAAACGGAACCTATTACTAGTTATAACGAAATTCAAAACAAAATACTTTTTCATTTCTAATATTATGACAGATGTTCACATCATAATAACTTTGGAATATCATTAAATAGATTTACAAATATATGTTTTTCTCAAGAGAAGAAGATGAAATTGTACAGCGTGGCTCAATTAAGGCTGAGCACCAACCAAGTTGGCAACGGTATTCAACCTTTTTTATTCAAGTTCGATTTAGATATTGAGTTGAAATGATAGAGTGAGTTTTATATAGCTCATATAAGATGAGTTTAAATGTGTTTAAATATTAAGATGAGTTTATATGTATTTATAAGAAGTTGAAAAAAGTTGTATATCCCGCGTATAAAGAGGTGTTGAGTTAAAAAGTTTGCGGGACCTACGTGTAAAGATGAGTTAAGTTGAATTGAATTTAATAATTTGAGAGTTGTATATTTAAAGAGTAATGTTAGAGAGAAGCCACTATAACAGTGCACACTTTGCACTCACTGCGTGACTGCTTCTAGTTGATTGTTCCCAACACTCACTTGGGGAGATGTGTGGTCTAAATGATGCCACATTATGTGTATAAAATGGATGCTCTTAATAGTGATTTATATCAATATTTATTCATATTTAAACGTTGAATTCAGTTTAAAATTAAGCTGGACTGAACTGAGCTCTAAACGGGCCCTAACTACTCTAATTCAATTGGAATCTAATACCGACCTCCGACTCCAATACCTAAAAAAGTTCGATTTGACTCCGACTCCATTACCACTTTCCTAGGCTGAATACTGAGATCTAACATCGAAGTAGCCCAAGTAGTTTACCACCCCCGTACTGCAGACCAGCAATATCTTGGCAAACGTAGCAATTCTTGATTGGGCTTTTCTATCTCAAAGACGGGCTTTAAGTTTCTTTCGATTGCTGTTGAGAATCATGTAGTTGATATGCGAGGAGGTCGATCGGGATAATACTCACGTAAATATAAATAGTCTTTGAAACTTTTAAAGCTGCTTCACAGTCAACGTACGTGCTATGCTAATTACTTGGCGATCGTTTGAATCAAGCAACTACAATTAGAGTGGATTATCGATCGAGTTACTAATTAATACGTTTAGTACACATTTTTGAGTTAAGATCGATCGAGTGTGTTGATCAGGATATGATCTTGATCCATGCAGTCTAGTACTAGAAATTCTGTTCTTAGAAAATTGATCTTTCAATTTACTTCAATGTCCGTCTTTAACCTCTTTCAATTTGGTGGGGGAAATGAGTGCATACAACTTTAATTATTATGTTCTTATAATTAGAGTCCGCCAAATTCAAGACTGTCACCTGATTGAAAGTGAGAAAAACTGGTCATCAACTGTTATTTGGCATCGGAGACTCGAGTTTTGAATGGTATTCATGTAGTTACAACTTGGGGGAGCTAGGCCGAAATATATATGATTAATTAGCCCTAAGATAATGTAATAATTAGCAACGTCGACAGTACTTCAAAATATTAATTACTTATGTTACGTTTGGATGTTGAGATAAGTTGAGTTGAGTTGTGAAAAGTAATATTTTATGGGTTTCATGTAGATGCGTTTAACTTTTTTAGGTTGAGATGAATTTAATTTTTTAAGTGAAAATGTATGAAATAAGTTGATATGAGTTTAATTTTTTTATGAAAAGTTGAAAAAATAGTGGCAAATCAATGATTAGTTTGAGATGAGTTACAATCTTAAGGTCTTGTTTGTTTTCACAACTATTCTTATCTCATCTCAACTAATCATTAAAGCTTTTTTAAATTTCCATACAAAATAAAATAAATAATTTAACCTTTTCAAATTTCAAAACAAAAATAATATTAAAAAATGCATTCTAATAATATTTTATTCAACTTTTAATTTTTATCTCAACTCATCTTATTTGAGGCTGTGTTTGGTTGTTGAACTAAATTCAACTCATCTCAAACCAATCATTTATAAGACCTACTACTTTTTCAACTTCTCATAAAAATGTTAAACTCATATCAAGATACTTCATATATTTTAATTTAAAAAGTTAAATTCATCTCAACCTAAAAAATTTAAACTTATCTATCTCAATAGGACCTACAAATATTATTATTCACAATACAACTCATCTCAACATCCAAACGTAGCTTAAGAAAACAAATGAGGCCATTTCATTCCCATTATATTAATTAATATATAAGATTCTTTGCATAGTTAAAGTTCTCTCTCTATATATAGGTCTCGTTTAGATTTGAAAAGCGTTTTATCTCATTTCATCATCACAATTTTTTCAAATTTTCACACAATATATAATAAACAATTCAACTTTTTTAAATCTCAAAACAATAATAATAATAAATAATATTCTAACAATATTTTATTCAACACCTTCGTTTAAAATCATTAAATCTCATTTCTTCTAAACGCACATATATGCAGCATGCAGGCAAATAAAACAAAGCATGTAATACCAATTCATGGCATGTACAGCTTGTTGCCACATTTGCACCTCCAAGCTTCGGGATAATACTCAGTGGTCACCGGGGTTCCGGGTGGCACGGGCACATGAACCGGCGTGCAGGGCATGCACCTGCCGCACTTTGAAGTGCATTGTGGGGGCGATGACCCGGGCCCACCCAAAAGCCTCCTTGCCATGCTCATTGAAATTCCCGATCTTCCAGCTCCCTCCTCCAGAGACACCAATATGCCCTCTCGCTGATCATCTCTTCTCTCAAGTTCCTGTCCAAAGTCATTATCAGACTCATAATCGTAATTAGTCATGCTTACGATATTTATGGAACAACTTTATGAAACAATTCTCAAACGTGCAGTACTGGATGGAGAAGTGAATGTATGTCAATTTTCTATGGCATGGATTCTGGACCTCTCTTTAAAGCGCTGAAAGCAGGAGGCGAAAGTTACCAAGACTTTAGTGAGAAGCTAGACAAACACAGTTTTTCTTTTGCTGGTGCTAATGTGCGCGGATCGTGATGTACGCTTAGCCGAACCTAATAGGGCAATGGCATCTCTCTGGGCTGGGTCATGGTTAAGGGACCGCAGCGGTGAGAGAGAGAGAGAGAGAGAGATTTTCTACCCGTCTCGATTCTTTTGGTTGGAAGAAACAAACAAAAAAGGTGTACGTACATTGTCAATTCTAGCATTATACAAGAATGGACTATAGTTTGATTGGACAAACAATAATGATAAAACATGAACCATGCATGTTCTTGAATCTAATTAAGAAGCAGAGTTTAAGGAAAAGATATCATGAACCGACCTACCTGAAAATGCATATCAGCCTTATCAGACAAAGAACATGTGCTAGCTGCGTTGGCAAATGAAAGAAGAAATTGAGAGTCACATAAATGAGATCGACTTAGCTAAATCGTTGAGTGAAAATTATAAACTTGGGATTATTATCAATATAGGTATAAGATTTATCAGATTCAAGAAGTGGGAATTTATGAAGATGATCAGATAATTAATCTCATTCCAAAAGAGAAAATGGGTGACTTAAGAGATCAATGGATTTTGGTTACCTTGAGATGTAGGTACGGAGCAGATGCTGCTGAACAGTACGCAAAATGAGAGGAAGAAGATGGAGAGAAGGTAGAAAAGAGGTGGTTTTTTTATGGACCTCGGTCTGCTACTTCTCTTAAACTCCATGAACAAGCTAGAAAGAGAGAACTGATCAGTAACACCTTGATCAAGAAGAAGAGAACCAGTACTCGTTTGGGTTTTTGTCTTTGATCTGCTACGTATGTGCCTGCCTCTTTTTGATTCTCTCTGATAATATTGGACTTTACAAGCTAGCTAGGGACTAATAGTTATATTGGACTTGCATTTCCGACGTTCCATGCAACGGTCATCCCGAACCAAATGAAAACCTAACATCACAGCCCTTGCGATTCAGATCACAACACCTTTTTCCGACTCTCTCTCATGGATTTTGGGATGAATGAATATTGGGGATGTTTGTGGTGGATGGCATGGGTACTTCAGATAGGTAGTGTGGCAAGGAAAAGTGTTGGTGAGGTACTTCAGATTATAAGTAGTGTGGCAAGGGAAAGTGTTGGTGAGAGAGAGAGAGAGAATCTATGCAGATCGTCGTTTCTTAAGCATTACCGAGTTTGGGTCTTGGATTCTGTTGCAGGCTTTCTTCTCTGTTGTTCAGCCATTCCCAAACCCAGAAATACAACGACAACCCCTGCTCTGGCCCTGCAGCCACCGGTGCCAGCTAGCTTTCTTTTCACTTTTCCTTTCTTTTGATCTTATTTTTGTTCTCCCCTCGCTCCCTCTCTCGATCCAAACGTGTTTTATACATCCAAATCCAAGTAAAAAAAATAAAAATAAATAATATAACCATTTTTCTACCATCACAAAACAAAATACGAAAACTAAAATAATCATAATTTCGTAAAATTTTATTTACAAACCAATCTATTTTAAATAAGAAATAATAATATATACAAATCCTAAATATATAAATTTCGTTCATACCTTTCATAAAAAAGTAAACCTCATTGTAAAAAAGTGTCAAGACCCCACTTTTTCTATGAGTTTTGCTATATACAAACAAGTTTGCGTACTAATCTGCATACTAATATTCTTGTCTTAATATTCTAAATTTCAATTAATATTGTTTTCAATAAAGTCTATTTTTTGACTAATCATATTGAATGAGTGCGTGTATTAGTGCGTAGAATCGCTTACAACTAGATTTTTTCTCAATTTTTTTACAAAAAAATATGCGTAAGACTTGTGCATTAATTTAGAAGTACTTGTCCTTAGCATATTACTCTTTGAATGAGTATCGATGCTACGTACCTCTCGTGAACTTATTTCTTATAAATATTCTCAACCCAAACGTATTATTTGGTGCTTAATTCAGTACTATTTTCAGCAAAATTTCAGAAAATCTTCAATCCAAACATGATCCAAAACAACCAGTAGTACTCATGGTATATATAAAGGTCAATCGATTGTTCAAATGCATGTAAAATCTAGAACAAACATTGCAACTAATACTAAAGTTTACAAAGAAAAAAGAACTTAATCACTAATTTCTCTAACTTATTAAGATTTGAGGTCAGATGATCATCAACTTAATTACTTTCTTTAACTAATTAGAAGATTTGAGGCCATACCATAAGTTTTAATTTCATAGTGATTATGACTTATAAAGTTGTACTGAGAGTTACTTCCTCTTGGATTAAAGCAGCTATAAGCATCAAGAGTACCCAACTATTGTATTAAGGTCCATTTGTATATAAAAACGGTTTCATCTTATCTCATCTCATCATTACAAATTTTTCAAATTCCTACACAAAATATAATAAACAATTTAACTTTTTCAAATCCCAAAACAATAATAATATTAAAAAATAATATTTTATTCAACTTTCAACTAAAATTATCTCATTTCATTTCACTATCCAAACGGGAATGCTCAAACTTTTAGATTAATTCAAATGAATGTGATGACTTTTGCCTCCCAAGCATCTAATCAGTACTACTCCTTGTGGCACAAATAGATCACCGATCGAACAATTTAGGGATTCCAAAGCCAAATGGTATTTGTCCAAAAGAGAGCGGTACCTAGCTAGTAATTTTATTAAAAATTAATCTTTTTTTGGACAATTAATTACCTTTTAAATAAATACTACGTACTTGTTTAATTTTCTAACTAGCAAGTGTTTGTTCTGATCATTATGAAAATGCATGGGGTTATAATTATATATGAAACGTACCCAATTAGGACCTTCATAACCTTGTTATGTCTTACATCGATCATCATGTGTTGGGTTTTCTTGGTCATGTGAATGTAACACACACATATATAATATAGCTAGCTTAATGCGAAAACCACCTAAGCCACCGATTGTTGAAGACAACCATATATGCATATATCCTGGCTGGCTTCCACATGCATGCATGCTCCGGTCCTCCAATATTATTTCATTTGTGACATTGAAATCTGAACAATACCCAGCTTGGATTGGGACTTGTTTGAAAGAATATGACATTATTGCACGCTAAGGGCTAAGAAATGAGGACAAATGGACAATTAGAAAAACCCCATCAGAGTGCACATGAATTTAATTACCTTGCCCATCTCATGTGTTGATCAAATCAATGAATAAATCGTTTGCAAAGCATGGGCATAATTTGCCGATCGATGTAGACGTGAAGAAAGACGTTAAAGGAAAAAAGTCTCTAGACAACTCGTTCCTATGCTTTTGTTCTAATCTAAAGGCCTCTGTCCTTCAATTTCTATTGACAACAAGGGAACCGTATGTGTTTCGAACATAAAAATTGACCGTTGCCCCCACCAAAGCTTAGGCTTGACAGGGGTATGGAATTGTGAAGGTGACATGTGCGGGCAACTATCTTCCCTAGCTAGCTGAGCTCTTCTCAATTATTCAACTTTGCATAAAGCTGACAGTCAATTTTTTCTACTTTTGATGCAGGATGGGAATTACTTGTGTTGAATTTCCAGAAGAGAAATGCTAGCTACAGCTAGCCATCAAGAAATTTCATCAAAATTAAACTTGTAAATTAACGTGGTTTCATATGATCATATATTAGATCTACTTTACAATAAAAATAACTTTACACATCCTAACTTACCATATTAAATCACTTTAGTTTATGAGTTTATTTCTATGAAATTCCTAATTTATGACTGAAGTATTTCTCTTCTCAAAATATTGAATCATTGATAAGTAACAAAAGCTCTTGCAATTGCAATGCCAAAATGTAAGTTGTGACACATGACTTTATCAGGAGAAACATGTTAATCTAACCCAAGATATATAGATAAGAGAAGAATAATGTAAATCATAAGGTTGCAATGGCTTTATTAGAGCACATGAACTTAAAAACATATCCACAAGCAGCTAGGCTAGTAACAAACAAGGTAAATTAACAGATGTAATTACTTGTCAACAAAGTTTGAGGAAGAATATTTCACTGCTATAAATAACTATGTGAAGTGTATATATATATATATATATATATAATCATACCAGCAAACAGGTGGGGGAGCTGGCATACACATTTCACATTTGTATGAATGCCTGGCCTGGTGTAGAAAGGTCCCCTCCCTTTCCTTTCTCTTTCTTTTTTGAATTTGAGATCGTTTTCATTGTCTGGTCTTTATATTCGAAATTTACAAATTAATACTCCCTTTGACAAATGCTAGGGCAGAAGTAGTACTAAGAGACTGCAGGTAATGAATCATGGTTGGCAAAAGTACCAAACAAAAACCAAGAAACTGTAGCTAAATGCTAGGAAAAAAAGTACCAACCCAGAACCAGTAATTAACTGCTGCATGCAGGTAATCATGATCCAAACCCGTAACCTCTTTATGGAGTTTTCATTCTTATGTTTCTTGTTATTTTTGAGGATCAGGTCAGGAGGCCATGACATTCTTATCTTTCTTAGTTCATTGTAATGATTTCAACTCTTCTTGGATTCATTGTAAGTTCTGAATTCTACTGGGTAATATGTACTATACATGGAGGCCACCATTTCTAAGCCTCCTCTTTCTCTTTAATCTGTCATGATCAGCCATGGTAATCGATTGGTTTCAGCTGGTTTAGTCCATATGTCAAAACCCTTCCTAATCTCAAGCACTGCGGCAGATTAATTACTAACTCAATGAATTAAGTTCAGTACAGCGTACAATTTTCGTGCTATTATTGTACCTTCCAATTATTGGTTTTAATATAAGAGAAATGATATTTGTAGTCTTAAAGTGTGCAAGCATTGCGCAATCTTTTTAAAAAAATTAAATAAATATGAGATCCATATAAAAAGAAACTAATTTTTTAATAGTAGACCACAATATTTTTCAAAGCGATTGTGTGGCGCTTGCACACTCCACGACTGTATGTAGTATTGCTCATATATATAATAAACAATTCAACTTTTTCAAATCCCAAAATAATAATAATATTAAAAAATAATATTCTAATAATATTTTATTCAACTCATCTAAAACCATCTCATCTCATCTCACTGTCCAAACGAGTCTATTATAAATATATATATATATATATATATATATATATATATATTTAAAGAAAATGGAGGTCAGGCCTCATTATTTATTCATCCTCACTTTTAACGAAGGAAAGCATTATACAAAAACCTATGCTTCAAGCTGCTTATTGCAAAAAAAAAAAAATATATATATATATATATACAATGAAACAAATAGCAACAGAAGGCAAAAAGAGCTAAAACCCGTGTAAGACTATATTTGAAAGTTCACCCAATAAAAGAAAACAGACGTCCCAACAACTCAGCCAATCATCTATGAACCTTTCTTAAATAAGGTAATCCACTGTGATCAGTTCTGAGAAAACCCTTAAGCAAAACTGGAAGTTCATCTTGTGTAAACCATACTTTATTGCAGCCACTACTTCTCATCCTAACAAGGTAATCCGCTGCCACATTACCTTCCCTAAAGACATGCTGAATTTGAAAATTCATCATCAATAGCAGTCGACTGATATCCTCCCAAAAATCATCCAAATACCATAAACTACACTTTCCTTCCCTGAACCAGTTGACAACCAACAACGAATCCAATTCTAAAATAATATTGTTGAACCCCATGTCCTTACATTTCTGAATACCCATCAAAATAGCCATCAGTTCAGCTTGGTTATTAGTACCCCTGCCCGTGCTTGCAGCAAATGTAAACTTCAGATTCCCTTTTTCATCACGCAGCACCCCACCTACACCCAACTCCCTGGATTCTGTATAAACTACTTCAATACAACAATGTTTATGTCCCTCCATTCCAGGCGAGAAGCTACCTTCAATTTTATACCAACCCAACTAATCCAATGTTTGACAGAACGCCACAAAGAAGCAATGGATTCTTTTATTCCTTCCATTCTCGCCAAACATCTCCAACACCACAAGTTCCATGTGATGATTATTGGAATTAGACCAATTAAGTTTCCAACTTGCGAGGACCTTTTGGTGCGTCTAAACCAAAACTCCACTGTTTCTCTACATGATCTATTAGCAAAATAGGGAATTCCTAAAATACTTGAACAAAATTTCCAAATTGTTGCAGCTATACTCCCCCCATAAAGCACATGGTTTAAATCCTCAAAAGCACCCTCCTCATCGCACTCACACTTAGGTACCAGAGGGATGCCAATTCTCCTTATACGATCATCTACACTGACTTTGTGAAAAGACTTTCCACATTAAAACCGAAAATTTCTTTGGCAATGCAGCGTGCCATATCCACTCCGACCATTGTTTTTTTTGGAGCTACAACACGAACAAAGTTTCACGCACTTTTGGGAAGTAAAAACTCCATTTGAATTGCCCAACCAAACTAGAATATCCGAACTTTCTCTTGTACCGCCAATCTTTGACACAATTCTATCCGTTAGCTCCTGACCCACAAGCTGCACTAACTGATCCACATCCCAACTGTTTTCCACCATGCAGTGCTTAACAGCCAAATTCGGATTATTAGCAATACTATGTTGCTCACATATAGGACCAGAATCCAAACATTTGTCCCTCCAAAATGATATATTCCCTTCTTTAACAAGCCATTTAGAGTGTTGAAGCACAACAGAAACTGCACGCATAACCATTTTCCATAAACGGGTGGATTCCCTTAGTCTGATTAACTACCGGAATGTGTTGGTCCTTAACATACTTGGACTGAAAAAAACTTGTCCACAAAGAGTTACTAGACAACAATTTCCAAGCAAATTTAAGATGCAAAGATTTTTGAACATCAAACAGATTTCTCAAACCTACTCCCCCCTCATCTATCGGCTTGCAAAGCATGTCTCAATTTACCAATTTCCTTTTTGATTTGCCATTCACCAAACCCCAGAAAAATGAACTGAACAACCTGTGCAGGGATAACAACGCTGATTTTGGAACTTGAAGACCAACCAACAAGTGAACATGCATACTAGATAGAACATGTTTTAATAGAATAAGCCGAACACCAGAAGACAAAAATCCGACTTTCCAGCCTTCTATTTTCTGATGTATACGTTGAACCAATTCTTCCAAATAAATCCCCTTCATCCTGCCAGAAATAATGGGCACCCCTAAGTATTTAACTGAAAATTTTCCTTCAGAAAAACCAGTTAAAAGTAAGAGTTCACGATGCTGAAGAGCTGAAATTTTATGAGAGAAAAAAATTGATGACTTCGCTTCATTCACCCAATGTCTCGACCACTGTGCATAGAGTCCAAAGAGTATCTTTAATCTCCTTAACCGACTGTTTACTGCAACCTGACCACTATTTTTCGGTTATGGGCCGGCCTGACCCGTAATGATTGTAGAAGCGTGCGAACCCGGTCCAACCCGACCCGTGCTTTTCGGGTCGGGTCGGGTCGGGCCGGGCCGTCTCTCTACATTTTTTTTATTTACGCTAAATACCCGTTGGAACAAGATGCACAAGAACAAGCAAAAAACATAACTCCCATGCATCTTTCCACCTTATGTATGAAACTTCTCATTTTTTTCCTTTGTTCCTTTTTTTTTTTTTTGTGATATCTTTTCTTTGGAGGTAATCTATGGGTAACAAAGTCGACTACGATGATGAACTTGAAATAACCAAGATGCGTCTTGAAGAACTAGGCTTGCTTATCAAGAGCAAGAAAAGCAACGGAGCAGTGATCGAAGACGCATCCATGAAGGACACCCAACAGAATAAACCATTTTCACGACAAAAAGAAACAAAAAAACCCATCAATCCAGCAACACTTGAAAAGAGAGACGAACCGAGTGAGAGTGTGCAGATCTGGACGGCGACGACGAATGGTGATGGAGAACTGTGACGGCGGACGGCACGCACTAGTGAATGGAGAGGAGAAACAAACAGGGTGGCTAGGGTTTTAGGAGACCTTCAGTGATCGGTTTCAACCAAAATATATGCAACTCAACCCGTTTATGCGTTGGAGCCGATCGATGAAACCGTTTTTATTCGGGTGGACCAAATTGGTCTTTGCTATCGGGTGTGTACAGAGAGGTGGTTGCCTTCCTCTGGGGCGAATGGAGAATATTACTAAATGAAGAGAAGCTTCGGGATGATGAAGACATAGCTGATATTGCGTTTTACTTTGGGCGGCTAGGGTTGGAGATCTGAAATGGTTTTATATACGAATGGGTTCAACTTCCAGATATAAACCCGTTAATTAGTCGGGTTGCAAACCGATGAAATAATAACCCGTCGAATTCGGGTCGGGTCGGTTAATTTTAAACGGGTCCATCGGGTTTACGGATTATTTGCTCAGGCCTACTGTTTACTACCATTTGCAAATATCACCATGTCATCTGCATAAAGTAGATATGAAATTAAATGACCACTCTTGGTGAAGACCCTTGTCACCCTTAAAGACGCCTTTAGCTGTCCCATACATAACAATAGAGTACCATGGAGTGATAACACATTGTGAAAGCATATTACAAACTTCTACCGAAAATCCAAAAGCTCTCAACACATGAAATAAAAAATTCCAAATAATAGTGTCATACATCTTGGCTATGTCAATTTTCATCATAATATTTCCCCATCTAACTAACTTATTTCAATCATGAACTAACTCTTGAGTGAGGCTGATATTATAAAAAATATTTCGCCCAGGAAGGAATGCACCTTGCTCCAAAGATATACCACGACTTAAAATTGAAGTCAATCGAGCCACCAAGATTTTAGAATAGATTTTGTATACAACTGAACAAAGGCTTATCGGCCTAGATTTTTCAAAGGATGTGGGGTTTAAAACTTTTGGGACTAGAACAATAAAGGAAGAAGTATAAAACCTGGGAAGGGGAGAGCCCCTAAAAAAATCACATACCGCCTCCATCAAATCAAACTTTACCGAATCCCAGCAATGTTGAAAAAAACCAGAGCCAAACCCGTTGAGACCTGGACTACTATCCACCGGAATAGAGAACAAAGCTTCTTTAATCACTTGCTCGGAAGGAACTCTGCACAGGTCCTAATTTTCCTCATTTGCCACCTCAACTTGAATTAATTCCGACAAGTCTAGAAAGGAACTTCCAGGATGTTCTTGAAGAAAATCCTCAAAATATACAACTGCAGCGTCATGTATTTCTTCCAGAGAGGATAAAACTCGGCCACCACTAAGATGCATTTCCAGAACCATTTTAACCTTCTTAACCTACAGCGCTTTGAAAAAGGAAGAGTTAATCTCACCATGAGCAACCCAAGCATTCTTGACTTGTTGAGCAATGCGAATTTCCTCCCTTTTTAACCAAGAAGAGAGCTCAATTCTAGTAGCCAAAACATCATTTTCAACATCCTCAGAAAAACCTTCCTGAAGTCGTGCTTCCCCTTCCTCCATTCATGCCTCTAGACTTTTAATATACTCTCCTATCCACCCAAAAACCTCCTTATTCCAACTTCGAAAAACTACTTTAAGTCTTTTTAACTTGTGAGCAAACTGCCAGAGATCCGATCCTCCTATATTCCCCTACCAAGCACTGGAAACACATCTCCAAAAATCCTCATGCAAAGTCCACATCTGTTGAAACTTAAAAAAACTCAGACCATGCCTTAATAATGGATTCACCAATCCAAGGATCATTGGAGCATGATCTGATGAACGACGAGCCAAATACTAAATAGAAACTGATGGAAATAAATCCAAGCAACACAAATTGCAAAGAGCTCTATCCAGTCTAGTCCAACTACGCGCTATCCCACCATGTCCATTACACTAAGATAATTTATTTCCACTAAATGAAACCTCAATCAGACCCCAGCAACAATGAAGTTGCAAAAATCCTCCATTGCACACAGCAACCTTGGGTGACCTCCCCGTCTTTCACCATCTTCCCAAATAATATTAAAATCAGAACTCGAAGAATTGAACGCAAGAAGCTCAGACCAAAGATTACGTCGATCCAAGTACATACATTTCGCATAAGCCAACGACACCACCACCAAATAGTTTATTAACATTGTGATCTGTTGATTAGAGACCCCCATCACACTAACCTGTATCTCCTCATCCCAGAAAATCCATAACTTGTCTGCCTGAACGCCATTCGAAAAACAATCATTAAATCGTAGAAGATGTTGCCAACGTAACAATTGACTATTTGCACGAAAAGGCTTTGCCACAACTAATATTTTTGGTTTATGAAACTTCAATAGTGACCGAAGTCGTCTTTTCGAGGTACCAAGCCCTCGAACATTCCAGAACATGATTGTACTAATCAAAAGTTCAATTGAGAGGGCCTGCTAGGAGCCCGGGATAAATTACGTAAAATTCTTCCTCTATTCACTTCCTTTGTCGCAATCTTCAAATCTGAAGAACCATCCCGCTCCTTCCCTAAATGGGGAAGCGCCCCTTCACCATCAAACACAGAAAGCCACATTTTTCCCACCCCCAGAAAAGACTACCACCTATAAACCAACATCTGCAATTTTTCCCCCTTCAAAAGAAGGCTACGTAGAAACCTCCACATCTCCCGAAACATCCCCCACTCCATTCCCCAGAGGCAATGCCAAAACTTCACCACTTGTGTCTAACAGCTCCCGCGGACGTACACAATCAATATCAACAACTCCCAAAACCCCTCTATCATTGGCCCCGCTAGGTTCCCCATCCATCAAACATCTATCCACAGACGTACCCATAACCAACATATAATTTTCGCCATGCACATCATGCACTTCCTCATGCTCCTTTTCAAATCTTGAAGCCATTACATCACCCCCTCAGCAACAGTTAAATCCAACCCTTGTATTCCATTAGACGAAACTATCTCAATAACTAGTTCCTCAGAAATCCCTTCTGCTCGGCCACCATGGCCCGACTCAGTATTTATCGAAATATCAGATTTTTTTGGAACCCAAACACGATCTGGCTTAGCCACAACTTTCTTTTTCTCAGCTTTCACCACCTTCTGTGATGCTTTGCATGTAGTTAGATTATGCCCTTGCACCTTACAATGTGAACAAAAGGCAAGCAAAGTATCGTATACAACCTCCTGAAAAATACTCGTTGGATTCTTTGGCATTCCAATCCAAAAAGACTGAATCGACTCCTGAGAAATATTCTTCAATACACAAACACTACCACCATCAGTCCTCATAGCACATCTTGTTGCATTATCTCTTCTCAAATATACTCCAATCGGCGCCGTAATACTCTTGAGAAAAGCTTCATGATAATAATTTGGCGGCAAACCAGGAAGCATAATCTATACCAGGACTAAGGCCGATTCCGACTCCTCATTAAAATCCATCGTCCACTGGAATAAGCGATAAACAATACCATCCACATCACAACTCTCCCTAGACAACGCTTTGAGGAAATCCTCCTCATTTGAAAATCTTACAAACACGTTCTGAGGCCTCCTCATAGCAGACACCACTAGCTGGTTTGACAAACCCCAGCGCCCATGAATAAATCCACGAATCCTGTCCAACGATGGCTTTTGTTGTAGAAATTTCAAAACAACATCAAATTTAAAAGGTTCAGCTGATTTTTCCAATTCCTCCTTAGAGAATTGGACGTAAACTTCTCCTTCTAATATTTTCGGCTGTCGAAAAGGAACAATTACCTCAGGGATGCCCTAAGGAGACTGCAAAACCAAATTTGCAAACGTCTGAGCTCTCCCCACCGACGTCAAAGGGCCTTGGAGACCCCCGAGGCAGCCATACGTACTGGAAACGAGACAAACCTAGCAGAGCAAAATTTTCCTTGCCACATTAGCACTCGTGTTGGATTGTTCCACGAGTTAATTTGAATTTTTTCTTGTGCATGATTTTTTCATGCAAATTTATCAAAAAATGAGCCTATTAAAATTTATTAAAGTTTCTTTTGAATATATTTTTTGTTTCTCATCTTCAACCTGCAAGTCACCTGCAGCAATCCACAACTTTTCACTCCTTTTTCCACATGTGAAAGTTAGAACTAAATATTGTATACATACCGGTAATTGAACTATTTATTCGAGTGATCAAACTACCACCGAAAGTAAAATATAGTTCTTCATCTTAAATTATGTTTTCTAATGAATTTTAACAATTCTGTTATAGGTACCCGGCGTTGGGTACCTGTTGCAGAATCGTGTGGCTAATGCCACGTCACTTTTATATTATTATTTTAATAAATAAATTAAAAAAAAAGACGATTTCATAAACCCATTATGCGCCAAACTCATCCATGTTTTCATCTCAGAAATCCTCTTCATTCCTTGCTAAACTCATCCATATTTTGCATCAACCATCTCGTCTTCGTGCCGTCGAACCCGTCATGAGGGAAAGCGTCGAGAAGACACGTAACGGCGCGAGGAAAGCGACCATTTTGCTTTTTCCTCATCCACTATCATGTTTCATCACCGTTGTGTGCTTTCCCTCTTTTTCTTTCTTCTTCCTCCTCGGCTTCCATTCATCTCGTTCCAAAAAAAGTCAAGTCTTTGAGTTTGAAGTGGAGGATTCTTTTGGTTTCCTTCTTTGAAAACTCTCCCGTCTTTGCCTACCTTATTCCTCAACTCGAAGAACAAGTCTAACTTTCTCTTCCTCTTTCCCATTACTTATTCTCTTTCTACTTCTAGAATCTATATAAAGCTCATTCATTCATCACCCACGAGTCCTGACTAGTTTTTACCACTGGGTTTTGACAATTCTAAGAGAAATCTCATTTGGGTTTTAGTCCTTTTTTTTTTTTTTTCGAGTTTCTGAGTTTTGAGAATCCGAATTTGTGTTGGGTTTCGAGTGAATCTTGAGTAGTTGATACATTGCTATGGGAAGAAAAAAATATTCTGCAGGAACTTTGATAGATTGTCTCGAGTGTTTCGGTGCGAGTTCAATCCTGGAGATGAGGCGAACTGGTGAAGATTTTCTCGAGTGGAGTTCGATTTCTAGAAGACTTGTGAACTGGGTGGAACTCGATTACTGAAAGTTGAGTTGGAACCTAGGTATGCGGGAGGTACGCATCCCGGGTGAAAGTAACTTTTTAAAATTTTAAATAGTTATCAGTTAAAATATATTATATTAGTAAGTATGATTAAAAATAATAAAATTCAATATGAAAAATAACATTATTTAAGATAAAATAGTTATAAAAAGTGAAATGCCGTGAATAATTTGATTGTCTATTTTAAGAGCACAGGCATAGCCATTCCCAAGTCTAAAATTTAGCTAAAATCTTAACTTTTGGCTATAGTATTAATTTTTGACTAAATGAGTCTACATTGGACTAGCTATCTTAAAGTTAAAATAATAATATAATATTATTTAATTTTTTTAAATTTTTTTTATAAATAAAATTCATATATTTCCTAGATCTTCATGCTTTATAAAAATAATGTATCTACTTTATCAATATTCGCAATCAGTATAATAAATAATATGTATGCATATTTTACCATTCAAAGAGAGAGGGAAGTGATGAAATAATAAAATATTACTTTCCATTATGAATAGTAACTAGCCATGTTTGAAGATGACTTAAGATTTACTTTAGTTCAAGTCTTAAGTTTTAGATTTTTTATTAGTCCAATGTGAAAGCTTTTTCTTATATCTAACTAAAGTTTAGACTTATATTAATATTTGACTAGTCCATTACCAATGTTATAAGCATTGATATTTATATCGACCAAAAGCAGCGAGGCAAGATGGTGGGGGAGTGGGGAGAGCTTTGGCGCTTAACTATCTCTATTAAGGGCATTATTTAATGAACAGTGTCAATAAAAAACAATAATATCTTATGGATTTGGATTTTGTATGTATTAACTTTTCTATAATAATCTAAAGATATTCGGCATGCTATGCACGGCTGAGATCCGACCTGGAACTCTGTGCATCTGGAAGATAAAAAGTCTTGAACTTTAGCATTGGGGTGCGTGAGGAGGCCCGAGTCCTGACATGGAAGGGGGTAAAGAAAGCCACGTGCGTTTACCCTTTGTGGTTACAGCGCGATGTTAAAAATCTTTTCTCGGTAATCTGCGTGCGGTTCTTCCTTTAACAACTCCAACCAAGAATTGCCAAGAAAAAAAAAAAAAAAAAATTCAAGAAAGAATTCAAACTCAGCGAGCAGCTTCTGAAACAGCACAGATTCCCTGTTCAGATCTCCTTCCCTCCTCCACCCAAAACAAACAAAAGGAAAACTTATAAAAAATGATGAAAAATATTAGTAAACTTACGGCCTCACGTTTTCACACACCCCTAGTTTCCCACCTAAAAAACACAAGCAAACAGTCTCTAGACTGGAGAGATTCAAACACAAAATGCCAACTTGGTTTTGGTGCACTGCTATAAAACAGACTATACTTCCAGAGCCATGTCCCAATCCCAACCAAAAACTCATCGACTTTGATCAGACCTGATTCCTGCGGTAGCGGAAACGTCGTCGTTCTTGACATTACAAATGTTTTAGTTTTTGCAACTTCTGCTCTGCAGCTGCACAATATATTCTGTTTGGGTGGCATTGTTGTGGATCGCAAAGTCCAAGGTTCACTCGCTGTCTTTCTCTCTCTGGGGTTTGTAGAACTCGCTCCTTTGCTTTGCGTTGTGTTTGTTTGTGCTCAACCCAGACATTTGTTCTTCGGGTAAGAAGCTCATATTCATTGTTTGGTACAAGAAAAATCTTGGGTTCTGGCACCTTCTTGTTTCCTGTACTGAACCTCGATGGTAAAGCCACTTGATGCTCAAGTTTGATCTTTGGTGAATCTCCTCTCTTTATCTACATTGTGCTGGTACAAAGGCGTGTCCTTTAAATTAGTTTCAGAGTAACGACATATAAAGCTATTCGTTTTAGTGGCTTCTAGTTTTGAAGCTTGATGCTAAAGCCTCTTGAAACTGAAGTTTGATCCAGGACGGCCTCTGATTTGGTAAATTATTTAAGTGGAGGTTTTAGGTATAAAGGCAAGCGCTTTAAATAGTTTGAATTTCTGCTCCTTCTTTTTAAGCCAAATTGTTATTCTTTGTACTAATTTAGTCTAATTAAAGGAGCTAACTAAAACCCAAGTTTCTTGCTTTATATTTGTCTGTTACCTGACACTGCCAGAGGGTTTAAGGTACGTTACCGGGAATCGTGGTTCTTCTAGGGGAAATTTGTGGATGCTATTAGGATTTTCTACCCCACACTTTCCATAGAGTTAGTCGTAATTTATACTTGGAAATTTACTCATTGTGGAAGTTAAAGGCACCTTGAATTAGATCTGTATCAACTTTAGGTTATTTGATCCTTAAGCAATGGAACATGCTGCCACTAAATCCTCTAAGCCCTTCTCAAACATATCCGAAATTGTCTCCAAATTTGCAAAACTTTGTAAACTGAGATCTATTGGTGTCGGACCCCCTGAAAATGCTAATCAGCAGAAAAACCACCCCCACCACCACAACCCCAAAAACAATACTTCCCCATTGGGTGAGGATAGCAGTGACGTTTCTGAGGAGACAAAATGTGATAGAGAAAAAGTTCATCCTCAGCCCATTGAAGTTTTGAGCAGAAGCAATGTCATTGTGTATGGCGACAGGGAGGTCATGATGTTATTTGACACAGTTTCAGCTCTCAAATTGGCTTATGTTCAGCTTCAGGAAGCTCATATTCCATATAAACCAGAAAAGATTGTAGCTGCTGATGAACTTGTTGTGGCCAAGCTTGAAGCACTTCGCAAGATTAAGCATGCCTATAAAGAGAAGCAATTTGCAAAGAAAGCAAAGTTTAATTCCTCTGGCTCCAGTCAATTGCAAGTCGAAATTGAATTTGGTGAGAGGCTGTTGGAAGACTTAAAGTCTCAAGTCAAAGCTAAAAATTCTGAGATTCTTCATTTGCGACAAGAGCTGCAGGAACTGGAGTTGGGGAATAATGGATTGGTTGAGAAGATCAGGCAAGTAAGCCTGGAGAAGAAGAATGCAAGGGTTTTGAGCATTACCACACTGGAAGATGCTTTCAATGCTGCTTCCAAGTCCATTCATGATTTTGCAAAGCCAATAATTAGCTTGATGAAAGCTTCAGGTTGGGATCTAGATCTGGCAGCAAAATCAATCGCAGGTGCAGTTGTTTATTCCAAAAGGTCCCACAAGAAGTATGCATTTGAAGCGTACATAGCACGGAGAATGTTTTATGGTATTGGGCTTAAATCCTATAGTGTGGATGCTGTTATGAGGTTAGATGATCCAATTGATGCTCTGACAGAATATCCAAATTCTGAATTTGCGGAATTCTGTAGAAAAAAGTATCTATTAGTAATCCATCCAATGCTGGAAGCATCATTCTTTGGAAATCTTGATCATAGGACATTTGTGTTAAGTGGCAAGCATCCCAGGACGCCATTCTACCAAATATTTGCAAAAATGGCAAAGTGGGTCTGGGCTTTTCAAGGCATTGCAGCTTCAATAGATCCCAAAGCAAAGATGTTTACTGTCGGCAGAGGTAGTTTGTTCTCAGATGTGCATATGGAATCTGTTGAAGAGGGTATGGAAGGTGCAGCTGTGGCTGATGAAAAATATGCTATACCTGTAGTTGGGCTTATGGTCATGCCTGGTTTTAAAATCGGAGAGACATTAGTGAGGTCTCGGGTGTATCTTTCAGATCTGAAATCATCGCTTGGTAAATGCTAGATGGAGGTGCTTGGACTAACTCCTACTTAGCAGAACCTATTGACCTCTTGTTTGTAAAATGTTGATAATTAGTTCAATGTAGTTATTGAAAACAAAAAAACTCAAGGTAGTTGAAAGCTGTTATTGTGAGTTTTTGGAACTATAACTAGTAGTGTATGATGCAATTGAACAAACAAGCTCAGAGTTTTAAGTTTCCAGAGACCAGTTTTGATAAATCTACAATGTAGACCGCAGGGATCTTGTTTATTACTTTTTTGAACTGTAAATAGATATCTTCTGTTCATCTGCTGGTTTGGCTAATGTTATGTAATTCAACACAGAACAACGGCTCCTAGTGTCTTGCTAAATTCTATCTTGTTAACGGGTTGTGGAGGTCTTGCGGCATGAATACATACTATTTGCATAATAATAATATGAGATCATAATCGTTACAAGCTTGACCTCACTCTCTTTAGTTTGGAACGAGCATAGGGATGCTGACTATGTCTCCTGCCTCTATGTTTCTGGTAGATCCTTCCAAGTTGTAAGTTTTTCTTATCATTGAAGTTCGAATATTAGTTTTTTTTTTCCTCCATTTTTTGTTGTTATCTAATACAATCAATCTTGAGTAGTTATAGAATTTATTATTAAGGAGGGACCAAGAAGGAAACTTTCGAGTACCCTTTTTAGTTGTCGTTCGCACTTTTTGGAACTATATCATCTTTTCACTAAAAACATAACTCAAGAAACAGAGTGAGAGGGAGGATAAAATAAACAGGTCTGATGAGAAGCGGGAAAAGAAGAGAAAACGGTGTAATTACTGAATCCTTAAGGGCTATCACTTTCTTCATCCTTGGTGGAAAACAAGTCCTTGCATAGTTCTCCATAGAATCTGCAAACCAAGTCAATGAAAACAGGACTCTTCAGACTCTTCCAGCATTGAAGAAGCTCCTCCACATCCATCAAGTCCCTTACTTTCCCTTCTTCTGCAATCATCTCCACCAAGTAGTTCTCAAAACTCCTGCATGCATCTTCCACATCTTCATCACCTGAAGCTTCCCTTTTGCCAGCCCTTGTAGCCTTCACATAAGCCGGGGTGATAGGTGATGGAAAGAGCTGTCCTTCCCGCCCTCCACTTTGTCCATTTGAAAGCTCCCTTACTCTTTCCATCTCTTTTGACTTCCTAATTGAGCGGTAGCCTGGTAGTAATGCAGTTATTCGATTCTTTGGTGGACTTTTCTCTGCTTTGGTACGGCGAGGACGAGCTCGAAGAGCTCTTATAAAGACTGGTTTTCTGATTCTAAATTTGAAGACTTGAAGGAATTTTCTGCATGGGTTTAGAAGCTTGGATCCAAAGGCAGCTAATGCTTCGAGTGTCATCTCTAATGATTTGAATGCTGAGTGCTGTTGAAGGAATGGAGGCTGGGTGGTGGCATTCGTTGCCTTTGATATGGTTGTGGGGTGAGGTGGGATGCCTCAAACTTTGTTGGGGTGACGGTTGGTGTAACAGACAGGAAGAGAAGAAGAGAGGGAAGTTGAAAAAAAGTGAATGTTTGTCTGGGAGAGAGATTGCTAAGAGGATGTTAGTTAAGGTTATTTAACTAAAAAATACCTAATTGGTATGGTGCTGGTCGGAACCACGTCTAGGTAGAGTGGGATACCTCATTGCAAACCAATTCCTGTCTTGGCGGGTTTCCAGCTAAGGATATGTGTTGTCCTTTTGACTCTCAAACAACTATGACTATTATTATTAGAAAAAATATATTCATCATCCTAACTTCCATCATCCCATGATGTGGCATAAGATGATAGGTTTATAAGTGAAATATAATAAATAATTTCCAATCATCTGATGACACATCATAGGATGATGAGAGGATGATGAAACTTGAGATGATGGGTATGATTACTCTTATTATTATTATTATAGGACAACTACGACCATATGGACAATGGTTATCAGGGGAATTTAGACACACGCCATGGACTCTGCTAATTTGTTATCAAACACATGATATTTGCAATCTATGACGTGCAAGTTTTGTGAACTTCTTTTAAAAAGGTAGATAAATCTAGAAAACACATGAAAAATTATTTTTTTAATAATTATTATTGTTTTCAAAAGGAGTATGCAGAGATTGTATATTTCAAGACTGTATCTAGTATTGTCCTTGTTATTAAGATCTGCTTTTCTCAGATGATGATTTCCTACATATTTTTTATATCAAAATATTTGTTACAATTCGGAGAGATATAGACACAATCGGTGAATCTTACTGTAATTAATGCTGAGGTATACTTTCTCATGTATAAGGTATAATACTATAATGCTATGGAGTCTACAAATTATGTCTATCTCTTTCTAAATTGTAAAAAGTGTTTGAATTAAACAAATTAAAAGGGACCTACCCTATTTTTTTTATAGATTAGAAAAGCCCTCCATCATATATTAGTTTGCCGTTCAGTTTATAAAAATATAGATATATATTAAATGCTGCATATTTTTACTTTGGCATGATTTTGTTAGGTTGGTTTAGAACTTGGGTAATCTGCAAATTTTGGAGGACCCTTTTTGCTCCAATAGGTTTAAATGATCTGTGCTAATTTGCGGATTGGCTGTCGATCATTTTAATTTCTGTTCGTGGCATTGACAAGTGACAACCCACCCCCTGTCACGTCAAAAAAACTAATAAAATCAGAGGTGAAAATGAACTGAAAATTATTGTAAAAATTATTTTTCAATTCATTATTTAAGTAAGAAAATTATCGATATTAAATGCTATGTTTAGGTTGCTCTTTTAAAAATTCGATTAACACATTAATTTATATGTTTATTTTTGTGGAATCTCCTTACAGTTAAAACATTTGTAAATTTATTGAAATATATAATGCGACCCGTTGTCTTTTTAGAATTTCATTCTAGTCCCGAGCACTCCCAATGGATTACTTATCCTATCCTTTAAAGAAAAATACTATTTTGTCGATTCAATTTACTTCTTATTTTAACACTTCATGTATTTTAATTTTTTTTTTCTTTACTTAATAGTTAAGGAAGTAGTTGTTAGTGTATTGATATATTTTTATATTTTTTAAAATTATTTTAAAATGATAAAAAAAATAGGAATAAAAAAATTGAAAAAAAGTGAAAAGGTAAATTTGGCTAGCGGCCACTTGGAGCGGGTTATTCTGAGTGGTAGAGTAGTATTGCTCTCATTTAAAATACATCACCAAAACTCAATTTTTCTATTTTACATATTGATTTTTACAATATGTCATCCATCAGTTTATCTATTTTTTCTCTATATCATTTAAATATTTTTTTATTCTTTTTAAATACTTCATTTCTACTAATAAATTTACAATATTCATATATTTTTTTATATTTATAATTTTTTATATATATAATGTAAACTAATTCAGTCCTATACTCTTAAAACAAAAATATATAAGCCAAATAAAAATTAAAAATGAAATCAAAATAAGAAAAAATTGGTTTAAAATTACTTCTAATAAATTTTTTAGAAGAAAATGAAATATGTGTTTTAAATGATGAACAATAAAAAGAATTTGCTTACATGATAAATATCAAAGTAAAAGAAAATAAGGGAGTAAATGAAATATCAATAAAAAAAAAATTACAAGATAAATAGTACCCACTACATGTAGTGGGTTATTGTAACTAATTGTATTTTATAATTCTTTTTACATAGTCGAAAGAAACTCATTTTTAGAATAATTTTTTAAATAATTTATATTTTTTATATAATACAAAAGTTGAGAGTGCTCTCAATGGTATCGTGCTAGTCCATGAAGGAAACGTCTTATCTGTTTGCTGATTCTCATAATGGTGCTTTAGTATCATATGTCGATCAAGGGTATCATTCGGATTTGCTCCTCGTTCTTCTAAATGATGATTTGCCTCTAATCTAGTGTAAAATCTCAATCAGTCCATGTCTTAATTTGGTACCACGTAATAGGTTTTGTGATGCATGCATATAGTTTCAACAACAGAGTCAATATCAAGCTGGTTAGCACTAGCATTGTTTCATCTTTAAAATCACATATTTTAAAGATATATCAAGAAAAACTCATACATTAAATTATGCATCTTTGAACTAAATCATAATAAATTTTTTTTTATTTTTTTCTTAAATTTTTTATTTTTTTTATATTTTACATTTAGCACCATGTGCTCAAAAATACCAATTCCATATATATAAATATTACCAATTTCATATATTAAAATGACCAATTTTATCAATAAATATTACTAAGTACTAAAAAATATTTTATATCATCAACTTAATACAAATTTCATATATCAAAATCATATTAATACAAATTCCACAAAGTTGATTTTAATGGGTATGAGAGAGAAAAAAAAGAGTAAAATAATGTTTGGAGAGTGAATAGTATTTTTTCAAATCTTGAAGAATTACTATTTATAGTTATGCAAAATTTTGAAGATGCATAATCCAATTTAGACCAATTTGGAGAGATATTATGCAAATATGAAGATAAATATGAATATAAAGATGCATAAACCATTGTTAATGCTCTAGAGTAGGGGTGGCCAGCGGGACCCCGACCCTGTGTGGCGGGGCGGATTACCCCTTCCACCTTCCACCAGATGTGGGGGTGGATGGCCCCCACCCGCATCTGGCATCCAAGGCAGGGGCGGGATAGGGGTGACCCCCGCCCCACCCCACTTTATATAATATATATAAGTATTTATATATATATATAAAAAAAACGCAGGCTTGGGTTTTTTTCTACTTAATAACAACAAATGACGAAACGACGTCACTTTGTCATTTGTTAAGATCCCCTCCCAGCGAGTCATTTCTCTCACTCTAAATCTCCCTCTAAGTCTCACTCCCTCTCTGCATCTCCGATTCTCCAATCTCCATCGCTGTCAAAGAACTCTCAAATTATGCCGTCCCCGTCTTCATCTCTATCGCCATAGCCTTCCTTCTTCATCTCTGTCATCGAAGGTAAGAATCTTGGTTAAAAGAATAATTTTTTATGATATATGGAATGGAGATTGGAGGAAGGATGAGGTTTAATCTGAGATGGAGGATGAGATTTTGTGAATTGTGTGCTGTGGAGACTTGATTGTACATGTGGTTTGAATCATTGATGATTGATGAACTGTGTATGAATCTGTCCCGATTTTTATTTTTTTGGGTTTGTATTATGTAATGTGTTTTGAATTTTGATGATTGAATACATGATAGTAAATTTGTGACTAATTAATTCGGATTGGAATCCTAAATTAATTTAGGATTTCGGATTAATAGAAACGTGGATGTATAACCGAATCCTAATCCAAATGACTCATGATCTATGCTCATCAAACTCATCTTCATCCCAAATTCCAATGGCCCAATCTCATCTTGTTAGTACTTTTAATATTTTACATTTTAAATTTTTGTTTCATGTTTTTAACTTTATAATCTAATATGTTTTATTTTTAACTTATTAATATTGTATATTTATAACTTATTAACTTTTATGATCTTGATTTTCAGTCTCACAGCAGTTGACATAACTCACCACTCAGTGAACTCACCGCCACGGCGCCACCCCAAATCATAACAAATTGAAATGTTATGATTGTGTTAGTTTACAATTAATTATAATGTTGCTACAATAGTTAATAGTACAATTTATAATATTTACTAATTTTAGATGAGTTTGTAATATTGTAATAGTTTATTAGTTCTCTTAATTTGTATAATTGTAAATTGTGAAAGTTTAGTGCCTTAGTGATGATTATTAGTTAATACTTAATAGTATTAGTTGAAACTTAGAATAGAGTTAATTGTTCTATCTATATATTTTGTTTTTTGTTTTTTGTTTTTTGCTTTCATTTTTTAAATATATTTATTTTTTAAGTTAAATTCTGGGTCCAAAAACATATTTTGGGCCCAAAGTGGCCCAAAACGGATTCTAGGCCATTTTGGGCCTAGATAACTCAACTGGGTTGAGGGCCCAGCAGGGGGGCAAACGGATGGAGGTCTACCCCTGCACCTCGGGCTGTGGATGGGGTATCCCTCCCCTGCATGGACGGAGGTGGGGTACGGGTAAAATGTCCCCACCCCCACCCATGCGGGGCCGCCGCGGGGGGGGGGGGAGAGGGTGTGGAAGGGGTGGCCTCGCCCTGTAGGGGGCGGGTAGCACTCCTACTCTAGAGCCATTTTCTTGAATGTATGAGATTCATGTCCCACCCATTTCCAAATGACTAATTTGGATGTTGCTGCAATCCAACCATATTTGTTAGTTTCCGGAGTTGTTCCAACTTCCAAGTCCTATTGTGGTTGGAATCCTGAGATTTATTTTTCTACAAACATAGGGCAGTCCTGTACAGGAACCATGTGAAGCCATCATTAGCATAGAGTTGGAAGTTTAGGCCATTAGGGTGCTTAGGAAGCATGTCTCTCCAGTAAACTCTAGAATACCAGAGGGGAAAGCTCCAAACATCAGCAAGCCTCCTATTCATTGGAGTGTTTTTTGCACTTTTTGGGGCAACCAATCTGCATCTTACATCAGCCCTTGTGAATACTTTAATTCATTCTCAAGTAGGAAACATAAAAGTCATCCAAGGGTTTCCCTTAAGTTTGCAGAGAAATTGGTAGCAAATCATCTGGATCTAATGAATAGAAGAGTTGAGATGGCATGCCATGATTGGTGCCCTCAGGTCTGCTTATAGGCAAGAGTTTTGCTGGGACCAGTTACTGAATTTCCAGCACCAGGCAGGTCACATGTGGGCCTCCTGGACATCAAGCAGTTGAAAAGAAGGCACAGAATATTACTGCTAATGGAGCATGGATTGATGGGAACATAGAGCACTTAATGGACAAATGGGTCTAGCCTGTTAATAAAATCATCATTTCCTTCTCTTTAGGGCATTTAGGATCATCATTGCCATTAATGCCACTTTAGATTAAAAAATAGAGAGACAGAGAGAGTCCAGTTAAGAATTGAGAATCCTGAACATTAATAAGCAGTTGATAATCCATATAAGAAATGATAAATAAAAGCAATGTATTGGTATTCACTGTAATGCATAAAAAAGTCATGAACAGTCAATTCACAACTGAGTTTCTTTTTCTTTTTCTTTTTGGAATTTACTAGCTTTCTTATCTTGGAGTGAAATTCATAAGATAATCCTGCATAGACCAAAGCATAATATGTCAATATACTTGAAAACAAATGCTATTGTGTGCAGTTGTGCTTGTGGCAATGATGAAGGGAATTCATTTTCATTGACATTCCTGCTCCCTCGCTTTCATTCCGAGTATTCCTGGTGGATCCCATTTTCCTTTTTCCTTACCATTTTATAAACCAAACTTGGTATCTCTTTATTCTTGTTTTCTTCATCTTACTCCTACCATATTCAAAACTCGGTCTCAGTAAAACATAAACAAGCTTCGAGAGAGGACTGTCCCCAGTGACAGAGAAGAGAGTTCTATTTCTTGATGGGCAATTACAAGTTTAGATTGTCAGATATGATGCCAAATGCCTGGTTTTACAAGCTCAAAGACATGAGCAGAAAAACCAGGAAGCATAACTCCTCTCATCCCAGTGAAAGAAAACCACCCTCCACGACCACCACAGAATCCCATGAACCCCAGTTCTCTCAGCCAAGGTGCTCTTATTATTCGACAGAATCCACCATTGCCGATAAGTTCTCTATTTCACCTAAACACTCAAAAGCCTCAGAAACTCATTTCCCTGATCCACCAAGAAGATCATCTAAGAAAAGAACCAACAGAAAAACTATTTACAAGCCTTCTCCTAGACTTGTCACCTCCTCTGTCTCTGCTGGCTGTAGTTGTCCTGCCACGCTTGGTTCAATTTGGACTGAGCAGAGTCCATTTCAGTCTCCAACTTACTCTGTCTCCCCTAATGACAGCCCCACTATCTCTACCATCCATGAATCTCTTCTTCTATCTGATTCAGATTCTGAACACTGGGCTGCTCCTGATTCATTTGAGCTACGGTCGTGTTCAAGCTCTTGTAATTGTGGAGTCTGTTCTTCATCTACTGATATTATCATTGATATGAACAACGAATCCTTTACCAGGGAAGTGAAGAATATAGATGGGTTTCATTCGATTTCAAAGCTCGACCTTCCTCCAATTTTGACAAGGCCAATGAAATCTGATCATAAGACCATTGAAGCAAACAAGTTTAGAGGCTCATCTAAACTGGAGGAGATGGAAACACGCCGATCGCTATCTGTCAAAATTTTCAAGAGGGAAAGAATTAGGACTCAAAAGGAGCGTAAACCCAATCCTCTTGTTCGAAGGTCCGCTGCTAATTCTGCTGGTATAAGACTTAGAGCCAATTCTCCAAGACTTGCAAGCAGGAAGATTCGAGCTCATGCCAGAAAGAGCGTGTCCTCAAGGAATAGAAGCCTATCAGGGAGCTTTGCCATTGTCAAATCCTCAATGGATCCACAGACAGACTTTAGAGATTCAATGGTGGAGATGATTGTCGAAAACAATATCCGGGCATCAAAGGATTTGGAAGACCTACTTGCTTGTTACCTGTCACTCAATTCTAACGAGTACCACGGTCTCATTGTGAAGGCGTTTGAACAAATCTGGTTTGAAATGGCTGGCCTCCGTTTGTAAAGATATAAGATTTTAAAATGCAAATTATCATGGCAGTCTCACTACTTGCAAACACCTTTCCTGCTCTTCTTCTCTGAATTTTTGTCCTCCCAAGTTCAACATTTTTTTTTAGATAAACAAGATTTTCAGTATTTGCTATAGGTTAGTGATTACAAGTTTCTAGTCAGGAATAACCATTCATTTCAAAGTCTTTTTTGGGTTCTCTGAATTTAGCAGACTTATGATCAACTGCCTTTATGATCTAAGTGTTCTGTATTCTAAGGCTGTGGGAATTCTATGAATCGAATTCAACCACAACTGAAGATCTATGGGGTTATTTACTTGTGGAGCACGGCACAAACATTCAATATCAAAGGCCAACGTCCCAAAATTGTGAGACAAACCATGAACAGAAACAGCGTATCACCCAGACTTCTCATCGCTTTTCTCTGAAAACAAATTCAAACCACGTACATGTGAGAAAAGAGGTTCTTACCAATAACAAACTGACAAATTTTCCACCGGTACTTCCAAAAAGAAGATAACCCGTTAGGCTAAACCAAGAACTCTTATCGATCTAAATAAATGCTCATCTTCCTCGGGAAATTCAGTTCTTCCTCACCAATTAGAATTTAAAGCTTTAAGCCCCATTTAACAGATTCCATATTTCAATATTGTTGACTACAAGTCACTAAAAAATCTCTGGTGGAAAGGGCAAAAAAAAAGGCTTCGCTAAAAAGAAAAGTGGAAAAAAAAACTGTAATAAAACGTGCATGTCTGGCAACATTGATTGGTGAAAAAATAAGCCGATTCATGTGTCTATCTATATCTCCACTAAAAGCTCTAGTTTTGAAAAGGTATCCAAAAAATAAGCCGGAGCGACGGCATCCTATTTTCTCTGTATACGTGTTCCACTCGATACGAGCCACATACTGCAAGAAGGACCTAAGACAAAACAGGCCTATTGAAGTGTGAATAGAATCCGGATCGTTTCCCTTGAGATTATTAATATCCATTGACACAAGTATTGGAGTTTCAACCACATTAGTATCCTACATGATAGGCATAAGAGCTGGGTATACTTCAGTAGCTCTACTAGAATTCAAGGAAATTGAAAAACAAAGTCACTAAACACCATAAATAACTTCATGTATCTACATGAGATGTCATCTTACACCAAATTTAAGCAATTAGGGCTTTTTATTACTAACTATAACAGGTGATCTAATAAACTTATCATCCAATTTGGCAGACGAGTGATGTTAAGATATAAAATAAATAATAAAATCTATCTATTTCCATCAACTTAAGCTTTTGGGATAAATGGTGATTTTACATGGTATCAGAGCAGAGGTCCTGAGTTCGAACACTGACTCTATACTCTATCCCATTTAATTAAATATTTCACATGTTGGGCCACCCATTGAGGGGGAGCCTAGCCCACACGTGATGGAGAGTGTTAAGATATAAAATAAATAATAAAATCTACCTATTCCCATCAACTTAAGCTTTTGGGACAAGTGGTGATTTCACATGAAGAAATTCATGGGTCTAACTCATCTCATAAAACCGGTTCTACAAGAGATGATTGCTCATTGCTTATAAATATGCCCAAGACCTTGTCCACAGCCAATGTGTGATTATTCCTCAACACCCTTCCTCACGTGCAGGCCAGTATTTTTTTTAATCCTTGTCACGGGATAAGTAGTGTGGGCCCCCATTCGTCCTATGGCAGGCTCTGATACCATGAAGAAATTCATGGCCCTAACTCATCTCATAAAACCGGTTCTACAAGAGATTGTTCATTGTTTATAAACATGCCCAAGACCTTGTCCACAGCCAATGTGAGATTATTCCTCAACAAGTGATACCTTTTTTACCATTAAATGGGAAGGTTTTATAGAGCCATCCAACCAAGTTTGGTTTGGATAAAACCATGCAGCATAAATTCATACTACTACAATGGTTAACCTAAGTTAATATAGTTAATTCAAATAAAATAGAAATGGTCATGCACCGTTGCAGATTTTAATATATAGCAGAGGACCACTGAAGCCATGAATATACCAATCGTTATGAATGGTACCAGACACACATAGGTTGTACACTCCAGGGAATAGAGGACCCCAAATACTTTCTTAGGTAAAAATTATTGCAGTTCTCAACAAGCAGGCTAAGCACCTTTTTTCTGATAGTAGACCTGATCTGATGGGCATATAACATTTGTACAGACGTGAATGAAGGTAAGATTCCTGGTAATTTTCTGTCATTGTCAATGCAATTAACACCTCTAAACTATATATATGAATCAGGACCAAACATTTTGATGAATGATATGTGACCATAAAGCTTGCCTCTCCATTTTCTTTCTTTTTTCTTTTGCTTTTGCTGTTTAGTATATGACTGAGTACTTAATCTGCCCTTGCCATCTTGTTTCATTGTGGTATGGTCAAGTGATTTCGGGTCGAGGCCTTCCTCACGACAGTTTATTTAATAAATTGTATCCCCTCCATATGCCTTACCAACGAGTCCCCCTTCTTTAAACTCTTGATCATCATCCAAAGTCGTCTTCTTCTCTGTGTCTTTGTCGATGGTGCAAACTGGATTGGGTGGCCTAAGACTCCCCGTTCCATCACTAGCTTTTGCACCTTTATGGAAAATAACTACATCTCTTGGTGTGACAAAACCAAAACATCATATCAAGATCATGCACTGAAGCCAAAGACCCACATGATCACTAATGAATTAACATGGCTAGCCTCTTCTATAAGATATCAGTAAAAATAAATCTATGTGCGAGTTTATTTTTTTACACACCAAACCTAGACTATCTTAGAAGTCTGTCACATCAGTTTACCTAAAAGTACATTGATATTTTGGACATTTTATAATAGAAAAATTCTTCTTCTCACACTACTATGTGAAGAAGCCCCAGCACACCTAACGTGCTGGGTTGAAAAAAAAAAAATTCCTTCTGGAGATGATGCGGCTTCTGGCTGTTCCTCAGAATATCTCTTTATAATATAATAGAAACCAGACTAATAAATAGCACACGTCTTTACCAAATATTTTGCCCTTGCTCAGTTGCTCACAAATCAGTGAACCTCATGATAATCTGCTGAGGTTGTGGGGAGTATTGAAAGCAACTTTCATCTCAACCATTCCAAACACAGCATGCACAAATCCTGACCAGCTTCAATCAATATCCAACGACAACAAAACAACTTCCAAAACAGCAGCTACAGCAAATAAGGGTAATTATCTGATAACCACTGTACCACTGGCTTCCATTTTACAGACACAAGCTCCTCGACGATACAAGAGAACCTAATCTTCCACAAATGTACTTTCGATTCTGTAGCTCATTAATTCTCGTAATAATTGTTTCCTTTTTTTGTTGGCTGAAATGGTAGTATTTGTTTCATGCTATATACGTGAAAACTGACGAGGAGATTGAAGCAGTTTTACATTATCCTTATTAATTAGGTGTCAGTAGTCCAACTTATTAGAAAGTTTGAACCCTCAACTTACTCTTCTTTCAGGTGATCGATATGTCTTAAAGTGAACACTCCCACCTCTAAGAAAATGCATGTCGAGCATAGTATATGGTAATTCAGATCCACCATAAAACTTTATGACAGACAATGGCGGAAAAACATGATTTAGTGTTAGTCGCTCAATGTTATGGCCATCAACCACCACAACTTTGCATGGCATTGTCTAAACGTCGATCAGGGTTACAAGTATCACAAAAGGTCATCAATCCTATACTGCTTTATAGTTTCACCCTGGAGTTCTGTTTCCAACAATCTCCAGCACGTGGTCTATGATAATAAATTGCATATTGCAATGTTTAAATATGTAGGGTCCAAATTTGGAATGTACTTCTACGGCATCACAGAATAGAACGGTACAAGTAAGTAAACAACGAATGGAAAGAACCAAAGCTTGACCAAGCATCAAGTACAAACTGACATATTACATCAATATGACATGATAATCATATGGCGCTCATGCTATCCCTAGAATAAATCACGTGGCACTGCATGGTAGTGTCACGTCAAGAAGGCCATTTGAGTGGTAAGTTTCAGATACCCAGTAGCAGAGTGATACTTCTTTGGGATGAAGTGCAGAGAGAGAGAAGGAAATCGAGATCTCTGCTTTGATGGATGTTATATCGCCCTTCTTCAAAAAGTTTAAACTTTAAATTGATAGGAATATATTAAACTATTTTTTTTAATTTATACTCCAACCGTTTCATACAAGCATTTATTCTCAAACAGAAGATTCTATATTATATGTATGTAATGTAGACATTTGTACATAAAATACCATCTAGATTCTCACTCTCACGCACATGACCTTGAGTGTGCTAAAGTCTCGTACCATCAGTGATGGTCCATCACCACCATGAATTAAGCATTTTGCATGTGTTTGTCGATCAAATCTTCAAATTTTGAATCTTTTCTCACTGAAGCATTTTCCTATTCTTCTGCTTTGATGGCCGTGACTCCATTTTAGAAACCTCACATGGAGCTTGAAACCCAATATTTTCCACAGCTCCAACTGTCTTAGACAACCGCCGCTTGTTTACCTCCTCCACCAATGACCTGTGCAGTAATTGGCTACGTGTATCTACCAGTGATCTGTTTCTCGTTAGCCTACGGTTGTCCACCATCCCCTTACCATTACAAGTAGAGCCAGAGGCTCCATGCGATCCTTGTGAAACTCCCCCTTGTCTACTAGCCATGGACGGCAGCCATTTATGGACTGCTTCCCCAGGACAAAACCTTGTACAGTTGTGACTCGTTATGGCTGCATGTTGGTATCCTCTTCTAGGACTTGTGCTGGGCTCTTGCTCATTACCAGAGTAGTAATCTACGTTCGAATATGTTCCTGAGTGTGAAGAGCTTTGAGAGCTGGCATCATCAAGCAAATTATCTGCAGCAGCAATTTTTTCTAATTGAAATCGAAATTTCAAGTTGTCACAGCTAAGATTGTCTACCAATCCCTGCCGGGTTTTTGCTAGAAAAATGTAACCTGACCTACCATGTATCATGCCCATGTTTGTGACATTTTATAGGATGAGTTATCCTGCTTACAAACCGATTTGTAAACACACCAGGACACATTAAAGTTGTTTAAAGAAAAAAAAACATCATAAAAAGTCTACTCTAGCTGATGTGGTGTGTTAAATATTTTACTAAATAGACTTACAAATAGATTTTTTCTTTATAGGGTTGGGCGTACCAGTTGACCAAGCTAGTATGAGCTTCACCATCCCAACTCAATTATCCTTGTTATTCTAGGCCTGCCTCAAGGCCCAAGATTTAAGCTTGGAAAGGGTTTGGGCCAAACAGCCCGAGAAAGGCTTTGGAGGCATCATATACCCTGACCTTCAGGTATTATCACAGCATACTCATGTTATCATGTGTTTACTTTGCATTTGGACAAATTAAGCCCATGCAACTGGTCATGTGCAGATTACTGAAGACTCCCTGTTTCTAGTTTCTACTCCCATATAAAGTCCATGAAAGCAGGGCATCCCTTAAACCCTGGCTAAGTGATGCCCAAGGAGCCTCCAATTAGAACAGTGAATTGTAGTTCCAGTATATATGATAAAAACACGTTAAAGAACACATTAGCTTCGAAATAACTAAGGAGACATACCTTGGAACCAACCACGCTGGTTTGCCATTTCATCAATCCTCATCAAGACTGATGCTGATCCGTCGGATGATGAAAGGGAGGAGAAAGATTGAAAAGGATGATGAGGACCCCCATCATCATCGTTGTCTTCATCTTGATAGTTAAAGGTATGGTAGGCTTCAGGATGAGACAGGTCCCATCTTTTCCAATGGGGTACTAAAGCAGAAATCTCTCCTTCAATCATATATGCAATTTCAAATGGTTCCCAATCAGCGATCTCCAACTCCTTCACCATCTCCGTTGCAACATCAATTGGAGTATCCGTTAAAATGTCAAAAGGAAAAAATATGTTCCTAGGAGAGCCTGCAATAAAATACAGTAATTAAGTGCCGTACATGGGCTTGGACCATACCATCTGAACTTAATTAAGAATATGCTTGAATGTATTCCAAAAACAAACTATCCAGTGAAATGATTAGATTTAGAACAATGCATTTTAAGGAGAAGCTAAAGCAGTACCATCCTTATGGGCAATATGCACTTTAAGAAAGATGGTATCATCAGGATTGAGCTTCCCCGTGATTGTCATGTCTGTCTTGTGTGGATCATGGCTTGATTGTAGTTTCTCCATTTCCCCTTTATTTAAAAATGCCTTCTGACTTCCTAGCTTTGTCATAGATAACTGTTCATCTTCATCAGATGCTAGAAAAGGGTCGAGCAATAATTCTTTTGCTGACAATCTCTTTGAAGCAGTTACTAAGCATCTTCCAATGAATTTCTGTGCTTCCAAGTCTTCAATTCGGTAGAATGCTCCTGGCAGCTTCCCCTGAACAAAGAAGAGTGCAAGTGGCTAAGATACTTGTTTCACCAACGTCTGTAAACTTGACATCAAAACAGAGCTTACCGATGTCACTTTCTTGTAGATTTGAGCAGGGTTGGCACATTCACCATATGGATATTCAGATGTCAGCATCTCCAAAACACACATGCCAAATGAGTACACGTCAACGAGCTCATTGTAATCTTCTTCATATAATTCTGGTGCCATGAACTCTGGGGTGCCTAACACGGGTGAAAAGCTAAATTAGGAGAATTAGAGGTGAGTACCTGCAAGACTCGTGCTAATGGCAGAGAAATAAGTACCTATGACACTGTGGGCAGATCGGGAACCATGAAGAATCGCAGCAAGTCCTAGATCACCAATTTTGACTTGTCCAAGATGGCCATTGACAAAGATGTTATCACACTTGAGATCTCTATGAATTACTGGAGGATCAAGACCATGAAAATAAACAAGGCCCCGTAAGATTTGGCGTGCCCAGCTCTTAACAGCTCGGATGTTTACTTTCTTATATTTCTTCCTGTATCTGCATCATGCGAAAATGCTGTATGTCATTCATATGCAATTTTACCTAGTTCTGAGAAAGAGGAGCGTTATTTACATGTCACCAGCAAGTTTACCTAGTTCTGAGTGTCTATATCAAGGGATGAGAGCAGTAGCAAAAAATAAAATTGGGAAAGGAAATTACTCTCTTAGTGTCCCCGAGGTAAACAATTCGGTAATGAAGTTGAATGTCTTGCGATCAACATCAATCCAGGAAGTGTGGAATCGAATTATGGAGTCATGTTTAAGGGTTCTGAGCAGGTGAACCTCTGAATACAGCCTCTGCAAATCCTCCGGTGAGCGAAGCACCTCATTCAGTTTTACTTGGTTCCACGCCACCTCAATCCCAAGGAGCTGGTCAATTGCCTTGTACACTTTCTTCATTGCTCCTTTTCCAAGAACTTCATCAGACTATTCATCACAAAGACAAAACTATGATGACATCAAACTCAATGCTACAGAATTTGAAGTATTAACATTGGTAATAGATTATTTATCCCTAGTTTCTGCAGTACAGAAAAAAAAAATACTGGAAAGAGTGGACAATAGGGATTGAAAATTTCCTACTGATCCGTGATCCACGAATGAGAGAAAAATCCCCGGATCAAACTCCTTACTTTGGTGGGTCTTTTTGCTTATGTAAGTAATCAACCAACAAAATCAACAACTGTGTGCATGATAAGCAAGCAAGAGAAGGGGTACATAATCACTATCATACGAGCATTTCATCCTTACTTCACTCTTCCTCATCTCTATGTGCATATTTATCCACCATAAGCCTTTTCTCGCTTGAACCTTGCCCTTAACTCATGTCTAATTCATCCAAGTTCTGTTTCTTGGACTGCATCAAAGGCTTCTATAGGTACATGTACATAGATATTAGGTTCTCATTCGTAAATGCCTCTGAAAATACTCCCCATACCATCCATTTTTGTTTATTTCAAACCATGTAATCAAGTATCCTAATTACAGTATATGCTCAGTGCATCACCTTAATTAAAGGGTGGTGCTCGGGACGAGAGGAAGCTCTTTCAATTGTCATGGTGTTACACTGTCATATCAGAATGCTCAGAACTATCATCGTTTACAGAGGTCCCCAAAAAAAAAAACATTTGCATGGATAATCTTTTTTAATGCCAATTGGTCCTGCATTTCTCTGATCTCTCACACTTCAAACTTAGCACATACTAAAACAATTTAAAAAAACTTACTGTTGTTTGGGACAGTCATCTAGACATCTACCACCGAATTAGGCGTCACCCGAAACAAGTAGACCCCATAAAAGAGTAGACCTCTAAAACTGTACAAATCATTTTTCTAGAATATTAGCCACCTCCATGATGCATGCATAAGAATATAATACTCTGAAATTATCTTGACTGCGTCAAATTAACAATACCCACAACTCTCAGCGATTATCTCTCGACCTTTTCTTGTTTCATGTAGCGTATTGGCCCGTAAACAAAGATAATCATATTATCGTTGACAGTCTTTGATGTATTGGCACGATTGTTAATTTGATTCTACACCAATTCCGAGAAGCCAACCAACAAAAATAGCTAAACAATGAGTCCTTCCCTAGATTCGACAGAGTAAACAACATCCACTTGATCAAAAACAAGTGCGCTTGCTTTAATCAGCTTTAAAATATGGTTTTACCTTTCTATAAAATATGTGAACTTTATATCTAGCGTCTTAATGATTTGCATATTAGTTAGAATATTCAAAAGTTTCCCAATTCAACAAACAAAGAAATCAAAAGCAGTATCAATTATAAATCCAAAAAAGGAAAGAAAAATCAACAAAAAGAATGAATCATATATACACAGCACACAGAAGAATATGATCCAAAAGATACATATAAATAGGTTGCAAGCTTGGCTTACTCTGCCGTATCGACCAGTGGGATCGGTTTCCACGTATTCATTTTCTGACATGGATTCGTGGGTGCGCTCTCCAGTATTCTTCCGATACATGTTTGGGCTACCAACCTCGTTGTTGTCCAAGCGTTGCATGCGCCTACCTAGCTAAACTTTGGTGAAGAAATACAGCAGGACTAGGAACAGAAACCCGCAGGCGTCAAGAAATTCAGATTATCACGTGACTAATTTGTTTTAGGCAAGTAGAAACTAGGAGTGCTGATCGATGAACTCTAATCAAAGTAAACGCGTTCTAAATCCGCGGCTTTCCCTCGTGGTTTTCGTATGAGAAGACGCCAAAGAGGAGCCAGAAGAGCCTGGAGTAGTCAATCCTCAGCATAATCCATGCCATCTCTACAACCGCACGTGAGAAGTCGTACTTCTTATTAGGAACCATTTAGAAAAACAGAGTGAAAGTTGGGGAATACAAGGAAGATACGGTCCGGATGTACGATTTGACAGAAGAATGAGAGTGAAATGTTTGTTGTTGATGGCAAAGGTAGAAAAGTAAGAGAGAATCAGATAAAAAAACAAAGGATGATTTCACTTTTGGAGACGTGGGATTCTTGAGATTTTATCCAAGGCGTATTAGATCAGATGGAGGATAAGAAGCAATAACTGTGGGGGTTCTGAGGTGGGACAGCTTTGGGAATCAAAAAGCCGAGAGAGAGTGTAAAGACTGAGGGATTGCCCGCGCACCACGGAACTTGAAGAATCTGTGGCCATGCTTTGTTGGTATCATTTTGTGGGCTACACAATTCAAGAGAAGCCCCCCAAAAAGATGAAAACTTGAGGAAGGGATCGGGCAAATGGGATTTGGGATTGAAGGGAAATTTAGGAGCTTAGACAACAAAGCAAAGCGGATCAGAAATATTGGGAGTGATGGTGGGAGGGACTTGTGTGGGTTTGTGTATAAATAAATGGAGGGGAGGAGACGAAACGAAAATGAATGCTGTGGTGGGAGTGAGGCCCCTAGAACGGTGTGGAGAACGTGGCATTTGAGGTATTATGATGTGTCAGTCATATATACGACGTTTAATGTAGTTGGAGGTTGTTTGTCAGACATAAAGATAGTTTATTAAAGTAATTTTATAATGTACCATTTCAGTACAATTTTATAAAATCTGTTGAATTTATTTTATAATAAAAATAATTTTATAATATGACATATCATTTTAATACATATTAATTTATAAATTTATTTTTATATAATCACTTAAAATGAAATAGACAAATATATAAATATACAAAATGAATAATATTTATTAAATATTTAAAACTGTCCGAAACGAATGAATTAAATTCATTGGAGGAAGGTTTGCGTTTGCATTGATGGTATGTGAAGTCTGACTTTGATGAGTGCATGATCAGCATGGCTGATACAAGTCTCGACCCAACTCTGCCACGCTCTGATTTTGTTACTTACGTGCATTAGCCGCTCTGCAAATTTTTTATTCGATCATTTATTTTTTTTATAAATAAAAAAAAAAACAACAACAACGACAAACATTTTAGAAAACATCATTAAAATAAAAAGAGACTGGCCTAGCATGCCTAGCTAAAAAAATAATAATAATAAGAAAAGAAAAAGACTATAAAAATGATAGAACACATCCAAATTTCGACCCTATAGGTGCATGGAAATAGAAAATCGAACTTATCTTTGCAGACATAAAGGACCAATGATCTCTTTTCAACTCTAATGTCACAGTCATTTGTTCATGAAATTAGTATTATATATTCAACTTTCTACTTATATGATGAGATTAAACGAGTTTGCGTATGTATGTTGTAAGTATATTATATATGTTATATTATCCAATTTGTTGATTCAGTCTTTTTTTTAAACTGGTTTCGAATTAATTATTTTTCGATTTTTCTATGTTTCCACCGATCAAATTTATACCTCTTTACAAAAGGAAAATCACATTAATGTATTAATTTTGGCCTCCAGATCTGATTCTCGTAGAAGAAGGAAGAGCCAATTTCTCCTTATCATTCTCTATTTTATTCATCTATCCACTTTGTATATCAAGATAGTTCTCTTTTCTTAATTTATTTTGTTTCCTTCAAGGTCAAAAAATACAGATCTACAATTTTTTCAACACGCGCAGTATAAGAAGACTCCTAGGCCACAAATCGTTCAGAGGATAGTGGCGGTTTTGTGAAAATTACCGCGTGTCACTCACAATTGCATATGGTCCTCACATGCCATCTCTTCTGGCAGCTTTTCTCGCCACACGTGTTGGATCACCAGAATCATCACAGCAGATCTTTCAAATCTAACTTTTGTGACTAAAAAGAGACAAATGTGTTGCTTTCACGCACAGTCACAGATTTTGAAATCTACTGGAGTTGGTCTAAAAAAAGTTTGTCTCTTGGATATTTGTCCGTAGAGGTTAAGTCCTCTCATTTTATAAAGGATGAGGTTGAGTCTCTGTTTAGATAGAGCGTTTGTCTCTTGGACATTTGTTTGTAGAGAGTATATACAGTAGTGAAGACTAAACCAGTCGCAAAATGAAATAATGTATTGGTAGAGCTCTAAATGTACTAATTGGTTTATGAGGTAATGGTTGATATAAAGATATTCATGCATGTATCCGGTCATGGATGTAAGTTTCTCTAATGTGATGAATGAATGACAACAATTTTCCTTTAAAAAAAAAATACTAATTTTGGCATGGAATGCGACAATAGAGAACGGTCTCTCTATTTTATGTGAAAATAAATATTTCCATCATTGTGTGAGAATAAGATGACAAATAAATTAGAAAGAAGGCTTAGGAAAAATAAAAATTATTTGTTGTTAGACTAATTAATTCTTGGTGGGAAAAAATAAAATAGAAAGGAGGCTTAGGAAAAATACAAATTATTTGTTGTTAGACTAATTGTAAATCTTAATGGGAAAAGTCTTGACGGAAATATATATATAGAGAAAATATATTTATAATCGTGAATTGTGCAACCGCCACGTAATCATTTTACAAAAAGTCAATGTTTGTACACCCACGTTTGTTGTGCAACCTCCACTGATAAAAATTATTGACATATTTGTACACCCACGTTTGTTTAATGCATAAATCATAAATGTCTGTTGATAGTGCATGAAGCTGTAAATTTCAAAGCAAGCAACTTTGTCGGGAATTGTTACGTCGTCGTACGTATAAGAGAAATACGTATCAAATTCATGGGCAGCTGGGGGTGCTAGCTGGAGATTTACGTGCATAGGAGAACAGTTCATTGATCAACTGTGTGCATAATTTCTGCTCCTATCCGAAATAATAGGAATGATAATAACAAACCAGTTGCTAATAATTAGGCAATTATCATCATCACATGATACATTTTTGTTAACATTTACTACAACACTATGGGAAATGATTTATAGATCATTTTCAACATGCTTTTTTTAACTCATTTTGAATTGCAGAATATTTAGTAAAAAAAAAATACATATTAAAAATTATCTATAAATTTTTAAAATATAATACAAATACTTAAATCTACATCTTCTCATCAGTTTAATATTTCGAGACAAGTAATGATTTTTCATAGTATCAGAGCATAGGTGAGTTCGAATCTTGTACCTGGCTCTACACTTTACATAATTTAATTAAATATTCCACGTGTTGGATCCATATGTTAGGAGAATGTTAAGAATATAATACAAATAACTAAATTTACTTCTTTCCATCAGTTTAAACTTTTGAGACAAATGATTAGTTATTTCTCCTAATTCTTTTTCCATAATATCGAATTGGAGATTTAAAGGTTCTTTGGCCTTGAATTGGATAATTTATGTACATGGACTCTCCAAGTAGATTGTTCATAACATAAATATTACTCATCATCTAGTATCAAATGATGGTCACATAAATAAATAAGAGCATTGCTATTCATAAGCCCATACACCACACACCAAAAAAATTTTATTTTTTTAAAATTTTTTTAAAGTTTTTTTTGGTGTTATTATTCTTAAAATAATTGAATTATTCTACTCATAATCCATATACCACACATTTGGTATGAGAATAAAATTAAAGAAATCATAAAAAGAATGGTGTGTGGTGTATGAGGCTTAGGAATAGAATTTTTCAATAAATAATAACAAATAATTTTTTAATCATTAATCTCACTCTAACAAATAATAAACAGATCATAATTAAGATAGATAACAAATGTTTGTTCATTCATGAGCTTCTAAAATACGGTTGAAATTCGGGTGGAACAATCGAGCGGAGAACTTTGGACAGTTAGGAGATGTTTGGGAGATGAAATAAAGTGTGAATTTTGTTAATAATCATAAAATAGTTTGTGAATAGTAGTGAGATAGTCTGAATTAAGTATTTATTAGGTTTTGATAAATGAATGAGAAAATGTTGAATAAAATATATTATAAAATTAAAATATTATTATAATAATTTTTTTAATATTCTTTTTATTTACGGATTTAAGAAAATTAAATTATTTAAAAAAATATAATAATTAATTCAAAAATTTATGTGGTTTGAAATAAGATAGGTGAGACGGCAGCTGTTCCCAAACATCCGTTAGTAATGGTGACAAGAAGAAAAGGCATATTCTCCCACCCAAGAATACATGCAGTGGAGTTAGACAAAAAGTACAACCACTTTTCCAATTTCCTCTCCGGCATGCTTTTGTGCACTTCAAAGTTTGAAGGAGTGCCTTCACTTTTTCTACAACAAAGTTTGTGCTCTTCTGATGGCCGCACTTTGTGACCATTAGATCTCACAATTTATTATTATTATGTTAAAAAAACAAGAATAAACAAAAAAACGCATTTATGGGACTAAAATTTACCGCTAGCTAACCTTTATTTTTATAGAAAAATAATATTAAATATATAAATTTCACGCAAATCCTTTATAAAAAAAAAAAAATGTGAATTTCATCGTAAAAAAGGTATAAAAAACTTACTTTTATTTTGGAATCCACAATTTTATAAAAGATTTATACAATATTTGTATATTTAAAACTTGTATTTGGCATTACTCTTTTTAATATGTTATATATACTCGAGATCCTTCATTTTATCAAGTTAATATGTCAAATTATCAAGTTTGTTTATTTTCACAATTCATCTCAATTCATCTTATCTAATCATTACAATTTTATTAAATTTTTACACAAAATAAAATAAATAATTCAATTTTTTTTTAAATCTTAAAATAAAAATAATATTAAAAAATATATTTTAATAATATTTTATTCAACTTTTTAATTTTAATTTCAAATCATCTCTTCTACTAAAACAATTATCCTTTCTTCTCTGGAATATTAATAATTGAGTAAAGTTATAGACTATAGATAGATATGATCATTTAATGGAAGTATTTCACCACTTTCTCCTGTCTTATTCGATCACAAACCAACTACTCTCGATAGAAACCAACTCCATGCATGAATATTCAAACGAAGAAAAGATTGGTGTTTTTGTTGTTAGTGTGACTCAACAACAAATGCCAAACACCAAATTCTAATCACCCATTAAATCCAACGTCTAATCTATGATTCAAGTGTTTTAAAAATACAACCAACAGCAACTATATATGATTACATAATGTTGTATGTATATTAATTGAAAAATATTTTAATTACAAAGAGATTAAACAAAAGTAAATTTACAGATTGACATGACTTAATGTGGTATATTAGTTTGTAAGACTGTTTTTATTTTAAAATAGATCTAATATATCATACAAATTCATATCAGTTTGTGAGTCTATTTTTATAAGATATCTTTGTAACTGTAGCACTTTTCAAATTATTTAACAAATTAAATGTTTCATTTTCCATAGTTGCAAACATGAGTCTAATTATTGTTTTTTTTTTCTTTCTATTTTTGCAATCTTAGTAATTCACCTACCGACTCTTGTATCTTGTAATATTTTATTACTACGATGTTCACTTAGGTCTCATTTGGATACAAGAAGTGTTTCATCTCATCATTATAATTTTTTCGAATTTTTAAATAAAATATAATAAATAATTCAATTTAAAAAGAATATGATTAAAAGCTACTGAGAATCAAATAAAGTTAGCATATGATTAAACGTGGAAGAATATAAACAATGAATGGGGGGGGGAATGGACAGGTGAAATGGATTTGGACATGGTCATGTAGTACTGACTAATTATATATTATAACCACAAAACATTATGTGACACACATGACATAAACGTAGTGTGGCATCATATGTAAAAGTCAAGAGTATGAGGTTCTAATTATGCCTCTCTCTTTTTTTGTCGGGCCTTTTTTCTTTTTTGTCTGATTAATCATACGTATTTTGAAGTATTTGGTGGTGGCAGAGGCCACCATGTGTGGTTGGATTGAATAGAAATTTGGAAAAAAAAAAAAAAAAAGGAATCGAGCTCAGATGCGCTGTTTTTCGTCCGAAGAATCAGACGGTGGTGATGGACCCTACCATCACAATCAGGCGCAGGGATTCTTCACCGCTCGAAATGCACCAGCCGGGAATCGAACCCGGGTCTGTACCGTGGCAGGGTACTATTCTACCACTAGACCACTGGTGCTTGTTGGTATCATCTCCACTTACAATTTACTTAACCAATTAACTTTTTGCACATTGCATTATTAACAAGTTCTAATTCAGAATAAGAATATAATAGACACTTGTCTGTCTTTCAACCCCTAAAACACAGAAGTTTCATTTAATTCTCAAAATTTGAAAAAGAAAAGAGGAAGAGAGAACTTCTTTAAGGACTTTAGAAGCCGCATAAATAGTTATTTATATAAATAATCTTAATGTATGGGCTAATGTTATATACAGTTTTAAGGTCCGTAATTTCTACATATTTCATTTGAAAAATAAGGTAAGATCCGCCATAAAAAAATGATTTTTTCATATAAATCATAGATTTACCTTTTGAGTGCATATTACTTGCATATATAAGACTATAAATATTTATCTTTAATGGATTATAGTATATGTAGCACTTATTATGGTCAAACAAATTTGACTAGTTAACGGTTTCATCGTATGTAGATAAGAATGGATCTTTTTTTACTTTGAAAAATGAGGAATTATAAGAGTAATCTTCTTAGCTTCAAAGATGACATTGAAATTTCATCTATTTTCCAAGGACATCTTATATTATATAGTCCCCTTCAAAATTTGAAGTTAGCCACCACTCTATAACTTTATATTTGAAGTGATACCAGCGTTTTGAATTTGTTACACGACATTGACCATGAATTATTCATGGATTCATTTTCAGATAAGTTAGCCACAATCTCTTAATTCATCTCAAACCAATCATTGATGGGACCTATTATTTTTTTCAAATTCTCATAAAAAAATTAAACTCATCTCAACCTATTTCATACATCTCGACTTAAAAAATTAAACTCATCTAAATCTAAAAAAATTAAATTCATCTCAATGGGTTCACAAAAGTCAGATTGTTTCTCTGACTTCTTAACAAAAGACATACATAGAATCGGAGCAATCATACGTATCAAAGTTTGACAAGTTAACCTATCTTTCAACTGTTTGCTTGCACCATATCTGTGGACCTTAAAATTTGTAACTTGACCTCTATATCCCCCCTCCTTGTCTGCATTAGAAAACCTTAGCAGCCATCTTCCAGTTTACTTTTAGCTAAACTTACGTGTGAACCTTTTGCGATTACCAGAAGAAAACGCAAACCATACCCAAGAACATTCATATTCTCCTCGAGGACAGATAAATAATTGCCGTGTTGAATAATTTTAAGTGACCATGGAAGCAACCCAAATGGCTGGCTTAAGACCATTCGTTGTACATCAAGAAATAGCTATCAATCAGGAAGGACATGGCTTTTTAAGTTTGGATCAGTCAAATTATCATTACTTAAAGCTCTGTGTTCAGGGACCATTGCACCACTAGCAATAAGAACGAAGTTTATAGTCAAAATCTGGCTTCAAAACGCAGTATGCCTAAGGTAGCTACTGCCATGGGGTTACAATTTCTGGCTTCATCGCTCAAATTTGATCTCTGTTCAGCCCATATACAGAGTAACTTGCCTTCATGCGTGTGTTCGTCAGAACAGGGGGAGCGCGAAAATAAGTACCCTCAACCATCTAACCGGCCTGTTAGGTACATCAGTGATCATATTCCTAGGTAAGCATATCTGTGATCTAGTTCACCAATTAGAACGGTCAGGCAAATCCTATCTTCATCAAAGAAGGAAAAATAAAGTATAAACACCTCGTAAAGAAAAGGCAGTTCAACCACTGAAATCCAGCAACCAATTTGCTAGTTAGTATTGCACATCTGGGCATATTTTCATAAGTAATGCTATTCACCATATTTTCATTCTATTTTTATCATATACTAAGTAGTATGTGACACATTCATCACTATTAGATGATAAAGAAAGATGCAATAAATGATCATTTAATAGTTATAAATGTGCTAAATCTTACTTAATAGGATGAAAGTGAGATGGTAGTATGGTGTCTAGAATTTTCCTATTTTCAGAAGCAACTTATCATTCATGGTTGAAGAGTTAATATCTAATGGGAGTTCAGAAAATATTTTACTTAATATGCTCTTAAAAAAGTTCAAAGTTCTGCATCAGCTGTCATAACTCGGTTTTTCCGCACATGTAACGGAATCTAACCCACATAATACTCAAATAGGAGTCGCAATCAAGGTCAAAAATACATTTATAGGTAATATGCAAAAACATGAGCAGCAGTTGATACTGAAAGTATCAAAGCGATAGAGTGAAGCATGCTGTAATGATCCTCAAGGACGAGCAGCAACTGGTGCACCAGCAGGGCGCGGTCCTTGACCAGGTGCACCTGGCCTTTGTTGATCCTCCTGAAACGACAACAAAGCAGTACAGTAAGAAAAAGGCACCAAGAGAGTATGGAGACAGGACACAAAATTCGATCAAAACAAGCCATTGATGAGATATAAAATACATCACATATAGAAAGCTCATGAAAAACAACAGAAATGCATCAGTAAGATGCATAAATTCCACGTGAAAGCAAAAGAGGAAGTCAACTATTAGACTGCTAGTATGAGAAAAAATGGTTGCCACCATCTTCAGTAAACATGGAGTCCATGTTTAGTGGCCAGAAGATATTGAGGGAAAAATTATAGTTTATTTTGCATACCATCAGATATTAAATTGTTTTGGATCTCTTTTTCTCTTTCCACCATTTCTCGTCCACTTACCAGTGCTTTAAACAGAAAATGTTCCATTCTGTTCACTGCTAGTCTCTAACAATCAATTCCAATCAAAATTAATGCAAGAACTCCAGAGTATTGATTGTAGTCAGCCATTGGCAGTAGAATCACTTATATGCAAACCACCCAGACTCAACTTCAACTTTCATTCATTGTAACAGGGAAGGCAAAATACACAGAATCAATCTAAAACAAGTTCTCATAGAAACATAGGACAGGTTTTTGTAGAAATTATATCATAAAGTTTAATGTAACTTCAAACTTGCATTCAATACATGTTTTGGGTCAAAAACTTGTAAAATTAAGCTTGTAGAAGCCTTGAATAAGTTGAAATGGCAACCGCAATATGCACTCCACATGCAAGACACGCAAAGCACAAGTGTAGGCCCATGTGAATTGTGATGATACGGTGGCTATCAGCACAAAAATGCAAAGCACCAAGAAAGATCCAAGTACTCTTATGACTTATCCCTCCAAGTCCAACGGGATATTTTGAATATAATAGTACGATAGAATGAATATACTCAATATAGCCAACAAATTCGCAAGGCATGAGTGAAATGTTCTTCCTGTGAAGTGACAGTCACGTACAAAAGGCTGCATCTAACAAATCTATAATCTTGGGGTCGGCAGAAATACAAATGTATCAACTAGAGGTTTACTGTCAAATATATAGATTCAACTGGGACAAAATTAGGCCATGAAGAACAACAGCCCTGTTTTCTTTCAAAACACAATATTCGGAGACCAATGTAGAAAGTGATCTCTCTTTAATACCATCAACCCGTCAATTACAATAAAAGAAAGGCATACCCGGCGTCTAAAGCGTTGTGGGGGTTCACGCTTCCTTCGGTTAGTACGAGATCGAACCCTTACAACATGAGCATGGATTGCGCATGAAACACAGTAATGCATCTTCACGTACAGCTTTGGAAGTGTGTATCCTTAAAATAGCAATGCACCCACAAATCAAAACATCACAAGAAGTTCATAACCATCAAATTGAATCACTAATAACAGAGGAAAAAACAATTAAGAAAAATTGACCAAAAGAGTGAGAAAATCATTTTTGTACCATCGAAAACACAAGCTTCTTGGACATCTCTAACAGCAGCTTGCTCAACGATGTTCCTCACCAGAAATCTCTTAATAGCTTTGTCCTTTTTACACAACACCCATATACAATATCAATATTAACAAACACGCCAAAATACTCGCACTTTAAATGAATTTAAAAATCTTAAAATTTTCTCAGCAACAAAACAAAGCAAACAAAAAAGCATACTTTCGGGCAGCATTTGCCGCAGTTGGAGCAGCGGATGAACTTGACATGGCCACGGCCGTGCTTGTTGCGTCCACCATTCCTGCGCTTGAAAGTCTGCGCAAACGCACGCAATTAAACAACAGCTCGCAGAAATAAATCCAGTAGTGACGCTCAAAACGTGAGGCTTTGGATATCTTACCATGGTGATTGGGGATATGAAAACTTAACCCCAAAACCCTAGATCAGCACGCCTCCGTCGTCCTCTGACTTTGATGTTCTAGCGCTTTTGTATCGATATATATATGGTGAAATCAGAGAATGAAGAGTATATATACTTGATTGATTAGGGTTTCATTGTTTAGCGGTTAAAGTGGATCGAATCGGGTCTAAAGCAATGCCAAAGACCCGTTTAGTTTTTTTTTTTTTTTTTTTTAAATGAGAGTGATACAAAGAATACTATATCACAATTACATTACAATTATGTAATAAAATAATATTAAAACAAATTTTAAAAAATTTAAATTAAATAAATAAAAAAATTTTAAAAAACTAATATTTTATTAATCAAGTGCTTAAAATTTATTGTTAACGGGTTGTTACTTTATCATTCCTTAATACTATCGACATTTTTTATTAAAAGATATAAATGATTCATGACTGATGAAAAATGATGTTAAAAAAAGTAATAAATGGTTAGTGATTGATGAAAAATATCACATCATATAATAGAAACATATAGTATAACTTGGAAATTAAAAATTATTATATTGAGATAATAAAAACAATAAATAAATATTTTTAAAAAATAAAAACAATAAAAATCTCTTGCAATATGATTTTAAAAAAAAGCTGACAATGATCCCTATTTATTTAGGCCTTTAACATGGTGAAATTTTCCTTTCCCGACTCTTTTTTTTCTTTGAAAATTTATTCAAAGATGAATACCAATTTTTTTTGAATTGGAAATTGTCCTGATGAACCTATCATCTAATACCATATTATAGGACGATGAAAAAATAGATTATGAATAAATTTACTCTTTATTATATGGATAGTTTTACCAAATTATGACACATGAGAACTGCGTTAAACAAATGCCAAAGTTTTCAATAGCTCCATTTAAATTTGTAAATAGCTTGAAAAATTCTGAGAAAAGATTGTCAGAATTAGGATTCTGAATATAGCATGGAAAAAGAAAATATTATTACATGCTTTATATTTGATACATGGGAAGATAACCAAAAGGCTCTCTTTTTTATTTTATTCACATAGTACAAGCTGGCATGTTGTCTCAAGGACAGTTTTTCTCATAAACTTCACTCGCATATTTCCAGTTAATAACCTTCCATATGTTCTTCAGATAATTGGCTTTCACATTATGGTACTGCATGAATGAAGAAAATAATCTCACTTGTGAGTTACAATGAGGGCAATAATTCCTATTTTAAGTTGGAAAATTACTTTATCTAACAAAAAAATATATAAAAATAAAATTAAAATAACACGTCATATTGTAAAGCTCGTTTTATTATAATATAAATTTGATATCTTACATCAAACTATATCAGTTTGTAAGTTTATTTTATAAAGACCCATATCTAGCACTTCTCATTTAATTTATAACCGCTAAACAAAATCATGTGAAACAACATGCAGATCATTCTATATTTGTGGTTGCCCGAATGGGATGACCAGGGTGGAGAATCCATGATATAACATTAAATAATTACAAACCTATTTGTTATCTTTTACTTATCTGTCAATCATTTTATGCTACTTTAGATGATAAAGAAAATATTATAGTGAAAAAAAGATGAAAAAAATGGTTAAAAAATACATGCAAAACAGGGCAGATCTCTAATAAATCTAACAAATTCATATGCAGGATGTGTGCCAATAGTAGGATGTTTGTCAAAATAAATAATCTTCGGATCAGCCACTGTTTGGCAGCAGCCGGAGCACACTTGACGTGTGGAATTTTTTTTTTTTTTTCTTCCTTCTCTTTCCTTTAACAAAACTTGAGGAGAGATATGTTGGAGAGAGAGGCCAAGGAGAGCTTGAGGAGAGAGAGAGGCCGAGGAGAGCTTGAGGAAGGAGAGAGAGATTGAAGGTGATGGCTGGATGTGATATAAAGTTGAAAGAAAGAAAAGAGTGTGGGGGTATCTGGTAAAACAGTGAGATGTATAATAAAGGAGTAATGCTACATAAAGTCATGGAATGCGTAAACGCCGCGCAGTCGCTTTGAAAAAGAATGGGGTCCACTATTAAAAAATTAATTTCTTTTCATGTGGGTTTCATATTTATTTACTTTTTTCAAAGTGACTGCACGGCGCTTGCACACTCACGACTGCAAATATCATTTCTCATAACAAAGACTCTTTGTCAAAATAGGTTAAACAACATGAACACTACTTCATTTCTCATCCAAATTATTAACGCACACTTCCAATGGGTAGAATTTGAAACCATCTAAAAACTTTCATAAGGGTCTATCTAATTGGATGCTTGGAAATTATGTGACATATGAAACAGCCAAATTCAAGCTATCAGTAGCATTGAAATAATACCAAAACCAGCAAATTCACCTGCAGGTAGTATGCATGCTCCCAAACATCTATTCCAATCAACGGAACCAAAGCTGATCCTTTAGTTACAAGTGGATCCTGTAAATTTTTTTGTCAGCAAACATAATTCCAATGAGGATCTTGTCATTCCAACGAGGATCTTGTCAATATTAGCCATTTCAACCATCTATCCAATGGATTGTTTAGCAATCGAAAAAGTAACAGTGGAAAAGAAATTATCTTTCTTATATTTTCATCCACCTATCCAATGGATTGCCTCCCACCTAAAAGATTTGGGTATTCACTGTTGAACTACTGTTTTTTTTTTTTTTTTTTTTTTGAGCCACCACTGATCAACTACTAATTTAAAAGTAACTTCACACTACTGAAAATTTGCCTAAAATTTCGACTGCAAGCAGCATCAACCAGTCCTGTATATAACATGTTTAACCTTGGAACATAAACGAACACTGTTAAAATAAACTTAAAGACTTAACAAAACCAGAAGGCTGAATGATCGTAATTGATTACTCAAACAGCAAAGCTCTGATCATGAGCATGTATACCTGGTTTGCAGTGGTTTCAACTGAGAGCTGCTTCTGCTCTTTATCCAGAGCAAGCCACTGTTCAGAATTCAATTGGTTGAGTTAGATATCCATCCAATTCAAACAGAATTTATCTGATGGAACTCACAAAACAGCTCAAAAAAGGTTCCGAAAACTTACAATCCATCCGGAGCCTTGCAGAGCAGCACCTCTTGCATTGACTTTCTGAATCAATGCGTCAAGAGAACCATACTGGGTGTCAATGGCAGAGCCTAGGGAAGGCTTTGGGGGCTCACCACCCAGTTCCTGTCATTACATTCTCGGAATGTGACCAAAGCCCCACAAAATGACATGAATGAAACCTTGATCAACATCTTGAAAAAGAAACAAAAACAAAAAGTATACATACTTTAATGGGCGAGAGATTCTTCCAGAAAATAGAGTGATTTATATGACCTTTTGCACAGGGAAGTAGTAGTTAATGGCTAAACACAGCATCTAATAAGCGTGATAACCACAAAGAAGAAGGATTACTGATCAAGTGTATGAAATCAAACTTTTTGAGTTCATTTTACCAATGCCGAGGAACTACATGCATGTGAGAGAGAGAGAGAGAGAAGAAACCTCCGCCGTTGAACTTGATGGAGCTCTGCAGCCGGACGATGGTGGGGGAATCAGCCACGGAGAGGGCATGTTCAAGCTGGAGGAGGGCCTGGTTGTAGTTAGTGACGTAGGACTGGTGGTGTTGCTGGTGGTGGAGCTTCATGATCTCTGCCATGATCACCGGCTCCAGAGCCCCGTAGTCGTAGGGAAGGTCTGGCAGCGAGAACTCCGGTAGCGAGAACCCCGTACTCGACAACCCACGAACAAAGCCATGCTTATGCACAAGTCTCAATCCTATGGCTTTTCTGCTCACACTTCGTAGAGCCATCCACAAACCCCTCTCTCTCTCTCTCTCTCGTGTAAGCAATATATGAACGAGTGACCGAGCCACTAGCCAGTGAGTGAGTCAGTCTCATAGAGGGAACGTGGCATAAGTCAAGTTAATCTCATCTGCCACGACATAATTCAGATGAAAAAGAAAATCGATTTCCAATCGAGACATCGTTTGGACGATTTCTTTCGTTAAGCTACATATGTTTTACCTACCTTTAGATTTAAAAAAAAAAAATTAAAACACTGCCTCAAATTAAGGTTAGGTTTAGATAGTAAGTTGAGATAAAATGAGATGAGATAAAATGAGATGAGATGACAATTGAAAGTTAAATAAAATATTATTATTGTTTTGAGATTTAAAAAAATTGAATTATTGATTGTATTTTATTAGGGATGTAATCGATCCAGTTTAGTCCGATTGTGGACAAAATTTAAGACCGAACCGATATGCACTAATTTTACATTTTCAAAAACTGATTCCGTACCGGTTACCCACCTAAACCGATACTTCCGATTTTCTAGTCCGGTCTGATTTTTCAATTTTAATATACTATATTATGTATTATATAATAATATATTATAGTATATAATACTATAGTGATAATATATTGTAATGTATTATAATATATATTATATTATAGACTATAATGATTATAATATATAATATAATGATATATTATAGTATATTATAATATATATATATATATAGTGATACAGTATCAATAAAACTATTAATACGCACTATATAGTATTAGTATAACTATTACTATAATAGATTATAGTGATATAAGATTTTAAAATTTAATATTATATTAATTAATACTTTATCATATAATACAAAACTATTTTATATATAATTATATATTATATATAAAAATTATATACAATATAAAAAATTATAATATATATAAACCGATTTGGTTCAGTTCGATCCGGTTTTTAAAAAAGAAAAACTGGAACCGGACTGATTTTGACCGATTTTAAGAAAAATAAAACTTGTACCAGACCGAACTAAACTTGATACCATTTACAAGTTCACCGGTTGTTTTTTACACCCCTATATTTTATGTAGTAATTTGTGAAAAATGTAATGATTATATGAGATGAAATGGGTTGAGAGTGTTTCACAATCCAAACTTAGCTAATAATTCTCGTGCCTTTAGGGTGCCGGGGTGACAAGTTCTCATAACCCGACCTGCCCACGCCAATCTATCCGACCCAAAAGGATAATAGGCAGAACCAATGTTTTAAATTCCGTTCCAGTGATCATTTTGAGTTAAATGTTGAAACGGAATATTTTGATACCAGTGTGTTCCAGTGTACCATTTTGGAATTAATTATATATTATATATAAATATTTATATATATATATAAGTTAACATTGCATCGTATATATATATATATATATATATATATATATATATATATATATATATATATATATGAAAGAATTGAAAATTTATAAAATGAATATATATTAAAAAAATCACAAATTTGAATTGATACACAATAACAAAAAAAAAAGAATAGAGAAATTGTAAAAAATAATGATATTTAGAGAGAGAGAATGAGTGGACATATTTAAAGTTACAAAAAAATTAAAATTATATAAATACATATTATATTCTATAATTAATTAAATACCATCTAAATTTAAAATTTACAAAAATACCATTCAAGTACAATAAAATTATAAAAACAGTCCCAAAAGGAATAGGGACCGGAATAGCTGGAATTTGACATGAATGGCCAGAACAACCCAGAATTTGAACCGAAACAAAATGAGGAGGCATAGCATAATGGATACTACATCGGAACGAAAAATTCTGGCCGAAATGAAGCGGAATTTAAAACTATGCGTAGAACCCCAAACGAGTGAATGGGCAAACCAAAGTTTTGAATACCATGCCAGAATAATAATCGGCACGGGGAAGATAGGTGTTTCGTACTAGGTCAAATACCGGCCATTTTGGTGTGTTTTGGCCAATCCCGACCGGTTTTCGATGTACTGGCCGGTTTTCAATGTATCGGCCAAAATTTTGTAATTTTGTATTTTTAGTATATTTTCATAATTTTCACTCAAATTCTCACATCTGAAAATTATTTTCTTAACTTTTTGTAATCTCTTTTTCTCGAGAATTGAAAATCAAATCCATACTCTCATTTTTCGTGATGAAAATAAGTTATTATTTTTTTTAATAGTTGGATTGAGAACTTAGAGATATTATTGAGTTTTATAAATATATATTTTAACTTTTTACAACTTGCATTGATGTTAGTTTAAAATATAATTTATATATATATAATTAATTTATCTATATATAAATTATCCAAAAATGATACCGAACCACCAATATTGAAATATTTCATTTTAATCACTTCACGCGATATTCAAAACTTTGGGACAAACTCCTTTAAAAGTAAGATTAGGGGTGTAAATTCAAACAGGAAAACCGGACCGGACCGAACCGGACCGGTTCAAAACCGGTCCGGTCCGGAACCGGTTTTTAAAGCGTAAAAACCGGCCGGTTCCGAGATTTTTTGGACCGGACCAGACCGGTTGATTAAAAAAAATATAAAATAATATTTTTATATATAAGTTTTATACAAAATATTTTATATATATTAAATATTAATATATATAAGTTTTATATATAATGTATAATTATAAATTTTTATGTGAAATTTTATATATAACATATATATTCATATATGAAATAATTTCTTATTATAATTTATAAATTATTACATAAAATGTTAATACTAAATCATTAAAAGTTTATAACTAATACTAATATATAACTTATAACTATACCAATAGTCTAATATTAATACTATTATATAGTCTAATATATTAATAAAAGTATAAAACAATTTTTTTTAAATCAATTTTTTTTTATAAATAAATTTTTAATGACAAATTGTGAAATTTACATTTTAAAAAAACTGAAAAACCGGACCAGACCGGAAACCGGTAAAACTGGAAGTACCGGTTTAGGAGGGTAACCGGTGCGTAATCGGTTTTGAAAAATACAAAACCGGTACATACCGGTTCGGTCCTAGATTTTATCCAAAACCGGACCGGACCGGACCGGTTACACCCCTAAGTAAGATCAAACGAACGGAGGGGTACCCACCTGTTCGCCTGCCCCATGTCATACAAGGCTATTCTCTCTCCCATACTCTTGACCTCTCCCATCGCTATGCAACATCAGCCTTCCTCTTTTTCTTCCATTATTTATCTCCTCTAGCCCTCTTATTCTTCTCTTTCTCTCATTCTCATTCTCCTTCTCCTTCTCTTCCTCTTATTCTTCTTCTCACATTCATTTAGCTTTCTTCTTGCAGATCCATGGTCGTGGGTCACTCGAGCTGCTTGGAGTCGAGAGACCCACAACCATGGTCATCAGTCTCTTGAGTTGGTTGTACCGTTGGTCTTTCCAACCTGCGGCCATGGTCGTGGGTGGTGCTATGGCTCTTTAAAACCCTATGTTCAAGCCGTGGCTGTGAGTTTTTGCAACCCACATGGTCATAGCTTGGTCGTCTGCATCTTTGTGAGACCCACGACGTAGACGTGGCCGAATACCGTGGATAAGTTGTTTTTCACTGTTATTTTTTTAATTTCTAGTTGGATATATATTTGAAGTTTGATCTATGTTTTGGGGTTTGAGTGTGAAGATTTGGAGTATAGATTGAAGATCTGAGATAGATATGTAGGTTTGTCTAGTTGGACATTTTGTTGGGCAAAGTACATGAGGTGGCTTCAAAAGAGTAATGTTAGTGCATCCTCGTTGGTTTGGTCAAAGTCTAATAATAGCTAAATTTTAATCAATGTGTCAAAAAATCATCACATTGAATTGGGCATCTCTATAAAATTTTAGACTTCTGCTACAGTGATTCTCTAAATTTGTAGGTGAACAGTAGGTTAGTCAAATATTAAAATATTTAATTCTCATTTTTCTCACAAAATATGTAGGTATTTTTTATAATTAAGAAATTTGGTTCGATTTATTATTATATATAAAATGTGATTAAAATAAATTAATTAGTTAATATTAATTAGAATATTAATTATTAAGTTAATTATAATGATAAGTTAGTGATAATATAATTATATTAATATTTAATATTAATTTAATTAGAATATAATAATAATTATCATTAATATTTAATGTTAATTTAATATTTAATAAATGTAATAAATATTAATTTAATTTAATTTAATTAGAATATAGTTATTATTAATATTAAATTGGTAGAATTATAAAATGTGATACAACTAAATTAAATAAAAAAAATATTAAATTAATAATATTTTATTATTATATAGAGAGTAAATGGTTAATCCAATGTGGAAATTGAATTTAAATGAAATAGACAAATGTAAAAAAGTGTGATATTGACTAAATTTTAAAAATGAATTTAACAAAGCCAATGAGAATACTCTTAGACAATTATAAGTTGGTGCATTCAAAAAGTGAAGTTTATTATAGAAAAAATAATAATAATTTTTTATATAGATTTTATATTTTTTCAATTTTTTTTTTTTCAAAATTATATAATTATAAATATTATTTATCAGTTAAAAAATCAGCCCGTCCGTCAGACGAAAAGGGAGGGACAGCGGCTCAAGGTGGGGCCGGGAGCGGGTGGAATATAATTATATTACAGGTTTTCCGTTTATTATAAAACAAATCTTATAAATTAAGTTTGCAATTCATGTAAATATGTAAATTAAAACCTATGTAATAAGTAACGTCTCTATCATCATTCTAACGAAAACACACATTGAGAGGAATATTGATGGACCACGTTGTTAGCCTTTACGCTAGTTTTGTCACTCTACTTATTAGTGGAAAGAAAATATTTGACACGAAAATTCTCAAATATTTGCTCAAATTTTAATGATAGACGAATATAGAGTCATACGACTAATACCCTTTTATATCCTCAGTTCCTTAAAAGCCTCCTGTCCTTCTTTTACTCTTATATATATATATATATATATATAGGTTCCTTAAAGCAAAGAATGGGATAAAAAAAATTATATAGAAATGATAGAGTTACAACTTTACAATTTTTCTACAATCTTTAAATAAAATAATATTTTTTAAAAATATTTATTTTAATTTTGATTTTGATTTGATGTGTTTGAATTTTTTTAAAAAGAATATTATTTTATATATAAGTTGTAAACAAAATGTAAATGGGTTGTAACTCAAAAAAATAAGTTTCCATTGCATTCCCTAAAACATTAAGTCTCAAAGGACTCTTCTGTGTATTAGATGGCAAGAGCACAATGTAGGGACATTAAGTAAGAGCTGCCTATCCTCCCATCAATCTGCCCTCCTAGAATATGCTTTGTTTCTCCCAAGTCATTTACAAAATGGTTATAAGCTCAGATACCCAACCGTTGCCATGCAATACGTGGATGACCTTACCAGCAACATCTTCATTGCTGGGCTGGTTTGTCTACCAATTTTGAGCTTGGGCAAAATAATTAGTTTCTGATTGCCGGGGCTTTATGCATGCAGATCCTTGTTTGATTTCCATGAAGGGGCCTTTGGAGCAGCGCCATCACCTAAAATCGCAGCTGCATTTTCTACACTTAAAAGAGGATCAGATTCGCTTTCCTTTGCCTACAACAAAAAAGTACAGTGATTTAGCATATTCATTGCATATGGTAATAATACTACAGTTCGTGTAGGAATCCTTTCAAAGGTACAGTGCACGAAACCAGAGTTTACTACAGAGATAGGTCCAAATGCCTGCCTTGGAGAGGTTTCCACGTTAAAAAAAAAAAAAAAAGAGAGAGAGAAATAAGATATGAAGAAATAAAAGTACCGATTAGATATGAGGTTTCCTGAGAGATGAAGTAGAGACAGACATTTTGGGAAGGTGGAAGATCCAGTTTTGTCCAATTCTTTTACCAAATAATAATCTAAAAATGATACGAAAACCCTTACATGTAGAAGATGAGGTTAAGGAAAGAGGTTGAAGTACCTGGGACAACTGTGCTGATGCCTCATTAGCCTTCTGCTGGCTCTCAAGAGAGCAAAAATAGGAATAGAGTGCCATCCCAACTACAGCGACCAAAATTCCTAAAATATTGCGCCAGCTAAATGGGTCATGAAGAAGAACATAGCCAAAGGCCAAAACTAGGCACGTTTTCAGATGTCCTAGGACCTGATAGGTGACAGCAGATGTCTTCCCAATAACCAGAAAGGTGCTGAAGTTTACAGAAACAGAAATCAGGCAGGAAAGGACAATGAAGAACTGCAATAAAGACAATACACAGATCATGGTTAAATTAAGAAGAAAAAGAAATTAGAAAAATAGATAAGCAGATCCAAATTTTCATAGGGGTGGGCGCCGCCCGGGGGGAGGGGGGTTTTTATGTAAAATATCTTAAGGATTGGTTCAGTTCTTAGTACTTACCAGCACTTGAGGGGTATATTTGAAAGCAAAGACATTTTGATTAGTCAAAAGCCCATCCAAGAATGGGCCAACAATGAACAAAGTTAATGCCTGATAGGGGCAAGACTGATAAAGAAGTTGGGTTGAAGAAACTTTGAACTTCTTCTGGATTGCATTGGTCATCTGAAAATAATTGGTTAAGTTCTTAAACAAAAAAAAAAAAAAACCAACCATGAGAACATACCAGGTCCCAAGTAATACCTATAATGACTATTAGTCTATTACTTGTTAAATGCAGAATCAAAAGCAAGCACTACGCATGAAACAATTTGGATGCTTTGGCCAAATATGAATTATGGGGCGGGGACATGGAAAGTAGGACATTTCAGCTTAGGATACGATCTGAGCAATACAGGTTGTGATGACTGCAAGCAGAGACAAGAAAGAACCCAGGGCATTGAGCTGAAGATCAGTCACCGTTGCAATTCCGACACCAAAAAGAAGGATGACAAGTGAAAATTGGATACTCCTACTGTTTACAGGTGAAACGAAGCATCAGTAAACAGGTATATGTATGGAGTACATCTAGTCAGAATTGGCTCGACATGAATTATGAAATCAGAAACCCGCTTCACATCGATAAACTATCATAGAAGAACAAGATCATAAATGCAGGCATGCATGGGTCAGAAATCATGCACAAGCTACCTAATCTGTATATTTTCATCCAAAAAATAAGAAAAGGAAAGAAAACAAAGATATTAGACAGTCGGTTGGATTCATACAGAGACAATTTAAGGATTAAATATCACAACCAAAAAACCATGAATGTCCGCCTTATAAAATTATTGCAGATATCATTTTGTTGACTTACTTTTACATAAATTTCATGTCCCATACTAACCATGCAATCTTCAATCTAGTGCCAAGCATCAATAGTTTCTTGGCGAGAGAAATGCCTTAAAGCCAGTTGGTCCACTACAAAGCCTCTTAGCAATTTGGGCTAAAGGCCATCTCCCCCAGGCTAAGTATTGTCAAAGTTGTCAAAGATGGAAAGGTTTCAGTCAAGTTAGGTCGTGTTCACGTGCTGAGGATTGTCGCTGATACAATTTCTCTGTCGAAGACAGAGATCGCCAGCACCCACCAGATGATGAATTTAGAAACAATTGCAAATGTGTGAAATACCACAAAAAATAAGAAGCCTTTTCTTTTTTCTTCTCTTTTTCTTATTGAAATCAACATTAGATAGGCTTAAAATTTTGTCTATTTCTCATATACCACCTCATTTTATATTGTACCAAAGTCAATTTATCTCTCTGTGCCAAATCCTATTCTGTTTCCTCTCAAGATAAGCAATATAAACTCCTAAATTGCTTTCCAAATTCAAAGCTCTTTCTTGGCTGCGGCTCCAAGGCAAGTACCATAATCCATCCCTAAAGAGAACCAAAATGCATTTTTACATTGTATCCTCTTGCATATGAGCCTGTTTAATATACTTACTCAGATGCTAGATAAAATTACTGAAAATAGAGCACGTACATTTAGACACATGCAAGCATATACAAAGGCTTGTGTGCATAGGAATGGCAACAAACCCTCATTACTAGACCGCACAAGAACCATGGAACTCTATACACAAACTATAGGCAAAACAAAGAGGATCACTTCAAGGTGGCAAACTAACTGAAAAATGATACACACAATTGCCAACCCTCACTAGGAAGACAATTGGGTTAACAAAGTACATAATCAATCCAAAGCAGAAAGCTCAAAGTGCTTTATATAAATTAGGTAGAACTCATATACATACATCTGAAGGACATAGATATAGGCAGGAAATTTATCACATAATGGGTCAAAGATTGAATTAAAGTTACCTGAATTTCTTCCTAAAGAAAAGAGTCTCCAAAAGAACAGTACATGGAATAATCACGAGTTTTGTCATCTAAGATACAAAACCAATAGAGAAATGTTCAGAAAATACCACTCCAAATCGATGCATTAAATTGATTAGCCAGTAGTATGAGTGAAACTACTTATCAAAATAAGTATGAGCGAAACTGAAACTAAATCAAATTCATAAAAGAAAACATGCATAAATCATTGTATGTACAACACAATATCTCAAGATACAAATTAGAACTAAAAAGTATGTGTCCGTGTGGATCAATTCAGGGATCAGGCAAGATTTTTTACACCAGAAAGAATGACCCCGTATTGCTTAGACCACATGAACCAATCCATTGAGACACTAGCATCACCAAAGCATATATATTATATTTTAGAAATGGGAATGGATGTCATGTAATTATGCTGCTGATAAAACAATACAAAGTTCAAATCATAGAATTATTGGCCATGAGTTATAGGAGATTACCTGGTAAAACCCAACAGAATTGAAACCCAAGCTAAGATTTAAAAGTCCAATGGAGATTCCATTTAGTACGCCGAAACCCATTACGGTTCTTGGATCAAAAGGCTTGTGTTCGAACAATTTCATCCATAATGCCACATGAAGAGAACAAAACGTGACAAGAAGATGCCAGCTTGTCAAGGTCGTGGCTGCAGCACCCCACTTATCGTAAGTCAGTATTCTCCACTAAGAGAAATGATACTTGCAGTCGTGAGTGTGCAAGCGCCGTGCAGTCGCTTTGAAAAAAGTGAATAAATATGGGACCCACATGAAAATAAATCAATTTTTTAATAGTGGACCCCACTCTTTTTCAAAATGACTGCACGACGCTTGCATATTCCACGATTGTATGTAGCATTACTACTCCACTAAACATCCAAAACTAAAAGCTGAGCAAATGATGAGGCCGACAATAACAATTCTAAGCAACCATATTATGAGAAACAACCTAACTACTTCCTAACACTCTTACCTGATACAGTATTAACAACCACGCAGGTTGGTTCAGTACCCTCGACAACCATTAAACCACAGATTATCAGTTTAAGAAAAAATGAGAGCCTTTATTTCCTATTACCAGTTTACCACACCAAGGCACACAACTTTTAATAATCTCGTTTTTGCTATATTTATAGATCGAAGAACCAATACTCAATGCAATGTTAAAACATCACAAAACTCGTGATCTAGTACCAGTTATATGAGGCTGAGCATACATGGGCCCATGGCATACTACTTACCAAATGTGAAACCAAGAGTGCTAATGAGCGCCTTGTTGCAAATCACGATCGAAACCGATGACACCACCGACAAACTCAAAGCCCCAATGGTCCCCAGCTGGAACCTCTGGCTCTCACTCATCTTCGACGATCAAATCTCTGTCCAATCCCAACCTCGAGTCTCTCTGGATCTATCAAAACACCAATCCCGACACTGCACAGTCAATACACATCGCATACAAACATCAATACGTCACATATACTTTTCAACGTATACATAAATACGTTCCAAAAGAAATGCACGGATTCTTACCTCAGACGGAGATACTTTACCACACAAAACGGGAGCTCATCTGCGACGAAGCTAAACACATAAAAAAGCTTATATGAATGGGAAACCGAAATTAATTAAACCCGGGATTCGGATACAGAGTTGCAGAAATTGACTTACCGAAACCCTAGATCTGCTAGTGCATGTGAAGAGTCACCGTTCGAGAATCTGGGAAGTGAGATTCTGTGGAAAGCTAATCATTCAGGTTGGAATTTATAGAAGAGCTCCGGCATTGGTGGGAAGAAAATGAAACAGAAATGTGGGTTATTAATAGGAAGGAATCCGTCGTCGTTTTACATCAGATTTACAAAGTGGAACTTTATATATGATTCTTTTTATACTTATCTTAGATAACTAAAATCAGTTTTAAAACATAAAATAAATTCCTAATTATTTATTATTTAAAAAACGTCTTATAGATTTTGAGAGAAAAATTGGCTACATGTAACTAAAGTTTGAAAGAAAAAATTAACAAGATAAACAGGGAGAGGGAAAGAGTTGATGATGGATGTATGTGACTCTTTAACAAATTTCAATATTTTATAGAATTCAACTAAAGAATGTGAATTATTTTGTAAAAATAATTAATTTAAAAGGAAACAAATAATCAAAGAGGCAATTTATGTCAATTTTTTTTTATAAGGTATGGAGTATTTTTTTGTAAGATATGAAATGTGAGATAGTGAATAGTAACTGATAAGAAGAATTATTCGTATAGATATAGACTAATCGTATGCTACTAGAAGATATAGCTTAAAATATCAGATACAAGAAATTAAAAAAAAAAAAAGAACAAAAAAAAGCTGAGACGGAGACGCCTCTCGATCAGCACGGAGGCAATGGAGGAGCGCCGGTGCTCCAGCATCGTGTTGTTGTACAGATCATGATGCGACATTGTGTTGCTCCATAGATCTACACAAGGGTCGAGCTTGTTGCTCCAGGAGGAAGAGAGAATCGAATTCCTAGATATGCAAATCTAATTAAATCCTAAAGATCTGCTCTACTTAGTAATGGACTTGATTCTCGTTTTCTTGGGAAAAACCCCTTACTTACTTAACACGTTTTCTCGTTTGTTTCTTAAGAAAATCTTTTTCTAGACCTTTGTCTTTCTTTTGCCGCTTATCTTTCCGGTTGTGCTGTTGCATTCTGTTTAGTCTTTCAATTCGAAAGTCTCTATTCCAAGCCCAATCTACCATTCCTCTAGCTCATGTTGCTAGATTTTTCCAAATGTAGGAGGTAATTTCTCATACGACCCACGAAGTTAATTATGAATGAAGGATTGGATGCTTTTCGTTTTCTTTTGGTTTGGTTTTTCATTTTAATCGTTTATATTGCTGGCATAATGCTGAACTTGTTCGACGACTTGATATTTTATCGCTTTGATATTTTCTGCATAATGCCCAATTTTGCGGGTCGGGTCTGGTAACGATCTGCTGGGCGGGGCGGGCCAAGCCCAAATCTATCTTGGACGGGTTGATGTGCAGGCCTAGATCAGATGACCACTCAACAATCAAAGCATCAAAGTAACGACATTTATGTTGCCAGCTCTAAATGTCATTGTCATACAAGAAGAAAAGATGGGACAGATAATGGATTGGTACACTCTTTAATACTGAATAGCAGATGTTACAAATTGGAAATGGAATATGGATACATAACAAAGACTATCACAACTATATTGTGTGAGAGGCCCAGCGGGTGCTTTTTAGCAACCTCAGCAATAGAGAGCCAGCCACTTTCCCAGACCTCCACCTACAACACACTCCGGCTCTGCTTCTAATAAATATTGTAAAATGATGTATACAATCTCTAGTGCGTGCAAGCACTTTGAATTCACTAATCTACCTCCAAATTATAGGGGGGGTGAAAAAAGCAAAAAATAAAGTTTAAAATTGACCCCCAGCAAAGGTCTGACCAAAGTTCCAATTAGCAGGCACAACGTTGTAGCTTGTCACAGTCCTGCCATCGCTGGTGGTGACTTGGAAGGACAGGCTTTGACCATTCATGTATGAATTGCTCTGCCAGTTTTGTCCCCAGTTCCTTGACATTGCTTGCCATCCTGTTTTCGACCCCTTGATCGAGACAGCATGAACATCCCCTGCACCTCCCACGTTGGTGATCAATACCAGATTGAAGTAAGAGTGTCCATTAATGGTGAATCTTATTCCTCCTTTCTTCATGCAGGGAACTCTGTCATAACAAAAAACCAGCACATTTTTAGTATGATGAGCAGCACAGACATGCTTGCTATTGTAAAGTTTAGCTTTTACTTCTCCTACCTTCGAAAGGACACTGGCACAATTCCAGCGCGGTACTGTGCAATTTGCAGGAAAGCGGGCTCTGCCAAATCAAAATGTTGCAGTGGAGGATTGCACCATCCGCCATTGTCGTTGGACAACGCGAGATTAGGGGGGCAGAAGTTTGTCGCCGTGACGATGATGGAGCCGGGCAAGCACCATCTGGGGTCATTGTTGCATCGCATTTCATAGCAAGAACCGCAGCTCAAGCCATTGTTGAACAAAGCTGTGCTTAGTGCTGCAGTGTTTGTTCCGTACCCCTGACTGTATAAGTTCCCATACCCACATGCACCTCCTGCAAAAACCCAAAAACGCTCCCACATCAAACACAATTCTCAAAGAAGAAAGGATTTGATTACAAAGGATTTAAGGAATCCATCTGATTCCTTAACATTCACCAACACTACCAGGTCACAACAGTATAGAAGAGGGGGAATTTACTTAGTTTTGGACTTACCCATTGTGCCAGAGGCATCACCGCCGCCATAGAAAGTGGCGTGACCACCTTGCCATCCTCCATAGTCACCGGAAGTTCCATGAAGGTGTAGCTGAAGAATGAAAAGAAGAAGAGCAAAGGAGATTGCCTGAGCTGCCATTTCAAGGCTCTTTTTTAATAATGTTTAGAAACAGAGGAGCTTAGACAGGGCAGGTTTAGTTGAGTTGTGTTGTGCTGAATGGTGCACGAGGGGGCTTCTATTTATAAGAAACTTGAGTGAGTTTACACACGATACACTAGGTGGATATTGACAGCCGTCCAAAGCCACAAAACAATATGAGAAATTCAAGCGCACATGCGCTGGTTCTTGTTGGAGGGACCAACCGCAAACCCCGTGGACCAGACCTCTGCACATGCATTTCTCAAACGTTTTTTCACGACTTTTAACGTAGATTACCACATCATTGTATGGTTTTCTCCCCCAATATTTCGTTATCCATAAGTAAAACTTGGTCCCTTAATTTGGGCCCATAGAACACATCATTTGAACTTTCATTTTAAAGTGGGGTAGGGTCTTTAAGAGATAATGGTATCTATGCACATGGGAGGAAATCTTGCTTATTGAAAACATGGGGTTCCTAATCGAGACCGTGCTCCTCCTCCTCCTCTTCTTCTTCTTCTCTATCCTCTGGTTTTGTGCTCAAATTATTGCTCTCTAAGCAGGATCTCACCAAAATAGATAAGCATTTAGCTTAGAAGCACTTTTGGTGATAGGACCTTCGTGTATGCTTTTAAGGCCTGTGGAATGTGGGTGCAACTTGAAGTCAAAAAGACAGCTGTGCGATGTGGAAACATAACCCACAAATTTGCATGTTTTTGTCAATCACAAGCAAAAGCTGCGTCTTAACGGCCTTGACATCCTCTTGATGGATTGGCCACAAAATACCAGTTATTATTATTATTTTTGGCCTGAATTAGTCTATTAGATATCATCCCACTAAATTCAAGACTGTCACAGTAAAACTACTATTTATTTGCTGCTGCTGCAGGCTACAGGCTGCAGATCAATATGCGAGGACGTATTTTAACATCACTCTCATTTGTTTAATATATGGGTATATTCATTTTTATCTATTTTTATCTATTGCTTCTGCAGTCATTTTCCACCGAAATCATGTAGACTTTCGAGTCTCTTACGTGGGGTGTGGCAGACACCCAAGTGTGATATGTCCAGTTTTCGTTGCAGATTGGGTCACATGGATAGCCGCCTTAATATTTAATGATCCGAGGCAACGACTAATTTTCATAAAGTCGATTAAGTTCATTAACCTTTATAATAAGGAAGAATGGTTTAATTTTTCTCGTTTTCTTCATGAAAGAGATCAGGTTAGTTTTTAAGGAAGATTAATCCCTGCCTTCGTTCTAAGTTCTTTTATTCTCAAGTTGGTTTGTAGAGTATACTGTTTACATTATTTAAATGATAAGATTTTTTAAAATTTATCTTCCAGATCAAATTATACCACGTAAACAGTGTGTAGTATAGATACCTTAAAATAGTAGTATTCTATCATTGATATATTTGTGGCTGGACTCTTGAAGTTGAGCAAGTAAAGGTCTAGAAACACATTTCTTTTTCTTTTTTAAGTGAAAGAAGGTTATCCTTTATGAATGTCTTGCTTGCTTAGGAAGAAATACATTCACTCTATTCTTCCCTCACTGACATGCATGTTGCTAAAAACTTTTGATTCTGTGCATGTACAGATAAGGCCAGAGGTTTGTGATCGAAGTAGTATCGGAAACAGATATATCACTAAAAAACAAACACAATTCCACGTTTCATCAATCCATAGACGGCCGTTCAGACATGCGCATGGTCTCGAGAAATTAAGTACTGTGACTAGAAAAATCTGTTTTTTAGCACCAAAGTTGTAGGCGACCTGAACTATCAGGGTTTATCAACATTTTTTTTTATGATATTCTTTAAAACTAATTCTCATAATAACTAAAGAAAAGGAAGCTGGTCACCCTCTTATAATTCATGCCTGACATGATGGCAATTAAATCCAACTGTGCCAATGACCTAATTCTGCAGAAATCCGTTCTTGTCATTCTTTTCTTATATATATATATATATAGAGAGAGAGAGAGCTTTAAAATTTACTCAATAGTTGTGTATTTTGTGGCCTATTTATTGATGGAGGGGCATGAATGCATGCTGCAGTAATGGAGCTAATTATCTGCAGATGCTGTAGCCAGAGTTGGAGTTTGTTTGTTTGTTTGCAGTACATATGCAGAATATGAATGTCATAAATAAGAAAAAGAAAAAGGAAGCCTAGCTACTTGTTTTAGATGTAGTTTTCAACGGTGTTGAGAAGAGAGTTTTTCCAACGTATAAAAGACCTAAAATTTACTCTTGGAGACACAGAGAGAGTTTGTCATTATCATGTAGGCGGGCAGGCACCAAAATCAAACATTTAAAAAGTGTATTTTTTTTTCAGTTGGGGGCCGGTGAGTGTTACTGGTGGCTATACCATCATGTCGGTCCTACCATGTTAAGGGCACATGCAAAGTCCGGCTTCTGGCTCTGAATATTCATGTACCATTGGTAATCAATTTTGGATGCATTCATCAAACTATTTTATATGAATATATTTGATATTAAAAAAAGATATCTACACGAAACTGAGTAAAACAAGACAAATAAGAGGATGCCGTTTTAACTGACATATAGATATTGAACTTCAGAACTTGGAGATCAAAGCATCTTCCTTAGCTCCTCCTACCCAAATATTTTTAGCAGAATAGAATATTATTTCTCTTTGGCTGCGTCTGCTCCTGAAAGAGGTTTCTCTTGCTGCCCTTCTGGATATGTTAGAGGGTGAAGATTGAAGAATCTCCCAATGTAGATTGCATTAATCATTTCAAGATTTGTCTTAGGATCATGATTCTGGATATATTGTCTGTCTAAAGTTGAGCATTTCAGATTTTATGTTGTCTAACTCGTTTCTTACATATAGAATAATAAAAAATTCTTCTCATCAGTCATTATTCACCACCTCATATCCTATGAAAAACACTCTCATACCTTATGAAAAACACTCCCGCACCTTATGAAAAAGCTATAGGTGTCGGGTGTGCGAGTAAATAGTAGTTGATGTATAGTAAATCTCTAGAATAATTTTCTTTAAACCACAAGGCTCCTTAATGCACAAGGAAAATTATTCTTAGCATCCCATTTGATAAACCATATTTGACAACCATCACCAAATATAACTCTCTTTTTTTCCTTTTTTTTTTTTTTTTGAGAAATTATTAACAAATAAGTTTATCATCATGTGCACATCACCATCAATTTTGTTCTAAACAAAGACAGATTACATATGGAGCTTTCAAAATTTGCCATTGTTTTTCTTTTTTCTATTTTCAATTAAAGTAATAATAAAAAATTGTCTGCCATGTTTACTATGTGCTTTCTAATTTCTTTTCAAGGATAGTCAGAATTAATTTTGCATTGCAACCAATTGTATCTAAACTGGCCATATGGTTTGGTGAGGTAGGCTGCCCTATTATTTTGTACACTAGCTTATCTCCTAATATGTGATATTCCTAATTTATTTACCGCAAGGCAAATTTATATAGCAAAAGCCCCACCCTCCGGCCAAAAGAGGAAATAAATGCCTTTACCTTTGCCTGCTCATGTCCCACAACAGAAGGAATGCAGAGGTAGGAACAATTTGAGCCATAATTAACAGATACTTCCTATTTCTTAATATTAGGTGTGAAGAAAGAAATGTGTTGTAGGGTAGGAAATGGACCTATAATCAAGAGGGCACGACAAGTCATTGTCTAGGAAACCTTCATGCTGAATTGTATCCACAAGGTGGGAAGGATTATGTCTAGTTTTTGTTGTTGATTAGGGATCAAGGAATGTGCCCTTCACAAGGTATTGTCCATCAGTCCTATTGGCATGACAACAAAACTTCCCAACCAGATGTTGGGTTCCTGTTTTCTTATCAGGGCTAGCAAGAACATGGCCACAAATCTAAACCACAAAAGGTCCCCCCCACTTGAGGAGCTTCCAAGGAGTTGCTGCTCAAGCCATAAATGCAGATCCACATGCTGGAGTATTGTGACTGCTCTAAGCTCGGTTGCTTTGCAACAACTAACCATGACTACATGTAAAATGGGAAAATCTAAACAATATCTGAAGCACTTATTGAACTAATCCTCATCAATATAAAACAGAGCAGCGGCAGCAGCAACAGTGACAAGAAATTCAAGCCAAAAAATCATGAAAAGAGAACAAAAATAAAATAAAAATAAAAATAAGACAGTAAATTTGTACTTTATATGAATGAAATCAGATAGGACCAGAACATCAAATCTCATCTTACATCCTTATAGCAGAGAAATTATAGACACAAATTGGGATTAAAAAACTCGCTTACATCCATTATCATGTGGATAATGAGTGATCGGCACTACTTTTCCAAAACCAGGCTGAGGCCTTCTATGCTTTTTCTATAAATCCTGTTTGTTTATCCGTTAATGACTCCCATCTGATTATCAAAACCAGACTTGTGCCAGAACAATAAGTCCAAATGTAAATATTAAGCAGGAATCTCTTTGAACTACAATTTCAAAGAAGATGTCTAACGCTACTCTTTCATTCTGCAGCTTACCTGTAACATTCCCCCCCCCCCCCCCCCCCCCCCCCCCCCCCCCCCCATCCATCAGCAATGGGCATTACTGAGGCATCGCCCAAGACATAAGCAATCCTCCTCCCATGAAGTGTGCCCAGAACAAAACGATCATGAAGGAAAAGCATTAGCATGATGTACTCGACCACACGTGAATAAAATAGTGCAAGACTGCACACTTGCAAACTGTACCAATAAAATCAAATAATTTTCAATATTGTAGAGCGAGATGCTTAACAAGAAATTCATTGAAAGAATAGGAAAAACAAAAAGACATGTTTATAAGGGAAGTGCTGTCTGTGGCACCTCCAAAGAATGTCTAGAATTATCATCACTAAAAAGAAAGAAGTGCATACTAGTAACACTATAGTAATAGGTAATTGGTACCAAATACAATAATCTTATTAATGAGTGATGGGTATTCAAGATAAATTTTTGCCCACGAGTATATCTATAATTCCTCTTTTTTGGCAAATATTTTTGACTTCTTTACTAGGAAGGGATGATACTGACCCCAGCTAAAACCTGTGGTCAAAACTTGACCCCAATCGTTCTCACAGTTCACTCCGTTATCATCTTATGTTCAATATTCAACAAATGCTTGGATAGAACTTGGATGACATCTTAAAGGCTGTAACGTTTTTGATGACCTGTAAGACTTGTGTTGCATTTCAGCCTCTTTCATATCGGTGTTGCAACCCCAAACCCGAACTGCAAGTCTACGACACTTTGGAGATGATTGTTGCAAATACATTTTGTACCAGTTGATAACGTCGGTCTTATGAATGCTATTGAGCTCCTCTGCTTCCTTCTTTGACAAGTCAAACATATACCTGTATATCAATAACATCAATATTTATTATTGAGTATGGGTGAAGCAAAAACGGAGAAAGATAAATTATATATATTGAAAGTCATGATCATCTAACAGCATCTATCTTTGCACAAGGATATTGTCCACATGATTTCAAACTTCCCCTCATTTAAACAAGGCTTCCCAACACCCTCAAATCTCGATTGCATCAAACACATTGGGAACAGAGAAACCAACCAGGTTGGAAAGAAAGAAACAAAAATAGTAAACAAGTAAAAAAGCAACCAACCAGTCGGAAGAGAGAGCAAAAAGGAAAAAAAAAGCAAATGAAAGGCACCTCTAGTTTCTCTAACACTATTGCTATAAGCTATACCACAACATATCCATTTGTTGTAGCATTCTAGCTTATTTGAGAGTACGCATAAGGTTGCTTCAAAAAAAAAAAACTGGACTAGTTTACCCTGAACAAAAGTTTTCGGGTCTGAAAACCTGATTTTTTATGGCACTCTAACTAGTGGATCTGAAAATCATTAGATAAGAACTATAATATGCTATACCATATTCTATTCACACGCATCATCAACCTTCAATTTTTTGATCAATCAAAAAATAAATCTCTTATGTTGGAAAACCAACAGATTATATATGAATCGCAATCTGGTCAACCACAACTGATCTCGAAAATGATGACTGTTCAAGGAAGTTATGTACATGATGGTTGTGATAATCCCATAATTAAGGACACCTAACAAACTTTCATGTGGGTACTTGACGTGGTGACAATTTCCATATATTCTCTTTTAAATTTTCTATCAGATGCTAATAATTACTAACACACACCTAGACAGATCCCGAAGTCTATGTTAGTACCTTTTATCAATAATTTGATTCCAGAACCGACTGCTTTCGTATGTGAGAGATGGGTCTTTCTCCAGCAGCTTTGCCATAAGGCCACTTCTGTAATTCTCAAAGGAATTATCATCAAGCTTATCCTGCAATGAAGGATAGAGAAAAATACATAAATGTAAATTTTACTTATATAAAAATGCAAATTTTATTGATAACAGTATGCATAACCCAAGTACATGGATTGTGTACTCTTAAGGGGCTTCAATTGTAGTACTGCAAATTGGGGTCCCATCCTCTTGGTTAAAAAAAAAAGGTAATACTGGCTTGTCCTGTTGAAGTATGAGCCTAGGTGTGGCTCGGACTTTCACTACATTGTTACAAATGTCATCAAACCTAATCCCAATCAAATGTGTGAGACATGAGTCGTGCCACCTGTGATAAAATGGCCTCAACAGAACGTCAGGGATTTGTAGGGGGATATCATAATAATCCAAATTGAATAGAAAGGTGGTGAATGAGATCCCACAATTGAACTTCTTGCCTATCATTGTACCGTTGATTAGTCATTTTGGAATATAAGCTCAAATGTGGCTTGGGCTTTCGTTAGGTCATTACATAGCACACCCTTGGCCTCCAACTTGTTCTTCAAGGAGGAGAAGGTGCCATTCTATTTGAACGCAGTGGGTTTTTACATGCAGAAGATATTATGCAACAAAAATTAAGCATTTAGGAAATCATTAAGAACAGGGGCTACAATAATCCAAACAGTTGAGACTACTGACAGTAAGGAAGACAACCATATAAAATAAAGAATTACTAAAGTAGTCCCCATGGCTGCAAGGGCGCGACCCAGGCCACACCGCAGCAACCTAGGTGCGGCAGCCTAGATCGCATGACCTGAGCGGCAGGGGTGTAACCGGTCCGGTCCGGTCCGGTTTTGGACAAAATCTAGGATCGAACCGGTATGTACCGGTTTTGTATTTTTCAAAACCGATTACGCACCGGTTACCCTCCTAAACCGGTACTTCCGGTTTTACCGGTTTCTGGTCCGGTCCGGTCCGGTTTTCGGTTTTTTTAAAATGTAAGTTTCACAATTTGTCATCATAAATTTGTTTATTAAAAAAAAAAAACTAATTTAAAAAATATTGTTTTATACTTTTATTATAAGTTATATATTAGTATTAGTTATAAACTATATATTTAATATTAGTACTAGTTATAAACTTTTAGTGATTTAGTATTAACATTTTATGTAATAATTTATAAATTATAATAAGAAATTATTTCATATATAAATATATATAATTATATATAAAACTTTCACATAAAAAATTATAATTATACATAATATAAAAAACTTATATATATTAATATATATATAATAATTTGTATAAAACTTATATATACAATAATATAATTTTTTTTTTTTTTTTTATCAACCGGTCCGGTCCGGTCCGAAAAATCTTAAAACCGGAACCGGCCGGTTTTCACATTCTAAGAACCGGTCCCGGACCGGACCGGTTTTGAACCGGTCCGGTCCGGTTCGGACCGGTTTTCCGGTTTACCGGTTTCAACTTACACCCCTAAGCGGCACAACCCAAGCAGCAGAGTTTTTTTTATACTATTCAGTATTTTGAGGCACTGTCTTAAAAATAAGCTAAAAGAATAGCCTTGTCAAACACACAACTGTGGCAGCGACAAAACTGAGAGTACATGAACTACGTCTGAAAGGCAAGCTCTAAAAATATCCAGTCAAGTCAGTCTCAGGAAGATTGTTCCAACAAGCAGAGATTCTTATTTTTAGCAAGTCCATTGGCATACATTAACCATTAAAAGAAAGACATTGACAAAAAAAATAGAAGAAAGAAAAGAAAAGAATATCAGTATACACCATCTATCACTAGAGGCCACCAAAACGCTGCAGACAGCCAGATATATGACGCAACTTCTCAGCAGACATGTTGGAACATATAATTAGGACACTAGTAAATATGCTAAGTAGCATGTAGAAGGAATGAACTTGAATTGCTTACCAGTAATTCTTCCAAGTTGTTTATGAAGTTGTCAATTCTCCCTTGCAAATAGACAGGGTTGTACTCAGAAGATTGAACAACGAAACAAAACCCAAAAACGCGGTATGTCACTCGTGGGCTACATTGAACAACATACCCAAGCTGCTCCTTTGTCCTATATTTAAGTACAGTAAAAGAATTTTAAGAATGTACACAAAAACCAATATAAATCCATGAAGAAACTCATTTCCATTTGTTTAAAATTGTATTCCCGTGACAGGTAAGTTCATAGCATGGAAAAGGGAGGCGTGTCAATCATATACATCATTCACACTAGCAGTAACTTAACACATTGTTGTATACCAGTACATACCATGACCCAATCAAAGAGATTCTTTAGACGAGTAGAGATATCTATGGACAAACACAACCATCAGGAACAAAAAAATGTTGGCCTTCTTTTTTGCAAGTGATAAAATTCCTATTCATAGAGGAAATAGGCAAAGCTCACGTACACACAAAAAAAAAATATGGACCTTCATAAATGCCAAACACCCTTCACTGCCCCCAAAAAAAACCCAAAAAAGAAGAGAATAAAAAGTCGCAATATTTTGGCTACTATTTTGGCTACTGCCTGCTGTTCAGCTCAGTTTTTGGAGCTAGAATTCAAAAACCAAATATGTAAAGCTTCATCCCTCAAAACCAGAAAAGAAAAAAATACTCCTACTTTCAGCATCAAATAAAATCACCTCAGCTGATTGAAAAGTGGTTCTTCCACAATTTCATCAAAGAGGTCTATCAAAGCTTTCAATTTGATTGATTCCATCCCAACATCATGCTCAATTTGAAAATAAAGCTGCAAGTCAAAACCAAACCGAGAAGAAAGAGGGGGTACAAAGAAGTCAGAGGAGATCATTAAAAGAGAAAAGTTTTTGAAGGATAGATAGACCAAAAACCACAGCATCTGGTTTCAGTTACCTCAACTACAGAGTTTCTTTCCAACTTATTCTTCACACTAACATCTCTAATGAGGTTGGCACCGTAGGGAAGATCAATAACATGTTCCTGATACCTCATTTCAACTGGTAGGGGTGGCACAGAGAAGTTTGCGCTAAATATGTTTGATATGCTGATTGCTTCTTCTTCTAACAAATTGCCATGGCAAAGTCCCTCAATGTATAGCTGTAGGTAGGACATGTAGATCAAAATGAATAAAGCGAGAATAAGAAGTAGAGTAATAAGAAACCACTGAATTAAACTCCTTATTTGATGTATTTCCATCGGTCAGAATTCATTACTAGTAGGAGAGTAATCAAGAACCTACAGCATTATACTGTATTATCAAATAGATTATAGATTTTGTGGACCTGGGAACGCAGCTCAGGGATAAATTCCTTCAACTGAGCAAGAGACAAGTCATTTAGAACGCGTAGCTTCTCATCTACATCATAGAAACTCTTGCACAGCACTTGCAATCTCGAGTACGATGAATGACTAAGAGGCTTCATGTTGGTATTTCTTAAAGTTCTCTCCATATCTTCTTTGATAACCTGAAAGTCGTGTCATTGGGTCACAAATGAGATAAACAAGCAACCAATCCCAACTAAACACAAAATCCGACTAAAACCAGACATGCAGCTGAAAGGAAATGAAAGGATACATATATATGTACCTTAAAACGATCACTGGTTGGCAAAAAAGATTTGGCTATTACCAAAACTTTAGATAAGAGAACTGGAAGCTTTTCGTTGAACCCATATACCTTCAGTTCCAGCTTATCGCTGTAAAAGGAAACGGAAGTTTCTAACTTGGCAATACTGGCCTGCAGACGTGGAATGAAGGTCCCTGTCACGTACAGAACTAAAATACCATACATTTGAAGATAAATGTGCTACCAAAAAATGAGGTTTTTTTTATAAGTAAAATATAAAGGCAAAAGAAAAAAATCAGGTTATTAACTGAAAGGGAACAGAATGGCCTTTATTGATGACAGAAAGTTGTATCTGACTAAATCAATGATGGACATCGAGCAAAGGACTTTTTTAATCAGAAAAAAACATATAGTATTTAATAGCCTGAAAACTAAAACAAGGAATAATGTGATGCTACAATTGGAAGGTAATACCCACAATAATTGATAATAAATAAGTATTAAAGTAATAGGTTCAGAAGTCTCTTTGAGGCTATAAGATAATAAATATCATAGAGAAAAATATAGCCCCCTTGCCAGATAATAAAGAAGTATAATTTTTTTTTTTTTTTTATCGGTAAACAATTTTTTATTGATCAAAAAAAGGCAAAATGTCCAAGTATACGGGACATATACAAGAGCAACGCCTATGCGTGCTAGTTTAGAGATACAAGGAATTCATGAAAACACATGCCATGGAAATCAATTACAATCGACCAATGAATAAAGAAGTATAATCTGCAACTTCCAATCAGCTGAAGAAATCATCTTCAGATAGTTATCCACTGCTTTTCTAGTTCATGCTGCGAGCCACTAGATAATCAGCTCAATGATAAATACAAAGTCTTAAATAGACAGATCATCGCATAATAAAATGTAGAGTTTTTTCGTGAAACAAATCCAAAGCAGAAAAATCTCCATCAGCACACAGAATCATTATTTCTAAAAGATAAGTTATTAACCTGATAATATATATATATATATATTTTATAAGTGGAGTTACTAACCTGATATATAATCTCATTCAACTCATCTTTAAGAAGGTGAACAAATAATTCTGTCAAGAGACAGTTATTCACATTATCATATGCCCCCTTCAAATTTATGCGGAAGTACGTATTTGCACGAGGAACTCTAAAAGTATTATCAAGCTTGTACCAGAACTTCATGAGCGGTTCATCAAGTATGCATCTTGGAGAAGATGCATTTGCAGGACCATTACATGTACTATTAGCACGAATTGAAAAATCACATGGAATGAACTCATTCTTCGAGGGCAGATGCAATAAAAGATCAATTTCAGGAGGATCCCTCCAAAAATCCATCAAAGATGGAGAAATATCTTCCTCAGTGTAATGTGACCCAAACCAAGGCTCATGCTGTGAATCTGAAAACGTAAAAGAAAAAGAAGGGGTGGGGGAAGGAGAATGTTACATAGCCCAATCACTTTTATAGAAATAAAATTCCAGCATCAGCTTTTGGATAAAAGGAATAATTTACTATAACAAAAACCACAAGTCCAACAGTAAGGGAAGAACAAAAAACATTTAACATGAAACTCTTATCATCCTTTTCATAATTATATATCCCATTAAAGGAAAATTGAAGTTAACAATACTATAAATATCACTAATATCAAGAAGTGGACCTAAAGCTACCTTGCAACTTGAAGGCTTTTGATATTACATCAACCCTCATGTTTTCTGGTGTCAAGAAACCAAGAACGTATTTTATCATTTCCTCATCCCATATCTTGTATACGTAGTCCCCATAAATAACATGCTCAGCTGGATAGAAGAGTAAATTCTCTGCATTTTATGGAAGGGCAAAAATTAAAAATGCCTCAATTCTGAAGAGAAAAAGCAGACCAGCATAAAGCAATGAGACTGATAAAAGAAACTAGCCACATATTATTTAAAGATCCAATCAGCCATAAAGAACTAGATCCTAGTAAAAGTAACAGCACAAACACCTGCAAGCTCTGCAGCATAATCATCCTGAGGTTGCTCCTCTACAAATTTAAATTCCATGTTCCCAATATCCTGGAGTTCCTTAAATATCCACTCTTGTGGAGCAACTTGACGTAACAACTTAAGGTACTGATAGACAAAGCCAATGATCTCGAAAATCTGCAAAATAAGCATAACAAAATAGAAGTAAAGGCAATGAAGCAACTTTTGGTTCACAAGTTAATATTAGCACTAAATGATGACTTCAGAAACCTTGCAAGTGCACCAAATTTCAGTAGTTATTGATTCATCACACTTCTAAAATGCCTCTAGTAAAGCACATCCAAAAATAGAAATTGTCTTTGAAAGATCACAAGAACCATCTCATTCGATAAAAAAACTAACAAGGGGGAAAAATAATGTTATTTGTCTACAAAAAGGAATCTGAAGATAAAGCAATACCTTTTCCAAGCCAGAATCAGTGAGGTGTATGGACATGGCAAAGATATAAGCTATAGATGATCGGTGCATCCCTTCATCCCCAACACCTGCGGATAGAGATGTTGCCCATCCTCTAGCCTTTAGAAAGAAATGCAAGCTTCCCCTGCCCTCTGAAAAGGTCAAAATATGAACTCAGAATTAAAACTGAAGGTAAAAAACATGTTGCTGGCCAATATTTTTCATTCTAATAGCATCAATTTGTCGTTCTATGTCACTGCATAAACTCAGAATTTCTCCCTTTCTTTGATTCGGGGGGGGGGGGGGGGGGGGGGGGGGGGGGGGGCTAATTACAAGAGGTGAACCTAATTACAAGCTAAGCACTGTGAAAATCAGCATAGAAGTCATTAAAGATAGTCCCATTCAATCAAAATTTTGTCGTTCTTATTTTCTTTTATAAAGCTAACCTCAACAAAGTTCAATCAAAATTTTGCTTATTGACCTAGTTCTCCTCTGGTTTTCTCCTCTGTCTGTGCACCTCATCTCAGCTTCTTGCTGCTCCAGGGAGGGGGAGAAGCATGATCTCTCCCCTCCCCAGCACCCCCTCAAGCTACTCCCTGTAAAGACTCGGCATATGCCAGTTTCCCTTCTCCCTCTCCCTACTCATGAATCCATGAATTATTCCACTTCCATCAGGAGTTTCCAACTTTGCATCTTTTTAGTACTCTGAGAAGGTGTCCTCCTGGCCCCCATTCCCCCACCATCCCCCTTTCCCCTCCCTTTTTTTTCCCTTACTTCTTCCCCTCTTATTGATCTGCTCTTTTCCGACCTTTAGAGCCACATGCCCTATATGCACCATCCCCATACTCTAATCAACCTCCACCACCATTTTTTCTGATCAACTGACCTTGGCCACACACTGTTGTACACGTGCATGGTCCCGACTCCTCACACACCGGACCTCTTGGTGTCACTCATATTGTATCATATATTTTATTCCCATCTCCTCCCTCATGGCATGGTACTCGGCTATTTGGGCTATTAAAGGCACACCCACGACAACCAAGCTTACCTCGATCCCATCTAGCCTTTCCTTGATGATCAAGCCTACCTTGAACACATCCCTTCTCAACCAACTCCTTGGTAGAATTACTGCCCACCAACTTTTGACAATCCCCAACACCAATCAACAATCAAAACACTGATGATATGGATTGCAGCCTCCACACTATGTCATGTGATCCTAGCTCTCCACATCAATGTTGCCTCCTACGTTTATCACTTGCATATGTGACAATTATTTTTTTGGGCCATTAGCACATATTAAAAAACCCTTGTAAAGGGCAAACTTGGATGTATTTGTTTCGTTGTTATTTGTATTTGTGAATCATTCTCACTCTTTTTTATATGTATATTTCTATCCATGCATGTGCTTATGTGTACAAGCGCATGTATACAATTTGTTCAAATGTGATCATCTAAGATATGCCTGATGTATCTTACCATGCCCCAGGAGATGTGCTAGATAATCTTCCAGTTTCTTCAAATACTCTCGATGAAGACATGGCAGTGTCCATGTTAAGTCCAGGATATGGACATCTTTGACAGCCTCTAACCTATAAAGTTTACCAGCTTTCCAGATAGGACCTTCTGCCTTAAACTCCAGATTTGCTTGAGAACCTTTTCTGACATTAACAAACAATTCCTTAACCCAACTCTCAAGGACATCCAGCGACTCTGCAGCATTACAATGTAACATGTATTAGCAATATTATAAATATATATATATATAAGCATACAAACAAATTGAAGCAAATTTTCTCATCAATTCCCTCTGGGTTTTTTCAATTTTATTTTCACATGCATCACGGGAATTAGCTATCTGTATTAGTAAAATGACCAACAATAATTAGAGCAACCACATAGTAAAATAAGGACAATAAATTTATGTACCTCAATTTAAAAGTCAAGGAACCAAATCAAGTTTCAAGAAAAGCAGGGAGTTACAGCGTCTTCATTGGGCAATCAACTATGACGCTAAGGGTAGGGTCGGGCTTGGGCTTGCTGTATTTGGGTTGTTTTTTCACGGGTTTTTTGGGTCATTAGGGGCTTCTAATATGGGCAAGGCATTTTCTTGTATACATTCACTGTACTTGGTTACTCCTTTTTTATATATATAATTTTTTACTTGTCATAAAAAAATTTAAAAGTCAAGGAACCTAGTTCCCTTTTCTAAAGGCTTCATGTTGTCAAGCATTTGAACTGCATACAAAACCTCAATCTATGCCCTAAGAGCATGCGTCTAGATGAATAGATGTTGCTGCTGGAATCAAAAGTGGGCCTTTGACTACTGATAAAAAAGCGTGGAAGTGGTAACTGAATCATACACAAGCTAATTGGAGGGTGGATTTTCTCTATTAAGCATAGGTTTTAATCACACAACCACCAACCTCATGAATCCAACTATACTCCCAACAACAAACACTATCTCCACCAAGAATTCTATCCCTACAAATACAAAAAAATTGTGAATTGGCAATGCCACATTCAGGACCTATCAACATTGGCATCACCCAGCTGCAAGTGCTGCCAAATAGTGTATCAACACTGCCATCATTACCGTCATCGTCATCATCTCCACCATAGAAATACAACATTATCTCCACAACACCACCATTACTGCTACTCCACCACCAGATCACCTACATCTGCCACTTCCATGTAATCCAATATAATCATTTAAAAAAAAAGTCCTAAATGGTAAATTATACGTATCATGTCACTTATAAAAAAAAATTGTGTATCATTTCTGGAGAATTAGGAGAGAAAATCCACCTCCACCAATGACAACAAGCTTCATTAATCCACCATGGTAGTGATCCCTGTACAATTTCAATATTTGTTCCCGCAAATTGATCCCTTTTTCCATGGCATCAACCAGGCTCTTCTTATTGCCTGCAAGCAAGCAAAGAAAATGATAAAGAACTATATATCTGAGTATGTGTGCACGTTCGTGCATGCATGGAGGTGAAATTCATATAAACTGACAAATTCCCAACTGAAAAGGGAAACATAATGGATTTAAGCTCACCCCAAAAAAATCTATTAAAAGGGTGACCAGGTGCTGATGTATGACATTGAAGTTGTTGACGACGGCAAGCATCATTTTGCTGCACCTGGTTGAATTCTAGGCCCCATTTATAATAAATTAAAGTACACACCATCAGCAATAAGAAATATATGATAGCAGCACCATTTAAGTTTGAAAACATCAAGCTCTTTTAAAAGGAACAGTTGAAAAACATTGTACCCAGACAAGAGTGGCATGTACCTGAATCTACAGCAAGTACCTCTCTTTCCATGGCTTCAATTTTCACAAGAGGTGAAACAAAGAACTGAGAAAATCTGATTAAACAAAGAGACAAACATAATTGCTAACCACTCTTGTATTTATAAATGCAGTCTACCAAAAAATATATTAAGTGCATGTTTGGGTTTGTGGTGGGAAATATAACTTATAGCTTTAGGGCTTATAACTTAAGTAATAAGTTCTACTATTAAAAATTTATTTACTGTTTAGTAACCATATGTTTAAAGCACTTTCAAACACGTTACGTTTGTTTGGAAACAAATTAAGAAAGTGATTTCTGAGGTAAAAATGAAGATTATTTAAATTTTTAAAGATTATGACCATATCTTTGAAGGTTTAAAAGTTGTAATTATCTAAAAATTGTATAGGTATTTTCGTCCATTGACAGTCTTTTTAATATTTGAATTACGTTCCGTATTATCCGGAAAAGCACGTTTGCTATTCCTTAAATGTACTTTTTAACTTATTTGAGATTAAAAGTACTTTAATATGTTTTCTTTTATAAGTAAACAAATTTTATTGATCAATGAATGGGCATAGCCCAGCACAATACACAAGAAGAAAACAATTGTATGCCCTAACTAAGAAGGCACAATAGAGACAAGAAAATCAAGTAGGTCCATGCCATTGAAGTCAACAACAATGGCCCAAGTACATAAAGTTCTATAAAATAAAGCTTTAAGCTCCTCCAAAGATCTTTCCTTGTCTTCGAACGTCCGCTCATTGCACTCCTGTCACAAACACCACATGATATATATAGGGATAATCTTCCAAATCGCTTTAATCTGTTGCATGCCTCTTATATTTGTCCAGCTGGCCAACGCTGCCACCACTGTCTCCGGCATAACCCAATCCATCTCTAATCTACTAAACACCTCATTCCATAATACCCTTGTTGTCTCGCAATGTAGTAGGAGATGTTCCACCGACTCACCCCTCCTCTACACATGCAACACCAATTTGCTATGATTACCCTCTGTTTCCTCAAGTTGTCGGTTGTGAGGATCTTACCCAACGATGTTGTCCACACGAAAAATGCAGCTTTCGGGGGCGCCTTATGTCTCCAAAGCCTTCTCCAAGGAAATTGACTATTAGGCTCTTATGAGAGAGCCTTATAAAAAGAGCGAACCGAGAATACACATTTCCCTGCGGATATCCACCACAACCCATCTTCTTGTTGATTGCTCGGTTTAATGGAGTACAAAAGGCTATAAAAATCAGCAAAGTTGCTCATTTCCCAATCTCGTGCCACCCGACTAAAATTGATATTCCAATGGATTTGCCCACCCAAAATCCCCATGACTTCTGCCACTGAAACATCTTTGGCACTTGCAATTTGGAATAGTGAAGGAAATAAATCTTGTAGAGTATTGTCACCACACCAAATCTCTTTCCAGAATTTAATCCTAGAACCCTCACCCAAAAGAAGTCAAGGATGTTAAGTAAAGATCCCCCATCCTCTTCTTATGTGTTTCCACAACCCCACTCCATAGGCTCCTCTAACTTCTTTAGAACATCATCCCCCCCATAAGCCTCCATATTTGCACTCAATCACCAACTTCCACAAGGCTTCTGGTTCCTTTTTGTATCTCCACAATCATTTTCCAAGTAACGCCTGATTGAAAGTCCTCATATTTCTAATACTCAAACCACCGTTAGAGATAGGACGACATACCGTCTCCCACTTGACTAGATGGAATTTGAACTCCTCTCCCCCTTCGCCCCACAAAAAGTCACGTTGGAGTTTCTCAATTCGAAATGCCACACTTGCAGGTATAGGGAAGAGGGATAAAAAATATATTGGTAGGTTAGATAATGTACTCTTAATCAAGGTAATCCTACCACATTTCGACAAGTACATTCTCTTCCATCCCGCCAGTCTCCGCTCTACTTTCCCAATCATTGTATCCCATAAAGAGGACGCCCTCGCGGCTACCCCCAACGAAAGTCTCAGGTAAGTCAAAGGAAGGGAGGCTATCTTGCACCCTCAACGTGCTAGCCAGTTGTTGTATATTAGGAACATCTCCAACTAGTACCATCTCTGATTTGTCGAAGTTCACTTTCAACCCGGATGCAACTTCAAAACAAAGAAGTAGGGCCTTCAATGCTCGAACCTAATTTTGATCGAACTCACAAAAAATAAGTGTCATCTGCAAACAACAAATAAGAAATATTAACGATTCCTCATCCGGGTTCCAATTGAAAATCCATCCACGAAGCCATTAATAACCAAGACCGAGATCATCCTGCTTATCGCCTCCATAACAATAACAAGCAGCAATGGCAACAATGGATTTCCTTGTCTTAGGCCTCGTGAGCTATAGAAGAAATCAGCTGGACTACCATTTATCAATACAGAGAATTTCACCGTTGATATGCACCAACGGATCCATGACTGCTACCTCTCTCCAAAACCGCACCTCCCAAGAAGGTAAAGAAGGAAGACTCAATTAACATGATCGTACACCTTCTCCATGTCTAGCTTGCAAATGATCCTTGATGTGCCAGCCTTCAATCTACTGTCAAGATATTCATTAGCAATAAAAACCGCATCAAGAATTTGCCTACCTTTTACAAAAGCATTTTGGGATTTTGTAATGATTTTCCCCACTACCTCACTTAAACGGTTCGCAAGCACTTTGGATATTATCTTGTATACATCATTCACTAAGCTAATGGGCCGAAACTCCTTAACCTCCATAGCCCCCACCTTCTTGGGTATCAATATAAGAAAAATGGTGTTAAAGATTTTCTCAAATTTTACAGCCAAGAAAAGCTTCTGAAACACCCTCATAAGATCTTCCTTTAAGACATCCCAGCATTCTTGAAAGAAGCCCATAGAGAAACCATCAGGCCCCGATGCCTTGTCCTTGACCATTTTCCTCACTACTTCAAAAACCTCTACCTTCTCAAAAGCCCTCTCCATCCGAGACACATCACTCGGCCCAATGGAATCAAGCACAAGACCATTAAGGGAAGGCCGCCACCCCATCGGCTCAGTTAGTAGCTGCTCATAGAAACCAACTACATGGTCGTGAATTACCTGCTCTTCCCTACATTCGACGCCGTCAATTTTCAGCATCTCTATTTTGTTGTTTCTCCTATGGGAGTTTGCAATTCTATGAAAGAACTTTGTGCTTCAATCTCCTTCCCTTAACCACAAAACTCTTGATTTTTGCCGTCAAGACATCTCTTCTAATAAGATAATCCTCTCAAGATCCGCACCCAACATTGTCTTCCGTGCTAGTTCTTCCTCAGTAAGAGACTGAACCTCTTGGAGCCTCTCTAACTCCTGGATCTCCCTCATCTTGCTTTTCTTGTTCTCCCATCTCCGAAAGATTGCATATTCCAAAGCTTCAAATCTTTTTTTAGAGCTTTCAGTTTACCTGCAAAGATGAAGCTAGGGGTACCCTGTATCTGATATGAGGACCCCCACTGTCTAACTCTTTCCACAAAACATTCAAATTTCAGCCACATGTTTTTAAATTTGAAATACTGCCGACCTCTTCGGAGATCACCACAATCCAGCATGATAGGCCAATGGTCCGAACAAAGACAAGGCATTCGTTTTTGCCAAACATCCGAAAAGTGACTTTCCCATTCTGGAGATATTAAGAATCAGTCCAACTGAGACCATGTCTGATTGTTAGACCACGTAGCAAAACCCCCAGCTAGTGGCAAATCCACCAAGTTCAAATCAAAGATACATTCCAAGAACTCTACCATTGATGGCCGCACTCTTCTATTTCCGGAAGACTCACTTGAAAATCTTGTGACATTAAAATCTCCCCCAATACACCAAGAGAGGTCCCCACCAGCTATGAACCCCCACTAATTCTTCCCACAATAATACTTTGTTGTTGTCTAAGTTTGGTCCATAAACACCTGCAAAAGCCCACAAAAAGTTATCGGACACACTCTTGAAAGAGCATGCAACCGAGTACATCCTAATGAATTCCTCCATTTTCTCCACCACATGTCTATCCCACATCACCACTACCCCTCCCGACGCCCCATTAGAAGCCATATACACTCAATCCACATGTACACAACTCCATAAACTTCGCACAATTCTCCTATTAATCAGTTTCATCTTAATCTCTTGTAAACAAACAATGTCCGCCTTCCACTCACGAAGCAAATTTCTTATCTGAAGACGTTTATTGACTTCCTTGAGCTCACGAAGATTCAACGACACTATTTTGGGTTTCATTGGGGGATGGCCAACCCCTTCCCTTTTGACCTGAACCTGCTGGAACTGCCCTTAGAATTCATCGACCACGTCAACCTTTTAAGTTCACGCTGTTTTTTTATCCAGATTTTCTTTGTTGTTGGTGCCCCACTTCAATGGCTGTAAGCAAAGCCATAAATTGTTCCTCGAAGCCTTCACACTCCAACCCCACACATTTTTGCATTTAATTTTTTTATATGTAATCATAAGAATTTTATAAATAGAAAATGGCAAAGCCCAGGTACATAGGTGGTATACAAAATAAACACCTAACTAGGGTTTACAATCAATAGGAGAACGTCATTTAGACCGTTACAAACAATTGTTCCCGCCCATAAAAGCAATAACTTAAAGAAGAAGAGTTTTAGTTCCTCTATTGTTCTCTCACAATCTTCAAAGCTTCTTGCATTTTTTTCTCTCCAGATACACCAACACATACAAATAGATATGCCAAATGGCCGCTACTTGTGAGTTACCCCGAATGCCTCGTCAAGTGGTGAATCTCCAAATGTACCCCAAAAATAGGAGTGCAAACCGATGACCAATTAACCAGATGGAATTTGAACTCATCCCCCAATCCACTTCACAGGAAATCCCTTTGTAACTTCTCTATGCGGTTAGCTACCTTTGTAGGAAGTGGGAACAAGACAAAAAACAAGTGGGTAAGTTTGAAAGAGTGCTTTTGATCAAAGTCAACCCGCCACCTTTCAACATATATAGTCTCTTCCAAGAAACAATTTGTGCTCCACCTTGACCTTATCAAAAGCCCAGTCTGAAACCTTAGGATGAACAAGGAACATAAAATTCAAGGGGATGGGTTCACCCACCCTACAGTCCATCGGTGAACCTTGTGTCTCCTTCACCAAAGAAATTTCGTCCAAACCAATATGCTCATTTATAGCCTGGACAAGTCTCTAGGATTTGTCTTCATCAAGGGTCAACAGTTCCTCACTATCAGAGTGTGAAAGATCCTCTGAACTCACCCCATCCTTCACACCCGGCTCAGAGTCCTCAAGGAACTGAATTGGAAGGTTCGCAGGAGTCACACTTGCACACTCGCACCTCGTCGGCACTGTCTGGCCACCATACGACAGAGAAACCCCATCCAGAGGTGTCGAAAAGCCTGTCACGTGTTCTACTATCGATTCATGTGCACCCACCACATGTGGGCCATCATCAGAGTGCTCCACCGTCGTTGTTGACGTTTTCCGTGTGCCCGCCGGCAGTTCCACCTCCGTCCGCGAGCGTCATGGCGTGGTCTTTGGTGGATGCACACGAGAGCCGCCGCTAGAGAAGCCCAATGGCATTCTTTCCACTTCCGTTGGGCCCTGGGCTGAAGCCCATCGTCCTTGGGTTGCTTGCCAACATTCCTTCCCATTTCACCCGTGGGCTGAGGCCCAACCAAACGGCCCAAGCGATCTGCCTTCATTCCTTTTACCTTCCTTGAAGCCCATTCCCTTTGCTAAGCCCACCCTTTGATCCCTCACCCCTGGACTTACGATAATGCACAGGAAGGGCCTGAATGGGCCTTTGCTCTAAGCTCGGCCCCTTTCCTTTAAACTCCTTAACCCCGTATTCTTCCTTTTTACGCCCAACACAGCAAAGGATTTCTGCCACCTCCAACTGCAATTTTCGTAATTGGCCCTACATCTCCACCAACACCTTGCACACGTCCCACTTAGCTGCCCGACAACCTCCCTGCCAGAGCCCACATTTCGTACACCAAGAAGGGCTCGACGCATGTTTCTATCAGTGAACCAACCACCACCGTCAACCCCACTCTGATCATGGTGGTCCATCGCCGGCATGATAGGACCGCACATTCGGCCTCAACACCTCCTTCTGCAGCCTCAACTGGGCTCCTCCAAGAGAGCCTCCCCTGTTTCTCCCTACCTGCATCCACTCCCACAAAGCCTCCCTCAGCCTCCTCCATCCCCTCCCCCCTCCCCTTCAGGTAAGAAAAAAAAAGCTTCTTCTTCCCCCGCCCCTCACAATATTCTGCAACTACCATGCAACGTCCATGGCTATTCGAGCACCTCTATGCTATAAAGCTACGATAGCCTTCTAGTGGTGCTATAAAACTCCCTCTTCTCCCCTCTCAAGCATTCCTCCAACGCTTTCCCAAGCCACAACATTGTGCTTGATTCCACCAGTAGCTCATGCTCTTTCTTTCACCCTCTCTCTATAATACGTAGCAGACCTCCTTCCTCACAAAGTATGAATAATTTTGAATCTATCACAAACTCTCTTGTGAAGCCCATCAGACTCAACGCAACACTATTGCACCATCAACTTAGCAGAATCATCGTCGGGATCAATGTGAGGAGTTTTTGCAAAGTGTACAGAGAGAAAACGCTAGACTCGATACACAGGAGAAAACGCTATTAAAGCTAAGACAATTTGGACAGAGGTGGTGGAAAAATTAGAACGTAGGCTTGGAAAAGGTTGTATTTATCCAAGGGGGGCGGATCACACTTATTAAGAGTACTTTATCTAACCTTTCCACATATTTCTTATCTCTATTTCCCCTTCCAGCTAGCATTGCTTCTAAGATTGAGAAACTTCAACGTGATTTTTTGTAGAGTGGTCTAGGGGAGGAATTTAAATGTCATCTAGTTGGGTGGGATAAGGTGTGTACACCATTGAGAGATGGTGGTTTGGGGGTTCGCAATGTGAGGGTTTTTTATAAGGCTTTATTAGGGAAATGGTTGTGGCGCTATAAATTTGAAAGGGAAGCCTTATGGAAAGGGGTGATCGATGCGAAGTATGGTTGTGCAAGGGGGGTTGATGCTCTAATGAGGGGAGAGGGGCATATGGTGTGGGGTTATGGAAGCATATTAGGAATGGATGGGGGCTTCTTTCTAGCAATACCGGGTTGTGTATGGGGAATGGCCAGAGGATAAGTTTTTGGCATGATGTTTAGGTGGGTGACACGGCTCTTAAAATTACTTTCCCCACCATTTTCAGAATAGCACGGGAGAAAGAAGCGATGGTGGTGGACTTGAGGGGATCTACACTTCAAGAGTGGAACATCAATTTCACTAGGGAGGCACATGACTGGGAGGTGAGTGTGCTGGTGGAATCTTTTAATCTGCTCCATAATGTTCCTCCTGCAGTTGCAGATGAAGATAAGTTGGTTTGGAGACCTTCTAAGAAAGGGAAGTTCTCGGTAGGTTCTTTTTATAAGATGCTTACAGTCCAACCTTTGCCCAACTTTCCTTGGAAGAGCATATGGAGGAGTAAAGCACCTTCTAAGGCTGCGTTCTTTGTTTGGACAGCAGCCCTTGGGAAGATTCTAACCATTGATAACTTCAGAAGACGTGGTCTTGTAATTATGGATTGGTGTTGTATGTGCAAAAAAAGTGGGAATCCGTGGACCATTTACTCCTACATTGTGAGTTCGCCTGGGATACATGGAATCATTTTTTTAGCAGGGTGGGGCTAGCATGGACAATGCCGGGACTGGTTGTTGAATTACTTGCAAGTTGGAGAAGGATCTTAGGGATAGCACAGATTGCAGCTTTGTGGAAGATGGTTCCCATTTGTATTTTTTGGTGTATCTGGAGTGAAAGAAATTATAGACATTTTGAGGATCACAAACGCTCTGTTGAAGTTTCTAGTTCTTAAAGCGGTGTTTTTCATATATACTTCCAGTGTACCTGCCTTACGCCTATCTTTACATCAATAAAATTTCTTATTACTTATAAAAAAAAAAATGTAAAACCCAAACAACCTAATTTTTCTATTAAAGAGATTTTTTTAAGGCTATTAAACACTTTTTAAGACTCTACAGCAACCCCAAACATACCCTAACAAATAATTGTAAAAACGAAAAACTTGGCTAACACAACTAGAATTTCAACCACCACAGGACCAGATAGCAAGCTATTGGAAATCTATATTGCAATAGCAACAATCAACCACCATTCATCAAGTAGCATATATATTTTATAGGTAAGTAACACATTAATTGAATAATTATATAATCATATGCCCCATGTACTTGGCTATGCCTATTTTTAATAAAGCTCTCATTTACTGATAAACAAATAATATAATCGACTTGTAGGGCATTATCAGACTGTTCCATTCATTGACCTTATAGCCTTCAGTTCAAACATCCTCTAACACTGTGAGTCTGTTACAAAAGAGTAATATAAGCATCTTAAACAAAGAAAATTTTCTTGAATAAAACAAGGACTTTCATTCCTCCATTCATGCCATAAGTATGCAGATTGATATTTTCGAAGTTTAAGATGCTGGTAGAAATCATCAAGACAGGAACAGTATCTGAAGTAAAAAGCATAGAGGAAACCACAAACTAGCTTGATCTGCCAAAAGAGAAAATCAGTACACTTGTCAATAGACAAATCAGCATCTACCTTGCCAAGGCACCCTTGAGAAACTCTCGTTTCACTTCAAAATGGTAGCAGGTATGCTCGGTTTCTGTGTATGCATTTGAACAGCCTCCATGCTTGGACAAGTAACTATCATACTAACAAGAGAAAAGAGTCAAACCGGTTGGCCAAACGACATGACTTTAGCGCACACAATCAATCTATGTTTTTAGCTTTGTATTACTCTTAATTTATTTTTATTTTATTTTTTTTTTGGGGGGGGGGGGGGCGGGCGGGGAGTAAGAAATCTCTGGTTTACTTGAAAATAAGCAACAATATCTAAAATATCATAAGAATTTTGACCAAGTAAAAGAAACCAATGCATTGACATCAAGGTGAAACTTTTTTTTTTTTAAAAAAGAGAATTCCATAAGTATCAATAAAAAATACAAAATTGTCACTCCAGGGGCCTTATGCCCATCATATGCAGGTTGTGCATTCAGAAAATGTAAAACACAAATCATCCATAATTATCATACCCCGTGGCAACCAGATTTATTCCACATGATATCAAAAGCATAAAAAAAAAAAAAAAAAAAAGTGATTTTCAAGTAAGTATAGCAAGAATTTCCTCCTCATGATTTCCTTCTCTTTTGAAAGAAGTGTTCTAAAGATACAAAATTAACAAACAGACCTCATTTTCATCTGGAAATTCAGCACTCCCCATGAAAAGCATGTGTTCTGCAAAACATGTAATATTTATGCATCAAATTTAGAATTGCCAATGCAAAATTGAAGTGGAAGAAAAAAAAAAGAGTAATCTCTCGGGCAATAAAAATTACTAATAAGAAGCAATAATCAAAAGATGATGTCTTCTCATGAAGAAAAGTGGTGGAAATTGGAAGAAGACTGCAAATAGAACTGGTCCAACGGAGACAGGATACTAAATCTCGGTTTAACCACTTCCATACTGGGCGTTTTTTAGAGTACAAGTTCAGCTTAATAGCATAAAGGCATTGTGAAAATATTTTCAGCACACAGTTCTTCCGTTCTTAACATGAAACATTCAAAAGTATGACCCAGTACTGCATACCTACTATTAAGCTTTAAATCCTGTCTAAGTAAGCATCCAAGATACATGCGCAGCTAGTCAATCCCTCTCCACAACAATCCTCAATCTTCTCTCCTCTTTCCACCAATTCTTGAAGGTGCTTAGGAGCAATCAGTCTCATGATAATTTATAACGTTTGATATCAAAGATGCAATCAATCTAACATAATCATTCCCGCGGGTTTGGTTTTCTATCCAATTGATCCTCCTCGCTTTTTTGGTGCAAAGGAGGGGTTTGAGAGAAAAAGAACACATTTGTTTTTATATATTATTTAAAGTAACTTTATAAATGATAAATAAACAAACCTAGAAAATGCGCAAGCCCCTGTGCCTCGAAAGGATCAGAGAAGCTGCCCATTCCCACACACATTGCTGCCGCTGCCTGCAACAAAGACAAAATTCAATTAACAAATCAAGTCCAATCCCAGTAGTTTGATGTGAGTAATTAAAAGATCGGATTTAAAAACGCAGTCCTAACAACAAGATCAAAGCACACTACGAAACTCCGTCAGATCAAGAAGTCATAAAGATGCAAGAAGTACCAATTAACGACACGATCACACGAGCTTATGCAACTGTTTCTTAACAATAAAAATTTCCCGAAACGTCCGAGTTATTTTATTCACAATAAATCTAACAAAAAAGATGATAAACTTGGAAGCACACAGCAGTCCCACCAATCTTAGATTTGAGATTGACAATATATTTTCGGCTCCTTCACAGCATTTTCTGTGGAAACCACTGGATGTTCAGATAAACGACAATATTAAGCGAGCATTGAAGGTTTGAAGCTCCCTGGTTCTTTACCCTTTCCTATCCTTTTTAGCAACCAAATGGTGAGTTTATCAACTTTCTGTAACTGTTCTTCGAACAGCTGCTCCCAATGTCAACTGGGTACTGCGAATTCGAATGTGAGAAAACAAAGACTAACCTTCTTAGTCTGAGAAGAAGCACCTTTCTTTCCTTGCCCTTTAACTTCATGGTCCTCCTCTTCTTCTTCTTCCTCTTCTTCTTCTTCCTCCTCTCCACTGTCATCGTCCTCGTCCTCCCCTTCGCTTTCATCACCATCCTCATCGCACTCCTCTATTTCTTCCTTGTCCTCGAGGGTTATAGGAGGCCCATCTGGGTAAATCTCAGGGTCGTGAACCAGAAGGGCCCGGAGCCCATTCTCGAGCTCAATGAGCCTGTATAGCCGCCTATCGTTCGGAGATTTGATGACGATGTCGTCCGAGCGCAAAGTGCAGTGACCAAAAGTACCCATGGTTTCTTTCTTCGACGGAGGAGGAAGAGGGAGGGGGCGAAATGGGCAGGGTGTGCTAAGTATCCCTCTCCTTCTCAGGACTCGGAAGAAAATGTTTATGCCAAAACTGAAAGTCAGCGTGTACAAGGGTTTTGGAGAATAATAAGGTTCGAGATATAGAGAGCGCAACGATTGACCACCAGGAGGCTGCACCTGGTGGGCGAATTGCAGCAACATATCCCCCAATGAAAAGAGGTTCCATGGTTCGTTTGCCCCCCACCACGGGCTGTGTCATTTTTCTTTTTTCTTTTTTTTTTAATAGGTGTCATTTTTCTTTTGATACACCAAGAAATTAAAAATATATATAAATTATAAATTGGGGTGGTTATATATAATAAAAAAAATACATTAATTTTTTTTTTACTTATATCACAAGAAATCACATTAATCTATAAATTTTATTTTTATAACATTTTTTTAACTGTCAAAGACAAGCCCTTGGCACTAGCATTGGATAATGTATCTACATATGCATTTACATATTTTCATAATATAACTTTAAATTGAATTGTATTGAATTATACATATTAAAAAATATACATAGTTATGAATAATATTTCTACAAATTTAAAGATACATTGTTCATTCTTCAAATCTTATTTTTCTACTTTTTTCTCTCTCCTCTCCCTTTCTCTCTCAGCACGAACGGAAACAAACTCTTTCTCGAAACTTATATTTCTCCTTGCTCTCTCTCTCGACACCAACACAAACTGAAATCTAAAAGAAAAAATTTCGCCCTCGACACCAACACCAACGAGTACTCATCAACAACACCAACAAGTGCTCTCTTTCTTCAATTTCCCCATCCTCAATGTCACTGCACATCCTCGTTGTCACTGCACATCCTCACCGTCACTGCACATCCTCCATCGGTGCAGCACTCCATCACCATCGTGTCTCTTCAATGTCGAATATAGGGTAAATTCGAATTCTCTTTATATTTTTCTAAAACTTTTATTAGTATAGAAGAGTTGATTTTTAGCATATAGGTGTTTTTAATGGGTGTTGAATATAGCATTTTATTTTTTTTTTACTGTTTTTAATGGGTGATTTAAAGGTTTTTCTTCACTGTTTTTAATGGGTTCATTTTAGGATTTTTTGACAAAATTTGTTTGTATAGGGATTCAAATATAGTATAATTGATATTTTTTGCGGGACATGTTTTCAATTGTTGTGATCAGATTGTTATTGAATTTCTCCAAGAGTCACAAATCTTTGTTTTCTTATAGAAGTTTACTTCTATAAGATGTTTGTGTCGACCAAGCAATTTTATCATAGAAAAGAACTGTCATGTTTGCAGATGTTTGCGGACTGTCATGGTATAGCAATTTTATACCATTCCAAATTTAGTCTGTGTTTGGATCCTTTTTATTATCATTCCTAGGAGGATTCTGTCCTCACACTGTCCATTTCAAATTTAGTCTATGTTTGGATCCTTTTTATTATCATTCCTAAGAGGATTCTGTCCTCACACTATCCATTTCTTTATAGAAAAATTGAGGCGATGTATGCAGATGTACGCGGAGCAAATTAGATTAAACACGTATTAGTCCAGTTTTGTTTTGTTCCACAAAACTAGTTCAAGCAAAATATTGATAGTGAACATAAAATAATCGCATGATTCAATTGTCCTAAGATCCTTTTTTTTATCCCTTCAAAATTAAAGAAATGGAACAAGCCTACCAAATATTGATGAAGCCAATCTTATACCAAACCACATTGACTGTATTAGCATGAAGGTGAAGTCATCTGTAAAAGCAGTGCTCTTGATTTTCATGGTCTCCGATGAGTGGAAATTATGTTTTTGGACCTTGTTTATCGTAACAAACATTGTTTGTGTTGTTGTCGTTGTTTGATTGGGTGCAACATTTGATTGGATGACTATTTTTAGGAAAAAAAAAAAAAAGGTACTATTTACTGTATGATATGTCCCACAAAGATAAGCCAAAACATTAACTCATGTGTTAAGTTGGTCTATATGAGTATATATCCTTTGTAATGCCTCTTGTAATGCTAATGGAAACTGTTTGTCATCCTAATGGGAACTGTTTTGTGTGGTGGCCCTGATTGCATGCTTTGCTTGTTTGGGTCATTTTCTGTATGGAAACTGTTTGGCCTGTTTTAATGTGTTGTTTTAGTAACATTTTATCCTTCAATATTTTGTTAAATGATGAATTGTTTAATTGATGAGCATCCCTTCTTCACCACACTGTTGGAAAATGGTGAGGATAGTATTAACAATCCCCCTATAGATAGTGCAAATGTTGATACCCAAGCGACACAACCCCAATAAAAAATAAAGGCACATAAACAAAAATTTCAGCGGAGTGTGTCATTTACTGCAGAGGAAGATACTCTCCTCGTTTCAGTTTGGCTTAACATTAGTATAAACTCCATTCAGGAGACTGACCAATCTTTCACACAATTGTGGAGTATAATTTATGATTATTACTCCACCTATAAAAAATCTAATAATCAATAACAGTTTGTTCCCTTTTTGACCAATTGGTGGTCGACCATTAAAAAATGTTTCAATCAATTTTGTGATTGCACAATCCAAGTTGAAGGAATGCATCCAAGTGGTGCGACCGAGATAGACAATGTATAATGATTTTTTCAATGTTTTGTTGTTCTATTTATTAAGTATTTGCAATGACATTAGTACTAATTGTTCCACTATTTTGTAGATTGATAAGGCAAAAAATTTGTACCGAGAGACCCAAAAAACCAATTTCAACATGGATCATTGTTAGAATCTCTTGAGGCACCAACCAAAATGGCAAGCACACATGAGACTCGTAAGAAAAAAAGACAAGTGCCGCGTTCCGGTATTACTCCAAATCAATACCTTTAAGGGAAGACATGAAAAATGTGCCTGTGGATTGTGAGAGACCTCTGGACAAGAAGGCTGAAAAATAAAGAGATAAATAAAGAAAATGTAATGAAAGACAAAATAATGAATTTAATGAGACCTTAAGCCAAATGAAAAATTATAGGAGGACTTGTATTATGGAGATAATAGAATCATTGATGAAGTATGATAACGAAATATCTAAGTTACTACTTCTTAACTTAGATATGAAAATTAAGGCTGAAGAAGATAGATCTGAATTAGTAGCTCTCAATGAGAGAAAAACTGATATAAAAATTATGTAATTGGATATTGATTCTATGAATTATGTGCACAAAAAGTATTTCTATAATTTTCAAATGGAAATAATTGAGGAACAAAAGAATAAGACCATATATTGTACATAGTTGTATGTTTGGTTTTGGGTATTTTCTAATTGTTTTGACTGTCTGGTGACATATTTTGGGTATTGTTGTACTGTTGGTTGCACAACAATTTCATCATTTTTTGTACTGCTGGTTGTTATCAACGACATGAAAACTGTCTGGAGCTTCTGGTGGTGGGCGGTACATCACTTTTGCTGATTTGCTACTTGTAGGGAAGATAGTTTGCTACTTGCTGATTTGTATCACTTTTGAAATTTGTATTAAAATCAACTATGTGTATAAATTTGTATTATAATCAACTTTGTGGAATTTGTATTAAGTTGATTATGATACATATAATTTGTATTAAATTAATGATACAAAGTGTTTTTGAGCATATGTTAATATTTGTTGATGAAATTGGTCATTTTGATATATGAAATTGGTAATATTTGGGTTCGGAGATTTGGCTTGTCGATTTCGCCTTTTTGTGAGCTGTTAAAGTTTTCTCTCGAGTCTCAAAACAGTGACTGTAATTGGTTGATATGGCTAACTCTTTGCACGTATAACTTGCACTTCTGATAACTTTTAGTGTTAGAAAATATGTAAAGTTGTATGGTTGTATGCAGTTGGATTGTCTATTGATTTTGGTTGGCAACTTAAATTCTGCAATAATGTTAATCCAATATTTTATTTATATGCAATGTTGAAGCATTTATGTCATGTTCTTATTGTTATTCTGAATGAGGATAACTTTATTTATTTGTATAGAGTATTATTATTGTTATTTTGTGGTGGTTGGTCTTAAACATATGAATTTTTTAAGTGCTTATAAATTGATATAAAAGTCCATTTCAATACCTTTGCGCCACTAGGGAATCATGGATTCAAACCGCATTGTAATAATTTTGCACCACTGTGGGAAATTTCAAGCTCTCAATCATGGAATAAGACTTCATTCTGATTTGATAAAAAAATCAGGGTTTTAAATAATGAGTTCCTTGCCAACAATCTAATAGCCATGTGTGGAAATTAAGGCAAAAAAAAAAAGAAGATTTGAATTAGTTGTATACTGGAACAACATCATTGCTGGTTTTGCAGATAGTTTGTTACTTGCTGATTTGTATCACTTTTGTATTAAAATCAACTTTGTGTATGAATTTGTATTAAAATCAACTTTGTGAAATTTGTATTAAGTTGATTTTGATATATATAATTTGTATTAAGTTGATGATACAAAGTATTTTTTGTACACATTTTAATATTTGTTGATGAAATCAATCATTTTGATATATGAAATTGATAATATTTGGATATATAGAATTGATGTGTTTGAGTACAGGTTAAATAATAGAATTTGCAATGGGTGCTAATTGCAAAATATATAAAAATAATAATCTTAGAAAAATAAAATAAAAATAATATTTTATTATTATTTGATTCAAAGATGCATAATCCAATGTGAGAGTTATTCTTGATATGCAAAATTAATTTCCAAAAGAGTAATTCTACATACAACCGTGAAGTGCGTAACCGCCGCGTAATCACTTTGAAAAAGAGTGGGGTCTACTATTAAAAAAATAATTTTTTTCATGTGGGTCCCATGTTTTATTCATTTTTTTCAAAGTAATTACGCGGCGGTTACGCAATTCACGGTTGTAAGTATCTTTTCTCTTTCCAAAATGTATGATTTTGCATATGCATACAGAAAAACCAATGCGAGTGCTTAGAGCATTGGTATTGGCTTAATCAAAACCATTTCCAAAATTTGATAAAAAGTATATGTTTTGCATAAATAAAAAATCTCCTGAATCATAACACCACATTGGATTGGCCATTAGATTTATTAAAATAATAATATAATATTATTTTTTTAATAATAATATCTTTAATTTTTTTTTATATTTTACAATTACACTAATCGTATGTTAATTAATAATTTAATTTAATATTTTACAATTACATTAACCATGTTTTACAATTACACTAATAATATATTAATTAATATTTTTTAATTATCTTCAAGCTCATACCCCAGTGAATACTACAATCATGTAGTCAACAATTATGCTGCCAAACAATGTCTACAAGCTATGAATTGCAGCTTCATCTTCTTGAAAGTAATGCATCAAGATTTTAATGACCGGACAAAAAAGTCCATAGCCCAAGAGTTGTTTTGGAATAAAAAATTCTTTTGACTTGTGAATAGTATCACTTTAAATTTGAAGAATGAATTAGATTCACTTTAGCTCAAATATTGAGTGGATGAGTTATTTCCACTCTAATGCATACACTTTCAACTATATATATGCAAAATTTGTATTTGGTTGGATTTTGATGAAGCCAATACCAATATTCTTAGTATCCAAACGCCAAACGGGCCGTTAATATATTTTACAATTTTTTATTGTAAGATATTCTAGTAATAAATTTTTGAAGCAATCTCATAAATGGATTATTTATACAATTATCTTCACCACAGCTAGCTACAAGATCTTACTAATTATTTAATCTCACTTATTGATTAAGGGTTCGTTAGGCAATACAACTGTTTTAAAGTATTTTTAGATATTTTATTCACAAATATTACTTAAATACAAAATATTTTTTAATTTCAAAATTTCAATTTTTTAATCTAATCATTAAAACTTCCCAAACTCTCAAACAAAATACAAATAATAATATTACTTTTTCACATTTAAAAAAAAAAATCAAATAATTTGTTAACTTTATAATATTTTTATTCAATTTATTCTCTCATTTTTCAGAATTCAATAAAATATTTTAATTCAAATTACTTAATTATCATTAATAGATATAATGATAAATTCTTAGTATTCAAACGGATACTAAGATTTATCTTTTATGCCGTATATATTATATAAGGGTATTTATTGGTTTTCACTCCATTCTCATATATATTTTATTTAATAATAAAATTATATTGACAAAAAAAAAGAAATAACCAAATAATTCAAAATAATGCTAGATACATGTAAGTTTTGTATTCTCTCTTCTTCTTTTTTTTTTAAAAGGATCAATTATTAAAAATAATTTTTTTATATAAATCATAAATTTACTTTTTTTTAAAAAAAAAAATACATGATATTTATTTATTTTAAAACTATAAATATCATTTATACTAGATGAGTCAGGTGAGACTTTCATGAAATGTGGCAAATAACTTCGGGCAATTTATAAACCAAAAGCGGCTAATGAGGCCGAGGGTAATAATTGTCCTAGTCCAGCGTCACTAGTTATCCCAAAGAAAAAAGCTATCTGCAGTCGCCGTGTGTAATCATTGGGAAGTCGGTGCCCACATGGAAAATGAAACGGTACCGTTTCAATCAAATGGAAACCGATCTACTTCATCCCCTCCCCTTCGTCTTCCCACGAACACTTCCTCCCTTCAAAGACCACTCTTCCCGCGAACAACACTCCCTCCATTCGAAGATCACGAACAAGCCCTCCTCCCTTTGTCTTCCGAGATCTTCCCTCCCACGATCTGGACTTCATCTCAATCTCTGCAACTCTCAAAATTCTATGTTTTTAAGGTATTATTCTCTGCAAATTTAAGGTCCCTTCTGCAAAACTCATCCGGCATTTATGCCGTTGAGCTGTTGCATTATGAGGCCTTAATGCTTTTTCTACTCTTAAGTTCAACAACCCAAAACCATATTATATGGATAGACTTCAGATGGGTCCTAGGTATAATGGTTTTTGTTTGAAGCTACCCACTGGCCATTATGTTTTACAGTTTTGCTACGTACAAGCGGCATTTGCAAACGGTGGGTAACCGGCCGTATATGGGAGCTTACGTGGAAGAAAAAATAAACAAAAGAAAAAAAAAGGAAAAAGTAAAGAAAGCAAAATGCTGGAAGAAAAGGAAAAGACGAGATTTTTCATCTTTTTTCGATGAGTAGCAGAGTAGAGCACAGCCAATAATTCCTGGTATGTTGAAGCATTTCTCCATCAAGGAGGAAAAAAAAAAAAAAATGAGATCTGAAAGAAGTCTTGGATTAACTCTCTCAAACTCTAGCTTCTCCAAATGTAAGAAACTGAGAGGATATGGCCTGGCCTACTCAACTAACCACAAAAATGAAGTAGAATTTCTATCGCCTATTAACGAATACACGAGATGTCTAAAGTATTTTTTTTTTTCCCAACCCACCCGATAAGGGAAACATGGGGTTTAAATTTTCAAACAATTAAAACATAGAAAAAAGCTATCTGCAGTCGCCGTGTGTAATCATTGGGAAGTCGGTGCCCACATGGAAAATGAAACGGTACCGTTTCAATCAAATGGAAACCGATCTACTTCATCCCCTCCCCTTCGTCTTCCCACGAACACTTCCTCCCTTCAAAGACCACTCTTCCCGCGAACAACACTCCCTCCATTCGAAGATCACGAACAAGCCCTCCTCCCTTTGTCTTCCGAGATCTTCCCTCCCACGATCTGGACTTCATCTCAATCTCTGCAACTCTCAAAATTCTATGTTTTTAAGGTATTATTCTCTGCAAATTTAAGGTCCCTTCTGCAAAACTCATCCGGCATTTATGCCGTTGAGCTGTTGCATTATGAGGCCTTAATGCTTTTTCTACTCTTAAGTTCAACAACCCAAAACCATATTATATGGATAGACTTCAGATGGGTCCTGGGTATAATGGTTTTTGTTTGAAGCTACCCACTGGCCATTATGTTTTAATTGTTTGAAAATTTAAACCCCATGTTTCCCTTATCGGGTGGGTTGGGAAAAAAAAAAATACTTTAGACATCTCGTGTATTCGTTAATAGGCTATAGAAATTCTACTTCATTTTTGTGGTTAGTTGAGTAGGCCAGGCCATATCCTCTCAGTTTCTTACATTTGGAGAAGCTAGAGTTTGAGAGAGTTAATCCAAGACTTCTTTCAGATCTCATTTTTTTTTTTTTTTCCTCCTTGATGGAGAAATGCTTCAACATACCAGGAATTATTGGCTGTGCTCTACTCTGCTACTCATCGAAAAAAGATGAAAAATCTCGTCTTTTCCTTTTCTTCCAGCATTTTGCTTTCTTTACTTTTTCCTTTTTTTTTCTTTTGTTTATTTTTTCTTCCACGTAAGCTCCCATATACGGCCGGTTACCCACCGTTTGCAAATGCCGCTTGTACGTAACAAAACTGATCCCCAAAATCGACGACCCACACCTTTTCAAATTACACGTTCCGTGGCAAACCCTAACTTTTCGTTTCCCTCCAAAATACTCAAAAACCTGAAATTCCCCCAAATCAAAATCTATATGGTTTTGATTCATTCGTCTTTGCGTTAATGGACGCGGACATATGCCGATGGATATCTGAATTCTTGCTGCGAAACCCTGTGCAAGACCATGTAATCAAGAAGCTTCTCCAAGTCCTTCCGGTCTCGGCCGATTCGCGCTTCAAGAAGACTGTGCTCCTACGTACAATCCAGGCCGATATTACGGACGCTTCGCTGACCGAAACTACCCTCGATAAGCTAGAAATGATCGAGCAGTTGGACCGGGCTGACGGGGTCGAGATTTTGGACTCGTTGAAGGTGGCCTATTGCACAGTGGCGGTAGAGTGCGCGGTGAAGTACCTGGCGGGGAGCCGCGACGGCCACAGTAAGTACTTCGAGGCGGTGAAGAGGGTTTTCAGGGACAGAATCCGTGATTTGGAGAGGTTCGGGAAGAGCGAGTTGGTAACGGGTGAGTTGAGGTGCATGGGGGACGAGTTGGAGGCGGCAATTTGGGACGATAAGGGAGCGAAGAAGCTGATGAAGATGAATACGAGGAATGAAGCTTTGGAAGCGGTTAAAGTTTACTTGAAGGAGGCATGGGCGCTCCTGGGTCCTCCGTTTCTTGAGTCCGCTGCGACTGCGACCGAGCCCTCGGGCATCCAGACGCCTAGTGGTAATGCGGGTGGGGTGGGTGTGAAGAATTTGAACCAAATTAATGGAAAACTGGCGGCGAAGAATAAGCCTAATGCTGTTCAGTATGCGGGCGAATCGGCTGGGAAGCAAGAAGAGGCGCTGATTTTGCCTAATGTGGGTGAGTTGGCTACAAAGACGGTGAACCAAGTTGAAGAGGTGGCTACGGTTACGCCTAATGAGGGTGATTTTACCGCGAAGCTGGCGAACCGTGTTGAAGGAGAGATGGCGGCAGGGAATATGCCTAATGCTAGGCAGGACATGGGTGAATTGGCTGCGAAGACGGTGAACCAGTTTGAAGAAGTGGCGGCGAATATGTCTAATGTCAGTGATTTGGCGGTGAATACGGCAAACCCGGCGGAGAAAGAGCTGGTGGTGAATACACTTAACGCGGACCAGGGTGTGGGTGAATCGGCTGCAAAGACAACAAATCAAGTGATGACGAACACAATAAACGTTGCTCAATTGGCTGCGAACAGGGTGGATCAGTTTGAAGAGCTGGCAGCAAATTTGCAGGGCGCCGATCAGGATCTTCGCGACAATGATAGGCCTGAGTTGTGCGATAGAGAGGCAAGAAGATCGGTAGCTTTGCCAAGTGGAAGTTGGGATACGATTGTCAGGGATAGAGCCGCTGCTGGGAGAGCGAACGGTAAATTTCTCATTGCTATACTTTTTTTTTGGGGGGTTTAATGCGTGAATGGATGTTCGTTAAACACGAGAATCGATATACTTGATACTTCTTGAGATGGTGCTCTCTTGTGTCCATACGAGTCATCGCACATAATTACACTTGGAAAACCACACTACTGTCCGTTTGGTTGATGGGCGAGCATAGGAAATGACATTTTTCACCCATGAATTACCCTCCATTTTATACTTTTTCACCTCAAACTACTAAAATTTTGAATTTATACTCTAAATTACCCATATTTTTATTTACCTGGGCTACGCTTATTTCTTTTTATTAATATTAATTCAATTCATTTTACCTATAAAAGACCTATATTTTCAATTTATGCACCGTTAGATAAGATCTGACCTTGAACAGTAAATTGATCACTGGGCATGATAACGCTGTTTTTTTTTTATAAGAAATAGACTTCATTTCATTTCATTTCATCCATGAAGGAAGTTACAGCTATGACTAATCAATACAGAGAAAAATTCTGAATACAAACCAAACTACACATCTGTTGTACATCTCCCCGCACACAAATTTATTTGCGACGAGTATTGTCTTAACTTCTAGAAACCCTCATAAGAGAGTATTAATCTCTGTATAAAACAAAAATTAAAAACCAACCCCTACCTCCAAAGGAGGGAAGGGTATCCAAACCCCCATCCTCCAAAGGAAGAGAAGGAGATAACCACCCAATCCTCCAACAGAGGAGGGGTTTCCATGCTATGGACATAAGTCCAATAGCATATTCCTTTATTAATCAACACAAACAGAGAAACAAAATTACAAAAAACTTAGAAAACACTGTAAAAACGGAGAGAACACAGCACAAAGAGGCTGCAGGAGCGCGTGCAGGACATGCGCCAGTTGAGGAAGAAACCGGGTAGGCGATCATGTAAGAGCTGGAGGCGTTGGATCCAACGGTGCCGTGCGTGGCACCAAGAAAAGAAACTGCACATAGGTGCGGGGCGGCTACGCTCAAATTTCAAACTGCGCGTGAAGGATACGCGCCACTCCTTTGGACACTGCATTCGGTAGGCTTATAGATCGGCAGCCTCTGACTCCCCCTGTGGGGTGCGTGTGTCCTCCAACCATCGGAAAGTCTCCGAACGGCACTCCTCCCTTATTTGGCATGTAAAATAAAAAAAACAAAAAAATAACAGAAAACAGAGAAAAGGACTGGGCTGAGAGGAAGGAGAAGGAAGGAGGGAGGGGGAGGGGGAGGGGGAGGAGCCGAAGCTTCCACCCCCTTGATCGGTTTTTTCTGGTGAGTTTTCTAGAGAGAAAAGTTGGTTTTCTAAAGGAAGGAGAGTAGTTGATATGTAAATAAAGTATTTTAGTTGGCATGATAACGCTTAGATGTTAACCAAATGTGCAAATTTAAAAATATATAGTATGTAGGGGAAAATTGGATCTTTTGATACTTTGAGGTGCAAAGAGAAAAATGCGTGCTAGTTTCTAGGTGAAAAGTACAATTCCCCCTAGGACTAAATTAATTTATTTTTCATCTCTCTTTTTCATTTAGATCTTCAGCAGTTAGCTTAGGTAAATGAAAGTTTTTGTTCTCATTTTTATATGACGGTCACTCTATATATTATATCTATAAATATATATTATGTATGTGTGTATGTACGTACTTACATACCTATGATTGTGATTATGTGTAAATTCATTTGTTTGCTCTATCAGTGAGTTGGAGTGTCGGGAAGACAAATGAACCTATAATGATAATTAAAGCAGGGACCATGGCACCCCCCAAGCTCAAGCGCCATCCCCAACCACACTCAATCTGAGCGAAGAAGTAGTTCAGAAGATTGGAATATATCATTTCCCAGCCAAAACAAATTGCCACGCAGGCCAAAGAGTTGAGACTTGGGTTGGTGGTGCGGTGGCGGGGTGTGAGTGTCTGTTCGTGCCTTCTTCTCCCTTGAGGCTTCACGGTGGAAGATGACTGCAGAGATAGGACTGAGCGTTTAATTTGAGAGGGAACAAACGGAAATGTCGAGAGAAGAGAGTGTAGAAAAATATGATTAAAATAAGATTTGGTTGATGAATAGTGTAGATCAAAGATAGATATTTTTTACATTCACTGTAGCAAAAATTAGATATTCAAGTCCTTTGCCTATTCCATTGTGGGGTGCATTTTGAGTATATAGGAGTGAATAGGCATTTTTTTTAAATATGCTATTCCGTTGAGGATGCTCTAAAGATGTTAACCAATATGCAAATTTAAAAATATATAGTGTGTAGGGGAAAATTGGATCTTTTGATACTTTGAGGTGCAAAGAGAAAAATGCGTGCTAGTTTCTAGGTGAAAAGTACAATTCCCCCAAGGACTATTAATTTATTTTTCATCTCACTTTTTCATTTAGATCTTCAGCAGTTAGCTTAGGTAAATGAAAGTTTTTGTTCTCATTTTTATATCATGGTCACTCTATATATTATATCTATAAATTTATATAATGTATGTGTGTATGTCCGTACTTACATACCTATTCTTGTGATTATATGTGTAAATTCATTCGTTTGCTCTCAAATTTGTCAAAGTTGTCAAACTTTCGTAATTTAGGATAATGTAAATGTATTGATAATTATGGTCATCCTTCTATGTGCCTGCCCCGTGATCACCATATTTATTGCTTGGGCCTGAATATAATATTTTCTGAGCTTTACACTTATAATATATAAGGTTTATTTTCTTCCCCTTTTTACTTGTAAAAAAAAAAGGTTTCTTTTCTCCTTGTGATACTTTCCTTTTCCCCAATTATTTTGCTTAGAGACACAGCAAGGGAATGTGCCACACAGACGCAAGCATGTTGTGCGGCATAAACGCTCTAAAGCAGGAGTTAAGATTGCCGATGCCGAGGAACTGGACACAGACGTAACGTGTAACAAATACAATTCTCTGCCTACCCCTGAAGTAAATAAAGTACGAGCGGCACTTAAATCCAGTTCTTTGGAGTTACAAGCAGTGGTGAAGGACCCTCTTCCTGATGCATTACGGTTGGCTGAAAATGTAACGAATGACAGGGTGACAAGAGATAAAAAGCATGAAACTTCTGTAGAAAACCAGAGTGCGAGAGGCAGAGATGCACCCAATCCATCTGTTAACAAGAGCATTGAACCCACAGAAATTGATGACCGTACTCATGAACATCAGTCCTGTAGTAATCAGAACAATGCTCCTCGACCAAGCTTAATGGAGCGGAATAGCACTGCTCATACTTTTGAGGTACCTCTGATCATATTTTGCTGCACCAATCTACCGGTTTGTTTTCGGTGTGGTAAGGGAAATGTTTTGTGCTCAGGGAATGCCCGGGAATGGTGCTTCTTTTTTTTTTTTTGCACTGTCCCTGCACTGTTCATCTGTGTGTATATATCAAGTATTCATGTGGTAAATGGAGTTATTATATCATACTTGTGTTCATGTTTTGTTGCTCCAATCTACTGTTTATTTCAAGTTGTGTGGATAGCTAGGTATATGGGGTTATTATATCAATTTTTTTAATCAAAATTCATTAGAAACCAAAGGTTGTAATTATTTTATTATATCATATCTTCATTCTTGTTCTTATAATTATTTTATTCACGATTATTCTATTTATTGTGATCATTATAGTTTAATTCTTTTAATCTAAGTTGAGTAGTGGTCAGGTCCCTCTTGAACATCTTGCCAAGAGCATGGATTGATATTCATGTGTGATAGTGCTTAATTGCCTTTTCATTCGAATACTTTTTATTTTAATCTGAATTCAGTCTTAATTTTGTTGATGAGTTGACATATGCTATTACTGCATATTGAGATCATTATTATGTCTTTGCAGTGGGATGATTCAATAGATGACTCACCTGAAGGAATGACCAATCATGCAAGCAGACTTCGATTACCTAGCCCTAAGAGAAAGATCATTTCACCTTTGAAGAAGTATGAGACTGCAAATTTTGCTAGAAGGAGAAAAGTAAAGAGATGGACTTTGTTGGAGGAAGAAACTTTAAGGACTGGTGTGCAGAAGTATGTGCTTGTTCTGATCCAGAGAAGACATCACTAGAATTTCTTTTTAAAGAATTATTTAGATTTTCAAGTTCTCATTGTCTTGCTTCCTAATGAAGGTATGGTAAAGGAAACTGGAAGCTCATTCTGAATTGCTACCGAGATACCTTTGAAGAGAGGACTGAGGTAAAAAACTTCTGTAGTACTCATTTGCAATGTCTTAATTATTTTTGGGATATTTTTATACTTGTATATTAAGTAGGAGGTTGATTTTTTCAGGTCGATCTAAAGGACAAGTGGAGAAACATGACACGATCCTGACACATCAATACAGTTTGCAACTTTTTACAATTTGTCTAAAGTTGGTATATAATCTAGCAGTCAGTGGTCTTTGGATTCATCCCATAATCCTGTGTCTTGTACTTCATCATGGGTTGTACAACATCAGGTTTAAACCCCATTCACCATGTTATTGGTTGCCTTTTTGGTTAGCGGAAGTATAATAACTCTGTCGTCTCTTCATCCATTACCTCTCCTTAATTCTCCTTATTTAACTAGGTTATACAACACTAGGGATGTAGTTGAAACTTTGAAGTATGCAGTGCTAAGATTTGTTAAATAATATGTATATTTTGTTTGAAAAATGTATTTAAGTTTGATGTAATTATGTACTCGAATGGAATACTCAAATGGAGTACTTCCATCATTATTATTTTTTTGTATGAAAAAGACGTATTTCAATCCTTTATTTTGCTTCTTAACTTCTTACCAACGGCTCCATATTTTTAATTTTCATTGATTTTAATATGTAATACACAGCCGGATATGTAATATTTTTGTTCATTATGTTTTGAATTTGATCATAATTATTCTTCAACTCCATTAATTTTTCTTTTGTACCTTTATTTCACATATTTTATATGGAGCGCATGGTCAAAGGGGTTGATGGAGTACATTTGCAATGGTGTTAGGGTGAGGCAAGTTAGAGCCTACTGCCCAGGTTGAGAAGTGTGAACGAACACAAACTTTGACAGGACATGATTGGCGGGCGGGCTATCCTCCAAATCAAATTGAGGAAAAGTTGTTTTTGGTACCCACCCCTGATCTTGGACTTTCATGTGGAAAAATAATCCTTTACTAATCCCTGATATTGGACTTTCATGTGGAAAAATAATCCTTTACTAATCCCTGATATTGGACTTTCAGTTTCATGCGGAAAAAAAGGCTTCCTGATATTGGACTTTCATGTGGAAAAAAAAGGAGTTTTATGTGATCCTTGATATTTATTGGCAATAAAATCCAAATTACCACACTATCATTGGAAAAAAAACAAAAAAGGATTTCATGTGAGTAGAATGCATGCTAGAAGAAAGGGTTATCAACATGTTGAAAATTATGTATGCTAGAAGGTGCCATCATTATTATCATTAAGCAGCCCTGATTTGCGGGGATGGGGGTTTCTGAGAAGAGAAATGATTTGTACAAGTCCTAAATAGACAAGCTCCATGCAAGCCCTTGTAAAAAAGTGAACCCCATTTTAAAAAGTGAAAAAAAAACTATTCTTTATTAGTGAGACCTATTTTTTTTTACAAAATGTTTGTATAAAATTTGTCTATTTAAAACTTGTATCTAGCATTGCAGAAGAGAAATAAGCCCTTCAAGAAAAGTATGCCTTATTCTCTATCTATGCATGACAAAGTTACTTGTAGTGTTTTTAGTGTTTACGGCATTCCTGGAAGGCTGGAAGCTGCTCTATATATATACCCAATAACCATACCCCCCATGCTTCATGTGTGTATCCCCAGACCCAAAGAGAGAGAACTCAGATAGAAAAAGTAGGCGCTTAAGATGGCAGCTTTGAAGATGGCATGCACAACAATGCTGGTGTGCGTGATGCTGGTGGTTGCTGCTCATGTCGACGCAACGTTAACATGCGGTGAGATAACAAACTTGCTGAGTCCATGCATCGGGTATGCCATTTTCGGAGGCACAGTGCCGACAATTTGTTGTGATGGCATCAAAGCACTCAATGCCGCTTCCAACGGCACTGCAGATGACAGAGCCGCATGCAGTTGCATCATGAAAGGTCTTTCGGGTATCCCAGGAATCAACTACGACTTGGTCGGGACACTTCCTGAGACCTGTGGCACTACTTGTCCCTACAAAATTACACCCACTACTGACTGTTCCAAGTAATTCTATCATCTCTATATATTCCGATCTTCTTAATATTGTATTATCACATGATTGAACGTACTAATTTTATGGATTTATTTTCTTTTCTTGCAGGGTGGACTAAGCTGCCAATTGGATTATATATATATATATATATTAGTGCATTTTCTAATAAAATAAGGATGGAAATAAAGACCCAGGAAGCTAGTGTGAGCGTCCCTGTGTTCTGAGCACATTGATGTGTTGTATACACTAATAATGTAATATTGTATAAGGATTGCAGAGTACGGTTCAATCTATTGAACTTTTTACATGCAAGCAATAACCTCTTGTACTGCTCCCTGATAAGACAGTTTTTGCAGTTATAAACATGCGCATCTCAGAAAGATCGATTCACTGTCTCACCAAGTTTTCAATTAATAAGTGTGCATACTAACATGAACATGAACATACTAACACTTCAAACATCTTATCATGGGAGCTTCTGCAGACTTCGTTTGTTTGGAAAAGAAAAGAAAATTCCAAAAAACAAAAATCCCTAATTTCTGTTTGTTTACTTGATAGAAATTTCTCAAAATCTTAGAAAATGAAGTTCCATAAAACATCAAGACAGAGCAAAGACAGGAGAGAAAGAAAGAAAGAGAGAAAAACCATTGGTCTTTTCTAAGTGGTTGTGGACAAAGGAGGCGGTCATATTGGTTCATGAGCAACTATATTTTGTGATTCTTAGTTTGTGAGCATTAAACCAAATGGCGTAAAGCTGCAAGCATATGATCACAGATTAAATTACAAGAACAATATTACTCATCAACCTTTTAACCATTATTTTTTGACATGGCATCAATAGATTAGTGGATAAGTAAAAATTGTCAATTATGTAATACCACATTAATAAATGATATTTAAAAAAGAACGATGAATAATACTTTCAAATAATAATATTTTATTAAACATACTTATGCCAAACCGTTCAATGGATGATCAACAAGCAACACTTTAGACTGATAGTTGCAGGACACGATGCTTTCACTTGAGAATATATAAGGGCTCTTTTGGATATAAAAACTATCTCATATCATCTTATCTTATCATTACAATTTTTTAAAAATTTCCACATAAAATATAATAAATAATTCAATTTTCTCAAATTCCAAAATAATAATAATATTTAAAAATAATATTATAAAAATATTTTATTCAATTCATTTAAAACCATCTCATTTCATCACGACACCTAAAATGAATGAGAATAAGTGGTCAGCTTCAGACGAACTGCGCGAAGTTTGCAGGGTGAGTGCGCCGTACATGAAAAACTTGGCAACCCACAGTCAATCAACCAAGGGCCTGTATGTTAAATTTAGAACCGTATACTGAAAAGGGTAGCGCGCACACTGCACAGTGGTAAAAGGATCACAAAAAGGGAAAACATAGGTATCAATTGAGGGGGGAAAAGTCCATCTTGTTTCAGTCATGTGAGTGAGGAAGAAGAATTAGCGACAAAGTTCACATGGTATCAAATTCAAACCAAATACAAAGGATAGGATGACATGATGCTAGCATCCCAACCCCAATGGGATTGACCCTTCAATCCCATACTGAATAAATGACATGAACATAGCAACCTTTTTTTTTTTTTTACATGAACATAGCAACTAACCTAAGGGAGCTTACCCCTTTTTGGGGAATAACCCTAAGAATAAACAATTAAGAATCAATCCATCGCACAAATGGAATAAATAATAGAATAACAGAGTACCTTCTCTAGATGACTAGATGTCAAGTCTATAAACAATCTACTAGAAAGGCGTACCATAAACAAGTCAGCAGGTCAGCAGCTTAGCAGCCAGCTTGTGTCAAAATGTGGAGCTACTTTCACTGGCAGAAAGCGAGGGGCCTTCAGACTTCACAAGAGATGAACCTTTGCCACTAATGTCAAGCCCCTGCATTCGGCCAAGAGGGTCATTCTGCATCATTTCTAAGAGCGGATGAGAATTTGATTGGTGCAGTTGCTGAGTTGACATGCTAGATTGGGAATGATTGAATGGCAACTGCATGTTCTGGTGGCCAGCAGGTCCTGGGTGTTGTGGAAGAGGAAAAAATTGCGATAAGGTGTATGCCATCTGGTGCATTCCCAAGTTAAATGATTCAGAAGGGCCCATTATTTCCCCGGTGGCAATCCTGAGCCTATCAACTTCCTTCTTCAGTGCATCATTCAGAGCTGTACGATATCAAGGGAAAAATTAATACAAACTATTGGCCCAGAAAGAAAAACAGCATTCGAGTAAATGCATTTTGATGAAGAGAGATCACTAAGGAAAAGTATTAAAACTTTTTTTCAAATATCACACTTACTGTCCCGCAACTGAGCCTGTTGCTCCATAGCTTGTAACCGAAGCTTAAGCTCTGTGTTTTCGGAACTCAAACCAGTTGTGTCCCTCTATATAAGAAGAAAAGAAGTCAAGAGGTCATAATCATTGCCCAAGCAATGGTATGTATGTCTGTTTGTGTGTGTGTGGCGTGCGGTTTTGCTTTCTTCTAACATGCAAAAATATGCATGCCAGTTAATGAAATCATAATTAGATTAATCAGGTTCCACTGTACAACGCATGACAGTCAAAATAGCTCTTGGGCATGTTACTAGTTGACAAGACTAACCTGAAATAGGGTTAGTTGGGCAGAAAGAGTGGTGGCTTCTGTCTGTAGGGTCTGAACCTTGCGCTCAAGTTCTTGTATATAGCGGGCTTTCCTCTCTTTTGAGCGGGCAGCAGACTGGCGATTCGCCAATATCCTACATATATCAACTACAATGTCAGCTAAAGCTCCCAAAACACCGACAATAGAGATAATTGAAAATGAGCAGAAATGTACACAGACATATGTATCTAATATTTTGGGGACGTGTGTGTGTCTTTAAAGCGAGTGTTTCTGAGCTTTTTTGCATGCATAACTCACAATACCGCAAGAATTCAGACTATACAAGTCCATTTGATCATGAAAATTTTTATTCCAAAACGTTGCATTTCCTCATAGGATTTGATAGTAAGTTTGGGTAAATGTTCTTCAATATTGAAAAGAAGCCAACCCCAGAACCTCGACCAACAAACCAGAATATCCACATTTTATACAAAGAGGAGTTTCACGGAAAAATCCTAAACTCTTCAGAAACTATTTGTTAACTCCCTTCTTATAACCCATAAGAGTTCTATTCTGTCAATCACCATACCCCCCATATACAGTGATGTACCAGTTGAGGGGGATTTAAAGAAACTGGCCATATCATTGGAAAGTTGTGTCGTTAGGTAACTTTTTTTTTTTTATAAGTAGAAATTGGGTATAAGATCCACCATAGGTGGAGAGCCTTAACCGTATGTGTGGTAACATGTAAGCCCCAAAGGCTGTTCCCGTCTCTGTCAAGGGAGATGCCAACTGTCTCTCCTTTCTATAAACACAAATGTTTTTGTGTAACTAAATGACTAATTGGCATATCAAACAGCAGGGAGATTTTGTAAAAGAAATAAGAGTCATATACAATAGAATACTTTGAAAAAGCAGTAGGAGAATCAATGAAGCAATTTTACCTATCAAAAAAAGAACCAATGGAGTATATTTTAAAACTATCAGGGCAACCATTCTATGAACTTAATTTCAAATTATTGTATACAAATTATATACGAGTTCCTTCAAAGTAGTGAGCTACAAGTAATGAGACTCCCTTCTCAGCCTTATTGGTACAGGAAGAAATGGTCATCAATGCGATCTCTCATGAAGTGAAGTTAAAGTGACAAAAGCCAGTGTCAAGTTTTGAAAAGTTGGACGAATATACATATAGCTAAATGCACGCATTTAAGTATATCCCAAACGATAAATTTCAAAAACTATGCAAGGTTAAAGAAAAAGCAGCAAATTAATGCTCCCTGTAGCCCAATCAAAGACATCTACTGTCCTTTGTTTACCGATCAAAAAGAAGAAAAGAACATCTACTGTAGCTTAGAAAGAGAAATCTGACTTAACAAAGGCATTCCGTAGGAACATAGAGATCTAACCAAAACCCTATTTGGTTTGTCTTTTACTCGATGAAACATGTGACTAACTAAATTCCAAATAAAGTATACAGTAATATGATCATAATTTTTTTTTAGAAGTTCATAAATATGACCATATTGAGCCACAATCACACACACAATACATAATTCAGAACAGAGGTGGGATCTAAGCTGAACGGACACGAAACCGAGCAGTTGCACCAAACCGATAGGCTAATCCAGTAAAAAGGTTCAGATTTTCTAAAATTATCAGCTATTAGATCGAAGCAATGATTTCACTTTGATTAGACACGAGAAATCACTCTCTACTCCCACATTTCAGTTTTCGCTTTCTAGGAAGATAATAATTAGAGAGAAAGTGAAACCTTTTGGCACGCTTGGGATCGAGGGTCCATAGCTCAGCAAGCTTATCCGGAGGCATGGCCTTTTTGGCCTCCATAATCTCCCCAAAAACGCTGGTGGACGACGTCGTAGTGGAGGACCCATCAACGGAGCTGCTATGACGATGCCTCGCCCGATTCACACCCGTCTCTCCTCCTCCTCCCGCATTTCCTTCTCCGCCACTCTGATCCGTACCGAGTTTTTCGACGTCAATGTAGGTCGAGAACAGGTCATCCTCCGATCCCATCTCCTCCAGGCTAGCCGTGGAAGACCCACCTCCTCCGCCTCCGCCTCCGCCTCCGCCTCCTCCTCCTCCGCCTCCGCCTCCGCCTCCGCCTCCGCCTCCGTTGAACGGATCGGACGGCGAGAGATCCGCCATGTCTTCAGGCAGCCGGAAGCTAACCTCCGAATGGGCTCTCCTGTGGTGGGTCCCGTTCCTCATGTTCTCGAACATGGAAGAAGTCGTCTGCGGATGAGGAGGAGCGGCATTGTTGTGGGGAGTAATGGGATTGGGAATGAAAGTGGAATTGGAAATGGGATTCGGATTAGGGTTTGAGGGTTGATCTTGCATTTGTGTGGACATTGACATTGAGAATTTCTCTATAGCCATAGCCATATACAATGTGCGTGTCAAAGACAAGACCTTTCTCTTTCCGTTCTCTTCTCTTCTCATCGTTGCAAGAAAGAGAATAATATAAGAAAACGGAGGGACCTCATCTGACTGTTGTTATCAGTTATGTTAGCCATTATTTTCTTTTTTCTTTGTATTTTTTATTTCCTTTTCATCACATTCTTACACTTTACTTAAAATAAAGTATGCTCCTTTAATTTTGTAAATGCATGAAAAAATTTATTAAAAATTCTAAGTTTTACTTTGAAAAACGTCCATTTTTTTTTTAATATTTATATTTAAATTAAATCCACTATAGTCACTAATTTATATCACTCACTTTATCCTTGAAGTGCCACATAACTTATTAAAATATATATTTAAAGAAGAAGGATGTTACTCATCATCTCACACCACACACTTTACATATCTTAAAATTATTTTTTATTTATTTCTATTTTATTTTATTATTTTTAAACTAATTGAGTTGTTCTACTCATAATCCATACACCAAATACTTATTATGAAAAAATAAAAAAAATAATTAAAAGATGTGTGGTGTGTGAAGATGATAAATATAATTACAAATAGATAAAGTATTCTCATACCCTTAAAAAGAATGACCCAATTTAATATCTATTGTAAAATGTTAAAGTGATGTTAGAAATTCACTAATATTCATCACATTCGACATATTTAATAAAAGAGAAATAATACTTGCAGTCGTGAGTGTGCAAGAGCCGTGCAATCGTTTTGAAAAAAATAAATAAATATGAGATTCACATGAAAAAAAATAATTTTTTAATAGTGGATCTCACTCTTTTTCAAAGCGACTGCACGATATTTGCATATTCCACGACTATATGTAGCATTACTCTTAATAAAATGTAAATTTTTTCTTTTTCTTTTATAACTAGTTTGGTTATTGCAAGCTGATTAGGAACTTCTGGCAGAAGTGCACGAGGTTGCGTTGTCTGGAAAAATTCACTTTTAGGAAGCCAATCCCTTTGGAGGGGGACAAACATGAGTTAGAATCATGTGTGTTGATGTTTAGTTTAATGAATCCCAATTAAGGCTGTCAAATTCTGTAGTCAACTTTACAGGTTTCTCATAATGATTATGTTTCATTTTTTACACTTCCACTACTCCAACTTCTAAAAGCTACTTTTCCTATGCAAAATAGGATAGAATAAATATAGATAAAAATTATTATTAGAAACATCTATTTTGTATACATGATGTGGTATAATTTAGACTACACATCTTTCCAAATGAGTGTTAGAAACAATCAACTAGAAGCAATTACGCAGTGAATACAAAGTGTGCACTGCTATAATGACTTCTCTCTAGTATTACTCAATAGGATAATGAACCACTAAACTCTTTCTAAAATTTGTTATACAATTATATTTTAAATTGATTATTTCATAAAAATATTTCTCATTTAAAACAATATTGTATAAATAATTATGAAAAATGTTATATGGGGTCTATAAAATGATATTATTTTTATAAATTAATTTATAAAAAATTTCTTAATTTAAAACATAATTATGTAAAAAATTGTGAAAAAGATTGAAGAAGATAATATTAGACAACAATCGTCGATAATAAATATTAATTTTTTTTTTTAATGAAGGAAACAAACAACAGAATTAATTTAATTGAGCGCCACAACAAATGATAGGAATATCAATAAATATTTTCAGAAATTAGAAAGGAAGGTGGCGATGAGTAGTAGGAGTATGAGCGGTATAGGGTGAGCCCGCCACAAAAGAAGGAGAGTTACTGCCACCATGGGCCCTTGGGGTAATTGGGCCTCTTGGTGATCTGGACATCACCCTGCCACTGCGCTCATGCCCATGAGTATCATATGCTCTTTCATCACTCCTTTTGGGCCCCTTTTCAGCCCACTTGAGCTCTGCCGGCTTCACCATGCTAGGGTACCCCCAACACCACCCTACCTTTCCTGCTCTTTGTATGTACCTGCAGCAACATTCCCAAGCCCATATTCAGAAACTAACCAAGGCGAGACAACAAAAATATTATACTAATAAATTGACACTGATTTAATATTATACCTCATATTTATTTTATAATAAAAATATTTTATTAATATATTATATTAAATCACATTAGTTTGTAAATTTTTTTTTACAAGACCAGTATATAAACCGAGCATTTATCTGTTATATGGTAGTTTAAGATATGATATTTTCTCATGAAAATCTTTATGTATTGTAAAGCATGATAAAATGTGATAAATATTACTATTGTATTCAGATTAGACGGTAATGAATTCAAAATGACTCAATTTATATATATTATATAGAAAATTCTATACACCATATTACCATCTCATTTTCATCCCACTAAGTATGATGTGACACATTTATTACCATTAAATGATCATTTATTATATACTTTTTTTATCATCTAATGACATGAATGTGCTACATGATATTTAATATAATTAAAATAAGATGAGAGTGTGGTACATATCATTATTCGTATTATATATATCCTATAAATTATAGCTGCCCAACTGGCAAGTTACCTCGGAGAAAAGACAGCGAGGGAAGTCAGTCCAACACACCAAAAGTTATGTTTTTCATGCTTGATTGATTGCCGGCCTTTACCAAAATTAATGTTCCATACATAAACAACCACTAGATTAATATTAATTGTTTCGATCTGTCTTTGAGAGAACATCGACCAGCTAGCTAGCCGTCACTATAGCTAATGAATTCTTTATTTATTTTTTATTCAATATTGTTGAAAACTATATCATCCGATTAATTCATAAAGTTGATTTTGTAATCTTAGAAAAATAATTAATCAAAAGTTCTTGATCACTATCATTAGGCTGTAATAATATATGAGATTTACGGTACTATTCACTTACACACCCCACATCTATAACTTTTTTATAGGGTATGAGAGTATTTTTCATAATGTATAAGAGTGTTTTTTATAAGATATAAAAATATTTTTCATAAAATATAAGGTGTGAGATGATGAATAATGACTGATGAGAATAATTTTTCATAATATATATATATATATGTTACCTTTGGCTGAATCTTTTCCCTAAACATCCGAGGCACTTTCTTCCTTCTGTCATATCTCCCATGCCTATGCCTACGCATTGCCTGCAGTATGCTCTTCCACAAACCTGCACTCAAGATGGTCTCTCATCATCATATATCATTTTTAGTACTTAATTACTTAATTTGTTAGAATAATGCAAATTTAGTAATATATAATAAAGCAGTCAATCTTCGTAGATGAAAAAAAAAATGCAATTTATCGCAAAGTTCTATAGCGTCTTGAGTAATTAATTTCGAAGCTTATAATTAGGAGGTGAACTTTTTTAGTACCAGGCACCGATGGCGGAAGATATAAATATAGGTGCTGCAGACGGTGCAGATATTGGAGTGAGGAATGCCAGGGCGCCTTCGTCGAACTCTTTCTTGGTACACGGAAGCCATGCTGATGCCACTCACGTCCTGATCATACGCAAAACTACTGCGTCCATCCCCTTCCTGGACGTGCCTGAACCCTGAGTACTTCTCCAGCTTTAATGGGCTTGCAATATGGAAACGATGACCCGGCAATATTGCATGGCCCTGATGACGGCCAATTTCACCGCCGTAGTGGCCGTGAAGATCATGATCCCGACGCGGTGATCCATGGAAGTTACCGGTATTATCCCTGATCTTGACGTGATGATCAAGATCATGATCAGGGTACTGCAGGTGGTTGGAAGCTTGCAAGCCTTTGTTGAAATCAAGGCTGGGTGTTCTTATCAGAGCTGGGGTAGTAGCTCTTCCTTTCTTTGGGGTCTTGGATTCTGGATTGACTTCCATTGTGGTGGGTTTTTTCTTTTCTGATATTGGTTTTGAGTTTTGGGTCACTTCTGCGAGATCTTTGAAAGTAAGGTTGACGGACTCATCTGGGATTCCCAGATACAACTCCTCAAGCTCCATTCTCGCCTTTGACAACGTTGCAACATCCCCCATATCGCTGTACGTACTGTTTGATGAGCAGAGAAACAGAGAGGTAGAGACTTGGATGAAGATGAATTGTTGAAAGAAGACAGCGATCGAGGGGTTTTTATTAGGTTAAGACTGAAAATGGATCGATCGAGGCGATGATAATATAGCCAAGTTACAAGGCCGGTCTTGGACATTGCACGTACAAGATTCTTTTCTACCCACAAGACAGCAAAGAAGATGTCAAGATTAACTAATTAATTAATACAATCTGATCGATTACCATATCGCTAGTCGCTACTCCAAGCTAGGTAAAAACGATATTACTTATTAATATTCATGGGCAACATTGAACCAGTGGAATTTGGACGCGTTGCAACTAATTAAGGAATTAAACACATAGTAATAACAAGAAATAAAATCTCCGAAAATATCCAAGAGAACCGGATGATGATCTGCATATATATCAAAAATATTATAAGTTGGGAATTAATTAATCAAAACATGATGTTCTGAAATATCCCTACATTAATTGTGGTTTGTTAATGACTAGGGCTGGCTAGCAGCCATTTCTCGATATCGGTGAATCAACGATAATGAACTGAACTTATAAATTCAGAATTAAGAAAGAATGGTAAGTACTACGTATACGTACTTGGCATTAATTATAGGCCGGTTTGGATTCTCTCATTGGGATCCCGATAATGGGTTATGAGGATTTCTCCAACAGTATTTTATTTTATTTTATTTAATGATTAAGAAAATGATATTATAATTTTTTTAAAAAAATAATTAAGTATACCAAAAAAATGAATGAAAATAAATAAATAAAAAAGTTTTTTGTCTTCTCCAGAGATCCTCGTGATGTAGCACTACTTATTTATAAATTTTAGCTCATAAATCTCACTATTATTTATAAATTATTTGAATTCATCTCATCTCATCTCTCAATCTAAACTAGGCTTAATCTCGATTAATGAGACAGATCAACATAAACCCAATCGACCAGATTTTTCCGGGTTTGACATCATGATCATGATCATGATCATGAGGATATATATAGGATGTACTTAATTAGCTAGGCAGTTCAAAAAAATAATTAAGATGTTATAAATTAAAGAAAAATTTTAGACATAAGCCTCACACCCTGCACACCCACTTAAAAATATGTGATTTTACCTTTTTATCCCCATAATGAAAATGATTCCAGATATGTTTGTAAGTAAAATAGGATAAATAAAAGGGTGAAATTGAAGTCGATCTGCATGCGCGCAATTGTTTTTGGTAACAACATTAATTTCGTATATGTATGATCATAATTAATTTGCGCATTCATGCATGCAGGTTTATATATTTTTGCGAGTATTAATATAACGTAGTACGTATGTACTACTGAATTAATTACATATATGGGCCTGTTAAATGTGGTTATATATCTATATATTTTATTTATTACTGAGACTTTTTTTGTTATGTGTTAAGTTGGCGGGCAAGAAGAAGAAAACAAATGTTTGGCCGGACCTTTTAAAAACTAGTGGCTAGTAAAAGATGATTTTCTTCTCTTTTTTAGTAGTCCGGCGGTGAAAACGTGTGTGTACCTACGTACGTGGTGTTGCTAGCTAGATAGGTAGGTGACAGGAATGAATGAAATCCAGCGTGGCAAACTTTTCATTAAATAATAAAAAAAAAGTATATTTTGATAATAATATTATTATAAATTTTTAAAAAATTAAAGACAAAGTTGATTATGCTTACATATATAGTTTTTAAATAGAGATTGTACGTAACATTGCTCATATATATATATATATATATATATAGAGGTTTGGAGAGTGAGATGATAATTTTTTATTTTTGATAAAAGTTTAAAATATTAATTTAGTATATTATTATTGTTTTAAAATTTAAAAAAATTAAATTGAGATTTGTCATATTGTCTTTGACCTTTGACCTTAAAGAAAGCTAGCTAGCTACCTATCGTATTAGCGCGTTCTACGCTACCAATATTAAATCCCATTAATTATTAATTTTTTTTTAAAAAAATCTCATTAATTATTAGAGTTTTTTTTTTTAAAATAAAAAAGGACGGTATCTCAATTTTATTAATTGCCCTTACTTGTGGCGGAGCAAAACCATGGTTACAAACACGACACATGGAAGATACATATAATCTATGAAACTCAAAACTCAAGCATCAAAACCATTATATTCATATAATCCAAGTACACGGCCCAAAGAAAGACACTTATCCTATATCAGAACAAACCAAAGAGGAAGGAAACCTGCAAGAAAAACAAGCACACAAGAAAAAACAAGCAAATGAAGCGAAACTTACAAGGCACAAACCTTACAAGACCCTTAGATAGGGCATACCCAATTTATCTATGCGGAGAAAAAGGCAACATATGATTTTTAGACTAGTTGGAGTTCAAACCCTCAGCCCCACACTTAGTTAGAAAATTAGCCACAACATTTCTTTCACCAAAAATATAATTCACAGTATATTCCAAGCTATTAAGATAATCATGTAATTCATCTCATAAATCTTCTAACTATCATATAGGACAATAATCATTAGTAATCCAATTAACCACCAGTTGAGAATCAATCTCTATTTGAACACAATAAAATCCAAGAGTGTGACACCTTCGAACGCCTTCCAATAAGCTACTGATTTCTGCAAAATTATTAGTATCTGGATCCAGGGAAACAGAGTAAACTAGAAGTAACCTACCATTATCATCCTGAATAACAACCCTAGAACCAGAAGTGCTAGAGTTCCCAAGACTACTACCATCAGCATTGAGTTTAACCCAATCCTGTTGAGGTCGATGCCATCTTACCACCCTAACCCTCTTAGGCTTCGGAAACAAAACCGGGATATCCAATTTGTTCAAAATATCAATATCATGGGTAGAAACATAACGCACTTTTATAATCTGGTTCATGATGCGACGGAGCCATAATTTAATAGCTTGCCAAACCAACTCTGCCGTCTGAACCTTATCCTCATACAGGGTTTTACAACGCCTCTCCCATAGTTTCTAGGTTATAATAGAAGGGAGAAGGCAAAAAATGATTCTAATTTGAGAATACCTACATGCACGTCGAAACCAAAAATTAGTTTGTTCCTTCCAAGTGTAGAAAGAGACCATATGAACCCTTAATTGTATAGCTGTCAGGTGCCAAATATGTCTAGCAAAATCTCCCGTGCAGAGTACATGATTCAAGTCCTCACTATGACCATTTTGACAACAATTACATTTGGAAGCCATTGGAACACCCACCATCTTAATATTCTCATCAACAATAAGAAAATTATTAGCATCCTTTCACATCATTATGGTAATCTTCTTGGGAAGATTAGTATACCATATCCACTAAGCCCAAGGTAAATGATGCGCCCGAACCCTAATACAATCTCAAGCGCTCTTTGTGGTAAAATTGCCCTCCTTGTCTTTCAACCAAACAAGCACATCTTGACCATCATTCCGTCTAGCCAAAAAGTCATACAGAGTATTGGCTTTCTGATGGCCCACTCAACTGTTTAGAAGAGAGATATACCATCCATTCTCAATGCAATACTCATTAATCTTAATCAAAGAGTGAGCAGACACATGAAATTGACCATTGAGAGGACCTCCCTCATCCTAATTATCATACCAGAAGGAGATATTACCCTCTTTCACAATCCATTTGGATCTATTTATCACTTCCGGGATACTGTAGACAATCGACTTCCAAAAATGAGTCCCTTTTGTAGGCTCCAGGAGGAATAAATGATTTCTTTTAACATATTTACCTCTGAAGAATGCCGCCCAAAGAGAGTTGCCTTTTATAAGATTTTAGGCAAGTTTTATATGTAAAGCACTTTGAATATCCCCAAAATCCCTAATATCCAATCCACCTTCATCCGTGGGAGTACATATATGCTTCTACGAGATCCATTTCCTACGACTCTTGCCTCCAGATTCAACCCAAAAGAAGAAGTTTAGAAGCTTATTCAAGCTTAGGATCACCACTTTGGGAACATCTAAAACAACAAGAAAATTGGTAGCCATACTAGATAAAACGTGACGCAAAAAAATAGTTCTACCTCTAGCAGAGAGTATTTTTATATATCAACTCGCAATCTTCGTATTCACTTTGCCCAGCAAATCACCAAAATTACAAACCTTCAACCTTCCGTCCACTATAGGCACCTCAGGTACTTAAAATGGAACGAACCCTCAATAAATCCAGTAAAACAAATGTTCCTGGAGACTAAACTTTTTTTAGAAAAGAATATGACACTCTTCTCTTTATTAAATACTTGATCAGTCCAAGCTTCATATTTGTGCAGAACCTCCATCAAATTTTTTATAGTTCTCTTTTCTATTATTGGCAAAAATAACTATATCATTAGCATTCATAAGAAGAGAGATAAGGTCTTCTAACTTGAGCAAATTGACCGAGACAACACAGTACTACTAGTACGTAGTTTCATCGATCGAGACTAGCTAGCTACGACAAGGTCTGCATGATGACTTAACCCATGGAAAATAATATTAATATATGCCATGCCACGTAATTAAGTACGTACCTGATTATAATTAGCTTCTTTGATGATCGGCAGCACGACTAGTTGCCACGCATGCATGCATCGATCGATCCCAATCGATCCTAGCTAGCTAGCTAGCTAGGTTGATCGTATCTCTTTTGTTAAAATTAGACGTCGCCTCTGATCAAGCATGAAGCATTTGATGCTAGCTTGCCTGTCCAAGGTTGTGGAGAAAATATATCTCCCTCAATTGCTACATCAATTCATTCAGTTGATCTTCACCAATGCTACTGACCCTAATTGCCAACGTATACTTCTTAAGATTGTTGTCGAGACATATTTTAAATGATAGAAGAATCCATTTAAAATGCGAATTGTTAGTCATAATGTGATTAAGGATGGAAAAAATTAAGATCATGAGTATAAAATTAAAATAAATATATAAATAAATGATAGAAGAATCTATTTAAAATACGATTCGTCAGTCACTGTATGTAATTGAGGATGGCAAAAATTAAGATGATGAGTATAAAATTAAAAAAAAAAAAATCACGCTCGAACAAAATTACTTTCTTTAAAAAAAGGAGAAAAATTAAACCTATACTTTTTAGTGAGAAAGTGAGAGAGAGAACAAAAAAAAAAAAAAAAAAAAAACTCTTCCTCATGGCTGCAGAAGGCCGATTTCAGTCTCTCGTGTGATATTAACCCTCGCGAAAAAAGCAAAGATCAAAGAAAAAAAATTAAAGAAACTATTGATCTTCATGGAAGAACGGTTTCAGTGCTCTGACTAGAACTCATGAAAACACTCCCACCACCTTTAATACTCTCAAGCTCCCAAAACCTTAGCTGCAGGGGCCCCCTTCATCAAAGAGGCCGGGTCTCTCACTCTCTCCAGTAACTAATAGCGGGTGTATGCAGGAATCGAGACTACCCTGTTGCTCACATGTCAAGGTTGGGATCCTTCTTTGCTTCATAAAATCTTCCAATGGAAGGCTAGCCGCTTGAACAAGGCTCTGCAGGCTCATTCCTGGTACCTCCAGATCCAGTTGCATGTCTTCACGTTTGGGATGACAATTCAGGTCTATTTGTCCATTGCCGATCTCAGCCAACTCAGCTAATTGATTTCTGCTGTGGCTTTCTTCATTACCGGGATAATTCGTAGGCAACAGTCCATCTCTTGATGGACCATTCGTTTTTGATTCATCCCTAAGGTGGTTTTCATCCTTCTGGCCAGTCTCCGCTTCGCGTTCTGATTGGCGTTTCTTCTTGCGCAGCATTAGGGTTTTAAACCTGCGCTTTACGGTCATGCACACATTGCAAGTACATGTGGGCTTGTGCTTCCCCTTCCCACTTGGGGGCTGGATGCACACAATACAAGTGCAGCCAGGGCGATGTCGAGGATGTTTGGTGGTGGCTCCAACTGAGGGTTCACCCGAATCACCCACATTATCTCCCAGAACTGCAGCACAGGCCAAGGCATCCAAGCCAGAAGCTGGCTCACGTTCTTGGACTGACATATGGCTTTCTGCACTTCTTCGCTTCTTGAAATCTGAGGAAGATATATTTATAGGGCTGAAAAGATTCAGGAAGCATTTTGGAACTCTATTATGGATAAAGATTGTAAACTTTGAATAACAGTATAAAAAGTGGCACCATGACTATTTCATGGATCCATCATACGACTGACTTCATCACTTGCAACAAACTTATGTTTGCACAGTATAACATACAAGAATACCGCCCATCTGTTTATCATTGTCATAATATGCGCACAAACAGATAAGCATGTGAAAACATTTATCTAAAACCCATAGACAAGTGCAGGTCTTTTTCATGCCTCCATATACAGCCAATACACAGATAAAATCATCCAAACACCGTACATGCATTCACCAAGTTTTTAAAATAAATGTATGTATTCTCAAAACGTAGTGGACTACAGAACTTATATTATTAAAAGATAAATTGAGGCCGGGGGTCATACCTTTCCTTACTCTCAGAAGATTAGCTAATTGCTTCAGACTGATCTCCTCTGGAACAGAGCAGAAGCACCTGTGAGCACATTCCAAACGGTTAAGGGTATAAATTATACATCTTCAAAGGAGGAGCAGAATCACGGAATAATGTTAGACCTGTTTGAATCCCAAACATTTTCTGAACACGTCCACTTTGGAGGGAGAAGAACATCCACAGGCAACCTTCGCCATTTGGAGCAATCGTCACACTGAGCCCATTGCACTGGTCCCCTGGATGAAAGTCTTATATTCAGTGCAAGAAAAACAAAATCATTACTAGATCAAGTGTACATGTTCCTCAACATGCACACGGTGATCTGAAAAGGAATTGGGGGGGTCCTCGAGTCCAGAATATCATGCCCCCTATAGGATCTATATTATTCTTCATGGGCTCATGAACTCCAATTTCCAAATCAACTAGAAATGGAAAAAAAATTAAAGAAACGTCACAAAATAGAAGCATACATATGAAAGAGAGAAGGCCAAATCACATTTTCCCTGCTGTAGGGAGCCCTTTCCGAAATTCTCGAAAGCCTGGGCCAAACCCGGGCCAAAGAGTGGGTTTGGAAATAGTTTTCAACCAGCAATGGATGCACATCCGCTGGAAATCCTATTTGTTTTTTTTTTTTGTTTTCTCAGTAAAGTAGAATTTTATTAATGAGAGGATTCCAAAATGGAAAAGGCAAAAATCTGCACAGAAAGTTTCCACTGCGTTGTGTTACACCTTTTACATTCAAATTTTAAAATGGCCCTAAAACTATCCTTCCCAATCCAAACTCACATAAAGCAAATAGAAGTTGGTATTTACTTCTTCCTTTTTTTTTTTTTTAAAGACAAATTGGCATATTAGAAAATTAATTAAATTATGTCCATCGACTTTCCAGAGTAAATATTTTGGGACTTCCCAAAATAGAGATGTGTACATACAATGTGGTATGGAGAGTGAACAACAAATGTTCAAACAACATATCTAACAAATTGAATAAAGCTCTACCACCAAGCTTGAAATAGAAGGCAATGAATATCAAGTAAAATAGTAGGAAGATCCACTCAGAACTGTGTTAATTTACCTATAGAGCACTGTTAACTAATATTGCATACATCCTTACCTAGAAGGAAGAGCGGTGAATATAGTCCTCTTTCCAAAAACCGGTGGTTCCTGAATTAGATGAACAACAAATCAATAATCACACCAATTACCTAGAGATTCCATAATAAAACCCATTTGAGCATTCATAAGTTCACCTACCTCATAACAATAAGCAAACGACAGGACAGATCACAATATACTTACATCATATTCTTCAAACTCATGGTCCTCAATTGTAACAATGCTTGGCTTCACACATGAAGGTGGACGAAGCAAGTCTTGTGCTTCTTCCCATGTAAGTCTTAGCTCCAGAGCCTCTTCACTATGCATTAACAGCCTTTTACTTTTAAAGCCAATATTTCGAGTCCTCTTCTTCTCTCGAATGTGCATTGGTTGCTGTGGTGAACCTTCATTTATCCTGTCTCCATGGTTATCACATTTATTCAACCCGATATCTCCCTCCCCTAAATGCAAATTTTCACAGAGAGCATTTAAGTGAGGTTCCTTGCTTCCTTTCATTGTTTGAAAAAGCCCAGAGTAGCCACTTCCTGAAGGCAGACTCTCAATAACACAAGCAAAGGAAGTTTCCCTAGAAGGCGTGCCATTAGGAAGGGCAGACATCTGGGCATCCTGTCAATTTAATAATCACGTATAGATAATATGTCAGTTTCCAAGATGCATTAAAGAATTAAGATGTTATCTGAAAGTAAGAGGATGTAGGTGGGGAAGTATAATTCGGCTACAAAGCTAGACCTGTGAATCGACAGTGTTGGATGCCTTTCGAAACCCCATGACAAGTTTGCCTCCAGGATCAATCCGACTAAATGTTACTGTGCAGAAATGGAGAAAAATAGTGAAACAAACTGTTTTTTTTTTTTTTTGGAAGTAGAATAATGAAACAAACTGTAACACATACTCTTCTATTTTACAATAGACTAAAGTTTACAAATTTAAATAAAATGAACCAGTTTCTCAAAATTCCCTAAGATAGGCCAAAAAATGTCAGGTTGAGATAGAACTAAAATAAGAACTTCGACAAATGCACCTCTTGATCTCTGAGACGAAAATTTAAACATGAGTGTTAAAACAAACTTGTGCCTAAATCAATTTGTATATCTCGTGAACCATATCCTATTGCAGAACGCCATGTACCAGTGAAAGAAGGCTACATAGATACGCTTAAATTACATTGCAAAGGAATTTAAACGTACAACTATGAAAAAAATCTACACTACACATCCTTCCACAAAACAAGTAATTACCGAGGACAAAGATAGGTTAAGCTGGCCATAGCCCTTTATAAAATTTTAAATCATTCCATGCCTTAGAAAAGGGTCAACAGTTCAAAATTTCTAGGATGACTCCCCCATCCCCCTGTCACCAACCCCGCCCCCCCCCCCCCCCCAAAAAAAAAAACTTTCCTCTTCATGCTAACCAAGTTCAAAAGTGAATCCCAATACAATGATGTACAAGCGTCTCACAATTAGCTTAGTGTACAATCAGAAAGAATAAAATAATCACATGAGATATATGGAAAATCCATGGACTAAACATAGTCCTCTCTGCCAGAATATATTGAAGCATACCCGTGTCACCCGCTCGTAATTGCATAGACTGTATGCAAGGGGTAACACCCTCTAAAACATACATCCTGCTGTTGTTATTGGGCCAAAATCTGAACTGAAATGTCCACTCATTCCCCTTCACATCTTGAATCCTTAAAGGCAGGCCTTCTGATTGAGAAATAGGAGGAAAATACGCCTGCGTTGACTTTCAGTTTATATACATGGCCAGGAAAAAGAAAGGAGAAGTAAAGGAAGGGAACTTCTAAACTTACTTCAGCACATGCTTTTGGGAGAACCAAACGACCAATCCGACCAGCATCACTGGCACTGAGCACTTTCTCGAACAATGGCACAATAGTGGAATTCAAACTTCAAAAATAATAAGTTTAAGGGAAACACTACACTTGAATCAATGGCTAAACAATAAAATACATATCATAAACAGAGAGAAAAGGATGTAAAAAATCATGGATACTCTCCGGATAATTGCTCCAGCTCTTGGTCAGTAATTCTTGGCCAGTAACGGGGAAGTAACTGGTTTTTTCCCCGTCCTTCAGCGGGAGGCCTAGCAATTCGCATCTGTGCCACACTTTTATTTGTCTCTGAACTTACAGTGAGGCTAGTTTTTGTGGGTTTGGGCAGTATTGGGCGAGATCGTTGCCCTTGTTGGATGGGAGAAGGTGTTTTGCTCTGTTCCCTTCCATGTACAACCCCACCAGAAAAGGGAAGCACAAAATTTGGAGTTCCCAAGGTCATATTCAAAGATGGCTTAGCTAGTGACTCATGCATATCGTTGCCCTCCAATATTTGCCTACTATTGTCTGGTTTGGTAAATGGGTCTGATCCATTGGATGGCTGAGTCACATTCGAAAAGCCTAGGCCAACTTGAGATGCATTTACTTCACCTCTCTCAGATTGAGGCAAGAGGTTTGGTTCATCAGCTTCCATGATTTTGCACAACTGCATAAGTCTTCCCTCATCGTCACTGACCAATCTTTTCTCAAAAGGACTGGAGAGTGAATCGCCAGCATTATTTTCCGTTAATAAACCAAATCCATTAGAAAGTTCACCCCTCCAGATCTGCATAAAAACAACAATCAAACTCTGTAAAAGATATAGTCTGACAGTCTTATAACCAACTAGTCTATTAGCACTCTGAAATGCTTTTTACACCCTATACATGACAAAATGTGAGTCAAATGGCATGGCTGGTTAGCATCCTCAACAAATGATATTATCAGGCTATCAGCAACATGTAAGCAAGTCAGACAATTAGCAAAACATCAAGTTAGAAATAAATTCAAAAGGGAGCAAAAGGTCCTTCCCATGATCATTTTAACCACATCCATGACCCTAAACATGAATGACTGATGAGCAACAGTTCCTCTTACATTTCTACGAAGGGGAAGGTGAAGAGAGATGGAGGCGAGAAAGAAGAATAGTATGCCAATCAAATATTTAACCCGCTGTCAATTTGAATGAATTCTAAAGAAAGAGCAATAATTACCAGTACTATATATACAAAAATCATCATATTTGCAGCTATAGGCATATCGACACAACAAAAGCCAAAAGCAAGACCATCAGTAACTGAGATAAAATGCAACTGTTTAACCCATGTAAACATCATTGAATGGAGCACTACAGTGATAAATTGTGGTAGTTCATACCGGATAAATTCCAGAGCTTTTCATGCAGCTATTACACCCGACACCCCCAAAATCAAGGTACTCATACGAACGCTCGGAGATTATGCAACCACAGTGGATTCGCTGCCATGTAAATTGAATCAATTCAAAATCTCAACAAGAAAAATAAAATAAAATAAAAGCTTTAGCCAAAAAAGGAAAGGCACCACTTTAACCTTACCTTGTTGCATAAACTGCATTCCCTCCAACCTGTTTCCTCTAAGTGGAACATATCACAGAAAACCAGATCCTCATAGGCAGATCTAAGTAGAGAGACCACATCAAGAATAAGCTAATTGGAAAATATTGAAACCATGATGAAGAAAACAATATATTATGTTCTAGTGTTAATCTTTATATCACAGGTTAAAATAGAAATATAACAGTTCATAGTTTGGAGACCATCTAATTTCTGTCACCATGAAAATTAGAGGTTGAATTTTGAAAATGGAATTTACACAGTAGAAATAAAATAAATGGCACAAGTCTTGATTTAACTAGACATACGACTCATTCGAACCCATATAAAGTTTTACCACGAGCAGACTCTCCATTGGGCAAATATTGCATTCATTAGATATAATCATCCTGATAAATATAACAGATTTTCATTAGGCTGTGGCCCACAGCAATTTCCGGACCTTAAAACGTAGCTAATCTGATTAGCTAAGTTCAGCATATAGCAACTAATGGAACACATAAATCCGGAAACTCGTGGGCATAGCCACTGATTAATTACAGTTAAATTATGAGCCGTGGTTATAATCTATGAGTATTTCTGATGAACAGCCGGAAGCCGCACCATCCCCATGTAAAATTTTTATTTTTTATTTTTTTTTTACCCCAGCACGTTAAGTGTGCTGGGGCTTCTTCTCACAGTAGTGTGAGAAGAAGAATTTTTCATAATCTATAAGCTGCAATTGCAGATTTTCTTATATTTTCATCTTCTCCATTGATAAATTTGCATAGATTTCGAGTATTAGATAGAAATTTTGAGCAAGTCATAGCTAGTTTGGCTACTTTACACAATGGAGTAAGGATCAGTTTGATTGTCTAATTATAGGTTTCCTAATGACGGCGGCATTAGTTTCTCCTTGTAGAAAATCCAACAAACACGAACATTACAGCTTTCTAACAAAAATAGAACAGCTTCAAGATCGACGCAGGGAGTCAAATCACTTGTCTAAGAAAAAAACCCAATAGCACACAAGTTCAGCACGTCACAAAAACCCACGATTGCCCTTTGCAAAAATCAAATCAGCCCCAGATAAAATCAAATTGAATTCCAAGAGTAGAAGCACAAGAAGAAAACGGTAATTACCCGCAGTTGTGACATAGATCGGCGAATCCACCGGATCCTAAAGGCCAGCCTCTCTTCCATTCGTGCGTTGAGGTAGCTCCGCACGAAGCATTCATGCAAATCTTGGACCCCATTAAGCCAAAATCAAAGTCTTGGAACAGAGCAAGACAGAAATCTAAATCAGAACCCTAAAACCCCTTCTGGCCAGGACCAAAAAGTTTAATCAAACAAATCATCATTAACCAGAGCGCACACACATGTACACTCTCCCTCGCACACGCACGTACATCCGCGCAAACGTTCTGAGATTCGACGGTGATTAAAGAAACAGTACAAACTACAGAACTAAGAAAGACACCAGCCTCGTCCAAATCCTCGAAGAACCCAAATCTTTAAGTGCTCCTCCCATTCAGATATATAACGAAAACAAAAACCAACTCATTTATCTTTCACCCTCGTAACACTCTATTTTCCCAACCAGTAGCAGTAAAATACTGCTCTACCAAAGTCGAACTCAGGAACAACGGAGTGGTCAACTCGGCGGATATGGCGGCGCTTCCCGCAGAGCGTTACGCTTACGGCGGTGGTAATTAGGAGTATTTTACCCAAGAAAACGTGGATTTGTGGGAGAGAGAGAGAGAGAGAGAGAGAGGAGAGAGAGTGCATGCAAAGGAAACAGATTGCATAAAATGCATGCACGACACTTGAAGACACGCCGCTTGACAAGTAGTCTACCGCTCGTGCTCTCTCTCCGTGCTTCTCTCTAATTTCTTTCCTATCCTACTTTCCGGACAGTGATACGATGACCCGCTGATTTCGTTGGGGTGCGTGACCTTTCCAATCGCATTTTAGGTTATTGCTATACAGATCCTTGCAGTGGCCCGCAGTTGAATTTGCTTGGAAAAAATACCTCATAACTCAAAACCTCGCATCATATTCGTTTCAATTCGACACGTGTACTAATTATTATGTATTCTCATCGTCGTAGTTATCGCTATTAAAATATTAAATATATAGATTTTTAAAAAATTATATTAATTATATAGTATATTGTGATATAATAATAATAATAATTTTTAAGAAAAATATATATTTTTTGAATTACTTAATAGTTTTTTTTTAAATTTAATATATAAATATATTTAAAGAAAATGATAAAATTTTAAATAATACAAAAAATATCAACTTACAACTAATTAAATATAGAGTGAAAACTGATTTTATAAAATTTAGCATTTATTTTTATTAAAGTAATATGATTATATTGAAAGAAAATCTATTTATAAGTCTTATTTTTTACAAAACTAATACATTGCTTATGTGAGAGGTTTTCACACCAACTATGCTAAAAAATTATCAACTGTTTTAATTTTTTGAAAATTATAAATTATAATTGCAAAATGAATTATAACGAATTTGCAAATGTATTTTCTTATTTATCATTTATTATTTATTTTCTCATCATCTCATAACGTGACATTGATGAATATAATTTACCTTCCAATAGCATGATAGAGACTATAGAGCCTTAATTAACTTTGCCTTTTATAGTTTGGCATCGGATTCTTATATGCGTTTGACATTGCTATATATTATCATAATAAGTTGACTTTGTGTAAAATAAAGCAACACATAGTGTACATTTTAATGCAAAAAGTCAATATCTTTTGCTAATGACACTCTCTAATGATTCTGTTTATCTCCATAATTTGCACACACAGAGAAATTCGTACGCAGGAATTATGTGGTATTTGATTTCAATCATTTTGGGCATGAAGAACAATAGCATAATTTGCACTAAATTTGACATTATGGGTATAATGAGTCTTAAATAAATTTTTTAAAAGTAAAATCATAAATTTGTGATACGTTATATTTACTTTACAATAAAAATAATTTTATAATCTGACGTATTGTATTAAAATATGTTAATTTATGAGTTTTTTTTTATAAAATATTTTTGTAGCTAAAGATTAAAAAAAAAAACATTTGGCAAGGGTTTGATCCTTACATTATATCTTAAAATTTAAATAAATTAATAAAACCACGTGACACATGAATAAAAAAAAAAAACAAAAGTACATGTGAAGGAGGCCGAATAACATCTACATAGGATAAATTATTGTAACAATATTTTTTACTCATTGCAGGTAGGTGCATCGTGGCATCTGAAACTGAACACTTGCGGCTTGTTTAAATGGTGAGATGAAATGAGATAGTTTTAGATAAATAAAATAAAATATTATTAGAATATTATTTTTTAATATTATTATTATTTTAAAATTTTAAAAATTTAAATTATTTATTATATTTTATGTGAAAATTTTAAAAAAATGTAATGATAAGATAAGATGAGATAAGATAGTTTTTATATCCAAAAGAGCCCTTATATATTCTCAAGTGAAAGCATCGTGTCCTGCAACTATGTCAAGAAATAATGGTTAAAAGGTTGATGAATAATATCGTTCTTGTTATTTAATCTGTGATCATATGCTTTGCGCCATTTGGTTTAATGCTCACAAACTAAGAATCACAAAATATAGTTGCTCATGAACCTATATGCATGACCGCCTCCTTTGTCAACAACCACTTAGAAAAGACCAATGGTTTCTCTCTCGATCTCTCTTTCTTTCTCTCCTGTCTTTGCTCTGTCTTGATGTTTTATGGAACTTCATTTTCTAAGATTTTGAGAAATTTCTATCAAGTAAACAAACAGAAATTAGGGATTTTTGGAATTTTCTTTTCTTTTCCAAACAAACGAAGTCTGCAGAAGCTCCCATTATAAGATGTTTGAAGTGTTAGTATGTTCATGTTCATGTTCATGTTCATGTTAGTATGCACACTTATTAATTGAAAACTTGGTGAGACAGTGAATCGATCTTTCTGAGATGCGCATGTTTATAACTGCAAAAACTGTCTTATCAGGGAGCAGTACAAGAGGTTATTGCTTGCATGTAAAAAGTTCAATAGATTGAACCGTACTCTGCAATCCTTATACAATATGACATTATTAGTGTATACAACACATCAATGTGCTCAAAACACAGGGACGCTCACACTAGCTTCCTGGGTCTTTATTTCCATCCTTATTTTATTAGAAAATGCACAAATATATATATATATATATATATATATATAATCCAATAGGCAGCTGATCAGTCCACCCTGCAAGAAAAGAAAATCAAATCCATAAAATTAGTACGTTCAATCATGTGATAATACAATATTAAGAAGAAGGGAACATATATAGATGATAGAATTACTTGGAACAGTCAGTAGTGGGTGTAATTTTGTAGGGACAAGTAGTTCCACAGGTCTCAGGAAGTGTCCCGACCAAGTCGTAGTTGATTCCTGGGATACCCGAAAGACCTTTCATGATGCAACTGCATGCGGCTCTGTCATCTGCAGTGCCGTTGGAAGCGGCATGGAGCGCTTTGAGGCCATCACAACAAATTGTCGGCACGGTGCCTCCGAAAATGGCATACCCGATGCATGGACTCAGCAAGTTTGTTATCTCACCGCATGTTAACGTTGCATCGACATGAGCAGCAACCACCAGCATCACGCACACCAGCACTGCTGTGCATGCCATCTTCAAAGCTGCCATCTAAAGCGCCTACTTTTTCTATCTGAGTTCTCTTTCTCTTTGGGTCTGGGGATACACACATGAAGCATGGGGTATGGCTATTGGGTATATATATATAGAGCAGCTTTCAGCCTTCCAGGAATGCCGTAAACACTAAAAACAGTACAAGTAACTTTGTCATGCGCGCATAGATAGAGATCGAATAAGGCATACTTTTCTTCATGGGCTTATTTCTCAGAAACCCCCCATCCCTGCAAATCAGTTCTGCTTAATGATAAGAATGATGTCACCTTCTAGCATGCATACTTTTCAACATGTTGATCATAACCCTTTCTTCTAGCATGCATTCTACTCACGTAAGATCCTTTTTTGTTTTTTTTTCCAATGACAGTCAGTGGCAATTTGGATTTTATTGCCAATAAATATCAAGGATCACCTAAAAACTCCTCTATTTTTTCCACATGAAAGTCCAAATATCAGGGATTAGTAAAACTCCTCATCAATTTGATTTGGAGGATAGCCCGCCCGCCAATCATGTCCTGTCAAAATTTGTGTTCCTTCAAACTTCTCATCTAACCTCATTTGTTTTCACTATCTTCTTGACTCATCTCTTCTCATCTCATCTAATCATTACAATTTTTTCAAATTCTCACACAAAATAAAATAAACAATTCAACATTTTCAAATCTCAAAACAAAAATAATATTAAAAAAATACATTCTAATAATATTTTTAACTTTAATCTCAACTCATTCCATCTATCGGTGAAAACAAACGAGCCGACCTCACCCTAACACCATTGCAAATGTACTCCATCAACCCCTTTGACCATGCGCTCCATATAAATATGCGAAATAAAGGTACAAAAGAAAAATTAAACCTGATGTTGTACAACCCATCAGATTATATACCAACTTTAGATAAAATGTAAAAAGTTGCAAGATGTATTGATGTGTCAGGATCGTGTCATGTTTCTCCACTTGTCCTTTAGATCGACCTGAAAAAATCAACCTCCTACTTAATATACAAGTATAAAAATATCCCAAAAATAATTAAGACATTGCAAATGAGTACTACAGAAGTTTTCAATTCAGAATGAGCTTCCAGTTTCCTTTACCATACCTTCATTAGGAAGCAAGACAATGAGAACTTGAAAATCTAAATAATTCTTGAAACTTCAATCCATTAGAAGTCCTACGAGATTTAAAAAAAGAAATTCTAGTGATGTCTTCTCTCGATCAGAACAAGCACATACTTCTGCACATGAATACATGATATATTACAAACAGATGAACAGGGCAGGGACAGTGCAAAAAAAGAAGAAGCACCTTCCCCGAGCACAAAACATTGGGTTTATGTGAGTCATTTTCATGAGTACGGTCATCAGTTTCTGTGGTTTCAATGCTCTTGTTCACAGATGGATTGGGTGCAATATCTCTGCCTCTCGCACTCTGGTTTTCTACAGAAGTTTCATGCTTTTTATCTCTTGTCACCCTGTCATTCATTACATTTGCAGCCAACCGTAATGCATCAGGAAGAGAGTCCTTCACCACTGCTTGTAAATCCAAAGAACTGGATTTAAGTGCCGCTCGTACTTTATTTACTTCAGGGGTAAGCAGAGAATTGTATTTGCTACACGTTAGGTCTGTGTCCAGTTCCTCGGCATCGGTAATCTTAACTCCTGCTTTAGAGCGTTTATGCCATACAACATGCTTGCGTCTCTAAGCAAAATAATTGGGGAAAAGGCAAAGTATCACAAGGAGAAAAGAAACCGTTTTTTTACTAGGGGAGAATAGAAACCTTATATATATATATATATATATATATATATATATATTTGATTGGGAGAGAAAGTTTCGAATTCTAGATCTCCATTTTAGAGATTATGGATTATGTCAATCAAATCAGAAGCCTTTGACGATAACAAATCTTATATATTATAAGCATAAAGCTCAGAAAATGTTATAATCAGGCCCAAGCAATAAATATGGTGATCACGGGGCAGGCAAGGCACATAGAAGGATGACCATAATTATCAATACATTTACATTATCCTAAACTACGAAAGTTTGACAAATTTGAGAGCAAACGAATGAATTTACACTTAATCACAAGCATAGGTATGAAGTACGTACATATACACATACATAATATATATTTATAGATACAATATATAGAGTGGATCCCTACACATGATGAATCGCAAGGACCTATAGATTAGAAAAAATAATTAAATAATAAACTTTGATCACCTTTTTTTTATTTTTATGTTTTTTCAATATATATATTTTCTTATAAGAAAAAAAAGATGTTTAAGATTTGTCGGAAGAATACTGGTCCCGAATTCGGAATTCAAAAAATGTCTCAAATAGTGTAATTTTTTTTTTATATTTTTTTAATTATCATAAACATTTAAAAAAAATAAAAAATTCACAACATAATTAAAAATATTTTGTTTTAAAAAAAAAATTTTCATTCCAGACATTTTTTAGATCCTAAATTCGGGGAGCCAAAGCATTTCTCTTTGTCCGAAAGTACTTAAAAAAAAAAAAAAAAAAAAAAAAAAAGAATTCAAAGTTTTCGCGATTACCATACGAAAATGTAATTAGTACTCGCTACTCAAGCCAAACAAGAAATTTTACCGGGAAAATTTAAAAATAGGAAAGAAAGGCGCTTGGGGGCGGGATCACATATGTATAAGTAAAGATAGGTCAAGTGACCCAAGTCACTCTCCTCATCGTCTTTCCCTCCTAATCGTCTATCTACCGATTTCAGCTTCAGGAGCTTTTCGTTTTCTCTTTATTTATTTAATCTTTTTGTATGAACCCTAAAACCCAGCGCGTACAAGTTTCCAAATATACTGCTGTATACAGTATACCAGAGCTTTTATCACCAGGTCAGTCCAACAAGTTTGCCTTCTTCTTCTTCTTTCTTTCTTTCTTTTTTTTTTTTTTTAAACTTCTAGAATTCCTCGTCCATCTCAGAGAGAGGTAGATGGGATTTTCTAGTCCATACATATAATGTGTGTGTGTAAGCTATATGGAAAATGCCCCCTTTTTTCGGGTTTTTCTTTTTCTTTATGTTAATTCCCATAACAAAAATTGAATTTTAAGTGTGCAGTGGTTAAATGATCGCACATGTTACTTCAAGAATATACAAGCTATAAATTTAGAAGTTTTAGATTCACGTTTTTTTAATATCTATGTATAACTTCCCCCATTCATTCTGAGTTAGTATTTTGATAATTTGAGCAGCTCCTCTTTTACTTGCTGGTTGTAGTTTGAAGTTGTGAGATGTTGAAGGTATTGGATATAGCTGTTGTTACTATCAACATTTAATGCCCCACCAAGTTGGCCTTATTAAACAAGAGAAATCTGAAGTCTTTCTTGTTTGATATGTGTTGATTGGCTCTTCAATTTATGGGTAGTATGTTTGAAGCCCAGCTCACTGACAACACAGGTTTTCAGGCGAAAGACAAAGTTCTTGAACCAAATTGTGTGACCTCATGGGGTCTTGGCTCTCATCCTGATGTAGAGGCCTTGTTAAACATAAAAGAAAGAGACCCATCTGATACTCGTGAAATTCATGCTATTAAGAAATCAAGTGGTGCTTCAGAGAATGGGAGTTGTAATGCTCCCTTGGAGCAAAAGGACCCTATGACAGTGTGGCAAGAAATGAAAAAGAATGGTTACCTCTCACTACCTGCATCTCAACCAATACTAAAAAAGCATGTTAGGAAGTGCACAGATGACACGGATAAAACTGAAATGCTCAGTAGAAAAATGAAAGTTGCAAAGATAGAACATGTTGACAAGTTCCCTAAGGTTTCTGCACCAAGTGGGTTGCTTGATGATCTGAATCCGGGGATTATAAACCGCTTAAGAAACCGTAAACAGGTTTATTCAATAATTCAGGCCTTGGTTAGAAGCGTGGAGTTAGAAAATACTCAAAGCAAGCAGCAAATGCTGTTTAGAGAGGAAATAAAGGATTGTGATCTGAATGAATGTTCAAATGCTCTACCATGCGGCAGTCAAGTCAGTGGATGGCCCATGTACCCAACTAGGCCTATGCACATGAATTCAGAAAAGAAAGTAGGGGTTGATGATTTGAGTGTAGCTTTGAGAAAGAGTCAAGATCACAGGAATGATAAGGAAGAAGTAAAGTTGCGGTCATCTGGTACTACAGTTTCAGAGAATGCAAACTCTGCTGATGAAACCATGTTGACAGAGAACATAAGCTCTCAGGAAGAGTCAGAAGATAATGGAGTGGTTTCTCCTTTTGATCCCAAAGGTTAGTTGTGATTTAATGGAAGATTGTTTCTCATGCGTATTGCTTTTCATTAGTCATTTATATTTGACCTCAGTGAATGCTGATTGACAATAGAACCTACATAAAAGGATACCAAATACCCATGGTGATTGATATTGCCATTAAACATAAGTCATCTTTTCTTAAGAGCTATGCATCCAGGCAGGGGGTCATCCAGAGGATTTGGCAAGGATCTTAGCAAGTTTTGGTGAGCATATCAACAAGGGTTGAAGATTTTGTAGAGAATGCAAAACTGGGATAGATTTTTGGATTGCACTGCCACCACTTTGGCATGCTTCTCTCTTTTAAAGGTTTAAATTGGTAAATTCAGGACTCAAATGCAAAATATCATGTATAAAATTTACTTCTCAGCTGTCAAGCTGTAGTTATCTCCCTCCGCAAACCCCCTTTATGGTAATCATTTCATTCAATGACTAAATTCAGTGACAAATTAGCTCAGTATCATACCCATTCATGTATGTGTGCATGCACCAAGTTGTTCTGCTGGCAATCTGGTTTCTAAATGTGCATGTACTCCATTGCAAAACCTCTCCATGCTGGTAGTTAAAAATTTTGGTTGATAATGTTTAACTAAATTCTCTTTATGATACTAATCATTTTAAGGTACAGAACATCTTAAACTGATTTATATTTCTTCTTGCTTCCGAATTGCCAATGTAGCTTCTCAATGGTTGGGACTCCTTTGCCGGGATATTAGAGGGCGCCTTGCAGGTGCTTTTCATATTCCTGGAGCTTGGTCATACTCTAGTCAACAATCTATAAAATTTCATATGATGTAACAACCTTTTTATTTTTTATTTTTTTTGCAGCACTAAGACAGAGTAGGATGAGGGTTAAGGATGTACTCCAGGTGGAACTGCCTTTACTGATATCGGAAGAGTTCTCATCAATCAAAGAAAATGAACAATTTTCTGCTCCCGAATCTTCCATGAGCATAATTCTTCACATGCATCAAGCGAGGTGGACTGCATTGTTTGATCAGATGGATAAAGTACTTCACGAAGAAATGAATAATCTTGTAAGTTGAATAGGACTTGTATTGCCTGATGTTCAAAGAGAACATCATAGTTCCTTCATGATTCTCAGAACTGTGAATTGTTGTATGCTTGTTTGGTAGGCCTGATACACTTCCATGGTGATGACATGAAACTTGCATCAATGAGGGTTGAATGTTGTTTAAGCTGATAGTAAAGTGTTTGTCTTCAAACACCTGCATTGATGTTTTTCTAGGTGCATGAAAAAAGTTCCATACAAGCATATTGGTGCTGAAAGTAAAAAAGGTTTATGGCCTTAATAGTTTCTGTCCTCATTTTCCAAGACAATTTTTTCCCCTGGAGGAGTATCAATTCCCTGACAACAGTTTAGGCAGTTGTATTTTTCTTCTTCAAGGAGACTATTGCGGAGTTGCTGGTTCGTTTTTTTTCTGTAACTTGTAATTCTGTGAGGTTCTTTGCAGTTTTTCACCTGGAATTTAATTTCAGGAGATCTGGTTGAACCAAGTAGAAGAAGTGCACTTATTGCATAGGCAGCGTGTGCCTCATGCTGATTGGTATTCAAGACATGATATCAGCAGCAGCAAGGCATAGCAGAGTTTAATACCAGGTATTTATATTTTATTATTGCAATCGACTGTTATAACATTGAAACTTTTTGCTTGATGTCCTGATAATTTTGTTTTTGCGACTGAGCTGCTGCACATTTTATGCCATATGCTCGAGAATGAATCATGTTCCATATCTAAATCATTTACAAGTACTCATGTGCGACATTGCAAGTCTGTCTGCACTACCAACTCTTTCATAAGTGTTCTTGAAATTCATATCCCATTTGGCTCTCTGATTGGTTGTCTAAGTGCTTTGATTAATTCTACTTGTGTGATGTGATCAAATAGTTGGATAATGAAAAGGATATATTGTCTCTGCAAGATTGGCCGTAAGGCCCTATTTGGGTGAGCATTCAGCATAGATTTGGTTGTTATTTCCTTCAAATGTCTGATGCTCAGGTCTATGTTTTTAAGCGCTCGGATCATTTATTGGAGTGATCATTAGTTTTATGCTATATTTTTTCATCTTCTTGGGGACTGATTCGTTTTTCTCACAAGATTCTGTGAATTTTCATCATGTGCAGGGAGGAATGGAATAATTTGGTTCCTTTTGTGAGTGGTTGGGGATGCCTTTAGATACATGTGATTAAGTTAATGGTGGAATCAACTTTTGCCCTTTGTAAAGTCTTGGCGATTGCACACTAGACTAGGTTTTACCTTGCCTTAAAAAGTCAACGAGTTTCCCATTCACAGGTTGCCATCTTCTTCTGGGTAAGGCCTACATTGTTTTCTATCCTGGTTAAACTTGAATAACTACTCGAGTCTAATCACAATGACATTGCTTCATACTTCATCCCTTTGTATTTTGTGGTGTAGTAATCTCATTGATCTGTATTCAAACTACCTTTCAAGTGTAATGTTATTCAAAATTACACCTTGCATTGTCAAATACTCTAGAGATTCTAGTGATGATTTAGGTTGGTTTGGTTACACAAAATAAAACTATTTCATCTCATATAATTATTACAATTTTTTTTAAACTTCCACATAAAATATAATAAACAATTTAACTTTTTCAAATTTCAAAACAAAAATAATATTAAAAATAATATTATAACAATATTTTATTTAACTTTCAATAAAATATTTTATATCATTTGAAGTGCGTAACCAAATAAGGATATCTTGCTAATTGTACTCTTTATTTGGAATAATTATTGGATAGTCATGAACTAGGAATATACATTATTATTATTATTATTATTATTATTATCTCATTGAAAATTTGTATTTTTAATACAAATATTAGTTTGCCAACGCACTCTTTGTTGATGGACAAATCTCCCAAGGATATCTTACGAAATCTGTTGTCTTTTCTATTATCAATTTACACTTTCTTTTGGATTATCCTAAACAAATCTCCCAACGCACTCTTTACGAAATCTTTCGATTATCCTAAACAAGATCGTGGAAAAAGACATTATTTTTTTTCCTCGGCATGAGCATAAAACAAAAAAAAAAAGATCGTGGAAAAAGTCTAAACCCATCGTAATGAATCAATGATAGATTCTTATCTCACTCCTACCTGTCCATGCAATAAATATGTCAATCAAACTTTATTAGTTATTTACCTTTTGTAAGAAAATTTAATTTCACTGAATTTTTAATTCATATATAATATATATATTTATGTCGGGAAACAAATTGGATTGTCGATAATTTTATTTTCTCTTAAGCGTGATGATAAAGATACCTTTTTTTTTTTTTTAATTTTATGATTAAAAAAAATTGATTTTTCTTTATTAACTTTAGTTTTTGAAACGAGTGATATGACATGATATTGAAACAATCTTTTTATATTCGAATCCTCCATCCACATTTTATTTTTGTTTTAATTAAATATTTTATTTTTAATAATTAAATTTAAAAAATACTATTCAAAATATATAATCAAGCAATTATAGATATTATGTTATTTACCTTATGAAATATGAATAACACTTTTGAATAAAATTCGTATAAGTTCAACTTGATTCGTTTGAATTCATTTTGAAACTCGTAATATAATTTATATATGTATATATGTATGTATTATATATATTAAATGTTAGTTATATTTTATATATTTAATTATATATTATTAATTAATTTATAACTTACCTTATTTAATATATATATTATGTTTTCAAAATGTGTATATATCATATAGAAAATTTCTATTAAAAAGGAAATATATATTATTATATATGAAATAAAAAAAGAAAAAGGAAGTAATTGAATAGGAGGTAGGTGTGTAAGAAATGGTGAGCTGGATGGGGATCTGAAAGGATTAGGAAGACAAAGTGTGGGGGTCTGTTTTTTCGTCTGTAATCAATATCCCAAGTACCCAAAAGGATCACGAAATATCTGTGACCCTTTGATTCTGTCATTCATTTCAATTTTCTTATTCTCCTTTCTCTGCAATTGTTCCTATATATTTATGTGTATGAATATTTAACTTATTACGAGCCAGAGGCCCCCCCAAAACCCACAGCATTGTTTTTTCACATAGGTTCGTACCTCTGTAGAATTTGTCAGAGAGACGTTTTTATTTTCCCCCTTTCTCTCCCTCTGTTTGTTGGTTAAAAGCAGTCTTTTTGCTGACTTTCTTCAAAGTTCTGTAGTGGGGATAGTTCTGGACTGAGAGATTTGAAAATGGCTACTTCTTCATCTTCTTCAGCGTCAATGGGGGATGAGAAACCTCATGTATTAGCAGTTGATGACAGTTTGGTGGACCGAAAACTCATTGAAAAGCTACTCAACAAGTCTTCGTGTAAAGGTTATATATATACTAGTATAATACACGTTTCAATGTCTCTCTTCTCGTGCCTTTTTTACTTTCTCTGTTTTTCGTTTTTGTTTTATTAGCATTTCCCAATAGGTTTATCATGGGGTGAGGGTGAGGGTGAGGAAGGAATCTATCCAAAAGAAAGCTAGCTTCCTCTGTTTTTTCCTTTTTGGATGATGATGTATCTTTTGAGGATAAGAATATGTACCCATGGTTTATTCATTCGTGCTTCTTTAGGAACACTTTCTGCCCGGAAAAACACGTGCCATTTCTTCTTTCTACTTTTTTTTTTTTTTAACCCCTTGTCGTAGAACCATTAGGCCCCGAATGCCATGTTTTATTTAGTTTTAGATTTGTTTTCCATTATTTTTGGGTCTCAGTTCGACCATTTCAAATAGGCAGAAGAAATAGGACAAACAGGATAAGAGTTAATGGAAATTGTCAGAGCGATACCGTTTATGATTCTCTGCATACTGCATCTTCGTACCATCATGACACCATCCCTCGTGGGTCCTCTCTCCTATGAGCATTGCCATTCATAAATCTATACAATACATACCAATTTTTTTTTTAATTTTTTTAAAGTATTTTTTAGTTTTATTATTCTTAAAATAATTAAACTATTCTACTTATAATCTATATAACACATTTTTAGTAAGATAATAAAATTAAAAAAATCATAAAAAAGATGGTATGTCGTGAATGAGACTTAAGAATAGAATTTTTCCTCTCGTCTTCTGTATGGTATGATTGTCCACGCGCGTTTTATTTTATCATGAGGCACACATGCTGTAGCAAAAGACGGGTATGTAATATGAGTAATTATATCAGCACAACATATTTCAACAAGGATATTTTTATAAAATGACCTTTTTATAAGGTACTTTATAAAAATATTTATTTTTTAAAATATTATTGTATAGAGTATTATGAAAAGTAACATATTTATTATTTTTCATATAATATTACCTGAGCCAGAAAACCGGCTCGTCACAGGCTTTTCTTTTTTTTTTCAAAAAAAAAAAGAAATACATTTTAACTCCGAATTATTACTCCTTTTACCTAATCCCCGATTTGGGAAATAAGCTATAATTTATCGTGCACATTTTATCCATGTTAAATCGTGTGTAAAGTACTAATTATAATATTAGATGGTCATGATTTTTTGAAAAAATAAAAGTGATGCATAATATGGGTTATTTTCTTGCAGTGACTACGGCAGAGAATGGGAAAAAGGCACTGGAGTTGTTGGGCCTGGGTGATGGGCAGCGCACATTCAATAGCAATGTAAACTAACCTTTTCAACTCCTAGCGCTTCCTGCCCATTTTTTGTTTTTTTCAAAAAAAGCTCTTAATAATAGTAACATTTACACTTTTTCATTTCATTCTTAAATTTAATGCTTAAAGTTCTTGCCAAAAATAAGGATTCTTCCTATTTTCATTTCAATAGTACTGACTCACTGGGCATATTCTGGTTGCAGGCTTGTAAGGTGAACTTAATAATCACTGATTATTGTATGCCAGGAATGACAGGGTATGAGCTACTTAAAAAAATTAAGGTGACATAACCCTTATCGTATATTTGTATTTGATTGCATCAGATATTAGTCTCTACAGATATTCATGATTTCCCACTCAATTAATCATTACATAGCAGTGAAAAGCATTAGGGTATTAATAGAAGAATGTATAGAGCTGATGGCAGAGTAAGGGTTCATATGTATTGCATGTAACTCATAACTGCCTAACCAACAGATCTTTCTCTGCAAGCAGGAGTCACCTTCCATGAAGCATATACCAGTGGTGGTAGTGTCATCCGAGAATGTCCCTACACGAATTAAGAAGTAAAAACCACTACTAGAAACCCATGAAATTTTTTCTTCTCTTAATTTTCTTGTTTCCCAAAAAGATTTTTTTTTTTTTTGTGTTACCTCTTATGTTTTCTTTGCTTGAACAGGTGCCTGGATGAAGGAGCTCAAGAATTCATGCTGAAGCCTCTCCAGCTATCCGATGTTAAGAAGTTAAGATGTCAGTTAACAACGTACAGCAATCCTCACAAAGGGATGCTTTGCATGGGAAGATGAGCACGACCTCCCTTATGAGAAGAGTAGAACAATATGAAAGAAAAAGAAAAGGAACTGCAGGAAAAAGGAAATTGCAACTATCATTACATCAAGCCCTCTAGAAAGCTAATATTAGTTTAGTTTATCATTCAGTTACTGGTCTGATGTCCGTTGCTCTATATATAGAAGTACCTTCTATTGCTTTTGCTCTTTCTAATTTGCATTTGTGCTAGATTTTCTGGGGGCATTATACTCCCATTTTTTTCAATTCCTATTGTTCATATCTTTCTGTCTATACATGTACATTAGGTGTACGGTGCGGTTTTTTTTAGCAGGCTAGTATTTTTTGGTTACTAGACTAGCATGCATCATCTCCACCAGGATGCCACAAGCAACCTTCTGCACCATTTGTCGAACCGTGGGGCTGTACCAAACTCCACGTAATTATTTTTTTCATCCATTAGTTTCTCCAAAGAATGGCCCAAATCTATCATCTGTGAAGGAACCGTACCTTCTTCGTGGTATCCTGTGCAGATGCATGCATCAGTACCTTCTTCACAGAACGAAGCTGAAGAACGTAGCTTTCAAGCATCATCACCTGACAAGATGAGTTGTCGCATTTACTCTCTGTTTTTCTTATTAGCCTTCCTTCCTGAGGCCTCATAACTTGTATATCTGCGGCAACGTTTGAGTATAATAGATTCCTCCGTCAGGGAGAAAAATACTGAACAATTTTTTTTTTTTTAATATTGAATGTAGCATTAGAAATTGGAAATGCAAGTCAAAGGACAGTTCATGAAAAAGGGCCAAGAAATCTACACCTTTATCCCCATTCTGACAAGGAAGAGTAGCTTCATTACGGCAATGGTGTCTGGAAACAGTGTGACCATTTTAGCATAATAAAGATCTTAATAGGAACGGAAAAAATAATAATAATAAAAATAATTTCAAGTCTGTTTAACGTACTTCTGTTTTTCTACGATACTTTCAAGTTTGTCAGAGATTATAAGAGACCTTGATGCCTGCTCTGCATGGTCAGGCGAATATGTTGTTTTTAAATCCTGCATTGGCTCTGGAGCTTCATCTTCCGCGTTTTTGTATCCACAATTGTTGCCCCCTGAACTTGCAGCATCTATTGCCTTTTCATTCTCTGAAAATAAGCCATTGCCGATTTGAACTTCTCCCATGAGCTCCAATTCTTCACGGTCATCTGGCTGGATTTTTGCCTTATTTTCCACATCTTTGCTAGCACTTTCATCTGTTGATATATCAGGAAAGGGTTTCTCACCATGAGATCCAGCCACAAAGGAAGATTCTGGAGGTGTGCCTTCCAATTTAGAATCTGGAGACAAATCTGGCACCGTTGGCCCAACCTGAAACTTCGAGAATATAGGGGAATCATGAACTGTGAACTTTTCAGTGATGAAACTGCCAGAACGTGAACATGCCAAACTTCCTCCAAGTTTAGATCTACCAAATAATGAAGATCTCGCATCAATATCTGATCCAGGAACGGAAAATTCACTGGTAGGATCTCCAGTCCAAAACTTGGATTCTGAGGATGGAATTTTTGTCTCTGAATCTCGAGAGAAAGGAATGAAACCTGAATTTACTTTCGATGTAGTATATCCTTCATCATGTAACCAACTATCGTTTGGTCCTAAATTTTTCTGGAGGGGATTGTTAGAGTGGGATGGTTTTGACACATTCGGACATTTTCCTGACCCTCGGCCTCGCACATCATTCCCTTGTCCAATTTCATCCTTGCTTTTATGCCCCATCTCTTTGGCAAAAATGCTGTTCACACCATACTTTTTTCGAGGGCTAATACAGGCATTGCTGTGTCTTCTAGTCCGTCTTGCTGCTGAATTCGACCGGGAATTATTGGTTACTTCGCCCCTCACTGTCATGAATTGGGGGAAAATAGATCACTTCAGTAATCTTTAAGAAGTTCATAATGAATATAGAAAAAAATAACAGGAGTTGTCAATGCAATTATTCAGAATCAAGGAATATAACCTGCACTGGATGAGCAGGACTCTTCGCTGCTAGAAGTTTACAAGTAATAAAGCACATCAGATAAAACTAGAAAAAAAAACATATTAAATCACTTCGAAATAAACGAGGCCACGTAAAACTACCTCAGCATGCACATATTATCTCTTTCATCATCTGTTGCAGAGCAAAACCAATCCGATTGCTTGGTTACATCCCCAAAACCAAACTTTCTCATTGGTGTAGGGCGTCTATCATCACACAAGAGATACAATCTTGAGTACATGCAAGTCAGCTATTATACATTCTCAAACATGCCGTACCTTGCTCCATTGTAAATCATGAAGTCAAGATCATTTTCTGATGTTTGGTGCTTGTAAAATGAAGCAGGTGACTCTGATTACGAAATAAAGCGAGAATCAGAGGAGGAACCAAGAAAAAATGAACATACATTCGCTATAGTCTAATATCATTGAGCCTATTCGTACAAAACATTATATATATATATATATATATGTTACTTGTCAGGAGAGCTGTAGCAAAATAACAGGATCGCATCAAACGGCTATCAGGGCAATCCTACTTCCGATTTCTTAGGTTTACCAATAGTGATGGCAGGGAAGAAGGTGCCTGAAAAACAATGTTAATAGAGGTTCTGTTTCATTGTTTAACTGAGAGAGTACCTAAGATGTTGAATCTGTCCATTGCCGTTGTAGCATCCCTGCACAGATATAAAAAGTTCAGGAAGGAGCTAGACGGTGTCATTTCTCAACTAAGGGAACTATGAAAGATCAATCTTAGTAGAATACCTTTTCTTCAGTAGATCAGGGCCTTCAAAAGCATAATCTGACATCTCAGAGTTCCCATATTTCCAAAAATCCAGAGAATTACCATCTATTTCAGGTGACCAGTTCTTCCTAGGTACATCAAATTCCCTCTCATCAAGAAAGTTGTCGGCTAGGAAGCAAGACCTAGCTGGGGGAAATTTGATAAAAAAAAACCAAATAAAAGAGACTGATCACGTCTTTTGATCTAAACAATTAAGGATATAAATGAACAATGGAACATAAAGAGGCTAATAGAGTGTACAATGGAAAAGACTCTGTACAACACCATCTCTATCTCATCTCTGGACATGATTAAAAGCATGCATATAATTTTTTTGATAGGAGAAATACATAACAGATCATAACATGTGTATCTCAAACCACCGGTATCATATTTCATGTAAGGTTGAAAGAAAGAGAAAAGGTTTTGTTGTAATGGAACGATTCATCATCTAGGAAATATTCTTCTAAGAAATACTTGAAAGACAAGATGAATGAAGATGCAAATCAGCATAGAATTTGTGTAGAAAACAAATGACAATATGTCACGAAATATGCTTCAAAATTCAAAATCAGTTTCAATTTGTTATAGCAACAACAAAGGATCGCAATAAAGGGAGAGATAATGGAGAATAGAAAGTCAACTGTAAGCTACCATCCCATATATCTTCTTTGCCCTTTCCAAGGTCATTAAAGATACTTCTGTCACCAAGTAAACTATTTATTTGACTACGATGACCATCATGTTGCATGCAGTCTCTGACATCAGCTAATTTCTGATTGGGAATGCCATATGAATGCATTTTGCCTGATGAAAAGTCAAGAGAACTTCCATTTGGGGGCATATTGATATCTTTCATCATTTTATCCTGCATTTAGCATGCCTCAATAATTAGTCTCATTTTTTAGTTGGTCTAGTCTAAAACCATAATCAAATAACAAGAGATGCAGAATCAAGGAACAACAATAAATGACAAAAAGCTACCATACTAGGGCTAGTGTTTCAAGGAAAACAAATCCATACTAAGAGCTGATCAATTGTGGCATTCAGAAAACCATTGTAGCTAGAGCAATTCAGCACCTTAAATTTGTATAAAGATGCATTCAAAAATGTCCTCACCACGTCTAGTTCAAGGTCATCCAGCAGATAGTTACGGTTCTTCGACATATTAAGTTGCCTTGTAGCCTTCAAAGGCGAGGAGCGACCAAAAGAAAAATATCTATAATCACACAACCATTAAAAGTTAAGGCATTGATGTGAACGTCGAGTTCTTATTCCTAGCTAGACACTTCTGACTGAACGCAATGCATAGCAATTACCTGCCAGGTTGTTGTGGTGAATGGACTGGTGTCTCTGTTCCTACTTCACCCAAACCTGATGGGCAAGAGACACAGTAGTAAATAACAGTTTGTGTCATATGACAAATCTTCTGCTCAAGATTGACATTGCAAATAATGTAAACTGAAAACAAAGGTGCAACTGTTTGAGTTGAAAACTATAAAACCTGCCACCAGATCTAAAACCAGCACCTTACCTTCAACTGAAAATGCAGCGTGAGCTTCATACATCGGGGTACCGTCCTTATTACCATTTGGTTCCTCATCACCAATCAAATCAAGAACAGAGAGCTCTGAGATACATACAAACAGAGACCGGGGGGGGGGGGGGATGCAATTTTCAGTCACACATATATTGACCTCTAACGACAAGATAGTTGTAGAAATAAATAGTCCATACACTAGGGCACCAACAGAAGTGCTTCAAGAGCTATCAATAATTTTATTTCGACAAGCCGTGAGCTTCAAAGGAAATGCAAGGAAGGTACAAAATCTAAAAGATTGTTGATGATGAATATTTTCTACTTACGCTGCTCAGTTACTGTCTTCCAGAGATCGACTTTAGAACCAGCTCCGTTCAGAACACTGTGATTATCATTGTGGATGCTAAGTAGACTGTAAGGCAATAGATACATCAACTTCTCATGCAGACAACATGCACTCTTCCAAATGTTCAACGGATACAAGTACGTTATGAGAAGGAAATAAGCACAGCTATGCATGCAATTGCAGAAGTCACAACAAAATTCAAGAACAGCCATTCCATATAAGTGCAAACCGAACTCCTTACTTGACTCAAGTAATTACACTATTACAGGAACTTGTGACTTTTTAGTTGTTAACAAGTACAAATAAGTACTTGTGGAGTGGAGTTTTTTCTTCTTTTTAGAAGTACTTGTGGAGTGGAGGTAAGAAGGATGTTCTGAGAAATTAGTAGGGTGTACTGTGACAACAAATCTTTGTATCCAAACATCCAACACTCACTTCTTTGGAGATACAAGTTCCACTTGGCAATGTGATGGACTTCCTGTTTCAGCATATAACCATCACATTTAAAACATGTTATTTCCACTAGCAAATTCCAGAGAGCTGTGGTCAGTAAAGAGGACTAAGTTCAAATAGTAGCGAAGATCCATTACAAAACTTACTTTCTTCCTTACACTCAACAGAATTGGCCAGAGCATCTGTGTGGTTAAGAATTGCTGATGGTCCTTTTTTGATGTTATACTTTACCTCTGAACCACTGACCTCTAGATCTTCCTTTCCTTGTATGGTACGCGTAAGAAATAGAATGAATAGATAAGGAGAGAGCATAAATTCTAAACAGTAAGGATCATAAGCACGAATGTAGAATGCACCAACTACAATCTATGAACAAAACTCATAGGGCATGGCATCCCTGGTGAAGCTATATCCATAATACAACCACATGACTGCTCTTTCAGATTTTCATCAGCACAATTAATCAAACTGAATCATTAGCTGAAAGCAGAATACAAACTTCATGTTCATTGAAGCAATAGAGCTACAATAGTTAAATTAAAAGAATACCAACAGAAAGTTTCAGAAAGAAAAAAAATTTCAACCGATTGGTTTATAATCATGGAGAGTAAATTAGTGCTCAGAGCCCACGAATGAACAACAGGGGTATGGACACAGTACTGTCACAGCCTCTGAAGTCAAAGTAGGCTTAATTTGCGGTTGTGTTTGCTGGATAGGTTCAATTTCTATCTGTAGAAACTCAGCAGATTAAATTTCTGATTCGATTAAAAAAAAAAAAAGAGCAACACTTATGAAGGTTCACCATCATGTCTAGTTAGTCTCGATTCTAAACTTTTTTCAAACAAAATCAGAGAAACTCCGCTGGTGACTTTTGAATTGGTTGAATAGTATGTTACTTACCACTAGGGCAAGCAGACTTGCATTCTTGAGAAACCGTCGACAAGTTTAGCAAATTGAGAACATCCAGTGATCGGTGTTCATTGTGAGGCTGGACGCACACGTTCATTCCATCAGCAGTATAGCTCTCCAACCCCGCTGTATGCTGCTGTTGCTGTCGTTTCTTTTGCTCAAAGTATTGCTTTTGCCTTCAATAATTAAGAAAGTTCATAACAAGCACATTTGCCGCGTTTAACGGCGATCAGCTTTCATTTACTAGATAAACTAAAGCACAAAACATCAAAATGCATTAAGCTGAATATACCTCTTGTGCATAGACTTCCTTGACTGGAGATTTATGCCGATTCCAGCACAATTCAATTGGAAATCATTCAAAAGATATGCAACGCTCACATGTCAGAACAGAAAATCCAAAATCATATTTTTTATGAGATTATGATAACCGATTTTTGAATCGAATAAAAAATGTGCGTGATTAGAGCGTGGTGATTACAATACATAATGTGATAAAACTAATTGCAGTCTCTGAGAGTGACAGTGATACTTACAGTTGTCACTTTCCGCCTGGAACCTCCCATCCATTGCAACATTGCGATGAGTATTTTGAAGGAGAACGAGTCCAGAAAAAGAAAAGTTTCAGGAAAGAGTAACTGAAGGTAGAAGCTGTCGAACACGAATCTCGAGCTATTTCTTTCTTCCACTGGAATACGCTAAATTTCTCCGGAAAGGAAAACAAATCAAAATTCTTCAATGTGACAAGAACAACACGTAGCAAAATTATCGATGTTATAATCTACTACTTATAAGAAGACAAAACAAAAAAAATAATTTTCCAACCGGCTTAAGATTGGAATCCTAGCGACACAGAAGAAGAGGAACTAGTTTGAGAGCTTCGTCTGCAATTAAAAGAATGGATTGCATCTGCCGTCATTCAGGTGATATCGTCGTTAGCTACAATTGCGCCAAAAACATCGATTTCTTTTTTTTTCTTTTGTTAGTATATATCGATTTCTTTTTAAATTTCTGTAGTAGCGACTTTTAGGTCTCGCAATGACCATTGCCTAGTCTAATATATAACTTAGGTCTTTCATAAAACATCTATCTAATTATTATAATTTTTTTAATTTTTAATATAAAATAAAATAAACAATTCAATTTTTTCAAATTCTAAAATAAAAATAATATTAAAAAATATATACTAACAATATTTTATTTAACTTTTTAATTTTAATCTTAACTCATTTCATCTCATCCTATCTTCGAAAACAAACGAAAAGTTGAGATTTGAGTTAAAATTAAAATTATTGGAGAGATTAATCTATATTAAATTATATATTAAAAAAATTAAAAAATAATATAATATTAGATATTTTAATAATAATTTTTTAATTTTTATATTTTACAAATACATTTTATATATTAATTAATAATTTAATTTTTACTTAAGATTATTATTTTTTAACTATTTTTTTCTCAACCTAATTATCCAATAGTAGCCATTGGTAATATTTTTAGAATAAAATATTATTTTAAAAATAAATAGTAGTTGTTCAAATTTAGAGAAATTAGTGAATTTACTGTAGCTCAAAAGTGGAATCTTGAACTTTTGACTACTCTAATAAAAACTACTTTTGAACTATTTAACTAAAATTTGACTAGGCACTGGCTAGGTCAATGCCACTGCTCTATGAATATTAGTAGTGACCTAGTTAAAGTTAGGCCAAAATTTAACTAAAAAATTCACTTTTATAAATTTAATTAACTAATTTTCAATAACATTAAATAACAAATTCTTCATATCTATTACTGTTCTTCAAAATATTGAATCTATTGTAATTAGTTTTTATACAACTATTTTAGTTAGGTTGATTCCCCTAGTGCTCGAAACGCCGCAAAATATTCATTGACAGACTTTCGCAACGTTATGAAACCATTTTTGGACAAATGTCGCCCCCAAAATTACGAAAGCGGAAAGAGTCACCTCTTTTTTTAAATATCAAGCGACAGAGCCCAGAGGCTGGGCCCCAGACTGTCATTTCAGTTGGGTCACCAGGCTCACTATGATTGCAACTTCACCTTTTTTGGGCTTCAAACCCAATCTTAAAACGAGACTTTTGGGCTTCGTTCACACCTGCAACCCAAATAGTATAAGCAGAGGTAATTTTGTCATTTGGGGTGTCATTGAACGCTTTCGATCGAGAGAGAGAGAGACGGAGAAACCCTAAAGGGGACTCTCTCTTCGTTTATAAATACGAGTTCTAAGAGCAAAGAAGCAAACATTGCCGCAAGAACTCTTTCTGGTGACATCCATCCTCACTCAGTCTTGTTCGCAGTTCCGAGGTTGTTGCTTGTTCGTTCTATGTTGGGTTTTCTGCGTTCTTGTTTATTTATTTGTTGATTTTTTCAAATATAAGATTTTGGAATATGAAAGGGTTTTTGAATGCTCTGTTATGGAGTAATTCCGTGTACAATAAGCCGATGCTCTGGATTACAAAGCAATGAAGGAAGCATGGTAATGTGCACGGATATTGAATTATATGGATCAATATGTCTGCTCTCTCTGATGCTTTTCCGGCTTTGATTTGGGGGCCTGGTTGCGATCCACATCTCTCTACTTTCTCTTTCCTCGTCAAATATGTTTTTCCTTTCCTTATTTTCATTGTTGCATCTGGTTTTGCTCTTAACCGGAAGATTACAATTTAAAAAACGAAGCTTTTAACAAAATTTCAATCATTTATTAACGGTGACCCATTTGTGAGATTTGCAGAGTTAACCTGGAAATTTATTGGAGTTAATTATGGAAGAAAGGGAATTGCCTCTTTGGCACCTGGCGAGTTGGGCTCAATCGTTTCTTGCCCTAAAAATTCAATTCAAACTTGTCAATCATTCAACAAAAATTAAAACAAAAAGGAAGTGTAGTTGCCAACGTTCCCTGCCTCCTTAACTCAAGGGTATTATTTGGTGATTAAATCGGTCTGCAATTGAATAAGGGAACATGGGTGGCTTCTTCTTGTTGAACCTATTCCTTCAAGCTCCCGTTTAACCTAACAGACTTTTTTTTTTTCCAAACATTATTAAAATATAAAATTTTTTTATTTTTTATTTTTTTTATTTAATAATTATAATTTTTTCAAGAAAAATGGTAGTCTACCATTTTTTGTACTGAATTGTATTTTATTTTATTTTTGTTTTGTAAGAATTTGTTTTTGTTTATTTTTTAATATTGTGTTTGTTTATATTTTAGTATTTTTTATTTTAAAAGTACACAAAAAAATATTAAATAAAATAAAGAACACAATGCACTATTGGTACAGACTATCTTCTTTTCCCTTTTTTCAAACTAAAGCAAAAAACGAAGGCACGTTTGAATAACTTGTAAATTCATTTCATTTTATTATTATAATTTTTTTAAATTTTAAATCAATAATAATATTAAAAAATAATATTTTATTCAATTCATCTAAAATTTTATTATTTCATCACACTATCTAATCGTGTCTTAATTGTTTAAATTTTTAAATAAAAATAATATTAAAAGATAATATTCAAATAATTTTTAATTTTTATAATATTTTTGTTTATTTATTTTTTCAAATGGCCATAAGTCACTGAGGTGCTAGTCTTCCGGTAGATAATGGATTCTTTTTTATAATTTTCTTTACTTGAATTTGATGGACTCGAACAAAAGGAGGTAATACAATTGATGTTGTTTTATAAATTTTTTGAATACCATTAAATGTTTTATAATGAAAAGAATAATTCTATTTAGGAGTAATGCTACATACAGTCGTGAAATGCGCAAACGCCGTGCAGTTGCTTTGAAAAAGAGTGGGGTCCACTGTTATGTAAGTATCATATTTATTTATGAGAAATGTTTTAGCTACAAAAAAATTACACAAAAATAAACTCACAAATTAATATGACTAAATATGATATGCTAGATTATAAAACTAATTTTATCATAAAATATATCTACCTTACCAGATTAAGTCACATTAATTTATAAATTTATTTTTATATAATCTCTTATAAATATAGAGAAATGATACTTGCAGTCGTGAGTGTGCAGTCGTCGTACAGTCGCTTTGAAAAAGTAAATAAATACGGAACCCACATGAAAAGAAATTATTTTTTTAATAGTAGAACCCACTCTTACAACCGTGAATTACGTAACCGCCGCGTAATCGATTTGAAAAAAATGAATAAAACATGGGATCCACATGAAAAAAAGTTAATTTTTTAATAGTGGACCCCACTCTTTTTCAAAGCGATTACGCGACGGTTACGCACTTCAGATAATAGATTTGGCTTCCAACATCTAAAGAAAAGAAATAAAGAATAAGAGAGAAAAAAGAAACAACACTCCCAGTGAAAGATGAACAAATTTATTAATTGCAGATTACTGGAACCATCTGAAGTTCACATATATACAATCCCACGTGCGACACACAATGTTTGCAAGACAATTTTCAACTTAATTCAACATTCAAAACCTTGTCCATCTTTCGACACTATCGCATCATTAATTATAGAAAAAAAACACAGAGAAGTCTACAATACATACTTAAAACGATCTTTCCTTTAAGACAATGGTGGAGTGCTTTAAAATGTGCAGACTGAATTGCCCCCCCTTCTCGGAGGTGTCAATCTTGGACTGCCCTGGAGGAGGACAGAGCTCAAAATTCTGTGCTAAACGACCCAAAGTGATTCCAAGAATTGGCAATGCAAGAATAATTCCAGGGCAGCTCCTTCTTCCAACGCCAAAGGGAAGGAATCGGAAGTCATTGCCATTGGCCTCAACCTTGGACTCCTCTTCCAAGAACCTCTCGGGTCGAAACTCTTCTGGGTTTTTCCAGTGGGATGGGTTGTTGGCAAGCCACCATGCATTCACTAGGACTTTGCTCTCAGCAGGGATATCATAACCACCAAGCTTTGCCTCATTGAGGTTCATGTGCGGAACGAGCAGAGGAATTGCCATTCGGAGTCTTAGAACCTCTTTCACCACAGCTTGAAGGTACGGGAGCTTTTGGAGGTCGGGCTCAGTGACTTGCACACCAGGTCCAAGCACCGTATCAAGTTCATGTTGGACTTTCTTTTGGACTTCAGGATGGTTCACAAGTTCCGCAAGCCCCCACTCAATTGACCATAATGTTGTTTCAATTGCTGCATGTTCCAAGACACAGATTTTATATGTTAACCACTAACTAGATTATAACACTAGTACTACAAGCAAAAGGAAATTTTTGAGGACACAAAAGTACTATCAAAATATTCAATCAAATATTATTAATTTATTTTTCTTTTTAAAGAAGATCAAAATTCTAATATTATCAAAATATAAAAAGTTATTTTACAAATTTACAGTGGTTTCATTTAATCTGTCATATTTATTTAATAATAAAAATAATTTTATATATAATCTGATAAACAACATCAAACCACGTCATTTTATGAGATTGATTTTATATAACCAATTTGTGGCTTGATTTTTCTGTTTTTCCATTACTCGTTTGACATATATTAAAGGAAAAATCTACTTGCAAGTAAGTTCGTGCACCAATTCGTACACCGATATTAATATATAATATATATGTTTAACGAAATGATGTGAATTAAAGATAAAAATAATTTTTATGATATAGGAGATTTTCTTCTTCTCTCAAAATATTTTTTTTTAAATAAAAAAATTATCAATACGCAATATGGTGCACAAAGTCGCTTTTAACCTATAAAACTCTATATGAAATTATGAGTTGCAATTATATATAGGAGCTAGTGACAGAGGAAGCTCGTGAAACTTACCAGCAACGTTAATGTTCTCAACAATGTAAAGTACGTTGTCTTCGTTGATCTCTCCTTTCTTCTGAGCGTCCACAATATGGTCCATGGCACTTTTCAAGCCTACGTTGTCCGTGGCCTTCGTGCTCCCAAAATTCCTGCAAACAGTCAAAACAAAAAATTATAAATAAATTTAGCATTTCATTCAGCTTGTTAGTTCTGCTGATCTTATTTTTAATCTTCCATTGATCTCATGCCATTAATTCGCTGGAATGAAAAAAGAAGAACGATTAAGATCAGTACTGAGTTAAAACTTACTTCCTGTCGCCGATGAAATAGTCCTTGAAGAGCTGCAACCTAGTCTCTTTGACTTCCTTACAGATCTTGAGGTAGCCTCTCAAGAAGGGTCTCAAAATGGGAATGAAGTCGCCATAGTTGTATTCAAAGCTCTGAGCTAATCTACTCCTTTCTCCGTTCAGAGTCCTGAGCTTCAAAAACAAAGGATCGTCCAAGCTCTCGAACCTCCTATGGAACATGATCCTGTACATGTTGTTGTACATCATCAGTTGCAACCGCTTCCTTATGACCATCCCAGTCTTCGACGCTTCTGGGTTATTCTTCACGTCCTCCACCACGCATGCCGCCTCTTCTTCCCAACCGGACCTGTGCTGCTGGACTACCTTGTTGGTGAAGAAAGGGACGGTCATGATCCGCCGCATCTTCCTCCAATGCTCGCCGTAAACCGTGAACACCATGTCCTGTCCCTTCCCCGTGAAGATATCGAAGACGACATTCCGGGTCCTGGACCCGAACTCCACCCCCTGCGTATGCAACACCTCTTTGGCCAGCTCCGGCGACGACACCACCACGAGGTTACGCTGGCCCATTCGGAGCAAGAAAATGTCCCCGAATTTCTTGGCCAGGTCGGAGAGGTTGCGGTGGTTCAAGTCATCACCGACTTGGAGCCAGTTGCCGAACACAGGCACCGGAATCGGTCCGGGTGGCAGCTTAAACCTCTTGCCGCGAAGTTTAGAGATGGTGATAGCCACAACCGCGGTTAAGAACACGGATAACAGGGCCTTCTCCAACAGGAGGAGATCCATTGGGCAGGGTATAAATTGAGGATAATCTAGAACGAAAGAGAAGACTAATATTCAAGATCAGTAAAGTTGCGTCGGGAAGAAATAGTTGAGACGCTGAGGATTAGAGGTGGTGATAGCTGTTATTTATATGCGGATAGACAGCATCCAGCCAGTAAGGAATGGATCGAACAAATTACGACGGCATTGGGAGACGGTAGGTGGGGAAAGTGACCTCGCGCGCGCTTCTATGGGAGTGGGTGAGAATGGACTTAAATGGCGTCGGATGATATGTCGGCTTGAAAGTGTTAAAAAAAGGCAGGAGGCACTTGGCGTACGTAGTAGGTGAACCGGGAGTTGGTGGCCGAAACAAATGTCAAATAATGGGCGAATACTTCTCCTCAAATCGGGTCCGTGGGAATGATAGAATATTATTTTAATTTAAGCTAAAAGTGATCATGATATAGTTTAATACAACATGATGAGTTTGAATCTTTACTTTTAAATTATTATTATATATTTATTTATTTATAAGAAGTATGACCAGGTGATGTGAATAGGACTATTAGAAGATTATTTCATTATTGGCCTATTGGGTCAGGGCGTTTGGCACCCAAACCTACTCGATCGATCGTGTGACAGTGTTGAGGGTCAGAATTATTCAAAGTATAATAATATTGTGGATGTGTACCGTATGAGTGGGTACTCCACGCTCGCACAATTTAATTCATTTGGTCAAAAAGAAGTTGCTCGATCGGGCACTAATTAATGGCGAATTTGTGGTTAAAATAATCATGATGCTAGTTATTTTACAAAGTCACTACTTGTGGGCTAGTTGTCATCAAATTCATCGATGATATTTCTCAAAATGCCATTTAAAGTAGAGCAATTTTACATATAACTGTGAAATACGTAAATGCTGCGTAATCGCTTTGAAAAAGAGTGAGATACACTATTAAAAATTTAATTTTTTTTTATGTGGATCCCATATTTTATTCATTTTTTTCAAAGCGATTACGCGGCAGTTACTATTCAAAATAATGCTGGTTTATAAAAGAAATTTTAAAAAAAATCTAGATGAATATGGCTTGTTTGGGAAGTGAGATGGTCTTATCTTATCTCTTCTCAAACTTTTTCATAGTTTCTTTTCCAAGCATTACTTAAATATAAATATTTTTCAATTTCAAATATTTAATTTTTTTAATCTAATCATTATCTAATCATTACAACTTTCTTAAACTTCTAAATAAAACACAAAAAATAATATTACCTTTTCAAATTATAAAACAAAAATTATATTATAACAATATTTTAACTTTAAATATTTTTATTCAATTTTTTTCTCTCATTTCTAAAAATCAAATCAGATATCTTAAATTCAAATTATTTCACTATTATTTACAAATCATTTCATTACTATTTATAGAATTATCATATCATCTCATTTTCTAATACAGCCCACTGAGACATGATTAAATATTCACACATTAGAAATATTTATTATATATTTTGCTTTTTTGGAATTATTATTAATAAACTCTTTCTCAAATAATGTGGCAATGGGGATTTGATTTGTTAGGGACAAAATTGACTGGGTCAAATCCTCTGGAAACCTACCACTAAGAGAAGAGATAAAACCAAGAGATAAAGCAATTAAGAGATAAGGCAAAGAAATTGGCTCAGATTCCTAAAAGGAAAATATATCACAAGTCGAGTTGGACTCTATCACTCCAAAGAAATAACTTCTATATAAGGAGCAGCTCCTCACAAATCGTGAGGAGGCTGGATAGGCTCACTCCATGCATTCTCCACCAATTCTCTAGAGGGACTCTTGAAACTAAGTTCTCCCATTGTATTGAGCGATATGTGAGGCTACGAGATATTGTAAAATCATCACCTGATATAGTGGATTTTGCCCTAACAACCTATGGAAGTAGGCTTTTATGTGGAACCACGTAAATTTCTGTGTCTCACTTTATTTACTTTTATTTGCTTATTTATTATTTATTTCATGGATGAATGCGAAGAACACCGTATTGAAACCCGAATCACCAATGTGGGTCAGGGATGACTCTTTCTTCCTTTTTGGTTTGTTGTGCAATTTTTAGCACTAACAGTTTGCGCCGTCTGTGAGATCGACTTTTTTCTCTATACCGGAATTGGGGGAAGGATAGTCTCCGACTCACCAGATCATCTATAAAAGTTCAGATTCCTTGGTTTGTGAGATCGTCTAAATATATATATATATATATATATATATATATATAAACAGATATATACATGATGCTCGCCACACCCTTGCGCGATGTGAATTCTACACTCACAAAATCATCACCAAAACATTAGAGAGTGTGTCAGTGCTCCTCGCCACAAAACTGCATGGAAACCTCCTCGTCACATGCAATACCAGTGCTCGCCACGAAAGATTCTCGCCATCGGTCCTCGCCACAAGATGCTACTCGCCAATTGCCCACTCACGGGATACTCCTTGCCACTTACTCACCGCATAGCTAGAGCCTCCCTCGCCAAGGAAAGTCCCTCGCCACAATGGGTTGACTCGCCACTGGGACTAATTCAGTCCATGCATGGTTTGCTCATTGGGAGGGGCTACTCACCAATTGCTTAACCACGGGGTACTCCTTGCCAGTTACGCAACGCACAGAGTGTTCCTCGCCACACCTTCTCGCCATGAACTGAGGGGTCGAGCATCTCTCTCGCCTTTCTCCAATCGGTAAGGTTACGCGGTCGAGCATCACTCCCGCCACTCCTCGCCAAGAACTGAGCGGTCGAGCATCTCTCCTGCCTTTCTCCAATCAGTAAGATTACGTGGTCGAGCAAGGCTACACCCCGCCACACCTATTCGCCAAGGCTACACGGTTGAACATCTCTCCCGTTACGTCCATCGCCAAGAGTTACGCATTGTATAAAGTATCTCTCGCTATACACAATAAGGAGAAGAAGAAGAAGAAGAAGAAGGAGAAGAAGAAGGAGAAGGAGAAGAAGAAGAAAGAAAGAAAGTCGAGCTAGTTGACTCGGAATTGAACTCGCCAAAGACGAAGAATTTTCATTGCTACAAAAGCACTCAAGGCTAAGCAATTTTCCCATGCAAAAATCATTTAGCAGCAAATGATCTTAATCAGGACAAATTACTTTGACCGTTCGGTATCATGGGCATCCCATGTCCTTATCATTGCAAAAACATGGTGGCCACACTTTAGCGGGATGACTCAGGTTCACAAATCTCAAACTTATAATTTGTATTACACTTACCTATTTTGTTTTAGTGAAAATATTTTAGGATATGGCACAATTAAGAAGGGCGTGGAGGTCAAAGAACCCCACGACCCACTCAGCAATCAAGAAGGGCGTGGAGGTCAAAGAACCCCACGGCCCACTCAGTAACCAGAAGAAGACCTGAACTCCTTGGCGAGCAACAAGACCAACGTTTTAGGCAAGTAACTAGACTAATGCCTCTCGACAAGCAACAAAATCGACATCTCCACCATGCAACCAAACCAAGGTCTCTATGGAAAATATTGTGCATGTCGTGCAGAGGGTGCCCCTTACCAACGTATGTCGCCCATGTGTCACCAGCCTTCACCACTCAAGCTAGATGGACCAGGTTTTGAAAATTCAAACTTGTGATTTTGATTATTTAACCTAACATGTTTGTTTTTGTTGATACTATCGATCTGTAGCTCTGGCCAAAGGTGACGTGGTCGAAGTGATCTCCCGTTAACTCATTCTCGCCAAAGGTGACGTAGTCGAGGTGATCTCCCACTAGTCTCAAATTTAAAGGTAACACGGTCGAGGTAATCTCCCGTTAACTACTTCTCGCCAAAGGTGACGGGGTCGAGGTGATCTCCCACTAGCCTCAAATATAAAAGGTAACACGGTTGAGGTGATCTTCTGTTAATTCCTTCTCGCCAAAAGGTGACGTGGTTAAGGCAATCTCCCACTAGCCTCAAATATAAAAGGTAACACAGTCAATGTGATCTCCCGTTAACTCATTCTCGCCAAAGGTGACGTGGTCGAGGTGATCTCCCACTAGCCTCAAATTTAAAGGTAACACGGTTGAGGTGATCTCCTATTAACTCTTTCTCGCCAAAGGTGACGTGGTCGAGGTGATCTCCCACTAGCCTCAAATTTAAAGGTAACATGATCGAGGTGATCTCTCGTTAACTCATTCTCGCCAAAGATGACGTGGTCAAGGTGATCTCCTACTAGCCTCAAATATAAAAGGTAAAACGGTCGATGTGATCTCCCGTTAACACCTATTCGCCAAGGCTACACGATCGAGGATCTCTCCCATTACGCTAATCGCCAAGAGTTATGCGGTCGAGGGCATCTCCTGTTACACTCACATCCGAGTGTCTCCACTTGCTACAACTGCTGCCAGCGGGTTACCTTCGGGAACGAGCCTCCAAGTTCTATAACTGCCTTGCGCGGCTGTCCTTCGAGAACGAGTCGAAGGGCTCAGCAACTGCCTAAGACGGATCTAGGGGTTGATGGGCACCCTAACCACTTAAGTGCTGGTTACTATAAACAAACTCTTACATCCACATCAAAACAGAAAAACACTAACAAAAAATCACAGCACGGGGCAAAATCCACTGAGGCGATTGTAAACCTAAAAACGATAATCGAGCACGAAAATATACGCACTTTACTAATGATAAACATTCACATACAATCACTACACAAATGTTCTTACAAACAAACTTCACAAAGGCCTATCCTTGAAGACCCTTACTACAAATTTTACAATTTCTTCTTGAGGACGATCTTCATTGCATAACAGTGAAAAACTACCAGCTACCAAATTTTCTTTTTCTGCAGGTTACCTCTACCACGGTTGATTTGAAGATTCTCAAGGCCTTCTTGATAAACAAGTTGACCTTAAGAATCGAGGGCATATGTTAAGGACTAAATTGATTGGGTCAAACCCTATGGAAACCTATAACTAAGGGAAGAGATAAAGTAAAAAAAAGATAAGACAAAGAAGTTGGTTCAGATTCCTAAAAGGAAAAAGTATCACAAGTCAAGTTAGACTCTATCACTCTAAAGAAATAACCTCTATATAAGGTGCAGATCCCCCACAAATCGTGGAGAGGCTGGACAAGCTTTCTACAGGCTCACTTTATGTATTCTCCATCAATTTTTTAGAGGGACTCTCCTGAGACGAAGTTCTCTCATTATATTGAGCGATATGTGAGACTACGAGATATTGTAAAATTATCATCTGATATAGTGGATTTTACCCCCAACAATCATTAGACGTAGGCTTTTATGTCAAACCACGTAAATTCTTGTGTCTCTATTTATTTATTTTTATTTGTTTATTTATTATTTATTTCATAGATAAACGCAAATAAAATTATTTTGAAATCCGAATCACTAACGTGGGTCAAAGATGACTCTTTCTTCATTTCCTATCTGTTGTCCAATTTTTTGTATTAACAGGATCCATCCTTATTAAAATAGGTTTCCTGCGCTTCCTTTTTGTTTGTCGAATGAGCTGCAGCCTGCGGCGGGCCTATGTCATCTCGTGCATGCATATCATCCGACAAGGGAGATGGGCTTCAATATAAATAGTGGTTCCAAATGCAATACGCAAAAGTGGACGGTGCAAACAGAAGAATATGATCCATGCTGTGAGCTCGTGCACATGAAATTTTATAAAATATTACACATGAATGATCGCAATAATCCAAATGGAGAAAGTGTGTACAGGTTAATTTGCATCATACACATTGTGGAACTGCCCATAGACCGTGAATAGGATTAAGATATAAAATAAATATTAAAATTTATCGTTTCTCATCAGATTAAACTTAATTTTAAGATAAGTGATGACTTTATCCCATTTAATTAAATAATTAACGTGTTTGGTCCTTTCATTGAGTAAGAGTCTGGTCTCCTTCAATTACTTTACATTTGAGAAAAAATATTAAGATATAAAATAAATATTAAAATTTATATATTTTCATTAGCTTAAATTTACATGCACGCGGATTCAATTTTCATACAAGTATATATAGATATATACATATATATATATATATTAAGGTAGATAATATTTTATTAAAAGCTATATTTAGAAGTTAGAACCATGAATTTACAGATTATAGAAGGGCCCTTTAACAAGGAGGCCCCCACATTTTATATGAAAAAAACGGTGCAAAAGAAAACTTTGGAAATAGATCGAGAATCTCTTTTAGATTAAATTACTCTAGGATAATAGCTAGGTCGGGACGAGGATCACGTGAAGAGATAGTTTGTGAAGCAGTCCTAGCGATGATAGTCTACATTGGAATCCATTACAACAATGGTGTAGCTCGGAGTGTTGCTACCCTGTAGTCATCTAATTGAGGCAATGGATGGTGCTTCTCATAGCAGACTTGTGTATTCAGGCCGGTCTTTTCCTCGATTTGATCTGGAATCAAGAAATTCGGGTTCATCCGGGTGGGTATCGATCAGCTCAGATTTTATCTAGTGGGTATCCAATTTTCTTACACAACCTTATCCAGATTCAGGTACGGTTATATAATACGACATTCGGGTATAGCTAAGTACCCGAGTTCGCATCTGAGTTTACACCCTTACACATGAGGAATATAAAATTCGACTTGATTGAGGTTTCATGTGAGATCATTGCGTGTCTGTGATGGTGCATGAGATACATGCATTTGAAGAAGAGTAATACTACATACAGTCGTAGAATACGTAAACGCCATGCAGTCGCTTTGAAAAAGAGTAAGCTTCACTATTAAAAAATTAATTTATTTTCATATGGGTCCCATATTTATTCACTTTTTTCAAAACGACTGCACGACGCTTGCACACTCACGACTGCAAATATCATTTCTCTTTGAAGAATTGATGGAAAACAATGCATGAAGAAGTACTGGCAAACAGAGGTGTAGAACACCATATGCATGCAGTAGAGCCAGTGGCGGACCCATTCAGAGGATGGGGGGCCATGACATGGCCCCCCCATCGCGGCCGAAAACTTAAAAAAAAAAAAAAAAAAAAAATTATACTAGTTTTTTATAGTTTAATAGGAATGATATATATAATTAATCTCATATGACTCTTCTCTACAAAATTATCTTGATCCCGTGGGCTAATTGTCTATAAGCCCAACTTTAAAAAACTTTAGCCCAATATAAAAATAAAATAAATAAAACCTACCATTCATCATGCTTTACCAACCATGAAGATAAAAATAAGAATTCGGATGGGGACGCATGCATTGGGACATTTTTTTTCTGTTCTACCATATCTACTCATTGATCTATTCTTAATTTCTTCAACTTTTTGCAAAAAACGTATAATTACATAGACAAAGGTGGGACAACCTATAGCTTGTTTTGTTTTTTCTAACATTTGTTTTAGGCTATGTACTTTTAAAAAGAAAGCATACATGATTTGACATATAAAAAGATATTCATCTCTAGTATTTTTGGAATATTTATGTAAACAATTTTATTTATGATATGAAGTTAAGTCCTAATACATCTTGTATTTCCACCTCTAGTTTTAGCTACTAATCATAATTCTTCTTTCTATTTCCGAAATAAATTGATTAGTACTTGATTTTGCTATGATTCTCTTTATTGAATGATTATTTATTTTGTTGTTATAATTTGACTTTAACCTCAAGTCTCGTAAGTAATTGAATTCATATCTATGTTTAAATAAACATTATTCATGTCTATCGACTCAATATTCAAAAGAAAAGAAGTTGGCATTTCAAAACATTCTTATAAAACTCAAGGTCGAATCTGATGAAAATCTTTTTCTCTCTCTAATATAATGGTGGAGCTTGAAAAAATTTATTTTACATCTTCAACACTTGATTCTAAAAGGGTACATATATTTTCTCTACAGTGAGATCTTGGACTACGTCTTCTTATGTGAGACTATCCAATCAATCAAAATGATGAAATAATGACTTATTTGAAAATGAGTTTATATTAAATGTCTCTCGAAATACCCATTTTCTGGTTTGAAAAAGCATTATTATCGCAAATTCAAATGAGTTTATTTGAGTTGCTTAGACTCTTGTCATTGTATAATGATGAGGTTGCAAAACTTGTTTTGGAAAATTTTCATAAATCTTCAAAGTATACTTCACCTAAAATTCAAAAAGAGATTTTGAAAGTTCTTAGAGAGAAAGTGCAAAATAAAATTCATGAAAATGTTAAAAATTCTAAATTTTACATTATTGTTGATGAGGCATAAGATGAGTCCAAGAGAGAGCAAATGTCTATAATATTGAGATTTGTTGTTAATGATAGTTTTATACAACATTTTTTTAATCTTGTATATGTTAAAGATACATCGGCATTGACTCTAAAGAATGAAATATTTGCAGTTATTTTTCATTATTGTTTTGATATTCAAAATATTTGTGGACAATGATGTGATGATCCTAGCAATATGCATAGTGAATGGAAATAATTGCAAGCATTGTTTTTTAAAAATTGCCCATATGCATACTCTGTTCATTATTTTGGTCACTGATTACGGTTAGCATTAGTTGCTGCATCTAGGGAGCTAGTTTCTATTTATGAGTTTTTTTCAAATTTGAATTTCATTATCAATGTGGTTGGTGCTTCATGTAAAAGTCATGATGAATTACAAGCTACTCAAGTAACATAAATTGCACATCAACCCTCTTTGTTGAAGGTCCTACCTTAACAGTCGATCATGCGGGCTGATCTTATTTCAATGGGAATTTGATGAGTCGATCCTATATGCTAGTTATTGATGAATTTGAAAGTGGAAAATGAGCTAGCCAAATTGTCACTGTCAAACAAGTCAGCGATTCTTGTTGGAGTTCTCATTTTTATTCTATTTGCAGTCTACTAAAAATGTCTAGAGCCACTTGCTCGATGCTTAAAAGCATAATAAAAGAAGGATCCACTTCCTCTTAATGTAGGGATGTGAATGCTACTTATAAAATGATTCCTGTAGAAAATTGTATATGAAAAACCTCTAAAATTCAATGTGTATTGACAATGTACATAGTTGGCCTATTTATAGTGTAATAAGGCCTATGTAATAAATGAAATACATTCAATACCTAAATACAAATTATTATAACCTAGAATATTTACAGAATATTACCATAATATTATTAGGAACTTAGACAAGATACTAATCTAATCAAGGTAGGTAAATATATGCTAACAATTCCAATTTATATTTATTTCACTTTTAATGAAGAAAATTATGGGTATTATTGATATTCTTTGTAAAGCTTGGCAGCAAGAATCTCATGACATCTTGAACGCCATGAATTTGGTTTCTATTACAAAAACACTCATCTAAAAGTTAAGAGATGAAAGTTGAGAATATGTACTTGGAAATGTTATCTCTTTCTCCAAGCAATTTGATATTGATATTCCAGATTTGAGCGCTCGTTATGTAGAAGGTTGATGTCATTATCAATGAGATCGCATTACAATAGAGCATCATTATTAGTTTAACATAATTAATGCTACTATAGATTTTCAATTGCAATATCTTGATTGTAGGTATGGTGAAGGGGTGACATAACTTTTCACACTTAGCTCAGTTTTGGATTCAAATGACACTTATAAATCGTTTAATATTGACGATATCTGTTATCTTGTGAAGAAGTATTATTCTTTTGATTTTTCTGAAAATGAAAAAACTAGTTTAAGGTTTCAATTGAAGCATTTTAAAGTTGATGTACTTACTAATCCGAAGTTTTAGAATTTGTCATCCATTGTAGACTTATGTCAAAGATTGGTAGAGACAGAGAAATCAAAGACATACGATCTAATTGATAGATTGACTCGTCTTGTTTTAACTCTTCCAGTATCTACAACAATTAGTGAATGAGCATTTTCAGCTATGAAGATTGTTAAACAAGACTTCGCAATAAATTTGAAGATGAGTTTCTAGGAAATAATTTAGTTGTTTATACTCAGAGAAATCACTAAGAATTTTAATTAATTAGATTTAATACTTGATAATTTTGTTTCTTTAAAAGAGCGTAACTTACAATTTTAGACATTATGTATTTTTTTTTTTGGTTTGATATATTTGTACGAGTGTCATGTTATTTCAAAGATATATATATTGTTATTTTAAATAATGTACTTTTCGTAATGGTATTAAATGTATTTCCTTTCTATTTTATATTTTACTATCATATCTTTCTATGCAGCAAGAAAAAATAGAAATAGAACAAAAAAATATCTTGTTATATTTTTAGCTTTGCTTTGCCCCCAAAACAAATTCCTGATTCTGCAATTGAGCAGAGCACATGATCATTCTTATCTTTTTGGTGGAACAATCATAGTGAAAGAGAATACGGACTTATTGCCTGCAGATTATTGAAACGATTTCAAGTTCACAGATTTACACTGCCATGTCCCATACATAATACTGTCTACGAGACAATTTTCAACTTAATCAAACATTCAAAACCCTAACCATCTTTCAATGGTCTTTTATCGGCAATGACATCAAAAGACACAAGGAGAGGCCTACAACAATGATCAAAACGATCTTGGCTTTAAAACAACAGTGGAATGGTTCAATATGAACAAGCTGAATTGCCCACCCTTTTCTGTGGTGTCAATCTTGGACTGTCCTGGAGGAGGACAGAGCTCAAAATTCTGTGCCAAACGCCCCAAAGTGATTGCAAGAACTGGTAATGCAAGAATAATTCCAGGGCAACTTCTTCTTCCAACACCAAAGGGAAGGTACCTGAAGTCATTACCATTGGCCTCAACCTTGGACTCTTCTTCTAAGAACCTCTCCGGTCGGAATTCTTCTGGATTTTTCCAGTGGGCTGGGTTGTTGGCACACCACCAGGCATTCACAAGAACTTTGCTCTCGGCAGGGATATCATAACCACCGAGCTTTGCATGATTGAGGTTCATGTGGGGAACAAGCAGAGGAATTGCCATTCGAAGCCTAAGAACCTCTTTGACCACAGCCTGAAGGTAGGGGAGCTTCTGGAGGTCAGGCTCAGTGACTTGCACACCAGGTCCAAGGACCGTATCAAGCTCGTGTTGGAGCTTCTTCTGAACTCTAGGGTGATTCACTAGCTCTGCAAGCCCCCACTCAGTGGACCATAGTGTTGTTCCAATTGCTGTTTCACAACACAAGATTTCATATATATGTATATATATATATATATATATATATATATATATTTATATATATTTACAAAATTGTACAATATTGTGGTGATCAATACATCATGTGATCATGCAAACTGAGATTTAGAAAAAAAAAAAAAAAGTTACAAATAAATGTAGCAAATTGGTGTGATAAGTCAAATTTACTTCATAATATATGTAGTAATAAAAAAAAACTATCAGGCCAATTTGACGTGATTTGTTTGATAATTATTCTTTTATAATTTTCTTTATGATAGGCCAAACATGGCTAAAAGTAAAATAAAAGGGAAATCTCCGAAATCATGAGAGAAAAATAAAAAACAAAAAACAGTTCTTGAGCTTCCTAGAACATTTAAATAAGGAAAATTCTATATATCACACCACCATCCCACTTTCATCTCACTATAGTTGTGGCACATTTATCACATTATTACCAGATCAAGACAACATGGCCTGGCAAATGTAGATGGTAAATCGATTACTTATGATCAGAGTTAGCTAGCTAGGGACAGAACAATTAGCTGGATCATGAAACTCACCAGCAACGTTAATGTTCTCGACAATGTAAAGTACGTTATTTTCGCTGATCTCTCCTTTCTTCTCAGCCTCGAGAATATGGTCCATGGCGCATTTGAAGCCTTCGGACTTTGTACTCCCAAGCTTCTTTCTGCAAACAGTTGAAACATAAGTCACTATTTCCTTTACGCATTACTTTCTCTTGATCATATATAATTTGTAGTCCTTCATTGACATCATGTTGTCTGTGTTAAATCTATTTTATAATAAAAAGAATATAATATTGTAACGTATTATATCTGCTATATCTAAACTTGTCTTTGTAAGATTATTTTTTAGACTAAATATTTGTAGTGTGTGTATATATATATATATATATTTGTATGTATGTATGTATGAATGTATAAAAGATTAATAACTTACACCCTCTCATCGATGAAATAGTCCTTGAAAAGCTGCAACCTCCTGTTCTTGACATCCTCACAGATCTTGAGGTAGCCTCTCAAGAAGGGTCTCAAAATGGGAATGAAGTCGCCATAGTTATACTCAAAGCTCTGAGCTAATCTACTCCTCTCTCCGTTCAAAGCCCTGAGCTTCACGAACAAAGGGTCGTCCAAGCTCTCGAACCTCCTATTGAACATTATCCTGTACATGTTATTGTACATCATCAGCTCCAACCGCTTCCTTAGGACGATCCCAGTCGTCGACGCTTCTGGGGTATTCTTCACCTCCTCCACCACGCGCGACACCTCTTCTTCCCACGCGGCCCTTTGCTGCTGGACCACCTTGTTGGTGAAGAAAGGGACGGTCATGATCCGCCTCATCTTCCTCCAATGCTCACCGTAAAGCGTGAACACCATGTCCTGTCCCTGCCCCGTGAAGATATCGAACACAACGTTCCGGGTCCTGGACCCGAACTCTACTCCCTGCGTTTGCAACACCTCTTTGGCCAGCTCCGGCGACGACACCACCACGAGGTTACGCTGGCCCATTCGGAGCAAGAATATGTCCCCGAATTTCTTGGCCAGGTCCGTGAGGTTGCGGTGGTTCAAGTCATCGCCGACTTGGAGCCAGTTTCCAAACACCGGCACCGGTATAGGTCCCGGAGGCAGCTTAAAGCGTTTGCCGCGGAGTTTAGAGATGGCGATAGCCGCAACCGCGGCTACGAACAAGGATAACAGAACCTTCTCCACCAGGAGGAGATCCATATTGGTAGCGTTCGTATTGAATTAAGAAGATATATAGAAGGAAAGATGGATAGATGAGATCAGAGCAGTAGTGAAAATGGTTTGGTCTTGGAAATGGTTGAGAGACGATGAGGTTGAGAGGAAGTGATGGCAGTGATTTATAAGCAAGCACTACGCAGCAGCTGTACTTGCACTTGCATGGTACATGGAATATTTTAATGGTGACACGTACGTAATTAGGTAATTAGCAGGGACCGGAGATCAAGTAGTAGTACTAGTGAAGGATATACTAGCTCATCATGAGTGAGTGAGGACGGACTTTAACGGCGTCAGATGAAAGGTTGATGAGGAACTTTGAACTTAATAGCTGATCTTGCTAATTGCATGGTTTTGGCGGCCAAATCGTCTTCGACGTTAAAGAACGAACCTATTTTTTAAAAAAAAGAAAAAAAAAATGGTTTGAATGGCAGTTGAAAACATCGCATGTGATAGCCAGCACATTGAATTATATGAAAAGCTAATTGATTTATTTGAGTAATTAGTTATTGCTGATACTTCGGATCATAGTGTTCATGTCTTAATACTTGGTGAAAGTGAAAGGTGGGTCAATTACTAGTTTTGGGCAAGGCAAAATAATACAAAAATGTTACGATGACGCACAATTTTATAAAAATAAATTTATAAACTGACGAGATTTTATATAATACGTTAAATTTATTTTATAATAAAAATAATTTTAAAATCTGACGTATAATATCTAACCAGGTCAATTTATAAATCTATTTTTATAAAATTTACCTGTGATTAAAGTGTTTCTCAAATAATAATGAGATTAACCCGCGTGGGTCGATGCGGCAGTACTCATGAATTAATTGCAGATAGGTATGTACGTAGAACTCTGTCACTTTGATCCCTTGGTCACTGTGATGTTTTCAACTATATCATAGATCATGAGCTGACAATTGAGCCAGACATCATAGTTAATTATAATCAGTTTTAGCCTATACCAACTATTTACCAAACTCTAGTTAATCGCGGCATTATATATATATATATATATAGCTAGTTAATATTGTCACTTTCGCGAGAAGAAAAATTCATTAATTCCATATGAAGTTTCCAAAGATGAAGGGAAACAACAATATCTTTGTTATTTCCATCAATATTTAAGCAAGCTGCCTCTATAAGACGAAATCCCAATTCGGCTCCACAGAGAGAATATATTATGATCAAGGTAATATACATCCATACATACATTCATACATATTACGATGAGAAATCCCATAAATGTGGTCAATCAATTGATCAGCGCGTTGCATGTACCATACGTACTACGTGTTACAGATCGATGTTATTAAAAAACATATTTTTCAAGAAGGGATTTGAGTCCCAATTACCATCAACGTACACTTGGGCTGCAAGATTTGCTGCATGCAAGGGAGAAGTCCTTAATTTGTTATTTGTTGCTCCCCGATCGAGCCTATATAAAAATATATATCATGCATATATGTATGTATACGTACGCACGTGCAGGCTGAAGAAGAAAACTGTCGAAAGTTTCAAAGTTAGTTTTGACTATTCGATACCTTACATCTCATTTATTACTGTTTACTATTTAATTATTTTTCTTTTCTTTTTATTATTTGAATTTGAATTGAAAATCTCAAAACATGATCTCTTGCATAATCTAGAAAAAAAAATTAATCAATCAATATAACCATGTAATTTAAATTACATGATTACGTTACTTGATTGAATTTATTTTCTTTTAGATTCTATAAGAGTCATATTCTGAGATTTTTAATCTAAATTCAGAAAGCAAAAAGAAAAATAAAATAACTGAATAATAAAACAATAGTACATAAGATGTATGTGTATTATTACCCATTTAAGAATAAGTGGTGAAAGCTACTGCGTGCTCAAGATCTGCCCGTGAAAAATCCTACTACTTCTAATTTAGATCTACAACTTGCGCATGACCTTTTTAATTAATTGTAAAATGATCGAGTAAGTACTTATATATAATTAGAGAATTGTTACAGACATAAAAAAAATATATATAAAAATAAATTTATAAATTAACACGGTTTTATAAAATCTATTAGAATTACTTTACAATAAAAATAATTTTATAATCTAATATATCATATCAAATTGCATCAATTTATAATTTATTTTTATATAATTTTTTTATAACTAAAATATTTTTCATATAATTAATTCATGGTGCGGTCTGCATTCATGTTAATTCATGTACCTTTGTTTGTGTTGAATGGTAGATACAGCTAACAAGTAGTACTGTTTACAATCACTTCAATCATAAAATAGTTAAGTGCACGCATGTGCACGTACGTCACTGCAAGATAAATACTTATATATAATTTTCATCAGTTATTAAAGATAAAAATAATTATTTTTGATTCTACTCATAAATAGTTATTAATTATTTTTATTTTAAATAATTTTTCACAAATAATTGTTTCATTAACCAAATGTATTATTACGTGCTCATCAAAAGTAAAATTGGACCATTAAGTAGTACGTGCCAATGCATGCATATATGCACCAATTGATGATATATTATATATGAATAAATATAGATAAAAGTCACTATTGAAAGTATTCATTTTGTACACATGATATGGTATCATATAGATCACACATCTCCCAAAATGAGTGTTAAGAACAATCAACTAGAAGCAGCCACGCAGTAAGTGTAAAGTGTGCACTGCTATAATGACTTCTCTCTAGCATTACTCATTATATATATATATATGAGAAATGATATTTACAGTCGTGAGTATGCAAGCGCCGTGCAATCGCTTTGAAAAAAATGAATATATATGGGACCCACATGAAAAGAAATTAATTTTTTAACATTGGACCCTACTTTTTTTAAAGCGACTGTACGACGTTTGTGCATTCCACGACTGTATGTAGCATTACTATATATATATATATATATATATATACACGTACGTACGTAACGACCCCGTCCAATACGATCGAAGCTGGTTACTAGGTATAAATATTAGCTAGGGGTAGAAACAAAAATCTGGGGATCACGACTGACGTCATCATCAGGTAAAGAGCCTTTCTTGCATGTACTGGCCGGCCGTGGTAGCTAGCTTTCTCACATGCTACCTACCCCCAAAGTATTGCAAATCCAATTATGTAAGCTCTCTCATGTCACGTGTTATCTATCTACCACCACCTAATAATATTCCAATATTTTCTCTCCTAATATATACATTATATTAATTATCGAAAATTTTATATACCCCGCTATCATCTTATTTTTATTTTACATAATTGAATAATTTTTTATTGAATAATTATTTATCATCTAATAATAATAAATATATTACATTTTATATAATAAAATGAAAATAAGATAACAATATAGTGTATAATATTACCCTATTAATTATAGGTCATTTTCCAAGATCGTGCGCTACAGATCGAGAAATTATTATTACTAATATTTTTATAATTTTTTAATAATAGTTTTTTAATAAAAAATCACATGATCAAATGATCTCAAATCGAGACAGATGAAAAAAAGAAAAAAGGTGCTTATTTCGAAGGCTAGCCTACTACCATGCATGAAAGAAAGGGACGTAGAACAAATGGCACCCACCCAGCTCCACCAAACCAAGCTACCACCAAGTCCACTGGTAGTCTGGTCAACGTTAAAAGCTACCCACACCATGTCGACACCATATCTTCTCACTTCTAAGTCCACATGATTTGCCAACGTCAGTTTTTTTTTTTTTTTTAAGAGAAATGATTTAGTCAATTTTATCAAATAAATTTATAAATTGACTTAATTTGATGTGATATATTAAATTATAAAATTATATTTATTATAAAATAGATCTAACGTATCATATCATGAAGTCACGTGATCATGAGTTTGTGAATTTAATTTTCTAAAATCTTTCTGTGATTGTAACACTCTTATTTTCTTAACCTTTTTAAATTCTTTGTAAAATTGTTTTTAAAAAATTCTCATTCTACCTATTCACTTTAAAAAATTTTAATTCAAAATATTTCTTAAAGTCTTTTATCCAAATATATATATATATATATATATATATATATATTCTGCCTTTCCATTCTCGAGAAACATGTCCTAAAATGTATTTGAAGAATTCTAAAAATTTCGAGAAATTTTCACTTACGAAATTTTCGGGATTTATTACGTCAATATCTAATAAAAAAGAAAAAGAAAAACAGTATTCATACTAGAGGTAAGGCTGAGTCATTTTAATTAACCTCCCAACTTTCACACACCATATATTTTTAAATTTTTTAAATTTTTTTTTAAAACTAATTCAATTATTCTATTTAATATTCATATATTAAATTTTTTATAAAAGAAAAAAAACAATAAAAATTAAAAAAGTGTGGTATATAGAGGTTATGTGAATAGTAAGAGATTGTATAGATTTTTTCTTTAATATGTCCACCGGCATTCAAGTAGCTGGAACCCAAAACAAAACAAAAAGCAAATCGTAAAAACTAAACCTTAATTATTAATTCGTTTGTACTAAGAAATTAAAACTACTAGTTTTGATAACAATTATCACCTCAATGTTAAACTTTATTGCAATGTAAAAAAAAAAATGTGACACAATTTTATATAATAAAGTATATATTTAACAAATGATATACACATTGTAACTGAAAATTCTACTGAATTTGTCAAAATTCATAACTTAGAGGTAACTTTAGCAATAAAAAGTTATTTTACTTGATATCAGAGTATAAATTTTAACTTCAAGTCACAATTTTATACTTTATTCAATTTAATTAAATATTTAATGCGTTATAATACTGTTGAACATACAATAAGTAATCATTCAAAAATAGAAAATAATTTCCTAAAAGAAAAATGGGTCTATTGTACAACCGATAATGGTGTTGTCTAATGCCCAATTATTTTGAGATCAATGTCTTTAAACAAAGATGCTGTGGACCAGCAAAATGAATCTGAAGTAGATGATATATATTTTTGCCTATTAATATTGAGAAAACAAAGCCGTCAGACGTTTTTTTATTGGTTCATTAATGAGAGAACATTATTATTATTATTATATATTTAAGATGGAGGAAAATGATTCATGTGGAGGAAAATGATCATTGCAGCATCGAACATGGGTCGTTGGCAAAACGCGACAAATTATTCTCTGTGTCACGACTCACGAGACGCACTGCACTCCGTTGAATGTCTCTTTTCAGTGGGCATCTTCCCTTCCCAACCGAAACGTTTTTCTTTTCTTCTTCGTTTAATGGAAAGACATCTACCCTTCTCATTGTTGGGGAGATTAGATAGCTTAATAATATTTCAAAAGAGAAATATTTAGCCACAAAGAGATGGAACACGTCGTAGATACAAAGAGATTTCACGTACTATTATGTCACATCTTCCTTTTTTTTCTTTTATTTTTTTCCTCTTCTCGTGCGTCTCCTCTCCTCTATTTTCTCTCTTTGTCTCCGCCTGCCTCTGTCCTCCCCGTGGCCGCCATGGTGGTCGGAGACCACCTCAGGGCTGACGGTCCAAGTGGCACTGTCCGAGATGGGGGGGAATGGGAGCTCCGTGCACGGCAGCTATCCTGAGGTGGCCCTCGACCACCATGGCGGCTACGGGGAGGGTAGAGACAGAGAGGGAAAGGGGGAGGAGAGGAGGGGAGGGGAGGGGAGACGCAAGGGAGAGGCGATGCCGTGAATGGGACAGTGACGCTTGGACTTCGAGTAGCTTATGCCAACCCTGAGGTGGTCCCTGACCACTGTGGCAGCCACAGAGAGGGTGGAGATATGCAGAGACATAGAGGGAAATAGGAAGAAGGGGAGGAAAGACACACGGGAAGGGGAAAAAAAAGAAGAGTGGGGCTACTCTGCCGCCCCACTCTTACCGCTGGGCGTACCACCTAGTGGTTTTTTTTTTCCTTTTTTCTTTTTACATTTTTTAATACATTTAAATATTTAAAAAAAAATACACCAATACACTTAAAATCACTAAGTAAAAAAAAAAATTTGACCAGCGGTCAAAGTGGGGAGGCATTCTAGTTTTATTCAAAAAATAAAGAAAGAAAGAAAGAAAAAAAAATAAAGGGAGTGGGGGGGGGGGGAGACATGGCACACTCACATAAGTGTGCGTGATCATTTTGTGTTTGTAGCAGCCCTCTAAAGAAATTATACAAAAGTAACTCACAACTGATATGACATGATACAAGACGCTAGATTGTAAATTTATTTTTATTATAAAGTAAATCTAATAGGTCACATCAGTCCATATAAGTTTGTAGATTCATTTTTGTATACTCTCTTTGTGTATGTAGCACTTCACCTTCACATGAAACATTAGATTTATTTTATAATAAAAATAATTTTATAATCTAACATATCACATCAAATTATGTCAGTTTGTAGGTTTATTTTTATAGAATATTTTTGTGATTTAAACATTTCTCAAATTTTAATAGAGATTTTACGTGATTATTTAATATTGCCTCTACAGTAATAGTAATAGAAAACCGACTACTTGTTTAAGACATTTATGTTACCTAGAAAAGTTACATTGGCTTCAAACAATCAAGCGTTTTGCATTTTACACCTCAAAATTACTATACCAGACACATTGTATTATCAAACTGCCAAAAATTGAAACTTCACACCATCGTTTAAGTATATGATGTTGCATAATCTTAATAATTAAATCTTAATGGTAGGAGCGAAATGTCAATAGTTATTTAAATATTTACAACAAATAATTATAAGAAAAAAAACCTATCTTCTCTTAATTTCCATTTATAGCGAACCTAAATAAGCGAAAACAAAACAGCAGTTGAGGTTCTCTTAATCACTTGGAGAAAATCATGATGGTTGGAAGAGTTACAACCCTCTTTTACATCAATTCAATTTTTTAAAATTTTAAAGAAATAATAATATTAAAAAAATAATATTATAATAATATTTTATTTAACTTTTAATTTTTATTTAAAATCATCTCATTTTATCTCATATCATTATCCAAACCAACTCAAAAAATTAGTGCCTCGAATTATTGATAATGGAAATGAATTCAGCTAATTTGATCCCATTCACAAAGCCGGGCTTTGACTTGAGCCCGAGTACCTTCATCGGCGAAACCTTTTGTAAAGGCCGAAGAGAAAACGATGTCGTATGTGCCCACCACCAGTTAAAACTTTTGTGGGAGACCATAGGCCGGGAAATGACCGCAGAGTACATCATTTTACCGCAGACATGAGTACTTGAAATTCTGTTGCTGAAAAACGCAATAGGAAGAGTACTGTTATTTGGACAATAATCTAGCGTGGTTATACTGTTATGTGAGCGTTCATTTATACGAACCCATTTTTCGAGCACTTTTTTTTTATTTTTTATGGGAAATCTTCCTATGGAGTTATATGTAGGGATTTGTAATCTCTAGTCCTAAATTTACAAAGTAGTCACAGTTTGATTATTTGAAGGGAGTTTTTAAGTGAAAAGAAGCAGACATTAGCATCAAACACATGCTTTATATAGGCTTATAGGGTTTAAAAAAGGAGAAACACACCGGGTGGTATGTTTGAAGAAAAATTCTACTCATTATAATCACATCATATACTACACATAATTTTTTAATTTTTTTCTCTTACCAAATACGTAGTGTGTAAATGATAAGTAGAAGAACACAATTAATTTAAGAAGAATAAAACAAAAAAAATAAAATAAATATAATATGTAGTGTGTGGAGATAATGAGTAACAAAACTCATATTTGAATAATAAAATAAGATGTAAAATTTTCAAAACATCTCAAAATTTCTCCGCACCATTTATAGAGACAATATGTAGAGTTGTGACAACGACAATGCGATATTGAAATTGTTGGGCTTGTTACACAGAAGAGTAATGTTACTGAGCATCTTAATTCTCATCATTCTCTTATTATTTTATGATATGATATTAGATGATTGGAGATTATTTATTATATTTTACTTGTAAACCTATCATCTAATGTCACATCATGAAATGATGAAAGGATGATAAAAAAATAGATAATAAATAGATTTTTTTCTTCGCAGAATTGTAGCAACAACTCATATGGATGGTTACTTTTGATTTATTGGTCTGAAATGTAGGGATCGATGTTATTAGTAAAGCTACTTTTTTTTTTAAGATACATTTGGATAGGGGGTTTTGAATCCAGTACCTCTATTTTAGAGGAGGTTGAGAATTTATGCCAGACCACAATTATTAGACAATTTTCTTGTTAATTAAGTTTGATGCCATATTATTATATGCAAGCTGGGCCTAATTACTAAAGAATGGTTTCAATTGCAAAAGATTCCAAATAATTAGCAACTTAATTATAAATTAATGGCTGCTCGATTTATATTGTGATCTTTACTCGCACTCACTTTAAACAGATCCCACAAACAACCGACGTCGATTGTCTCTTGCGAAAAAAAAAAACCCATTTTGTTTTTTATATGATCAGAATATATTAATATTTATCCCCATGAAAGATCGCATAATTACGTCAATAAATTATAAAATGGTGTCAGCGTTACGTGCGTACTTACATCTTGGAATTTTGCTATACAATCTCCATTACACTCTACACTTCACATTTTTATAAATTTTTAATATTTTTAATATTTTTAAATTTTTTTTTTGAGTTTATTCTTTTTAAATTATTTTAAATTTTTTATTCATTACTCATATATTAAATATTTAATAAAAGAAAAAATAATAAAAATTAAAAATAATATAGAGTGTATAGTATTAGGAGGTTGTAAAGATTTTTTGTACATCTTGTAAAGGGCATTTATGAAAATTTAACGTAATATCATCCTCAATATACGTTTGACTTTACGTCACACAGACACATCCTGGGCCTCCTGGGCCCTGGCCTTTTTCACTACCTGGTTCGGTTTGGAATTTTCCTCTCAGCATGCATTTTCAACGTAGAACCGCTGTCGAATAAAAAATTACGCAAAAATAAATGTACAAAGTATCGTATTTTTATAAGATCCATTAGAGCATTAACATTGATTTATGCATATTCATATGTAAAATTACCTCTTTTACATATCCACTTTGTCATTCAAGCAAAATTCTCACATTGACTTATGTATATTTGAGACAAAATAATATATTATTTTATTATTATTACTTTTTTGCTAAAATCAATTTTTTTATATATAATTTATAATTAACATCCACTACATACATTTGACATTAATAATACAAATGTAATAATAAAAAATATAATTTTTTAATAATAGATATTAAAAATATAATAAAATGAAAAAAAATATAATATATTATAATAATAAAATAAATGTGCAAGTGAAGGTTTGTTATGTTGTTGAAGGAGGGAGAAAATGAAAGGATTGTGAGAAAGAGTGGGAGGAGAGAGAAATAATGATTAAAATATGATTTGTAGGGTGAATAGTGGTTATCCAAATTTGGATAAACACTATTTATAGGTAGCTAAATATTTGGATATGCATAAGCCAATGTGGGGGATTTTAGGGCCATATTATGCAAATATGACTTTGCATATGCATAGACCAATGCTAAGAGCACTCTCATTGGATTAGCTAAATTAAAGTACATTTTTTATGAATGCAAGATGAATTTAGCATTTAGCTATTATATTCACATAAATTTCTACATTGGAATAGCCATTTTTTTATTATATGACAATAAAATAATATAAGATGAATTTAACTTTGACTATTCACATCAAATCTCCAAATTGGATTATCCATTTATTTATTATATAGTAATGAGTAATTAATAATTTTGAAAATTTTTTAATTATGAATTTATTTTATTTTATCATATTTTACTATTCATAATATTATATATTAATTAGTAATTGTATTCTAATTATATTTTTTCAATTGTTATTTAAAATGGAGATAAATAATTGAAAGTAAAAGGAGAGAGAAAGAAATAATATAAAAGAGATTTGATGAATGAATAGTATGTTCCAAATTTGGAAATTAGTTTAGACTTTACTGTAGCTATATTCTAAATATTTGGAATATAGCTAATTCAATGTGAGGGATTTTATGATCTAATAGCTAAATTCTCATTGGATTTAGCTTTTAGCTAATCCAATGAGAAAGCTAAATCCAATGAGAATGCTTTAATACTCTTAGAAAGTAATTTTACAATATGCCGTACATCATGACTTACGTACCACATCAAATAATATCAATTTGTTATTTATTTTTCTATAATTTTTTTGTGACTAAAATATTTTTTTTCTATATCCTAGTACAAAGTCAAACAAAGTTGGGTTTTATATAAGCCTCCGCTCATATTTTTCCAGCACCACCTCCCAAATTGTCTTGGCTTTGAAGGAAGCACCCAACGGAAGTCCAAGGTACTTCATTGGCAACGAAGAAACCACACATTTGCATCACCAACCGCAACCATCTCCGTCTTAGCAAGATTATTCTTCAACTCGGATATCGCTTCGAAACAAAGTAGGATGGCCTTCAAAGATTGAATATACCCTACATTTGCCTCACAAAATAGCAAGGTGTCATCTGCAAACAAAAGGTGAGAAATAATGGTAGAGCCGTGGATATCTCCTACTGAGAAGCCAGAGAAAAAACCTCCCTCTACTGCAGCCGACACCATTCTACTTAGCGCCTCCATAACTAGAACAAACAAGAGGGGTGACAATGGATCACCTTGACGTAGTCCTCGCAAACTATTGAAGAACCCCACGGGGTCCCCATTTACCAAGACTGAGAAGCGAGCCGTTGACACACAATACCTCATCCATTTCCTCCATCTTTCCCCAAAACCACATCTCCCCAACATATAAATCAGGTAATCCCAATTAACATGATCATAGGTCTTTTCCATATCTAATTTGCATATAATACCTGGAACTCTGGACTTGATCCTGCTGTCCAAACATTTATTAGCTATAAGGACCGAGTCCAAAATTTGTCTCCCTTTCACAAAGGCATTTTGTGACTTAGAAATGATCTTCGTCATGACCGAACTCATCCTATTAACAAGGACTTTTGAAAGTATCTTATAGACACTACCTACAAGACTAATTGGCCTATAATCTTGTACCTCTATTGCACCAGCCTTTTTAGGAACTAGAGCAATAAAAGTAGCATTTAAACTTTTCTCAAATTTGCCATAAGTGAAGAATTCCTGAAAAACCAACATTACATCCTCCCTCACCACTTCCCAACAAGATTGGAAAAAGCCATAGTGAAACCATCCGGACGTGAAGCTTTATCTTTATTCATTTTCCTGATTACTTGTTGTACCTCTTCCTCTTCAAAAGGTCTTTCCAACCAGGCCGAACTATTTTGATCAATGGCCTTAAAGGCTAAACCATCTACAGTAGACCTCCAAGTCTGAGGTTCCAACAACAGATGTTTGAAATGGCCAGCCACATGCTCCTTTATCACAACCTGATCTGAGGATGCACCACCATCTATGTTCAGGGACTTAATGGAATTGAACCTCCTATGTGCATTAGCAACTCGGTGAAAAAACTTTGTGCATTTATCCCCCTCCCGAAGCCACAATGCCCTTGACTTTTGCCTCCACGAGATCTCCTCCATTAGAGTCAGACGTTCAAGTTCAAAAACTACTTGATCTTTTCGGTTGTTCTCATCTCCTACACCCTCCAAGCTTTGTAATTCTTGAAATAAGCTCTTCTTCTGTATAGTTACATCACCAAATACCTGTTCATTCCATGTCTTCAAATCCTTCTTCAAATCTTTCAACTTTCCAGCTAATACAATGCTCGGATTACCCTCAAAGCAGTATGAATTCCACCATTGTCTAACCAAATCCACAAACCCCTCCGTTTTTAACCACATATTCTCAAACTTGAACGGCCTTCTACCCCTTGAATGCCACCACAATCTAACAAGACAGGGAAATGATCCGAACATATCCTTGGGAGCCTTTTATGGCTTAAGTCTGGATATTGTAGCTCCCACGAGGTAGAAATGAGGAATCTGTCTAGTATTGACCAAGCTTGATAATTAGATCAAGTATAATCACCTCCCATTAGAGGTATATCCCCACCAAGTAAATCACCCCCCCTGATCTTTCGCTGGGAAATCTTGTCACGTTAAAATCCCCACCAATACACCAAGGAGCCTCCCACCAAGAGCATAAGCCAGCTAGCTCATCCCAAAGCAACCTCCTCTCACTATCTAAATTAGGGCCATATACCCCAGCAAAAGCCCATACGAAACCATCTTCAATATTTTTATAAAAACACCCCACCGAATATTCTCCCACAAACTCATCAATGCTCTCCACCACCCTCTTATCCCACATCACCAACACTCCACCCGAGGCCCATTTCAAAGGTAAGTATGCCCAATCTACAAATTGACAACTCCAAATACTCCGAATAATTCTTCTATTGATAAGCTTCAGCTTTGTTTCCTGCAAGCAAATGATGTCCAACTTCCATTGCCTTAATAAGGCTCTTATTCGAAGGCGTTTATTAATCTCATTCAGTCCCCTAACATTCCAACTCAGAATTTTTGGCTTCATTTATCAACTGTTCCAACCCTCCCCTTGTTTTTACCACGACTTGCACTTCCCTCCTTTCCATCGTAATTAATGGAGCACGTCAACCTCTTCAACTCCCTCTCTCTTTTTGACCCTGCACCTAGATGTCCTGCCTCCATGGCTATAATCAATGCCTTGAATTGCTCTTCATAGCCCTCACACGAAATTCTCATACAACTTTGCAATTCTTCTACCTTTTTCAACACCCAATCAGAGGACACATTAGGAGGGATCATACTTATAGGGGTAGGATCCTCTCCTGCTAACTTCTCCCCCTCTTTTGAGTTTACACAAGGATCATAAAGCATCAACTGCTGCCCTTCATCTAACTCCCCCTTATCCGACGTACCCCCACACACCATAGTCTCACCGTGAGCCATATCTGCCCCCCCCCCCCCCCCCCACACTTAAGAGCAGCAGAATGACCTTCTCGGACTCCCTCCAGAGGCTCACCGTGAGCCATATATGCCCCTAACCACCTTAGTTGTACCTGACCCAAGGGAGTCGACAGGTCAAGGTCTGTGACAAGGCTCGCCGGAAAAGTCTGAGGCAACCCACCCGACGACGGCCCTCCCTGAGCACCCCCCGAGCCTTCCACTTCAACAATACACAGTTCCTCTGCAGTGATTTCCCCCAACTCCACTTCCGGCGGTCGTAAGACCACCGACGGACCACCACCTGAGTCTCCGGAAGTGGTCGGCCCTTTCTGTGTCAGACCCGACCCATAACTCAGGCCCAGAGTAGGAGTATCGGGTACCACTGGTTCACCCGATACACTGCCCGAAATCGGGCCTCTTTGCTTCTAGACCTTATGTGGGCTTCTACTTGGGCTCGGCCCATGAGCAATCTTCTTCCCCTTCCAGTCTTCTTCATGGCCCACAAAATTCTTCTTTCTAAACTGATCCCAACAAAAGAAACAGTCACTTATACCTTCTTCCCCTGCTGGAACAAATTTCCTTTTATCATCACTTGAACCACAGCCCACTCCCAGTCCCAAGCCCATTCGTCTTTTCTCCTCTGCACATTGTAACAACCCATTGATATTCCGTTGCAACAAATCTATCTGACATTTCATCTCCTGTAGTGCATGCAACTCCTTTTCCTCAAACAAACCGACAACCACTCTTATCATGAGTGGCGGCCTTCCTTTGCATGCCTACTCCACCTCTTGAGCATGTCAAGGTGTCAGAACTATGGCCTCCCCTTATACTGCCTTTGTGTAGCAATGCCTCCCGGTATGACCGAAATGGTGGTTGTTGTGGTGGCTGAGACACAGGACCACCTGTCCAGGCAACCTCCCTCATAGTCTCCCCCAGCTTCCTCCACCCCCTTCCCTCCCTATCTTCTGGTATGAATAAGAAGTTTCGATACCCACCTCCGCCATATTCCATCAATGCCATGAAGGAACCTCTTGAGTTGTGACGCATTTGTGCAACATAGCCCCTATCTCCTTTCCTATGTGCAGAATAAAAGTCCTTCCTCACAGTCTTCAAGCAATCCTCCAACGCTTTGATGAACCAACATGTCGTGCCTAACCCCAGTCTAATCTCTTTCACCACCTTCCATCCTTTCTCAATCAAATAAACAAACCTCCCATCCCTTACTACCTCAAAAACTTTAGATTGAATGAGAATCTGCTTCACAGTACCCATAACTCACTACAGTCAATCACTAACTACCACTACATACACACAAATCAACATTTATCCAAACACAACTTTTGTAAACCAACATTGACCAGAGAAAGTTTTGGAATAATCAATGTGTTTAGAATTAAATTGCAGAAAATTATACGTGAAATCCAGAAAGACAATCGAGGACATTACATGTCGAACATGAAAATGAAGACAAAACTAAATAAATAAAAAGAGTAGCCCCATAAAATAAAGAAAAAAATGGAAGAATGTAAAACCATGATCTTTAGCTGGTAACTCCCCCCCCCCCCCCGGCGTATTTCTCCTATGTGAGCCAATAACAAACTAATATGAATAAATAAGCGAGAAGCCAATGAGATGTGAGATATAGGATATAGGATATTGGTCTGACTTTTAAATAAAATAAAGGAATAATTGCTTTGCCATCAAGGTATGGATGTTCATTTGATCCATGTGTTGCTCCATCTTAGATTTTGCCATATCATGTAGCAAGAGAGATTTTTTTTTTGATCGATAAATAAAATTTTATTGAGCATGAAATAGAGGGAGAAATTGTAATTTGTGAAGAGCATATTTCTCCTTCAACTCTAACATAATGCTAAGTTTTTTTTTTTTTTTTTTATTGGCACCGAGTTGTCCAGGAACAGCGTCCCAACTAATCCCGAGGGTGCACAGGCCCTCAGCCCGTAAATGCACCTCGGGTAATTCAAGGGAAAAATCTCCCAGTCCGATGGCCCTAGAGGTTTTTTTGCACCCAAGGGAATTTGAACCTTAGACCTAGGGGGACATTACCCTCAAGCCCAAGGCCTTTACCACTTGAACCAATCCCTAAGTTCCTAGCCATTTAAATCGTCTTTAAAAAGTAAATGCATCTTATTAAAGCGGATGGAACTAAATTAGCATTTCTCTGATTTCAATCATTTCCAGTGTTTTTATCTAGCTCACATAATGCTGTGTCCCCAGAAGAGAAGCCTCAGCTGTAAGCTTAGCTCTTTATCATACCTTTTTGCTCCTTACATTCAAGCCTATCTTAAACCTATAAGACAGTCTCTAGGTTAAAGTATACTCTCCATTTAGATAAAGATATTTTAAATGGTTTAACTCACTCAAAGACTGAAATTTTTGGACTACACAAAAATACGCATCATTTGGAAGGAAAAAAAAAAAAAAAACTAAAACAAAACCTTTATAAAGGAATGAAAAAATCACGTATGTGGTTTTAACTTATCAATTAAACACACAAAAAACTTATCAATTATAGCTAAATTAAATACTAAAAACTTATCAGGTCCAAATATAACATGAATCTCTCAACCTATTGAGCAGTCCTTACACCAACCTCTTCATAAACTAAGAACAAGAGCTTGGAGAAACATGCCGCCAAGTAAAAGTTAATTATGTATATATTTGAAACACTCACAAGGCAAAAGTTCCTCAGTAGTCACTAGCATCAAAATTCAGAACTCTCTTCTGTTCCAGAGAACAAAATTGAATTATAATTGACTCGTACAGATTATGAACTTGCTTTCCAGCAGAAACAAATTAAGTTGAGCATTATAATAAATATAACATATACACCGTAACAGGTCTCATAGCTCTGAATGAAAGTGGGCCAATAGGTTGGCATGTGTGACTTAGCTAGTGGGCTGGTCTTTTATTAGTCATAGGCCAGTCAATTTAGCCCAGTTGTTGTAAGTAGTTAAGCCAGTGTATAAATAGTATGAAGTCTTGTAAGCAATTCATTCTTTAAGATTGATAATGAAATTAGTTAGATTGGAGGTTTTGGCTTCCTATAAAAGTAGAAAAGCCAGTCTACACTCTTGAATTCTTGTCTTGATTCTACATTCCTTTGTTCATTCTTTTCATTATTTTTCCTCCATTTTCAATTAAACCAAACAAGATATGTTTGGTTCTTGACATTTAGCAAGAGTGTGAATCTCTGAAAATGGCGGAATGTTCAAGTTTTTCAATAACAAATCAGAGACAAGCAAGAATTTCATCTACACAAGTACAAATAGACAACAAGAAGATAATCAAAGAAGGGTATTTTCGGAAACAGCTCTACAATTAATCAAAACTCAAAAAAATGTGGAAAAGCTAATAAAGAATTAGGGAGGAATTTGGAGAACAACAAAGAGGGTTGCAAAGTATTGAAGACGATACTATTGCACTAAAAGAGAGAAAAAAAAATTTAACAATAAGAAGATAAACTTCTGCACAAATAAAGGCTGCAATCAACGTGGATATGAACAACGCACAAGAGCATGGAAAGCAAAATCTTCCCAAAGAATCAAGTGCAATAGTTGAAGCTCTTATTACAAGGAAGTTTTCAGCTGGATTTTTGCCCTAAACCCTTCGAGAAATTAAGGTAGCTGATTGGTGGCATAAAGACCAAAACCAAAAGACCCAACCACAAACTAAAAAAGCCGAGAAATTACAAAGCAAATAGAAAGAACAATCTTAAGAAATCAGCCTGCAAGAACAGGAACAGATCACACATGTAAGAAAATAACAACGCATAACTCTCTTATTTTCTCTGTCTCGAAACTTTACTTCGCAGACTCCCTTCTCCGTACAAACCCTAGGTCTGAGCTTGTGCCAGAAAGATGATCAATAGTAGTATGACACAAGTTAGGACACCCGAAATGTAAATGATGGGTTCAATCACATGGCGGTAGCGCGTGTTTGGAACATGGGTTATCACCTCCGCTGCAGCCATGTAAACAAATAATGTTGGAATGAAAACCAGTACAATTATAACATGGACCATGTTCAACGGAGAACCGGATGAGTTCATCACTGGTAGAAGCTCAAGCAGCACCTCAACTAGCTTGTTCATAATTCTTATGAATATGGCGGTGTAATCGATCCCATCTTGCTCTCTCGCACTGCCAAACAAATAAAAGAGAAGGAAAATTGAATAAATCCTATTTTAAATGAAATAAGTAGAAGAGATAAAAAATAATACTACAAGTACGATACCCGGGCTTCAACTTTTAAGTCATATTTGTGGTCGTAAAGTTTTGGTCAGCCCACGAATTAAACAATCCTTGGAGGCCCATAGCCCTATATATATATATATATATATATATATATATATATATATATATATCCATATATGCTTATACATAGAAAAGTCAAAGAAATTATATGAAAATATTTATTTGATTCCGTTTGGATACAGAAATACTTTTAATTCATCTAATTATTACAATTTTTTTCAAGTTCTATATAAAATATAATAAATAATTCAGTTTTTTTCAAATCTCAAACTAATAATAATATTAAAAAATAATATTTTAATAATATTTTATTTAACACATCTAAAATTATCTTATTTTATTTCATCTCATTATTAAAACGATCCCTTAAAGTCCATGGACATGAGGATTCTAAGATATTACTACCGAGAGGCGTTTTAAAAAAGTTAGTTTGAATGTAGTAGATATTATATCAACAGTTAGGATATGAAAAATTATTTCTGAAAAACTATATATATATACGATATTAATATTAACGTGGAGTACCTCAGATTGTCGGAGTTGCTGCTGCTATCCATCTGCTCCTATGCTCTCGCAGTGTGATGTCTTAGTTTAATATATATAGAACTACATGTGATGAACTAGGCAGTCTGAGACAAATTTGTGAATATTAAACGACATGAACTACTTTCCATGTCGCATTTACATGTCGCATAAAGTAGTCTGAGAAAATAGTGATGTGACACTGGGATATAGCAATTACATGTGATGATCAGAAAATAGTGTTAAATAAACTAAGACTATTTTCTGATCATCACACATGTGATGATCAAAATAGTCTTAGTTTATTCTACATGTGATGATCAGAAAATAGTGTTAAATAAACTAAGACTATTTTGATCATCACATGTAGTTGCTATATCCCAGTGTCACATCACTATTTTCTTAGACTACTTTAAATGTCGCAGTCAATTTGAAGTAGTCAAAACTGCGACATTTACTTCGTTTGGAAGTTGAGATCATCTCAACTCATCATTACAACTTTTTCAAATTCCAACATAAAATATAATAAACAATTCAACTTTTTTAATTCCTAAAATAATAATAATAATAATAAACAATAATATTCTAATAATATTTTATCATCTCAACTCACTTCAACATCCAAACCCACCCTTAAAGTAGTCTGTGAACTTGCCTAGTTCAATTTGATTTCACAAATTTCGCAGATGCGACAATATAGCAACGACATGTTGCAGTGCTCCTATTCACAAAATAATTTTTAAATTTTTTTAATTTAAATATTATGTAATTATTATAATTTTATCAAATTTTTAATGTAAAATATTATTAAAATATTATTTTTTAATATTATTATTAGTTTGAGATTTGAAAAAAACTGAATTATTTATTATATTTTATATAGAAACTTGAAAAAAATTATAATAATGAGATGAATTGAAAATATTTCTATGTCTAAACGGAATCAAATACATATTTTCATATAATTTCTTTGAATTTTCTATGTATAAGCATATATGGATATATATATATATAGGGCTATGGGCCTCCAAGGATTGTTTAATTCGTGGGCTGACCAAAACTTTACGACCACAAATATGATTTAAAAGTTGAAGCCTGGGTATCTTATTTGTAGTATTATTTTTTATCTCTTCTACTTATTTCATTTAAAATAGGATTTATTCAATTTTCCTTCTCTTTTATTTGTTTGGCAGTGCGAGAGAGCAAGATGGGATCGATTACACCGCCATATTCATAAGAATTATGAACAAGCTAGTTGAGGTGCTGCTTGAGCTTCTACCAGTGATGAACTCATCCGGTTCTCCGTTGAACATGGTCAATGTTATAATTGTACTGGTTTTCATTCCAACATCATTTGTTTACATGGCTGCAGCGGAGGAGATAACCCATGTTCCAAACACGCACTACCGCCATGTGATTGAACCCATCATTTACGTTTCGGGTGTCCTAACTTGTGTCATACTACTATTGATCATCTTTCTGGCACAAGCTCAGACCTAGGGTTTGTACGGAGAAGGGAGTCTGCAAAGTAAAGTTTCGAGACAGAGAAAATAAGAGAGTTATGCGTTGTTATTTTCTTACATGAGTGATTTGTTCCTGTTCTTGCAGGCTGATTTCTTAAGATTGTTCTTTCTATTTGCTTTGTAATTTCTCAACTTTCTTAGTTTGTGGTTGGGTCTTTTGGTTTTGGTCTTTATGCTTACATGTGTCAATGTTTATGTCAAAGCCACCAATCAGCTACCTTAATTTCTCGAAAGGTTTAGGGCAAAAATCCAGTTGAAAACTTTCATTGTAATAAGAGTCGCATAGAAGACGACCACCAAGGCACAAAAAATTAATATTAAGCCCTCGTTTGGTTGTACAAACAATCTTATCCTTTTAAATCTCAAAACAAAAATTATATTCTAATAATATTTTATTCAACTTTCATCTTTCATCCCGTCTCATAACAATATTTTATTCAACTCATCTAATCTCATCTTATCTTATATGTGTAACCAAACGAGACCTAAAATTAGTAATTCTGTCAAACCTTTTGAATTCAACTAAAACACACAATAAAGTGATATAAAACTAAACTCTTGAGGGAAAAAAATGGACCAAAGGTAGAAAGAGCAAGAAAACTAAAATCGTCTACGCTTAGTGCTCTCCCTCAACTAGTTAGCATTAAAGGCCAGTTTTGATGTGAATTCAGAGATTACCCTGTGTAAGGACCATCTTCGCTCAAAGCTTTCTCAGCTGCAATTTTGAGTTCTTTCACACGGTTGTGAACTCTCTTCCCCCCCCTTCTCCGACCATTAGTCCCTTAATGACTTTTGCAATTTCTTCTCTATTTTTTTTTCTCTACGCATACAAATTATCATTTAGATAAAGGAAAACATGATACATGAAGAGGGGATGGGGTGTCCCAACAAACACCCTATTACAACAACCACAATATAAAATTGGAGGAAAAAAAGAAAAAAAAACCAAATACTTTATCCCCACCCATACCCTACAACGAGGGTGCTGTCTTAAAAGACGGTTTTTTACAACTCGCATTGTTGTGGAGCCACCGCTGGAGGTGGTGGAAGCTGAAGGTGCACTGCGGTTTGTTGTCTTGAGATGTTTCTTGGAGAGACCCGTATTCCATTTCCTTAAGATCATCAACTAGGAAAAGCATAAACATAGTATAAAAGCCGGCATTGGATGGATTGGACTACGGTGAACCAACTTTCTTCATGCGCGTCTGTGGAGGCGCGACAATTTATTCTCTATTCACTATGCCTTTCTTGTTAGTTTTTGTAAGGCCACTTTCAAATCCTTAACAAGTATGGCCTGGTTTGGTTACATAAACTAAATCATCTCATTTTATCTCATCTCATATAATCATTACAATTTTTTCAAACTCACACACAAAATATAATAAAAAATTAAACTTTTTCAAATCTCAAAACAAAAATAAAATTAAAAATTTATATTCTAACAATATTTTATTCAACTTTCAACTTTTATCTCATCTGTGTAACTAAACGAAGACTAATACTTCATTCATCCTCTATTCTGAGTAAAGTGGTCATGCAATTAAGGGTACCCCATCGAAGATACTCTTCAAGGTCATGTTCTAGCTGCAGTGGGATAAAGAGCCCACCCGTTGATTTTTTTTATGAAGAGCCAGTAGAGCCACACACATAGCGGCCCCGTCTCAAATTTATAAATAAGCCATCACTTATGGCGGAGGAATACCTTAGTAACATCATTACACTTTGGGGATTTACGAGATATACCGCTATAAACTAACCAAAAACCAAGTGTCAAAACCAGCCAATAATAGCTAGCAAAGTCTAACAAGCCTAAAACAAATAACCATAAAAAAATAAATTAATTAATTAAAAAAAAACCTCCATATAAAAACCTTATTACCAAGCTAAATACAATAATAAAGGAAGAATAAAAGAGCCAAGCCCAAAAGACCCAAATAAACGAGTACCTAGCAGAGCCTCAAATTCGGTAGACCACTTCGATCGGTTCTCAATATGCCTTTCAGCATATGAGGGACGGTATCAAAATACTCACCAGTGCATCCTTGACTACCCAATCGCGCAAGCCAGTCAGCTACAGAATTTCCCTCCCTAAAAACATGTTTAACCCTCACATTCAACTTTGTTCTAAGACTGCAAATCTCCTCCCAAAAATCTTCTAGATACCATACAGTACATCTACCTTCCTTCAACCAGTTGACAATCAAAAGAGAATCCATTTCAATTTCAATATTTGTAAAACCATGCGCCTTACATCTTCACAACCCAAGTAATAACGCCAACAATTCTGCCCTGTTATTAGAGCTAATACCCGTATATTCGGCACATGCAAACTGCAGCATTCCTTCATGGTTTCTAAGCAATCCTCTTGCACTAGATTCACCCAGGTTATGAATGCTACTCCCATCCACATTTAGTTTGAACCATCCATTTTCTGGTTTATCCTAATAAATTGCTTTCAACTACTGTGGACTAGCATTGGTTATCGGCAAGTTTAGTGCAGTCAAAATCGCACAGTCCCTCCTATTTATCCTCTGAGACGTTCTCAACCTATTGGCCACCCAATGAATCCAATACTTGACTTTATGCCATAAATCAGTAGACGAGTCCTTTTTACCTTCCATGCAAGTCGTACACCTCCAAGACCACAAACTCCACGTAATAATCGAATGAATTAAACCAATAAGATTACCCACCTGAGAGACTTTTTTTGTGCGTTGAAACGAAGCCTCCACCAACTGAGTCCACGTTCTATGTGGAACGAAAGGGATTCCCATAAAATTGGAACAAGTCTGCCATAGCCTATTAGCAATTTTCCCAGTATATAAAACGTGGTTCAAGTCTTCTACTGCCCCCTCTTCACAACATTCACAGTTTGAAATGACAGGAATGCCAATGCGCCGAATTCTATCATCCACACTCAAGCTCTACGATAAAGCTTTCCACATGGCAATGGAAAATTTTTTGGTAAAGCCACCTGCCAGATCCAATCGGACCACTATCTTTTTGGAGCAACAACACGCACAAAATCCCAAGCCGATGAAGTTGTAAACTTTCCATCAGACTTCCCCAACCAGATTAAGATATCCGATCCATCTTTTGTACCCCCTACTTCAGTTAAAATCTTCTATGTTACTTCCGCTCCCACTATCTACACTAAGTAATCCACATCCCAGCTATTCTCTACCATGCATTCCTTAATTTTCAGCTTTGGATGGTCACCAATATTACACTCTGCGCAAAACGGCCCAGCTTCTAGCCACTTATCCCGCCAAAATGAAATATTTCCTTCTCTAACAATCCATTTGGATTTTCCCATCACAAACAGGATTTGCGCCACAACACTTCTCCAGAACCGAGTCCCTTTCAACGGATTCACTAGTGAAATATGTTGCTCCTTAACATATTTAGACTTGAAAAACTTAGCCCACAACGAATTTTCAGTGAGCAGTTTCCATGCAAACTTTGAATGTAAAGACTTTTGTACCTCAATGAGATTTCGTAGTCCAACACCTCCCTCATCCACTGGTTTACACATTGATTCCCACTTCACTCATTTCTTTTTTGGTTTCCCCTCAGCCGAACCCCAAAAGAAAGTAGTGAATAGACGACTGAGCAAAGCAAATACTGACTTGGGAGCACGTAAGACAGCTAAGAAATGTACTAACAGACTTTCTAACACATGCTTTAAGAAAATTAATCTAGACCCTGAAGATAAAAACCGAGTCTTCCATCCCTCTATCTTCTTCCGTATTTTCATCACGAAATCATCTAAGTACAGGGTCTTCGACTCTTCATACGTCCAGTGATGATAGGAACTCCCAAATATTTAATTGGGAAATTGCCAACAGTAAAGCCTGTAAGCTCCAATATTTGATGCTATCTGGAAGAAGATATTCTTGTAGAGAGATATATAGCTGATTTTGCTTCATTAACTACTTGACCCGACCAAGAAGCATATAAATTAAGGGTATCTTTAATCATCTTAACATACCACTTACCTCCATTTGTAAAAATTACCATATCATCTGCATAAAGCAAGTGAGAAATTAACAGACCATTACGCGGCTAGGAATATAAACCAATGAGTCCATGCTGAAGATTCTGCCGCAGTAGACGGGTAAAAACCTCCACAACTAAAATAAATAAATAAGGCAATATTGGATTGCCTTGACGAAGACCCCTTCCCCCCTTGAAAAAACATTTAGCCGTTCCATTCATGACCACCGAATACCAAGGTGTAGTAACACATTGATTTATAAGATTACAAACCTCAACTGAAAAACCAAACTCATGAAGGACATGGAATAAAAAATTCCAGTCAATCGTATCATATGCTTTGGCCATGTCAATCTTCATCATAAGATTACTTCCTCTAGGCGAAATTATAGCATGCACTAATTCTTGGGTTATGCTAATGCTCTCGAAAATACTTCTTCCCAGCAAAAATGCACCTTGTTCCATAGATATTAATCTACTCAAAACCGAAGTAAGACATCCCACCAACAGCTTCGAATAGATTTTATAGACTACTGAACATAGGCTTATGGGTCTGAAATTTCCAAACGAAGAAGGATTTGGAACCTTAGGAATTAAAACAATGAAAGAAGAAGTATAGTACCTTTTGATAGAATATCCCAAGAAAAATGCTCGCACAGCCTCCCTAACTCCGTTTTCACCAAACTCCAGCAATGTTTGAAAAAATTGAAGCCAAACCCATCTGGACCTGGACTGCTATTCACTGAAATAGAAAATAGAGCATCCTTAGTTTCCTGTTCAGTTGGAACCTCACATATAACTTGATTTTCCACTTCCGATACCTCGTGTTGAATAATATTTGAAATACTAGGAGCATGAGTACAGGGGTGAGCCTAAAGAAAATCCTAAAAATAGATCACAACTTCCTTATGAATTGCTTCTGGGGTTGATAAAGTTCGCCCATCACTAAGATGCATCTCCTTAACTACGTTGTGTTTCTTAGTCTGCAAAGCTGCAAAAAAAAATTGAAGAAACCTCCCCATGTTCAACCCATGTCTACTTTATTTTTTGAGAAAGCCTAACTTCTTCTCGTTTTAGCCAGGCAGATAGCTCAACTTGCGATGCCAACACATCATTTTCAACTTCCTCTGAATATTGCTCCTGTAAACTCCTCTCGCCTTCCTCAATCCTCTCCTCAAGCCTTTTAATATGGTCTCCTGTCCAGCCAAACACCTATTTGTTCCATTGCCGAAGCGCCACCTTCAGCCTTTTAAGTTTAAAAGCAAGCTTCCCCGATCCACTATCATTCTGCTGCCAAACAGCTGCAACTAACCTCCAAAAGCCATTGTGTGAGGTCCACATTTGTTGGAATTTGAAAGAGCTAGGACCATATCTCATCAAGCTTTCAGCCAAACCAAGGATTAAAGGAGAGTGATCATATCACTTGCGAGCCAAATATTGAAGGGCGCCTGTAGGGAATAAATTTAACCACTTGGTGTTACAAAGAGCTCTATCCAACCAAGCCCAACTTCTTGCCAACCCACTCTGTCCATTACACCACGAAAAAATTATTTCCAGAGTACGGCAACTTCAATCAATCCTCCTACATCAATAAAATTAGAGAAATCCCCCATTACACAAGGCAACCGAGGATGCCCACCCTTGCGCTCTCCATCGTGCCTTATAATATTAAAGTCACCTATAAGGACCCACGGCAAGGCCAATACATTCATAGACACCAACTCAGACCAAAGGGGTCTTCTATCCAAGTATCTGCATTTGGCATACACAGTCGATACCACTACAGAAGAATTAATCAGCAATGTTATGTGTTGACTAGAGGCAGCAAGCACACTAACCTGTATATCAACCTACCAAAAAATCCAAAATTTCCCATCATTTATTCCATTGGAAAAGGATGCATCAAATTGTAATAAATTTTGCCAACGTAAAATTTTAGTATCACTTCTAAAATGTTCCTCCACCATAAGCAATTTTGGTTTATAAATTTTTAACAAAGACCGAAGTCTTTTTTTTTCGAGGTTCCGAGACCTCAAGCATTCCAAAACATAGTTTTTCCAATCATAAGTTTAGTCGAGAGGGCCTGCTAGGAGCCCTAGAAGAACTTCGCAAACATCGACTCGTAGGTAGCTCCTTCTTCTCGATTTTTGAATCCGAAGCACCATCCTTTTCTTTCCCCAAATGACTGAGTTGTCTATCTCCCTCAGAATCAGATAAAGATGTAGGAATAGCCTTTTCCACGCCTCTATCACCATCAACACTCTGCTGGGGAATCAACTCTTCACCATCTGGTCCCAATTCTTCAACGACCACCACGACATCCGGCACCTCCATAACTGGGATCCCACTAAATTCACCCTCCACAAAACCATTAGATTCACACCTAACTCCCTGCACCGGAATTTGTCCCTCATGCAACTCCAGATCATTCACAGTGTTCATAACAGGATCTGACAGCAAAATCTGAGGCTCTGATTCTGTAGCCAACTCCTTTAACTCCTCTCCCCCCATCGATTTGTGAGTATCCTCCTCAAGGGTCTTAGCCTTTGTGTCATCAAACTTTTCCTTTTGAACCACATCATCTGTCTTTTTTGGGATCCAAACACGATTTGGTTCTTTCTTATTTCCCTTCTGCTCAGCCTCTTTATTGGTCAACTGATTATGTCCCTGCACCCGTTGATATTGTTTCTAGTTTTGAAGAAAGAGTTGGAATAACAAATAGAGTTTAGATATTCATCATCCCCATATACCATACACCACACTTTTTTATTTTATTTTAATTTATTTTTACTTTATTCTTTTTAAACTAATTGAGTTCTTCTGCTTATCATTCATACATCACACATTTAGTAAGAAAAAACTAAAAATAAAAAATAAAAATAAATTATGTGTGGTATATAATGTGAGGATGACAAGTAGAATTTTTCTAATAAATATATCTAAATATATTATAAAAAGAAAGCAAAAGAATGATTTAGGTCCCATATGGTTTTAAAGATTATCTCATCTCATCTCAACTCAATATCTAAATACCATTCAAACTCAAACACAAATATTTTTCATAAATTTTTAAATTTTTCATCTAATCATTACTTAACTATTATAAGTTTTCCAAACTTTTAAATAAAATATAAAAAATAATTCAGCTTTTTTTAAATTTCAAAATAAAAATAATATTAAAAAGTTATATTCTAAGTGCATGTTATGGCTTATAGCTGATAATTTAAGTAACAAATTCTACAATTAAAAATTTATTTGTTGTTTAGTAACCATATGTTTAAAGCACTTTCAATCATCTTACATTTGTTTGGAAACAAATTAAAAAAGTATTTTTTGAGATAAAAATGATAATTATTTGAATTTTTAAAGACTGACCATATCCATGAAAGTTTGAAAGTTGTAATTATCTGAAAGTTGTATGAGTATTTTCGTCTATTGATAGTATTTTTAAAATTTGAATTACATTCCGCATTATTCGGAAAAGCACTTTTGAGGAAAAATATCATTTTCTCCAATGTACTTTTCAGCTTATTTGAGATTACAAGTACTTTGATATGTAATACCTAAACAACCTAATTTTTCTATTAAAAACTTTTAAACCTATTTAAATACTTTTTAATACTTTTAACATAATAGCTAACAGCCCTAACTCTCTTTTCATAATATTCATTTTTTTTTCTTTCAAAGTCTTATGAAAATTTTAAGTCAACTCATTTTACTTGACAAAATATCTTATTACTGTCCAACATAGTTCTCAGCGCGTTGACACGTAACAATGAAACGAGGCAAAACTTCAAAGTCATTTCCACATTTGAGAGAGAGACTAGAGGATACCATCCATATTCTCTCTCTAACCTTGTATCTTTCTTTGTACTTTCTCTCCCAGGAGGCATGTTCATTCATCAAAAGCTTCGATTTTTCTATCTTTCAATTAGATTCGAATGAAATTAGGGGGTTATTTTGGCTTGTTGGAAAAAATCTTATTTCTATGTTCGGAATTTTAAGGTGTTTGCTACTAGGTAACAAATTGATGATCATATCTGCATAAATTTGTAAATAAATTTATGAAATTTTGGTAGAGAAAATATATTTGTAACCGTGAATTGAGCAACCGCCGCGCAATTGCTTTGAAAAAAGTAAATAAAACATGAGGTCCACGTGAAAAAATTAATTTATTAATAGTGGACCTCATTCTTTTTCAAAACGATTACGCGGTGTTTACTTACTTTACGGTTGTATGTAGAATTACTCATTTTCGTAACCCCCATCTACATGAGGCATAAGCACTTGTTTGAAATTTTATATCTCAGTACATTAGAGTTTAGACCCACTTATTGATATTTTACTAGAGATAAACGGTACAGAGCATGCATGTAATCGTGGCAACCTTGTTCTTTAAAAATTAAATAAGCTTCATTTTTTCTCGTGGAATTGGGTGTCTTTCAGATTCATAGGTAATTAGGAGGTTATTTTTTGTAGTTCTTCTAGGGGCAGTCGAGCTGCGCAAACGGTGGGCAATCGGCAGCTGACGTGCGTTACATTTGAAAAAAAAATAGAGAGAAAAAATGCGGGAAAGATAAATCTGAAAAGAGATTCTCTGTGGGTTTTGGCTTGTTCTTCAAGCAGATGAAATGTGGTCTGAGGCTTGTTCTTCAACAGAGATTCAGAGCTTGTTCACATTGTGCTTTGGCTTCGTGTGTTTCTCTGCGGTCGTCTTCTTCATGTGTTCTTCACATTGTGCATTGAAACAAAGTGGAGAAAAACCGGATCTGGAAGTCGTCTTTGTCTTCGGCGTCATCTGTTTCCAAACTGGGTAGATCTCTCCTTGTCGGAAAAGTTGGTGCGCACTTGTAAGAGCTTCGTGTGGGTCTTCTTCTTCTTCGTGTGGGTCTTCTTCGTGGGCAGCTTCATCCAAGGTTCATTGGATATCCAGATTTGTATATCCAAATTTGTCTTTGGATAAATGCATATCAACTTTTGAGTTGGTGATGAACTTTCAGATAGAGACTTCTATTTTTTCTTGCATCTCTCCAGTGAAAGGTGAACAAATTATCAGGATGACATTTTCAATGTTCCCCAACAGGAGGGGGCAGCACCATCATGAAACACTTGCCCTTCCAGTGAATGAGTGATTGGTTTTGCAAGTATCAAAATTAACAAGTAATTTCTGTTACCAGATTTAGTACTAATTTAAGAGGATTGATATGTGCCAAAATGGTCCTTGCGTGACTTTTGCAATGGGTTGAAATGCATCGATAAATCTAGGCATGATGAAAAAGGAGGGAGGGAGAATGGGAAGTGGAGGGAGGGAGATTGGGGAAGACGAGGGAGGGAGAATGAGAGCCAAAACGAACCGTTTCATCCAAGCCCAAAACGAACAGTTTCTGTTGGTGAAATACACAATAAAATAATAAAAATTACAATTAAAAAAATTAAAACGAAGCCAGTTTGGATTAAGGCACTGAAATATTGCTATCTTTAAGGAGATTCAAGCCCTCTACGGTGTACAAAATCTCAAATTAACCGGTACAGCAAAACTCCTCTTGACTTGACTCATTCAGGATACAACAGCCCAACTGATCGTTGTATAACTCAAGTCTACTCTGCACAAGTGGTTGAGTCCAAATCTCCACTCAAAAGAACACCTCTCTTTTATCTGAAAAATATCTCAAAAAATATATACTCACTAAACTTGTTTTTTCTTATCTCCCTTTCTCTAAAGTATATCCTCTTGTTGTACTAACCGCAAGACTACACAAATATATAAACTGGACAAAACACGACTCTAGACGTCGTAGACATAACGGAAAAAAACAATAAAAGCCAACTTAAAATATGCTCTTAAAAGACCCTTCGGCCTTCAATGCCAACGTTCTTCCTAGAGAAATAAACAGCAACTGAACAATAAAGAGAAATAAAACCTTCTGAACGTTAAAGAAATTAATCTTCCAACGTCTAAGGCATAAAACCACTTGAAATAAAAAAAACGGTTTGAACACTTAAAGACCAAAACTCTCCCCAACGGCAATTTAATGACCAGCCCCCATTAAACACAACGTAAAAGACCAAAAAGCAAAGGCAAGCAACAGTAAGAAATAAATATTATTAAAAAATACTAACAATTTCATTTTCCACGTAGGCACCGTGTGCAGTTTCGCATGCCACTTGTCTCCAGCACTTTTGTATTTTTTGGGAGGCTTTTTTTGGCTGCGAGGGGGTGGTTCAAACATTAAAGAATGTGTAACCGTTTGGTTGTAATAACCTTGTAGTTTTGACGGACGGTATATAACGACTCCTTTTTTTCGTTCTGGAATTGGGCTTTTACTCTCTCTCTCGATCTCCAGCATTTTCCTTTTGTATATAGATGGGATCTTTCCTATTATTTTTGTTGGTGTCTCCGTAGCTTATGTTTGATGAAGTCTTTTGCTAGGTTTGGTAGGATGAGAAATGGACGACTATTGCCCTGTTCTTGCTTTTAATGGTTAATAATGCCTTTAGTGGATTTGGTTGGGAGGCTGTTCTGCTACCGTCTGTTATTTAGTTTCAGTCTTCTTCCTTGTGAATTGTTATGATTACTTGAAATTCTTCAAGTTTATTGGGGATTTTTCTTTGTCAATCATTACTAGCATTATTTTGTATTTGTATGTAGTTATATTTTTTTTGTATGTATGCGCATTATTTCTGTCATGGTTGTTCGCCTATATTTTTTTTACGTGATTTTACTACCAACTAGCGTCCTCATGTCTTTTATTTGGAAAAGTTATAGAAACTCATTTCAAATTTTGCATTGGCCTTCAGAGTTCTGTGGGGTTCAATAAGTTCTATGGGTTTGATTATGGATTATCCCTTTTTGTATTATGCAAAAGTTTTGAAGGCTTCAATCATGCTTAGGCGTGGGCCAAAGAAAAGTGACAATTGTTGAAGAAAATTGTGCAAATACAGTAATCTAAAAAAATAAGTGCGACTTTGAGGCGTGTAGAATACTATCTTTAAGGTGATAATTGCCCCTACTTGAAAGAATTTGCTATCGGGTTATAAGCAATTCACTTCTAGGATACAACAAAGTCACTAACTACAGATGACAATTCTGAAGTGGCATCATATGAAAGATCACAACTCTTAACCTGTAATTTTTCAACTGGCAGTTATTGGTTTAAAGGTCGTGATGTTTCGCTTAAAGACCAAAAGGTATGCCTAGCTTAGTGGTTAGGTGCCTCCCTTTGATAAGAGAGGGCATTAGTTTGAGTTTTGATAAGTGTATTTTTAATTAAATTTATTTTTGAAGCATTGCACCCTGTCAAATTGATTTTTGAAGCATTGCACTTTATCAAAGTGTCTATTTGGCCCATGAACCTAGGTATTGTGATTGTTTGGCCCACATGCAAGGCTTGGTCGGCCCAAGCATAGTATTTGTCCAAGTCCAATACTTCACAAAATAAATCAAATTGCACTTGTGGGGTTTCAGACTCCTATCCTTTCATTTGAAACAACACATCAGTACCACTGAGCCAATGCATCTTTTTAAGATAGTGGTTCACGTAAATAAAAAATAACTCACATTCAATAAATTCACATATTTAATATCACAATCTATAATAAATATAACAATCTCCTACTTAGATTGTGATATTAAATTTTCAGTCAAATACTGATATCCTCATGCATACAAAAAAATATCTCTCTACTTAAATCTTCAATTAGTGTAAGTATCTCAAATTGTAACAAAATCAATGTGGCCTAGACATAAACCAAGACTCAATACGTTAAACGGAAATACCCCACACATAATTCTATCCAATTTTAGAGAGATACCTCACCAATTATTTGCACTAATACACATGCTTCATCCTGGCATTCATGAATATTTACAAAAGTAAACCTTAAACTTTTGCTAGAAGTTGTCACCACCTCTTATGTTCACATAGGTAAAGTTTATTTTGTGTCTCTGTTACTTCAGACATTTATACAACTAATAAATTTCATTAAGAGTATAATACGCATCCTACATTTAGCGTAACAGCCGGCACTAACCATCCTGGAAGGGTTTCTCACATTAAATTAAATTTTAGTGTTATCTCAGTCACATAACTGTAACTTGTTATTACCCATTAAAACTTAGATTATTTATTAATAGTGTAAGGTTGGGTTCCTATTACAGATGACATTTTTAAAAGAATGTTTCAAACTCATTCCACTAAATGTATTATTCACCATATCTCTCGAGAATCCCTTTGTGAAAGGATCCTCCAAATTTTTACTTGACCACACATATACAATAGTGATAATACCATCACTTATTAGTTGTTTGACATATTCATGTCTCAAGCTAATATGTCTAGATTTTCTATTATAGACTTTACTATAAGCCCTATACATAGTAGCTTCACTATCTCAGTGCAAAGAAATGGCTACCATCGGTTGTGGCTGCAACTTTATGTTAAATAACAAATTCATCAGCCATTCTATCTCTTTGCCCGCTGCCGGCAAGGTTACAAATTCAGATTCCATTGTAGAATGTGAAATACATGTTTGTTTCTTAGAAGCTCATGAAACAGCTCCACTACCAAGGGTGAAAACCCAACCAGACATAACCTTATTATCACTTGCACTAGTAATCCAACTAGCATCACAATACTCTTCTAGTACAACAAGAAAATTGGTATAATACAATCCTAACAAACTAATTCTTTTAAGGTATCCAATGACTCTACCAATTGCTTTACAATGCCCCATACTAGGATTACCCGTATATCTAGAAAGTTTACATTAAACTAACAATTGTACTAGCATATTCTAACTGAGCAACCGCTACTTTATGTTAAATAACAAATTCCTCAGTGTTTCTACCTCTTTGCCCGCTACCGGCAAGGCTACAAATTCAGATTTCATTGTAGAATGTGAAATACATGTCTGTTTCTTAGAAGCCTATGAAATAGCTCCACTACCAAGGGTGAAAACCCAACCAAACGTAACCTTATTATCACTTGCACTAGTAATCCAACTAACATCACAATATTTTTCTAGTACAGCAAGAAAATTGGTATAATACAATCCTAACGAACTAATTCTTTTAAGGTATCCAATGACTCTATCAACTGCTTTCCAATGCTCCGTACTAGGATTACCCGTATATGTAGAAAGTTTACATTAAACTCCCAATTGTACTAGCATATTCTAACTGAGCAACCGCTCTACCAGTATTCTCGATTAATTTAAATGAAGAGTCATATGAGGTTTTTGCTTCTTTAATTCCTAAGGGTTGAAATTTAATAAGCATTTTTTTAACATAATGAGATTGACATAAAGCATAACCCCACTATGATTTTTTACTTTGACACCCAAAAGAGTGTCAACTTGATTAAGATCTTTCATTTTGAACTTTGAAAATAAATACTTCTTAGTTTCAGATACTCATTCCATATTTGTTTCAAATATAAGCAAGTCATCCACATAAAGACATATTATAACACCATAACAATTCGTGAATATAGAATAAATACATTTATCAGCATTATTATGTCTAAATCCATGAGATAAAATTACCGAGTTTCTCATGCCATTATTTTGGTGCTTGATTGAATCCATACAATGACTTAAATAATTTGCAAACTTTCTTTTCTTGCCCATGTATAACAAATCCTTCTGGTTGTTCCATGTACACATCTTTATCCAATTCACCATTTAGGAGAGTAGTTTTAACATCAATTTGGTGTACAAATAAGTTATATATTGAAGCTAGTGTCATAAGCACTCTAATGGTTGTATCTAGCCACTGGAGCATACGTATCAAAATCGTTTATGCCCTCTTTTTGTCTAAAACCTTTGGCTACTAATCTGGCCTTAAAAGTTTGAAGAGACTCATCTGTATTGTGTTTTTTCCTAAATACCCATTTACAACCAATAGGTTTTGATCCAGGAGGTAAGTCTACTAAAACCCAAGTATTGTTTGACAATATTGAATCCATTTCATCATTTATCGCCTCTTTAAAGAAGGTGATTGGGTATACCTCAAAGTTTCACCAATGAAAGACATTAAGCGTTTTGGTAAGAAAGGAAAGTTTAGCCCGAGGTATGTTGGCCCTTTTCAGATTCTGGAAAAGGTTGGACCTGTTGCTTACCGTATTGCCTTGCCAGAATATTTTGGAGAGATTCATGATGTTTTTCACGTGTCGTCATTGAAGAAGAGTTTTGGACAACAAGAGCCACGTTTCGTTGACCCAGGAAGCATTCAACTCCAGCCCGACCTCACGTATGAAGTTGTGCCAACTCAGATCTTGGACAGAAATGAGCAACAATTGAGATCCAAGATGATACCTTTAGTTATGGTATCATGGGGAGATCTTTTGGCTCAGGATTTCTCGTGGGAGAGAGAGGCAGACATGAGAAAGTTTTACCCTTACTTGTTTGGGTAGTTTTGAATGTTGTTTTCTTTCTCAAGCTTGTGTTGAGCTTTGTTATGTATCTTGTTTTGGAATCAATGAAGGAATCTGCCAATTTCAAGGATGAAATTTCTTTTAAGGGGGGAAGGATGTGAGATCCCTATTTTTCATGGGTTTTAATTCCTTATTTTTTTATTTAAATATGTTATTTTATTTGTGTTATTTTATTTATGATGTTTAATTTATTTTGGTGTGTTTTTGGTTTGGGCTTTTTAACTTGTAATGTTTTTATGGACTGTGTGTGTGTTTCTCATTGTGGGCCGTGGGTGTGTGAGTTAGGTGAGCCCAAAACAAACCCAGCCCGTGTGTTTTGAACCCAACTCGTGTGTACTGTGGCCCAGCCCGTGTTGTATTGTAACACAGCCCCTCCCTTTAATTGCAACAGCACCGTTTTGAGGAATCCCTTAGGGTTCCATCTTGTTTCCCCTTGCGTCGTCCAGCTCGTCTTCTCCTCCCTTCTTCTTTTCTTCTCCTTTCTTCTTCTTCCTTCTGGTTTCTTCTTGTTCCAGCAGCTGCCGTGAGTCACCACTTCCTTTCTCCACCTCATGGCAGCTCCGTGTCGTTCGGTAGTGGCTTCAAGGGGTTGTTGTCCAACTGCCGCTCCACGTAGCCACCACCTTCCACCTCGAGCTCCCTTGCTTGCCTCTGTGTCGTTCGACAACGCCATCCCTCTACTGTTGCCAACCCGCCACTTCACCACGCCATCTTCACTGTCACACGTCTCTTCCGCAGCTTATACTCATGTTCCTCTTCCGCGTGTTGTCCCTGTGAGCCTCAAACCGCCATATTTGGACTATAAATAGGCCACGGGTTCCTCAATTTAAGTCTTTCCAGTCACTCATCTTTCCTCTCTTGTTTAAGCTTTTACATCTCGCTTGTGTTTAATTTTTTGTTCTGTAAATTTTTGGGTGGTAAATCCGAGAATTTTATAGCAGTTTTGTCGTGCACTGCCGTGAGTTCCAGCCTGCGCCGCCGTGTGCACCACCACAACCCACCATAGCGAACCCTTTCTTCCATTTATTTACATCTTGACCGAATTGCCCTTGTGAGAAACCCATCAAAATTGCCACTGCCGCCACCTTGGGTAACACCCCCTCTCGCACGATCTTCCAGAAAATTTACATCTTCGTGTATGTAATTTGCCAACGTAAATTCATGAGTTTTAAAATAGCGTTATTAGCTTTTATTGATAACTGTTGGTTTGTTGGAATTGGGCCGATGAAGTGTTGGGAATAATTACAGTTGGTGTTGATGTTGGGCCTTGAGCCGGATTTGGAGGATGAGATTACGCGTGTAGTTGTGAAATTGTATTTTTGTAAATGGTTGAGATTTTATGTAAATGAGATATTTAATATGTGATCCAATAAATTGTTGTCATGTACATTTATCGTCTTAAATAAATTGTGCTATGAAGTCACGTTGTCTGTTTTGAAAATTGAGACTGATTATGTGGGTGCGTGTGTATCACGACCCCAAGCCGAGATGGGGCATTATCTCGGTGGAGCTCCTTTGGTCACTCAAGAGTGTAACAGACTGACGTGACGTCCCCTGAGTTGTCGCAGGGCGACGACAGGAACGGACGAGACGGTAACGCTCTCGTACCGATTTCGTGACCTTTTCGCTGGCAATGTTAGAGGATGCTTGGCCATGTACGCGCTAGGCGCGGAACTAGGCATCGCTCGTTACGAAGTCTCATGCACGGAAGTTACCCGTGGTCTGACGATGAGAGCCAGGGCGTGCAGACGGTCCATAGGGGAGACCGTGGTGCATGCATAATAAAATAATGATTATGATTGGGCCAAAAATGGGATTTTTGGCGTGAGTAATTTAAAGTGTATTTTTGGAAAAAAAGAATGTAGTTTATTTTTCTGCATGTTTGTCCGTATGGGGACGTGTGATTATAATAATGTGTTTTAAATCTCTTAAATGTTGTTTTGGTTAATTACTTGCTGAGATGTCATAATCTCATTGTGGTATTTTACCCTACGGTTCCGTCTTATGGTACCGTAGAGTCTGACGCAGAACCCGAGTATGAACCCGAGGGATCAGCTCCGCCGGAGGTTTGAGTTGCTAATATGTTGATCAGTGTTATGGGATTTGTTTCCCTTATGTTATTTCTTGTCTTTAATTTATCTGTCGGATGACTGTATAAATCTTGTAATAATATTTTATTATTTTTGAACAATTCTTGTACTTAATAAAGAAATACATTTTTATTTCTCCGCTGCGAATATTATTTTTGTACACTTATTGCATGTTGTACACACTCTGAGCACTGGTCGTTAGGGTGCATGATCCGCATGGTCATCATCTCGATATCACGAACTCCACAAAAAAACACATGGGGGTCGAGGGCGCCACATAGTTGGCATATAGACTTGCAAGAAACTAATATTTGGCGAGTTTTCAGCTTTCTTTTGTGATCTCTTAAGGGAGGAATATGCTAGAAAATGACATGGCATTATGGGCACTTTAATCATAAAAAAGTTATTGTAGGAACTTGGTTCCAGAAATGATAAGCCTTCCATCATTGGAAAAATGCAAAGCGTAAGATGAGTGTGCATGGTCATGGTCCATGGAGTAAGCAAAAATATTTGATTAAAATATTGCAAAAATAAAAGTTACTGTAATTGCCATTCAATTTAATTAGTTGGGGGATACAATCAATTGTAATCTGGCCATTTACTATATCAATTCATCCTCAATATGCAATGTCACTCGTATTGACATTTATCTTTCTGTCTATCATAATAGTAACTACTAACAACCGGCCATTTTATAAATTGGCTGCTATATGCAACAAGACACCTATATATATAGGTTGGACTGGAGGACCTAATTAGTTGAAAGGATTTGTTTATCTTTTCCTTGTTCTTAGTTATATGGCGAAGAACAAGATAATATTTTTTTTATTTTATTAAATAAATTACTGGAATCTTTCAATACAATAATATTATTTGATATAAAACTTTACTTATGCTTTTTTTAATAGAAACATAAGAAGAAGTTAAATTGGATGAGTTAATCGAAGATGTAATGGAGTTGGAGATCAACAAGGACAAGCAGGATGCTCAACTTCCTTCTTCAATTTCTAAATTTATTTAGATCTGTATTTTTATCACATTGGAATTGTAACATAAATATGTTTAAAATGTGTGTTTTGTTTATTATATTTGGGATGTAATTTTAATATTATTACAATGTGTGTGGATCATTTTTGTGTGTTTATCATATTTGGTACTATTGAGATTTTAATGTTAGTATTTTTATTGTTTGGATTGTAATTTTAGACTTCTAGTTGGTTTTTTATTTTTTATAAATATTATTTATATTTTATTATTTATATAAAATCAATCAGGTCAAACGGATCACTAACGGGTCTGGTCAACCCATTAACGTAAACAGCTTGAAATGGGTCGTATCGTGTCAATTTATTCTGTATTCACTAATGGGTCGTGTCGTGTCAACCAGTTATATTAATGGGTCATGTTAGGGTTTGAAATTTTGACACGAAATTCTTAACGGGTCGTATTCGTGTTAATCCATTAAGTATAATGTACATATCTTGACATGACACGAACACAACCTGTTAACACAATTTGCCACCCCTAGCTCCAATTGCTCCTTTTCCTCATGCACCTTCTTTTTGTGTTTCCTTCGGCGGTGCTCTAGCTTCCTCACTCTCTTGCGCTCATCCGCCAGGTCGAGTTACGTCCTCTCTAGCTCACGCATCAACAGCTCCCTCTCCTCACTTTCGCCACGAGCACAATCCAAGGAGGTTCTAGCCATTGTGCGAAGATCCAAGGTTGTGCCTCCTGATCATCCACGATGAAAGCCGCAAGCTCAGAAGTACCCTGGCGACAAAAATGGAAAGCCTTAAATATAAAATTAAAAAAAAAAAAGAAAAAAAAAAGAAGAAGAAGAGAAACGGCTGAACCACAAGAAAAAAGCTAGACAAGCATTTGACGACCTAACCAATGGCCTCCTCTCGACTCCCCTTTGTGGCCAGTCGGGACAAAAGAGGGAGAACTTCTGTAGAGCCCTCAGATTTAGATAATTCCAAGGCTACTTCAGGGGGAACAAGTAGGTCTCCGACCAAACCCTTTGGGCTAGGGTTGATTCCAACATTCGGAAAGGAGTCACCCCCTCTTGGGTACTTGACCTAGGTGGACGGTTCATCGTGTAGACCCTCACCGACTATAACATCTGGAGAATCGCCCCCTCGGGAAACTAGGCCTAGGCAAGCAAATCAATGACCGGACTCTTCAAATCCCCACAGACTGTAGCATTTGAAATGGACTTGCCTCCAGCACGATCCTCTATCTCCACGCGATTGCTGGAAGTCGCCGCCGCCGCCCCCTCATCAACAGCCTCAAGGGAATGACTATCAACGGTCGAGTGAGACGAAGAGGGAGGAGAGATCCAAGAAGAATGCTACCCCCTCGTCAGGAGTAGTGGTCGCGAAAATACTCCAGAGAAGGACATCCATCTCGATCTCGCCCTCGAATGCCTTAACAACAACAACCCGTAAAGGCGCCATGGGAAGATCACTCGCCAGTTCACTCACCGGCACCAGCATTGGAGTCGCCACAACAACGAGACGGTTGGCCTCCATGGTAGTTGACCCCCGCAATAAAGACTCTCGAGCCTCGGAAGGAGGCCTACCTTTAGTCCGGGCACTCTCCTGGTGGGGTTTCTTCCCAAGCAGGCAGTGACCGCCCTATCATTGGAAGGAAGGTGTCCCAAATGAGGTAGAGAACTTCTTAAACTCACCTCGGAAAGGAAGACTTCAGAGAAAATGCTTTCAAGATTGTTCTGCACCCATTCTCGGACAATTGCGATACGCCACGCTTCATAAGAAGTAGCTGACGAATGCACAACCTTATCCTCCGGGATCTTTCCCCAGTCCATCCGTATTGGGAACTCGTGGCGGTTCACCTGGCCTACCAAAAACTCTCATACACGGCTAGACACAAAGAAGAATTTAGAAGACCAATCTTTCACTTTGCGATACCTCGGCTCCAGGGTGACTAGAGCGTGTATCACTCTGAAACTACAAACATTCCCCTTTTGCTACAACACCTTGTGGGTAAGTAGGAACTCGCGATCGATAAGGTCAGCATCATCAAGGAAGGATTCCAACAGAGCATGTTGCTAGATAGTGCTGCAGCACATCAACAGACTCTAAGCATTCGGGTGCAGTTGGGAAAGAGCCAGACCTAGGCAGTCTAGAAGGTCACGGATGAGGCTAGGGAAGGGCAGCCTTAGGCTGCACGAAAACATCAAAGGGTATAGGGTCACCCTAGTGGAATGACCCTCTACATGGACGACACCCTCGTCGAGGCCTGGAACTTCGAAAAAGGCAAACTTCAGTACCTAGTAAGTAAGAGCCAAGGAAGCCAGCGTCGATTTTGTGATACTTGAGTGCCATTCGCTACCTCCAAATAACAACCCAGTATCAATAGAAACCCCACCAAAAACATTGGATTGGGTAGATTTTTCGGAGGCCATCACCACCAACGTACGAGATAGCGAAGAAGGTTGGGCGGAGGAAAGAAAATTTGAGAAAACTAAAACAGCGGGACAATTACAGCGCAGTAGGCGGAAACCACATCCCACGCCCACTTTATATAAGGGAAGGGTGATGGTTAGTCTCTCACACACCGTGGCAACAGGGGAGGTATGTGCCACTTCGAATTCTGGGAATGTAGTCTGTGAAACAACACAAACACGAAGAGCTGCCTGACACCCTCTCATTAATGAACTTGAAAAGACATTATCAAAAGGTGAGCATGTCAAGGAAGATGGGAACACTGCCAGGAATGACAATCAACAAGAGCCTCCCCTGACTTCAAAGCAGCATAAAAAGGATCCCGGCCTTAGTAGTAAGTTGGGTTCAGATAATAAAAAAAAAATTCCCACCATACTCACCAAGTGAGAATTAGCGAAGTAACTGTAGGGGATTTTTTCTCCACTAAGCCCAATAAGCATGTGGATGAAAGAGAAGTAAGATCAAAAGCCCAGCCCAGGACAAATAGTTCCAAACTCAACCAGGGGAAAAGTCCTCTGAACACAACCTGCAGAAGAGAAGGTGTTGTAGAGGATGGGACTCGTCGATCTGGGAACCCCTCGAGTAGTGTCCAGTCCTCGAGTACCCGTACACACAGCAGGCGTAATATACGGGGAGCCCTTGATCTACTGATAGAAAATGCACGAATAGACCAAGAGGAAGGCAAACTAAGAGAAAGAGGTCGGAGAACCACACCGCATTAATGGTTCTAGTACCATCCGGGCAACACGCCACATTAGATGTAGTCACAGAGCCACGTCGCATCTAAAAATTCTGACACAAGGAGCAGTATGGAGAACGCATACTTCATGGGAGCAAGCATGATCTGTTCCCCAGAGTTACAGTATAAATAGCATATTATCCCAGGTACGAGAATATTTCTCTAATCCCTAGACTTATTTATTTATTCACAAACTTCCAAGAATATTGACTAACTTTGGCATCGGAGGTTACCCGGCCCCTAGGCAACCCTCTCAAAGTCACTGTCTTCTCTACCTTTTGCAGGCCCGTTATCGAAGACCTAAACTGTTGGAGTTTGGCCTAAAGATGTGTGAAACACGACATTAATACTAATCATAATAATTTGTACCTTTTGATGGCATGCATTACTTGGTGTAATGTTATTTTACTCTCTTAACACTATTCTGCTCGCATCCTGGATCAGTTCAAGGAAATAGCTCAAGCCTATGATATTCTCAATGATCCAGAGAAAAGAGAAATCTATGACCAATATGGTGAAGATGCTCTTGAGGAGAGAATGGGAGGAGCTGGTCCCTCTCATTATCCATTTGATATATGTGAGGCATTTTTTGGCGGAGTTGCCTTTGGTGGTAAGAGAATAGGGAACATCATATATACAATATATATATATATATATATGACCTTTCAATCAAATAAATTCAGTCGTAAGCGCATTTTCCTGGTACTCTGATCCAGGTGGTGGCAGCTCACAAGGAAGAAGGCAGACATGGAGAGGATGTGGTGCATGATTCTCTGAAGGTTTCTCTGGATGACCTGTAAAATGGCACTTCTAGGAATATCCTGTGCCAAAAATATAAAGGGTATTTCCTATCTTAGCTTGTTATATTTTATTCACTTAAATTGTATAAAAGGGTTCTTTTATGGCCGTTTTAAGGGAGTGCCCAGTTTATGGTTGTTTGGTTCCTTCAAAAAAAAAACTTGCAAGATTATAGCTGGAAATATTTTTTCCCACCATCGTCTTATTTCCCATATTGTGAACTTGCCATTGCCAATATCATACAAAAACTGTGAGTCTTTTTATTGCCTTCAATACGTTGGATCTTGGTCCCTTTCTCCATCGCTACGCCTCTTAAATGAGTATATAGTGAAGGGGGACAACAAATTACCTATCGATATATGGAAGTTGCTGGGACTCCTCCAGTCGTCCCCAATAAACATGAAAAGCGCATGTAAGATAGATACTGCCCCCAAAATCTGGCAAGCACTTGACAAACATGGAGCTGGACAATTGTGAGGAGACCACCTTGCATGATGTTAACATGGAGGATGAGATGAGACACAGGCGGAAGCAGCAGCAATACCAAGAGGCATACGATGAAGATGATGAGCTATCAATGCCAAGAGTGCGGTGAGCACATCAGCAGTAAGGCTGTCGAAGTCGCGTCTTTTTTGGTCACTAAATTAGCAACACACAATTACAGGGCAATATCGTGTTTGCGATATGCAGTTTATAACCGTATTTCTCATAGGCTTCTAGTCTTACTGATACTATTTGGTCAGGCGGTCGATTTTTATGGCGGACTTTTTCGACTTAAAAATTCAGGTTTCGACTTGATTTTATCTAGCGGAGGATGTTCCTAAAATGAAAAATTATTTTCATCAATTACTATTCACCACCCCACACTTTATGAAAAAATCATCATATTTTATAAAAACACATTCACTCCTTATGAAAAATCTATAAATATAAAGTATAAGAGTGAATAATGGATGATGCATAATAAATTCCAAATACATATCGAGAAGGGTTGCAAAAATAAATGGTTTGAGTTTGACGGAGAGAATTAGAAAACAATGGCTACTGGTGGCGTTGCATCGAGATCGGGAGGCATCTTGAAGTTTTTGAGCCCTAAACTTTGGCCCCATGTTAGGAACCCAGCTAGGGAAGGGATCGTGCGACGTGAAGTGAAGATAAGTTGAACAAGAAATGGCGTCGTCTGATTCATTGAAGGGGCTAAGCAAAACGGGGACATTTGAGAAATTGAGTATTGAAGAAGTTGTGCAACTGGGAGCAATACGCAGTGTTTTATAATTAAAGACATCAAACGGTGCGTTTAGTGTTTGTAATATTACTAAGAGTAATGCTATATATCATCCATTGTAGTGGTGCACACAATGCACACACTACATTCTACTAATTTCTTCTCTCCAAATGAATGGTTGGGATGATGCCACATAGAGTGTACACAGTGGCTTCTTTCAAGATTATTTCTATTACTAATCCTATTATGAAGAATAATGGGAGGAGAAAGTTCATATTTTTGGCCAATCAGATAGAAAATTGGGAGGAGAAAGATCGAACTATATATTAATTTACGAAAATTCAGCATCAAATGTGAAAATCTTAATATTTTTCTATAGGTTTAAGTACGATATTATTTTTAATCAGAAAAATAAATTATGATCTTAATTAATTAATGAACTTTTCATAGTCCCTTTCATTCTTTCGTGGTTAATCCAATAAATCTAATAATCAGACTGGAAGCTTTAAATGCGTAGGGAAAGGCTGTTAATTCTTAGTTCGATCTAGGGCTGTGCATAAAAGTTCCTAAATCCGATTCGTCCGTGATATCCGACATGGCCCACCCAACTTTATACGGGTTCATCGGGTCTAAATCTCATACGGGTTTAAACATCCCAATACCCATCGAAACTGATCACCGAAAACATCTCATTTCTTCTCGAACCACTGCAGCGAAAATCTGATTTTCAACTTGATAACCAAATCCGTTCGCCATCTCCATATTTCTCCAAATTTGATCTGCAACTTGAGAACCAAATCTGATCTGCAACTAGTTTAAACCTCTGTTGCTTCTCTAGTGCTCCACCTTGCGACCAAATCTACACACTCTCACTCGGCGGTACTTCTCCATCTTCTCCATCTACACACTCTTTTGCTTAACTCTTGACATTTCTTGCATGATTTGAGTATCAACAGTTCTCTTAACGTAACCCACATCCAATCCCGTGATAATATCTAACCCCATTTCTTCAAAAAAAAACCCTAGTCTCTCTCTCTCTCTCTCTCAGATGGTGGTTTGCTTTGCTCTTCTTCATCATCAACAGAACATGGCGTATGTAAACAACGGTGAAGATTACTTGATTAACCAACGCGTAGGCCCCAATTTCTTCAATGATGAGGTTCTTCAAGTCTCGCACTGCAGATTCTTGGGAGAAGGGATGGTCATTCTGGGCGAAGCAGAGCGAAGATCATCCAGTGATGGATAACATATATCCCAGGATTGCTGATTTTCGAATTCCAGTGTTGGGTAATGAACTTTTTTCTCATCCGAGAAATGGATTTTAGACGAGGAGCCCACTTCTGTCCACCGGTATTTCTTGATGTTCTAGCTTCTTCGATTCATCATTAACAAACTATTTTTTATGCTGCAGATTTTGTTTCTTCTTAGCTTCATCATTGACTATCGTTTTTTGACGTTGTAGATATTGTTGGTCTGGCTTCTTCGCTTTATCACAGACAAGTTAGTGGTGGTGCGGTGTCATTGGTTAGAACAGGGAGAAGGGAAAAAGGAAAGAGGTGAAATGTCGATTCTGAATTATTGACCCGATCATCTTTGCGGGTCTGATCGGTTTAGTGCCGGCCCTAAATATTTACGGGTCGGGTCGGGTCGGGTCGGCCCCAAAACTGGCTTCGATGGGTCGGGTTGCAGGCCTAGTTCGATCAATGTACGAATACCGTAGTTCTTGAAACTTTTGAATCTTGATGATCGTCTTTGTTTTCTTTTCGTGAAAGTACTGAGTCTTTTCCCTCTACGAATGCATCGAAATAATTTCTACCTTTGTCGTCTCCTTAGCTGATGATCGTACGTACTTCTTTTAAGTTGGGTTATTTCGTTTGTACATTCTTACAACTGTGTTTGGAAAATGTAACAGCCATACAATTGGTTGAAGAAGACATTTCTAGAGAAACCTGAGGCTGAAGGGCAATGATATTGGTGGAGGGTCTTCGCGGCACTGTGTGATCATTCTTTTGATTCTGGGTTGGGCGAGAAAACGGAATGGATTTCATATGGAGTAATGCTATTCATCATCCTAACTTCCATCATCCTTTTATCATCCTATGATGTGGCATTAGGTGATTGGAAATTATTTATTACATTTCACTTGTAAACCTATTGTGGAAGGAGAAAATCTTCTACGCTGGGCCTGGGTTGCAGGAAGGGAATATGACAGGGAGTTAAGTCTGAGCCATAAAGGAAAATGCCCAGATAAAGGCGTGGATAAGGGGCTTGGGTCGGGCTGTGCTGATGGGATAGAAGATATGAGTAAAGATTAGGAAGAGAGGGATGCGACGTGTATCGCTAGATGGAAGGGATACAGGACAGAAAGCACACTGCATTTAATGCGGCCCAGAATAGAGACCACACTGCATTCAATGCGATCCAGAATAGAGATCATGTTGCATTTAATGCGGCCCAGAGCATAGAGTGTGCTACATTCAATGTGACCCAAGACCTGGACAGTGTACGATAAGCCTGAGATCTTCGCTACTCGGCAAGATGGCAACATAGAAGCTGCTCGGTGAATCAATTGTGCAGAGCGTATTACCCCCTGCTATGCAACACCTCACTACAGTGGGATCTTGGTCGGTAACTATAAATAAGGGCCAACTAGCAGCAAATAAGGTAATATGTATAAGAAATCTATCACCCTCCAGACACGCTAATTGATTTTACTTTCGTTTTTATCTCCTTTACCATACTGACTTAAGCATCGGAGGATCAACGGACCTCGAGGTCCCTCCCCGAAGTTACTGTGCAGATTCACGCTTGGATACCGCGAATGTGAAGTTGCCTAGGCCCGCGAAACATGACATCAACACCTATCATTTAATGTCACATCATGGGATGATGGGAAAATGATGGGAGTTGGGATAATGAATAGATTTTTTCTTTCGTATGAATAATTATTTGTTTCTATTACTTGTATGTAACTCCCTATGGGGGACTGCAACGACAATAACATGTTTCATTGTTTTTTAACATTTCTTTCATATAAATTTAAACTTCTGTTGAGCTGCCATGTTCGAGATGATTGTTCTTTCAGGCGTTAGGCGTCAATTCCCGTTACCAAGGATTGTTTGTTTTAGCTCATTTTTCTCCCATTTCCGTGCTTTTTGTTATAGACCCAAAACCATTGGGGTTGGCTCAACTGGTAATTGCCTTGGGCTTGGGTATGCTCCCTTAGATCTACGGTTTAAATCCTTTTGGATGCAAACAATTTCTAAGGATCATCGGATCAAGAGATTTTTTTCAAAGTGCACTTGCAAAAAACTCCTTGCCGAGAGCTTGTGCATCCTTGGGATTAGTCATGACGTTGTTCCTAGACACTTAGTGCCAATAAAAAAATTGTTATAAACCCAACCATTGGTCCAAAAGATCTAGAACTGTTAGATACTAATTTGATTAAACTTTTAACCCACGCTTCCGAATACGATGTCCACGGTGGCCCACTCTATCGTTATTAACCCGATGATAGCCCTTTCCTTTTTTACGGCTTCACTCATCTATCAGTATTTAATGACTTAACATTGTGTCCATATATAGTATTAAATCATTTTAATTCAACCTATTAGTTGTCCCCTCCGGGACTTAATTTCGTGTAGTGTTCTTTAGTCTAATATCAATTGCTATAACCGAATGATCTAAAGTCATAAGCTAGAACCATTAACACTAATTTAGTTAAACCTTTAACCTTCGTGATCATGACAACGGTGGCCATAACACATTTAGAAATTCATACTAGCTTAAGCCCCAAACTTATTCTTCGACCAGGTGGTGGTACCTTATGTGAGCCGAATGCAATTTAAAATTTGGAATCTTTTGTAAGACATATTTTGTAGGAAGTTTACAAATTGCAGACATTCCAACTCACACGTCTATTCATTCAGCACAAAAGTCGTGCTTAAAACTGAACAACGGCATGCAAATTTCTGTAAAACTCCACGACCGCCGGTGGAAGTTTCAGGCACTCAGATGGTCTCGAAAAAAAGAGGAAACTCACTGCAGTACATTCTAGTTTACACAAACCGACTGACTATTGGAACCATGAGATGGAGGTCCAAAACGTTATCTGGGTGTACCTTTCCAGACCCAGAAAATGAAGCTAGCACTCTGAAAAAAAGGAACGGGGGATATACACAGATTACATATTTAATTCACGATGCCAAAACTGGAACTCGTTTCTGCCCTATGAAAGCTTGTCGAAGCATATGATACCCGTTCCTATAATGCTCAAGAGAAAAGCACAGCTGCCGAATGGCCTCTCGTTTCTCTTCTGCTCCTTCCGATATAACAACTCTTTGCCTCTCCACCTCCGCTTCTAGTTCCTCGGCTCTTGATCTCAGCTCCTCCGCTAATTTATTCACGCCTTCTATTCCAGCAACCAGCTCGACATGTTCCTTGTGGTATTGCTGCAAATGCTTATCCATTTGGTTGATTTGATCATCCCTAGAGCTTATCTCTGCTGTAAGTGTAAGTGCTTTTGCATTGAGTTCATCTCTTTCTAACTTTAAGCCATCAAGGCTTTTATTCAAAATTTCTATGCGATCACCTCTGTCGACAATCTCTGCCTTTAACTGCTCAATTTCACCAGTGAGTCTAATTTCTATTTCCGTCTTTCCAGCCTTGACCTTCCTGATCTCATCCTCTAACAAACGAGCACGGGATTCCCATTCTCTGAGCTCCTCCTCCAAACGAGTACGTTCCTCCAACATTTTTGACATTTCAGCCTTTAAATTTGATTTTTCGGGAAAGATCTTTTGTTCAGCATCGGATACAGCTATTTTCAAATCCCTGACTTCATGATCCCGGTCTGATAAACTAGCTTTCAACCTTAAAATTCTTTCCTGCAGCTTGGAGACCTGTCTTTTCTCCACATTGAGTTTTGTTTTCCAAGTAACTATTTCTTTATGAGCCAACTCAATCTGATCCTGCAAATGGCGGGTGTTTTCAGAGGATTTATTACTCTCAAGGTCATGCTTCAAGCGAGCAATTTCTTTTTCAGATTCCCGAAGCTTTTCTTTATTGATTCTCAGCTCTTCCACCAGTGCTTTAATCTTTCCATTTTCAGTCTGACCAACCCTTTGTTGAATCCCCAATGCCAGGTCAGCCTCCAACTCAGCCTCCTGCATCTTGACCTCTTCCTGCGCTGATGATCCATGCTCAGACTGGAAATCATTACCGAATTCCAATGACTTACATTTTTGGATCTCAATCTTCAGCCTAGCGATCTCTTCTTCTGATTGGCTTATCTTTCCATTTGCAATCCTCAGCTCTTGCTCATAATGTGCAATTCTAGCAGGGAAATCTTCTGGAATTTCATTTTTTGCCTCTCTAAATGAACCATCTGCATTCCCTTCCTGTTGCATCCGGAATTTCTCTTTCATTTCACGGAGTTCAATCTCCAATTCAACTATCTTCCTGCTCAGCCCTTGATCCCCACCGTTCCCTAATAGAAATGGGTAATTATTGACTGAGGAATCATCAGACTCTGGCTCTGAGTCTGTCAATGTGGATGATTCATCTCCTTCTTTCTGGTAAACATCAGAGCTGTTTCCACCAGAGCCAAGGAAGAAATCAAAACCAGCAGCTCGGTGGCTAGATCTTCGACGCCCCAACCTATTATCGGGAGTAGAGAGCAGTTCCAACCCAGCATCAGAAATGCCTGAACCTTGGGATTGGAGATCTGAAGGAATATTCTTCCGCAATTCTCCTGTCACATGATCATAACGCTCAGCCAGTGACCGGTACATACGGTAAAAATCCTCAACATGGGAGATCAATTCAGGCCTCTTTTTATAATACATCTCAGCCTTTTTGGCAAATGAATCTCCATCATCTTCAATCAGCCTCATCATTTGTTTGAAGCTCTGGTCCATCTCTGAGTTCAAGGAGCGTTTTGTTATTTTCTTTTTTGACATGGTATAAATTGATTACAGCATTCGACACTCTTTTGGTTTATATAATGCCATAAAAATAGGATCACCAACAGAGCTAGTCCTAATATAAAGCTATTACTCAGTCATTGATATTAAATTTAGCTAATATTTCCATTTGGAAAATTATTACCAAAAATAGTGGTAAGACGCCAGTCCAGTGGTCCATTTCCTTTGCCTATTTACATGTGGCAGTTATTCATGAAGAGGGTGAAAATCAAGTTAAAAGGGCCAAATACCACTATGGTGCTCACCCTCAAGATTCTCTGCAAGCCATTTGGAGTTTTTCGGACTGATGTGACTATCCCACCACCAGGAATGAGACTTTCTTGATTCAGTTCTCTTCATATGCTTACTGCTGTGAACCTGAAATAATCAAAGAATATCATACTGGACACGGGAAACAGAACTCAGGTGTTTCAATGTTCTGCTGATGAAACTAAATCGGGCAGGGAAAAAGAAAGACAATTTTAATGTAAAGAGTGAATTATTTGCATAGACATATACCACAGAGGTTCAGCATTATTATTTATAAGGATGTCCAATGGGAAATCAACCAGACCGGTATGTTTCAAAACCATTAAGTTCCACATAACACCAAGATAACATTACAATTTCCAGACATAAAATTATTGAACCAATGATGATATGAAGTTCCAAAATCTCATCACGATAATTCATATAGGATTGGACTAACAAAACTTCAAGTAAAGAAAGAAAATCAATAACATGAGTTTGAGAATGGCTTGAACAAAACATAAATTTTTCAGTACTGCATAGAGAAAAATTAAAACGCAAAGTGAAGGGGGTTGGTTGGAGTTTCATTTCTTACCATAGAACTAGCCATTTGCTAAGTTGGTAGAACTTGGGATAGTTGATCTGAATAAGCCTAGATTCAAATAATCAAAGAAATCAGTTTAGCGATTTTAGGTGCCGCTAAGCTATGAAAACTACAATTCGCAGCATTATTGCTAAAACGATTCACCAAAGCTTTTTTTGGAGTCAAGAATAGTGATATAATCCTGGAAAATGGAATAGTGCTACTGATCAAAGAAAAAAGACATCTCCATAATACTACTTCCAGAAAATTCTAAACACAGTAAGACTTCAATAAAAATACTATCAACTAAATGATGAACAGTAGATGGGACAGATTAATTGTAATGGAGCCAAACGTATTTTGTCCTACAATTGTCCTATAAATTGTGGCGGAATAAGGAATTTGTTGCAGGAGCCGAGTAAAGCTAAAATTATAAAAAAATATTTTTTGTTCTATTTCTAGATCAAAATAATCTGTAAAATCAAAATAATTTTGTAGAGAGGGCCAAGATAATTTGTTAGAGAGGGGTCCAAAACAAGATGAGATCCTATTAAATCATAAAAAATTAATACATTTTCTTCCCCCCCCGGGGCGGGGCCCTTCATAGGTCTGCCCCCTGCCCCTGGCCTATAATAATTCAATGCATAGAGGCCGATAATAAGAAAGATACTAGAATGAAAATGTGAAGCGGATGCTTATTTTCGGAACAACAAACAAAAATACCAATCACCATATAAGTAGAAGTAGAAGTAGAAATAGATACATATTGCTTCACAGAATGCAGGCAATATATCAAGTGTAGTGGAGGGGTCCCAGAGGGCACAAGGCCATGTTGATGAAACATGGGCAACAACTGAGTTGACGGGTCGGTGGTTCTCACCCGCGGGCACAACATTCTAGATGGTGCGTGTGACTCACGCGCAAACAAAGCGCGAGGATTTAATTTTAGGCTAGTCCTCCAGCGAATTCAGACCGAATACACAGCGCACACAACTGTCCGAGCCAGACCTCCAGCTATGCCCACGCGTTTCGACCGGAAATTGCAGGCCGACTTATATATATATATATATATATATATATATATATATATATATATATATATAAATAATATAAGAAAATAAAAAATGGATAATAATATCGAGAAATTAAGGCATGATTTCTAGCTATAAGAAAGGGAAAATAAGAATTAGGAGATGAAATCATCGTCTCCGTCAAAAAGAATCGCTGATTCGAATCAGAAAACTCGAACAAAAATAAATGGGATTGCGCAGAGAGAATCGAAAGGATGCTCAAGAGGAAGTCGAGAAAACCTCGCGTAAACGTTGACTATAAAGAGCGATAGAAAGTAAATTAACAAAGAAGAGTGTAAAGGGAAGAGAAGCAATTACCAGAGATGAGTGAGACAGATCTAATCGAAGAAGGCTACTCTATGCTTTGAGAGAATCTGAGATTCCAATAAACAAGAGAGAGAGAGAGAGAGAGAGAGAGAGAGAGTTGAGTTAAGAAGAAGATATGCAAGGGAGGACTGGAGGGGGAGAGGAGAAACAGAAACTGCTTTTGAATCTCTTGCTGTCTCACTCGCTCCCTCGCTCACTCACATGGGAAGGAATTTAACAACAAAGTCAATACTCTCTCTTCTCTCTCTCTCTCTCTCTCTCTCATCTTCTTTCAAGTTTCAACCGACTTTTTGAATTTACCATCTTGCCCCCAATTCTATCTTGATGCACCTTCTCCTAACACACATTTTTTCAAACGTAAAACTTTTAAATAAATAAAATTATTCTTTTTTAATTTACTCCCAAATATCATAGTAACCATTTTCACCATCCTTACAAAAAAAAAAGAAAAAAAAATCAATTTTCACCATTTAATACAATTTCACTATGTCACATATAATTTTTTTTACAATTAATTTAGAATTTTATTTCAAATGGAAGATAATTATTTAAAATTGAAATAATTTTATAATAAAATGAGATAATTACATTAATTAATTAATTTGAAACAAGTTATAAAATAGCTGTATTATCATAGCCATTAAATCTTAAATAAATTGTCAAAAAATATTTATGGTTTTAGATATGAATTGACTTGAAAAAGTGCAAAAAATTAATATTCAATAGACTACTTGAGAATATATAATTATATGTAATTTTTATTGGGTAAATTATTTTAATTATATGTTACATAACGTGCAATCACGTTTTTCCCCTCAACACTACTAGTTTTCAAAGCTTAAAAACAAGAAAACAATAGCTAGCTTTGCAAGCAATCATGGTTGGTTTAAGGAAAGAGCCTCCTCCTTTTCCACATTCTAATAAAAGAAATATAGGTACAAAGTCTTTTCTTTGTGGCTAATCGTGACTGAATTTATGTTTCAGAAGAAAATAAATGGTTTGGTTATTTAAATTCTTCGTGGCTGTGTCTCCATGCAATGTTCTTCCCAAAAAAATTAATAATTAAAGATAAATACTTTAGCCATAAAGATATTCTACAAAAGTAACTCATAAACTACCGTTGTTTAATTTGATATGTTAGATTGTAAAACTAATTTTATTATAAAGTAGATCTAACATATTATATAAAACCATGTTAATTTATGAGTTTACTTTATAAAATTTCTTTATAATTATAGCACTTCTCTTAATTAAAACTCATTGATAATTTTTTTTTTTTAAAGAGAAATTGTTATCATTCATTCATCAAGAAACTTACATCTATAAGTGAATACATTCTGGAATGTCCCCATATATGACATCATAAACCAAAATAATGCATTTAGAACTCCACCAGTACATTATTTCCTTTTGTAACTAGTTTGGTCTTCACTACTACTAATACTCTCTATAAACAAACGCCCAAGAAACAATCCAACCTAACCCTTCATAGAAGAAGATGACTTAATCTCTACAGACAAAAGTCTGAGAGACGAACTTTTTTTTTTTTCAATTTTAATTAACAATAAAAAACCAAAAGGGAAAGTAGTAAAATAGATGTAAAAAGGGACGGATTATAGTTTGGATCAACTCTGATAGACTTCGAAATATCTGACGGTGCTTGTCTCTTTTCAACCACAAAGGTTAGATCTGGTAGTTGCGAGTTAGGTGATCTGGCGCATGTGGCGATAAGAGATGTCGAAAGGGGTGGCGCGTGAGGACTACTTGCAGACTCGCAGTGATTTTCACAAAATTGTCACTTTCTTCCGAACGATTTGCGGCTTGGAAGTTTGCTTGTGCCACACGTGTCTCTTGGGAGTTGCCGGAAAGTTATTGATCTGTTTTTTTTCAATCTTAAAGAAAGCAAAATAAAACTAAGTAAAAAGAATTACCTTGATAAACAAGGGTGGATGGAGGAATGAGGTAGAAGGAGGAGGAAGTCGAGAACCAGTGAAAATCAGATTTGAAGCCCTTATATTTTGAGAGATAAACGGCTAGAAAACTCATTGATAATTTGATTAGCAAACTCTTTACACAAATTATGTAGCCATTAAAAGGGGAATTCGGGTCTCGTGAAGCCCATCTCGGAGAAGCTTAGCTTTTAAGGCTTTTAAGCCCTTTGCTTCAAACTTCAATAATCATTCACAGTCCAAGTCAGAGATCTTTAGGAAAAAGACCTAGGCCCATATCTTTTTCTCCAACCTTTTCATCCCCTTTTTGAGCAACTTTTTATCCATGGGGGCCAGATCCTCCACAGAGGTGGCAGGACCCTAAACTCTGATATCATTATGTACGAGGATAGTATCTTTTTAAAAAGAGTAAAGATTATTATTAAAAAATTTTGAATTTCATATTTATTCATTTTTTTTAAAATACATGTACTAACACTTGTACATTAATATAATTTCTCATATGGAGTGCATGATTGGAATCAAAGGTGTTGATCCACAGCCCCCCAGCCGTTTGATTTCACCACTTTTCTTTGTAGCACGCATATGTACAAGGTGTGTTGCAATCACAGGTTCACCTCTCAATATCCGACATAAATACCCAAAAACTGGCTGTTTCACCAACTCCGCCAATATATAATTTTTGTTTTCTCATCCTTGGTTTTGTCAAAATTTTGGTTTCATAAATTCTCAGTATATACTGGAAAGTAACAAAAAATTCCCTAGTTCTAAGCCCCCAATGTTTTGTTTCTTTTCCTCGTATTACAGCCACATAATATATAACCCTCGAGGTTGGAAGTGCTTCAATGCAGAAACTAAGCTTCTCTTGAAGATCAACCAGAAAAGAAAAAAGTTTCAAGAGGCAGTGCCAGTAGTTTCTCTCTTAAGGAATGGAGAACTACAAGAGTTTTTTGTTCGTTCTGGGGATTTTCCTCCTCCTTGGCCACGCCAAACCTGAAAGTATCTATCTGCTCTTTTCCATTTCATTAATTTCCATTATTTGCAGCAAAATAAATCAAAGAAGATAACAAGATAGGCAATATCTCATGATGGAACTGATTATTTATGGCATATAATACGTAATTTATGGCCATGCATGCATGCTTGTTTGCTTTCAGATAAAACAGAGCCGAGATCGAACGTGAATCTAGGGCCTATCCAAGGGTGGAGAAGCGCTTACTTCTGCATGATGTATAACGTAAGGCACATGATCTTTACAAATACAGCAGGCACCATTTTTGTCAAAGCTTGGAATATTAATACTCATGATATCAGACTCTAAACTGGTTTGGGTTTTTCTTTTTTTTTCTGTGATGGTGATCATGATGAATTAGGAATCAGCAAGTTGCTTGAAAAAGGACCAGCTTACAGACACAGGAGTGGTGGACGTGAGCAAAGACGAGGTAGAAAAATACTGCAGGAAAGGAGGGTGCCGCGATCACATTGGGTATGTGCTAAAGTGCATCCATGACGTGAAAAGAGACTTCTGGTTCGCCAACAACATCACTGTAAGGGTCCTCAATGAGAGCATTTCCAATGGATGTGCCAAAAATGAAGGTAGAATTCCATGTTGTTCTTGACTTAATTGGTTTCTGATTTTTTTGGGTGTTTTTCTTGTTTTTGCCATATGGGTCTGTGAGGATATTGACTGATGAGATGTACGTACTTTGGGTGGCTTCAACTGCAGCTATCTCTACCAAGAACTACACCAACAGTGGATCAAAGGTGTATTAGAAAGTACGTATGGCATTTGTTGCGAGTGTTGTACGTACGTCTTCTTCGTAGTCATCTTCAACCTGTGGAACAACTCCAGCTATATAAGGAGGAGGTGGAGCTGTGGTGCAGGAAATAAACACCTACTATACCATACTTTTGGGGCAGTTCAAAATAAGAAAACGAAAAAAAAAGGCAAAAAGATTTGTAATGCGTGATGTCTACAATCTGTAACTTATATGGTTCGGATTGTAAACTCTATAGATAACGATTACCGATGTTTTTACAAGAATATACAATTAGATATAACATGAGAGTGTATTCATGAACTAAAGAAATAAGGCTTCTGCTTCGAAAGAATAATCCGTGTGCTCCATTAATATGAAAAATATGCACAAAAATAAAAACACACATTCTAGAAAGAAATGGTCTCTTAAACAACCTTCAAAACAACTAGTTCGTCCTTTAAAAGTACTTGTAAAATGTTTGTTACGAAACTCGATAAACATTATGTATTCCGTATAAAATGATACTTAGATCGTGTCCATAAATGAAAAATTGCTGACTTCTACTTAAAAGCAAGATTAGTAAACAGACACTGAAACCCCAACTCTGGCTGGCTCATAAGCCACTCAACTACGAGTCTCCAACCAGAAAGTAAAGGGTTAGATCATGCCCCTGCAGTCCTACGGCCAACACGAGCAACAAAACCGGCTTTAATTGGAGCTACAGATCGTCCAGAACCACACTGCCAAAAATAAAAAATCAAACTCAATAACATAACATCAAATAGATACGGTGATCCAGAGAAGGATTTCCCCAACAGCCAATAAGACAGGATGATTGAGAAAGGTATCACATTTATGAACAAAGACACCCAGAAAGTAGTACCCGTAATCAATAACACAAGTCCACAAATGCAGTGAACCAATTAATTAAGAACAATAAAACTTTAAAAACATATAACAAAAACAAATTTCCCCATAATCAGAAGGATATTTCCATGAAATTTCAGTTGTAACCAATGCAGGAGCAAAGTTTTCTTCAAGGAGGCCTCAGATACTATCTTGTGTAGTCCATAGTCAATCATATATAAGACAATCTGACAATGTAGGCAAGTATTCAGATCATCACAGGCCTCCTCACAAGAGTATTTGGCAGTAAAATAATTAAAATAAGGCCTTGTTTGGGTAACAAGATATTCTCAAAATTTCTCAAAATTTCCTTCTCAAACATCACTCAAACACAAAACACTTTTCACTTTCAAATCTTTAACTTTTTCATCTAATCATTACATAATCATTATCCTAACACAAAACCCAATACAACTTTCCCAAACTTCCAAACAAAACAGAAAAAACAATACAACTTTTTCAAATTTCAGAACAAAAATAATATTCAAACAATTTTTTAACTTTATAATATTTTTATTCAATTTCTTTTCTTTCATTTCCCAAAACTCAATAAAACATTTTAACTCAAACTATTTCACTACTATTCACAAACCATTTTACTACTATACACAGAATTTTGAGATATTTAAAGTGTCCATACGAGCCCCAAGTCTTCTTCACTTAAAAAAAATTAAAAAAATAGCCCCCCTTATTGAAGCATTTATACCAATAATTGTATAAGCAGTTACCTTTTCACATCGAAGAAAGAAGAGACGATTCTCCTTCGAAAGTATAGTGTCTGGACTTTTGCACCCAAGGCAAATAACATATTCATCTGAGAAGAGGAATTAGTCATAAAAAATAATTCAGAATGTTATAAAATACAGGAACAAAATATATTAGTTGAGGAAGCATAAACTAGAAGGATAGTATCTCCTGCCACATACAGCTCCTTCCCCTTGTCAAGACAACATGGGGAGGGAGTGTTTTGTTTTCGATTTTAGTGGAGTTCAACTAAGAAGTAGACCATATGAAGCAAAATAAGCAGAAAAATAAGGGACATGCTGTCAAATCATTTTTTTGACTCCTTGCAGTCCCTATACATCATCTTCGCAAGGCAGCAAGAGCAACAGTTTCAAACAACAGGTATGTCATAAGACAGACACAAAATAAAAATATAGATTTATATATATACACACAATACTTACTGATATATCGACGCAGGATTCCTTCAAAATTCTTAGGCGCAAATCTTCCCTTCACAACTAGCCTTTGCTGCCCATCAAGTGATCCACTTGTCCCCAGTTCAGCCAGCAAGAAAGCCATCACATGGTCTGGCTGCCGATGCATCCTTTATTTTATTTTATTTTTTTGAGGGAGGAAAGCCAGTGAGTGGGTTAAAATCAAAATTATTAGCGAAAAAAAAGGCATCAGGAAACAACACTAAATCACATCTCATTTGATAAATACAAGCCCAAATCCAGGTAAAGCAATTATTAGCACCAGAAAAACGAAAATGTTGAAGGATAAAAAACAAAAATATCCAAATGCAGCATATAAGCAAAGAATGTATAATATGTCTGAAGACACCATATACTGCATGCTTGGCACCACTGGGTAGATAGAGTTTATCTAGAACCTGACCTTTTATACGCACCAGATACACAAAAATAAGCATTAATGAAATGGAATTGAAAAGATTGTTAGGAACATACACGAGGTAAAAGTTTGAATGCAATCAACAGTAAGCATAAACGTAATTGAACAAACTGCAGAAAATATGTAACCACAAATTCTCGAGTTCATAGTTTGGGCAGAAAAAAATGAATATATACAGGAAAAAGAAATGAGCATACGTCTTGCAGAGATCCATGAAATTCACAAAAACAGTTTTCTTTGTGCCCTCACGAAGAACTTGGGGAGGCCTCATAACAGTCCTACGCCTGTCTCCTGCCAGCTCTGGATTATTCTCCCGAAGAATGTTAAACACCCGACCAAGAAGCTGCACCAAATGTCAGAGAAAAATCCTTAGTAATGACACAGACTCATCTTCAACTTAGTGGAGAGAAAGCCCCCATTAAAAATTAGCTGAGATTAATTATTGATTCACATGCTCCAGCTAAACAGACCCTCTCATCTTCAGATAACCTAGTATGATAAACATCATGTTATAGTGCATACAATTTAGATCAACTACACATGCAAACTGTAAGCACAGGCCGTATTAGGGCAAATAGATGCAAGACTCTTTTTTTTGGGAGGAGCTAAATCCAAGAGGTGGCAGCCAAAAGACATGAACAAGCCACCATTTAAAAATGAAAGAACACGCTAGAACATAGCACTATCAAGTTCCAGCAGTCCCTGCCATAAGTGACATCCTAAATCATCCATAAACAAATGGCAAGATCATTGATTCATTATGGCGAGTCACCAACAAAAACTAAGAAGATACAGAGTTCCTTACACTTTCTTTTAAGGTAAAGAATATGCATTTTTTTTTTATAAGTAAAAAAAGAACTTTATTAATACGAATGAAATAGGCAAAGCCCATGTACACAAGGAGTATACAAAAGAAACACCTAAATACATTCTTTTTTTTTTTGGGATAAGTTACACTTAAATACATTCTACCACATATAAACTTAAAAATCCAAAACTATAAGGATAATGTCAACTTCACAAGAGAGCCCAAACAACATAAAAATAAAGGAACGGTCGAAGCTTTGAAGATAGGGAACGTTCTCTTGATGAGCTTAGAATTTTCTTCTTCCATACTTTATTTTTTTGGGCTTCTGCCAGTGTTTTTAATGGAGCCAGCTAACATGATTTTCTTGTATCACTTTCTAGCTCCTAACTTGTAATTAGGTGTTTGCTGTTACATACTTCCTTTTTCTTGGGCTATGCCTAATTACCAGTTCGATAAAATTTTATACTACTCGTAACAAATAAATGATATACCTCTTCATACTCATAATCACGGTCACTTCCTTCCCAAGGATATCGTGGCTGTAGCACAGTTCCTTCCCCTTCTTCATCCTCACCAGCATGATCTACATGGGAAAGAACATCAAAATTTCAAATCCCCACAGATCCAATACCACAGGTCCAATACAATAAAATAATATATAAAAAAACATATTACCATCCAAATCTTCCCCTGCATCCCCACTCTCTTCATTGAAGGAACTGGTTTCAACCTAAAATCACATCAAGCCTCAAAATTTATTCCTGCTGACAACATTTAGACACACTCACACATATCCCTTCCATAAACACTTACTGCCTTCTTCTTCTTCTTTTTCAAACCAGAGAAAGTACTTTCAAGCCCATCAGAAACTGCAAGTGAGGAGAAGATTAAGACTCCATCTATGTAATGCAAATAGCGGCGTACTTGACCTACATTAGATTAAATAATGACCAACATAGAAATATGAACATTCGTTCAATTTATATACCCGACAAATTTTCCGTCTGCTCAGCCAAATTTTCCACAGAATCATCAGCTCCATCCTGAATTACAACCTTCTTCTTCTTCTTCTTTTTAGTAGGATCAAACGGGGCAATCTGAAATCGATTGATTCATTCAGAAAATACAATTCGACAATGTAGTATTGAGAAAAAACACAACAGTAAATTAATTACGGACGAGCAAATCAAAAGCAGAGCAGCACATTTTTTAGGTGGTTAGTAATCGGCAGGCAACATCTTGTGATTTTTCCAACATGTCAATAAATGCCGCAAGATGTTGCCTAAATAAAGTTTGTACAAATATACCTAGACCTTAGTCACCTTAAACAAGTTTGTTTAACCGCCTAGTTCGTATTCCCAATATTTATCAGATGGGTTAGGAAGAAATTAATAAACTTACCTCCGCCACTTCGTCCTTTACATCACTGGGAACATCGTCTGCCATGACTACACCAAATAAGAAAGAAAGAGAAAAGAGACACAAAGGTGACTACACACTTTTGATTATTGGATCCAAAATGCCAAAAAAAAAACGGAGGCACCAACTCGTTCCTATGTTGAAAATATCACTAATATACACATCCAGAAAAACACCCAATAATCAGAAATGAGAAACACAGACTACATACTTTTGGCTTGCACTGCTGCGAGCGTTGTTCAGAGCTAATGGCTTCGCTCCTAGGTCTGCGTTTCTATCTGCCAGAACAAGATTCTCTCGAGTGACGATGCCCTTCAAAACCTCCCTATCTTTTGCCGCATGCCTATGTAGTCTCGGCTTCCATCGAACAGTTTCCGGATTTGATCCGGAAAACCTATGGGCAATTTCAACCCCGACACACACAGCTCTGGACCTGGCACCTCATTTGGAATCTGGGTCCATGATCATATTTCTCCAAACCGGCCTAAATTTTCAGACTTCCCATATGGGCTTCGGCCTGGCCCCCTCATTGGGCTTTCTACTGGATGCTACCCTTTGCTTTCTTTATGGTTCTTAAATCGGTGGGCCGAACTAGATGGTTCAATATGTAGGTATTTTTTGTTACTTGGGACAGCTTGAACAGGCATGTCCCCTGTATTATTAGCGAAAATATTATTCATCATCATTTTAATTACCGTATTTCTCATAATCAATTGATGTAATATAAAATAATAATAATACAATCACTTATTATTATTTTTAATACACTTGACTCATTGAAAAAATAAATTGCAGTATGCTATATATATTCTAGGGTGGCTCACCGCTACCGGCTCCGTTGGGAGCTATCGTTAGTGTAATTGTTGTGTTTTTTTTTTTAACACTTTTAAATATTTTTAAAAAAATAAAAAAATCACAACATCATTAAAAAAAAATACTTACTTTAGTAAAAAAAATTTAAAAAATTTAGCAGGAGTGGGAGCGGTGATAATAGCTTTATTCTATATTCTATCATTTTGTTGTCCTTATGTGCTAAAGGGGATAAAAGAATTTTTTTTTTTTTAAAAAAAAAAAGAGTTTTGAAAAATCATCAGACATCATTTAAAAGGCATTGAAACGTCAAAAGAGATTTATCGTGCACCTAGAAAGAAATGGTCAAAGGGTCCGCTTCTAAGGTAGACTTTGCTTGACAGTAGTAATTTTTGTGGGATGGTTAAGAGACATGATCGAGGTTCACTCCCCCAGCTCCCTCTTGAGTCCCATCCCAACCCATCTAGATCATGTACAAGAAAAAGAAAAAGAAAAAGAAAAAGAACAAGAACAAGGAATTAAATAATATATAGGAAAACCTTAAGGATCATCAACTACCTATGATTTTTCCTCCACCACATGTTAATTTCTTGGTCATGTGTCCTGTGATAGAGACTTGTTTCTGAACAATACATTTGACCGAGAATTAGTTTGGTCGTCGGTAGCTAGCTTTGAGGCTATCTAGCTGGAAACAATTAGCATGCAGTACTGGTACTAAGACAAACAATTAAAAGTGGAAGTTTTCTTCCCTCCTTTGATTCTTTCTATGAACAGACAGTTTGGGAGTTGGAAACATGATCATGGGATGGTAGTACTTCTATCTACGCACCCTCGTTAATGGAATTCGACCTACTGATTTTTGTTTAGGGTTATTAATTCATATGCATTGACTACTTGTTTGTATGCACTTTTATCAACTACTTTCACCCACTAGCTTGGCTGAGATTCCTTTACGAGAATGTTTCTTTTTTCCTCATGTTACATGACATACATACATTATTACTGTTTGATCATGTGAAGATCTAGAAAAAAATGTATTCCAAATGTTCATTAAATGACCAGTTAACTAGTACAATAATATTACATGTATTTACAATTTTATGTACAAGATTGGGAGGCCCTTAGCCCATTCCTATCTTGAATGGAGGGCAAGTTAAGCATCATTCTTTATTCAACCACTAGTTAGAGAAGGAAGGCAAGCTAGGGAACTCCTACTAAAAAACAAGTAGATTCTTAGCTTCCAACAAGAAAACAGATGCGCGTTGCTCCAACGACTTTGAAAGAATTGAACGAGGAGTCGTAAGAGGTGAAAATCTCATACAGTTCTGTAGAGTGGCAATAAGGGTGACTTATATATCAACTTTTCTACTATCACCCTCAAAAAACCAAACTTCGTAAAGTTATCAAAGTACGCTTAACCTACGCACATCAAGTTGTTCGGCTTCGGCCTTTCCTACACGTGACTACACGGAATTCACTTTACTTTACAGTACAGAACTAGATATGAATTCCATCCTCTGTTGGCAAGATCAGAGGCAACGGTGGCTCCCATCAGGCAACAATGGTTCTGCTTGACCCTACTTAAGCATTTATATTATATCACTGAAGACTTGGTGAAACCTCATTTCCGGTCTACCTCTCTGAATCCTTAGTTTTTGGAACAGTAGAGACTCATGCTACGAGAAAAGTTCCAGAGGAGAGAGGCTCAATAGAATCAATCTTTTACTATTGGTACGCTTTCCGTTTCTTCTTCGTCATTTTGTTTTTTTTTTTTTTTTGAAATTTCAATTTTAAAATTTTAAATTTCATAATTTTCAACATAACAATAGCTGATACGTAAAGAAATATGTAAGTTTTATATATATATATATATTTTTAAGTACGGAAGCATTTTTCTAACTTGTATTATAGAATGAGAAATTTTATTTACAGTCCTCAAGTAGGGACTGTATGTGCAGACACATTATTAAATGAGAGAAAACAACATTTTAGGAGGGATAATTTTGTAATTTTAAAAAATTTTAAAGTTAAAATAGTCTAAGCTTACATTGCAATCCCCAAATCATTGCAGTCCTCATTTGGGGACTGTACCTAGCATTGCTCTTATAGAATATTTTTTTATCCTTTCAGGCCTTATTTAGATAGTGAAAGTATTTCATCTCATCTAATATCATCTCATCTTATCTCATCTCATCAGTATAATTTTCTTAAATTTTTATATAAAATATAATAAACAATTCAATTTTTTCAAAATTTCAAAATAATAATAATATTTTATTCAACTTTTATCTAAAACCATATTATCTCGTCTCAATATCTAATCTCCACCCCAATCCTCATTTTTCAATCCTGTTCCGTCATTTACAAGACTTGGTCAAATAGGTGGGAACAATGGACGACTGACTAATTTGTTAATTATTAGCATCGAGAAGCTAAAGAAAAGTCAAGCTTGTTTGAATGCGTCGGCTTGCTTTTTGAAGAATCTTCCTTCTTATATTACTTTCTTCTTTTTCGATTTTTCTTGTTATTATTATTTTATATATATATATGTGTGTGTGTGTGGGCGCGCGCGCGCGCGTGGGATTTGGTTCGATTTGCACAATCTACCCCTCATACCAATATATGTTCTATACATGCTGGTGGCTAATTGACGGTCCATGGGCACAGGTCAGATCAGGCCGCGGGTATCAATCGCCTTGGCGTAAATGCATTTGGATTTTCTAAATGGTTTTATATATGGATTAATTCTGAGTATAAATACGTTATTTATTGGAATTTATTATAGTTATTAAATGTCGAAATATTTAAAAAAATTTAATGCTAATTTATTTGCATGGCAGATTTCCACATGATCATTCATGTATAATTTGAATATGTCTTAAAAAAACATCCATCCGCTCCTTTTTTTTCAGTTTTTCTGATCTAAGCGACTGCATATATAATAAAAAATCTACACAATCTCGTACTATTCACACAACCTCCACACATCACATTTTTTTAATTTTTATTATTTTTTTCTTTTATCAAATATTTAATATATGAATAATGAATAGAAGAGTTGAATTAGTTTTTAAAAAATAAACTCAAAAAAAATATTTAAAAATTTAAAAATTTAAAAAAATATAATGTGTGAAGGTTGACGAGGTTGCGTAGCATTGCTGCATATATAAATGTAATTTTACTAATTTATAGGTAGCTAGAAAAATATCCTTGATTTCCAACCGATCGAAACCTTACAATCTTTTTGAGTGCATGCAAAACCTTAAAATCTAAGAACTCATGCAAACATACGTACGTGCTTTTGAGGTTATTATTTTCCTGTGTTTTAATTGTTACAAGAGTAATGAATATTTATGACAATTTTTTTGCTACGAAAAAAATTATTTATGATAAAAATAGATTTATTTTAATTAAAAATAATAAATTTATTAAAAATATATAATTAATCGTAAATAAGTAATTTTCTTATAATACGTATGCATAAGCCTTTCAAATTAAAAGTGCGTCGTGATCAATGGGTAGTGCGGCATGCTAGCCAGCTAGCTGATCGACCATAGAAATTAAAAAAATAAAAAAATAAAAAAAATAACAACTTGGGTTAGAAATATCCAACACGTCTCCCTCCCTAGCTAGCTAATGGACGTTGCTTAGTTTCAAAGTTTATGGACCAAATAACGAACCTGATCACCTGGCCTGATATATAGGCGTGCATTAAAATAAAAGAAAAGTCAATAATCTCTAGAATATATATGGTTCAAATCACGCTGTCATCAATTCATGCCGGCCCACTAGCATCAGCAGCACTCTCATGATCATGAATATAATGACGATCGATCACCCTCCATTAATGTAACTGCTGCAGAAATCTCTTGATATATATCTTCTTAATTTCTTTGGATGGGTCGGTCTAATTGCCTTCGGCCTGCATTATGTTCCGACTGCCTGTAAAGACGCAGGAGTCTTTTGCCACTCTTTTAGGAACACATTAGGGTTTCCAAACGATCTGCTGTTGGGTTCAGGAGATCGGATACATAGTTTATGCGTCTTCTTTTGTAATATATTTTTCACGTAAGTAATGTTATATATAGTTGTAAAATACGCAAGCGTCGTATAATTGTTTTAAAAAAAAAGTGAGGTCTACTATTAAAAAATTAATTTTTTTGTAATGTAAGTCTAGTATTTATTCATTTTTTTTCAAAGTGATTGCACAACGCTTACGTACTCACGACTGCAACTATCATTTCTTTTTTATTGTCTAGATTCGATCATATCCAACGTTTTGACAACGAATCTTGAGTTTGGACATGTATAAGCTAGGTTTTGAATTAATTAAGATAAAGTAGATGAAGGAAAATTTCTGAGCCATCTAAATAAATAAGGTCATGTGAAAATGGATTTAAATATTGTTAGGAGCTCATGATCGATCGGTCGTTGAAATAAAAGCAGCAGCAGCATCATGTGATGTGAATTAGAATGGCGCGTGTTTTCTAGCTAGTCAGAAATGGGGTGCAAAATTAATATAAATGAGAAAAGTAGTGCTTTCCACCTCCTCTGGGCTCTAAATATGGTTTGAAAGAAAAGCTGCCTTCAGAGTTTTGTTTGGCTTTGGATTCTTGGGTTAGTGGAACCTCATCAACCGCCACCTTGTCATGCCCAGCTTAACACACACTCATTAGATCACTCAGGCTGTTCACCAGAGCATGCATGTGCTGCAATAATAATTGGGTTTCAGAAAGAAAATACCAAAGAAAACTTGGATCAATTTCTCAGTCATTCCAAATATATCTATAATTTAATTAATAGGTAATTGCGTCGTATAATTGTCAAAAGTCATGTAATCTGATTGCCATGACTCCAACCTCTGAATTATAAGTCTGGAATTTGAAATCCCCTTTCCAAATAATAAAAAAAAAAAAAAAACTGCATCATATAATTAAGGGACTCACAATATATATTTTTGTTGCCGACAGTACATGAACTTTAACATTACATTTATGAGGTCATTTAAAAAAAAAAAAACTTTTTCAGAAAGATAATTATGAAAAATCTTAATCTAAAAACATAAGAAAACAAAATGATCTATTTTGATTTGATGTTTTTTGTTTCACAACATAAATGTTGAGACATGATGCAAAGATATTCCCAGAGGACTCCAAAACATTAAAAATGATTATTTATACAATAACCATGTAATTTAGTAATAAAACTTAGTTGAATATATATATCTCTATATATAAAGAGCCTATGAAATGGAATTTTCTTGTTTTAACATAAATTTCTTATTTTAACGGAATATGTTGGTTTTCATTAACTTTCCATCCGTTTGTAATAATTACAAAATACAGGGATACAATTGTATTTTTATTTACATTCTATTTATGGCTACTTTTATGATTTCTGTTGGTTTCTATTTCACTATTAATATGTTTAAATATGCTAATAAAGCAGATTTATTATAATAATAATCATGGATTCAATTTCCGATTTGAAAATACGTTATAATAGAAAAACAGATTTATGTAGATTTGTCTTTTTGTATTCATTATAATAGGAAATCATTATAATAATTTACAAATAGCCTATTTTTCAATAACTTTTAAGATATATATTAGTAATAAAATAATAAGATATATGTACTTTATTTTTATTTTAATAAAATATATTAGTGCTTTGAACTGCACATACGTGCCTCAGGCACGTAATATCTTACTAATATATATATAAAAGAAGAAAAATTTATTTACCACTCTACACTTTACAAAAAATATCTCTATATCCTTTAAAAAATACCTTATATTTTATAAAAAAATTATAAATATAAAATATAAAAAATAAAAAATAATTAATATATAGCATTCCTCCAATAAGAAAGAGTAGGGTGACCATTTTCTCAATACTTGAAATAATGCAAAATAATAAAGAATTAAGCAGAAGAAGAAAGAATATAAAAATGGGGATAGTGGGGGGGCGGCTGTGGTTAATTGGCTGAGTGGGTGCCTATTTTAATCATGACATCGTTCATATCTGTTTGGTCACCAACCGGGTCCCATCAAATCCCGAAATCCTCCTCTTAAAATCCATGCCATCCCAAATTTCTCTGACCCTCCAACTTTAAAATTCATTCCAGGCTCCAGCTTGTTGTGGGCGCGCGAAGTAGGACTCTCCCGTGATCCCTTTCCCAACTCCTACTATAGACTGATCTCATGATGATTCCTGTTTTCCTTTACACCTTTTTCGCATCTTGAAATTTAAAATTAAAAAAAAAAATTATAGTAATCATTTTTCCACATCATATATTATATTTTTTTAAAATTAATTAAATTATTATATTCATCATCTATATATCACATATTTAATTAAAAAAAATATATATATATAATGAGGTGAATATAATTTTTCTAAAAATAGTCACCGCAAACTACTGTTATATATGTCTTCGAAATAAGGGGCATCTATATAAATAAATGAGTGGCGCTAGAGCTACTGCTCCCGTTAGTTAGTGATATTGTGAATTTTATTTTTTTATATTTTATTTTATGTATTTTTTTAATATATTTAAATATTTTTAAAAAAATAAAAAAATTTATAATATTATTAAAAAATACTTACTTAATCATTAATTAAAAATAAATAAAAAAAATAGAACGGTAAAAATCATTGATAAAACTCATTGGTAAGAGTAGTATTATTCTAAATAAATATTAAATATTCGTACGTACAGAGTTCATTGTCCCAAAAATTTTATATAAATAATATTTTAAAAAAAATTAGATTATTTTAATTTGATAAAAAAAAAAATAGCAATATTCCTAGCTAGCTTTCATGCAGTGTAAAGAATAAAATTACAGTATGTAAATTTAAAAAAAAAAAAAAAAAATAGTATGACAGTATGTAATACCCATCTGAAACAAGGTACGCAAGCCACGATCTGTCAGGCAAAATACATGCATGCACCTATCTTAACGTTAACGTTAACGCGCTCCAACAGATATCCGACACAAGACATCCTCGGTGAGTGCGACGCCTTGATCATGTGCGCCGGGGTTTGACTTTTTAACACGTGGCTCACGTTGAAACCCTCCCTAATTATATATTTATTTATTATATATTTATTTATGCTGTCCATCCAGGAAGAGTCACCCCTACAATAGCAGGCACAGGCAAAGGGACAGACCAAAGTCATATACACTATTATATATTCTCGTATTAATAAACAACAACAACTACAAATATCGTCACAACAAAATCCCTTATGCTTTTTGATGCTTCTTGGCATAAATATCTCTTCTCAAGGTATCTCCTCGATCGCTCGCTTCCAACTTCATCTCTTTGCAACTCTCTTTATGAAAAAATACACCTAATCACGGTTACAATGGAAACAAAACCTTATTAACACGAGACAAAAATTGCCGTATTAGTACTAAACCCGACTAACTCTCTATATATTAACACTCACGCACCTTCATTTACCTATATATTATATATATATAATATCAAAATCAACGAGGGTACTTTCGCAACTTCCACTTTCTTGGTTAACTCTCGACTCTCGTCACAGTGTATGTTCACCGATCAAACCTGCCGCGTCTCTGTTTCGGACACAATTGTTGGATGACATTACTAAACTATCCGTCCGAATTTAGCAAACTCCGTCTGCCAAGAAGTCGTCGACGTCGAACTCGCCAAAGTCTTCCTCCTCCTTCTGGTTCACGTGCTTTCTGGAAACCACAAAGTCCGGCCAACTTAACGGCACGTCAATATTGAAACCGAATACGTCGACGTCGCCGTAACCGAGGCCGTCGAATGGCATGGGTTCATCATAATTATGGAGGACCGAAGTCGGGGAGGAGGAAGCCCCGTCAGATGAACCGGGACTCTCCGTAGTCGGCGTATCAACGTCCACCGCCAATTCCGTCTTGACGGGGTTGGGGAAGTTGGTGACGGCGTTAGGACCCTTGAGCTGGACGGCGGCTTTGTCGTACACGGAGGCTGCTTCTTCAGCCGTGTCGAAGGTACCGAGCCAGACCCGTTTTCTGCGGTTCGGGTCTCGGATCTCCGCGGCCCAGCGACCCCAAGGCCTCTGCCGGACACCTCGGAACTTATTCCGGTGAGTGGTGACGGATGCTCGCGATGTCGGTGCTCTCTTTCTGGAAGGCTCTTTTTTCTGCGTCTTGAAGACAAGTGGCGGCCGCTCGAAGCTGACCACTCTGACGAGTCTTTTAACTCTTCGTACGATCTTCTCTCCTTGTTCCTCGTCGCTGGAGGAGTCAGTAGCCTCGGCATCGGTTTGTATGATTCTCACGAGCTTGAGCTTTTTTTCAGAGTCACCGGCAGCCATAGCTTTCCGTTCACGAGTGAAATTAGTACTTTTCGTTGTTAATATGTGCTCTGAGAACTTCAAGGACATGCCGGCGCGGTGATGATAGAAGCTGTTCTCGTCGAATCCTATCATGGTACTTGTCGTAGACGATGATGCGAGATCCGACGATAACAGATGGGTTTTCTCAAAAGCATCAAAGAAGCGTAGAGCGAAACATGTGATCCTGTGAATTAAGGTGGGTGGAGTTTTTTTGTTTGGATCACTCGTTGATCAAAACGAAGGAAAGATTAGCTTCATAGAGGATACTAAATTTTGAATTGACGAAGAGGAAATAGAGTGAAGGCTTTAATTAGCAAATTAGACATCAAGGAAGATTCTATTGCCTCTGCGCAGACAGAAGTGAGCATGGGTAAGAGAGACACAGTGAAGTGGTACTGCAGGATGCAGAGAGAGAGAGAGAGAGGGGTCTTTACTCCTTATGGAGTGCGAAAACTGCTTTAATTCGAAGATGTTCAGCACGGAAAGAACATGGCCTTTGGGTACGCTTATATTAGGAGAATAGGAGTAGTGCTCGAGAGGGGGGCAGAAGAGAGAGTACTGGGACATAGACAGATGGACATTACAAATTTACAAACAGATATCTTTACAGAGAGAAGAATTGCATCCGAGTCTGACCCCACAAGTGAAAAATAATAATAATAAAAAGAAAGAAAGATGACTGGCAATTAGGAGTGTGTCGGGCTTTGGCGGGAAAAAGGGACTCGATCGAGCGAGGAGGAGCTCTCAGAAGGGACTAGGTATATAGAGAAAGAAGAAAGATCAGAGCGAGGAAACGAGGTGAAAATCACGCTGGGTCTAGCGTATAAATAGTGCAGGGCAGGCCACTCTTCCTGTCATTATATCATTAATTACATAATTAAGCTTAAATTCTAACCAAGGTAAAAAAAAAAACCCACCAAGAGGTTCGGGAAAGATTCCAATTTTTAAGGACTCTCAGTACTAAAGTAAAAATATATAAAGATGGGTGCATTTTGACGGGGGGCGTGCGTGGGATCGAACTGGGTACTGATTAGTCATGCATGGGTCATGTCAGGAGTGGAATATTAGGGAAGGCGTTTTCCAGCAGCCTCTATTGACGTGTTAGTTACCTCCTCTCTCAATTGTCTATTCCTATGAACAAAACCCCCCTACCTAATTCCCATCCCAACCCCAATGATCTCTCTTATAGTACCTTGGCCATTACTAATTAAGTAGACCTCTGCCCAATATGGAAAAGTAAAAAAAATAAACAAGAGAAAATGAGGACTATTGGACCCAAAAAATCAAAAATCAAATTCATTTTTTATAAAAAAATATTTACACACAACATTTTATATTATTGAGTTACAGTAAAAAAAAGCATGCAGTTCAGGAGACACGGTCCTCTTGTCGGCTGTTAAGACTGGGAATTCTTTGTTTTTTTTTCGTGTGGTTCTAAAGTCAATGCCATGTGTTTTTATATTTTAATGAAATGATATTTACAATCGTGGTGATTATTAAGTATCATACACAAACTGCAGGGATATGGGTTTCGTTCGTTAGGCTGTCGCCGGTCGGGGTTTCAATAATCCCAACATATATATATATATATAAATTCTATTCTTTATATATTTTTTCATTATCTCGTAATATAACATTAAATGATAGATTTATAAGTAAAATATAATAAATAATTTTTAATTATCTAATATCACATTATGAAATAATGAGATAAAAATAGATGATGAGTAATATTATTTATATATATATATGTGTATGAGTGAGTGACAATTTAAATATTAATATTAATTTTTAGATTTTAATTATTTTTATTTTTTAAAAAATGTATTAATTATTATTCACTCTTATATTCTATTTATATATTTTTTTTTTTCATAAAGAGTGGATGTATTTTTATAAAAGGTAGAGTGTGAAATAATAAATGATAACTGATAAGTAAAAATTTTCTTCTTTTAATATTCGAAAAAGTCTGACTAAAATAGGAAGAAGTTGCTGACATGGCGTGCAACTGTAGGTGAGGATAATATCGAGGGATGAAGCTCATGATAAGCATAATGAACAGTGAACACGAAACATGCGCTTCCGACCGCACAATTTTGTCACCCAGAACAGCGAAAAACGTGGGGTTAGAGTTTTTTGGCTTTTTTTTCTTGTCAGACACGTGGTTGGATATGGTAATTGAACCTTTTTCCCAGTGAATTGTCTGTATTTGCCTTTACTCATACTGTCACTATCTTACTCACCTCACTCTCGCGAGGCTTGATATCCGTAGGAATCACCTTTATTCATGGTTAATTTTTAAAAAATATTTCATCTCATTTTATTATTATAATTTTTTTAATTTTTAATATAAAATAAAATAAATATTTTAAATTTTATAAATTTTAAAATAAAAATAATATTAAAAAATATATTTTAATAATATTTTATTTAATTTTTTAATTTTAATCTTATTTCATCTCATTTACGAAAACAAACGGACTAAATTGTAAAAATACCACAAATCTCATTCAAAAGGTTCTACCCAATCCTAAAGTTAGATGATATCCCTTCCAAAGATCCATAAATTTCATATACCCGAGCCAGAAATGGTTAAAATCTAGTCTGTTTATTCACACATATAGAATAATAACACACTGTGGATGTAAAGCTTTCATACTGTCTACATCAACTACTATACAAAACTCATGAAAAATAAGTATATATTGATGCACCAATTTATAAAGAGAAATACTTTTGGATTATATAAAATTAAATTTATAAATTAATGTGATTTGATGTAGTACGTCAAATTGTAAAATTTATTTTATTATAAAGTAAATTTAACGGATCATCTAAATACATATTAGTTTGTGAGCTTATTTTTATGTAATCTCTTTGTGTTAATTTGTAACAATTATTGTTTATAAATAATAAAACTGATGAAATGAACGGACGAGAATGGTCATTGTTTTTCTCGAACTACTCTTCCAATATGGGTAGAGAACTCAAGGTTGGATGATTCTTTGGACGAGTCGGCAATGGCCATTGGCCATGCACTCGAGAAAGGGGCCTACCTGCATGGTAATGGGTTGAAATAATCAACACCATGAAAGAGTTGAAAAAAAAGTACCGATGGAGGCGGTTGGTTTAGGCTTGGAGGATACGCAAAGGTAAACATCGTCCCCTCTCCCACGACGATGTTAGGATGTGAGCAATTATGCCATCAATGTATTATTATTGTTATTATAATAAGAAAAATGATATTTATAATTGTGAGTGTGTAAGCGCCGTGTCATCATTTTGAAAAAAATAAATAAATATAAAACCTACATGAAAAGAAATTAATTTTTTAATAGTAGACCTTACTCTTTTTCAAAATGATTGTACATTATTTATATATTCCACGACTGTATGTAACATTACTCTTATAATAATAATAGAGATGGGGGAGAGAAAGAGTGACGCCTCTCCTCATTGCTTGTCATCAAAGCGTTAAGTTAATGGAAATAAAAACATGTCTACAATTTTAATGTCATTTCAATGTTATGCCAAAAAGCATTAAAATTTTAAAAGGCTGTTGTTATCACAAACAACCTACTTTGTACAAACTAGTTTAGTTATTTATGAAAAGGAGAAGCTTTCTCGTAAGATGACTGGTCACGTTTGTTTTTACAATTCTTTTTAATTTATTTTATTTCATCTAATTATTATAATTTTTTTAAATTTATACACAAAATAAAATAAATAATTCAATATTTTTAAATCTCAAAACAAAAATATTATTAAAAAAATATATTCTAACAATATTTTATTCAACTTTTAACTTTAATCTCAATTCATCTCATCTGTAAAAACAAACGAAACCTAATAATACACTGATGAGCTTGATGCATGAATTCTCCCTAGTCTAAATGCTAGTTCAATTGGGAGATTCAAACCTCAACCAACATTGTAGAGATGAAAAAGTATACTTGGCAGTCCGATCTGGTGGGAAGAACATATCTTCGACATTACTGACATGATCACAAGCTTTCATTCATTGAATATTGGATTATGCTATATCATCCAATATAGATAGCGTGTCCTCTTTACTAAAGACCAGGTTGAGATAGTCTTCGAAAGTAATTTTCTTCGTAATAAGATAATTCGGAGTAAATTTATTCTTAAAAGGGTGGTGAACCTACCGGTCATCAGGAGGGTACGTAGGAGCAATTCAAAGAGGCTATGGAGAAACTTCACATGACAACTTACAGAAATGTCAGGGCAACTCATGGACCATTTCCTTCTCCAGTTCAGAAGGCTAATTGCTGGCATTCCATGACTTTTCTCTTTTACTGGTGAAGGGATTCCTCTTCATATGAGACTATTCAAAATCCGCTTTTTAGGTTATAATGACCCATTTTTGGGACCCCTCAAAACCTACCTTAGTTGGACAATCTCCATCATATACTGTTTGCTTGAATGCTACTTCCATGTTCAAATCAATATCCAGGTCTCATTTCAATGCACGTGAGGTGGCGTAAAAATTTGCCTCTTTGTAGTCCGTTTTGTTTGGGTACGCAATTCAGATGAGATGAGATATTTTGTTAAAAATTAAATAAAATATTGTTATAATATAATTTTTAATATTATTATTATTTTAAGATTTAAAAAATTAAATTTTTTATTATATTTTATCTAAAAGTTTGAAAAAGTAGTTATAATGAGATGAGAAGATAAATTTGTATACCCAAACCGGATAATCATTTCTCTTTTTAAGTATTCAGTAAAGATTTTCCTCAATCATGATGTCTACTTTACGCTCTCCTTCGAGAAAATGGCATTATATAATTTCTCCATTCCCCCCACAACATAGCCATCCACTTATGCATGTGCAGAGTATGCGTAGTGATTACTTGTAACGTACTAGAATTGCAAGCAGCAAGACTGGAAAAACCTATTATATTGCGAACAAAGGTAACTCTACAAAATTCCTAGATAGTTTTAATGGGCAACACAGTTTTCAGTCAACAACTTTACAAAAAAGAGAGAATTTGCCTGCACTCCAACTGGACAGTATTTTAGGCCCGATTGGTTTCACGTACTATCTCAGCTCATCTTAACATCTAAACACTATTTAAAATTTAAATATAAACACTTTTCAATTTTAAAATTTTAACATTTTTATATAATCATTATCTAATTATTACAATTTTCTCAAACTTCCAAACAAACACAAAAAACAATTCAACTTTTTCAAATCTCAAAATAAAAATTATATTTTAACAATATTTTATTTTTATAATATTTGTATTCAATTTTCTCTCATTTTTTAAAATCTCATAAAACATATTAACTCAAATAATTTTATTACTATTTGACAAATTATCTCACTACTATTCATATATTTCTCATCTCATCTCATTTAAATAACCAACAAAGGCCTAGCCTTAGAGATTTTATTTAGGTAGTGTTTTCGAGAGAGAGACAATTTCAACACATTTTGTAGCTTAAATTTCGGCCTCATTTGAATACAGAAACACTCTCAACCCATCTCATCATTACAACTTTTTCAAATTTCCATTCAAAATATAATAAATAATTCAACTTTTTTAAATTTTAAAATAATAATAATATTAAAAAATAATATTTTATTCAACTCATCTAAAACCATCTTATCTCACCTCACTATCCAAAGAAAATCTAATTTGACTGAGCATGGCATATTCCCACAAGTCCCATCAAAATGTCATATACCCACTTGAGTCCCTAATACAAAGCAACCTTTGCAACTGTATCATCGGAATCGTAGCCACAAAATATTATTTCTTAATCAATCATATGAGTTGTAGGATAGCCGGAGCATTCAGGGGCGACATGATAAAATTACATTAAAGTTTTCCAATCTCCAATGTCTTCCAATAAATATTCACAAGAAGACAACAAAGTTCCTTGCCAACATTGAGTCTTGGTGAAAAGAAAATGAGATTCATTCTCAATATTTCCATTCTTTTACCTGAATGGAGTTGAAACCCACATGGATTCGCAGCTGCTTCTAGATGATGAGGGATTTTCATTTGCCATCATCCCATGGCATACTTCTGTGTCCAGCTGCGAGCAGTGGCTTCATATTTAGCCGTGTCAGTCTTGTACATGTGCGCAATTTCAGGGACAAGTGGATCATCGGGGTTGGGGTCCGTCAACAGAGAGCATATAGACAACAGCACCTAATATTAGGAAGTTAGTTAGCAAGAAAGACTTCATGAATACGCTTTTCTATTAACATCTGAAAATTCAGGAAGTATATATCAAACTTTTTATTCGATACAGAGAAAGGATTTAAAAATGCATCAAATGCTAAAGCTATAAGAATTCAAGCATTGATGGTACATTAGTAGAACAATCATCATTCAGGATAAGTCTAGATGGCAAATTATTATAGCAGATGACCTAATAAGCTAATATTGTTCCATAAGACAACCATCAATCCATCACTTGCATTTTCATCAAATCTTCAAAAAATCTTTTTTTTTTTTTTTTTTTTTGTAAGTGCAAATCTTCAAAACATCTAGTACAAACCAATAGAAATTCATTCTCTAAATGTGAACTAACCCCCCCCCCCCCCTCCCCCAAAAAAAAAAGAGAGAGTTTTGCTACTCATCTTCCCCACACACCACTTATTTTTATTTTTTTTAATGTTTATTTTTTTTAATTTTTTTGGTTTGATTCTTCTCAAACTAATTGAATTATTCTACTCATCATCTATACACCACACATTTGGTAAGAGAAAAAAATAAAAATAAGTGTGGTGTGCGGGGATGATAAATAGAATTTTTTAAAAAATAAACTGAAAAAAGTTATTTTTCAGTATCAACAAAGGTTTATGAAGGTGATAAATGCTATATAGCTTTTTTCCCGTCTGAACCTAATGTAGGTAAAAAATTTAACCCTCTACTTAAATATAAGAACAAACAAAAGTTTTGTAAAGGTGAGAAGCAATATCAGATATGGGATAAACGACTAAGTCTCACTATCATAACTTCCCTACAAAGTATGGACGGTAATTTTTCTAACAGATATTAGCTTAATCTCGTCAGAATTTTAACAAGACCTCAAAAATCTTATTGATTTTAAAGATCATAAAAGGACAAAATGATAAAAAAAAAAAAACCTAAATCGTTTGGGCTGCCAATTTGACGAGGTAACCTGGCAGTGTAGTGTAACATGAGACTCATTGCCAGTGAAAATTATCATAATCAATACAGCATATAGCAAAACGATGTCCACATCTGAACCCAACCTAACCTAGGTAACAATTTAACTACCTACTCACTAAATGTAATAACATGCAGCAGCTTTGCAAAAGTGAGCAGCACATGACATGCAATAAACAACCTTGTTTAATTGTCATAACTTCATGGTAGTTATTCCAAAAGATTGTTGTTTAATCTCGCGCCTTGATGTGGTAATATGGCAGGACGGGATGACATGTAACGCCCCAATGGAAGGCCCAAACCACATGGCTTATACTCCAAAAAGATTAGTCAATGATACAATTGGAGCCCCATTAGAACCTTATAAAGAGCAAGAACTTCTCCTTCCCAAGCAATGTGGGATCCCATACACCACCTACACTTATCCTTATCATATGGAGTATCACAAGACATGTCTCTCATAGCCAATAAAATTATCAAAATCAACGTGTATTGGAAAAATATGTCAAGAGCTTTCATTCCAGCAAATAGCTTATAATTGATCACAAATAAAAAAGACCAATTATCAAGTAATGACGGTAGACTAACTATGACTGTAGAGCAGAAAAACCAAAACAGATGGGAATAATTCAATGAAACCTTAGAAATGGTTAGTGCCGGGCTCCACTGTTCTTTAAGAATATCCAGACATATGCTTCCATTGCTGTTGATATTTGGGTGGAATACCTTGGTCCTAAATGCAACCTGAAAGTATAGAAAAGGTTAGAAAGAATTCTAGATTTCAAAAGTAACAAATATAAGATAACCAAAGAGTTCAACACATGGTGATACAAACTACAACGAAGCCCACACCATAAAACAATAAAATAAAATAAAAGCAAATATGATCAAAGTGCCAACCAAACCTATGACTCGGTAGAAAGCATAATAGGATATTAATTCTGGAATGCTATAATCTCCACCTTTTACATCAACAAAACACCACGTCACCTTGTGAGAATTTATAAAACCCACACCCTAGTTATCAACATTCACAAGCCCCTTATCATCAATCTCAGATGTTGAGACTTGAATATCTTCCGCTTACTTTTTACTAAAGATAAAAAAAACCAAGAAGAATTGCATGTTTATGAATCCAAGCACCAAAATATTCTTATCAATGCAATTCCTCATTCTTTCAATTTATTTTTATTTTCAAATATATAGCATACATGTGCCATCAGATGAAAAATACAAAATACACAATCAGGGCACGTGATTTGACAGCTAAACACAAGACAGTTAATGCATTGATGAGGCAATACTACATTCTGCTCAATCAAGAGCAAAAGTTTATTGATCTCCATACAAGATTATAGCTTCCGAAGACTGTGACTAGGGAAGGAAAGTTCCCATGAGATATGAATGACAAACTTCCTTTTTGCTGCAGGATGCGCATTACACGATCACCAAAGCAACCAAACAACATCAACTTAAGCGAAAGAATGTTCCCTAAATACAACAAAATAAACTTGGAGAAGCTTTACTAAAGCACAGGGTTGTGTCCTCCTTAATACCCATTTCGATTTTGAAGCCACGATGCCATATGTGATACGTTGAAATGAACACAGTACAATAGAAAGAGAGCAAACGAATGCAACGACCGATAAGGAAAATGAAATAAAGAATAAGATTACCTTTGGTGGCTTGAATGGATAATCAGGAGGAAAATGAATAGAAACTAGAAATACACCTCCTGCATAGGGGCTATCGGCAGGTCCCATTATGGTAGCTTGCCAATGGAACATGTCTTCAGCCACAGGACCTACACAAACAAATAAGAACCATGCCCTAACTTAATCATATAAACTGCAACTTCCCAGCAACAAATATACTGTATATTATGAGCTGAGAAACTTTAGAACCGACACATGAATCAAAGGGCAATTGAGCCAAAGCATCAAAGATTTTATTGTATAAAGAAGTGACAAAACCACGCTTAACACCCAAAGCATCTGAGGACTTCAGTAGCCAACCCAGTCGAAAGAATTACAGAGACACTAGAAAATCTTAAGGTAAGGGTTTTAACTATAGTTTCAGGATCACAAAATTTAACAAAGGGAATTGAGTCAGAATAGAAGAGGGTAAGAAGCATACCGGCGCTGCAAGAGGTAGGAGGGTCTTTCTGCAAATCCTTGAGCTCCTTCAAGATCCGTTTCGATGCCATGCTCTAAAGTCTAAAGAACATCCACAAACAAAGCAAGGCAACCCAAATCAGCAACAGATCGAAAGCACCCAGAACACAAAGTTCTGATTTTGATTAACAGATCAGTAAAACAAAACACTTTGTATCTCTTACCTGAAAGGAAAAGCACCAAAGATGTATGCTTTCTTAAAGAAATTGATTATAAAAAATTCGAATGAAGAAGGGATAAGGGAGCAGCAAGATTCAACGGAAGGTGTTGGCGATTGGTATTATAGAACCACAACCGGAGAGAAAAGAGCTGGTTCTAGAATTTTCTGTCCTTGAAAACATTAAAAATGTAATTGGCGTAGAATCAACGTCGTTGTTGCCCCCACTTGTTTATTTATTTATTTATTTTTATTACAAAATTGACAACAATTTTTCCTTCTCAGTATATATGTAATACTCTTTTTTCCTTTTTAGCAATTCCATCCCTATGATTTTTAGCTTTTTCCTATATCCTTTTCTATATTTATATTCCTTGTCGTGTTTCTTTGGAATTCCTTTTGCGTGCATCTTGCTTTTTTTTCTTTTGTTTTTAGTTTTTGTTTTTGGTGCTCGGGAACAAGATATGTGTTTTCAAAACATTGTTTTGGCTTCACCGAACTCAACGAGCAAGATATCATAGTTGAAGACAGCAACACAACGATTTTCATCATAAATAGTGCATAATGCACATCAGATTTGAATCATTTGATGGTGCTTTTTAGATATGCAGCACCCTTTGCTTTTTTGTGTCCGTAGCTTTGTGGCCTACACAAACAACAAATCAGCCAATGTTGGGACACGACGTGAAAGTTACACGAGTTCTTGATTGAGATGATCATTAATTAATTCATTCACAACGTCAAGAAACAGATTACAACAAATCATGAATGAGAAAAACCCCACCTCATGAGGAAGACAACATCCCTAAACAAAGAATCCCACAACTGGAAACATTCACACTCTACCACGTTATACGTGCAACCTAAGGGGGTTTTTTTTTTTCCTAACACTAGGGAAAACCTCAATAGGCATGTGTCCAAATAAAATGTTCAATGTTGCTTCCTAAAAGCAAACAGGTACAAAGTTATGAAAATCACGGAGTCTGCACATTAGAGTCTTTGGATTTGTTCTCTTCAGAAGATGGTCGGTTCTCTGAGTCGGATTGTCGGATTTCTTCTATCATTCTAACAACTTCATCCATGTTAGGCCGCGAGTCTGGCACCTTTGCCACGCAAGACATAGCAATTTGCAACATCTGCACCATTTCTTCTTCGATGTTTTGGTACCTCATCAACTCAACGTCAAAAACCTCTGCCGTCCATTCCTCCCTAACAACAGACTGGACCCATCTTGGAAGATCAACCAAGTCGTCACGCCCTGGTGATTGGAGTGGAGCTTTTCCAGTCAACATCTCAAGGAGAAGGACGCCAAAGCTGTACACGTCTGATTTATGGGTATGCTTACGGGTTTCAATTACCTCCGGAGCACGATAGCCTGCACCCCGAGAAGGAGTGGCAGGGACATTCATAAGAGGTGTTAGACCAAAATCAGAAATGCATCCTTCAAGATCTTGGTTGAGGAGGACATTTGAGGACTTGATATTTCCATGAGTGAATTTTGGACCACCTACAGAATGGACATGGGCGACTCCCCTTGCAATTCCAAGGGAGATTTTCACTCTGGCCTCCCAGTCCAATGGAGTTCGTCCAGCTCCCCTGTTTCCTGTCATCAAATTGAAGTTGAGTACAAGTGCCAATAGAATGAGTTAGGCTGATGAGCAGTATTCCACACAAGGCTAATTAAATTAAGGAACAATAATAGATCATGCAAAAGGAGTTAATTGATTGATGAATGGAAGATTAAAGAGCATCCAAAAGGTTTTAATTGATAGTACGTATTTTGTCTGTCCCCTGGCATATACAATTTATAGTCACCTCTTGATAAGAAACAAGAATGCAGAGGGAGTTCTTTTTTTAATCCAGTAAAAGAACTGCTACATATCCATAAAGCCTTTGGGTAAAATTAAAATAAAATTCCAATGTTCTTTTGGTTAAAAAAAGTATTTACTAAAGATCTGTTGGAAACGTGGCCCATGGTTTGATCCAGGAAAAAAAAAACGAAGTGCCCCATGATACTTCCTCTAGATGGAAGAAGGTCTACAGTGGGGAACCCTAGAAAATATGTGCCATCTAATGTGACATAATTGATCACTAGTAAGCACATGCCACAAGCAAATTCACTAGTAAGCACGAAAACCTCATCATATATCTTGCTGGTGCGTCAAAAAATTCATAATGATCTTCTCTCCCAATGCATGTATTCTCTGAAAGTATATTTTGCCGACCATAATGCTCTTTCCATATTAGTTACATGTTCCCAATTGCAGTTGCAACCAAAGAGAAGTAATTATTGCACAGGAAATGCAGGAATGAAGTTTTTTCTTTTGGAAATGCAGTAGTTCTAATCATGACATTTCACTTCTAGTTTCAAAGGCAAACAATGCTATAATTTTGTAAATGATTGATCTTGGCTTGATCTTTTCATATTGGTCCACAGCAGGGCACAGGTCCACTCATTTGTTCTCGAGTTTAAAGAGTTCATAGTAACAACTCTTACAATGGCAAAATAATTAGGGTGTTAAGATTACCCAGAAACTGAAAGAAATAAAGAGGGATAACATACCATGCAATAGTGTAGATAAGCTGCCACCAGAGACATAGTCATTGACCAGGAGCTTCTCATCTTTCGAGTAATAATAAGCTCGGAGTGGCAGAACATTTGGGTGTTGCCCAACCATACCCACGATTTCCATCTGCTGTTCAAAGTCCCTCTTCCCTACCACAACTTCCTTCAACCTTTTCACCACCACTGTTGTTGCCTCCTCCAAAACTGCCTTATATGCTGTGCCATAACTGCCCTTTCCCAACACTTCAGCCGAAGCCCTCAGTAGATCTTCTAGATCAAAATTATAAGAACAACCTTCAAAGAAAACAAGTTTGTTTTTCTCAGGTTCCTGCACTCCACTACCAAATTCTTCTTTTGGCTTATCACTCCTCCCACCACTTAAAGCCTTTCCTTTTGATGCACCAGTGCCTTCACGGTCTTTTTTCTTTAGACAGCAGAGAACAATAATTAGAGCAAACAGAAACAGCAGCACAAACCCTCCAACTGCAATGGCAATTATAGCTCCCATAGACAGTTTCTTTTTGGAGCTTTTATTTGAGGGAATTAATGGCGGGGGTGGAGACAAATTAGAAGGAGGAGGTGGTGGGAGGAAGCAAGCTTTTAGAGGTGGTCCACATAAGTGAGAATTTCCCAAGAAAGATGAATTAGAAAACTTTTGAAGGGATGATGGAACAGAGCCATTAAGATTGTTGTAGCTTAAGTTCAAATGCTTGAGCTTGGGGAGATCAATTTTTGGTATGGATCCAGAAAGGTTATTGTTTTGGAGGTTCAAACCAGTAAGTTGCGTTAAGTTTTGTACTGTTTGTGGAATGTTTCCAGAAAAGGAATTGAATGAAAGATCCAGTACATTGAGTTGAAGGGAAAATGAGGTAGGAATCTTGCCAGAGAAATTATTGTGTTGGAGGTAGAGGTATTGCAGTGAAGGGAGGGAGGTAATCTCAGAAGAAAGATTACCACTGAGAAGGTTCGATCGAAGGCTGAGAATCCTGAGAGCATCAAGCTTCCCAAGAGTGTTTGGAGGGATGCGGCCCACAAGCCCAATCCCAGGGAGCCGGAGGGCATGTACACGGGTGCCATCTGGCGTGCAATTGACGCCTAACCAAGATGTGCAGACCGGGGTAGTAGGGTTCCAACTGAGGTTGCGTCGATGTGGAACAGTAGCAGCAAAGTCAAGAAGTGCTTGCTTATCTGAGTTCAGGTCAGCAACCGCCATGTGTGGGAGAGCGATTATGATGAAAAGGAAAGTAAGTGCAGAAGTTCTGTAGAGCCTCATGGGCAATTGTTTGGTACAGGACTTCTGAAAGTGATGGTAAAAACAAAAATGTAACTTCTTCAGACCTTGATAATTTCCTGGTTCAGCAAAAGATCAACAGAACAAGATTAGTCAGCCAGCCAAAAAAAGCAAGAAAAATTGTCTAGTCCATACACAAAGATTTTGCAAATAGTACAACCAGTTCACAATTGAAGGGGTAAACTGAGCATATCTCCTACATTTGTGGAAGTGCACTAAATAAAAGGAAGGGGGTATAGAAATTACAATTAACCTCTAATAAATGTGTAGTTCGACTCTGTCTATGTTCGCCAAATGCAAATCTTCATGAGTAACAGAAAAAGGATAAAGAAGAAATCCTCACATTGATATTATTAAATTCTTGAAAGACTTGTTCAGTCTACCTGTGTCTTTCTCTTAATTACCACACATGCTTAGAGATCAGAAAAATGTATATCTATGAGTGAAGAGCCTTTGGTATAGCTCGGTGTCATTTAAGAGTCAAGATAACCGAGCGTAGTGCTTAATAGTAGCTGTAATCCACAGCAGAAAGGCAAATTCAAATTTTTTTAATGCAAAATTAACAAGGTACTTAAACAGCCATTGGGAGAGCTCGGTACAATCCCTCTAAAAACATAACCAATTGGGCATTTCTCAACTTTCACATAAGGAAGCATGAGCCATTATTTTCTTTTTTTTCTCTACATCCAGCACCTAAACCAAAGCTAATAAACAATTGCTAAAGTAATAAACACCCAAAAGCAGCAGGTGAAGACATTTTAGTGATTAAAGCAAACGAACCTTTACCCATAGTATTCCATTCTCCGTCTAAGTACATAAAGGGAAAAAACAGAACTATTCCAACTTTAATACCACAGACTAGAAAATAGATGCAATACCCAAGTATTAAAAAAAAAAAAAAAAAAAAGGAGCAATTTATGAGAAACAAAATGGTGACAAGGCATGCAAAATATATGCTTGTCTGGTGTATAGCACAAACAGCAAGTTTACATTCGAAATTGTCAAACTTCAAAAAATATAAAAAATTTGGGGAAAACGTTTTGGGTGACAGTCAGTGGACAAAGAACTAATATAAAACGCAAAAGTCGGAGATTTTTCACTTAAATTTTTTACCTTGGTAGGGAATCAATTCTAAATGTTGATAGTTGGATTTGTTCAACAACCAAGGTTGCGTTGAAGAACACTAATTTGTCAAACTTCTAGAACTATGTCTTAAACAAAAACAACCTGCTCGAAACATAATGTAACAAGAAAAACAAGCACTCTTGTAGAAAATTGAACTGCAGTAAAAAATGTGAGCCAGGAAGAGGTTTAAAAAGAGAATCAGACGCTGTAACAAAAGCTCTCATAATCCTGAAATGGGGGCAAGAGAAGACATTAACAAGTCAAAGAGAAAATCCAAATAGCGCGATGGAATTACAAGCATTGTCTACAATCACCCAGATCTACAAAAAGCTTAATCAGTGAGGAAATGCATGTACCAATAATCTTTTGACCATAACTAAGCTAACAAAAATGGCCCAAGTAAAAAACGCGAACCTGAAGACATGGGTAGGAACAGTTTTCGCTAGCTTTTCATCCCATGAGGTTTTACGAACTGTTGAGTTCAGATGTGGTCATTACAGCTCCAAAGAAACCCAACACTGACGGCATTTGGGAAAGTCAGGGTACCCAAGTGGTAACTTCAGCTTTAGCTATCAGATCCAATTAGCTGAAGGGCTCAAATGGGTTGCTCCTGCTACAACCATAGTAACTCAAACACATGGAAGTTCAGAATTTTCTCCGATACAGGCATCAGCATTCCGAAGCAGCCGTTTTGGGCAAATAAAAAACAACTTTTTTAAAATAAATATTCGGAGGAATTTTATGTCTGAGAGAAAGAGATAATTGCCAAAGATTAAAAAAGAGGAAAGGGGAAGAAAAGAAGAAGAGTAAAGAGAATAAAGGATGATAAAGATTAGAGAAAGAGAGAGCACCGACTACTTTATCTCTAGCAGTGGTAGAGAGAGAGTAATCCAGGCTCGAGAGAGTCAGAGACCAACAAGGAACGCAGTATCCCTATTGATGGAGTACGAGCTTAACGCAGATGGAGTGCTTGCCATACAAAAACAAAACCGTAGTTTCTGCGTTTATGTCCTTTTCATTTCGGCACCCTAACGTTAGAATTCCTTCTGTTTCAACAATTTTTTTAGTAGAATAGTTTATAATCTTCCTGAGATGTGTTAGGTTCACTTAATTAATATATATAAATTGACATCTCATATTTTATTAATTTGATTTATTACATCAATTTATAAAATAAATTTTTTTCAATATCGATTTTTTGAGAATTTGAGTATTACCGTTAACTCGGACCAAAATTTTACATGATTTAAATTTTCGAAAAATAAATCTTCGCAATCTCTTCACACTTCATACTCCACATTTTGATGCACACATAATTTAAATAAATTGATATTAATTTTATAAAAATATTTTTAATTTAAAATATAATTATATAAAAAAAGATCATGATATTCTCTGTTCAACTCCTACCGCTAGGCGTGATTGCTAGATTCGCTAGTTAATTCTTTTTCTTTTTAAATTTTATTTTAAATGTATTTTAAATATTTTATAAAAAAAATATAAATTCACTAACATACACAAACATATAAAAAAAAGAGCAGTGCTACACATAAACCCCACACCTTGCACATCCATTTAAAAATATGTCATTTTATCATTTTATCCTATTTTACTTACAAACATGTCTGGAATCATTTTCATTATGTGGATAAAAATGTAAAATCACATATTTTTAAGTGGGTGTGCTGGGTGTGGAGCCTATGTCTAGAGTTTTTCTAAAAAAAATGATGTACCTACCATTTTCGAAAACTTTAATTACTGCATTTATTTCATGGAATTAATGAAAGGAGTTCTACACGTTAAGATACATCGTACATGACGTTGAGATTTGGTAATCCGTTAGTGCATGTAACTCACCCCTCGAAACCAAACTAATTCAAATATATAAATTCAAAACATAGATCAGCAAAAGTTAACAGCACTCTAATCATTTGATTGGTCTTTTTTTTCTTTTTTTTTTTTTTTTTAGAGTTTTGGGTGATATTGTAAATGGCCTAAAGCTCGATTTTTTAATTAGATTAAGATTCACCACAATGTTTTTTATCAAAAAAAAAACTTTAATGTGAATTTTAGATTTATCTATTTTTTTCAAATAGATTATATGGAAGTTGCACATCCGAAAAGAGCAAATATCATTTTTCTAAATACAGATAGTATACTCAATCATATTAAAATAATGTTCATAAATACTGTGATTAATTACAATGAAGTTTAAATGATATTTGTTTTGAAATGTTAAAAAATGTTTGAATGGTAAAATTGTAAAAAGTGATCATTTAAGTTGGATTAAGATTGGAATAAGAAGTTGGGGATCACAAAGATTTGAGTAATTTGACTGCTTTCATTGGTTCTTTTTAATAATTGGTCAGACTTGTTTACTTTTTTTTTTTTTTTTGTGGAGTGATCGATGTTGAATGAACAGAGACCCCTCTTTCTCTTTATTCTTTTTTTATTACTATTTTCTAATTTGCCCACAAGTGCAAAAGCTACATGTGTAATGTGGTCAACTTCCCTAGGTTGCATCTTAAGTTCACGAGTAGAGGGCCATGGCCATCTCATTCTTGACATGTTCTTTGACATTTCATCACGCCGATCACTACTGAAAAGATGGGTTTCGTTGGCATTCAAATCCTCCACAAATATATATATATATATATATAATACTATAAACAAATTTTACACTACACACATTCTCTTAATTAATATATAATTTATCATTTTTATCTTTCTATTTAAATACACAAGTATTTAAACATTAAAATAGAAAGATAAAAATAATAAATTACATATTGATTAGATTGAAGTGTGTGGTGTAAAGCTTTCCCGTATAATTTCTATATATATATATATATATATATATATGTATGTGTGTGTGGACATTGTGACTGGTTCTTTTCTCCCACGTGGCTGACAGCACAATAATAATAGGAAAATAATATTTGTAATATTAAGTCGTGTAAGAGTCAGCATATTTTTTTAAAAATGATGGATAAATCTAAAAATTATATAAAAAAATATCTATATATTTTTTTAAGATTATTTATTTTATTTTTTTTTAAAGAAGTGGACGAATCATACATAATATAAAACTATATATATAAGGTTAGGAGAGAGAATAACAATACTAATAATCTGAAAATATATATAACAAAAGTTTTCCTGTGGCAGGCAGATTAGGATATTGGTAAGCCTGAGTGTGTGACAAACCTTGATCCAACTACTCCTATTTATATTTTTTTTATTGCCCAGCAACCTAACTACCTCCACCTAACTAGCTGCTCTCAACCTGTGTGGATGCTATCTTCTTTTGTACCCCCAAATTATGGGGAGATTATATACAATCGTATAATGTATAAATATTGTACAATCGATTTAAAAAAGAGTAGAATTTATTATTAAGAAATTAATTTATTTTTATGTGAATATTTTTTTTTAAATAACTGTACGACGCTTGCACACTCACGACTGCAAGTATCATTACTATTACTGGAAAAACTTGTACAAAATGAGAGTACAAGGATAATTAATGTGTTGTAAAGGATGAAGAAATTACGAATCTCTGGAGTCTGGAAGCAAATAAATACTCTACAGTCACACGTGGGGATCCCCACGGTGTATTTATTTTTTATTTTTTACTTTTTTAATTTATTTTTTAACTTTTAAATATTTTTTTTTTAAATTCACAACATTATTAACAAATATTTTCTTAATTAAATAAAAAATAATTTAAAAAAAAAAAAAAAAACCGCTGTCGAGATCCCCATGTATGGTGGCTTTAGCATTTCTGTAAATAAAGTAGTGATTTCTCCTCATGTAAGCCTTTTCTTATTAAAAATAAATAAAAAATAAAAAAAGCTATATTTTAAGACTCAAAAAAAAAAAAACCACTAGAAAAACAGGGGATAAAAGACTAAAAAAAAAAAGAAAAATGTTAAATATAGTCTTTAGAATATACAAGTCCCGCGTATTTCATTTGAAGATTGAACTAATCCGACCCTTTCAAACCACGTATTTTTTTATTTTTTTTATTGATGAAAGTTTAAAACCCAAAAGGCATTGCAAAGAGTCCCAATTACTAAGAAAGCCATGACTGGGAATTAAGTCGTAACCATGATGATGGATGTCTCTACTTTGGTCAAAAAATTGATGATGAACATTGTGGGACTAGGCTGGCAATCGCATGTAGAAGCCAACACCAGAGCTCCTTAATTAATGTTTCACGACAAAATGGCTCTAACAATCTACTCTTGCATGGCCCTGTTTGCATTTAAGTACTCCATTTGCTTGATCACAATGCCCTGGATGTATGCTTTCAAACTTTATATGAAGGCATCTGCTTTTAGTGCAGTGGGGTGTGATAAAAGGCATAATATATATGGTCTAGACATGAAGGGCATGTGAGTTAATGAATCTTTGTTCATCTCTTCAAGATTATGATCAGATACTAACATTTTTTTTTCCCTTTGTTTTCAATTGGTCCGATCGAGGATATTTAATAAATTCGTTAGATATTTGTCAAAATTTCATAAAACATCTTAACTCAAACTATTTCAGTACTATTCACAGAATTCTCATCTCAACATCCAAACGAAGCCTCGAGACATCGTTCCATGTTGTATCAACTAGTGTGAAAAGAAAAGATTCTGCACAATTTGCTTGGGGAAAAATGGAAGAAGAAGAATGAATTGAAGTTTTGAAGTCACTGCATTTTACCAATTCATGTCTATATGATGTTAAATCTGTTTGATGGAAGTATATACTTAGGATAATCGATCATGTGATCGGTCTAACTCATTTAAGATATTCGATCGAGTAGGTTTGCAATGAATACATGCACAATGCAAACAACAATAAGCTCAAAAGTGCTGATGAATTGGCCACAACAGCCATGAATGAGAGCTTACCTACTATATGTGGAGCTTCACCAAATTGTGGTCCCAACACTTTCCAATTATAAATGTAATTTGATTTATTTTTTATTTGTTAAAAAAAATGATTTATGTATAAATCAGAGAGAAAATTTGTGAAATCATGAATGTTGCACAAAATGAGGGAGTGATTATTCCATTAATGGTTATGACTTTAAATACTCAGATTACATTGAAATACTAGTGGTGCATAAATTAAAGGCTAAATTGCAAGGAACACGTGGTAGGGCCCTAACACTGTGAACTCTGGGGACCATTGGCTGCATTTTGTAGCATCAACAAGTCAAGGGCATGGATCCACCCATTGGAAACGCCAGGACCTTTTTTATATTCTCCAATGATTTTTTTAGGCAAACAGTGCATACAGTAATTTGAGCAAAAGGTTCAAAACGGTGGTTGATACCGACAATTGCCTCATTACAAATAGAAAATGAAAATTTCCTAATTTTCATCATGCTCCATCTCGTGCTCCTAACTTGAGCCAAAAGGAGTCACCACTGCAAAGACGACCCTTCAAATTAAACACTTAAATTAATGAGAAATTTTATTTGCAGTCCCTATTTAGGAATTGTATATGCAAACACTTTATTAAATAAGAAAAAAATATCATTTTAGGATGAATATTTTTATAATTTTAAAGATAAAATTACTTAGATTTACATTGCAGTTCTCATTTGGAGACTGTACGTAGTATTGCTCTATAGGCTGTCAATGCTGCCTAGTTTTCTGTAATTGACCGTATCATATTAAGTTTAACCCTTGTTTCATCTTGCATATTGAAAAAAAAAAAAAGTCCCCAAAAAGAGGGGGTGGAAGAGAAGATCTAGGACACTTTCGGATCAACAAAAGGGAAGGAATGGAAGAGGCGGGACGAGTCCTTGCACCCTTAGGAGGATGACCAAGATAGATAAACAGAGTATGTATTAAATGTTGTTTGTATGCAATGTGGACCTCATTATTAAATAAGTGAGGTTTACACAAATACATCTTTCCTCTCTCCAAATTTCAGAAAATATTTAGATTAGAAAATTATAAGAAATCTTAATCAAAGTAATAGTTGATGATGGGGAGAGGAATTAAGAGACTACATGCACATAGCTCCAGAGGGCCTTGTTGGATTATTACTCTCTCTCTCTCTCTCTCTCTCTCTTTAAGACAGTTAAAGACAACACACGCACGCACGGCTTGCGGTCATTTACTCAAATTACCTGAGCTGCATAAAAATATAAAAAAAATGTACCTTTTTCCGTATGATGTAAAACATGACAAATAAGTTTTAGCCTCAGTTTGTGGATTGTTCATATTCATCTTATTATTATAATTTTCATAAATTTTTACATAAAATATAATAAATAATTTATTTTTTTAAAATTTTAAAATAATAATAATATTAAAAAATAATATTTTATTTAACTTTTATTCTAACTCATATCATCTCAACTCATTGCCTAACCTTACTTGAACGTATGAAACAAGGTAAATGGAAATGAAAAGAAAGACTGAAAAAGGTACATGAGCAAATATTCTAAGAAGCAACAAGTCCAAAGTTCCAATCAATTGTTGTCGAATTCAACGTCCATCCTAACAAATCTGTGTGTCTTTGGTTGGGCCTAAGAATCTTCCCATGCCCTAAATTAACTTCCCTGTCCTTTCTGATGGTAACGTCTTTCCTACCTCCTCCCTCACCCACCAAAGAAACTTCTCGGTTTCCATATCTTTCCATTTTTCAATTCGTTGGGCGTTTGTGATGACCATTACCTATGGCTGTGTGGTGGTGATGGTAGTAACAGTACCTATGAAAAGAGAGGAAATGACCAGATTTACTCATTATGAGTACCCAACCCAAGCTTGGCCCATGGGTCAACTGTTTCTATTGGCTGTCAGCAATCAATGGCTCTGCAAATTTTTAAGCAGTAAAAACTAAAAAGTCGTTGAATTCATTTATGAGCAAAAGAAAATTAAAAAATAAAAGACAGAGAGGAAAGTTCTGATTTTTGTGTAATTCCAATTAAACCTTGCTCCGGTACGTTTAGATGTTAAACTGAGTTAAATTTCAATAGAGAATTGAAGAATGTTTTATGCAAGAAATAGTCATTTATATAGCAAGAGAAGTGTAAGAGATGGATAAGCAAATTGTCAAGGTAGGTCAACAAGAGTTACATAAATACTTCAGTATTTATATAGGTAAATAGATTATGTTAAATGGAACCCATGAAATAATGTTATAGCCTGACCTGCATTTCTTGTCCATCATTATTTCATTTCCACGACATGGGACAAAGACGCATCTCTTCGCCTTGCTCGTCTCTTCCTAAGACGATAGTGATTTTAAAAGCGACACCACACCCAAGATTCATATTGTTAGCATCCGCCTAATTATGCCGATTGATACCAAGAAGGTTATCATTTCTGTATGAAATATCGCTTGTGTGATCAGAGCCTATTTAACTAGGTCCATCACATCAAAACTCTATTTTGGGGAAATTCTACAAGAACCCGTCCAATGAAAACCAACCAACCTGGACCAGCATCCTAGTTGGTTTAATCAATAGACCTAAAAGGTCTCACCTTGCTGCCTAACATGAAATTTCAGTAGTTTACAGCTATTTTGGCAAGACATGGAACAAAAACTGTTCAACTAAGTCACAATAAGAAAAAAAAAAAAAAAAAGTTGTGCAACATATGCCATAAGAATTGTTTTGAGATATGACACCATAAGAATTGTTTTGGGCTTTCCATCTCTCTCATCATCATCATCATCTGTAAAATTCAAAGTCAGTATCGGGCTTCTTCACATTGGTTCGGTACCCCTTCTCAAAGTCCTTGGGAAGTATGACATATCTGTTCTTCCGAACTGCATGCATTCCTGCCTCTTGACAAATAGCTGCAATCTGGTAACACCCAGCTCTCATTTAGTGAAAAATTTTAAGAAATAACCAATGAATCACCAAAAAAAATATGTTATAACAGCAACAGCAACAGCAATGCATTTCCCAAATGGGCATAGAATTGCTTCTTGTTCTGCAAGAGATCTAGTTGGTTGTCATATGAAATTGAATAGCAAAAGACAAGGCCATTCACACCACATCCAAAAAGACCCCAAATATAGTAAATATTATTTCAGACTGGTCCAGTGTGGGGGTGGGGGGGAAGGAAACTAACATACCTCAGCAGCACTAATTTTGTCTGGGCGAGAAACATAGTCCTCCAGATCCACTTCATCACCAAGGTTCATTTTAGCAGTGCACACCTGGAAAAAGGTAAAATGGCTTAAAATGTTTTTAATTAGTTAACATTATAGAAAATCCACAAACATATACAGGCAAGTGAATAAGAAGTATTACAACCACAAATGTGCCAAAGACTTGCCTGAAATACAAGCCTCTTTTGTCTTCTATCGGGCAAAGGGAATTCTATTTTTCTGTCGAGCCTTCCAGGACGAAGAAGTGCAGGGTCCAAAGTATCTGCTCTATTAGTTGCCATGATAACCTTAACATTCACTGTCTGATCAAACCCATCCATCTACAGCCAAAAATTCACAAAACATATGAAAAGCCAACAAGGAGAGGGAACGCAAGTTGAGCGAGCCAATGGTTGTCGTCTAGAGGCAATTCCTCATTAGATACAAATCAATGACATGCATATCAAACCTTCATTAACGTTTATGAAAGCTTCAATCAACAAGATTCCTATCCCTTTATTCTAATCAGGTAGTCCCTCTTGCAAATGTATCGTGTACTTGGGCTATGCCCTTTATGCTTTTTAATAAAATATTAGATTGCTTATAGAAAAACGATGCCTATCACTTTGATATTTACAATTTTTTTCCAATCCATACCTGATTCAGTAGTTCCATGAGAATCCGCTGAACTTCTCTGTCAGCACCAGTTTGGGCATCAAATCTAGCCGTGGCAATAGCATCAACCTCATCAATGAAGATAATTGCAGGGGCATTCTCTTTAGCAAGGCGAAAAACATCACGTACCATCCTTGGGCCCTATAATGAGGGAATAAAAGAGCCCAATGCACTCAATGGTCAATCCAGAATGTTACAAGACGAAAGCACCAAAAGGACAGGATACTTTTTCTATCACTAAAACCAGGTGTTACTTTTTTTTTTCCTCCCTAAATTGACAGGAAGTTTTTTTTTTTTGAATAAAAAATTATCACACAGGCCCAAAAGAAGATATAAACACATTTCCAGAAGAATCCTACAAGACCTAATGAATTGACATATCAGATTGCTGGAATAAATCAGCAAATGAAAGAATACGTACATGTGTTCATTGCAGTGAAATGAGTAAAAAAAAAACAAGGAACATAAGCTAATTTTTATAACAATCAACATCAAAGCCTACCTCCCCCAGATACTTCTGAACAAATTCAGAGCCAACAACTCTAATAAAGGCTGCAGTTGTATGGTTAGCAACGGCCTTGGCAAGCATAGTTTTACCAGTTCCAGGCGGTCCATAAAGCAAAACACCACGAGGAGGATCTATACCAATTTGTTTGTATAGCTCATGGTGAGTCAGGGGTAGCTCCACTGCCTCACGAATTTCCTGCTTTTGAATGTCGCATCCTCCAATATCCTGACGAAAGCATTAAATTAGGGGCAAAACATGCCAATCTTAATCACCAACACCCATGACAAGGGAAAAAATTTGTTCAAGGGGTACAATAATGTATGAATGAGATAGAAATCTTTTTCTTTTCTTTTTTTTAATTGGCACCGGGTGTCCGAGAACAGCATCCTGACTAATCCCAGAGGTGCACATGCCCTCGGCAATGAGTTTCCCGCAAGTGCCTCTTGGTTAGTTCAAGGAAAAAATCCCCCAATCTGATGGCCCCTAGAGATTGTTTGCACCCAAGAGGATTCGAACCTTAGACCTTAGAAGGAGCATACCACTAAGATCAAGGCCTTAACAACTTAAGCCAGCCCCTACTCCTAGGGGTTTGAATGAGATAGAAATCATAAAAACTGAAGACTGATATCCAAAATTATGCAATAAGTTGCAAAAAAGTAATGTCATAATAGATCTTGAAGTACAACTTTACTTGTTAAAGAGTATTTATTCCTCTCTTTTTTATTCTTTTTCTCAAACCACCTTTAGTTACTATATCAAGAGTGGTCATCAAGAAATTACTATATCAAGAGTGGTAATTGGCAGCAGCACACAGAGTCCATTAAAAATTTAATTCTGGCAGTCACAAATGCCTAGAGCAGTTAACAGTTATCTCGCTCTGCCTTGATGCTTAGTTTTGAACACCCCCAATCCCCGGGGGGGTGTAATGTCCTCTACTTTTTTATAATGCTCCAAAGATAACACGAGGATCATTAACATCTGGCAATCCGCTATTCTCGTTTTCTTTCAATTAACTTCTGCTTTGACATCTGCAGAATGCGCCACAAAATCAACCCGTTTCACAAATGACTTCTTCTATATGTCCTTTAACATGGTTGGATTATTCATTGAACCCCAAAAGGCAGGAAAACTCGTTACAAACAAGAACTTAGAACTTTACACTCGTTTCCTCGACAAGACCTTATCCTAGCAACATCCACTCTAATGCATTCGATTTTTTGTTAGAAGCGTCAACATTACACAATCGCCAAAATGAAATGAAGCCCCAATCAATTAAAAAACCCTAAGCAAAAACCAGGCAAAGAAGAGCAGGAAAACTTTTTCAACCGAATTGAGTTTAGGGGAGTTGAAACTTACATTATATGTGACGTCAGGCTTCTCGGACTGGCTGAGCAGCGATATGCTGGAGTCGGCTTCGGGGGGCAAAACATCGACGAGGGCGTTCGAGTGGCGGTGCAACGCGACCGAAGCGGAGGGCTTCAGAAGCTCCCGATTGATGGTGCTAAGAATCCTCACGTAGTAATTAGAGCCGGTGGTAGAGCCGACGATGCCGTTGTTCTGATCGACCATCTCCATGAACTGCCCAATCACCAGGGGCACCGATTGGATCCGCTTGACCTCCTCCTGGGCGCGGAGGAGCTCGCGCTTCAGATTCTTCTGCTCATCCTTCACGTACTCCTCCTGGATGTCAATGAACTCCAGCTGCCGCTGCAACGACTTCAGGCGGCTGTAAAGGTCGTCCTCGTCGGAGGTCTGGTCCGTCGAGACGCCATGGAGGTCTGATCTAGTGGAGGGGAACGAAGGCGGTGGCTCGGACGAAGGCTTTGGTTCCATTACTATAGCAGATGTTGCCATTACCGGACGCGATTTGGGATATTTTTTCTTGTAGTCTTGGTGTATGAAAAATGAATCGGGAGAGAGATTGGAGTGACGAGTAAGAAATCGCGAGGCCTTTGTACTTGCACCGATGTTATAAGCTGCACGGTGTCGTATGATGAAACTGAAAATTTTCTCGCAAGAAAATAGAGATGGTAATCATGGTATATAAAGTAGGAAAAATACGAGGAGCAACCCCGATCGTTTGTTTTTAGAGATGAGATGAGATGAGTTGAGATTAAAAATTGAATAAAATATCGTTAGAATATATTTTTTAATATTATTGTTATTTTGGGATTTGAAAAAGTTGAATTGTTTATTTTATTTTGTGTGGGTATTTGGGAAAGTTGTAATGATGAGGTAAGATGAGATGAGATGTTTTTGGAAAACAAACAAGGCGACGCACACCATACTAAAATGACAAATTTATTCCTACAACAAAAAGCACGTCCCTCTCTCAAATTTCACTCATTTGAAAACGTGGAAGCAGAATTCCCCCCTCGCATTTCGTTTGCACCCCAACCCCCACTCGGCGTTGCCATCTTCTCCCCTACCCGCAACTCGCATCGCCATCATCTCTCCCACCCGTACCCCCCGTCGCGCATCTAGGCCGAATGAGAGGCATGACTGAGCATGGAGGGCTGAGGAAGGTGCGATGGAGCTGGTGGTGTCGAGGGGGAGGCAGCATGGTGGCTAGAGGGCGACGGATCTAGGCCAAATGGGTGTAGAAACCCAAGGGAGGAGAAAGAGAGGGGGAGGGTTGTCGTGCTATGGAGCTCGACAGTGGCTAGGGTGGAGGTTAAGGGCTCGATGGTACTCGACAATGGAGCTGGAGGCTGACAACGACAGTGGTAGCAGCGGTAAGATGGAAAAATCGTGTAGAATAACCCATTTCGGGTTGAGAGAGGAGGCTGGACATGGGGGCTGCCTTGGAGGCTTAAAGTTGGCTGGAGGTGGCCGACGTGAGGGAGAGCTGATGGTGGTGGCACTGCAAGTGGCGCACGGTGGGACTAGGTGAGTTGAGAGATGGAATCAGGTAGGGGGAAGGGGTGCTATCACTTGAATGTGAGGAGGTTTTTTTTTTTTTTTTTTTTTAAATGATGACATGTAAGGTGTGCTACATATCAGTCGTAAATAGTGATTGATCTGTAGTAAAACTCTATAAAGTAATGTTACTCATCGTCCCAATTATCATCATTCTCTCATCATTTTATGATATGTCATTAGATGATTGGAGATTATTTATTATATTTCACTTGTAAACCTATCATCTAATACCACATTATGAGAAAATGAAGAAAAATAATGAATATATTTTTTCTATATACAAATTACAAATCCTAGATATATAAATTTCGAGTACATAGTAAAAGAAGCCTCCAATTATGAGAATTATAAAAATATATATTTTTTTGTTAGATCCCTTTTTTAACAAAAAACTAAAGTGAAAAATCTATAGCATGATTATTTATAATTTCACTTGATTTAAAATTGTAAAAAGCGATAAAAGAAATTTGCAATATTGAGGAATTTAGGCCGCAATTTCTCTCGACCCATCTCATCTGATCATTACAATTTTTCTAAATTTTTACACAAAATAAAATAAACAATTCAATTTTTTCAAATACCAAAACAAAAATAATATTAAAAAAATATTTTATTCAACTATTAACTTTAATCTTAATTCATCTTATCTCATCTACGAAAACAAAACAGACCTAGTGATGAAAGCTTATGATGTCATATTCCTAGCATTGTGTATATGAAGACTTGAACTCATGAGTTATAATCTCTTCCATAACAGCATGTTTGGATCTTTAAATTTTTGTGAATATTGATGAAATAGTTAAATGAAAGATATTTTATTAGATTTTATGAAATAATAGATAATAAAATTAAATAAAAATATTTTTTAAAATAACTATTGTATTATAGTTTGTAAATGATGAAAAAATAAAGTTAAAAAGTTCGTTTTGAAATAGATAAGTTTTCGTGTTTAAGTGATATTTGGAAATGAAGATGTGAAAAATGTTGGGAATGTTTGGCCTTACCCAAAGTCCAAACATGTCATACATCATTTGAAATATTTAGTTTTATAAATATAGTTAATGGCGTGTTTAATCTGGCATTTAAAATTTAAAATTAATTTCATTTTTTTTTGTATTATTTAACATAATTTACACAAAATATGTATGCATGTAGATATTTCATTTTGTTACATATAAACTCGAGCTGTAAGGAAGTTTTCCCCACTTTACATAGCTCATTGGGCCTTGACCCAATACCCGGCCTCAGGGTCACCAGGATCACGCCTAAAACAAAGTATCAACTAGAAAAAGGGGCAAGTGATTGACAGGACAGTATCAGCCTGACATTACTCGGCCACATTATGAACTTGGGAACTTGTATGAAACGTAACGAGAAATGCATAAAACTCTCGATCCGCTGACATGGGAACATCAACAGCTCACAAAAGATAAAAGTAGGGCTTGAAAACTACGCCATATTAATGACATAACTACCGAACCAACAGCTCACAAAAGATAAAAGTAGGGCTTGAAAACTACGCCATATTAATGACATAACTACCGAACTACACGCCACATTGATGGTGCCGTCGCAGAATCATGTCGCATTAAAGGATTCTGTGTGGCGCCCCCAATCCCCCTTATAAAAATACACGGGGATCGAGACACCAGGATGGTGACAACGCGGTCACACATCCCAACGAAGTGCCAGTGTGTGTACATGCAACGGTGTACAAATAAAATAACGCAGCGGATAGTCAACTAAGTACCAGAATTTAAACACAACTAAACATCAGTAGAGTTTTAAAAAGCAGTTATACAGTCATCCCAAAATAAAGTTAACACATGTCCTGAAATACAAATAAGTAAAATAGAATAATAACCCAGTGATCCCAGATCACTCCTCGGGCGGAGCCGTCTCCTCAGGCTCGCCCTCCTCCTCCTCAACTGCATCAAAATCTGCATTACCACAGAAGGGTATTGCAGGTAAGTATAACCCAAAATAATCCTCAAGAAAGAAATGCATTTAATGCAACCAACATGCATGCATATGATGAAATATGCAATTTTCTCAAAACATCATTTTTCCCGAAAATGATAATTTCCAACACACGCCAAAGTCTCATTGGCTCAAAAATAATCCGTAAAACATTTTCCCAGAAAATGGTTTACACAAAATCCACGCACACTATTTTCCCAGAAAATAGCCAATTTAATCATTTATTAACCTATGCACCATGGCCTCCCCTAGGGACCATCCGCACGTCCTGGCTTCGTAGCGATGCTCAGTTCCGCGTCCAGCGCGTTCATGGCCGAGCATCCACTACGCACAAGCGATGCTCAGTTCCGCGCCCAGCGCGTACATGGCCAGACATCCTTTAGTCCCCGCCAGCAGAAGGACCACGGAGTCGGCACGAATCTCTCGTCCGATCCCATCATCGCCCAGCGACAATCCAGGGGACGTTACTCAGTTTATTCCGCTCCCGAGTAACCAGAAGAGCTCCACCGAGATAATACCCCATCTCGGCTTGGGGTCGTGATACACACACACCCAAAAACATTCTCACATAAAATCACAATTTTCAAATCACACATGAGCATGAATGCATCACACGAAAACCCAGTTTTCTTTACAAACATGATCATGCATGAAATAATGAGATGTACATGTACCAACAGAAATCCAAAATCCATCAATAACCAATTTCAACAAATCCAACAAACAACTCCAACCAAACACTCCAATCACCAATCCACTCCCGAACTCCTCGGACTCAGTCCGGCAAAACCAATCATCAGATTATAAACAGTGAAATGTGTTAGTGCAAAAATACATTAAATTCACAAGAATTCTTTGGAGAAATACTTACAGTGCAAAATAATAATTCCCGGAGGATCACGAAGCTGCAAGTGGCGACGTCTGAGCAACACCACAGTGTAAAATACACTGTGGCCGTGGGTCACAGATGCCCACTTTTCAACGAAGACAAACGAAGACCCCAAAATGGTAGAGTAGGGCCTAGAGAGGTCGGTGAAACCAATGGTGGTAGTGGTTTGCCGTGGGTGGCGGCGCAAGGGGTGGTTTTAGGCCAAAAAAGTGCAAATCGGAAATGTACTTAGTGTGGCTTCATCGGTGACGGATCGGGGCCGGGGTTGGGTCCAATGGGTTGCCAAGAGGTCGGGGATGAAGTGGTAGGGAGATGGTGGCCGGAGGTGGAGCGACGGCGGCGCTGGAGCTCAAAGTGCGCCGCGGCTTAGGATGGTGCGTGCGGGCTACCGGCGGCGAGATAGGGGCTGAGGTTGGAGGGGTGAGGTCGCCGGAGGGGAGGGGTGCTAGTCGGTCGGGCGGTGCAGGCCACGGCGGCGCGGCGGCGGTTGGGCTGGGAGGTGGACGGAATGCACGGGGAGAGAGAAGGAGAGAGAGGAAATTGGGTTCGCGCGGGACCGAAAGAAAAATAAGGAGAAAAAGAAAAAAAGAAGGAAAAGAAAAGGAGAGGGAAGAAAAAAGAGGGGAAAAGAAATGAGATCTAATCCTCATAACTTGGGTCACGAAAATGATCCAACGGAAACGATTTTAAAACCACAAGTTAAATAAAATAATTTAAACGTAATGGTAAAGTCAAATTGAAATAATTAAATCTCTCAGTAATTAATTTAAATATGAAAAGTAATTTAAATGCACAACAATAAATAAATATTAAGAAAGCACATAAAAATAATTTTCACCAAATTAAAATCATAGAAATAAACCCACTAAAAATCCGACCAATTTTAAAACAAGAGGATAAATTTTTTAATAACTAAAAATAATCATTCAGTAAAAATATATTAAAATACGGGGTGTTACATTCTGATAGTAGGAATGGTAGGAGTGCACGAACTCTCAAGACCCATGGTGAAAAACACATAAATCACTATTGCCCATGTTAACGTTGTGTTTCGCATACCTTTGGGCCATGTTCTGACAAATCATTTGCCATTGTAAAAATATTGAAAAGATAAATAATTTATACACTCGTGAGTGATATCATGGCCAATACGTGCAATGGAGAGTAGAATAATAATGTAAAATAATATATATTTTTTCTTAATTTACAAAAGTTGGTTTATCTTAATTTAAACGTATTTATATCAAAACATTATTAAAACAAAATTCATAAAAACTCAAATTCAAACTAAAAATTTCTCAAAAGAAAATTTATATCAAGACTTTTCCATGTCATTAAGATTAAAAAAATCACAAAATATGGATCACCATCTCATATATGATTTTAGAAAATATCAAAAGGATAACGTATTGGGATAAAGCTCGTTGAAGATAAAGACAAGTGTTATGCCAAGAACTTAAGAGATGATTTGAAAGCAAAAGAAGACTAGAGGAAATGGCAGTTGACTTTGGGATCTCAAGAGATAGAGACTCATATCTAATTTCTTCTCCTTTCATTCCTTGTCTATTTTCTATTACCAAGGTAACAAAGAATTTGAGAGTTTCCTGGATCCTATAAATGTAGAATTTAATGCTAAATTAAGTAAATCTATATATCCCATCTTATTATTATATTTTGTGCATTTATTTTACTGTTCTTATCATGAATGAACATGCATGGACATACTTTTTCATACCAATTAAAGATTCTCCATCGTCTCACAAACCAGTAGTTTTAACCTTTTTTTTTTAGCAGATTTCCAAGTTTTATAGCACAGTGTCACCCCATTTCATCACTCGTCATTTAATGCACAAAATTCACCAATCCAACTAAAAAAAAATCCTTAAATAAACACGACACAAACTATCTAATCTAACCATACTTGTTTACAGATTCGAGAACATATATGTAAAAGCTGACAGAAGACAAGGATGCGTGTGATGATCGATTAGGAGATGGAGAACCTTCTCCTCCTGGGCTTGGTGATATCCACTACATCTTCTATATTGGAAGTGTCCTTCGAACCATGCCGGAACGGATTCAACTTCCCTAGTTTCTTCGACACCGATGAGAAGAATGTTGGCTTTTTGGAGGAGGTTCCAACCTTGGCCGCCATCGATGATGTCGCGTGAACGTTACTCTTCTGCAAGTCCGAGATGTAAAGTTTCATCTTCATCAGCTCCGAACGCAAGGCCTCGTTCTCCCTGACCAGCGACACGTCGGTCTCCAGCTGGGTCTTCGTCGTCACCGCGTCTTGCATGCTGGGCTTGTCTGCGCCACTTCTCAGCTTTAGCTGATCGTAGTACAGCGCGTGGAGGACGATCTGTACCGGCAAGCGCTTGTTCTGAGAAGCGTGGAGCCGCGCCTCGTAGGACAGCTTCAGTGGGTCCATCACGCTGCAAACCTTCTCGCGCTCTATCTCGTCAAGGTTTGGATGCGCCTGCAAATAACAAAGCCAGTAGAAGGCGTAAGTGCCGGAGAAATGAACGATGGCGATCTCAAGGTCTGTAAACTTCATTTTCTAACCTTCAAATAGATATCGACGGCCCGATAGAGATCGTCGTCGACTTTTCTTGCGGCTTTGGGCACGATATTGGCGATGCCGTTGAACTTGGAAATGCTGAGTTCTCCGAAGGTCGCTATCTCGCCTAGGTACGCATCCACCGTCTTGGCTACTCTCTGCATCGCAGCGGAACATGAGGTCTCTCCGAGACCAGCGGCGCTGAACACCGCCATGCTCTTCTCCTTCTCCACGAATCCCGAGATGATCCTCCTCACGCTTTCCAGATCGAACAGCCTCTCACCATCGTAGGTGAACGACAGCACTAGGAGGTCGTCGACGGTCACGTGTTCTAGGATCACAAAGATCCGTTTCTCGAGCTCGCTCTTGCCCGATGCTTGGAGGAATATTGCGGATCGAAGAAGGCAGCATAGGAAGTTGATTGGGAGACATGCTTTCTCCGAGGGCAAGAGAGTCACGATTGACTCCAGAAGCTCCCGTTGTTGGATTCTGAGGCCGGAGTCGCTTGCGGGATCAGAGGACTTGGTGCCGTTGCCAGATTGGTCCCGTACAAGATCTCGGAGCGATCTCTCCGTATACGTTATTAAAGCGCTCGCTAGGGTTAGAGCCTTTGCGCCGCGTTGTTTCATTGCGGTTATGACTTTGCCGAAGGAATCGACGTCTAAGATAGATAACTCCTCAGTCCACCAGTTCGGTGGTGACCGGCTCGGGAAATTGGCCTCGTTATAAGCCTAGATAATTCCAATTTTCACTCAAATCAGATCTTTACTTTCACAGAGAGAGAGAGAGAGAGATGAGAAGACTGGTTTAATTTACCTTAGAACTGATAACGTCGACGCATCTTTGAACGATTTGGAGGTCTTGAGCCATGGGGAGAAGGTCTTCGCAAGATTTAAGGACAACGATGGCGCCAGAGAGGCCGGACAGGGCGACCTGCGTGAGGAAATCTTCAGTGCGGCCGGTGAGGTTGCCGTCGGAGTATTTATCGGTCATTTGGAGGTACTCAGCCGCGCAACGAAGAGCCGCCACGTTCTGGACTGTGATCTCGAAGTTGACACTGTAACAGAACTTGGCTGCTTTCTCGAAGATCGCAGGACCTCCGGGAATGTCTGAGAGATTGATCTTCGTCAAGTCAGGTTCTTTTGATTCCATTACCAGTTTTCTTATGTAGTTGCTCTTGGCCACCAGCATGAACTGCTTGCATACCATGCCATGACGTATTTAAGATCGAAAAAACCGAAATCAATCATTCTTCTTCTTCTTTGTCCAAAACCCACACACACGCACACAGAAAAAAAAAAAGAAAAAAAAAAAAGAGAAGGATTTTCAGACCTTATGCAAAGAGAAATTTGCTTCTCCGACCACAACTACGACATCAGTTGGAATTTCTTGGGAGAAAACCCTGCAACAGAGCAGCAAATCATATTAATTTCCTTTCAGTAGAAAGAAAACCCAGATAAAAAAGAGTATGCAGCTGAGTAATCAGCATGATCAGAATCATGCAAGCTTTGCTTTTATCTATTTGTGAGAGAGAGAGAGAGAGATCGTACCACTGGCCGGTTCTCTCCATGGCAATAGAGAGCCTGCTGCTGTTGCTCTTGACTGAGGCTGCAGCCATGTGATCTGTGTTAGGCTTATGAGAAGAGAAAATTCAGATAACAGTATCTGTTTTGGGTTATAAATAGAGATTGTTATTTTCCCTTTATCTCACCATCACATCCATTGTTACTTTTTCCATCTCTTTATGTGACGAACAACTGGCTTTTTAAGATAATTTTCTCCACCTCCACAGCTCCCTTGATCATAATGACTATTTTGCCCCAATTCCACTTCCTTCCAAACGACGAATCGAGAGAGATCCTAGTAAAATTTATTACGGTCAGTGTCGGGTTCCATGTACGTACTCAGGTAGGTGATCTTGCACGTACGTTGTTGCCGATGTTCTCAATTTTTGGCTGAAGATTTTTGGCAATAAATACAGTCTAATTAGCTAGGATAAATGATTTTGAGGAATAATATTGAATTTAATTAAACGTAATTTAAACGTAAAATCTTTTTAAGTATTAAAGTCCCGTTTATTTCTTATTTTTCAAAAAATATCATTTATTTTTACTTCTCAAAACCTAAAAATGAAACTTAATATTTAAAATAAAAAAATAAAAATAAAACCGGCATTGACCAATGATCCCTAGTGCCTAGCTAGATCACGTACACCGCGGGGTGGTGCGAGCCTGTCCGTGATGCCACCGGGTCAATTTTTGTGGACTCGTGACTCAAGAGTCCAAGATATTTTAAATTTTTTTAAAATAAACTTTTTGCAGAAAAATAAAAGTTTTTTTATATTCCAATATCTATTAGAGTCTATTTCCTTTCTTTTTAAAGAGGAATGAATATTCATTCTTATCAAACATAACCAAAACAAAGATAAACTTCTCCAATTTTAATCTCCTATCTACGACCGGGATAAGATGAAGAAAAATATTTTAATTGAGAAAGAATTTTATAAAAATAATTTTATAAATTAATATAATTTAACACAATACATTAGATTATTATTAAATTATTTTTATTATAAAGTAGATATAATATAAAAATCACATCAATTTATAAATTTATTTTTATAAAACGACTTTGTTTGGATAATGAGTTGATCTCATCTCATTTAATATTATAATTTTTTTAAATTCTCAAACAAAATATAATAAATAATTTAAATTTATTATATTTAAAAGAAAATTATTTTTATTTTTATTTTTATTTTATTTGAAATAACTGTCCAAACCATCCATGTTTAAAATTGAAGCACTTCCCATTTCAAAAATAATAATAATAATTATTGAAGCACTTCTTTAAAATAAACGGAAGATCGTGCGGTCAGCGACATAAATCATGAAACTATGATTGCTTCCCAACTCCGCGGCCCATCAGGAGGGTAAGATTGGGAATCCACTCGACATTCCGCGAATACCTTAGTAGTCATTACCGACACGAGGAACATTATTACTGCTTTTACGAAGGGGACATTAGTCTAGGTGGGACCATGACCCGGTCTCTAGGAGGTGTCTCCGCCACTCAAACAAGTGGCTAGGACGTGCCCAGCTACGAAGACGCCAACTTTTGGCCAGCGTCTCTCCACGTCATCTACTGTACAGAATTTTACGCGTTGGCGGCCCCACTTCCTTGATTAGCTGAACTGGACATTGGATAACAGGGTGGCCCACGAGAATCGATTTCTACCCAATCAGGTAGTAGTATAGCAACACTTGGCATATTCACTCGCCTAGCCTACTTCCCAATAACAGTTATCTACCAAAACTAATCCCAATATGTTTTGGAAGTATTGCTTAATGGAGAAAGAAAATGCCGGAAGTACGTTGAATTCTCATTTCGCCATCGTTTATTATTTTTATTTATTTCTTAATCATGCCATCCCATATAAAATAAGAGTAATTCTACATACAACTGAGAAGTACGTAACTGTCGCATAATCGTTTTAAAAAAGAGTAGGGTCTATTATTAAAAAATTAATTTTTTTCATGTGAATCCCATGTTTTATTCATTTTTTTCAAAGCGATTACGCGGTGGTTACGCAATTCACGATTGTAAGTATATTTTCTCATAAAATAATTAATATTATTATGGATAGTATTATTTCATCATCTCAAAAGAAACTGCATGCTATAGATATCACATCAATGTATGGGACATCATTGGCAAATTTATAGATTGGGGGCTTTTTAATTATTGATATACATATATATATTTTAAAATTCATATTATTTTAAATAAGAGATGTTTTAATAAGATAATTTAATTATATAAAATATTATTAAAAAAAATTTACATGTATCATTACTCTTTAATCAAGTGACACATGTTACAACCATAATCGACACTCTTCGTATAAAAGTAATATGTAACATATGATTATAATTATAAAATAAAAGTGTCACACCATAGATTTCTAAGTTGAAAATCATGGTGTTTTGAAATGCAAACACGTGATGGATAGTTGTCATAATTCCCAGCCTGTAAACATTCATTCACTCGGACCCTTTCTAAAGTTCAAAGGTACAAAAGGTAGGACTAAAAGCGATTAATAAAAGGAAAGGTATCGAAGTGATCATTCCACGAATTGTCAATTGTCAATGAGTTCGATCCACGGCTACTTCACCAAATTAATAGTAAAATTAGTATCCAAATTTGTAGGTTTTTATAAATAAAAATAAAATTGTTTAATCTTTATAAACTTTATATGTAATCTTCAAATAGCTTGCAATGCAATAGGCCGGTTTGGATATTGAGGATCTCATCTAATTTTAACTTATAATTTCACTACTATTTATAAATTATATAAACTTATCTTATCTCATCTCATTATACAAACGAGTCTTAAATATTTTCATTAATTTCTCATTAGAAAAATAAATAAAAAAACTATTTTATGTTATTGAAGCTCGGGTTCCGGGCTGGATATATCTGAATATCCTGTTTGGAATTCAGATGAATATTTTTACGTGTCAATTTTTTGATTGGTTAACGCGTGGATTATAAACAATAGTATATCTCGTTAAACATTTTAAAATAAATTTAGAAGAGGATTAGAATATAAAGTGAGAGACATATGGTTGCGGGGACAGAGAAAGTGATGGAGGGAGAAGGTTTTGGCCTGACATGCGAAGGCTTCAAAGTCCAGGTGTGGCTGGAAGCAGCTGGCAAGTTGTGGCGTGAGACCAAGAAAGAAAGAGTAGTCCGGTCCCCTCACTATGGCCCGGAGACCATGATTAATAAAGAGTAGTAATGTCATGGTTTTCCTATCCAATTTGTGGACGGCAATTAAATGTAACATTCGAGGTCACATCCATTTCCAAAACATCGTATAATCCACTGCCACTGGGCTTTTTCTAAAGGGTAATGCTAGAGAGAAGCCACTATAGCAGTGCACACTTTATATTCACTGCGTGGCTGCTTCTAGTTGATTGTTCCCAACACTCACTTGGGGAGATGTGTGGTCTAGATGATGCAACATCATGTGTGCAAAATGGATGCTCCCAATAGTGGCTTCTATCTATATTTATTCAGAAAATTGTCTAACTGTCTTTATTTGCGATTTTTTGGAAAATGAAAATATTTTAGTTTTAAAAAGATTCTACAAAATGATGTAGTTTGATGTGGTACATTAGATTATAAAATTATTTTTACTGTAAATTAATTCTAATATATCATATGAAAATTCGTTAGTTTGTATGTTTATTTTTATAGGATATATTTGTTATCGTATTACTTATCTCCTAGGTAAGAATTGAACGTCAAGTATGATTGATTGTGTGAATGAGAATAATGATAATATGAGATAAGTATTACCGCAAGATTTTTTTTTTTTTTTTTTTCACTCTATGTTAATATGGAATTGAATTATATAATAGGTAATTGTTACTAGAATTTGACAAAAAAATGGAGAAGATTACAATAACACTCGTTAGAGGAAGTAATGCAAGTTTGAAGCATAGATTATGGGTGATACCTGCATGGTGCAGGGTGGGGTGGACCCTTCCCTGCACCCCGCCCCCGAGAGGCAGGGTGGGACCCCCACTATGTCGGGGGGTGGGATCGAAATCGCACCCCATCTCGCTTCCCGTTCAATCCACATGACCCATTAGGTCTAAAAACTATTTTTTGGTCTAAACAAACTTTTTTGACCCAGATTATAATATAATTAAAATTATAAATTAAAATTTATAAATATAAAAAGAATTTAAACTCATTAGAGTTGTATTTTGTATTGCCTTAACCTCCTATATAAAGGTTGACCTAAGAGACTAAGATAATCCAGTAACTTGAACATAAGTTTAAGTTTTCAAAAGATTTTATATATCTACATACAATATATTTATTAATAAGTATTTATATAAATATTTAAAATTTAATTTTTTATATATAGGAGAGGCAGAGCAGGAGACGTGGCGGGATCATGCAGGGCAGGGCAAACGGAAGCGGGACGGATAGGGGGCGGGCCTCCGCTACCCACCCCTAACATAGATGAAGTGATTGAGGAATAGACAACGAATATATGGTATCAAGGGTTGCACGACTGGTGGCGACATTTGTACACTCTATACTTGCAAGTTGCAAAACAATACAGAGAGAGAGAGAGCTTAAAGAAAAGAGAAATTCTATTTGCAGTCTCCATTTGGGGACTGCATGTGCAGGCATATTATTAAATAAGAGAAAACATCATTTTAGGAGGGATAATTTTATAATTTTAAAAAATTTTAAAATTAAAATAGCCTAGACTTGTATTACAGTCCCCATTTGAAGACTATATCTAGCATTGTTCTAAAGAAAATAAGAAGAAAAAGATAAACGCAGATGAGAGAAGATGATGGGTCTGGGTCCCCACCAAATCCAAAATTCTAGATATGCTAAAGGAGGCGGCCAAGTTGGAAAATGAAATGTTACTTTGCGGAAATTATTAGACGATTTATAATATGGATATATGATCTTATAATATAGAAAATGAAATATTCTATGATTGAATGAATTAAAATTGGTGTTTATATAAATAATTTCATTCAGATATAAAGAAATTACAGAAAAGTAAACACACAATATGACGTGGTTTTATGTGATCCGTTAGATTTACTTTACAATAGAATTAATTTTATAATCTAATGTAACACATGAAATCACGTCACTATATAAATTTATTTTTACATAAAGTATTTATAACTTAAGAGCACAAGCATTGGTTTCTCTATATGCATCTTTAAAATTACATTTTTTGAAGATTTATTTTGCATATTAAGAAAAATTTCCACATTAGATTATGCATCTTTGCACCAAATAATAAAAAAATATTATTATTTTTAATTATTTTTATATATATTTTACAATTAGCACCATTTGCTCAAAAATACAAATTCCATATATCTAAATATTACCAATTTCAAATATCAAAATGACCAATTTTATCAATAAATATTAATATGTACTAAAAAACACTTTATATCATCAACTTAATATAAATATCATATATCAAAATCATCTTTATATAAGTTCTACAAAATTGATTTTAATGGGTAGGAGAGAAAAAAAAATTAAAAATAATGTTTGGAGAGTGAACAGTTATTCTTCAAACTATTCATAATTATGTAAAAATTTAGAGATGCATAAGCTAATATAGATGAATTTAAAGATATATTATATAAATATGAAGATAAAAATAAAGATGAATAAACTATTGTTAGTGTTATAGTATTTATCTTGCTCGTTACTTATTAGTTAAATGAGGCCGAGCATCCCAAGCCCAATTGATTGGGCTTGCATACAATTAAGGCTTAAATAAGGATGGTATACCAGGTCGTGTCGTGCTAACGCAACCCTTTTTTTATTGAGTAATTTTATATATAACTGTGAAGTGCGTAAACGTTGCGTAATCGCTTTGAAAAAGAATGAAGTTTACTATTAAAAAATTAATTTTTTTTATGTAGATCTCATGTTTTATTTATTTTTTCAAAGCGATTACGCGGTAGTTATACAATTCACAGTTGTAAATATCTTTTATTTTTTTGTTTTGTTCTGTTTTTGTTAAGGTGAAAGATTGGTAATAAGTCTCTTTTTGGCTACGGAGTTGATGCGATGAGATATTTATTAATTTATTTAAAAATTTTTAAAAAATTAAATTATTTATTATATTTTATATAAAAATTTAAAATAATTATAATATAATTGATTAAATCTCGGATTTGATGAAATAAGATAAATTATGAAAGTTTGATTTTTTGTAATCCCATTAATTGACCCCAAAAAGTCGATTGACTGTTCCAACTTCCAAATCTTCAAAAATGTCAACTGAGTTAATCCAATAAGCCAATTAAAAAACTACTTTTGAACAGTCTCCGTCGTCGTCACCATATCTGGCTCGGCTTTAATATTAGCTTATGTCTTTCTCACGCTTTCCTCTCTCCGACCTGTATTATCATCGCGCTGTTCCTCTCTACTATTTAATACAATCCTTTTGGTTTGACCAATGCTCAAGCATTTTCACGTGTTGCTGAATAATAAATCATGCATATAAATTACTGATAATCTGACCCGTCTCCGTAGAAATCCTTTTTAAACCGTTATGGCAGACGCCGTTTTGGCTGACGCTTTCTCCCGCGGGGTTTAATATTCAAACTCTTCGGTGAGTGAAAGAGATGGCAACAATCTGCAATCAGCAGCAAATGCTTGAGCATTTCAAATGCCGACCTGGTCAGAAAGATACCGTACTTCTCAAGGAAATCAACTAATGATTCGTGTTTGATTACGTAGTTTAGATGAGACGAGATATTTTGTTAAAAGTTGAATAAAATATTATTATAATATAAAATTTTTATCATATTTTTATTTTAAAATTTTAAAAAATTGATTTATTTATTATATTTTGTATTAATAATTATATAAGACGAGATGAAATAAGATAATTTAAATTTGATTAATCAAACCAGCCAGAAAAACCAATTTGTTTATTGCACAACTTATCTCCGGGTTCATATTCAACTGTACATTATATGCCGTATATGCTTCCATCATTCTGATACCATTTTCAACTATATATATTCAATCTTCTTATTGTAAAGGTTTCTCCACTTTTCTCGCAGTTTGATTCGTTTGCTTCTCCTCAAGCTGTATGGGGCAGGATTTTTTGAGCCTTTTTCTTTATTTTTGTTTCCTAGAGACTGGAGCTTTTTCATTGCTGTTCTGTTTGGTTTTTCATTGTTTCCCAGTGTTCGAAAAGCTAATATCTGTTTTCCTTCGTATATATTCAGCTGCTTTGAACTCAAATCAAATAAGTATTGATACTTATTTCCTATTATAAGGTGGAGAACTCGCATACTACAACAATTCCCAAAGTTGGATACTAGGAGAAATTTGAAAGCACGGCAGTCTTTTTGAGATGTATCAATCAACAGCCTGGACTTATGCAATATTTTTTATTTCATGGTTGTGTTGGTCTTCACTACTCGCCGGAGCACAGAATCCCATGATCACTCATCCGGAGGAAGGTGATTTTCCTTAGCTTCTTTTGGCAATGACACTCTTGAAAGAATGCTTGTTTAAAGGGTTCTCACGGCACATCGAGGCGTGTTTTAGCTATGCCTTTTTTTTTTTTTTTTAAAAAATAAATAAACGATTGTATTGATAAGAATAGGCATATCCCAATGACACGAGATGGTATCCAAGAGGTAACACCTATCTAGGAAGAAGAAATGGAAACAAGAAAGTCACGAAAACCAAGGCCATTCAAATCTACAGCTATGGCCCAAAGAATAAAGGTCTAACAACAAGTGATCTTAGCTATGTGAATCCTTTAACAAGTGATTTGTAGTAACTTCACATATCAAATACTCACAGCTTCCCTCTAGTGAGTGGTGAAGAGTGCTACATATAGTTGAGTTGTAAAGTGTGTATGCTCAAACTTGGCTCTGCTAACAATTTTGATGTATATTTTTGAAATAAGTCTGCTTTCTTTGCAATACTCAAGCTAATGATGGTTAACACTTGTATTAATTTGCAGTGAAGGCATTGGAGGAAATCAAGAGAAGCTTGATAGATCCAAAGAACAATCTGAGAAATTGGAATCAAGGAGATCCATGCACGTCAAATTGGACCGGGATTGCGTGCTCCAATGGGACTTCAAATGATGGATATCGACATGTTCTACAATTGTATGATTTTAGCCTTTTCCCATCTTTATTTCACTTTAATTAATTGTTCTTTCTTTGTTTCTGTGGTCCCTTTGCATGTTGAAATGCATATTATCTACCCATATTAGTTGGTGCCCTGAAACAGACTTCCTTGGTTCTTTAGTTCATTGAATATTACAGAAAATTATCGATAAAAAAAGAAGAATATTACAGAAAATGGTGGCTATGTTCAATTTTTTTTTTTTTTTTTTTTAATATTGGACACATGTTTCTCAATTTTGCTAGAAAATATCCCCAACATGTCTTAATGAATCCGTACTTTATCCTTGTCATACCTCAGATTCATGTCAATTCCCATGTTAGGCAGGTGACTTGTGAAGGCATTATAGCCGAATTCCACACAGGTTGTTTACCAAGTGAAATTGGGTTTTACAAGTGATTGTAGGGAGTTTCAACTATAATTTTGACTTTGTGTTTAGGCAACGCAGATATGTTGGCGAATCCCTTGATTGCGATAAATGGTAGAGCTAACTTAGCACTGCATCGTGATGCGGGGCCTGATGGGGATGCCAAAGATTTAAGTAGGAAGTGGGGTAATTGTGACATCCCATATTGTATTTAGTGCCAGCCACATTGGGTGTGAGAATTGTAAAGGCATTGCATGAGCATCGTGTTCAGTATAAGATGTTTGCTGGATGGAACTAGGTTTTATAGGTGATTCCAAGAAGCTTTAATTATAACTTTGACTAATTCTTTTTAATTATAATATCGACAATTTTAGTGTTCTTTCCATTTATTCGAAAAATACTCATGACTAGCATCAATAATGATTGGCCATTGACTCAATCATTATTCATGACTAGCATCATAAAGATTTGTTAGTCAAAAGTTCAAATATAAGATTATCAACTTGGACAAAACTTGGCATTATTAATACATGGGCAGTTCTATTGAAAAACTTGTATTGATGCTTTAATAATTTTCATTTGAACCTCTCTTTGCAGGCAACTTCTGAAAATGGAATTGTTAGGAACTTTATCGTCAGAGCTTGGCCGCTTATCAAACCTGACAATATTGTAAGGCGAAGCATCTCTGAAACATAAGGAGCTTTTTGTGGTGGCTTTTGATTTATGTCTCTTACTTTCTCTATCTGCTCTGTTAAAGGAGCTTTATGTGGAACAACATAAGTGGGAGTATACCCAAGGAGATAGGCAATCTTGCGTCTTTGAAACTCTTGTAAGTTGATTAATGTTTTTATCTATGTGAGAGGTTAGATACTCAATATCATTATCACATGATTTCATGCCTATTCCATTAAAAAAAGCAGATAGATACTAGTTAATGTATTCCAAAATTTTGATTTCTACGTAGTATTAGAGATAATCCGTTTGTGAACTAATTTACTTGATATGTTGGCACGATTATGAATATCTGGTATTTTAATATTCCAAGTTTTTAATATGCAGTAAATTGGCTTTTTCTCTGATTCCATATTTAATACTCCATGTGTCCAGGCTTCTGAATGGAAACCAATTAACAGGTCCATTACCTGAAGAGCTTGGTTATCTTCCAAACTTGGACAGAATACAAATTGACCAGAACAACATATCAGGACCATTACCCATCTCCTTTGCAAATTTGAACAAAACAAGGCATTTGTGAGTGTTTTCACATATTGTCTCAAAATAGTACTGTAATGACTAACCCTACTTACACTCTTTTTTTTTTTTTTCCTAAATTCTGCCCTGTTTTTCTTTTGTCCCATGCGAGCAGTCACATGAACAACAATTCAATTAGTGGGCAAATCCCGCCAGAGCTATACAAATTGCCAAGTCTTATTCACATGTAAGCCAGTGATTGGTCATATTTTCGTATTTAATGATGATTCATCTTTCTGTACAATTCATGAGATCAGTGACCATCTTCATCTCTGCTAATGCAGGCTTCTTGATAATAACAATTTATCAGGGTATCTGCCACCAGAGCTTTCCGAGATGCCACTATTGCGAATACTGTATGGTTCTTATTATCCTTGAATGTCAATATGTTTATTTTAATCTCAAGTGCTATTACGTCCAAAATATATGAATTTGTTGTTCTTTTCTTTTGCTTCCCAACTTGAACAAGGTTATGATTTCTAAGCTTTCCTTCTCCGATAAGATAAGATTACTTAAATACTCGGGGTATTACGTAAGTTCTCTGGTGTAAAGTTTCATTGTCTTTGTTTTGCAGTCAACTTGATAACAACAACTTCAATGGGACTACAATTCCAGCTTCTTATAGCAATATGTCCCGGTTGCTTAAGTTGTAAGTGCATATCATTATCCTCTGTTTGTAACTAGGTTTCAGAAGCAAAGGCAGAGCAAGGTACTAGCCTTGAGGTGTAAGGCTGAGACTTTTTATTTATTTATTTGCCAAGTCATAGAAGAAGCTCTTTTTCCCCTAAAGTAAAAAACTAGAGGAAAATACTAGCTATGTATAAATAATTTAGTACAACCAGAATGATATTTTGTTTGATAAATTAATTAGTCAAACGTCAAATGAAAATGGATATAAGTGGGAATGTTACTGAATGAAGATATGGAGTTGCTTAAGCCAACTAAGTTGGCAAGATGGTATTGCATCTTTTGAAACGTCACTCACTGGTATACTGAACGTGTCAGTATTTTCCTATGACTAACCTATAAAAAAAGGTATTTTCCTTTGACTAATCCCATGCTGTTTGATATCTAACATGACTTTACTTAATCTACCTGAGTTGTAAAGAAGCTACACTACTTTCATCAGATGTCCCAAACCTTTCATGTTCTTAGAAGCAAGATGGGAATCATGAAATTTGTACATTTTCACCTGTCCATGTTGAGAAATTTTGATTTACGTCTTGGTTGGGTTTACTAGGAGCCTTAGGAACTGCAACTTGCAAGGAGAAATGCCCGATATGAGCAGAATACCAAGACTTCTTTATCTGTAAGTCACTGTTTTATTTTTATTTTTAATTCATTATAAGATGGTCAAGGACGAGCTTCTCAAAATTACTAAATGCTTCATGCTGATTTCTCTTTACTTTTCAAAGACAACTTTGCTAGCTACTTCTACTTTGTTTATACCATATTTATTTGAATTTCAGAGACCTCAGTTCAAATAAGTTAAGTGGATCCATTCCTCCAGATAGGCTTTCTGCGAATATTACAACTATGTAAGATCCTGCATCTTCCTAATAAGATGTAATATGCATGTTTTTTATGTTTGTTTAAATTTATTTTTCAGATGTCACATAGTTTTACAGATTTTTCTTCGAGTTTTTTAAGCTAATTTGCACTAAGATTTCCCTTGACTTCTGAAATCTATTATTTAAACAATATACACAGTGATTTATCCAACAACAATCTTACTGGAGAAATCCCCATCAACTTTTCGAGCCTTCCTCGTCTCCAGAGACTGTGAGTAGTACTTGCTGTTTCATCATTTAGTGTTCAATGTTATTGTAATTTACTTCATATTTATGCAACCTTTTGTTTCCACTTACCTCAACTTAGATATTCCAGTTACTAGTCCATATACGTCAATGAATTCAAGGTGTTAATAGAATAAATGACTTTAATTCTGGAATTGTTCCCCATCGCAGGTTAATTGCAAACAATTCATTAAGTGGCTCTATTCCATCCAGCATTTGGCAAAATAGGACTTTGAACAAGATGGAAAACCTTACAGTGTAAGAGCCGAATGACTGTGTTACTATTACCTTGGTTGAAAGTGTCTTTGTTTGGAAGTGCATATTCATGCTCTCAAGTGCCTTGTTCTTAAATAAAGTTGCTTCTTTGTTCTGATTTTCACATGCTCCCTTGTGACATTCAAAGTTGTAACCTACTGGATTTTCTAAGCTATCGATTATGCCCCGTCCATATTCCAGGGAGTTGCAGAACAATGAGCTTTCAAATATTACAGGCAGCACTGATCTACCTCCAAATGTCACCGTCTGGTTTGCTTCTAGACTTGCTTCCTAATTTAAATGTCCAAACTCATGGCATGTAGATCTTCATGTGTAATAAAGTTCATGCTCATATTAGGGTGACTACTAGGTAAAAGAGTGTAGATATGCTCTTTTTGGTTTTAGTGTTTTGAGGTGGCATAGATATTTTTTACTAGTATTGTAATGTGGAAACACATTGATATAATGATCATGTGATACATTTTGATTCTTGACTTCCAGGCTTCAAGGGAATCCCTTATGCTCGAACGCAAACCTAGTCCAGTTTTGTGGATCTGAAAGTGGGGACGAAAGTAAAAGTCAGGGTCCAACAAATAACACTTTGCTTTGCTCTTGTCCACCCTTTTTTGAAGATTCCCCCACATCTGATGGTTGTGTCTGTGCTGCCCCTCTGCTCATTGGATATCGGTTAAAAAGTCCTGGATTCTCAGATTTCCTTCCGTACAGATCTGATTTCGAGAACTACTTAACATCTGCTATTAATATAGACCTTCATCAACTGCATATTGATTCGTTTGGATGGGAGGAAGGGCCACGGCTGAAAATGTACTTGAAGCTTTTTCCGGAAAATAATCTTTTCCGTTTCAACGATAGTGAGGTCCAGCGACTTGTGAACTTGTTTGAATCATGGGACATACGTGACGAACCCATCTTTGGACCTTATGAACTTCTGAACCTCACTCTACTGGGCATTTACAAACCTGGTTTGTCTCGAAACCCTTATCTGAAGTCATTTTTGACATCTTTGTTGAATTTGGAATTGATGCTTATTTTAGAAGTTGAAGAATGTTATGGTGTACTTGGGCCACGCCTATTTAATTTGTTTTAATAAAATTTATTTAACTTATAAAAAATAAAAATAAAAAAGAAGTTGAAGAATGTATTCTCCAGAACACTTACTGGATTCCATTGAATTACTTTATACTTAAAAAATCTTTTTCGCATATGGAATTATTCTCTGTTACTGGTCTTTGTGTGCATAGAATGCTTGCCTATTCTTGTCACTCTGACATGGGCTTCATCTTGCCAGTTCAATGCTTTCATCTTCGTTATATGGTTGCACTTCTGTGATCCAGCACATAAAACAAAAAGCTGCAATGCTTCATCTTGTTTAAGAGATTTTTAGTTTGTATGGTGGATTAAGACATGCTCTATATTAAATACAAAGGCATCTACAAATTCACACCATATATCACTGATGACTTGACCCCACTCAAAGACAAGCTATGCCACAGTCATATCTTATCACCTTTGATGTGTTCATATTTGAGGTGAACATTGATGGATAGTTTGGAGTCAGTTTATGCTCATAGTATTCACTAATCCCACAGAAACTCCCACCCTTCAAAGGTCTTCTTTAAGCAAAGGCGCATTGGCTGGCATAGTATTGGGGGCCATTGCAGGTGCAGTAACATTGTCCACAGTTGTTTTTCTTCTGATACTGAGAAGGCATGTGAGGAAAACCAGTGCAATTTCAAGAAAACGTCGTGGTGAGTATCTTTTTCTTTTTTTTTTTCCTGATGTTCAGATTTTTAGGTAGATATGTAATATTTCTCACTGTTTCTGCAATTGTCTCTATTTTGCACCCAAACTAGGCCTGTTAATCGGGCCAGAGAGATGCTTGTCCAAGCTTATCCTGAGGTGGGAAGGCCTCAGCCTGGCCTGAAATGCTCAATATCTTACCTTTTCTCAGCTAATGCTGTAGGCCAAGTTTCCGCCAAGTTTGGACTGGGCTGTGATTAGAAACATCATTAAGAGAGGAGTTCTACTGAAACATACCGTAAGACTTGGGTTTTATATTGGCTGAGACCATCTCTAGGTTCAAGAACAACCAGTTATTACCATGTTAACAATTTTGGTGACAAAGTTGTTGACTTATAAGATGCAATATGTGTGTGTGTATAACATCCGATAATTCATAAATATATGATAAACCTATTTGGTCTAAGGATAATTAACTCTGCTAACTTGAGAGCGGCCTGACTTCAGCTTAAACTTAAAGGCATTCTAAAATCCGTGACAAGCTCAGTGCAGAGCTCAAAAAAGCTTGGCCAAATATTTTTGGCCCTAGAAATGGGCTTGAGGCTGCTCAACCCCATTACAGCACTATTTATTTTACTGTTTTACTTGTTAGTTATTGATATGTAACAAAAGATGTCTTAATGCTTGATGTTGATTCATACAGTAATTAAGAGCTTGACCAATTGTTTCTTTCGTTAGCAAAAGTTGATGAGTGAAATTGTATGACCCATCCTTGTTGATTTGGGATGTGGATTTGTTTGGTTTTCCAGTCATCATTTGTTCATTGAATTATCAGGGAGATGTGATATGTGTTTCCCCTCCTATTTTATTGAATTTATTAATATGAATTAGGTTACACCTCATATATCAGAGCAGTGAATGAAGTCCAATCACAAAATGAAGAAAAAATTGCTATAGTAAAGACCCATCTGAATGAGGCCCTTTGGCACAAATGAGTTCATTTTTTACTTGCATGCTCATGGAATCTTGTCAAATCCTGAAAAGGGTTTTAAAGAGTCAATGTTTATGAGCTTCAAACTCAGCATCCTGTTCTGCTCTAGCAGGAAATATCTCAGGATAGTATGTAGTCATATCAATGGGGTTTTTACTTTGCCTAAGAATTGGTTATTGGATTACATTCACTTGTTTTAAGGAACTGTAACATGCTCGTAAGTTTTCTTGTGTACATTGTTATCGCATCTGTATTTGCACTTGTACTCAAACTATCTGAATCTTGGAAATATGAATGGAAAGTTAGATTCATAACTGTATCAATCATTTTTAAACAATGGGCAAAGCATCTTTATATGCAGCACCTATCACCGTGCTTTCATTTTCCAATGGTTGACCTTTATTTAACATGCAGCATCTAAGGCCTCCATGAAAATTGATGGTGTGAAGTCTTTCACTTATGGAGAATTGGCTACGGCTACAAACAATTTTAATGACTCCACTCTGGCTGGCCAAGGAGGTTATGGAAAAGTTTATAAAGGAATTCTGGTTGATGGGTCAGTAGTGGCCATTAAACGTGCACAAGAGGGATCCTTGCAGGGTGAGAAGGAGTTCTTTACAGAGATAGAATTGTTGTCAAGGTTACATCATCGAAACCTTGTGTCTTTAGTTGGATTTTGTGACGAAGAATTGGAACAGGTGCCTTTTCTTATCTCAACTGCAAACGATCATATCGAAAGAAAATCAATAAGGAGATAATTTTTTAATTTCTTTGAAAGTTTATAAAAATTATTTACCACATTTAAAATTTTCAAACAACCCTAAACTATCCAAAAATATAAGAATCTTATTATCTTATAGGAAACTTAAAGATATGTAGAATTTGGTTTTCATTAGAATGATAATGGTACACCTACAACTCATTTACAACTCATTTTACAATTAACCAATGCAATCATAGAAAAAATAATTTCAATTTTACGTAACTACCCTCTACTTGAAATAGAGATGTTAGATAGTTATAAAGTTGTAAAAGAGTTGCAAGTTTATCATTTCTCCTTTAGAATTCACAGTATAGCCCGAAATCTTGTAAACTTTGATCTTTAAAAAAAACTTCAGATTTTGGCTCTAAAGATTTTAAAAGCCAAAAGTTATATATTACAAAAACTCATAGTAATCTTTTTCTATTCTTATTTGGGTCTCCTTCAAACTTTTTCTTATTTTTTATACTTTTTTATGCATGACTTTTTTCTACCTTCCTTTTAACATTTTTCCTTCTGGTTAATGATAGATTATTCAGTTTTTTTTTTTTTTTTAATTAAAGAAGGAAAACTCTTATCTATTTTAATTACTATAAATGTACCTCATACATGTTTAATTGATAGATGTATTGATAATTTTTTTATGCTCCACAATATAATCAGGAGAATAGAGTCCTTCCCTCTCTTTTTATATGCTGTACTTTTCTCCCATAAAATTCTTTTGACTTTCATGACAAAAGGACTAGTTTTTCTTGCTCTCTGTTGCTGAAGTTGCATTGATTTTATTTTATTTTATTTTTAGCCTTTGGGAAAGGCTTCATCTGAGTATTGTTGTGTATGCAGATGTTGGTCTATGAGTTTATGTCAAATGGTACTCTACGGGATAGCCTTTCTGGTACGCCTTATAATCCTTAAGTTTTACTTTTCTTGATTTTCACCATTGAGTGCTCTTCATTGCATATGAATGCAAGTGAAAACTACAATATAGGATTTGCAACAGCACACTTCCCCTCCGCCTCTCTATTTTTTGTCTTTTTCTTTAAGAGCTAAACAGAACAGCCTTTTCTTTACTCAGTCTTTGTTCCATACAAATGGGCTAATTGATTGTTTATGTGTGTAAAACAACACAGCCAAGGCTAAAGCTCCTCTGAATTTTGCTATGAGATTGAGAATTGCCCTGGGATCAGCTAAGGGCATCCTCTACCTGCATACAGATGCTAATCCTCCGATATTTCATCGAGATATCAAGGCTAGCAATATATTATTGGACCCTACGTACACAGCAAAAGTTGCTGATTTTGGACTTTCGCGACTTGCCCCAGTTGCAGATATTGAAGGGACCGTTCCTAATTATGTATCCACAGTTGTGATGGGAACACCGGTAAGACTTGTATAGATGATATTCAGCAAAGAGAATTTGATCTTCTGCATAAGTTGAAGTTATAGTTTTATACAACAATTTGTATCAATATCTCTGTTTTTAAAATGAAAGAAGTGGAGCCTAAACTAGATGAAAGGCTTAATGGTTTGCCGTAAGAGATGAATCTAACTGGTGTCTATTTCTTTATCTTCTCATTCTTTGTAATAACTTTGCAGGGCTACCTAGATCCAGAGTACTTCTTAACTCATAAGCTGACGGACAAAAGTGATGTTTATAGTCTTGGTGTTGTTTTTCTAGAACTCCTGACTGGGATGCAGCCAATCTCACATGGCAAAAACATTGTTAGAGAGGTAAAACTGTTGTTCTGTAATTTTTGTTATTCCTACAGCATAAAAAATAATGAAGAAGCTTTTACTCTCTCTCTCTCTCTCTCTCTCTCTCCATGTCATTTTATATAGTTATAATTACTTGAGAGGGATATCCTCCTTTTCAAGTTTCAGTTTCAGCTTCAATAAGTTCAGCAGACATGAATTTCTTAGACAATAGTTACCTTCAGCCTTGAGTGAGACCTCTGTCAAACACAATACTTCTTAATATCTTGCATGCTAGATTCAAATATCTTGCATGTGGTCAGTATTTTATTATAGAACATAACATTTTAGATGCCCTGGCTGCAGTGTCTTATATAATAGTCTGTTATATGTATATTTTTTTAAGGAAATAATTTTCATCCTTTTCAGGTTAATATTGCAAATCAATCTGGTATGATCTTTTCGATCATTGATGGGCAGATGGGGTCTTATCCTTCTGAAAGTGTAGTGAAATTTTTTAACTTGGCCCTCAAGTGTTGCCAAGAAGAGACAGATGCACGACCTTCAATGGCAGAGGTGGTTCGAGAACTTGAAAGCTTATGCAGTATGATGCCGGAGGCTGACGCCATAACAGATATGGAAAAAGTTGTGACTCCACCAGCATCATCATCATCATCCTCTACAGTGAAGTATCCTTATGTGTCATTGGATGTATCTGGAAGCAACCTTGTTAGTGAAGTCATGCCAATCATCAAGCCTAGGTAGAAAGCAAGCATTTGGGAAAAAACTGGTTATGAGGGTTGCTAATATCCTGGGAAATTGTTTCACCGAGATATCAAGGCTAGCAATATATTATTGGACCCTACGTACACAACAAAATTTGCTGATTTTGGACTTTCGCGACTTGCCCCAGTTGCAGATATTGTATTAGAAATACATTAGTTTTCCTTTATTTGTACAATTACATTTCTACCCTTGTATTTTAGTATATATAAATACTTCTTTTTACTTGTAAATGTACAACAGAAAATATATACAATACGTGAATTTTGTCCAAATCTCTCTCTCTGTTCTCGTACCCTAGCCCTGCTTATACATCAGCTCAATCATAATTCCATGGTAGAACTCCAGTTTTGTCATGGTATCAGAGCATAAATTGATGCTATGCAAGATTTGTCATGGAATTCGATTCATCCGATTCTGATTCTGATTCTTCTACTTTTTCTCCTTCTCTTGATAACCCCTCAAATCCTTATTTCTTACACCATGGAGAAAATCTTGGTATTATGCTTGTTACCGATCATTTAAATGGTGATAATTACCATTCTTGGTCACGGTCCATGTCCAAAGCCATCAGTGCGAAGAACAAGACTAGATTTATCATCGGAATTAAAAAAAAGTCGAAGTCTGAAGCAGATCCATTCTATTTGCCATGGATTCGGTGTAATGACATGGTAGTTTCGTGGATCCTCAATTCTGTCGCAGAGAACATTGGATCAAGCATTCTCTACATTGATAATGCCTCTAATATGTGGAAAGACTTATAGGACCGCTTTTCACAAGGTATTCGTCCACAAATTTTTCAATTACGTAAGGCGATTAGTTCATTAAAGCAAGATCAGAAGTCTGTGAGTGATTATTATACTGAATTGAAATCTTTTTGGGATGAGCTAGCAAATTATAGGCGATTGTCACAGTGTTCTGTTGAAACCCTAAGGTTTTTTGAAGAAATTCAACAAGAAGAGTATGTAATGTAGTTTTTGATGGGGTTATGTGATTCTTTTAATAGTATTCGAAGTCAGATACTATTAATTGATCATTTTCCTTTTATGAACAAAGTCATATCCTTGGTCTTACAAGAAGAGAAACAGAGAGAGATTACTTTGGAAACTTCTGTCCCTAGCCTTGAATCGATTGCTGCTTTGACAGTAAAGCCTATGAAAATTGGTACTAATGCTTCTAAGCAAACCAATTATCGAAAGGATAAACCTGTGTGGATACACAGGTCACACTTCTGAAAAGTGTTATAGGATTTATGGCTTTCCTCTTGGTTTTAAATCCAAAAAAGGAAATAATGCTTCAGCCAATCAATCTTCTTCACCTATGGGTAAATCAAATGATGATGCTCCGAAGTTTTCTTTGTCTCAAGATCAATACCAGCAGCTACTTGCCATGCTCAAACCACAATCTATTTCATCATCAGTGAATCAAGCCAGCTCTGGCATTTTACCAACTCCACAGTCACCTTCCACTGATAATTTTGCAGGTAATCTCGTGCCCTGGATAATTGACATTGGAGCAACAGACCATATGGCCAGCTCCATTGATCACTTTTCTTCCATAACTTCTAACCTTTCTTCTGTTGTCAAATTACCAAATGGCCATTCAGTTCCCGTTACACATACTGTACTATCCAACTACTAGACAACGTGACTTTGCGCAACGTTCTTTGTGTTCCTGATTTTTCTTTTAATTTGATATCTGCTAGTAAATAAACCCATGACCACTCATGCTGCCTTGTTTTTGTTTCCAATCTTTGTTTCATTCAGGACCTGCCTACATGGAAAACGATTGGGATGGCTGAGGAGAAGGCTGGCCTTTATTACTTAAAGCAAAGTTCTTTGGTTGGTGGTTCTATTTCTTCTCCTTCAATAAATCAGAATGTTAGTCTATGACATTATAGGTTAGGCCATATTTCTTTTTCCAAATTGAAATTTCTTATCATTAGTGTTTCCGATTTACATATATCAAAATCCAATAATTCTTGTACTTGTACAATCTGTCCTTTAGCTAAACAAAAAGGTCTACATTTTCCTTCTTGTGAATCAAATTCAGTTTATCCATTTGAATTGATTCAATGTGATTTATGGAGACTATTCTTTGTTTCTGCTTTAGATGGTTCAAAATATTTTCTTACAATTGTAGATGATTACTCTAAAACTACTTGGGTATATCTTCTACAACATAAATCTCAAACCAAGCCTTACTTGCAATCTTTCTTCCAATTAGTTCAAACTCAATTCAATTTTCAAATAAAGAAAATCAGAATCGATAATGCGACTGAATTTCACATGCCAGAATTTCTTTCCTCCCAAGGTGTAATACACCAGAAAAGTTGTGTTGAAAGACCACAATAATATGGGGTCGTTGAAAGGAAACTTCAACATTTGCTAAATGTTGCTCGTTCCCTCAGATTCCAAGCTTCTTTACCATTAAATTTTTGGGGTGATTACATTCTTTCTGTTGTCCATTTAATAAATTTAACACCAACTCCATTACTCTCACATAAATCTCCTTATGAGGTTTTGTATTCTAAACCTCCTTCTTATAATCACCTCAAAGTTTTTGGTTGTTTTTGTTTTGCTTCCAACTTGCATCGTGATAGATCTAAATTTGATCCAAGAGCAAGAAAATGCATCTTCATTGGATATTCTTTTGTTGTAAAAGAATACAAATGATATGATCTTGAAACACACAAAACTTTCATATATCTTGATGTGTTTCATGAACATATATTCCCTTTCTCTTCCACTTCTTTTCCTGTTAAACCTTGTAGCTCTTTTGTTTTTCCTAAACTAGTTTCTGATTTTCCAGATTCCATATTTTCTCCTTTATTTTATTCACAAATACCTTTTCCCAATTCAGCAGAATTATCTCCAATTTCTACATTTCCAGATTCAGTACCTTCCATAGATATCTCTCCTTAAAATTCCAACAATCCCAACAATTTCAGTGTTCCAATTCGGCAATCTACAAGAATCAGAAAAATCACCAAGATACTTGCAAGACTATCATTGTCAGCTGGCCTCTCAACATTCATCACAATCTATTTCTTTGCAGGACAAATTTTCAGGTATCAAATTTCCTCTTTCTAATGTACTTTCTTATGATAAACTCTCTAGCTCTCATAAACACTTTGCTTTCACCATTTCTTCTATTTATGAACCTCAAACTTTCTCATAAGCAAACCAATTCCTGAGTGGCAAGAAGCTATGAATGCAAAGCCCTTGAGACAAATAAAACTTGGACTCTCACTACTTTACCTATGGGAAAGAAGCCGATAGGCTATAAGTGGGTTTACCGGGTTAAATATAAGGCTGATGGTACCATTGAGAGGTACAAAGCTCGTTTGGTTGCAAATGGGTACAACCAAATTGAGGGACTTGATTTTCAGGAGACTTTTTCTCCAGTTGCTAAAATGACTACAGTGAGATGTCTATTGGCCATAGCAGCTGCCAAAAATTAGCATTTACATCAATTGAATGTAAATAATACATTTTTGCATAGAGATTTAAATGAATAAGTGTATATGTCCATTCCACCCGAATATGCCAAACAGGGGGACTCTAGAGTTTGTAAATTACAAAAGTCCCTTTATGAGTTAAGGCAAGCCTCTAGACAATGGTTCTACAAGTTATCCACAACCATTATTGAGTATGGTTTTCAGCAAGCCAAATCTGATCATTCTCTCTTTATTAAGTCAGAAAACAGTTTTTTCATTGCTTTGTTAGTCTATGTTGATGATATTATTCTAATTAGAAATGATTTGAACTTAATCTTTGATTTAAAGACATTTATGGACAATAAATTTAGAATCAAGGATTTGGGCACCTTAAAATATTTTCTTGGAATGGAAGTTGCTAGGTCTTCCAAAGGCATAACATCGTGTCAAAAAAAAAATGATATTATTCTGACTGCCAAATCAGTTGCTTTTCCAAAATGTAAAATTCTCAAGTTTAGATGGTGAACCTTTAGAGGATCCTTCTTTATATAGGTGGTTAATTGGGAGGCTTATTTACCTCACTATATCTCGGCCAGACATCTCTTATTTTGTGCAAATTCTAAGTCAGTACATGGATAAACCAAGGCAACCACATTTAAATGCTCTACACCGAGTGCTTAGATACTTGGGAGCACCCGGTCAAGTCCTTTTCTTTCCAGATAGTTCTGATTTCCATCTTAAAGCATTTTGTGATTCAGATTGGGCTGGTTGTATGGATACTAGAAGATCAATTACATATTTTTGTGTGTTCCTTAGAAATTCTTTAATTTCCTGGAAGTCTAAGAAGCAACAAACCGTCCCAAAGTCCTTAGCTGAAGCCGAATATAGGGCTATGACCACTACTACTTGTGAGATTTCTTGGTTAATTACATTGTTGGCAGATTTTCAGATTACTAATGCCAAATTAGCTCTATTGTTTCGTGACAGTAAAACAATCCTTCACATTGCTGCTAATCCAGTTTTTCATGAAATGACAAAGCACATCGAAATTGATTGCCATATTATGAGAGAAAAGCTCCAAGCAAAAGATGATCAAAACTTTCATGTTGCTTCCCATTCTCAGCTTAGTGAACATTTTCACAAAGGCACTTGGGTCTCAACAATTCCATTCATTGCTTAGCAAGATGTCCTAGATATATACACTCCATCTTGAGGGGGACTATTAGAAATACATTAGTTTTCCTTTATATGTACAATTACATTTCTATCCTTGTATTTTAGTACATTTAAATACTTATTTTTAATTGTAAATGTACAACAGAAAATATATACAATACCTGAATTTTGTCCAAATCTCTCCCTCTGTTCTCTAACCTTAGCTCTGCTTATTCATCAGCTCGATCATAAATCCATGGCAGAACTCCAGTTTTGTCATATTAAAAGGGACCGTTCCTACTTATGTATCCACAGTCGTGATGGGAACACCAGTAAGACTTGTATAGATGATATCCACAGTTCCGACTCCAGTTTTCCTCTTATCTCACCATCACACCCATTGTTACTTTTTCCGTCTCTTTATCTGACGAACAACTGGCTTTTTAAGATAATTTTCTCCACCTCCACATGAGCTCCTATGATCATAATGACTATTTTGCCCCCAATTCCACTTCCTTCCAAACGACGAAACGACAGAGATCCTAGTAAAATTTATTGCGGTCAGTGTCGGGTTCCATGCACGTACGTTGTTGCCGATGTTCTCCGTTGTTATCCAATAAATTCATACTTTTGCTTGATTTGCCAATAGCATGTTTAGTTCACATGATTTGGCATTCTCATTCTCCTAACTTTTAAGTTTCAAATGAAAATGGAGTAAAATCTTTTAAGTATTAAAGTCCCGTTTATTTCTTATTTTTCGAAAAATATCATTTATTTTTACTTCTTAAAACCTAAAAATGAAACTCCGGCTTCTTTTGGATTCGAATAATTCATTTCATCTTATTATTATAATTTTTTTTAAATTCTCACACAAAATATAATAAACAATTAAATTTTTTCAAATCTTAAAATAATAATAAATTATATTTTTTATAATTTTTATCTTTTATATAAAATTATCTCATCTGAATTTAAACTAATACTTAATATTTAAAATTAAAAAATAAAAATAAAACCGGCATTGACTAACCATCCCTAGTGCCTAGCTCGATCACGTACACCTCGGGGTGGTGTGAGCCTGTCCGTGATGCCGCCCGGTCAATTTTTTTGGACTCGTGAGTCGTGACTCAAGAGTCAAGACATTGTATAAAATATTATAAAAAGAATTTACGTGTATCCATTACTCTTTAATCAAGTGACACATGTTACAACCATAATCGACACTCTTCGTATAAAAGTAAATATGTAACATATGTAACATATGATTATAATTATAAAATAAAAGTGTCACACAGTAAATATGTAACATATGATTATATGTTATAAAATAATTATAACATATGTTGAAAATCATTGTGTTTTGAAATACAAAGATAGTTGTCATTACTCCCAGCCTGTAAACATTCATTCACTCGGACCCTTACTAAAGTTAAAAGGTATCTTAAAAAAAAAAAAAAAAAGTACAAAGGTGTGACTAAAAGCGATTAATAAAATTTTATAATTTAATAGAAATTCTATTGGTTAATTGTATAAATTTAATATTAAATATTTTATTTTTATTTATTTATTAATCATTAAATCTTATGTGAAAAATAAAAAATAAAAAATTTGAATTCGAGTTCAAACAGAGATCGAGATGAGAGTTTAATTTATCGAGTCGAACTCGAATAAAAAATAAAAAAAAAAATTTCAAACTCGGGTTCGAGTTCGAATTCGAATATTTTGAGTTGAGCTAAGTTCGGCTCGGCTCAATTACAATCATAAATGCGAGACCAAGAAAGATAGAGTAGTCATGTCCCCTCACTATGGCCGGGAGAACATAATTAATAAATAGTAATGTCATGGTTTTCCTATCCAATACGTGGACTGCAATTAAATGTAACATTCGATGTCACATCCATTTCCAAAACATTGTATAATCTACTGCCACTGGGCTTTTTCTAAATTGTCTAACTATCTTGATTTGCGGATTTTTGAAAAATGAAAATATTTTAGTTATAACAAAATTTAATAAAATGATGTAACTTGACGTGATATATTAGATTATAAAATTATTTTTATTATAAAGTAGCTCTAATATATTATATGAAGTTATGTTAGTTTGTGTGTTTATTTTTATAGGATATATTTGTCACCATAATACTTCTCCCTTGGGTATGAATTGAAAGTCAAGAATAATTGATTGTGTGAATGAGAATAATGATAATATGAGATAAGTATTATGGTGAGACTTTTTTTTTTTTTTTTAAATTTCACTTTATGTTAATTTAGAATTGAATTATATAATGGGTAAGTGTTGTTAGAATTTGACAAAAAAATGGAGAAGATTGTGATAACACTCGTTAGAGGAAGTAATGCAAGTTTGAAGCATAGATTAGGGGTGATATCCGCATGGTGCGTGGACCTTAAATTCATGATGATTGTATTTTGTATTATCTTGGCCTCCCATATAAAAATTGGCCTAGGAGGTCAAGGTAATTCAATAACTTGAATGTAAGTTTAAGTTTTCAACAAGTTGTATATATCTATCTATATACATTATATTTATTTAATAAATATTTAAAATTTAATTTATTATATATAAGGGAGGCGGAGCGAGGAGCATGGAGAGATCCTGTTGGGGTTAGCCCGCCCCCACCCCTACTGGGTATTCTTCATGAGGGGCAGGTAAACGGGAGCGGGGTGAACAGGGGTGGAATAGTAGGGGGCAGACCCCCGCTGCCCACCCCTAGCATAGATGAAATGATTGGGGAATAGACAATGAGTAGATAGTAGCAATGGTTGCATGGCGGGTGGTGACATTTGTACAATCTATACTTGCAAGTTGCAAAAAGAATACAAAGTATAAGAAGAAGAAGAAGATAAATGCAGAGGAGAGAAGATGATGGTCCCCACCAAATCTAAAATTCTAGATATGCTAAAGGAGGTGGCCATGTTGTTTGAAAAAGAAATGTTACTTGCGGAAATTATTAGATGATTTTATAATATGGATATATGATCTTATAATATGGAAAATGAAATATTCTATGATTGAATGCTATGTTAATTAAAATTGGTGTTTATATAAATAATCTTATTCAGATATAAAGAGATTACAGAAAAGCAAACATATAATGTGACGTGATTTTATGTGATCTGTCAGATATACTTTATGGTAAAATTAATTTTACAATCTAATGTAACATATTAAATTACATCACTTTATAAATTTATTTTTACATAATTTATTTATAACTAAAGTACTTATCTTACTCGTTACTTATTGATTGGGCTTGCATACAATTAAGGCTTAAACAAGGATGGTATACCAGGTCGTGGTCGTGCTAACGCAACCTTTTGTTTTGTTCTGTTTTTGTTAATGTGATAGATTGGTAATAAGTCAACTTTAGTTATGCAGTTGATGATTAGATGAGAAATTTTGTTAAAATTTAAATAAAATATTATTATGATATAATTTTTTATTTTAAAATTAAAAACATTAAATTATTTATTATATTTTATGTAAAAATTTAAAAAAATTATAATTATATGAGATGAGATAAATTAAAATAATTTAATTTTATATAATCACATTAATTAACCCAAAAAATTGATTGAGACTCTTCCAAATCTTCGAAAATGTCAACTGAGTTAAAAAACTACTTCTGAACATTTGACCTAATTGCCTCCGTCATCGTCACCATATCTGGGCTTTGTTTGGGCCAACTAGTTGTGAATTTTTTTCATTTCATCACCTTTAAATCGATTTAGATTTTAAATCCATCTAAATTCATTATTATAATTTTTTTAAATTTTAATATAAAATATAATAAATAATTTAATTTTTTAAAATTTTAAAATAATAATAATATGAGTAATACTGCATACAGTCGTGTAATGCGCAAATGCCGCGCAGTCGTTTTGAAAAAAAGTAGAGTCTATTATTAAAAAATTTTTTTTTTTTTCACGTGAATATTATATTTATTCACTTTTTTCAAAGTGATTGCACAACACTTACATACTCACAACTGCCTGCAAGTATCATTTCTCTAGGAGAGATTTGGATTCAAAACTCACCTCAACTCATCTCAACTTATCTCATCTCATCATTACAACTTTTTCAAATTTCCATACAAAATATAATAAATAATTTAACTTTTTCAAATCACAAAATAACTTTTTCAAATTTCCATGCTAAATATAACAAATAATTCAACTTTTATTCTACTATTTACAAACCATCTCAACTCATTTATAAATTCAAAGTTATCCTTAGGAGAATCCTTTTAGTTTGGCCAATGCTCAAGCATTTTCATGTGTTGCTGAATAAGAGAAATCATGCATATAAATTACTGATACTCTGACCCGTCTCTGTAGAATCCTTTTTAAACCGTTTTGGCTGACGCTTTCTCCCGCGGGGTTAATATTCAAACTCTTCGGTGAGTTAAAGAGATGGCAACAATTTGCATCAGCAGCAAATGCTTGAGCATTTCAAATGGCGACCTAGTCAGAAAGATACCGCACTTCATGAGGAAAGGAATTATTATATTTTAATATTATTTGTTGTTTTATGATTTTAAAAAGTTGAATTGATTATTATATTTAATGTAAAAATTTAAAAAAATTATAATGATTATATAAAATAAAAGAAGATGAGATAATTTAATTTTGCTTAAATAAGCCAGCATTTACTTTCAAATCCATTTGTTTATTACCCAAGTTATCTCGGGATCATATTCAACTGTACATTATATGCCGTATATGCTTCCGTCTTTCTGATACCATTTTCAACTATATATATTCAATCTTCTTATTGTAAAGGTTTCTCCACTTTTCTTGCAGTTTGATTCGTTTGCTTCTCCTCAAGCTGTATGGGGCAGGATTTTTTGAGCCTTTTTCTTTATTTTTGTTGCCTAGAGAATGGAGCTTTTTCATTGCTGTTCTGTTTGGTTTTTCATTGTTTCCCAGTGTTCGAAAAGCTAATATCTGTTTTTCTTCGTATATATTCAGCTGCTTTGAACTCAATCAAATAAGTATTGATACTTATTTCCTATTATAAGGTGGAGAACTCGCATACTACAACAATTCCCAAAGTTGGATACTAGGAGAAATTTGAAAGTCCGGCAGTCTTTTTGAGATGTATCAATCAACAGCCTGGACTTATGCAGTATTTTTTATTTCATGGTTGTCTTGGTCTTCACTACTCGCCGGAGCACAGAATCCCATGATCACTCATCCGGAGGAAGGTGATTTTCCTTAGCTTCTTTTGCCAATGACATTCTTGAGAGAATGCTTGTTTAAAGGGCTCTCACGGCACATCAAGGTGTTTTAGCTACGTTTTATTTTTTAATTTATTTTTTATTATAAGTAAACGATTGTATTGATAAGAATAGGCATATCCCAATGACACAAGATGGTATCCAAGAGGTAACACCTATCTAGGAAGAAGAAATGGAAACAAGAAAGTCATGAAAACCAAGGCTATTAAAATCTACTGCTATGGCCCAAAGAAATAAAGTTCTAACAACAAGTGATCTTAGCTATGTGAATCCTTTAACAAGTGATTTGTAGTAACTTCACATATCAAATACTCACTTCCCTCTAGTGAGTGGTGAAGAGTGCTACATATAGTTGAGTTGAAAAGTGTGTATGCTCAAACTTGGCTCTGCTAACAATTTTGATGTATATTTTTGAAATAAGTCTGCTTTCTTTGCAATATTCAAGCTAATGATGGCTAACACTTGTATTAATTTGCAGTGAAGGCATTGGAGGAAATCAAGAGAAGCTTGATAGATCCAAAGAACAACCTGAGAAATTGGAATCGAGGAGATCCATGCACATCAAATTGGACAGGGATTGTGTGCTACGATAGGACTTCAAATGATGGATATCGACATGTTAAAAAATTGTATGATTTTAGCCTTTTCCTATCTTTTATTTATGAGAAATGATAGTTGCAGTCGTGAGGCGCAATCACTTTGGAAAAAGTAAATAAATACGGGACTCACATGAAAAATTAATTTTTAATAGTGGGTCCCACTTTTTTTCAAAGCAACTGCAAAGCGATTGCGCACTCCACGACTGTATGTAATATTACTCTTTATTAATATCAAAGAGGACTATTGACGCAAATAATTTTCATATTTATTTCACTTTAATTAATTGTTCTTTCTTTGTTTCTGTGGTCCCCTTGCATGATGAAATGCATATTATTCCACCTGCATATCTACCCATATTAGTTGGTGCCCTGGAACAAACTTCCTTGGTTCTTTAGTTCATTGAATATTACATAAAATTATAGATAAAAAAAGAAGAATATTACAGAAAATGGTGGCTATGTTCATTTTTTTTTAATATTGGACACATGTTTCTCAATTTTGCTAGAAAATATTCCCAACATGTCTTAATGAATCCGTACTTTATCCTTGTCATACCGGAGATTCATGTCAATTCCCATGTTAGGTAGGTGACTTGTGAAGGCATTGTAGCCGAATTCCACACAGGTTGTTTACCAAGTGAAATTGGGCTTTACAAGTGATTGTAGGGAGTTTCAACTACAATTTTGACTTTGTGTTTAGGCAATGCAGATATGGTTGGCGAATCCCTTGATTGAGATAAATGGTAGAGCTAACTTAGCACTGCATCGTGATGTGGGGCCTGATGGGGATGCCAAAGATTTAAGTAGGAAGTGGGGTAATTGTGACATCCCATATTGTATTTGGTGCCACATTGGGTGTGAGAATTGTAAAGGCATTGCATGAGCATCGTGTTCAGTATAAGATATTTACCGGATGGAACTAGCTTTTTAGGCGATTCCAAGGAGCTTTAATTATAACTTTGACTAATTCTTTGGAGTATGGTGCAGATATGGTTAATGCATCCATAATATCGACAATTTTGGTATTCTTTCCATTTATTCCATCAATAATGATTGGCCATTGACTCAATCATTATTCATGACTAGCATCATAAAGATTTGTTTGTACTAGTCAAAAGTTCAAATATAAGATTATCAACTTCTACAAAACTTGGCATTATTAATAAATGGGCATTTCTACCAAAAAACTTGTATTGATGCTTTAATAATTTTCATTTGGACTTCTCTTTGCAGGCAACTTCTGGAAATGGAATTGTTAGGAACTTTATCACCAAAGCTTGGCCGCTTATCAAACCTGACAATATTGTAAGGCGAAGCATCTCTGAAAGATACTTTTTGTGCTTCACATCTTTTTCTGGATAAACTTTTATGGATACCTCTCTTTCAGTTGATATTCTGGAAAAAAATTTCTCTACCCTGTGGTGGCTTCTGATTTATGTCTCTTACTTTCTCTATCTGCTCTGTTAAAGGAGCTTTATGTGGAACAACATAAGTGGGAGTATACCCAAGGAGATAGGCAATCTTGCGTCTTTGGAACTCTTGTAAGTTGATTAATGTTTTTATCTATGTGAGAGGTTAGATACTCAATATCGTTATCACATGATTTCATGCCTATTCCATTAAAAAAAAGCAGATAAGATACTAGTTAATGTATTCCAAAATCTTGATTTCTACATAGTATTAGAGATAATCCGTGTGTGAACTAATTTACTTGATATGTTGGCAAGATTATGAATATCTGGTATTTTAATATTCCAAATTTTTAATATGCAGTAAATTGGCTTTTTCTCTGATTCCATATCTAAAACTCCATGTGTCCAGGCTTCTGAATGGAAACCGATTAACAGGTCCATTACCTGAAGAGCTTGGTTATCTTCCAAACTTGGACAGAATACAAATTGACGAGAACAACATATCAGGACCAATACCCATCTCCTTTGCAAATTTGAACAAAACAAAGCATTTGTGAGTGTTTTCACATATTGTCTCAAAATAGTACTGTAATGACTAACCCTACTTCACCTTTTTTTTTTTTTTCCTCTAAATTCTGTCCTGTGTTTCTTTTGTCCCATGTGAGCAGTCACATGAACAACAATTCAATTAGTGGGCAAATCCCGCCAGAGCTATACAAATTGCCAAGTCTTGTTCACTTGTAAGCTACTGATTGGTCATATTTTCGTATTTAATGATGATTCATCTTTCTGTACAATTCATGAGATCAGTGACCATCTTCATCTCTGCTAATGCAGGCTTCTTGATAATAACAATTTATCAGGGTATCTGCCACCAGAGTTCTCCGAAATGCCACAATTAACGATACTGTATGGTTCCTACTATCCTTGATATATTTATATCTATCACATATACTTCAAAATGGCAAGTTTACGGATATGGTTCCTATTATCCTTGAGTGTCAATATGTTTATTTTAATCTCAAGTGTTATTACGTCCAAAATATATGAATTTGTTGTCCTTTTCTTTTGCTTCCCAACTTGAACAAGGTTATGATTTCTAAGCTTTCCTTCTCCGACAAGATAAGATTACTTAAATACTCTGGGTATTACGTAAGTACTCGGGTGTAAAGTTTCATTGTCTTTGTTTTGCAGTCAACTTGATAACAACAACTTCAATGGGACTACAATTCCAGCTTCTTATAGCGATATGTCCCAGTTGCTTAAGTTGTAAGTGCATCTCATTATCCTCTGTTTGTAACTAGGTTTCAGAAGCAAAGGCAGAGCAAGGTGCTAGCCTTGAGGTGCGAGGCTGAAACTTTTTATTTAAAACTAAAATAAAGAGGAAAACACTGGCTATGTATAAATAATTTAGTACAGCTAGAATGATAGTTTGTTTAATAAATTAATTAGTCAAACGTCGATTGAAAAGGGATATAAGTGGGAATGTTACTGAATGAAGATATGGAGTTGCTTAAGCCAACTAAGTTGGCAAGAAGGCATTGCATCTTTTGAAACATCACTCACTGGTATACTGAACGTGTCAGTATTTTCCCTTGACTAACTTATAAAAAAAAGTATTTTCCTATGACTAATCCTATGCTGTTTGATATCTAACATGACTTTACGTAATCTACCTGAGTTGTAAAGAAGCTACACTATTTTCATCAGCTGTCACAAACCTTTCATGTTCTTAGAAGCTTTATATGCAAGATGGGAATCATGAAATTTGCACATTTTCACCTGTCCAGTTGAGAAATCTTGATTTACGTCTTGGTTGGGTTTACTAGGAGCCTTAGGAACTGCAACTTGCAAGGAGAAATGCCCGATATGAGCAGAGTACCAAACCTTCTTTATCTGTAAGTCACTCTGTTTTATTTTTATTTTTAATTCATTATAAGATGGTCAAGGACGAGCTTCTCAAAAATACTAAATGCTTCATGCTGAATTCTCTTTACTTTTCAAAGGCAACTCTGCTAGCTACTTTTACTTTGTTTATACCATATTTATTTGAATTTCAGAGACCTCAGTTCAAACAAGCTAAATGGATCCATTCCTCCAGATAGGCTTTATGAGAATATTACAACTATGTAAGATTCTGCATCTTCCTAATAAGATGTAATATGCATGCTTTTTATGTTTGTTTAAATTTATTTTTCAGATGTCATATACTTTTACAGATTTTTCTTTCAGTTTTTTAAGCTAATTTGCGCTAAGATTTCCCTTGACTTCTGAAATCTATTATTTAAACAATATGCTCAGTGATTTATCCAACAACCATCTTACTGGAGAAATCCCCATCAACTTTGCGGGCCTTCCTCGTCTCCAGAGACTGTGAGTCGTACTTGCCGTTTCGTCCTTTTGTGTTCAATGTTATTGTAATTTACTTCATATTTATACAACCTTTTGTTTCCACTTACCTCAAGTTAGATATTCCAGTCTATATACATCAATGAATTCAAGGTGTTAATAGAATAAATGACTTTAATTCTGGAATTGTTCCCCATTGCAGGTTACTTGCAAACAATTCATTGAGTGGCTCTATTCCATCCAGCATTTGGCTAAATAAGACTTTGATTGAAATGGAAAACCTTACAGTGTAAGAGTCGAATGATAGTGTTACTATTACCTTGGTTGAAAGTGTCTTTGTTTGGAAGTGCATATTCATGCTCTCAAGTGCCTTGTTCTTGAATAAAGTTGCTTCTTTGTTCTGATTTTCACATGCTCCCTTGTGACATTCATAGTTGTAACCTACTGGATTTTCTAAGCTATCGATTATGCCCCGTCCATATTCCAGGGAGTTGCAGAACAATGAGCTTTCAAATATTACAGGCAGCACTGATCTACCTCCAAATGTCACCGTCTGGTTTGCTTCTAGACTTGCTTCCTAATTTAAATGTCCCAACTCATGGCATGTAGATCTTCATGTGTAATAAAGTTCATGCTCATATTAGGGTGACTACTTGGTAAAAGAGTGTAGATATGCTCTTTTTGGTTTTAGTGTTTTGAGGTGGCATAGATATTTTTTACTAGTATTGTAATGTGGAAACACATTGATATAATGATCATGTGATACATTTTGATTCTTGACTTCCAGGCTTCAAGGGAATCCCTTATGCTCGAACGCAAACCTAGTCCAGTTTTGTGGATCTGAAAGTGGGGACGAAAGTAAAAGTCAGGGTCCAACAAATAACACTTTGCTTTGCTCTTGTCCACCCTTTTTTGAAGATTCCCCCACATCTGATGGTTGTACCTGTGCTGCCCCTCTGCCTGTTGGATATCGGTTAAAAAGTCCTGGATTCTCAGATTTCCTTCCATACAGATCTGACTTTGAGGAATACTTGACATCTGGTCTCGAGTTAGTCCCTCATCAACTGTACATCGATTCGTTTGAATGGGAGGAAGGACCACGGCTGAAAATGTACTTGAAGCTTTTTCCGGAAAATAATCTTTTCAATGATAGTGAGGTCCAGCGACTCGTGAACTTGTTTGAATCATGGGAAATACCTGAACCTGATGAACCCATCTATGGACCTTATGACCTTCTGAACCTCACTCTGCCGGAAGTTTACAAAGCTGGTTTGTCTCGAAACCCTTATCTGAAGTCGCTTTTGACATCTTTGTTGAATTTAGAATTGATGCTTATTTTAGAAGTTGAAGAATGTTCTTGTGTACTTGGGCTACGTTTATTTAATTTGTTTTAATAAAATTTATTTAACTTAAAAAAAAGAAAAATAAAAAAAGAAGTTGAAGAATGTATTCTCCAGAACACTTACTGAATTCCATTGATTACTTTATACTTTAAAAAAATCTTTTTAGCATATGGCATTATTCTCTGTTACTGGTCTTTGTGTGCATAGAATGCTTGCCTATTCTTGTCACTCTGAGTGACATGGGCTTCATGTTGCCAGTTCAATGCTTTCATCTTAGTTATATGGTTGCACTTCTGTGATCCAGCACATAGACAAAAAGCTGCAATGCTTCATCTTGTTTAAGATGATTTTTAGTTTGCACGGTCGATTAAGACATGCTCTATATTAAACAGAAAGGCATCTACAAATTCACACCATTTATCACTTATGACTTGTCCCCACTCATGGACAAAATATGCCTCAGTCATATCTTATCACCTTTGATGTGTTCATATATGAGATGAAAGTTGATGGATACTTTTGATTCTGTTTATGCTCATGGTATTCACTAATCTCACAGCAATTCCCACCCCTCCAAAGTCTTCTTTAAGCAAAGGCGCATTGGCTGGCATAGTATTGGGGGCCATTGCAGGTGGAGTAACATTGTCCTCAATTGTTTTTCTTCTGGTGCTGAGAAGGCGTATGAGGAACATCAGGGCAATTTCAAGAAAACATCATGGTGAATATCTTTTGTTTATGATGTTTGGATTTTTAGGTAGATATGTAATGATTTCTCACAGTTTCTGCGATTGTCTCTATTTTGCACCCAAATTAGGCCTGTTAATCGGGCCAGAAAGATGCTTGTCCAAGCTTATCCTGAGGTGGGAAGGCCTCAGCCTGGCCTGAAATGCTCAATATCTTACCTTTTCTCAGCTAATGCTGTTGGGCAAGTTTCAGCCAAGTTTGGACTGCGCCATGACTAGAAACATCATTAAGAGAGGAGGTCTACTGAAACATACAGTAAGACTTGGGTTTTATATTGGCTGAGACCAGCTCTATGTTCAAGAACAATCAGTTATTACCATGTTAAAAATTTTGGTGACAAAGTTGCTGACTTATAAGATGCAATATGTGTGTGTGTGTATAACATTTCCGATAATTCATACATATACGATAAACCTATTTGGTCTAAGGATAAATTAATTCTCCTAACTTGAGAGCGGCCTGATGTCAGCCTAAATTTAAAAGCATTCTAAAATCCCTGACAAGCACAGTGCAGAGCTCAAAATAAAGCTTGGCCAAATATTTTTGGCCCTACAAATGGGCTCGAGGCTGCTCAACCCCATGACAGCACTATTTATTTTACTGTTTTACTTGTTAGTTATTGATATGCAACAAAAGCTGTCTTAATGCTTGATGTTAATTCATACAGTAATTAAGAGCTTGACCAATTGTTTCTTTTGTTTGATGCATAACTGTATCGATCATTTTTAAACAATGGGCACAGCATCTTTAAATGCGGCGCCTATCACCGTGCTTTCATTTTCCAATGGTTGACCTTTATTTAATATGCAGCATCTAAGGCCTCCATGAAAATTGATGGTGTGAAGTCTTTCACTTATGGAGAATTGGCTACGGCTACAAACAATTTTAACAGCTCCACTCTGGCTGGCCAAGGAGGGTATGGAAAAGTTTATAAAGGAATTCTGGTTGATGGTTCAGTAGTGGCCATAAAACGTGCACAAGAGGGATCCTTGCAGGGTGAGAAGGAGTTCTTTACAGAGATAGAATTGTTGTCAAGGTTACATCATCGAAACCTTGTGTCTTTAGTTGGATATTGTGACGAAGAATCGGAACAGGTGCCTTTTCTTATCTCAACTGCAAATGATCACATCGAAAGAAAATCAATAAATTAGAGTATTTATTAATCTTGTTGCTGAATCAATAAGGAGATAATTCTTTCCAACCAATGGCGGGTCTGGGGGGGCTGACCGAAAATCATTTTTTTATTTCTTTGAAAAGTTTATAAACTAAACTATCCAAAAATATAAGAATCTTATTATCAAATTTTCAAACAACCCTAAACTTTTAGGAAACTTAAAGATATGTAGAATTTGGTTTTTATTAGAATGATAATGGTACACATACAACTCATTTACAACTCATTTTACAATTAACCAATGCAATCATAGGAAAAAATAATTTCAATTTTACATAACTACCCTCTATTTGAAATAGAGATGTTAAATAGTTATAAAGTTGTAAAAGTGTTGCAAGTTTATCATTTCTCCATTAGAATTCACAATATAGCCCCAAATCTTGTTAACTTTGATCTTTTCTTAAAAACTTCTGCTTGTGGCTCTAAAAATTTTAAAAGCCAAAAGTTATATTTTACAAAAACTCAATAGTAATCTTTTTCTATTCTTATTTGGGTCTGCTTCAAACTTTTTCTTATTTTTTATACTTTTTTGTGCATGACTTTTTTCTACCTTCCTTCTAACATTTTTCCTTCTGGTTAATGATAGATTATTTAGTTTTTTTTTTTAATTAAAGAAGGAAAACTCTTATCTATTTCAATTACTATATATGTACCTCATACATGTTTATTTGATAGATATATTGATAATTTTTTTATGCTCCAAAATATGTTTATAATATTATTGTAATTTTGTATTATATATATTATGATATACATTACAAAAATATAAAAATATATTTTAAATATCTTAATAATAATTCACCCCGCAAGAGATAAATTTCTGGATCCACAACTGCTTCCAATTTAGGAAGTTAATGGAGAAAAACTTTAAATTATGAAATCTTTACAAGTAAAAAACGAAAGAGAACCCCTAGGGGTTGGCTCAAGTGGTAAAGGCCTTGGGCTTGGGGGTATGCTCCCCCAGGTCCAAGGTTCAAATCCCCTTGGGTGCAAACAATCTCTAGGGGCCACATCCTCTGGTGAAAAGCCAACGATTTAACCAATTCCGTATAGGGAAACTTTCGAGGGTGCGGTGCACGGGACCGGGATTTACTTTGCAGAGGTGGGTCCGAAGGGCCCTGCCTTGGAGAAGTTCCCCGACATAAAAAAAAATAAAAAAAGAAAGAAAGACGCAAACCACATACATAGTTGCTTTGAATGATAGCAAACAATCGAAGAAATTAACTCGATCTAGGGACATTGCATGACAGGTGTTTTCGTTGATAATATAGAAGCATATTCAAATTCTTCATGAAATAAGGCCTATATTTTAAAAAAAAGTGTAAAAAAAGTTGGATATCTCTACAATACACTCTGGAGAATAGAGTCCTTCCCTCTCTTTTTATATGCTGTACTTTTCTCCCATAAAATTCTCTTGACTTTCATGACAAAAGGACTAGTTTTGCTTGCTCTCTGTTGCTGAAGTTGCATTGATTTTATTTTATTTTTAGCCTTTGGGAAAGGCTTCATCTGAGTGTTGTTGTGTATGCAGATGTTGGTCTATGAGTTTATGTCAAATGGTACTCTACGGGATAACCTTTCTGGTACGCCTTATAATCCTTAGGTTTTACTTTTCTTGATTTTCACCATTGAGTGCTCTTCATTGCATATGAATGCAAGTGAAAACTACAATATAGGATTTGCAACAGCACACTTCCCCTCCACCTCTCTCTATTTTGTCTTTTTCTTTAAGAGCTAAACAGAACAGCCTTTTCTTTTCTCAGTCTTTGTTCCATACAAATGGGCTAATTGATTGTTTATGTGTGTAAAACAACACAGCCAAGGCTAAAGCTCCTCTGAATTTTGCTATGAGATTGAGAATTGCCCTGGGATCAGCTAAGGGCATCCTCTACCTGCATACAGATGCTAATCCTCCGATATTTCATCGAGATATCAAGGCTAGCAATATATTATTGGACCCTACGTACACAGCAAAAGTTGCTGATTTTGGACTTTCGCGACTTGCCCCAGTTGCAGATATTGAAGGGACCGTTCCTAATTATGTATCCACAGTTGTGATGGGAACACCGGTAAGACTTGTATAGATGATATTCAGCAAAGATAATTTGATCTTTTGCATAAGTTGAAGTTATAGTTTTATACAACAATTTCTATCAATATCTCTGTTTTTAAAATGAAAGAAGTGGAGCCTAAACTAGATGAAAGGCTTAATGGTTTGCCGTAAGAGATGAATCTAACTGGTGTCTATTTCTTTATCTTCTCATTCTTTGTTATAACTTTGCAGGGCTACCTAGATCCAGAGTACTTCTTAACTCATAAGCTGACGGACAAAAGTGATGTTTATAGTCTTGGTGTTGTTTTTCTAGAACTCCTGACTGGGATGCAGCCAATCTCAAATGGCAAAAACATTGTTAGAGAGGTAAAATTGTTGTTCTGTAATTTATGTTATTCCTACAGCATAAAAAATAATGAAGCAGCTTTTACTCTCTGTCTCTCTCCATGTCATTTTATAGTTATAATTACTTGAGAGGGATATCCTCCTTCTCAAGTTTCAGTTTCAGCTTCAATAAGTCATCAGACATGAATTTCTTAAACAATAGTTACCTTCAGCCTTGAGTGAGACCTCTGTCAAACACAATACTTCTTAATATCTTGCATACTAGATTCAAATATCTTGCATGTGGTCAGTATTTTATTATAGAACATTACATTTTAGATCCCCTGGCTGCAGTGTCTAATATAATAGTCTGTTATATGTATATTTTTTAAGGAAATAGGTTTCATCCTTTTCAGGTTAATATTGCAAATCAATCTGGTATGATCTTTTCGATCATTGATGGGCAGATGGGGCCTTATCCTTCTGAAAGTGTAGTGAAATTTTTTACCTTGGCCCTCAAGTGTTGCCAAGAAGAGACAGATGCACGACCTTCAATGGCAGAGGTGGTTCGAGAACTTGAAAGCATATGCAGTATGATGCCGGAGGCTGATGCCATAACAGCAGATCACATGTTCACAGATGTGGAAAAAGTTGTGACTCCACCACCATCATCATCATCATCCTCTACAGTGAAGTATCCTTATGTGTCATTAGATCATGTATCTGGAAGCAACCTTGTTAGTGGAGTCATGCCAATCATCAAGCCTAGGTAGAAAGAAAGCATTTGGGAAAAAACTGGTGTGAGGTTGCTAATATCCTGGGAAATTTTTTCTCAATGATCCTGGTTTGTTATATTCTTTATAGTCTCTTACTCTCTTATTACAATGTATTTAGACCAGTAGATAATATCATAATGTGGTGTATAATGCCCACAAAAAACTAATGATGGTAAATAAATAAAGCAGCTTGTTTCCATACTAAGGTGTTATTCAGCTCCTGTTAATTCCTTCAGTGTTATCCTCTCTCTTGAAATTTTCTTGGTTTGTTCATTACTCATTAATCACCTCAATTTAAGCCTATTGGGCTTTTCAAAAAATGTAGGCTTAGTTAAATGAGGCCTAGCATCCTAAACCCAATTCGTTGGGCTTTCCTACAGTGAGGCCTAAATAACGATGGTAAACCCGATCGCACTAACCCAATCTTTTTTTTTCCCCCAATAAATCTGTTTATATGTTTTTTTAGGAGAAAAGATACTTACAACCGTAAATTGTGTAACTGCCGCGTAATCGTTTTGAAAAAAATGAATAAAACATGGGATCCACATGAAAAAAATTAATTTTTTAATAGTGGACCCCACTTTTTTTCAAAGCGATTACGTGGAGATTACGTATTTTATGGTTGTATATAAAATTACTTTTTTTTTTTTTAGACATGACAATATCATGATTTGGAAGTCTCGCGCGTAAATTAAAAAATATATTATTATTTTTATTTATTTGTACAATTTTAAAATATGTAAACCTCGTATATCTTCTTTAAAAATAAATAAAAAAATCTAGAATGTATATAAAAAAAAATATTTTTAATTTTTTTTTAAAAGAATACTGAAACAGTGATTTTTTTTTTTTTTTTTTTTAAGGTTTTTGTTTTGTTTTGGTCTTTTGAAAGACGGGTAGTGCAGTTGGCCCAACACGTTGGCGGTTGTCTGACCTTTGAACTCTGTCGATTTGAAGACGTCAAGAGAGACAATGCATTGAAAGAATTACAAAACCAATTATTGAACTTTGGAGTCATTGTTACAGTTTCCTCTCTCCGACCGTTATTATAATCGCACTGTTACTGTTTAGATTTTAATGGAAGCCTTATTCCGCCGATGATCAAGCATTTAATGCTACTCTCCATCTGCCAGAAGTAAATTACCCAACTCTTTTACTAACTCTCTCATTTCTTGCCAAAGTTTTTCCCCGGCGTTTACTAATCAACTCGTTGGTGAGTGAAAGAGATGGCAACAATATGCATCAGCAGCAAATGCTTGAGCATTTATAATAGCGAGCCGGTCAGAAAGATACCACCGCAGATTTCAACCGCATTTATTTATTGCCCAAGTCCTCCTCGGGTTAATTCTCAACTGCACATTATATACCATAGATGCTTCCATCATTCTGATAGGGTTATCAACTATATATTCAAGCTTCTTATTAAGGTTTCTCCGTTTTTCTCGGAATTTGTTTCGTTTGTTTCTACTCCAGTTGTATGGTACAAGAATTTTGAGTGTTCTTCTTTGTTTTGTTGCCTAGAGATTGGGGCTTTTTCATTGCCCTTCTTTTTGGTTATTCATTGTTTCCCAGTGTTAGAAAAGCTAATATTTATTTTGCTTCTGACAAATTCAGCTGCTTTGAACTCAATCCAGCAAGTTCTGATACTTTTTCCAATTATAAGGTGGAGAACTCGCATGCTACAACAATTCCCAAAGTTGGATACTAGGATAAATTTGATATTCCGGCAGTCTTATTGGGATGTATCAATCAACAGCCTGGACTTATGGAGTATTTTTTATTTCATGGTTGTGTTGGTCTTCCCTTCTCACCGGAGCACAGAATTCCATCACTCATCCGGAGGAAGGTGATTTTCCTTAGCTTCTTTTGGCAAAGACACTCTTGAGAGAATGCTTGTTTAAAAGCCTCTCACTGCACCTGGAGGCGTGTTTTAGCTATATGAATCCTACAACAAGTGATTTGTAGTAACTTCACGTATCAAGTACTCACTTCCCTCTAGTGAGTGGTGAAGAGTGCTACATATAGTTGAGTTGTAAAGTGTGTATGCTCAAACTTGGCTCTGCTAAAAATCTTGATGTATATTTTCAAAATGAATCTGCTTTCTTTGCAATATTTGTGCTGCTGATGGTTAACACTTGTATTAATTTGCAGTGAAGGCATTGGAGGAAATCAGGAGAAGTTTGATAGATCCAAATAACAATTTGAGAAATTGGGATCGAGGAGATCCATGCACATCAAATTGGGCAGGGATTGTGTGCTCCAATGGGACTTTAAATGATAGATATCTACATGTTCTAAAATTGTATGATTTTAGCCTTTTCCTATATTTTATTTATATCAGACAGGACTATCAGCGCAAATAATTGTCTTATTTATTTCACTTTAAATAATTGTTCTTTCTTTGTTTCTGTGGTCTCCTTGCATACTGAGATGTTTATTATTCCACTTTCATATCTACTCATATTAATTGGTGCCATGGAACAAATTTCCTTGGTTCTTCAGTTCATTGAATTTCGTTTTTTCAATATTGGATATGTGTATCCCAATTTTGCTAGAAAATATCACCAACTCATCTTGATGAATCTGTGCTTTATCCTTTTAATACCTCAGACTTATGTTCAGACCCATGTTAGGTAGGTGAATTGTGAAGGCTTTATGGGGGTGCCAAGTTCCACACAGGTTGTTTACCAAGTGAAGTTGGGCTTTACAAGTGATAGAAGGGAGTTTCAACTATAATTTTGATTTGTGTATTAGGAGTACAACACAGATAAATCCCTTGGTTGGATAAATGGTAGAGCTAACCTAGCACTGGATTGTGATATGGGGGCCTGACAAAGACGTCAAAGATTTAAGTAGGAAGGGGGGAAGTTGTGACATCCATATTGTATTTAGTCCCTCATTGGGTGTGAGAATTGTAAAGACATTGCATGAGCATCATGTCCAGTAGAAGATATTTACCAGATGGAACTAGGTTTTATGGTGTAAATGTGATTAATGCATCCTTACTATTTACAATTTTAGTGATATTTCCATTGTCCAAAAAATTATTAATTAATACTTTACTATATTATTGATTGGTCATTGACTCAATCATTATTCATGACTAGATTCATATAGATTTGTAATCATCAAAAGTTCAAGTATAAGAATATCAAGCTTCGACAAAACTTGGCTTTATTAATACATGGGCAATTCTACTGAAAAACTTGTATTGATGCTTTAATAATTTTCATTTGGACTTCTCTTTGCAGGCAACTTCGGAAAATGGAATTGTTAGGGAGTTTATCACCAAAGCTTGGCCACTTATCAAACCTGACAATATTGTAAGGCGAAGCATCTTTGAAAGACTTCTGCACTTCACATCTTTATGCGAATAGAAGTTTTTGGATACCTCTTTCAGTTGATATTCTGGAAAACTTTTTTTCTCTACACCGTGGTGGCTTTTGATTTATGTATCCTACTAATATATTTCTCTCTATCTACTCTGTTTAAGGGATTTTATGTGGAACAACATAAGTGGGAGTATACCCAAGGAGATAGGCAATATAGCTAGTTTGGAACTCTTGTAAGTTGATCATCTTTTTCTATGGGAGAGGTTAGATAACCAATATTGTAAAAACGTTTTCTTGCTTATGCCATTAAAAAAATGCAGATATGATACTAGTTTATGCATTAAAAATTTCTGATTTCCACATAGTATTAGAGATATTCCTTGTGTGCAAACTAATTTACTTGATATGTAGGCACGATTTTGAATACCTGGTAATTGAATATTGCAGTACATTGGCTTTTACTCTGATTCCATATTTAATACTCCATGTGTCCAGGCTTCTAAATGGAAACCAATTAACAGGTCCATTACCCGAAGAGCTTGGTCATCTTCCAAACTTGGACAGGATACAAATTGACCAGAACAACATATCAGGACCAATACCCATCTCATTTGCAAATTTGAACAAAACAAAGCATTTGTGAGTGTTTCACATATTGTCTCAAAATAGTACTGTAATGAGTCATGACTAACCCTTCTTCCCTTTTTTGTCCCATGTGAGCAGTCACATGAACAACAATTCAATTAGTGGGCAAATCCCGCCCAAGCTATATAGATTACCAAGTCTTATTCACTTGTAAGTCATTGATTGGTCGTATTTTTATATTTCATGATGATACATCTTTCTGTACAATCTATGAGATCAGTGGCCATCTTCTCCCTGTTAATGCAGGCTTCTTGATAACAACAATTTATCAGGGTATCTGCCACCAGAGTTCTTTGAAATGCCACAATTAAGGATACTGTATGGTTCCTACTATCCTTGATATATTTATATCTATCACATTTACTTCAAAATGGCAAGTTTATGGATTATAGTTCCTACCATCCTTGATGCCAATATATTTACGTTAATCACAAGCATTATTACATCCAAAATATATGAATTTGTTGTCTTTTTCTTTTGCTTCTCAACTTTAACAAGGTTATGATTGTTGATGAATAATATCACATTGCCCGTGGGCAAGGTCTTGGGCATGTTTATAAAAAATAAGCAATCCTCTCTTGTAGAACCGGTTTTATGAGATGAGTTAGGCCCATGAATTTCTTCATGGTATCAGAGCCAGGATTTGAATTCGAACCCTGACTCTATACTCTATCCTATTTAATTAAATATTCTACTTGTTGGGCCTACTCATTGAGATAAAGTCTGGCCCACAAGTGAGAGGGAGTGTTAAGATATTAAAATAATAAAATCTACATATTTCCATCAGCTTAAGTTTCTAGGACAAGTAGTGATTTCACATGGTATCAGAGCAGAGGTCCTGAGTTGGAACCCTGACTCTACACTCTACTCCATTTAATTAAATATTCCATTTGTTGGGTCTACTCATTGAGGGGAAGTCTGACCCACAAGTGAGGGGAAGTGTTAAGATATAAAAATAATAAAATCTACCTCTTTCCATCAGCTTAAGCTTTTGGGACAAGGGGTGATTTCACAATAATTTCTAAACTTTCCTTTTCCTTCAAAATAATATTACGTAAGTACTCGTGTAAAGTTTCGTAATGCGTCCAATGTCTTTGCTTTGCAGTCAACTTGATAACAACAACTTCAATGGGAATACAATTCCAGCTTCTTATAGCAAAATGTCCAAGTTGCGTAAGTTGTAAGTGCATATTATTATCCTCTGTTTGTAAGTCGGTTTCAGAAGTAAAGGCAGGGCAAGGTGCTAGCCTTGAGGTGTGAGGCTAAAACTTTTTATTTATGTTTTTTGCCAAATCGTAGAAGAAGCTCTTTTTCCCTAAAGTAAAATAGTAAAACAAGGTGGGAAGTACTGTTAAAGTATAAATACTTTAATACAAGTAGTGAAAAGTAAATTACTCAAACATCGACAGAAAAGGAATTTAAAAGGGAATGTTACTGAACAAAGATGTTGGGTTGCTTAAGCCAACTAAGGTGGCAGGAAGCATTGAATCTTTTGAAACATTACTCATGGTTACACTGAAACAGTCAGTTTTTTTTTTTTTTTTCTTCTGACTCATGGTTACATTATTTTCATCGACTGTCACAAAGCTTTTTTGTTCTTAGTTGCTTTATATGCAAGTTGGAAATCAAAGAAGTATGCACATTCACCTGTCCATGTTGAGAAATTATGATTTATGTCTTGATTAGGAGCCTTAGGAACTGCAACTTGCAAGGAGAAATGCCTGAGTTGAGCAGATTACCAAACCTTCTTTATCTGTAAGTGGCGGTATTTTATTTTTATGTTTATGTCATTAAATGATGGTCTAGGATGAGCTTCTGACAAATACTAATAGTTCAGGCCGAATAAAACTTTCTTTACCTTGTAAAAGACAACTTGTTCACTGCTTCTACGTATATTATACTTACTTGAATTTCAGAGACCTCAGTTCAAATCAGCTAAATGGATCCATTCCTCAAGATAGGTTTTCCGAGAAGATTACAACTATGTAAGATTCTCCATCTTTCTAATGAGATGTAATGTGCATCCTTTTTACTTTTGTTTATATTTGTTGTTCAGATGTCACAAAGTTTTTACAGAATTTTCTTTTAGTTTTTGAAGATAATTTATGCTAAGATTGCCCGTGACTTCTAAAATCTATTATATGAACAATGTACCCAGTGATTTATCCAACAACTTTCTTACTGGAGAAATTCCCATCAACTTTTCGGGCCTTCCTCGTCTCCAGAGTCTGTGAGTAGTCTCCCACTTGCTCTTTAATCCTTTTGTGTTCAATGTTATCATCATTTACTTCGTATTTACAGAACGTTTTGTTTCCACTTATCTCGACCATTAGATTTTCCAGTTACTAGTTAATTTCAGTCAATGAATTCAAAGTGTTCATAAAATAAATGACATTGTTCCGTAATTTGTTCCCCATGGCAGGCTAATTGCGAACAATGCATTGAGTGGCTCTATTCCATCCATTTGGCAAAATAGAACTTTGGGCAAAATGGAAAGCCTTATAGTGTAAGAGCTAAATGGCAATGTTACTGTCTCCCTTGGTTGAAAGTGTATTTTTATGGCAGTTTAGGGGCATTCACTCTCTCAAGTACCTTGTGCTTTTATTGATAGAAGATAAAGTTGCTTCTTTGTCCTATTTTTGCATGCTCTTTTATCACATTCAAAGTTGTAACCTCCTGGGCGGACTTCGATAAGTTTCAAAGGATCTCATTCTAGATTTTCTATGCTATTGCTCACGGCTCTTCCATATTCCAGGGAGTTGCAGAACAACAAGCTTTCAAATATTACAGGCATTACCAATCTACCTTCAAATGTCACTGTCTGGTTTGCTTCTATACTTGCTTCCTAATGTCAATGTCCCAATTTATTTCATGTAAATCTTCTTGTGTGATAAAACCCATCTTCATACTGGGGTGTCTACCTGGTAAAAGAGTGTGCTCTTTTTGGTTTTAGTGTTTTGAGGTGGAATAGATATTTTTTATTAGTATTGTAATGTGGGAAAGACACATTGATATAATGATCATGTGATACATTTTGATTCTTGACTTCCAGGCTTCAAGGGAATCCCTTGTGCTCGAACCCAAACCTAGTCCAGTTTTGTGGATCTGAAAGTGGGGACGAAAGTAAAAGTCAGGGTCCAACAAATAACACTTTGCTTTGCTCTTGTCCACCCCCTTATGAAGATTCCCCGACATCTGATGGTTGTGCCTGTGCTGCCCCTCTGCTTGTTGGATTTCGGTTAAAAAGTCCTGGATTCTCAGATTTCCTTCCATACAGATTTGAGTTTGAGGACTACTTGACATCTAGTCTCGAGTTAATCCGTCAACAACTATACATCGATTCTTTTGAATGGGAAGAAGGACCACGACTGAAAATGTACTTGAAGCTTTTTCCAGTAGATCATGATTTCAATGACAGTGAGGTTCTGCGAATCATGAACATGTTTGGATCATGGAAAATCCCTTATAGAGACATCATTGGACCTTATGAACTTCTGAACTTCACTTTATTGGACGTTTATAGAGATGGTTTGTCTCAAAACCCTTATCTGAAGTAGTTTGTGACATCTTTATTGAAGTTAGAACTGATACTTGTTTTAGAAGTTGAAGAATGTATTCTCTGGAACAATTTCTTTAAGGCTGCATTTGGATGTTAAACTGAGTTGAGTTGAGATGATAAAATATTATTAGAATATTATTTTTTAATCTTATTATTATTTTGGGATTTGAAAAAGTTGAATTGTTTATTATTTGTTGTGTTGGGATTTGAAAAAGTTGTAATGATGAGTTGAGATGAGTTTGGTAACCAAACGTACCCTTATTCTTAAAAAAAAAAATTTTGGCATGTGGAATTATTCTCTTTTACAGGTGTTTGATGCTTGCGTATTCTTGTCACTCTGAATGACATGTGGCGTGTGTGTGTAAGTTTAATATTTAAGTGGAGATGACCTTTCCTTTTACTGCCAAATCTTGTTGAAGATGGGCTTGATCTTGACAGTTCAGGGCTTTCATCTTCGATATGCTCCCTTAAGAAGTATAACAATTACAGTTGCACTTCTGTGATCCAGTACATAAGTGAAAAGCTGCAATGCTTCATCTAGTTCAAGATGATTTTAATTTGCGGGGAAATTACGAAATGTTCTATATTGACCAGAAAGGCAGCCACAAATTCACACTGGCGATGTTACAGATTGTTGCTCCACTACTGGCTTTTGCCATATGTCACTTATGACTTGTCCCCACTCATGGACAAAATATGCCTCAGTCATATCTTATCACCTTTGATGTGTTCATATATGAGATGAAAGTTGATGGATACTTTTGATTCTGTTTATGCTCATGGTATTCACTAATCTCACAGCAATTCCCACCTCTCCAAAGTCTTCTTTAAGCAAAGGTGCATTGGCTGGCATAGTATTGGGGGCCATTGTAGGTGGAGTAACATTGTCCTCAATTGTATTTCTTCTGGTGCTGAGAAGGCGTATGAGGAACATCAGGGCAATTTCAAGAAAACGTCGTGGTAAATATCTTTTGTTTATGATGTTTGGATTTTTAGGTAGATATGTAATGATTTCTCACTGTTTCTGCAATTGTCTCTATTTTGCATCCAAATTAGGCCTGTTAATCTGGCCAGAGAGATGCTTGTCCAAGCTTATCCTGAGGTAGGAATGCCTCAGCCTGGCCTGAAATGCTCAATATCTTGCCTTTCTCAGCTAATGCTGTTGGGCAAGTTTCAGCCAAGTTTGGACTGCGCCACGACTAGAAACATCATTAAGAGAGGAGAGAGTCTACTGAAACATATACAGTAAGGCTTGGGTTTCATATTGGCTCAGACCTGCTCTTCATATTGGCTCTAGACTAAGATGCATTCTTCATTCTATGTTAATATTGTTTTGTCTAAGTAGGTGAATATGCATTCTGAGAAGATGAGAAATTGGTCAGCTTTTAGACAAAGTCCCTTGCCAATGAATGAGTTCATTTTTGACATGCATGCTCGTTGTATCTTGTCAAACCCTATAAAGGGTTTTGAAGAATCCATGTTTATCAGCTTCAAACTCAGCATCCTTATTTTGCTTCTAGCAGGAAATATCTTGTGATAGTATGTGGTCATATCTATGGGGCTTTGGGTTTGCCTAAGAATTTGTTATTGGATTACATTCACTTGTTTTAAGGACCTGTAACATGCTTATAAATTTTCTTGTGTTCATTGTTATCACATCTGTATTTAGACTTGTACTTGTATCTGAATCCTGGAAATATAAATGGATAGTTACATTCATAGCTGTATCGATTATTTTAAACAATGGGCACAGCATTTTTATATGCAGCGTCTATCACTATGCTCTCATTTTCAACTTTGGACCTTTATTTGATATGCAGCATCTAAGGCCTTCATGAAAATTGATGGTGTGAAGGCTTTCACTTATGGAGAATTGGCTATGGCTACAGAAAATTTTCACAGCTCCACTCAGGCTGGCCAAGGAGGGTATGGAAAGGTTTATAAAGGAATTCTGGTTGATGGTTCAGTTGTGGCCATAAAACGTGCACAAGAGGGATCCTTGCAGGGTGAGAAGGAGTTCTTGACAGAGATAGAATTTTTGTCAAGGTTACATCATCGGAACCTTGTGTCTTTAATTGGATACTGTGATGAAGAACGTGAACAGGTGCCTTTTCACATCTCAACTGAAAATAATATTGAAAGAAAATCAATAAAATAGATTATCCATCAATTTATTACTGAATTGACATGGAGATAAATCCTTCCGACTTAGGAAGTTGATGGAATAAAAACTAAAAATTTGAAGCTGAAAGAGCAGAAAAACCAAAGACGCAAACCACATACATGGTTGCTTTGTATGATAGCAAATGACAGAAGAAATTAAACTCAATCCAGGGGCATTAAATGCGAGATGCAACTTTATTCATTGATAATACAGAAGCATTTTCAGAATTCTTCATAAATAAGGTCTATTTGTTTCTAAAAAATGTACAAAAAAAAGTTGGATATCTCCACAATGCACTTAGGAGAATAGAGTCCTTCCTTTTCTTTTTCATGAGCTGGACTTTTCTCCCACAAAATTCTGACTTTCGTGACAAAGGACTAGTTTTTCTTTCTTTCAGTTGCTGAATTTGCATTGATTTTTTTTGGGGGGAAAAGCATCACGCAAGTATTGTTGTGCATGCAGATGTTGGTCTATGAGTTTATGTCAAATGGTACTCTAAGAGATCAACTTTCTGGTATGGCTTATAATCCTTTAAGTTTTGCTTTTCTCGATTTCATTGTAGTTTTTTCTGAGTGTTCTTCATAGCATATGATTGCAAGTGCAAACTGTAATATAGGATTTGCAACATCACATTTCCACTCTCCACCTCTCTCTTTATGGGCTAATTGATTGTTTATGTGTATAACAACACAGCCAAGTCTAAAGATCCTCTGAATTTTGCTATGAGATTGAGAATTGCCCTAGGATCAGCTAAGGGCATCCTCTACCTGCATACAGACGCTAATCCACCGATATTTCACCGAGATATCAAGGCCAGCAATATATTATTGGACTCTAAGTACACAGCAAAAGTTGCTGATTTTGGACTTTCACGACTTGCCCCAGTTCCAGATATTGAAGGGGCGATTCCTGCCTATGTATTTACAGCTGTGATGGGAACACCAGTAAGACTCGTATATATGATATTTAGCAAAGAGAATTTTATCTTTTGCATGAGTTAAGTTATAAGTTTATAAAAAAAGATTTGTATCAATATCTCTATTCTTAAAACAAAAGAAATGGAACCTGAACTAGATGAAATAGTCTTAATTGTATGCCGTAGGTGATGAAAGTAACTGGTGTTGATTTCTTTATTTCCTCGTTCTTTGATGTAACTTTGCAGGGCTATGTAGATCCAGAGTACTTCTTAACTAATAAGCTGACAGACAAGAGTGACGTTTATAGTCTTGGTGTTGTTTTTCTAGAACTCCTGACTGGGATGCAGGCAATCTCACATGGCAAAAACATCGTTAGAGAGGTAAAATTTTTGCTCCTTAATTCATGTTATTCCTACAGCAAAAAAATAAAAATAAAAATGAAGCAGCTTTTACTCTCTTTCTGTCTCTCTGTCTCTCTCTCCTTGTCATTTTATATAGTCATAAATACTTGAGAGAGATATCCTCTTTTGCAAATTTCAGTTTCAGCTTCAATAAGATGGCAGACATGAATTTGTTAAACAATCTTCACCACCAGCCTTGAGTGAGACCTCTGCCAAGTAGTGTACTTATTAATTTCTTGGATTTTAGATTCAAATTAAACAGTGTCCCCGTTAGTTGAGCCAAAATCAGAATTCCTTGCATGTGGTCAGTATTTTATTATAGAATTTAACATTTTAAATGGCCTGGCTGCAGTGCCTAATATAATAGTCTGTTATAAATATATATATATATATATATATCTAAAGGAAATAGTTTTCGTCCTTTTCAGGTTAATGATGCTTATCAATCTGGTATGATCTTTTCGCTCATTGATGGGCGAATGGGATTTTATCCTTCTGAAAGTGTGGTGAAATTTTTAACTTTGGCCCTCAAGTGTTGCCAAGAAGAGACAGATGCACGACCTTCAATGGCAGAGGTGGTTCGAGAACTTGAAAGCATATGCAGTGTGATGCCCGAGGTGGATGCCATGACAGCAGATCACTTGTTCACAGATGTGGAAAAAGTTGTGACTCCACCACCACCGTCATCCTCTACAGAGAAGTATCCTTATGTGTCATCAGATGTATCTGGAAGTAACCTTGTTAGTGAAGTCATTCCAATCGTCAAGCCTAGGTAGAAAGCATTTGGGAAAAAATTGGTTGAGGTTTCTAGTATCCTGTTAAATTGATCTGGTATATAGTCTCTCTCACTCTCGTTACAGCTTGTTTAGAAAAGGTTATAGTTAAAGCAGTAGATAGTATCATAAAGTTGCTGTAAGACTAAATCTAATAGAAGTGTTTTGCTGTTTCCAGACTTGTAACTGAAAGCATTAGCCATTTATGCATTTTACCCCAAGCATTAGAATTTCTTAACTAACAAAATGATGTATGTGTTGGTGCATAATGCTTGTGATGTATGGATAAATTCCGAGCATCTAAGTTGTCCCTCTTACAGATGGAGTTTTGGGGAAGAAGTTGAAACAAAACTTAACCAGTAAAGACATAAGATTGAGGTGGGTGTCTTGATTCACAATCTTACATCTGGTTTTTCCACATATTTGTTTCATTAGAATTTCATTTTTGGTGTGTTCCTGACTCTAGTTGTTACTAGGCCAACTTCATTCTAGTGTTTCTTTTCCCTGAGATAAATCCAGCTGCTAGCATTCATTGTCCAGCAATGAAGATGTATTGGAAAAATAGGTAATACGTAGTCATTGTTGAACAAGAAGTAGTAATTTGGAGCTTACAAATAGATACTGTTTCTAAAGATTCTGGGTTTTTTAGCACAAATTCCAAGCAAGCTTTTAGGTTAAAATCACACACTTCCTCCCAACAATAATGGTGAACATATGCATACAAGAAGATAAGATAAAAATGAATATGCTCCTTTCTGTATGTAAAGCACATGAGATGTGGTTTCAGAATCAAGTCATCACTCATAATGGCTTCCTTCCCCACTTGTTGCTTGCAAACAAAACCACAGTGTTTGATTGTCTATGGTTTCAATATCTCTGATGGCAACTTTTCTTAATTTTTTTTCTTAATTTTTTATTTATTTTTAATATGATCATAATGATAATGTTGAATTTCTTTCCCTCAGTAGTTGTCATCATAAATTAATGTTTCAGAGTTGCGTGGCATCGAATGATGATAAAAACCACTTGAATTCACGAGTAGTCGTCATCATGAATTTCTTTCCCTCAGTAGTTGTCATCATAATGGTAATATGTCACTTCGTTTGTTGACCCATCGTACCATTCTTTGCAAGCCAATCAACAGTTTATCTCTCTCTCTGAATATATGTCGCACTGAGCAAACCATAGAATCCACGAGAGATGAACAGACCCACTTAAGATGTATAAGGTCTCTCTGCTTTCCATTGACTGAGCAATTATATTTTGAGCTAAGTAATCAATATAAAGATAGAATTCAAGCAAATATGAGTGTTTTTATAACTAATTTCAGGTAGGGAGTCTTGATATTTTCCACCTTATACCTTTTTTAATAGATAGCAAAAAAAAGAAAAAAGAGAGAGAAATAAGCTCTGGCCAGTGAGCAACAAAGTTTAATGAACTATTGGAAAGAAACAAGGACTAGAATATTGAGGGCCAACACGCAAGTTAAAGCTGCCATAATGGTCAACGGTCTGTGGCCTGATCGCACAACACTGAACACTCGTTTGTTTTTAGAGATGAAATAAGATAAATTAAAATTAAAATTAAAAAGTTGAATAAAGTATCGTTAGAATATATTTTTTAATATTATTTTTGTTTTGGAATTTAAAAAAGTTGAATTATTTATTTTATTTTATATTGGAAGTTGAGAAAGTTATAATAATTAGATAAGATGAGATGAGATATTTTCTGAAAACAAACAAAACATAATAGAGATCATGGATTCCACCAAAAAAAAAAAAAACAAACAAACAGCTGCCATAATGAGCTCATGAGCTCAACATTGAGATGGAACATTGGAGAAAAATGAGAGTAGCCATGAACAACTTGGAAGCCCACATTCTTGGAACAGGGATCCTTTATCTTGGTCCAGAACCGATGCTTGGGCCAAGTTCTTGTGAACTACAAGCACTCAGTTTAAGATTTTCTATAATTTTTCTGATTTAGACACTTTTTATAGTACCAAAAGTCATGAATAAAGCATGTAGACCCAACATTAAACACTCTTATCTATATTTCTCTAAATAATAATAAAATATATTTTGTTTAAAAGACTACATGCAGAAATCTTCATTGGCCTATTAGGAGTACCTTACCTTTATTGTTAAATTCATGAAGGATTTGATCCCAAAAATGAAAACTCATTTGAATACTTAAAAGAGAAATGATATTTGTAATCGTGAATGTATAAGTGCCGTGCAGCCGTTTTGAAAAAAGTAAATAAATACGGGATCCACATGAAAAGAAATTATTTTTTTAATAATAGATCTCACTCTTTTTCAAAACGACTATATGACACTTGCACACTCTATGACTGTACGTAGCATTATAAATGATGGCCAAAAACAAGAGTAGGCAAAGCTCTTTCAATAAGCTTAAGATTGGGATAAGCTTTGGATAGAAAACAAAGAAGAAGAAAAATGTGATAGCTTTCCTATACATTTCACAATTTGGATAGAAAACAATGGACAGAGGCGAGACCACACATTTATGCTCTTTATGATCATGGCATGAGGAGACCAAACATTTAAGATTGCCTCAACATCTAAACGCAACCTAATTCTAAATTTTATGACGTTCTACCATCTTAGGTTGAATTTACAAAACTAGGACAACTGTCTTTGAGATCGAGGACTAGGAGTACAAGACTTTGCATAATAGAAATTCCATACAAGTAAGAGCTTGCAAATTCTATAAATAGTAATAAAATAATTTATTAATAATAATAAAATAATTTGAATTAAGATAATTTATTAGATTTTAGAAAATAAGAGAAAAAAGAATTGAATAAAAGTATTATAAAGTTAAAATATTGTTAGAATATTATTTTTTTAAAATTATTTTTGTTTTGAAATTTGAAAAAGTTATATTATTTTTTGTTTGAAAGTTTGAAAAAGTTTTATGATTAGGTAATGATTAGTTGAAAAAGTTAAAAATTTGAGATTAAAAAGTATTTGCATTTGAGTGATGTTTGTAAATGAAATTATGAGAAGTTTTGCGATGAGATGAGATAAGGTGAGATCATCTCATTTTCCAAACAAGTCTTAAATCTACAAAATGATGTAGCTTGATGTGATATGTTAGATTGTAAAGATACTTTATTATAAATTAGATTAAACATATCATATGAAACCATATTAATATGTATATTTATTTTTGTGAATCTCTTTATAGTTGTAACACTTTTCTTTGTGTAATAACAACAAGACAATGGAATCATGGATTATACATGGAAAATGATACAAAATCATTCTCACAACGTTTTATACCATTCTATTTTAAAATAAGCAGTATTTTATAAAATAATTTATAAAAAATAATATCATTTTATAGAAATATCCGCAATTTAAAACATGGATGTAAAAAAAAATTGTGCGTATATCATTAACAAGCATTGGTTAACATGTTAAGGAAATGAGAAATGATAAAAACTCAGTTATTTTGTGCAACTATTTTATAACTTCTTTTTAAATGAGTAATTATTATAATAAAATGAGTAATTACTTTACCATTACTATAGTGAAATTAATAGAACCATAATAACGGTCATGGACCCTCTAAATAAATGCCTTGACCAACAAGAGTGTGTTAATAGAATGAGGAGGACTACACATCAGCCTATACTCTCCACACACTGTACGTGGCATCATTTTTTTTTTTCAACCTACAATGTTAAGTGTGCTGCGGCTGCAGCGCACAATAGGCTGTAGTTTATATTTTCTGTAACCTAATAAAGAGTTGCAATCTCTAATATCATTTCTATTTTTTTTTTAAGAACAAACTAAACTAAATTAGTTTTTTAAATCATTTAGTGACACATAAAAGTTTATGAATGTCATTTTTTCGTTTTTTTAATAACCCAAATAATTATTAAAAATCACGTATCATGTATGATATCTCACGCTGTATCAAGTCATATTAGATTGGTTAAACTCCAGAATGATTGTAATGGGTACCAAATATTAGTGGATTATTCAAGAACTCCAATGGTAAAAGTTACCGTTGGGACTAAATATAGTCCAACCTTATTTAGAATGAGGACGGCTACATCTACAAAAGAATTATATAAAAATAATCTTATAAATAGATGTAGTTTTATTTGATCCGTTAAATTTATTTTATAATAAAAATAATTTTACAATCTGACAAATTATATCAAATCGTCAATTTATAAGATTATTTTTATATAATTACTTTATAGTTAGAGTATTTTTTCATTTGGAACAGATGGCATAGGGCCCAGGCCCAGAAGTTGGACGCCACAAATTTTATGAAAGAGTGGGTGCTTTCTTATCTCGTTTATCCACCATACAACTCGGAATGCATAGCCATGCAAACGGCCGCCTTTATCCGGTTCCCATTTCGTTTCAGGCCGACCTTCTGTGTCTTATTCTCAGTATTATTCTTTGAATTTGAAACTCGAGGTCAGAAGCACGAAAAATGGCAGCTGCAGCCTGCTTGAATTATGGTACACCAGCCTCACTCAAGCTGCATCTGAAGAAGCTCAAAACAGGAAACAACTGCATGTTTGACATAACGATGGTGGGAAAAAGAAGCATGATGATGATGGGGCTGAGAGGGAGACATTGTAAGGCAAACAAAAGGGTAGGGACGGTGAGGTGCAGTGGGATAGGAATAGGGGACTTTATAGGAGGGGATTTGCTGAAATTTGATCTGGGTAAATGGCTGTCGGATGTGGAAGAGCACAAAGCCCTCGCCATTTACACCCCGCATGAGGGAGGCTACGAGGGTCGATACTTTACACGACTCCGATACCAGGGATACTATTTCCTCGATCTCACTGCTAGAGGCCTTGGAGACCCTGAGACCACCCTCACCAAGATTCACCCTGTTTGCCCTGTGAGTTGTTAACTATATGCCCCCATACTCTCAGCACCATGGTTCTGCATATCTGCTTGATACTTTGTTGAAATGCAGGCACATTTAGGGAAACAGCCCATTGCGAGGTGGTATTTCCCACCGGAAGTTGATTACAGGCTCAACGCACTGCCTCCAGATGCCAAAGGACTTGTGGTGTGGATAATTGAAGCCAAGGTAACAATATTCAAACCACTCCCCTTGATCTATTAGCGCATACAATTGATTAAAGAAAACTCGACAAAGCCTACCATCATTTCTTACAGTTTTTTCTGTACCTTTGCACAGGTTCTTTCCAAGTCGGAATTGCAGTTTCTCGCTCTGCTTCCCTCGCTGCGGCCCAAAGTCAGGGTCATTGCTGAATGCGGTAACTGGTAAGATTATCCAAAAGTCACTCTGTTTTTGCATGTACAAAAGTGCCTTTTTCTGTCTGTTCTTTTTTTGTTACCTCCTTAGTCCTTCCTTCTGCACTTAAAGCCCAATCTATGCACAGGAGAAAGTTTATGTGGAAGCCACTCAAAGAGATTGCGGGACTAACTGAGATTAAGGAAGTATGACAACACAAAGACCTACACAGAGAACGTCAGCACATATTCTGTGTCCGGCTTTGCTCTGATCGTCCTCTCAGCTTAAGGCATCTATAATGTACGGCAGGTGGGACAAAAGGTCAAGAAGATTTTAATGGAGGACAGGAGACAAGCCAGAGAGCCCTTGCAAATCATTAACCAAGCAAGTACTATGTTCCCTTGCAAATCATTAACCAAGCAAGTACTATGTTCTTCTTGAACTGATGTAGTATAAAAGTAAAGAATATATTTCAATCCAAGATGAATCAACCAGTAGTTTCACCCTCATGACACATTTTGACCAAGCAATCAAAGCCCCGATTATGTGATGAAGAACAGATTCAACTCATGAAACATAATATGCGGGGGAATAGGATAAATGAACACGTCCATGCCTAAGACCCCCAATTGGAAGGGAAGTCATGAAAAGTCGCCTCACCAACCAGATTTTAAAGGCAACACTAGAACTTTAAACAGGCCTAAAGATCTCTCTTGAGATACACTAAAATCTATAAAGCCTCCTATTTTCTCAAGTTAGTTTGAGAATGTACATGGGTGTCTTGATTCACAATCTTACAGTTGGTTTTTCCACATATTTGTTCCATTAGAACTTCATTTTTGGTGTGTTCCTGACTCTAGTTGTTACTAGGCCAACCTCATTCTAGTGTTTCTTTTCCTTGACATAAATTCAGCTGCTAGCATTCATTATCCAGCAATGAAGATGTATTGGAAAAATAGGTAATATGTAGTCACTGTTGAACAAGAAGCAGTAATTTGGAGCTTACAAATAGACACTGTTTCTAAAGATTCTGGGTTTTTTAGCACAAATTCCAAGCAAGCTTTTAGGTTAAAAACACACATTTCCTCCCAACAATAATGGTGAACATATGCATACAAGAAGATAAGATACAAATGAATATCCTCCTTTCTCTATAAAGCAAATGAGATATGGTTTCAGAATCAAGTCATCACTCATAATGGCTCCTCCCTTCTTCACTTGTTGCTTGCAAACAAAACCAGTGATTGATTGTCTATGGTTTCAATATCTCTGATGGCAACTTTTATTAATTTATTTTCAATATGGACATAATGATAGTGTTGAATTTCTTTCCCACAGTAGTTGTCATCATAAAGTAATGTTTCAGAGTTGCGTGGCCGGCTTATAGACAAGAGAATTATTTGCACTGCTCATGCTAAAGATGGAAAATGTAATCAATGTGATTCATCCAAGGGTGGATAATTGGAGCTACTATTTTTTTTATTTTTCCAAAAAATAATTATTAGAATTCAGAAATCAGGCTTTCTTATCCAGATTAAACTTGACAAAAGATCCAATGCCTAGGCCAATCAATCAGCATGCCACCCTCATATCTGTATTTAAAAGTTACTATTCATTCAGACGAGGATATGACATTTTACCTAATCCTCAACATTGAGTTAATAAAGGATTTGATAGTTGGCCCTGAAAAATGAAAATAAATATTATCATGAATGATATCATCAATGAAAATAAATATATCATGTATAAAGTCTCTGCTTTTCATTGACTAAGCAATTATATTTTGAGCCAATTAATCAATATAAAGATGGAATTCAAGCAAATATGAGTGTTTTTAAATCCTAAGGGTTGGCTCAGCTAGTCCGGCTTTGAGTTTGTTCTCCAATAGTCACCAGTTCGAGTTTCCTTAAGATCACTGGAAGTTTACTTGGTCGTTAACTTCATGGTCTCATAGGATTAGTTGAGGTACGCGCAAACTAGCCTAAACACCTATGGTTATAAAAAAAAAAATATATATATATATATATATATATGAGTATTTTTATAAGTACTTTCCGGTAGGGAGCCTCAGTTATTTTCCACCTTATATTTTTTTAATAAATAGAAAAAGAAATAAAAAATAAGCTCTGACCATGTCGTAGAGACAGACAAAATTCAATGAACTATTAGAAAGAAACAAGGACTAGATATTGAGGGCCAACGAGCAAATTAAAGCTGTCATAATGAGCTCAACATTGAGATGTAACATAGGTGAAAAATAAAATAAAAAGGTAAGACTAGCGATGAACAACTTGGACGCCCACATTCTTGGCAAAGTGATCCCTTTATATCTGGGTCCAGGTCTGATGCTTCGGCCAACTTCTTGTAGTGATTAAGATTTTCTATATTTAAATTCTTTTTATAATAGAAAAAGTCATAAATAAAGCATGGTTCCACGATATTAAATATCGTCCATGGATAAGGTAGATCCAACATTAAATCCAGTGGGTCCGCGTATTATATCGAGATAAATGATTTGTATAAATCTCAAATAGACAAGTTTTATATAAGTTCTTATAAAAAAGTAGACCTTACTTTTAAAAACTATAAAAAAAACTATTCTTTATTAGTGAGATTTACTTTTTTATAAAAAACTTATATGAAACTTGTATCTAACATTACTCGGACAAGTTATGTATAGAAAACAAAGAAGAAGAAAAAGGTATCAACCAAACATTTATGCTCTTTATGATCGTGGCCAGAGCGGACCAAATGTTTAAGACTAGATGTTATAACGTTCTACCATCTTCGGTTGAATTCTAGATGTTATGTCATTTCTGTTCTTATGATCATGGCAGAGGGGGACCAGCCAATCTTTCATTGTTTGGCACCAACTTTCACAGGCTCGAACCATAGGCTTGAATGAGGGCCCTCCCATATAAAGGCAAAACCATCTCCATCACCTCTACCCCATATGCATGTATCTGTCTCCAACTTCATGTTCTTCTATATATATATATGCAGCTTTTCACTGAAGTTTCTGATCCTTCCTCCACAAAGTTATTTCTGTGGTTTTTTTATGTAGAGTTGCTCCATTTCGTGAAGGTGAGCATTCCGTGCTTGACAAGGTATCCAATGGTTGTGGATGTGTTTGGATCTCATTGACAATTTCATATAATTATTTGGATGATTATTCATAAGTTCAAGCTACTGTCTGATGCATATGAATAAGGCAGAGAACGCCAGAAAATAAGTACCCAACACTGGGAACTGTTGCATATTGCGTGTACTCCAAGTCTCCACCTGATATCAGGAAAAAAAAAACTGCTCCATAAACAAAGAGATTACATAAAGTAAACCTATACATTGATGTGACTTCATAAAATCCGTTAGATCTACTTTATAATAAAAATAACTTTACAATATGACGTACCATATCAAAACATATTACTTTGTAAGTTTATTTTTATGTAATCTCTTTGTAGTTAAAGGATTTTCTAAAAAAAAAAGTACCCAAAAACTTAACTCAATTGAGATCCAAATCCTCAAATCCCATTCTTTGTTTGATGATACCGGGTTCAACAATTTAAGAAGAATAGAAAAACCAGAGTTAAGTCTTGTCTTAAGATGATCCATACAAAATATACACTGCTGCTTGCCAATTGGCCTCTATCCTGTGATGTGAAAGGAATCTTCTGCAAAACGGGAACTGTATTTTATCAGGATCATGCTCCCAGACCAGGTCTTGAAAACGCAGTATTTTTCCCTGTTTCCTTCCTTCTGCGCGTGTGAAAGACTGCTAAATGTTGTTGACTTGATTTTGTGGGCTCTCCATCAACTGAAAATGTTGAAAAATAAAATAAAACAAAACATGTTATTAATTAAGCTCAGCCTAATCCATTGTGTTCTAACTTCTACCTTGCCAGGTTTTGGCCACCTAATATGATTTTCATATTGACCATAAAAGCCTATTGGGTTTCTTTATAGTGTAAATATTAATACCAGTTTTTAAATATTAATTACTGAATCCCAACAATAAAATAATTTAGACGTTATCCGTTGACATCTTAGTGAAAGAGAGCCGAGAGATTGACACCTTTATTTTAGTATTATGTCAGTGTTGAGAGTAGTTACTGACTTCTATTTTGGAGTTTGGATTTATTTCTTCAAAGCACGAGTATGAAACCCGTACACACGACAACCAGTTGAGTGTGAAAGCCAAAAATACATATTTTAAAAATAGAATATAAATAAATATTTTTTTATAAATTTAAAATTTTAAAATATATAGTATTTTTCACGTCATATCATATGAGAATAGAAATCTTGAATTAAAATTTGATTCTATATTTTATTTCATTTAATTAAATATTTTATATATTAGACATACTCATTATTAAAAGAAAATAATTTTTTTGAGATAATCGATAATTTTTTATTATTATTAAAAAAAATTGAATATTTGTTGTGCGGTGTATGGGAAATTAAATTTACAAATAAATTCTTCCTTTTATCTTATCTAATGACTGGAGATTGTACATGGTACGACCATGAGAAGGACCTTTTTGGTGCGTACCATATTGTTGTTTTATCGTTGTTGCGAAGCCTACTTCATTCTATTGTTGTTTCACAAGAGCCGGAATCTTTGATATGCGGCAAACCCGGTTTGTATTGATTCAAAACTTATATTTATTGACTGCGTCTCGGATCGAAGAGCATGTTGTACACGAAACTAAGCATGTTGTACACGAAACTACCCTCAGACGTTTATGTTGTCCATGTTACGGTTGGATCTCTCGGGCTTAACCTATCATCGTACAGTCTCCATAGTTTTTAATGAAAGGTTTTTTATTTTGAATAATACTACTATTACTGATGAGTTTTACCAAAACTTGGGTTCCTTTCTTTCTTTTCGCCATTGCATTGTGGAGTAGGTTTTTCAATATTAAATTGATAAGTTGTCCCGGCAACCACCCGCCCAAAAAAGTCAACATCTTTCAGCCAGCCATCAGATATATACTTTATATGCATTATTTCTATTCAGTGTGTGAAAAAGATGGCTACGATCTGCATCAGCAACAAATGCTTGAGCATTCGTAATGGGGACCTGGTCAGAAAGATACTTCCTTTCATCAGGTAATAAATTTCAAACTCTTTTCTTTCTTGCTCAAGCTGCCCCCAGGTATATATAATATATATATATATATATATATATATATATATATATATATATATGTTTCCATCATTCTAATATATTTTTCAACTATATATTCAATCTTCTTCTTGTGAGGGTTTCTCCTTTTGTTTTTGGCAGTTTGGTTAGTTTATTTCTTCTCATTCTGTAGGGGACGAGAATTTTGAGTGATTTTCTTTGTTTGGTTGCCTAGTAGGGGAGCTACTTCGTTGGTGTATTTTTATTTTTATTTTTTATAATTCCTTGGTTTTTCATTTATTGGAACTTTTTCATTGCTGTTCTTGTGTTTAATAACTGTCTGATTATTGATTTATTTTCCAGAGTTAGTATTTCTTTTTTCTTGAGATAAATTCTGCTGCTCTGGAACTCATCTCTCGAAGTTCTGATAATGACCTTTATCAGGTGTGGTACACGCATACTACTACAATTCCCAGTGTTGGGTAGTAGAAGATTGCGAGTTCTGACGTTCTATGCGTTACTGGGATGTCTAAGTCAATAGCTTGGAAGTATGGAATATTTGTTGTTGCATGGTTGTGTTGGGCTTCTCTATCTTTCGGAGCTGAGATTACCGACCCAGTGGAAGGTGATTTTGGTGTTTTTTTTGTTTTTTTTTTAAGCTTCTTTTGGCAATTACACTCTTGGGGGAATGCTTGTTTAGAAGTATCACTGCAGGTGGAAGTATCATTGGGGCAATTACACTCTTGTTTATATATATGTGCATCCTGTAAAAAGAGATCTATAGTTTCCTGATCACTTACATATTCAATTCTCTCAAGTGGGAAGTGATTACTGATTAGTGTTGATAGATGTTATTTGAGTGTATGTGCTCAGACTTGGCTCTGCTAACAATTTTGATGTTAATTTTTTTAAAACAAAAATTCACTTTCGGTCAATGTGGAAACCCTGATGTTAGAATTAGAGAAACACAGGGGCCATACCAAAGCTTACAAGTTCTGTAAATGTTCATGTTGATTAAATGATGACTAACATTTGTATTTATTTTCAGTGACGGCATTGCGAACCATCAGGAGAAGTTTGATAGATCCCAATAAGAATCTGAGTAATTGGAATCGAGGAGATCCGTGTACATCAAATTGGACAGGGGTTGTGTGCTACAATAGAACATTAACAGATGGATATTTACATGTTCAGCAACTGTATGATTTTAACATCCCCTTTATTTTTAATCTCTATCAGGGAGGATAATCGATGCGAATATATGTTTCCCAATTTTGCTAGAAAAAAATACCAACATGTCTTAAATGAATATGAAAATCTATCTTTTTACCTATAAAAAAAAAAAAAATGGTAATGCATTAAATTGATCTAAATCACACGGTGATATATGAATTGTGACTCTGTGAGGGCATTTTATTGGTGCCAAGTCCCCGAGCTATATAAGTGATTGTAGAGCACTCCAAATATAGCTTTGACTAGTCTTTGCACATTCTTGGGTTGTGACACATTTCGGAGTTGGGTTGGTAATCCATTTGGAATTGGGGCACTGCATTGTGATGCAAGCCCTGACAAGGAAAATGGGGATTTGAGTGGGGAGTGGGGGAGATTGTGATGCCTCAGATTTTTTTAATCTCACATTGGCTGAGTATCATTGTAAAGAGAGTGCATAGATATCAAGTGTTTACTAGATGGAACTGAGTTTTATAAGTAATTCCAATGAATTCTAATTGTAACTTTCACAGTTTGCAGTGTAGAGCTGATTTTTCTGGTGCACCCTATGTTGTGACAGTGTGACAGTTTTTATTATCTTATTCATTGGTCCAAAAAGTTAATAACTACTCCATTATTATATAATTTATCGTAATCTGTGGATGAAAAGTATTCTTTCACTAAAGTTCAGACATAAGATTACAAAGCTTTGATACAACTTGGTGTTATTAACTTATCCATCGAAGACTTTGCATTGTTGCTGTAACAATTTTCATTTGGAGCTCTCTTTGCAGGCTACTTCTGAAAATGGGATTGTCAGGAAGTCTATCACCAGAGCTTGGCAACTTATTGTACCTACAAATACTGTAAGGCGAAGCTTTTCCGAAAGCTACATTTTGTGCTTCAGACAACTATCTGAGTCAGATTTTTGGATATCTTTTTCACTCAATATTCTAAAAATGTGTTCTCTACTGCATGGTGGCTTTTGATTTATGTAACCTACTGACATTTTTCGACTTTTCATTTATGTAACGTTCTGATATATTTTTCTCTGTCTACTCTGTTAAAGGGATTTTATGTGGAACAGCATAAGTGGGAGTATACCCAAGGAGATAGGCAATATTACCTCTTTGGAACTCTTGTAAGTTGATCACCTTTTTTCTATGGGATAGGTTAGATACTATTTTTTCACATGATGATATACTCATGCCATTAGAAAAGGTAGATATATAATCTCTGTGTGTGATCTAATTTTCTTGCTATGTTGGCATCATTCTGAATGCCTGATGTTGGTATATATAATTTGCTTTATCTCTAATTCCATCTGTAATATTCCATGTTCCCAGGCTTCTGAATGGAAACAACTTAACAGGTCCATTACCTGAAGAGCTCGGTTATCTTCCAAACTTGGACAGAATACAAATTGATCAGAACAACATATCAGGACCACTACCAGTATCATTTTCAAATTTGAACAAAACGAAGCATTTGTAAGTGTTTTTCAGATTCTATATCATCTAAAAAAGTTCTACAATGATTAACCCTTCTACTTCACCTTGTGAGCAGTCACATGAACAACAATTCAATTAGTGGGCAAATTCCCCCGGAGCTATCCAGATTACCAAGTCTTGTTCACTTGTGAGTCGGTAATTGGTCATATACTCATATTTTATGATGAGTCATCTGTCTGTACAATCTATGAGATCAGTGATCATCTTCAACTCTGCACCTGCAGCCTTTTGGATAATAACAACTTATCCGGGTATCTTCCACCGGAGTTCTCCGAACTGCCAAGTTTACTGATAATGTATGGTTTCTACTTTCCTGGAACATAAATGTGTGTGTGTGCGCACATAGCATAAATGGTTTTACAATTGGAACTTTTGAATTTGGTGTCATTTGCTTGTGCTTCTCATCTTGAACAAGGTTATAATTTTCTAAATTTTCCTTTTTCTATGAGGTAATATTACTGAAGTACTCTCCTTTCCCTTGTATTATAGTTCAAACTCGCTTAAGAGTGCATTTCTTTGTTTTGCAGTCAACTTGATAACAATCACTTTGATGGGACTACAATTCCAGCTTCTTATAGCAACATGTCTAAATTGCTGAAGTTGTAAGTGCATATTATTATCCTATGTTTGTAACTAGGTTTCAGAAGCAAAGGCAGAGCCAGGTACTAGCCTTGAGGTCTGAAGCTGAAATTTATTATTCTTTTCAAACGTCAAAATAACTGGTACACTGAACAAGTTAGGATTTTCTGTGATTAATCCTTTGCTGTTTGATATTACATATCGCTTTATTTAATCTGCTTGAGTTGTAATGAAGCTATCACAAATCTTTCATTGTTCTAGCTTTGTATGCTCTCTAGATGGTAACCAAGAAGTATGCTCGTGCCCATGTACATTCAAGGTGTTAAGATTTGTGTGTTGGTTTTTCTAGGAGCCTTAGGAACTGCAACTTGCAAGGGGAGATTCCTGATTTGAGCCGAATACCAGGCCTTGGTTATCTGTAAGTTGCTGTATTTTATTTACTTTTGAAGTTATTCTATGATGATCAAGTATGAGCTTCTACAAAAAATAAATGTACCAGGCCGAAGAAAGTTATCTTTACTTTGTCTAAGACAACTCTGCTTGCTACCTTTGCTTTGTTTATATCTTATAATTTCAGAGATCTCAGTTTAAATCTGCTAAATGGAACCATACCTACAGAGAGACTTTCTGAGAATATCACGTCCATGTAAGATTCTCCATCTTTTTTTTTTCAGTTAAATTTAATTTTCGGATGTTACAAAGCTTTAACAGATGTGTCTCCTAGCTTTCAAAAATAATTAGTGCCAACAATTCCCTTTTCTGACATATATTGTTTGAGTAATGTGCTCAGCTATTTATCCAACAACAATCTTACTGGAACAATTCCTGTGAGCTTTTCGAATCTTCCTCGTCTCCAGATACTGTGAGTAGTCTCTCACTTTATCCTTTTGTGCTTAGTTATATGGGGTCAATGCTATTGTAACTTGCTTCACATTTATGTAAATTTGAGTTTCCACTTTTCTCAACCATTAGATTTTGAGGTACTAGTTATTATCATTCAATAAATTATAAATTATAATAAAACAAATGGCTTTAGTTGGTAAATTATTCCTCTTGACAGGTCAATTGCGAACAATTCATTGAGTGGCTCTATTCCATCCACCATTTGGCAAAATAGGACTTTGAATGGAAACGAAAGCCTTACAGTGTAAGACCTGAATGACAATATCTCTATTTCCCTTGGTTGAAAGTGTCATTGTATGGTGGCGTGGGTGTGTGGATGCACATTCACGCTCCAAGCATGTTGTTCTCATGTTGATACAAGTTACAGTTGCTTCCTTGTTCTGATTTCTGCACACTCTTTTGTGAAATTCATAGTTCCTACCTCCTGGGTTGACTTTTAAATAAGTATGAAAGGATCTCATACTGAATTTTCTAAACTTTTTCGCGTGGCTCTTTAATTTTGCAGGGAGTTGCAGAATAATAAGCTTTCAAATATTACAGGCGATACTAATCTACCTCAAAATGTCACCGTCTGGTTTGCTTCTTTACTTGCTTCTTAATTTACATGTCGTAATTTGTTTCATGTAGACCTTCATATGTAATAAAATATATTTTCACATTCATATGACTACCTTCATGTGTAATAAAATATATTTTCATATTCATGTGACTACTTGGAGAAAGAGTGTGGATGAGCTCTTTTTAGTTTTAGTGTCGTGAGGTGGAACAAACATAGCACATTGATATAATGATGTGTCTCACGTTTTGGTTGTTGACTTCCAGGCTTCGAGGGAATCCCTTATGCTCGAACACCAACCTAGTCAGTTTCTGTGGATCTGAGGGTGATGCTGACAATAAAAATCAGGGTCCAACGACTAACACTTTGGATTGTCCAGGATGTCCACCCCCTTATGAACATTCCCCTAAATCTCCTGACCGTTGTATCTGTGTTGCCCCTCTAATTGTTGGATATCGGTTGAAAAGTCCTGGATTCTCAGATTTTCGTCCTTACATATCAATGTTTGAGGATTACCTGACAAATGGTCTTGAGCTACTCCTTTATCAGCTGTACATTGTTAATTTTGAATGGGAAGAAGGCCCTCGACTGAAAATGTACTTGAAGCTTTTTCCAAATAATCAAAGCGGCGATCCCTATATCTTCAATAGGAGTGAGGTTCGGCGAATTATGAACATGTACACATCATGGAAGATTCCTGATAGTGACATCTTTGGACCTTATGAACTTCTGAACTTCACTCTCCTGGACATGTATAAAGATGGTTTGTCTCGAAACCCTAATCTGATGTAATTTGCGACACAGTTGTTGAAGTTGGAATTGATGCATATTTAACATATTTCCTTGAAATCTTCAATGCTTTAAAAGATAATCATATCCATGTGGCATTATTCTCTGTTACTGGTGTTTATGTACTTAAAAAATGCTTACCTATTCTTATTGCTCTGAGTGACATGCAGTGCGTGTCTGTGAGTGGCATAATTAAGTGGAGGTAGCCTTGCCTTTTGCTTCCAAATATCGTTGAAGATACTCTTGATCCAGGGAGTTTAGTTCAATTCTTTTGTCATAGTCGTGCCATGTTAAGTGTAGAACAATTACTTGCCTTTGTCCCATCTCCTTTCCTGAATCTTTTTCTTTACAAAGCTTAAAAATGAAGTTGTTATGATGTTTTTGTGTACTTTGTTTAATATTTAAAATTGAACTTATCCTTGTTAAAACTCATTTCAAGATGATTTTTAATTTCCGGGGCAATCAAGGTGCGTTCTATATTGACCAGCAAGGCAGCTGCAAAACCACATGATATGCCACTTTTGAGCTGATGCCATGCATAAATGATATATTCCCCAGTCATACCTTTCCTTCTTTTACATCTTCGCATTGAAATGAATATTGTTGGATAATTATGATGTTGTTTGTACTCATAGTTCTCACTAATCTCACAGTGATTGCCACCTCTCCAAGGTCTGGTTTAAGCAAAGGTGCACTGGCTGGCATAGTAGTGGGGACCATTGCAGGTGCAGTTGCAATGTCTGCAGTTGTCTCTCTTTTAATACTAAGAAAGCGTATGAAGAAGTATAATGCAGTTTCGAGAAGACGTCGTGGTGAGTTCTTATGTTTATGATGTTGGGATGTTTAGGTAGATATGTAATGTTTCTATTCTGCATTGGGATTAGGCCCATCAATCAGGCTAGGCAAGCTTTGCCTGAGGTAAAAAGGCCCCAGTCTGGCTCAAAATGCCAAATATCTTAGCTCTTTCTTAGTTAATAATGTTGGGCAAGTTTCAGCCTAAGCTTGGACTGGCACGCGAATAGAAACATCATTAAAGGCTTGTTTTGGAAGTGAGATGATCTTATCTCATCTTAGAACTTCTCTTAATTTCCTTTCCAAACATCAGTCAAACACAAACACAAACACTTTTCAATTTCAAATTTTCAACTTTTTCATCTAATCATTACAACTTTACCAAATTTCCAAACAAAACACAAAAAACAATACTACTTTTTCAAATTTCAAAATAAAAATTATATTCTAACAATATTTTAACTTTATAATATTTTTATTCAGCTTTTTCTCTCTCCTTTCCGAAAACCTAATAAAACATCTTAACTCAAATCATTTCACTACTATTCATAGAATTCTCATCTCATCTCACTTCCCAAACATGCCTCTAAGAGATGAGAGAGTCCACTGAAAAGTACCATTAGACTTGGGTTGCATGTTGGCTCAAATCATATGCAAGTTCTAGAACAACCAGTTAGCCACGATTTTAACAATGTTGTTGGCCTGTAAGATGCAAATATATACATGTGTGTGCGTGTTCTGAAAATCTATATATATATATATATGTATATATATTAGACCTATATAGGCTAGGCTAAATTTAGCTGACTTGAGCACAGCCTGAGCTCAGCATAAACTTGAATGCAGCCTAAATCTCTGAAGAAGTTCTGGCTAGCTCATATATCAGGCTGGTTACTTCTCTGAGTCACAGCGTAAAGGATAAATTATTATAATAAAGATCCTTCTGATTGTAGCCTTTTTTTGTTTCATCTGATTTTAGCAGTCCTCCATTTTTATTATAAATATGTATGATAAAAACAAGTATTATTAACTCTGAGATATAGGAAGTCAAGGATTCCCTTACTGTTAAACATGGCCAATATATTTACTTTTCATCCTGTTAAGATTTGTTTTGTCTAAGTAGGATTATTGCAAAGGAGTATGCATCCCGAGAAGATGGGAAGCCACTCATCTTTCCTATGATGTTCTTTGCCAATGAATCAGTTCATTCATGACAAATGTACTCATTATATCATGTTTCTAAAAATGGTTTTAAAGAATCCATGTTAATAAGCTTCAAATTCAGTTTCCTTATCATGCTTCTAGCTGGAAATTTTAGGATAACGTGTGGTCATTAATGGTGTTTTTTGCATTGCCTTAGAACTGGCACATGGTTTACATTCACATGTTTTAAGGACTTGTAACATACTCTTTAAGTTTTCTATCACCATGCTTTCATTTTCAACATTGGACTTGTATTTAATATGCAGCATCTAAGGCCTCCTTGAAAATTGACGGTGTGAAGGCTTTCAATTATGGAGAAATGGCTATGGCTACAAACAATTTTAACAACTCCGCTCTTATTGGCCAAGGAGGGTATGGAAAAGTCTATAAAGGCATTCTAGCTGATGGAACAGTTGTGGCCATTAAACGTGCACAAGAGGGATCCTTACAGGGTGAGAAGGAGTTCTTAACAGAGATAGAATTGTTGTCAAGGTTACATCATCGAGACCTAGTGGCTTTGATTGGATATTGTGATGAAGAGGGTGAACAGGTATTTTTTCTTATCCATCTATCTTATGACTCCATGGGAGATGATTCCAATCAACCTAGCCAGAAATGCAACAAAAACTCAAATATTATGAAAGCTGTAAGATCTTTCACTAAAAAATAAAAGGAAGAAGAAAAAAAAAGAAATATGTAAACCGCGTAAATGGCTGCAAGTTTATTTGTTGATAATGTTGAAGAATATGCAGAGTTCTCCATGATTAAGGATAATTTGTCTCCTTTCACTATACGCTTGGGAGTCTAGGGCATGCCCCATAAGTGAATTTTTCTAATTCTGACAATTCTTGAAAAAAAAGGTTTAAGACGTGTTGCGTGTTAGGTTTTGTTTAAGTGGGTAGGAATGATGAAAAGTTGTTTGGATGAAAATATTTGAGATGTATTTTGTATTGCGTTTAGGGAACGTGAGTAGATAAAATGAAAAGTTTGGATAATTTTTTTTTTTTTGGATGCATTTTGCATTGGGTTTTGTGGAAGTTGTTTTGGTTCTTGTTTTGTAACAAAAATCAAGGCAAATGATTAGATGTAAAAAATGAGAGATGAATTTTTTTGGAGCTTAAAAGAAGTTTGGTTTGAAAGGGAAAATATTTTAAAATTTTTTGAAAAACCTCTCAAACCAAACATACGTTGTTGTTTATCCTTTCCTTTTCCAGTAGCTGTACTTTTCTCCCGCAAAAATGTTTGACTTTCATGACGACTTTTTTTTATGCTTTCTGTTTCTGAATTAGTTGAAATTTTTGCCTTGGGAAAAGCTTCATGTGAGTGTTGCTATGCCTGCAGATGTTGGTCTATGAGTTTATGGTGAATGGTACTCTAAGGGATCACCTTTCTGGTACACCTTATATTCATCCTTTTAAGTTTTACTTCTATTAATGTCACAATAATTTTGTGTGTGTTCTTCATTGCATATTAATGCAAGTGAAAATTGTAAAATATGATTTGCCATAGTACACTTCCTCCATTTCCCCGCCCCCACCTCTTTTTCTGTCTTGTTCTTTAGGAGCCAGACAGAACCATTTTGCTTTCCAAGTTCACCATTCCATATAAACAAGCTTATTACTGGTTCATGTACACAGCTAAATGTAAAGAACCTCTGAGTTTTGCGATGAGATTGAGAATTGCCCTGGGGTCAGCTAAGGGCATCCTCTACCTACACACGGAAGCTAATCCTCCGATATTTCATCGGGATATCAAGGCCAGCAACATATTATTGGATTTTAATTATACAGCAAAGGTTGCTGATTTTGGACTTTCGCGACTTGCTCCAGTTCCAGATATTGAAGGGACTGTGCCTGCTCATGTATCCACAGTTGTGAAGGGGACACCTGTAAGACTCGTATTGGTGATATGTACATTTTACCAAGCAGAATAATAAAATACAATTGAGTTTAAATTTTAAGGTCATGCAACAATTTTACTAATCTCTATTTTCAAAATAAGATAAATTGAACTCAAACTAGATGAAATAGATTGAACAGTATGTTTTAGGAGAAGTAACCGGTGTCTATTTCTTTATTCTCATTCTCTGTTATAACTTTGCAGGGTTACCTTGATCCAGAGTACTTTTTGACACATAAACTGACAGACAAAAGCGACGTTTACAGTCTTGGAGTCGTATTTCTCGAACTCCTGACTGGGATGCAGCCAATCTCACATGGGAAAAATATTGTTAGAGAGGTAAAACCTTAATATAGAACTGTTTACCTTGGATTCAATAGGGGCCCAATGGTATTCTGTGGTGACTGGACAGGAATGGAAAATTGTTCTGTACTTCTTTTTATTCCTACAGCATAAAAAACAAGGAAGCAGCCTGTAGTTACTCTCTCTCTCTCGCTCTCTCTTCCCATATATCATTTTGGATCAACTGATAAAAAAATAATTTTATACTTTGTCTATAATCAAGAGAGATTCCCTCCTTTACACGTTTCAGTTTCAGCTTCAATAAATTAGCAGAGACATTGAATTCCTTTTACAATCTTCACCTCCGGCCTTGACTGAGACTGATGCAAAACGCTCCATTCATTAATCTCTTGTGTTTTAGAACTCCTTCCATGCACTCAGTATTTCCTATAAATTTTAAGATCGCTTTGTCATAATGTCCATTTTATTTCATCCATTTGATACACCGGCTGAAGTTTTGTGGCTTTTGTCTAACATGGTAGTCTTTTTTTTTTTTTTTTTTCTATTGTTTTCATTCTTTTCAGGTTAATGTCGCTTATCAGTCTGGTATGATCTTTTCGGTTATTGATGAAAGGATGGGATCATATCCTTCTGAATGTGTGGTTAAATTTTTGAGCTTGGCCCTCAAGTGTTGCCAAGATGACACAGACGCACGACCTTCAATGGCGGACGTGGTTCGAGAACTTGATAGTATATGCCTTATGATGCCAGAGTCTGACATCAAAATAGCAAATCCCATGGTCACTGATGTGGAAAAAGATATGTCCTCACCACCATCATCCTCAACAGTGAAGAATCCTTATGTGTCGTCAGAAGTATCTGGCAGCAACCTTGATAGTGGAGTCGTTCCAACCATCATGCCTAGATAGAACACTTGGGAAAGAATGTTTGTGATGTTTCTAATAACCTCGAAATTTGAACTAGAAATTTTTTTTGTATGATCTCGGTATCTGATACTGTGTATAGTCTCTAAGTCTCTTGTTGCAAGTTTGTTTTGAAGAGGTTATAGTTTGACCAGTAGGTAGTATCAGAACACTGGTATAAGAACCAACTCCAATAAATTTATTCTTATGTATTAAGTCTGGTTAATAGGAAACATAATTCTGCTACATTTACATTTATGGGAGTGTGTTGTCTGGTTTAATACAGGGGACATATGGCCTCGTTTGTTTTCACATTTTATCTCAATTCATCTTATTTCATTTCATCTAATCATTATAACTTTTTTAAATTCCTATACAAAATAAAATAAACAATTCAACTTTTTCAAATCTCAAAATAAAAATAATATTAAAAAAATATTCTAACAATATTTTATTCGACTTTTTAACTCTAATCTCAATTCAACTCAACTCAACTTAACTTATCTCATCTTATCTGTAAAAACAAACGAGGTCTTATGGGACCAAAAAAAAGGATTTGATTGAAGGGCTAGTTTTGAAAACTGGCTTCATATATACATTGTAAAATGGTCATGGGCAGGGGTGAAAACCGAAGGTATCGGTGCGGTTTTGGTCCAAAACCGAAATCGCACCAATCCCTTAAAATGATGTAAATCTCGACCGATATCGGCCGGTGAAGGGGGAGAAAACCGTCGATATCGGTCTCGGTGTAACTACGGTCGGTTCGTCAGCGTCTTCGATTGCGACGGAGGTGACCATGCCGTTGTGTGCGAACTGCGAAGCCTCGATGTGTGTGTGTGTGTGTGAGAGAGAGAGAGAGAGAGAGAGAGAGAGGCAGCATGAGAAATGAAGAAGAAGAAAGAGAAACGAAGAAGAAGAAAGAAAGGTGTTGAGATTTTAAACCTTAGAGTTTCACTTACTTAAGTGAAAATGTGTCGTTTCATATATGTATAATTTTTTTAAAAAAGAAAAAACATTTTATCAGTTCGGTCAGTTTAGCAGTCCTGCCCAGGATCAAACTAGGACCGAACTGTTGGACATCGGTTTTTGACAAATTCAACCGCTGGCCGACCGGTTATACACTGGTTTCGGCCGGTTCCGAGCTCCAACGGCCAGTCTAGGTCGGTTCCGGTCGGTTCTCTGGTTTCTTGTACAACCTTAGTCATGGGTGCTTCTTCTTAACAATGCAGTCTTGTTGTGCAGGGATATACACATTGATCAGTGCATTTTGTTTTAACTAGTGTTTTTTGTTTTACATTAGCATAGGGATATCTGCCTCCAAAGTTAGGATTATAGCTGGCCAATACCAGTTCTATATATATCTTGTGCTTTTGGATTCTCTACCAAAGGACCAATTTATCACAGCTCATGAAAATGTTATAGTCATTTATACATTAATACCCAAAAACCAGTTATAAAAATACAGTAGACATCCCTTGTAGGACTTGGCACATGCACACCCTCAAATAATTTACTCATTCTAATGCAATGCAGTTTTCTAAGCAGCCTAACCGATAGTTCAAACTTCAATCTCTACTTCATATGCCTAAGTCTAACCCAAACAAACAAAGTCTGTAATTAATGCGCTGAATGTGTCTAAAATCCACTAATTAATGTTTGGCTGAATGAACGACCCCATTTAAGTGTCAAGTTGCATTATTGCAGACATTTTCTTCAAAAATGTTTTTGTCAAGGTTAGATTGGCCGTACGTTCGTCAGTTTTTAATGCAAAGCGCAAAAGTATCTTTCTTTCTTTTTTTTATACGGAGGGGTCGAATCATGAATCATGAATCATGAATCATGATCTGAGATGTGGGTTTGTGTTTGTGTTTGTGCATCAGGTAACGTGCCGTTGCCACAATATCTTTCTTTCTTGGTTGGAGTAGTTGGCTATCATCTTACTGCCCCTGCGTGTATTATGGTTTTTAGCAACGAAAAGTGTGAGACTTGGGCGTGTTTGGGCGTGAATAATAGTAAAAGAGTAATGCTAGAGAAAAGCCACTATAGCAGTGCACACTTGGATTGAAAATATTTTATTGTATTTTAGAAAATAAATGAAAAAAACTTAAATATAAATATTATGAAATTAAAAAAGAGTAATTCTACATACAACTGTGAAGTACGTAAACGTCGCGTAATCGCTTTGAAAAAGAATGGAGTCTACTATTAAAAAATTGTTTTTTTCCATGTGGATCCCATATTTTATTCACTTTTTTTAAAACGATTACGCGGCGGTTGCACAATTCACGGTTGTAAATATATTTTCTCTTTGAGTTTGAGTAATGATTATATGAAAAAAAATTTAAGACTTGAAATTGAAAAATGTTTTTATATTTTAGGCATCAGTGATGTTTGAGAATAAAATTATGAGAAGTTTTGAGAATTCTCACAGTGCCCAAACTCCATAACTCCAACTCTGTTCGATACTCAAAGAGTCGAAAATTTTGAAATTTAGAGTTGAATAAGACTTCAGACTACTGATTCCGATAGTTATACTTAATATATCTTTGTAGCATAAATCAACACTTCATCATAATCAGATCATTTGTAATTTTTCTCTCAACAATTCTTTGTAATTTGAAGCATGATATCAGATCTCTTATTGATGAAAGATTTTTGGAAAGAGTCCTGCTTTATCTCATATATATTAAAAGAGGCTATAGGCATATGAATAGGAATGAATAGTATTTTTGTTTGAGACTTTCTATTCCACTTATGCTCCTGTGTAACTGATTGTTATTACAGTTATGCCCTTGAATAGTATTTTTTCGTCCAATTTTACCCTCTGTTTTCTCAAATTTTCCTCATTTTGTGTTTTTCTTTCCCTCACCGATTATGTAAAGTATATTTTTACAGTATTTCACTTGTCTTTTTACAGCTTTCTTCTTATCCAAAGGTTGGTCGAAATTTCTTTCCTCTCACTTTCTCATGTTTCCAATGTTTTTTACTCCCCACTTTCTCACACAAACTTCTGGGTTCTTCAGTGTTGAAATTTCTCTTCTTGCCTTTGAATATCGCCGTTGTGTGGGTATGAGTTTTTTTTGTCTCTCTTCTCAGTTGAAACTCTTTGGATTTTTAGAAGCTATGTAGAAAACTCACATGTATAATCTAGGTTAGCCTTCATTTGAAATAATGGGATCAATAGACATGCATCAACTTGGATTAAACCAGTCATCAAATCAGACGAGATAAACACTATATAATATTTGTGTAGATCTAAAAAAAATTGGCGATGAGACGATTTAACTATTAACAAACACCAAATCGAACGAAACAAGTATTATGTAATATATGTTTTAAAAAAATGGTGATGAGACGATTTAACAAACAAAAACAAGTAAAATTTTAGAGATCCTTACACCGATGCATTGAGGCGGCATGAGAGAAACCAAATTTACGTAAAAAATTGTGTTTATAAACTTGGTGATTTTGGTATGCAACTCTCACGAACTTGTCAATTGAATGGTAATTTTGTATGTTGGCCCATTTATGTAAGTAATGATATTTTTAATTAGGTGTTCTTTAGAATATATTTTAAAGAGCTTTTATTTAATGAATTGTTACTATTATATGCTTCTGCAAAAAGATTTTACGAATTTTTTTCCTCCAACCAGACGCTACGTACAAGGCAGCCCCATGCTGGTTTATAAGTAAATATCATAACCTTTTTATGGTTTATATGTTGTTCATATCTAGGCACAGAATGAACGACATTAAAATCAATGATAGAACGTGAGTATCAAAATGAGAAAACTTGGGGAGCAGTCTAACTGCTCCTCATCATTAACCAGCCCTCCAATGGTTGTGCGCCACATAAATATTTTATAGTGTTTAATCTATATTTGCATACACTTGATCAAGACCCATACAACCCCCTCCCTCACTCCTTCGTCTTCCATACCATCGCGGTATATGAAATCCGACCCCACACTCATCCCCGACGACACTTGACCCAGACGGTGGCAAGGACGGAGCTTGACCTAGACGGTGATGGAGCTCGGTAATCTGCCAATACTGAGTTCTCAGTACGTTAGTACCCACGATTAATTAGTAACACGGATGCCTGACCAGTCAAATTTTTCTAAGCAAGAAGAACAGTCAACTCTCATGTGTTTGTGATTTATTGATACCTTAAGTAACCCACTCTGTCTTGCATGTAGATTCCTAAAATATTTTCTCATATAATGGACAAGCTGGGCTGTAAGTTTTTTTTATTCTTGACCAGGGTTTTAAATGGCTATTTTCTTGTCTAGAGAGAGAAGTTGATTTTTTCGAGAATTTCAAGTGTTCTGAGAATTTGATTTTTAAGTGTTGCCTAGATCGGGGTTTTAAGTGTTCTGAGAAGTTGATTTTTCTAATCTGCATATATACCTTATATATATAAATATTAGGTATAACGTTTACAAACAGTTTGTCTGAAAACCCTACTCTGCAAATAAAGGAAGAGAAAATCTAGGGAGCTTGGAGACGAAGACAAGTTTTGCTTTTTGCGAGTGGTGATTATGTGGGGGGTGAGCTCGAACTAATCTATTGTGTTTTTTCTTACGTGTCACTATCTCAATGAAGAGATACTTTTCTATCTATAACAGCCCGACCGTCCTGTAGCACCTTTTTATCAAAATTTGTCAAACAAACAAACAAACGAGTTTTTTGGTCACAAACCTTTTTTTATAAAGAAAAAGTCTTAAATCTAATCTCTGGTCCCGGATTACACATTGACTACGTCCAGTCTCAAATGATAACAGCACTTAAACCGGTTTGGATATGAAATACAAACTATCTCATCTGAGTATCCAAACGACCAGTAGAATGTTTTTATTTGCATTTTCAGCCTTTATTTGCATTTTGAAATTAATAACTTATATAAACAGTAAAAAGTTAAGTGAACAGTACAAAAACTGACATAAAAAGTATAATGAACAGTACAAAACTGACACAAACAATGCAATGAACAGTACAAAATTGACATAAACAGCAAAAAGTTATGTAAACAGTACACTTTTTTCCCATCCCATTTCGAGATCATTCTTCCTCCATGTTCACGCCTCTTCCCCTCTGTCGAAATCCACCATTTTAATTTTTGGTGGGAATATATAATAATTTCAATTAAAAAAATTTATTTTTGGGATATAAATTTATTTATGTTATATTTTTTAATTAATTATAAATATTACTTTTTATTAGTATATTTATAACTATTACTCAATAATTATAAAATGATTTTTAATCATTGGTGGGATCCACACCTTTATTAAATCCTAAAAAGTAAAAACTATCTCATTTCATCTCATTATTCAAACACATACTTTTTTACAAATCGTCTCATCTTATCTTAACTCAAAAGTCTCACTACTATTTAAAATATATTATCTCATCTGAACTGTGTAACTAAACAAAGTTAGTCTTATTTGATATACAGATGAGATGATATGAGAAATCTGTGAATAATAATGATATAGTTTGTGAATAGTAATGAAATTGTTTAAGTTAAGATGTTTGATAAGATTATGGGAAATGAGAAAAAAAGTTAAAAAAATTATAAAATTAAAATATTGTTAGAATATAATTTTTTTAATATAATTTTTGTTTTGATATTTGAAAAAGTTGAATTGTTTTTTGTATTTTGTTAGAAGTTTGTAAAATTATAGTTACTAGATGAAGAAAATTGAAAATTTAGAAATTTGAAATTGAAAAGTATTTATATTTGAATGGTATTTAAATGTTGATATGAGATAAGTTGAAACCGTCTGTAAAATCAAACGACGCCTTGAGTCTGATTTGGATAGTGAGTTGAGATAAAATGAGTTGAAATTGTTTGTGAATAATAGTGAAATGATGTGAATAATGTGAAATGATTTGGGTTAAGATCTTCTATGGAGTTTTGGAAAATGAGAGAAAAAATTGAAGAAAAATATTATAAAGTTAAAATATTGTTAGAATATAGTTTTTAATATTATTTTGTTTTGAAATTTAAAAAAATTTAATTATTTTTTGTGTTTTATTTAGAAATTTGAGAAATTTGTAATAATTAGGTAATGATTAGATTAAAAAATTGAAAATATAAAATTGAAAAGTGTTTGTGTTTGCGGTGTTTAGATATTGAAATGAGATAAGATAGAAGTATCTCTCATGAAGGGGATAAAATATCTCTGGCCTGCCCAGATAAATCAAGCTCAGTCCATTAAAAGACCCCCACTAGAGGACAATAGAATGAGAGAGGAAAAATAGACAAATAGGAGACAATGAGGGAATAAGGAAAATTAAGATGTCAGAGAGAAAACAATGGAGTGTCGGAAATTAAGAGAAAAAAGATAAATGGGGGAAAACAAGTAAGGCACGCGAAGGAAGAGTGGAATAAAGATGCCATCCCTCACTACTCACAAGACCAAGATAAAAAGGGATTAGATCGGACATGAAAAATAGGCTTCTTCAACTGCTTTAGCTTCTTCAACCTCGCAGCGAGAACTCTAAAGAGAATATCTCATCCAAAAAATAAATTTTTGATTTATATTGTACAGTGAGAAATGAAAGACCATGAGAGACTGTAAAATACTCACATTATAGTGGATTTTTCCTCCAAACGACCCGCTAAAATAAGCCCAATGCCAAACCAAGTAAATCTGTGTGTCTCATTCTTTATTTTTTTTTTTTTTGCATTTATTTTATGTTCACTGTTATGGATGTATATACGGATACTGTGTAGTCGATCTGGACCATTATTGGAGGCTCCAAACCACACCGATCGAACCTCAAAACACTATCATGGGTCGGGAGTATTTTTTCTCCTATTTCGGCACATTGTGTAATTTTTTGACATTAACATTAGATGCCGTTTATGAAATCTACCGGAATATGGAAAATGATATTTTCTAAATAAGTATTCTCAACTTCTCGCCTCTTATTTTATTAACCGCGGTGTTACAAAGATTAGCTCCCTCTCCCAAAATAAAAATGTCTAGTTTCGTCATAGCTGCTGAGTTCCAAGAAGTACTTGTCCATGCTTAATTGAAAACATGATTATTCAAGATCATTTTCAGAGGAATATCACTGTCAGTATCTTAGTTTTAGAACAAGTGTCATGTTTATTTTCATTTTACGTTTTGCAATTTTGCCTAAGATTCATTTACCTGACATATTTTAAAATCTCATCTCATCTCATCTCATTATTATAATTTTTTCAAATTTTCATATAAAATATAATAAACAATCAATTTTTTCAAATCACAAAACAGTGATAATATTAAAAAATAATATTCTAATAATATTTTATTCAACTTTTAATTTTCATATAAAATCGTCTCATATCATCTCACTATCAAAACCTTACGTACCTTAAGCGACAATTATATAAAAGCAATTAATACATGCCAAGAATTAATTCTACAAAAAATTTGACTTTTGAGAACAAAATTTTTTCCTCCATAAAATGACTTACATGGATGAAATCCAAATTTTATCTAAAAAATAAGCTGATTTGTAAATATCGTTCAAATAATAATTTATCGCTCATACACAAATATTTAGAGATAAAATCATTCATCCTTAGAAATGATTGATCGTTGGAATGGTACCGAATATGTTTAAGGCCCAGTTTGGTTTGATAGATGAGATAATTTGGTTTATACAGATGAGATAGTTTTATCTATCTAAATGGTTAATTTCACATCTCTATTTCATCTCTAAATTTTCAAACTCATTTCAATACTTTCTGACATAAACAATAAAAAGAATCTTACACAGTAAAAAAAAATTCATTTGTAATTAAAATATAATAATCAATAAGTCATTATTAGAATAATATATTTTCACAAAAAATTGATATTTTTATGAGTATTGAATACAAGTGCATTTTGATATTTTATTAGAAAATTCAAAATTAACAAATTATTTAAAACAAATCTGCAACATAATTCATATATTTATTTATTACAATAATCCAAATTATATTATTATTTATAATTAGAATAAAAATGACGAATTTCTTATATATAGAAAAATAAATAGATAAAATATCTTTTAAAAAATAGAAATTATAAATTTCGACCAACAACTTCCTAATATATTTTGGGATTTAAATTATTTTTTATAATAATAATATCTTTAAAAAAAGAGAAATTATTTTTTGAAATTATAGAGTAATTTTGGCCAACAACTTCCTAATATATTTTGAGATTTAAATTTATTTATGATAGATTTTTTAATTATTCATAAATATTATTTTTTATTAATATATTCATAACTATTACTCAATCATTAGTGGGACTCACTATTTTATCAAAGAGTGCTTGTACACCCACCCCTTTATCATTTTTAAATATATTTTTTTAAAATTCATAACATCAATAAAAAAAATACTTATTTAATCATTAAGTAAAAAAAAAACCAGTCGGGATCACAGTTGGGAATATCCAGTTGTGGTTTTAGTATTTTCCATTATCAAATCCCAAAAGTTCAAAACTATCTCATCTCATCTCACTATCTAAACGTATATTTTTTTATAAACTATCACATCTCATCATACTCAAAAAATCTTACTACTATTTAAAATATCTCATCTCATATTTCTTAATTGTGTATCCAAACCAGACATATCAAATATGTTTAAATAATATAACTACGTTGGATATATCTTAAATTCATTGAATGGTATTATATCTGTACAAACAGATTATATTACCTTCCAATACAAATTTCAATCAAATTTACAACGGGTGGTCCCGCGGAAGAATTTAAAAAAAAAAAATCAAGTTATGAAACCAGAGTTTATGTGTCCCTCGTGGGATGAAAGGAGTATATTCAGTTGAATCACTCATTTCGACTGTCATATCCTAATTCGGAGTAAAAGTTGAGAAATGATATTTAGAGTCGTGATTGTGTAAATGTTGTATAATCGTTTTGAAAAAAATGAATAAATATGAGACCCACATGAAAAGAAATTAATTTTTTAATAGTGAACCTCACTCTTTTTCAAAACGACTGTACGACGTTTGCGCATTTCACGACTATACGTAGCATTACTCGTCAAAGTTTGGTTTTGAAATGAAACGACAAAAATAGAATAAAATATTATAATTAACATGACGTTGATGTTGTGTCTATTATTTCAAAACATTTATAAGTTTTGCGATCAGAAATATTGATTATATATATATATATATATATGTATATTTATATCCTCATTTTGGAGCATGAAAGTTTCTGGATTTTGAAAAAACGAGATGATTTTGGCTCAGTTTTGATGGAAACGCAAGAAGGTTTTTAATTTTTTTTTGGAAGTGGCCAAAGATTTATTTTTTGTTTAAGCTTTTCGATGATAGCAGCTGAATGGTAAATTTTTTAAGAAAAATGTTATAAATATAAAAAGATTATATAAAATAAATTTACAAAATGACGTAATTTTATATAATTAATTAGATTTATTTTATAATTATCTAAGGTATCGAATCAATAAACGTTAATCTGTGAGAGTACGTAATTCCTAAAGGATTTTATTTTTATTTTTTGACTTCATCTCTTGAAAGTATCTTGCAGTCTCTGTTGAACTGTTCAGCGTTGCTTACTCTACTCCGCAGTCCGCCACCAAGTTACAGACTTTTCAAGTTGTGAAGCCATGCACCCCGACACGCCAGACATTATCTCGTGTTTTTGTCAAGTTTTTAGACATTGTCTTATGTTTTTGTCAAGTTTGATTACTCGGACTTTCGTCAGTTTTTAATGCAAAGCACAAAAATGTCTTTCTTGCTCTACGCCGGGCTCAGAAAGTTACCACCGTGCTCTTGGTATGAATTTCAAACTTTCTTTTTAATTAGCTTAAGTCCCCCGGGCCCCAGGTTGATACTTGTTAAATGGATGGTGAGAATAGAGAGATTTAATTAGTAGCTTTGATGATATTGCAACCATATATATAACATTGTAGTTGAACTCCCATCATTCTAAAAGATTTCCAGGTATTCAGTGCACTTGTACGAAGGATTTCCTTCTTTTTTCCCCCCGTCAACCTTAATTTTAAGTGAGAAAAGATATTTAATTGCGTAATTACCGCGTAATTGCTTTGAAAAAGAATGAGGTCGACTATTAAAAAATTAAATTTCACGGTTGTACGTAAAATTACTCATTTGGTGGTTTCTTTAATTGCTTCACTTGAATTGGAATAGTTTGGTGTTCATTTTTTTCTCAAGTGTTGAAAGCTAATATTTTTTCTTCATACATACAAATTGAGCTGCTTTAGAGTTCAATTGCGTTAAGTTCTGATAATTATTTCCTCTTATCAGGCGGAGTACTTGGATACCACAACAATTTCCAGTGCTGGGCACTCACAGCAATTTGAGGGTTCTGGTGTTCTTTGCGTTATTGGGATGTATCAGTCAAGAGCTTGGACGCATGGATTGTTTGTTTTTGCATGGTTGTGTTGGTCTTCACTACTCATCAGAGCACAGGATCCCATTAGGGCCATTACCGACCCCCTAGAAGGTTATTTTGCTCTAGTTCTCTCCATTAAAAAAAGTGTTTAGAGGTTTCACCCTGCGGATGGATGGGCTGTTTTATTTATTCATGAATCCTGTAGTAACTGTTTTTGTAGTAGATTCACATTAATAGTATTAGAATCGAGTGAGATTCGTTTTGACAAATGTTTTTTTTAGTGTAATTTGGACTTTAGTTATTTTTTTGAGTGTATATGCTCAACTTGGGCCTGCTTCAATGTTGATGAAATGATGGTTAACATGTGTATTAGCGTGCAGTGACAGCATTGCAGGCCGTCAAGAGAAGTCTGTTAGATCCAGAAGATCATCTAAGTAATTGGAATCGAGGGGATCCATGTACATCAAATTGGACAGGGATTGTGTGCACTACGATCTTAGATGATGGATATCTCCATGTTCAGCAATTGTATGATTTTAATCTTTCGTGATTTTTTTTTTTAAATTTTTTCTATCAGGGAACATTATCAATCTGAATATTGTTTCATATTTCCTTTCAAGAAGAATGCTTCTGTTTTTTAATTTCTTTTTCCCCATGCATGATGAGACGTATATTTCTCCATTTCTACATCTGCTCATTTTAATCAGTGCTGGGGAACAAACTTCCTTTGTTCTGTAGTCTGTTTAAGATCAAAGAAAATGATGGCTATATTTTCTTTTCTTTTTTTGGGCTAAATAAATGATGGCTGCATTCATTTCATTCTGATTGGATCTATTAGCCATATCTTTCTGGATTTTGCTTGAAAAGACCACCAACACGACTAATGATTTTGAACTTCACGATCCTTTCAGAGTCTTTCATGTGTCCAGATAATTAATAATGAAACATTTGTTTTATAATTTATTTCCTACAGAACCAAGCAATATCTCTTGTCTAGCATCACACAAAATTTGTAGAAAAAAATTCAAATATAACTGAGAAGCTTTGATAAAACTTGGTTATTAATTGCCTGTAAGCATTTCCATTGAAGAAGTTGTATTAGTGCTTTAATAATTCTCCGTTGTGCCTCTTGTCTGCAGAATACTCCTACATATGAATCTATCAGGAAGTTTATCACCAGAGCTTGGCCGTTTATCACATATGACAATATTGTAAGGCAAAGTATTTCTGAAACTTTCTTTTTGCTACAAAAGTCCTTATCGGAATTAAGGATTTTGGATACTTCTTCACTCAATAAACCGAAATATTGTTATCCTCCACCCTGCTTCGGCATTTGGTTTGCTTATTTTACTGATATATTTATATCTATCCACAATGTTAAAGGGACTTCATGTGGAACAACATAAGTGGGAGTATACCAAAGGAGATAGGATATATTACATCTTTGGAACTCTTGTAAGTTAATGAGCTTTTTTCTGCTGGATTGGATAATACTTGTTGTTGTTGATCACGTGTGTATGGGCCACAATGCAGATACGCTACTATTCCATGCATTTTAAAGCTTTGATTCAAAATATTATAGGAGATAGTCCTTGTGTCTGAAATAGTTCACCTTATAAGTTGGCCCTGTTCTGAAGTCTTAATACTCTGATATTGCAGAGCCGCGGTGCATTTGCTTTTTCTTTGGTTTCATGTCTAATGGATTTGTGTTTCCAGGCTTCTGAATGGAAACCAATTAACAGGTTCCTTACCTGAAGAGCTTGGTTATCTTCCAAACTTGAACAGAATGCAGATTGACGAGAATCACATATCTGGATCAATACCCATATCATTTTCAAAACTGAACAAAGCAGAGCACTTGTAAGTGAATTTTTTATGCTATTTTGTTTACAGTCGGTTCTACAATTACTAACCCTTCTCTTTTTTCCATCCTTTTGGTTTCCTTTTTTTTGTTTTCTTCCTTGTGAGCAGTCACATGAACAATAATTCAATAAGTGGGCAAATCCCGCCTGAACTATCCAGATTACAGGGGCTTCTTCACTTGTAAGTTGGTAATTGGCCTACAGGCTTCTTACCTGTCAGTTTCATCCATGAGATCAATGACCATCTTCAGCTCTGAACCTACAGGCTTCTTGATAATAACAACTTATCAGGGCATCTGCCACCAGAGTTCTCTGAAATGCCAAGTTTAACGATACTGTATGGTTTTTACTATCCTGGAACCTAAATAAAGTTTATGTTTATCACATAAGTGTCCTTACATAAAACATATAAATTTTTTTTCCTTTTCTTTTGCTTCTCAACTCGAACATGATTATGATTTCTAAATTTTCCTTTTCCCTACAATGTTATTTTATTACTCTTTTTTCAAGTTTCTTATTGCTTCCAATTTCTTTGATTTGCAGTCAGCTTGATAATAACCACTTTGATGGCGCTACAATTCCAGCTTCATACAGCAACATGTCTAAATTGCTGAAGTTGTAAGTACACGCTTTAATGCTTTGTTTTTAACATGGTTTTTAGAGGCAAAGGCAGTGCAAGGTGTTGGTACAAAGGGGCTGCAAAACAGACAATAGTGAGAGAAAATTTGCTTCAAGGCGCGTTACAATGTCGCTTTCCTTAAGACAATATTCGCCCCCACCAATAACGGTATGCACACGGGTTACAAGCGAATTTGCCTCCAAGATACAATGAAGCCCAGAACAAGTCTGTTTGTCTAACTGCGTTATGCACACACGAAATTAGACCCCGAATACCCTCAGATTTTGCTATTCAACCAAGAAATTAGAAATCTGTTTTCGAGAACAAAACAGATTCTAACAAGTTCTAATAATATGAAGAAGTGAAGAACTTGGGAGAGAGAGAGAGAATTCGAAATTCTATTCTGTCCTCTTCAAATGACAGGCCAATGGATCTATTTATAGATAACCAAAGGTTGTGAACGAAAAGTTATAACTCTTTGTATTTCTGAAAACTGTTCAGAACCAGTACATATATTGTGTCTGTTGCCAAATGACACAACAGTTGGACTTAGTCCAATGGTTGCCTTGCTTCCACTTGAACTGGATGGCACCAGTTCGAGTCATGAGGCGCACACTTTCGGAGTTTTATTTTCCACTTTTCAAAGCATTGCAGCGCCTCGCTGCATGTGCCTTGCGCGCGCGCCCCTTGATCCCCAAGCATTGCAGTGATTCATGCACGCACGGCTTAGTGCTGGCCGCATGCCTCTTGGAGAGGCATCTTCATTAAATCAACAAAAATCCTTCCTTTGGAAGAGGCGTGGATCGAACCCAGTCCATGGGAAGCATCAATACCACTAAACCAGTTAAAGGCTTATGGTTGCAAACAAAAACACAATAATATAGCCATTATAAGTTTCTATAACTTCTCTCTTTCCAAACTAATTCACAACTTCCAAAAATAAATCCCCAAAATATTAATAATAATAAATATTATATATACTATTTTGAAAATATTTCCAACAATCCCCCACCATTTTCAAAATACATCCTGGTTAGAATAGGAAAACTTATACATAAATGAAGGTGTCTTTTGGACTTGAACATTCACATAGTGAAAATACATCAAAGCTAACCAAAATGGCATAGTAGACAATGCTTTGAACTAGCGATTCTATACGATTAGCCGGATATATCTCACATATAAATTTTCTTCTCTTTAGGTAGTTCATAAAAGCCGACACGTGGATTGGCCTTGTGTCTATATCCTGGTTTCATGAGCGCTCTAGTGACAAAACCTTAATTCGCATAGGAGGCGGCACCACCCCCGACACTCATATAGGTAGACTTATCGAAAATGTCCTGTAACTAAACACTTTAACATAACCATGTTATAAGTCTATTAAGAGCTTATTGCTCAACCTCTCCTTTTCATTACAGTACCAAGCACTTCAAACCTTGAGATGATTAAATTAGTTTGAAAACTAATTTAAATATCACAGTGCTTGCAAATCACGAACATATAATGTACTTTGCTCATTAAACTCAAGTCTTGATATGTTCAAGAGTTGAGTCGAGTTTCCATTATTGGTGATTTTATTGTTTTGGCTTTAAACCCATCCCCTTTGATGTCTTCCACATCAAATCCCTTGCAAGTCCTTTAGTTAACGGATCTGCCAAATTTTGACAAGATCTCACAAAATCAATTGTAATTACTCCATCTGTGAGTAACTGCCTCACATAGCTATGTCTTAATCCAATATGCCTAGACTTGCCATTATATATATGGCTATAGGCCCGCGACAGTGTAGCCTGACTGTCACAATGCAAAAATATTGGTGGCATTGGTTTTGGCCAAATAGAAATCTCTATTAATAAGTTTCTCAACCACTCTGCCTATTTGCTACAAGAAGCTAATGCTATAAACTCTGCTGCCATGGTAGAGTCAGTTATGCATGTCTGCTTCTTTGATCCTCAGGAGATTGCTCCTCCACCAAGGGTGAGTATCCACCCACTGGTTGACTTGTGATCATCATGCTCAGTTATCCAACTGGCATCTGAGTATCCTTCTACTACCGAAGGAAATCCGCTGTACTCAATACCATAATTTATGGTATTTTTCAAATATTTGAAAATTCTTTGTACAGCTATCCAATGAATATGACTTGGGTTACTAGTGTACCTACTAAGTTTGCCTACTGCAAATGCAATATCAGGTCTAGTACATGTCATAGCATACATTAGACAACCAATAACTCTAGCATATTCAAGTTGATCCACTGCTCTCCCAGTATTAGAATACAATTTAAAATTTGAATCAAAAGGTGTAGCCATGGGTTTGCAATCAAAGTAATTAAACTTTTTCAATATTTTCTCAATATAATGTGATTGGGTTAGAGTTATACCATTATCATTTCTTATAATTCTAATACCCAAAATCACATTTGCAATACCCAAATCCTTCATATCGAAATTTGATGACAAAAATTTCTTAGTACTTTCAATGCTCATATTATCAGTGCCAAAAATCAACATGTCATCCACATATAAGCATATTATAACACCTTTATTTCCATTGAACTTGCTGTAGACACATTTATCAGATTCATGTATCCTAAAACCATTTTTCACTACAGCTTTATCAAACTTTTCGTGCCATTGTTTTGGTGCTTGTTTAAGTCCATAAAGTGACTTAACCAATTTACAAACTTTATGTTCTTGGCCAAGCATGACAAGCCCCTCGGGTTGTTCCATGTAAATTTCTTCTTCTAATTCACCATTCAAGAAGGCAGTCTTAACATCCATTTGATGGATTTCAAACTTGTAGATGGCTGCTAAGGCAATCAAAGTTCTGATAGTAGCAATCCTAGCAACTGGTGCGTAGGTATCAAAGTAATCTAACCCTGCCTTCTGGGTAAAACCCTTTGCTACTAGTCTTGCCTTAAACTTTTCAATTGTTCCATCTACTTTCAGTTTCCTTTTAAAAATCCATTTGCAACCAATAGGTGTCGAACCAGGGGGTAAATCTACTAATTTCCAAGTATTATTACCCATGATTGAATCCATTTCATCATTAATAGCTTCTTTCCAAAAAGCTACATCCTGAGACTTCATAGCCTCTTCATACGTCATAGGATCATTCTAAACATTGTGTGTAATCATGATTTGGTTACAAGATGAATCTCTTGTACCATCTACCAAGTACACAACAAAATCTGGTCCAAATGACTTTTCGGTTCTGACTCGTTTACTCCTTCTTGGTTCAAACGGTTCACCAGATTCACCATTATTTTCAAGTGATCTGTCTAATTCCACTATTTTATCATTAAAAGGTGGAATTTCACTGAATCTATTTTCAAAAAATTCAGCATCCCTAGATTCAATCACTGTATTGACATCGACAGAACTGTTAGGTTCCACAACTAGGAATCTATAGCCAACACTGTGATGTGCATAACCTAAGAAAATGCACTCAATGGCTTTTTGTCCTAACTTCTTTATCTTAGGTTCAGGTAATCTAACTATGGCTCGACAACCCCAAACTTTAAAATGATTTAAGTTTGGTTTTCTTTTCTTCCATAGTTCATATGGAGAAACTTTAGTTTTCTTGTGGGGTATTCTATTCAAAATATAGCATGCTGTCAGCATAGCTTCTCCCCAAAAACTTTTGTTTAAACCAAAATTAGTAAGCATGGCATTAACCATCTCTACTAAAGTTCTGTTTTTCCTTTCCGCCACTCCATTTTGTTGTGGAGTGTAAGCCATAGTAGTTTCATGAATAATGCCTACAGATTCACAATAAGCAGGAAAGTGATATTCACCTCCTCTATCGGATCTAAGACATTTTATCTTGACATCACATTGATTTTCTGCTTCATTTTTATATGCCTTAAAATTATCCAAAACTTGGTCTTTTGAATGCATCAAATAAACATAGCAATATCTAGAGAAATCGTCTATAAAAGTCACAAAATATTTTTTACCTCCTCTAGTAGGCGTGCTATGCATGTCACATACATCACTGTGTATTAATTGCAATAAAGATGAAGTCCTTTCTACTCTAGAAAAAGGTTTTCTTGTAATTTTTGTTTGCATGCATATTCTACATTTATCTATCATATCTTTAGCATATTTAGGAATTAAACTTAAATTAACCATGTCATCAAGCTTTCTAGCATGAATATGTCCTAAACGACAATGCCATAAAGAATATGAATCAAGCATATAAACAGAAACATTCACTTTATTATTAATATTGAGTTTGAACATGCATTCACTCAGATATCCCTTCCCCACAAAATTACCCCCTTTGGTCAGAACAAATTTATCTGACTCAAAGACTAATTTAAACCCATACTTATTCAGAAGACTACCAGATACAAGATTTTTCCTAACTTCTGGTACATGATATACATCCCTGAGAGTAAGCACTTTTCTAGAGGTGAACTCCAAATCTATTGTGCCTTTGCCTTTAACTGTAGAAGTGGATGAATTTCCCATGTAGATAACACATCCATCTTCTTCCAACTCATACTTTTTAAACAAACTCTTGTCTTTGCAAACATGTCTTGTTGCTCCTGAGTCAATCCACCAAGAGTTGTCTCCTTCAAGAATATTGACCTCAGAAATCATGGCCATAAAATTCTCTTTGGAGTCAGAGTTTTGTTGTTTCTTTTTAAGGAAACGACAATCTCTTTTGTAATGGCCTGGCTTTCCACAATGAAAGCAATTTACACTCAGTTTCTTCTGATTCTTGCCTTGGAAGTAACTTTGTTTTCTTCCAAAGTCATTCTTTCTCTTCCGGTTTTCATATCCATATTTCTTGGGTTGTCCAATTTTGTGAGTCTTCCCTTCCTCTACCATATGCATATTGGAGGTCAAAGAGTCACGCTCTTCTTTACCATCTCTGAGCCTTATTTCCTCTTCTATACGAAGATGTTGGCTTAGATCTTCCAGAGACATTTCCTCCTTTCTATGCTTTAGACTTCTTTTGTAGTCTTTCCATGATGGAGGAAGTTTATCGATAATGGATGAAACCGATATAGAATCATCCATCTTCATATTATGTTGAGTGAATTGATCAAGAATATGCATAATTTCATTGAATTGTTCAACAATAGGCCTAGAGTCTACCATTTTATAACTGAAAAATTTGGTAGCCAGAAATTTCTTACTTGTAGCATCTTCTAAGAGATACTTAGCCTCAAGTGCGTCCCAAAGATCCTTGGCGGTTGCTTTGTTTTGGTACGCGTCAAACAATGTGTCAGACATTGCATTGCAGATGTGACCCTTGCAGATGTAGTCGTCTTGTTCCCACTTGATTCTTGCCCGACTTTGAGCAATTGTCTCGTCCTCATTCGCAGACGGCCTAGGAGTGGTTAGAACATACACCACTTTAAGACTGGCCAGGAGAAAGTGCATCTTCTTTTGCCAGCGTCGAAAATTGGCTCCATCAAAACGTTCGAGTTTAACAAAGTCCGCAGCAAATTCTCTCAAACTATGTGCCATTAGTAATGAAATATTGTCTTAAGATTGTTGGTACAAAGGGGCTGCAAAACAGACAATAGTGAGAGAAAATTTGCTTCAAGGCGCATTACAATGTCGCTTTCCTTAAGACAATATTCGCCCCCACCAATAACGGTATGCACACGGGTTACAAGCGAATTTGCCTCTCTATTGTCTGTTTTGCAGCCCCTTTGTACCAACACAAGGTGCTAGCCTTAAGGTGTGAGGCTTAAAGTATATATTTATTTAATCACTTTTTTTGGCCCAAATGATTGGATAATATTTTTTCCCCAAAATGCAAAACAAAAATAGTGGAAAACGCCAACAACATAATAATGACATAGGATAGCCATAGGTTTCAGGAACGATATAGAAACTATTCAAACATCAATCTAAAAGAATAGAAAAGGGAATACTACTCAATTTAGGCATGTTTCTCTGGACATCTTAGGTAGTGTGAATGCATTTCATTGCATTTTATCAAACATCAAGTCAAGTGGTACCCTGAACAATCAGGAATGTTTATGGTTTATCCTTTACTATTTGATATTTCATCACCTGATGTACCATTCTCGAGTTTTAAAGAAGTCATGTTTTCTTTATCAGCTATCACATAGCACTCATGTTCATAGAAGCTTTACAGGCTTGTTAGATGGCAATCAATAAGCATGTGTGTTGACATCCATGTCAAAATTGAAAATATTTGTATTTTTGTTGGCTTTGGCAGGAGCCTTAGGAATTGCAACTTGCAAGGACCAATTCCTGATTTTAGCCAAATACCAAACCTTTACTACCTGTAAGTGGATTTGCTTTATTTCCTTTTCAATTCCTTTTGAGATGATCAAGCACGAGCTCCAAGGAAAACAAACAAATATATAAATGCACCAGGCTGAATAAAATCTCTCTACTTTGTTTAAGACAACTCTGCTTGCTAATTTTACGCTATTTATATCTTATTTTTATATAAATTTCAGGGACCTCAGTTCAAATCAGCTAAATGGATCCATACCTCCAGGTAGATTTTCTGAGAATATCACGACAATGTAAGATTCTCCATCTTCTGAATGATGTCATCTACATTTTTTTTTTGTGTTTGCGATCAAGTTTCATTTTGTAAGAAATTAGACCAAAGAGTAGGTTCTTCTATTCACTCAAAAACTGACTGACTACAATACAGCTTTGCTGTATATATATATATATACAAGTATCACTCTAAGTAAGGAAATTACAAGGTATTCAAATTAAGAAGATTACAATAAACAAAAGAAGGAAAGTGTACAAACATAACTAGGAAAGAATAAAAAAAGGAAATAATAAACTAAATCAATTGCTGTCAACTAACAGACAGATCATCGTGATCTGTCTTTCCAAGAATGTAGACTGCTGTCAATGCCATTAGTTAAGGCATTAGTTAAGGCTCCATTGCCTTCATTGTCCAGCTGTATATGGCCTTGAGTGAGGCCATTAGTCAAGCCTCCATCTGAGGTTGAAGATACTCTAGATACTTTAACATCCCCCTGCAAGCTGATGGGTGAAGCTGTCACTTTCAGCTTGTCTCTTAATAACAGGAATCGAGCTGAGGTGAGTCTTTTAGTAAAAATGTCTGCAACTTGATCAATGGTTGAAAGGTATCTAGTGGTGATATCTTTGTTGACAACCTTTTCTCTGATGAAGTGATAATCCACTTCTATGTGCTTTGTTCTTGCATGGAAAATGGGATTGGTTGCCAAAGACAATGCCCCTAAATTGTCACACCAGAGGGTAGGGGCAGTAGTGATAGGTACCCTGAGCTCGTGAAGAAGCATTCGAATCCAGTATAGTTCAGCAGTAGTGAGTGCAAGTGATCTGTACTCAGCTTCTGTGCTGGATTTGCTTACCACAGTTTGCTTCTTTGCACTCCAGCTAATGAGACATGGCCCAAGGTATATGGCATAGCCTGTTGTAGACCTCCTATCATCTGGATTCCCTGCCCAATCTGAGTCACTATAAGCATTGAGTGTGAGAGATCCTTTAGTGAACATGAGACCATGATTAAGTGAGCCTTTGAGATATCTCAAAACTCTTTTAGCTGCTGTCCAGTGTGCAGATGTGGGATTGTGCATGAATTGACACAGCTGATTGACTGAGAAACTGATGTCTGGTCTTGTTAAAGTAAGGTATTGTAATGCCCCAACAAGCTGCCTATACTCAGTAGCATTCTCCAAGGGATCCCCATGCTGTTGTGACAGTTGAGAGCCTGCTGGAAGGGGTGTTTTTGCAGGTTTAGCTTCTTGCATCTTGAACCGAGAGAGTAGGTCTAGTGTGTACTTGGACTGTGATAGCAGCATGCCATTGGGCATATGTTGGGCATGAATACCAAGAAAGAAGTTGAGGGAGCCAAGGTCTTTCATAGCAAAGTGTTGCTTGAGACAGTGAACCAATTTTGTTATAGCTGGAACATTGTTGCCTGTAAGAATGATGTCATCTACATAGATCAGTAGAAACAAGTGAATGTTAGATTGATGAAAGACAAACAATGAGTAGTCCACTTTGGATTCTTGAAAACCGAGAGCAAGGAGAGTGTTTGCAAGCTTGTTAAACCAGGCTCGAGGGGCCTGTTTTAGTCCATAAATGGATTTTTGCAGCTTGCAAACATGGTGAGGATATCTTTGATCCACAAAACCAGATGGTTGTTCCATGTAGACTTCTTCTTCAAGTGTGCCATGGAGGAAAGCATTGGAAACATCAAGCTGTCTCAAGGGCCAATTGAAATGGACAACAATAGCCAAGATGGTTCTAATAGTTGACACTTTAACCACTGGACTGAATGTCTCAGTGTAATCAATTCCATCTCTTTGTTCATACCCCTTAGCTACTAGTCTAGCTTTGAACCTGTCAAAAGAACCATCAGCCTTTTGCTTGACTTTGAAAACCCACTTATTATGAATAACATTCTTGTGAGAGGGTCTTGGGCATAAGGTCCAGGTTTGGTTGGTTAAAAGAGCCTCAAATTCTTCTTTCATGGCCTTTGTCCAGTGGGGTGATTTAATAGCTTGAGAAAAAAAATGAGGTGTGGTTGGCAATGAAATATCTGAAGCTAGTGTATGCAATGCCATGAGAGGATGTTTAGTGGCTGTGTAAACTTTGTAATCTGAGAAGCTTTTGGGTTTCCTAGAACCATCCATAGACCTAGTTGTCATAGGATGTATAGGCACTGCTGTGGGTTCAGGAGGAGGTACAGCAGTGGCTGTTGTGTCCTCTGCTTGAGATGGCTCAGGTATGGAAGAGACTGCTGGCTCTTCTTCTTGTGATGGTTCTGGAAGGGAGATGTTGGATACATGATTCTGTGATGAAGCTAAATTATGTGCAGCAGTGGCAGCATTTTCAGAAGCTGAAATTTGTGTTGATGCAGTGTGGTGTAAAGGTAAATTAACATCATTAAAGTGCAAAGGACTAACCTGTTGAGGAGGCTCTCTTGCAGTAGACACAGGTAGAGATGGTTTCCAATCCTGGGCAGGAAAAGACTGCTCATCAAACACCACATTTCTGCTTATTAAAATTTTCCCTGTCAAGGGGTCAAGGCACCTATACCCTCTATAATTTGAGCAGTAACCCAAGAAGATGCAATTCTTGGATCTGTACATGAGCTTGTGAGTGTTATAAGGCTTGAGAAGGGGATAACAGGCACAACCAAAGACTTTAAGGAAAGAGTAATCAGGGGCCTTGTTGAGTAGCATGAAGTAGGGACAACTATTGTTCAGCACAGGACTGGGAAGTCTGTTTATGAGGTACACTGAGGTGTTAAAAGCATCAACCCAGTATGTATTTGGAAGTTTAGATTGAGCAAGGAGGGAAAGTCCCATCTCAACTATGTGCCTATGTTTTCTTTCTGCAAGACCATTCTGTTGAGCAGTGTAAGGGCATGATATACGATGGGTTATGCCATTAGAAAGGAGGAATTCTTTGAACTGGTTGGAGAGAAATTCACCTCCACCATCAGATTGAAAGGCCTTTATTTTTCTTGACAACAAATTTTCTGCTAAACATTTGAACTTGACAAAACATTCAAAGGTTTCACACTTGGTTTTGAGAGGATAGATCCAAGTGAATCTAGAAAAGTTATCAATAAATGCAACATAGTATTTGAAACCATTGGTAGAAATAACAGGAGAGGTCCATAAGTCAGAATGTATTATTTCCAATGGTTCCAATGTTACATTAGCAGATTCTGAGAAAGGAAGAGTTTTTGCCTTGGCCAATTGACAAGCCTCACACATGACAACATTTTTATTGGACTCAATGACAGGAATATGAGCATATTTTTTGATTTTATTCAAGATAGGAGAAGCTGGATGTCCTAGTCTACGATGCCAAACAGTGGCATTGGCTGAAATTCCAAGAAAACTTGTAAATTTCTTGACTTTATTGGTTGCCTTGGAGAGTTGAATAGGATAGAGCCCATCTCTACTTTGCCCATATACGATGGGTTATGCCATTAGAAAGGAGGAATTCTTTGAACTGGTTGGAGATAAATTCACCTCCACCATCAGATTGAAAGGCCTTTATTTTTCTTGACAACAAATTTTCTGCTAAACATTTGAACTTGACAAAACATTCAAAGGTTTCACACTTGGTTTTGAGAGGATAGATCCAAGTGAATCTAGAAAAGTTATCAATAAATGCAACATAGTATTTGAAACCATTGGTAGAAATAACAGGAGAGGTCCATAAGTCAGAATGTATTATTTCCAATGGTTCCAATGTTACATTAGCAGATTCTGAGAAAGGAAGAGTTTTTGCCTTGGCCAATTGACAAGCCTCACACATGACAACATTTTTATTGGACTCAATGACAGGAATATGAGCATATTTTTTTATTTTATTCAAGATAGGAGAAGCTGGATGTCCTAGTCTACGATGCCAAACAGTGGCATTGGCTGAAATTCCAAGAAAACTTGTAAATTTCTTGACTTTATTGGTTGCCTTGGAGAGTTGAATAGGATAGAGCCCATCTCTACTTTGCCCATATACGATGGGTTATGCCATTAGAAAGGAGGAATTCTTTGAACTGGTTGGAGAGAAATTCACCTCCACCATCAGATTGAAAGGCCTTTATTTTTCTTGACAACAAATTTTCTGCTAAACATTTGAACTTGACAAAACATTCAAAGGTTTCACACTTGGTTTTGAGAGGATAGATCCAAGTGAATCTAGAAAAGTTATCAATAAATGCAACATAGTATTTGAAACCATTGGTAGAAATAACAGGAGAGGTCCATAAGTCAGAATGTATTATTTCCAATGGTTCCAATGTTACATTAGCAGATTCTGAGAAAGGAAGAGTTTTTGCCTTGGCCAATTGACAAGCCTCACACATGACAACATTTTTATTGGACTCAATGACAGGAATATGAGCATATTTTTTGATTTTATTCAAGATAGGAGAAGCTGGATGTCCTAGTCTACGATGCCAAACAGTGGCATTGGCTGAAATTCCAAGAAAACTTGTAAATTTCTTGACTTTATTGGTTGCCTTGGAGAGTTGAATAGGATAGAGCCCATCTCTACTTTGCCCTTGCATAAGAGTCTGCCCTGTGAGGTTGTCCTTCACAAAGAAATGACTGTTAGTTAGCTTAAACCAACACTTGTTATCAGCACAAAATTTTTGAATGGAAATTAAATTTGCTGCTGCATTTGGACAGTGCAAAATGTTATTGAGCTTAAAAGGTTTGTGGGAATGAAAGAAAGTTGATGAGCCAATGTTTAGGATGGGTAAACCTGAACCATTGCCCACAGTCACTTCTTCATCACCCTTGAATGGCTCTTGAAGTGTGAGATTGTCCAAAGCAGCAGTAACATGGTTGTTAGCACCACTGTCAGCAAACCAAGGTTGCTCATCAAATTCAGCATTTGTAGTATTCATCCTGGCAGCCATTGCAGCCAACTGAGAGGGAGGATGCCTTCCTTGATATGAATAGTTCATTCTGTGATAACAGTCCAATGCTTGGTGTCCTAACTTCCCACAAATTTGACAAGGTCCTCTCTGAGAGTTGAATTGATTTGTCTCAGTTTTAGGTCTCTGTCCTTCAGATTTCTTATAGGAAAAGGTGTGCCTTTGCTGTCCCTGCCCAGTGTTCTTCCCTTTGTAATTAGAAGATTTAGGCTTTTGAGTGTAGAGGGCAAAATTTCCTGACTCACTGGTCTGTTGGTTGTGTTGATTTCCTAGAAGGATCTCATGGTTAAGCAACTCAGCTTGAAAGTCTTCAAAAGACATGACTGACTCTCTAGTGGCAAAATGAAAGGAAGTGATAAATGCAGTATAGTTTGGGTTGAGGCCACTTAAAATATAGGAGATCAAGTCATCATCATCAACTGCTTTTCCTGCTGCTGTGAGTTGATCAGCTAGAATCTTGGCTTGACCAAGGTATTGAGTGCAGGTTTGTGAGCCTTGACTTAAGGACTGAAGCTGTCGCTTCAAATAGGCCACTCTGGACCTGGATTGTGAGGCAAACCTTGTTGCCAAAGAGTTCCACACTAGCCTAGAAGTATGTAGGCCATAGACAGATGATAACACACTGTCAGACAGGGTGGTATTAAACCAACTAAGAAGGTATTGATCCTTCTTTTGCCATAACAGAAAATTGGGATTGACTTCAGTTGTCAAATTCCCTGATTCATTAGAGAGAAATTTTGGTGGGCATGGCTCAGTGCCATCTACAATGCCCATTAAATCATGGCTGCGTAACACAGGTAGGAATTGTGATACCCAGTTTAGATAGTTGTTACTATCTAGTTTGACAGAGATAAAGTGAGTGATACTAGGTAGAGAGAGAGTGGAAGACTGACCAGAAATCGACATAGTAACTAGAAACAAGAAACAGAGAAAGGTGTTAACCCCAGAGGGGCTCTGATACCATGTAAGAAATTAGACCAAAGAGTAGGTTCTTCTATTCACTCAAAAACTGACTGACTACAATACAGCTTTGCTGTATATATATATACAAGTATCACTCTAAGTAAGGAAATTACAAGGTATTCAAATTAAGAAGATTACAATAAACAAAAGAAGGAAAGTGTACAAACATAACTAGGAAAGAATAAAAAAAGGAAATAATAAACTAAATCAATTGCTGTCAACTAACAGACAGATCATCGTGATCTGTCTTTCCAAGAATGTAGACTGCTGTCAATGTCATTAGTTAAGGCATTAGTTAAGGCTCCATTGCCTTCATTGTCCAGCTGTATATGGCCTTGAGTGAGGCCATTAGTCAAGCCTCCATCTGAGGTTGAAGATACTCTAGATACTTTAACAATTATAAATATCTCTAGATGTGTCTTTCAGTTTTTAAAAAAGAATTTTCACTATCGTTTTGCTGACTTCTGAAAGCTATTATATGAACAATTTGATCAGCTGTTTATCCAACAACAATATTACTGGAACAGTTCCTACCAGCTTTTCGGGTCTTCCTAAAATTCAAAAACTGTGAGTGGTCATTACTTTCTCTGTCTTCCGTTTGTGTTCAGTTCTGTGGTTTAATGATATTGTATATTGTTTCATTTCTATCTTAACTTTACATTTTAACTTAGTTGTTACTATCAGCCTGTAAATTTAACTGGCAGCAAAATAAATTGAGTTTATCTGGTATACTTTTCCCCATGGCAGGTCACTTTCCGACAATTTATTGAGTGGCTCTATTCCATCAACCATTTGGCAAAATAGGGCTTTGAACAAAACAGAAACCCTAATGGTGTAAGACCTGAATGACAATGTCACAATTTCCCTTGGTCGAAAGTGATTTTTTATTTTATTTTATGGGAGAGTAGGTGTCTGCATTAGTTTTGACTTTTATGAGTTTTGGAAGGATCTCCTACATGATCTTCTAAGCTATTTCTTGCGGCTCTTCGATATTCCAGGGAGTTGCAGAATAATAAGCTTTCAAGTATTACAGGCAGTACTACTCTACCTCTGAATGTCACTGTCAGGTTTGTTTCTATGCTTGCTTCCTGATTTGTTTCATATAGAACGTCATGTGTAATGAAATATCTTCAAATAAATACAACTATTTGTTTAAAGGTTGTGAGTGTGCTCTTTTTAATTGAGGTCTTCAGGTGTAAGAGACACAGCATTATGATCATATCACTACTTTTTAGTTTTTATTGTTAACATTCAGGCTTCAAGGGAATCCCGTATGCTCGATTATCAACCTAGTCCAGTTCTGTGGATCTGAAAGTAAGAACAACGATAACAGTCAGAGATTGCCAGATACAAACACTTATGTTTGTCTACCTCAATCATGCCCACCCCCTTATGAATGTTCCCCTACATGTCCTGCACCCTGTTTCTGTGCTGCTCCTCTACCTATTGGATATCGGTTGAAAAGTCCTGGATTCAGCGATTTTCGCCCTTACATAGATACATTTGGGAAATTTCTGGCACCTACTCTTCAGTTATTTAATTATCAGCTTCATATTGATTCGTTTATATGGGAAGAAGGACCTCGATTGAGAATGTACTTGAAGCTTTTTCCTGTATATGATGCTAATATAAAAAGTCCTAGTTCCTTCAATATGAGTGAGATACAGCGAATCAGGCATACTTTCGTCTCATGGAAAATTTCTAATCCTGATGTATTTGGACCTTATGAAGTTCTGAACTTCACTCGTAAATATGGTACATCTCTAAACTCTTGTCTTACATATTTTGTGAGAGAACTTTGTTGAAGTTGGAACTAATGTTTATTTACCAGGTGAATAATGCAAAAGTGTGTTGTCTTACTAATTTGACCTCAACATGCAAATCTATTTTTTCTAATTCATTTGACCTTTACCTTCAAACCCTTCGCCATGTGGCATTATTCTTGTGTGTGCAAATGTGTTTCTGTGTTTGCATCATTCTTGACTATATTTGTCCCTTTAAGTAACATGTGGATTGTGTCTATGATTGGCACAGTTAACCTTGGGTAACCTTTCGTTTTCCTGCCAAATTTGGTTGTAGATAGGCTTGGTCCACTCAGCTCAATGCTTTCACCATAGTGACGCTATGCTGAGTGGTATAGCATACACAGTTGCACCGCATATGCAGTTGTACCACTGTGATCCAGCACATATGTGAATAGCTGCAATGATTAGTTCAATATAAACTTTGATTTGCCAGGCAATTAAGTTGTGTTCTTGTAACACCACCCCCCCACCCATCAGAATAGAAATGCTACTTTAACATTAACTCGCACCCGTTAAGAGCTCCAACATAATAAATCTTATCCATTTTATCGAAATTTTGAATAAAAAGAGAAGGGTGTGGGGCCCAAAGGGCTCGAGGGTGACAGTTCTATATATTGACCGAACAGGAAGCTCCAAATTCACACCATGTGCCACTCACGACTTGACTCCCCACATAGATGAAAATATGTTTGGGTCATTTCTTACCTTCTTTTATGTCCTCGAATAGGAAGTGGATATTGTATAGTCTTGGTTTGTTTCTTGTTTATTTTTTTACTAATGCCACAGACAATTCCCCCTCATAGTTTTCATTAATGCCACAGACAATTCCCCCTCTCCAAGGTTTGCTTTAAGCAAAGGTGCATTGGTTGGCATAGTGTTGGGGACCATTGCCGGTGCAGTTACATTGTCTGTTCTTGTTTCTCTTTTGACGTTGAAAGTGCATACAAGGAACTACCGTGCTGTTTCAAGAAGACGTCGTTGTGAGTATCTTATGTTAATGATGTTAAGATGCTCAGGTAGACATGAGTTTTCATTGTGCCTTTTGTTTTTAAACATGATTAGGCCTGTCAATCAAGCCAGGCTGATACACAAAGGCCTCAGCCTGCCCTATACCATAATACTTTGTTGCATATTCGCCTTAACCATCTCTGAGTTGAAGAACAACTTGTAGCCACTATCATAACAACATGATTGACGAGTAAGTTGCAACCTGTGTGTGTGGTATGTATGATTTGAACATGCTGATAATTCATACCTATTTATAATATATAAATTTCAAAGCTGGTTGAACCACATCAACACATTTCCCTCATAAATTTTTTTATTTATACATTTAATCTTAAAACAATTTTAAAGTTTAAAGGTTTGCAAGAAGTTATAATTTGCTAACTTTATTTTATTTACCTAAAAAGGATCCTTCAATTCTTGTCCATTCCCCCAAAAAAACCTTTCAGTTCTCTTGAGGGATCTTTCCTTCCGTTTAGCCATATCAGCCATTCCCATTATATATGTCATTAAATGAAATTAAATAATATATAAAATTAAAGGCTAAAGTTATTAAATAAAAAATAATATATCTAATTAGAGTAGTAATTTTCATTTTAGAGGCTTGTAGTTTTTCATAACACGTTTTTCTGTTTTTTCAACTCATGCCTTTTTAGTTTTGTAGCCAATGGAGTGATAAAATTTATTAAATTTTCGAGGAAGTTAAAGAGCCTATAAAGTATTTTTTTTTTTATAGGTAATAAGAAAATTTATTCAAGTAAATAGGCATAGCCAAGTACACAGGAAGTATACAAGTGATTATACCTAGATACAAGCTAAAGAAAAACAAAACTAAAACAAAACATTACAAGTATTCTCATCCCTAGCAAGGTTCTTCACCCAAAAACTTAAAAGTGCTAAAGAAAAAATCCCTAAATTCCCCCTAGTACGTTCGTGATCATCGAAACACCTCCCATTTCTCTCTAACCATAAACACCAAAACAAACACAAGGGAATCATCCTCCAAAATTCTGCACTGCCTCCACAACCCACTGAACCAGGCCACCTAGCCAAAAAATCCACCACTCGCAATGGCATAACCCAAACAATGCCAACCTTTGCAAATATCTCATTCCAAAAGGCTGTCACAAACTCACAATGGAGAAAAAGATGATTAACAGATTCACCATCTTTTTTACACATAGAACACCAATCAATTACAAATAATCCTCTTTTCCTCAAATTATCTACGGTTAAAATTTTCTCAAGTGACACCAACCAACAGAAGAGTGCAACTTTACTAGGGACCCGTGTATTCCAGATACATTTCCAGGGGTATCCTGAGTCACCATGACTATTTAACGCCTTGTAATAAGATCTCACTAAAAATCTGGAATTATAATCATGTATCTACGGCAGCCTATCCTCCCCATTCTGATCGATCTTCATATCATATAACTTTGCAAAGAAATCAGCAGCTTCACATTCCTGTAATTCTCTATTAAAATCCACATTCTAGTGCAGAAGATTATTAGAGATCTGATACTATTCAGTCACTACACTCCCATTGTTTCTAGCTATCCTAAAGAGATTAGGATAAATAGATTTGAGAGCTGAATCCCCACACCATACATCATACCAGAAAAAAAATATTAATCCCTTTCCCCACTTTGAAATTAATGTTATTGACAAAACCCCCCCATTCCAACCGAATGGACTTCCATAAACTCACCCCAAACGCCCCTTTAACTTCTTTAGTACACCAATTCCCCCACATCCTTCCATATTTGACATCCACAATCTGCCTCCATAATGCATTACTCTCTTTGTTGTACCTCCAAGGCCACTCCCCAAGAAGAGCCTTATTGAAAAGCTTTAAATTCCTAATGCCCAAACCCCCACATGACACTGGGACACAAACTTTATTCCAGCTCACCAAGTGAAATTTTCTTTCCTCCCCAATACCATGCCATAAGAAATTCCTGAAAATTTTCTCGACTCTTTTAGCTACTCCAGCGGGTAACTATAAATTATTATTTTGTATTGCAATAGTTTTTTTAACACTATAAAGAGCTTGTGGTCCTTCTCTTCCTTCAAACAAATTTTGTAAGGTTTCTCATCACCTAGCATAGAATAAAGGAGAGTAAGGGAAGAGAAGATCAAGAAACTCAACCAAGTTTTGGATATCAATGTGCTAACATTGGTACTTTTTTTAAAATATTTTATTTATTATATAGTGACTCAAAGTATGCTAAGTTTTAGTTACATTTAATTTTTTTGTTGTTCGATAAATTTAGCAATTTTTGTGTATCACACAGGTTCACGGCTAGTATAAATACTTAGGCTAGGCTAGTTTGGGCTGACTTGAGCAAACGGCCTAAAATATCCAAAACAAGCTCAAAAAGCCAACGATCAAACAAAGGTTGGCTGTATATCTTCAGGCCCTACAAGTGGGCTCCTGGCTAGTTCAGCCCCATTGAGCATCCTAATTGTGATGCCACTTATGATTTTAGGAAAATGATTTTTGTAAGCCTAGGGCGTGCAAAAGGTTTGCACGCCTTTTGGAAAAAAGTTGACCCATATGAAAAAACTCACTTTGTCCAGTTGTGTATATTGGGATTATACCTGTATTTAGACATCCACTCAAAATATTCAGAACTTGAAAGTGTTATGGAAAGATTGATGCGTAATGATATCAATTATTTCAAAACAAATGGCCAAGACATATTTATATGCAGCATCTATCACGGTGCCTTTTCATTTTTGACATTGTACCTGTATTTAATATGCAGCATCTAATGCCTCCCTGAAAATTGATGGTGTGAAGGCTTTCACTTATGGAGAATTGGCTATGGCTACAAACAATTTCAACAGCTCCACTCAGGTTGGTGAAGGAGGGTATGGAAAGGTATATAAAGGCATTCTGGCAGATGGTACAGTCGTAGCCATAAAGCTTGCACAAGAGGGATCCTTACAGGGTGAAAAGGAGTTCTTAACAGAGATAGAATTGTTGTCAAGGTTACATCATCGGAACCTTGTGTCGTTGATTGGATATTGTGATGAAGAATTTGCACAGGTGTTTTTTTCTTATCTTGATTATTTATGAATCGAAAAATAAGCAGACTGGATTATCCATCAATTTTACTTCTGAGTTGATGAGGAAATGATTCCTATTAACTTAGGAAATAATGCAACTAAACAAAGTGTTTGTGAAAGCTAAAAAAATTGTAAAACATTGCATGTAGCTTTTTGAATTATGGTGAGCAATAAAATAAATCAAGCTCAATCTAGATACGTTACATACAAGATGCATTTTTTTTGTTGATCCTGTAAAAAGATATGCTTGGTTCTTCATGACTATCAGATTATTTGATTCTAAAAGATGCATCAAAAACTCAAATGTCAAATTTATGATGAAGGTTCCTCCAAAAGAAATTGTTTGATTTTGTGAGAAGGACTGGTTTTTCTTGTTATCTGTTGCTGAATGTGTTGATATTTTTATTGGGAAAAGCTTCATGCAAGTATTGTTGCACATGCAGATGTTGGTCTATGAGTTTATGTCAAATGGTACTCTAAGGGATCACCTTTCTGGTACACCTTCAATTCATCCTTCAACTTTTCCCTTTATTTGATCTGACTATTGCTTTCTTTTTTGAGGTGTTTTTCATTACATACCCCCGGGGTGCTAGTGGAACATTGTAAAATATAATTTGTAATAGTACACTTCCTCCCCCCTCTCCCACTCTTTCTGTCTTTTTTTCTTTTTGAGCTAAATGGAACAGTTTTAATTTTGAAATTCTACACTACGTTCTAATGGTGGTTGATTTATTTACTAAAACAGTCAAGTGTAAAGAACCTCTAAGTTTTGCCATGAGACTGAGAATTGCACTGGGATCAGCTAAGGGTATCCTTTACCTACATACGGAAGCTGATCCTCCAATATTTCACCGAGATATCAAGGCCTCCAACATATTATTGGACTCTAAGTATACCGCAAAAGTTGCTGATTTTGGACTTTCGCGACTTGCCCCTGTTCCAGATATCGAAGGGACCATGCCTGCTCATGTATCCACAGTTGTGAAGGGGACACCAGTAAGACTCTTATAGTCGACATTTTCCTTCTGGGATTATAAATTCACTGAGTGTTCATACAACAATTTGTACTTTCTTTAAATGGATCTCAACCCTTATAAAACGGACTTAATGTCAGTTGAAAAATGCAACTGATGTATATTAGTTTATTCTCTCATTGTATTAACTTTGCAGGGTTACCTAGATCCAGAGTACTTCTTAACTCGTCAACTGACGAACAAAAGTGATGTTTATAGTCTCGGTGTTGTTTTTCTAGAACTCCTGACTGGGATGCAGCCAATTTCACGTGGCAAAAACATCGTCAGAGAGGTATAACCTTATAGACCTGTTTGCCTTCACTTCATTGGGGACCCAATGGTATTGTAAGGTGATATACAGAAAAGTAATTTATACCTAGTTTTACTTCTGGAGCGTATAAAGTAATGAAAACAGTCCATTCATGATCACATGGCCATTAGATTCAAATAAAAGCATACTTGGCAAATACAAGGCACCCCATTAAGTCAAGCGAAAATCAGAACTTCTTGGCATGTTGTCACTTTCTCACAATGTTTCTATTTTTTTTTTCCCCCATTTTTTCATTTAGATGCATAAACTGGCTGAAGTTTAGAACAGCCATGTTTTCATTTATAACAGTCTCTTGTAATTTATAATTATTCTTGCCCATTTCAGGTTACGGTTGCATATAAATCTGGAATGATCTTTTCGGTCGTTGATGAGGGAATGGGTTCTTATCCTTCTGATTATGTAGTGAAGTTTTTTAGTTTGGCTATGAAGTGTTGCCAAGATGAAACAGATGCACGACCTTCAATGGCAGAGGTGGTCCGAGAACTTGAAAGTATATGGCTTTCGATGCCCGGGTCCGACATCAAAATGTCATATCCCATGCCCATGGTCACAGATGCTGTAAAGCTTGACACTTTACCATCATCCTCTTCAATGAAGAATCCATTTGTATCAATGTCAACAGATGCATCTGGCAGCAACCTTGTTAGTGGAGTCATTCCAAGCATCACCCCTAGATAGAAAACATTTCGTGGGAAAAAAATGGTTGTACGGTTACTAGAATCCTTAAAATTCGAACTGGGAAAATTTTCTTTATGATTTTAGCTTCTGATTATATGTATGTTCTCTCACTTTCCTTTTGGAGAATCTTTTGGAAAAATTATAGTTATTGGTGGTTTTACCCTTCTTTTTTTTTTTTAATATGAGCAAATAGTGTTACTTGCTAAATATTTGTGGTCGAAATATTAGATCAGAATATAGTGGAACATTTATCTCGAGTGGTAAATCTCAGATCGATTGTGGATGTTCCACATATTTTCAAGGTGGTTGTTGTTTGTCCGGAATCATCCTCGTTGAAGGTGGAGTATGCTACGGTACAATACCAAAGCAATACTCACAAATTCTACAACCTAAATATTGAATTATGCCTCAAAGGGGGAATGGGCCAGCCATCAAAGCCATTGATTAACCCACTTCATAGTCTTTGGATATACGAAGGGGAAAGGATGCTTACTTTGGGCACCCTCATTGGAGGACCAAGCTAATTCAATTTTGAAGTCTTTATTGTTTTTATTAGAATATAAACTTAACTGATTAAATTTATTTATTTATGTCGTTTTAATTTTTTAGAACAATTAATGATTCAAAGAGTTTAAACCTCAGTTTCACATTTAATCTTCATATCAATTAAATAAGAGTTCTTCTACTTATAAACTGGTGTGTAAAGCTTTACACCCTTCATGCCGTTAACATTACAAGACTTGATTTATACACGAGTACTAGTATTGCCATGTCAACATATGGAAGATGTGTTTTATACACCGGCTTACAGATATAATTTTTCATTATGTAAGTAAGAAGAAATACATTTCAAAAAAATATAGATCACAACAAATGAACTATGGCTAAATAATATTAATCCCAAAAAAGTCATGTTTTATTATTGGAAAGTCTAAATATTAAATTTAAAACCCTCATCTTAATTACTGTCCATCGACCTTTAAAGGAATGTGAAATAAAGGAATAACATATAGCATCTCTTTTATGATGTTGCGCATTTTTCTTTTCTTTTTTTTTTTTTAATTTTTATTTTTGCAGAAAAGAAAATTTTTTTATTACAGAAATTTAAAAGAGCCGGGTCCAAGAAGGAAACCGACTCATTATGACTGGGCTGGGCTGCTCTACGCTACGTACACGTAATTGGACCGTGTCGGTTTAATGGGCCTATCAGCATTACGCAAGCTCACTCGTATTTAGGGTTTCCAAATTCCCGAAAAGGTCCAATTTCGTACCGCCATACCCATCTGTATATATTGCCTGATTCTGCTCTCTTAATTTTTAGGGTTCTTTTGGCTGGAGGCCGTGTACACAGCAGATAAGAGTCGCCATGGGGAGGAGTAAGTCTGTTCTTTTTTTTTTTTGAACACTGATATGATTTCTGAAATTCATGATATGTGTCATTTGTGGTTTCGCTGAATCTATGGCTTGGTGTCGGAAATGGCCTCCTTGTCGGAAATTAAGGAGATATCTGTGATTGAATGATAATTTTTCGTATTATTTATCTCGAACAGTTTTCTGTCTAGCCTTAATGTTTTCCTCTTTCACTTATCGCTGCGAATTTGTTTCGCACATGGAGCATGTTTTGTGTGGTTATATGGCTTCGCGTATTCTTTGTTTGATTGCTAATATTTCATGGAAGAAGAAATGAATGGACTGTAGAGGCCCATTTTATTATTGTTAGTTAAAAGTAGTTTTTTTTTTTTTTTTTTTTTTTTTTTTTTTTTTTTTTTTTAAGGAAGGCATTTGGGATATTGTGTTAAACTTGGGACTTCAAGGAACTTATTTCAAATAATGAAGTTAATAGTCTTTCGATTAGTCGATGCTACGAGAGTACATTCCTATATTAAAAGGGATATCATGTTGAAATTCGAATCTTGCTGAGCCAATTTCAAATAATGAAGTTAATATTTTTTTGTTTCATTGGTGCTACAAAAGAACAGTCATATGTTAAGTACCACAGGCTGATTGGCTGTGAACTAGACGAGGTGGATTCACTTTGAGATGGTGATGTGACCTAGTTGAGGATCATTAAACCGAGATTTGTTAGATGTGAGAATACTATGGTGTGGATACACAATTTTTTTTTATTGGCACCGGGTGTCCAAGAATAGTGTCCCGATTAATCCCAGGGGTGCACAAGCTCTCGTCAAAGAGTTTCCCACAAGCCCTTGAAAATCCTCTAGTCCGATGGCCCATAGAGATTGTTTGCACCCAAAGGGATTTGAACCTTAGATATCCTTACGCCGACGCATTGAGACGGCGTGAGTGAAACCAAATTTACGTAAAAAATTGTGTTTATAAATTTGGTGATTTTGGTATGCAACTCTCACGAACTTGTCAATTGAATGGTGATTTTGTATGTTGGCCCGTTTATGTAAATAATGATATTTTTAATTAGGTGTTGTTCAAATGCTGTTTTTAAAGAGCTTTTATTTAATGAATTGTTATCATTATATGCTTCTGCGAAGAGATTTTAGGATTTTTTTTTACTCCAACCAGACGCTGTGTACAAGTGGCATACGTGCCTTGCACGTAGCCTCATGCTAGTTTATAAGTAAATATCATAACCTTTTATGGTTTATATGTTGTTCATATCTAGGCACAGTCTTAAATCTAACCTTTTGGTCACAAACTCTTCTTTATAAAGAAAAAGTCTTAAATCTAATCTCTGGTCCCGGATTACACGTTGACTACGTCCAGTCTCAAATGATAGCAACACTTAAACCGGTTTGGATATGAGATACAGATTATCTCATTTGAGTATCCAAACGGCTAATAGAATGTTTTTATTTCATCTTTGCATTTTCAGCCTTTATTTGCATCTTGAAATTAATAACTTATATAAGTAGTAAAAAGTTAAGTGAACAGTGCAAAATTGACATAAACAGTACAATGAACAATACAAAACTGATATAAACAATATAATGAACAGTACAAAATTGACATAAACAGCAAAAAGTTATGTAAATAGTACATTTTTTTTCCATACCATTTCAGATCATTCTTCCTCCCTGTTCACGCCTCTTCACCTCTGTCAAAATCCACCATTTTAATTTTTGGTGGGAATATAGAGTAATTTCAATTAAAAAAATATATTTTAAGATATAAATATATTTATGGTATTTTTTTAATTAATTACAAATATTACTTTTTATTTGTATATTCATAATTATTACTCAATAAGTATAAAATGATTTTTAATCATTGGTGGAACCCACACATTTATCAAATTCTAAAAAGTAAAAATTATATCATCTTATCTCATTATCTAAACACATTTTTTTACAAATCATCTCATCTTATCTTAACTCAAGTCTCATTACTATTTAAAATATCTTATCTCATTTGAACTACGTAACCAAACGAAGTTAGTCTCGTTTGATATGCAGATGAGATGATATGAGAAATTTGTGAATAATAATGATATCGTTTGTGAATAGTAATGAAATTATTTGAGATAAGATGTTTGATTGAATTTTGGCAAATGAGAGAAAAAGTTAAAAAAAAAATTATAAAATTAAAATATTGTTATAATATTATTTTTGTTTTGGTATTTAAAAAAAGTTGAATTTCTTTTGTATTTTGTTTGGAAGTTTGATAAAATTATAGTTATTAGATGAAGAAAATTAAAAATTTAGAAATTTGAATTTGAAAAGTATTTGTGTTTGGATGTTGATATGAGATGAGTTGAGACCGTCTGCGAAATCAAACGAGGCCTCGAGTCTGATTTGGATAGTGAGTTAAGATAAAATGAGTTTAAATTATTTGTGAATAATAGTTAAATGGTGTGAATAATGTCAAATGATTTGAGCTAAGATCTTTCATGGAGTTTTGGAAAATGAGAAAAAAAGTTGAAGAAAAATATTATAAAGTTAAAATATTGTTATAATATAATTTTTAATTTTTTTTAGATTTGAAAAAGTTAAATTATTTTTTGTGTTTTATTTAAAAATTTGAGAAATTTGTAATAATTAGATAATGATTAGATGAAAAAGCTGAAGATATGAAATTGAAAAGTGTTAATGTTTGTGGTGTTTAGATATTGAGATGAGATGAAATGAGATAAGATAAAAGTATCTCTCATGAAGGGGATAAAATATCTCAGGCTCGTCCAGATAAACCAAGCTCAATCCATCAAAAGGCCTCTACTAGAGGACAACAGAAGGATAGAGAAAAAAGAGACAAATAAGTAACATTGAGGAATAAGGAAAAATAAAATGTCAGAAGGAAAATAATGGAGTGTCGAAAATGAAAAGAAAAAGGAGAAAACAAGCAAGGCACAAAATAATGGAGTGTCGAAAATGAAGAGAAAAAGGAGAAAACAAGTAAAGCACGCAAAGGAAGAGTGGAATAAAGCTGTCATCCCACCCTACTCATAAGGCCAAGATAAAAAGGGATTAGATCGGATAAGAAAATGGGGCTTCTTTGACTGCTTTAGCTTCTTCAACCTCGCAACAAGAGCTTCAGAGAGAATATCTCATCTAGAAAATAAATCTCCGACTTTTATTGTACAGTAAGAAATAAAAGATCATGAGAGACTATAAAATATTTATATTATAGTAGATTTTTCTTTCAAACGATCGGTCGACATAAGTCTAGTATTAAATCACGTAAATTTGTATGTCTCATTCTTTATTTATTTTTCCCGCATTTATTTTCTGTTCATTATTATGAATGTACATACGAATATTGTATAACCGTTCTGGACCACTATTGGAGGTTCCAAACTATACCGATCGAGCCTCAAAACACAATCATGGGTTGGGAATATTTTTTCTCCTATTTTGGCACGTTGTGGAAGTTTTTGACATTTATATTGGGCGTCGTCTATGGGAACTACTGAAAGATGGAAAATGATATTTTTCAAATAAGTATTTTCAGCTTCTCGCCTCTTATTTTATTAACAGCGCTGTTACTAAAAAATTAGACGAATAAACCGTTCCTTGCCATGCAGGCATTGTACATTTAAGTGTACAGTGCATAAAGCCCATGCACCCGAGAAGAGAGTTTATCGGCCATATAGTCAAGTGTACCATGCATTTAAGAGCACCCATCGTGTGGCACACGGGAAGAAAGTCACTCGGCCATACAATCAACTATCAAGTGTACTGTTCATTTGAGAGTGTAGTACCGTGGCATGTACAGTGCACTATGCGTGGGATCTACTGTGCATGGCACGCACAGTATCATGCACAAGAGTGCTCTCTTAAATCAGATAATCTTTACCAAGAATTAACTTTTATATATAGTTATTATCTTACAATTTATTGTAGAATTAAACATAAGTTTTATTTTTTTCGACGCCGGACGTTAGAAAAATTAGCTCCCTACCCAACATAAAAATGTCTAGTTTCGCCATAGCTGCTGAGCTCCAAGAAGTACTTGTCCATGCTTAATTGAAAACATGATTCTTCAAGATAATTTTCAGAAGAATAGCACTGTCAGTATCTTAGTTTTAGAACAAGTGTCATGTTTATTTTCATTTTACGTTTTGCAATTTTGCCTAAGATTTATGTACCAGACTTATTTTAAAAGGATTATCCATTTAGGCCCCATTTGGATAGTGAAAGTATTTCATCTCATCTCATCATTATAATTTTTTTAAATTTCTACACAAAATATAATAAACAATTCAATTTTTTTAAATCTCAAAATAATAATAATATTTATTATATTTCCGGTTAATTACATGATTAAAAAACAAAAAAGCTACAATTCTATCACTTTTATTTTAAGATATTTACATAAAATAGGATGATAATTAAAAATAATTATGAATTAATAGAGATAGATACATGCATGCAATAGAAGTAGAACCCCCAATTTGGTTGGGAAATTCACGTGTCATGCAGCTGACGATGGGAAGTACCATACTTATTTCGGGCTGATTAGTCTGCACATGGGAACGAATAAAACTACGTCAACACGGTGTTACGTGCAGAAAATTCTTGTTGCCTTCGAAGGCCTGATGTAAGTTGAAATCTTATATTTTTAATTAAATATATATGTCAATTAATTGGATCTTAGACTACTAAAATGACATGATTGATCCATTACCGTCAACATTTTCACACCTCTACTAGCTACCTAAACAATTTCAAGTTGATGCTTTTCATATTAATTTCATAAGTTAATCGTTTGGATACTAAGAATATTTTAGAATATATATGAACAGTAATAAAATAATTATGAATAATAGTGAAATAGTTTGAGTTAAAATTTTTAATTAGATTTTGAGAAATTAGAGAGAAAATTAAGTTAAACAAAAATATTATAAAATTAAAAATGATTTTACTCTTATTTTTATTTTTAAATTTGAAAAAGTTATATTGTTTTTTAAAAGGGATATCATGTTGAAATTCGAATCTTGCTGAGCCTATTTCAAATAATGAAGTTAATACTTTTTTGTTTCATTGGTGCTACAAAAGAACAGTCATATGTTAAGTAGTACCACTGGCTGATTGGCTGTGAACTAGACGAGGTGGATTCACTTTGAGATGGTGATGTGACCTAGTTGAGGATCATTAAACCGAGATTTGTTAGATGTGACAATACTATGGTGTGGATACACAATTTTTTTTTTTGTTGGCACTGGGGTGTTCAAGAACAGTGTCCCGATTAATCTCAGGGGTGCATAGGCTCTCGGCAAGGAGTTTCCCACAAGCCCTTGAAAATCCTTTAGTCCGATGGCCCATAGAGATTGTTTGCACCCAAAGAGATTTTGTATGTTGGCCCATTTATGTAAATAATGATATTTTTAATTAGGTGTTGTTCAGATGCAGTTTTTAAAGAGCTTTTATTTAATGAATTGTTCTCATTATATGCTTTTGCAAAGAGATTTTATGATTTTTTTTTACTCCAACCAGACGCTGTGTACAAGTGGCAGCCTCATGCTTGTTTATAAGTAAATATCATAACCTTTTATGGTTTATATGCTGTTCATATCTAGGCACAGTCTTAAATCTAACATTTGGGTCACAAACTTTTCTTTATAAAGAAAAAGTCTTAAATCTAATCTCTGGTCCCGGATTACACGTTGACTACGTCCAGTCTCAAATGATAGCAACACTTGAACCGGTTTGGATATGAGATACAGATTATCTCATTTGAGTATCCAAACGGCTAATAGAATGTTTTTATTTCATCTCTGCATTTTCAACCTTTATTTGCATCTTGAAATTAATAACTTATATAAATAGTAAAAAGTTAAGTGAACAGTGCAAAAATTGACATAAACAATATAATGAACAATACAAAACTAATATAAATAGTGTAATGAACAGTACAAAATTGACATAAACAGCAAAAAGTTATGTAAATAGTACTTTTTTTTTTCCATACCATTTCGAGATCATTCTTCTTCCTTGTTCAGGCCTCTTAACCTCTGTTGAAATCCACTATTTTAATTTTTGGTGGGAATATAGAGTAATTTCAATTAAAAAAATATATTTTGAGATATAAATTTATTTATGGTATTTTTTTTAATAAATTATAAATATTACTTTTTATTTGTATATTCATAATTATTACTCAATAAGTATAAAATGATTTTTAATCATTGGTGGAACCCACACATTTATCAAATTCTAAAAAGTAAAAATTATATCATCTTATCTCATTATCTAAACACATTTTTTTACAAATCATCTCATCTTATCTTAACTCAAGTCTCACTACTATTTAAAATATTTCATCTCATTTGAACTACGTAATCAAACGAAGTTAGTCTCGTTTGATATGCAGATGAGATAATATGAGAAATTTGTGAATAATAATGATATCGTTTGTGAATAATAATGAAATTATTTGAGTTAAGATGTTTGATTGAATTTTGGCAAATGAGATAAAAAGTTAAAAAAAAAATTATAAAATTAAAATATTGTTATAATATTATTTTTGTTTTGATATTTAAAAAAAGTTGAATTTCTTTTGTATTTTGTTTGGAAGTTTGATAAAATTATAGTTATTAGATGAAGAAAATTGAAAATTTAGAAATTTGAATTTGAAAAGTATTTGTGTTTGGATGTTGATATGAGATGAGTTGAGACCGTCTGCGAAATCAAACGAGGCCTTGAGTCTGATTTGGACAGTGAGTTGAGATAAAATGAGTTTAAATTATTTGTGAATAATAGTTAAATGGTGTGAATAATGTCAAATGATTTGAGCTAAGATCTTTTATGGAGTTTTGGAAAATGAGAAAAAAATTGAAAAAAAATATTATAAAGTTAAAATATTGTTAAAATATTTTTTTTAATATATATATTTTTTTTTAGATTTGAAAAAGTTGAATTATTTTTTGTGTTTTATTTAAAAATTTGAAAAATTTGTAATAATTAGGTAATGATTAGATGAAAAAGTTGAAGATATGAAATTGAAAAGTGTTAATGTTTGTGGTGTTTAGATATTGAGATGAGATGAAATGAGATAAGATAGAAGTATCTCTCATGAAGGGGATAAAATATCTCAGGCTTGTCCAGATAAACCAAGCTCGATCCATCAAAAGGCCTCTACTAGAGGACAACAGAAGGATAGAGAAAAAAAGAGACAAATAAGTAACATTGAGGAATAAGGAAAAATAAAATGTCAGAAGGAAAATAATGGAGTGCCGAAAATGAAAAGAAAAAGGAGAAAACAAGTAAGGCACAAAATAATGGAGTGTCGAAAATGAAGAGAAAAAGGAGAAAATAAGTAAGGCATGCGAAGGAAGAGTGGAATAAAGCTGTCATCCCACCCTACTCATAATGCCAAGATAAAAATGGATTAGATCGGATAAGAAAATGGGGCTTCTTCGACTGCTTTAACTTTTTCAACCTCACAACAAGAGCTTTAGAGAGAATATCTCATCTAGAAAATAAATCTCTGACTTTTATTGTACAGTAAGAAAAGAAAGACCATGAGAGACTATAAAATATTTATATTATAGTGGATTTTTCTTCCAAACGATCCGTCGACATAGGTCTAGTATCAAATCACATAAATTTGTATGTCTCAATCTCTATTTATTTTTCCCGTGTTTATTTTCTGTTCATTATTATGGATGTACATACGAATATTGTATAACCGTTCTGGACCACTATTGGAGGTTCCAAACTATACCAATCGAGCCTCAAAACACAATCGTGGGTCGGCACGTTGTGTAAGTTTTTGACATTTATATTGGGCGTCGTCTATAGGATCTACTGAAAGATGGAAAATGATATTTTTCAAATAAGTATTTTCAGCTTCTCGCCTCTTATTTTATTAACGGCGATGTTACAAAAAAATTAGACGAATAAACCGTTCCTTGCCATGCAGGCATTGTACATTTAAGTGTACAGTGCATAAAGCCCATGCACCCGAGAAGAGAGTTTATCGGCCATATAGTCAAGTGTACCATGCATTTAAGAGTGCACAGTGCATGCGCACATGCACCCACCCATCGTGTGGCACACGGGAAGAAAGTCACTCGGCCATACAATCAACTATCAAGTGTACTGTGCATTTGAGAGTGTAGTACCGTGGCATGTACAGTGCACTATGCGTGGGATCTACTGTGCATGGCACGCACAGTATCATGCACAAAAGTGCTCTCTTAAATCAGATAATCTTTACCAAGAATTAACTTTTATATATAGTTATTATCTTACAATTTATTGTAGAATTAAACATAAGTTTTATTTTTTTCGACGCCGGACGTTAGAAAAATTAGCTCCTACCCAACATAAGATTTATTTACCAGACAGCTTATTTTAAAAGGATTATCCATTTAGGCCCCGTTTAGATAGTGAAAGCATTTCATTTCATCTCATCTCATCATTATAATTTTTTTAAATTTCTACACAAAATATAATAAACAATTCAATTTTCTCAAATCTCAAAATAATAATAATATTAAAAAATAATATTTTATTTAACTTTTATTTAAAACTATCTCATATCATCTCACTATTTAAACTGCAACTTAAGCGACAGTTATATAAAAGCAATTAATACATGCCAAGAATTAATTCTACAAAAAAATTGACTTTTAAGAATGAATTTTTCCGTGACAAATTTTTTCATCCATAAACTGACTTACATGGATGAAATCCGAATTTCAACTAAAATATAACCTTATTTGTAAATATCGTTCAAATGATAATTTATCACTCATACAAAAATATTTAGAGATAAAATCATTTATCCTTAAAAATGATTGACAGTTGGAATGAACATGTTTAAATGATATGAAATATGTTTAAATAATATAATTCCGTCCGAACTATCTTAAATTCATTTAACGGTATTATATCTGTTCAAACAGATTGATTATATTACCTTCCAATACAAATTTCAATCAAATTTACGATGGTGGTCCCGCGGAAGAATTATATATATATATATATAAAATATAATGTATCAAGTTATGAAACTAGAATTTCTGTGTCCCACGTGGGATTAGAGAAAATATACTTACAACTGTGAATTGTATAACTGCCGCGTAATCGTTTTGAAAAAAATGAATAAAACATGAGACCTACATGAAAAAAATTAATTTTTTAATAATGGACCCTACTCTTTTTCAAAGCGATTACGCGGCGGTTACGCACTTCATGATTATATGTAGAATTACTCGTGGGATTAAAGGGATTAATTTAGAAACTTCTTTTCCTTTCTTTTTTGTCTTAGTTGTTGCGCTGTACAGTTTTTATTGGTTGTGTTATAGCTGGTTCTGTTATTCTTAGCAGCTGGAATTGCAGCATATATACCTTTTGTATAGAATATTCATTGATAGATATTGTTAAATTTACGAATAAATTATATAAAAATAATTTTATAAATTAATATGGCTTTATTTGATTTATTATATCTATTTTATAATTTAACAAATTATATTAAACCACGTTAATTTATAAAATTATTTTTATATAATCACTTTATACTTACATTATTTCTCTTCATTGATTGGAATACGGAGAAAGTTCTCTTCAATCGCTTTATTCTTCCTTTTGACTGTCATATCTTAATTTGGAGTCAAATTTTGGTTTTGAAATGAAACGATAAAAATAGAATATTTAAAATATCTCATCTCATCTTATCTTAACCGTGTATCCAAACCAGACGTATAAAATATGTTTGAATAATATAACTAGTTGGAACTATCTTAAATTCATTGAATGGTATTATATCCGTTCAAACAGATTATATTACATTCCAATACAAATTTCAATCAAATTTACGACGGGTAGTCCCGCAGAAGAATTAAAAAAATATATCAAGTTATGAAACTAGAGTTTATGTGTCCTTCATGGGATAAAAATAGAATATTCAGTTGAATCACTGATCATTTCGACAGTCATATCCTAAAGCTTGGAGTCAAATTTTGGTTTTGAAAATAGAAATGAAACGACAAAAATAGAATAAAATATTATAATTAACATGAGGTTGATGTTGTGTCTATTATTTCAAAAAATTTATAAGTTTTGCGATCAGAACATTTTATTTTATTTTATATATATATATATATATGTATATTTATATCCTCATTTTGGAGCATGAAAGTTTCTAGATTTTGATGATTTTGGCTCAGTTTTGATGGAAACGCTAGAAGGTTTTTAATTTAATTTAATTTTTTTTTTGGAAGTGGCCAAAAGATTTATTTTTTTCTTAAACTTTTCGATGATAGCAGCTGAATGGTAACTTTTTTAAGAAAAGTGTTGTAAATTATACAAAATAACATAATTTTATATAATTAATTAGATTTATCTTATAATTATCTAAGGTATCGAATCATCAATCAATAGGCAGCTGAATCTATTTATTAATTAGATTTATTTATTTTTATTTTATAACTTCATCTCCTGAAAGTATCTTGCAGTCTCTGTTGGACTGTTCAGCGTTGCTTATTCTACTCCGCACGCCAGAAAAAATGACGTTACCACCGTGCTCTTGGTATGAAATTTCAAACTTTCTTTTTAGCTCAAGTCCCCCGGGCCCCAGGTTGATACTTGTTAAATTGACGGTGAGAAGACATAGATTTAAATTAGTAGCTTTGATGATATTGCAACCATATATAGATGGATGACATTGTAGTTGAACTCCCATCATTCTAATAGATTTCCAGGTATTCAGTGTACTTGTACGAAGGATTTCTCTTTTTTTTTTTCTCGAGTGTTGAAAGCTAATATTTTTTCTTCATAAATACATATTGAGCTGCTTTAGAGTTCAATTGTGTAAGTTCTGATAATTATTTCCTCTTACCAGGCGGAGTACTCGGATACTACAACAATTTCCAGTGCTGGGTACTCACAGAAATTTGAGGGTTCTGGTGTTCTTTGCGTTATTGGGATGTATCAGTCAAGAGCTTGGACGCATGGATTGTTTGTTTTTGCATGGTTGTGTTGGTCTTCACTACTCATCAGAGCACAGGATCCCATTAGGGCCATTACCGACCCCCTAGAAGGTTATTTTGCTCTAGTTCTCTCCATTAAAAAAAGTGTTTAGAGGTTTCACCCTGCGGATGGATGGGCTGTTTTATTTATTCATGAATCCTGTAGTAACTGTTTTTGTAGTAGATTCACATTAATAGTATTAGAATCGAGTGAGATTCGTTTTGACAAATGTTTTTTTTAGTGTAATTTGGACTTTAGTTATTTTTTTGAGTGTATATGCTCAACTTGGGCCTGCTTCAATGTTGATGAAATGATGGTTAACATGTGTATTAGCGTGCAGTGACAGCATTGCAGGCCGTCAAGAGAAGTCTGTTAGATCCAGAAGATCATCTAAGTAATTGGAATCGAGGGGATCCATGTACATCAAATTGGACAGGGATTGTGTGCACTACGATCTCAGATGATGTATATCTCCATGTTCAGCAATTGTATGATTTTAATCTTTCGTGATTTTTTTTTTTTTAAATTTTTTCTATCAGGGAACATTATCAATCTGAATATTGTTTCATATTTCCTTTCAAGTAGAATGCTTCTGTTTTTTAATTTCTTTTTCCCCATGCATGATGAGACGTATATTTCTCCATTTCTACACCTGCTCATTTTAATCAGTGCTGGGGAACAAACTTCCTTTGTTCTGTAGTCTGTTTAAGATCAAAGAAAATGATGGCTATATTTTCTTTTCTTTTTTTGGGCTAAATAAATGATGGCTGCATTCATTTCATTCTGATTGGATCTATTAGCCACATCTTTCTGGATTTTGCTTGAAAAGACCACCAACACGACTAATGATTTTGAACTTCACGATCCTTTCAGAGTCTTTCATGTGTCCAGATACGTTTGTTTTATAATTTATTTCCTACAGAACACAAAATTTGTAGTAAAAAATTCAAATATAACTGACAAGCTTTGATAAAACTTGGTTATTAATTGCCTGTAAGCATTTCCATTGAAGAAGTTGTATTAGTGCTTTAATAATTCTCCGTTGTGCCTCTTGTCTGCAGAATACTCCTACATATGAATCTATCAGGAAGTTTATCGCCAGAGCTTGGCCGTTTATCAAATATGACAATATTGTAAGGCAAAGTATTTCTGAAACCTTTTTTTTTGCTACAAAAGTCCTTATCGGAATTAAGGATTTTGGATACTTCTTTCACTCAATAAACTGGAATATTGTAATCCTCCACCCTGCTTCGGCATTTGGTTTGCTTATTTTACTGATATATTTATATCTATCCACAATGTTCAAGGGACTTCATGTGGAACAACATAAGTGGGAGTATACCAAAGGAGATAGGATATATTACGTCTTTGGAACTCTTGTAAGTTAATGAGCTTTTTTCTGCTGGATTGGATAATACTTGTTGTTGTTGATCACATGTGTATAGGCCATAACGCAGATACGCTACTATTCCATGCATTTTAAAGCTTTGATTCAAAATATTATAGGAGATAGTCCTTGTGTCTGAACTAGTTCATCTTATAAGTTGGCCCTGTTCTGAAGTCTTAATACTCTGATATTGCAGAGCCACGGTGCATTTGCTTTTTCTTTGGTTTCATGTCTAATGGATTTGTGTTTACAGGCTTCTGAATGGAAACCAATTAACAGGTTCCTTACCTGAAGAGCTTGGTTATCTTCCAAACTTGAACAGAATGCAGATTGACGAGAATAACATATCTGGATCAATACCCATATCATTTTCAAAACTGAACAAAGCAGAGCACTTGTAAGTGAATTTTTGATGCTATATTGTTTACAATCGGTTCTACAATTACTAACCCTTCTCTTTTTTCCATCCTTTTGGTTTCCTTTTTTTGTTTTCTTCCTTGTGAGCAGTCACATGAACAATAATTCATTAAGTGGGCAAATCCCACCTGAACTATCCAGATTACCAAGGCTTGTTCACTTGTAAGTTGGTTATTGGCCTACAGGCTTCTTACCTGTCAGTTTCATCCATGAGATCAATGACCATCTTCAGCTCTGAACCTACAGGCTTCTTGATAATAACAACTTATCAGGGCATCTGCCACCAGAGTTCTCTGAAATGCCAAGTTTAACGATACTGTATGGTTTTTACTATCCTGGAACCTAAATAAAGTTTATGTTTATCACATAAGTGTCCTTACATAAAACATATAATTTTTTTTTCCTTTTCTTTTGCTTCTCAACTCGAACATGATTGTGATTTCTAGATTTTCCTTTTCCCTACAATGTTATTTTATTACTTTTTTTTCAAGTTTCTTATTGCTTCCAATTTCTTTGATTTGCAGTCAGCTTGATAATAACCACTTTGATGGCGCTACAATTCCAGCTTCATACAGCAACATGTCTAAATTGCTGAAGTTGTAAGTACACGCTTTAATGCTTTGTTTTTAACATGGTTTTTAGAGGCAAAGGCAGTGCAAGGTGCTAGCCTTAAGGTGTGAGGCTGAAAGTATATATTTATTTTATCACTTTTTTTGGCCCAAATGATTGGATAATATTTTTTCCTCAAAATGCAAAACAAAAATAGTGGAAAACGCCAACAACATAATAATGACATAGGATAGCCATAGGTTTCAGGAACGATATAGAAACTATTCAAACATCAATCTAAAAGAATAGAAAAGGGAATACTACTCAATTTAGGCATGTTTCTCTGGACATCTTAGGTAGTGTGAATGCATTTCATTGCATTTTATCAAACATCAAGTCAAGTGGTACCCTGAACAATCAGGAATGTTTATGGTTTATCCTTTACTATTTGATATTTCATCACCTGATGTACCATTCTCGAGTTTTAAAGAAGTCATGTTTTCTTTATCAGCTATCACATAGCACTCATGTTCATAGAAGCTTTACAGGCTTGTTAGATGGCAATCAATAAGCATGTGCGTTGACATCCATGTCAAAATTGAAAATATTTGTATTTTTGTTGGCTTTGGCAGGAGCCTTAGGAATTGCAACTTGCAAGGACCAATTCCTGATTTTAGCCAAATACCAAACCTTTACTACCTGTAAGTGGATTTGCTTTATTTCCTTTTCAATTCCTTTTGAGATGATCAAGCACGAGCTCCAAGGAAAACAAACAAATATATAAATGCACCAGGCTGAATAAAATCTCTCTACTTTGTTTAAGACAACTCTGCTTGCTAATTTTACGCTATTTATATCTTATTTTTATATAAATTTCAGGGACCTCAGTTCAAATCAGCTAAATGGATCCATACCTCCAGGTAGATTTTCTGAGAATATCACGACAATGTAAGATTCTCCATCTTCTGAATGATGTCATCTACATTTTTTTTTTTGTGTTTGCGATCAAGTTTCATTTATTATAAATATCTCTAGATGTGTCTTTCAGTTTTTAAAAAAGAATTTTCACTATCGTTTTGCTGACTTCTGAAAGCTATTATATGAACAATTTGATCAGCTGTTTATCCAACAACAATATTACTGGAACAGTTCCTGCCAGCTTTTCGGGTCTTCCTAAAATTCAAAAACTGTGAGTGGTCATTACTTTCTCTGTCTTCCGTTTGTGTTCAGTTCTGTGGTTTAATGATATTGTATATTGTTTCATTTCTATCTTAACTTTACATTTTAACTTAGTTGTTACTATCAGCCTGTAAATTTAACTGGCAGCAAAATAAATTGAGTTTATCTGGTATACTTTTCCCCATGGCAGGTCACTTTCCGACAATTTATTGAGTGGCTCTATTCCATCAACCATTTGGCAAAATAGGGCTTTGAACAAAACAGAAACCCTAATGGTGTAAGACCTGAATGACAATGTCACAATTTCCCTTGGTTGAAAGTGATTTTTTATTTTATTTTATGGGAGAGTAGGTGTCTGCATTAGTTTTGACTTTTATGAGTTTTGGAAGGATCTCCTACATGATCTTCTAAGCTATTTCTTGCGGCTCTTCGATATTCCAGGGAGTTGCAGAATAATAAGCTTTCAAATATTACAGGCAGTACTACTCTACCTCTGAATGTCACTGTCAGGTTTGTTTCTATGCTTGCTTCCTGATTTGTTTCATATAGAACGTCATGTGTAATGAAATATCTTCAAATAAATACAACTATTTGTTTAAAGGTTGTGAGTGTGCTCTTTTTAATTGAGGTCTTGAGGTGTAAGAGACACAGCATTATGATCATATCACTACTTTTTAGTTTTTATTGTTAACATTCAGGCTTCAAGGGAATCCCATATGCTCGATTATCAACCTAGTCCAGTTCTGTGGATCTGAAAGTAAGAACAACGATAACAGTCAGAGATTTCCAAATACAAACACTTCTGTTTGTCTACCTCAAACATGCCCACCCCCTTATGAATATTCCCCTGCATGTCCTGCACCCTGTTTCTGTGCTGCTCCTCTACTTATTGGATATTGGTTGAAAAGTCCTGGATTCAGCGATTTTCGCCCTTACAGAGATAGATTTGAGAAATCTCTGGCACCTTCTCTTCAGTTATTTAATTGTCAGCTTCATATTGATTCGTTTATATCGGAAGGACCTCGATTGAGAATGTACTTGAAGCTTTTTCCTGTATATGATGCTAATAAAAAAAGTCCTAGTTCCTTCAATATGAGTGAGATACAGCGAATCATGCATACTTTCGTCTCATGGAAAATTTCTATTCCTGAAGAATTTGGACCTTATGAAGTTCTGAACTTCACTCGTAAAGATGGTACATCTCTAAACTCTTGTCTTACATATTTTGTGAGAGAACTTTGTTGAAGTTGGAACTAATGTTTATTTACCAGGTGAATAATGCAAAAGTGTGTTGTCTTACTAATTTGACCTCAACATGCAAATCTATTTTTTCTAATTCATTTGATCTTTACCTTCAAACCCTTCGCCATGTGGCATTATTCTTGTGTGTGCATGTGTTTCTGTGTTTGCATCATTCTTGACTATATTTGTCCCTTTGAGTAACATGTGGATTGTGTCTATGATTGGCACAGTTAACCTTTCGTTTTGCTGCCAAATTTTGTTGTAGATAGGCTTGGTCCACTCAGTTCAATGCTTTCACCATAGTGACGCTATGCTAAGTGGTATAGCATATACAGTTGCACCGCATATGCAGTTGTACCACTGTGATCCAATTCACAGCAATGATTAGTTCAATATAAACTTTGATTTGCCAGGCAATTAAGTTGTGTTCTTGAAACACCCCCGCCCATCAGAATAGAAATGCTACTTTTAACATTAACTCACACCTGTTAAGAGCTCCAACATAATAAATCTTATCCATTTTATCGAAATTTTGAATAAAAAGAGAAGGGTGTGGGGCCCAAAGGGCTCGAGGGTGACAGTTCTACATATTGACCGAACAGGAAGCTCCAAATTCACACCATGTGCCACTCACGACTTGACTCCCCACATAGATGAAAATATGTTTGGGTCATTTCTTACCTTCTTTTATGTCCTCGATTAGGAAGTGGATATTGTATAGTCTTGGTTTGTTTTTTGTTTATTTTTTTACTAATGCCACAGACAATTCCCCCTCATAGTTTTCATTAATGCCACAGACAATTCCCCCTCTCCAAGGTTTGCTTTAAGCAAAGGTGCATTGGTTGGCATAGTGTTGGGGACCATTGCCGGTGCAGTTACATTGTCTGTTCTTGTTTCTCTTTTGACGTTGAAAGTGCATACAAGGAACTACCGTGCTGTTTCAAGAAGACGTCGTTGTGAGTATCTTATGTTAATGATGTTAAGATGCTCAGGTAGACATGAGTTTTCATTGTGCCTTTTGTTTTTAAACATGATTAGGCCTGTCAATCAAGCCAGGCTGATACACAAAGGCCTCAGCCTGCCCTATACCATAATACTTTGTTGCATATTCGCCTTAACCATCTCTAAGTTGAAGAACAACTTGTAGCCACTATCATAACAACATGATTGACGAGTAAGTTGCAACCTGTGTGTGTGGTATGTATGATTTGAACATGCTGATAATTCATACCTATTTATAATATATAAATTTCAAAGCTGGTTTGAACCACATCAACACATTTCCCTCATAAATTTTTTTATTTATACATTTAATCTTAAAACAATTTTAAAGTTTAAAGGTTTGCAAGAAGTTATAATTTGCTAACTTTATTTTATTTACCTAAAAAGGATCCTTCAATTCTTGTCCATTCCCCCAAAAAAACCTTTCAGTTCTCTTGAGGGATCTTTCCTTCCGTTTAGCCATATCAGCCATTCCCATTATATATGTCATTAAATGAAATTAAATAATATATAAAATTAAAGGCTAAAGTTATTAAATAAAAAATAATATATCTAATTAGAGTAGTAATTTTCATTTTAGAGGCTTGTAGTTTTTCATAACACGTTTTTCTGTTTTTTCAACTCATGCCTTTTTAGTTTTGTAGCCAATGGAGTGATAAAATTTATTAAATTTTCGAGGAAGTTAAAGAGCCTATAAAGTATTTTTTTTTTATAGGTAATAAGAAAATTTATTCAAGTAAATAGGCATAGCCAAGTACACAGGAAGTATACAAGTGATTATACCTAGATACAAGCTAAAGAAAAACAAAACTAAAACAAAACATTACAAGTATTCTCATCCCTAGCAAGGTTCTTCACCCAAAAACTTAAAAGTGCTAAAGAAAAAATCCCTAAATTCCCCCTAGTACGTTCGTGATCATCGAAACACCTCCCATTTCTCTCTAACCATAAACACCAAAACAAACACAAGGGAATCATCCTCCAAAATTCTGCACTGCCTCCACAACCCACTGAACCATGCCACCTAGCCAAAAAATCCACCACTCGCAATGGCATAACCCAAACAATGCCAACCTTTGCAAATATCTCATTCCAAAAGGCTGTCACAAACTCACAATGGAGAAAAAGATGATTAACAGATTCACCATCTTTTTTACACATAGAACACCAATCAATTACAAATAATCCTCTTTTCCTCAAATTATCTACGGTTAAAATTTTCTCAAGTGACACCAACCAACAGAAGAGTGCAACTTTACTAGGGACCCGTGTATTCCAGATACATTTCCAGGGGTATCCTGAGTCACCATGACTATTTAACGCCTTGTAATAAGATCTCACTAAAAATCTGGAATTATAATCATGTATCTACGGCAGCCTATCCTCCCCATTCTGATCGATCTTCATATCATATAACTTTGCAAAGAAATCAGCAGCTTCACATTCCTGTAATTCTCTATTAAAATCCACATTCTAGTGCAGAAGATTATTAGAGATCTGATACGATTCAGTCACTACACTCCCATTGTTTCTAGCTATCCTAAAGAGATTAGGATAAATAGATTTGAGAGCTGAATCCCCACACCATACATCATACCAGAAAAAAATATTAATCCCTTTCCCCACTTTGAAATTAATGTTATTGACAAAACCCCCCCATTTCAACCGAATGGACTTCCATAAACTCACCCCAAACGCCCCTTTAACTTCTTTAGTACACCAATTCCCCCACATCCTTCCATATTTGACATCCACAATCTGCCTCCATAATGCATTACTCTCTTTGTTGTACCTCCAAGGCCACTTCCCAAGAAGAGCCTTATTGAAAAGCTTTAAATTCCTAATGCCCAAACCCCCACATGACACTGGGACACAAACTTTATTCCAGCTCACCAAGTGAAATTTTCTTTCCTCCCCAATACCATGCCATAAGAAATTCCTGAAAATTTTCTCGACTCTTTTAGCTACTCCAGCGGGTAACTATAAATTATTATTTTGTATTGCAATAGTTTTTTTAACACTATAAAGAGCTTGTGGTCCTTCTCTTCCTTCAAACAAATTTTGTAAGGTTTCTCATCACCTAGCATAGAATAAAGGAGAGTAAGGGAAGAGAAGATCAAGAAACTCAACCAAGTTTTGGATATCAATGTGCTAACATTGGTACTTTTTTTAAAATATTTTATTTATTATATAGTGACTCAAAGTATGCTAAGTTTTAGTTACATTTAATTTTTTTGTTGTTCGATAAATTTAGCAATTTTTGTGTATCACACAGGTTCACGGCTAGTATAAATACTTAGGCTAGGCTAGTTTGGGCTGACTTGAGCAAACGGCCTACAATATCCAAAACAAGCTCAAAAAGCCAACGATCAAACAAAGGTTGGCTGTATATCTTCAGGCCCTACAAGTGGGCTCCTGGCTAGTTCAGCCCCATTGAGCATCCTAATTGTGATGCCACTTATGATTTTAGGAAAATGATTTTTGTAAGCCTAGGGCGTGCAAAAGGTTTGCACGCCCTTTGGAAAAAAGTTGACCCATATGAAAAAACTCACTTTGTCCAGTTGTGTATATTGGGATTATACCTGTATTTAGACATCCACTCAAAATATTCAGAACTTGAAAGTGTTATGGAAAGATTGATGCGTAATGATATCAATTATTTCAAAACAAATGGCCAAGACATATTTATATGCAGCATCTATCACGGTGCCTTTTCATTTTTGACATTGTACCTGTATTTAATATGCAGCATCTAATGCCTCCCTGAAAATTGATGGTGTGAAGGCTTTCACTTATGGAGAATTGGCTATGGCTACAAACAATTTCAACAGCTCCACTCAGGTTGGTGAAGGAGGGTATGGAAAGGTATATAAAGGCATTCTGGCAGATGGTACAGTCGTAGCCATAAAGCTTGCACAAGAGGGATCCTTACAGGGTGAAAAGGAGTTCTTAACAGAGATAGAATTGTTGTCAAGGTTACATCATCGGAACCTTGTGTCGTTGATTGGATATTGTGATGAAGAATTTGCACAGGTGTTTTTTTCTTATCTTGATTATTTATGAATCGAAAAATAAGTAGATTGGATTATCCATCAATTTTACTTCTGAGTTGATGAGGAAATGATTCCTATTAACTTAGGAAATAATGCAACTAAACAAAGTGTTTGTGAAAGCTAAAAAAATTGTAAAACATTGCATGTAGCTTTTTGAATTATGGTGAGCAATAAAATAAATCAAGCTCAATCTAGATACGTTACATACAAGATGCATTTTTTTTGTTGATCCTGTAAAAAGATATGCTTGGTTCTTCATGACTATCAGATTATTTGATTCTAAAAGATGCATCAAAAACTCAAATGTCAAATTTATGATGAAGGTTCCTCCAAAAGAAATTGTTTGATTTTGTGAGAAGGACTGGTTTTTCTTGTTATCTGTTGCTGAATGTGTTGATATTTTTATTGGGAAAAGCTTCATGCAAGTATTGTTGCGCATGCAGATGTTGGTCTATGAGTTTATGTCAAATGGTACTCTAAGGGATCACCTTTCTGGTACACCTTCAATTCATCCTTCAACTTTTCCCTTTATTTGATCTGACTATTGCTTTCTTTTTTGAGGTGTTTTTCATTACATACCCCCGGGGTGCTAGTGGAACATTGTAAAATATAATTTGTAATAGTACACTTCCTCCCCCCTCTCCCACTCTTTCTGTCTTTTTTTCTTTTTGAGCTAAATGGAACAGTTTTAATTTTGAAATTCTACACTACGTTCTAATGGTGGTTGATTTATTTACTAAAACAGCCAAGTGTAAAGAACCTCTAAGTTTTGCCATGAGACTGAGAATTGCACTGGGATCAGCTAAGGGTATCCTTTACCTACATACGGAAGCTGATCCTCCAATATTTCACCGAGATATCAAGGCCTCCAACATATTATTGGACTCTAAGTATACCGCAAAAGTTGCCGATTTTGGACTTTCGCGACTTGCCCCTGTTCCAGATATCGAAGGGACCATGCCTGCTCATGTATCCACAGTTGTGAAGGGGACACCAGTAAGACTCTTATAGTCGACATTTTCCTTCTGGGATTATAAATTCACTGAGTGTTCATACAACAATTTGTACTTTCTTTAAATGGATCTCAACCCTTATAAAACGGACTTAATGTCAGTTGAAAAATGCAACTGATGTATATTAGTTTATTCTCTCATTGTATTAACTTTGCAGGGTTACCTAGATCCAGAGTACTTCTTAACTCGTCAACTGACGAACAAAAGTGATGTTTATAGTCTCGGTGTTGTTTTTCTAGAACTCCTGACTGGGATGCAGCCAATTTCACGTGGCAAAAACATCGTCAGAGAGGTATAACCTTATAGACCTGTTTGCCTTCACTTCATTGGGGACCCAATGGTATTGTAAGGTGATATACAGAAAAGTAATTTATACCTAGTTTTACTTCTGGAGCGTATAAAGTAATGAAAACAGTCCATTCATGATCACATGGCCATTAGATTCAAATAAAAGCATACTTGGCAAATACAAGGCACCCCATTAAGTCAAGCGAAAATCAGAACTTCTTGGCATGTTGTCAGTATACTAGCATTTAAGATTACTTTTTGCCAGATCATCACTTTCTCACAATGTTTCTATTTTTTTTTCCCCCATTTTTTCATTTAGATGCATAAACTGGCTGAAGTTTATAACAGCCATGTTTTCATTTATAACAGTCTCTTGTAATTTATAATTATTCTTGCCCATTTCAGGTTACGGTTGCATATAAATCTGGAATGATCTTTTCGGTCGTTGATGAGGGAATGGGTTCTTATCCTTCTGATTATGTAGTGAAGTTTTTTAGTTTGGCTATGAAGTGTTGCCAAGATGAAACAGATGCACGACCTTCAATGGCAGAGGTGGTCCGAGAACTTGAAAGTATATGGCTTTCGATGCCTGGGTCCGACATCAAAATGTCATATCCCATGCCCATGGTCACAGATGCTGTAAAGCTTGACACTTTACCATCATCCTCTTCAATGAAGAATCCATTTGTATCAATGTCAACAGATGCATCTGGCAGCAACCTTGTTAGTGGAGTCATTCCAAGCATCACCCCTAGATAGAAAACATTTCATGGGAAAAAAATGGTTGTACGGTTACTAGAATCCTTAAAATTCGAACTGGGAAAATTTTCTTTATGATTTTAGCTTCTGATTATATGTATGTTCTCTCACTTTCCTTTTGGAGAATCTTTTGGAAAAATTATAGTTATTGGTGGTTTTACCCTTTTTTTTTTTTTTAATATGAGCAAATAGTGTTACTTGCTAAATATTTGTGGTGGAAATATTAGATCAGAATATAGTGGAACATTTATCTCGAGTGGTAAATCTCAGATCGATTGTGGATGTTCCACATATTTCCAAGGTGGTTGTTGTTTGTCCGGAATCATCCTCGTTGAAGGTGGAGTATGCTACGTGACAATACCAAAGCAATACTCACAAATTCTACAACCTAAATATTGAATTATGCCTCAAAGTGGGAATGGGCCAGCTATCAAAGCCATTGATTAACCCACTTCATAGTCTTTGGATATACGAAGGGGAAATGATGCTTACTTTGGGCACCCTCATTGGAGGACCAAGCTAATTCAATTTTGAAGTCTTTATTGTTTTTATTAGAATATAAACTTAACTGATTAAATTTATTTATTTATGTCGTTTTAATTTTTTAGAACAATTAATGATTCAAAGAGTTTAAACCTCAGTTTCACATTTAATCTTCATATCAATTAAATAAGAGTTCTTCTACTTATAAACTGGTGTGTAAAGCTTTACACCCTTCATGCCGTTAACATTACAAGACTTGATTTATACACGGGTATTGGTATTGCCATGTCAACGTATGGATGATATGTTTTACACACCGGCTTACAGATATAATTTTTCATTACATTACAGATATAAATACATTTCAAAAAAATATAGATCACAACAAATGAACTATGGCTAAAGAATATTAATCCCAAAAAAGTCATGTTTTATTATTGGAAAGTTTAAATATTAAATTTAAAACATTCAGCTTAATTACTGTCCATCGACCTTTAAAGGAATATGAAATAAAGGAATAACATATAGCATCTCTTTTATGATGTAAAGAAAATTTTATTATAAAAATTTAAAAGAGCCGGGTCCAAGATGGGAACCGACTCATTATGACTGGGCTGGGCTGCGCTACGTACACGTAATTGGACCGTGTCGGTTTAATGGGCCTATCAGCATGACGCAAGCTCACACGTATTCAGGGTTTCCAAATTCCAGAAAAGGTCCAATTTGGTACCGCCATACCCATCTCTATATATACCCAAGCTTGATTCTGTTCTCTCAATTTTTAGGGTTATTTTGGCTGGAGGCCGTGTAAGCAGAAGAGAAGAGTAGCCATGGGGAGGAGTAAGTCTGTTCTTATTTTGTATTTTTTTTAAACACTTATATTGATTTCTGAAATTCATGATATGTGTCATTTGCGGTTTCGCTTAATCTATGGCTTGATGTCGGAAATGGCCTCCTGGTCGGAAATTAGGGAGATATCTGTGATTGAATGATAATTTTTCGTATTATTTATCTCGAACAGTTTTCTGTCTAGCCTTAATGTTTTCCTCTTTCACTTATCGCTGCGAATTTGTTTCGCACATGGAGCATGTTTTGTGTGGTTATATGGCTTCGCGTATTCTTTGTTTGATTGCTAATATTTCATGGAAGAAGAAATGAATGGACTCTAGAGGCCCATTTTATTATTGTTAGTTAAAAGTAGTTTTTTTTTAAGGAAGGCATTTGGGATATTGTGTTAAACTTGGGACTTCAAGGAACTTATTTCAAATAATGAAGTTAATAGTCTTTCGATTAGTCGATGTTACGAGAGTACATTCCTATATTAAAAGGGATATCATTTTGAAATTCGAATCTTGCTGAGCCTCTTTGAATTAATGAAGTTAATACTTTTTCGTTTAATTGGTGCTACAAAAGAACAGTCATATGTTAAGTACCACAGGCTGATTGGCTGTGAACTAAACGAGGTGGATTCACTTTGAGATGGTGATGTGACCTAGTTGAGGATCATTAAACCGAGATTTGTTAGATGTGAGAATACTATGGTGTGGATATACATTTCTTTTTTATTGGCACTGGGGGTGTTCAAGAACAGTGTCCCGATTAATCCCAGGGGTGCATAGGCTCTCGGCAAGGAGTTTTCCACAAGTGCACCTCGGGCAATTCAAGGGGAAAATCCCCCAGTCCGATGACCCCTAGAGATTGTTTGCACCCAAGGGGATTTGAACCTTAGACCTAGGGAGAGCATACCCCCAAGTCCAAGATGTTTACCATTTGTGCCAACCCCACGGGGTTGTGTGGATGTACAAATTAAGGACAGTGACCCAATAATAATTCTAGGATGGGGACATTTAATGATATGATGCTGATACGGATTTGGTGTTCTCTATATTTTTATTTAAATGATGATGGGTGAATATGTTTGTTGTTAATGGCAAAATCCGAATTAAGTTACACTTTAATTGAAACTATCCGAATTGCCTATAGATATTATGTTCCGTGTCACTTATTAAAAAATGCATGTCCCTTGTAAAACTCTTTTTGCTAGTTGCCAGAATTTCTACCGGAAACCTCTATAGTTCACTAGATGATGGGTAGTTTATGTGAAGTGGTTTGGGATTCTGCTTTCTGTGCTTCTCTTTACTCTTAGCATTGTTTTTATAACTTTTCAACATCGTCTGGTTCACTTATTTCACGGTGCAATATATTTTTTCATTATAGTTGATCATTACTTACTATTGTTAGGCTTTTACATTTTTGATGTAATGCTTCAAACTGAATAGTTCTGAACTATCAAAATTTTTCTAGGTGCTTATGTTTGCAAGGCAATTGGTGGCACAGTATTTGATGACCTTTTGTTTTGCAGGACCTGCGAGGTGTTATCGCCAGATCAAGAATAAGCCATACCCAAAATCACGGTTTTGCCGTGGTGTACCTGACCCCAAGATCAGGATTTATGATGTAGGAATGAAGAAGAAAGGTGTAGATGAGTTCCCTTTCTGCGTTCATTTGGTTTCATGGGAAAAAGAGAATGTTTCAAGTGAAGCTCTTGAGGCTGCACGTATTGCTTGCAACAAATATATGGCCAAATTTGCCGGGAAAGATGCATTCCATTTGCGAGTCAGGGTGCATCCTTTCCATGTCCTGCGTATCAACAAGATGCTTTCATGTGCTGGAGCTGATAGGCTTCAGACTGGGATGAGGGGTGCTTTTGGGAAACCACTGGGCACTTGTGCGAGAGTGAGCATTGGCCAAGTTCTCCTGTCTGTTCGTTGCAAGGACAGCAACAGCCATCATGCACAGGAGGCCCTACGCCGTGCAAAATTCAAGTTTCCTGGTCGTCAGAAGATCATTGTCAGCAGGAAGTGGTATGTGGGCATATTCATCATCTGTTTTGAACTTTGATTATTAAAGTGCTCTTGTAGGTCCACTAGATTTATTTTTCCTTTTGAGGAGTTGTGTCTGAATACTGAGGTTAAGTATAATGCGTTTTATAGGATTGCTTTTGTTTTTGCTGATTTTTTTTTTTTTTTTTTGGGCAACTCCTTTATTTTTTATTGGGATAGGTTTGTTCCTAGGTGCTGTTAATTTGTTATATTTTTATGTCATATGTCTTCTTCAAGTCTCATTTTTGCTAATGTAATGTTTTTGTTCATATAGATTGCCGTTTTTTATTAGTTGGCTTAATGAACACCCACTATCTCCAACATAGGGTATACTGAGTTAGACCTTATTCTTTATATGTTGCAATGTTCAGGGGTTTCACCAAGTTCAACAGGACCGATTACTTGAGGTTCAAAACGGAGAATCGGATTGTACCAGATGGCGTCAATGCGAAGGTTTGTCTTTGATAGTTTTTGTAGAATATGTAATGACTGAGTTATGTTAAAGTGTTTCTGTTGATCCCTCCCTCTCTCTCCCTTTCTCTCGCAAATTATGTGATGATCCAAGAGTGATAAAAGTGCACATTTTACATAGTGGGATGGGTGTGTGATTTGTAACTCATCTTTGTAAATTCAGAACTAACAAAGTTTTCTCAATCTTGCAGCTTCTTGGATGCCATGGACCTTTGGCGAACCGTCGACCTGGAAGAGCATTTTTGGAAGCTACTGCTTAGGATATATTGTTGCTTAAGGAATGTGTTCTACAGTTGGCATTCAAGTTTTGATCGCTGTTATAGAGCTACCTAGAGTACCTCTTTGTTTTTGTAATGGATATCATGTGTTTTTAGGGATTTTTTCAAATGTCTCTGGTTATTTAGTGGATTTACAGGTTTTGTTTAATGTTTGGAATAAATCGTGTTCTTTAAGTCTCCGTGTCAGTATCTTTGGTATCCTTTTGCTAAAGCCGTTATTGTTATTATCTATAGCTCAATTCTGGTGGGATAGTCTCTCCTTGTTTGTTTAGAAAATGCAAGTAAAAGCAGTGAGAGAATCTTACCAACCGAACCATTAACTGTTGAAGGATAATGATGTTGGTACTTTTCGACCAATACAGAAAGCCAGGCTCTTCGCAAACTTTGCCTGCGGTTTCCATTCACGAGAAATATGTCCGAACGCGAGAGAGGAGATGTCATCCAGCTCAAAATGCCTAAAATAACAACTACAACCCGTAATAAGAAATTTCCCATAAAAATAAAAAAAGAAGTAAATAAGATGTGTAGACTCGAAGATGGAGTTTTTGGAAGATTATCCTCACAAAAATTGGAATGAAAGGCAAAGGCCCTATGGTAGTATAAGCAAAATCTTCAGAACCCTGAACTAGCGAGAAAATAAATAGGTAAATAAGTTGGATAAACTTGAGTTGAGACCGGACCTTCATCGATTTTGACTAAAGAAGGGCTTCCATAACATCTTCTTGAGAAGCTTCTTTGACTTCCATCTTATAATGGCCTTGCAACTTGTTGTAAGATAGCTGAATTCCCAAGACATTACTGACATTTGTTACGGGTTTGTAGAAAAGTAAGACTGTTTCTTGGTTCATGTACTTTACAAAAAAAAAAAAAAAAGGAAAAAAAGAGGAAGAAAAAAAAAAAAAAAAACCCATTATCATGACTAATGTTTCTTAGAGAGTACCATTTTGTAGCAATCCAAGAATTGAAGCACTTCTTTAATATTGATTTTTGATGCATTTTTGGGTATGGCTAGAACCCAACGATAAGAATGAACAGCTCATGATAGTGGCTTGCTCGTTGATATGGCGTTCTTGTGTTCATTCATGAAAGTAAATTATAAATAAACGACATGAAATATAAATCAGAGAAATACACATATTTATGTGGTTTATTATAAAAGTTTACGTCCAGTAGGTGTTTGGGGGGCAAATCTACCATGCTTGATGATTTTTACAACCCCTTGTGTCCTTACTTATCTCTCAATACAATAGAAATTGAAGAAGAGTCTTTCGTCTAGAGGAAGAAGATGATGTCTCTGGAACTCCTGAGGATCCCCTATCAGTAGAAAAATGTCCTTTTTTTGGGAGTGGTTGATCTTTTGTCAACTTTATATCTTTTCACATTTACCTGTCTGACTTAACTTCCTCTTCATTCTTTATATTTTCCTTATATATTCTTTCTACTTTTGGTAATCTTTTCCTAGTGGGCTGGGCTGGGCTGGTTCATTTTCTACCTAACACTAATCATTAAGTAAAAACCAAATCACACTCATCATCTCTTTCTGAGTATGTTAGCCACTATTCATATTATTATCATCCTCACACCATTTTATGATATGATATTAAATTATTAAAAAATTATTTATTATATTTTATTTGTGTACTAATCATTTAATACCAGATCAAATATAATAATAATAATAATAAATAAAATTTTCTTTCTTTATTTCGTCTTGCTTCTTAATATATCCACTCTCGAATGATCACGAGCAAATTAAAGACGCGAGATACTTACACCATCACGGTACGAAGGAACTGGGCCACATGCAAGGGTAGTACGTCTCGGAGGCGTTGCTGCATTATAAAAAGGTGATAGATACTGATACATATCTATTTGTGGTAAAGACGATTGAAGCATTTGACTCTTCCCAAAGAGGAAAAATAAAATGAGGTTAAGCTGGTGGACTTCTTCTCAGAATTTTTACAAGTCAGCCAAACTTTTCTGACATCTCTAAAATTCCCAACTCCTTTTCAAATAAATACACCAACAAAAATTACTCAAAATGAGCATTCAAAGGGTTAATCATGAGAGCGTCAAAAGCTCTAAAAGACCTGAACTTGCTGGTTGCGAGCTGCTTCGTACATGTTAGAGATGCAACCCTTTGCCATGTTTGATATTTTGCACCCTCAATCGTGTAAAAAGGTCAAGACTGTACCACCCTTTCTTTCTTTTTTTTTCTTTTTTTTATCAACCTTAATGGTCGAAAATATGTCGATTGACAAAGTGATGGTGATCGAGGAATTCTATGCATCAATCACTATTCACTTTTACACCCCACAGCTATACTTATTCTTTTTTATAGGATAAAAGTGGCTGATGAGAATAATTTTTCTTTTAACAATAATAAGAAATAATAGAAGAAAAATGAACAAGAGTGTAAGTCGCATTCATATCAGATAAATGCACACCTGCTAAAAATAAAACTAAACAAACAAAAATTCCAATATAAAATGGCAGTAGAATTAAAAAAACTCTCTTTTCGCAAAATTGTTTGTAGTTTCTATTCCGTCCTAGGATGTCATGTCTTCGATGACTTACAAGCTACCGTACTTTCTTTTGTGCAGAGTTTACAGCTTGTTTGTCAGTCTCAGATATCCAAGACCACCTTGCTAAAAAGGAAATAGATATATCCAACCATACAAACATTCTCTCTGCAAAATGGGGCAAAAATTAACTAAGCAGTCTGCAACTTCGATCCACCCTTCTTTTGTCTTTTTGCCATAACCATAAAAGTGAAGCTCAACTCCTCCAAAGATCACATATCGCACCATAGAGATCGGCGATGGTGAGATATAATCTGGACTTATAAAATATAAACAGGTCAACTTTAGAGTTCTATGCTACAAGTGCAACCAACAACAATGATAAAAGCTAAAAGAATTTTCCCTCTCCACTCCCCTGTTAAAGATTCAGAAAATTGTCCCAGTCTTCAGGCTTCAGAAACATCAGCAAGGCCCTCTCTATGCAGAACTGAGATAAAACTAGGCCATGAATTGGCAAGAATATTTCGGACTCTGTCCTGGAGGAACAAAATAGAAGACTGAACTGGATCAATCGCTATCGACCAGTTTTAGCCCGTTTCATTCCACTGGAACTGAAAGGAGAGATGCTAGAACTCAGTTGGGGGCTCTCTTCTCTAAAATTGGAATTTAGAATAGCCAGTTCCCTCAACTGCTGCGTCTTATAAAAATCTTGTGATTCATCCTGCACATCAAAATTGGAGAAAGTCTGAGTGTGTGAGGACATTATAATCATACAAGTGCAAGGAATCTTTAAAACGACACATTCAAACATGCATGAATGTGGAAGAATTATACCCTTCTCTATCCAGAATGTGCTAATTTTTAAAAGGGAATATCACTTTGGACCGGAAAAGACTAGATCGATTATAAGTGTGACATATTGAACATAAAAAGTAAAGAGAGTTTTTTTAGAAGTAACAAAGAGTTCAGACACAGTTTTTCATGAGTAAGCGTAAAGTCACAGTTGAAGACTGAAAGCAAGTACATAGTTCCAAGAATCTAACATTGCCACAAGATCTTCCAAGGAGGATCACAACATGGTCGTATTCCAAAAGACATTAATTCCTAAGTTCAGCTATTAGAATGTAATCATAATAATAGTGTTAACTTGTCTTTTTAGTTGGTAGTAACCCAATACTACTGAATGGACCACGTCCAAATGACAAAAGTAATGTAAATTATGAAAGAGTAACATGCTTTTATTGTATTTGAACACTCTAAAGAAAGAATGAGACTTTAGATTGATACCATAGGTTTCAGAAGTTCTTCTAAGATTTCTTGTGCTTGTCTCAACCGTATACCAATCACATTGGCAGGTAATTCAGCCTCGATTAAAATGTGCAGTGGATCATTCAGATGCTCATAACCTGGTCTTCCCCTTAATGACTCCTCCTTGAGAATACAAAAGCATAGAAGAATATTTATGAGTCATGAAGAGATAGATGTGGGATAAATCCAGAAATGGCCAAAGAGGATTAGAGTAGCCTCTCCACCTAGCTGGTGTTAAGGCTGTTTTGAATTTTTTTGGTATCAGTAAGGCTGTGTTGAGTTAGCTTCTATATGTATGTTCTAAGGAAAAAATAGTACCTTGTCTGGGTCTTTTATCGAACCTTTTCCTCGAATAAACACACGGCAACCTGTAGAGGCTTCCACCCGCTTTAGTGAATTGCCTCTAGGGCCCAGCAGCCGGCCAACAAAGTTGAACTGAAACATATTTGAATACCACCCAGAGAGAGAGAGAGAGAGAGAGAGAGAGATTTTAGATATATAATCTAGGTATCAATATCAAAAAGATATATTTCAGTAACTTTCAAAGAGTTCAACAGAAATATAATCTAGATATCAATATCAAATAATGCTTTCAAATTGTTCACATCGCTTACATTCGGATAGCTTTCCACAGGAATCTCCAAGCGTAAAACCCTCTTGACATTGTAGGAACTTGGGCTCGCTGGTGCTGCTTTCCAATCCATATTCATCCCTTGTGATCCTCCTAATCTCTGTTACATCATGAACCTAACCTCTTAGTACTGTTAAAACAAATGGCACTTACAGAGTTCAGGAAAATGAAGAAGAGGAATATTAATATTTTAAAGAAGCAGAGAAACAAGTTATAGTTACTCTGTGCAATGAACATCAAATCACAGGTAATTTGAAAGTACAACGTCCGACTTATGTGCTACTGGCAGTTCAGGGAGATTACACCACTGACAGAAAAGAAAGCTTAAGAATCTTACAAAGCTAGAGGTTGATAATCATTTTTTGCTATATAATAAGGAATTTGATGATAGATATAGATATAAAGGTACATCATAAATTTATCCATGCCATGTTCAAGTATTAACTAGATCCATGTATTCTTAAACAGTGCCACAACCCAAACACAAGACTAAAGCTTCTCATAAGAAATTCCCCATGCATCAGATACAACCCTTTTATTACTGGCACAACCCCAAAGAACGTGGAATATGGCATCTGGTTAACTTAGCGTCTCAACACAAACTGAAATAGGGGGAGAAAAGGAGGGGGAGAAGGAGTTACAGATTAACAAATAATAAATTTCTTAGCTTGAGATAAGCAAAGCTGTTAAGAGAAGGTCACATAAAGAACTTAGTTGTACAAAGGGCACAGCTTAAGGTACACTTGAATGTACAACTACAAGGCACCACACAAATTACAGCTTAAGGTCTGGTTTCTGGTTAATTTTGTGCAAGAAATTTAGCTACATTTTCGGTCAGTGTGTCTGACACCAGTAAACAACTGAAGACAACTAAGGCCATGCACAAATCCAACACTTCTTGCCACGTTCCATGGCATATTTCCCCCATCAAGTTCTCACATGTTTTTGGAAGTATCAGTGAGGCAAACCAGGAGGAGTCATGCGATATGCTAATAGGTGGGTTACATATGCAACATGAGATGCATCCATTTCACACAGTGAACTATTGGCAATAAGTCAGTGTGACCTATGAGCTTGATAACGGGGCAAAAACCAGATGTTCTTGAATTGCCAGGCATAAATATAACTGATAATTTTGAGCTAACTAGTGATTGGCCAGACCAATAAAGTTCTATTATAAGTCAAAAACAAAATTTTGTTGGTTTATGATGGGAAGCAGAAACATCAAGCCAATTTGAACCATGTGAAATCTAGTTTATAACCAACACTCTGCTTGGAATCCAGAAAGCAGCGCATTGATATTTTGGCTATACTTCATTAAGGATAAATGGTATAATACTCTTTACACATGTTTTCCTTGTGGATTTTCCAAGCATGGCATGTAAATCTTATGCAAGGGCTATACATGTTTGATCATACTCAGTAAAAACAGTAAAAGTGGATGTAATGCATGGACAATAATGGGAGAGAGAAGACCGATTTGCAAAAAGCGGAGACTGGAGAGATAAACTGAAAGGGCAATACTAAGGTTAGCAGAATTGCAAATACTTACTTCATGTGGCAGGCCATTCCAACCACTGAAGCCCGTTGGCCTATTGTTTGACATTATATCAAATGAAGCCAAAGGGCCATGGCTTCCACGCTGCAGTCTGTCATAGTCACTAAACGCATGATTGGGAATCATTCCAGAAACCCGTAGGATCTCTGTGACATAAAAGAGTACAGAAATTATACATTTTCTCTTTTCAATATTTAGAATACAAACTACTAAGATTATAATAGGCGATTGCAAGATACATGGAGTGGGTTGGAAGGTGAAATAAAACAATCATAACAGTTGACTTGAGGAGACCACGCTTCTTTCCCATTCCCATTTTAAATATGTGCTAGACAGCATTACCAAAGGGCAAAGGTAGACAGAGCAGCAGAACCTGTCCTGTTGCTTTCCATCTCTAAGAAAAAAGAATTTACTCTTCTTTTCCATTTTTTTAACGGTACAAAAATTTTATCAGCTAGTAATATGCAAAAACCATGTACTTCCTATCAGATAAGGAATAAGATTTCGACCCCATCGACCCCTTAATGAATTATCTTACAAACATCAATAAGATGCAGTCATATGTCTGTTTAAAGCATTATATAGATAGCATGGTTCAAGTGTCTTCCTAAGAAATACGTTGAACTCCAAGAATGTATATCGATAGGAATTTTGTCCAGTATTACGAAATTGTACTATAGAGATCAGGTAATTCAATTAGAACTACGAAAGAAAGAATATGCATAGATATAGATCCGAAGAACCAACCTTGATTCAAGAGTCGACTACAGATAGGAAGGACCTGCATGAACGGTCCAAGTTTCTGGTGCTCCGCTAACAATTCTGTCAAGTACAGACTATAAAAGAAGATGGCATAAAACAAAACACCCAGAGATTAATATAAAAGCTATTTTAAAGGTGGACATGAAAGTCAAAATTCTCATCAAGTTGTGGAATTGATTGCTTGCCTATCGACATCCGCGTTGCTTCTTATATGCGGAGATAAAGTTCTTGCGGGCGAGAAGTTTTGCGAGTATAAACCAGACATGAATCTTAAAGAGTATATGCACCCCCAAAAGAACGAGTCTTTGGTTGCAAAGAGGAGAGAGAAGCAGGCAAAAGTTGGGGGAGAGGTACAGCAAGCAACTCCAAAAGGTTCTTTCAAAGGGAAGTTCCGAACCAAACCACGCCGAGATAGAAAATGGTGGGGGAAGAAGAGACGGGGAAGGGTATATAAAAACTAAAGATTGATGATAATCTAGTATCTTTTGCTTTCAAAAGCTACTTAATGCAGTAGGAACGGTGGGGTTCCAACTAGGGTCGGCTTTCAATGGCGCTATGTTGGGCTTTAATCTGCTGAAAGTTTCCACAGATGTGTGGTGTACTTATCTAAAGCTGCGAGAGAGAGAGAGAGAGAGAAGCAAGCAGAAGAAAGACAGGTTGTGCAAAGGCAGAGGGCTTTTTCTCATGAAAGTAAGCTGCTGTAAGATTTAAGATTGACACCATCACATGTACAGTAACAACAGCAACAGGGAACAGCGGCCAAAGACCTAATAATAAAAGAAAATGCGTGCACACTGCGTGTAGAGCGCGTGGAAAAAACGAGATTTGAATCATGGTACCATGCAAAGGAAGCCATACGATGCAAGCAATGTGCAGCCGTGGGGTGGGGGCCTCTCTTATTAGCATATGCTTTCTCCAACCAAGTTGAAGTGCCGCAGTTTAAGATACGGTAACGCAGGTTTACTTGCGTATTAGCCTCCTGATAATACCGCCACAATACCTTTTTTTTTTTTTTTTCTTCCTGACTGTGAAGTGCAATGCTGCGTCTGCGTCGCAAGTTGCAACAAAGAAAGAAATGAAGAACTGCAGGGATCCTGTCCCTTGTGGTGGGCGCACGTGGTTTGAATCTGAAGGGTCAGACGGACTACGTTGTCCAACACCACTGGAGGATCTATCTTAACACAATTTTGTCGTCTATAAGGTTCTTTGTTAGAGCGTCTCGACCGTCACTTTTGGTTTGTTCTCAAATTTGGACATGAATTTTTTTTTTACCCAATTTTTTATATCAATAAAGATAAGACGAAAGTGTCATCGCCATTAAAATGCATCACGTGACTATCAAAATAACAACAATATCATCATGATTACTCTTATTAATATGCTCCATCTCCTTCTTCTTAATTGAATTTTACAAATCATTTTTAAAATAACAAGTTTAAAAAATAATTTATAATTTAATAGACTATCAAAATTTCCGTCATTCAATCTAGATCGAAACTTTATCCTTTAACATCTTGGTGTTGGGCCTACAATTGTTTACCTTTTTATTTTATTTTTTCATAAGCAAAAGACGAGACGGGAGTGACCAGCGTAACAATCCTCTTTGAGCGTGAATATAGGAGCCACTCCCTGCAACAGAATGTCCGGTTTGAGCCATAACTCCTACTCCAAGGACGAGCTCGTCACCATAGCACCACTAAAGTATCCAGCTGGTCCAAAACTCAACTCATGACCCAAATATCATATTATACTACCAAATTAGTTTCAACTTACCTTTTCTTATTACCTTTTCATAGTTGGCTTGGCGGTGCAAATAATAAATAAATAAATATGCCTTGCTAAAGAGGCAAGAGGCCATTAAAGATTACAAAACTTTATGATTGAAAATATATAGTCTGTACTTCATATTGATCATAAATATTCTTTTATTTTAAATGAAATTGAAAGGATCTTATTTTCTCACAATTCCAGCACTGCACGGGGAATATTTAATGCTCTTTATATTGAAATAAATGCTCCATCTTGGTAAAAATAAAATGGTCCAGCTCTCTCTTATGATCTCTTGGTCTTTTAACGTGGACAACAGGGCAATTAGCTCAATTCTTGGTACAATAAAATTAAAACAAAGTGATTATATTAATTAAACTAATTAATTAGCTCTTTAATCTCGTTTGTGTAAATTTCCAAGACAATTAAAACAAGAGAAATTTCAATGAAATTGGTCTTTCAATTTCTTAGCCTTTTTCTAATGTCGTAACAAGAACGTGTGGTGCAAGAGTTGGACCAATGAAAATAACTCAGAAGGCGTCTTTTCGGCACCAATTTATAAGAAATAATACTCTACACAGTTTACGCGTAAATCCTGCGCATTTAAAAAAATAATAATAATGAAACACATTATTAAAAAAATAATTTTTTTTTATTCTAAATTTATCATTTTTTTCCAAGAAAGTACTCTATACTTACATGATATCTTAAAATTGTACAAATCATTTCTCTTTTATATGTTGGGTAAGAAAATGGAAAGATAGGAAAAAAAATACAAAAAAATATCATTTTATAAAGAGAAATGATACTTGCAGTTATGAGTGTACAAGCGTCGTGCAGTCGCTTTGAAAAAAGTGAATAAATATAGGACACACATGAAAAGAAATTAATTTTTTAATAGTAGACCTCACTTTTTTTCAAAACGACTACATAATACTTACGCACTACACGACTATACGTAGTATTACTCTTTTATAAATTAAAAAACTAATGAATTAAATGGAAAATTGATATAACTTTGTACGAGATCAACCAAGAAGAAGCACGTGAAAGATCAGAAAATAAAGGCAATTGAACACCAATGAAACCACTCCTACACCACCTTATTAATTAATGGATCTTCCCACCTAAAATTCTATCTCAAGAAGTGGACATATTTCCTTATTGATTATATATATATATATTTATATATATGTATGTGTATATATACATACATATATTTGAATGAGGAATAGGGACTATTACGTACGTAGGCTTGCATGAAAAGGATGGGAAGAAGGGTAGCTCAACATAAGGGGTCCAGATGTAAATTAGCTCTGAATTTCGTCCTGCCATGCATGTACAGACATGGGTGAATATGAGGGAGCTGGAAGCATAGGATTCCCACAATGACAAGGTAGTAGAGAGGAGAGCAGGTTATAGGACAGGGACAACGTACAACGTATGGATCAAGACAAAATGGTGGGAATTGAAAGGCCCCTCCAGCTATTAAAAATGGTGCATCATCTTACAAACACATCCTGTTTTTTGTGTATTTTCTCATGCCATTTATTTGTCTATCCCAGATTCCTGCTGTCCTATTAATATTATTATGATCCAAGGTGGAGAAATCATATTGATACTGTAACCCAGCTCAACACACCCACCATTACAATTACATAGCCTACACAAGCCTAACAATTTAGGAAAAAAAAAAAAAGATATTTACAGTTATAGAATATACAAGCGCCGTGCACTCTTTTTTTAAAAAAATTGAGATCCATATAAAAAAATTAATTTTTTTAATGCTAGGCCTTACTATTTTTCAAAATGAGTATACAGTACTTACATAATCCATATAATCCATATAGCATTACTTAAAGAAAAATAGATAACTATTTGGTAAATCAATAATTCCTTAGGATGGTTTTTTTTTTTTTTAAATATATTAAGCAAATAAAAAAAATTATATGTAAAATTCTTCGTGTATATTAATCAAATTTTTGAAAATAAGAAATTATCTTTAAATTTCTAAAACGAATTTAAGAAATTTCAAGTGAAAGGGAGAAAAATATAAAATAAGTATTATAACATTTATTTTATTTTTTGTTTTAAAAAAGGGGAAACAAATGTATTTTCTTTTCAAAATCGCTGGGTTTGGTGGTGAGTGAGCCCTAACCAGTAAGTGGTAAGGCAGGAGATGGGCACACAAAATGTAAGACTAATGGCCCAAAATGGTCTTCTTTGAGGCCCGGCCTATGATTCAGCCACCCTTATTTTCAAGGAATTTGTTTTTTTTTTTTTTTTTTAATTTATATTCAATATTCATGAAAGAAAAATCTTATTACAAGCAATTTCGTATATCAAACCGCGCACCAATATTAAATATAGGGCATTTTATTTATTTATTTATATAATAAAAAAAATTATATGAGTTTTGATACGTAATTTGGTACACCAAACCGCTTCTACCTAACAAATCACATTCATGAATGAAGTCCTTGCTATCTTGAATGTAATTGAAATGTATTCGATTATATTGATGCACAGAAAACTTAAATCACGTGTTGTTTAAAACTTAAATTTCCTGTCCATAAGTCAATGGTAAATTTGGAACTTTATTTGATAAAAATATGATTACTAAAGAGTTAATAATCCCAAAAATAATCAAAACTAGGACTGTTTATCTTGATTTTGACTCTAGAATCTGAGTATACTCGGACCAAAATATAAATTTTAAAATCGGACCGGGTTAGTTCGAAACAAACCTGGATTGAAATCGATTTTTAAAAATCCAAATCCGGATTACAAGTTGCACCCGGTTCTATAAGAAACTTTGAAAAATTAAAATAGAGAAATATAAAGTGAATTTTACGATGGACTTTGAAAAAAAAAGGGGATTTATCGTAAAAAAATAAAGTGAATATTTCATTGGATTTCAGGTGTGCCCCACTGTTTTTTAAACGGGCACGAAGTTTACATAACCCAAAACTTTACAAATTATTTTCTTAGAATAAATTGTAATTAAAGATAATTTTGAGTTATGAGACAATTAAAAAATCTTAAAAACCTGTGTAAAAAAATTTTATTTTCCATTATATCTCTCCTTGTTATGTGAATATGCAAGTCAAAGTCAAAGTCCAAATTAAATAAGTAAAGAATTATTGACACTTGCAAGTTGTCAAGTTGAGTAGTAGTGATGAGCTTGCAATCCAATCATGATTAATTTGTAATTTTTAATAAAATAGTACTTTTTAAATATTTAAAAACATCAAATCAAAATAAAAGTTAAATTTAAATTTTAAAAAATAATTTTATAATTAAAAATAATAATTTTATTATATATCAGTCACTATTTATCTTACACGCTATACATCTGACAGTTTTTTTTTTTTTAAATAAAATGTGAAGTAGTGAATAATAAATAATAAAAAGAATTATTTTGTAAATAAATTGTTAACAAAAAGTAGTAGGTCTATGGTTTTTGTAAGAATAATTTAATATTCTATTTTTCTAGCACATCTAGGCTATGCCTATAAAAGGAAAATAAAGTTTTCTCTTGCGATGGTAAATGCAATAATTCATTCACACGTGAAGGGCTAACGCGTCCCAACTCCATCTTGTCAGAGTTAATTCTCCTACCTATTTTTATGACTTTTATACAATTATTTAATTAAATATTAATATATTTAAAATTCAAATCCATTAAAAAAAAAAAAAAAACTTACAAACTACACGGTAATCTTATTCTTATGAATAATTCTACATATAACCGTGAATTGTGAAACCGTCGCGTAATCGCTTTGAAAAAGTGTGGGGTCCACTATTAAAAAATTAATTTTTTTTTTATGTGGATCCTATATTTTATTCACTTTTTCAAAACGATTACGCGACGATTGCACAATTCACGGTTGTAAATACCTTTTCTCTATTCTTATTGCATTATGATGAGATAATATTATCTACCAACGTTTGATTTTGTTTTCTAAAAATAAAATAACCCAAAGATGATAAAAATTACTACATTTTATAAATTCTAAACTCTGTTTTGTGGGTTGCTATCCAGGACAATGATATGCTTGTCTTGAATACTGATAGCAACCATAGGGGTGGCTGTGCTGCACTATATAGCGTGTGATGAGGGGCAGTTAGATCAAAATCATATTAATGGCGGATATGAGGCCGAAATTGATGGCACAGGGAAAGGGGAAGAGGTGACGCATTTCACTGAAATGGTGGATTGTTTTTCACTTACCTTTCATACATATTTAACACACACGGGTTTATAACTTATATGCTAAACTGTTTTAGCCTAAAACAGCTGAGCTACCTCTCTACATCGTCTGTATTACCTTTGATCTGCAGAAAGATATAAGAGAAAGAAAATCGTGTGCATAAGATTAGATGAATTGACAGAGACAAGGATCTGTCATCTCGATGAACCAGCCTCCTTGCCCCTCAAGGAAAGCGAGAAAGGCTTTCAATAGTGTCAGGGTTGGGGAGAAGTAAGGGGAGAAAGAACAATGCCACCATGATTTGCATTGAATCCCATATGACATTAAAAACAAACGATCATAACTTTTAAAAATAGCAATTTTTTGTAGTGAAAAATACGAGTAATGTTACTCATCATCTCAATTATCATCATCCTCTTATCATCACATGATATGATATTAAATGATTAAAGATTATTTATTATATTTCACTTGCGAATCTATCATTTAATGCTTGATTATGAAATAATGAAAGGCTGATAAGAAAAAGGATGATGAATAGATTTACTGGAAAAATACTGCCAGCCCTTATAATGGTAGAGGCACTGGATAAAATACTGTCTTTGAGGTCTATGTAGCAGAAGAGTATCTGTAATATATGCTAGGATACCCAAGGAATCGAAAGTGATTAGGCAAACTGACTGAAATCAATCAAGAACAGATCAAAGGAAAGCCAGCAAAAGACAAAGAAAAAAGAAAGCTTCAATTTTTTTTCTTTCCTTAATTTCAATGAATCAAAAGACTAGAGACTGATTATGAATGAAGAAACAAATGCTTGTGCAAGTGACAAAGCCTAAGGCACATATTCGTTCTCCAACACTGGTCGTGTTCGAGTTCCCATTGCGAATGGAGCCTTGGTATTCCCAATGGTTTTCGTCTGCAAGGTTTGACCCCTATCCGCCGCCCATTCCATTTGCTGCACCTTCTTCCCTTGTATACACCTTCTCAGCCATTCAAATAATAAACCCAACATAGCCAACAACACAAGCCCTCCACCCACAGATGCAAGAACTATCCACACTGTAGAGTTGCTCTTTCCGGCGGCAGTAGCGGGAGGCGGAACCTCCCCCCCAGAGGGAGCTGGAGATGGAGCAGGAGTCTCGACAACTACAGAGAAATGTCCTTGTTGAGTTGCTGAACATGCATCTCCGGATAGCATCATGTCAAACTGCACTGAACCATGTAAATCAAAAAATACACACTTCGGTGACAACCCATCGGGAGCTGAACTCAAATTTAGGAACTTTATCAAGATGGGCTCGTGGGAGGACGCAGTTATATCCAATTCAGGTAAATTTGAAGCAGATAGATCAGAACCATTGTAGGGCAGTAGACCCAGAACAGGAGCCAAATAAGAAAACCCAGGTAAAGGGTACAAAGAAGAAGACCAGTTGCCCAAGTTTTGGTATACCAAAACAAGCCTCTCCACATAAGGCTGCTCCATAACACCAATGGGGATCTGAAACTCCTTGTAGCTATGAACACCTCTGGTTCTCAAGCTACCACTTCGAAGCCTCATTGCCGAAGCGCCAATTCCTGATAAATTGCTGGGAAGGCGGGCGTCATAAGGAACGCCTGTTTTGGGACGGACGGCGATGGCCCTGAAAGCATAATCTTGAAGAATCGCATCTAGCGAGCGTGCAGAGATCCCCGGGAGCTGCGCATTGAGGAGTGGAAGCCAGCCGAGAACGCATAGTAACGACACAACCATAACAAGACTGGTCTGTTCGATCCGCATCTCATATGCGCAATCGAGTTCAGCAAATCCCCTCATTCTGATCAGCATTTCCAGATCTCCACATACCAAAGGGCCTTAGACTTCTTGACTGACTGGGTTGTCATTCATTATACGCATTTTCTTGAAAAGAACCGTGGTTTATCAGCAGAATGTGCTACTAAATTAAACAAGTTGCAGACCGCATTGGCTTCGTTTCATCTGCATATACTTTTTTCTCATCAGAAAAAGTTAACAAATAGGAAAAGGATAAAAAAGAAAAGCTGTAAAGTGAATAGTTTGAAGACCTTTAAGTACAGGTTTGCCGTATATAATTTGGAACTCTGTATATACTATAAACGCCTCAAAGATAGTCTTTTTACGAGTTTTTATCTCGCATTTTATCCTGTAGATCCCGTAATTTCATCAAACTATAAGATATAAATCAAAACTGTAGCACTTATAAATCGGAACTTGTAACTGATAGAAGTTGCTTGCATGCAGTTTGCCAAGTAATCCTTGTGAAAATGGATACGTTTAAAATGAACTTGTAATACTAGATAAAGGTCCAAGTAGGCGGGGCGGGCAACACCCCTTCCCCGCACCCCGCCCCGCATGGGGCGGGAGGTGGGGTTTTCACCCCTGCCCCTGGGATGTGTTAATCCGCCCCGTCTCTTTTCACTTAAAAAAAAACACTATTTTTATTTGATTTAAAAATTATTTATAAGTGTAAAAGTAATTAAAAATACATTTTTAAATCCAAATTATAAATTTAAATTTTGTAAATATGAATATAATTTAAAAACTATGTAATTTTTAAATTTGTTAGTGCATATTTTATGTAAATTGTAGTGTATTAGTTTTTAAACTATGTAGTTTTTAAATTTGTCAATACATATTTTGTGTAAATTGTAGTGTATTAATTTTTAAACTATGTAGTTTTTAAATTTGTCAATGCATATTTTGTGAACAAGTCTAACAAATTATAATATATATTTATATATACACAATTTTTAAAATATAACTATCTATTTAATAATATATATAAAAAAATGGGGGTGGGGGCGGGGGAAATGCGAGGCAGGGTTGGGCCCTCCCCGCCACCCGTCCCCGCTAGGGGCCCTAGATGCGGGGTTGGTCGGGCAATCCCCTGCATGGGCGGAGCGGGATTGCCCGCCCCGCCATGCGAGGGGGAGGTAGAAGCGGAGCAGGGCAGCGGCAGCGAGGCCCCGCTGCCCCACTGCCCACCCCTAGGTCCAAGCACTGCATATTTCATTTAAAAAGGAACGAAGTTCTTTATTAAAAAATAAATATTTTTGGTTTTAAATGTGTAAATTTTTAAGCAAAAAGTATGCAAGACTTGCATCCTTGCTAATCATTTTCCTTATATATATATATATATATAAAGAGATATTAATAATTCTCTTTTAAAAACACATTGGTAAAAGAATAATGCTACTATACTATCCCATTTTGTCCATTCATTTTGACTGCTCACATGCATTTAATTTTATTTATATTTTTTCTTTTACTTACTGATTAAGAAAATGACTATTAGTGTATTGGTTATTTTTTATATTTTTTAAAAATGTTTAAAAATATTATAAAAATATGAATAAAAAAATAAAAAATTTGCTTAGGAAGCAGACCTAGCTGTCACTGCTAGACGGCACCCTAGCAGGACTCTTGATGAAAAATAGCATGAATTTGACACCTATGCTGGATGGTAAGAAGTTACACATTCTCCATAAAAAGTTTAATGTACTAACCAAGGACTATGGAGTATGGAATGTCCCTTTTAAATATATGAACAATTAGTTTTAATTATCAAGCAAACATGCCTAACTAGCTTAATGCGAACAATGTGATGTTAAATATCAAGAAGATTTAATTCGATACAATGGCGTTACCTCGTTGTGTCACTATTAGTTGATTAGACATATGACAAATATAAAATGAACTAATTACACATAATCCCCCGCATTAACAACTTTTTATTGTTTTTATGATTTTGGATATCAATATATCATATTTACTATTTACAACCTGACATCTCAATTTGGAAACTCATATTGCAGATGGGATATATGATATTTTTCACATGTTTATGGAAGAGAAATATTTTAATCTTAATGAGATTACATAAAAGTAAATCTATAAACTGATATTATTTGATACAGTATATCAAATTATAAAATTATTTTTATTATAAAGTAGATCTAACAGATTACGTAAAATTATGTCAATTTATACGTTTATTTTTATATAATCTTTTTATATCTATAGCAGTTGTTGTATCTACGTATGAAATATGAGAAAAGATACTTACAACTATGAATTGCGTAACCGCCGCGTAATCGCTTTGAAAAAAATGAATAAAATATGGGACTCACATGAAAAAAATTAATTTTTTAATAGTAGACCCCACTCTTTTTCAAAGCGATTATACGACGGTTACGCACTTCACGATTGTATGTAGAATTACTCATAAAATATATACCACCAGGCTTCTAATTTCAGGAGGCTTCAACCACACTCTGTTCCTAATGTATCTTAACTTAGAAAATTAGGAACGATAATTTTATAAACCCAAGACAACTTTTAAGCTTAGCCATCGAAATTGGAACACGTGGGATTATGTTTTTGGTGGATCTGAGATTAAAAAAAAAAAAAGAAACTTTAATTATTGGTGCTTTCTTTGTGCACGGTCTTGATAAGATAAATTCTTATTAATGTCACGATAGTGCTCACGATACACGATTATTATGGACTATGATTACATGTCACTAATTTTGTTTTAAGTGTTGTTTAAGATTGTCTCTCAATATTTGTATCTCAAATTAAAGCCAATGGTAGTTCTCTTCTCTACATGTCATCTGAGTACTGTTATTTTAAAGTCTGTATACTACACACTGTTTACGTGTTAAAATTTGATTTAAAAAATAAATTTTAAAATTTATATCTTATAAATAAAATCTTACCATTTTAAATAGTGTAAATGGTTTATTTTATACAACAACTTAAAAATAAAATAACTCATATCATTGTATCGATTTTGTATCCATAAAATGATCTATATATATTTTTGGGAGATCGAGGTTTGCTTATATTTATTTTTGTCTATTTTTTTATTATTATACTTTTAGCAGAGTAAATATATTTAAATATAGAGAAATGATACTTGCAGTCGTGAGTGTGTAAGCGTCGTGCAATCGCTTTGAAAAAAGTGAATAAATATAGTACCCACATGAAAATAAATTAATTTTTTAAAAGTGGACTCCACTATTTTTCAAAACGACTGCACGGCGTTTACGCATTCTACGACTGTATGTAGTATTACTATTAAATATAATCTCGTGGAATGGATTTATTATGAACTCATCTAACCTCATCACAACATACACAATAAAAATATAAGATCCAAGATCCAAATATACTACGACATGCAAATATGAGATCAATCATAGTTGATACTTTTATCCATTATTTTATGACGAAGAAAACGATTGATCATGTTTGGGACCTCTTCAAGCAAACACATACCACACTCGCATATTTGATCATCAGTCTCAGTCGAATAATATTAGATATAGTCTTAAATTATATAAGTTTTGCATAATTCTTTTAAAGAATAGTGAGATTTATAATTAAAAAATTAATATTTTTATGCATCTCATATTTATCTATTTATTTGAAATAGAGTATCAAGATTATCGTGCTCTAAAACTAAAAATATCATTTCCCAACCACATAAGATCCCATGTTACACTAACGACTCCATCCCCACACTAAAAACCGTAACACAAACTTTAGTTGACTCATCCAACTACTGCAAATACATCAATGTATACACTTTGGGGTTGTCTTGCTTTCAAGCAGCCCATTTCTAAGATTGCATCATAACCACCGGCCTCTCTTTTAGGCCTTAGGTCCGAATATATTGGGCAATATATTTTTAACCTATTTCTAAATTTTATTTTATTTTTATTTTTATATAATTATGTATTATTTAGACTAATTTAGTTATACAAAACTCGTCTCATTTCATCTCATCTCATCTCATAATATCATTATAATTTTTTTGAACTTCCACAAAATATAATAAACAATTTAACTTTTTTAATCTTAAAATAAAAATAATATTAAAAAATAATATTTTAATAATATTTATTTAACTTTCAACATCTCATCTCATTTAAACTGCGAAAACAAATGCGATCCACTCTCTTAGTAATAATAATATTAAAAAAATAAAAATTATAATCTCAAGTCAATTTGTAGAGTATAATTAATAAAAAAATTTACATCACAAATCTTATAATTTTATTTTGAAAAAAAAAAATTCATAATATTATTACTGCCAACATATTTTATTAAGAAATGGTGCGAGTAAAAGAGTAAACTTCAACCTTTGTTGTTGGAAGTAGACACGCGTGCTGCCCCAATGCAGAGACGGAGATAGACAAAGACGCTGCATTTATGCATAGATAAAGATATTTGCGAGGACTGAGGAGTCGGAAGTGATTGATAATAAAAGAAAAAAAAAAAAAAAACAAGGTACAGGAAAGTTTTCCCTTTCTCAGTCGCAGACACAGCACTGAACACAGAAGGGACACCACCGTAAGTCGCGTACTATAATTCAAGAAAGTGTTTTGTCCAAATTTTTCTTTACAAAATACAACCTATTTGTCTACGAATTGAAGAAAAGCTTACAACTTTCATGTGAATGGAGACGTCCGCCACTGCCAGCAATTCCCCTCCTCCTTCTTCTTCTTCTGGGAATGGTAGTAGCAGTAATGGCGGTGGCATTTCTCGCAGATATAGAATTCAGGTGGCGGCTTCTAACATCATACATGGGTCTCTGGCTGCCCTTTTGGAGTATTCGGGTATTGTGCTTGGTGGAGGAAGAGCAGGCAGGTCCAATTCTCAGGAAACGGAGTACCTGCAAGTTGATAACAACGACGATGAACGTTCACCCCGGAGCAGTCTTGAGGAGGAGCAGGAGGAGGAAGAGGAGGTCTCCATCAGGATTATTGGCGCCGCAGAGGCAGAGCACCAGCGTTTCTCTGCTCATCCACACGTTCCTGCAAATCCTGCTGTGGTATCACTCTCGGATCTCGCTAATTCTGGAGGCACTGCCGGCACTGGCACCGGCACCGGCACCAGCACCAGCAGTTACGATATCCAGCACTTGGCTCGCTGGATCGAGCAGGTTCTGCCTTTTTCTTTGCTTCTTTTGCTCGTCTTGATTCGTCAACATCTCCAAGGTATTTCTCTTCTCCTCCGACTCTTATTTCCCTTCATTTATCTTTCCTTGTATCCTCTTTTCTTCTTCTCCCATAATGTTACATTGATCATTCTAAGAAATTAGACCTATTCAATATACATAAGCCCCGGTACTCTTAATTTGAAAGCTTGGGTTCCTCTGCTATCAACTTCAGGTTTTTCTGTCACTCTTTGGATCGCTGCCGTAATGTTCAAATCTAACGATATTCTAAGAAAGCAGACCGCTCTTAAGGTTCCCCCCACTTTTTTGTTGGTTTTGTTTTGTTGCCTCCAATATGGTTTTGCATTTTCTGATGTGTACATCACTCAATTCATTTACTTCATTGCATTCTTTCTTGGCTTTTTAAAGCATCTGAATGGCTGCTCCCGCAGGAGGAGAGAAAAATATCTGTTCTTCTCAGCATCTCTCTGGTGTTCATGCTTCATGTCGTTTGTGTTTATTGGTGGTATCCAAGTAATGACCTACTATATCCCTTCGTATTACTTCCCCCAAAAGTAATACCTCCGTTTTGGCATGCTGTATCCATCGTCATGGTAAACGGTAAGTGCCCCAACTCAGTCTCTCTTTCTCTGTCTGAAAAATGTTAGGCCACGAGTCACTCTTACGTTTTATCAGAACATGATTTATCTTGATGGGCACGAGTTTGAAGAGACTATTTTATTGTAGTTTTTTAGTTCCATTTTTTATTGTACAGACTATCTTATTGTAATTTTTTAAGAACGGTGGACAAATATCTCCATAAAAGCATCAAACCAATCATTTATGCAGGTTGCTTCCAACTGAATACCATGTATCTTATTTAAACTGACGTCTCATTGACGATTTGTTTTTAGATATTATGGTGCGGCAGGTAGCAATGGCCTTCAAATGTATACTTTTGATGCATTTCAAGAATAGCAGGGGCTGGGATTACCGCAAACAGGTTGCTTATGTTACAGTTACTCAAAGAGTTATACATGCAGTTGTTCCCCATTTGTATATATATTTTTTTAATGAAGTTAACTGTTGAAGGCTTTGTCTATTTAGGGTCAAATGCTAACTCTTGTTGAGTATCTCTTGCTGCTCTATCGTGCCTTGTTGCCTACACCGGTTTGGTATCGGTTCTTTTTAAATAAAGAATATGGAAGTCTTTTTTCTTCGTTAACTACAGGGTTGTATTTAACCTTCAAGCTTACCTCAGTAGTGGAGAAGGTATGACTCTCTCACAAATACATAATCCCATGTATTCATGCTTTATTCTGGTTTTCTGAGTACATCTCAAAAGACCAAGAGGATGTGTTAGTAATAGTCTTATATTTTTACTTCTCGATATGGTTCTCAAGGTCCAATCCTTATTTTCTGCATTGAGGGTCTTGTCACATAAGGAGGTGCATTATGGATCTTATGCTACATCTGAGCAGGTCAGTCAGATATTCCTAACTTCTCTCTCTCTCTCTCTCTCTCTCTCTCTCTCATGATCTGATGCAGGATGGATTTCCTATCTCGATCTTTTAGAACAACAGTGAAAAAAAGTAAGAGACTGATAAACAGATCTATGAATAAACTAGAATTTGGAAATCTGAAATGCAAATTGATAAGTTACAATAAATTGAAACCCTGAATGTATAGCACCAACAGTTGGGGTGATATGAAGGAAAAAAGCCATTGATATTTGAAGGAATATATCAAATACAGAGTAGTGATTTTAATAATGATAAATGATTAGCATTTAAACGAGGGAAAAAGCTGGCATATAGTAAAAGGAGGAAGGTGGAAGAAGGGGTCCGGAAGATTGTTTAACTTGCAAATAGATACTGCTGTTTTCTAGTTCTCGTTGTTCCATGTTCTTGAGAGTTGATGGGCTGCATTGAACAAAGAAAGTTCAATGTTGGGTAGGCCATGAATGTGGCCTCGCCAGAAAATGTTTGATAATAATATGCATCACAAGTTAAATCCACCTGTGTCTTGTGTCTTGCAGTAGCTTATACTATAAGATGACCACCATGGACGGTGACCATTATCACCATCATATTTTTATGCTTCTTTGGTTTGTTATATATGATGTATTTATACATTCTAAAGATGTCAGTAATTGAACTATAGGTCAATGCAGCAGGGGATCTCTGTGCTATCTGCCAGGAGAAGATGCATGCTCCAATTTTGCTTCGCTGCAAACACATATTCTGTGAAGACTGTGTATCAGAATGGTGATTGATCTCTTTCATCTCTAGTCTCTATATACGGATAAATATTATATTGTTGCTACATACTTCTATAACGTATTGCTGTGTCTCAGCATCAGGACAGTAGATTTCATATACATCTGAGGAACATTTGTTCAATTCTATGTCTTGTGTTTATTTAACCAAAATAAACAGATTGAGGTTCTGAACTCTGCATATCATAATGGTCTCTGTCCATGCAAATTATATCTTATCGAACTTCATATGATAACTTCATCATGGATTAGTTATCAACATCCTTTTTTGATCTCACGGCAAGCTCGTGTTTCACACTGAAGACTGCTACATACTTCTATAGCATATTGCTGTGTCTCAGCATCAGGACAGTAGATTTCATATACATCTGAGGAGCATTTGTTCAATTCTATGTCTTGTTTATTTAACCAAAAGAAACAGATTGAGGTTCTGAACTCTGCATATCATAATGGTCTCTGTCCATGCAAATTATATCTTATCGAACTATCATACGATAACTTCATCACGGATTAGTTATCAACATCCTTTTTTGATCTCATGGCATGCTCGTATTTCACACTGAAGACTTGTGAGAGAAATTTGTTGGTTTTTGGCTGGGTTTCATATGGAGACTTTACCATGTTTTCAGGTTTGAGCGAGAAAGAACATGTCCATTGTGCCGAGCCTTGGTTAAACCGGCCGATATCAAATCTTTCGGCGATGGATCAACTAGCTTGTCTTTTCAGTTATTTTAAAGATTTCTACTCATAAAAAAAAAAAGTTATTTTAAAGATTTCTACTCGAGCCAAGAAACCAAAACTGCTGCTAAGAGGGAAGATCAGGTTCTTGAAGCGCTGTTGTTAAATTACTATATCGTTGTTTCCACTATGTTAGTCAAGAAGAGAGGTGGAATTATATGTTAATACTTGTTTATTCGTGAGATGGCTAAAATCCCGTGGCCGTTTCTATCATGTTTGAAGTGTAAAACCACAGATGAATTCTGTCTATATCTATTATATATATATATATTACTTCAATTATATAAACTCTCTCTCTCTCTCTCTCTCTCTCTCTCTCTCACATTGTGTTTGTGTGCAGGCAAAAGAAACAAACATCATGTATGCATTTCTCAGATTGACATGTAGTTTGTTTCCCTTCATATATCTATCTCTACCTGTAGGAAACTGCCCACAACTTTATTTGAAATAAAAGCGCAAGCTTTGAGGAAGTACTTGAGTGACAATCAAGGTCGATAGCCCAAAAGCCTAAAATTCGCACTGAAATTAATATAATTAAATATTCCATCAGCCTTGCAATAGTGAAGAATGACACAAAAACCGAAGGATAATAATAACAAAAATTATAAGAACAGATCAAAGCAATATAACTCATATCTTTACATTTGAATCTCTGTCCAAAACATAGAATACAGGACATCTCCAATCAAAAAGCACAGCTGTAATAATGTCTTCATGTATTTTTTGACGTGGTGATTGGGCTATAAGAGCTTAGTTTAGTTACGATGATGATACACGCCCGGCTATGATGTGGAGGGAGAATCTGTTCCATCACTTGCGGACAGCCCCAGAAGGAAGTGCAGATGATAGTTGTGGAGATGATGCTGAGGAAACAGAGTTTAGATTTGAACCTGAGGGAACCATGATGGGATAGACTTCAGTTACCTCTTCACTGCCCTCATCCAAGTATACAACATCCTGCATCGTGAGCTGGTGGTATTCAACCACCTCTCTCAGAAAGCGATTCTCGCGTGCATATATTGAGTTTTCATGTGCCAATCTGGCTTTCTCTGCCAAAAGTGTTTCAAGTTGAAGCCGAATCTGGCATAGAAAAATTGGCATCAGAATTGTTCTATACTAGAAATTATTCAACACAACGCTTCCTATTGGCAGAAATAAAAACAAGAAAATGGAAACTTACGAATCAAAACACGTTTTTTGAGTAACTAGGTTTTACCTGGGTGATGTACAAAAGATAGAATAATCAAATTTGCCCAATATACAGGCAATCAATAAAGGCACACAAGCAAAGAGCCGCTGTATTATTTCTCCAAATCAAATCAACCAAAGGTAGATATTGATGAAACATTTCAATAATTTCAATGATTCCTTCCTTTCTTCACTTTAATAAATAGGTTTCAACATCAATAAAATTTACATTTACCTGTATAAAGAAAAGGTTCCAACATTTCCATGGATGGTTGTAGACAGACACATTAAAACACAAGCACTGCAGCAAATAAACGATAGAGGAAAGAAGAGTGCTGCTAAATTCATAATGGGAACGTTATTTTTTTATTTTACACTTTGTAACCCAAACTACCAAACTTACACGTTGCACTCTCTATGCAACACTCGGGCCCAGCACGAAATTCGCGTCCGAATTTTTTTTTAATATGGATGAAAAGCCCACTTGGGTTTTAATGAGTAATTTTGGGAATAGGTTACGGGCCCAAAACTTGTATTGATGGAATATAGATTTTTATTAGGCTTGATAATTAGGTTAAATTCAGTTAAGATTTTATGGATGAAGTGGGATTCATTTTATTTGGTATTTGGCCTGACAAATTATGGAACGAGTTAGGCTAGTTTGGAATGTGAGTCGAGGCCCAATAGTATTTATAATATACTCGACCCATGAGAAGGATTACGGTCAAGCCAAAGATTTTTTTTAATCGCTCTAACCGGCCCAATTTACATTTACAATATCCAAGTTGTGGGCCAAATATTTTCAAATGGGCCCAAAAAGCCAAGCCGTGAGGATGCACGTCTCCACCCTCACATAAATCACCTTCAACCTAAGCTAGGGTTGCTGCTGCCTGAGTTGCAGTGAGCCACCAAGCACTGTCCAAGCCCACCGTGAGCCACCCTATACTGCGAAACACTTTGAGCCCCTCTGCCCAACCATCGCCCATAACTTATAGGCCAATTGCACTACTACCCTCCTCCATCGTAAACAACCACCACCACCGAAGGGTAGCCGCTGCGCAGCCCACACTCAGCCCCTTTTATCACAGCACAACAACCCTGAACGGAAGCCACCCAACGTGCCGAGACCCTCCACAACACTGCCCTCCGCCACCGAAGGCCACCAACGGTAGCTCCCTATTTCGGCTAAACTGAAACAGGAAAAAATAACCACACCGCCAGCCAAGCCTTCACGTGCACCACCACGCCGCAACCCCCTTCCAATTGCTCAGCCATCGTGTGATAGCCACTGCACCACGCATGGCACCTCTGTTTTGCTTCTAAAAAACAGAGTGTGCATTCCACACCGTGAGACACAAACCAGCCACCCCACGCCGCCAACCTCCTCTGTCATTGCCACCTGCACAGAGATCACCGCCGAGCACCTTCACGCCACCCCCAAGCAGCCGTGTTCCTCTCGGTAAGCCCACGGTCTCCACTCCATCTCTCTCCCTTTCTCCCACCACGTTCTCTCTCTCTCAGTGACCTGCCGCCGCCCTCACCACCGTCTACCACCGCCCAGCTTGCTGCCCTGTTGCGCCTCTCCATCTCTCTCGGTGAGTATGGTTCCGAAGTGGGTCTGGGGTGGGCATAAATTTGTAGATCCATAAACTTGTTTGTAAAGTTCAGCCTTCCCAAAGTGACCATGCACTTTATGCTTATTTCCTAAAATGCCCTGCTTTAGGTGGCTTTTATATTAAGTCTAAATTTTGTTATTTGTAAGGGTTTTAGTTTTTTTTTAAATTTATAACTTATAAAGAAAATAAATAAAGATTTGAAGTATATTATTAGTAATAATATATTTTCAAAATATGAATTTTAGAAATACATAGTAAGTGCAAAATTTTATTTTGAACCCTTTAGAAAGAAACTAATTAGTCTATTTTTTTTATTACATGAAATTTTGCTTTCTTTTTTTTTAATCAAATTTGTTATAATTATGTTAAGAGAATTTTTTTAAACTAGAGATGTATTTTTTATGTGGCATAGTTGTAATGAATAAAAATATTAGTATGCATTTTTAGAAATAATTTAGAGTTTAATAGTCAGAGAAATTAAGTGGATATTGAGGAATTTGGGAAGTGATGATATTTTAGGATTATGAGAATTTTAGATTTTGAGGAATTAAAGTAGGTTAATTTTAGCATTTTAGGTTAAGTATTGAAATACGTGTTCGACGGGAAATTTACGAAGATTACGTGACTATTTTTTAAAGGTGACGATTAATATTTGCACTGTTGTGGAAAAGTTTTGAAAAGCTAAAAAGTCTAGGCAAGCGGGGTTCCTATACTAGACTTTGCATAAAAAGAAAATGAAACGAGGTTGATTTTGAAAATATGCATGTTTGTTTTGAAAAGAAATCTGTATAAGAGAAAATATTTTATGTCATTACTAGTATAGACATGAGCTAATTTTGCGTATTATATTTCTGAACTGTGCAAAAAGAGCGAATATGAAATTTACGAAAATTTGTGCATGTGATGCGAAAATATTCTGAAGCTGTTTTTGAATATGTAAAAAGATTTGAATTTGTTCAATACTCTATTTGGACATGTTATGGCATCTGAAAACCTTGGCATGAGATTCTAAAACTGTATTCTGATTAAGTCTGACTCTGATGTTCCGTTTGATTTCCGTTACGGCCCAGCCACGGGTGATAATAGTGACATACAACCCAACCAAGGGTGATAATAGTAGATACGGCCCAACCACAAGTGATAATAGTGGATATGATCCTTCCACGGGTTAAAATTGTGGTTTATAACCCTACCACAAGGGTTAAACATGGCCCTTCCACGAGTTATAATTGTGGTTTATAACCCTACCACGGGGTTTAAACATAGTATCTGTCTTGATGTGATGCTCTGATTGATGAAGATAAGGTCTCAAATTTTGATATGCCAAAAGATTTTTTAATAAGAATGTTTTCTGAAAGTTTCGCTCTAATATTTTTGGTAACATGTTTTGATTCTGCATTCTGATAAGGGTACAACTATTTATTGGAGAGTCTTAATTAGTAGGTTTATGATTTATGTTATTTGGTATTTGGAGTAATGGATATTTCTGAATCTTTATGGAGTTTTTAAATTATTTCATTGAGGTATTTCTTTGGTGTCCTGGTGGAGAAACATATATATTTGGTTTGAATAAATGGATTTGTATTTTTATGGGAATTTGGAGTATATAAATATGTTATAGGAGATGATTTTAGATTACAAGAGCTAACTCTCCGGACCTCCAGGAATGGGGCGTTACACCCTAATTTTCAAATAGCACATTTGTCTAATTCTGGTTGTTAAAAAGGAAAAAAGGAAAAATAGGTGACATGGTACAATGTTGACAACTGATTTTTAACGGAGGGTACACATTGAGAATTTAATAGTTTATGGGTATAAACTGTCAGTTTTGGTAGTTGACTTGCCAAGTGTAAAATGCTTCATTAGTTGGGGTGGAAAGTGCACGCCCCCCTCCCCCTCCTTGAAAATGAAAAGGTGATAATCGCGTGCATCCATCTCAGCTAATAACTTCTTAGATGATGGTAATTGTTAAGTAATGGAGAAGCAACTTCAATAGCTAAATCTTTGAGTGGTTCTTAGAAAATATGAACAATGAAAAAGAAAGACAAAATATAAAATAGTGAAAGAGCATACCAAATCATCATCTTCTAGACTCCTTCCCCTTTCACGATTCTCCCGAAGAATTTTATTTTCTTCCTCCAGCTGAGCACATCGCTCCTTTGCAAAAGCCAGATCTGCTTTGACAGTCTTCAACTCCCGAAGAAGTAGCTTTGCTTTTGCAGCCATTGCCATCGCAACCTGGCATGTAAACCAAAAGGTGAAATAACAAATCTCATCATGAAGAACAAGTTCTAATCTCAAAATCATTAGGATGCTCCCAGCATTCTGGAAATAGTTCACCCCACCCCCCCATTCCTTCTTCCTTTCTCCCTTGGCATCCTTATTAACGCTGCAGACAGCTTCCACACATGATCCAGGGGAGTGAAGCAAACCAATATAAGTATATTCAGTAGAGTAGTTCATTGTGTTATAGGATCATTCTATACTCTCCGCTCACTAGAAATTCTGATTACTCCATGCGGTGGGGTACACACATACAGAAAACATAAAGAGGATAAAGATTGTTGTATTGACATTAAACAGATAAAGGTCAGTCATTTTCTGTGGAAAAAACCCGTCAGTGGAGTAGCTTCTAAGCTAGAAAAAAAAAATGCAAAAATTATCAAAAACCCATGCACACAAATATTTCTATTTCATGAACCAGTGATACAAAGTTGCCACCTTACGTCGCGAGATGCCTTCAGCTGAAGTTCTTGGTCAGTTTGTATATGGGATTGCATTTGCGGATGTTGCCATGTACTAGAATGATTTGATGCCTCATTCTGTACCTCATCACCACCCGGCTTTTTCCTGATATGCTTACGAGTTTCTTGAATGATGTCTGCAGTCCGACTCTCCACAATTGTAATACCCTCCTAAAAATTTGGAAGAGCACCAATACAAATAATAGAAATAGATTACTGAATAGTTTCATGGGGGTAAAGACAGATGTTAAAATAAAAACTGAGTGTTCAAGTGGAGAGATGCATAAGTAGTGAATTTCTGCCTGGAGGGAGAGAGAGAGAGAGAGAGAGAGAGAATCATAATAAAAAATCAAATATACAGCTGATTTGATGCTTCAGAAATGGCATAAATAGCAGGAAAAAATTACAATTACTTTTGACCATTCTGAGTGTATGTATAATATATATATATATATACACACACACGTGCGAGCGCGCACACACACACACACCACTGAAAACTCAACAGTATTTGCAGAGAAGTTCCATTGAAAGCTAACCTCTAAGGCATTACCAATGGTGCCACCAATATAATTAAGAGAAGATGCAATGGCACCCAACCCCTTCTGAAATTTAGGAGTTTCTATTTTTTGACGTCTCTCATCTGAGTGACTGGAATTTTGGTACTGCAAATAGGACACAGATAAAAACCACATCACATAGTGCAGGTTGAAATCCATACAGGGATCTATATACATACGTCCATATATATATATATGAACATTTTCCCGGCAACGGAATTTGATTGCCTTTTGAGGTTTTACTCATAAAAAAAATATATTAACATTTTATTGTTTACAGCATCACGTTTGGCGTAACATCTTGATATCCCACCTTGCCCGTTGTTGCTGTACCAGGCACGTGTGGCCTTATACTTTCAGGTGTTTGAATTTGTTGGGGTACACTATCCTCGTCAAGAATTGCTTTAGCTTTTCTAGCCAGAGCACCCCAAAATCCATGTTTGGATTCGTTCAAACTTTTCATCGATGTATACTCAGATGGCCTTGAATCCTACATTAACCAAAAAAAAAAAAAAAAAAAATTGGCATGGAAAAAAAAAAAAAGCTCAACAATAGCGGAGCATTACCACAAGGGAAACTTCACTGCATGTTAGAAAGCTATGCTAATTAAAAGAGGACACGAGTAGTCCTAACGTCTTCGAAATATAACATGACAAACTACAAATCGAACCTAATTTCATCTATCTTCTTCTTCTCTTTTCTTCTATCATACTGATAAGTAATGAATCACTGGAAACTAAATGGGCACTAGAATCTGCGACTCGTGATAAAGAGCTGAGACATATGCACAAATGTAATGGCGGAATCAGATCTTCATTTGCTTGTTAACCAAATAAAAACATCTAAAAGCACAACGCAAGGAAATCTCATCTTATTCGTTCCGTTCCAGCAATTCAGCATTACAAGCAATATAGAGAAACAAAAGAAAAATGGAACCTGGAGGGAGACGGAGGGAGAAGAAGATGTGGGTGCGGGGTTGGGAGAGCGGGAAGAGTGCCCATAAGCAGAGGAGAGAGAGGAGTCCCGGTGGGCAGAAGACGCTCTTATGGCCTTGGCTGCAAGCGACGAGGAATCCCGATGAGGCTGAGGCTTCCGAATTCCATGTTTAGCTTCTCTTTCTCCCTCTCCTTCCTCTTCTTCTCCTTCATCATCATCATCATGACCCTCATCCACTACAATGGCCGAATGCCTCGACATCACCCCCTGCTGCCTCCTTCTATACGCCATTATTATGATCTGATTCAAACTACAAACCCCCCCCCCTCCCCCCTCCCGGCTCCCCCCTATTGGCCCTTCGCTTCTTCTATACTCGAAATCCCAATAGCCAATTACTTCAGCTCAAATATCTTGTATCTTGTTCTTCCTCCTATTCCCTTTGTTGCACTCTCTTTCTGTCGGAGCGAGAAAGAAACGCTGGTGTACGACGCACCTCGCCCTCTGAGTCTCTGTGTCCGCTTCCCTGCCCTTGGCGCTTTAGGATCTGTTTGCAATTTGCATATTAATTTTACCAGACTGGTCTGTCTGGTCGGTGTTTGTGATTTGGGCTATTTTGCCATTCGCTCGTTCAGCCTAAATTTTAATGGCCCATTCCTCTACTCATTACCCTTAGCTTCGTTAAAATTATCTTTAAAATTTAATTAGAAGTATATATTTTTTTATGGAAAATGTGTTTTTTGATGTGTTTTTTTTACAATTATTTTTATATAAATTTTTTTAACAATTTTAAATATTTAAAATAAAAAAATTATAATATTATTAAAAAATACTTTCTTAATCATGAAGTAAAAAAAATTATTTTTTTATTTTACTTCGTGATTAATGAAGTATTTTTTTAATGATTTTTTTTTTTACTTCATGATTAAGAAAATGTTTTTTAATAATATTATAAATTTATTTTATTTTTTAAAATATTAAAAAGTATTAAAAAAAATTTCTATAAAAAATAACTGTAGAAAAAACACATCAAAATACAAATGCTAGAGCCAGCGGTGGCTTCCAGCGAGAGTCAGCGGTGGCTCTAGCATTACTTATTTTTTATAAATTCAAAACCATTCACGTCATAACTATACGTTAGATTAGTCAAAATAATAATATAATATTATTTTTTTAATAATAATTTTTTTTCATATTTTGTAACTACACTAACTATATATTAATTAATAATTTAATTTTAACTTAAATATTGTTTCTCAACTATTATTTTTTCTCAAACTATTTCTCAACTATTAGTTGGGTCTAATTTTAGAATAAAATATTTTTAAAGATAATTAATACATCTTCAAATATGTAGAATCACTCCCAAATAATGTAGCACATATTTCAGATCTCTATTGTTTGACTACTCTAATACAGATCATTCAAATCATATTTCTTCAAATTTTGAAGATGACCTTTATATATGCCACTTCACTTTTCTATTTTACATTTTTCCACCCTTTCTATGAAAACTAAAAACTCGAATTGCGTTTTCATTTCAAACTAGTAAACGTGAAACAATGTTAAAGATTAAAATTCAAACGAATTGTATATGTTATAAATTCTTTGTATTGGCATCCGGCTTTCGAAACAAAGTCATGGGTGCACAACTACTTTGTTAGGAATTTCTTGCAAGTGTGCACTGGATAATTTGAAGGGAAGTTCATTCAGTCTGATATTTCCTATAAATTATTTGCATCCAAAGTTTTATAAACTTCAAACTTGGAGAGGGAGTATACCACAAGACTAAGGGCATGTTTGGGATTGTAGTAAGAGTTTTAAAAAGTACTTAAATAGCCTTAAAATCTCTTTAATATAAAAGTTAAATTGCTTGAAACTACTTCCAATGGATCCTTTATTTTTAAATGTATTTTACATTTTACTACAGTGTTCAGTTAAATGTAAAGTGAACTGTTCACAAATGTAAAAATATTTTATTTATTTATTGTCTTTTCATGTACTTTATTTCTCACAATAGTTTCTCTTTCTTTGTATTTTTTTTTCCAACAAACTATTAAATAATATAATATAAAGAAAAAATAGATAAATTGATGTATGAAATATTGTAAAAGTTAGTATGTAAAATAGAAAAAGTGAGTTTTGGTGATGTATTTTAAAGGATAAGATACATAAACCATTGGGAGTGCTCTAAGGCCCGGTTTGGATATAAAAGTCTTCTCAATTCATTTCAAATCATCTCATCTAATTTTTACAACTTTTTCAAATTTTCATACAAAATATAATAAACAATTCAATTTTTTCAAATCTCAAAACAATAATAATATTCTAACAATATTTTATTTAACTTTCAACTTTCATTTCATCTATCCAAACCATAGTTGTGAATTTCATACGGTACCGGCCGGTACGGCCGAAATTTTTGTATCGGCCTCAATTTCGGCCTTTTTTTTTTCGTTTTTTCAAACTACAAGTTTATTTTTTAACCTCCAATTCAGACTAGACTATTTATAATTTATATATATGTATTTATATATAAACTATTATTTTAGAATATAATTTAGTTATATATCGACTATTCTGAAATATTATCCCGAAACGCTATCCCGAAACGCTATCCCGAAACGGTACCGGTACCGAAATATTTCATTCTAGTGCCTTGACCAGTATAGTGTTCGGTACGATATTCAAAACATTGATCCAAACCTCCCATAAGGCCTCATTTGGTTACATAGATGAGATGATATGAGAAATCTATGAATAGTAGTGAGATAGTCTGTGAATAGTAGTGAAATTGTTTGAGTTAAGATGTTTTATAAGGCTTTGAGAAAAAAAAAAGTTGAATAAAAATATTATAAATTTAAAATATTGTTATAATATAATTTTTTGTTTTATGATTTCAAAAGTTGATTTTTTTTTTTTGTGTTTTGTTTGAAAATTTAAAAAATGAGAAATGATACTTGCAGTCATAAGTGCGTAAGCTCCGTACAGTCGCTTTGAAAAAAGTGAATAAATACGAGATCCACATGAAAAAAAATTAATTTTTTAATAGTGGACCCTACTCTTTTTCAAAACGACTGCATGACGTTTGTATACTGTACGACTGTACGTAGCATTACTCTTAAAAAAGTTATAATGATTAAGTAATGATTAGATGACAAATTTGAAAAGTTAAAAATTTGAAATTGAAAAGTATTTGTATTTAAATGTTGTTTGGATGTTAAGATGAGATGAGATGAGTTGAGACCATATGTGGAACTAAACGAGACCTAAGCACTTGTTTGGAAAAAGTCTCCATCCCAAAATTTCCATCTCATCCCGTCTCATTCCCAAATATCACTCAAATACAAATACTTTCAAACTAATCATTACAATTTTTCTAAACTTTCAAATAAAAAATAATATTAAAAAATTATATTATAATAATATCTTAACTTTATAATATTTTTTATTTAACTTTATATATCTCATTTCCCAAAACCCATTAAACTTAATTAACTTAAACTATCACACTACTATTCACAAACTATCTTACTACTATTCACAATATTTTAATCTCATCTCACTCTCCAAACTTGTCACTCTTAGGTTAGGTTTGGATTGAGAAACACTCTCAACTCATATCATCTCACCTCTTCTCATAATTACAATTTTCACATAAAATATAATAAACAATTTAACTTTTTCAAATATTAAAACAATAATAATATTAAAAAATAATTTTTTAACAATATTTTATTCAATTTTTAACTTTTATCTCAACTCATATTTTATTTTATTAACCCACTTGAATCAATTATTAAGAGTTGATAGATGTTATAACATTTTGGTTGTTGTAATATATCGTTTGTATATTTTGGAATAGAGGATAAAACTGGATAATTTAAGGGATATTGTAAATTATATTTAGCTCAAACATAAATAAGTGTGTATGCATATGCATATATGTGTGTGGTTTTTGCAGTATGATATTTGAGCCATCCTTGACTCATTGAAACCAACTTCTTAAGTCTCGTTTAGATGTAAGAAATGTTTCATCTCATTTTATTATTATAATTTTTTTAAATTCTCATACAAAATATAATAAACAATTCAATTTTTTTAAATTTTTAAATAATAATAATATTAAAAAATAATATTCTAATAATATTTTATTTAATTTTCATCTTATCTCAACTCACTATCCAAACGGTACCAAATCTAATGCACTCACCTCATGTGAACAGTATACTGAGATGTTCCACAGATTAGCTATCAACTCCAACCCTTCCGGCCAGACTGAAACTCTAATAATATTTGTTCTGATTTCATGCATCAATAATAACGTTTACCATAGAAGAAACTAGCTCGCAATGATTCGACATGCCAAATAGTAGAACATAATAATGTGAAATAAATAAATAAAAACTAGAGCGCTTCTTGCCGAGCCATGTATAAACGTCGTGATCTATTGCTGGAAATTCAAGATTATAGAACACAATTTACATGTTTTTTTAATCACTCCTATATATGTCGGCTTAAAAAGTTACTTAGATTTGAAAAAGAGATCAATCCTCAAAGAACGTCGGGAGGAAAAAAGTTGCGAGCTTTCATGTTACAATCCTCAAATCTCAGATACAATGATACATAAGAGAATAAACAAGTGAATTTGGAATCCAAAAAGAAATTACTAAAATAATTGTTTACAGATAGTCTAGCTAATTGGTAGACTGTTTCGGTGCATTTTGTTGTTGCATTTGAGGAAGATGTATGAGTGATCAGTTAATGTTAGAGGTAGTAATATGTGATTAACCCAACATGAACATGACACGATAATAACGAGTTTGAGTTAGTCTTAACGAGTTCAGGTCAAAACGGGTTGACTCGTTAAGACACGATTATTTAATGGGTTGATAAGAAAGTTAAAGTTACAATTATACCCTTATGCCTAAAAATAAAATTGTTGGGATTTTAATTTTGATATTTTTATTGTTTATATTATAATTTTAGACTTATAGTTAGTTTTATTTATATTTTTTATAAATTAACATTTATATAAAATTATGCTAAACTTAATCAGGTCAAACGGGTTAATTTTGGATCTGTTAAACCCATTTACATAAACGGGTTGAATCGGATCGGGTCGGGTCGGGTCAGGTTGTGTTAACATATTTCGTAATATTCGTTAATGGGTCAAAACGGATTGACATGACATGACCCGTTATGTTAATAAGTCGTGTTAGGATTTGAGATTTTGACACGATAAACTTAACGGGATCGTGTTTGAATTGATCTATATAGTATAATATACATGTCTTGACACGACACGACCCGTTAACACGAGATCACACCCCTATAGTTAATGTTTCTTTTCCAAATTTCTGTAGTTCTCGTACCAGAAAAGCCAATTCGAATCCAGCTGGGAATTAAATGTCATTTGTTGAGATTTAAATATACATACGACTAATTAGTTTATGAGAAAATTATGCCAAATAGAAAATGGTAGGTAGAACGTATGGTGGTGGCCACCTGATCATCTTAATTTCCCCAGACAAAGAAACATGGAATAGCTCTGACGGCGATGGCAAGTTGGCAACTCCCATCATTTTGATGTAAACAAATAGCAAAATTTAACCTTTGGCGTGAAGAAGTAGTTCGAAACATGGTGTGTTGGTTCGTGTATTCGCACAAAGAAACATACACAATATTATTGATGATTCCCTTTGCCTTTAAAATTGGCCGATTCCTAGGAAACCCTGGAGCTGGTCTCCCCAATGAAGCAGGCCGCAGACACATGCATGCTTTTATTTGATCGTACAGAAATGGGAGGAAATAAATAAGGGGAAAAGCATGACAAAATGATGTTATCCGAGGTTAAAAGAAAAACATGTAGATATATCAACCAAGTTTGATCCCTCAAATCTAATCCAAATGGCTGATCATGGAGTTACACATAATATATAAATAAAAAAAATGACACAAGTCGATTACTAGCTAGCTGCTAGATGTTTTGCATCAGAATCTGATGATCAAAGTATTAAGATGCATGAGATTAAAAAAACAAAACAACATTGTAAGAAAATGGATTTCTTTATATGGTTGATAGCAGAATGAGAAAATAAGGAGTCTTTATTCTTTAAAGCTTGCAAAACTCCCGTGCAATGATCTCATAAAAGCATTGTAAACGACTTGGCGGCTGTTTGAATTCAAAACCCATCTTAATTCATCTCAACTCATCTCATCTTTATCATGACAATTTTCTAAGATTTTAACACAAATATAATAAATAATTCAATTTTTTCAAAATTTAAAATAACATTTTCAAATTCTCATACAAAATATAATAAATAATTTAATTTTTTTAAATTTTAAAATAATAATAATATTAAAAAATAATATTTTAAAAACATTTTATTTTACTATCATTTTAACTCGTCTCAATCCATTTCTAAATTCAAATCACTCTGTTGGAAAGTATGTGGTAGCACAGGCTGTCTAAAAAGGAACAGCTAGAGCCAGCCCTAACTCTCTGGAGGACTAATGCAGTTGGTAATTCATGCATCGAATAGTATTTCTCATTTATTATTTCTTGTTAAGCAAGTATTTCAATGCACTGATTAATTTGCTATTTTCTGATGTGATTCGTTCATTTAATGGTAGTGTATATAAGGTTGTAAATGATCACTGCAAGTAGTGATCAGGGTTTATTATTTAGTTAAGTAATATTTGGATATTACTTTAATATTTTTCATTATTTTAAAATAGAGATAGAACTGATTTACAATACTCTTTTTTTTTTTAATATTTGAACACACAATTAATGTAATTAAAATATGCCACAGTAATTAATATAATATTTTTTATAATTTGATGTATTTTATAATTATAATAAATCTTATGATAAATAGCTTGTTTACACCTTATTATAAATTATGTAACTCTTAGAGCATTAGAAGTGGATTTAACAAAGTTTAGTTAAAATTTAATTAAAGAATTCACTTTTATAAATTTAGCTAACTACTTTTTAATAATACCAAATAACAGACTCTCAAAATCTATCATTATTCTATTAAAATATTGATTTAAACATTTTTATTGATTTAAATTCTAATTATAATTTAAATATTTATTTATTATTAAAAAAATATACATTAATTTTTTAACATTCATATTATTTTTAACAGATATAATTTATAACCGTATTTTTAACTGATAGATTATTTCAACAATCTATCAGTCATGAATAAATTTTAGAGTAAAATTATTATTTATTTATTGAATTCATTATAATAAATTTTTGTACAACCTAACTAACTTTAGTATTAGGGCATAAATTGGAAAATTTGGAAAGCAATCCAGGGCTGTACAAGTGATTGGGAGGAATCACATCATAAGCACAAAGACCAAGACTTTTCAGAGCCAGCCTCATGACTCAGGAGTGACCTCAAACCCTATAAATATAGTGTTGTACCTCTTTCTACAAATACTGGAGTGCAGCGACTGGAGAGTAGTGCGGCACAGTGCACTACCTGCTACTGCTTGGTAGAAGAGAGAGAGAGAGAGAGAGAGAGAGAGAGGCAACTTGGTGGTCAAACGAAACCCCACCACCACCATCACACCTCTTCCTTTTCTGCAGTTCAAGTTTACTTGGATATGTGGCATATAAGGGTCTCTCTTACTCTGCACGAGAGAGAGAGTGTATGTGTGTGTCTGAGAGAGCGCTTTATTATCCAATTCAGCTAATAAATACACATATTCTTCCTCTTCTGTTCATAAGTTGGTACAAATCTCTTCTAGTCCTGAAAAAATCTCAAGGAAAATAAAGTAAAGGAAGAGAAACTCCCACTTTCCTTTTCCTTATTCCTTTTTTCCTTTCTCTTGTTTAGTTATATATAGTAGTGGTTTGCCAGATTTGTAGATTAGAGATATTCAATCGCTTTCCCCTTGCTGACTCTCACGAAGACAGCGACATATCCTCTCCCAGCAACTCTCTCTTCCGCAATTTCTGCAACCCTCTTCCTCTCTATCTTTCTCATTTTTTTTCTACTAGTTTAATTGTTTTCTCTTCGTTTGTAGATTATTATATATGTTTTTTGCCCTTGTCGTACTACTGCTGTGAATTATGTGCTCTTTTTTCCTTTTTTCATATGCAATAACAAGGGTTCTGAAGCAATGATTACTGTTCAAGCATTGGATTTAGGGTTAGTGAAGATGCAAAGAAGTTTGCACCTAAAAGAGAAGATAAGAAGCGTCAATAATGGAGCTAGCTGTTGCGCAGTGTAAGTAATCTTGTAGTTAATTTGCTCTTTCATTCTTTTTTCCTTCATTTACACAGAACAACACTTTGAATCTTGTGTGTCCTTCGTTGGTTTAAATCTTAACAGCCCCTCTTGTTTGTGTCAAGAAAATACTTTTGGCGAGCCAAAAATTGAAGACGTATGTTTAGTTCGAGTTCCCATTGGAAATATAAAATCAAAGTCTCAAATTAACGGTTAATTAGGATCCAGAAAGTATCATGATCATATGTATCTTCGCTTTCTTTTTAGATCTGCATTACTTGATCTGGTTTGTGTTGGATGTTGTTGGCTGATCTAGGCTGTACTGGGTTAAATGAAAATATTGTATCTTTTTTCTTTCAACAGTGCGCAGCTAGCTTATATCTCTCTCCCACGCAAGTACAGGTTTTGTACTTAGGGTTAGGGTTCATGCAAGCAGTTTTCCTTCAACAAAACCTATTGATTCTTTTAGGCGGCCTAGAGCTTTTGATCAATGTTGTGGACTTCCTGGAAATTAGTCCATGTATTTTTCCATGATGTCTTAGATGGTTGGACATTTCACAGATATCTCAAAGGTTTATTGACGAACACATTAGTGGGACCATCACCAAAGTACAAGGTAATGAGCTCATGTCATTACATGATTGGCCACAAAGAGAGGTGCTGCGCCCCTCAATAGAGTGTACTGTTGAATGAAGTATCAGGTTTTGTAAAAGAGTAATTCTATATATCAGCCTACACTCTCCACACACACCATGCATTCATTTTTTTTTTAACTCAATACACTAAGTGTATTGTGTGTGATAAATAGTAGGCTGATGTAAATATTTTTTCTTTGAAAAAATGGAGCATTTTTTCCCGTAAAAGTATCGGTAATTAATATTGTTAAGACCCTAATTTTATTCTTGCAGGTGGATCGCCTTCTCATCAAACCTGCAAACAGATCATTAATTTACATTTTAATGACTTGATTAGACTTGATAAACGAACAGTCGCCTAATAAATTTAATTAGTGCCAAATGGAGCAAACATTAATATTGATGCTGCTTTCAATTGAGAAGTACTTAATTATCCTTGTAGGTTTTAGAGCATATGGATTTATCATAGATGATCAAGATAAGCATTTAGTTTATCGTAATTACAGTATAAATTAGATGCTACTAATTATTATGAGAGTACAATATATATTGGTGTCCAGATCATTTTCTACAGCTCTTAACTTACTATATTATGTTTTTTTTTTTTGTTGAAATCATTGATGATATCTATTTTCATTGTCTTTTCCCCATAAAAATATCTAAATTCAATTTTATGTTTGTAATTCTAGCATCATGCATATATCACGGGCTGAAGATTATTTTAAGGGAGCTCTCTTCAGTCCACTCATGGAGGGCTAAAGGGTTTGAATTAGCTGCCGACTCATTCATTCAAACACAGTAGAAAGTGAGTTAATTATGCCTGCTACTATGGATGTGTGAATGATGCGGGAGATAAAATTCATCCTTTTCTTTTCTTTGCTTGGACTGAAGGGAGCTCCCTTCTAGTGTTTTCTTCATCAGCTTCACGTACTGGTATCTGCTTATTTATAAAGTAGCACTTATAAATTGTAATGATCAGTTGTTACTTCTTTGCCACATATGTTATATGGTTTTTGCGATTAATTGCTTTCCATCCTCTTGTGTAATTTAAAGCTTTGAACATCTGACCAATTGACTGTAAAAACTTTAAAGGTGCATATGGTTGGTTTAAATGAGAAATGTTTTGCAACTTGTTACTTGAATCCTGCTAAATCCTTTATATATATTGGTGACTGAATATATAATCTTCTTTGGCGTTTGCATAACCAATTTGTTTGTTTTTTTTATTATCCTGATCCTGATACCTTCTGGACACTAAAAATTTTCTTTTAGTAAAGTTTTTTTTATCCGTTATTATATACCATTCTACACTTAAAAAAAAAAAAAAAAAAAAACACTCCACTTCCCTTCCTTGCGAAAAACACTACCTATAGCGGCGGGGTGGGGGGTATCATTGGAGAATGTCTAGGATGGGCGTTTTTGGGATGAGAACTAGCGAAACATATATGGTTCTAGTTTAGTTGATCTTGTCCAGACAAAGTTGGTTGTGTTGAAAATGGGTGTTGGGTATTTTTGGTGTTTGGAATCGGGCGAGGATTGATATGTCAATATCAGTTACGTAAGAGATTCATTGCCAACCAATATAGTTCATTAATTCTGCAAAGTAACCCTGAGAGTACAGGTCTGGACGCTGGAAAAAGGACGTCACATCTTGTCAAATGTTGTGAGAGAAGTTAATTATACGTCTCACCCTGGAAAAAGCTGTTGAAAGATCACTCTCTATCTATTATCATTGAAAGGGTTATTTTCTTTTTTATTAACAAAAAAAAAAAAATAAAGAGAAAAGTGTTCTCTTTTGTTTGAGGTGGGAAAAGTAAATTAGGGGGGAGAACTGGAAGCTGGTTGTCTTTATTCTTTTGGCCTGGTTTTTTAAACGCATAGCATTAAATATGCGAGGAGTGCGTTGGCATCATAAATCCGCCTCTTGTCCAGCGGGTCTAAATGCAGAGTCTAAGCAGAGGTTGGAACTTGGAGCTATGGAGTTATGGTTTGTTGACATTCGTGAGATCTATTTCATTTTATTTTATTTTTGTTAGTGCGTTTTCTAGCAAAGTAGCCCAAAAAATTGGTCACCTCGGTCCTCCTATTCCCTTGTTTTTGAAATTTATTGTATTTATTTATCATTATAATATGAACACAAACCATGTGTGACTGTTTTTTCTGGTCATTTTCTATCTTGCTGTGGCAGTACTGCTTTTTCTTAGTCATTTGTTTAATAATTGTGCGTGTTGCCTAAAGAACTGAACTCTGCTTTAAACCATCTTACAATATACTATTGTAAGTTGGTTCCTTGAGTGCATCGAGGATGCAAGTACGCTTGAACTGGTTTTTTTAATCTTTATTTCTCGAGTAGTGGGCAAGGGTTTTGCTCAAATTAGCATGACTTGTCTAGGAAAATAGTTCTTTAGTACGGTTATATCCAAGGAGATTTTGAGATTTAGCTGTGCTTTGAGCTGCCGCTAGTGCTGTCAGGCTTTTAAACTCCCTTATTTTATTGTGTGGTTGATGTCATTTGAATGCTGCATAAGCTTGCTGAATACCCTTGTCATTTTCTCCCACTTTTTCTTCTTTGTTTCGGTGAGAAAGGGTGAACTTTAGTGCATGGCATGTGTTTATATTAAAGCAAGGGATATTAGACGCTTTATTCTCCTTAAAAGCAAGGCTTGTTCTAAGTATGCTCTCCCATGATTTTGGTTTTGTTTATTTGTGGAAGTCGTAGTTATTACAAAAGATGAGATACCAAATGCAGGGTGGAGGTGGTAACAAATATCCCCCTTAGTTAGGGCGCACAAAGGAAAAAAATAGTGGGAGTCGTCTCCCTGGTTCATATTTTTCTTGATTTGGGCCTTGAAAAAAGGGTGCAACGGTTGTTTAAGTAGGAAATGGGATGTGCGAGATGCTTTTAGGTGTGGTGGGAAAATGGTGTATTTTTTTTACCAATATCGCATCCCTGAAAGTGTTCATCGTGATAGCTTAAAGCTTTGAAGATTGGGTGGGGATTTTTACGTACCCTCTGAACTGTATTAAGAAAGATATTCTTCTGTTAAAAGTGAGGATCTTCACTTTGGAAAAAGGAAGAAAAAAGTTCTATTGATCCATTGTATTGAACTAGAATACGTAAAAATGATTCAAGCCAGTTGCATATCCGAGCCCACATATCACAGATTAACAGGTGATTATTCAATTGGATCTATATCTGAAGCCTGAAGGTGCTTTTGTTGTATTCTTCCAAGAAAAAGAAAATCATAGAACGGAGGGAAAGTGTACTACTGGTGAATGGCTACTCAGATGAAACTGATATTGACAAGGGAAGTTTATCAACATCTTCTTCATCGTTCTTGTAATGTTGAGTGCATAAACATGTTGTTCGTGACTAGGAACAGCATACTCGTTAAAGAGTAGAGTGACGCGGTGGCAACAACATTTGACATTCTTAACCGAGTCGAACAGTTAAAGAAACATTTGCATGCAGAGACGGCGAGACAATCTCTTATTTGTTTGTGCTATCTGGGCTTTTGCATGCAACACGTTTCACAGTAAAGATGAACAACGTCTGTTTTTCATCCTTATCTCGATTAGGCCATGCATGACTATACCCTGCAATTGCATAGGATCTGTGCCTATGAAAGTCTTAGGTCCGAACTCCAAAATGAATGGAGTTGGCCTATAGAATTTCTTAAAATAAATCTATTCTTAATGTCCATTACAGATATGTTTAATGGCAATCATTAGATTCTATATACGACAGAAAGCCCAGCAGAAGAGAAACCAAACCCATTGCATGGTAAGGAAATATTGCTGTTGGCTCTCCTTGTCATAAGCATGCAGTTAAGCACCCCATTCTGGGTCAACTTTGCACCTTTTGCTAAAAAATATGTTAACCTAAAGTCTTAAAATATCCTGAATTATCAGGATTCGCGTCTGATTAAAATTAAAACAAAACAAAAGAAAAAGAAATCAAGAAAGCTTTTCTCCTCTGATCTCCACTGAGAAAGAAGAAAATCAGACGCCAGCTGAGACAACTCAAAAGTGATAGCTAGCGAACCTACTTTATATTATTTGTTCCTTCCATCTTTGGTGTATCATAATCAGAAAGAAGTCATTAATTGAGAATATAAAATAAGTAAAGAATATTATATTAATTAATATCACAATTAAGGAGCATTTCTCTCTTTTCTACTTCCATATTTTTGACATTTGCTCTCCTTTTTTACCAATCCAAGAACTTCCAACAGTTGAATTCTCTTAGCCCAATTACACACACATGCATATAAGCATGTAATCTTGAAGGATTGAAGTCCTACTTTCATTAAATCAAGATTTCTTAAGAGTTCGTTGCCAAACTATGAACCCTAGCTAGAGGTGGAGATCAGTGATAAATACGAAGTGTAAACAACATGTAACATTTATTGAGGTTTCGTTTGTTTTCGCAAATGGAATGTGATCGCAAATGGGATGTGATGAGATGAGTACTTAAGATTAGAGTTAAAAGTTGAATAAAATATTATTAAAATGTATGTTTTTAATATTATTATTGCTTTGAAATTTAAAAAAGTTGAATTGTTTATTTTATTTTGTGTGAAAATTTGAGAAAATTGTAATGATTAAATGAGATGAGATGAGTTGAAAGAAATTATGAAAACTAACGAGTTGGAAATAATAAATTTTATACGATTTCACTTATATGTGTCTCTAATTCTTTCATACTCTTGAGTACCCTCGAATTTGGAAATAAAATTTAGGGAACCAAATATGCTCTTATGAAGTTATAAAGTCCTCTTTTCACAACTCACATGTTGGAAACTTTAAGGTTTTCATACATAGCTATCTTAATAATATCTTAAAATGCAAGTGAAGAACATGGTCGATTATTTTTTCATCCCACGTCTTTTCTTTTTAAATCATATGTTTATCAAGCATATATAGAAGATTATGTTTTATAAGAAGCTAAAAAACCTATAGATTGTTTCTCTTGATAGCTATTTTTTCTTTGCAAACTAATTAAAAATCTCAAAAACTTTATATGCAATCACTTTTACATATTCTTTGTGTAATGTGATCGGTTGCATCATTTTTTTTAATATAAAATATGGTTTGTTCAATCATATCAGTGGAGTGTGTAAAAAATATGCAAAAGTAACTGTATGTACCATAACTCAAAAAACCTACTCCCTTTTTCCCATGACCTAAGCAAAGTTTGTGACGAGGTTTTCTATAACTCAAATAAAAGTAGAATACGAAGAGAGAAAATCAAAATACCCAACTAAATATCTGGACCTTAGGGTGCTAACATTGACATGATTCTTTTCAAGATTATAATTATTTATAAGGGTTCAAAATATTTAACTAAATTACTGAATATAATTGATCACACCCCACGTGTTGATGAATATTTTGTTTTTTCTGAATATATTCATTTATTCATACCAAGAGAAAATACCAGGTAGGTACCATTAAAATACAAGCAGCTAGCCATGCTGCAGACAGCTGCGGGTAAACTACTTAAAGGAACAAAAGGTAAGCAACAAAGTGCAGACAGTACAACTACAGATTGGCCATAAAAAACAAAAAAAGAAAAGAAAAAGAAACTAAGAATTTGTCATTTGGATTACAAACTAAATGATCATAAAATGGTCATAGGAATACCACGAGCTGCTAGAGAATTATTGAGCTTGATCCGATTCTTTCATATGCTTCGGAAGAGTAGACAGCTTTGTATCTAACATCTGATATCTGCACAGATTGTTTGAGCTAATTTTTTCATGAGTAATTCTACATGCAATCGTGAAGTGTGTAAATGCTGCATAATTATCTTGAAAAAAAGTAGAGTTCACTATTAAAAATTTTTTTTTTTTTCATATAAGTACCTGCATCATTGTTTTATTTATTTTTTTCAAAACGATTGCGCGTAGTCGCACAGTTTAGTGTTGCAAATATCTTTTCCATTTATTCACACTCAGCAAGCAAGCAGATAAAATATGAATAGAAACAAAGGGAAACTGAAGTTTACTTTAACAGATGCAGGGAAAAAAGTAAATATTTATCATCCATCTCACCTGAAGTTTGCAGAATATATAGGAGTCCTCTGTGCTTAATTGACTGATCACAGCTGAAGAGCCAAATCAAGCTGCTTGCTATTATCCGATGAGGACTGTCGTTGACTATGCTCCGCTTGGTGGCTTTCGGGAGTAGCCTTGTCATAGAAACTCATTGCATGTAACACGGCCATTTTCTGAGCTGCTACAAGTTGTGATGCTCGCAGGTGTGGTGTTCGCTCACGCAATACTGTGCTTCGGCCGGCGAGTCTCTCCTTGTTAAGCTGCATCTGCACACTTGGGAAACCACGGCTTGTTTGCGGAGTTGTGGATCGGGGCCATTCCAGGGATTGCGCTGCCTGTTCTCTGTTAACTCTACGGTCTTCCTGTGAGCCTAATCTATTCAAGAAAGTAGTGTCCTTAACCGACACTTTTGGGGCTTGTGAAGTCAAGCCAGAAGAGTTTCCTGACATCAGCTCCTGCAGCCTCGAATGCAACACGTTGGCCAATTCATCCGGCTGCATCTGGTTACGTGGTTGGTTAAATTCTGCCATCATATCGATAGTCTGGTACTTGTCACACGTGTTTGTGATCCCATCCCCAGCAGGACTGTTCGTATTTTCAATTCCAGAGAGGGGAAAATGTGAACCGTACCACATCTCTCCATATTGATTTTGATGTGTAGTATCATATCCATCATTGCCATGCAGAAGGTTCATACTTTCATCTGTGCAGATTTGTTTTCCTTTGGATGAACCAAAAATGTCGATATTTCCACGTGTGTTGGAAGCTACTTCTTCCGGGGAAGCAATCTTGACAGCCTTTATGGTACTGAAGTGAGGGTTTACCCTTCTCAGATCACCGCTAGTTCCCATTATGTCAGAGGAGGGAACCATGCCTCTGAAGAAAGTGTTATCCATGTCCATTCTGCTATCGGTGCAGACCATCTTTCCTTTGTAGGCAGCATCATGGGTGTTAATGCCGCAACTGGTTTGGGCATTTTCTCCTTTGAAAACATCACCATGAACATCCAATCGCTTGTTGGCATCATCTAAATAATCCCCAGGTAAGTTATGGAGGATACTCTGAGGTATTTCACCATTGTTCACACCATCCAGATAATTAGGTGCCAGCGTGAGAGATGGTGGAGGAGCTAGCCAACTTGGAGTACTCGTAGAAGGGGCTTGAGCCTGGAAATGACCATTTGAAGCTTCAATCTGCCTATATTTTTCTAATTTCCTATTGGCAACCATTTGAGCCGTTGGTCCCAAATCTTTAACAAACTCCATCAGACTTTCCTTGTACCCAAGTTCCCCATCAATAATCTACAAACCAGACATATATCAATCAGCACGGGCAAAGAGATAAACGTCTAAGAAATAAAAAGTACAAGAACAGTTATAATTATCAATTGTATCTCTCAGGTTAAGCCCAAAATTTCTAATGACAAAAGGAAAAGGGAAAGAAAAGGATTAATAATAACAAAGAAGATGGATTCGTAATTCTGCATGTGTTGTGCCTAATGCCTTAATCTTTTTACATTGCTCACTCCCCCTTCTGGAAAAAGGAAGGTGGCGATAGGTTGACAAGAAGCTTAAGATTTATAGTCATATCTAATGGAAATCAATCATACAGCCCCAGAGAGAAATGAGAGGAGAAAGAGAAAAGGCTGATAGCTGAATGTAACAAAGTGACAACTAGGTCTAACTCTTCCCAAATTCTGCCTTTTCTTGTGAAAAGATTGTTAGGGAACCTCGAATTACCTTTACAGCGGTACGCTAAAAGACCCCTTTTACACTAATATTCTAGTACTGGTCAAACTTAAGTAAGATCCTGGCCCTTCTGGGAGAAGTGGTTTGCATATGGTCCCACCCTTCAACATTTTGCTTAAAGAGCTGGTTTCCAACCTGCGGACCCCTCTTGGTAGCCTAAAGGTTTTTCCGCTGTAGACTATGTTAAGGTTAAACATGATGATTGGAGTTTGATATTCTTGATAAATAGATACATCTCTGATGTACTTTGTAGACTAGATTAGACAGACAGCAGGGACCTTTTCTTTTGGGCGAGTGCATGTGTAGTGCAAGGCTTTTTTTCTTTCTCCAAACCCAACATGCGTTGGTGTATGATAAACTTACATGAATGAGAGGTTTCGGGAGATCGTATTGTGATGAAAATATCGACTCATTCTCCCTGGGAGGCTTATATGTTTGACGCCTTTCTGTTCCAAACCCAGCTCCAGATCCTGTTCAAAGCAAAGAGAATTTTTATCAAGGATTTTTCCACAGAAACATCCACAAGAGTATTGATGCAGAGAAATAGGGAATGCTGTTAATATTTTGGAAAAGAAGCAACGAGAAAGAGAGGTTCAATGAATACGGATGCACAAGGATTTTTCTATAATTCGACACCACATGAGAGACTACTGCAAAGAGGGAACAAAAAAAAAAAAAAAACAGAAACTACGGTAACCATGATTAAGGCAATTTTTGATTTACAGCAAAAGCTAAGATTTTTTAATCAATGGATAGCTCCAGGGAATTATAAAGCCCTTTTATGTGTTCAGTGTGGGGAGAAATTTTCAAAGATAAGGTGATTGTCAAGGCGTGATTTTCTTTCAAGCGTCCAACATCTGGGGCAAACAGCCTCAGTTAATCCTCAAGTCTCTGAATTGATGAGATTTCTTTTAGTCTCATGCAGAAGTCAGCCTAAGACATCTATAGATGAACATGTATTCTGGACCCCTGAGCTTGTACCAATTAACCTCAAGTGACTCAACTGCACTTTCCAGTCTAAGGGAGCTTTGAGTTTCTGACCTCATACAAGAGTGCCCAACATATAGACTTTGTAACAAAATGCAAAAGAACTATGATGCAGATTAGCCTTTGTTTCTTACCATAAGGAGTTTTGTTCTGTCTTTGCTCAAAATGAGAGTTTAAATCAAACTGTCGTTCTGTTTTGGTGTTCCTCCTTGGCGCAGCACCAATGTTCACCTTGCCATATCTAGCACGCTTAGTGCTTGGACCCGCGGCTTCACCTTGGGGTTTCCTCCCGGGGCGTTTTTTTGTCAGAGAAAACTCAAGCACAAAATTTTCTGGATCAGTTTTCAGAGCATGAAAAACCCTCTGGGCCAGTTCTTGTATACTACGAGCCTGGATACCAAATTATTTGGAGATTGATGGAGAAAATTGAGTTCACCTGGATGCCATTCATATACTTTATACTACAAGAACTATATTTCAAGTGTACCTCTCTATAAAATACGGTGGTCGATGAATTGAAATGCATTGCATTGTTGCTAATCAGAAACACATCATGCTGTACACAACTCCAAGAAATGATAATCAGTTAGTAATTCTTTAATGAATTGGATAATTTCAGAAGCAGATAAGCTTTCTTTCCCAAAAGATGCAGAGGCCAGCATCCAATCTGCTTACGTACTTGGACAAGAATGCTTAGCGATCGATAACCAATTTGGAAATTCAAACTAGATAGCAATGTTCATATAATGATAGCAAAAGACATGGGAATTATTTCAAAAAGAAACTTTAGGAGAAAAACCTCAAATTGCTCTAAGCTTGTATACATTCCTTCCTGAAGTTTGGCCCTCATTGTGCCAAAATCCATTGGTTCTTTAATGATTCTGTAGTATCCTTCCACCTTCAAAAAGCACGAAATCCATTATTATTGTGGGCTGGAAAGGAACCAGACATTCTAATGAACAGAACATGTTGACACCCAAAACAGCCACGAACCTCTTCAGGGTCAACTGGCTGGGCAAATATTTCATATGTATCTCTCCTACATAGGGAAGAATATATGGTTAAGACAAGAAAATCATGCTTCAAGAGAAGAATTCCCATGATGTTTGTATTGTTTGAAGTCATTGATCAAGCAATGTAATTGACTCCTTTTCTAACTGCACCAAATTAATGATAAATGCGGAGTGCTTACCTTTGCAGTATATCGATGACAAACTCAAGTACCCGTTTTTCTGGCAATCGTTGTAGAGATGAAGAACTTGCTCGATGATCTAATTCAATACAATCATAGTTATCCAATAAAAAGGTATATGAACAAGTATCACTTCTTAGAGATCATTTATAATGATCACCAGGATGTTAGAAGAGTAGAACATATAAGGTACATATGTATAGATCAATGGGAGACTCACCATTTCGAATTGAAGGACTTCCATGCAGTTTTGGATCATTTTCTCCTTCCTGCGTGCAATGGGAACGTGAGAAAAAGGAAATAAACTACATAAAGCCATAAAGGAAATCGGAATTAGGAATATTGTACGTTCGTCAGCCCTGCTACAAAAAAAGGCGACAAAGGACTTCTTGTTATGGTAAAAGCAGAAGGTGATACGAACTTTTCATCCTTAACATGAGTAGAATGACATTGTGCATACGACATCAAACTCCGCAAAACCAGCAATCAATAGAGAAGTAAAAATGCAGACAAAGGCAGAAGAGGAAGTTGTACGAGAAAGAGAGAGACCTGTGCTGGAGAAAAGTAAGCAGGAGAACTAACAACTACGTCTTCAAGTCTCTTGCGCTTCACCCTCCTGCGGTCGTACTGCTTGAAAGTGGGGGGACGAGCATGCTGCTGCTCCTTGTGCTGATCTTCTTGCACTTGAGAATGCTGAGAATGCGGGAATCCAGCTATGGAGTTGGTTTTGAATGCAGCTAAGGACACAGTCTCGTTCCCTGCAGTCAAGAGAGGGTTGGAATTGGTGACGCTTGCCTTCTGCTGTTTATCCTCTACTGTCGTTGTCGTCGTCTTCTTCTTCTTCTTTTCCTCCTCCAATGCCCATATTCGGACGCTCCTCCTCCTCGTTTCTAGCATTTCTCCTCCCTCGTCCGCCATTTTACTCCCTCCCTACATATATTATATGTGTAACACGAAGAAACACGTACGTACACGATTCATAACCAGTTTCGAAGCTTCAACCCCATGCATGTGTACTACTCTTTTGATTTGGCCAATTTGCAAAAAAAATGAACAAAAAACATTGCATCCGATTCATACATACATGTTATAATATCTTTGTGTGTGTGATATATATATATATATATATATGCATTTATGTATATGCATGTCGCGCTAGAAACCTTGAGAGAAGAGATAGTACTCTTAAAACGACAAAAGAATTAATAAAGAATTAAGGGACATGCACAACTCAGTTGTAACGGCTGTATGACACCATTTACTCTTTCGGTCTACACCAGGAAAGTACAGCTTCACTATATAAATGTTGGAATAATCTTCCAATCCAATACCCAACCAGAGGTTGACATGTCAGCCCTTCATTAGTTGTCCAATAATAAACTTAGATACAGCCTTATCTTCCAAATAAATAGTCTTCTATTTTGTGTTATGCCCTTTTATATATTACTATCTATATATATATATATATATATATATTGCAAGGCCAAGACCGCGTCACGCCATGCCGTCGCACCGCAGTCAGTATCTAACTCAACAAAGTCGTCTTCACCCTTTGAAAAATGATAAAAAAACAAGTTCCCTCTTTTTATTTCAGTCGATTTTTCTCAAAATTGTGACATGCAAATAACTTTTGGTAAAAACTTCCTCTTTTTCTTTAGCAATGGGTTTTAAAAAAACCTGACAGGTCTTCTTTGTATTTTTATTATTTGGGGGGCAAAAGATACAATTTTGGAGATCATGAGTTATGGTATTATTTAGGCAGATCTTGACTTGGTTAATTGATGAAGTAGAACACTCAATTGATGAGTCATATATACTAATTTTCTCCTGCGATCAAAAGAAAAAACTAAGAAAGGGGAAAAAAATAAAGAGGGTCATGATATTGTTCATATGTACCATGTTTAGAGCATGAAAAACTTGCATGCAATCTTTTGTCTTTCTAAGATACCTCTTTCATATCTTCGTTCCAGTCAATGAAATCCCCCAATTGAAACTTCATCACAACGAGCTCCAATGCGCGGTTCTAAATTGATAGCATTGTGAACTATGAATTAGAGAGGAAATCCCCATTTTGATTCACACATATATAAGGTTAAACAAGTTGATTTGAAATAAGAGCTTTCAAAGTCAGGACTTTTGAATCTTCTCTAAGGATGTGGTGTGTGTGCTTTGAGATTTATACTGATCATCTTGGTTAAAACAGGGCACCATGCTAAATGTTTTGATCATGAAAAAAGATGGGAAATTACGGTAAAACATGTAAATGTAATAGGATGCAAGGTCTGTAATAATAGCAAAGGAGGATCAAAGTTTGCAGAGAACAGAAGGAACAAGCCATTAGGGATACAAAAATTACCAAATCAACTAGAAGAAAGTGAAACCAGCCTCACTCTTTGGCAAGCCAGAATCTCTCCCAAGATTGACAAACAAACATCTCAGTGCTCCTCCACTCTAAGGACCTCCATTAAGCCTAACATTACCACTCAGAGGAGACTTGGATTAGCTCTGCTCTTGGCATGGTCTTAAATAGCAACGCCGGGTGCTTTCGGTGGTAGGGTTAGCCGTTACGTGGAACGCTCAATGTGCCAAATGTACGGTAATAAAGTTTCTTCTCTGGAAATGCATGTAACTTCCAATTTGGCTCGGCGTGAAATTATTACGCCATATTTGGTATAATGCCAATGCATTTGGTGGTGTCATTGCCAATATGACAAAATTACTACGGTAAGCTGCAATAAAGCTTAAATGTATTCAACAATAGCAATGAAGAACAAATGCACACATATACAGTAGCAAAATTATACCACAGGCAACATTTCGACTAAGACCACACTAATCCTGCTTGCATGTGCATATCGTGTCAACATTTTGTTACCTCAAATTGCATCGATCGTAAGATTAAAGCACCGAAGTACATTTCATAGGCAAGACTCAAGTAGGAATTCTTCAATATATATCAATTTTGAACATTGTTTATGCAGAATGAAGTCAAATAAACAAAAAAAGAGAGACTATAAAAGTTCCATTTCCTATTACAACGTTTCCTATAATTTTTCTCTGAGAAAACTAAAGGTGAAGAAGGGAGGACATTCATGCCTCCAATTTGATGGCTGAATTAAGTGCATCCACAGTGTTATTTTGCTGCCCCCACAGCTGTGCGTATCTTCCAGCCTTTGACAAGAGAACTTCATGGGATCCTTGTTCAATAACCTTCCCATTCTCCAGAACTACGATCTGAACATTATATTTTTAACTATGGATAAGTATCATATAGGAACAAAATATTGGTACAGAAGGTGCATAGTAAACTTCACAGCATATTGAAATTGCCATTTTTTCTCAATTGAGGGTGTGCTGACCAACAGTGCAGCTGCCCTAAAGCTTTGGCATGTATAAACTATTAAAACATCTTTTGTTAATCCACAAAAAGAATCCAGATTTCCAACACAACCTTGAGAACTAAATACTGTTAGATGTGCTCATGGTTGTTACCAAGAATGCTTACCTCTTCACACTGCATTGCAGTGGTAAGCCTATGAGCAATGAAGACTGAAGTTCGATTATTTGCTAGAGATTTCAATGCTCTTAAAATCTCTGCTTCTGTTGTGCTGTCCAGAGCACTTGTAGCTTCATCACACAACCTGAAGATATCATGAAATCCATTGTATCATTAACAAACCAAAAAATATTGTAACTCGTATCCATTCGGTACCAAGAGAAGTATGTTGACCAAGATTTTAAGTCATACACCCATCAAATGAAATCATTCTCTCATTAGGGTTAAAAAAGGGCAATGAAAAATCAGACCTCAAAAGTTAATTATTGATGGCTAGAATGTTTACCCACAACTAGTCATTTGTGAGGGAAAGATTTGAACATGAGTTTGCTCAAAAGATTAAAACTGAGTGCACTAGATTTCACAGCCTATAGATTCAGTGGAAGCCTAAGAACAAAAGGTTAAAAAACCACCAAAGTAGAAACACGAGAGAGCTTTAAAATTGCTATTGGCATAGGCACAGGCAATAAAAGACTCAAGCATAACTGAATGATAATGTGAAAGGAATCAGGACATGATATCTTGATTATAGCACAAAATTTGTTTTGAAACAGTCTCTAAAGAGTGACAAAAAAACAAAGAAAAAAAAAATCCAAAAAGATGTTCTCCAGGTAGCACATAAAAAGTATGGGTCTCAAACTAGTGATCTCACCATTCAAGTTTAAACGGGTAGCTCCTTATATTATTTTTAGAGTACGACTTTATGTTATTGAATGTACCTTAAATTCTTATTTAAATGCGCACAGATGAGAAACATGAATCCAAAGAAACTCCAGTAAAAGATAAAATATATACAGAAATGCTCACAGAATTGCAGGGGCTTTCAAAAATGCACGAGCTAGTGCCACACGCTGCTTCTCACCGCCACTTAACTGTATAGAAAAGCCACCAAATCAATGAAAAATCAAGGGTTTACCAGCAAGCTCCACAAACTTTTTTCAGGCATTACAGATATTTGGTCAGCAATTTTCCTGAAATCTTGAGGGTCTGCATTGAGCATTTTCTTTAGCAGAGGATGAAAAACTCCATAAGATTCATGTATTTACTAATGCGGTGTCTCACCTAGAACATTATAAGAATGAGTTTACAATAATTCTCAAAACCATGTGCAGTGTACTCCAGGGATCTTTCAGTCAATTATAAACACTTCCATACAGCTTAAAGTTTTCACAGAATGATAATCTTATTATCAACATCACAGAGACATATCTTATGGAGAGCTGACGATTGTATTCACTAAAGGGGGTGTTGGGAAGTCGAGCCCCCAACTTCTCCAGCATCCCAGCATGGGAAGAGGGATGTTTTACCACCATAACTAGGAAAATTTATTACTGCAGTAATCCTCTCACCTTCAGCCCTCGTTCCCCCACAACAGTAGAATATTTGTCAGGGAAGCTCATGATAGTCTCATGAATTGCTGCACGTCGAGCAGCATCATACACCTTTCCAGGAAAAATGTATTAGACAACAAAATAGCCTAGAATATTCAACAGTGCATAATTTCCAGAGGAAATAAACAAATATAGTAGTAACATATGTTCATTACATACTTCTTCTTTGGTTGCCGAAAGACGACCGTAATGAATGTTATGAAATATTGTGTCATTGAAAAGTACCTGTTCATCAAGCACAAGTTGCTTGCCTTTAAATATAACAAAATGCAAGAGCTAATAAAGGTTACCTTGACATATAAAGAAGGATATAAGTAGACAAACAAATACAAAATCACTTGATTGAACTAACCGTATCTTGTGGCACAACACCTATAGATTTCCGTAGACTCTCAAGAGTTACCTCACGAATATCTTGACCATCTATCCTTATCTGCCAAGGACAAATTCAGTAGTCATTAGGGAAGCAAACCATCGATTACGAAGCCATAATAGATTAAAAAGATGAGTTCCATTTTAAATGTAACTGAGAAAGAATTTATCATTCATCAAATTAAATCGGAGATGCTTATTGTGTCTATATCCACCAAAGTATGTTCCAAGAATGAACAAATAGATGTGAAAATATAATTACAATACCACAGATAAAGCTAGAAGAAATAAAAACCCTCTAAAATATGAGAGCTAAATCACCACTTCTTCAAAAAAATTCAGTTGATGGGAATAGATGAATTTGATCATTTAATTTATGTTTTAACACTGCTCCTAAGGTCAATCTCCTCCTTAATAAGTGGTTCCAACCCGTAAAATATTTATTTGACATTGGGTGAAGTATGGAGTTAAGGTTCAAACTCAAGACCTCTGCTTTGATTGCATGTCAAATTATCATTAGTCCAAAAGTTTAAGCTGATGGGAGGGAAAAGGTGAATTTAGTCATTTAATTCTCATTCCAATGAGCACAAGCAGTTCTGATGAGGAAAAGAAGCAGACCAATAACTGCAATAATTGGCACCGAGCAACAGGTGTCATTAAAATTCTATATGAAGGTGATAATCAACTGTGAAGTTTTGCTCCTCACTATATGTACTGTACTACAAACAATATATTAAGTAATAACAAGTGTCTTGTTTTATCTTAATCATAAGGAAAATTATAATTAACCCCAAGAACTGCCACTCTGTAACATGATCTCCAATTTACTAATTTTGACACTTCCAATTTTCAACTTTGGTTGTTTAAGTGTACATCCTCTATGGTTTTCTAAGCCCTAAAATTACCAAATTGCACTGGTCAAAGAAACAAAAACAAAAACAACAATGCAAGCAAGGAAAATTTGGTTACTTGATGTTAATAGGCTATGCGGCAACCTATTAGTTAGGTTTGCCGCAGCTTAATAGGTTGCTGCAGCTATGTCTTTATTATCTTTATATGGCATGTCTTTATGTCTTTATATGGCATGTCTTTATTATCTTTATTTTGTACAGTTAGGCTTTCCAAAATAGGGATAGCGTGTACAGCTAGGGGATTGAGAGAAAATCTCGGTTGTAATTGATGTATAGTTTCTATATATATGAAAGGTCTCAAGACGTGAAGGTCGTTCAGACAAAATTGACATGGTATCAGAGCTATTTTCTGAACCATAAGTCTTTGCTGTCTAAATCTCTCGTAGTCTCTTGGTTTAGCCCTTTGGGATCTTTGATTTTCTAGCCAATTCTGTGGTTCTTGGTGGTGTGTTTTCTTGGAGGTTTTCTGGTGTTGCTTGTTTCTGTATGGTTTTATCAAGGTATCAGTTGCGGGTATTGGAAGTCAATATTGTTTTATGATGTCAGCAGAAAACACTATTGTGCGTTTTAATGGAAAAAATTACTTGGCCTGGGAGTTCCAATTTAGGATGTTTGTGAAAGGGAAGGAGTTGTGGAGCCATATAGATGGCAAGAGTAAAGCTCCTGACAGCAGAACAGATCTTGTTCAATGGGAAAGCAAGGATGCAAGAATTGTGTCTTGGCTGTTGGGATCTATTGAGCCTCACATGGTGAATACTCTTTGTTCCTTCACAACTGCTAAAAAGATGTGGGAGTATCTGAGGCGTATTTACAATCAAGACAACAATGCTAGAAGGTTTCAGTTGGAGTTGGAGATCGCTAACTACAGCCAAGGTAATCTGTCCATTAAACAATTCTATGGTGGGTTTCTTAATTTATGGAGCGAGTATTCGGGCATTATTCATGCCAAGGTTCCTCAAGAAGCACTAGGTGCACTTCAGGAGGTTCATGCAGAGCGTAAGAGAGATCAATTTCTGATGAAGTTGAGATCAAAATTTGAGACTACACGGGCATGTTTGCTAAATCGTGATCCTGTCCCCTCGTTGGATGTCTGTATTGGTGAATTGTTAAGAGAGGAGTAGCGGCTGTCCACTCAACTTGGAATGACACAAGATGGGATTCATTCCTAGATGGTTAATGTGGCCTATGCTGCTCAGGGAAGAGGAAGAAACCAGTCACAAATTCAATGCTACAGTTGCAATGAATATGGGCATATTGCACGGAATTGCAGCAAGGAATTCTGCAACTATTGCAAGAAGGATGGCCATATCATTAAGGAATGTCCAATACGACCCCAAAACAGAAAGGCACAGGCATTTCATGTGGCTCTTCAAAACCCACCAGTGGCTTCAGATCTTTCACAAAATGTTGCAGCCACCTCAACTAGACCAGCTGGTGTTAATCAGCCTAGACTCACGCTAGAGATGGTGCAACAAATGATTATGTTAACTTTCTCTGCTTTCGGACTTCAAGGTATGGGTCTCCAACTCACACTTTCTTGGTTTGTGGATTTGGGGGCCTCAAATCATATGGGTTGGAAGCGCAAATATGTTGCATGGTATTCGCAAGTATGAAGGTGCCCAGCACATTCAGATTGCAAATGCCAGTATGCTTCCTATGACTGTTGTTGGCAATCTTGGACATGGTTTTAGTGATGTTTTTGTGTCATCGGGTTTGTCTACAAACTTGATTTTTGTCGTCCAATTGGTGGATACTAACTGTGATGTTCATTTTTCTCGTGGTGGTTGTATTGTGCAAGATCAGGTGTCTGGGACTGTGATCACGAAGGAGCCTAAAGTGGGACGTTTATTTCCTCTACATTTTTCTATTCCTAGTTTAATGTCTTTGGCTTGTACTACAGTAGGGAATAAAAGTGAGGTATGGCATAAAATATTGAGCCATCTAAATTCTGTAGTATTGACACATCTAATGAAACATGGTCATTTGGGGAATAAAGATCAGTTTTCATCTCATAGTTTGTGTTTCGATTGTGCTACCTGTAAAATTGGCAAAAGCAAGACTTTACCTTTTCCTATGCATGGCAGTCGTGCTACAAAATGCTTTGAGATCATTCATTCTGATGTTTGGGGTGTTAGTCCAGTCATTTCACATGCTGAATACAAGTACTTTGTGACTTTCATTGATGATTATAGTCGTTTCACCAGGGTCTATTTTCTTCAATCCAAGGCATATGTGTTCTCTGTGTTTCAGACCTTTGTTGCTCTTATTGAAACACAATTTTTCACTTGTATTAAAGTCTTGCGTTCTGATTCAGGGGGGAATATGTCTCGCAATTTTCAGAACTACTTAGAGCATAAGGGTATCCTTTCTCAGCGCTCTTGCCCTTACACCCCACAGCAAAATGGGGTGGATCTCTTGGATGTTGTTCGTACTCTGTTAATTGAATCTTCTGTTCCATCTAATTTTTAGGTTGAAGCCTTGTCTACTACCGTCTACTTGATTAATTGCTTGCCTATGCAGACCTTGTAGTACGACTCTCCTTATCTCCACTTGTTTGGTAGTCATCCTGAGTATTAGTCCCTTCATACTTTTGGGTGTGTTTGTTTTGTCCATTTGCCACCCACTGAATGCCACAAACTTGCTGCTTAATCTGCACGATGTGCTTTTATGGGGTATAGTAATGCTCATAAAGGTTTTGTTTGTTATGATGCTACTGCTAATAAACTTCGTGTATCTAGAAGTGTGATTTTTTTTTTTATCAATATTTCTTTCAGTCTCACCTTCTTTCGAAATCTAATCTTGCCATGCTTCGTAATTATGATGTGTCACATGTTGTTGAACGCTTTAAGTCAGGTGTGATGTACCAAAAACGTCATCCACGCCCAGCAACGCCCATCAACGCCCCTTCCCGACACCGACTCCCCACCTGATCCAGTGGACATTGAACCTCGACGATCTAGCAGAGTCACTTGACCCCCAGACATGTATGGTTTTCCTCATACGTCACTTACTATGACTTTGGATGCTATTGCAGTGCCTCGTTCTTATTCTCAGGCATGCAAGCTTGTTGGCAGCGAGCTATGCAAGAAGAGCTTCGGGCACTACAAGAAAATCATACTTGGGATATTGTGTCTTGTCCTCCTGGTGTGAAACCTATTGGGTGTAAATAGGTCTATTCGGTTAAGTTCTGATCTGATGGCTACTTAGAGAGGTATAAGGCTCGCCTAGTGGCCCTTGGAAATCGCCAGGAGTATGGCATTGATTATGAGGAAACGTTTGCGCTTGTCGCTAAGATTACTACAGTGCAGACCGTCTTGGCCATTGCTACCTCTGAAGGTTGGGTTCTCTGGCAGATGGATGTCAAGAACATTTTTCTACATGGGGACCTCAAGGAGGAAATCTATATGACTCCTCCCCAAGGTCTGTTTTCTACACCATCTTCAGATGTTTGTCACCTGAAATGGTCTCTGTATAGCTTAAAGCAGGCACCGCGTGCTTGGTTCGATAACTTTCATTCCACTCTTCTTGATTTCAATTTTGTTCAAAGCAATTTTGATTCATCTCTCTTTCTCCGAAAGACTGCTACTGGGATTGTCTTGCTTCTGGTCTACGTGGATGATATCATGATTACAGGAACTGACTCCCAGTTGATTGAGTAGTTACAACAGCACCTCAAGGCTTCCTTTCATATGAAAGATCGAGGTTGTCTGCAGTATTTTCTTGGTCTTAAGGTTCAAACCACACCAGAAGGTACATATTTGCATCAGCACATGTATACACAAGAGGTTGATGCAACTATGGGGAAATTCGGTTCTTACACCTTTGGAGGTGAATTTGAAACTGCAATAAGGGGAAGGGGAGCTTCTTTATGATCCCTCATTCTACCGTCAATTGGTTGGGAGCTTAAACTATTTAACGATTACAAGACCCGATATTTCCTTTGCTGTCCAATAGGTTAGTCAGTTTATGCAGGCATCTTGCCACCTTCATCTTGCTGTTGTTCGATATATCATCCGTTATCTTAAGGGGCCTTCTTGACGTGGGTTGTTCTTTCCGGTTGGATCTTCTGTTCTACTGGCAGGTTACAGTTATACAGATTGGGCAGGATGTGCGAACACTCGTTGTTCTGTCACAAGTGGTGCATGTTTCTCGAAAATGCTATTATCTCTTGGAAGTGTAAGAAGCAGGCTCACGTTCCAAAATCCTCTACGGAGTCCGAGTATCGTGTTATGTCTTCTGCCTGTTCTGAGATTGTGTGGCTTCGTGGGTTGTTGACAGAACTTGGTTTTCCTCAGCTCCAGCCTTCTCCGCTTCATGCTGACAATACGAGTGCTATTCAAATGGCTGCTAACCTGGACTTTCATGAGCGGACCAAGCATATCGAAGTGGATTGTCATTCCATACGTGAAGCTTTTGATAGGGGTGTGATTACTCTTCCTCATATTTCCACCATTCTTCAGATAACCGATGTATTAACCAAGGCTCTTGCTCGACACCGCATCAATTCATGATTGACAAATTGATGCTTCTTGATCCGCCCACATCAATCTGAGGGGGGATGTTAATAGGCTGTGAATCTCAGTTGTAATTGCTGTATAGTTTCTATATATATGAAAGGTCTCAAGACATGAAGGTCGTTCAGACAAAATTGACACTTGAGGCCTTAAAATAGTATGGAGAGTGCAGATCACAACTTGAGTTTCATATTGGGGTGACATGTGCCGACATTGTGTAGTTTTGTTTATTTTTTTTATGGGTAAAATAAAATTTTACTCAAACAAGTACATAGGCATAGCCGACATTGCATAGTTCAAAGGTCAATAGCAAAAGAGACAATAGTTCAAGGGGTTGTACTACAGGCATAAGAAACAAATTATCAGGCCATATTATACCAATAGCAAACAAATTACAGAGAAGAACAACATTATTTCTTACACTTCCAGAATGGGTGTCAAAAAGCCTGAAGAGCAATCTAAGAATCGTTGTCTTGCCTGCAAGCAGATACCGGGACAAAACATTAATGATGCTGCAAGGAGATTGAGTAGAAAAGCATCCTCTAGGATGCAATGATAAGGCTATAATTTAACACGCACCGGCTGTAAGGATTTAGAATAAATTATTTGTATTTATAAATAGATATAAAGTACTCACTTGTTCAAGTAAAAAATTCAAGTAAATGAGCATCCTCTATGACAGATTAATAATACATGTGCAAAAACTTTATACACGTGGACTGACGAGAACAACTTGAAAGAAATTGAAAAAGTTCATAGAAGCAAAGCTATAAATGGCCTACTTATTTAATAAAGTGTTTGATAAGAAACACAATTACACCCTCATTTTGGAAACAATTATGTTTCCTCCACATACAAAGTTTCCAAATGAGAAGAAACTAAAACAGTTTTTGCATCTAATTCATAAGTTTCTCTACAACCAAGAAGTGCCCATCCACAATCACACACCAATTTTTATACATTGTTTTCTCTTGTGCAATGAACCATGCATTAGTCGCACATGTGCACCCGCACCAAGAGAAGGGGGGGGGGGGGGGGAGAGAGAATATCATCAATGCAGTTATGAGCCATCTTCAGTTGAGTGACGGTTTGGTTCTCAAGTATAATATCTGCTGGACACGTAGCCCATGGAACAAAAATTATTACTTGGATATATCCAATGGACAATGATGGGTTATATAATGACATTTTCTTCTCGTCGTGGCATGTAATTAACAAAGGGTGTTGAAGGGTCAAGTGCCGATAATCGAATCTTAGGGCAGTTGGTCCTTGGGAATGAAAGCATTGTCTTGCTCTCCTCCAACTATCCTTAATGACATTATTACCCACATAACTAACCCAAGAGGGGGTGAATTGAGTTTGTTGTTTAACACAAAATAATAATTAGTAAATGTAAGGAGTAAGGGTAAGAGAGATGCAAACTCAGTATTTTAAAGAGATTTGACCATACTGCCTACGTCCTCGCCTCAAACTATCCCTTGAGGATTTCCAAATCCACTATCTAACATCCTTCGGGTGGAGGTAGAAGGCTATTACACATTTGAGCAATAATGCTTCAAAGAATTCATGTAGAACACATTCTACACTTGCAATCATCTTATGAGTGGTGATTCAACCGTTTCCCCGTGTAGAACTCCTACACTTACAAGTGTTATACATACACTTTACAATTACACAAAAGTTTATAGTGGGTAGGTTGAGTACACTCCCCACTTATTTTTTATCCTCATTCCCTTTTCCTGCAGGGGTGGTTAATAAGATTGAGAAGTTATTTGGGCTTTCTTATAGGGTGGAGTGGGTGAGGAAACTAAGTTTCATCTTGTTAATTGGAATAAAGTTTGTTCTCCAATTTCTAATGGAGGCTTGGGGTTCGCAACTTGAGGACATTCAATAAAGCCCTATTGGGGAAATGGTTATGGAGGTACCAATTGGAGGGGGAATTGCTTTGGAAGGAGGTCATTGATCATAGATACGGAAGTGCTTGGGGGGTTGGAGTTCTAATGAAGTGAGGGGCCATATGGTGTGGGCTTATGAAAATTTATTAGGTGGGGTTGGAGGATGATTCCTTTGTGCATTATATGATGTATTTGGATGGTAATGATGATTCATTTGTGCATTATGTGGTGTATTTGTGCATTATTCTAGAGACGTCTCCCCTCACAATTCTAGTGTGGCGAGAAAACACCCCCACCCCCACGTACCTCCCTAGTGCCCCCGCCCCCCCCCCCCCCCCCCCCCCCCCCCAAAAAACAAACCTCTATACTTGAAGTCAATCATCAATTTCCATAAAACTTCCCGTTCCATATTATACCACCACAACCACTTTCCAAGTAGAGCCCGATTGAATACCATCACGTTTCTAATTCCCAGCCACCAGAAGAGATTGGGAACATACCTTGTCCCACTTGACCAGATAGAATTTGAATTCATACCCCAGTCCACTCCAAAGGAAGTCACAATGAAGTTTCTCAATACAGATCGCCAAACTCGCTGAGATTGGGAGCAAAGATAAGAAATAAGTTGGTAAATTGGACAGCGTGCCTTTGATTAGGGTGATCCTACCACCTTTCGACATATACAATCTCTTCCAACCTGCCAATCTACGTTCAAATGTATCTATCATACACGCGAAAATGACTCAAATTTTCGAACTATCAAACATATCATGCACGTGGAAATAATGATAAATCATTTCTCAAACTTCAAACTTTTAAACATATCATGCACATGTTGAAAAGGACAATCCATCATTTTCAAATTTCAAATTTTCAATCATATCAATCGCATGTGAAAAGGGCAATCAATCATCTTTCAAATTTTCAAACGTCAGGCACTTATAAAAAAATGAAAATTGATTTTTCATGAGTTCATAAAAAATATTTTTGAGCCTTGAAATTTTTTTCAAATTAGTAAGAGATGTACAAAAAGATATTCTTAGAGCTTCGTTGGCAGTCTTGTTCATTTCTTGCTAATGCTTGATTTGTTGATTATTTTTTATCTTTAACGCTTCATGATGTGATCAACTTGAGACTCATTTATACTTGAACTTGTTTGTTGTCATCAAAACCCTTAAGCAGCTACGAAATTATATGGTGCTTGAAAACAGTCAAAAGACACCTACAGCATCTCTTCGTCTTTCCTAAACATCCACATGGACTTCGCCATTATAAAAAGAGGTTGTTCAGTCTCGGTTACGAAGCATCCTCTACCAAGCCTTGCACTAAGCCAACCTAAGTACTGACCATGTTTCCTTTCACCTCCCTCCCTGAGGACATGCAGGGTCAAATATTCAACCGAACAATGGCTATCTCCTTCTATTACCTTGCTAGTGTGAAGTTGAGCTGTCACGACTTCCACAGGCTGGTGGAACCAAACCTATTCTATCAGTATGCTGCAGTGGGGTTTCATTTAAAAACTGAAAGGCAAGGGTCTATCTATTTTCAATTTGTAGGATGAGGTCTGACTATAATATATCCCTACTTTAAAAGTAATTTCAAATTATAGCAGTTAATATATGAGAAGAAGAAACACAATAAATCCTTACCACTGCCACTAGTTCCAACAATAGCCACACTTTTCCCAGCTGGTACAATAAAAGATACCCCATCAAGAATCTTTCTTTCTGTCAAGTAGCTGAAGTTTTAAGTAAATCAATGAAGATGCATCGGCAATCATATAATAAATAAAAAAATCAGAAATGAAGCACACTTATTAACAAGATTGATACCATAATTGAAATCTCCAATCAATTCCATGGTAAGCATGAATGAGAATTTCTAGTTTGTAAAGACTTTAAACATGCACACATTATTGTTGACAATCTTACAATACCATACATTTAATAAGAGGCAGAATCACAGAGAGAGAGAGATGGAAACTTAAACTTATCAGAGTTACAAGGAATGGGCAGAACATGGTAAGTTGATGCAAATATCAGTTACATCAATTATGAAACCAAGAGTTGAAGGGGAATTTAGAATCCATAGCAGTACTTACAAAATTTAAATAATAAAATAAAGATAGCAAAATGGAAGAAATTATACAGAAGCATTGTGACCAATTACACAAAGAAAAAGGACATTCTAGTTATGCAATCCAGTCCAAAGACATTGCAGATATTGAATGGGTAAATGGTAGAGGTTATCCAAGTCACTGTTATGACATCTTACAAAATGGAAGAAATTATACAGAAGAATTGTGACCAATTACACAAAGAAAAATCTTTAAGGACATTCTAGTTATGAAATCCAGTCCAAAGACATTGCAGATATAATGGGTAAATGGTAGAGGCTATCCACTGTTATGACATCTTACTTGTAACAAATAAAAGAGTGTAGCTCGGGCAATGCTCATTATCTTTTATTAATAAAGTCTTCTATCTTCTCAAAAAGAAAAAAGAAAAAGAGGTGCTAAAGGCTGAATATACAACATGATACAAAAGAAAATCTTCAAGTTTACTCATATCTCGTAAGTGCTTGCGAGTACAAGATCCAAACCCAACATTTGATGGCATCAGGGTGTGCTTGATGTCCATTCTTAACACAGCTCCAACAAACTTTTCGGGTCTGATGGTTCACCAACAGAATAACAGAACTTGTTGGACTATGAGATCTCCAGTTCAAGATTTGGTATGGGGACATGTGAGGCCCATATTTGTTAACGGTATTAGGTGAGCATGCTCATCTTTATAAGATATGTGCTTGAATAATATTGTTGGCCTACTTCCTGTCCAGATCAAACATTTGGGATAGATGTTCTGAATAGGTAGCTTTGAAGCATCCATCTAATATATATATATATATATATATATATATATTTCAAAAGAGAATGCTTCAATAACAATGGTGTAGTAGTTTTTCAGATAAGATAAATCCCAACTGATGACCACTTTCCGCTTCTTGTTACACCATAAAATTCCGCAACCATCTAAATCATTATGCTTAGAAACCAATGCATCGTTTAAATAGCTTTATATATATGTATTTAGATATACATATATATTAAGTAACTATCTAACAGATAACAAAAAATGAAAAGGAAAAACCATCTACCTAAAGTGTGCATTGTCAAACTGAATGCTCCCTCCTCCATCCAACTTAAGAGGCTTTGCATCATCTTTATCTCTAATGTCAGGCCTCTCCTGCATTAATCATTGAACGAAATGCTATTGATTCAATGAAAGAGGCAATAAGAAACAAAGTTGTCTCAGAATTTAGATTACTAGGAAGAATAAGAAACAGAAAAACTTGAATATGCAAAGGAAAAGTCTCAATCTTGTATTTCCTTTTCCTGTCTACACTAGAAGGGCTCATGAAATATATAGTTGTGTTTTTGTGTTAGACTGGATGAGCAAAAACTTTGTGAAAGTGCAATGAATAAAGGAAAAATACATGTAGCCAAGGTAATCAGAGATCCTTTTCTCAGCATTCATCATCATCAAAGCAATTTAGCAAGGATCTTGATCTCCAATAAAAAAATGCTCACATAAACCCACAGAGATGAAACAAGATCAAATGTAAAAGAAAAATTAAGCAACAAAAACAAACTACAACATTCATCAGAAAAAACTACAAGAGAATTGCAGGACATTCTATGAGAAATACCTCCAGTAACTGAAACATGGACTTCATGTCAATGAGACTCTGTATGGTCTCTCGATAAACACCACCCAGGAAATTCAGTGGAAGCGATAATTGGAAGAGAAGCCCATTCACCATGACCTGTACGATGGCATTAATCAAGAATTTGCGTGACCAACACTCAATCACTTTGAATAATACAAACTTCATTACAAGTGAGCGTATAAGAATATATTTTACCAAATCACCAACTGTTATCTCGCCACTCATAATTCCATGCGAACATAATACCATGGCTGTTGACAGAGCCATGCTAAATATAACATTTTGGCCGAAGTTCAAAAATGCAAGGCTACGTTGTGTTTTTAAAGCAGCATCTTCATACCCTGAGCGATACAACCACCAATTGCAATAGAAACAGCATTAAGATTCGATTATAGTAAATTTCCCATGAAAAAAATTTAAATGTAACAAATAAACTTCCATTTTTGCTGAACTATCAGGAAGAAAAACAACAGTATACAAGAGATTAAAATAGTACTTGCGGTGTATTAGTTCAAAATTGAAAAAATAAATAAACTTCCATTTCTGTTGAACTATCAGGGAGATAAAAAAACAGCATAGAAGAGATTAAAAAGGTACTTGAGGTGTATTAGTTCATCACTTTAAACTGTTAAAAGACACAAAGCAGGAGAAATTTCCCAAGTCCAAATTAGGATAGGAGTGAGCTTGTTAGTGCCCAAATTTGTTAGTTAGTGCAGGGCCTACATACCCTTAACTATCCCAGACCTGCGTGAGCGTCAACCCTTTAAACTCAATACCACTGCCGTAATAAATAAGCATCAAGGTATTGATACGCCTACTGCATTCACATTAATAAAGTTGTTTTTACTCATAAAAAAATTAAGCATCAAGGTAAAAACTACAATGACAGCGAGACAACTTACTCTTTAAGTACTCATCATATTTATCAACATCAAATGCTTCATTGTTAAAATATTTCACGGTCTGAAAAAAAAATAACACAGCATCATGTCAAGATAGAAGAAACAATGGCCAGAATGGAAGAAGATAAGGCATAAAATAATACATAAGTAGAAAAGCAGGCAAATAAGGCACATCAGAGCCTTACCTCATAATTAATTAGTGAATCAATTGCTCTTGTGCTTGCATCATTGTCAGCTTTATTCATGGCCTTTCTAAACTTAGTTCTCCACTGGGAAAGGCAAGGAAACCCTTTACTGAGAATGGTAACCCAAAATTTCACCTTCTTGAGAGAGATGTAACCAAATTTCAACCTCCAACTCCCCCCCCACACCCCCCCAATAAAATAAAATAAAATAAAATAAAATAAAAATAATAATAAAAATAAAAATAAAAATAATAATAATAATAATAATAATAATAATAATAATAATAATAATAATAATAATAATAATAATAATAATAAAAAACCTCAAAATGCAAGCTCATAGGACTAGCAAGAGAAAATAGCAAATGTGCTTTCAAACATTGTGGTATGGCTTAAGATATTTTTGTAATGCCTAGAATCTATGAGAATGCAATGTGATGAAGCTGTTTTTTGACATCATCAACAAAAACAAAGGAAACAAAGGAAACAAAGTGTACAAATCCAATTCTAGAAACCATAAAGGCAGGTTATTGACAAAGACCTGGCAGGAGAAGTTACACCTGTGTTGCGGTAAATGTGAAAATGACATATGCAGCAACTGATAGTGAAGTAATCCACGCAAAAGGTGCTCCAAACTTGTACGCCAGTATACCTGATACCATAGATATCTGGAAAGATATATGTTAAATCTGTATAAGTGATTCAGGGAGCAAAAGGCAGGTGCATGGATAACCATTTAATAAGAACATGCAACAAAGGAAATGACCATAGTGTAGTCCAAATATAAAAAATCCATGTATCACTATTTGATTAATTCTTATCAAAAAAATTAATACAGCATCATTCAGGGGTGCAAAATTGAGTGTCATCGTAAAAGTTACGTCGCTAAATAACAGTCAAGTCTACATCTGCTTACCTCTAAGATGGTGGGTACAATATTGAACAGCATAGATGAGATAATGAAATTTATTGCACGGCTACCACGATCAATAATTCTATTTAATGCACCTGTTTCTCGACTGGAAATACAGAAACCAAGTGAGAAAAGAAGCATATGTAACTTAAATGCTAAAAAAGGATTTAATGTAATTGGCCATTGACTTAGTTCATTGCGGATGAAATAATAACTGAGAACACCATAGGTCCATTAATTATGCAGAAGGGCAATTGTTCACTTTAAAAGTTAAATAAAGTATTATAAAAAGTAAAAAAAAAAAGGGGACAAATTTCTTATATGTTAATGCAGTACCTAAGATGATATTGAAGGTCGAGGTCAAGCAAATGTGAAAATACCTGCACAGAGTTAGATATGATTACATAAGCTGTGCTGAGAAATTGGCTGAGGAGTATATAAGGATCTCAGTTGTATGAAATAAGAAATCATGGAAAAGAAGAATGAGTTGGATGTATGAATATGAATGCTATTGGAAGATAATATACTTTTTTTTTTAATAAGTAAATGGTTGTATTAATAATAATAGGTATAGCCCAAGTACACAAAATTGTATACAAGAGATAGCACCTATCTAGGAAGAAACAGAGGATACAAGAAAGTCATGAACATCACGACCATTACAATCTACAGTTAAGGCCCATAGAAATAGAGTTCTAATAAAAAGAGATCTAAGTTCCTCTATTGTACGCTCCTTATCTTCGAACGTCCGATCATTTTGCTTTTGCCACAAATACCACAGAATACAGATAGGAACCATCTTCCACACAACTTTGATTTGTAGGATACCTCCCAGCGCTGTCCAGCTGGCCAGCAGCGCTGTCATTGAGGTGGGCATAACCCAAGCTAAGTCTAATCTGCGAAAAACTTCATCCCATAGCACTCTAGCAAGCTCACAATGCAGCAAGAGATGATTGACTGTCTCGCCAGTTCTCTTACAAATTGGAAGATAATATACTTGACACGCATAATGCAAAGATATTTCATATGCTAACGAAATAAAGTCAAAAACAGAAACTTGGGATTGGCTTTCACCTTCCTAGATACAGATCGAATTGTTCGCAAAGCCACCTTAGAAAACACAGCAGTCCGCAGCTCTGGTGCAAGAGAGTTGAATTCGGTTACAAGAATTAAATCAGTGGATAACGAGAAAGAACCAAGAAAATGATAGAAGAAGTACCAAAAGATGATTCTTATAGATATAATATACGTATACTTGTATATGTATAGGGAATATGCGCGCATGAATGGCTAAAGGAAAAAGTGAAAATAGAAGATTGACATGTAGACCGAAGAATAAGAAATTACATGATGTGGTAGTACCGTTGCAAGCAGAAGCACCCGAGCGCGCAATCCCATATCCAATCAAAACAGCAGCTGGGGTGGCAAAAAGGGCTAAAGCCTTTGAATTGGCGGTAGTAAAGGAAGCGAGAGCAGTAGCATTGCCGGTTGCGGTTGTAAGCCAATCGACAGCAAGCTTGAAGAGGAAGGGCACTTGAACGTTCAAAATCTGAAAAAAAAAAAAGAAAAAAAAAAAGAATACCCAGTGAAAAAGGGAAGGGAACGGGGGTAGAGCAGCAGTGAATATTCGTGAGTGATGACTGACTGACAGACCTTGGCGCCAACGAGAAAAGCCAAGGCAGCGAGGACCCTAAGACGGAATTCGGGTTTCTCTCTCATCCATAAGAAACTAGCAAGAGTCCGGAGGATTTTCGTATCGGTGACTTCGTTCTGGGGAGGTACCTTAGTTTTTTCAAGCTTTGGGGCTGCAGTTGCATCATTTTGATTGGTATCAGAGTTGGAAATTGAGGTTGAGAACAAAAGGCGCCCATTCAGCATGGAACTCTGTTTTGGAGAAATAAATTAAATACCCAATTCGGTCATTAATCAAATAAGCAATGATAAATTGCATATTGAGATGAAAGAACAAAAAGATAGATATGATCACTAACACGATGTAGAGGGTAAGGTCTAGCAGCTCTGCCGGGGGAAGAAGAAGAAGAAGAAGAAGAGGGTGAATCGAAAAGGAAGGCCTTGAGACGAGTTCTTCTGACATCCCCGTTTCCGTTGCTGTTGGGAAGACATCGATCACCACCACCACCATTGATAGAGACAGTCGGATTAATGTTTGTTGAATTGCGAAGAGAAAGCATAATAGGACGAGGATGGTAAGAACGTAGGAGAGTGGCATCGCCAGCGCCAACACTCGGAGACGGAATCTTGCACTGGAGGACAAGCCCAGGAGCACTAAGGCGGCCCCTCGCCGTTGTAGCGGAAGCAAACATTCTCTTTCTCTGTACGACACCGCTGCTCTTTACTTGTTTTTTTCGATCTTTATTCAACGGCGTCCCCCGATTCTGAATACCAAGAAATGGAATCGAACACCTAGGACGAATCGAATCAAAGCAGAGACAGGAGAGAGTGGGAGAGAGGGAGAAACATGAGAAGTTGAAGTATCTATTCGTACAGCGATTCGCACACTGTGCTGTAGAGCAGCCTCCTCGGGCTAGAAGAATATAGAGCTCGGTATATAAATCGAACAACGGCTATAAAACAAGATGAAATCAAAAAATCCGTGAAGATAGGAGTCGGAAGCAGAAGTAGCAATGGGTGTTCAAAACAAAAATTAGTAATGGGGTTGTATGACGTTGCGATGGCAGGCAGGGAGGCAGGCCAACCAAATCTCTGCGAAAAAATTGAACGGTAAACGATTATGCGCATTGATATCTACACGTATTCATACGATTATGCCCAATCATATTATTTGTAGATAACAAAATTTTTGACCAATCATATTAAATGAATATTAAATGCGCGAATTAGTATACATAATCGCTTATAATTAAATTTTTCTTTATTGAGTTTTAAACTAATTATTGATAACTAATTTATCAATAAAATCTATTTTTCCTTACAATTAAATCTATTTTTCCTTATTTTAAACTAATTATTGATAACTTTAACTTCTTTTTCAACTTCTTGTAACAAAAATTAAACCTATTTAAGCATATTTCGTATATTTAAATATATAAATCAATTTATTTATATTTCAATAAAATTTACAAAATATTATTATTTCCATATTAATTCAAATCATTTAATATTACCTTAATATCTAAATGCAGCCTAATTCTAGACGTTATAACGTTCTTAGGTTGAATTAATAAAACTAGTACAACTATATTTGAGACAAAGGAGTACAGCAAGACTTTGTGAAATAGAAGTTCCACAAGAGTAAGAGTATGGGCAAAAAAAAAAAAGGGTTAAACTGAACCGGATTGAACCGAACCAGTGAGGTTGGTCCGGTACTAGTTTCATTTTTTTAAAAATCGGTCTAGTTCTGATTTTCTTTTTTCTAACATCGGGCCGAACCGGTTCATATATGTATTATATTGTATAAAATATTTTTTATATTATATATAAAATAATTTTGTATTATATGAGAAATTACTAATTAATATAATATTAAATTTTAAAATCCTATATAAATAACTATATATTATCACTATAATTTATTGTATTAATAGTTATACTAATACTATATCACTATATATTATAATATATCACTATAGTCTATAATACAATTATAATATACTACAATATATTATCACTATATTATTATATACTATAATATTATATATAATATTTCGGAAAAATTGGACCGAAACTGGTAAAATCGAAAGTATCGGTTTACAGGTGTAACCAATACAGTATCGGTTCTTCAAATCTCAAAACCGATATATACCGGTTCGATTCTAAAATATGTTCAAAATCGGATCAAACTGGACCGATTACACCCCTAAGTAAGAGCTCGCATTATCGATGTGAGAATTTCATGAATAGTAATAAAATCATTTATTAATAATAATAAAATCATTTGAGTTAAAATATTTTATTAAATTTTAGAAAATAAAATAACAAATTTGAATAAAAGTATTATAAAGTTAAACTATTGTTAGAATATTATTTTTTAAATTATGTTTGTTTTGAAATTTGAAAAAATTATATTAGTTTTTGTTTAAATGTTTGAAAAAGTTTTATGATTAGGTAATGATTAAATGAAAAAATTGAATATTAAAGATTGAAAAGTATTTGTGTTTGACTGATATTTGGGAAGGAAATTATGAGAAGTTTTGATATGAGGTAAAATGAGATAAGATGAGATCATCTCACTTCTCAAACAAGCCCTAAATCTACAAACTAATTTAAGTTGATATGGTACGTTAGATTGTAAATATACTTTTATTATAAATTAGATTAAACGTATCATATGATTTGTGAGTTTACTTTTATAGATCTCTTTATAGCTGTAATATTTTTCTTTGCATAATATCAGCATGATAATGGATCATACAAGGAAAATTGTCATTGTCACAACATTTTTTACTGATCTATTTTAAAATAAGATGTATTTTATAAAATAATTTATAAAAAATAATATTGTTTTATAGAAATACCCGCAATTTAAAACATTGTTGTAAAAAAGATTGTATGTATATCATTAACAAGCGTTTGTTTTTTTTTTTTTAATTAAAAAAAAAACATGTTGAGGTTTTTAATAAAAAAGCATGATGAGGAAATGAGCAATGATAAAAATACAGTTATTTTGTGCAACTATTTTATGAATCATAATAACGGTCATGGACCCTCTAAACAAATGTCTTGACCGTTAATAGAATTACCTAATAAAGAGTTGCAATCTCTAATATCATTTCTATTTTTTTTTTAAGAACAAACTAAACTAAATTAGTTCTTTAAATTATTTAATGACACATAAAAGTTTCTGAATATCATTTTTCGTTTTATTAATAACCCAAATAATTCTTAAAAATCACGTCTCATGCATGATATCCCCACGTTGTATCATGTCATATTAGATGGTTAAACTCCAGAATGATTGTATTGGGTACCAAATATTAGTGGATTATAGAAAACTCCAACAGTAAAAACTACCGTTGGGACTAAATATTGTTTTGTTAAATGTAGGTCATGATTTCGATAGTTCTTTTTTTTATTTTTATACAAGGGTTGGGGTTCGAATTTGGTTCTCCTATTTTGAAGATGCATCTGGTCCAAAGGACCTTGCATGACTTCAACTGTTGATCTGAAACAGCCATGCAAACAGCCGCCTTTATCCGGTTCTCATTTCGTTTCAGGTTATGGCCGACTTTCTGTGTCCTATTCTCAGTATTCTTCTGTGGATCTGAAACTCGAGCTCAGAAGCACGAAAAATGGCAACTGCAGCCTGCTTGAATTATGGTACACCAACCTCACTCAAGTTGCATCAGAAGTAGCTCAAAACAGGAAACAACTGCATGTTTGACATAACGATGGTGGGAAAAAGAAGCACCATGATGATGGGGCTGAGAGGGAGACATTGTAAGGCAAACAAAAGGGTAGGGACGGTGAGGTGCGGTGGGAATCGTGATAGGAATAGGGGACTTTATAGGAAGGGATTTGGTGAAATTTGATCTGGGTCAATGGTTGTCGGATGTGGAAGAGCACAAAGCCCTCGCCATTTACACCCCGCAGGAGGGAGGCTACGAAGGTCGATACTTTACATGACTCCGATACCAGGGATACTATTTCTTCGACCTCACTGCTAGGGGCCTGGGAGACTCTGAGACCACCCTCACCAAGATTCACCCTGTTTGCCCTGTGAGTTGTTAACTATGTGCCCCCATACTCTTAGCAGTCTCAAACCACTCCTCTTGATCTATTAACGCATATGATTGATTAAAGAAAACCCGACAAAGCCTACCATCATTTCTTACAGTTTTTTCTATACCTTTGCACAGGTTCTTTCCAAGTCGGAATTGCAGTTTCTCACTCTGCTTCCCTCGCTGCGGCCCAAAGTCAGGGTCATTGCTGAATGCGGTAACTGGTAAGATTATCCAAAAGCCACTCTGTTTTTGCATGTACAGAAGTGCCTTTTCTGTCTCTTCTTTTTTTGTTACCTCCTTCCTACTGCACTTAAAGCCCAATCTATGCACAGGAGAAAGTTTATGTGGAAGCCACTCAAAGAGATTGCGGGACTAACTGAGATTAAGGAAGTATGACAACACAAAGACCTACACAGAGAACGTCAGCACATATTCTGTGTCCGGCTTTGCTCTGATCGTCCTCTCAGCTTAAGGCATCTATAATGAACGGCAGGTGGGACAAAAGGTCAAGAAGATTTTAATGGAGAACAGGAAACAAGCCAGAGCCCTTGCAAATCATTAGCCAAGCAAGTACTATGTTCTTCTTGAACTGAAGTAGTATAAAGTAAAGAATATATTTCAATCCAAGATGAATCAACTAGTAGTTTCACCCTCATGACACATTTTGACCACGCAATCAAAGCCCCAATTATGTGATGATGAACAGATTCAACTCATGAAACATAATATACGGGAATAGGATAAATTATGTGATGATGAACAGATTCAACTCATGAAACATAATATACGGGAATAGGATAAATGAACACGTCCATGCCTAAGACCCCCAATTGGAAGGGAAGTCATGAAAGGTCGCCTCACCAACCAGATTTTAAAGGCAACACTAGAGCTTTAAACAGGCCTAAAGATCTCTCTTGAGATACACTAAAATCTATAAAGCCACCTATTTTCTCAAGTTAGTTTGAGAATGTACATGGTATAATTTTCTCCCTAACACACAAGATCATGATCTCCTGGAGTAGTATAGACAGATTATATACAGACACTTCTGACCCTTTCCTGAAAGGTTCTTGAAATCCTGTTAACTTCAGATAGTATAGACAGTTGCCGCTGGCACGTGTTTGGCCCGTCTACTCTACAATCTAGAAAGTGAGAAGGTCAATATCCTTTAATCTAATCCACCAGTTATTCTTTTGCTTTGGAAACTAAGAAATAAATTAAAAGACTTTAGGGAAAAAAATCACCTTTGCGAGTCAGCTAGATTTTCCTCTTGCCACGTCTCCCAGTGTCTAAATCCACCAGCCGCGATGATGATGGAGCAGGAGTAGGTGCGGAGAGACCAACAGACTCTGGAATGTCAAGATTGACACTCATGGAAGGGCCAGCGCTCGCACGCTTGATGTCAAGTTCATGAAATTGCTGAACTCCAAGTCTGTCTTTGTCAACCTGTTCATTAAACATATAAGAAATATAAGAAGTGCATGCCTGCATTCATTACACATGTAAGCAATACTTAGAAGATCAAAAGCACAGAAGTAAGACAATTGCCCTTACTAGTTCAATGTGATGAATGGATGAATGTGCATCAGCAAGTCTCTTTTGTAGCTCATCTACCTTTTTCCTGTGATATTCAACATTTTCCATTTCATTTCCCCTCTCATCTAACTCCTTATATAAGGCTGCAAGAATGGTATATAGAAACATGAGAATGGATAATCAAATGAAGTAAAAGTTTCAAATGATCAACGCTAAGGGTGGGCAAAAGCTCCGACCACTCCGTCTCCGTCCGAGCACCGACTCCGAGTTCGGAGCCCATGTTCTGACTCCGAACTTTGACACTATTTGGAAAAAAAAAATTGGTCTAACTAAAACGACGTCATTCCGTTTAAACAAAAGGGCGTCGTTTTATTCACAAGGGGGTCCAAAACGCAGGACCCCCTTTGTTTCGTTCTCACCTCTTCTCGCATAGGAACTCTCTTTCTCCTCTCTGGTTCTCCTTCTCCAACTCTTCTCTCTCCGTCTCTCTTCTCTCCCCGTCGTCTGCACCACCGCCAGCCACCATAAAGGAAACTCCATCTGCCGTTCTTTCTTGTAAGACTTACATCTTATATTTTGTTATAAGAGTTTTAATTGTTTGTTAATTGAATGATTTAGGGTTCGAAAATTGTTGAAGTTGTTTGTGAAATTTGTTGTTTTTGTGGTTTTTGACATTTTTGTTGTTGATTTATTGTTTGAATGGGGGGATTTCTATTTTTAGGGTTTTAGTCATGATATTTGTGGGATTTTGTTTGGAAAAAATTGAATGGTGCCCTTCAGACAACGTCCGCTCGAGCGAAGGTTCGAGCAAACATCACACAGATTGTTTGCTCGAACCTTCGCTCGAGTGTGGCTCGAGCAAACATCACCAGATTGTTCGCTCGAGTGTGGCTTGAGCGGACGTTCAGTTTTTATGTTTTATTTATTTTTAAAACAACAAACAAGACTAGACACATATGTTTTTCCTTTTCAATGTGTTTCCAATGTATAGATAATTTTCAGAACGTGTTAAATGACAGTTATTTGTAAATTGTTTCAGATTATTTTCATAGCAAATTATAAATGCTACACCATCTCGCCACTATTCTCCACAATAGGATGACCCACAGCCGTTAACATCACCGATAGGTACTTCGAGCCGTAGACCCCCATCTAGAGCAACTACCTCCCTGTGCAAGTAGTCGAGTCCCAATAGATCTAGAAGATGTTGATATGCTTAATGAGGATGAGTTGATGAATGTTGAGGCCGATCAACCAGCACAACCTAGTAAAAAATTGTGAACATGGGAACATTTCACCAAAGTTCCCGGTGATAGTGAGAACCCACAGGCTCGATGCCACTATTGTGGGCAATTATGCGGTTGTCATTCGAAGAAGCAAGGCACGTCAATACTAATAGCACATCTTACGGGCTGTCAGCAGTATAAGATACACAAAGGGTTGGTGCCAATTGATCAGATGAAGCTGAGTTACGAGACTACAAGGGCCACTGATGACATGCAAATTAAGAAGCTTTCAATCCCTCAATACAATGAGAAGATATTGAGGGATGTTCTTGCAAAGATGATCATCACTGAAGATATGCCTTTTACAACGGTTAACAAAGCAAGCTTTCGCAAATTTGTGCACACTTTAGAGCCACGATTTCTCATACCTTCACGGTATACGGTGATGCGTGATTATTTGAAGAGGCATACCAAGGAGAAGGCAGTGATGAAGGAAATGTTTGTTGCCACTGGCTAGAGAGTGTCATTTATGACTGATACATGGATTTCCATACAGAATGTGGGTTACATGTGTATCACAACCCACTTTGTTGACAGTGAGTGGACGTTGCAGAAGCGGATTATCGGCTTCAAAGAAATTGTTGATTACAAGGGTTCATCCATTGGCAAGGAGATGGATGATTGTATAAAGCATTGGGGGATCAGAAAAGTGCTATGTATCATGGTTACAATGCCAGTGCGAATGACATTGTCATTGATTGGTTCAGGCGGAATACGACGATAAAGGAGGATATCATTCGTGAGCACCAATTTATCCATGCTCGATGTTGTGCTCATATCATCAACCTCATAGTTTAAAATGGGTTAAAGGAGGTTGATGATTTCATTACTAAAGTCCGGAACCTTGTGAAATATGTGAGGGCTTCCTTCCCCCCAGCAGCTCCGCCAATTTAAGGCAATAGCCGAACAACTTGAGATCCTATCTTCTAGTATGTTAGACGTTCCGATTCGATGAAACTCTACATACATGATGTTGAATGTAGCACAGAAGTACCAACCAGCATTCGAGCAGATGAAGGTCGAGCATGGGGGAATGCGGTATGCTTTGCTGGAGTCAGTTGAAGGGATCTAGGGGCTCAGTGCGCCGGACACAATTGATTGGGCCAATGTTAGGTATTTTATTCAATTTTTGAAGTTATTTTATAACATAACTATGCGGATATCTGGAACAAAATATCCTACTGCGAACATGTACTTCGAGGAACTCTCGGGACTTTTTGACCACTTGCAACAGACTTGTGCTAACAATGTGGGTTTGTTGCATGCTATGACTATGAGGATGAAATACAAATATAATAAATATTAGGGGGATGCTGAGAAGATAAATAGATTATTATTTGTGACTGCGATCCTTAATCCCCAATATAAGTTGGCAATTCCAGAATCTTGGATTAAGGACGTCCTCGGTGATGAGGACGCTAATCAGTTTATTACCAAGCTTAAATGTGATCTTGATGATTTTTATAGCCATTACAACAACAATGGTCAGTCTTCAACCGAAGGTGATAGCTTCTCACACCCAACAGGCTCAACATCTTCCTTAGATGACATACACGCACAGAGTTCAAATTATTGTGACTACAAACGGTATAATCAAAACCGTGCATCAAAGAATATTATGCAGTGTAAGTCTGAGCTTGAGCGTTACTTTATGAAATATGTCAAGACACCTAGTGAAACATTCTAGATATTAACTTGGTGGAAGGTGAATTCTGGCAAGTTTCCAATCATTTCCCGAATAGCCAGGGATGTACTAGTCATTTCTACCACTACGGTTGCCTCTGAGCTGGTGTTTAGCACCGGAGGTCGTGTCTTAGATGCTTATCAGAGTTCATTGTTTCCGACTACCGTCGAGGCCCTCATTTGCACATAGAACTGGTTAAGTTCAATGCCCATTGGAGTAGATACCGTTGATGTCAAGAGCTATAAGCTTGAATCGAATAACTTTATGGTTTTAAATTATTATTTACATAATTTTCATGTTTTTATTATTTAATTTATAATTTATATGATTTTGTACACCTAGCTATGAACCTTAGACTAATTGTGGATGACTGAAATGGACGCACCGTGTGATAGAGAACCCCCTAGCCCCTTTATTGGTGAGAAACTCAATACCATGATTACCATCATGCAAAAACTCGTCAGAGTCAGAGGTGGACGTGAGTTCATAATGTGTCCTATTTTATGTCATGTATCACTTGGCTGATGGTTTAGATCTATCATTCTATAAGTCTATAGTTAATTGACTAAAGAAAAGATAGTGCATCTGATAAGTAAAACTTTTTTTTTTTGATAAATAACATCTGATCAGTAAAACTTCATGCAAGAAATCACTATCGAGTATCGAGTCGACAAGTCATCGACTCAAATGCATGATTGTCAAGACTGATGCGGGGGACTGTGGCTATTTGAATCAGATCCATGACATTATTTATATTTTGGTGTTATAAGTTTAAATTTATTGCGAATTTATAATTTTAAATTTATCGTTTGCACACATTAAATCACCTATTTTTTTATTGTACATGATTTAATCATTTTATTTAAATTTTAGCTTTTTAACTTGTTTTTTACAAGATTTTAGATTTTTTAATTATTTTTTAACATTATTTTGTCTTCTTTTTTTTAATATTTTTAAACAGGGATGGGCCAATAATTGGGCCTTGGATATTGGGTCGTGGGCCCAGGCCCAACCTGAGTAGGGCAAGCCCACATGCACTCCAATCGGAGTCGGAGTCAGAGATGATTTTTACCTCCGACCCTAGTCGGAGTCGGAGGTGGGCATTCCAACTCCGTCGGAGTCGGAATTGGAGCCCACCCCTAATCAACGAAATAGGGTAACAGGCTAAAAATATGCAAAATCCTTTCAGATGCAGAGTGATGAGTTAGAGTGATGATATAACTCTAGTTAGTATAAACATTTTTTGCCCATTCCACCATATAACTGTTCCAATCACAGTGGCATATCACGAAGGAGGATGGAGAGGAAATGGGACCACAATTTTTAAAATATTTTTTTGATAAGTCAAAGAAAGAATAAAATTGCCTTTTTTAAAATATTCACAAGCATGCAGAATTGTGGTGACCTACCAGGTAGTTCGCTACAGGTGGAAAACATAGAAAAACATCATATAATAGAGATACCAGCCATAAGGCCATCAATGACCAGTCCCAACCTCTGCATATTCCAAGATAGCCGAATCTTGTAACACTTTGAAAATAACTAGCTTTCAGGTTTTAAATAATGTGAGAGATTGTCAGGAATGGGATGTACCTGTCAAAACAGAAAGCACCCAAATCTGAGTTGGGATATCATAAAGCTTCTTTGCCAATGTAAGGGATGATCTCAATATCTCTCTAGACTGTATAGTGTCATGCAGGACAAGTGCCAAACTCCCTAGGATTGTCAAATACTGAGATACAAGTTGAAGATTCCCCAAATGATTATGTGTCATCTGCAGTCCTTTGGCCAGTCGATTTCTGCATCACAGTTGTTGATCTTATTGTAGAGAGAGAGAGAGAGAGAGAGAGAGAGAGAGAGAGAGAGAGAGAGAGATTGTGGTTGGCAGAGTTGATTGATGTAAAGAGCTACAAATGTGAGATTAAAATTTGGGACCATGTCAAATTTGTGCATACATTAAATAGATGTCAGGTAAGAAGCACATGATAAGATCGTAAGAAAATGAATTTGACTCATTTCAAATACCATGGAAAACAAAATGCATTGAATTATTTCTGTATGAAAGCCAAAAGGTGTTCTAAATTTAAAGCATATAGTAATCACTCTATGCTGGAAGATGTTAATTAATGGTAAAAACATCTACCTTGCTTCCTGTAGATCCTGCTGTTTCATCAGTAAAAGGCCATAAGCAAAAAGCACACCAGTTTTCTCTCTAACTCCAACAAAAGAATCCATCATTCTATAAACCGGTCCTATCAAATCAAGTGCCTGCTCATACAAGTCATACCATTCAGTGCTAAAAGGTGATCCACCACAAATATTTATGCAACAATTAAACTTCCAGTTACCAATCAAACTAACATCACTGCAAGTACAGGAAATATTTTACCTGGGAAGATGATTCAGCATCGCCAATGCAGATGCAAGAGACAGCTGCATATATTTGGCACATAGCTTGCATCGATTTGCTCTCTGTAAGCTGAATAAACAACACAAAATATTTAGTTTGGATTTCTACTTAAAATAAGCATAAGCCTTAATAAAACCATATAACTTCATTTAAAGTTTACCTTTGCCGCTTCAAAATAATGAAAAGCTGCTTCACTATAGCAGCCTACATAATGAGAATATTGCCCCCTCAGCATCTGAATGATGCTTTCACAAGCTTGTAAGATAGTTGGGAAGCGTAGGTACCAATTTTTCATTTGCACCAAAGCCTGCAAGCAGAAAGAACATGTCATAGTGGTTGTGTTTCAGAACTGAAAACACAGTTCACACTAGATTAGATTGGTGGCAACCCAAATTTCTAAATTTACTAGTATAACAAACAACTCCAGGTAACAGTTTTTTTTTATATAAGTAATAAAATTTTTATTAAATCAAGTAATAAGGCGTAGCCCAAGTACAACAATCTAGATAACAGTTAAATATACATTGTCAATCCAAACAATTTTGTCTCTAATATGCATAAGCCAATGTGGGAATTTTGCTTGAATGGCAAAGTGGATATGCAAAAGAGGTGATTTTGCATATGCATATGCATAGACCAATGATAATGCTCTAAGAAGTGTTTGGGGACTCCACAAAGTTGGTGGGACAAAGACTACAGTATGAGACAAAAGAAATCAATTCAAATTTGTGCCACGGATCAATAATGAGCAATCCTCTTAGAATGGCAAACCTTAAAAATATTTCGAAGGTTTAAAAAGCGTAAGCAATAAAATATTCTTTAAGGACATGACATAGTAATGGGAATAGCACAGTGAAATTCAATGGGGATTTCCCCATAGTGTGGCATAAACCATGGCTATAGTGTTAAACAAAACTAGCCATAATTTTTTTTTATAAGTAAAATAAAATTTTATTGAAACAAGTAAATAGGCATAGCCCAAGTACACAGGAAGTATACATATAACTAGCAATAACTAGGCTTATTGAAGATAGCATTAAGTACTAGGGCAGAAACTTTATGCTACTAAAGTACATTAAGTAAGTCAATCAAATGATGTGATTATAGAGTTTCATATATTGCTATAAAGAATGTTAATCTCAAACTCAAAGCATGCCAGCCAGAGGGCATGTCTACATTTGAACCAGGGGTGGGCGGCGGGGCCCTGCTGGGGTCCACCCGCGACCCACTTGGGCAGCCGGGCATCCTAGGCTGTTAGATGCCGGGGTGCGAGCCCCAGCACGCACCAGAGCACATAGGCGAGGACGGTGCCCAAGCCCGCCGGCTTTAGGCCCCGTTTGTTCGCAGTTATATATATATATATATTTAAAAAAACTATTTTCATTAATAAAACGACTTCGTCGTTTTGAATATGAGCTCAGTACTATATAATGAAAGTTATGAAACCGAAACCCTAAAATTCTACCTCTGTCTCCTCTCTTTTCTCTCTCCCTCTGTCGTTCTCTCTGAGTCTCCTCTCCTCCTTTCCATCTCCTCCTCCTCTTCTCCTCCACTTTTTCTTCTTGATGGCTGAAGCTTGTGAGTCGTGACCAATGTTTTAAATTCCGTTCCGGTGATCATTCCGGTTAAAGTACTGGAACAGAATATTTCAGTACCGGTGCATTCCAGCGTACCGTTTTAGGATTAATTATATATTATATATAAATATTTATATGTATATATTTTTTTATATGTATATATAAACTAACAACTAATAGAATAAATACATATATATGTGTGTATCATGTATATGTGTATATATATGAAAGAATTGAAGATTTATAAAATGAATATACGTTGAAAAAAATCACAAACTTGAGTTGAGACACAAAAACAAAGAAAAAAAATAAAAGAATAGAGAAATTATTAAAAATAATGATATTTAAAAAAAGAGAGAATGAGGGGACATATTTAAAGTTACAAAAAAATTAAATTATATAAATATATTTTATATTCTAGAATTAATTAAATACTATCTAGATTTAAAATTTACAAAAATGTCATCCAAGCACAAGAAAATTACAAGAATAGTCCGAAATGGAAAAAGGCCCAGAATGCCAATTCTGGCCAAAATTTTACCGAAATGGCTGAAACGGACTGGAATTTGGAGCAAAACGGAACGAGGAGGTAGTGTATCGGATACTACACCGGAACGGAACGGAATTTAAAACTATGGTCGTGACTGTGACACCGACACGGTGTCTCAAACACCCACGAGCAACGGGCCACGGCCTGGCCGTGGGTCAAAGGCCGCAAATGGTTGTGGGTTTTGCAAAGAGACCTATAGCCATTCGTGGTCGTGGTTCTTTGCTCAGACCCACGACCATGCTGTGGTCTTGCCGGAGCATTTGAGATTTTTTTTAAGTTTATTTTGTTTTTTATTCGTGTTTGTAATTGTTGGATGATGAATTTGTAGATTTTAGAGATGGATATGTGGATTTGTTTTTTTTTTCAGTTGGTTTTAGATTTTTTTGTTGCTTTTCCGGTTTTGGTTTTGGATATGTGGACGTTTTTGCTGTGGGTGGGCGCCAGATGGACCAGGGGGCCAATCTGCCCCCCGACAGCCAGACAGGGGGCCCAGCCCACAGGGTGCGGGGCCAGATTCTAGGGGGCAAACCCCTCCCCCATGCCCGGGGCGTGTAGCTCCCCTAATTTGAATAGGAACCCAATCATCGGGAGAGAGAAAGATGAAATAAAAATTGAAATGTCATTACACTCCAAAATAATAACAACTAAAAAGAATTCAAAAGAAAAAAAGATTGAACCAAATTAATCATGGAGGAAAGAGGCCTACCTCTTGTGCTTCAACAAATTCAGACCGTGTGAGCTCTATAGCTACTTTATTTTCAAGGAACTGCATAAGGAGCATTAAATACACTCCAGCCATCCAAATGGCAGAGTGTTGCAAATCCACTTCTGCATAAAAACCATTTATAATAATTACAAATATTTTTTTTTTTGATGGGTAATATAATAATTACAAATATAAAGAGGCACTAAAGGCATGCTGTTGTAGCCATCATGAAAATGTAAAGCTCACCTCTCACGCCTTCAGTGATTCCAAGCTTCCCCAGCTCCTCTACAAGAAACATACTTATTCAGGGTTCTAGGCACTGTTTGCAACTAATCGTGGAATTTGTAATTGTAGCTGAATACAAAGAGCCTATCACCTCATCAACTAAGTGTCCAAGAACTAATTTTTCAAAAGATAAAGCCTGGGAATTCTGTTTTAAAAAGTTTGACCACCCAATGCTATATTCCATGAACCTCGTGAAAAAGTTGATGTTTCTCAATTTTTAATAGGTAAATGAAAAAGTTGACGTTTCTTGTAACAGTTACTATTGGGAGAGAGTAGTTGTAACTATGTTCTTGTAGGGTGAAGAATTCAGTCTTAACATCCATATATGGTGTACTTATAAAAATAAACATACATACATGGTGTAAAAAGTTAATCATAAAAGACAAAAGGAAAAAATTGTGATCTTTTTCTGAATCTAAAAAACCAAACCTTGGATAGTATGCATTCCAGACTGTATTCGCTTTCCACACTCCTTAAAAAGTCCCTTTGGACGTCCAAAAATGACCACCATCAGATCAACTAGTGCATAGACAGCACTTTTCGGTAGCCACTCACCATCAATAGGAGGTGGTGCCATCTCAAGCTTATCTTCTGATGTCCCTCTCACATTTCCAAAATATGTGGGCTCCAAATAATGCTTGCCCATTGAACTTAAATTAGTCATACTTCTAAGACGCTCTTGAAGCTGAGTTTGCTTTTCAGACAATGCAGACCTATCCCTGTAGTGTAGATCAGATCGGGATAGACTTTGACCTAAGGAATTTAGTTCCTTTGTCAGCTCCAGTATATGCCGTGTTTGCTGCATATCAGCCTTCATAGCAGCATCCAATTTGTCTACATGTTGTGCAGCATTCTTGTAGTCACAGATACGAAATCGGTAGAATAGATGCAGCAGCTCATTGTAGAAGAGTAAACCAAGGCACTTCTGTCTCTTTATGGGCGTGATGACACAGGAGTGTAGTGATACAGACAAGAATTAGCAAGGAAGTCACTGAACATAAGATATACTTATTTCTGTTTTCACCTCTCATTAAAAAAAGAATTATGGGTATACTTATTTCTGTTTTCACCTCTCATTAAAAAAACAATGCGAAAATAGCTTTGGAGATGCCTTTTAAGAGAAGTTCCCGAGGTCGTTCTCTGGTTAAGAAAAACAAAACCACTGAAAAAGGTATCCTCCCGTTTCTCTTTGTTCAGAGAGAAAGCGAGAATTGTTTTGTAAAAACTATTAGAGAACACAACCAAATGGGACCCAAATCTTTCTCATTGTGTTATAGCATATGGAAACTTGGAAGAGCTAACATACAACAATATAGGAGATGGCACTTACTTTGTTCGGGTCAATTGATTCCCAGACATGGTCGCATCTATTAACGGCTTGCTCAACCAAATTCTCATCCTCCCACTGCATGAGGTGCACATGCAGAACGGAAGTTGCAAAGAACATCTGGTACACGGCCAAAATATAAGGTATGAGAGATTACGAATAGAAGCATACAAAATGGAAGAGAAGCGGAATAACAATGACAGAATATATGAATACTTGTAGCAGAAGACAAAAACCTGTAACTCGGGATAGGAAATTTGGGTTGCACAGACATAACCACACTCTAAGGCAGATATTGAACTCTGATAGTCTCCTTCTATAGTCAAGGCATTTGCAAGCTGTGCATTGAAGTTGCAAGACCACAACTTCACTGAGATCCTTCAAAAAAAGAAGAAAATTAACTGAAAACAATGATTAAGCAATCATAACTGTAATAATGGCATTAATGTGAGCAAAATAACTAAGGAAGTCTTCTTAGAGGGACTGCGAAGTTAGACAGGGCGTGATATAGTTCTCGAGATGAGAAAGTGAAGAGACCCATTTGAAAATTAGCCTTTATTTTACAAAATTAGAAGTTTGAAAAGTGAAAAGGGAAAATCAAAATCTGAAACGAGAAGGAAGAAAAACAGAATTTCGCAAAGGAGAAGCCCGGGGGGGGGGGGGGGGGGGGGGGGGTATAGTACTAAACTGATCGTGGGCAGCACCGGCAGAAGTCGTGAGGTCAAGAGCCTTGTTGAGAATGTGTTTCAGGGGAGGAATAGCGCCGACGAGATGGTAACACTGGCTGAGTAAGCTATAGGCTCGGAATTTCAGGTCGAAGCAAGACGGAATCGACTTCAGAAGCAGCTGCGAACGCTCGAGATGGGATTTGGCGTGAGTGACGTTGTGAGAATGCTTCAGGAGGAGGGTGGCGATGCGAAGCCGAGTCTTGACCTCCACGATGGGGAAGAACGACACCTGGCTCTGACAAATGGCTTCGAGGCATTTCACGGCCTTCCCTATCTCCCCTTTACTCTCGTGGTAGTCTGCCAAACCCCAAAGTCCCTCCGCCACTGCTTCCATCTCCCTCTCCCTCTCTCACTCCTCTCTCTCTCTCTCTGCAGTGATGAGAAAAATCAAGTGGGCTTTTCGATTTCTTCTTGTTGGAACGAAGTCGCTGATCCGAGTTAGAGTTGAGCTTGGCAGACCATGGCAATGGCAACATGCATGTAAACCATGGGCCTCACCAGCCTCCAACATGGCATGGGTCATTGGGTTTTCAAGTGCTAGAGTCCCATACCTACTACAAAATTTGGCACAAGTCTAATTTTCTATATATAGAGAATAACTTCATGCCGGAAACTCCTATAAAGTTAGAATATCGGAGACTAGTAGGAAATAGACATGTAAGCGAGCTCACATGACCTCCCCCTCCCCCTCTCTCTCTGCTCTCGATCTTTATCTGTTGAAAGAAAACCTCTGCTCCCTCTCTCTCTGCTTTCTCATTGGATCCGAAAGAGAAAACCCTCATTGCCTCTCATCAAAGCCACTAAGCACACACCACCTCTCATCAAAGCCACCAAGCCTTCAGTGCCTCTCATCGAAGCCACCTAGATTCTCTTGATCTCTCACTTGGCTCTCTCAGATTTTGTGACCAAACTGAGATTTTAGGGATTACAAAAAATAAAATTATATATTGTGATACCAATTTGTACAGAACAATGTAATGGATGGAACTTCTGGCTAGTCAAACACTTCCTAGTCCTGAGTTATTTTCGTGGAAGATTGCACTAGAGTTGGGGCGTGCAGGCTTCCCACACCTGAATCAAACGTTTCCCATTTGGTAGTTACTGACGCCGCATCTGTACTTTTGCCGTGAGAGATTGAAGGAGAGAGAGGAAGAGTCGAGAGAGAAGGGAAAGGAGAGAGAGAGAGAGAGAGAGAGAGAGAGAGAGATCAAGATTGAAGGAGAGAGAGAAAATCGAGAGTGGTTTCTGAAATTGATTCGCTCGAAGCGTTTCTGAAATCGAAGGATCGAGAGTGGTTCGGGAGGAATTACCGAAAGAGAGAGAGAAAAAAAAAATCGAGAACGAAGGAGAGAGAGACTCGATAGGGAAGGACAAAGAAGATGACCCTGTATGCGTCCTCACATTAACATGGCATGGAAGGCTTACGTGTGACCTTTCGATTGGTTTCCAATAAACCCACGTTTTAGGTGTCTTCGTTCTGAAGCGTTTTTTATATATGTATTTTCTTCGTATTGCATCCACTAAAAACATCTTAACAAATTCATTTACCATCTCTTCTAAAAAAATAAAAATAAAAATGATTTTCCTTAGCCAGACCAAGAATATTGCCATGAAAGTCAAATAGAAAAAATTATTGTACTAAATCATTTTGGTTTTTTTTTTTTGGCAATGAAATATGAAGTCAAGATTTGAACTTAAGAATTTTACTCCGATATTACGATAAATTAAAAATTGTCCTAAAACGTTAAATCATTGGAAAAAGCTTAATCAAATAATTTAATTTGTATTTAAAGACCTACTCAATCAATGTCAGTTACTATATATTTACTTGACTTTTTATTGCAAAATCTATACTAGTCCTAAACTCCTTATCACAAATTTATATATATATTACTATTATATAAGTGGCTATATAACGGTTGTGAACGAAAATTCTTGTTTTCCGTTAACTTCCCGTTAAATTACTAACGCAGCTTCGGCAAACCCATTTCTCACATTTTTATATCGAAAATCAGGCATTGTCCCATACCCTCTCTCTCTAGAAACTCGGTCATCCAAATCCAGCTGGGGGAAGGGGAGCTTCGGCTCCTTTTTCCTCTTCTTCTCTTCACTCTCCTCACCAGCCCTTCGTCTCCGGTGATTTCGTTTGATATTTTTGTTTTTTTTTTAGATTTTCGGCCGAATAAAGGGAGTAGTTGTTTCTAGCTTCTCCTGTGACCATCATCCAACACGAGCACTATTGGGAGAAGCCTCTCCCACCGATCTTGCAGTCGACCGGATTGGAAGCTAATCGGAGCGGCGTGTTGCGCCGACGCGTGGTTTAAAGGAAACGCGTGGGGTTCTCAAACCACCGTGATTCATCTTCCGTCGACGCCATGCGCGGCAGCTCAGGCCCCAGCGACTCCGGCAACGTCTTGACCGGCCGAACTGCTCCTTTCCAGTGTGGCACGGTCGATTTCCATCTCGGCTAAACACAATGCTGATTTTCTTTTGATATTATGTGTTTAAGCGTGTTTAAGCCAGCCCTGATAATTGTTGTGTGATGCGCAGTGGAGGCCACGAAATTTATTGTGTTCAAAGGCAGCTGTTGTTGGAAACCCTCGCAAAGGAGCTCCCAAGTGGCACCATCAGGTATTCTTCCAAGGTGGTTTCTATAGAGGAATCAGGCTTCTGTAAGCTTGTTCATCTTGCTGACGGAACCATTCTCAAAACCAAGGTAATTTCATTATTTACAACCAAACGTAAGAGTGCTAATTTAAGTTCTAGGTACATATTTCGGACCCAAAAAAAAAAGAACAAATTAAGGAAAAAGAAAAGAACCTCGTTGAAGGATCTCACTCAAAATAGGAGTTACTGGATTATGACCTTTAGTTTAGTATTGCTTTGTAAATAGAAGCCGAAGGGTGGTTTGCTCCTGTTCATACAGGTGCTCTGTCTTCATTATTTATGTGCCGGGCGTTTGAATATATACTGAAAAGTGAGAACTTACAGCCCACACTTACGGTAATCTTTCCAGTCCCCTATGATTGATTTCTTGTGGATGAGTGTTTTGATATGGGCTTGCTTATGAAGAGAAAAATTCTGATGGGAAATGATTTCTCTATTTGTTGGAATGAAATTTTGCTTAAACTGTGTATTCACATTCATTGCCAGGGGAAACTGTTTACCTTAATGACTTTTAAGTTAAAAGTTTTAACGTTTGAAATTGTCGACTCCGAAGATTTAGAATTACAGTTGATAAATGTGCTTTGTTTGTGTTGAAATCATATCGAGCTGTCGGTTTTCTTTCAATCATTTCATAAATAATAAGTGATCAATTAACCAACCCACTAACTAATTACGCATAATATGTTGGTGTTTCATTGAAACCTATACATTATATGATCTATAAATGGGTTTAAACTTACAATTAACCTCTTCTACTCAGAAACTTTAGATCAATAAACTTCAGCATTAGTAGCAAGGGAAATTTAGATAGGTTTCCCAGTGCCACACTTGCATGTTTTACATTTTGGAGGTTATGTCCGCATTTTGTAAATGCTGCTTTCAAAATTCAGACATGACGAAAGTGCATAACGATTATTTATAACGATTATGTCTATTATATGGTTGTCTCTGCCAAAATATATATTGGGCCATTAATACGAGCTTCTCACTTTCAGGCGGACCTTGAAGCTGCAAAAATTGAGATCCAAATGTGGCATTCTTCATTTCTTAACGAATCCTTTATACCTTTTGGGATTTCCCCTGGTTAGCCTTTCCTCAAGGAGTTCATTTACTATTTTTCGAGTTAAGATTTCATTGCTAAGATGAACAAAAAATTAGCCACATGGCACAATCGTTGCGTCAAATCTGAATAGCAGGTGCAAAATAAAGCCTATTGGTAGTTTAAATTGCAGCTTGAAACTTTTGGTAGTTTAGAGTTTAGAATGAAAGCTGATGGTAGCTTATGGGTGAAAAGTGTATTTTCCCCTTATTTTATGTTATGCAGCCTCTGTGTAATGTATGTATAGTTCCAATATTTGAGTCCTTGTGAGATCCTATTCTGCCTTTTTTTTTATCAGTAAAAGATCCTATTCTGCCTTTATTCCCAAAACAGATAATAATCACATTTTTTGTATAACCTAAATTTGTGATCGATTATCTTCAGACTCTAAAATCATCCGAGGAGTCATTAAGAGAACAGGTGGCTTGTTTTTAGTTTTGCTTTCTTTGCTTCATGTAAAGTTACTTATCTGCTTATCAAAAAAAGTCACTATTTATTATGTAGGACTTCATCCATGTTATTATTGTTACAGCTAGAGAAGGCAAAGAAAAAAGAAGCTGCTTTCATTGTAACATTTGCAAAACAGGAGCAGGAAATAACAGAGTTAAGGGTAATTTTTTTCATACCAATTTATGTAACTTAATTTTGGATCTACAAATCTCGCTTTTTAGCAGAACAGATCTCATTGGGTAGAAAAGAGGAACAATTTGGTGAGATGTCAGAACAAGGAACATAAATAATCCTCATATAGTTCTTGCAAAATTTCTCCTTTGGTATGAATGTGTTACAACATAAGTGAGTCAAGTAAGATCTACCTATAAAACAAGAAACTTAAGATCAGCTTTGTTGACATTAACCTGTAAAAACACTTGGAGTTTGCCAAAATGAAGACTGCATGGTTCCTTAGCTGTGGAGTTGCCCAGATTCGCAGACACAACTCCATCACAATAAAGCATAAGGAATTATTTACTAGGGGTGCCAAGTAGTAACTTTGATGCTACGGCTTCCATTAATGACATAGAAAATGCAGATTTCTTCCCAGATCGAATTATTCAAGTGAGCATATTCCTTCAAAGATTTCTGTAATTGACGCCCAAAGATAATTTAGTGACTCCACCTCCTTCCCTAAATTCGTTTATTATATATTTATCATGTATCCTACTATTTCTTGAATTTTACACAGCTTGGTTTTTTACTTTGTCGATTCCTTGCTTGTAATTCTATGGTTTTATGCCTATCTAAGACCAAATTCATTCTTAAATTCTCATTCTGCTATCAGGGAATTAAAAGCGCAACTGAAGCCACCATCAATGCAGGCAATATATTATGCTTTGGTTTTTGTTGCTCTTTCTTTTCTTTTCTTTTTTTTTTTGGGGGGGGGGGGGGGGGGGGGGGGGTTCTCAAACCACCGTGATTCATCTTCCGTCGACGCCATGTGCAGCAGCTCATGGCCCTGTATTTCCGAGTGAAGATGGAGAGGACTCTGAGATCGGTTGTTCGGACTCTGGTTTCTGTTAGTCACTCTCCCTTTTTCTCTTTTCTGTTTGTATTTTTTTCATATTATTTTATACTGGTATAGGTTCCAGCCACCTTTGTTTCAAGTTCCTCTCTCTTTCTCTCAGCTATGCCTCTCGGCTCTCTCTGCTTCGATTTTTTTGAGGCGCTAACTTGCTTCTCTTATTTTCTTTTTTTTCCTCTTTTTTTTTTCAGTCACTCAAGGACACAAAAAGTGTATTTCTGACTCAGGAGAACTGAATATCACTGCTTTTTTGGAGGTACATGGGTCTTGGGCTTTTTTTTTTTTTTGTTAAAAATACTTCAAGAGTAATTCTTTTTACTGCTATATATAGACAATAATTGATCGAGGTAATGTTTTGGGCAAATCTAGAGTTTGGGATTTAAGATCAGGCTTTAGATGAACTTTTATTTTTAGCTATATCAGTGCCAACTCTTGGATTTGTTCCTTATTGAAAAGTATTCTTATATCTCTCATAGCTTCTCTCTCTATTTTTTTTGTGGTTTTTGTGATTTGATGGTTTCTTGGGTTTTTGTGATCTGACTTGCAATTAGTAGAAACTGGAAATTAAACTCAGAAATTGGGTTAAAGATTGCATTAACAGTTAAATTATTAGCCAAAAAACCCTCCATTGTTGGGGGCACACGGGACCCCACCTTCGGGAAAAAAAAATAAGCACGAAGCTTATTTCTATGTGTATCTGAATAGTGGATTTGTAATGTATTTTATGAGATGAATTTATATCAACTGCAAGTAAAAATGTAATGCATTTGTAGTTTAATGGTGGCAGTTGGTTGTAGAATCTATATATATATTATTACTTGCAGAGATAGTTGAAAGAGAGAAAGAAAAATATACAAGAGAATGTTTGACAGGAAGAGAACACAAAAATTAGGGCTTTCCTACTACTCCTGTATTATTTAAGGTTAAGTATTAAATTACACATTCATATTTTTACGCATTGGGTTGAATCTTTATTCCTTGGATTTGATAATTCTTTCAATAAGATCATTCCATTAGATTTTTGTTGACCAATTGAACGTAAATATGCTCACATGACATGTCACTTGAATAATAATGAATGTAGTTCCTCTACATGCCACAATTATGAGACCCCTGCTACAATGATTGGTACTGAAGATATGATTTTGAATCAATGGGCACACTTTGTAAAAAATATGGCTTTCTTCCGCACATTGGGGATGGATTATACCAAATATGTCTTGGATCTATCATTTGCAATCTGGTGATAAATTATTTTAGTTGAAATTTAAAACTAATCATTACTACTCATGGCGGCTGTATATTATTTTTAAATTACTTATTGACAATTTCCTAGCAATGTTTTTTAGCAGAATCCAACCCTGTTATTAGCATTAAATGACTTTTGAAAATATGATTTTTTAATATTAATCTAATTAGAATATAATTATTATAACATTTAATTGGTAGAGTTACAAAATGTGATAAAAATAAATTAAATAAAAATATTATTAAATTAACAATATTTTATAATTATATAAAAAGTGAATGAATAATCTAATGTGGAGATTGAATTTAAATAGAATTTAACCAAGCCAATGAGGATGCTATTAGAGGATTGAAATATTGCGTTTTTGCCTGGTGGATGACTGATGAGCATAAACCTGTGAAGCATAACTTCACTTTATGGCTACTCGACACTGGCTCCATACCCAAAGGTCCTAGGTATGAAAGGGGCTTTGAAAATCAATGTAGTTGCATATTAATTATTTTTCTTTTGTAAAAAAAATAATATAATTTTTGTAAAAAATCTAAATTAGGCAAACGTTCCTTGGACGTTGTTCTATTACTAGTATATAATATATATAGCATTTGTGACGAAACAATCACGAAACATTCTAGGGTACAAAAACTCGTATTTAGGACAATTATAGTGATTGTATGATCTACACTCTAGGTACTTACACACCCAACTCGATTGTGAGAAATTATAACCTATCTTGATTAAAAAAAAGTATCGAATCGAGTGCGATCCAAGCATGCATGCATACTATATGATCATCTTGTAATCATGTTTTTTTTTTTAGTCTTGAGTTCTAGATGAATTGAATTGAATATGGTGATGTTTCTCTTCCTATGTATGTATATGAATTGAATATGGTGATGTTTTGTTAATTATTATCGCGGGACGTTGTCCCACATATATACTTGTATAGACATTTATGAACATGATGTGTTAACTTAGTGGGAGGTACTATGACATGATAGAGTAACATGTACATGTGGTATGGGCTTAGTGGCATTAGAGCCCTTACATAGTAAAACTCTTTACATTAATAGACTTAGCTTGATACGTTAATATTAATCTTTCCATATGGAAATTGATTTCCTTGTCAACCACGCTAGAATATAAGAAGAACAAATAATGCGACTGATTGCTAGCTTGATTAAAGTTAATTGGATTATGCCGTTCTAATAGAGATATTATCTTATTTTGAGCCATATTTGAATTCATTACATGTTGAATGGGAGAAGTCATGGGATGATAGAGTAGCTTTTGATTGAGGAAGGGCTCCCACTTCATAATAAATCTCTTTTTTCCACGAAGTCGTGTATTTGAAATCACTATACAATTCTCGAATTGAATTATTGACCTGAAGAGAATGATGATGAAAATACTATTCTAATTTCTACCATCCATGATCAAATAAAAGAGTAATTTTACATACAATCGTGAAGTGTGTAAACGCCGCGTAATCGTTTTAAAAAATAATGGGATCTACTATTAAAAACTTAATTTTTTTCATGTGGGTCTCATGTTTTATTTTTATTTTTTAAAACGATTACACGGCAGTTACACAATTCACGGTTGCAAATATATTTTTTCTAAAAAAAAATAAACTTTTATTTTAAATTTGAATACAATAATATTTTTTGTCAGTGCGCATGAATGACGGGTTTCATCCGGTACCACAACAGAGTTAGATTTCAACATTAGCACACATAACATAATTCATTCCCCAATATAAATCAGCCAAAACTGCGAATGAAGTCTCGAATTCATGTCATTTTGATTTACTTTGGCGTGATAGGATAACTTTTGATTGATGATGGGGTTCTCATCCATTATCTTTGCACCATTACTCAAGTGCCATTTCTTTGTAAAAGAACTTGAGACTCAGGCCTAATTTGCATTTAAAACTCACCTCAACTCATCTCAATTCATTTCATCTCATCTCATCTTATCAACTTTCTCAAATTTCTACACAAAATATAATAAACAATTCAACTTTTTCAAATCCCAAAACAATTTTATTAAATTCTCACACAAAATATAATAAATAATTCAACTTTTATTTTATTATTCACAAACCATCTCAATCAATCTCAACTCATCTTTGAATCTAAATCACTCCAGTCCCCGTTTGGATACAAAAATACTTTCAATCTATCTCATCTCATTATCACAATTTTTTCAAAATTTCATACTTAATATAATAAACAATTTAATATTAAAAATCTCAGAATAATAATAATATTAAAAAATAATATTCTAACAATATTTTTTTCAACTCATTTAAAATCATCTCATCTCATTATCCAAACGAACCATTATAAGTTTAAAATGTACTAACACGTTTTGTTTTAGATGGAAGTTCATCCGAAATTAAAATTGATTGATCATCTCTCATTAGGAAGTGTTCTTGCTTTTATTTTGTTAAGAGAAAATATATTTACAATCATAAATTGTGTAATTATTGTATAATCATTTTAAAAAAAAAAGAGAATAAAATATGAGATTTACATAAAAAAAATTAATTTTTTAATAATAAATTTTATTATTTTTTAAAGCGATTATGTAACTTACAGTATACGTATAATTACTCTTTTATTTAATAAAAAGTGGCGCACTTATGTTGGTGAGTTTCTAAAGGCGAACGGTGTTTGGAGGAGTCATTATTGACCGAAAAAGATAACATTTTTTTCCTTCAGATAAATCATGACGTGTGTTTAACTTCAGTTGCGGTCTGGATGAGTCTTCTAGATGTTCAGCATTTCATCCAAAGTCCATATGTTTCTGGTCTTACTGCAATATATAATCCTTTATTTATTATCATTTTACACGAATTTCTTACCGATTATTGAGCCCTGTTACAGCCACCGAAAAAATTGTCCGAATCACTTCATCGAATAGCATATTTTACTTATTTTATTTTTATTTTTTTAATGTATTTTTTTAATAATTATAAATATTTTTAAAAAATATAAAAAATTCACAACATTATTAAAAAATATTTTCTTAATTACTAAGTTAAAAATAATAAAATAAAAATAAAAAATTCATTCGAGATATTTTTAAATTCTAAATTCGGGACCCAAACATTTCTGCTGATTATTTTACTTTGAACATGTCAAAATCGAATCCATTTTCCATCGGTTCAATAAATAAATAAATTGCACTAAAATAAGTTAAATAATTACGAATCTAAAAGTTGTATAAATTCTTTCCATGAAAAAACATGCGAAGCATAAATTCCATTGACTCCAATTGAGTCTTAGGAATTAAATTATTAAGGAATTTTTTCTGCATGAATCACGGAGTTTGTCCTAATTATAAATTGGTCAATACAGTATTTTTTAAAGAGAAAAGATACTTACAACTGTGAGTTGCATAACTGCCACGTAATCGTTTTGAAAAAAATGAATAAAATATAGGACCCACATAAAAACAAATTAATTTTTTAATAGTGGACTCCACTTTTTTTCAAAACGATTACGCGACGGTTACGCACTTCACGGTTGTATGTAGAATTACTCTTTTTTAAATATATATATATATATGGGATACTAAATTTTTAAAAATCGATTTCTAAATATAGAAATTGGCCCCACTATTTTTAAAAAGAATGTACTATAAAAATGTATATATCATTACTTATTAAAACGTGACAAAAATCATAGTCAACCATTCAAAAAATCAAAATGACAAAAGCACATGCTGCATATGCTACAAAATCACGTAGCTGTAGATCGAGAAAAATGAGGAAATTCTCCCTAAGAAATAACTAGAATTGTGGAATTTTTCAGTTTGGAAAATTATATACACTACGTTATCATTTCACTTTCATTTTATCATGTAAGATGTGACACATTTATTACTATTAAATAATTATTTATTAGATAATGATAAATATGTCACATCTTACATGATAAAATGATAGTATAGTGTATAGCATTACTTCTCTCACAATATATTCCGTTAAATTCTGTTAATTTCCTCTGATGTTGGAAGCGAAGCATGGTGCATGTGAAGAGAGTTTGGCCATGCTGGCTGCAACCAATCAAATTATATATGCAATGGGTTTTCAAATTCAACCATTGGACAAATTCACATGAATTGATTGTCGTGTGTCGCTGCGGTAGGCTGGCTGGTCCGCTGCAGCTGTTGGAATCTTCTGTCTCGGTTGAACGGCAACACAACGAGCAAACTCCCAGAAAACGACGGGTCGTGACCGTATTTCTAGCTGGGGGTGGAGGGGGGTGTTCACCAACTTTGAGTCTTGACCCTCCAAAATTAATCTGTGAACTTCTCTCCCTGTTTCATTTGAACCGTTCACCTAATTTATTTTTTTCTCTTTTTATGAGAAAATTATATTAATAAAAATCGAAAGTGTATTGATAGGAGACCGGAATCCAACGAACTTCTCAAAACTAACGATATAATATTAAAAAGAGAAATGCTTTGCGTCCAAAAAAGTGTCGAATGAGACTTTTTTTTTTTCTAACCGAATGATTAAAAAATATTTTTTAAAAATGTTGTGAATTTTTTATTTTTTTTAAAATATTTATGATGATTAAAAAAATACACGAAATAAAGAAATAAAAAAAAAATTCTCTATTCGGGACACTTTTGGGTTACATCTCTCGGGAGATGTAGCAGTGCTCTATAAAAAATAAAATTTTTATCAGAAAGAGAGTATTTATATAAAGTGATGTTACGTTTATAAATTATTTTATAAAAATATTTATTATTTAAAATATAGTTATATAAATAATTATAAAAAAAAAAAAAACACCGTGTCTATCATTTTCTTGAATATTTATACGTGCGCGCGTATGTAATGTTGTGGGCAATCAAATCAATGATATTAAAATCCATCGATCAAGTCCTTTACTCCCCCCTTACGAATTCTAGGAGTAATGAATTTAATTAGGAAATTCGAACTTGATTAGTGATGTGGGGTTGGGGGAGCTCTAATGGTATTATTTACACTTTGACAATTAAGGTGGCTGATGGAGGGAGGGATTTTTTTTATTTCAAAATTCATATAGAACTTTGGGATGCGGAAAAATTGGAAAGGTAATGAGATTTATACCATTTATTTTTAGAAGTGATATAGCTAAAAAGAGATTTTTAAAATAAAGTCATAAATTGATATGGCTTTCTATGACACGTTAGATCTATTTTATAATAAAAATAATTTTACAATCTAACGTATCATATCAAAATATATCAATTTGTGAATTTACTTTTATTGAATCTCTTTATACTAAAGTTTTTCTCTCTCTTTCTTTTTTTTTTATTCTTATTTTTTATCTAAGTACTTTTTGACCATTTGAATAAAGATAACAAAAATGATTTGGAACGGTCGGGCTGCTGCTTTGGCTTAACACCTCTCAAAGAGAATCTACCACATCAGCAACTCTACCCAAAGCATAATGAAGCTTATCACACTAGATCAATTGGAGAGCCTCTTAATCACACCCGATGGAAGATGAATCCTTTAGCAGCTGCCCTCTATCATTCAACCAACCAAATGAAATAGGATGTATAAAAATCCAGAAAAACAATGCGATGTGAAATCTAAATGTGAATCCTCCAGAAAAATAAAAAAATAAAACAAAGAAAAATACGATGTATATAAAAGCGTGGTGAATGAGTGAATCCTCAAGGTAGGATCTTGCCATGGCTATTTTATAACAAATGAAGAAGAGAGAGAGTCCCAACTTTAGAGTCAACTATCATCTTGTTGCGAGAGGAGCCAAAATTATAGGTTAGGGACATTCAATGTAACGGCATACAAAGAGAGCTTGCAAAGACTTTTTTGAGCATGATATGCTAAAATGTCTAAGCAATAATTCATCTATTTGGATCAGAAAATCAATTAGGCAACAGGGAACAGCATGGGCAGCATACCCATAAGTCAAAAGCAACCACAGGACACAGACAATGATTTTGACCAGAAAATGACACATTTTACTTAGGTATGAACAAAACTATTTGTGTTGCACATGATCATCCATTTTAGAGCTCAAAATTAATAGTGAAAGGAATGCGAGCGGAACTGAAGAGTGTGTGAATGTCCCAAACCTTGAGTTGGCCGTTGTGGTCTCAGCAGACTATATTGATTGAAAGTGAGTGTGAAGGTTTGAAATTTAACCACAAACGACGCAATAATTCATCTAGCTCTTCGGACTACAAAACCTGCCCGCCATTGCTGTCCATTCGTGACATACATATTAATCACAACATCAAAGTCGACAGCAATTTTTTCTTTTAAATGTCTTTGTCGACAAAATCAAAAAGATAATTATAAAGAAAATAATGTTAGTATGTACTCGCATTTTGCTTTCTCATTTTGGCTGTTTATGTATTTAATTTTTTTAAATACTGATTAAAAAAACTAAATTTTGCCTAAGCAGCACGTCCTGCTGAGCGGCAGCCTAACATTACTCTTGTAAGAAATTAAGAGAAACGCTTTTCCTCATTTCATAAAAATAAATTTAAAAATTGAGATAATTGAAATGTTATTTTAGATTATAAAATTATAAAATAGATTTAATATATAAATATTTTTTTTTCACGTAGCATTTCTCCAAATTAATTGACATGCAGGTGAATCCACGTGTTAAATGACCATTTACTGTTGAAGTCCACAAAAGCCAAACAATTAATGCATCCATAACTTGGTTGGTTGGTCCCGTTTCTGCCAAAGTTCCTAGACCTCTTTCCCACCAACGTTTGAACCTTTTCGAGTCAAGGACAAAGATAGATCCTCGTCCTGATCATCAAACATATATTATTTTCTAACCTTCAAAAAAGTCCTGATCATAATATAGGTATATCATATCAAAATTAAATAGAATATTATTATAATATAATTTATTTTAAAATTTTAAAAAATTGAATTATTTTTTATATTTTATTTTAAAATTTGATAAAATTATAATAATAAGATAAAATGAGATATTTCATGAAAACAACCCGGTCTTGGATTGACTTTTGGTTATGACCAAATTGTCCCACAAAGCTCACTATATATATGCATGTCTTCTGAGCTTAAGGGTGAACAAGCCAAGTTTCCCAAGTAAACATTTGCACAACTTCCACTGAAGAGAAAGAGAGAGTTGCAGGTGGGATCTAAAAGTCTAAAAGAGAGACTTTGAATCATGGAGCTCCAAATGGGTGCAAAGATATTCATGTCCTTTGCATTGCTTGGTTTCATTGGATTGCTGATACGGTTGTATAATGCTCTGGTGGTGAAGCCCAAGAGGCTCCGATCTGCGCTCAGGAACCAAGGCATCACCGGACCGCCGCCAACTTTACTGCTCGGAAACATTAGGGAGATAAAGAAGGCAAGATCCACCACCACAATTAATGCTCCCACCGGTGAAAACCCCGTCACCCACAACTGTGCCACAATTCTTTTTCCCTTCTTCGAGCAATGGAGGAAGCAATATGGTATATTATGCTCAAGTCATCAACATCATCTCTTTCCCTTCTTTCATCTCAGTTTTTGAACTCATTTTCTAAGTTTGATGATGATCTGTTAGGCAGCCTCTCACTTTCTTTCTTGCATCTGCACTGAACAGGTCATGTGTTTGTGTTTTCTCTCGGCAACACACAAATACTGTTCATAAACGAACCTGATGTCGTGAGAGAGATAACCACATGCACATCCTTGGACTTGGGAAAGCCATCGTATCAGCACAAAGAGCGTGGTCCTTTGCTTGGTCAGGGAATTCTCACCTCAAATGGCGCTGTTTGGGCTCACCAGAGGAAAATCCTTGCTCCTGAATTATACATGGAGAAGGTTAAGGTATGATTAATTCAAAGAACAGGTTTCTTCTTTTTTTTGCTCCTAAATTAATTTTTAACAGTAGAAATAATGGATTGATATGTGGACGTTCTGTAGGGAATGATGAACTTGATCACGGAATCTACAATCAATCTGCTGAACACATGGAAGAGTAGGATTGAGACAGAGGGTGGAACCGCAGACATAAAAATCGACGAGTATATGAGAAGTTTCTCAGGCGATGTGATCTCAAGAGCATGTTTTGGCAGCAACTATTCCAAAGGGGAGGAGATTTTCGTAAAACTACGAGCTCTGCAGGAGGCCATGTCAAAGAAAGTTTTATCCACTGGTGTCCCTGGCTTGAGGTGCGACCATTTTTCCATGAAATTCGTAACCAATATGTCCTTAATTTCAAGATATAGGGAAACTTGACTGATTTCTGCACACGATTATGTTTACAGGTACCTTCCCACAAGGAGCAACAGGGAAGCATGGGGATTAGAAAAAGAGGTTCGAAATTTGATACTGCAGGTGGTGAAGGAGAGACAGAAAGCCTCCTATGAGAAAGATTTGCTGCAGATGGTTCTTGAGGGCGCCCAGAACAGTGACCTGAGCCAAGAGGCAACCGACCGCTTCATTGTCGATAACTGCAAGAACATATACTTGGCTGGGTTTGAGACCACTGCAGTTTCTGCAACATGGTGCCTTATGCTGTTGGCTTCAAATCAAGAATGGCAAGACCGTGTCCGTGCTGAGGTTCTTGACATCTGTGGAGGCGCCACCCCTGATGCGGATATGATTCGGAAGATGAAACAGGTCCTCCTGCCGACTATAACAACAGAGAACAGAAGATGAATAAACTTTTAAATTGTTTGATATTCATTAACATGGTCTCTTGTTCCTGCAGCTCACGATGGTGATTCATGAATCATTGCGGCTTTATCCCCCAGTAGCGGTGGTGTCTAGGGAGGCCTTTAAGGACATGAAATTCGGGGACATTAATGTTCCCAAGGGTGTCAACCTCTGGACTATGGTTCTGACCTTGCATACTGATCCAGAAAACTGGGGACAGGATGCCTACAGATTCAACCCAGATAGATTTGCAAACGGAATAACGGGTGCTTGCAAGCTTCCACACTTGTACATGCCATTTGGAGTTGGGCCCCGCGTGTGTCTTGGACAGAACTTGGCCATGGTTGAACTCAAGATACTTATAGCTCTCATTCTGTCCAACTTCTCCCTCTCCCTCTCCCCCAAGTACTGCCATGCACCTGCTCTTAGGTTAGTTATTGAGCCTGAACATGGAGTAGATCTCTTGGTGAGGAAGTTGTAGGCTTTTTCCCTTGATTGGGCTTGCTCTTGCTCGATACGACAGGAATATAGAAAATAAAATCACCCAGTTTTTTTTTTTCGTAATGGTAAACTTCTCTAGGAAACTAGGATTTCCTGCTGTGATCGCAGGTAAACGATGAAGTGCAGAGTTGTTCTCTCTTCTGCATTTAATATCTTTTCCATTTCTTGTTCCTATGTTTGTTTGTACTCCTTGTATATGCCCCTGTACTGAATAAGATTTGAATATCCTTTGTTCCGTGAGGTTGGGATGAACTATTGGACGACTGGCTCGTTTGTTTTCATTGAGAGGAATTGAGATTAGGGGATAATTTGGTTACACAGTATCAAATAATCTCATCTTATCTCGTATAATTATTATAATTTTTTTAAACTCTCACACAAAATATAATAAATAATTCAATTTTTTTAAATTCTAAAATAAAAATAATATTAAAAAATAATATTATAATAATATTTTATTCAAATTTCAATAAAACATCTCATCACATCTTAACCAAACAAGACCTAAAGTTAAAAATTAAATAAAATATTGTTAGAATGTATTTTTTTAATATTATTTTTATTTTAGAATTTAAAAAAGTTGAATTGTTTATTTTATTTTATGTGAAAATTTAAAAAAATTGTAATGATTAAATAAGATAAAATGAGATGATAAAAGTTGTGAAAACAGGGAGTCAGAGACTTTGCATCATCCCGGAAATTTGACCAAGACATCACAAAAACAGGGAGTCAGGGACTTTGCATCATCCCGGAAATTTACTCATCTTTTTGGTGAAGCACGCATTGATTTATATGAAAATGGAGCATCTATGGGCCACGGCTGTTGGAATTTCTTTCGGTTTTTTTTTTCTTTGTTTCGCTTTTTAGGTCTTTTTTTTTTTATTTTTTTCAAAAAAAGTGGTCAAGGTAGAGAAAACGTAAAGAATGACAGAAATTACAGCGAAGGGGGAGTTTGAAAGGAAGTGTTGGTTGAAGATATGGGGTGGAATGTTCTCTCTAGGAAAGCTTCCAATAATATTAGATATTAGTGATTGCAGCTCATCTAGCAAGATCATGCGCAATAAAATTGTCACTTTGGTGGACTTAAGTAGTCTCCTATAGCTGCCAGCTGGGTGTCTTTGATAGACCGCAATAAATCGTGTGCTCTGTTCTGATGGGATGGTCCTCCACCGGCCACGCTCTTCCTCCGGCAACATTCCACGTTCTACTTTTTCATTTCGTAAGGAGGTTTGCTAGAGTAATTCGGACGTTTGGTGGACCCTTTGTAGAGTTGTGGGTCCTTGCAGCTGCATGAGTGGATAGCTCACTCTCAAAATCCGTGCAGACGTGATCATGGTTTCAGAGAAGAGACATAAATGACTAGCGTCTCTTCTCCCTTACAAAGTGATGTCATGCGGCTACGGTAATCCCACAGTTGTTGAGAGCGCTTGTGTAGTGTGACACAGCTACACACCCCATTTTCTTAGTTTCTCCAAACTTCCAAAAGCATATAGGCAGTGTATGATAAATAAATAGAATAAATCTGTTTCACACACTACTCTCTGTGTGTTGGGTACACTACTCTCTGTGTGCTGGGTAAAAAAAAAGAATAAATCTGCTTCACACATCTGCTTCACACACTACTGTGTGAAGCCCAGCACACTCTATGTGCTGGGGTGAAAAAAAAAAAAAGAGAAAAAAAAAAAAAAACTATGTGAAGTGTGTGGAGAGTGTGATGAATAGTGGAGTGTGATATAGCAATTCCCAAAAAAAAAAAAAAAAAAATTATGTGAAGTGTGTGGAGAGTGTGATGAATAGTAGAGTGTGATATAGAAATACCCTAAATAAATAATCTCAGTGGATGTTTGGATACAAAAACTCACATCTATAATTTTCATAAATATTCATATAAAATACAATAAATAATTCAATTTTTTTAATTCTCAAAACGAAAATGATATTCTAATAATATTTTATTCAATTTTCAACTTTCAACTCATCTCAACTTACTATTCAAACCTTCCTTTAGAGCACTAGTAGTGGCCTCAATAAACTTTGACCAAAATTTGACTAGAAAATTTACTTTTACAATTTTAGTTGGCCACTTTTCAACTCACTATCCAATCCTCTCGGACTACTTCATTATTATTTACAAACAGTTTACTATTATTCATAAATTATTCATCTCTATCTCACACACACATACTTTCAAGTTTTTCAACTGTATATCTATAAGAGAAATGATAGTTGCAATCGTAATGGCAACTAAGCATAATCCAATTACGACATGAGGCCGTTTCATTCTAGGATAAAGGCTCCCCTTGGGTCTAAAACTTCGGCCTTGTTTGTTTTTCAAAAACATCTTATCTCATCTCACCTCTTCATTACAACTTTTCCAAATCTCCACACAAAATAAAATAAACAATTCAACTTTTTCAAATTCTAAAATAACAATAATATTAAAAAATATATTCTAACAATATTTTATTCAACTTTTTAACTTTAATCTCAACTCATCTCATCTCATCTCTAAAAACATGATGAGAAACAAGACAAAATATAACTTAATTATTTCTGGCCATAGGAGAATTAACATGGGTTAGAGAAGCGGTGATGAGCCAAAATATGGGTCTAAGTTCGTTTTCGACACTTGTTTTGTATCCAGACTAAAACTGGTGGAAATGGGATTATTTCAAACAGAAGGGGAGATGCTATCCTAACGTACTTACATGATCACAAAGCCTCATCCTGGAACAGGACGTGAAATCTTAGCCCTAAAATCTGATAGGGTCTCAGATCAATTCCCAAGATGCACCACTTCATTCACTTGCAGATTAATATTGACTTAACATAGAAAATACCAATTTGATGATATTTCTTATATCAACACTCTTCACAGTTTCAAAATGCAACTCCTAAATCTTACCTCCTGATGAGTTAACCTTCAAAAATTAAATTATGAACTGCCTGCACTATCTTACAAAGTTGTATGCAAACTTCACCAAACTCAACTTCTACTTACTATTACATGAAGAAAAATCCAAACTGATAAGGAAATGCAGTTGGTTTAGCAGAGAAGGAAAATGCTTTATACTTTAACCTCCTCTTTCGATCCAGGGGGCAAGAAGCGCTCCCACCATCCAGATTCATACTTTGGGTAAGGTGCCACCCAGTTTTTTGGTTTCTCAAACTCTATATTGGCAGGATTAGAGGCTAATGCTTCTCCAATACTATCAGCCTCGAAGCTTTCTGATAAAACTCGGTCCAGTCTTAACTTCATGAACCTGCCGAACCACAAGATTATATTGGTCAGATAAGAGATAGATCAAGGGTGAACAAAAAATATTACTTTTATTTCATTAAAGGGTGTGGTGTTTTCCAATGCTCCAAATGTATCTATATGTATATATTCAAGAACGCCATGCAATTATCATTAAATAATATTATTTGAACCAATGGAGTCTCCAACTTCCATCAGCAAAACAACTGAAACGAAGAGAATATGCATATCACACCCAGGCAATCAAGCGGTACCCGTCAATTGTTACCTATACAAGTAGGAAAAAGGAATAGGTATACTGGGTGGAAATTATAACTAAGTATTCATACTCCAATAGCATAGAACATCAAAATTATATGGAGCCCAGGGTCTTCTGCAGGTGAAACAAACTCAGAGCCTGCTGTTTAAAGCTTGTTAAGTTTTGGTTCAACAGCAAGATAGTTATGTGATTCTGGAAATTCGGTATTGTCAACTATCTATGTGAGCGTTATATAAAAGCACACAAAAGATAGGGGAAACAACAGAAAATAGAACTCATAATCAGTCGACATTTTAGCAGTGATATTCTTACGTGATCCAGGGACCATTGGTTGAAACCAGAGCGACAGCAGGTCTTCGTAACCTCTTAGTAATGTTAGGGAATTTATCCAAGAATTTGGGCTCGATGACGAGCCAAAAATCCTGCTCTTTATCACGCTCTCCATAGAGACGAAGCCGCTCAGACAAGAGCTCCTGGAAATGCTCCTCTTCATCCAGCATGAATTTTGCGTTTGCAACAACGAAATAATATTTGTTGGCTTGTTGCTGTAGGGATAGATAAGAAATGAGATTAGAGTATTTGTACAATTCAATCCCAAAATCTGCAGGCGACGAAAGGAATCGCGTGTTAGGTGAGATGGTTTGGGTCTAAATAAATAAGCAGACTGAATTGGATCTGGGATTGGTGAGTAAAACTCAGTGATCTGATGTGAATTTGCTGAATAGCATTTTTCTATTCTGAATAATCATTTCTTAAACTAGATAAGAACATCGAAAGTAAGTTCTTTTTTAGTTGATGACAAAGCAGCATTATAGCCAAGACTGGCAATGCAAGCGACCTTCTAGCAAATGCCCGGAAGAGCAAATGTAAGTTGCAGTTGATCATGGTGGAAAATTATGGTCGGTTCGAGCATTACGGTCTGCACATGTACATTGTATACGAATATATGCAAAAACCACAAACTAGCAAGCTAACTGAAAGCTAAGACGGTAATCAATTTAGCAATCCATACGCACTAAATTACATACATATACAGAGGAAAAATGGGGTACAAGAAGAAACCTTGTCGGCGGCATTGGAGGAACTGAGATTGTCGGAATCAACGGCGGCGACAGCTGTCTTAACGGAGGAGGAGAACAAGCGCAGATGGTGATCATCGGAATTACCAAAAGACACCAATCGCGGTAGTGAAGAATGATGATGATAAGGGCTGCCGCGCCTGCCCCCGATGCCTTTGATAATGGCAGCAGAGGCACCGCCACTGCCACCGTATTGGGTTTGAATTGGAGTGGGCATCCGGATCACCATGGAAGCCCAAGAAGACCCCAGAGGGGGAGTCGCCACACCCAACATATTTATCCTCTTTCTTCTTTACGGTTCCCACTGTGTATGTATATTGGAGGAAGAGCACCGGCACAAGGCAAAGACATGCACAGGATAACACAGAATCTATCTTATCCAGCTTATCTGCTTCCTCTTTTTTATTTTTTATTTTCGCTGGCAAGTTCTCTACGTTTTCATTAATTGCTTTGAAAAAATAATAAAAATTTATTTTTTAGACAAAATGCTTTTAACTTCTATAATAAAATCTTTTTAAACACCGAAATAATTTTCAACAAAAATTTTCACCAAATCCTATACTCATTTCTATCACACAAAAACAACTTTCACCAAAAAAAAAAAAAAAATTGAAAATCTTGCGTTCTAAAAATTTTATTCCCAAATACATTTTTAATGAATTCTACTATTTTTATAAATTTCAATAAAAATATATCTTAAAGTTATCTTGATACAGACTTCTTTTTTAGAAAATATATTTACAACCGTAAATTATGCAACTGTCGCGTAATTATTTTGAAAAAAGTGAATAAAACATGAAACCCACATTTAAAAAATTAATTTTTTAATAGTAGGTCTCATGTTTTATTCAAAGCGGTTACGCGGCGTTTACGCACTTCACGGTTATATGTAGAATTACTCTTTTTTTTATGGATCTCAACTCTTTTATAAAATCTATAGAAAAACATAACTCTCATTTTCTAAATACTCTTCTTTTATTTTAGGTACGGTTTGAATGGTGAAATGAGAAGAGATGAAACACTTCTTATATCTAAATGGGACTCTACTCTTTCAATTTCCTTTCGAGAAATTTATAACCCACTTGTTGGGACTCATTATTTCATTTCAATAATTATTGTCAGTTTTTAATTTTAAGACCGTATTTTAGAAAGTGGATGAAGCTCATACAAGAAGTTGGCATGTTCCACCATGTCTTCAACCATAGTAGCAATGTGCCAATCTGTCGTGACCTCACTGCTCTGAAAGAAAAAAAGAAGATATTTGATTAAAATTGAAGGAAATGTTGAGAGGGGTCTTTTATCCAATGGGAATTAGTAATTACCATTCTTTTCTCTTTCCTTGTTTTTTTGAATTTCATGCTCACTCCCCTTTTGTTTTTATTTCTCTCGTCGTAAAATACATACTGCCTCGATTTTTAAAGCAAGTTCGGTTGCTTCAGGTAGGAAAATATATAGGAAACTACATATCTGTAAGAACTAGAACTGAGGAACTAACAACTGCCGAACAAACACAGAAACACCATACTAAGCTGAAGAAAAATGATGCAGATACCACACTGCAACTTCAAAAACATCTGGATTCAGATAATCAGTTCACTAGAGCATTCCTGATGACACAGGACATTACCTAAAACTAAATTGTAACTTCAAAAACATCAAGAATTGGATAACCATTCATTAGATCACCTTTAATTGCAAAATACATCACCCAGCTGATTCATGCCCGGGACAGTGCTAGTCTGAGTACTCGTTCGCACGCATATACAGTTGCATCTAGACAAGCTCAATGTAGGCCATAGGTGCATTATCCCCTCGCCTTGGCAGAGTTCTTATAATTCTCGTATATCCTCCATTCCTCTCCCCATACCTGTCCGGAACCTCTGCAAACAAGGCATGTACAATCTGCTTCTCATAAATGAAGCCAAGAGCTTGTCTCCTCTTATGAAGAGAACCATCCTTTGCCAATGTGATCATCTTATCAACATACTTCCTCATTGCGCTTGCCCTTGCTCTAGTCGTTTTGATGCGGCCGTGTTTGAGGAGTTGAGTTGTGAGGCTACGAAGTAGTGCCCGACGTTGATCAGGGGGCCTATTGAGTTTGGGTACTCGTCTCCCATGTCTCATGGCAAAGACTCGACCCCCATTGTCAATGATTTTAAAACAGTGGCTAAAGCTGCTAAATTCTGCACACAGAAGACAATTTATTTTGCCAAGTAAAAAGAGATTTTATTCATACTATCAAAAGACAAATGAGTGCTTAAAAGTTCTTCGAAGTCAACAGTAAGAACTAAAATTAAGAAAAGGAATGCAACATAAGCTTCTCATAAAAATGTTACTCATAGGGCTTAAGGTATACCACAAGTTATTTAGCAGGGCAATAGTAACAATTGCCCCAGAAAGGGAAGAAATCAGCACTGTGAGATGCTGCTGAAAGCAGAATAAGACTGCAGATAAATCCAAGACAGCAGTAGGACTTGTAGTTCTTGAAAACAAATCAACAAAGTCAGGCGCCAAGCAAGTTAATTTTTATTAATCGCACACAGCAGCACTACCCAATACCGAGGTAGTACACAAGAGGAGCACCTGATTAGGGAGGTGGAGGAAAATAGAAAGCCATAAAATCAAAAAGAAGAAAACGAGAACAATTATGAGCCGATATCCAGACATAAGTATGTTCTTTGTTAAAAAAAAAAATATGCATCTAAAGCCTCACATCAAATTTGTCTTTTTTTTTTTTTTTTATAATTGTGGGTGTCCGGGCCAGCTTGCACGCACCTCGACTAATCTCATGGGGTCTTGAAGTTAACGATTAGGTAAACCTCCAGTGGCCCTAAGGGGACTCGAACTAGTGACCATTGGGGAGCAAACCCAAGGCCGGACCAGCTGAGCTACCCCTCACATCAAATTTTTCTAACATAACAATGATGAGAAATGCTAGTGTGCCACCTGAGTTTGCCCCCTCACTTTGACCACTCATGTATTTAATTTTTTTTTTTACTTAATAATTAAGAAAATGACTTTTAGCGTATTGGTGTATTTTTTTTTTTTTAAATATTTAAATATGTTAAAAAAATATGAAAAGAAAAAGAAAGAAAAAATAAAAAGACAAATTTGTGCTAGGCGGCATGCCTAGCGGTCATTGCTGGGCGGGAGCCTAGCACTACTCAACAATGATTTATGCAAATCAATGTAACATGTACAACCCAGATTTTGTCTTTCCAAAAACAGAATAAGGGAAGAACATATCGGATGGTTCATGATGGAAAAACACAAGAGCAACAAATCAGCCAAGACACTAGAAGGAAAAGGACATTTATTTTTTGGATAAGTTAGAAGGAAAAGGGATATTGTGGTGCTAGTGGCAGTGTAGGGTGTTAGGAATGATAAGAGGAAATAAACAAGAAAGAGGAATCAATCATACACGACACAAGATTTACGTGGTTCAACAACATGCCTATGCCCACGAAACTGCAGAGGATTTTATTCAGATGAAAATAAAAAATCCAGTGCGGCGGCTGTACAATGGTTTAATACAATATATATTAAACCTCAGCAGGTCGGGCCATCAAATCGGGCTGCACACAAACAGAACTAGGCTCCACACAAACAAGCCCAACATAGGGGGAATGAAATCATATTCCTAAAGCATCCATTCACTATGCACATGCACTCCTATTTAGCTCTCTTTGATGGTATCACATGACTTGTGCTACATCAAATAGGCTTGGGCACCAACCCTATCGGGTCAGAAAACCTTCCCTGACACCTTTCAATAAAATGGTGAAGTTGGTAGTGCCATGTGGAGGCAATGTTGTGATACGAGAGAGAGAAAGGGAGGGAGGGAAGGAGGGACTGTTGTGATCTGAGAGGGACCGAGAGGAGGGAACTAGGAGTGACCAAGGGGGTGAAATGAAAAAACAGCCCATGGATTTTCAGGTAAGGGAGTGGGGTATACATTTCAGATAAGGGTAGGGTTGGGTTTGTTGGAATCCTAACCCTCCTTTCCGACTTCCAACTTGACATAGGTCGGAAGTCGAAACTTGGCAACTCAACATGGATCGGAAGTTGTTGGACACCCCTAACAACAGACCAACCAACAAACATACCAATCCCAAGGTATCCAGGTTGCAGTTTCAAAAGTAAAAGCACAAAATGCAAGCTATTCTAAGGGAAACTATAACAAAAATTGTCAAAAATGCTTTTATCCTCACTTGATGATACACCGTTGTACTGGTTTCCCACAATGACTATGGTGAGACAAGATTCTTCACTTGGATGACTGCTTAACCGAGGTACATAGGAAGTTCCACAATCAGGTCAAACCTAGGACACTCAAGTAGAACTCTATAAGGCAAGAAGCCACCCTTGCTCTTCTCGAGAATCTAAGGTTAGTGCCCATACTTCCTTTCTATTATGCTCCCTGTTCTCTATTTGCATGGGTAGTTAAAGTGGAGCTAGAATAAAGCATTTCTTTTTCCAGATGTTTTGTAAAAGGCATGTATAGAGAAGTTTTTTTCTTCTTTTAAAAGGAATCATTTTGTTTATGGTTTGGAAGTGCACTGAAATCAACTGTCGAAGATACTAAATCAATATTTACATTCAATTGTTAGCCTCTATGTTGGCTGTATTATAGCTCTATGTTATTTAATTATTTTCAGTAATAGAGAACACCTTTTCTACCTGATTATTTTTTTTACGATTATTTTGCTATAATTCTCACTAATAAAGAAAACCTTGTTGTTCTTATTTTCAGCGATATAGAACACCATTTTGTATCTTTTCTCTCTCCTTCTCCATCTTCTTTACATTCTTCTTCCTATTAGTTCCATTATAGTCTACTGTATTTTATGACTGTTAGATCTCACCATTCACTGCAATTATAACTTTTAAGGACATCTTCTTGTACGAAGATGGAAATTGCTCGAGCTAAGTTGAAGGATTCCACTCGGAAGTAAGCATTTTGGCCAAATAAAGGAAACAAGAATTGTGTTCGATATGAACAATACAGAATTCACTACAACTTTGGAATATAAAGAGTCCGGTAAGACTAGTTCAGTGGTTATGTGAATGAAAAAAATGCTCGAATGTTACATTTGAAATATCTAAGCAAAGACAGATAAATCACAACCATAAAAAGTGGTGAAGAATGAGCTAAATAACGACTCATGAGGTGAGCAGTGTTCAAAACAGGGATGAAGAAATGGAGGCAATTAATTTTAATCATCCTTCTTGGAAGGCTTCGTCCAGCAGCAAATGATTAAAGAGAGCTAAACTTGATGAGATTTACAAAAGCACCTGGAGAAGCAATTGGGAATGGAAGTGATTGAAGAGGAGCGAGTCCGGTGTAAGACCGTAAAGCCAATTTGGGCTTGGGCTGAAACGCCGCGGCCATCCTCGGGAAGCGCGATGAAGGAGGTGGACGAAGAGGAACCGAAGGCGGGAGGGCTGATCTCAGAGATGCCATACTCCACCTACTGTTGCTGCCATTACCAGTGCCAGTAATTGCACAGCAGTAGCCCGACGAGAAGGACGCCATTCCTGCGTGGACGATGATGTACCTTGTTCTACCGGACAAACAAACAAGGGATAACTGATAAGGGGATGGGGGAATTGTAGTGCCCCTAAATTCTTCGTTGTTCTGGGTTGGATAAGATGTTTCGGAATTCTTACATGGGGTAAGGCGGGCCTCGTTCAATTTCAGAAAATTTTTCGCTTATTTAAATATTATAATTTTTTTAAATTTTAATATAAAATAAAATAAACAATTCAATTTTTTAAAATCTTAAAATAAATTAATATTAAAAAAATATATTCAAACAATATTTTATTTAACTTTCAACTTTTATCTCATCTTATCTACAAAAACAAATTCTTTAAACTCTAAAAAGATAAATTTTATATAAATTTTTTATAAAAAAATAAATCATATAATAAAAATTAAGTTTTTTATATTTTTTTTAAGGTGAAATTTATTTATTTTTTATTAAAGTATACGCAAAATTTGTCTATTTAAGAATTATACACATCATTTCTCTTCTGACATGTGATTTGCCTTAATTTTTGAAATTCAAATAATGTAATTTAAGAGTAAAATCATATATTAAGATATATGCAAATTTCGTCTATTTTTTTTTTAAATAAATTTTTATTATAACGATCTAATTTTTATATGGGTTTTTTTATTTCTTTCAAATAAAGGGTGTAAGATTTGTATATCTTAAAATGTACATGAAAAAAATAAATTTTTTAATAATAGATCCCACTCTTTTTCAAAACGATTATGCGATAGTTGCATAATTCACAGTTGTATGTAGAATTACTTATAAATATTTTTCTTTTTCCAGTTTAGGTTAGAACTAATCTTAAAAAATCTTAGGGTTTGATAGTTTGTTTAAAAAATATTTTTATATTTTTTCCAATGTGATAATGGAGAACTTAAATGACCACTTCGTAGGGTCTTGTGATAGGAGTAATGATAGAGATAAACTTTAAATGCATAAGTTTGTACAAAAGTTTTTATAAAAATGTGGATACATCAAAAAAAATAAAATTTTTACATTTTTTCCATAATGGGATTCAAATTTTACAAAAGACTGCACGATATTTATACAATTGAGACTTGTATATATCTCCATTTTTTAAGGGAATCTGTCATCACTTATTAATTATAGAAACTTACATCCATGATCAGATGTATTATGTGATGTTCTCGTATCAAACACAACATCATAAACTAAAATAATGTATTTGGCGCTCCAACAGTATACTATTTCTTTTAGTGATTAGTCTGGTTTTCACTATTGATGATACTCTCTATAGACAAACGTCCAACAGACAACATTCTCTGCTAAACAGAGGCTCAACATCACCCTTCATAGAAAGAGATGATTCAAACTCTACAGACAAACGTCCGATAGACGAACTTTTTTTATTTTAATTAATAATGAGGAAACCAAAAAAGAAAACAATAAGATAGAAGCAGAAAATAACTGATTACAGTTTGAACCAACTCTGGTAGACATCAGAATCTGTGATGGCAACACATTTCTCTTTTTAGCCACAAATGTTAGATCTAAAAGGTCTGGTAGTGGCAAGTCCCGTGATCTGGCACGTGTGTCAAGAAGAGCTGTTACAATGGGTGGCACGTGAGGTGTAACACCCTGATCCTGAAGGTCCGGAGAGTTAGCTCATGTTACCTAAAATCATCTCCAATAATACAATTATATATACTCCAGATACTCCATAAAAATATTAACTTATTTGTTCAACACAAATATCCATATTCCTCCACATGGACACCAAGGCAATACCTCAATAAAATAAATTAAAAATCTCCACAAAAACTCAGGAATATCCATGACTCAGAATACCATATAATATAAAAAAACAAATTTACTAAATAAAATTATCCAATAATTATCTGTACCTTTTGACACTTATCCCTCTATGGCCATCAAACATTCCTAACACTTTCTACTCTTGACTTCCAGCTGAACCATCAAAATCATCTGAAAAATATTGTGGAGATAAGGGGTAAGTTATCAACAACTTAGTAAGCAAAAAACATATACTAGTATGTCAACATGAGCATTTACAGAGTTCGGAATGCAGAACAAAATATTTTTATTTTCATAATGCAGAATCAGAACATGTTATCAAAAATATCAGAGCGAAAGTTTAAAAATATTATTATTCAAAATTCATTTGGCATAGCATAAACTGAGACATCACATTACATCAGAACAGAATTCTATATTTAACCCACATGGTAGGGTTGTGCAAACCCTGACGGTCAACTGAGCAGAAACAGAATGTGAAATCTTCCCCTTATTATTCTCAGAGTCTTGAGTGTGCACACAGGAAAGACCACGCAGAAAACCACTTAGGCTTCCAAAGTGGGTACACCAGAAACATAAAAGTTAGTACCAACCCGATCAGAGGCTACAGTTTTACACCCGTGGTAAGGTCAGAATAGAACAGAAATAGAATTTCATGCCAGAGGTTTTAGAAATCACATCATATCATATCATAGTATAGAACATCTTCAGAACAGAACAGAATCAGATCATAAAAATAAAATATATGCACAAATTTTCATATACGCTCTCTTATGTACTGTTCAGAAACAAAATGTCAAAATAGCTCATGTCTACACCAGTCATGATAGAAAAATATTTTCTTCTTATACAAAGTTTCATGAGTAATTCAAAACAAGTAATTGAGGGTGTTTAAAATTTATTTTCATAACAAAACATGCATATTTTTTTTCTAAAATCGACTTCAGTTTATTTTATTTTATGCAAAGTCTAGCATAGGAACCCCTCTTACATGGACTTTTTAGCTTCTTCAGAATTTTTCACAACAGTGTTGAACGAATATTAATCATCACCTATAAAATAGTTACGTAACCTTCATAGATTTTCAATCGAACACGTATTTTGATACTTAAACCTGAAATGCTAAATTAACCTATTTTCCTAAAATTTTAAGATTCTCGTGACCCTAAAATATCATCACTTCCCACATTAATCTATACTTAGTTAATATTTTCTACTAATACATTAAACTCTAAATTATTCTTGTTAGAAAGACAAACAACACTTTTTGGGCTAACATAGAGCGAGACTAAGCCCACTTAAAGTCCGTTGTAAAATCAAGCCCAACAAAAAGAAATACTAGTTCAAGACCCATTTGCTTAGGCTTATAACTCGAAAGGTATAAATGTAATATCAGGTTTATGCTTGACAAGCTTTACAGGAACTAAATAAAACACTTTCTATTTTGAAAACAAAGTAGCCACTAGGAAGGGTGGTACGACTGAGGCTTATAGAGAGGGAAGGGAGACCCGACGGATCTGGGTGGTGAGACGAAGACGCTGGTGAGCTGGGCGGCTGAGCACTGAGAGAGATGAATGATGAAAGGGAGAGAGAAATAACGTGAGAGAGAGGGAGAGAGCTTGATGTCAGCCAGTCCATGTGGCTATCGAGTGTGAAGCGTGGAGGTGAGGGGCTACGGTGGTTCGTTTGTGTGTATCCTTGAAACACTTAGCAATGTGGGAACCTTCCAATGGTGGTGCTGCAGCAGTGCACAGTGGAAAGTTGAGCAAGAAAACTTGCTTTGTTTTTGTTGTATAAAAATAGGGGGCCTTTGTGCATGTGTTGTGTCGATTTTGTACGAGGGAAGCAGGTTGAGTCTTGGACAGTGCAAAGCTTGGTGGTTCTCGGTCTCGCTTGGGGCAAGAACAGAGGTTGTATTGGGTGAGGGTGGTGGGGCACGAGAAGGGGTTCTAGTCGGTGTGGTTTGTTATTTGTTGTGTGGTTGGTGGTCATGTGGTGATGCTTTGTCGAGGGAGGTATGGGTTGGTTGGCACCGTGGTTTATAGTTATATACTGGCTCAATTTTACACAAAGGGTGGTGGAAGGCTTGCTCAGTGTGTGGTTTACTTCGAAGCAGGTTCTGTGCTACAAAGGCTAGTAGCTTGAGGAGAAACTTCCGTGACTTACGGCAACAAGGAACCCGAGAGGTAATATGAGAGAAGTGGATTGTGGTGGAGTTGTCGTGCTTGGTGGTTCAAGGGGTTGGCAACGTGAAAGGTGGATTCTTTGCGGCTGTGTGACCATGGAGGCTAGAGCCATGGCTGTGTCGATGGCAGATTTGCCGTGATCGTTGCTACGTGAAGCTTGTTGTGGTGCTTGGTTGCAGCGAGTACGTGTGGCAAGAATGGCTTACAGTGGCTCCACTGCAGGTTAAGGTTGGGCTAGCGTGCTAACACAATGAATAGCTAGGGAGTGGTGATTTACGGCTAAGGAAACAAAGGGGGCTTACGGGTTGTAATCTGCTACACATGGAGGGGCTGTTTTGTAGTGCTTGGCCTGGAGGTGGGACTAGCTGAGTTTTCGTGCATGGGATTCCATGGAGGCTGCGGTGGCTGCTGCAAGCCTAGGATGCATGAATGACAGTATGTGCAAGAGGCTGTGCATGAAGTGTATAAATACATGTAGAGACGTGCATGCTGTGACTAATGGAAAGAGACGTGTAAGGTGGAGAGTTTTTAAAACAAGAACAATGTTAGAGATCAGCCTACTGTGCGTTGCACTCTCCACACACCTCACATAGTTTTTTTTTTTTTTTCAACCCAGCACGTTAGGTGTACTGGGGCAGCCACCAACAGTAGGTGAAGAAGATTTTTTCTTAAAACAAACTGCACGTTGGGTCTCCCAGTTTACAACAAACGGGCGTGGGCCCTAGGGTGATCAGGTAGAGCCCATTTCAAGTATTTGGGCCCACGTTTTGGATAGTATATAAGATTAATAAAAATGGGTTTTTTTCCCTGAATCTGGGCCTCGATTCAAACTCTACAATATTTCAACTTGTCCTACAAATTTCTTGGCCCCGAATAATTTCCATCTAATCCAAAAATATTTAATTTAACTAAGTTGGCGAGCCCATAAAAATTCGCTATCTGCCAAAACTAAAAATATTAAGACTGTAGTCTATTCTAAAAATTTACTCGAAATCTCAAATGGGCTTTTCGTACATATAAATCCCAAAATAAGTAAAGTGTTACATAAGGACCATGCATAGATGTGGGCGGTGTATGAGAACCACGCACAATGATTTTCGCAAAATCAACACTTTCTTTAGACATTTTTTAGACCTGTGAATCTTCTTGTGCCGAGCGTGAGGCTTCTTTCCTCTTTGATAAAAATTATATCTGAAGCCTTAGTTTTTATGTGTGTGTGTGTGAGAGAGAGAGAGAGTGGAGATAAGAGAAGTACTTCTTGTATATATCTCTATCGGCGGATGGACGGAGCACTAAAAAATAAAAATGTAGGTTTTTTAAAAGAGCTTTGCTACACAACCTCCACCACACTTCACACTCTATACTTTTTTAAATTTTTAATATTTTTTTTGAGTTTATTCTTTTTAAATTATTTCAAATTTTTTATTCATTATTCATATAATAAATATTTAATAAAATAAAAAAATAATAAAAATTAAAAATAATGTGGAGTGTTAGAAAGTTGTGAAGATTTTTTGTTTTTAAAACTCCATGAAATATAATATGTATGGTATAACCGTATGAAAACAGAAAACTTGGGGAGCTTTTGTTAAAAGGATAAAAGTTCAGAAGCGGATAATGCAATTAACCAAAATAAGGGGGAAAAGAAAAAGGAAATTCCATATACTCTCTGGTACAAAATGGTAAAGCAGATGCTGCTGCAGCTGTTGACACCTCTCGCTTCCCGACCAGGCTGCTTCATCACGCGCACATCAAGGCCAAGGGCGCTCCGATCATTCTCCTCCACCAAGGCAAGTGCTATAATCAACAAAACAATCAGTTTTATTTCCTTAAATTATTTATTTTTTCTGTTTTCTCAACGTTGAATTCAGTCTATGAAGTTATCTAATCTGAAAAATGGACCCAGATGTCTTCGGAATCCTACACGTTCGGGCCTTACAAGATACCCCACGAGGAAGTGTTCTACTCCTCCCAGCTTTCCTATGCCATGGTTAATCTGCGTCCCGTCGTTCCCGGTATATGCCTTTCCCCGCCTCTTCTTTTGGCATTTTGATAAACAAATAAGAAAATGCGTCACCCTTTATGACAATGAGAAAACAGGAAAAGAAAAACTTGATCTTCATACCCATAAAAGTTGATAGTGTTGATCACTCATCCATTGTTATGTAAAATCACATGTATGTTCTATATACTCAATGAGTATGACAACTAGGTGGCATTCAGACCTTATCTTCCATAAGAGCCTTAAGTTTAAATAATACTACCTAGGAAATTACTATAATACATAGAAGTTGGAAATACCCACCAAACTTCTATCAAGAGCCAAACACAAGGCCAGTATATTGAATCAACTAAATTGATATATATCATATATCAGCAAGAGGTGCATGATGCATCATACAATGTTGTGTAAGGGCATCCTTTTGCAATTGGTTCGATCCTTGGTAAGGCTTTTATCTGACAATGCTGTCTAGAAAATGCTAGCAACAATATTGTGTAATTTCTCATAGGAACAACCTTTGGTTGGATGTTTGTCAGGATTTTCTAAGCTTTTGAATTCACCTGGAATTAATTTGTTTCTCTCTCTCTCTCTCTTTGAGTGTGTGCGAGTGTGCATGCATATATATATGTTTGTGTGTGCAACAAGATATCTTTTAGTCTATCTTTGGGCAGCCAATTACTCATGAGGATTTATTGGTTTTATCTCTACACATATAGAGTGTGTTATACAATATCTATTGCTTCCTCCAAAATTTGGGCTTTTTTACTTTTTTTTTTATAAGTAAACGATAGTATATATAAGAATAGGCTTAGCCCAAGTACACAAGGAGTTATACTAGAGTAAAGGCCTATCTAAGTTGCTGTAAAAGAAACAAGAAAATCATGTACATTTAGGCCATTAAAATCTACAGCTATAGCCCAAAGCAGTAAAGTACGAAAAAATAAAACTCGAAGCTCCTCTAAGGACCGCTCCTTATCTTCAAATGTCCGTTCATTACGCTCTCGCCATATACTCCACATTATGCAGCTAGGAATCATCTTCCATACAGCTTTGATTTGTGGAGGTCCATCTGGTATTACCTAACTAGCCAATAATTCCACCACAGTAGCCGGCATCACCCAGTTTAAACCTATACGACTGAACACTTCGCTCCACACGGCACTAGCTGTCTCACAATGTAACAAAAGATGATCCACTGTCTCCCCCGCTTTCTTGCACATACAACACCAGTCCTGAATAATGACCCTACGTTTTCTTAGGTTGTCAGTGGTCAAAATCTTACCCAAAGCCGCTGTCCAAGTGAAGAAAAGTGCCTTAGGGGGTGCCTTATTCCTCCACAGTTTTTTCCAAGGGAAATGAGTGTTCGGAAGTACGGTAAGGGCTTTATAGAAGGAATGCACCGAGAATAAACCCTTACCTGCTGGTGTCCACCACAGCTTATCACCACTTCTTCCATTCGGCTTCATATTATACACTAATCTGAAAAAGGCCTCAAAACTGTCTATTTCCCAGTCTTGAGCTGCTCTATTAAATAGTATATTCCAATGAATTTGATCCCCTGAACTAATCATGAGGTTTGCCACCGAAGCTTCTTGGTCACTTGCCACTCGGAAAACCATAGGGAACGAGTCCATGAGTGCCTCTTCCCCACACCAAATATCCCTCCAAAATTTTATACGAGTACCTTCCCCCACCCTAAATTTAGTATATCGAGAAAACACCCCCCACCCTCGTCTTATGTGTTTCCATATCCCCACACCATGAGACCCATTCCCTTCACTAGAGCACCAGCCCCCCCATACCCTGCCATATTTGCAATCCACCATAATTTTCCAGAGAGCTTCCGGTTCCATAGTGTACCTCCAAAGCCATTTCCCAAGAAGTGCCCGATTAAATGTTCGCAAATTCTTTATCCCCAACCCACCTGAGGAAATTGGTTTGCACACCTTATCCCAACTGACCAGGTGGAACTTGAGTTCCTCTCCCAATCCACTCCATAAAAAATACGAAAAAGTTTTTCAATTCTCGCTGCCACACATGCTGGAATTGGAAATAAAGACAGAAAATATGTTGGTAAGTTAGAAAGAGTGCTCTTGATAAGGGTCACCCGGCCTCCTTTCGATAGATACATTCTCTTCCACCCTGCTAATCTTCGTTCTATTTTCTCAATCACGGTATCCCATATACCTATCGCCCTTGATTAGGGGTGGGCTCCGACTCCGACGGAGTCGGAGTTGTCATTTCCGACCTCCGACTCCGACAAAAGTCGGAGCCAAAGTTCCCCTCCGACTCCGACTCCGAACGTAGTCGGAGTCCGATTCCGATCGGATGTCGGAGCTCCGACCTCCGATCGGAGTTCCGAACGGAGGTCGGAGCTCCGACCTCCGATGGTAACTCCGACTGGAGTTCGGAGGGAGTTCCGAACGGAGGTTGGAGCTCCGACCTCCGTTCGGAGTTTCGAACTCAATTTCAGATTTTTTTATTATTATTATTATTTAAATTTTGTTGTTCAATTTCGTTTCAGATAGTAGGCAACATATATTTTTTTTTTTAAAAGTGAACCATCTACAAATATTTGGTTTATTCAAGAGTTTTCAATAATTTAAATATTCGTTCTGATTTTGTTACTGAATTTTGATTATATATTTAATTTGTTTTATCTCCGCCTGAAATTTAGAAAAGAATGATGGTAAGAATGATGGTACGAATTTGTATCACCTGATTAATTTCAGTTGGATAATAAATTATAAACTTTTGAGAGAGGATGGATAAGTACTAATAGAAATTATAGAATAAAGAGTACTTATCCCACGTCTTTGCTCGGGATATAAGTACATAAATATAACTATATAAATAGTTTAAAAAGTAAATAATATGTATGATGCAGCCATAAGTTATAACAGTCTCATTTATAACGTAATAAGTTAATAACAATATGACTCAGTCTTGAAATATAACTACATAAAAATTAAACACGGGTTTCACTCAAACCCCAATGTTCCATTGGTCACGCCTGAAATGAAGATAGAAAGTAGCAATCAATAGACGAAAAAAAATTGATAATAAAAAATTATATAAGGTAAAAGAATAATTTGATTCTTACCAAGAAATGTGGTTCTCTCAACTCCATCACAACTCTCAAGTAGCGTCCGTTCCAAACTCTCAATCATCGGTAATTATGTTAGGGTTCACAATTAGATCTATAAAATCATAAAAAGTAGAAGTTAGAAACATTAAAAATAATTAAACCATCATTTAAAAGCATATAAACTTACCCGATTCTAGCCTATAGCTCTCGGCATCAATGCCAACGGTATCTAGTCCAAGGGGCGTTTCACTAATCCAATTCTGTGTGCAAACGAGGGCCTCCACGGTTGACGGTGACAATGAACTGCGATAAGCATCCAACACGCGACCTCCAGTGCTAAATGCCGACTCTGAGGCAACCGTAGTGACAGGAATGGCTAGCACATCTCGGGCCACACGGGAAAGGACTGGATACTTGGTGGAATTAACTTTCCACCAAGTTAATAACTGAAATACATCACTAGGTGCCTCGACAGCTTCCATAAAATATCGTTCAACCTCAGATGTACAATGCATAATATTCCTTGTTGACATGAGTTGATGATACTGCCGTATAACACGATTGCCTCTAACCCCTACAGATGGCTCAGTATCACCTGAGGGAACTGTCGATCCTGTCGGCCTCGAATGTGAGGAGCTACCAACTGCGGATGAAGGCTGAGCACTAGTACTGTAGTGATGATATAAGTCATCAACATCATTTTTTAGCAATCTAATAAACTCTCCAGCCTTCACTGCCCCGAGGACGGAATTTACCCAAAATTCTAGAACGGCCAACTTAACTCGGGGGTCAAGGATCACAGCCACAAATAGCAATCTATTTATCTTCTCAATATTCCCCCAATATTTATCATATTTGATCTTCATCCTCGTAGCCATATCAGATAACAATCCAGCAGAGTCAGTACAACTATTTTCCAACTGGAAGTGAAGCTCCGAGAGCTCACTGAAAAATGAGTTCGCAGTCGTATATTTGGATCCAGATAGTCGCATGGTTATCTCATAAAAAGTTCTTAAAAATTCAACAAAATAACTCACACTGGTCCAATCATGTGCGTCTGGCGCACCGAGCCCCTGTCCTGCTGGCTCCAACAAAGCATACCTCAGGCCCCCATCCTCGACCTCCATCCGCTCGAATGCTTTTTGGTACTTCTGTGCCACATCCAACATCATGTATGTAGAATTCCATCAAGTCGGAACGTCCAAGCACAGCATACTAGAACATTCAATCTTCAAATCTTCTGCTATTGCCTTAAACTTGGCAAGCCTTTGAGGGGAACCCCTCACATATCGTACAATGTTGCGGACTCGGGTTATGGAATCATGAACCTCTTTTAATCCCTCAACAACTATGAGGTTAATGATATGAGCACAGCATCGAACGTGAATAAACTCGTGGGCCCGAATGACATCATCTCTCACCGTCGTGTTCCGCTTAAACCAATCAATTGCTGTTTCATTCGCACTGGCATTGTCAACTGTAATACACAGCACTTTTCGAATTCCCCAGTCCTTTAAACAATCATCCATCTTCGCCCCAATGGATGCACCTTTATGATCCACAATTTCTTTAAAACCAATAATTTTTTTATGCAAAATCCACTCACTGTCAATGTAGTGTGCTGTGATACACATGTAGCAGACGTTCTGTATGGAAGTCCATGTGTTAGTCGTAAAAGACACTCTCTGGCCAGTGGTAATAAACATCTTCCTCATCTCCTCCTTGTCCTTCGCATGCCTCTTCATACAATCTCGCATCACTGTATACCGTGATGGAATGGGAAATCGTGGCTCAACAAAATTTAGAAACTTTCGAAAGCCTCTTTTCTCGACTGTGGTAAATGGCATCTCATCAGTAATTATCATCTCTGCAAGCATGTTCCTCAACATCTTCTCACTGTATTGAGGGATGACCAATTTCTTAGTCTGTGTACCATCAGTGGCTGTAGAAGTTTGGTAAGTGTGGTTGGTCTGATCAGTGGCTTGCAATCCCTTCGCTATCTTATATCGTTGGCAACCATTTAGATGTGCTATTAACACACTGGTACCTTGCTTCTTCGAATGGCATCCACAAAGTGATCCACAGTAATGGCATCTTGCCACTGGGTTTGCAATTTCACCAGGAATTTTGGTGAAATGCTCCCATGTCCACGACCTCTTTTTAGAAGGTCGTGGTGGTTGATCTTGCTCAATGGGCATCTCCTCCTCCTCGTTGAACATATCTTCATCCTCTATATCAACTGGGAATGAGAGTCGACTACTCGCACAAGATGTAGCTGCTCTAGATGTAGCTGCCCTAGATGTGGCTCTAGGGGTGGAAGTACCCACCGGTGTAGGAGTTGTAGCATTGGCATCCGCCACATCCCCTTGTGGACGATCATCTCCACTATGTCTACGATCCATATCACAATCAATGAAGCTGAAAAAATTAAATTAGAAGCAAAAAATTAGTTTAAAAATAAACTAGGCTATTGTATTATACAATAGGACATGTATTATTATGATACAATAATACATATATCGATGTATTATTACATTGAGGTTCGGTTGATGTGCGCTTGACTCAGACGAACCCATCCAAATGAGTTCGCTCGACGTGCGCTCGACGTGCGCTCGAGCAGAAGCCATACAGAGAGGTTCGCTCGACGTGCGCTCGACGTAGCGCTCGAGCAGAACCCATCCAGAAAGGTTCGCTCGATGTGCGCTCGAAGTGGCGCTCGAGCAGAACTCATATAGAGAGGTTCGCTCGATGTGCGCTCGACGTGGAGCTCGAGCAGAATTCATCCAGAGAGGTTCGCTCGACGTGCGCTCGACGTGGCGCTCGAGCATAATCCATACAGAGAGGATCGCTCGACCTGCGCTCGACGTCGGACTCGAGCAGAATCCATACAGAGAGTTTCGCTCGATAAGCGCTCGACGTAGCGCTCGAGCAGAACTCTTCTAGAATCTAGAGAGGTTCGCTCGATGAGCGCTCGACGTAGCGCTCGAGCAGAACTCTTCCAGAGAGGTTCGCTCGATGAGCGCTCGACGTAACGCTCGAGCAGAACTCTTCCAGAGAGGTTCGCTTGACTTCCGCTCGACATATCGCTCGAGCAATGTTCAATACAACGTGCGCTCGACTTGCGCTCGACACCTCGCTCGAGCGCAAGTCTTCAAAACAGTGTAAAATTCATGTTTTTGAGCGCCGTGTTGGGGACTATATTGAATATTCAATACACAAGAATCACAACTGCTGGCTCCAATTCACAAGAGACGTGCTTGAATTAAATTTAGGGCTCATAAATTTAGGGCTCACCGTAGGTGGAAGCTGAACAGAGGGACGGCGGCAGGGAGGAGCAACGACGAACGGTGTTCTGAAGAACGCGAGACGGAGGGTTCACTGGTGACTGGTTCATGCACTGGGACGGGAGACGCGAGAGAGAACACCGTGGAAGAAGAACTGAAGAAGTGAAGAAGGAAGAAGAAGAAGTGAAAACTGAAAAGGAAGAATAAGTGAAGAAGGAAGGAGAAGAAGAAGTCGTTCTGGAGGAACGACCGAACGACACCGTTCCATATTAAGTGGAACGGTGTCGTTCAAACGATTTTTTTTTTTAAACCCAGTTCCAAAACGACGTTGTTTTGGAGCTGGGTTTAAAAAAAAAAAAATCGGAGTCGGAGTTTGGAGCTCCTTTGAGCTCCGAACTCCGACTCCGACTCCGAAAATTATTCGGAGCTACTCCGAATTCCGACTCCGAATTCCGACAACTCCGACTCCGTCGGAGTCGGCATCGGAGCGGAGGTCGGACGGAGTCGGAATTCTCGGAATTCTGCACACCCCTACCCTTGATACAGCCCCCAACGGTAACCCCAAATATGTCATAGGTAAAGAAGTGACCTTGCACCCTAGAATGTTAGCCAGATGCCGAGAATTACTGACATTTCCAACAGCCACTAATTCTGACTTATCAAAATTTACTCTCAGCCCTGACGCTGCTTCAAAACAAAAAAGAAGCGCCTTCAAAGCTCGAAGTTGGTCTTGCTCTGCTTCACAAAAGATTAGTGTGTCATCTGCAAATAATAGATGAGATACCGAGATCATACCCCTCTTCGAATCACCCACTAGAAATCCTGACAAAAACCCATGACTGACTACCGCCTCTAACATCCTACTCAGAGCCTCCATGATGATAACAAATAATAGAGGGGATAGGGGATCTCCCTGTCTTAAGCCTCGTGAGCTGTTGAAGAAGCCCTCTGGATTGCCATTGATTAACAATGAAAACCTTGCTGTTGAAATACACCATCTGATCCACCTACACCACTTCTCCCCAAAGCCGCATCTCTTCAGTAAATACAAGAGGAAGTCCCAGTTCACATGATCATATGCCTTCTCCATATCTAGTTTACAAATAATCCCTGCAACCCCAGACTTTAACCTACTATCCAGACATTCATTGGCGATTAAGACAGAATCTAAAATTTGGCGACCCCTTACAAAAGCGTTCTGTGGCTTTGAGATTATCTTACCAATGGCCATCCCTAGCCTGTTTGCAAGCACCTTGGAGATTATTTTGTATATCCCATTAATAAGGCTAATTGGCGTAAAGTCCTTCACTTCCGATGCTCCAGTCTTCTTTGGAATCAGAACGAGAAATGTAGCATTCTGGCTTTTCTTGAATTTCCCCGCCATAAAGAATTCCTGGAATACATTCATAATATCATCTTTCACAACCTCCCAACAGGTTTGGTAGAAACCGAGTGAGAAACCGTCTGGACCTGGTGCTTTATCCTTCGCCAATCCTCTGACCACTTCATACACCTCCTCTTCCTCAAAAGGTCTTTCCAACCATGACGATGTCTGTGACTCAATTGAATCAAAACCAAGTCCATCTAATTTTGGCCTCCACCCCTCACCTTCTCTAAATAAAGTTTCATAAAAAGACACCACATGTTCCCGGATCTCTGAAGCCTCCGTGCTTTCACTACCATTGATTTTAAGCATTTCAATAGTATTATTTCTCCTATGAGAGTTAGCCACTCTATGGAAAAATTTTGTACTTCGGTCCCCTTCTTTCAACCAAAGTGCCCTAGACTTCTGACGCCACGAGATTTCCTCCATGGATAATACTCTTTCCAACTCTGAGACAAGTTCTGCCTTACGTGAGACTTCCTCTACTGTGAGCGTTCTATCTTCAGTGATCTTCTCAATGTTCTGTAATTCCTCCATCTTGGCTCTTTTTTGTACCCTTATATCTCCAAACGATTGAAGGTTCCAAAGCTTTAAATCATTCTTTAGAGCTTTTAATTTGCCTGCAAGTATATGAGAGGGTGTACCAAAAAACTGATATGATGACCACCACTGTCTAACCCTTTCCACAAAACCTTCACTATTGAGCCACATGTTTTCAAACTTGAAATATCTACGGCCTCCTTGGATACCACCTCCATCCAATAAAATGGGAAAATGATTCGAAAATAGTCGCGGTAGTCTCTTCTGACAAACTTCCGGATAATGAATTTCCCAATCCGGCGATAATAAGAATTTATCTAGACGAGACCATGTCTGACTATTCGACCAGGTAAAAGGCCCACCTATTAGTGGGAGGTCCACCAGATTCAAATCAAAGATGCACTCTGAGAATTCTGTCATGGCAGGAGATATCCGACTATTACCAGACCTCTCACTAGGAAATCTTACCACATTAAAATCACCACCTATGCACCAGGGGAGGTCCCACCAACTGTACACTCCCGCAAGTTCTTCCCACAAACATTGTCTGGTAGTGTCATCATTGGTCCATATATACCTGCAAATGCCCATAAAAAATTATCCTCCACCATTTTAAAAGAACACGCCACTGTGTATTCCTCGACAAACTCCTCCATTTTTTCCACCACCCTTTTATCCCACATCACTAGTATCCCACCCGATGCCCCATTTGAAGCCAAATATACCCAATCCGCATATGGACAGCACCACAAACTTCTCACTATTTTCCTAGACACCAATTTCAGCTTGGTTTCTTGTAGGCACACGATATCCGCTTTCCAATCCCTAAGCAAATTCTTAATAAGATGACGTTTATTAATCTCGTTCAACCCGCGTACATTCCAAGACACAATTTTTGGCTTCATAAGGAAACATGTGTACCCTTCCCTTTGCTCCTATCGCGACTTGAGCTCCCCTCATTCAATGACCATTTTAGTCTGTTAAGTTCCCTCTGCTTCTTGGAACCAGATTTCTTGGAATGAGAATGGCCTACCTCAATGGCAGTGAGAAGGGCCATAAACTGTTCTTCATACCCCACGCTTTCCATTCCCACCATATGTTGAATATCCTTGACCATTTTGAATACCCATTCCGAAATTTCAAACTCATTCGGAAACAAGCAAGTTAACGGGAATGGCTCTCTAACCCCTGATTCTCCCTCCCCTCCAAACAAATTCTGCCCTTCCCATTCACCCTCATTAACCAAATTGACCACCTCATTTTCTGTAGGGAAAGAGCTCACCTGATTTTCAGGAACCCTTATTATGTCCACATTAGTCACCGTGAGTTCTATGCTATCATCCCCAAGTTCTACAATCCTCGCAGCCCCTCCTTCCAGAGTCTTCTCACTGGAATCTGTAGAGCGCTGTGAAAGTATTTCGGCACTGTGAAGGTCCTTCCCATTAGCCAAACTATCGGCAGGTTGTGTACCGACAGGTTCATTTGGGAAAAAACCGATTGGTTGAGTAACTTTTTCCGGATCACGCGAGGGAAGAATCTGCTCCACCACCATCGTCGGCGCTGTCTGAGCCACCGAGGAATGACCCACCGTGAACCTCGCAACGTCCGATAATGGTCTCGACTCGCGATTTTCCATACCCATCTTCTGAGTTACTTTTTCCGTATCGCTCAAAAGGGGAAACTGCTCCACCACCTTCGTCGGCGCTATCTGGTCCACCGGCGAAGGTCCCGCCGTGGTGGTATCGGCTTCCGATGATGGTATCGGTGCATGAGTCGAGTTTCCGTATGAAATTGGTCTCGGGTCCTTCTCCAACCGGATCCTCCAGCTCGAGTTTGCACCTGGAGCGGGCTTGCAAGGCCCACTTCCACTAGGGCCCAATTCTTGCCCGTAAGACATTGGAGGACTGGGCTCGTGCCCACTTGGTTGAAGCCCAGGCTGTAAACCCATCTCAGCTCCCGATTGATCCACTCCACTTAAACCCATTCTATAAGTCCCCATCTCCTTCCTAATTAACCACTCTATCTTGTTTTGCAGGTCTGCGAGCTGCGACTTAGCTTCCAGTAAAATATTCATGTTCTCTCCCGTTGCACTCCCTCTGCTACCATCACTCTGCCACTGTACTGGACGCACCCATTTGTCAGTTTCTTGTCCTGAAAACACGCCCCTCTGACCCATTCTGTCAACGCACCCAGGTGGCTGTTCCACCCTCAATGCCTCACCATACCTCGACACAGATGGTTGTTCCACCCTCAACGCCTCCCTGTATGAGTGCTTCAATGGCTGAGCCGTGACTAATATCTCTTTCCCATGTCCATCTCTATGTGTATTTCTATCCATTAAACAGTCCTTCAACGCCTCTCCCATCCTGTTCCATCCCCTACCCTCTTCTTCAGGAACAAATATGAAGTTCTTCCTCCCTCCACCTCCATATTCTACCACCGCCATATATCTTCCTCTAGCATTCGAACAACGTTGAGCTATGAAGCTATGGCTGCCTTCCCGGACTGTGGTATAATAATCTCTTTTTTCTTCCTTTGTGCACTCCTCCATTACTTTCACTAGCCATTGAACAGCTACTGGTCCCAACACCACCTTAGCCACCACTCTCCTTCCTCTCTCTGTAATGGTCAAACTACGCCCCTCTTTCACTAAGGTAAAACGTTTGGAGTCTATGAACAACTCCTTGCTATGGCCCATTGCCATCACCATACCAGAATGCTAATAAATTAGCACCATAGACGACGAGATAAAAAAAAAACGAGAAAGTTTTTTTCCAACGAGTGTACGGAGAGAAAATCTTTCTCAAAAGTATGATCATACCCTCAATGTTCCACGTGCTTGAAGGTTCTCCATGAGCCGCACAATTTTATGTATAATCTCGATCGTTTCTGCAAGATCACTTGGGCTTTTTTACTTCCTGCAGACGCTCTTGCATACTTACATGCGTGCTACCATGTATTGACTAAAATAAGGTTAATAGTTAGTGGTGCTTATGGGGGGCTGCTAGTGAAATGATTACATAACCCAAAACTTGCTTGATAATGTGCAATGATATGAGGAAACAAGGTTTTAGTATGTAAAAGTAGGAAATGTAAGATAGGTTCCAACATTCTACTTTCATTCAAAACCCTTGATCCCAGAAAAAATTATATCATTATTTCTAACCAAGAATATTTTTTTTGATAAGTATATTTCTAACCAAGAATATTTCTTGCTTATAACAGGTTGAAGTGGTCTTTGCTCCCTTTTTCCTATTGCTTAAGTTGAAACTTCAAAGTATATAATGCTCGTCCTTGTTGTCTTAACATGAATTGTTTTTTGGTGAATTGCTTGTCGTACTGCTCTTATGTTTTAATACTCGAATACTCCTTTATTATTCTGATTGTTTCTCTTTTCCTTTGCAGGTCATATCCTTTGCTTCGGAATATTAGGATGTTATGTTGAAATTGATTCAACAATTGTTTAATGTTCATGACTAGATTTAAATTAGGTAAATTCATAGCAGTGCGTTTGGCTCGTGTGGAAAATAAGGCACAACCGTGTGGGAGTTGATGCAATATGTTGTCATATACATCCTGCAATACATTCATTCGTAGATAGGATATGCAAAGCTTTATTCTCCTAAAGTGAGTTTGCATATGAAACACATTTATATACATATAGGGGTTGCCTTGAGATGCAGCAACTTTCTGAAACATTCAATGACTGCCAAGCTCTGCCGTATTTCATGCATGATGTTCACTGTTAAAGTAATATTTAGTAGCTTCATAATCCTAAATCACTTATTTCTGAAGTTTGCAAGATATCACAGATATAAAAATACTATTCTCGGTAGACTTCACGGGCACCACTTGCAAACACTGCCACGGTTACTGTTCACAAAAGCTTTGTCATACATCACACGAGTAATTGTGGCACAAATGTGCATGTATCTATCATAGCTACGGTGCTGGTGGAACTGCACATCAACTATTATGCATGCTTCTATTTGTCGCATGCTGCTGTGCCCCAAAAATTTAAAAAAAAAAATTGAGATTTATTTATTTATTTTTTATTTTACAATTTTCATATTTGGATATATTTTGTGGATCTGTGGTTCAATATTCAATGTTGACTTGACATTATATACATGTGCTTGTCTGTCCAAGGCGTGAAGTTAAGCGCTTTGTTGATCTCACCGTTGATGAGACTAGTGATTTATGGCTCACTGCACAGAAGATCGGCAGTCAGCTTGAGAGCTACCACAAAGCATCATCTCTCACATTTTCAATCCAAGTAAGACCGATGTTGGTGGATCAAATCATTTATTTTTATAGAATATCAGTTTTTTTTTTTTCCATATCTCTGACTAGTTTTTTTTATAAGTAATAATTTATTCAAAGAAATAGGCATAAGCTCAAGTACACAGGACGTATACAAAGGAAACACCTACAACTTCCACAAACGAAAAGAAACTGAACGCCAGAAAACTAAAACAAGTGCAGAAAATTATCCTCCATTACAAACACTTTAACCCAAGAACTCAAAGTACTCAAGAAAAAATCCCTACAGCATCTCCCATTTCTTTCAATCCATATGCACCACATCAGACAAAGAGGTATCATCTTCCAAACACTTACCGCCTTCTTACAGCCCTTCAAACCCTTCCACCCTCCCAATAAATCCACCACTTCTCTAGGCATTACCCAATGTAACCCTGTCCAACTCAAAACCTCATTCCACAAGAATCTTGTCACTTCGCAGTGAAGAAAAAGGTGATTTACAGATTCTCCTGCCCTTTTACACATGACACACCAATCAGCTATAAACAGACCTCTCCTTCTAAGATTATCAGTAGTCAATACTTTGCCCAAAGATGCATCCAACAGAAAAAAGCAACCTTATTGGGAACTTTCACTTTCCATATACTTTTCCAAGGAAAAACACAACTACTATGACTTAACAAAATTCTGTAATAAGTTGAGACTGAAAACTTAGCATTTCCAGCAGGAATCCACACCATGCTATCCTCTCTTTCAAGCACCAACTTTGAATTGTAGAGTTTAACCTGCAAAGCCTTCACTTCATCCACCTCCCAATCATTGACGTCCCTTTTAAAAATGATATTCCATTCAACCTTATTGTTATTACTGCAGTAAGAATAATAAATAGATGCATTATGATCCCTGGCAATTCTGAAAATGGAAGGAAAAACTAGCTTGAGAGCAGTATCCCCACACCACAGATCATGCCAAAAGAGAATCCTCTTACCATCTCCCACCTTCAATCTGAAATTATTGGAGAAGGAATCCCATCCTTTTCTAATAAATTTCCACAAACTAACCCCATAAGCACCACTAGCAGCTTTAGAACACCAAGCGCCCCACAAACTTCCATATTTCACTTCTATTACATTTTTCCACAGGGCTTTACTCTCCAAATGATATCTCCAAAGCCATTTCCCAAGTAAAGCTCTATTAAAAACCCTTAAATCTTTTATCCCCAAACCACCACGATCCAGTGGTTGACAAACCTTCTTCCAATTAACCAAGTGAAACTTCTTTTCCTCACCATGTGCCACCTCATAAGAAATTTTGAAATAAACTCCCAATCCTCTTTTCAACTCTTGTCGGAAGAGAAAAAAGAGTAAGGAAATAGGTGGGAAGGTTGGACAAAGTACTCTACAAAAGAGTTAGTCTTCCCCCCTTAGACAAGTAGATCCTCTTCCAACCCACTAACCTCCTTTCAATTTTTTCAATCACCCCATTCCATATATTGACAGCTTTAAAAGAGGCTCCCAAAGGAAGCCCAAGATACCTCAAAGGCAAAGAAGAGATTCTGCACCCCAGTAAATTAGCCAAGTCTGATAAATTCTGAACATCACCCACAGGAACAATTTCAGATTTCGACAAATTAACTCTTAACCCCGAAGCAGCTTCGAAACACAGTTTTTTTCGGAATAATAGGGTGTTTGGCCCACATTTTTCTCCTTTTTAATATTTTGAAATCTGTATACTCGTGATTACCTTTATGTTTTTCCTCCAAACGCAGCTAGAATATAATCATACAGCTGTAACCTCTAGATTTTTTTCCACCTATCAAAGAAAAGAAACCTATTGATTTTTTCTTTTGTTTCTTTGCTCTTGTTTTATCACATTTTATTCCCCTTTAGTTGTTTATCTTTCCTGTTGTTCTCTTGTTTCCACTTCCTAATTTTTATCATACAAGTGTTGTGGTGCTTAGGTGTTTCTCTTGAATGCGACCTGTGTACATGGGCTATGCCCTATTGCTATTGTTAATGTCGTGTTCCGTACACCTTTGGGCTGGGTTCCAGCAACTTGGATCTTGGGTCTTTCACCTCCACATTTAAGAAAACACAGAGAGTGGGGGGCCTTGGTGGAGACCGAGGAGTCTCCGATGCTTGAGTCAGTATATCTGCTTAGTAGTTTGTGCGTGAGCTTAGAGGAATCAGAGAGCGTTCTTCGTACTTGGGGGACATCTTTTATACTAGGTTTCTAGGTGGGGACAACTCATACCTAGCCTCGGGAAGTTCATGCCACTTCAACTATTCACTTGGTCAAAATCCCTTAATGCGGCGTGGCTCCCAAACTCATTTTACCCTGCAGACATTCCTTGTTAAGCCCCTTCATGCGCTGTCAGGAGATCTAGAGTTCCCCGTATCTCCCGCCCACCTGCCTGTGTAGGTTTCTGAGGGTTGGGTGTCATCGGGGAGTGTCAGGGCAACAAGTCTCATTTGCCCCTACCGTTCGCTTTTCCCACACGTGGGTGCTTCATGGACGGTTTTTGCTCATGGGCCGAGTACTCTGTAGAGGCTCACTGACTCCTTTTAGAGGAGGGTTGTTGAGCTTGACCGGGCTCTCTGACTTACTCCCCCAGAGATCCCTCCTGGGCTTGCTATACGGGCCAATAGGAGGGAAAAACCCTCATATAGCTATAGATGAAAGTTCTTGCTTACCTATAAAAAAAAATCATACAAGTGTTGTGGTGCTTTCATGAGACTGTTGTGTGATGATTAAGGACAAGTAAAGTCTTTTGTTACCGATATCACACTCTATCTCTTTAGATCAAGCCGTTCTTTAGTACCCTGGAGATTCTAGACTGGAAGCATTGGTTGACCGCATGATCACTTGGCTTCTTACATGCACAAGTTAGGTCTTGTATGTCACTCAAGAATGCACATAAATGTTGGAAAATTGGAACCATCGTGGTTATGTTTTTTTCTTCTCCAACATCTAAGGGTGTTTCTAGGATACAGCTTCATGTGATCGTTACTCTTAGTTAAACTCCGATGGTGCCTTGCATGTTCTAACTTTTTTCCAGTTTTCTAGCATTCAGTAGAGCTTTGGGTTAAAGTCATTTTGCATGACAGCAGACGTAGCCTGATCTATGATCTATATGTGTTTGTGGGGGACACTTTTAAAGGGTGATGCAGCTGACACAGCATTTCATATGAATTCATTTTTCCGCACCTGGCTGTAATTACCTCTGCTGCATAATGGTGTTTTTGTCTTTTGAAACCTAAGTGCATGATCTTTATTTAAACCTTTTTTTTTTTTTTTATAAAGATATGATCTTTGTTTAAACCTTAGGATGGGCCCCAGGCAGGACAGACAGTACCCCATGTGCACATCCATATCCTGCCACGGAAAGGCGGTGACTTTGAGAAGAATGATGAGATCTATGACGCAGTAAGATGGAAAACTTGCTTCATTACTTTCTCTCGCTTCTTCATCTTCTTCAACCTTTGACGTGGATACTTACCTCTTTACCTGCTTTTTACTTGTGGTCTAGATTGACGAAAAGGAGAAAGATTTAAAGCAAAAGCTTGACTTGGATAAAGAAAGAAAGGACAGAAGCCTTGAGGAGATGTCCCGAGAGGCAGATGAATACAGAAAGCTCTTGTAATTGTTATTTTTGCATGAAATATTTCTTAGTTAAATAAAAAAAAAAAAAAAACCTATTTGAATGGTCAGGGAAAAGATTTTACAGCATATATTATGTGATTTTCTCTCTGATGAAAGGTGAAGATTGAGATGCCTAGCTTTGTCATATTAAGATGATAATCATATACCCTTGTCAATGTTCGTCATTCACCATGCACATGGATTATTTATACATTTATGATATCTTGGATTCCTAAATAGCTACAATTTTCTTTTTCAATTTCAACCCTTAATTACACTACTGATTTATATTTAGATTTATATACAACTACTAAGATCAATAAAAAAAAAAAAAAAAGGACTCGTGACAATTTTGGATACGTTCTTTCGTTGACTTTTGGGGCTCCCTGTAAACGTACCTAATGGCTAATAAATTCATATCTTTGATTCTTTGACGGAGAGATAATCACGCGTTAACTTTACAAGGGATGGATACGATATTATATTCCACAACTCAAAAAAAAAAAAAAAAAAAAAAAGACTGTTAATGAGAGTATTTTCTTTTATTTTTTTAGAATTTTTAACTTATAAATATTGTTCCATCGTTCAAAATCTGTGTTTCAAGTAAAGACGGGAAAGTCCAAGAATTCCTCAGAATTGACTAATAAGACTGTGGATAAGGCGGAAAAAAAAAAAAGTCTCGACTGTCCAGGGACAGTTAAAAAATGAAGAAACGGAAGCGGCCTCGGTCCCTTCGTCCTTCCTTGGCTTGCTGCCTCTCCTGCTCTTTATCTTGTCCGACGGAGGCTCACCAACCCTTTCGGCACTAGATCAATTAGTTCGGTTAGGAATGGCAAATAAAGAGAACGCGCTTTTGCTTGTCTGATTAGTTGTTGACGAATTGTGCGGCGCCGACCCAGCTTGAGAAGCATTCGACTTTATTGATGTTGGTAAAGTAGGTTGGGGGTTATGTTTTGTTTGAGAAGACGAAGTCTGGGTTAAGTTTAGTGATTGTCTGAAAGTTATAGGTTGGAGGGATTTGTTTGTATTGCGTTCCCTCCTATTCAGTTTCACGTGTATTTGTGGTTAGGTGAGTGTATATCCGGTGTTTGTGTGCTAGAGCTATTGCCCAGAAAAAGAAGATTTTTGTAATAAGAAAGAGCATATCTATCTATATAAGGCTCAAATTAAAAAGAGAAGAAAAGAATGTGGAGGCGATGGCGGAGTACTGGTGGTGCAGTGAAGCAGAGCGTGTCAGCTCTTTTCAGCCAAGTTTATGGGAGGAAGACGAGGCCTCCACATCCTTCTCATACTCTGGGATTGATGGCTATTGTTCCTGCAACATCATTACGCTTGAGGCCCTCGTCATCATCACCGTGTGCTGACTCAAACTCTGGCGATAGTAATAGAAATGACATATCGTTCGCGGAGACGAAGAAGCTAATGAGATTGGTGACTGTGGAGGCTTTGAAGAGGAAGCTGGGTATGGAAGGGAAGGAGGTTATCGGGTACTCGGAGCTTCTGCAAGCCTGCGAGAGCATGGGTGTCGCCAGATCCCTCGAGGAGGCTGCTGCTTTCTCCCGAGTCCTTGACGAGGCCGGTGTCGTCCTTCTGTTCCGCGACAAGGTCTACCTTCATCCCCACAAAGTAAGCTCTTTTCTTTCGTCCTATTATTGTTCTGATTGTGCTCTTGTGGGGGCTGCTCCTGTGCTGATATGACAATATGTATAGCAAGGAACCCGTAAATTATGCTTCTTTATTTTCTTTTTCTGCTTTCTGCTTTCCATAACAGTGAACATCAGGATCCATTTTTTAAGGAAAAGAGTGGTCGGAATAAGTTGTTGAATATCCCGATCCATCTTTTCTTCCACTTCGATATATATTTCCCTTCTCTATCCTTTGGACTGGGAGCATTCTAGAAGCACACCCACCATTTCATTACTTCATGTTGAATCACTGCTACTCCCCAATGTTAACAGATGGAATACTCAAAACCTATATTGTTTTCAGGGGTGAAGTGGATTTCTAAGTTCACCCAATTGGCTGCTTTAGCCTTCTTGTGTTTTTCTTAACCGACCTCAAACTCAACCTTCGCTTCATTCTACCTTGACTTATACCTCCCAAGCTGGTGCTGTTTGATCTATCATTTTTCTTCATTAGTTTGCATTATGCTACGACTGTGTAGGGTTCTCTTTTTGTGAATTGCTTCCAGCAAGTTCTTTTATTTTATTATGTGGTATTCAGAAATATCTGCATGTGGATGTTTTGAGGCCTTAATGTGTGCATTAAGGGTGGGCTCAATTGGATGGTGATTAGACTTTAGATATGGTGAGTAGTTGTTCCTTTTCCTTGGGCTGGATATTGGAAGCAACGCAGTTGGACATTTGGCTTAGTGTGGTAGAAATCAGTGAACAAGACCTTGCAGCTTCTTCCTTTGTTTTCACGAGTCATTCGCTATGCATCAAGCGGCATATTTTCTTTATCTTTCTTAGTAGCATATTACTTGGTATTAGAGGCTTCATATATAATGCATACATGCATATGTGGAAGATCTTTTTTTGTTATTGCTGAACTTCTTAGCAGTGTTTGACACCCACCAGCTTTATTCCCTGCAGACAGTAGGCCTACGGCTTATGTCTAGTCCAGTATATTTTCTTGTGCCACCTTATGATTTCTTCATGATTGTCATCAATCTGGAGTCGGTCTTGATGTATTGGTGGAATACATGGAATGAAATTCCATGCTGAGTGCTCTCTGTGCCTTGAGTTTCTGAGCTGCAAACTATGCTTAGGCTCCTATTAAACGGGGTGAAAATTGTTGGCCAAATCGAGTACGCATATCCGGGTTGCTGCTCAACTGTAACTTGTGTCAGCCAGGAGCAGCTTGAATTCCTAATTTCCAAGTGTTTGCCCCATTTTCTTATCAGCAGGTCCTCATTGTGGTTGTGAGTTTTGGAAAATAAATGAATTCAGAGTTTGGGCAAGTGATAAGGGTTTTGTCAAAATACATTTTGCTGTCCATATTATTTAGGTGCCTTGGATTCTCAACTCTCCATATAATACTAACTGGTGTTGCTCCTCTCCAATCTTAAATGTTCAGGTGGTGGATCTGGTCAGAAGAGCGGTGCCCTTTGCTCTGACTTCTGAAGACGATCCCGCGAGGGATGAGCTAAAGATGCTGCAGGAGAAGAAGGAAGAAATTGACATGCTAGCACACAAGCAGGTCAGGCGCATCCTCTGGTCTGGGTTGGGGTTTGCTGTGGTACAGGTTGGTCTGTTCTTTCGGCTTACATTCTGGGACTTTTCATGGGATGTAATGGAACCAATTGCATTTTTTACAACCACCACTGGCATAGTCATAGGTTATACTTACTTCCTGTTCACTTCAAGAGACCCCAGTTACCAAGACCTGATGCAGAGGCTCTTTCTCTCAAGGCAGAGGAAGCTGTTTAAGAAGCACAATTTTGATGGTGAGAGATTCAAAGAGTTACAAAAAAAGTGCAAAACACATATTGATGCCACTGCCTTTATTAAAAATCAGACGGCACCGGAACTGGAATTGGAAATGGAACTAGAGGACGCTTTACACAGGGACTAGCACTTTCTGGTGGATTTATTGACCTTTTTTTAACTGGAGTTAATCCACCGGAAACGAGTTGCTTTACACAGACTAACATTTTCTGGCTTCTTTCAGTATTGGGCACTCTCATTTTTGCAGCTTCAACGCACAGAAAAGAGAATTAAGGAAGATGTGTACCATTGAAGGCTTTATAGTTTTCTCTTCTAAACGGTGGGTGGTAGGGGTTGCATATTTTGCATTCTATTTGTACCCTGAATTACTGATTGATACTGTCAATCCTCTGACAAAAAAGTAAAATAAAATCTTAGCCCAGCTATTCCAATATCATCTGGCTGGCCTATATGTCAAGTAGACGTGCAAGAATAGTAAAATTTATTAAAATATTTTATATAATTAAATTAACATACCTTCAAATATTATACAAAATGTTTTCATCAATTTTAACAATTGATTTTTAAAGAGACTGTAAAATGCAAGTTTTTTCGAAGTTGAAGGGTACACTATCCATTTTTGGCAGTTTTGAGAGTACGGCATAGCCATTCTTTGACCAATTTTTTATTAGGAAATTCGTTTTTTCAAATTTAGCTAACTATTTTTTAATAAGGCTGTTTGAGTTGAGTTTAACTTTTTATAAAAATAGTAATAAATTGAGGTGATTAAGTGTGTTTGAATATTAAAATCAATTTAAATATATTTATGAGAAATTATAAATCGTTAATTTTTACCATTCATCCGACATATTAAAAAAGCAGTAGTGGTTGTCGCATAGAATAGATTATTTTATGGCCAAAAAATAATTTGGCTAGAAATTTAACATGATGGACAAAATTACTGTAGATTTAGCTAGTTTGATGTAGATGTATTTTTAGCAAACTAGCTAAATCTTAACTAAAATTTAACTATGCCTAGCTCACTACTAGTGCTTGATGCAAAATCTACTTTTTCAAAAAAAATAAAAAATAAAAAAAGTAACAGGGTCCCCTCCTATGCTTGTCTCCAGTCCAAAACAATGTGTTTGCAAAGTGTTAGCAGGGCTCATCTGTGAATCGAAGTGTACCATCCTTCTTCTAAGATGAAAAGCATAATGAAAAACCTGTTTACGACATGCAAATATTGCAATATAACGTCAATATCTCAGAATATGATGGGGGAGACTAACTTGCAATTGTCCTAGTGTGAATTTGGGTACGTTGAAAGTTGGAACTGGTGTCACAGATGCACTGCTCAAGTCTGTTAGGGCCTGGAAGATAAAACAATAGATTCCCTCTCTCCCAAGCTTTCTTTGCATTCAAACCACAGAATTATCAACAATGTTTAATGTACAAGGTTTGCCTCAGTAATCTGATCCGTTGTTTGGTTACATAACCCTGTAAACATCATTCTTTTTATATATCAAAAAGTTACCTTCAAGGCAACTCAGCAGATCCACCACAGATTCTTCTTCGGATCTGTCGAAGTGCTCCAGAATATCAGACAGAGTAACCTGCAGTGCATCCAGTATCAGCATATTTTTGTTGACTCGCAGTGTAACAAAGAAAAGAAAAATAGAAAGGTGCAAGAAGAACGATTTATATCAACCACAGCAAAGATTTAGGTCTTCTATTTTACTCACTCCATCATAGTTCTTAAGCCACTCTACTATTGAACTCTCCGTTGCCTTCAATGAGATGGAACTCCCTTCCTCAACTGTGCTGACCTTTTGGCGTTTTTTCAAGAGTGGATCCTCATCATGCACTAGGGATAGCTTTAGTCCTCGGCCACCAGTGATGGCAACAGGAGCTGTTTCTTCATTTTTTTCAAAGCAGCAATGAGCAACTGAATTCTTGAGTGACGCTTCAGCTTCACAGGGTCCTTCCATGCTGCATATACTGGTGGGAATCAGCGAGCATTCTGGCACCGTATTCGGAAGTTGATCAGCATTCCATGTATTCTGGCAACTGGCCGTTATCACTTCTGGAGAGATCCCACGGTTTTGCATTACCAGACTAGTCCTGATCTGTGCATAACTTACCTGGAATTATGAATTAAATTTCTTCAATTTAAAACCGAATGAAGTAACTATTGATAGGTCAAGCAGATATGGTATAAGCTAGACCATTCAAATAAATTTCATACATATATTCATGTTGATCCTTAACATGGCTGAGAAATCATAAAAATGCACAAGTTTGAGGACATCAAACTCACGTCTTCAGGTAGTTCATCTTTTATGGGCTTCAACCTCTCTGTAGAACCAACCTTAGTAATGGCACCCAGAATGGCTGAGAATATCTGGCGTGTCAGTCCAACTTCATCACAGTATCTGGTCCAATCAATTGGAAGATCTTCTTGGGCAGCATCTAGGAGGTATTGTGAAACAGTTTGTTCTTTGATGGGAGCTGATCTACCTGGGAAGTTCTGTGATTGAAAAAATAGGTCATAATAAAAATTGTATAGTCCATGCTCTCCTCAAACAGATCAAAACACAAGTATAAGGAAGATAGCTATTTTTTTATATAAGTATATAAGCTATACTTTTTGAGTACCAAATAAGACATACAGCAATTTTCTGAATGGAGAGACCATCTTCATGCCACATTTTCCAAGCTTCAAACTTTGCTGGAGTTAAGTTGTTCATTTGTTGATTGGGTAATGAATACACTTTTCTTGTCATAGCAGTCCGTAAGCTTGCTTCCCCATCCAATGAAAGGTTTAGTCCTTGTGATAGATTTCTAATAATCTGAAGAAAATGATCTCCATGTGTCACTAGCAGGTGCTGCAACATTATTGAAGCTCAAACTTAGTCTTCCACGTCAAAATGGGAAAAAAAACCCTTGAAATATGATTTCTTTCTTCTTCTTTTTTTTTTTTTCCCTAAAAGAATCCCTTGAACTCATCAAATGCATGCAAACTTGCAGGCTGAACTAAGATGTGATTGCCAGTGAATTGAAATCAGGCTTTTGAGCATTGTTTGTTACTCCACAGAAGAAAGCATATACGTGATATTCTCAAAAACCACCTCTAGGTAAGATAAAATAGTCTATTGGTTGCACTCCCCCATGGATTCTTAATCCATTGGGCGCATGAAAAGACAGACAATCACTCATAAAGTCAAAAACTCTAGCCAGGAATGCTTCTGTTCCAATCATGAATTTATACCATGCATTGAAACCCCATGTTACTCCCAATTTCAAATAAACCTACCCAAAGAACTCAGAGAAACAACATAAACAAGAGATGTGCTATACAATATGAGGGAAAAAGAACTATGGGCACATGATTGCCTTGTGCCCTTACTGTTGCATAACTTTTGCATTGGCACAGCACTGTAACTAGATCTGGCATATAATCATGTTAGTAGCCACCAGTTAGGGTAGCAGGACATTCGAGCTACAATCAAGATATGCTCAGCCTGCATCAGGAGTGTGAACTATTTGATCATTAATGTATCCCTGAAATTTTGCATGACTTTGTGCCATTACTAAGATAAAGTGTCTACAATGAAGGCATAAACTAATGTAGTGCTTTTAGAATGTATTTAGGCATTTTCTTTTGTATACTCCCTGTGTACATGGGCTATGCCTATTTTTCATCAATGAAACTTACTTCTTACTTATAAAAAAAAATGAAGGCATAAGCTAGAATTTCGACAATTTAAAACTTTGCACATAATGCAAAAAAATCATATCCGAGTGTTGGTCCTGTGGAGGGGTGGTACAAGTGGAGAACTGGAAATTGTCACAACCTTCACCATTTGCTGAAAATAAATAAACCGATATGTGGGAAACATATGCTATTGTCCCCATTGTTAAAAGATACCTGGTTGACACCATCAATGTTCGCAAGCCTTGCTTTGGTAGATGGCCTTGTCAGTGCAATATTTTTAATTGTTTGATCACCACATATAGCATATCTGGAAAGATGAGTGTGCATGACAGAGGCATAAGATTCTGTAAATTATAGATCAAAGAAATATGGAAGCCTAGACAATACAACAAAAACCTACGGTGCAGTTCCAATGCTCCTTGCGAGCTTTAGTCTCTCTTCTAAAAGCAAATGATAGAGTTGTGCCTCAACCTGAACCGAACAAATTACATTCATAAAGTAGAGATAAAACAATCAATTTCCATGAATGCGAAAAAAAAAAAAAAAAAAAAAAAAAAAAGAGGGTACTTAGGACTTTCAGACCACAGAATGGTCAAACAACTTCTAGGTTATTAACATGTCCAGTACAAGTTTAGATACTTTCAGGCCAGACCAGTTTAAATCAACTATCTCTAACATGTAAACTTACAATAGGAAGCATCCAAAAAGTCAGAAAAGCATAGTATTTTAAATCAGCTGAAAGAAGTTTTGATTAGACCAAGAGTGCGTGACCTATAATACAAAACCATAATTTAGAATGTGCCAACTTTTTTGGTTTACATTCTCAAAATTTTAAGACAAATGAAAACAAAACCCAAAGAAAAACTGAGATGTGTTCCCAAACAAGCCCTTCGATTTGCTGTCCTGAAAGATTCTCGCTAGGTGTAAGCAGAGGTTAACTACTTCAGGTCCTGAGCAGTTGAAATGCTCTGGCACATATAAGGGAACGCCTACAAATGCACACAAGAAGCCACTTCCAAAAGAAGCTGTTTCTTGACACAGTATGACCCATAAAAGGCATCCAGGCCACATATAATATTTTAGTGTCAAGTCAGATATATAAGCAATCAGGTTGCATGTCAAATAACTGGAATCCCTTAATTCAGCTGACTTGAGCCCAAATTTTTTGCCACCTATACTTGTTGGTGATTGGTTCAACCATAATTAAAAAGATTGCAAGAGGATAAAAAAAAATGATGCAACTGAGGTGATGGGCAACAGTTACCAACCTCCGAAAATCCCTCACAATCAAAAGTAGCCAAACTTTTGAACTCTTCAGCTTCACCGGACTTGCTATTATGTTTGTCATCATCAACCATTTCACTGCTCACGGGCAAAACTAAGGGTGGTTGATAATCAGGTCTCGCAGAACTAAGAAATTTCTCTCCTTTTGAGCTGACACTGATACATGAAGGAATAGGTTATTCTTCTTGTAGCTTCGATTTAAAAAAATAAGTCTTGACTAGTAAGGTAGAAAGATAAAGAAGGCTTTAAACTGATGGCATATAGCGAGGATATGATACGGGCGATACGAAATGATGGAAAAAGTAAAGACCTAATCTTGTAAGTTGCACTGTAACTGAATATAGGAAAGCAATCTACCTTACAGTTACATATAAGTCATGTACAGTCTGCATCAAGTAACCTGTAAAGAGTTGCAACTTTAGTTATAGACTGCTCAATTATTGAAATAACCATTGAATACTGAAAAAAGTCTAGTTTTTGTCTTTTGGACGAACATAACATTCCAGAACTAATCAAGGGGGAAAAAGAAGAAGGAAAAAACCCTTTACAAAGTGTATCACTAAGAGATCAATATGTAATAATCAAGTAAGCACGATATGATATACAAACCACTTTAATTTACAATCATCTTTTTAGTTTACCCTTTTCCATTTAAGCTATGCTTCAAGATCATTGTATTTCCTTCTCGACATTTAGTAGAGATGTCTAATGGAGCTAATTTATCTGAGAAAAATAGAATCTGTATGGCAAATCAGATTCTGACCAGCAATATATATGGAAAGTGCCAGGTTGCAGCATTTCCAAGTAAACAATATCATCGACAGCACCATTCTTACCGTTAGGGGTGGCACTTTACCTCATTGTAAGCAGAGTCACACAACATTGAACTATGAGACCATACTATCATCACATGGAGATTCCAGATATTTTTCAGTTACAACAGTAAATTATCCATTATTATATTTTAATTCGATGAAGTTGGGGATGAAATAGTATTTTCCACATTTGGTTGGATGGAAATGGAAACGGCAAGATGAAAGTGAGAGGTCTTTCACTTGTCTTAAGACCATTATATAACAAAACCTTTTGTTACACTATATAACAAAAGTTTTTCATGGATATTTAATAGAACAATAGGCAAAGCCCAAGTACACTATACAAGAGAAACACCTGCCTACGATTTACATTCGATACAAGAAACTCATGGCCACTCAATCCATCACGAATTAGTAAGATAAAGGTTTTAAAAGATACATTTGTTGAACAAGATTAATTAATTAAGATCCATAAAGCTGGCAGCAATTTGATTGAGAACAAGGTTAAATTAATTCATATAGAGTATGAATAGGTGGTTTTGGGATGCACACATAGGTTGCATGAACAACAGGAGGAGGCATAACTCAAGAATCTCAAATATACACCCTGTAATTAATTAAATTTTATCCTTGAAAAGTTGAAATACCATAAGAAATTAATTGGCAAGCTAGTGCTTTCCACCAATTCGATGAGTAACCTTTCCCAAGTCCATGAAGTGGAAGCTTGTCGAACTGAGCATCGAGAATTTTTTTTGACTGGAAACAACAATGGAAAGGCAAGAAAAATCAGTAATACAAATAGCCATGTAATGATCGAGACAAACTGACAATTAGCAAAAACTTGAATAAGAATTGATAATATAATACTTTTTGATAGAGAAACCCACAGGAGCGAAAACCTTCTTTTGCAGTGTTTTAACATTTCTTGCCCAAAATAAGGATGCAAATGGTAGATTAACTTTAAAAAAAGTTGGACTTTGGCAAGACCAAGTATAGTATCTTCTCATCCTATTAAATGATTTTGGCAGGTCTGGTGGAAGACTTAAAAGACTATATCACGATCTAGCTTTCAAACAAAACACACAGTTCAAAACTTCTGATTGGATATTCAGCCAAATTCAGTGAATCACTGTACATGAGAATTTCAATAGTCTATGCCTTAGATTAATTTATGGATTTCTGCTCTAATCATCATACGCTGCCTAATCATTAGGTCACAACTTTAATCTCCATTGCTTCCTCAACACCCCACCCCTTAAATGTTAGCAAGACAGGTGAGCCACCTTCTTCTTTTTTTGGATTAGGGAGCTGAGTTGATCATTTGAATTTATTTCCAAGTAATAAATACACAAGATGACTAACTTGGGTGATTCCTCAACTGCCCTAGAAGTGTTTGTAAGTAGGAAAGGGAGATTCAGCCATCATAAGAGTAGTGAGATTTGGGGGCAGTTCCACTTTGTATTATGCAGAAAAATTGACTGGTGGGGGGGAAGAATTGTACTTTAATGACCAAGAGCTATATTCTATTTTTATTGTTTGATTGGGCGGAAACAAAAATACAAGCTCAAGGAAGTTTTCCAAAATCAAAAGACCTAAAAGACATTTGCACACAAGTGACAAAAGGAACCAATAATTTACTTTAGTGTCTGTGACAAGTGCAGAATTTAACATCTTGCTCACGAACAGAGTCCTCAAGGCGATGATCAAGATTAAGAAAGCAAGAAAAAAAGAGTGAGATGAAGAATATCCAAGGCATACTGACTACTCTTGAAGCAAAGAACTTACTCGAGAACCACGAAGAACATCTATGGGCATATTCAGGCCCCATTTACCCCTACATGATTGAATGCAAGCCATTATAAGAAATGCTTCTCTAGACATATCGCGTTCCTTCTTTAAGACAATGCAGTTATCACAATTTCCTGCGACCAAAATAAAAATTAACCAAAAAATGAGTTATGGAGGTTTTAGTAATGAGAATTACTGACAATCTATTCATGAGATAAGATGCTAGGCCGTAAACCAATTATATATGATTATTCTCTCCGAATTGCATTATTTTAGAAAAAAATGGAAAACAAAAATCAAACATCTTGATGACAAGAATACTGTTGGAACAATCCACAAGTTTGATAGATGTTACACAAAAACAAAATACTGCCACTACTGCAACAATACATGGCACCACCAGCACCATCTTAACCATCATTTCCTATGTTATTATTATAAAGATAGCTGTCACTTCATTCTGACTGAACATGGTGACTAATGCCATGGCTACCAAAAAGGAATCTAACTTGGGAGGGACAAAACCTGAAAACCCCCTTTAAGAAAAACAGCAGTAGCTGATGGGCTTCATTATTAATAGACCTGACAGAAACTCTGCCATCTATATCAGACCCAAATTTAGGAGTAATAATTTGTGAATGGGAAAATGCACAGGATTTGTGCATGGGCAAGGCTAAAAAAACCAGTGATATATGAACAGTAGTTTTTTTAAAAAGGGGTCAGTGTGCAGAAGTCCGTGTATTGCCCATGGATGTATCATTACTCACTTAGAAGTATTCATACACTCATTTGGGAAAAAATATGGACTAACTTGGAGATAACATATACATTAATGCAAAAAGGGCGTGTCCTTTCAACAATGTGGAGCAAACCTAAGTCTCTTCTGCTTTTCTATTATGTTTATAATAGATTGAAAACAAAAGAGGAAAAAAAAACAAAAAACAAAAATGGACCATAAATTGACATTAGACAGCATAACTCATGTCCTTAGAAGGTTGACTGTTTAACGGTATCCTGGAAACGACGGCTTCTGCCCTTTTCCATCAACTTACTTCCTCACAACCTCAATCAATATCTATTTGGCTTGTCTCAAATAAAGTTTGTGCCGGTCACTCTTTTAAATGAAGTGGGAAGCAGCAGCTTCAGACCTCAGAAAATTTACAAGGGAGAGATATTGTTACTCCCTTAGCCCTGAACTAGAGGAACTCACAACTACCCAACACATGAATAATTCCATTTTCTAGACAATTACATGTTGCAAAAGTATCTGACCTTTTGGCCATAGCTTTCACATGAAGCAGCACCTATACTCGGCTATGAACTTAACAATAAAAACTAAATTGACACTATGTAGGTCTTGTTGTATAAAAAACATGAAGTTGTAACGCATAAAAATAATCATAAAAAAAACTTCAACCTACTAGAAGAAGCATATTGCTTTAAGATAGATAGCAGGTTAATGAAACTATTATCTTCAAGTAAAAGTCAGACCACATCTATCAGTTGAAGAATTTTCTCCAAAGTGATTGAGCAGAAACTTCCTTCTGCAAGTTGTAACCAAGCAATACTGTTGTGCAGCCATCAATGACTCCATAACAGCTCTTCTTTGATTTTCCTGGTGAATAGCAATTCAAAAATACGCATAAGACAAAGAATTCACAATTTTGTGTGGAAGAACATAAGATTGGTTATCTACAAAACAAAACTTCAAACAAATTGGCTTGGAAAATTAGTAAACAAAATTTACATACTGTTTTGGATTCTGCACAGTAGAAATCAGCCTTTGCAAAGTCACTTCTTGTATAATAAAGCCAGCAGACAGAAGCTATACCATCTCTACCACATCGCCCACTTTCCTGGTAATAGGATTCTAGACTCTTGGGGCAACCATAGTGTATCACTTGTCTTATGTTTGGCTTATCAATACCCATGCCAAAAGCAATAGTTGCAACCATGACATTCAGTTCATCTTGTATAAATAATCTGAAAAAAAATATATTAAAAGGATAAAATAAAGGCATAATCTATCATGTCAAACCATGATAATGCAATGCAAAGAGGCGAGGGTGCAATACTGAACGACCATTGATCACACGAGACAACAAAAAGTGCTACTTTGCATATACATGGAATAGAGCTGAGAACCTGTGGGATTCCTCACGCGCTTTCTTATCCATTTGACCATGATAAATTCCAACCTTAATTCCTTCCTCCTTAAGTGATGTGAATATCTAAGGAAAACAACATCATGAAAAAATTAGAAGCCTTTGGCCAGATACATTAGCAAATATATCAATTCACAAGACAAGAGTCTGACAACTTCTACCAAGAGGGATATTCATGATTGGGAATTGCATACTGTTTCAGAATTCTTCAGCTTGACATACTCCATGGGAGGTATAACGGCACAGGGGGACAGGATGTAGTGGAGGCCTAATGGTAGCAAGAAATTTACAGTGAGGTCATATTACAAATTATTGGCACCACAAGGTAATTTTCCTTTTCCGTGGAAGAGTATGTGGAGGTCACGCGTGCCTTCCAAAGTAGCTTTTTTCGTATGGACTACTTCTCTTGGGCATATTATGACCACGGATAATTTGAGGAAGAGAGGGCTCATTGTGATGCATCGGTGCTATTTGTGTAAAAAGCATGGCGAATCAGTGGATAATTTATTATTGCATTATGAAGTGACAAGAGTGCTATGGGATGAGATACTTAGAAGAGTTGGTTTAGCTTGGGTAATGCCATTGAGGGTAGTGGATTTACTAGCTTGTTAAAAAGGGATTCAAGGCTGTCCCCAAGTGGCGGCAGTGTGGAAGATGATTCCATTGTGCATTATGTGGTGTACTTGGTTGGAAAGGAATGCTCGGTGCTTCGAAGATAAGGAACCTACAACGGCGGAGCTTCAAAACTTTTTTTTACACACTTTATTGCTTTAGTTTTCAGCTATTGTGCTTAATGGAAACAATGTTCACGACTTTCTGGTTTTAATTTCTGACTCTTAGAATGTAATTAGGTGTTCTCTTATATACTTCCTGTTTACACGGGCCTTGCCTATTTCATTCATATCAATAAATGTAATTAGGTGTTCTCTTATATACTTCATGTTTACACGGGCCTTGCCTATTTCATTCATATCAATAAAATTTATCTCTTACTTATATAAAAAAAAACTTCTACCAAGACCCCAACTAGAAAGAAGAGTCATGCATAGAGAGATGAAAAACCATTCCGTAAGTTAAGAAAGAAACAGGATGGTACAATGTTTATGCTACATTGATACAACACAACATGTTGGTTTTGTATAATTGGCGTAGGGGCTAGATTCACTTACCTGTGACATTTTAGGACAGGGAAACATGGCTAAATTGCTAAAGTTTTCCCATTTTGTATTAATACGAAAGAGTGGAATAATGTGCCTTTAAAATGGTAGTCCTTTTATATAAACATGTAGAACAAGAACATATGAAGAAAATTATACTCAATGGTGGCTTGATATTCTACTTGCATTGACCTTGCCTGCCCTGTGGGGTACATGTCAACACATAGCCCATACCGCACACATATCCATGCAGTGTTTCAAATATAAGTCATTCACAAGGTGGTTTGCTGGGTTTTTATGCTTACCTTATTGTTAGAGAAAGGGGAATTGTAACATGTGTCGGATTTCTAGGAAATAATTTGGGAAAGATTTCTAGGAAATAAGTTAGGAAACTTTGTTTTAAATATGTCAGATTTCTAGGAGATAAATTAGGAAGTTCTATTTTAGATAAAATCTGAAATAACTATTTCAGATTTTAGATATTTCTGTTTCCTGTTTTATAGCCTAGGAATTTGCTGATTTGATTTCCTTATTAGGTGGCCCTCCTGATTTGGTGGCCTTCCTCTTCTATTTATATTGTAAACGTTTCTGTTGGAAAATAATAAGAATGATTATTCTTCTTCCCAAAAACTACATGGTATCAGAGATTCGTGCTCTTTTTCTATTTTCTCCTTTCTTCTGATGATGTCATATAAGTCGGCAATGACCGGCTCTTCAGAATCTTCTGGTACTTCCGAAACAATTCTGCCCAATTCCACCATCCCTCCCACGCATGTATCTGCTGATTCCTATTCCCAGAATTCAGCTCTTTATCTCACAACTACAAAACTCAATGGGCATAACTATCTCGAGTGGGCTCAGTCTGTCAAATTGGCAATCGATGGCAGAGGCAAGTTTGGGCATTTGACTGGCGAAATATCAAAACCTGCTGCTGGTGACCCTAATATATGTCAATGGATAGCTTTGCTGTCCATCATCAATATAGTTTCCTTTTATTCTTTCTTCCGTTACTTAGGCTTGTACAGAATATAGAATTTCCTTATTAGACTACGAATGCTAGAATCACTCAATAATTAGTTTCTTTCCATGTATAGTTCTCTTGTAAAGTTTCTATATAATATACAGATCACTCGAAGGCTAGGTATTCGGCCATTCATACATTGTTTTTCACTTATCTTGACATGGTATCAAGAGCAGGTTGATTTTTTTCTCTCGGTTTCGTTGTTGCCCGCGTATCTTGCTCTGTCTCGGTTTCGTGTGTCGGCGTTGTCTGCGTCCTCTCGGCATCTTGCTTTGTTTCGGTTGTGTGTGTCGGCGTGGTCTGCGTCTTGGCGGTACCTCTCGGCTCTCGGTCTCTTCGATTTCTCGTGTATTGACAGACGTACGAGCTTCGTCTGTTTCGGCAATCCGTCTCTGGGAAGGCTTTCTCGGCAGGTTCTCTCTCTGTTCTTTGGGCTTTCTCGGCATCTCCTTCCTCCATCGACACACTCTTCTTCTGCAGTGGTGAGTTTCGGCAGCGTTTTCAGGTCTGGGCATTTGTTTTTCTCTTCTCGGCATTTTCTGTTTACGGTTGGGTGATTTCGGCATTATTTGTTTGTCTTCTATTATTTCTTTCGGCTTTTCTCACACTTGTCGGCAGAAACCACTTTATTGGGTTTCTTTAATTTTCTTCTGGATTTTATTTCGTCTCGGGTTCCATCTCTTTGCAATGAATTCTGCACCTATGTGTGTTAAATTTACAGGCAAAAATTATTCTACTTGGGCTTTTCAGTTTGAACTTTTCCTCAAGGGAAAAGATCTTTGGGGCCATATTGATGGCACCGATGTTGCACAAACATCTAATAGTGAAAAATCCAAAGATGTCGTACCTTCACCTTCTTGGAATGTGCTTGATGCTCGGATCATGTCTTGGCTTCTTGGTTCGGTGGAGCCACATATTGTCACTAATTTGCGAGCTCATCGCTCCGCTCAATCCATGTGGAATTACTTGAAGAAAGTTTATCATCAAGACAATGATGCTCGTCGCTTTCAGTTGGAACATGCGATTGCCATGTTTCAACATGGTAGTCTTTCCATCCAAGACTACTACTCGGCATTCTTGACTCTTTGGAATGAATATACTGATTTGGTTATAGCGGATGTTCCTGTTGCCGCACTTTCGACTATTCAGAAGCTTCATGAGACTAGCCGGCGTGATCAGTTTCTTATGAAACTACGCTCGGAATATGAATCTGTTCGCTCTTCTCTCCTGAACAGATCTCCTGTTCCTTCTCTGGATATTTGTTTTGGTGAGTTACTTCGCGAGGAACAACGTCTTAGTACTCAAGCTATTCTGGAGCAATCTTATGGTAGTTCTGCTACGGCAACTGTGGCTTATGCTGCCCAAGGACACGGATCACCTATGACTTCCAAAAATTTGCAGTGTTTCTGCTGCAAGGCCTATGGGCATATTGCTGCCAATTGTCCTAAAAAATATTGTTCTTATTGTAAGAAAAAGGGTCATATTATCAAAGAATGTCGTATCCGCCCCCAGAATCGTCAGACTCAAGCATTTCACACTTCTGTGTCTGTCTCTCCCACACCGACTTCTGCAGCACATGACTCTTCCTCAGGTGTTTCCTCTGATCTTGCATCTCCTGCAGCCACTTATTGCACTCCTGAAATGGTGCAACAGATGCTACTTGCAGCATTTTCTGCGATGGGGTTTCAAGGTAAACATTCTACTAAACTTTGGTACGTAGACTCGGGAGCTTCTAATCACATGACAAATACGCCCACTGCTCTGTGTCATGTTCGACCCTATGCTGGTCAATCTACTATTCAAACTGCCAATGGTAGTTCTTTGCCAATAACTGCTGTCGGAAATGCCTCTTCGATATTTACTGATGTGTTTCTTGCTCCTCAACTTTCCACGAATCTTATTTCTGTTGGTCAATTAGTGGATAACAATTGCGCTGTTAAATTTTCTGGTGATGGTTGTGTTGTGCAGGACCAGGTAACGGGGGAGCCGATCGCGAAGGGACCTAAAGTGGGGCGTTTGTTTCCACTATTTTTACCTGTTCCAGCACTTTCTCCAGTTTCCTCTATTACGTCGTTTGCTTGTAATAATGTTCCTAATCTGAGTATGGTGTGGCATCGTCGTTTAGGCCATCCCAATACTCAGATCTTATCTCATGTATTGAACTCTGGTTTTCTTGGTAATAAAGAACGTTCGTCTTTATCTCTTGAGTGTGATTCTTGTAAATTTGGTAAAAGCAAAACTCTTCCATTTCCTTTGCATGCTAGTAGAGCTTCTCACTGCTTTGATCTTGTTCATAGTGATGTTTGGGGACCTTCCCCCGTTAGTTCACATGAGAAATTTAAATACTATGTGACTTTCATTGATGATCATAGCAGATTTACTTGGGTTTATTTCCTTCGTTCCAAATCTGAGGTTTTTCGTACTTTCACTGCGTTTTTAGCATATGTTGACAATCAATTTTCTGGGACTATTAAGACATTACGCACAGATTCTGGTGGTGAATATTTGTCTAATGAGTTTCAGGCTTTCTTGGCTTCTAAAGGTATTATTCATCAACGTTCATGTCCCGCTACTCCCCAACAGAATGGAGTAGCCGAACGCAAAAATCGCACTCTTCTGGACATGGTACGTACTCTCTTGTTAGAATCCTCTGTTCCATCCATGTTCTGGGTTGAGGCACTGAAAACTGCGACTCATTTGATTAATCGTTTACCTTCCCAAGTCTTACACATGGAGTCTCCCTATTTCCGCTTATTTGGTAAGCAACCTAGTTATGATAATCTCCGTACATTTGGTTGTGTATGCTTTGTTCATTTACCTCCTCATGAGCGACATAAATTATCTGCTCAATCTGTTAGATGTGCCTTCTTGGGATATAATGTGTGTCAAAAGGGATTTGTTTGCTATGACCCTACTTTACATCGCACACGCATTTCTAGGAATGTTATTTTCTTTGAAAATCAACATTTCTTTCCTGTGTCCTCTGTGCCCTCTTCTTCCACTGTGGTCCTTCCCTCTTTTGAGCAACAATTCTCAAATCTTCCTCCAATCCGCTCTCGCTTTAAACCAGGTATTGTGTATACAAGACGCCCCCGCTCGCAGTCTCTTCCCGTGGCTCACCCGATATCTGATCCTAACACGCTCCAGAACCAGTCAGTTGCAGCACCTCCAGAGCCCTTGGTACGACGCTCTCCTCGAGTGTCTGTACCTCCGGATAGGTATGGTTTTTCTTCTGGGTCCTCTATTTCAGCTCTTACTGCTGCATTATCCAATTTTGATATTCCCACATGCTACTCACAAGCTGCCAAGCATGACTGTTGGCAACAAGCTATGCAGGAAGAAATTGCCGCTCTAGAGGCCAATCATACTTGGGACATTGTGCCATGCCCTCCAACAATTGCTCCTCTGGGTTGCAAATGGGTTTACTCAGTCAAGGTTCGATCTGATGGAAGTTTGGATCGTTACAAAACTCGACTTGTTGCTCTTGGGAATAATCAGGAATATGGTGTCAATTATGAAGAAACCTTTGCTCCTGTGGCTAAGATGACTATTGTTCGTACGATTCTAGCTCTTGCTGCGTCTAATGATTGGCCACTACATCAGATGGATGTCAAGAATGCTTTTCTTCACGGGGATCTTAAAGAGTGTATTTATATGAAACCACCACCGGGACTGATTTCTCCTTCGACTTCACATGTGTGTAAGCTTCGTCGCTCTCTTTATGGTCTCAAACAAGCCCCAAGGGCCTGGTTTGATAAATTTCGAACCGCTTTATTACAATTCTCATTCACGCAGAGCAAGTATGACACTTCATTGTTTCTCCGGAAATCAGATGTGGGTATTGTTGTTCTTTTGGTTTATGTTGATGATATTGTGATTACTGGGTCCGATTCTATTTTACTTGGCCAGCTCAAGACTCATCTCTCTGAGTCATTTCATATGAAAGACCTTGGGTCTCTCACATATTTTCTTGGTCTCGAGGTGCATCGTAGTTCCTCTGGTATTTCACTCAATCAACATAAGTATGCTAGTGACCTGGTGGCTACAGCTGGCCTACAGGAGGCTACTTCTGTTGATACTCCCATGGAATTGAATGTCAAGCTTCGCAAAGAGGAAGGTGATTTACTTGAGGATCCCAGTTTATACCGGAAGTTGGTAGGTAGTCTTGTCTATCTCACCATTACTAGACCGGACATTTCCTTTGCAGTACAACAAGTCAGCCAATTTCTTCAGACTCCTCGTCATCTTCATTTGGCTGCTGTCCGTAGGATCATACGCTATGTTCAGGGCACCTCTGCCCGTGGCTTATTTTTCCCTGCAGGCAATTCTCCTCACCTTATTGCTTATAGTGATGCTGATTGGGCCGGTTGTGCTGATACACGCCGGTCTATT